>JAWDJE010000003.1:172271666-174902500 GCA_035047345.1 Bradypodion ventrale | reverse complement strand
TAGACCATATACTGAGCTGTTGCAAGAAAATTGCTCAGACTGATTATAAACAGTGCCACAATACAGTTGCTCAAATGATTCATTGGAATTTGTGTCACAAATACCATTTGCCCATAGCAAAGAACTGGTGGGATCATTAACCCAAAAAGGTGATTGAGAATGAACATGGAAAAGTACTCTAGGATTTTCAAATACAGAATGACAGGGTTTTGGAGCATAATACCCTGGATATCACGATTGTGGAGGGGGGTAAAGTATGGATCATTGACATTGCCATACCTGGTGACAGTAGAATCAATGAAAAACAGCTTGAAAAAATTACTCGATACCAGGATCTGAAATTGAACTGCAGAGACTCGGGCAAAAACCGGCACAGGTGGTCCCAGTGGTAATCGACACACTGGGTGCTGTGTCTAAAGACCTAACCAAGCACTTAGAAACAATTGGAATTGACAAAATCACCATCAGTCAGCTGCAAAAGGTCACCCTACTGGGATCTGCTTGCATAATTTGCCGATACATCACATAGTCCTAAACGCTTGGGAAGTGTTCAACTAGTGATTTGTGATATAAAATCCAGCATAGTTATCTTGTTGGCTGTGTTTTTGAGGATGATGATGATAATAATAATAATAATAATAATAATAATAATAATAATAATAATAATAATAATAATAATAATAATAATAATAATAATAATAATAATAATAATAATAATAATAGGTAGCTGGCATAAACAGTAGATTACTAACCTCAGTCTGCACATGTTTACTCAGAAATTACTGTCACAAATTCCAATGGGACACAATCCCTTGAGAATTTAGTCATTCCCATCTATAAAAACAGATTTGAAATCTTTGTCTTGCACAACAACTTTCCCTCTTCGCTTTCTCATCAGTATAAACATAACTTTTTTTCTGATACAGATGTGTGAAATTCTGGGTTTAATACCATTTGTTTGTTTTTATCTTTGAACCCAGAGTTGTGGCTATTATGTTTTAAGGTAGTCTTCACCAATGTGATGCTCTATATCCCTGAACTTTGTGATGTGAGTAAAGCAACACATATCTAAATAGTGGTGCATTGGGGAAGTCAGATGTAAAGAAGTAAACTCGGACATTAAACCATGATTTGAAATTGGCTTGTTTATATAAAACTAATCATAGCTTCTCCTTACAAACCATGGTCAAATGAAAAAATGGAATAAAATCTTTGCACTCCTACAAACATATAAATGTTGAGGAAAAAAGGGTAAAACCTGAAAAGCTTTCTAGTAATACCACACCACAGTTTAGAGCTTAGAACAGTCAGATGCTAGGACTGGTCTCCCAAAATCCCTGTGGTAGAAGCCCTGGAAATTCTTGGAATTTTAGTTCAAAACTGTTAACTATCTCAAGATCTGGTATGATTTCTTCTTGTGGACATATATATTTATATGTGTGAACCAGACTTCTTGGGATTCAAGGCAGCATACTAGGTGTTAGTGGGTCTCTACCAATGAGCATCTTAATTCAATAGGGTATGTGTTAAACAATAGAGTAGATGTCCACCTCATTCCTGTAACAAATGGTGACAGACCAAAAACAGCATTGAATGAAGTCTTTCAGTTTTTTGAGGCCTACACCTGTTTCTTTAATAGGTGCCTAATCAACTGCTAATGTAAGGTCCAGTTTGAAAATCAGATCACTGGAGAAGCTTTACATGCTAGATTTGTGTCCCAGCAGACAGAGAGGCACGAGAGCAGGGCCAGCAGGAAAAGTGGTATGTCTACCACCACCAGTGACCTATGAAGCTAAAGGATGCCAGTCTTGGCAGCTTGTAATGACTGTGATAAAATTTGTTATAGTTAAAGGGCTACAAAAACAGAAAATGCTTTCTGTCTCTGGAAGGCATCATTCATAGAGGCTTATATAGGCTCTTTTCCTATGTCTAGGTCAGATGTGAAACTGCCAAAATGAAGGTACCTTTTGGTGAATTCATTCTGCAGTTCCTTTCACTTGATCTAGTGTGAGAAAGATTAGCCAGCAACACAAGGTTGCCATTACCAGGGTACACCCGATTGTGGTTCAAAAATACCACAATCTTTGAGGAGGCTCTTTCTGTGTACCCGATCATATAGTTAGGTGGACTAGATTGGTTAGTAACTAGCTTGGCAGAGCTGATGATGTTTAGGTTTGTGGCACTTATTTTAATGTGAGTGAACCATTAAAATGTAATTCCATATTGCAGCAAGTAAGTTTCTCTTATGGACAGATGGTTGTCCGATTCTAAAATGTTGGGATGTGTCCCTTACCCCCTACTGACATGAAGACAATAACACCCTTCTCACACTTCCCAGCAACTCGAGATCAGAGACCCATGGCTTTTAATACTGGATGTAATATTTAACCATCATGACTAATAGCCATTGAGAATGATCAGGGGAATGGAACACCTTCCTTACCATCTGAGGCTGCAACGGTTGGGCCTTTTCACTCTTGAATGACGGCGTCTAAGAGGTGACCTGATTGAAGTTTATAAAATCATGCGCGGTGTGGACAAAGTAGATAAGGAAAAACTGTTTTCCCTATCGCATAACACTAGAACTAGGGGACACTCCATGAAACTTTTGGGTACTAGTTCTCAAACAAATAAGAGAAAGTACTTTTTCACCCAGAGGATTACTGGTCTATGGAACTCCCTGCCAGAAGAAGTGGTGACAGCTGTCAGTCTTGACAGCTTTAAGAAAGGATTAGACAAGTTCATGGAGGACAAGAGTATCAATGGCTATAATTATGGATACTTAAGGACAACCTCTGGGTTGGAGAGATAGGCAGGATATCTCTCAATATCATTTCCAGGGAATCCTAAGCAGGTGAAGGCATCTGCTTGGGAATACCCTGAAGGAAATGGTGAGCCACTGTGTGAGACAGAATGCTGGACTGGATGGGCTGTGGCTTGTTCCAGCAAGGCTGTTCTTATGTTCTAATGAGATTCCAGGGTTAGCCAAAATCCTGTTGCTTAGATACAGACAGTAAGAAGACAACTATACAAGCAAGCCTACCTTTGTTGCGAGACAGATTACTTTGGTCACGAAGGTAATTGTGCATCTCAATGCACAACAGATAGCATGCCACAAGAGAAAATCCATTGCATGATTGCTCTTAAGCACACTTTTTCCACAGTTGGATTTTGGCCAGTGACTTCTTAAATCAAATTAGTTCAAAGCTCTGGATTCTGCCATTAATTAGGATTTAGTTTAGCGACTGTTTTAAAAGTTTGAAATTTCAAAATTCATGATTTTATTTAAGTCTAAAGTACTGTAGTTAGTTTTCAAAAATAATATCATTCAGAGAAACCAAGGGTAGAAAAGATTTCTAAATGGCATGGACTCACATGCTATATAACTGTAAAAAGAAACAAAGACGTTATTTGTGAAGTATATTCATTTTTAAGAGAAGGATAACCCAGAACTACTGTAGGGTGCATACCTGTCAAGTTTCCGGAAATTTCTGTCAAATAAGGGAAATTTCCCGGCCAAAACAGGAAACTGGACAGCTATGCTTATCCTGTGCTGGCCTCCAGTCTAACTTCAGTCTAACTGCAGTCTAACTAATACGGGATGATGGCAGGAAAGAGTGTAAAATACGGGGGGGGGGGGGGTTGACAGAAATTTCCCGAAACTTGACAGGTATGGTAGAAGGAGAAACACTAGATATCTGGCAAGGCACAATAGGAGTTATATACCTGTAGACCAGTGACATCAGGAAGGCCACTCATTGACCAAACCTGACCTAAAGAGTTGGACATTTTGGTCTGGAAATAAAATTACTAAGGGAGAGCATAGTAACAACTGATTCCAGAACTCAGAGTAAGTTAATTTGAGTGTATACAGGATTCAGAGAACAAGGAATTGAATTTCACAGTCTCTTCTTGGTGTGGAACAGAGACAAAAATATATGTCTGAGAGTAAACAAAACAGATCAGCAAAAAAAGACAAAAAATGTTGTGGTACCTTAAAGACTAACTCCTGTGTTTAAATGTGAGCTTTCTTGGACCAAGTTCACTTCATCAGACAAAAAGAATTGCTCTTTTTCTCCTTGCAGTAATAAACTCTAATTGTCACAATTCCTATGTGATTCCTTAGAAAGGTAGAAGACAGCATCAGTCTTAAGCTTGTAAGAGGCAGAGTGTTGACTGAACTGTAGCTTAACCACAAACAGAAAAGAAAAAAGTGTGTGTGTGTGAATTTTTGGAAATCTTGTTTTTGTACAAAGCTTGGGAAATCTCACTTGCATGGCAGGAGATCATTGTATGGTAAGACTCAGAGGTTCCCTAAGAATAAGATGGCTTTTGAGTGCCTTTCATCTTCCTATTTGGAACAGAGAAAAGCACACAAGATTTTTGGGGCAAACCCAATTGCTAGTCCAAACTGCATTACTCATTTAAATTCTGGTTTACAAAAATCACGTTGATCCCCTGGATCTACTCTCTAGTCGAGAAAACAGTTGGATTTAGGTCATAATTATCTTCTGAAGTTCAGGACAAGAAGATATGATAATGGTCAATGATAACATCATTTTAAGAAATGATTAGGCAAATTAATAAAGGACTGATTTATCCGTGATTATTATGTATGTCATCTTCATTTTCAGAAGTAGTATATTTTGGAATGTCAAGTAGTGGGGACAGAAAAAAAGGGGAAAGACACCCTCATTCTTTCAGAAGCCTCTTTTTGAGACATGGTGTGTTTTTCATGGACTTTAGTCAAAATCAGCAAGGCAGTTCTTGAGCTACTATAAGAGTTTGGTCATTTAAAGTAAAGCAAGTGGGATGTGCTTGGTTTCTTTCAAATGTCGAGCACACTTCTACATAAAATCAGAAGAGTGGGTTGTGAAGATAACTAGAGATTTCACACAAAAGGAAACGGTCTTGCGTTTCTATTTTATATTTCTGGTGAACAAACACTTTCCTCATTTTTGAAAGAGATGAAAGAGTTGATGGATAAAGGGAGAGCAGCTGATATAGATTCTTTAAAGCAGCATGACAATTGCATCAAAAACTTTTTATATAGGCAAGTCATGTTGCTGATCAGAGGGAATATTTACAACTGTACTTGTGATGCAGGGATCAGAGATTGGTAAATATAGTAGATGTAGAAACAGACAAAGAGAATGCTGGCTACAGCATTTTATTGAACAGTGGCAAAAAAGTCCATTTTGCAAGAAACTCTTAAGCTGAGAATCACCATGATTTGAGATGGTATGCAGGCCATTTTAACATTTTAAGATAAAATACAGATTGTTTATAATACTTCCAGGCACTGGGTGTTTACCATGTGCTGATAGATTACTGCCAAATCCCAATGTAACCTCATCACCAAGTGTCCTTCATAACATCTGAGAAGAAAACAGACTTCAGGCAAAAGAAAAACTCTGTAAACTGGGTTCATACTATTGAACTATGTGCTAATGTTCCTTTGCTTACTTTTTGAAATTCTTATGTGTCTGCTTTGGGAAAACTGAAGCAGGAAAAATGTAAGATTCTGTGTTTATGTGAAACCTTTGCAAAATGAAATATCAAAACAAGATCCTTTTACATTTGTATTTATTATTTGCATGCATGGCAATTTTATGTTAATGAAAGCTCTGGCACATGATCTTTGGTTTTGAAAATGAAAAATGAGGCTACAGTCCCAGAAGTATGTTTCGCAAAGTTCAGTGTGACTTACCTTAAATATGATCCTTGTAGAATAAAATGAATCTGCACTGCACATTTAATTCAAATTGGTACCACTTTAATTGCCATTGTTTCAGAATCTTGGCATCCGTGGTTTGGTAAGATTTGTAGAATTCTCCCTAAAGAGAGGAGCATTCTAGTTCCTTGAACTACTGCAAAAAAAATGCTAAATATCTTGTCTAATTGCCAATCCCAAGATTCTGTAGGATGGAGCTATGACAGTTGAAGTGGTATCAAACTGATATAACTGTATAGTGTAAGGTACCCTGGCTAGGAACTATAGAGCAGTGAAATTGTAGTTCATGTAAAGAGTAGCACTACAGCTTGCAAATATAATGAAACGGAAATGTAGATGATATAAATAATTTAATTCAACCTGAGTCTTAAGTTGAACTTGGATCTTACATTACAAAAGATGGTTTTCCTGTGTGCTTCTCAGAAACTACTCTGGAAGGTTTTCTACCACTCTGGGGAAGACTTTTGGTTTTCTGTTGTTGCAAAAAATGAGGTTACAGTGGGGAAAAATTGCCTCTCCAGATTCTGTGGAAGAAAACAGCTGTTAATATGAACTGTATTGGATCCTGGTGCTGATCTCGTGAAAGGAAAAACTTGAAAGATATGTAGATGTTTTTTTCCAGTTCTTTGAAAGAACATTTTAAAATGGTCTGTTAATGTTCCATTGAATGTGTCTGTATTATCTCTTTTTCATTGTATGTAATAATATCTAGTATAGCTATAGCACTTTACAGTGTTCTAGGAATTTCACTTAAACTACCTCAGTTCAGACTGGCTCTGAAAGGAACTGCCTCCTGTTCTCACACACACAGACTTCTACCCATTTTTGCACACAAAAGGAAGTCATTAAAAACTTTCATTTTCATTAAAAGAGTAATGTCTGCATTATGTCTAAACCAGAGCTGTAACTAATTGGATATAACTAGTTGCATACTAATTAGTTACCTCCTTCCCTAATTAGGTTTTATGAATTATTCACTAGAAGACTTTAGAAGTGGCAAGTTAAATTTATCTAGCAATATGCTGACTCTTAAGTAAATGTACTGCTTCTTAAATGTACAAGGAATAAGAGACTTTGGTTTGTTATTCATTTCAGGGAGTGGTCCAAGGAAGACAATGGTAGTTGTAGAGTTCTGAGAACATTGCATGTGGTCAAGCACAAGTGTTTGCAAACTACACTTTTGTTCTCAGTCAGTGGGAAGACACAGGATGCAGTTAGGGGCCATTCAACAATTATGTGATCCTCGAGGGGGGGAGGGGGTCTGCCATCTGAATTACGGAAAATACGTGTGGATGGGGTGGGGTCAGGTCAAAAATTACGTAATCAATTTAGAGCTGTTGTGGTTTCGAAACATGGCACTTTTATAGGTTTAAAAATGATCTCTGGGAATTTTGATCCGATTTGAAATTATTGAATTGCTTGTGCAGTCTGCATTAGGTACCAATAGTGAAAAGCTCTAAAAATCAGAGTTTTGATACAAAAACTCTGGATTACAAAATTTTAAGGGGGCGGGGTTTGAAGTGAAAATTACGGTCAGATTACATGGGGGGAGGGGGTCGATTCCCCGCTCCCAATGGATCACATAATTGTTGAATGGCCCCTATTCAGCATTGCTGAATCTCATGTTCTGAATGATGGTTGAGGGTACCCACCAGAGTAAGAGTATCCTAAAGCATGTCATTTCATATTCTATCTACTGACATTTTATTGCCACTGATCTGCATCTTCTTCTTTCCTCTTCCCACACCTCCCACATCATCATGCATACTATCGAAACACCATGAACTATCTGAGTTGGAAGAGATAGATAAGGGATGATGGACACATTCCAATTAGATGATACTGACCCATTGCAATACTGACATGCAGCAATAAGTGGCTACAAAGATCTGTTAGTGAATCAAGGGTGGAGAATTATTAATCAGAAACATATTGATTATATCTGAACATTTGCAAAGCATTGTTTTTGTTATTCGCTGTATGTCTAAATCAGGTAGTGGAAGGCGAAGCTATCTTTCAGATAATGTGCTGCCTCGAAGTGAAGATGCTCCCATTACATCTAGGATTCTTTGAATGTGCCACATTACTTGGGTACAGCTGCCTTGTGTACTGATTCTCCGCAGAGGATTACTGGCCAAATTTCACACCAAGGCTGAAGAACTGGTAGACCTCTAAATGTTTTTGGATTATATTTCCCATAAACACCAACCATCAGCCAAACTAGTTGTGGCCAGTGGCAGTTGTATTTCAACAACATTTGGGAGCCACAGACCCCCTCAGCTATGGTTTGTTCTTTCTCTGAAATCTTGGCCTTGTCCATTTGTTTATCTACATGGATGGCCTGTCTCAGATTCACTTGAAACAGATACTTTGCCTTTTCTTGGAAGCAGTAAATGGGTTTCCTTTTATGCACAGTGGCTTGAAGATTTTGCCATGTAGGTTTTCCTGCAAAAAACATCTATGTTGAGTTACCTTGTTTTACTAGTGTGTTTTAGTAGTCCAATCCAGCAATTTTACTCTTGGCATTCAAAATGTTCCAGAACCTTTGATGATGTCTCAGCAGTTCAGGCAGCTGCTACAGGAGGCTTACTAGTTGTCACATTTTTGGCTTTCACAATCCCTAGAAGGGTTTAGAATAGATGAAAATGCTTGGGACAGCTTGCATGCATATAGGGGGAAGGGAGAACAACCTAATCCTCTATTCCATATGTTTGAATTTTGTTGTTGTTGTTCAGTCACACAGTCAAGTCCAACCCTTTGCAACCCCATGCATACCAGGAACCCCTATCCTCCACCATCCTCCAAATCCCACTCAGCTTCATGCCCATTACGTCACAATGCTATCTATCCATCTCATTCACTGGCACCCCTTTTCCTTTTGCCTTAGATCTTTCCTAGCATCAAGACCTTTTTGAGTGAGTCCTCTCTTTTAATTTGGGTCCGAAGTACTTTAGCTTCATCTTCAATATTTGTCCTTCCAAGGAGCAGCCAGGGTTGATTTCCTTCAGGATCAACTTATTTGATCTCCTTGCTGTCCAGGGTACTCTCAACATTTTCCTCTAGCCTCACATTTCAAAGGCATCTATTCTTCATGCAGCCTTCCTTAAGGTCTAGCTCTCACAACCATACATTACTAATGGGAAGACCATTGCTTTAACTATGCAGACTTTTGTTAACAGGGTGATCTACTTTTTATTATGCTCCCTAGGTTTCTCATAGTTTGCCTCCCAATAACTAATCATCTTTTTATGTCATGGCTGCAGTCACCATTTGCAGAGATCTTTGATCATAAGAAGGTAATGTCTGTCGCTGCTTCCATTTCTTCCCCTTCTATTTGCCATGGCCAGTGGCCATTATCTTGGTTTTTTTTTTAATGTTGAGTGTGAGGCCAGATTTGCACTCTCTTCTTTCACCCTAATCAAGAGGTTCTTTAGGTCTTCTTCACTTTCTGCCATTAGAGTAGTATCATCTGCATATGTCAGGTTGTTAATCTTTTCCCAAGCAATTTTATTTCCAGTTTGTGATTCATCCAGCCCTGCATTGCACATTATGTATTCTGCATATATGTTAAATAAGCAGGGTGACAAAATGCAGCCTTCTTGTACTCCTTTTCCTATTCTAAACCAATCAGTTATTCGGTATCCTGCTCTAACTGTTGCTTCTTGACTCATGTACAGATTGCTCATGACAGATGAGGTGGTCTGGTATTCCCCTCTCTTTAATTATTTGCCACAGTTTATTGTGGTCCACACCATCAAATACCTTGGTATAGTCAATGAAACAGAAGTAGACTTCTTTCTGGTACTCCTTTGCTTTCTTCATGATCCAGCAAATGTTGGCAATTTGGTCTCTAGTCCCCCTACCACTTCAGAATCCAGCTTGCACTTCTGGAAGTCCTCAATCCACATATTGCTGAAGCCTAGCCTGTCTTATCTTGAACATGACCTTGCTAGCATGTGAAATGAGTGCAATTGTTCAATAGTTTGAACATTCTTTAGCATTGCCCTTCTTTGCAATTAGAACATAGACTGACCTTTTCCAATCCTGTGGCCACTGCTGTGTTTGCCAAATATGTTGGCATATAGAGTGCAACACTTTAATTGCATCATATTTTAGGGCTTTGAATAATTCAACTGGAATGCCATCATCTCATACGAACATAAGAACAATCTTGCTGGAACAGGCCACAGCCCATCCAGTCCAGCATTCTGTCTCACACAGTGAATCACCATTTGCTTCAGGATATTCCCAAGCAGATGCCTTCACCTGCTTAGGATTCCCTGGAAATGGCATTGAGAGATATCCTGCCTATCTCTCCAAGCCAGAGGTTGTCCTTAGGTTTCCATAATTATAGCCATTGATACCTTTGTCCTCCATGAACTTGTCTGATCCTTTCTTAAAGCTGTCAAGACTGACAGCTGTCACCACTTCTTCTGGCAGGGAGCTCCATAGACCAGTGATCCTCTGGGTGAAAAAGTACTTTCTCTTATTTGTTTGAGAACTAGTACCCAAAAGTTTCATGAAGTGCCCCCCTAGTTCTAGTGTTGTGCAATGGGGAAACAGTTTTTCCTTATCTACTTTGTCCACACCGTGATTGATTTTATAAACTTCAATGAGGTCACCTCTTAGATGCCATCGTTCAAGAGTGAAGAGGCCCAACCGTTGCAGCCTCAGATGGTAAGGAAGGTGTTCCAGTCCCCTAATCATTCTGGTTGTCCTTCTCTGCACTTTTTCCAGGTCCATAATATCCTTCTGGAGGTTTGACAACCAGAACTGTACACAGTTTTCCAGATGGGGCCTCACCATAGATTTATAAAAAGGCAAAATGACACTTGCTGACTTATTGTATATACCCTCCCTAATGATCCCTAGCATTGAGTTTACTTTTTTCACTTCTGAGGCACACTGGGTTGACACCTTCACTGAGCTGTCCACCAGGACACCAAGGTCCCTTTCCTGGTTTGTCGCAGAGAGTTCAGACCCCATCAGTTTATAAATGTGCCCGTATCTAAGGGGGCGGGGCTGGCAAAGAGCACGACGGCCATACTGTTGCCGCCACGCTCCCCTTTATGCTACAGTAACAGAAGTATAGTCTTCAAAATCTGTGAGATAATAGCCCCCATCTATTTGGAAGTAGTTAGGCCTCATCTAGAGTACTGTGTCCAGTCGTAGGCCTTGCATTTTAAGAGGGATGCCAACAAAATGGAACAAATCCAGTGGAGGGCAAAAAGGATAATCAGGGGACTGGAAAATAAGCACTCTTAGGAAAATCTGAAGGAACTAGGCATGCTTTGCCTTGAGAAAGAGGGACTGAGAGGGGATATGATAGCATTTTTCAAATATCTGAGACAGTCAAAAAGAGGAGGAACAGAATGTCCAGAGTGTAGTTCACGTAATTACAGGCTGAAACTACAGGAAACCATATACAGTATTGTATAGGCTGAATATCAGTAAAAATATCTTAACTGTTAGAGCAGAACTGCAGTGGAAACAATTACTGTACATCAGGAAATGGTGAGCATTCCAACTCTGTTAGGCATTCAAGGGAAAATTGGACAACCATCTGACAAATCTGCTTTGATTTAGATTCCTGCATTGAGCAGGGCATTGAGCATGATGGTCTTATAGGCTCAATTATTCAATGAGTCTACGATTCTACAATCTTGAAGGCTGAATGAGTGGACTATCTATGAAGCATTACGTCTCATCTCACATAATCAGAGTGGCCTGGTCTACTGTCAGTTTGAGTGGGTAAAACGAGGCATTTGGAACCTGCAAATAAATTAGCACATTGTTTCACATTTGTTATCATACCTGTCAACCTTCCTGGATTGGCCAGGATTTCCCTTTTTTTGGTGCCGATTTGCGCCATTTCCCACCCGGAGCTCCCAAAACCCCGGAATTTGGCAGCCGGGGGAAAGAGGTACTGCACATCCCTTCTGCGCAAGTTGCCTTCTACGCATGCGTAGAAGGCTTTTACACTTGTGTAGAACCCTTCTACACTTGCGTAGAACCCTTCTATGCTTGCATAGAACCCTTCTACGCTTGCGTAGAAGGCTACGCATGTGTAGAAGGGTTCTATGCAAGCATAAAAGGGTTCTACGCATGCGTAGAAGGCGACTTGCACAGAACCGTTCTGCGCAGGTCCCGTATTGTCCGGAGCCGCGGTATGTTTGTTATTCTCATTTCTCAGCAGCTAGTATCTCTGGCTTTTAGTTATCTAAATATTGTGGCTTGGATCAAGACGTGATCATACTTAATCATGTATGTTTACTTCAGTGATCTGCAATTTTTGCATGGGAACATGCTCACCATTCATTCTGTGTATCGTGCTCTGAGCTGTGAAATTGTATCAGAAAAGGCAGATAGGTATCTAGCTGACTGGAAGCAATACAGTGAAAATGCATTGCTTTCCTTTCCAACCCACTTAGCTTGCAGAAGATATAAGGGAAAAGGGGTGGGGGTGGGGGGTCTGTGTTGATTTGTCATATACCCCAGCCCAAAGAATTCTCCATGATTTCAAGTAATGCTCAATGTTTGACCTGAGAGAAGAAGGGAAATTTCATAACTAGTGGAAGTCTTCCAGTTCACCAGTATTCCATGGCTATGTGACAGATATTTGATGTGCAGCAACAGAGATCATTCTATGGTATCAGAGAGCTCACAAGCATGGGTGAAGGTCCCACCCACGCAGTGGAAATTAAGTATCTGCTTCTAAAAGCTATTTTCATTTTGCTCTGTGAGTGATCGACATACAAAATGAGCCTCGGATGTTGTTTCAGACAATCTGTTGAGATTCATATGTCAGCTTTCCATTTGCCCATTCTATTTCTCCTGACGCTATGATTACTGGTATTTGCTTGCCCTGCCCTGGAACTCATCCAGACAGTTTTATTGTACTGAATTGGCTCTTCCAGTTCATTGAGCATCTAGCATAATATGGCTGAATATGATTGGCACATTTACACATATTTAATCAGGAAAAAATATCGAGCAGTTAAACTGCATAATTATGGAAAACGAATCATAACAATAAAAGACCATTTAAGTTAACAAGCTTTGTGATCAAAGGATAAATACAGGTTGGATAAATGAGACTATAGATGTAACTAATCTACATAAATAAGCTTTGGAGTGATTTAGAAGAATGGAATACATTAAAATAATTTAGACCTACTTTAAAAAATCATTTTGTTTTAGTATATTTTTAAATAATAAGAGATTTCTATTGTTTGATGCATTTCTATTAAAAACAACTGCTTTCAGTGATAAAATGTAACAAGCATAAGTTTTTTTTACTAATGTCACCCAACAGCAGAGAACAAAATAAGCAAGCAGAAAGTAAAAAAAGCAAAAGTAAAATGTTTTAAGTATGCACTCTAGTTGTTCCATATTAAGTTGTTTACACAATCAGTAATCTTTGCATAATAATAACTGTTTACTTCAGAGTCTGTTTGTTTGCATGATCAAAGATTCATTTAAGTCTGAAACAAACTAAGAGTCCTTGGCATTTACACTCAGAGTAAGCATTTGTATAGAAACATGAATGTTCATAATGAACTTGTGGGTAGAGGGACAGGGCGGTATAAATTTAGGGGGCTCCCACTGAGGCCTACATGAACCCATCAAGTTGTATCCAAGCCACAAATACGATGGTAATACTGTATACTGGATTCTGTGGACCTGGTCATGGCTTGTCCTGAAGGCTGTCTTTTAAAAAACATTGTTATTGCATATCCCACCATTCCTTCAAAGAATTCAGAGTAATCACTTTCATTTTTATCCTCATATAATGTGACTAATAGTTTGGCTAAAACACAGTGGCTAACTTAAGGTCATCCTGCTTCCTAGTTGAGTAGGAATTGGAAGTTGTTTTTTCAAAGTCACATTACTTCATGTTATTTTATCTGTGTATTTTTTAAAAATAAATTAAAATTTATTTTATTAGAAAATTACAAACAAAAACCATAAGCAACATGTACATAGCATTAAATTAATATCTATAATTTATTAGTGTATCTGTTTGGTCATGGATAAAAGAATTATATGTGATTTTTCTAATTCTAAAATAAAATAGGCATTTGGCTGTATTGCATGCCATCAGGTCAATTGCAGCTCATAGTTATCCTGGTATTAGGACTTTGGTAGTACATAAGATATTTAGCAGGTAATGTTACCAGTGATTTTCGCTGGCCAAGCAAGATGTGTGCTACAAGAACACCTTGTTGAGGTACTCAAAAATACCTCCCCCCCCCTTTAAAAAACAGCCACTGTGCTTCCACCTTTGACTGCCACTTTTTAGCAGCAGTGGGGGCATAGTGACATTAAAAACTGGGCTGAAGGTATATCAATAATCCCTGGACTCAACAGTCTAGGCTATCATTCCAAGGTAGGAACTCTGAGTTAACAGCCTGTGCAGCAACCTAGGGCACTCCACAAGTGTCAAAAATGTTGAACTTAGAATAAAATTGTTGCACAATAGTTGATTGAAGAAATATATTACAGGGAACATTTAAAGGACAATTTCCTGTTTACTGTCTTTATCATAAGGGAACAAGCCTTTGTAGTATCTGAAAGCTGCTGCATTAAAAATAAATTGCAAGTCTTCAAAGTTGTAAAGTCTTCCTTGCTTTGTAGATACCTGCATATGTGGGTATTTTTTAAAAAAACCCTCAAAATATTGGAAACATACTTTGACAATTGGGTTGAAAAAATGTAAATTATTGCATCATCAAATTTTTGAAGAATTTTAATGTATTTTTAACAATAGTTAAAGGATCTTCTTCCATTAAGTGGTGGGAGCCTTTCAACTTGCAGTTCTTTAAATGAATGATTTGTAGCTAGAGAGGTTTAGTTCATTGTTTTTTAATAGTCTTTCTTCTGCCCCATCTATTTGGAGACAGTTTTGATTTGTACTCTTACTTTGTTGTATTTTAATTAGTTTTGGGATTCCATTCTATAGGAATAAGTATATGTTGCATCAAGTGGACTCCAACGTCTGGTGGCTCTCTGAAGTAATGATTTCTGAAATGTGTTAACATTAACAACTCTGTCTAACTTTTGTATACTTAAGGGTCATATTTTTCTTTCTATAGTTAATCATATTAGGTCTTATTCTTTTCTGTTGTCTTCGGCTTTTCTAACATTATTGTAATTTCTATTGAGTCTTTTTTTTTGTAATATTAAATGTGCCCAAAGTAAAGCAGTCTTCATTTAGTCATTTTAGCTTCTAGTGAGAGTTCACTAGATTTAATCTTGTAAGCGCTCATAGGAGTTGATTTGGAAACCACTTATTTGTTATGCACACCCAGATTATTTTTGAATACTGAGCAGTCACTTCTGCTGCAAGCCTTGGAATGCTTTTCAATAGAAGAAAGACATAGAAACATTCAGAAGCGAATGAGAATTCTATATAGAAGTTTTCATTTTTAAAACCAGGCCTGTATAATTTAGGATCCAAATGGGTCCCATTATCTTCATACTGCAACTTGTGTTAGTGCCTAAAATGTCACCTTGTGTCAATACCAAGCCTACAGCAAAAAGCCCAGACAGGTCATTAGAACTGTTCATTTGCTACACACAAGTGTTGTAGGCTGGATTTGACTCAATTGTTCATGTCTACTTTGAACAACAAAGAAATGGCTACAGGATCAGGAAATAAATTGGTGGTAACACATCTGTCATGTAACATTTGTGCTGATGCAATATATGTACCATAGTGGTATCTGTGCTATAGTTATATAATATGTCTGTTCTTTTTTTTAAAAAAAATGGCAATTAAAATGTTAGTAGTGGATAGGTAGGGTAGTTTAAATACAGAGTTTTGATCCAGATACATCATCCTTAGTTTTCAAGGGAGGATATTTGGGACCATAGTAATTTAGGGATGATGATATGTGACAAGCTGGTATATCTGCATCACCAATCTGGTGAGGTAGGATGGGCTGCCAGGAATCCTTTGCTTATACTTCTCTAAAATACTCCAAGCAAATCAGCATAGACAATATATAGGTGAAGCAAATCCTCTAAGTAGGAAAGATAATCAAATCAGCTTCAGTTTCCAACTCAATATATTTATTGACAAATGAAGTAGAGAAGGTCAGAAAACTATTAACTATTACCTAGCTAAACCTATAATGGTCAACGAGAAAACAATAGGGTATTCATTGATTCTGAGAGGTGAAATAACAAGCAACCAATGAGGAAGCACTTTATCCTTCCTTGACACTCTTTCTCATTGCAGTTCTTGACCTCAGAGTAGCACTCCTTGAGTAAAGGACAGATGCCAAAGCAGAAACTTCAAGGAGATGATGAGGAATTTCAGCACACTCTTTCTAGGAATAAACCATCAATTATTTAAGATATACAGATGATGCCATTTTAATGACTTGAAATGACTTTTAGTGAGAGGGAAAGAAAAAAAATGCCAAATGAGCACTGCAGTGGAACATTAAGAAGACAAAAATCATGACTACTGAAGAAGTAACCAACTTTAACATTGACTGTGAATAAAGTGAAATAGTTAACAAGTTTTTGTATGCCTTGGTTCCATTGGTACCATTTTGATGCAAAATGGAGACTGCAACCAGGAGAAGATTGAGACTCAGAAGAGCAGCAATGAAGAAATAAGAAAAGATAATTGAGTGAAAAGACATATCCATGATCCATGGAGACCAAAACCTGTATCATTCACATTCTTGTATTTCCACTCAACTAGTATTCAAACATGGGTTTGAAAGCTGGACAACAATAGGGGAGACATGATCCATTTGAAATGTGGTGCTGAAGGAGGTCTTTTCTGGTTTGTCAGAAAAACGAACAAGTGAATTCTAGAAAATATCTAGCCTGAACGTTTGTTTTTTTTTTTTTTTTTGGGAGGAAAAAAATGAAACTGAGGCTATCCTGCTCTAGGCATTTCATACGAAGCCATGATTGTCTGGAAAACACAGGGATGTTGGAAAAAGTTGAAGGCAGCAGGAAAAGAAAAATGCCAGATATGAGATAGATTGATTCACCCAACCCCCAACCCCCCCCCCCCAAAAAAAAAAAAACACAACACCACAGGCTTGAGTTTAAGGAAACTGAGCAGTGCTGTTGAGAGCAGGACATTTTGGAGAGTTTTCATCTTTGGGGTCACCATAAGTTGGAGGTGACTTGAAGGCACATAACAACAGCAATAGTGGTCATAAAATAGTTGGATTGTGGTGTACATGATCCCTATGAATATCTCAAAGGATCATACAATATTTTTTTCCATAGTTTGCGTATGGCCCTTCACCTTGTTGTAACCAAAGGAGGAAAGGTCCCTGAAACCCAACAAATTAAGAGGCAACAGAAACATATGGAGGTTCAAATATTCAACTGCAGTCTTGCTGTAGCATTTTCTTCTTTCACTTTCACTAAAACTCATTTCAAGTCATAACTGTTTTCTGTTATCAAAATGTGATCTGCATATTTTTTTTCTATAGTGTGCTGAAATTCTGATATTTTCCTGGATTCCTGGACAGTACCACACAGTCTTTCAGACTGAACCACTGTAAATCCAGCCTTACATCAGGCACCACATGTGACCTGGGTTCATCATGGCAATGGAGAGAAAGGGTCAGGCTGTGTTGCAAAGAACTCACAAACCAATTTAAATGTGTGAGAGTATGCAATGTGGAGAAAAGCTATCGAAAAGAATATTCTATGGGCAGGTCGACCTCACCTGTGTACCAGATCATGTGCATGTGCTATGCCAGAAGTGCTCCATGAAACACATCACCAGTGTAGCATGCTGGCTAATGTCACTAGGCACCTGCAAGTGCATTTTGTAGTATTCCAAGGATATAATTCTCAGTGCTGTCAATTTGAAAGTTCAGCTGCTTTGCAGATACTTGTGTGTAATTTGAGATCAGATCTGAGGATCATTAAAAAGGGCTGGGGAGAAAGAAAGAAAAACCGCCAAACACAATCTTACTTTGATTATCAGACAAATGATTATCCTGCCACAGCTTGTATTAAAAATATGCAGAGAGAAGAACTGTCCACTGTGGTTTTTCCAGACCTCTGTCATTTTATTGGATCAAATGACAGTAAGAATACAGCTGAATTTAGAGTATTCAGAAAATAATGGATTTAAAAGCACACATAAAACTCAGCTTTAATGGTATTAAAAATCCCTTAGAAATTATTTCGATATCTAGGCCACACTTCAAACAAAATAAATGTATGTGTGCAGTTCGAGGGAAGTGGGAAAACAGTGTGCTTCAAAGGGAAACACAAATTCTACTTCAGTATAAATGGGGAAAGACTCTTACTTCACAATACTCATCCAACAGCATTTTCTGGAGAAATATATGATCTGCGAAGAATTGGTAAAAAGCCTGAGAAAAAATGTTGCCCATTTTTCTTGCTTCTTGTGCAGTAAACAGCTAAACAGATCTGATTTGCCTTTGGATGTTTTGAGAACAAAAAAGAAAGCTGTGGCCTCTCTGAGCCACCTAGTTTATTGTTTACTGTATCTCCTTAACATAGTCTTCCAAATGATTGAGAATTATTCAAATTAAGAATCACTCAGTAGCAGTATTCACTGAGAGTAGGCACACAGTATCTCAGAAATACTGACACAGTCAGTAATGGGCAATGGTCAGGCCCAGTATAATGTAGTAGTTGCAGTACCAATGTCTATGACACGAGAGACCCATGAAACAGAAAGTGACTTTTTTATATGAAACTGAAAGTGACATTAGCCCACTAACACCTCATCAATCTTGGATATCGTTTTGTTACAAGTGTGAACTAGGACTATGTCTGTGGTTTTGCCTGGCATATATGACTCTCATAGGGAATTTATTTCTCATCAACTCAGGAGGACGTCTACAAATTGTGCTTCTTCTTCCGCATCTAGGCCAGATGTGAAACTGCCAAAATGAAGGCACCTTTTGGTGAGTTCATTCTGCAGTTCCTTTCACCTGACCTAGTGTGAGAAACATAAGGTTGCTGTTACCAGGGTATGCCTGATTGTGGTGCAAAAATACCATAATCTTTGAGGCGGCTCTTTCTGTGTACCTCCTGCATGTTGACAGCAGCAGCTTGGTGTTAAGAAACCAAGTACTGTATCAAGGTATGAAGCCACATATATTTATTGGATATGTGATTCAGCTTTATTTCATACTGAGGGTTTAAGTGTACAAACTTGCCTAATATCACAGTTAAGTAATTAACCTGAAAAAGGCTAAATCCTATCACATAGATTTGTTTTTGTTTCTGTATAGCATTTCTTAATCAACAGTATCAGCAGTGCCACAAAACAAATATTTTATAAGGAGATAAATCTCCTTGTTAGTAGATTTCAGTAGAGTTTGGCCACCAGAAATATAATTTATTTTAACTCCGTTAAGCTGGAGGAAAGGGTTTATTTCCTCCCCTTATTAGGTAAAGGTAAATGTTTCCCTTGCTTGAAAGCCAGTCACATCCGACTCTAGGGTTCAGTGCTCATCTCTGTTTCAAAACCGAAGAGCCAGCGCTGTCTGCTTCTACAGATGTTTCCATGGTCATGTGGCACACGGAATGCTGTTTGCTTCCCACTGAAGTGGTCCCTATTTATCTACTTGCAATTTCTTGCTTTCAAACAGCTAGGTTGGCAGGAGCTGGGACAAAGACGGGAGCTCATTCCGTCCTGCAGTACTCAGGAATTGAACTGCTGACCTCCTGCCTCCCAGTCAGCATCTTAGCCACTTGAGCCACTGCAGTCCCGTTATTACTGCATTTTAAACTTTCACAATGGAAACCAGTCAGTTAGTGACTACAGTATCCAGCTTTTGAGCTGCTCAATAAGTCAACTGTTTGAGTTTGCATAAAGGTAAAGCGAAAGTCCACCAAATTTGTTAAACAAACATAAACCACAGGAGTTCTTGGCTGGAAGAGATTAGAGGGAATGGCTTTAACTTCTTGATGTTGTGCTGATGTTAATAAAGGTGGCTTTATAATGAAGAGATGAATGAGTGGAAGAACAGGGGAAGATTTTTGTTGTTCCAGCTAACATTCCACACAATGTGTTTTCAATGGCATTTTTCCTACCCAACAAGATAGTTTCTAAAGTAATTTGGGTTAATTAAAATGCATTCCCAGTTTCCAATCTCAAACCCCATTTTTAATCACCTGTGGCTATTTCTATTTTAAAAAGAGGCACACATATATAATTGTTATGACTCTCAGCAGTCGACATGCAAAATTTGCAATTACAATGCCTCCCTTGGGCAGAAGGGTGAAATGGCAAATTAATTCACAAAAGCCTGGCCACAACGGTTGGGCTTTTAAAGGGATGCTTGCAGTTAGGCATAGCTTGCTAATTATGTGATTACTGTGAAGGAGGATGCCCCAGCAGTTTTTTGGAGAGGGGCAAGTTTTAGTTCTCTTTCTTAAAAATTATGACACTATAGCAAAAACCTTGAAGGATGTCCTGTATGTTTATATGAGTGGCACTTGGAGCCTTCGCTGTGGGCACCCATGCAGTAGCCCCAGCACAGTTTGCCCTACCCTCATGCCCAGCAGCACAATTGAAGTGCTTCTTCCCTCTCCCAGCACAGAATTAGCCTCACCCCTCTGCCAAGCAGCCCAATGGGAGAGTTTCCTCCCTCCCCTGTTGCCATGTTGGCACTTTGTAATAAATAAGTGGGTTTTGGGTTGCAGTTTTGGCACACAGTCTCTAAAAGGTTTGTCATCACTGGCATAAACCATTTTTCATTGGAGGGGGCAGTCCAAATAGAAATGTATTTGGCATCATGGTAGAAGAGAGTTGGACTTGCTCCATGGAGAATGCAAGCGCGGCCCCAAAATGGCCGCCGCGCTCTTTGCGGCCCCCCCCCACCAGACTTGGACATCCGGGTAGTTAGGGGGCGTGGCCAGCACCCTTTAAAAGGGGTGGCCACGAGGCAGCTGAGCTGCCATTTTGCAAAAGTGACGGAGAGGAGAAGTTTTTCTCCTTCGCTCTGTCGGACCGCTCGAACTCGCTGCCTGGAGGGTCGGAGTTTGATTCCTGAGCATTGCAAAAGGCTTTCGGTCTCCGGCTGTCCAGTCAGCGGGTGCTGATCCCTGGATAGGGATCGTGCTGTTCTATGCTCCTTGAGTTAGCTGGTGAGTGTAAAAAAGCGACGGAGAGGAGAAGTTTTCTCCGTCGCTTTATTCCCTTCTGCCTCTTTGCAAGAGGCTTGAGTTTGCTAGCCTCTGTTCGAGGCTTCCTTTTGGCTTTCTAGCCTATTGGCTTCAGAACGCGACGGAGCGGAGAAGTTTGCTCCGTCGCTCCCTCCTTTTCCTAACTCAGGGGTACCCAAACTTTAAGTAGGACTGCAGTGTCTCCAGTGCCTCAGAAGTTGACTGGGTTGTTTAAGGTCAGTGTTTCAATTTCTGCGCACGCAGGACAGGATGAGCTCCCGTGCCGTTCCGTTTTCACCCTCAGGCCGGCCCTTCGGAGGATGTGGCCCTCGGCCCACGGTTGCCGGCCATGGCCGGGACAATTGGGGGGAGGGCCTGGTGCTGGCTTACAGCATGGTTTTTCCCATTAGGGGCTGGAATTTTGGGGCATGGCTTATTCTGGCACAGGCTCTCAATTCAGGGCCTCTGGCACAATTCCTATCGGGCCATCCGGCCCACCTGGCCCACCTGCTGGGGGTTTACTGTGGCAGGGGGTGCCTGGTTAGCACGTTTGGTTGTACTGGAGGCATCCTTAGCAATCCAGTGGGTGGGGGTCCTTTTCCTATCTACCGGACCCCCTTTGTGTCCGCCGGCTACTTCGACCGCTGCCACTCTGCAACAGGTGGCCGGCCGGGTCGAGCTTATTGAGACAGTCCAGCCTGTGCCTGCCGCTGTCTCGCAGCTCCCTGTTTGTCCGGAACAGCGATTGGAGTGCGTTGGAGGTCGTCCTAGAGCTCGATTTCGGTCACGAGCTCTGACGCCCACTGTGTGCCGGAACCCCCAGTGGGGGCGGCTCACGGGGGTGCAACTAGTGAGTATTGAGTCAAGTTGAATACACCCAAATCACAGTCCACTTGCAGCGGTGTGGTTCAGTGCTCTTCACCTTGCCAATTAGAGGCTAGTGGGGTATCACTTGCCATCCTATCCCAGTGCCCCTTGGTTGCATTATGGCACACCTTGGGGGTGGGGGTTTCTGCCCCGGGGCAGTACGTGGCATCGCATGGGCTGTCCAGGTCCCGCTGCGTATGCCCGGCATACATCATGTACCGGCAACGGCCTTGCCGATGATTGGTTATTCATTGCCCCCTGGTGATCATCTGGCCCAGATCAGGAAGGGACAGATTTGGTGGGGGGGGGAATGCGTGGATATATTCTCCCTATGAACCGAGACCCAAATAAGGATAGGAGGTACGGACAGGAGGACAGAGACATTGTGTGGTCCCGCCGTAGTAAGCCACCACGCACTGGGGTGTCCGCCCCCGGGACGGTGCTGGGCATCGCAGGGGCTGTCTAGATCCTGCTGCGTAGGCCCCCTTTATACAGAACGTGCCGTCAAGGGCTTTGCCGATGGACGGCTATTACTTGCCCCGGTTGATTATTGGCCACAGGCCATGAGGGGTAAGGGCAGAAGGGGGACATGTGGATATTCTCCCATTGAACTGCGAGCCCACTGTGAGGGGAGAGAAGGACAGGACGGCTGAGCCAAAGAGATGTCCCATCGTCATTAGCCACCGCGCACCTTAGGGCCAACTGGTTGTCGGCATACCTTGTACGTATGGTGGTATGCCGCAGGGCTTGCCCTGTTTGGGCCATCCTGATGTCGATCGGATGGGCCCATGACGGTTGGCTCATGGTGAGGAATGTGGACGAGGGGGGCTCTCTATCCCGAGGGGAGGTGGGATGAGTCCTGTCAGCAAATGTGCTCGTGCACATCATTCCCACGAGACTGGTGCCTGGTGATGGGTACCATGGTGGTCATGCTGAGCAGCGGGCTGTTCAGACACTGGCTCCACGCAAACTGGTTGGGCGGGGGGTTCCGGCCCGCCTACTGTGTTCGGCCTGCTCAGCTGATGATGTGTGTACTAAGCACCACGGTCGTTACCGACTTAAAAGGGGGTGCACAGGGGCGAACAGAGCTCCTTCTGAAGCAACTAACTTTGTCATGGCCCCCGCCCCAATTATAGTCAGCCTGGAGGGATGTCACTCAGTTCATCCAAGAAGGGATGGGGCGGGAGACCTGCTGGAGGGTTTTCAATGGGGCTTTTGTATCCATTCGGGGGTGTTGGGGGCCCCAGGATGCGACTATTTGGTTCCCTTCCTGGGTCACGGAGAGGGGGCTCCGTTGTCCACAGTTATGGAAGTTGGAGGGCTATGAGAGTAGCGGGGGCCCTCCTGGGAACCACCTTTCCTTAGTCGAAGGTATCCCACATGAAGCTCATACTGAGCTAGGAAAAGGGTGAATGTAATATAATCCTCCATTCAGCTTGCCCTGTGGGTGCTCTGTTCAGGGATGACTTTCCTGATGACCTTGTTTGGTCAGGTACTCGTAGTTGCCTCGGCTACCATGGGTGGCGGGCTCACGCAATGCTGGTGCTGTTTTGGCACAGTGTGATATGCACTCGGCTTCCAAATTTTTTTTTTTGCCAGTGCACCCCAGGGTTTAGACCTATCGGGTTTTTAAGTTTGGAGGGGAATTTTAATTAGATAAGGCCAATCCCTTTCTGAATGCGTTAATTCAGGTTCAGCACCCGACCGAGGTGGGACTTTCATTCAGTGGGCATTTGCTCACGGGTTGGGGTCTCGGTCTCCATCCCATTACCTCGACAACTTTTGGGTCTGAGGTTAAACGGGGCTTGGACACGTGTACGCGTCTCCTCATCAAGATTCAGACACTCAGGTGGGAACTGGGTGTCTCCTTGGCGCCTGAATAGACCGAGTTCCCATGTTCTAACATCACATTTCTGCCTCGATGCTGTCACGCGGGCATCCAGGTTAACCATTGATACGGTGGCTTGGATGTCCATGGCGATTTTGGCATTGATTGCCAAACATCGAGTGTGACCTTGGGAATTGTAGTGGAGATCAGACCTAGTGGTCTGCCCTAGATACCTAGTATGGTCAGATACTTCCGGCGCCCGGACTTATGGGGTTTACTCCGAGGGTGGGTCCACGGATCGCCCCGCGATCTTACCTTCCTTGCGTTTTTTTCCCATTTGGAGAGTACTGATGCTATGGTGCAAGGGGTGGGCCTACTCAGTGGTCCAATTTCGGTGTGACAATGCGGCAGTGGTGAACATTGTCAACACCCAGACATGCAAATCCCCCAAGGTCATGACATTAGTCCGTCTATTCTCTTGTGAAGCCTACGCCTAAATGTGCTGTTCTAGGCCAGACATGTTATGGGTATTTATAATAACATTCTGCCGCTCTCCACCACCGCAGATCACCTGGTTCCGTGCCGTACTCTGGAAGCAGAGGGATTCCACTCGCCACTTTTGGCTGAGGTTTGGACGTTTGGCAAGGAGAGGGGAACCGGACATGTCGTTGGCACCTCGCACGTGTAAGGCGTATCACTCTGCATTCAGGCGTCGTGTTTGGGAGGGGTGGACACGGGAACGTGTCCGCCGCCCTTACGCGCGTCACCCCTGTTCCCAGAGTTTCTACCCACCTTGCACGAGGCTGGCATTGCTTATGTTCAGATAGGTGTGAGGTGGCTCTTGGCCACGCAGCTACCACGGTAGCCTTATTGGAGCGCTCCGCATCAGTGAGTGGGTGCCAGAGTTGGTGCCACCGGTGTAAGGCGGATGTGTCTTGTAGGGCACTGGAACTCGAAGATGTCTCTTTCACACATGAGTGGGCTCGAGTGGGGATGCGGTCCTCACGGGTTATTCAGCATGGTGCAGGCAGTGGTGTATACTGCTGCGAAGTTTTTGAGACATCTGTCCGGTTGGTGCCCTACCTGAATTTTCGACAGTGCCTGCTGCGCGCCCCAGCCTGTTTTCTGCCACCGGGATGGGTCTACCCTTACCTTAGTACAGTACCTGAGGGTGACCGGTGCCGCATTTCGCGGTTTGGTGCCCGTTTTGGCACCATTTCCTTAAGATAGGCGTCGCGTTGATCGCGGCTACGTTTGGGGTACTCGGAGGTGGATATGCGTCTACGCGCAATTTCAGATAGGTATGTCCCCTCACTGTACGAGTACCTAGTTCTGTCCTTCACCTTTTCCTCCTCTTTTGCAGATCCTAAGGGTCTCAGCACACCGGTGGCGGGGGGCTGGTGGGCCGCAGCTATGTACACTGGGCAGCAGTATATGCTGCAGCGACAGAGAGTGGACCCCGGCTGGGCTGTGTGCGTCTGCACGTATGCTATGGTATGGTATGCGCAGCACATGGGGGCGGGAACTGTGGCCATTCCTGCTGTCTGACAGGGATGCTGGACCGCCCAATGTTTTACAGGCGCCTCGGCGGCAGCGGTCTTATACAGATCACTGCTGTTATTAAACTGTCGAGGGGCTGTGACCTGGCATTTTGTATCACGTATGGCTTACATACGGTCGCTATGGTCTGACATCATGCTGAGACACCAATTTAGGGAGATGCGGATCTCACTAGTTCGGACTGTTCCGGCAGTCACTGGACGGGGCTGTGGCTACGTCCCGTTCTGAGCATGGCTGTGAGACGGCCATTGGAGTCCGGATGATAGGCTTACAGAAAATTTTGCTGGTAGGCAGGAGAAGGGGTCCACCTGTCGGTCAGAGGTATGTACCTTGTTCTAGGTGCAATGCAAGCAGGCCTGGCGACCGAGCTGACGGTCTGAGGGGGGGGGCGGTGAGTCTTTATTGAAGCCTCCCCGTGTGGCGGGTAGCACTGGTAAGGTAAATATTTATGACCCACAGGTATCCGGCAGGTTCGCAATTGACTGGCCAACACTAGATAGGCACAAGTTGGTTAACGTTGTCCGGTCAACGACGAACCAGGCAATGGGGTGATGGCACGAGCTAGGCAGCATGCATCATCCCGTTATTTTACGGATACGCGTCAGAGGGTGGGGTCAGTAGTTAGTTTATTGACTACGGTCAACAATTTGTTTGTTGCCAACAAACAAATTGATACAAATGGATACATTGTAACCAATTGCCGTTGGCAATTTTGGGAGGTACCTTACCAGTGTTACTGCGGCCTGCTTGCCTTAAGAATTATAATTGGTTGAGTACCAATCGAAATTTATAATTCGGACTAGGGCATGAATCAATAAATGTGGCCCAATGCCGTTATCCACTTTCACCAGTGTCTGAGTCCTTTTTTGGGGGGTGCGCCTGCAATGCAAGCACGGCGCCAAAATGGCCGCCGCGCTCTTTGCGGGGCCCCCCCACCAGACTTGGACATCCTGGTAGTTAGGGGGCGTGGCCAGCACCCTTTAAAAGGGGTGGCCATGAGTCAGCCGAGCTGCCATTTTGCGAAAGCAACGGAGAGGAGAAGTTTTTCCCTCCACCCCCTCCCTAGTTAACAGTGTGATATTTTGGTCGCTTCTGGGCCGGGTGGGAATTTTTGGCTGGAACCTACAATTGGCTTTTGGGTTCTGGCTTTTTTGCCCATCCCACAAAAGTACCAATCGAAATTTATAATTCGGACTAGGGCATGAATCAATAAATGTGGCCCAATGCCGTTATCCACTTTCACCAGTGTCTGAGTCCTTTTTTGGGGGGTGCGCCTGCAAAGGAGCCATGGAGAAGGTATGAACAGACTTGGACAACCTTGGGGTACTTTTAACCTTTCTTACACTCTTTTCTTTATTTGGACTTGATCCAACCTGTCTTATGAAGAAACACAATATTAAAACTTCTTGTTTAAATAAGAAATCTTCCATAAGTTTTGGCAGCACATGTTTATTCTTCAGCAGTTGCCCAGATGTCTTGTCAGTAACTGAATAAATTAATACTTATTTGTTTCATTTACACAGATAATTTATTAAAACATTATAAAACATGAAAACATCTTTAAAAAAAAACAATTAAATGTAATAATTATCTTTAAATATTAAAACCAGTAATTATCTAAAAACATTATGGGGCTGTGGTGGCTCAGTGGTTAAGAAACTCGCCTTGTTAGCTGGAGGGCTGGCAAGGCAGCAGTTCGAGACCCGGGTACTGCATGAAGGATTGAGCGTCCGTCTCTGTCACAGCTCTTGGGGACATGAAAGTAGCCTCATTTGGGCGTTCCCTGAGTGGAGTTTCTCCCACAAAAATCCTTTCAAACCAGAATAATTTCTGACACAAAATTACTATTATATTATCTAAAAATATTAAAAACTATTAAAGACTTATATTTTTAAAAAGAAAAAGAAAGCCATTGCCTGCTGGCAGAAGGACAGACAAGAGGCAGCTAGCCTGGTCTCTTATGGGAGGGAGTGACATAGCCTAGGAAAGTGATGGCAAACCTTGGCACTCCAAGTGCTGACTTGGGCTTCTGGTAATTGAAGTCCAAGAACAGCTGGAGTACCAAGGTTTGCCATCAGGGTCCTAGGAACAGCTGCCAAAAAGGTCTCCTATGTCCTGACTGAGTGTGAGAAGGTGTTTGGACTGAGTGAAAGTCTGTCCCCAAACAGCACAAAGCCTGTAGAGGTTGGTATAGAGAAATACAGAGTGTGGCTACGCTTTGAAGTCAAATTAGAAAGATTTGTTTTGCTGCAACTTGAATTGCAGTCTCGCTTACATTTCAAATCACCATCCCTCCCTGTTCACACCCTGAAGTGTTAGGATTGACATTCCAGCCCACTGCCCCGCTTCCTTCTTTCTTTCTTTCCTCCCTTCCTGCAGTCCTGCTGCTGACATTCCTTTTTATGGAATTACCTCTCACCTTCCCACTTCCCCTGTTTTAACCTAATAGATAGGTTGAGACAGTTTGTTAACAAAATGGTAAATTATATTGAAGTTTGAATGATTAAGCCTTTGTTGTATCATTTTGGTACAATGTTTAGCGATATCCTAGGAAAGGTGGATTTAATTAAGTGCCTAGATTTCAGGGAGGTAATACAAAAAGAATTATCTGTCCATGCTCTAGGCCATTTAGAAGTAGAAATAGACACAAATATTAAGTAACATTAAAATTATATAATATTCAACTAAAGGCAACAACATGATACAGATAAAAGAACATCAGAAAACTCTCCATTGTTGGAATACTGTACTGTATACAGAAAAAAATATTATTCAGGTTTAATCAAAGATACCTTTTAAATTCTTATCTAAATGATGTTGTTTTTATATATTTTTAAACCTTTACCTTTACTAAAATATATCCAGACAAGGAGGCTGACAAAAACTTGACAGGCAAGCTGTTTCATCATGAAAGTTGCCACCACAAAGAAGGCCCTCTTCCTAGTTGTGGCCTTCTTCATCATTCTCTGTTTCATCACCTGGAGCTGCACACTTTGGGAACATCAGGTGATGTGGGCAGAGGATCTTTGGGAGAGATTCTCCATCAAGTAACAAGGACCCAAATTGTTTAGAGCACTGTTTCCCAACATTTGGTTTTTGGACTTCAATTCCCAGAAGCCTAAGTCAATTCTTGAATGTACTGGGCAGCCAATGTACTGACTTACACATCTGTAAATTCAAGTCCCCCTGTGAGGCATGTCCCACATTAGGAACGACTGGTTTAGAGCTTTGTATGTTAACATTACAAACTTGTGCCTGATGTGGTACATAACAGGGAACAGGTATAGTTCGGCCAGAGGGATTATGGTGGCAACATTCTTCACCCTAGGGATTATGGTGGCCACAATCTGGACCCCTGTAATCACTGTATCAGGGACAAGGGCAGCACCATGTAGAGGGCATTACAGTAGCCAATTATTGAGACTACTGATGCATGGACCAGCATTGTCAAGAACCATCTGTCCAAATAAGGGTGCAGCAGTTTGGGGTTTGCTGTATTATTTACATGTAAATAAAACAAAATAGGTAATTAGAGATGTCTGTATGAAACAATATTTATATTTATAAGTATTTATATTATATTAATATTATTCAAGGACTAGAGATCCCTTTCTTTTATTCAACAGTATTTGCTAGGATTGATTCATACAGGCTATATAATTGAGCTTCCATATAGTCAGAAGCCTTTCAGCAACTATATAGTGGCTGTTGATAGTTGCATTTTCTACAGTCGCCTATTAAATACCCACTACCAACCTTCTCTCAGTATCACATACTGACTGTTCAACTATTTATTATCATCCAGCAGTACCTGGACACGTCTTATAGCAGTTGCAGAAAGAAAGGTGTAAGAAAGAGAGAGAAATGTGACCTAGAAAGCTAGTGATTTAGCTATGGATCTTGCCTCTATCTTCCATTCATAAAATTATCTCAGGCAAAACATTTTGTATCAGCCTCTGTACTTTACCTTAAGTTTAAGGATAATATTATTGATATAAATTAGATATTTGTTGTAAAATTAAAATAAGATAAAGCATGTGTAATACTTGAACAATTGTAAAATATTATTGTTAAAAATACAGTACTAAATGGTAGGACTGTAAACCAAATTTGTCAATGCACATAGTCATTATTCCCGTTCTACTCTATGTCTGTATGTTAAATAAATAGATGGTACTTGAAAATATATTTAGAAGAGATCATCATAATTTAGATGTGCACATTATCTTACTATTTCTTCCTAAAATGAACATATTCCCCCACCCCACCCTTTTTCTGTTTAGTTGTGGGATAAAACTGATTTTTGTTTTTTCTTCTGCCCTTCTTAGTCTTTTGGTGACCTTTTGTTGTTGTTATTTCAAAGGAAACCACATAAAGAGGTAAAGAATTGCAACTGTTATTTCCCCTGAAATTATGAGTAGTGCAACCCTAGGGAGCAACATGAGCATTAAACCACAACGAAAAGATCCATGAAAATGATATAGGGCTGGTGAAGAAGCAACATTGAGAGCAGAATTGGATATTAAAAGGAGAGAACAATCCTTAGATAATGGATATGTTCTCAATTTCAGAGGACATTTATTTCTTTCCCAAACATTTTCTGACACATATTCTAAAACCTGCTATTGTCTTAATTTCTTTGGTTTGCATTCACCATTTGTCATTCTACTTCAATGACAAATATGTAGCAATATGGGTTTCTTCAATTAATTAATAAGAACATAAGAACAGCCTTGCTGGAACAGGCCACAGCCCATCCAGTCCAGCATTCTGTCTCACAGAGTGGCTCACCATTTGCTTCAGGGTATTCCCAAGCAGATGCCTTCACCTGCATAGGATTCACTGGAAATGGCATTGAGAGATAGCCTGCCCATCTCTCCAAGCCAGAGGTTGTCCTTAGGTATCCATAATTATAGCCATTGATACCCTTGTCCTCCATGAACTTGTCTAATCCTTTCTTAAAGCTGTCAAGACTGACAGCTGTCACCACTTCTGGCAGGGAGTTCCATAGACCAGTGATCCTCTGGGTGAAAAAGTACTTTCTCTTATTTGTTTGAGAACTAGTACCCAACAGTTTCATGGAGTGCCCCCTAGATCTAGTGTTGTGCAATAGAGGAAACAGTTTTTCCTTATCTACTTTGTCCACACCGTGCATGATTTTATAAACTTCAGTCAGGTCACCTCTTAGATGTCGTTGTTCAAGAGTGAAGAGGCCCAACCGTTGCAGCCTCAGATGGTAATGAAGGTGTTCCAGTCCCCTAATCATTCTGGTTGAACACCTCTGCACTTTCTCCAGCTCCATAATATCCTTCTGGAGGTATGGTGACCACAACTGTACACAGTATTCCAGATTGGGCCTCACCATAGATTTATAAAGAGGCATAATGACACTGCAGATTTATTTTCTATACCCTTCCTAATGATCCCTAGCATTGAGTTTGCTTTTTTTCACTGCTGAGGCACACTGGGTTAACATCTTCTTTGAGCTGTCCACCAGGACACCAAGGTCCCTTTCTTGGTTTGGTGCAGAGAGTTCAGACCCCATCAGTTTATAAATGTAATTGGGTTTTGTTTTTGTTTTTGCCTCAACGTGCATCACTCTGCACTTACTAGTGTTGAAGCTCATTTGCCACTGTTTTGCCCACTCCCCCAGGGTCAAGAGATAATTATATTTGTAAAGTTGCCCCTGTAGAAACTTTCTCCTATGTGTAATTTGTAATTGTGTGTTGTGGGAGATTTGGCTTTCCTTCTATCAGACCACCTTGTTTATTATTGCTGAATAATATAACTTTGAATTTTTCAAAGCCCTAAAATATGATGGAATCAAATTATTGCATTCTATATGCGAGCAGATTTGGAAAACACAACTGTTGCCATAGGATTGGAAAAGATCAGTATATATTTCAATTCCAAAAAAGGGTAATGCCAAAGAATGTTCAAATTATCGAACAATTGCCCTCATCCCACATGCTCAAGATAATACAGGATAGACTTCAGCAACACATGGAGAGAGAATTACCAGAAGTACAGGCTGGGTTCCAAAGAGGCAGGGGGACTAGAGACCACGTTGCCAACATACGTTGGATCAATGAGAAAACAAAGGAATATGAGAAACAAGTCTACTTCTGTTTCATTGACTACACCAAAGCCTTTGACTATGTGGACCACAACAAAATGTGGCAAGTAATTAAAGAGATGGGAATACCAGAACACCTTATATGCCTCATGAGAAATCTGTACAAGAGTCAAGAAGCAACAGTTAGGACAGATATATGGAATGACAGAGTGGTTTGGAATACGAAAAGGAGTAAGACAAGGCTGCATTTTGTCACTCTGCTTATTCAACTTATACAAAGAGCACATAATGTGCAATGCAGGATTGGATGAATCACAAGTTGGGATCAAAATTGCTGGGAGAAACATCAATAATCTGAGATATGCAAACGATACCACCCTAATGGCAGAAAGTGAGGAAGACCTAAAGAATCTCTTGATTGGGCTGAAGGAGGAGAGTGCAAAAGCTGGCTTAACACTCAATATTAAGAAAACCAAGATAATGACAAAAAGCCCCATCAGTTCCTGGGAAATAGATGGGGAAGAAGTAGAAGCAGTGACAGATATTACTTTCTTAGGATCAAAGATCACTGCAGATGGTGATTGCATCCATGAAATAAAAAAGGTGACTGATGCTTGGGAGAGAAACTATGAAAAACCTGGGGAGCAGAGACATCACCTTGCAAACAAAAATTTGCATAGTCAAAGCAATGGTATTCCCGGTGGTAATGTATGGTTGTGAGAGCTGGACCATTAGGAAAGCTGAGTGCAGAAGAATAGTTGCCTTTGAAATGTGGTGTTGGAGAAGAGTTTTGAGAGTCCCCTGGACAGCGAGGAGAACAGATACGTCAATCCTAAAAGAAATCAACACTGACTTCTCATTAGAAGGTCAACTAGTAAAGATGAAGCTAAAGTACTTTGGACATCAAATGAGATCACTTGAGAAAGCCTTGATGCTGGGAAAGGTGGAGGGCAAAAGAAGAGGAGGCAGCCAAAAATGAGATGGCTAGGTGGTATTGTAGGTGCAATGGGTCCAGAGCTGGGTGGGCTGAGGAAGATGGTGGAGGACAGAGGTGCCTGGTGGGCAATGGTTCATAGGGTCGTAAAGGGTCGGAATCGACTGTGCGGCTGAACAAAAAATATATATAACTAAATATCTATATCAATATTTGTGTCTATTGTCAAAATATATTGGAGACTTATGTCTGCATAAGTTAAATTCTGTAACTCACCATGATGTCTAGATGAGTTGGCTGCATTACAATACACAAATCTGGCTGAAGATACATCCTCGTCAGTAATTTACAAGATCAATTTTGACTTCTTATTTTTAGGGAAATTGCTTCCAATTTATGCTACACCAGCATAGTTGGATAAAAGGTTTTGGACCAAAGAATAAGCTTAAAGCATTATTTGTATAATGAATAATAATTCCTAACTGCCTTCAGTGCACTGTAGATACTTCAAAATATTCAAGGGGCATTTTAAGCTTTTTTAAATAGACATTTAGATTTGTTGTTTCTGTTTTATTCTCAATGCCGAGGTTCCTGTCTCCTTAAACAATGGAGAGTGGCAAAATATTGATGAGCAGTACAGCTTACAAGAACATGATTTACTTTTCAACATTGTAGCCAAAGAGATATGTTTGACTCAGTTGTGATAACAATTGCTATTCTCAGACTATTACAGGTGTAATAGAATAACCTACCTCTAGGTTCTGACTCTGCAGAGGGACATGGGCTGACAATTTTATTGGTAAATTTATGGCTCTACAACTGGTGGTCTTCATTAAGTATGTGATCTTTTGCACAGAGGAAGAAAGGGTAATAAAAACTACATGTGAGTCTCTGAACCAATTGAGGGCTTGCCTGAACATTTGAGTTGAGAGAGAGGCAGTCTCAGTCATCAGTCAGACATGCTTTAGCTCTGAATCCAACAAGATGTAGATGCTTTTGACAAAGGGGGGTCAGTGCCCCCCCAACAGCCTGCTTTATTTCTTTACTTTGAAATGCTTTTAAGGAACAACTGTACTTTGAACCTTGCTATGCTTATAATACAATTATGAAAATGCCTGAAGAGACTTGGACTGATTCATTTGCTACACTACCTAATTCAGAGGCTTGGGTTGACCACCTAGGGAGTTGGAGCTCAGAAGGACAATGGGGGCCTTGGAAAAAGTCCTTCCATTTGTTATATGGTGGCAGCGGTAGGATATACGTTCAAGAACCCATGGTCCACAGAAGATGGAGGCATGGTGAAGGGATTAGGAGAGTTATTTGGTTCGTCATGGCAAGAATGGAGCAGCTGGAAGCCAGGAATGGTATTACTAGGCAGATGTAGATTCCTGTAAGTAATGAATGCCGAGGGATGAGCTGTTTTCCAGATCTGGGGATATTCAAGGACCCACAGAAGTGAGCGTGTCTGGCCCACTTGGGTGAGAATCTGTTTTTTGTGTGTTCCTGTTTTTTTGTCCTGTGTCTGTAGATGTAAGAATTCCATCATCCATGGAAGAGGAGGGTGCCCGGCCCACAGGTCTGGCCCACGTGGATGAGATTTTTTTTGTTTAATTGTTTCTGTGTCTGGAGAGAAGAGGAAGAGAGGTGGAAATAAAATGGTTCCTTGGTGCACATTACCTGACTCTGCACTAGTCCACATGCACCCTGTGTTCACTGCACAGACTTAGGTTGTGGGTGATGCAGGAACAGCATGGTGGATGTACGGACTACGGAATATGAATCATGAAATTGCACCAGGAATCCCCAGCGATTCAGCGAGGACGTGTGGCTAGAGGAGCAACAATCACCCCACAGAAAATACTTCTAGGCAGAGGTTGTACTGGGGTGAAGGGACTGTCTCTGAGGCTGGGGGAGCAAAAAAGGAGAGATTTTCCAAAGATTCTGGATGCTGAGAAATTCCTGGAGATATGCCTGAAGACTTTTGGAAACCTGCACAGTTTTGGAGGTCCTGTGTGATTGCCAAGAGGAAGAAAAGGAGAGTAATTTGTTCCTGTGTGTTTTGTTCCTGTCTTGTTCTGAGGACTGAGTAGCTGAAAAGCTGAAGAATGTGCTTGTTTGGAGGGAGGAGGGGTTGCTTTGTTGTCTTGTGAAATCAGTGTGAATTAACTCACTGCCAAATTCCATCCTGCCCATACCAAGAACTGTATGGGAGGACTTTGTTTTTTAAATTCTAACCTGCAGAGATCTTCAATCAACATTTCTTAATGTGGACATTTTATCTGGACAATATCATGTTTCAAAAGACTAGGTGTTGTGTGGGCTTCAAAAATCTGTGATCAGTGAATTAGCTTTGCCCTAAATGTATTGTTTTACTCATGTAATTGGGGAGTGGGAAATGCTTGGTAGAAATGCTATAGAAACCTCCTTCTTGTAAGGAAGAAGAGAAATGTTCATGTTTAAATGCTTTGCTTTTATGTATTCCTTATTCCTGCTTTCCTAGATACTTTGCTTATACTATACTCCATGAAAAGTATGTTTTGTGATAGATTGAAATGGTAATATTTTCTTTAGCTCCTCCCATTTCAATCTCCTGAAGGAGGTCCATGTAATAGAATAACCTACCTCTAGGTTATCCTATTGGTTCTGACTCTGCAGAGGGACATGGGCTGACAATTTTATTGGTAAATTTATGGCTCTACAACTGGTGGTCTTCATTAAGTGTGTGATCTTCATTAAGTATGTGATCTTTTGCACAGAGGAAGAAAGGGTAATAAAAACTCCATGTTATTCTCTGAACCAATTGAGGGCTTGCCTGAACTTTTGAGTTGAGAGGGAGGCAGTCTCAGTCATCAGTCAGACATGCTTTAGCTCTGAAACCAGCAAGATGTAGATGCTTTTGAGAAAGGGGGGTCAGTGCCCCCCTCAACAGCCTGCTTTATTTCTTTATTTTGAAATGCTTTTAAGGAACAACTGTACTTTGAACCTTGATATGCTTATAATACAATTATGAAAATCCCTGAAGAGACTTGGACTGATTCATTTGCTACACTACCTAATTCAGAGGCCTGGATTGACCAGCTAGGGAGTTGGAGCTCAGAAGGACAATGGGGGCCTTGGAAGAAGGCCTTCCATTTGTTATAGTGAGAACTGTAGAAATTAGGTTTTGGTCTCCTGTTATTCACAGATCTTTAATTGATGAACCTTCAGTTGTCTTGTTGGACTATGCTAGTTCAAATTCAAATATAAGACAGATTTTACCAAGCCTTTTAAAAAATGCAATGTTCAGCTTCATCTTTTAAACAAAAGAATGCCTGAATGTCAGAGTATTACTTTGTGGGTGAGCTACTACCCTTCCTAATTATTTCCGGCATCTAAGTTGTACTAAAAACATATTTCTGAGTTCCAGATCCAGTGAGAGTGCCATTTATAGCACAATGCAAAAACAAGAATAATTACTGAATTGATGATGCCCTGCACGTATTCATTCCAATACATTTCTTCATTCTCACTCACTTTGTGTTTGCTTGGCTGAGACCCTATTTCACATAGGTGTGAGTGTTTATTCCTCTTCCTCACACACATATTTCCTGTATGCTGGATGTCTTGTAAAATCAAATGGTATTTTAGGGAGAGCAGACAACACATTGTGATAGGTGTGCATAACGTAACTCTCCTATCTATTCTGCCATACTCTTTTTTTTTGGGACGTTTGAGTAATGGAGAAAGAAGTAATTAGGCAGCTGTTTCTTCAGTCCATGGGATCAAATATCTGCATTATTTATAGGATATCAAAATAGATGCATCCACTGTGTCCTTTCAATCCCATCCCACAGCATTCCCCTCCCACAAATACTGGCTAGTTCAATAAATAGGAAGCCAATTATATTGGTAGCATTCTGAAGTACCTTATTGACAAGCCCAGCATTATTAATATGATCCAATATATTAAACTGACAGGGAGAAACTTGAATGACAAAATCTATCCTCAGCTTAATTGGCAAAGAAGCACACTCAGAGGTTTTGTGTTTTCTAAAATGGTTATTATTGGTAGAGTTGCTTCAGTAAATAACATATAACTGTTGCACATACTATACATATATTTCATACAATAAGGTGAGTGCACTGTACCAAAATAGATTTGGTTACCATTTCTTGTTTTTCTGGCTTAACTTTTGATGTAAGTGAAACTGAACTTTGTCAGAATTTTAATAGATTCTCTTTAAAACAGCTGTCTCAGGCTTGGCTTTGGCACTCATAAATATTTGACAAGTTGTGAATTATTTCAAAAAATCTTCAGCTTTTTCTTTTAAAAAATGAATAGCAGCCATACCGAGTAACAGTAACATAATAATGTGCCATAAATTTCATTAAGTTTATTTATTGACTCTGCTGGATGATGGCTGAGGAAAAAGTTATTGTGTTTTCTCCTGACTAGAAACATTTATACACTGTGATAGTTGCCATTTCTTATTGGAACCTCATCTACCTTCTCAGAAATGCAGTTTATCTTAAGAAGTCTCTTTGACATACCATAAAATCCATCTTCTGTTCACTTAATCAGTCAGCTTCTCTTTCTTTCTGAATAATAGCATAGGAAGGATCGAAAACTGCATGTTTTAAAAGTGGAAGCACACTCCACTTCAAGAAATTGTTACTAGAACATTCTGCTTGTACATTTGTTTAGTTTGTAAAAAAAATGTGCTTTCTACAATAACATTAATGTATTATTCCTACTATTATATGGCTAACAACTGCATTCAGGAGGAAAAAATACTGTTGCCTTCATTGTTGGGCAACATCTTCAATTTATTACGTTTGAAAAAATTATAGGGAAATATTGTGTTTACTGAACACATGGTAGATGTGTGATCTAGGTTGTTCCTGGTGGCCCTGTAGCCCGTGCATTGATTCTATTTACTTGTAAAGTGTGCTGGAACTACATGCCTCTATTTTTTGTGTAGATTCGATTCAGATGTCATGCTGAACAAATGTAAAGGATAGAGTGTATTTTTGATAGCCATGGTTGTTTCTTCTATATGGTTTACATTCTGTGGTTCTCTATATTCATTTTTTAAAATTGATATTTATGGTGCAAACCTCATTTAGTTATTGAGTGATTTACGCCTTGGTAGAGGTACAGGAATACAATTCCTTTAAAATTCATCAAGAAAGAAGATATATTAACAACAACAAATGTGTGGCAATAGAATACTCACATGGTAGATATGAAACTATGAGAAACTGAAAGATCTGGGTATGAGATGGAAATATATCTGGTGCCAAAATGATGTCACATGTGTTATGTTGCAGAAGTCACACAGATCTCAACCTGCAAAGCAGACATTTTATGACATTGATAGTTGGCAAACTGTCAGAATTTGCCTTGAATTTCAGCCATTTGTCATATGTAGGGATTTTTTTTTTTGGGGGGGGGGGGGATAGCTGGGACAAAAATTGTCTTACAAAGAAAATTGTGAACTGCTCCTAGCAGAAAGGCCTAAAAAGTGCACTGACAAAATTCAACTGAAAGTTTCATCCTTTACTCTTCCTACTAGGTATTATGTCATCACTAGGGCAGAAGATAATAAAGCCTGCAGGCAATGTACCCCATTTGGGAAATGTGCATTGCTTGTTGCCTCATAGTGGATTGCTCTGCTTATTGTATTCATTGACATGTATTCTGCCCAGAGGGTTTAAAAAAAAAACACCACGTGCTCAAAGGTACAGTGTTCCATTTCATTAAAAAAATTATATTTTTAACAGAAAATAGACTCTGTTTATGGTCCAACTTCTGTTAATTGTAGGAGGGGGATGTCTTAGGGGAAAACGTTCTAAGCCTGAACCAGCATGTATAGTTCATAGGAAAACCACAGTCACTATATGTTCTTTCAGAATAGATTTGGCAGGATGTGTCTCTAGTTGTCACAATGTGAAATTACTGTAACACTGAAGAGGAAAAACTTGGAATTCAACTTTCTAGGGGAAGAACTGGAATACATTTGAATGAGATATTAAATGGCCACTTGATAAAGGGTACAAATGTCCCTTTTCATTTTTTTCTAGTAATGTTTAATTAAAAAAGCAGTTAAAGTCAGCAAAGACACTTTGCTTTATTGTAATTTCAGGTATGAACACCTACATTCAATAAGGCCAGCAGTAAATCATACATTTTAAAAATGTGATCCTTGTTCTTCTAATTATGGGGATGGGAGGGGGGGACTATGAACATTCCAGTAGCTTCATATTCACAAATCTGATTAATGTTTCAGGTCTTCATTAGATTTTAAAATAAATCTTCCTCAAATAAAGCAAATGTTGCTGGGCATAGTATGAAGACCAGTATTCTTGTGACTTAACTTGTAGGCATAAGATTCTTATACTTTGGCTTCTGAAGGAAGTAGAACTGTTAGAGATAGGATGTATATAACTACTATAAGCACACTTTTCTTTTGGAAATTTCTAACATAAAAGTGGTTATAGATGTGATTCTGACCTAGATAAGTTGGTTCTGCTTCAAAAAAGTGAAAAATCTGAATGTTCCCAGTAACTGTTTAGCAACAACAACAACAACAACAACAACAACAACAACAACAACAACAACAACAACAACAACAACAACAACAACAACAACAACAGCCCACATTATCAGCTGCCAAGTGAAGGCTAAACAAACAAACAGATAAGCAAGGAATAATATATTGTAATACTGTATATTAAACACTTGGGAATGAAAAGGTCCTGAAACAACTAATTTATACCCTACTTATTATAATCTCTGCTTCCTCTAGAATCATAGAAAGATCTAGCATTTATTTTCAGTGTGATATAGAGAAATAATGCCAAGGATAAAAAGAAAACAAGAATGTACAAGAATGGGATGGGGACCTATCCTTTTGTATGTCATCTGAGCGTGGAATTAGATTATCAGCTCATAACTTGCTCATTTGGGGCAAAATTCTAGTTGTCAGTACACTCCAGAAAGCTATTGCAGATGCCATTAATTTGATTTATTACTGGTGTGCAGGAGGTAGACAGCATTTACTTGGCATCCTTGGGACTGAGGAAAAATACAGGCAGTGAACTGTAGCACCTATTTTATGGCAGGAAGAAAATTTCTGCCACAAAAATTCTGCAATAGCAGAGAGGGATACATGAAGACTACAACTGAAGAACACAACAACCACTACCAATATTAGTAATTGACTTTTATTTTTGCTACATGTGGCTATAACTAGTGGGTAAATAAAAATTTAACCCTAATTCTCTGTGGTTGAGTCTGAGTTTTTTTATTATCTGCATTCTCCAGGCACATAGAAACATGAAGTTTCAGAAAAAGCTATATGTAGGGGGAGCATATGCACTTACCTGTTTCCCTTATTTTGAAGAGTGAGGGAACACTATCCAACCAACACCATCTGATGATATTGAAATCAACTCTAAGAAACAAGGTCTGGCATGGACATCTACCTTGAACATTGGGGATTCTCATTTACTTGAAATATTGTCATACAGGGAGAGACAGGATCTGTTCTCAATCATCCCAGAGTACAGGATACGCAATAATGGGCTTAGGTTGCAGGAAACCTAATTACAATTGAATATCAGAAAAACTTCCGAACTATTCAAACAGTACAAGGGGGCATTCAAAGGAAAATTGGAGAACCATCTACATTCAAAAGAAAATTGGAAAACCATCTGTCAGATCTGCTTTTGTTTGGCTTCCTTCATTGAGCAGGGGGTTGGGCAGTGGCCTCATTGGTCCCTTTCAATCCTATTATTCTATGATTCTAAGTAAAACTAATAGGAACATTGGCTGTTGAAAGCATTTTTAGAGAAGGGTGAGTTGAGAGGAGGACAGAGTGAAAAGTTTAGTGACTAGTGGTCATTCCGGAGTTGCACGGTGTGGACAAAGTAGATAAGGAAAAACTGTTTTCCCTATCACATAACACTAGAGCTAGGGGGCACTCCATGAAACTTTTGGGTACTAGTTCTCAAACAAATATGAGAAAGTACTGTTTCACTCAGAGGATCACTGGTCTATGGAACTCCCTGCCAGAAGAAGTGGTGACAGCTGTCAGTCTTGACAGCTTTAAGAAGGGATTAGACAAGTTAATGGAGGACAAGGGTATCAATTGCTATAATTATGGATACCTAAGGACAACCTCTGGGTTGGAGAGATAGGCAGGATATCTCTCAATGCCATTTTCAGGGAATCCTAGGCAAGGGAAGGCATCTGCTTGAGAATACCCTGAAGCAAATGGTGAGCCACTGTGTGAGACAGAATGCTGGAATGGATGGGCTGTGGCCTGTTCCAGCAAGGCTGTTCTTATGTTCTTATGTCTTCTTCCTCCTACTCCTCCTTTAGTGTTTAGTTCAGACTTTAAAATGCCAAAATGAAGCCACCTTTTGGTGAATTCATTCCATAGTCCTGTTTGCCTGACCTAGTGTGAGAAAGATTAGCCAGCACAACAAGGTTGCCATTGCCCAATTGTGCTACAAAAATACCACAATCTTCAAGGAGGCTCTTTCCAGCTGCAAAGTGTTCAGATGAGAGTAGTAGAAAATAGAGAATTGTCAAGAAGCAGGAAGAGAAGAGCATGAGGGAGTGTATGAACCCTTGCCCTTTATGAACTCTACAGGAAGAAAAATCATGATCAAAGGATGATGATGATAATAATAATAATACGTCCTTGGTTAGGTCTTGAACTGTTCATTTTATACCAGTTTTGCACAGTGATTCTAATGGCAGTGTTTTATAACAACAACTAGAGAAAGAGTGTTGCAAAATTCAAGAGGAACTGAAGATTAGCTATTAATTGACAAGCTTTGTTGTTGTTGTTCAGTCGCACAGTCGGTTCGTTTAGTGTATGGGACCAAAGACAACGAACAGCCGAAAGGCTGGCTTAACACAGGTTTATTGCATGATGATCCAGGGGGAACATGAGGTAATGGCGGATGGGTAGCTCAATATATACAGTGGCTATACATTTGAATGTGGCTCCTCGACAGTCTATTGGTTACTGTCCGCGTGACGTCACGGACGGTCACGCCCTTCTTGTCCAGGTGTAGGTGATGGCGGGAATTTTCCCGCGCTGTTGTTTGCTGGTGAGTCTGGGCCAGGAGAGCTTGAACGCTCGCTATTGCCACCAGGTGGTCATTAGCTCGCGTCCTATTGCAAGGGCTACAATTAAGCAGCTGCTGGTTATAATGTTACACAAGCATGGTTACATTGGATACACGTGAATGAATACATTGTAAAAGGTACATTCATAGAACACAACATCCCTCCCCCCTAGGATGGGACGAAGTCCCTCAGCCAAGATGGCTTATTGCAAACGCGTTTGGGCCGCGATGTGGGCTGGCCCCCCCAGGGGCGCTACTGCTTCCTCGTTCCCTGGTCCCTTGTCCTGAAATGGGAGAGGGAGACTTGTTAGAGGCTTGCCGTGGTTTGGCGGTTTTGGGGGAAGGGAAAAACTCCATTGTGGGCAGACCGGAGACACTCGGGGCTAACGAAAAACCCCTCTTCTCGCTTGGACGGGTGGGGGACCACTCCGCAAAACTTCCCCGGTTCTGGAAATCAAAATCTAACTCTGCTGGGGTATCCGTATTTGTGGGGAGATCCCGCGGGATATCTATGGGATCGGTTTCCCTTCTCTCTGCTGACCGATCCCGCAAGGTATCTATGAGGACAAATTCTCTTTCCTCCCCCCTTGGTGGGGACTCATGGCCCCCCTTTCCTCCCCCTTGGGCTGAACGGGTGGGGGAGAACCCTAACGCTGAGTCTTGTGTCCCGCGGTCCGTGCCCTGTTCGCCGGGGATCCTGCGCCGGAGCTGGTCTGCGTGCCGCCTCCAGAGTAGACCTGTGCCGGTCTCGACGCGGTACGAGACGGGGCCGGTCTGCTCTAGGATGACGCCCGGTACCCAGGCCGGACCCGCGCTGGCATAGTTCCTGCAATACACCGGGGCACCCACGTCGAAACTCTTTGTGCCCTCTATCCCAATGTTCCTCCCCTTTTCCTCTACTCTCGTGGGGTCTAGCCTAGTCAGTATGGTGGTCAGCTTCCTGTGCATCAGCAGCTCTGCGGGGGAGTATCCTGACGCTAGGGGAGTCACTCGGTAGCCTAGCAGAAACTGGCACACTTGGTGGTTTAGGTCCCCGGGCCCCATGCGCCGCAGCGCGTCCTTGGTGGTGCGCACAAGGCGCTCTACTTGGCCATTTGTGGCAGGGTGAAAGGGAGCGGAGGTGATGTGCCGAATGGCGTTGATTTCTGTGAATGCCCTGAATTCCGAGGACGTGAAGCAACTTGCGTTGTCGCTTACGAGGGTGTCGGGTAAACCGAACGTGGAAAAGACCCTCCGCAAATGCTTTATGGTTGTGGCCGTGGACGTGCTTGTAACCGGAATGACCTCCAACCACTTGGAGAAGGCATCCACCACAAGGAGAAACAGCGTCCCACGAAACGGGCCAGCAAAGTCTACATGAACTCGGGACCACGGCCCCTTCGCCGCGTCCCACTCCCTGTGAGGCAGGCGGGCTTCTTCTGGTCTGGAACTTTGGCAGGGTTCACAAGTGCCGACCATGTGCTCGATGTCAGCGTCTAGCTGGGGCCACCAGAAATAGCTCCGTGCCAGGGCTTTGGAGCGCACAATCCCCGGGTGACTGACGTGCAGGAGTTTGAGTACCCTCGGCCGCAAGGATGCCGGGATCACAACTCGCTGGCCCCACAGAAGGCACCCCCTCTCAAGGGACAACTCTAACTTCTTTCGGAAAAATGGGTCGAACTCCGCTGCCGGGGAGGACGCTGGCCACCCTTTCTGCACCCAGGAGCTAACCCTTGCTAAAATGTTGTCCTTTCCGGTCGCCTTTGCGATGTCGGCAGGCAGTATTGGGGGCGAGTCGAGGACTTCTATCATCAGTACCTGATGGTCTGGCTCCTGCCCACCCACGTGGCTGTTCTCTTGGGGAAGGGGGGACCTCGATAGAGCGTCCGCATGGCTGATCTCCCTCCCGGGCCTGTACACCAACGCGTGCTGATACGTGTTGAGAAAAATTGCCCACCTAAGCATCCTAAGGGACAGGATCTGTGGCGTGGGCTTATCTGCGGTAAAAATGCCTAGCAGGGGCTTGTGATCGGTCACGATTGTGAAGGGGCGGCCATACAGGAAGTCGTGGAACTTTTTGGTTCCCGCAATTATCGCTAATGCTTCCCTGTCTGTCTGGGCGTAGTTTCTCTCCGCTTGGGACAGGGACCTGGAATAGAACGCTATCGGGGCCTCCCTTCCGTTTTCCAGCACGTGGCACAGCACCGCCCCCACCCCCACCGGGGATGCATCACAGATCAGGACCACTGGCCGCTTGGGGTTGAAATGGGTGAGGATGGCGTCAGACACCAGAAGTTGCTTTAGCTCATTAAATGCCCTCTCTTGCTGGTCGCCCCACTTCCATGCCTCGTCCTTTTTGAGCAGCCTATGCAACGGCTCGGCCACGGCTGCCTTCCGGGGAAGGAAGGAGTGGTAAAAGTTCAGCAGCCCTAGGAACGACTGCAACTCGGGCTTGGAGGTGGGGCGAGGGGCTTGTTTGATGGCGGCTACCTTAGACTTGGACGGCCTTATTCCCTCAGGAGTGACACGGAACCCTAGGAATTCGACCTCGGTCGCGAAGAAGACGCATTTGTCTTTTTGCAGTCTCAACCCCGCCTTTTCGAAAGTCGCCAGGACCTTGCCCAACCTCTTTGCCAATTCGGCCCGACTCCCCCCCCCGTTATCAATACGTCGTCAAAATAAGGTAACACCCCCTCGAGCCCCTTCAGGAGGCGTTCCACGAGTGACTGGAAAATCCCAGGCGCCGAGTTTACGCCGAATTGAAGGCGCGTCACCTGGAACGCCCCCTTATGGGTGACTATAGTTTGGGCAGCAGCAGCGGCTGGGGTCACCGAGAGCTGCTGGTAGGCTTGTGCTAAGTCGAGCTTAGCGAAACACTTCCCCCCGTGTAACCTGGCCAGCAAATGGCTGACTACCGGCACCGGATACGCATTAGGGCGAATTGCCTTGTTGATGGTGCACTTGTAATCAGCGCATATGCGCACCTCCACATTGGCCTTTAGTGCTGTTACAATTGGAGTTTCCCACTCCGCAGAATCAACAGGAACAAGAATCCCCTGGCCCACCAATTTGTCCAGTTCCACCTCTATTTTGTCCTTGAGCGCGAAAGGCACCCGGCGCGGTTTGAGTCTTATTGGGCGGACCTCAGGGTCTAGGTCGAAGGCTACTGGGGGTCCCTTAAATTACCCAAGTCCCTTTTTTAAGACTTCGGGGTGTGCGTCGCACACCTCCTGGATCGGGTCAGTCCCCACGACAACGGCATGCACCCCCCCTATGAACAAACCCAGGGTTTGGAACCATTGAGTCCCGAGGAGGCTGCAATTCCCCCCTTTAAGAACAACTAGGGGAAGAGTTGCGGTGTGTTTCTTGAATTGGACCTGAAACCTTCCAACCCCCAACACCGGAATGCAGTTCCCTTGCACGTCCCGTAACGTGGACCTCAAAGCTTTGAGTTTGGGCCGCACGTGGGGGGCAATCCTCAGAAATTCCTTCTGGGGAATGATGGAGTATGAGGACCCCGAGTCAATCTCCATCCTAATGGGGGCCCCTTGTACTAGTACCTCAACAAAGTAACGGGGGTGTCCTGTGGACACGCTGAACACCGGTGCGTCGTCCTCGCTGTCGTCGGCGATGCGGCCCATGCCGTCCCGCTTCCTCGTGGCTTGGGCGCCGTCCTTGGGTCCCGCCGCGCGGTCTCTCGAGCTCTTCCGGGCCTCGCGCCATTTCCTGCAGACCTTGGTGATGTGCCCGCGGCGGCCGCAGTTGTGACACTCGGCCTTTCTGAAGGGGCATTTGGCGCGGTCGTGGTTCGCTCCACAGCCGTCGCAACGCCGCCCTTCCTTCCGTACCTTCCGGACGTCCTCGTCGTCGCTGCTCTCCGCGGGCGACTTCGAAACTCGCCGGGCCGCGTGCACCGAAACGTGCACCGAAGCCTCTGCCTTGCCCGTCTTTGGCCGCCAGTCCTGGAGCTCCTGGACCCCGGCCTTCGTAGCTTCCGCGGCTTGTGCCTCCTTTAGGACCTCCTGCAACGTGGGGGGTGGCTCGCGGTTCATCAATGTGCGTTGAGTTTCGGCATCGCTCAGGCCGCACAGCATGCAGTCTCTTAGTGTGATTTCTACGTTCTCCCATTTGCATGGGCCGGCCGCCAGTCGCAGGGCCGCTGCGAAGTCGGCGACCGTCTCCCCGGGCGCTTGGACTCGCCTCCAAAACGCGCTCCGAGCGGGGAACATCGCCGTCGAGGGCCGGAAGTACTCACGCAGCATGTGCATGAGCTCTTTCACCTTGAATTCGCTCGCCCTCCTCGGCGCGATCAGGTCCACCAAGACCCTCTTGGTGTCTGGCCCCAGCATCCGGGTGAAGATGGCCCTTTTCTTTGCCTCATCCGTGACTTCGGATTCCACCAGGGCTCCCTGGAAGTCCATCTCGAAGATGTCCCAGTCTGCCGGTCTCCTGATTTCGAAACCGGCGCATGTCTTGGTCCCGTGGGCAGCCATATCCCACCTTCGTCGCCAATTTAGTGTATGGGACCAAAGACAACGAACAGCCGAAAGGCTGGCTTAACACAGGTTTATTGCATGATGATCCAGGGGGAACATGAGGTAATGGCGGATGGGTAGCTCAATATATACAGTGGCTATACATTTGAATGTGGCTCCTCGACAGTCTATTGGTTACTGTCCGCGTGACGTCACGGACGGTCATGCCCTTCTTGTCCAGGTGTAGGTGATGGCGGGAATTTTCCCGCGCTGTTGTTTGCTGGTGAGTCTGGGCCAGGAGAGCTTGAACGCTCGCTATTGCCACCAGGTGGTCATTAGCTCGCGTCCTATTGCAAGGGCTACAATTAAGCAGCTGCTGGTTATAATGTTACACAAGCATGGTTACATTGGATACACGTGAATGAATACATTGTAAAAGGTACATTCATAGAACACAACAGTTCCGACCCTTTGCGACCCTATGGACCATTGTTCTCCAGGCGCCTCTGTCCTCCACCATCCCCCTCAGCCCTCCCAGCTCTGTGCCCATTGTGTCTACAATGCCATCTAGCCATCTCATCCTTGGCCTCCCCCTTCTTCTTTTGCCCTCCACCTTTCCCAACATCAATGCCTTCTCAAGTGAATCCTCCCTTCTCATTTGATGTCCAAAGTATTTTAGCTTCATCTTTACTATTTGACCTTCCAATGAGCAGTCAGGGTTAATTTTTTCTAAGATTGACCTATTTGTTCTCCTCGCTGTCCAGGGGACTCTCAAAACCCTCCTCCAACACCACATTTCAAAGGCATCTATTCTTCTGCGTTCAGCCTTCCTAATTGTCCAGCTCTCACATCCGTACATTACTACTGGGAAAACCATTGCTTTGACTATTCTAATTTTTGTTTTCAATCTGATGTCTCTGCTTTTCACTATGTTCCCCAGGTTTTTCATTGCTTGTCTCCCAAGAATCAGTCGCCTTTTTATTTCATGGCTACAGTCCATGAAATAATCCAATTGACAAGCTGGGTTTGAAGAATTCTAAGAAAAGGTGAACAAATTTGCTTATGGCTTAGATCGACTAAAAGAAGCAATTTGATTCTGTTCCACATAGCTGGATTGAGAAATTTTTGGAATTAGCAAAAATGTTCAAAGATTTATAAAGACTCCAATGAAGCTATGGCAAGTAAAGTTAATGGTCTGTGGAGAGGAATTTGGTGAAGTTGAAATTAAGTGTGGAATTTGTCAAGGTGACTCACTATCACCATTGATTTTTCTGTGATCGATGGTGGCCCTGACAACCATTTTAAATAGAACAAACTGAATATGAATTGGCTAAGAAAGGATTGAAGGTTTCATATTTGGAAATTGCTTGGAAAGACAAGAGCTGGACTGAATACTTTGCTAGACAGTACAAAGGAATTTAATAGAGACATTGGAATGCAATTTGGAATTGACAAGTGTGCATCAATTACTGTTAAGACAGGCAAAATTGTCAACAGTAATGGATTCAAATTAGATAATGAAGACTGTATAAAAGCAATAAAGTCTGAAAAGGGTAACAAGTACCTGGGAATTCTGGAAGTTTCTTACCTGCTGTGTCAAAAGAGCTACTTCTACAATATATATAAAGCGGGTCCAGAAAATCTTGATGTCAAAGCTGAGTGGAGGTAATATCATAAAGCCAGTTAATACCTAGGTACTGACTGGTATACAATATTCAACTGGAATAATTGATTGGACCTAGATGGAATTGGACCACATAGTTAAAAAACAATGACGCTAGTGACTATGTACCCAAAAAGTGATATTGTTCATTTTATTTACTAAGAGCTGAGGGTGAAACAGATGGTAGATGAAGAAAAGCATAGCTTGAATGATCACATTGCAGTTGGAAAGCAAGAAGTTGCAAGTAGATAAATAGGGATGACTTCAGTGGGAAAAGATCTTGGGGACATGAAAGGAGCCTAATTTGGGTGTCCCATGAGCTGAGTTTCTCCAGTAAAAATCCTTTCAACCCAGAATAATTTCTGACATTAAATTATAATTATTAAATAAAGCGAAGAGCCTATGTTTAAGGAACTTAATAAAGAAGGCCTTTTGAAAACAGTGAAGCAGAAAGCTTACAGAAAGGAGAAAATTGAAAGTTGAGTTACAAACTAGAAATAAAAGGTCTACGCATGGTCAATACTTGAAAACATAGACCTGGGGTTCCCAACATCTTCCCACCAGGGGCCAGTTCGCACCACCACACTCAGCTGTGGGGGCTGGAGGCGTGGCTGCGCCCACTACTTATGTTTCCAGTGGCAGCAGTTTTGCTCAGTTTTTGGATTTTTCACTGCTTCTCCGCTGAGTTTTGGCAGCCAAACTGTGGCGGTTGGGAACTTCCTGGTTCCATGCTGACATAAGCTCTGTCTGGCACTGGAAGTTGCCAACTGCTGTGGTTTGGAAAAGTGGTGAAAAAATACAAAACAATGAGTAAAAATGCTCCAAAAAGCCTCCCACCGGCCTGGGAAGTGGCAGAGGCTATGCAAAAAGCCACTAAAATGGCATTATTCCCCTACCCCCACCACGGTAAGTGATATATTTCGACTTCTGGTGGTGGTGGGTGGTTCTAGAGGTACCCAAATGGCTCAAAGGGCCCAATTAGTGAGATGCATGGGCTGAACTAGTCCCATAGGCTGTAGGTTGGGAAGACCTGACATAGAAGGAAGGGCTGACCAAAAGCTGGCATGGGGCTGGTTAATAGCAGGAGTTTTGAAGACAGAAACTGAAGGATTGATCTTTGCACAAGTGAGAACCAACAACAATGCAGGTAAACATGGCTTGACAGGTTGTAACATAGATAGCACCCCAATTACTTCCTGGATGATAAGTGTTGATAAGGAACAATTGAACTTAAATTAGGATGTCCTCTGGCTGTAATTGAGAGATTAACTCCAAAATTATTTTGATTAGACACTGTCTGAAAATAATTAGGAAGCAAGGGGGTGAGTTCTATATGTAATATTTATCACAAATCTAAATGAATCATCACGTCGTACCTGTTAACAGATCATATATGCAAGCATTTTTTTAGCACTTAGTTAATTCTTATGGATTACTCACATATTTTCCTCCCTACTGTAAATTAATGTAAGTTTTTTTTAAAAAAATCATATGGAAGCAAGATCCAATCATTCTCCTCCCCACACATCAACTGGACACTGGAGTCATTCAAAAATCTTTGGTTACTGTTTTAAAACAGTAGTCAGCAGCTGCTAACTTGCTTTGTGAAAACATGTCATCTCAACTGCATATTTTTAATACTTAACTCCTAAAGTTGATTCTTTGATCTGCCTCCAAGCCAGGGGTGTGCTGAGCACCTTGGGAAGGTGGTGGACAGGAAGTGATGGGGTGCCTATTGGGGGGGGGGGGGGAAATCCCATACATCCCTATTACCTCTGTCTGCCTCTGGGGGGCACCAGTCACTGGGGTGCACCAGAATGAGTCCCTGTATCCCTGTGGGCCAGCACACCACTGCTCCAAGCAACAGAAATACTGAGAAATAAAAAGTGCTGCAAAACAATAATAGCAATATGAACAAATAGTCTTTTCCTGAAACAGCAAGAAAAAGATGATGAATTATGGGTGCAAACTTAGTGACTTCCTTTAATGGTAAGCAGGGACAGATCTACACTATGATTAAGTTTACTTTTACTCCAAAAATGATAATAGGTTGGTTGAATGAAATTTCTGTGCTGGTTAATGACTAATCCATCATACAGCTCCTGCATTTTAAAAAGAAAAGAACAAAACCTTCCCACAGTCTAATAGGAGAACATACTCTTCTATAAAAATTGGTCTATGATTACAGTTTCCACTAAGCAGCACTTGTTACTGTGTTTTTAAGAGTCATGCCCATTCATTGAGATTTGTGAAAAGTCAAATGAGTACAATATACAAGAGACAAACTGCTCTTCTCAAAGGTCTTTGTTCATTGTTCTTTCAGAAATATGTATGAAGCTGCTTCCAGCTGGTTCACTAGTTCATATAGCTCATGATTACATATTCTTCAGGGTGAGCAAACTCTGGGTGACATATCTGAGGAATTTTGAAGAAAGCAAGGATAATTGCTTGTGTGATTGTGCATTTGTTCCATGTATAGTCTACAAGAGTCCTAGGCTGGCTAGACAACTCAATGAATTAGGTACAGTATTTGGCTGTGGAGCTGAAGGTTAGGAGTATGACCCTGGAAAAGCAAGCCTATGTGGCCTGTCTACGTTGCACAGTCCCAGGATGCCTGAAGAAGGGAATGGTAAACTACTGAGTACTGTCTACATTTTTTTAAAAAAATCTGAAGAGGGTTGCCATAAGTCAGAGGTGACTTGATGGTTCACAATTATTTTTATGAGCCCTGGTTTATACAGAAGGTGACTCCCTGCCAGAGAGTCAAATCTATACTTCTGTTTGCTTTTTCCATAGAAAACGTCCATCAGTTCCATGTCTTAGCCTGAGTAGCTGCATAACTATTGTGATGCAGATAATAGTATTGCCCCTGCATACTGTAGTTTTGTGTCATGTTTGACCAGAGGATTGGCCACAATATGCTGGTATGGAGAAGCAGCTAGTATATCATGCATGCAAAGTGTTAATGTTGGATAGTGGTAGAAGGCTACAGGGAACCTTTACTTTTACAGAATCTTTTTAAGTACAGTAGCTGAAATCTTATTGCTTAGCATAAGCTGACTAAAAGAGTAATGATTTAGTGTGTTACCTCTTTCATGTATTCAATTGATTCAAATGGGCCTACTCTAGTTGTGACTTATTTTACCATAGTAAGTCATAACTAGGAAGCTGCAGTGGCTCAAGTCGCTAAGACGCTGACTGGGAAGCGGAAGGTCAGCAGTTCAATTCCCGAGTACTGCAGGATGGAAATGAGCTCCCGTCTTCATCCCAGCTCCTGCCAACCTAGCAGTTCGAAAGCAAGAAATTGCAAGTAGATAAATAGGAACCACTTTGGTGGGAAGGTAACAGCGTTCCGTGCGCTACGGTGTCTAGTCATGCCTGCCACATGACCACGGAAATGTCTGCAGAAGCAGACAGCGCTGGCTCTTCGGCTTAGAAACAGAGATGAGCACTGCACCCTAGAGTCGGATACGACTGGCCTTCGAGCAAGGGAAACCTTACCTTTAAGTCATAACTAGAGTAGGCTCATTTGAATCAGTGGATCTTATGAAGGAGTTGAATCACTATGATTCAATAGGTCTACTAGGGGCTGCAGTGGATCAGCATTTAAGAAGCTTGTCTTGTTAGTTGGAAGGCCAGCAAGTTGGCAGTTTGAGTCCCGGGTACTGAATGATGGAATGAGTGCCCATCTCTGTCCGAGCTCAAGCCAACCTAAAAGTTCAGAAGCAAGAAATTGCAAGTAGATAAATAGGGACCACTTTGGTGGGAAAAGATCTTGGGGTCATGAAAAGAGGCTCATTCAGGTATCCCCCGAGCGGAGTTTCTCCCCAAAAAGAAAAGAAAAAGAAATACTTTTAGCCCATAATAATTTCTGACAAAAAATATTATTAATAGGTCTAAAGGTAAAGGTAAAGGTCACCCTGTCTACTATAGTGCAAAACATTGGGCTAAAGAAAAGGAATTCAGACAATAACTAGGCTAGTCATAGTCTCAAGCAGAGGTATTTTGTGGTAGTTTTCCCGGACGTACGTAGCTAAACCAGAGCTTGGAAATAGCATGTCACATGTTGCAGGTGCTTTGTATTGTGGTGGATAAGGGACATGATAGCATCTTCTTGTTTTTTTTTAAAAAAGGTAATTACTAAAAATTGTGGGTAATTACTGGTACAGTTATAATTTTTATTGTGCAGCAAGAAACATTTAGTCATTGACTTTTCAGGGCCATTTGGTGAAGGATTAACAAACATTTTTAGATTATTATTATCTTTTTGCAGAAAAGGAAACAAAACATGCTAACTATCAAGCATTCTGTTTTCTTCAAAAGGACTTTTTTTGCAGTAATAGAAGTTAAGAATCTTTAATGAAATTAATTATTTTTAAAGAATAACATTACATATTGTTGCATAAACTAGAGATTTTTTTGTAATCAGTAATTGAACCTACTGATCAAAGCACATTGCATTATAATTGGACTATTTTTTACAATATAATTATCCTTATACCCTGTAATTGGGATACACACAATGGATTTCATGTTACATTTACATTTGTACATAAGGGTAACTTATGAAAGTACACTTAATGCCTTAAAATGTGAGAATGTGAAATCCATGCCAATACCTTAGAGATTAAGAGGAAATGAGCATTGTGAAATTGTCTAACTTTATAAACATTTAGGTTACTCTGACTCTTTTATTTGTTAAAACTCCACTGCTATTTTCTACTTATTCCAGAAATCTTGGAATAGCCATAGGCTTAGCAGCCACTAACTGTGTCTGCAGTAGAGGAAGTGGATTGAGAACTGCAGCTGATGTCTGAATTTATCGAACAGCTGTGTACTGCACAGAAGGTGATAGTGGCAGATATCTGATGTAAAGGAAAAACAGGGGGCAGAAAGTATATGAAACCAGTTAGTAAGTAAACTGCCTTTAACCCATAGCTACTCAGTTCTAGGGAAACTTTCCTGAATATAAACACTGAAACTAGTTCTCCAAAAGTGGGAGAAGAAGCATTGAATCCTGATACTTATCCTGACCATAATAAAGCATGGGAGATTTTTTTTAAAAAATATGCCTGAACCAGGCTACTGAGAATTCTGGATCTGTAGTTCTGCAGTCATCAGGGTCACTTCTTTTCACATTGTTTTTGAGATGTGCCCATTATTTCATCATAAAACATGTGCAAACATAAGACAATGCAGAAGACAAGCACATGCAGGAAGAAAGGGGGTTGTTTTTGTTGCTGTTAAAAATACGATCAATGAAACTGTGAAAATAGCCTTTGGCATAATGGCTAGGATCATTATGCATGAGAAAATAACTACTTGTAATATAAAGTATAGATTCCATCCACAAAGTTCCTTTAGCTACTCTCGATTTCTGATTATGGATCCTCTTATGCTGTCCATAGCTCAATAGCTTGTTGAGCAAGTGTCTGACTCCAAATTCAAACTATTACTACACAAAAATTGAAGGTCACCTAGGCCTTATCTCTGAGCAGCTTGCATGTGTCATCATGTATTGCATCTGCAGATGGTTTCAGAGATGGAATTGAGTCATGCAAATGTGCCCATATCCCTAAAATATAATAAGAGAAATGGCACTTAATTTGTCATACTTATAATAGGAGTCTGGCAATCAGAAATGAAAGAAGCAGTTTGATTATTTAAGCACATAATTGCATGTACACAGTTGAGTAAAGTAATACATGTTTTTGTAACCCAGCAAGAAAGGATTAGCTTGCATGAAATACTTATCCTTGAGACACTAAGCAAAATGTAGGCCACTACCTGTCATGTATAATGTCCTATTGTGCCTATCTTTCTTTCATTGCTTGGATCGATATCCAGGAATAGGGAGTAGTTGTGGTGGTCTCATGGCTTAAAAGGCCAAAGTGTATGGAGTCAGGCAGTATTCAGCCAGAGTGGCCCTCGGGAAAGATACACACGTCCACCTGCATCCACCAGGAAAGCTGTGCACGGCCAGAGTGGCCCCCGGGAAAGATGCACACATCCAGCCTGCATCTGCCAGGAAAGCTGCACATGGCCAGTGCATGCACCAGGAAATATGTGCTTAGCAAGAGCATTCACTGGGAAAGATGTGCATACCAGTGCTGGCAGGGACAAGCCAAGTGGAGGGGACAAGGAGGGGACAAGGATTGAGACAGAAACAGACTGGGGGCTGCTCAGGCTGAGCATGGCTTTCCTGGGGGCTGCTCTGGCTGAGCGTATCTTTCCCAAGGGCTGCATGCGGCCACACGAATCTTTCCCGGGGGCTGCTCTGACCAAGCATGGCTTTCCCAGTGGTTGCAGGCAAGGACATCCTGGACCTCTCCTTCACCCACACCATGCAGCTCCTCCAGGCTGGCAAGCAGGGAAACAGTGGGTGGGGTGTGGGGTGGGGGCTCGGGGGGAGTGGGGGTTTTCAGGGTGCTCGCCACTGCCATCACCAGTCCAGCCCCTCAACAGTCTGAGGGGGCATGAACTGGCTCCCAGCTTAAAGGTTTTGGGTACTCCGAGCCTAGGTGTTAGAGAATGGCTGTGATTATTAATCTCATGATATGTCCTGCAACCTGAGAGAAAAGGGCACACTAACTGATAGCAAGATAGGGGTCCAACTGACCTCTTAGCCAGAGCTCCTCAAACAGAATCCTTTTCAGTCCAGTAAGACAAGGGATTTGTTTCTTTTACTTTGCAGAGATTCTGTATCTATGCCTCTATCTCTGCCATGTCCTTCCTTTAGCATAGTGTCTCTGCATGACAGGCCCCTGCTATATACAAGAGAGTGTCTCATAAAGCTTGCCCTATTGTTGCATAGGTGAAGGATTGTAGAATACTGCTGCTTGAGGTTTTATGAACATTGCTAGTTTATTCCTGCTTTGTTAGACCCCTCAATACTAGTTGAACTTTCTTTATTACTATTGCTGAATGAGATAAAAAGGAGACATAAGTGAGTAGCTTAACATCCCTTGGAATCAGAACATTTTCTAAAAGGAAGCAGTCCTCATATTTAGAGGGAACCATCAGATGACACAAAGTCATGGTCTCTGTGAATACACACATTAGATTGAATAGCAAGTTGACAGTCAATTCCTGTTATTTATTGAGCAGTGTTGCACATCTTGCAGTCTGCTATGTCTGTGTCACATATTGAGCACCACAGATCTAGATAATGTAGCAGAGCTCATAGTTACTGAAGAGCGTAGAGACAGGGCATGAAATAAAGGACAGTAGGGAGCCTTGTCACCAAGTAAGCTGGAAAGAGCAGAAAGATACTGAAGCTGGAATTCTATGAAAAAGACCAGCTTACTTCCCCCCTCCCCCCCCCCCAACAAAAGACATTTAGTAGAAGAGAGTAACAAAACTGAACCAGGTCTCAATTTTGGTTGGTTTCTACAGTAGCTGTAAATACCTTCTGTTCTGCAAGTAATTATCTTCTATTCATTTGTAGAATAATTTGTAAATTACTATCCAGCAATAATTATTTCTGCAGGAGTTAAGTACCTAATTTATATTGGCTGAAATTCTCTTGCACTGTTATGCAAACTGTGTAACATTTAGACATTAAGTTAAGAAATACTTGTATACTTGTATACTTGTATACTTGTATACTTACTTTATCTAGTTCATGATAACTCAGGATACAGCAGATAATGACTATGGAGATTTCTTAATTTCCAACAGTTCACTTCTAAAGTTCATGCAGTTTGTGGAACCTCACAGCAGGATTTCAGGCAGTACTATCACATGTGTCTGCTTAGAAGTTAACTCTGAACAAGATTCTTATAGAACTCATTCATATACTGTAGATTAGTAGAGTTTCAAAATATTTCAGATGGCCTGGATCATGCTAATAATAAATCATTTTCCCCTGGCTGTCATCTCATTTTTGGAGAGCTTGTTCATTAAATTGGCTGACTGTATGTATTTTATGCAATGTAGCTGAATTTACACATTATCAGTATCTTAATTGTAAGATATGTTTAAATTCTTAATAAAGAAATTTATTTTATTTTATTTTATTTTATATTCAAATTTATATGCCGCCCAATCAGGTAAACCCGACTCTGGGCGGCTCACAACAAGTTAAAACACACATAAAGCAGTACAACCAATTAAAACCCAACATACGCACCCACCTACCCCATTCCTCTTAAAACCCACATAAACCCACATAAAAAAAGACAATTAAAAGAAATGGGGGCTTAATTTATAAGCCAACAGGCAGGGGCCACTCTTCCATCTGGGCCCCACACCTGCCCTGCCAACCAGGTTTTTAGGTCTTTTCTGAAAGGTAGCAGCTCCATCTGCTCCTGCAACTCTACAGGCAGTAGGTTCCACAAGGCCGGTGCGGACACAGAAAAGGCCCTCCTTTGTGTGCCAGAGAGACGAGCCCCTCTGGCAGATGGAACAATCAGGGAGCCCCTCCGATCCGCTCTGGTTGGATGGGCGGACACTCTTGGGACAATGCGGTCTCTAAGGTTTCCTGGCCCACTACCAGGATATCTGTAAATATACTTACAGATGTGTTACAATTCAAACATTACTCTTTAAAAGATACTTCTGCTGCTTAGAAATAAGGTCTTTTTTTAAAAAAACTTTATGTTGTTAACACATAAGTATAACATCAGCTCAAAAATAACCAAATGTTCTCAAGTTTCTTTGGTTAAAATTGATTTTCAGTTATCAATTAACTAAAGCTTTTGGTTAAGATTCAGGCAAAATCTAGCACTTGCCAAATATTCCACTGATTTGAAAAGACGATATAAGCATGTAGTTTAACATGCTTAACATTCCTTGAATTAGAACATTTTCTAAAAAGAAGCATAATACTGTATAATACTGCATAATACTGCACTGTACTACCATCATACATAGAGGAACCCATCAGATGAAACAAAGCAGTAGGAGAGAGGAGTCCCAACTAAAGATTTTTGGGACCCTCAGTATCCTAAAAAGGCATTGTCTATAGCAGTGATGGTTGACCTTGGCACTCCAGGTGATCTTGGACTTCATTTACCAGAAGCCCAAGTCAGCATGCCTGCTGATCAGGATTTCTGGGAATTGAAGTCCAGCAACAGCTGAAGTGCCAAGGTTAGCCATCACTGGTCTATAGCATAACCTTGCCTAGTTTGGGCTTAAGTCAGTTTCCTCTAATTGAATAGATGAAAGCAAACTCTTAAATATAGCACCAAAACTCAGATTTGAAATTCAGAGTTGGAATTTGGAATTTTAAAATTTGAAATTTCTAGATAACTGAAACTCTGTTACAGTCAATATAAATACTATATGGTCATTATTTTCCCTTTTAACAGGCAAAACATATTTAAAGGATTTGCCTCTGTCCATTGATACCTTCCCAGTGATTGTGCTGAACAGGAGTGCATACCAACATCCAACAGTAACTAGAAAATGACAGTAATGGGCATACTGATCCAACCTTGAACATTGGGAATGGCAGCAGGAAATGCCAGATTCATTGATTAACGCTTCTTCGCCATCTGTTTTGGTCTTGGCTGGATTGCAAAAGGATATCGCCAGAACATGCCTAAAATCCATGCCTATCTGCTCTATGTTAAACCAGAGGGTCCTCTGCCACATTCTTGGCAGACACACATACGTACCCTGTACAGCAGTACAGAGCCTACTGCTCTTTTACAGTGTCAGTGCTGAACAAGATAGCTGGGTGACAGATATTGTTTGGAGGTCTCATAAGAGCATACGTGGGCTGTCTTTTTCTTCTCCCTCTCCCACTTCCCTCAGTAGAAGCTGCTGCCATGAGTTCAAGCAACATTCCTGCAGTCTTTCCCTAGTGCCTACTTCATATTGCCTGCAGAGTCTTCCCAAAGAACAGCATCTGATTGTTACAGCAGAACACCAACCCTTCCAATGGAAACCACTTGTGTGTGTACACAGATACAAAATTCTATTACCTTAATAGATCTGCCTATAAACTGTATAACAAAATCATATTCTCCTGAATGATATACCCAAAGGGGCCTAAACCTAATACATTTCCACATTGATTTATAATGTTTTAATCTATGAATCTACTATAGGTAATTTTAAGACTTATTGCTAGCTAACATTAAGTAAACAACATACAGTATAATGAAATGTAGAGGATATACATATAAATTGAGCGTTCAGAAAAGGACATAGAGAAAAATGCTGCAGTGCGGAGTTTTCCTAACAGCAAATATCCAGGGGATTTATAAACAATTATGCCCACCTTCCAATCCGAAAGAACTGATGTGAAATAATACCTTCTGGTATGTGTGCCTGTTTCTAAAGTTCATTGGTGCAGACAGACATAATTTCTGGGATTGCTCTCACCCACTGCCTCCTCCCTTTGGAAACCCATGGCAGACACTGATGTTTCTGACCCACTACCATGGGAGCCGAGTGTCTGAGCACTTTCAATTTATTTTCTTAAGAAATCACTCCAGGATGCCTGAGGAATAGATTTCACTTCTTCTTCTAGCAAGCAGGAACATAGCATTTTGCTTTCTAATCTAGAAAAAAGAACTATCAAATTTGGAACCTTTTATATTTGGAACTATTTAAATATCACATTATTAGGTGAATTCTGTATATTCTGAATCCAAGTGCATATCCCCACAAAACAGTGAGATTTATTCATTAGTTCCAGCCTTCTGTGCTTGGAAGCTAGTGTGGGCTTGCTTGAGATTTGAAATGAAACACATGCATCATATTTGTGCTTGTTTCCTCTAACCCAGTGGTTCCCAAAGTGGGACACAGGCCCCACAGGTGACTTCAATTCCCAGAAGCCTAAGTCAGTACATTTGGCTGATCATTGATTTGGGGAATTGTTAAGGCTTCTGGGAATTGAAGTCCAAAAACCAAAGTTTGGGAAACACTGCTCTAACCTTTCCTTTTTAAGAATATGAGCTACAAATATACATAGCCCAAAGCACCTGTTTGTGATTTAAGACAAAGGTTCTAATGTGTATATACATAAGTGATTTAAGTGATGCTGTTAAGCATATTACCTGTGGACATATTCAGAAAGGCCATATTCTGTAATATTCATACAGCAATGAACAACAGACACTATAGGCACTAGAGGAGCTTGAGACAGGCACTTAGCTTACACAAAGCAGGAACGAAGTGATAAAATATTGTAAATTGCTTCTCCATTAAAACAAATTCCAGGTGGTTTGAAACTTGTATATAAAGCATAACACTAGATTAGAAATTATTTGTGGCTTATCAGACTTTGTAACTATGTGAAGAACTCGGTAACTATGATAAACCAAATGTACTCACCTGTCTACTGCAGACCTTCTGTGTCAACAGAGGAAGTTTGAAGGTTCCTGCACCCCTCTCTTTTTAGGGGTGGGTTCTTATTGCTGGTTTTTATCTGTTTTATTTGTTTTTATCTGTTTTTACCCACTGTTGTGAACTGCCCAGAGTCGGCTTTGGCTGAGTGGGTGGTATAAAAATTTAACAATAAATTAAAAAATATATAAAAAAAATAGGAAGGGAGCATGCTGCCCTATCCTTATACAAAAGGAAGAACTGCATTGAGGGCCTATGTTTAAAATAACAAGTGGAATACCACAAGGCTTAGTCCTGGACACAGTCCTGGGCCCTGTGCTCTTCAACATTTTCATAAATGACTTGGATGAGGGAGTGCAGGGAATACTATCAAATTTGCAGATTACATAAAACTGGGTGGAATAATTAATGCTTTGGAAGAGAGGAACAAAATTAAAAAAAAGAACTAGATAGGCTTGATCACTGGTCTGAAAGGTCGACTCAGTGATTCTATGTTTCTATTTTTGTATAAGTAAAGGGTAAAGAAATTGTTAATATTTTTTATTTGCATAACATTTGCTGCATTTTTATTCAAAATTCTTACTCAACCTTGAGGCTCCATCTTTGTCTTTCTTTCTCCAGCTCCATCTTTGTCTTTCTTTGGATAGGGTATAGTGTCATGTCATAACTCTCATCAAATACACAGTGCTTATGTACCAGGTTGCAAGAGACACAGGATTTATGTGTTGATCTAAGCCTTGTTCAAGCGTTCATAAAACAATCAGAACATGCGAAGAAGGAGAACACTAGCTCTTCTACCTCTATTGTTCTCATGGTATAAGGAACAGTCTGAACAGAATGGCTTGCATGCATTTGAGAACATGGAAAGATCCCCAATAATGTGGAGAACCTCAGTATGAAGAAGAGGTTATCCTCTCCAAACAGTTGCTCATCACACATGGAGAGTGAACAGGGCTTATAACAGTGGTGGGCCAGTTATATCCTTGCCATCAGCATGCTGAATTTAGAGATGCACCACTTCCCCTAGACTTCCAAGGTAGTCTTGGCAGCTGAGTCTACAGCCTTATGAAGTGACAGCTGTAGACCAGACTTCTTAGGAATAGTATAGGAAAACAGCAAATTGGAGGTTTACTTGGGTGGTCTTCATAGGCCCGGTTTCTGGTCATATATACATTGCAAGCATGGCGCCAAAATGGCCGCCGCGCACTTTGCGCCCCCCCCCACCTGTGTGGCCACCCCTCTATAAAAGGGGTGGCCATGAGGCAGCCTGGCTGCCATTTTGCGAAGCGACGGAGCGGAGAAGTTTGCTCAGTCGCTTCCTTCCTTGCTCGCCTCTTTTAAAGAGGCTCGCTCTGCTTCTTCGATAGGAGGTTTTCCCTTCCTCCGAACAGCACCTGACTGCAGTGACTCAGGTGGCTAAGAGGCTGACTGGGAGGCAGAAGGTCAGCGGTTCGATTCCTGAGTACTGCAGGACGGAATACTCTTTACCCAAGCGCAAGGCTCAGGCGGCCCCCTTGGTCATGCCTGAGGGGGGGCTCGGCCCATCCCCTCTACTTTTTCGGGAGTGCCACTGGGCCAGAGGGCTCGGACTGCACCCCCGCAGGTGGGTGGTGGGGTTATCGTACACACTGCCACCAATGAGCCCAGGCTGAGGGCTCAGGCGGGGGGCGGCACAGGCCTGCTCCACTGGGGTTCTTACCCCCGCTGCTTCTTTGCCTGGCTCGGGGCATAGCAGCCCACTCAGGAACAGTGTGGTTTCCGCCCCACCGTCATTCCGGCCCCTCATGGGCCGGATTACTGGGCATGGCCCTATTCTGGCCAGGGATTACCACATGGGTTTATCCCTCATCAATTACCCAGTGGGCCATCCGGCCCATCTGGCCCACCTTATCCTGGTGGGTCAGATGCTGGGGATGCTCTCCTGCCCGTAATTCGGCACTGGAGGCATCAATGGACATTGCTCCACCACCTTTGGATGGTGGGCGTGCCAACTCGGCAGTTCTGTCCCACATGCCGGCCACGGCTGTGCAGTGGGCCGCCAACAGGGTTGAGCTGCTGGAGGCCATGAGGCCAGTGCAGGCTGGTGCCTCGCAGCTCCCCATCGGCCTGGATGCACGGAAACACGGAGCTTGATGGCCATCGCAAAGTCTGACACCCACCACGGGCCGGAACCCCCAGTGGGGGCGGCTCGTGGGGGTGCACGAGTGAGTATCCTGGTCAAATCTGCACACCTGTGACACTAGCTCATAACGTTGGGGGGGGGGGGTACAGTGGCCATGGCCGCAACAGGCCAATTACACCCTGGTTCTTACAGGGGTGACCGCCCCTATGCTTTCCCTTAACTTTTCGGGGGTCTGATAGGGTCTATTATGTGTTTCCCCACTCCAATCCGTGCCAACGGTGGTTCTGCCGATGGCCAATTACTCCATACCACTGGGTGACCATTTGTCCTGGGCTATTAGCAAGATGATGTGGCGTGGGGAATATATTCACATTTCCCCCCTCCTGCAACGTTAACCCACTGATTAGGACATGGAGGGGCAGGACGATAGGGACAAGGAGTTGCCCCATCGCTGCAAGCTGCCTCGCAATGGGGCCAATTGGTAACCGTCCTATTGGGTATCCATGGCAGGATATATAAGGGCCTGTCCTGATTTGGCCATCCCAATGGTCCAGTGCTTGGACAATATTTACCGGGCCGTGGTTGATTTTCCTGACCCGTCATGGTTAGCCTATGGCCAAGACCTTAGGATGAAGGCGGCCCTTCACCTTGAGATGCGAGCAACGAGCCCTGCTAGCACTTGTGGCTAATATATATGACTCCTACGTGGCCAGCGCCTATGCTCCATACGGAGAGTCTACTTTCGGGCAACTACCTCTGTGCCTTTATCTGGAGCTCTCAGATTAAGTTAGCTGCTACCATTTTCAACAGGGGACATGTTTTGCAGGGCACTGGAACTAGAAGATGTGTTGCTCGATCAGGAGTTGGCTCTGGGGAGGTTTCGCTCCTCAAGGGCCAGTCAGCCGGAAAAGGGTACTAGCCTGGTGCTGCCATATGTCCGGTTGCTTCCCCACATGTGTTTGTGGCAGCGCGTGGTTCATGCCCTGGCCTGTCGTCTGCTACCAAGACGGGTCTCCCCTTACTGAATTAAAATTGGTACCCATTCCTTCCGGATGGGCGCCGCATTAACTGCGGCTCCATTTGGGTACCCGGAGCCTGACATACGTTGCATGGGCAGGTGGGGATTTGCGCATTTTTCTCTGTCTGTTCGTCCCCTCACTGCATGAGTGCCTTGTTCTGTCCTCTATTCTCCCTCCTTATTTTACAGACACTGTGTGTTTCCGCACACTGGTAGTAGTGTGGCTTGTGGGCCACATTGCAGGCGCATCCCCCAAGAAAGACTCAGACACCGGTATATGGATAAAGGCATTGGGCCACATTTATTGAATCATGCCCTAGTCCGAATTATAAATTTCAATTGGTACTCAACCAATTATAATTCTTAAGGCAAGCAGGCCGCAGTAACACTGGTAAGGTTCCTCCCAAAATTGCCAACGGCAATTGGCTACAATGTATCCATTTGTATCAATTTGTTTGTTACTACAAACAAATTGTTGACCGTAGTCAATAAACTATCTACTGACCCCACCCTCTGACATGTATCCGTGATGCATGCTGAAGAGCTCCTGCCATCACCCCATTGCCTGGTTCGTCGTTGACCGGTCAACGTTATTAAACTTGTACCTGTCTAAGTGTTGGCCAGTCAATTGCGAACCTGCCGGATACCTATGGGTCATAAATATTTACCTTACCAGTGCTACCCGCCACACGGGGAGGTTTCAATGAAGACTCACCGCCCCCCCAGACCGTCAGCTCGGTCAACAGGCCTGCTTGCAAATCTTCCAAAAAGAGGTTCATACCTCTAGCCGACAGATGGACCCCATCTCCTGTATAAAGATCATAATTTTGTAAACTAATGGTGGGGTGTCGGATGACCCGCCCCAAACCCTTGTCTGCAAAGAACCGGGCCACTGCCCTGTTCACTGAGCGGCGAGCACGGTCAAGGGCATGGAGATTAATACCCCCTCTGTAAGCGTGACGCGGTATGATGTCCGACCATAGCAGCGTTGTGGAAGGCCACACATAATGCAAATAAGCTAGGTCGCTGCAAATCGCATATTTTAAAGAAAGGCCAGTGACCTGGCCGAGGTCATTGCCCCCGAGGTGCAGCACCAGGACATCAGGCGGTTCAGCATCCCTGATGGAGAAAAGGAATGGCAACAGTTCCCGCCATAACATTCCACGCTTACCATACCACCTGATACATGCGGAGGCATGCAGTCCAAGCTGGGGTCCCCACTCTGTCGCCGCAGCGTACCGCGCTGCCCAGTGCACATAGCTATGGCCCACCAGCCATACTGCCACCGGTGTGCGGGGACACACAGGGTCTGTAAGAGAAAAAAGAGAACAGTGACTTAACTGGTACTCATGCCTGAAGAGGGCGAACATATAATGCAAAACACTTAGATCCCCATCTCCCCATACGGCGTATATCAGCCTCAGAGTACCCAAAAGCAGCCGCAGAAGAAGCAGCCCCTATTCTAAAAGAATGGGTGCCGTAACGAGCCCCGGGGAGGCAAACACTGGACAGTGCCTTACAGGTCACCTTCCAAAATTGAAATTTAGTCAGGGGAGACCCATCCTGGTGGCAGAAAAACGGGCCAGGGTGCGTGCCACGCACTGCAAGGAACTCCTGTAGGGCACCAACCGGACAGATGTCTGCAATGGAACATCGTAGCAGTCTAACACCACTGCCTACGCCGTGCTGATCAACTTTTGAGGACCGTATCCTCAACTGAGCCCAGTCATTAGAGACACAGACATCTTCGAGTTCCAGTGCCCTACGAGCCGCATCCGCCTTAGACAGTAGTACCAACTCACTGATGCGGAGCGCTCCAAAGAAGGCCACCGTGGTAGCCGCATGAAAAAGAGCTGCCTCATACCTGTCAAAACATAGGTTAGGCCAGCCTCATGCAAGGTGTGTAAGCACCCCTGGGGAAATTGGGTGGCGAGTGTCCAGGTGGCGTCCACGTTCCCGTGTCCACCCCTCCAAAACATGTCATATATGAAAATCAGTCATGTTGTCAGCAAAACCCCTCACCTTGGCCATGAATTCCAGTGCTGACAGCCTAGATGCTATGGTGTGGGGAGCTAGGCCCAGAATGTGTAGGTAAACCATAAATTGAAGGACGTGTTCAACCGGAATGGGCCAGACTTCTGCCAACCGGAGTTGCACACAAAATTGTTTAAACTGATTAAATGCGTGTTGATACGCCTTACGCGTGCGGGGCACGAGCGACATGCCGATCGCCCGGTTCACCTCTCCTTGCCAAATGTCCAAATCTCGTCCGGAAGCTGCGAGGGGAATTCCTCCGCGTCCGGAGCCAAGGCACGGAACCGGGGGATCTGCAGGCGGGATAAAGCATCAGCAATATCGTTATTAATGCCCGGTACATGTCTGGTCCTAAAGAGCACATTGAGGCGCAAGCTGCGTAACACAAACTCGCGAACTAACCCCATGACCCTGGGTGATTTAGATGTCTGAGAATTGACAATGTGGACCACTGCAGCATTGTCACACCAAAAATGGACTACTGAATTGGCCCACTCCTCGCCCCATAGCATCAAAGCTCCCAGTATCGGGAAGAACTCGAGGAATGTGAGATCGCATAGACGATCCGTGCCCTGCCATGCAGGAGGCCATTGGCCGTAGGCCCACCTCCCCTCAAAATAAATCCCATATCCGAGGGACCCAGAGGCATCCGACTGAACCTGAAACCTGGGGGAGACCAAGAGGTCAGACCTCCAAAATGATACTCCATTGAATTCCCCCGCAGGAACTTAAGCCAAACCAACAGGTCAGCCCTCATGCCCCTGGTCAGTCGGACCCTGTGGTGGGGCCTTGATAACCCAATCATGGCGTCACACAGGCGTCGAGCAAAAGCTCTGCCAGGCGTGACCACCCTGCAGGCAAAATTAAGATGACCATGTAGAACTTGGAGCTCACGAAGTGACACCTTACATTTGGCCAGCAAGGCCAACACCATCGCAGAGATCTGTGTGACCTTGTCCATAGGTAACCTGGAAGTCTGCGTGACCGTGTCAATTTCAATGCCCAGAAATGTGAGCGTAGTTCATGGGCCCTTGGTCTTTTCGGGCACTAAAGGGACACCAAGTTCCTGCATTAGCGTCTGAAATGTAGTGAGGAGACGCGTGCATGTGTCCAAGCCCCGTTCACCCCCGAACAAAAAATCATCGAGGTAATGGGCTACAGACCGGGACCCAGACCTGCGAACAAAGGCCCACTGGAGAAAAGTACTAAAGCATTCAAATGCTGAACAGGAAATAGAGCAGCCAAAAGGCATGGCTTTATCTACATAAAATTTCCCTTGAAATTTAAAACCCAATAACTCAAAGTCACCCGGGTGCACTGGCAACAACCGGAATGCCGATTTAATGTCACATTTTGCCAGGAGTGCACCCGGGCCACAGGCGCGCACCATGCGCAGGGCCTGGTCAAATGACGCATACCTGACTGAACAAAGGTCATCAGGAATGGCGTCATTGACCGAATGACCCGCCGGGTATGATAAATGGTGAATTAGACGAAATTCACCAGGGACCTTTTTGGGAACCAAACCTAAAGGGAAAACCTTAAGATTAGGAAAGGGAGGACTAGAAAAGGGGCCAGCTACCCTCCCTGCATTTACCTCCTTGGTGATACTAAGGGCGGCCACCTCCTCCCTACCCTTCAGGGAAAGCAAATTAGGAGCATCTTGGGGTCCCCGCACCCCCTTGAATGGGATACGAAAACCGTACTGGAAACCTTCGAGTAGGTACCTAGCCTCGTCCCTTCTCGGGTAAGTTGAGAGCCACCTCTCTAACATAAATATGTTAACCGGGGAGGGGGCCTTTTGACTGACCAGCTCCTTCAGCGGCAGTTCTGCCCGCTCCCTGTCCACCTCTACCTCTGCCCCGTGACCCACCGGCTCACGGACACGCAGCGGCGGCGTGGGAGCCAGCGCAAGAGGGACACTCGTGTTTGTATCGGCACTGTTTTCTATTGCATGCGCCATTGGCCGAGAAACTCCAACACAGCAAGCGGGCTGGAACCCCCTGCCCCGCCACTTGGCGGGGAGCCTGCGTTGGAGTAGCTCGCTGGACTGCATGGCTGCAATGGTACCTCTCCCCAGGTGCCGGGCGCGTGGGGGTCATGTATAAAACCCTCATTCTGAATTCCTCATCGTAAGCCAACCACGATGGGCCAGGAAAATCCACCATCGCCCTGTAAATATTGTCCAAATATTGGACCATAGGGATGGCCAAATCGGGCCGGGCCCTGAGGTACACCGCCATATAAATGAGATATGCGGGTAACCAGTTAGCCCAAGTGCGAGGTGGCTTGCGACGACGAGACAGCTCTTTGTCTCTGTCATCCTGCCCCTCCTTCTCTTCCTTGGTGGGCTCATGGTTCAATAGGGAGAAAATATCAATATATTTCCCCCGCCAAATCTTTTCCCTCGTGGCCTGGGACAAATGATCCCCGAAGGGGAGGGAATACCCTGCCGTCGGCAATGCCGACACCGGCACTGTATTCACCCTGGGCATTGGCAGCAGTGCCTGTACAGTGCCTGGGATACCCGTTGCAGTCCTGGGGGCGGAAACCCCCCCCCACCCAATGTTGTGCCAGTATTGGACCCATTGGCACCAGGGTAAGCTGGGAACTGATACCCACCCACCTCCACGTAACGAGGCCATGGCCACTGAAAACTAACACCTGAAGTGGACTGTGGTGTGGGGACATTAGCTTGAACCTGATACTCACTGGGTGCACCCCCGTGAGCCGCCCCCACTGGGGGTTCCGGCCCACGGCGGGCGTCGGAGCTCGCGATCGCAATCAAGCTCTGGGGCCACATCTGGCCACCCCCGGCTGGAGTTCAGGACGAATGGGGAGCAAATGGGGAGCTGCGAGATCGCAGCCGGCGCAGGCCGGAGCGTCTCCAGCAGCTCAACCCTGCTGGCCGCCTGCTGCAGAGTGGCGGCTGTCGAGGTGGAAGGCGGGCAAAAAGGAGCCCCAGTCGGCAGTGCAGTCCCCCCTCCCGAGGGGTTGTTAATGACCCCCAAGGATGCCTCCAGCACGGCTAAACGTGCCAGCAATGCATCCACAGTCGCAGAACCCCCGGTATAAGGCGGGCAAGGTGGGCCGCACGGCCCACTTGTTGGTACACAGGGGACCCCCATCTGGGCGCCAGGTCCTGAATAGGGCCATGCCCAAAACTCCGGCCCATGAGGGGCCAGAGGCAAGCCCTATTGAGCGACCGGACAAGGCCCGCCCACATTGTCTGGACCCATGGCCGGCCATTGCGGGACGGGGGCCGAAGCCCCTGCAGGGCCATCCTGAGGCTGGAGAGCCAAGGGCCATGCCCTAATCTGCCCCATCCCACCGGTAACAGTGGGTGCCACCGATGAGGGGGCCTGTTGCGGGGGCACAGTCGCGGTCCTCCAACCCGATTGCTGCCCCCTCGTAAGCACAGAGACAGGCAAGTGCCTCCCTCTTGGCTGCGGCTTGGTCGCCGGGGCCTTCCTTTTGGGAGGCATAGCTGGCGGAGACGATCCCTTTCCAGGGATCAGAAGCGCTAGACTGGGTGAACAGCCGAAGACCGGGCTGAAGAGCCGAAGAGACACGAAGAGCGATGGAGAAAACTTCTCCTCTCCGTCGCTTCTTCTTAAAATGGCAGCTCGTCTGCCTCGTGGCCACCCCTTTTATAGAGGGGTGGCCATGCCCCCTAACTCACCCGGATGTCTGCGTCCGGGTGGGTGGGGGCCCGCAAAGAGCGCGGCAGCCATTTGGTGCCGCGCTTTCAATTTATGTGCACTCGGGTGGCACAGTATGCTGCTTCATCAGAATGGGGACCCCATCTCGGGCTACGCGTAACCGCGCGTATGCAGTGGTATGGTGTGCACGGCATATAGGTGGTGGGAACTGTTGACATTCCTGATGTCCATTGGGGATGCTGGACCGCCAGATGTTTTAATTCTGCACCTCGGAGGCGGTGATCTTGCACGGATTGCTAGTCTGGACTTAAGGACTTCCGAGTGCAGTGACCTGGCGTTTCTTTGCCATTTATGGCCGTTTCACGGGTGCTATGGTCATACATCGTGCCGAGGCACTATTATGGGGGAGGCTTTGACCCCGCGGTTGGACCGTGCCCGGCGGTCAGTGAACAGGGCTGTTGCCTGATTCCTTATCCAGAATGGCTTGGGGACAGCCATTTGTCGTCTTGGGATAGGGTTACCGGAATATGGCCTGTATTCTGGAGATGGGGTTCACCTGTCAACAAGTGGATGCACCTCTCTTTTGAATAACATGCAAGAGGGCCAGGTGACCGAATTGTCAGTCAAGGGGGGTGGCCCCTGCTGCGATTTTGGCAATGTTGCCAAGTGTAAGGTGCCTTTCCGAGAGTTGCAGTTGATGCATGGCCACATCAACTTCGCCTGCAGAGTGGTAACACCAGGCAGTGCCTTCGCCTGGTGTCTGGGTCACACTATGGCGGGTCTTTATAAACGACACCGCGGGGTACGGCTGACTAGGGGTTTACGAGCAGACCTGTTGTTTTGGCTCACATTCCCACCGGACTGTCATGCTGTCTCCTTTTGGAGGTCTGAGCCTATGGTCAGCCCCAGTTCCAAGTACGGTCGGATGCCTCCAGCTCCCTGGGGTGTGGGATTTAATTTAAGGACAGTGTGCCTATGGGCATTGGCCCCAGGGATGGCAGGGTACGGATCCTTACGCGATCTTACGTTTCTGGAGTTTTTGAAATCTGAGTCCCCTTTATGCTCTGGGGGGACAGGTGGGCTATTTTTGTGCTTCACTTTTGGTGTGACAATGCTGCGGTGGTGCACATTGTCAATGCCCAAACATCTAAATCCCCCGGAGTCATGGCCTCAGCTCGCCTATTGTTCTTGGGTCCGTGCGCTTTAATGTGCTCCTTAGGGCTAGACATGTGCCAGGCATTAATAACTATATTGCCGATGCTTTTCCCACCTGCAGATCTCCCGGTTCCGTGACTTGGCTCCAGACACAGGGGAACTCCCCTCTCTACTCCTGGCTGAGATATGGACATTTGGCGAGGAGACGTGAACCAGGCGAGTGGCTTCTCTTGGCACCTCGCACGCGTACGGCGTATCAGCATCTACTCCTTCACTTTAGAACCTTTTGTGGGCAAAGGCAGTTGCTTGAAATGTGGCCGATACTGGTCAAATAGGTTTTACAATGTATGGTGCACCTTCATGATCTGGGGTTGGCCCCACGCACCATAGCCACCAGGCTTTATGCCTTGACATTCATGGCCAAGGCACGGGGCTTTACTGACTGTGCGAGTGTCTTCTGCATACGCCATGTATTGGAAGGGTGGACAAGTGTACGTGGCCGGTGCCCAGACACACGTCGCCCTGTTCTCACAGGTATTCTGACCCTGACCCACCTTGCACGAGGTTGGCATAGACTATGTTACAGTAGGTAGGAGGAGTTTCTTTTCATGCAGCTATCACCGTAGCTTTCTCTGGAGCTCTGCGAATCAGCGAGCTGGTCCCATGGTCAAAGGGGGACGTGTTTTGTAGGGCACTGGAACTTGAAGATGTGTCTATCAACCAGGAATGGGCTCAGTTGAGGATTCGTTCCTCAAAGGCCGATCAGCATGGAGTAGGCAGTGTTGTTTTGTAGGGCACTGGAACTTGAAGATGTGTCTATCAACCAGGAATGGGCTCAGTTGAGGATTCGTTCCTCAAAGGCCGATCAGCATGGAGTAGGCAGTGTTGTTGTTGTTGTTGTTGTTGTTGTTGTTGTTATTATTATTATTATTATTATTATTATTATTATTATTATTATTATTATTATTATTATTATTATTGTTATTATTATTATTATTATTATTATTATTATTATTATTATTATTATTATTATTATTATTATTATTATTATATTTACATTTCTATACCGCTTTACTTCCCCTAGGGGAACTCAAAGCGGTTTACAGCATATAAATACAATATCCAAAGTACAAAAGCAACATATATTTCTCAATTCAAACAATATACAAAATCACAATTATAAAATTATATGTAAAACATCAATTAATATCATCAAAAATACAAAATATATAAAATTCAAAATGTCCAAATACAAACAATCACAAAATAACAATATAGCAATATAAAGATATACCCCAACACAGTGACATCTCGTCCCTGTTCCCTTATCTTAACCTATAAAACCAAGGGTTAACCGTTGGAACTTGCTATAGGTTCTTAAGCCTAGCCCTAATGACCGGCACCCAGCATTCGTGCACACGGATAAAAAAGGTTATACTGCTACAATGTACATTTGCTGACATCTGTCCGGTTGGTGCCCTACATGCAATTTTGGCAGTGCCTGCTGTGCGCCCTGGCCTGTTTTTCTGCCTCCAGGATGGGTCTCCCCTTACCAAATTTAAGTTCTGTAGTGTGACCGGTACCGCACTTCACAGTGTGGGGCTCGTTATGGCACCCATTCATTCAGGATATGCGTTGCATCGACTGCGGCTGCATTTGGGTACTCTGAGGCAGATATATGTTGGGCACGTGGGGCTCCGTGTATTGTTTCCTTATATGTACGTCCCCTCACTGTATGAGTACCTAGTTATGTCCTTAATTCCTTTTCCTTCTTTTACAGATCCTGTGTGTCTACGCACACCGGTGGCAGTGGGGCTGGTGGGCCACAGCTATGTACACTGGGTGGCAGAATGTGCCACGGCGACAGAGTGGGGACCCCATCTCGGGCTGCGTGCATCCGCACGTATGCGCGGCATGAGAGGGCGGGAACTGTTGCCATTCCTGATGTCCATCAGGGATGCTGGACCACCTGATGTTCTTATTCTGCATCTCGGCGACGATGATCTCACATGGATCACTGGCCTTTCCTTAAAATGTCGAGGTGCAGTGAACTGGCATTTTTACATCATTTATGGCCGTACACACGGTTGCTATGGTCTAACATCGTGCCGAGACATTGTTTTAGAGGAGACATGGATCTCCGTGGTTTGGACCGTCCCCGGCTGTCAGTGGACAGGGCTGTTGCCCGGTTCCTTGTTGAGAATGGTTTGGGGACAGCCAGTAGACATCCGGGGATAGGCTTGCAAAATTTTGACCTATAGGCAGGAGATGGAGTCCACCTGTCGGCCAGAGGTATGAACCTCTTTCTGGAGGATGTGCAAGCAGGCCTGGTGACCGAGCTGACTGTCTGGGGGGGGGGGCAGTGTGTCATCATGGACGCCTCCCCATGTGGTGGGTAGCACTGGGTAAGGTAAAGATTTATGACCCATAGGTATCCGGCAGGTTCGCAATTGACTGGCCAACACGTAGCTAGGTACAGGGGAAACAGGTTTGGCCGGTCAAAGGCGAACTATGAAAGGGTGATGTCAGGAGCTTCACAGCCTGCATCACCTTGATATTTGAACGGATACACGTCATAGGGTGGGGTCAATAGATAGTATATTGACTCCGGTCAACAATTTGTTTGTGTCAACAAACAAATTGATACAAATTGATACATGTAGCCAATTTCCATTGGCATTTAGGGTGGAACCTTACCAGTGTTACTGCGGCCTGCTTGCCTTAAAGAATTACAATTGGATGATACACCAATTGAAAGTGATAATTCGGACTAGGGCATTATTCAATAAAAGTGGCCCGATGCCTTTAATCCAATACCGGTGTCTGAGTCTTCATTTGGGTGGGTGCGCCTGCAAAGCATATTCTCAATTTTTTTCCCTTGCAATGCTGCTGATTCCCTCTGGAGATGGTGACAAGGTGTTATGTACAGTACTCTTAGTATTATTTTCACATCATGAAATACAAAGTTAATTTTGTATGGCTTACCTTGGTGCTAGTTAGTTAGTTATCAACCCTGGCTGCTCCTTGGAAGGTCAAACATTGAAGATAAAATTAAAGTACTTTGGATATCAAATGAGAAGAGAGGTCTCACTTGAAAAAGCCTTGATGCTGGGAAAGGTCAAGGGCAAAAGAAGAAGGGGGCAGCAGAGCTAGATGTCATTGTTGACACAATGAGCACAAAGCTGGACGGGCTGAGGAGGATGGCGGAGGATAGGGGTGCCTGCGTGCGGTGGTCCATGGGGTCGTGAATGGTCAGAATCGACTGTGTGACTGAATAATAACAAAAAAGAGCCCTGAGAGCAATGTGGAGGGAATCACGGCTACTCATCATCTTGTTTTCAGTCCAGCTATCTTATGAATGTCTGGACAGAATTATAATTGGGTACCTCCCTGAAGACAGCACATTCCTATTTATGGCATCATATGCCCTTTCGGTTATCACTAGTAAGTCATTGTGTGGGAGAAAGGTGGGGATCCTTGCATTCCATAACAGATTGGTGGCCTGCTGTTGTGTGAAAACATCTGAAAGAGGCCATTATGTGAACTTACTAATGAGTAGATTAGGTAAAGGTAAAGGTTTCCCTTGCTCGAAAGCCAGTCGTATCCAACTCTAGGGTGCAGTGCTCATCTCTGTTTCTAAGCCGAAGAGCCAGCGCTGTCTGCTTCTGCAGACATTTCCGTGGTCATGTGGCAGGCATGACTAGACACCGTAGCGCACGGAACGCTGTTACCTTCCCACCGAAGTGGTCCCTATTTATCTACTTGCAATTTCTTGCTTTCGAACTGCTAGGTTGGCAGGAGCTGGGATGAAGACGGGAGCTCATTTCCATCCTGCAGTAGATTAGAACTTCTCTAAGTAAAAATTACTTCAAGTAGCACAATGGTTGCTGGTCTGTGCTGCTTTGGAATGCAAGGGAGTGTGGATATGAAATAGTGAGATTGAGAAGAAGCTAGTCCAGACTATAATATATAATATACTGTATAAGGTAATGGTCTACCAAAACTTTTTTTTAAAAAAAAACTGGAAGGTGTTTGTTCAGGAAACACCTGAAAATGCTGCAATGATGATAAGGTGATTTGCAGTGGTAAACTGTTATGAGTAAAATGTGGTCTCATGAACATAATATAAAGGCTAAGATATTCTTAGTACCTATCTAATTTTAAAGCATATTTTCATGTCACTTATGTAGATCTTCCTTGTTTGTTTTAGCAGGTAATTTGTAGTCCAAGAACACTTAATTGTTCTGAGTGCATAATTATATACTAGCACATTCCAATTTAATTAAAATGTACAAATCAGGAGGAGATTTTTTTTGAATTATTAATCATTCCTCCACTAGTAAATCTTGTTTCTCTGCAGGAGATTTGTCCAGTGTACAACTAGATGTATTTTTTCCTTCTTTCACAGACAGACAATTTTCCCGCAGAGCCCAATTACATGGGCAGCAGGCAGCAGTTTGTTCAAAGGTAAGGCATGTTAAATAACTTTCTTGGCTTCCCCCTTTGCATTCTTGTCTCAAATTGCTTTGCCAGAGAGTACAATTCAAATTGGAAGGAGAACTAAACTCAAGTTTAACATATTCTTCATTTCTCTCTTTCTCTCCTGCGCTCTCTCTCTCTCTCTCTTTTCTATTCTCAAATAACAGTAGCTCCACATTCAAAGATCCTGAACGAGCCAGCTTGAGAGACAGTGGGCATGGGGACAGTGACCAAGCAGACAGTGACCAAGATACGAACAAGGGCTCCTGTTGTGACATGTCAGTTAGGGAGGCACTCAAGATGAAAACGACTTCAACGAAAACCCAACCGCTTGAACAAGGTGAGTGGAACAACCGCTTCTTGAAAAGTCTGCAATGATTTGAGCCTTATTATGGCTGCTCCAGCAGGATGCCATGCTAGACAAGCCTATTGATAATGCTATCAGAAGAAACATAAAATCTTCCATCCAGCCCAGATTCTCTTTTGAGCAGGGGTGGACAAACTACGGCCCGTGGGCTGGACCTAGCTCACAATGCCAAATCATCTGGCCTGTACTGCCCATGCTATAACCGGAAGTGGAAAGAAAATGTGCCCACATATGCGCAAATGCTGCTGTAAATGCACCCTTGGCTGTCATAAATGCATTTACAACAGCTGTGGATGTGTTTTATGGCAGTGTTTAAAGCAAGAAAGGGCCACATGACTGGCCCGCAGCACAAAAAGTTTGGGAACTCCTGCTTTTGAGCATGTATGCCATATATAATCACAAATATCTCTCTCTCCTCTTTGCATTCCCATATGCACCCATACACGTTCAAGTATATGTACATGTTTCTGCACACACACAATTGCATAACCTCATTCCACAACATTAAATGGAATACATGGTTATCTTATTTTTGCAATTCAGGCTTCAGAATTAGATATTAAAATATAACAATAACATTGCATTTTCACAGCTGTTACTAGCTTAGCTGTGATGCAAAGACACATATAGTTAGTAATAAGGCTGCTATAGAAAAACAAAAAGCCAAAAATACCCACACCCACGGGCAAATATCTATTTGGGTCTCTTCACCTCTATTTTTTTTTTTTTGCTTCTTGTGATTACTAGAAGTGTACAAACTACTATCCATCTGCTTTAAGGCATCTGGATTTTCGTGATTTTGCTTTATCACATGATTTTTATTTGTTTCATTTTCTTTATGCATAGATGGGATATTGCTTGCCTAAATACTTCATTGTGGCAAGAGATGAATAGTTAAAACAGTGGTGCCAAAACATTTTTCTTTTGCCTGTCCGGTCCCACCCCCGACACACAGCTGTGGGGGCCGGAGGTGGGCTGCTCCCACTGCTGACAGTTCTGATGTAAACAGCAGTGGCAGCGGCGATCATACTTTGTCCCCGCTGCTCCTCTGGCTTGGTCCCATTCCCTCTGCAGCATTTGCCAAAGCCAATCACCATGTTGGGGAAATTTTTGTAGCCTCCTCCATTTCAAAATCTGTGGCGCTGGGAGAGCCCCTTGGCACAGCAAGGCTGACATCAATGTAGCGCACCAGGTTTATCCTCCAACATCACAGATTTTGAAATGGAGGAGGCTACAAAATTTTTCCCAACTCGGCGATCAGCTTTGGCAAAGGCTGCAGAGGGGATGGGACCGAGCCAGAGGCTGCTCAGAGCAAGGGGGACAAAGCGCAATCGCCGCCACCGCCACTGCTGATATCAGACAGTGAGGGCAGGTGGAGGGGCCCACAGGCCATAGTTTGAGCACCCCTGAGTTAAAAGGTTCATAGGACTGACCACTATGTGAAATGAATACAGCCATGGGAATAACCCACAGTGTGATTATTCATTTCCATTTCAATTGCTATTATCTAATATGCAGGATCAACAAGTACCCCAGGAAAGAGTCACTTTTTAGTTTTGCTTGTAGGATTGTTTTATTATTTAATATAAGGAACAAATTACAACTCCAGGAATATTAATTTGGAGAAAGGCTCGTTGAAATGAATGACTCAAAGCAACTGAGATTTGGATAGACTAGTAAGTGATAAAATTGTGGCAGAGGGTTATGTTCAGCAGGTACTGTAGCTATGCATTTTCCTGTTTTTTCAGCATATTTTTGGCTGATGTCTTCTGTATACTCCTTTCCAATGGTTTACATTTTTGTAGCCTTAAGGAATTTTCCTTATTGCCTTGGCACAAAGGAACAGTGACATTTGCATGTTATATGGTTATATTCTAGAATGTGAATGGCAGACATTGTCCAGGCCATTTGGGCTTCACTGCATTCTACATGAACTAAGCACACACACTACAGTACATTGCAATGAAACATTGGTGGCTTAAGTTTTAAACACTCCCAAAAGGTCCCTGAAGCCCATTTTGAAACTCATTGGCTTAAAACCTGGTGCTTGGCATACTGAATTCCAACTAGAGTAGGCCAGTTGAATCAAGAATTTGACTTACAGAGGAGTTGACTCACAAAATTACCACTGATTCAATGGGCCTACTTTAGTTGCAACTCAGTATGGCCAGCAACAGATTTTGAGGTTATGAAAAACAGCAAAGATTCAGCCAATGTATCCTTGGAATGTGTGGTGACAGTGTAGAGCAGGGATTCTCAGCCTGCACCCCATGCCATGTGGTGGAGGAAGGGCAAAATGGCCCCCTGGCCCCAAAGCTGTCTGAGGGAGCAGGACCCAGCCCCTGGCTTTAAAATGTTGAGAACTCCTGGTTTAGAGCAAGTCTTTGGTCTATAATTTGACTACTGGTTAGTCAATCAAACCATATACATGTGTTCCACTATTGAAAAACTTATTAGTCAGTGTCTGTGACACTGCTGAAGTGGGTTAAAGAGAACAGTGACTGTTCTCAACTGGTTTATGTTTCAAGAGAATAAGCAGTTCTATTCTCTTGAAATCTGGGTCTGATTTGGTTTTTGTTCCCTTTTGCTAATTGCAAGTGCTATTTATTTCAAAAGAAACCCACCATTTCCTTTCGGTGCCAGCTAAACTGAATACACCAGCTGTGTGCGTGCATCCCTCTGTGTTGTACATTTTGCTTGTACTCTTCTAGGCACTGAGGAGGAACACAGCTGAATTATTTTGAATTCATTCTCTCATCTCTGCTCGTCATTTCAGCATGTGTAGAAAATGATTCACAGCATCAAGGATGTTTTAAAATTGTTTAATTAAGTCTTTCTTAATTAGAAGCTGTATTTATATTAAGCAGAAATACAACCTTTTTATTAATTGGTGATTAATCATCTATCCTAGGATGTCCCATTCCATTTTTTCCCAGTGCTAAGTCTGGAAGAGTACCCTACTTATAACTTGTTCTCTAAGTAATGAATGCCAAAGAAGTGATTTCGCCTGCCCTTTTAATATGCTAACTTCCTACTTACAGCTAGACATTGAAATGCAGTTTTAGGGTTTTTTCCCCCTTGAAGAATCTTTTTCAACTGGTGTTTTGTAATATGGAAACTATAGAAAGAGATTTTTAAAACTTTTATGTAACTTAGATTATAGCAATATAAGAGTTGTAATTAAAACACTTTAGAAAATTTGAGACAACTTTAGAAGGATTTACAAATTTTGCTAGCAAGTAAGTGGGGATGGTTTTACATCTTTTGCCACAATATTGCTTTAAATGCTAAATGCTGAAACAGTTCTGAAAAATTCTACATAAAAAGTAATCTTTTGTACAGTATTTGAGAAATAAGTTAAGACCTTTCTGGTATATTTTATTTGTAACATTGGTAGCTCATCCTTCCTCAAAGAAATATTAAAAGTTTAATGTTAAAATTCACTTTGAGAATTAAGCTAAGCTGATAAATAATGCTGAATAGCTTCCAATGAACATATTTGTTGAATTTGGACTGGGAATCACAGCTGAACACTTCAGCTAGTAACCTTGTGCAGCCTCTCCTCCATTCATAAATTTCTGCCATAGAAAATGTGGGATTTTATCAAGAATATGTGTTGCACAAGTACCATTGCAAAAAATGGCAGACAGTTGGGCTCCTATGCAAGTCCTGTTTTTTCACAGTGGGTGAAGACATTTACAATGGTGCTTGCAAAATAAAAGTGTATATCAATATTATTGAGCAGGATGTTGTGCCCACTGTCACTTTCTCTAACTTTACCTCTTTATAATGGGAAAACATGCCCACCTAATTTTATGATTTTTATCAATGCAAAAGAAGTGTCAGCAAACTGATAAATATCTTAGATCTGGAATCACAGGACTTACTTTATAAAGCTGACTAGTTCAAAGTTATAAATTTGTATTTAGTAGCAAAATGTTAAGGATTTAGGATTGCACTTTTTTCAAATTCAAGTCAGCCTTAGTCAGTCAGTCTGTCAGTCAGTCGGTTGTTTGTTTGATGAAAACCAAATCTTGCAGAAGTATTTGTTGCAGGAAAATAAAATATAAATTTGCAGATCTCTGACTAGGCTTGAGATGATTGGGAATGCTTACATATCATGGCTTTAGTCTTTGTATATCACAGCTAAACAAACACAATCTCTATTTTGATGACACTTGACAAAGCTTGTGTCAATGAAAAGGAATAATGAAGAGGAAAGACTTAGAATATCTGCTTTTCAGGAAATGGCGCTTAGAAAAAGAAATCCACAGATAGCAATATTTTATTCTATGCTGGCTTTCTTAGTAATAGTAAACAGAGAAAGGAGAATGAAAAATGAGGGTGCTTTGATAAATCTTGGCAGGTGGCCTGAAGGATAAAAAGCTTTTGGAAAGAAAGCATAATCATTGGGACAGAAAGTCACGTGCAATAAGCAAGCATGTCCCCTTTAAGTTATCTTCACTGTAGCTTTCCGTAGGAAGTCTCTACCTCTTCTTTCTACAAAAATGTCTAGTTGTCTTATAAGCTTATTTATGCTCTCTGATTCACTGGCCTTATTTAGCAGCTCCTTCCATATGTTTACTATTCTTTAAGGAAATTTGTTCAGCTTGACATTTTGTTTGTGCTTCATTTAGACATTGTCCTCATGACTAGAAGTTAAAGTGGGGGGGGGGAGACTTCAGCAAACTTTGTTATTTTGTTTGAATTCTGTTCTGTTAATTAGTGTTTCACTAGCTTTTATGCCTGTAATAGTGCAAAATCATGCTTGTGCTAACTGAAATGTCCCTAACTTTATCCTGGTATGGTTATGCCAGCCCAGAGTCATGTCCCAGTGTGAACATTTTCACTTATCTCTCTCTCTTGCATCACAGTGAAAAAGATGGGCAAATTGATTTAGCTTATTATGTTGAACAAGATTTTGGCCATTGTTCCTCATTAGCTCCTAACATCCAGGTTGACATCATTGCTATCAGTGTGCTGATGGTTTCAACTAGCAGTAGGAATAGCAATAGCATTTACACTTATATACCTCCTGATAGAGGCACTGTCTCAATGGTTTAAAAGATAATTAGCATTTTTGCCCAAAATGGATGGAAGGTTAAGTCATTCTGGAACTCACTGCAACACCAGCAGTTTTAGCTACAGTACTACAGTTTAACCACTGCACCACCAGGGGTCCTTTGTGTTGCACAGTTTCACTATTTTGTGTTCTGTTCCCACAAAAAGCAGAATAATACAAGGATATACTCACTGGTTCCCTCTAGTGGTTAATTATGCTATTACAAATTGGAAGCAAAATACAGTACAAAATACAGTAATACCTCATACAAATTCTGCTTCGTACAACATCGAATTCATACAACATCGCCTAATTCCTTGAAAAAAGTTGCCTCATACAAAGTCGTTGCGACTCTGTATGAGGCATTGGGTTTGTCTCAGGTTGCATTGTGCCTGGGAAGTATAAAAGGCAGGACACATGCATGCATTGCTCTTGTGGGTTTTGCATGAGGCGAAGAGTGTTTAGGAGTGGTTTTGAGAGTGATTTTGGATTTTTTTAAAAAAATTTGTCAGAATTATTAGAAGCATTCCTTGGATTTTTGCAGCATTCTTCAGGTTCTTGGACAATCAGGGTTGTTTGACATGTTTTTGTAATGTATTTAGCCTTTAGACAATGATTTCTTAAAGTTCTGTCAGTTTCCTGTCTGTTTCTTTCACTTTGCCCTGAAGTCTGTGCTGTTACAGTACAATGTATCTCTAAGGAAACGACGTTGTACGAGGCATCGCAGCAAGGATTTGGACATTGTATGAGGCATCGCGGCTAGGATTTTGCATGCCTCATACAAAGTCCAAATCCATATAAAGTCCAAACTTGTGGAACCAAGTTTGGATGCTGTATGAGGTATCACTGTAAAGAAAATACTGTACTCCCCTTGCCACTTAAGATTGGTAACAAAGTAGCATAAAACTAGAAAAAACATCAGTGAAATATCTCTGAAAAAACAATTTTTAAAAGCACAAAACAAAATATGAAAGTAGCTAAGCATTACTTATTATCCAAATTATTTGTTGCACCTATGAAGAAAGGTCGTTGACTTCTAGTTGCAGTACTTACAGCCCCCAAAACATCTAGTTACAAGTAACTATATTACATGTAATTTTATGTCAGTACTGTTTTATGGTGACTTTCCAGGATTTTCCAGGTATAGAATACACAGAAATGGTTTACTATTCCCTTCTGATGGGGGCATCCTGGGGCTATACAGCTTCCATAACTGCCCAGGCAGCGCTTCTCCCTGGATGCATAGTGTGGATTCAAACTCCCAACCAGATACCTAAACCACTGAGCTATTTAAGCTGTAAGAAACCTGTAACTGACTCTGATCAACTAATTACAAGTACTACTGTTATGAGACCAATAACTAATAACTTCCAAAGGTCTTGGGGTCAGCTAACTTGGCTTCCAATAGACCAGGGGTCAGCTAACTTGGCTTTCCAGATGTTCTTGGACTTCAATTCCCAGAAGCCCTGATCAGCAGGTGTACTGACTTGGGTTTCTAGGAACTGAAGTCCAAGAACACATGGAAAGCCAAGTTTGCTGACCCCTTGCAATAGACATGTAAAATTAGCCTGTTCTTTGGGGGGGGGGATGTGATTGTTCAAATAGAACAGTATAGAATGAATATATTTGTTCTAGAGATGTCAATGAAATGAAACATTCCAGGCAGTTATTCTTTGTGTTATTGGAGAATATTACCTGCTCTAACAGTAGATATCCCATTTAAAGAAATCCCGGATATCCGTAGAAAGGAAATGGCAGATGTCGGCTTGTTTGCTGTAGTTAGGAATGATGGAAGCTGATATGTGAGGAAGAGGTGGATGGAATAGAGAAAAAAGTCCTCTAAAAAAACAAAACATATTGGAGTAGCAGAGGCAAAAGCCTGTACATATGTGCTACCAGTTAATATGGGCTGTAGAACATATCTTCCTTCTAGGCTAAAACCAGTGGTGGGCATCAGCAGGCTCACACCAGTTCGCCAGAACTGGCAGCAGAAATTCTGGCTGGCCCTGCCCATTCAAGTTTTGAAATCAAGTAGTCCTAATTTGGGTGCAACACAGGGCTTTCCCCCTGGTCATGCCCACCATACCATGCCCACAGTGTGGTAGTAATTTTTTTGGGAGCCCACCACTGGCTAAAACCTAATGTATGTGTATGTGGAATGTTGCAACACAGGTCTCAGAAAATACAGTACACATCTTCTCATCCAAGATCGTGACTAAGTTACTACATTGGTAAGCAGCAGTGAGAGAAAGATGGAGTATAATTAACAATGATAACTAAATCAGGTAGAGTATTTAATGATTTTCAAAAAATGCCTTGTGATTTGTATATTCTATGGGTTACTGAAAATGAATGTGTCTGGGAAGAAAATAAACAGCAGTCACTTTAGTTTTGATGAAATACCCAATTAGGCAACAATAGTAATTTCATAGGAACAGATTTCTCAGAATGTCCATTCCTGGGATTGATGTTAATCTGAAATACATACATAACTGACAAGCAACCAGCATTCTTTTGAAACTGCAATTGCATAAGTGTGTCTATTTGTATCTTTTCTTACAAAACTCTGGTCCCTGAAGGCACTGCAAGAATAGGACAGCCCCTCTGTTTATTTGAGGACTTAGATTTGCAAGACATTGTCAAAGGAACTGTTTCCTGCTGTTTTTGGCAGTAGCTAGAGCTACTGCTTTTACATTCTGTATTCTTTCAGACAAAATTAGTGTCTTTACCATTAAGGGCTGCAGAAGCTAATCTCTATCAGACTCATTTCATGTAATTGGTTCACAGAATAAATGCAAGGCATTACCACAAGGGAGAGAGTTCTTTTCTTCTGAAAATACATCCAGATCGGAAAGACATCTCCCAAATGTAATTTCATCAGTGAATTGTATAATAGCAAAACAAATTATGAATTGTTTTCTACATTCTTATTTCCTTTGCTAGGCTTGGTATCTTTTATTTCCAAACTAGGGTTGGTATCTTTTATTTCCCCTTAGAATGAACATCAAAATCCTTCTCTAGGTTGTCATGCTGCTAGATTTGAGTTCTTTTGTGGTGTAGGCCTCTCTCTATGGTATGTGTTTACATAAAGCTGCCCACCCACCTCAAATTGTCTTCTGCTTCTTCATTTTCTCCTTTTATGCAAGGAAAAAAATCCCTTTTTATACATCCAGTATTCAGAGCATGTTGTCATGAATTCCCTATTTCCCAAAATGTCGTGCATGTGTTGTTTACACTTGTATCACATCAGATATTCAGTTTGTTCATAGCCTGTTAATTGACTTATGTCTGACTAATAAGGGGCAGATAATCCAATGAACATAGAAGAAAAACAAACTTAAGCTCTTCCATTTTTAACAAATTTAGGTGGATTTGAACTATTTGTGGCTCACAAAAGAGTGCATGGAAGTGATATATGGCACCCTGTCTTCCTCACTGTCATTCGATTTTTGCAGGACCAGTTGAACAGTGAAAATAGAAGTGTGTAGAACAGGGATATTTAGCTTTCCATGTGTTGCATTTAAGTCCTCTTATTCAGATACAGTCAAGGTTTATAGTAAAGAATAGAAGTTGCAGATGAACAACATTTTTAAAAGCCATAAGTTGCCACTTACCAAAATGCACATCATGTAGTGTTGACATCCTATTCCAATTTGTTGTGCTTGTGGGTTATTTTTTGACTGCCATTTTTTTGCCATTTATAGAGATAAGGTCCCAAATTAATGCACAAGATGGAGAGCTTTATGTTTTGAACCTTCTGCTCAGAAGAGGTCAAGTCACCAGGACAATTTTACAAAACCAGAAACATTGCAGTACCTCATCATTGTAGCATAAATGTGCACTGACACTTTGCTAAAAATGTTTCTCCCCATTCCTACAGCCATATATGAAAATGATTTATTAAATGCAGAATTATACTTTTTGGGCCTATTGAGCAGCATAAGAACATTTACTGGATTTTGTTCCTTCTAAAGTTGTTGTTGTTGTTGCATGACAACAAGGTTGTCTCCAACCTATAGCACTATAGCAACCCAATAAATGACAGATCTCTAAAATGTCCTGTACTCAACAGCTGTGCTCAGCTCTTGCAAACACAAGTCTATACCTTCCTCATAGAGTCAACCTGTTTGGTCTTCCTCTTTTCCAACTGTCTTCAACCTTTTCCAATGAGAGAATCTTGCCTTCTCAAGATGAGCCCAAAGTAGGACAGTCTCAGCTTCATCATTTTTGCAACAACCTGTATTTTTTCATGATTCATACAGTCAAAGGCTTTGTAGCGGTCTATAAAACATAGGTTTACAGTATCCCCTTCTAAAATTCTTTGAAACACCCACATATTCAGCAGATATTGACAATGTGATCTCTGGTACCTCGTCTTCCAGAATCCAATGTGAACATTTCCCATTCTGTATAAATGTTTTTGTTGATTCAGTGTGAGCACCACCTTGCTTGCAAGAGAAGTTAAAGCAATGATTCAAAAGTTATCACACTCTCTTGAGGATATCTCCTCTCTTGAGAATTGGAATTTACATGAACATTGACAGTGTGAGCCTTTGTCTACTTTTCCATATTTGTTGGCATATTCCTGTTAGGATTTTGACAGATTCCAATTCTATGACAAAATAGTCTCTCAGTATCTCATCTACCACTGGTAATTTATATCTTCCCGACAACTTTAATTTCACTTTCTAAAAATGCAGGTTCTTCTTCATAGAATTGCTCTTCAAAGGAGGCTGCCATCCTTTTATTCCTGTATAGTTTCGAGTATGCAGTAGAACCCCGTATAGTGATATTAATCCGTTCCACGGAGCTGATTGCAATATGGTTTTTGTACAATCTTCCCTATGGGAAAATCCATACAACAATTTTCCCTAAGGGGAAAAACCGTACAACGATGTTTGGCGCTAAGTGGTTTTTCCCATTGAAAAATCATTGTATGGATTTTCCCATAGGAACAATCGCTATGCAGAATGGCTCCTCCCCCTCCAAGTCTCATCGCTATGTGATTTCATCACTGTATGAGGTGATCACTATATGGGGTTCTACGGTACTGTTGCCACCTTCTCTTCATTATTTTGTGGTCAAATAGTGTGCTTTTTTGTTGGTCATTCAAAAGTCCTCTTATAGGTTTGAATTTTTCTTTGATTTCTTAGATATTGACGGGGCGGGGGTGGGTCTTGTTTTGTTCCTTGTTTTATTGTTGTTCTTTTTTCTTTGCCCTGCTAACCATAATAGTTCTCTATAGCAGTTGTGTAAAAACTCAATTCCAGAGCTCTGATCCTACTTCTTTTTTTGTTTCTTGCCTGCCCTTTGCAATTTTAAGTACTCCTTCCATTATCTCTCAAAAATGTCTTTTAGCATTCTTCCCAAATTTTCAATCCATAGTTCTTCTGGTTCCCAGACAATTCAGTTAAGTAATAAAAAAATTATTCCTTCTATGATCTTTAAATTCATCAGGAATATTGTTCAAGTTATATTTTATCATTTCAATTATTTTAGAGTTTTTCCCCAGCTCTATTCTAATGTGGGGTATTCAGTTCATAATCAGTGTCACAATCTGTTCCTGGTCTTGTTTTAGAAGAGAAGGTACAGCTTCTTCATCTCCTGCTTCCAATTATATAGTCTGTTTGATTTGTGTTTTGACTGTTGGGGGATGTTCACACTTACAACTGTCTGTTTGTTTGCTTGAAGCAAAAAAACAGATGGTTGGCTTCACAGAATTCTATGAATCATTCTGCTCCTTCATGTCTGTTCCTAGGCAAAATTTTCTGACAACATTTGGTTCTGCTTTGTTCACTACTTTATTTATTTATTTATTTTCTAATTTGTATTGCTGCCCAACTCTGAAGACTCTGGGCTGCTCACAGAAAAATACTTTTGCATTCCAATCACCTTTGATTATAAGCTTGTCCTGTTTTGTTATTATGGATACTTGCGGGAAATCTTTCAAGTTTCTCTTCTTCACCTCAGTGGTTGGAGCTTAGATTTGAATAATGGTTATGTTGATAGGATTCCTATGGAGCCTGATAGAGATTATTTAATCAGACCTTTCATTATAGACCTTGATTACCTGTGCTACATCTTTTCTTGGTATTACAGCATTCCATTTCTTCTGAGTCAGTCATTTCCAGAGTAGAATACTTTGTAGTTTACTGACTGAAAATATCCCATTCTATTTTCATTCACTGATACCAATCACTGCATTGATTACATGTTCTATTCCTTTCCAGTTTCCACTTTCCCTTGATTCACACTTCTCACATTCCATGTTCTGTATGTTGTGCATCACCAGACTTTCCTTTCACTTTTGTGCAAGCCAGTCATTAAGTATATTTTCAGCTTCAATCTAGTTGTGTCATTAGTGGTAGAAATATCCATACTTGTCCTTTGATCTTCTCTGGCATTTCATTTTGTATTTTCTGACGTGTGAATCTCATCTTCCTGTATTATCTCTTGTTTCATTTTGGTATGTCTCATCATAGGGTTTTCATGATAAGGAAAGTTCAGCAGGGCTTTACTGTGCAGGGCTAACAAAAGGTATCCTGGGTGTCACTGCCATTACCTTCTCCACCACTATCTCCTTCAGCTATTGCTGCTGCCCAATAGTTGCCACCACCACCACCAAACTCTTCTGTTGATGTGGCCATTATTTTCCAAGTAATTAAAATCAGTTTTGCCTCACATTGCAGTTCTGATGTTAAAATGTGGAGCATGAGAGCCAAGGATGCTGTGTGTGTGTGTGTGTGTGTGTGTGTGTGTGTGTGTGTGTGTGTGTGTGTGTGTGTGTGTGTGTGTGTGTTTTCAAGTGAGGGTCCTTCTGGAGTTCTGCTGGAGGCTCAGTGCCCACATCTTAACACATAACGTCTCTTACAACTCCCAGTGTAGCACTAAGTTAAAGCTTGCTTAAATTCTGTTCATTTTGATAGAGCAGCTAAATTGCCTCTACTTTTGAAGTCAATCAAATCTATAAATGCTCACTACAAATAAACCATGCTGACTGAACATTAGTTATTTATCCCATATTCTATCTCATAATTTTAGAAATTATGCCTAGGGTAATGATTCAGTGATAGATTGACAGTTACTATTTTACAGATCAAAGTGGCAATGTAGATGGAACCCAGAAGGGAGACCAAAGCATCTCTCCAGCAAGAGGAGAGAATCAGACTAAGAGGTTAAAGATTTCTAACAGCCAATTCTCAGTACCTTCATTAATTAACTATTTCCAAGGTTCATTATGAGATGTGATGAGGGATCATGAAACTTAAACTGGTATCAAATTACAATATATTCTCAGCAAATACTATGATACTCTTGAGTTCTAGTTGGTTTACAAAATTAATGTTCTCTTTTTTTCTTAATAATATGCAAGTACTAGGAAGTGGTCTCACCATGAAAAATAATTTGCACTAAAAATTGGCAGTGAATTAAAAGGTGATGAACTCTAAAATATCTGGCCTGGGGAATGGAATCAATCAGCGGTTTTAATAAAAGCATGTGTGAACTTTGTATTGCCATCAGTGGCATATTATTTATGATTTCATAATTTAAAGGAAAAAAACAAAAACTTATTAAAACATGAGTTCTTAAAACAAAGGCTAATAAATATTGGTAAGGTTCTCTATTTTAAATAAGCAATTTTTCTCATTCTTATATTATCACCAACATATTCTTTGCAATAAGAAATCTTGGGTTCATGTGACATGAATCATGTAACATAAAGAATGTAAACTGAGATACTTTCTCAACTTAGTTCACCCATTTGCCTCCCAAACTATGAGTGTGGCCAAGTTTGGGAGTCCCACCCTAAAATGACACAACCTGTGAAATGTTGTTCACCATTGCTTCCTCCCATAGGTTCCCCCCCCTGGACAGAGCATCTCCTCTCTCATTCTCACTGTGCCCAAAATGAGAATAGCTCTCAGACTGCACTCCTTGTTCTGACTCCACCTAAGAAACTTTATGTCCAAGAATATCATCCACTCCAAGTTGGTTACCCCTGACAAGGTCAGGTAAGAAACTGCCTTGCTGTTGTATGTTAGGACTTGCACGCAATACCCATCCTTCACTTCCATCTAACAGAAGAAGCTACAGTGAAGAGTGAGGATAGATTGTGAATAAAAGACCATAGGTGTAGATAGATATAAAACAGATTGCCCCAATCTTTTTGTTGTTGCTTAATTTCATTTTGATTTTGGATTGACTGATTATACTTTTTGAGTAGCCAACTAGGGATGTGAAGAACTCTGAATCTCAATGTGTTGTGTTTCTCTGCACACCTCCCCCCTAACTCATCCTATCTTTTTTCTAAAACAGGTTGCAAGACTTTGTTTTTCCCCCTTCCCTCATGAAAATTCCTACACATATTTTATACACATTTCCCTAATATATGTATTTCTTGGCACCATTTTACCAATGCACACATTTTGTGAGAATTTCCCCCAGTCAACTGAAGTGTCTTTGCATGACTATTTTTCCATTATACATACTTCTAGGCATTTCAGACATGTAAGGAAGACCATTTTTCTCTGAAACACACTGGAAATCTTGCAAAGGTATGAGTTCCTGAAGCAGGGAGTACATTGTCTTGTGGTAGGTTAATTTTTGAAGATCTAATGTCAGTACCTTCAGTAAGAGTCTCAGGTCCCAAGAAATTCTGTTCCACAGTATAAACAATAAATAGGAGTATAGGAATGGTAAACCCAACAAAACACAGCCCAAAACCTACTTGCAGTCCAAGTCTTCTCATTTTTTTCTTACACAAAATGAATGAAAAGGAAATACTGCCTCCACATCATGATAACATTGCTTAACTTTTCTACTCAAGCTGAGACTTTCCATTACTTGCCTTGGATCCTTCCATGACATCCTTCTGGCCAGACTCATTAGTATATAGCCACACTTTGTAGAGGCATGGGTAGTGTGGTACAATGGTATCTCGGATAAAGACTGAATCAGATAAAGTCCAATTCGGATAAAGTAGCGGTTTTCATGCTCTCGTGATGCATCGCATAAAGTCCAAAACCGCTCAAAAATGGATGTTATCCGAGGTATTTGCTATAGGAAACTCAGATAAAGTCCATTATTTGGACGTTATCCGATGCATCACCCATTTGATTCGGATAAATTCCAAAATCAGATAAAGTCCACAATTGTTGAACGGAGTTTGGACTTTATCCGAGGTTCTGCTGTATGTGAAGAATTTTAATTTTCCATCTATTGTCCTAAACACAACATATGTTATCTGAATTGGGTAACTAAGCAGAATCAGGGAACGTCTTGTGTCCCTAAACTAAAACAAGGCTTGTGAGGGCCTTATGTTATAAAATTACTCACTGAGTAGATGCATGATATGGAAAGGTAAGATTATCCTGAGTTCCTTTGTGAATATTGAGAAGAGCCATAGTTTAGTTCCCCAATGTAATTCCTTGAAATTTTTCATTTTATAATATATGGGGCAGACTGAACCCTGAGTCTTTGAAAGTCTGCTATTTCTAAGAGAAAACCTGAAGCTAGAAAGCTCCTGTGACCGACTGAACTATAAGGTAATTGGAGCTCTTTTTCTTTCTTAATTTACAGGGAATTCTTTACAACCAAAGGCAATGAAAGTGGTTTGAAGGTGCAAGTATTGATTTTAGAAGTTTAGCAGTTAAACTTTATGAGGTTTAGCAAATTCATCCCTTTGGGGAACATTGTAATTGGGCCTCAAGACCTAAATATGTCTACTTCTTAGTAGAATACATTGTATAAAGGATTTGGCAACCAACAATAAAAATTAGTTGTCACACTACATTTTGTAATGCTCTGTCATGTTGGGACAATTTGTAAGGTGGATCAGCATGCTCCCTCACCATATCTACCCTTCTTACAAATAGTCAATTTGTATTTTTGAGGCCTGTCTGGGGTGTGGGAGAACAAAGAGACTTTACCCATAGCTTTTCTCCCAGGCCTGCCAAGAACAAATGAGCTCCATTTTCTAGATGCCCCCCTCCAAAAAAAAGAAAGAAAAGAAAAGAAAAAGAGAAAAGGCTGTGCTGATTCTGAGATGTCCCCCACCATTCCTAGCAAGCACAGGAAGAAATACCAGGGAGCAGGGCATCCTTTGTCCCAAGTTAGTTTTTTGAGGGAAAGTGTATTTCACAATAATTCTTTCAGTTTTAATATATTTTCTTCATCATATGTCCCCTAGATTTTGATGGTTTCAGCTAACAATGCCTTACTTTAGCTTCCAGTTTAGAATGCTAATTTATACAGGAAAAACATATTTGCTTCAGTTTACAACTAGAGTTCATAAATGGAAGTAGCACAATGCAGAGCTATGTGTTATGGAGTGTAATATTTCTTACCACACCTTCCTCTGCTGTCCAGGTATCATTAATATTATGCCATCCATTTGCAACCTTAGTAGCATGCTGTGGTGTTGATGTGAATATGTAGAAAACCATCAATCCAAAATTCATTCTTGTCTAAAAAGATTCATCAGCTGAATCCTATGCTTAGTGTAATAAATTAGCCCATTTGAACAAATGGAACTGACTGAGGAGTTGACTCACCAAATCCACAGTGATTCAGTAGGTACTTTAAGCAAAAAGATTTTAGCCATGATCTAAATGGTTAGGTAACAATATTTAGTTTGAGTTATTTGGGATGGGGGAAGGCAACAGAATCAGAAAATGTGCTGGAAGAAGACAGAATCAGTTTACCAATCTGGATTATTAAGACTCTTGGGGATCGTATTTTTTTTTTTGTGCAGAAGATAAATGGTTTTGTTATATATTTTAATTTTCAAAATGTGTTTTGATGCTTTTTTAAAAAGCTTTATAAATTGCATGTAAAAATCAGGATATGATAGATATTTAGAAGCAAGTAATAATAGTGTTATTTGCAGTATAAACTATATTGGATTTACAGTCTATCACTTTATCTATTATGCACAAGAAAGAATTATGGCTTGGTGGGCATGCCGAAAATGGTCTGTTTATGACTATTTATTTCCCCAAACATACAGAAAATAAAATCATATCAATTCACTTTGCCTCCTCAAAGTGAATCAGTTAAACAGTCATCTGTAATATACCTATATCTCCAGTGAAGCAGCTCTAAATACTGTATTTCTTGTTTCATATTCATATGGATGTTCTTGTTTCCACTTAATCTGAATGCATCTCAGAATCAGTTTTTTTTAAAAAAAAAATTCTGTAGTTGCCATTGGCTCACAAAAAGAAAAGAAAACAGTGTTACCATTTTGACCCTTTGATCAGTAAGTAAAATTGCTACTTACCTATGCACAGTCCCAGGATGATGCAGAAGAAAAGAATGATAAAAAAAACTGTGGAAGGAATTAGCATGTGTCAGAATCAACTTGATGGCATGCAATACGTGCTCACCTACATACATACATGTATGCATTGTGGAGCTGAGCTCATTGGCATTCTAAGGAATGCCTTAACCCATAACTTCCATAAAAGATATAAACATCTACCTACTTAACTTGCTTAGTCATGGAATTCTATCAGAATGGAATTGCAAGATTGTGTGTGTGTGTGTGTGTGTGTCCATCCGTCCGTCCATCTGTCCAGTTATGTAAATTACAAAATTAGAACATGCACATAGTTAAATGTGACAATGGGCCATGTCTTTTTTTCTTAAGGAATCTGCACAGATGGGGCAAATTTAAATGCCTTCATCTCCAATGTTTTTTGTCCATAAGAAAGGTTAACAACAGAACAACAAAAGGAAGCAGCACTTTCCTTCAGATTTATAAAGAAATTTCTTAATATTGCTATAAGGTAAAGGTTTCCCTTGCTCGAAAGCCAGTCATATCCAACTCTAGGGTTCAGTGCACATCTCTGTTTCAAAGCTGAAGAACCAGTGCTGTCTGCTTATGCAGACATTTCCATGGTGATGTGGCAGGCATGACTAGACACCGGAGCGCACGGAATGCTTTTACCTTCCCACCAAAGTGGTCCCTATTTATCTACTTGCAATTTTTTGCTTTCAAACTGCTAGGTTGGCAGGAGCTGGGACAAAGTCAGGAGCTCATTCCATCCTGTAGTACTCAGGATTTGAATTGCTGTCCTTCCAGTCAGTGTCTTAGCCACTTGAGCTTTGTGAAAATGAATTGAACAAAATTCTCAACTGTCTACACTGGCCAATTCAACATGTACAACTTTTCCCAGAGTAAAAATATTGGAAACTGAGAGATAATGACTTCTGATGTCCTTCTAGAGCAGGAGTGCCTAAACTTTTCAGGCCGTGGGCCGGTCACTTGGTTGAGCCGGCTGGTCATATGGTTCCTCCCAGCAGAAATAGTGGTCGGCCGCGCATGCACTAAACACTGCTGTAAATGCACCCACAGCTATTGTAAACATGCAGGTGCATTTAACTTCCATTTCTGGGAGTGGGAAAGGTGGTGTGGGCTGGATTATTAGGTGCCATGGGCCAGATCTGGTCCACAGGCCATAGTTTGGTCACCCCTGTTTTAGAGATTTTGAGTTTTGTAGTTAGTGCTGGAATTAGGTGGCTGGGAAAGTTTGTTAGTGACTGAAAAGACGTAGCACTGCAGTGATCAACTAGAGAGGCGCTTTCAATGCCAAATGTCAATGTTCCCTGGTACTTTGCTAATTGGAAGATTGATTTCATCTATGTTGGGGGAGGGGGCAGAAACTGCCCTAGTCTTCAGGAAAAATTGAGGGAACTCAAAGCCTGATTGACAACTCATGTCCAGAAGTTGATATTTAGTTACCTCTTAGGCTTAGTCACCTCTTAGGAAACACAATGTTCAGGTCCTGTTCTGAACTGTGTGCATGGAACCTATTCTATAACATGAATACTAGTTAGATTAGGTAGTCTTTAGCTGTTTTCTTGTGTGTTTGCTTTGCTTTTGCTTCTATTATTGCTTTTGCTCTAGAAATACATTATTGACTCTTGATTTTTTAAATCTCGTTTGAACTTTATGTCTTCTAAAATATTTTTACTATTTTTAATCAATTACATTAATAAGTTCCACTCTTTTTTTGTGCTTTTGGCTCAAGGTTTTTGGCATCTAAATCTAATCCCTGCCTTATCCATTGATCAGCAGCCTCTTTATTTTGTGGGTATCTTGGCAGCACTACCTCGAAAGGCTGAAGTTCAGAGCACTTGTCTTTGTGTATTTTTTATACTCCCTGGAAGTATAGTACTGCTTTATTAGGTCAGATAAATATGTTAGATGGCTGCCTGGCCAGGAAGATTCCTCCAGCTACCATCACATTGACACTCTTGGATCACTCACACCAGGGAAAGCAGGATAGTATGACTAAGTGGTTAGTGTGAATCTCCCTCAACCCGGTGGTATCTTGACATCTAGTACAGAGAAGATCATGTTTTACTTTACCTGTCACATAGATGCTAAAGATGAAGGGCCTGTCAGAATTTCAACACTAGTTCAACACCAGATTGTTGAGCCTGAGAATAATATGCAATGCGACAGCAAGTTCGGGGTTTAATCAACAGTGATTTATTACAGCTCAGTTCGGACTAGGGAATAAGGGGACGAGGTGGCTACTTATATACAGGTTGAACGGCTGTTACAGAGATACATTTGCCCTGGCTACCGAAAATGCAGGAACGTGTGTTAGAGCCAATCAGATTACGATAACAGTGATATGAATTCAGTGCCTTAAAGAAAGGGTGAACTTTTGCTGCAAAGACTTAATGGCATCTTAAAAATTAAAGCAATATAACGTTTGGAAACAACACAGATGCATAGCTGAATGTACAGGAATTCAAAGCTAAGTATTTAAGAACTAAGTCATGGGTGCCCAAACTACGGCCTGGGGGTCAGATCCAGCCCCTGATGCCAATTCATCCAGCCCACAAAACTCTTGTCGCTTCCAGAAGCACAAGTAAAACACGCCCGTATGGCTTTGTGGGATGGATGAATTGGCATCATTGGCCATAGTGACCAGCCCCCTGAACCACATGAACGGCCCATGGCCCCAAAAGTTTGGACACCCCTGAACTAAGTATTTAAAGCCCTGCATTTGGACAGCAAGGTTTGCTTCCTCTCATATTTCAGCATTGTAATCTCAAATTTTGTCTTTGCAAGAAAGCTGTAAATTCTTTTAAGATCTTTAAAACAACTAAAAGGAAAATCTCACTCATCTCTAATTGCACTTTTGGTCATGTTTTTATGTGGGCTTTCATTGAGTGATTCTATTTCTGGGGTTTTCCAGAGACACCTAAAGCCCCCCCCCCCTATAAACTTCTTTGATCTGAATACTGTACACCCAAATCCTGCTGTTTCACATGGGGAGGGGGGAGGGAGCTGTTTTCAAAAAAAAAAAGGTCTGTATTAATTTTATTTCTGTTGGAAATAAGTGATGAGCAGCAGATATTATGCTTGATTTATCCCTCTTCATGAAGGTACATACCATTTTTAATGTAGAGAATCTGCTGTGAATATTTTCTGAAGGGGCAGCTTGTGACTACATGGAGTTAGGGGCAAGTACTACATAATTTCCCACGAGAGTTGTGCCAAACTACATTTTCTTCCATCTGCTTTGCTTTGCAGTTCAGAAATGGAGGGCAGTCACTTCTATTGTAATGAAACTACTGTGACTTCAAAACATCTTTCTTTAAATTGTGTGAGCATAGCATACATTTTTAGGAATACATTCTGCTAATGTTCATCCTGGTGAGATCAGCAGAGCTGTTCATTTGAGTGTGAGAAACTGAAATTGGTCCAAAACTTCAAGGACTTATAGTTGCATAATGACTAAGTAAACAAGCTAGGAGCCAGAAAGGCTCAAATATTCTTAGCCATATTCAACTGAAGTTAGGATGTGTGACCTTAGGTAAACTGATACCTTTTGGTGTTAGAGGCACAGATAGCTACATATCTTATATGTACTACTCATTGATCTTGTCCTGTTCTGTCATGCAGCAGCACACTGTGTTTTCTGACAGATGGCTATCCCATATATTTAGCCTTAGCAACCTTCATTCTCCTTAGCAGTAATGATGTCCTAAATATTGTCCTGCCTTATAGGTTTCAAAAAATAATGCATGTGAAACCCTTTGAGCACGTGTCTAGTGCTTTCAAATCAACTCTGACTTATGGCGACCTTTTCTAGAGTTTTCTTGGTAGACAATACATAGAAGAAGTTAGTCCTTCTTTCTTCTGGGGGTCTACTGGAGCTGTGCACTTTGCCCATTATTGCACTGGGCTTGTCTCTTCTCCCAGGAAGCACAGTGGGAAATCAAACTCTCAACCCTTAGCTCTGCAGCAAATACCTAAACTGCTGAACTGTTTTGAATGCTGGGAAGAAGAGCAACTGAAGAAGCTACCTATTGTTCTGACAGAATTTGAAAGGGGGTTAAGAGGATGAAAGGTAATTAAGTTGTTGACAGCAGGTCACCAAACAGCCTATTCTATATTATAAAAGGTAATCTAATGAAAGTCAAAGTTAGCTGTAGCATTTCTCTGAAGAAAACCTGCCTTTGTTCATGTGGCTGTCCATCTCATGATGCTAGGAAAGAGACTGAATCTCTTTACCTGACCACTTTATCACTCTGCCTCAACATAGGGTAGACTTGATTTTCTTATTTTCTGGTGTGTCTATGTCTTGAGCATTCGTTTTGAGAAGCAGCTATGTGAAACATCCACCCTTTTGATTTTTTTTTGTAACAGCTCTGTTCTTAGCTTTTGTGTGTGTGTGTGTGTGTGTGTGTGTGTGTGTGTGTGTGTGAGAGAGAGAGAGAGAGAGAGAGAGAGAGATCCTTTCAAGCAATTGGTGGCAGTTACTTTCCAGATCCTATGTGCATTTCCAGAACCTATGTGCATTCCTTCAGGTGAATTGTGTGCTGGTTTTTTTTTTAAACTCCCTGGAGACACTGCCAGAGTGTAGTATGCCGGAATGTTTGGGAGCAGAAAATGGTTTCTACCAGAGATGAGATACCTTTTACCAACTACCTCTTCCTTGAATGCCCCCATCTCAGGACAAAGCAGAGTAGTGGTCTGAGTGGATATCAAAAAGTTTCTGGCCTAGAATAGTAACATGGTGAGCACTTAGAAAAACTTATAAATTAAATTTATATTCAAAGTATGCGCTGATTAGTAAAACTGAAACAATTGGGAAATTATGTAATTGCCAATCTGTTTATATTGATGTGATCCAGTTCTAGACAGTAATCTGAGTTGATGATTGTCTGGATAAATGGCATACACAAAAGCCTATTGCTTTTTATGTTTACTAGACTTACAAATATTTGCCTAGTAAAAAATCCAATTCAATTTATTAGGACTTATTTGCAATTAAACTTGTGTAGAACAGGACTGCAAAAGTAAGTCTATTGTTTTTGCTGTTTGTGTTATTGATGAAATTTCTCCTGACACCAATTTTGGTATATTGTTTAAATTTTTCATTTTTTTCCTCGCTAATTCTATTTTGCTAATTCAGGAGACAAAATCAAATTCCAGTGATATTATGATTTGTCTATTTTTATCCAAAAATAAAAAAATGCTGATATCAATATTTCTCTCTTCAGTACTTTAGTGGTTTTAAGACAGAGGCTGCTATCTTGTACCTAAGTTCTTAACAATAAGTCTCATTGCAAAAAATATCCACAACAACTACAGGCTTTGGCACTGACTGTCTCTTGAAGCAAAACAGATCCCTTGTTATTTAGAATAATAATATTGTTGTGCACATTATAGTCCTGATATAACAGACCCTTATATGCCTTGAGATTTTTTGGCACAAACCAAGAAGTAATTTCTCTGTTCATTTCTGTGTCAGATGAAGCTCCAAATTGGATCAAGTAATACATTATAAACCTTGCAATTGTGATTTTTAAAAATATAGTAAACAACGAAAATAGTAACAGAGAAGTATTTGACAGAGAACAAACTGAAATTGTGTTGTGAATTATTTTTAGTATCCTAATGCAGTGGCTCAAGTGACTAAGATGCAGACTGGGAGGTGGAAGGTCAGCAGTTCGATTCCTAAGTACTGCAGGACGGAATGAGCTCCTGTCTTTATCCCAGCTCCTGCCAACCTAGCAGTTCGAAAGCAAGAAATTGCTTCCCTACCTTCAGGGGGAAGGTAACAGTATTCTGTGCACTCCAGTGTCTAGTCATGCCTGCACATGACCATGGAAACGTCTGCAGGAGCGGACAATGCTGGCTCTTTGGCGTTGAAACAGAGATGAGCACTGAAACCTAGAGTCAGATATGACTGGCTTTCGAGCAAGGGAAACCCAATGAATAAGTTAAGTACACCATAGGGACTGTGGTGGTTCAGTGGTTAAGAAGCTTGCCTTGCTAGCTGGAAGGCCAGCAAGTCAGCAGTTCAAGAGCTCGAGTACTGCATGATGGCATGAGTGCCCATCTCTGTCCCAGCTCCTTCCAACCTAGCAGTTCAAAAGCAAGAAATTGCAAGTAGATAAATAGGAACCACTTCAGTTGGAAAAGATCTTAGGGACATGAAAGAAGCCTCATCCGAGCATCCCTTGAGTGGGGATTTGGCATTAAGTCTTTAAGGTGCCAAAACATTTCTCTCTATTTCTCTTTTTGCCTCACTAGTGAAGTCACGGTTCTCTCAGACACAGCCCAGAAACTTTTGTACAGAAACAAAAATGTTACCTTGCTGTATTAGGCAACTCTAAGGGCTGCCAGGTTAATATAAGTAACCCCAAGAACACTTGGAATTTTCTCTGTATCACTACCATCCTGATAGCATGGTGACCTTAAGCGAGCGAGTACATTAATGCTACATTTTCCTGTAAATATACAGCTAAGTTTAAAGCTCCACTGTGTGTCCTTATTTCTCTTTCTGTAATGCCTGGAGCTCATATACAAACCTTTCGTTCTTCTCTTTTTTTTCCTTCTTCATCTTTTTTCTTCCCTGACACATTTGTGGCTGGTGGTGCTGCATAATCAGCCTGGATAGGTTTTCTCTGCTGCTGGGCAGCTCAGATTATTCATATCGCTTACACTGCCTTTGAACTTTATTTGGGCATGCAATGCCCTCAAGGTAACTTGACCAAAAGTGGCTGCTCAAGTTTTTTTTTTTGAGTTAAATTTTTTGAGGTTAAGAAAGTTTTGAAAAAAACTTTTCTAGAAAAAAAGTCTGCTCTCTCAGGCTGTAAACAAGACAATATTTTTTAAAGAAAAAGAGATGATATCAGAGAGCTATCACTGGCCAACGTGTCCACAAATTAATTCTGCTCATTTTCTAATTTATTTATATTATTTTGCTGTGAAATAGACATGTGTGATCTAGCTATGTGTTAATTTTCAATAGGTCTTGGGATCCAATTTTGAACCTGCAGAATTTGGTCTGGACCACATTTCCTCTGAAAAAGTGCTTTAAAATAGTAAAAATATTCAAAACAAAACAAAACCACAAAGCAACCAGAAATTGCATCCATTTCCATAGGGTGATACTGGAGAAGACATCATTTTAGGTATTCCACTAAAGCAGGGGTAGCCAACTTCACTGCTCATAGATTCACATTTTCCAATTATTATTATATATTTCATTGGCACCAAGTTGGGAGGGGGAAGTATGGACATGGTGGAAGGCTAAAAAATAGAAGGCCTGCATGTTGACAATTCCTCCTTTCAAGACTTGTAAAACACCTCCCTATTGCTCTCACACACTGTTCTTACACTGCCGATTTGACTGTTAGCTCCACTCAAGCGCTAAACCATCATCTTGCATTAAGTCAGTGGAGTTCAGATATGACACTGTCAACTGGTAGCATTTTCTAGTGGCAGCAAACAGCACAAGACTTTGGTTCAAAGACAGATGATGATGATGATGATGATGATGATGATGATGATGATGATAATAATAATAATAATAATAATAATAATAATAATAATAATAATAATAATAATAATAATAATAATAATAATAATAATAATAATAATAATAATAATAATAATAGATGAGAAACATGAAATGGCAATGACCTTATAACATCAATTTTGGCCGCAGCATACAAATAAATTAATCTTGAGCACAAAGCTGTTTAATCCCATCAAAATCCATACTACTAACAATTGAACTATGCACATGTGCAGACATGGAAACCAACCCACAATGCAGAACACACATTAAAAGCCATGCACTGCACAGTTGCTGACATGGAAACCAACCCACAAGTTTTCTGAAACTAGGAGTAACAGAAGTTTCAATACCACTCTCAAATTACATAGCAGAGTCTATGTAATAGAATTTTCCTCTATCCCATCCAGGTTCCTTTGGGATTCATGTTTTAAATCAGGGGTTCCCAACCTAAGGCCCTGTTGTGTCTGGCCCTTATAAGCAATAGTCCAGACAACAATGAACAGAACAACAACTGGCGTTTATTAAACAGTCTTTCAGGTTACACTTACAAGGCACTCCGGACATTAAGATGGGTATACAATCCTATGAAATCAGTCCCTTCAGAATCTGCCATAGAAGAGGCAATTCCTAAGATACACTAGAAGCGGTAGCATGTAGAGGAGACCCAGGCTTAGCATGTTACTAGCTTCCTGTGCGGATTGTGTAGTATAGGTCTGGCCTGGCCCCACCCTTGTTTACCCATGGGGCTTATATAGTGTCTCCCCGGCAGTGGCTCCTTGATACAAAGTAGTGACCCGCCGGACAAGCATAACCAACCAATCATAACAAGATATATATGTATTATCCAATGGGAAACTGATTAGCATAATGAGTATGCTCAGAGAGGGAGATTTTGCACCAACTTTAACTTCTAATTTGGATGGTGGGAAACCACCATTTTTTCTTTGCAAGGCACTGCCCGTGCAACTTGCAATTGTGCCTTAATACATAACAGGCCCATGGACCATATAGGGCCCATGCTACCATTTTATGTGGCCCCCCATTCCTCCATGAGCATTTGAGAAACAAAATGGCCACCTATTTTGAAGCTGTTGGGACAAAATGGCTGCCCCATCATGCAGGCAGGGCAAAATGGCCATCTGGCCCTCAAAGCTGACTAAGAGGGCCCACAGCTTGAAAAGGTTGGGAACCCCTGTTTTAAATGGTCAATAGACACCACATTTTCTGTATCCTCTTGTATTGCAATTCTAGACACACCTGTCCATCCATTTCAGCTGAAATCTAAATTGCTTAGGTTTGGCACTCAACTGTGACAGCTGGAGTGGTGCCCAGTCCCATTTTTGGGACGAGGAGGCTTCCTATCCAAATCCAGCACCAATCATGGCATACACTAAGTATTTCTGTTGAGGTCACACTTCCTCACATCCTGACAATGAAATTCTCGGTCTCTCCCCAGAGCCATCCCATCGCTCTGGGGATGGGAAACAGGTGCACTGCCACTGCCACTACCCACCCCTCGGAGCCCTGCCCAGCCCCGAGTGTAGAAGAGCTGCCACCACCGCCAAGCGCACCGTATGAGCCTCGGTCTCTCGCCAGAGCCACACCATCACTCTGGGGATGGGAGACAGGTGCGCCGCCGCTGCTACCACCTGCCACTTGGAGCCCCGCCCGGCCCCAAGGGTAGAAGAGCCGCTACCACCAAGCACACTGGATGAGCCTCGGTCTCTCCCCAGAGCTACTCCATCACTCTGGGGATGGGAGACAGGTGCGCCATCGCTGCCGCACCTGAGGACTAGTTGTTCCCCTGGGGCCACTCCATCGGCCTGGGGAAGGGTATTGTGTGTTCGCCCGGCTTCATTGTAGCATGAGCCATCCCTGCCGCCATTCTCAACACCCTTCCCTGGTCCGGCATTGGCCGCGGGGAAGGAAGGAACACCTGGGACTCTAAGGTGTGCAGTTTAAAAGCCGCCATCTCCGCCGCCTCTCTCAAGACCCTTCCCTGGTCCGGCATTGGCCGCGGGGAAGGAGGGAACACCTGGGCTTCGCAGTATCGCCTTGCCGCCTTGCCCCGCCACCGCCACCGCTGCCTATAATGCTGCCTGGGTTCCGTTTAAGTTTTGGTAAGGTCGTTGATCCTTGGGCACCGACCCCCGGATTTATTTGTTATCATGTAATTTTTTGAATTTGCGCTGTAACTTTTGTAATGTGAAAACTGTATTTTTTTGTTTGTTTTTTGAAATATTTTTTACTTGTAATTGTAACGTGTTATGAACTGTACTGAACTTGTATTGTACAATATATTTATGCTGTACGCCGCCACAAGTCACACATTGTGTTGAGTGAGGTGAGATAGAAATCTAACAAATAAAATAATAAATAAATAAATAAATAACATTGGGCAAGAGGATTTGGGCCCTTGTTTATTATCTAGGAGTCTATCTAGGCAAACTATCAGAACCTAAACAGTAAACTTACTAGAAGTGCAGCTTCAGCTATAGCACCATCTTGAGAATTCTTCTTCCACTCTTTTCAAGTGAATTCAGTAGCAGTCCAATAATATGCATTATATAACTTATTGCTGATATTTTTCTTAGCAGCAATGTGGGCAGGGTAAACATTGGTTTTAAATGAGTGTGAATATGTTTTTTTCTATCTCTTGCTTGTTGCCTTTTACTAATTTCCAAAATAAGCTGCCCAAAACTGTTAGGGGATGTAAGCCTTCGCCTCACACCCTAACTGGTTGCAAGGCACATTGTGTCTGTGATGTCTTTAAGACCCTACTGGAGGGGCACACAGGTGCTGGGACCTTTCCCCGATGTGTTCCATGGGCCAGAGTATTTAGGTCAGAGCAGGATTGCAGACTTCCAGCTACAATGCTCAACTTGCCTGAGCTTTAATGCTCACCTTCCTCTGCTTACAGTCTGGATGAAGATTCCTGCGTCTTCCAGAACCTGCTACAAGGACTGAATCTTTGCACTGATCCTGATGATGGCTTTTGCCTGATATGCCATTTCTGCTTGCTGGACAAAGAATGATTCCTTGGAGTAAGCCTCCATCAGGAGGACAGAAGCTGTAGAACTCTTTGGCTTTGTCTGTAATAATTATAGCTTGCATTTACCCTGCTGGACTGGACTGCTACTGAACTGTATGGACTTGTATATAGCACAACTGAACTGTCTCAGTGAGGTCAACTGAGCAGCCCAAGAGAATATATCTGTTTTGTGTTACATTTGTTGCACTGTATATACTTGGACCTTTTTACTTCCTGAGTAAACCTACGTTGAGTTTTTCTTCTGCACCAAGATCTGTCTGCCTGTTTTTCTTACAAGGGACCACCTTGTCTGGTGCGAACCTCCTGCTGGCCACTGCATGCCACTCTGCTAACCATTTACATCAACAGAAACTATTGGCTCTGGCTTCTGAAAGAACCTATAATTTTAGGCTTGTCACAAATTTCTGTGACATAAGGAAGTAGAATGCATATTAAAATCTATTTAGATTTTCAATGATACATCATTCAAGCACTATGCTAAAGCAACCTACAATTTTGTTGTCTGAATTGCTGCTAATGTCAGCTTTGTCTAGACATCCAGTAGAATATGGATACTAAATACTAACATCTCTGAAGTAATGGAATATTTATTAAGGTATATTTATTTATATGCCACCTTTCTCCTCAAGGTGGCTTACAACATTTAAAACTGTACAACAATCACAATTTTAAAAATACCATTAAAACCATATTGAAAAAACACTTAAATAATTGTTTAATTAAATTTCTCATTTGGAGGGGTATAGCCGCTGGAATAGGCTATCTTTTTTTTATTAGTGTCAGATGCACCACCAGGATATATTAACATACAAAGCTAAAATTAACACATCTAAAAACAAAATAGAATTAAAAAGGGCTAGATGACATCTTCCCAATATCGGGCCACTTCAACAACATTTCCTCTTGCCAACATGAGTTCCTCCTCAATGCACGGTCAAGGGCATCATGTGCACTGTACCACATGGGAGATAGTTTGTACTTCTCTGCATTCACACAGGCTGTTGTCTACAGGGAAATCTCACTTTCTCAGATTAGCCCTTGATCTTCCTACCCCTGCATGCAGTCTATAGCGTTCCACACAAGGCCATGGTTGTTCTTGACCAGGCGTTAGAGAGTCTTGTGGTTCTGCCCAGTTATCTGGTACCTCCTTGCTCGCCTTCCATAGGTCTAAGGTGGTGTGTGTGGGCTGGTTGTTTGGAGGGGGAGATGTTGTGAGGAAGCTATGCCTTGATTTCAGTCTCTGCTTTGGTAGTGGGTGATCAAATAGGAGGTGTGTTTCCAAGGAACTTCCTTTGACCAACTCTTTCTGAGCAGCACTTTCTCGATGGAATTTTGATGGAGGGATGCCAGCTAAGTAATGCACTTTTTGTATCGGGGTTGGTTTTAGGCATCCTAAATTATTCGATCTGGGGCTTCCACCATTCTTATGCAGGTGGATACTAGATTTTATATCAGATCGTTCCCAACGGCTCAGGATCGGCTCTCATGTCTCTGCAGATCTCAGTATAAGTACGGGGACGCCACAGGGGTGTGTGCTGAGCTCGCTTCTGTACACGCTTTACACATATGATTGTGTTCCCAGTTACCCCAGCAATAAGATCATCAAGTTTGCAGATGACACAATGGTGGTGGGTCTGATTACTGCTGGGGAGGGAGAGTCGGCTTACAGGAAGGAGATTGAGATGCTGACAGAGAGGTGTAGGGAAAACAATTTATTCCTCAATGTAAAAAAGACAAAAGAGATCATTGTGGACTTTAGAAAATGCAAATTGAACATCCAGCCACTTATTATTGAAGGGAATTGTGTGGAACAGGTCTCAGTGTTTCGATTTCTGGGAATGGAGCTAAGGGATGATCTAACATGGGGAGCAAACACCAAAGATCTGATGAAGAGAGCACAGCAGAGGTTATACTTCTTGAAAATCCTCAGGAAGAACAATCTTTCAAAGGACCTGCTGTTGGCATTCTACCACTGTACCACAGAGACTGTGTTAACCTATGGTCTGTGTGTATAGTTTGGGAGTTGTACAGCTAGGGAAAGAACAATGCTGTCCAGGGTCATAAAGACTGCAGAGGGGATAATCGGGCATACTCTTCCCACTCTAGATCAAATCTATGCCACCAGGTGTTATAAGAAAGCTGTAGAGATTGCGCAAGATAGTACGCACCCTGGAAATGATCTCTTTCAGCTTTTGCCTTCTAGAAGAAGGTATAGGGTCATAAAGACCAGGACCAGCTGCTTGAGAAATAGTTTCTACCCCAAAGCGGTTCTGGCTTTGAATACAGTGCAATGCATTCTATGAGGGAGCTTCTGTATATAGTTTTTAGAGTTTTTAGGGTTTTAGAGTTTTTAGAGTTTTAGAGTTTTTAGAGTTTTAGAGCTGTTAGGGGTTAAATGTGTATATGTGGGGTGGGAGTATGTTGATAATTTTGTATAGCTGTATTTTGTTTAGGTTTTGTTGGGTTGTTAAGTGTTTTTCTCCCCAATCTCATTGTTCTGTGCAGGACAATGACAATAAAGATCTATCTATCTATCTATCTATCTATCTATCTATCTATCTATCTATCTATCCTGTGACCAATCTTGCTGTCTCATTTAGGGCCACAAAATATGCTAGCTTTATGTTATTCTTAATGAGAGTATGCTAGTTCAACATGGTGCAGATCAAAGTATGCAGGGCAGGTGGAATAGGCTTTACTATGCCACAAGGGAAATCTTTTAAGTCACACATTTCCAACCTTTTGGCTGTGACCCCCAGCAGTGTTGGAAAGTGTTTTATGTGAGATCGCTGCATTTATGCTACACTGCAATATTCAAAAGTAATCTGTACTTTTCATAGCATTTTGAAGCTGGTTGCAAGTACAACCATTGCATTAAATATTAGGTTCTTATAAATATTTTTAAATGTATTATCTTTACCTTTTTAAATATACTTCCTAATGCAAATGTAGCAGGATGTGTCACAGATTACCTGGCTATTATAAAAGGGGATTGTGACTCAAGACAATTTGGAAAACACTGTTCTAAGGAGAAAACTTGTGAAGAAAGACATTGCCTGGACTAGACCCCTTATGACTAGTTTTCCATATATGTGTGTGTAGTTATGAATTTCCAGCAACTAGACATGCGGTTTCCTAGATCAGCTTACAATAGTACAAAATCAATACAAGAAAAACAATGGAATATTACTCACTAGAAAGCATACAAGATGATTTAATCAGAGTGAAATTCTTGCACACATACAAAAAATAGAATAGCATTACAGTACAGTTTAAAACTCACACACACACATCAGTTATCTCTGTCTAGACCCATGGTTCCCAACATGGGACACATACCCCACAGGGGGGCAATTTGATTTTTTAGGGGACCAAGTCAAGCTTGTTTAGACCAAGTGAATGGCCTTTTAGTCTTCCCTTATGTGAATAGGAGTTCACTTTTTGAATAATAAGAATTATATGTCATGGAGAGGGTGGAAATCAGGATTTTAGAGATGCATAGGTGGGGCATGGCCAAAAAAAAAAAGTTGGCATGAAAATATACTTCCAGAGATTAAAGATCAGTAATGTGTATAACACCACCAAGAAAAGACACAATTTAAATTACTTCACATGGCAAATGGGCATGCAACTTAGGGTGCGATCACACAGAGAAACAGTTCCCATTTTGGACCTATTGTGGAGCAATCTGTCCAACAATCACAAAGTAAGTGTAAGGTGTAAGTATCGCTTTAAGGTGGATCACTCCCTGTGTAGCAACCTTTTATTCACTGTCTGATCACACCCTAGGAGTTTCCCAGTGATGTTAGTGTGCAGACTGGTGTGTGGTTTTGTGTGTGAGAAATAAGATAGTCCAATTCCAAACTGCCCATGGTCTATTCAGTCATTAGTTATAACTAACACAGTAAATTTGGGGAACTGAAGGTCTGAAAACTGGATGCTTCTGGAACCCCAGATCCAGAAATTTTCTTTCCCTTTGAGGATGAGTAACTATTTGTTGTACAATACAGTACAATGATTTGGATATTCACTGGATTTCTACTGCTGCTACCACAATATATGATCTCAAATTACTTTAAGAGGAAAATTCCAGGGCACAATGATAAGCAGTTTTGAACTCTGCTTCTATTTATTTTGGACAAAACAGTCATAAAGGTTCTTTTGCCTTCACTCTTGATCTTCTGTAGCTATGTTTATACTGATAGCCCTGAATTGGAGAAAACAAATATCTACCTTCTTGCTTGGCCAATCCCATATTCTAGTCTGCTTTTGGGTCATAAATGTGAAGTCTGATTATTTATTTATTTTTATTTGGTTTATTTACATCCTGCCCTTCTGGCATGAATGCTACCCACAGCGGCTAAGGACAAAAGAAGAGAAAGCTCTTTTACAAAAGAAAGAGCAATCTTGACAATTCAACAGTGCATAAATACACCAAATACAACAAGTACACTAAAATAGAAACACATTCTTAAAACCACTAAAAACCCTCCAACACCCTCCCTAGCCCCTTAAGAAGATAAAAGGACAAGAGTTTAAAAAGGTACTAAAAGAAAGCATAATAGCATAAAAACAGATAACACGTACAAAATTCACAGCAATAACGTGAGACAACTAAACCAGCCAGTGGGCCTGGGCCATTCCACCTGTTGGATCCCATACCTGCTGGCATAGCCAGGTCTTAAGTGACTTTCTAAAGGGGAGCAGCTCAGTCTGGAGGTGCAGATCCGGTGGTAAGAGGTTCCACAGGGCCAGGGCAACACAGAGAAGGCTGTGCATAAGGATATAAAATCTGGTGCAGATTTGCATGAACAGAATAGTAGTTTGTTCCAACACATTTGGAACACAGTGGTACCTCAAGTTATGAATGCCTCATGTTATGAAATCTTTGTAATACGAATGAAAATCCATTGAAAATAATGCCTTGAGTTACAGATTTTTTTCAAGATATGAAAAAGTTTCCCTATAAATTACATGGCATACAGTGGCCTGTATTGGCCACTTCTGGTAATGCATTGCATTCTGCATTGTGCTTAGAGTTATGAATTTTTTGTAATATGAAACGACCCAGGGAACACATTAATTTCATATCTCGAGGTACCACTGTACTGGATTCTACATGTGTGCACCTTATTACAATGTTATACAATGTGACTTTCACATGGCTTTGAGAATATCTACAATGGTGTTCACTTACAGAGCGATTCTTTGCATGGTGAGGTATGGGAATCTTGCCTGTACCAATTTAGACTTCATGTGGAGACAGATAGAAACATGTTCTTTTGTACAAAGAATAGCCCCTAAATATGAAACTTTGAAAACTTATCCTGCTTCGCTTAAAATATTTGCAAAGTTAGATTTTTTAAAAAAAATGTCTGCACTCATATTAATTTGGTAATATCTAAACATAGAAAATAATAGTTGAAAAATAAGTTTAGGAGTTCATTTAAATACGGCATATGACATTTGCATCATATAGAAAGTTAATTGTAATTAATTTTAAATAATTTGTTTTAAATCACTTCATAATGACATTAATATAGAAGCCAATTCTTGTGCACGTTTATTTCAGATGGATTTTTAAACAGCTATTAATCTTTGCAAATAGGTTTAGAAATCAGTGGGCATTTAATGAACATATAGTCACAGTTTTATTAAAACTAAACAAATATGCATGGCAAATCCTTGAAGCTGTTTGCACTGCCCAGTTAGGTTCATCATCAGTCAGCATGTATCATTATTTGAACTGCAGAGTCATAGTGTGTTATCACAGCATCATTCTCATTATTAGAAGATTCTGCCTTTTGATCAGTCTGATCACAGATGTGATTTACAGAAGAGGGATGCACTCCTGGCAAGTCAATAAAGGCATCCTGAGAAAAAAGCATAAAGCACAATTTGCTATCTTGTAAATAACACTATAATAAAATGTCAGACTCCTTCACGTGTCCATCAAATGATGGCAGAAGATATGAGGAGGCAGCTTTGTAGTGTTGATTGTCTCATCTGTTCAGTAAAAGAAGACTGGTACAGCTTAGAACTTAGATGGATTCAGGTTAGGAAAGACTGTTCAAAGGGAGACAATAGAGAAGAACTAGAGTTTGGATCAGTCTAGTTCAAAGATTATATGAGTTCTCCGGTATGCTTAATATATATACTCCTATGCCGGCCAACCACCCCAGCCGGGGGTGAAGAGGAGGAGAAGGAGAGCCGGGGCGAGCGGCAAAGGGGCCTGCCGCCGCCACCGCCGGCCAACCACCCCAGCCGGGGGTGAAGAGGAGGAGAAGGAGAGCCGGGGCGAGCGGCAAAGGGGCCTGCCGCCGCCGCCGCCGGCCAACCACCCCAGCCGGGGGTGAGAAGGAGAAGGAGAGCCGGGGCGAGCGGCAAAGGGGCCTGCCGCCGCCGCCGCCGGCCAACCACCCCAGCCGGGGGTGAGAAGGAGAAGGAGAGCCGGGGCGAGCGGCAAAGGGGCCTGCCGCCGCCGCCGGCCAACCACCCCAGCCGGGGGTGAGAAGGAGAAGGAGAGCCGGGGCGAGCGGCAAAGGGGACTGCCGCCGCCGCCGGCGGCCAACCACCCCAGCCGGGGGTGAGAAGGAGAAGGAGAGCCGGGGCGAGCGGCAAAGGGGCCTGCCGCCGCCACCGCCGGCCAACCACCCCAGCCGGGGGTGAGAAGGAGAAGGAGAGCCGGGGCGAGCGGCAAAGGGGCCTGCCGCCGCCGCCGGCCAACCACCCCAGCCGGGGGTGAGAAGGAGAAGGAGAGCCGGGGCGAGCGGCAAAGGGGACTGCCGCCGCCGCCGCCGGCCAACCACCCCAGCCGGGGGTGAAGAGGAGGAGAAGGAGAGCCGGGGCGAGCGGCAAAGGGGCCTGCCGCCGCCGCTGCCGGCCAACCACCCCAGCCGGGGGTGAAGAGGAGGAGAAGGAGAGCCGGGGCGAGCGGCAAAGGGGCCTGCCGCCGCTGCCGCCGGCCAACCACCCCAGCCGGGGGTGAAGAGGAGGAGAAGGAGAGCCGGGGCGAGCGGCAAAGGGGCCTCCCGCCGCCGCCGGCCAACCACCCCAGCCGGGGGTGAGAAGGAGAAGGAGAGCCGGGGCGAGCGGCAAAGGGGCCTGCCGCCGCCGGCGGCGGCCAACCCCCCAGCCGGGGGTGAAGAGGAGGAGAAGGAGAGCCGGGGCGAGCGGCAAAGGGGCCTGCCGCCGCCGCCGGCGGCCAACCACCCCAGCCGGGGGTGAAGAGGAGGAGAAGGAGAGCCGGGGCGAGCGGCAAAGGGGCCTGCCGCCGCCGCCGCCGCCAGCCAACCACCCCAGCCGGGGGTGAGAAGGAGAAGGAGAGCCGGGGCGAGCGGCAAAGGGGCCTGCACTGCCGGCGCCGGGCAACCACCCCCAAGGGGGATGGGGAGTGAAGAGGAGGAGGAGAGCCAGAGATCCAGGCAAAGGATAAGTAGTAGATATATAAATGTAGAAGACCTAATATAGCAACTGACATAGAGACTTTATACTGACTAAACATAGAAACTGACATAGAGACTGTGTTTTAAAGTGTGATAATATGCATGATATTATGTTGTCTTAAATGTTTTTAAACTTTTAAAAACTGTGATACAATGTATGAGGAGAGAAAAATGGCGTAGACACCGGCAAACCACGCCACAAAGCTTGCCAAGAGAACCCTATGGACCAAAACAAAAGGCAAAACAAAGGGGCAGGCTAGGTGAAACAGGATGTTTAACACCTCAGAGGGGAGAAAGGGGAGGGACAGGAAGGAGGGAGGAGGAATGCAATGTTGCAAGGAGCAATACTGCATAGGGACATGGAATGTGAGATCAATGAACCAAGGAAAACTGGAAGTGGTAAAAAGTGAGCTGGAAAGAATAAGCATTGACATCTTGGGCATCAGTGAGCTCAAATGGACAGGGATGGGTGAATTCAGCTCTGGAAACCATCATATTTACTACTGCGGGCAAGAAAACCTTAGAAGAAATGGAGTAGCCATAATTGTCAATAAAAGAGTGAGAAAAGCAGTAATGGGATACAATCTCAAAAATGACAGAATGATGTCAGTCAGATTTCAAGGCAAACCTTTCAATGTCACTGTGATCCAAATATACGCACCAACCACTGGCGCAGATGAAGCCACAATGGACCAGTTCTATGAGGACTTACAACACCTCATAGAACAGACACCAAGAAATGATGTCCAAATTATATTAGGAGACTGGAATGCCAAAGTAGGAAATCAAAAAGTGGAGGGAATAACAGGCAAATTTGGTCTTGGAACACAGAATGAAGCAGGGCAAAGATTGATAGAGTTCTGCCAAGAGAACGCACTGGTTATAGCAAACACTCTCTTCCAGCAACACAAGAGGCGACTTTACACATGGACATCACCAGATGGCCAACACCGAAACCAGATTGACTACATACTCTGCAGCCAAATATGGAGAACCTCCATACAGTCAGCAAAAACAAGACCTGGAGCAGACTGTGGCTCAGATCACAACCTACTGATCGCAAAATTCAGGCTTAGACTAAAGAAAATAGGGAAAACACGGAGACCAGAAAGATATCACCTAGACAGCATCCCTAAAGAATACACGGTGGAGGTGATGAACAGATTTAATGGCTTAGACTCAATAGATAGAGTGCCAGAAGAATTATGGACAGAGATGAGGGACATCATGCAGGAAGCAGCAAAGAAAACCATACCAAAAGAAAAGAAGAGTAAGAAAGCAAAGTGGTTGTCTGATGAGGCTCTTAAAATAGCAGAGGAAAGAAGGAACGCAAAAGTCAAAGGAGAAAGGAAAAACTACAATCATTTGAACACAGAATTTCAAAGAAAAGCAAGGAGAGATAAAGAAAACTACCTAAAAGAACAGTGCAGAGAAATGGAGGAAAACAACAAAAGAGGCAGAACCAGAGATCTTTTCAAAAAAATCGGGGAAATTAAGGGAACATTTAAAGCAAAAATGACCATGATAAGGGACAAAGAAGGAAAGGAGCTAGCTGATGCAGAAGAGATTAAGAAAAGATGGAAAGAGTACACAGAGGAACTCTACAAAAAGGACCTCAACACTCCTGACAATCACAATGATGAAGAAGTAGAACTTGAGCCAGACATCCTGGAGAGCGAAGTCATAAAGGCCCTAAAGAGCACTGCAAACAACAAAGCTAGTGGAGATGATGGTATCCCAGTTGAATTTTTCAAAGCGCTAAAAGACGACGGCGTCAAATTACTGCATTCAATATGCCAGCAGATTTGGAAAACAAAACAATGGCCACAGGATTGGAAAAGATCAGTATACGTCCCAATCCCAAAAAAGGGCAATGCCAAAGAATGTTCAAATTATCGAACAATCGCGCTCATCCCACACGCCAGTAAAGTGATGCTCAAGATAATACAGGATAGACTTCAGCAGCATGTGGAAAGAGAATTACCAGAGGTGCAGGCAGGTTTCAGAAGAGGCAGGGGGACTAGAGACCACATCGCCAACATACGATGGATCATGGAGAAAACAAAGGAATACCAGAAACAAGTATACTTTTGTTTTATTGACTACACTAAGGCATTTGACTGTGTGGACCACAACAAGATGTGGCAAGTAATTAAAGAGATGGGAATACCAGAGCACCTCATATGCCTCCTGAGAAATCTGTACATGAACCAAGAAGCAACAGTTAGGACAGAACATGGAGTGACAGAGTGGTTTGGAATAGGAAAAGGAGTAAGACAAGGCTGCATTTTGTCACCATGCTTATTCAACCTATACACAGAGCACATAATGCGCAGTGCAGGGATGGAGGAATCACAATATGGGATTAAAATCGCTGGGAGAAACATCAACAATCTGAGATATGCAGACGATACCACCCTAATGGCAGAAAGTGAGGAAGACCTAAAGAATCTCTTGATTGGGCTGAAGGAGGAGAGTGCAAAAGCTGGCTTGAGACTAAATATCAAGAAAACCAAGATAATGGCAACAGGCCCCATCAGTTCCTGGAAAATAGATGGGGAAGAAGTAGAAGCAGTGACAGATTTTACTTTCTTAGGATCAAAGATCACTGCAGATGGGGATTGCAGCCATGAAATAAAAAGGCGACTGATTCTTGGGAGACAAGCAATGAGAAACCTGGGGAACATAGTGAAAAGCAGAGACATCACACTGAAAACAAAAATTAGAATAGTCAAAGCAATGGTTTTCCCAGTAGTAATGTATGGATGTGAGAGCTGGACAATTAGGAAGGCTGAACGCAGAAGAATAGATGCCTTTGAAATGTGGTGTTGGAGGAGGGTTTTGAGAGTGCCCTGGACAGCGAGGAGAACAAATAGGTCAATCCTAGAAGAAATTAACCCGGATTGCTCACTGGAAGGTCAAATAGTAAAGATGAAGCTAAAATACTTTGGACATCAAATGAGAAGGGAGGATTCACTTGAGAAGGCACTGATGTTGGGAAAGGTGGAAGGCAAAAGAAGAAGGGGGAGGCCAAGGATGAGATGGCTAGATGGCATTGTAGACACAATGGGCACAGAGCTGGGAGGGCTGAGGGGGATGGTGGAGGACAGAGGCGCCTGGAGAGCAATGGTCCATAGGGTCGCAAAGGGTCGGAACCGACTGTGCGACTGAACAACAACAACAACAGCTATTAGTGATAGGACAGATTCTACATAAGAGTCATGCCCCTCCCTTTTTGGTGTGAACTGTGTCTGTTCAGTGAATAGATATTACTAGCAGAGGTTGCCTGACATTGCTGGGCTGTTTTAAATGGTGTTGGAAGGGGTTTTTGTTGTTAATGTTTGTAAAGAAGAGGTTAGTCTATAATTGAAATTTTTTAAATTTTTATTTATACACTTTTTTGGCGGGCTGTTATAAACTGTGATCAGTTTTGTTTGGTGTTTTGCTTTTGTGGATTAAAAAAAGAACAAAGGATGATATACTTTTAATTTTTTTTATTTAACCAAATAATGTTTTAGTATGTATTTCTTAATAGTAGTATGGTAGGTAATAATTTTAAAAATGTGAAAGTACATGTTTTTTACAATAAATGTTTTTAAACTGTGTATAGATATTTTTGGTTTTTATTTGAGTTAAAATTCATCACAGGATTTTTGAATAGTTTTTATTTTATTTTATTGACATATGTTTGCAATTTGTGTAAAATTGCGATTTTGTGTTATGTTTTTGAGTTGTTTTTACTCTTGGGGCCTTTTGTGTGGGGCTGTTGAGTCTTTTTGAATTGTTTTTACTATTGTGGCCAGCAGGTGGGGCTGGTAGGGGTTATCTTGTATTTTGATTGTTTTTTCTCTTGTGGTCTCTGGGTGGAGCTTCTTCCGGTAAGTAGTCTCTTTCTTTATTTACATTTATTCATAATGTTTCTTATACTGTTTTAAACAGTTACAAAAGTTGGCCCATTTGTCTCAATTTCTCACGCAAGAGCTGGTTGGCAATACACATGTGGGTAAGACAGATAAACAAATGGTAAGTGTCTGTTTTAGAACATAAGAACAGCCTTGCTGAAACAGGCCACAGACCATCCAGTCTACTTTCTGTCTCACATGGTGGCTCACCATTTGCTTCAGGGTATTCCCAAGCAGATGCCTTCACCTGCTTAGGATTCCCTGGAAATAGCATTGAGAGATATCCTGCCTATCTCTCCAACCCGGAGGTTGTCCTTAGGTATCCATAATTATAGCCATTAATACCCTTGTCCTCCATGAACTTTTCTAATCCTTTCTTAAAGCTGTCAAGACTGACATCTGTCACCACTTCTTCTGGCAGGGAGTTCCATAGACCAGTGATCCTCTGGGTGAAAAAGTACTTTCTCTTATTTGTTTGAGAACTAGTACCCAAACTTTTCATGGAGTGCCCCCTAGTTCTAGTGTTGTGCAGCCTCAGATGATAAGGAAGGTGTTCCAGTACCTTAATCATTCTGGTTTCCCTCCTTTGCACTTTTTCCAGCTCCATAATATCCTTCTGGAGGTATGGCGACCAGAACTGTACACAGTATTCCAGATGGGGCCTCACCATAGATTTATAAAGAGGCAAAATGACACTTGTTGACTTATTTTCTATACCCTTCCTAATGATCCCTAGCATTGAGTTTGCTTTTTTCACTGCTGAGGCACACTGGGTTGACACCTTCTTTGACCTGTCCACCAGGACACCAAGGTCCCTTTCCTGGTTTGTCGCAGAGAGTTCAGACCCCATCAGTTTATGAATGTAATTGGTTTTTTTTGCCCCAACGTGCATCACTCTGCACTTACTAATGTTGAAGCTCATTTGCCACTGTTTTGCCCACTACCCCAATGTCAAGAGATCCCTCTGGAGCTTCTCACAATCTCTCACAGTTGTTACTACCCTGTATAATTTAGTGTCATCAGCACATTTGGCTACCTTGCTATTTACTCCTACTTCTAGATCATTAATGAAGAGATTTAAAAGCAGGGGTCCCAGTACTGAACCTTGGGGGACCCCACTCTTTACTTCCCTCCACTTGGAGAAGTGTCCATTTAGTGCTACCCTCTGTTTCCTGTCCCTTAGCCAGTTGCTGATCCAGGACAAGACCTGTCCCTTTATTCCATGACTGGCAAGTTTATTCAAGAGCCTTTGGTGCGGGACTTTGTCAAAAACCTTCTGAAAGTCCAGATAAACAATGTCAACTGGATCCCCCTTATCCATATGCTTGTTGACACTCTCAAAAAATTCCAACAGATTAGTGAGGCATGATTTGCCCTTGTAAAAGCCAGAGTGCATTTTGATTAAGCACACATACAAGCACACACGCACACATGCACGCATGCACGCACGCACACACGCACGCACGCACGCACGCACGCGCACACACACACACACACAGAGTCAAATTGGAGGAGGGTTTTTAACAGCCAGTCTGCCCACCACGAAGTAATGCCTAACAGCGGTTCCACGGGGTGGTGGGGCGTAATGGGTGGTGGTTTTAGTGGGTAAAAATCCCACATTTTGTGAAGCTTCTTAGAGCTCCACAGTATCTTTTGAAGATTTCTACCTGCCCTAAAACAACAACCACACATACAAATATATCTGAGAGTAAATATTGTGGCACCTTAAAGACTAACTCCTGTATTTAACTATGAGCTTTAATATGGCCCTATCCCTATGTCCCCGCAAAAAAAAAGCACATCAGTTTTTTTAAAAGGTGGTGGGGCACTCTAATGAAAAACAAATATGGATGCTTGTTGTGTATTAAGATTAATTATACTTAAAAGCATCATGCACAAAGGGCGCCATTATAGTTGATGCTGATTCGTTAATGTTTACCCACTTCTCCGGAAGCCTGGGTAAATGTAACTATTGTGTTTTGTATAAAAGCTATTGAACCTGTACCGTTTCCTCTGTTCTTTTGCTCACTGCAATAAACCATGTTGTTGTTTGAACCGACTCTGTTCAAGTAATATATTCAGGGTTCGGACACAACAATTAGCGACAAAGCTTCGGGCCTTGAAGGTCAGGTTGAGTGATGTGCAGGGTGGACATATTTCTATGCTGGCCATCGTGAACTTTCATGTGTGTTTCCGTCACATGTCTGCCATCCTTACCCTTGTTGTGGTCAATACTGGTAAGAGCAACCTTCTGGGGACTCAGTGGTTTGGGTCACTGGGTATTGCCATTTCGGGCATCAATTCGGTGGGGTCTGACTCCATTCAGTCTATGTGTGATAAATTCCCGGATGTTTTCTGCTTGGGGTTGGGTACATACATGGGGTCCCTGGTCCATTTTGAGCTGGACCCTAATATTGCCCCTGTCAGGATGAAGCCTTGCCGGGTGCCCTTTGCGCTGAAGGACCATATTGTGGCAGAGCTCGATAGATTGGTTGTGCAGGGCATTTTGGTGCCAGTGGACTCCGCCAACTGGGAGACTCCAATAGCCACAGCCATCAAATCTAATGAGGACATCCACATCTGTGCGGACTACAAATGTACTATAAATAAGGCCATTTGCACGAACTCTTATCCTGTACCAGTGGTCAGCCACCTTCTTGCTTCACTTCATGAGGCTAACTGCTTCGCCAAACTTGACTTGGTTTAGGCTTATCATCAGCTGCCTGTTACTCCCGCCTTGGCGTTGTGCCAGACCATCACAACTCATATGGGTGGTTTTGAGGTCCATCGCCTACAGTTTGGGGTTAATGCGGCTCCGGGTATTTTCCAGAGTTTGGTGGAAAGGTTGCTTAAAGGTTTCCCTGGGGTTTTGCCCTATTTTGATGATGTCTTAATATTGGGAAATGATAGGGAGGATCTTGCCATTAAGTTGGGCAATGTGCTGGAGCATTTTCAGAATGCGGGTCTCCGCCTAATAAAGGAGAAGTGCTGTTTCTTTGCTATGGAAGTGGACTTCCTGGGGTTCAAAGTTACCGCTGAGTGTGTCAAACCGTCCGATTCGAAAGTCTCGGTGGTTTTGAATGCACTGTGGCCGAATTCTAAATCTGAGCTACAGTCCTTTTCAGAACTCTTGAATTTCTACCATTTGTTCTTTCCCCAAAAAGCAACCGTGGTGGCTCCTCTGCCCAGGTTGTTGCGGAAACAGGCTGTTAGGGGGCCGGGTCCCCTGCAGGAGCAGGCATTCAAGGAGGTTAATAAACTCCTTACATCTGATTCTATCCTCACTTATTTTGAGCCCAGCAAGCTGGTTGTCCTGGTCTGTGATGCTTCCCCTGTGGGGGTTGGGGCGGTTCTGTGTCATGACCTGGGGGAGGGTAGAGAAGCACCGATTGCCTATTTTTCAAGGTCTCTGTCAGATACGGAAAGGAGGTATGCACAGTTTGATAGGTAGGGCCTGGCAATCATGGCAGGGACCAAGAAATTCCATGATTTCATTTACGGGCGGCCTTTTACGATTGTTACAGATCACAAGCCGCTCCTGGGCATTTTCACCCCGGATAAACCAATGCCACAGATTTTGTCCCCAAGGATGCTTCAGTGGGCAATGTTTTTGCAGGCCTATCAATACGGTTTGCAACATCGCCCAGGGGCATTTAGATCAAATGTGGATGCCCTCTCCAGGTCCCCCATCGAGTGTGTGGGCAAGGTCACTGTAGACCATCAAGTACTAATGATCCAAGTGTTAGATTCTCTGCCTGTAGAAGACATTGCCGCAGTATCCAAAAAAGATTCTCTGCTGTCCAAGGTTATGTTGTGGGTACAAAAGGGTTGACCGTCACTTCCTGTGGCTGACAAGTTTCATGTCTACTATACTAAATGGCATGAATTGTCATTAGAGTGGGGATGTTTGGTATGGGGGGGAGCGGGTGGTCAAACCCCCCCACCCCAGCACTGTGAGGCAAGGTCCTACATACCCTACATATGAGCCACCCTCACATTGTCCACCCTAAGGCACTGGCTAGGAGCTACTTTTGGTGGCCAGCCAGTTTTACTATCGGTTTCCAAACTGACTGGTGCCCATTACTGCAACCCCCACCCCACCCCCACCCCCCCCCACACACACACAGAGTAAACAAATGTCCTTACAACAATCCAATAAAATTTAAAGAAAATAGCGAGGAATCAATAACAATTCACTTAGAACAAATAAGTCAACAGACTAACTTTCTACTTCTCCTGTGGAGGCACAGGTTTCACCTAAAAGTAATAACTTAACTCAGCTAAAAAGTCCAAACTGGAGTCTACATCAATGTATGACAAATCAAATATTCATATGCATTCATCTTGTCTTAAAGCCTCACCTCACAATAATCTGAACAATAGTTAAAGTATCCTGAAACTGCTTTTAATAGGCTTCTCAATTAATTGATCCAGGTGTCAATCTTGAAACCATTTGAAAGATTGTTCTATTCACAAGTCTCTTTCTAGACAGCAGAAAAAAGCTGCATCCAGTCCTTCCAACTTAGAAGGAAAGAGAAAGATCCAGTGTCCAGTCAATTTAATTAACACTGTCCTAAATCTATAAATGACTTTCTGGTTTTGATACTAAAACTCCAAAAACAATAATCAGGAAACAAAAGTTTAAGATTACATATTCATGTATCGGTCATTTGAGGTGTCTATCTGAATCACTTACAGTCGTTCTCGCATTGTTGATTTTGCAAACTTTCGTCTAAAAAAGGAATAAAGAAAAGGGGCAATTATTGTGTATCTATTTAATGAGGATGAGGCAAACACTGTAATCATGCAATAGAAATCCATTGTATCCTGTTTTACAACTCCATGTACAATTTCCATAACTCATCTTCTTTGCTAAATATAATTCAGACATATTACTGAAACAATTTATTACTAATTTGTATACTTATCATTTCTTTTAAAATGATCTTGTTGAAGTACTGAATTTTGTCTCTACTTCTGATATTTCTAGATAATATCAAAATCAAAATATCTACATCTCAAGTTCAGTTATCATTATTGACAGAATATTGGAACAACAGTGATACCTCATACAACGTCCAAACTTGGTTCCACAAGTTTGGACTTTATACGGATTTGGACTTTGTATGAGGCATGCAAAATCCTAGCTGCGATGCCTCATACAACGTCCAAATCCTTGCTGCGATGCCTCATACAATGTCATTTCCATAGAGATACATTGTACTGTAACAGCACAGACTTCAGGCAAAGTTAAGGAAACAGACAGGAAACTGACAGAACTTTAAGAAATCATTGTCTAAAGGCTAAAAACATTACAAAAACATGTCAAACAACCCTGATTGTCCAATAACCTGAAGAATGCTGCAAAAATCCCAGAAATGCTTCTAAAAATTCTGACAAAAAAAATCAAAAAAATCCAAAATTGTGCTCAAAACCACTCCTAACCACTCTTTGCCTCATGCAAAACCCACAAGAGCAATGCACGCATGTGTCCTGCCTTTTATACTGCCCAGGCACAATGCAACCTGGGAAAACCCCAATGCCTCATACAACATCACATGACTTTGTATGAGGCAACTTTTTTCAACGAAGTAGGCAATGTTGTATGAATCTGATGTTGTATGAAGCGGACTTTGTATGAGGTATTACTGTATTTGAAAATTATCACAATCATATTCTTTACTACTATACAATAGTGTCTTGTCTCAAATGTTCTATTTCTTAACTAAATTATAGTGAATTATGTACTCCTCATCACTGGTTTAAGTATTTTGATGGTTAAAATTTTGAACCTTAAGTAATTAAGTAAACGAATTGCTTTTATGATAGTGTTTTTCCAGGATTTGGTTCTGAACATATGCTTGGTACACAGAGGACAGCAAATTCATTCCCAAAATCTTAAATTAGAAGACTTAGGTAGAAGCTAAAAGACCTCTGGTGGCCAAATAAGGGTGAGATCCTGCAGGGAATTAGATAACAATCTGGACACTTGTGGAATGGCTTGGTGGTATGTTTTCCCTCGTGATCACATGACACATGATAAAATGTGCTTCAGCCCAACCCTAATCTATCTCCATGCTGGACATTTTTTGGTCCAGCTGTAGGGCTTCTACTGTAGGGTGGTGGGGTGGTGGTGGGGTGGGGTGGTGGTAGAGCAATTACTGAGCAGATGGAAAGGTCATTTTAAGAAGATCATTCCCATAAAGGTAATCCTTTATGGTGTGATCTCCTATGTTCTTTTATAGTTATTTCATCACACCCTAAGTAAACAGACTTTTTAAAAAAGCATTGAGATGAAACAATGTATTTACACAGCTAAGTCATGCGTGTGCCAATAAAGTGAGAAATATAAATGGGTAACTGATATTTTGTGCTCAGCTCCACTGCTACTCAATGATAATTAATAAACACAATCAACACTTTAAATTTTATTCTTATGGAAAAGTATTTTACAGTAAAGCCAATATGTGGAGACTGTTGTATAAACACCACATAGTTAAAGCAGCTTGAATCATCATGGCTGTATTCTATGAAACTGTCATTTGTTGAAGTACTAATAGGTCTGAGAGAAAAAAATCTTAATATGCCCTGAAATACAGTAGAGAATTCTGAGCTCTTCACACAACTACTGTACTGTATACAGGTTTCCATTGGACAGCTCCATACTAACTGAAAGGGTTGCAAAATGCTTTAAGTGTGTATGTGGATCAGGAGTTCTCAACCTTTTAAAGCCAGGGACTGGGTCACTATTCCTCAGACATCTTTGGGGGCTGGACGGCTATTTTGCCCTTCCTTCATCACATGACACTTCCTGGTGTGGTGGAGATGGTGGTGGGCCACATGTAATGGTGCCACGGGCCGCAGGTTGAGAATCCCTGATGTAGATCCAGTCAAGGTTTAAAAGTCTTGTTCAGTCCTAAAGTTCAACAAGTGACCTTAGGCTTTTCACTAATTTTCAAACTTATATTTATTCATTCATTCATTCATTCATTCATTCATTCATTCATTCATTTTTAGGGTAGTGGCTGTCAAGCTGCACTGGTTTTGTTGGGGAAAAGCATGCACAGATAAGGATAAGAATTAGGTACATGCAGCTGTCTTTTCTGCCAAGGACTATTGTGTATTATTAAGGTTTTCTACCATGACAATTCTTGATTCCTTTCTGAAAAAGACTTGTTCTCTGCTCCATTTGAGTTCCATTTTAAGTTCTTAGGAGTAGCCTTTTCTCACGCAACAGCTAGCAACTGAAGAGCACTTTCTCCCTCCAGCTTTTGACAGTTTCACTCTGGAAGCCATCTGGATTCATTGGGCTAGAAGAGCACAGCTGCCTTCATGTTCAATGAGTGGAACTTATTCTTCTGTCCTGAGAAAGCCTTGTCGATTTTGCCCTGGCTTGTGAATTAATTTTTCAGACTTTTCAACAGAAATGGGACAAGGAGACAGGTTTCAAGAATGTTTTCTCCATAGAGGAATTTGTCTCCTTACCCATCTTTTACTTTTACTTTTTATTTTGGTTTGGAAAACAAGCAAGGGAATCACTGGGGAACAGCAATTTCATTGTTTTAGATCTGTGACCTGTTTTAGACTAACTTCTGGCCTCTGGATCAAAAAATAAACACAGTTTTTGTCTATCACATCAACTTTTTAAACTTCAGGATACCCTCTCTTTGTCTCAAACATCATACAAAATGTGCATATAAAGGAAAATAAAGGGGAAACTTACCAAATATACTGTTCACAAAGAGTAGTTCTATTCATACAAAGGCTGAATATAGTTACTGCAAGTTAAACTGTGCTCATACAAATAGTAAACTTTTGTTACCAAACAGTAAACATACATATCAAGGTAATTTTTTTTCCTTATAGCTTTTTTCTGGAGTGTTTCATCTGTGGACATTCTCACTTGATGCTCCAACAATAGTCAGCCATCATATTTACATCCCATCTACCTTGATACCATTCCTCCATGACCTTCAAATCTTGGTGGAATCGCTCCTCCTGCGCATCACTTACTGCACCAAGATTTTCTGGGAAGTCAGCAAGATGGCTATGTAAAAAATGCAATTTGTGCTCATACTGCAACCAAGCATTTTGTAGCTCTCCAATAGTTTCTGGATAATTTTGGTGTAATTCTGTGCTCGTGTATTTCCAAGAAAGTATTTGACAATGTTTTTGAATGCCAACCATGCATTCTTTTAAAGTTCTGTCATCGTTCTGATGATATGTTAATCTTTAAGGAGCTGCCAAATCTGTGGACCATCAAACACACTGGCCTTTATCTTTTCAAATGACAGGCTAGGAAATGCCGAAATGAGATACTTGAAACAGTCTCCATCAATTGACAAAGCTTTGACAAATTGCTTCATGAGACCCAATTTTATATGCAGAGTTGGAAATATAATGTTCTTTCTGTCGACAAGTGGCTGATGTAAAATGTTTGGATCACCAGGTTTCAGGTCAGATCTTGACGGCCAATTCGACTGCACCCAACACTGTTTACGAGCTCTGCTGTCCCACATACACAAAAAACAGGGATACTTGGTATATCTGCGTTGCTGGCCAAGGAGGAAGCAGACCATTTTAAGGTCAACACAGATGATCCATTGGTGCATGTGATATTGCAACAAATCAATGACTCTCTATATGTGTTCATAGTCTTCACACAAACAAACTGAATAGTCTATTGGTACTGCACCAAATAAATTTCCATTATGAAGGAGGACACACTTCAAGCTCTGCTTTGAGCTATTGATGAACAATCACCATTCAGTTGCGTTATAGGCTGAAATTCCCAATTCTTCCATTAAACCATGTATGTTATGGCAATGCACAAATTCATCATCACTTCGAAAGTATTGCAGAAATCCACGTTCTCTTGACCGAAAGTAGGATACTGTACCTTCTTTTTCAAGCATTTTTTTCTCATGCAGATGCTAATAGCTCTGAAGGTTTTTTTGATAGTCCCAAATCTCGTGCCAAATCATTCAACTCATGCTGCTCAAATCTCTTACGAACAGAATCATCTTCAATTTCAAAATCTTCGTCGTCAGGGTCACTTCGATCTTCACCAGTCTCATATTCCTTTATTTCCAAAGAGGGTAATTCTTTGAAAACTGGCACTGGGATTTCAGCTGAATGAGGCACTGGGCATATAGCTGATGGTTATCTAGGATACTCTATTTTACATTTGTTTTCCTTGTTATATCCTGACATTTTCACCATACAAAAGTAACAATCACTTGAGTGATCTCTGGGCAATCACCAAATCATAGGTATACCAAATGGAAATTTATCACATGTTCCCTTCATCCACACCCGTAAACTCTCAACACACTGCTTGCACACTTTGTGAGGGGCCCATGATTTTTCTTGATCACCAATTTTCACTTTAAAGTAGGCAAAATAGGTTTGCCTGACAAATGTACTGATGTTTGTCCTTTGACTATGAATGGTAAAGCGGCCACATATATAACAAAATGAATCAGTGTTATTTAAGCACTTATGACGCAAACTAGCAGAGGCAGACATAAGGAAAGGTTTCAATTCATACATAAATAAAACCTAAACACTGCTAACCTTATATACAAAGAAGAACTCAGACTGCACATCAGAATGTGCTTTACTATATCAGAGCAACATGCAATGTCTCGCTTATACCATTTGAGTTTTGGTTTTGAAAATAATGGAAATTTTGTGGGTGTGGCCACATTGGTGGATGTGGCAATTTTGAATACCAATCAGGGATCTTTCCCTTAGGTAAAGGTAAAGGTTGGCCTTGCTCGAAAGCCAGTCATATCCAACTCTAGGGTTCAGTGCTTGTCTCTGTTTATAGCTGAAGAGCCAGCACTTGTCTGTATTTGCAGGCATCTTCATGGACATGTGGCAGGCATGGCTGGACACCAGAGTGCATGGAACGCTGTCTACCTTCCCACCAAAGTGGTCCTTATTTATCTCCTTGCTTTCTAACTGCTAGGTTGTCAGGAGCTGTGACAGAGGCAGGAGCTCATTCTGTTGTGCAGTGGCCGGGTCTCGAACTGATGACTTTCCAGTTCAGTGAGTTCAAGCCTCTTAACCACTGGAGCTACTGCAGTGTGTGTGCGCGCGCACGCACGCACACACACACACAGAGGGAGGCAAGAAAAAAATGTTTTGGCCCCTTAAACACACACAGGCAAGCAGCAAAAAGACAAAAACGTTTTGACCATTAAAGACTACAGAGAGGAGGGGGTAAGGGGGGGGGGGGTAAGCCTACATTTTATTTTGTGCAAGACATCCAGGGAGGGGGCCTGTTGGGTCCCTCTACTGGTGCTGTCAGCCAATAGGAGAGCAATAGTGCTTCCTATGATCCACGCTTAATCCCGCGGAGAGTGGTCACATTCACATAAGGTGTATAGAAAAAACTTGACATGGTAGAAGAAACATGACTACAGCATTCCAATTTAACTCTGAAACAGCTCAAAAATCAAACTCAACAGAAATTATGTTACAAACTGTTCCCCAGTGATATGAATGTTTACACATCTGATAGGCACACATCTCAAATGTTGCTGTTCTCCCCCATAACCCAGCTTCGATGTATTGTAACCAGTTTGCTGCTGTTTCTGTGTCATTTAAAAAAATTAAGTAAAGTGAAGAAAAAGAGCTTTCTTCCTAGAGAAGAAGTGAGCTTGGAAGTCTTTCAGATGTGGCTAGGAGACAATATAACCAAATCTTTTCGATAGTGTTCTCACTCTAGGTACAGTATTGTGCTATTGGTTCCATAACTCGTGTCATTCATAACTGCCCTTGTTAATGATAGCATCAAGGGCTGAATGAGTGAAGATGGTAGCTTGACAGTTAGGTGCAGAGTTTCCTTAGTAGTGCAGTCTGTCTGCTTATCCTTCGGTGATGTTTCACAGCCTCACCAATTGCAAATTAGTTTGCTTTTGTTGAACCATTGGTCTTTGGAAGATAAGTAATGGGTTTTGCTTGCATGTGTATTGTCCAAACATCACAATTTTAAAGAATTTATCTCTGAGGGATAGTGTTTCTAATCACTTTCAATTGAAAAAGAAGAAGAAAAGCTGCAGTTTGCACCTTGGAGAAAGTAGCAGATTAAATTGCTAGCTGTTAACTGCTTGCAAGGGTTGATCTCAATGAGGGTTGAATGGGGGATCACTTCTGACACAATAAGCAAATTCTAATTTGGAAATTTTCTTGAGTACTGGATCTTAGCATTATGTAATTCCAGGGACACAGGAACATTGTCAAGGGAAGAGTACATGAAATCATAGCAAAGGGTGATGGACCAGATGCATTTCTTACTAGTCAAAATATTTTCTTACACCGATAACAACAATTATACTAAAAAAACCAATTACGGTAGTATCAAAAACACCAAAAACAATATCAGCACCAATAACTACAATAATTGCACCGGTAACAATAACAACAGGGGTAGGTGTACCACCCGACACACCTTCGAAGGTGCAAGTATCGGGACCAAAGAGCGATTTTGAAAGGATGCTGGAGTGCTTTGAAAAGATGGAAGCTAGGTTGACCACAGGGCAATCAAATCTACAGGACAAGATTGCAGATATGTCAAGGGATTCTAACAAAGGTTTTGATGAACTGAAGAAGGGACAGGCTGAATTAAAAAAAGAGCAGGATGAAATTTAAAAAGAGCAGAAAGAACTTAAAGCGGAGGTCAAAAAGATGAAAGAAAAAGAGAAGGAAAGAGACATTAAGGTGGGCTCTTTGGAAAAAAGAGTTGAAATGCTGGAAGAACAATTAAAATGCCCGACATAGTAATCCAAAACTTCCCTGAGAGGTCTCCAGATTTATTAAAAGATAGATTATTAGAATGGTTGAATGCTCTTGAGATGGAATACAGTTTAATCCCTGAAGAAATCGCAAGTATATACCACATTGGACAGAAGAGGGGTAAAGTTTTCCCAAGGAATGTATTGGTGAAGTTTACAAATGTGGCAGACAAGATGAGGTTAATGGGATATATCAAACAAACTGGTCCAATGGCTCTGAAGATAGATGGGGTGGATGTTGAGATTGCAGTAGAGGAGAGAATGTGGTGACAAATGATGAAACCAGTGACAAAACATTTGATCAATAAGGGTATGAAGTATAACTGGAAATTTCCAAGGCAATTAATTTTGTGGCATTTGGGTAGAAGATTCTCAGTGCGAGAGGGCTTTTATGTCTTAGATATACTGGTGGATGCAAAGTTGCTGGAGAACGGTACTAAGGAATGGGAGGCCTTAAAGGAGGAACTGATAATTTCAGGAGGGTTACATTTTGGAAGAAATACTGAAGAAGATGATAACATGCCCAAGGGTGCAGAAGGAGGAGTTTAAATTAAATTATATCTGTAGGGATTCCTAATGCTCACACCATTATTGATGTGCTTCTCCCTCTCTCTCCTTTGTTTATCAGAGGTGGCTTAATTTGTAAGTGGGGAGAGTAGAAAATGGTTTTTATTTTTTATGTTATTTTTTGTTAAATTTTGTATGTCTTAGTTTGGGGAATTTAGGATTATTCTTGTGCATGCCCTTAGGGGGATACGGCGATCATAGGTTTTGGGAGGTAGTTAGGGAAAAAATGAAGAATGTTAAAGTTGTATCTTGGAATGTGAAAGGTACTGGATGTTAGGTTAAGAGAAGAAGGATAGAAGCAGCACTTAGGAAAGATAAACCTGATATAGTTTTTTTTACAAGCAACACATCAAAAATCAGGAGATGTAAATCGGTTATATCTAGGCTGAACCCAGATCTATGAGAAAGCTTATGGTTTTTCAAAGTCAAGATGGGTAGCAATATTTATATTGTCAAGATTAGGTTTCGTAATTACTAAAAGTACAGCCGATCCGGAGGGAAGATATTTGATAGTCAATGGGAAGATAGACGAAGAAGAAATAATGTTGGTAAATATTTATGTGCCTAATGAACATCAGGAAGAGTTTTTGGATAAGATGCATGATATTTTGGAAAGTGAAAGATGTTCAAAGATGATTGTTGCTGGCAATTTTAATTTAATTAGATCATCCTTGGATTTTACTAATGTTGCTAGGGGTGGTAACGGACTGAAATCACAAATCTTAGATAAGTGAATGACATCTCTAGATTTGAAAGATACTTGGAGGGAATTGCGTGGAATGGAAAGGGTTTATACTTTCTTCTCTCAGGTCCATAACACATATTCAAGTTTTGATTATATTTTAGTATCTGAGAATATGATGAGGAATTTGGAAGATGTTGAGACTGGGATATTTAAAGAAGCAGATCATGTGATAGTAAAACTAGATTCGAGAATAGAAGATGAAATCGGTGTTAAAAAGACATGGAGATATGACACTAACTTATTCAAGGATCCTAAAATTACAGAACAGATCTATTGAAAATGGGAAGAAAGTTGTGATTGGAATGATAATGGTGAGGTAAGCTATAATATGGTGTGGGATACTATAAAGGCTATGTTTAGAGGATAATGCATTAAATTAGCCAGTATAAAATATAAGCAAGCTAAAGTAAAACAAGAAGAAACTGAAAAGGAAATGAAGCAATTACAAGAGGAGCATGCAAGGACCAAGAGTAGGAAAGTATACGATAACTGGCAGAAACTGAAAATTGAGTTAGTTGGGAAGGATATTGAAAAGGTAAAGAGAAATTTGACATACTTAAAGAGAGATTACTTTGAATATAGCAATAAAAATTTGAAGTTATTAGCAAGGGCGGCCAAGGGAAAGAGAGATAAAAGAGAGATCAGATTTCTGCAATCTAAAACAGGGACACGATGCAATAAGACTAAATATAAAATTGAAATAGTTAAGGAATTTTATCAGGAGCTATATTCAGAGAAGGAAGTTAACTTGGATAAGTTAAGAGAATTTTTTGGAAAATATACAGGACTAAAAGTGAGTAAAGAACATAAGGAGAAAATGGAAAATAAAATAATAGAGAAAGAAGTAAGAGATGTTTTTGCAAAATTAAAACATAATAAATCACAAGGAGAAGATGGGTTGTCAGCAGAATTTTATAAGGAATTCTTAAATAGTGTGACTCTGAGATTGATAAAGTTGTTTAATTACTTGCTAGATGGTGGACAATCCCTACTTCATGGTGCAGATCAACAATAGTATTAATACTTAAACCTGGGAAAGATCCGAAAAAAATTGAATCATATAGACCTATCTCTTTAATTAATCAAGATGTAAAAAAAATTTACATCACTATTAGCAAATAGGCTGAATAGCTTTATGGGTAATTATATAGGTATAGATCAAGTAGAATTTTTAAAGGGGAGACATATGGCTGATTTAATGAGGAGAGTATTAGATCTAGTAGATAATACTTTTCAAAACAAAAATAAGGTTGGATTATTATCATTGGACTTTTTAAGGAATTTGATTCACTTCAATGGGCAACGATTAATGAAATTGTATTGTATTATGGATTTGGAGAAAAGTTTAAAAAAACTATAGAGCAACTATATCAACAAGGAAGCTCAACTGTTAAAGTGAATAATGTATATACAGAAGACATAAAGTTGGAAGTCGGCACTAGACAGGGTTGTCCGTTATCTCCAATATTATTTATTATGTTGATGGAATTGTTAGCAATTTCTACTAGAAATGATAATAAAATTGAGGGAATATTAGGTAATAAAATAAGATTATACGCAGATGACACACTGGTAATTATGAAAAATCCTATGAAGGCATTAGAAAGAATACAGGTGCACTTGAAAGATTTTGAGGAAATGACAGGTTTAAGGATAAAATGGGAAAAGCCGGAAATTATTATGTGTAATATAGACAAAACTGAACAACAAAGAATATTGGATAAATATAAAATCCAGACTAAATAAAGTTTGAAATATTTGGGGGTTAATATCACAGAAAAGTGGGAGAATATCAAGAAATTGAATTATGATAAACAAAAGACATGGATTAAAGAGCAAATCCTGCAATACAAGAAATTGAACTTATCATGGTTTGGCAGGGTAGCTTTATGTAAAATGATGTTGTTGCCAAAAATTAATATTTTTTTGATGCCCTGCCAATCCAACTCAAGGATAAAGAGATTAAGAAGCTGCAGAGTTTGTTAAATGATTATTGTAACGGAAGGAATCAAATCCAGAATCCCAAAAAGTCTGTGGCATTCCCCTCAAAGTCAGGGTGGACTAGGAATTCGAAATCTTAGAAACTATTATAGAGCGTTTAATGTTAAAAGTATTGTTGAATTGTGGATTAAGGAGAAAGTGATTTGGGAGGATATAGAGACAGAGGAATTATCTCAAACAGGCAAGGCAACCTTTCTTGATAAGATTGTAGGGGAAATTACTATTAAAAATAAAATGTTAAAGTCGATGTGGGAAGTTTGGAAAAAGGTGAAAATAATATTAGCACCTAACATTTCTCTGATTATTGAAATTGAGGAGACAGTAAATTTTCCAATTAAAATTGACAACAGAGTGAAAGATGTGTTAAATAGAAATGATTTGCTTTTTTGAGGGATTGGGTAAGAGCTTGTAGTGAAGAAAATTAAAAGGAATAACTATTTGCAGAATTGAGATTGAACTGGTTACAAATTGCAATGGTGAATAAATGTAATGGTAAATATCTGATAGATTCTAGCATGGAAAGGAACAGGACAGCATTTGAAGATTTGTTATGGAAAGTTAGAAAAGGAGAAATAGGAATAAAGGGCATGGTGAGTAAGATTGATAAAATATTAAATGCTGAAAGTAATCCACAAGATATTTGAGGGGAAAATGAGAGCAAGATTTAGATATGAAAATTTTAGATATAAATTGGAAATCCACATGGAAGAAAAGGTTTATGAAAACAATGTCCGTTAGAATTAAAGAACATAATTATAAAGTGTTGTGGAGGTGGTACCTGACCCCGGTGAGATTGAAACAAATCGATAAATTTAAGACCAATTTATGTTGGAGGTGCAAGAATAGTGTAGGGACTTACCTACACTTGTGGTGGTATTGCGAGGTGATAAAGGGGTTTTGGGATCTCATTGAAAAAGAAATAGCGGAAAGAATGGGTGCGGAAATTAAGTTGGGACCAGGTACCATCACGTTGATAAATTTGGAGGATACTAACTTACATAAAGATAAAAAGGAAGTGTTATCAAATATGATGACGATAGGGAGACTATATATTGCAAGGAAGTGGGAAAATGATGAGAGTATTAGGCTAGAGGAATGGCACAAGAAAATGTAGCAATTGGCTTTGAAAGATAAATTAACATGGGAATCGAAGGAAAAGAAAGGTTTAATTCAAGAGAATAGGTTTTGGAAGATTTGGAAACCATTTGTGGATTATGCATTGAGAAAAGGAGAAGGTAGTCATCCAGTACCAGATCAAAGGAAGTTTTGGATTCAATAAAACAAGTATGAGATATGCCGTATCCCCCTAGGGCTTTGTATATAACACAGGGTGTAATTAATTATGATGTTATGTTTTGATATAGAAGATGTATTTTTAAGTATTTTAGATATACTGTTATAAGTTTTAGAGAATATCATTTAAAAAGGGGAGAAGTAATTATAGCGAGGTTGTTTGGTATGATATAATCTTTTTTCTCTCCCTTACTTCTTTTTTTAAATATTTTTATTAATTTTCAAACAAAATTACAACATATAATACAACACACATACATAAAAAAGAAGAAATACATATTGCCGATACATACACACTATATAATTTTACCTTGTAACACCAATATCCTTTTAAACTAGTGCATTGCTGCACTAATAACATATTAACCAGTCTTTATAAATGGTGATTTAAACTTTTATTTCGACTAATATGCATAGTATACCCTTTAATTCATGAATTTATTATTTGTACTAAAACATTACTGTATACATATATGTGCGCATGTGCATGCATGCACATGCACACATATACACACACATACAAAACATACATACATGCATACCTATATACGCATATATTGATATGCCCACCCTGTGATATTTACAATGTCCTGGAGAAATCAGATAGTCTTTATACTTTCCATCCAAAAGCAAATTTGATCAGGTACAGGTTTGTTTATTTCTTCCCCTCTAAGAGAGTGATCCACAAAAGCATGCCAAATATTCCAGAATCTATTCTCTTTATAATAATGCTCACAACAGCCAGACAATGTATAGCTAGAAATTGGAAAAACGATATAAATATAAAGATAGAAGAATGGTATAAGGAGATGTGGAATTTAGCATTGAATGACAAATTAACTTGGGAAATGAATACGAAAAAGGGTATAGTTAAAGAGAATAAAGGTTACCTTTACCTTTACCTTTATTCTCTTTAACAATACCCTTTTTCTTATTTATTTCCCAAGTTAATTTGTCATTCAATACTAAATTCCACATCTCCTTATACCATTCTTCTATCTTTATATTTATTTCGTTTTCCCAATTTCTAGCTATACGTTGTCTGGCTGTTGTGAGCATTATTTCTAGCAGTTCTTTTTCATCCTTATTTAAATTAAAACATTCTACATCTGTTAATATGGTGGAACCCGACCCCAGTTTGATTCTCTTACCCATTATTTCCTTGATCTCCTTTTCCACTTTCTTCCAAAATTCTTTAACCACAATGCAACTCCACCAAATATATTCATATGTTCCAATTTCCTTTTTACATCTCCAACACAGTTTATCTTTTTTATTATCAATTTGATGCAACCTCACTGGAGTCAGGTACCACCTCCACAGCATTTTAAAATTATGTTCCTTTATTCTGACTGGTAATGTTCTCATAATCCTCTTTTCCCATTTGTGCTTCCATATATCTTTTTCAATCTTTATATTCAGTTCCTGCTCCCAACTTGACATTAAAGCCTACTGTGGATCACCCTCGTTATTCAGCATTTTATACAGTTTGCTAACTACACCCTTAATAGTTCCATCTCCTTTTCTTAATTTCGAAATCAGCACCTCAAATTCAGTCTTCTCTCTATTAGTTCTGGTTTTCTCCAATATTTACCATTCCATTTATTTACCATCATAATCTGAAACCAATTCAAATTCAATTCTCCAAACAAATCCTTTCTTTTATCATTGTCTTTGCAGGTCCGTATCCAGTCTTTAAGCAGGAATACTCCATTTTAACCAGAATCTCTTTTATTTATTTTTACTGGGAAATCTACCACATCCTCCAATTCTGTAATTGGTGAAATATTTGGGGCCAGAACCTTCTTTACTTTTTTCCAAGTGTTTACCAATCCCTTCATCATGGTATTTTTAGTTGTCACTTTTCCCAGATTAGCACCTAAGAAAAGCATTTTGCCTATATGGTTATAATCTTTCATTTCAATATCTTCCCATAGAACATTTCCCCCAGCCAAAATCTTCACCACGTTCTTAATTTGAAATGCCCGATAGTGTGACAACAAGTTTGGCATCCCTAGTCCTCTTTCTTTCTGAGATAGATACCATAGTTTTTTTTGATAGTCTTGATCTCTTTCCTCCATTACAAAAATCATTAAACAATTTTTGGAATTCCTTAATTTCCTTCTCTTTCATTTGAATTGCCAAAGCATCAAATAAAAAATTTAACCTAGGCAAAAGCATCATTTTAGTAATAGCACTTCTTCCAAACCATGACAGTTTTAGCTTTTGAAGATTCTTAATTCTGGCTTTAATTTCTACTTTCAAATTATTATAATTCAATCTCATTAGGTCTTCAAAGTTATATGAAATATTTATCCCTAAATATTTCAATTTATCCTTAATTTGAATATAACCCTTCCCTTTTATCTTCTTCTGATCTTCCTTACTTATATTACATAACATCATTTCTGATTTGTCCCAATTTACCCTCAAACCTGTAATGTCTTCAAAAGTTTTTAATTGTGCTTGAATCCTATCTAAGGCCCTCTCTGGATGCTTAGCAATTATCAGAGTATCATCGGCATATAAACTTATCTTAGTTCCCATGACCCCTTCTATTCCTTTATCATCCCTAATAGCCTTTGCTAACAACTCCATGGCCAAGATGAACAAAATTGGAGATAGTGGACAACCCTGTCTCGTTCCTGCTTCTAATTTTATCTCATCAGTAATCTCATCGTTCACTCTGACAACAGCTGTACCTTGTTGATATAATTGGTCAATTATTTTTCTGAATTTGTCACCGAATCAATAACTTTTAATTATTTCCTTTATTGCCACAAACTGCAGAGAATCAAATGCTTTAAATATATCTAAAGATATCAAACCTACTTTTTCCCTTGTTTGCTGTATCCAATAAATCTAACGTTCTTCTTGTCAGGTCCGCCATATGTCTTCCTTTCAAGAAACCAACTTGGTCTACTTCTATATAATTACCCATAAAATTATTTAGCCTGTTTGCCAATATTGCTGTGAAGATTTTGGCATCTTGGTTGATCAATGAAATAGGTCTATAAGATTCCACTTTTTCTAAATCCTTTCCAGGTTTTGGCAACAATACAATCGTGGTCTTGTACCATGAAGTCGGGATTTGTCCCCCATCTAGAATGTAATTATACAATTTTACCAGTTTCAGAACCACTATATCTTTAAATTCCTTGTAAAAATCAGCTGGTAACCCATCTTCCCCCAGTGCTTTACCCACTTTCAATCCAGCTATTACCTCTTTTACCTCTTTTTCTGCTATTCGTTCCTCCATTTTTTCCTTATGTTCCTGTTTTATGCTACTATATTTTTGTTTCTCTAATTGAATTTTAAGTTTATCTATGTCTATCTCTTTTTTGCATATAGAGCTTGATAAAATTCTTTCACAATTTTACACTTATCTCTAGTCTTGTTATATCTCACCCCTTGTTCATTTATCAAAACTCCAATTTCTCTTTTCTCTCTTTTCTTTGGCTGCTCTTGCTAATAACCTTGAATTTTTATTACTAAATTCGAAATATTCTCTTTTTAAATAAACCAGGTCTCTTTTCACTTTTTCTATATCCTTTCCTATCAACTCCACCTTTAATCTTTGCAATTCATCAAATACTTTCCTATCCTTTGTCCTTGCATGTTCCTCCTGTAATCTCTTTATATCCTTTTCATTTTTATCTTGTAACATCTTAAATTTTTTATATTTAATACTAGCTAATCTAATACTTTCACCTCTAAAAACCGACTTCATGGCATCCCAGACCACATTAAAGTTTACCTCATCATTGTCATTCCAAAGCCAATTTTCTTCCCATCTCTCCCTAATTTGCACTTTACATTTTTGATCCCTAAATAGTTTATCATCATATCTCCACATCCTTCTCATACTCTTTTTACCCTCCATCCTTATTTCCATCACAACTTTCGAATGATCTGACTCCTTAAAAATTCCAACTTCTATTTCCTCCAAATTTCTGATCATATTCTCTGTTACAAATATATAGTCAATTCTGCAGTATGAATTATAAACCTGTGAGAAATAAGTATAGACCCTTTCTGACCCCTTGAGCTCCCTCCAAGTATCCTTTAGCCCCAAAGATGTCATCCAATTATCCAGTGTTTGTCCTTTGATTCCTTTTCCACATCTTAATATATTTGTACACTCTAGGTTAGACCTTATCAAGTTGAAATCCCCAGCCACAATCATCTTCATTGTTTTCTCTCTTGCCAATATTTTTTGAATTTTTTCCAAGAATTCAGCCTGATGATCGTTTGGGACATATACATTCACCAGTGTTATTTCCTCATCATCTATCTTTCCTTTCACAATCAAATATCTACCCTCGGGGTCCGCTATACTATTGACTATCTCAAACCCCAGCCTAGTTGATATCAGAATTGCCACTCTTCTTGCCTTTGATGTGCCATATGACCTCTCATAATGCTGCATCCAGCCTAAAAAAAATTTATTCATGTCCTGAGATTTTTGATGAGTTTCCTACAGAAAGACTATATCCGGCCTATCCTTCCTCAGCGCTGATTCAATTCTTCTTCTCTTAACCGGTGAGCCTGTACCTTTCACATTCCACGTTAACATTTTAATAGACCTCATAATATGATTACCCACAGTCTTCTTCCATCTCTGATTCCTCCCTTGGACGTGACACCATCTAACCCACAATAACTAAAAAAGCAAAAAACATTCACTGTTGCCCTCCCCGCTTCTTTAAACAAAAAGATCGCCTCCGTCTTCCGAAAAAGGGAGGGGGGAAAATGAAAGATGACGTAACAATAAAAGCTCAAGAGCTAATATATCTATTAAAAAATCTGATTTAACTCAAAATCTTACTTTAACTCATCCCACCTACAATCATTCCACCTATTTCCCTCCTGCTGACCCTCACTTCCCCCAGTTCAGTTACCACAAACGCTTGCAACTCTTGCTCTTCTGTATCCTCCCCTCCTGCAGCTCCCTCTTCCCTTGCTCCTCCATAATCTCTTTTTATCCCTCCAGATTCAAACAAAGCCTTCCTCAGTGCCATCCATTCCCTTGAAGATGCCTTAACCAAGTCATTCAAACACAGATATTCCAGTGCATCCATCTCTGCATCAATCACATGCAACCTCCTTTCATGAAAGAATCTCAACTGTTGCGGGTATCGCCAATTGTATTTTATCCCCTTTTCCATCAAAAATCTTGTTACTGGCTTCATCTTGTACCTCCAGCCACGTTCCTTCATTGAAATATCATTATATACTTCCACATCATTTCCATCCATTTTTAAAACACCAGAACCAGCTTGTTTTAGGAAGGCCATCACCTTCAATTTGTCTCCCCAGTTTGCAAATTTAACCAATACATTTCTCTGTACCACCTTTCCCTTCCTCGGTCCCACTCTGTACACACTTGCAATATCCTCGTGAACAAAAACTTTTCCCATATTCAAATTATTTAACCAATCAATTATTCTATCTTTTAGCTTGTCTGGCGTTTGTGCCACCATTTTACGTATCACAATATTCTGCTTTCTCATCATCTCTTCCATAACATCAATCCTTTTTTCCTGTACATCCACTTTCATCTTAATTTCCTTTTCCTCCTCATGTAAACCTTTAATATCCCCTTGCATCAATTTCATATCATTCTGCATTAATTTTACATTAGCATCCATCCTTTGAAAATTAAGATCCACTTTTTTAGAAAAATCTATAAACATTGTAGCCAATTTGTCCTGTTTTCCCATAATTTCATTTCTGTCTTTCACTCTTGCCTCATCCATCTTCTCAATTTTCTTAAATAGCTTCCCCAATTCTACCATTATCTGTATTTGATCAAGTGGTGGTGGTTCTGGTGATGATGTCGGAGGAGATGGATCTTCTGATAAAAGGTTCCCTTTTTTTTGGCTTCACAACTTCTTCTTCCTTGCCCTTTCCCCTTGCAACTTTATCCATTGTGATATCAAAAAGCAACTTCAACCCAGCAACTTTTCTTACACCCTCTTGTCTCTCAGTTTGAGGCTGCTCCAGAATTATAATCCAATTGTATTAAGTCACTCAGCAGACCAAAAATCAAACCATTAAAGAGTTAATATATCCACTGCAGGCAAGGAAGTTGCTATTGTTGATATTATGTGAAGGTCAAATGAGAAGCAGAAGGCAAACCAAGCAGAATGACGTAACTATATTCCAATAACAGGGCAGAGATACTTCAACAACCAAACATGCAATGCTGAGGGAAAAAGACTCCAAGCCGTTGTAATCCTAATGTGCAGTTAAGATCTTGCTGATATAAGCCAAATTTATATTCCACCTAATAATCCAATAGCTTGATTGAAGGCTTTCTCCAAAATTGGCAACAATTTATTGTAATCCACCTTGTAACAATGTTCCAGTAACCGGATCCCCCAATACTATCCAGGGACTAATATCCAAAATCTTGCAAGGAGGAAGGAAGGAGACGGGGAAGGAGGGGCAGAACAGGAACTCAAAAAAAGTCAAGAAAAAGCAGTGTGTATATTATATTAAAAGAAAAGTCCAGCACTTATCTATTTAGTACTCTATTACAGACGCCGTCCACCTCTTCTGCAATGGCTGCGGCTTTGCGGGGTGTCCCTCCTCCCTTCTTCTCCAAAGCCTCCAAAATCTCCAGCCACCCCTTTATCTCCATTCTTTCAACAGCACACTCACTCCAGAGTCTTCACCTTCCTATCCTCCTTTCCTTTCACTCCTTTCCGCCCGTAGGACTCCAAAAACTTCAGCCGTTGTTTCCCTTCTTTAAGTTTCACTTTCTACCACTGCTGCCATTATCCCTCCTTTCCCACCATCTTACTTTCTTTCACGTCCTCGATCCTTCACTCACTTGCCTTCCTTCGTTCCGTTCTCCAATCCACCCCCATCCACAATGCAGCCGGCAGTCTTAATTTCAGCCTTTATACTTTCGGCAAACTTACAACTTCTTGTTCCGATCTCCTCGATCCCGTTCACTGCGAAACCGCTGGAAAAGCTGCGGCTTTCGCCGCTTGCCCCCCCCCCCAGCCAAAACCGCTCTCGAACCCCGATCTTTGGATCAATTTGCTTGCCGGATCTTTACACTTTCCTCATGTAAAATCTTTTAAAATTATTTGTTATCAGATTTATTTCCTTGTTTATTTCCTCATTGAGAAGCGAGAGACCACAAAAAAGTGTGTTAACTCGTCGTCATCTTAGCCACGCCCCCTCCCTTACTTCTTAACAAATATAAAAATAACAGTATTATAAGAGGCTAATAATTGATTAGATGATGCTATATGTCTTTACATTTTTTTCTTTTGTATTTTTTAATTTATATTTTGTAAGGTTTTTTCTATGTTTGTTTGCAAAATTTAATTAAAATTATTTTAAAAAAAACTTTCTTGCCAAGCATACACAGCACAGCTCATTTGTGTACATACCCATCCTGGAATAATGCAACAGGTTTTAGGAATGCAAAGCACAGTCTGCTGGGATCGTATTTATTTGAATGTTGTTACATCCTTTCTTATAGCACTTAGATAGCAGCAGGGGTTCTTACACTGTGATAGGTTTAGCAGGGAAATCCAAGCTGTTGTGTCCAATTAGTGATAAATGCTAAGACCAAGGATTTCCAGACAACCCTGGAAGGAATGTAGGAGTGGGATCTACAGAAGAAGCACATGGGCAGGTTAGTGGAAGCTTGTGGTTTGGGTGTTCTGAAATAGCTGTGAGACATCTCTACCTAGTTTTGCCCTTTTGACTTGTTCAGGTCTGATGCTTACTAAGTCTGTTGATTTTACAATGAGCGCTAGAGAGTAGTTGGGACTAAAAAGGAGGCAATACAAATCAGGGCTAGGGTAATAAATGAGTAACATCTTAATTGTGTGAATATAATACTTGATAATATTTGCACTAATGGAGCTATTTTGTGCCAAGAGGAGTCTGGAGAGACTTTTCAAATGCCAATTTTTTGTGTGCATGTGTGTTTTCCCTGGGAGGAATTAGTGATGCTGGCTTAGAACAATGACCTTAAAAACATCTTAAAGAGGACTATTGTGATGTTAAAAATCTATAAATAAAAATAGCATTATGCAAAACATAATTGAATAACTGTTTCAAATAATGCATTATTTCAGAACAAGATACTGTTAATTATATTATACAAACAAGCCACACCAAATTATCTTATTCAGTGCTCATGACTTTGAGAGCTGAGTCTCCATAGAATAAAGATTATTTCACTGTAGAATAAGTACAACACTATATTGTGTCTATTAAAAGGAGGGATAGTTGATGTTGAACTTTCTTTTTAAAAATAGCAGCTTCTAGTTCAAAAGGGTTATAGCTGTGAAGTATCAGATTAAGATCTCTCTTTTCCTTAATAATGATTTTCATTATAAGGTTTAAAAAGGATTTGTAAATCACATCAAATTTGATGTGATTTTTATTAACAGAAAAACAGCATTAGAGCTTCTTACTGAGAAGGGAGTGATGGTAGGGAGGAAAAGGCCACTTAACTCTTCTTGTTTAACTCTTTTTTTCTTCTTGCTGTTTTCTCACCCAAAAGTGCCCCCCACACAAAAAAGTTTATGTCCATGGAAGATTTCTTCTGGGTCTATGGATTTTTTTGTAGATACACTGCAGAAAGAAAAAGGGCTAAGAGACCCATGTCTATCCTTCTGTTGTATGTATAATTGGGAAAAGTTTGGTTGAACTGTTTGTTGAACTTTTTTTGTCTTTCATATGAATGTCTGGAATCCTTCTCTCTTAGTAGACAATGTGACAGAGAAGTATAGAAAAGAAGAATCTTACTCCAGGATTTGCATTATGTACATCTGTTAATTAATTAATTAATTAATTTATATACCACCCTATCCAAAGGACTCTGGGAGGTGTACACAAGTTAAAATCAATATACAAGTAAAACAATTTTAAAAAACCTTAAAAACATAACAATATTACACCCTGCCATGCAATCTATTATCTAAAAACAAATACAAAATCTACAAAAACCTTTAAAAATTAATTACAGGAGGGGGAAAGCCTCAGATGAGCCAAAAGGAGGAGCTTGTTGACAATCCCGGCCCCCAGACCCATTTTGCCAACCATCTCTTCAATTCTTTCCTAAATGGTAGCAACTATGCCTGGAGGAGGTTCCATAAAGTAAAATCGAAAAGAAGGCCCTTTTCCTTGTGCTGGACAGGCGAGCCTCCCCAACAGCTAGGACCTGAAGGGTGCCCTCTCAGTTTGCTCTTGTAGAACGGGTCGATGTCCTAGGGATGATATGGTCCCTGAGGTATCCTGGTCCCTTCAGATCTCTTTTTGACAGTTTCAACAAGCTTTTAATTGCCCACTTGGTTAACTTTAAATGAGTCTTAATTTTTTTAGAGAATTAGGATTTAAGTAGCTCTAATTGCCTGCTTTTTCCTTTGTAGACCATTCAGAGAGATGGTAGCATTTAACTGAAATTTATTCAGTTTATTTTCATCTCTGATTCGTGAGCTGTTTTCATGTAATGGCAGCAACAGGTTTGTTCATGCTTTCCCTTTTATTTTGAACAACACATGCTTCTAGACCATTAGAGTTTTATATATTTGCTCATTTGTGCAATGTGTAAAATTGGAAGGATGCTGGCTCATGATGATTAGAAAGTCATCTTTAGACAATGAATTCCACTTTCTTAATCAAAGTTTGTGGAAGTCCTACATGATTTATTCGATTTTACTTTATTTAACGTTGTTGATTCTACTTACTTTTTATTTTATTTTTTTTTTTGGATGTTTGGTCAGTTTTTTATTTTGTACTGCTGTGTTTTATTGATTTTAGTAGTCCAGTTTTATACTGGGGATTGTTGGTCTTTTTTGTGGAGGGCTGTGGTGGTTTAGTGGTTAAGATGCTGAATCTGATGACTGGAAGGTCAATAGGTCAGCAATTCAAGACCCGCGTCCTGCATTTTATTTTATTTATTTATTAAACTTATATCCTGCCCTTCTAGAAAAAACTTTTCTATTCATGGCGGCTTACAGCATAAAATTCAAAAATACAAACTGACACAAATATTAAAACTTTCATATAAAACCGCTCAAAACCCAAATAACCTAATAAGAAAGCCTATGTTGGAAGCAGTGGGGCAGAATAAAATGCCTAACAATCGACCAATGGTAAAATATTGCCAAAGACCTCTTTAAAAAGGGAAGTTTTCAATTGCTTTTTTTAAAACATGGGAAAATGATATCAGGAACAGCTCCATTGGGAGGGAATTCCACAGCATTGGTGTTGCCACCGAGAAGGCCCTCTTCCTAGTCACAGCCTTTCTAGCTAATCTCGGAGTTGGAACCTGGAGCTGCATCATCATGGAGGAGCGAGTGATGCAGGCTGTCGTCCTGAGTATAAGACGTTCCACCACGTAGGAAGTGATGGAGTGAGTTCTTGTCTCTGTCCCAGCTCCTGCCAACCTAGCTGTTTGAAAGCAAGAAATGGCAAGTAGATAAATAGGTACACTTCAGTAGGAAGGTAAACATTACATGTCTAGTCATGCCTTCCACATGTCCACGGAAACATCTGCAAATGCAGATAACACTGGATCTTTGGCTATAAACAGAGATAAGCACTGAACTCTAGAGTTGGATATGACTGGCTTTCAAGCAAGGGTGACCATTACCTTTACCTTCTTTAATAATGCTATGTTATGTCTGTTTCCACGTGCACTGCACAGAGTGATAATTTGGTCATTTGGGTGGTAGAATGAATGAATGATGAATGAGTGAGTGAGTGAGTGAGTGAGTTAGTGAGTGAGTGAATAAAGTAAAATACATTGAAAGAACAGCAAGTAAGGAGTCCAGGAACCTAAGATACTATTCTATGTGAATATGGCAGCATTCTCTAACATTTAGATTTTCTAAAATGAATCTGAAACTGAAACCAGGAATCTAAATAAAGAGAGTTTCTCCACTTGCCTGCAATTTGATAAGATGTTTTTCAACAACAGTTCTCAAATCTGTAAAAATGTTTTTGCACATATTATAAAATTGCACAACATTGTAGTTAAAATTACTTTTAAAAATGAGAAGCCTGCTCTGTGTACTTGGAGTTTGCTTCACAGAAGGAAAATATACTTTTTTTATGCAGAGACGTTTAGTGCAAATTGTGGGAAGCACAATTGCAAAACCCAAAGTGTTCTTGGTCTCATACAGGTTGGGAGTACAGTGACTTCTTGACCATCTGTCTTGATGTGTTGAAGAAAGTTTGTTTTCTCAGGTATCAGTAGTTTTATGAAAATGTATCACATGTCTAATAGTAATGGGATTTCTGGGAGCTCTTATTCTGATGAAGTTCTAGTATTGTCCAATAGTACCACACTAGTTTAAAAAAGTTATCTCAAAGAGATCAGAGTAGGATAAAATTTTACTTCAAAGCATAAACTTATAAGAATGAGAAATGTCTATAAATTTTATTTATCCATTGTAAGCCAGACCCTATTTTTTACAGCTCTTTACCAGCAGATGATAAATTTATGGAGCTACCTAAGAATAAAATTTTAACCTCTGTTCCAGAAAGAATGGAAGCGCGGCGCCAAAATGGCCGCCGCGCTCTTTGCGGGGCCCCCCCACCGGACGAAACCATCCGGGTAGTTAGGGGCGTGGCCAGCACCCTAATAAAAGGGGCTGGCCACGAGGCAGCCGTGCTGCCATTTTGGCGAACCGACGGAGCGGAGAAGTTTTTTCTCCTTACCTCCGTCGCTCGTGTCCTCTTGGGGGAAGCCTTTTTGGGCAGCTTTCTCTTGTTTTAGGCTTCCTAGCTACCTTAGCCATGCCCTCGAAGAAGAAGGCAGCCGCGAACGTGGCTCGATCGGCGCGGAGGCGTCAGCCGGGTCGGAGGACCGCGACTGCGCCCGTTCCGCAGCCACCTTTAGCAGACCCCACCGGGAACGGTGGGATGGGATCGGTAGCTCCTTGGCCTGATGCGCGGAGCATACCTGCTGCCCCGGACGGGGCCTCGGCCCTTGGCCCGGTGCGAGCCATGGAGGGTGGTTGGGTTCCCTGCCTTTGCAGGGCGTTCCCACGGCTCCCCAGGGGCTGAGCATGGGCTCTTGGCCTTATCTGGCCCCTGGGGCTCAGGGACCTGGACAGGTACCCGTGAATTATGGGCCGGTTGCCCAATTGCCCCCTGTTGGGGCCGGGGCCTATGTCGATGTGGAGGCCCTCCTGGCCCAGGTGGCGGCCCTTGAAGCGTCCTTGGCAAGGGCCAACCAAACAGGGGTGTCTCTAGGTTTTCAGGTGCCCCCTTTGGCCGCCGAACAGCGGCCGGCGATGGGTCGGGTTGAGCCACCTGAGGCGCGCGGGCCGGTGGTGGCCACTGCCTCGCAGCTCCCCACCCCACAGGTGCAGCAGTCTGGTGCTGGTCTGGCCCCGTCGACGAGCTCAGCTTCGGTCGTGAGCTCCGACGCCCCCAGCGGGCCGGAACCCCCGGTGGGGGCGGCCCGCGGGGGTGCAGCGGGTGAGTATGCAGTCCAAGCTAATGCACCCACACAACTGACTTCCTTGGGGGGGGCTGTTCAATGGCCTTGGCCTCGCTCGGGTGGCCCGGCGGCCCAATGGCCCCCGGCCCACCCAGCGACTTTGCCCGTGACACAGGGCCTGGGTCGGGGTGGTGCCCCCAATGTGCTGGAAATGTGTTGGGGATCCCCGGGCTGGCTCAGGCTCATTTTCCTTTGCCCGTAGTTCCCTCAGTGCCGGTGTCGGCTTTGCCAACAGCAGTGTATTCCTTGCCCTTGGGGGACCATTTGGCCCAGTCTACCAAGGAAAAGATTTGGAGGGGCGAGTATGTAGATATCTTCTCCCTTCTAAATAGGGAGCCGACCAAGGAAGAGAGGGAGGGGCTGGACGAGAAGGATAAGGAGCTGGCACGTCGTCGTAAGCCGCCACGCACGTGGGCAAATTGGTTGCCAGCGTACCTGATTTACATGGCCGTTTACCTCAGGGCTAGGCCGGATTTGGCTATCCCTATGGTCCAGTATCTGGACAATATTTACCGGGCTATGGTTGACTTCCCGGGTCCGTCATGGCTGGCTTACGATGAAGAATTCCGCATGAGGATTCCACTGCACCCAGAGATGAGGTGGGATGAGCCCTGCCAGAAGCTGTGGCTTCTGTATATGACCCCCACGCGCCCGGCGCCTGGGGAGAGATACCATTGTGGACATGCGGTCCAACGAGCGGCCCCGGTACAGGTACCCCGCCAAGTGGCGTGGCTGGGGGTTCCAGCCCGCCTGCTGTGCTGGACCTTCTCGTCCAATGGTTCTTGCAACAGGAAAAATTGCAAGTACAAGCATGAGTGCCCCTCTTGTTCTGGCCCCCATGCTGCCTCCGCCTGCCCCAGGCCGGGAGGGTACAGGGGCAGGGGTAGGGGCGGACAAGGGGCAGGTAAGACTCCCATGGAGGGAGCGGGTTCACCAAAAGGCCCCCTCCCCAATTAATGTCGACTTGCTGGAGAGTTGGCTCGCATTGTACCCGAGGAGAGCAGACGCTGTGTACCTCCTTCACGGTTTTCAACTGGGTTTTCGTATTCCTTTCACGGGGGATAGGTCACCGCAGGATGCACCTAACCTTTTGTCACTTAGGGGAAGGGAGGAGGTGGCTGCCGCCAGCATTAATAAGGAGATTGCTGCAGGCAGGGTCGCTGGCCCTTTCCCCGCACCCCCGTTCCACAACCTTAAAGTGTCTCCGCTAGGACTAGTGCCCAAGAAGTCCCCGGGCGAGTTCCGCCTGATTCACCATTTGTCCTACCCAGCCGGCCACTCGGTCAATGATGCTATCCCTGATGACCTTTGTTCTGTCGGGTATACATCCTTTGACCAGGCATTGCGCATGGTGCGCTCATGTGGCCCGGGTGCACTGTTGGCTAAGTGTGACATTAAGTCGGCGTTTCGCCTCTTGCCCGTGCACCCGGGTGACTTCGAGTTGCTGGGTTTCAAATTCCGGGGTGATTATTATTTTGACAAAGCCATGCCATTCGGCTGTTCCATATCCTGCTCGGCTTTCGAGCGTTTCAGTACCTTCCTGCAGTGGGCATTTGTCCGTAGGTCAGGGTCTCGGTCTGTAGCCCATTACCTGGATGACTTTTTATTCGGGGGTGAACGGGGCTGGGACACGTGCACACGTCTCCTCAACACATTTCAGACGCTAATGGAGGAACTCGGTGTCCCTTTAGCGCCCGAAAAGACCGAAGGCCCGTCTAATAAGTTAATATTCCTGGGGGTGGAAATTGACACGGTAGCGCAGGCGTCTAGGTTGCCCGCAGACAAGGTGTCAAGGATAGTGGCCCTTATATCAGACTTGCTGGCTAAGCGCAAGGCATCCCTTCGGGGACTGCAGGTGCTACATGGACATCTCAATTTCGCTTGCAGGGTGGTCGCACCTGGCAGGGCATTTGCTCGGTGCTTGTGCGACGCCATGGCAGGCTTATCGAGGCCCCATCATAGGGCGAGATTGACACGGGGCATCAGGGCAGATCTGCACGTACGGCTCCAGCTCCTGAGGGAGTTCAATGGGGTCTCATTTTGGAGGTCTGACCTCCTGGCTTCGCCCCAATTTCAAATTCAGTCTGATGCCTCGGGATCCCTTGGTTATGGGATGTACTTCAATGGGAAGTGGGCATATGGTGGATGGCCACCAGCCTGGTCAGGCACGGGTCGCCTGAGGGATCTCACATATTTGGAATTTTTCCCATACTGGGGGCCTTGATGCTATGGGGTGAGGAGTGGGCCAACTCTGTGGTGCATTTCTGGTGTGTCAATGCGGCTGTTGTCCACATTGTCAACTCACAGACCTCTAAATCTCCCAGGGTCATGGATCTTGTGCGCCAGTTTGTATTGCGCAGCCTGCGCCTCAATGTACTGTTCAGTGCCAGGCATGTCCCGGGGGTGAATAATGAAATTGCTGACGCTTTGTCCCGCCTGCAGATCTCCCGGTTCCGTGCCTTGGCTCCGGATGCGGAGGAATTTCCCTCGCCACTACCGCAGGAGATATGGACCATTGGCAAGGAGAGGTGAACCGGGCGATAGGCATGTCACTGGCGCCACGCACGCGTAAGGCGTATCACCACGCGTTGGTTGCATTTCGGACCTTTTGTTCCCAATCTCGCCTGCCAGATACCTGGCCGATCCCAGTGGCCCACATCCTCCGTTTCATGGTTTACCTGCACGCCCAGGGCCTGGCACCCCGCACCACAGCATCTAGGCTATCAGCGCTGGCTTTTATGGCCAAGGTGGGAGGTCACGCGGACAGTAACGCTGATTTCCGTGTGAGACATGTTTTGGAGGGGTGGGTGCGGGAACGTGTGCGTTGCCTGGACGACCGTCACCCAATTTCCCCTGGGGTACTTACCCAACTGGCACGAGGCTGGCATGACCTATGTTTCGATAGGTATGAGGCACCCCTGTTTCGTGCGGCTACAACGGTGGCCTTTTTTGGAGCGCTCCGCATCAGCGAGCTTATGATGCTGTCTAAGGCGGATGCAAGTCGTAGGGCACTGGAACTCGAAGATGTCTATGTTGCTATGATTGGGCTCAGTTGAGGATACGCTCCTCTAAAACAGATCAGCACGGTGTAGGCAGTTGAGTAATACTGCTACGATGTTCCTTGGAAGACATCTGTCCGGTTGGTGCCCTACAGGAGTTTCTTGCACTGTGTGGCACGCACCATGCCCCGTTTTTCTGTCACCAGGGTGGGTCTCCCCTCACTCAGCCATTCCTGCAGGATGGGGGCGGTTTCTACTGCAGCTACTTTTGGGTACTCTGGGGCTGAAATACGCCGCATGGGAAGGTGGGGATCACATTGTTTTCAGTTTTGTGTTCACCCTCTTCAACCGTGAGTGCCAGTTTAGTCACTGCAATGTTTCTCACCCCCCCTTTTTTCCTTGACAGACCCTGGGTGTCGTTTTACACCGGTGACAGTAGGGCTGGTGGGCCGTTGCCACGTGCACAGGGCAGCGCGTTACGCTGCACAGGGCAGCGCGTTACGCTGCACAGGGCAGCGCGTTACGCTGCGGTGACAGAGTGGGACCCCGACTGGGACTGGGTGCATCCGCACATCTCAGGTGGTGTGGTAAGCGCGGCATGTTATGGCGGGAACTGTTGCCATTCCTTTTCTACATCAGGGATGCTGACCCGCCTGATGTCCTGGTTATTCACCTTGGGGGCAATGGTTTCGGACAGGTCACTGGCCTATCGCGGAAGCTTGCGATTTGCAGTCACCTGGCCTACTCACATTATGTGTGGCCTGCCACACCCCTCATTTGGTCGGACATGATACCGCAGTATGCTTACAGGGGAGCGTTTGGCCTCCAGGCGCTTGACTGGGCTCGTCGCTCCAGGGCTATTGCCCGGTTCCTTTTTGATATGGGTTGGGGACGCGTCATTCGCCTCCCCATCATCAGTCTGCAAAATTATGAGCTTTATTCAGGGGAGGGGGCCCATCTGTCGCGAGGAGGTATGGACCTCCTGCTGAGTGATTGGCGAGCAGGCCTGTCGACCGAGCTGACGGTCTTGGGGGGAGGCGTCGAGCCTTTATTGAAGCCTCTCCGGGTGGCGGGTAGCACTGGTAAGGTAAACATTTATGACCCACAGGTATCCGGCAGGTTCGCAATTGACTGGACAACACTAGATAGGCATAAGTTGTTTAAACGTTGTCCGGTCAACGACGAACCAGGCGAGGGGGTGATGGTTACCACTAGACAGCTGGAATCACCCCCTGATTTTATGGATACACGTCAGAGGGTGGGGTCATTAGTTAGATATTGACTACGGTCAACAATTTGTTTGTTGTCAACAAACAAATTGATACAAATAGATACATTGTAACAATTGCCGTTGGCAATTTTGGGTGGTACCTTACCAGTGTTACTTCGGCCTGCTTGCCTTAAGAATTATGATTGGTCGTTTTACCAATAGAAATTTATAATTCGGACTAGGGCTTGAATCAATAAATGTGGGCCATGCCGTTATCCACTTTCATTTGTGTCTGAGTCCATCATTGGGGGGTGCGCCTGCAATGGAAGCGCAGCGCCAAAATGGCCGCCGCGCTCTTTGCAGCCCCCCCCCACCGGACGAAACCATCCGGGTAGTTAGGGGCGTGGCCAGCACCCTAATAAAAGGGGCTGGCCACGAGGCAGCCGTGCTGCCATTTTGGCGAACCGACGGAGCGGAGAAGTTTTTCCCCCTCCACCCCCTCCCTAGTTAACAGTGTGATTTCTTGGTCGCTTCGGGGCCGGGTGGGAATTTTTGGCTGGGACTCGCAATTGGCCTTTGAGTCCTGGCTTTTTCGCCCATCCCACACTGTTGCTATGGTTTGATATAGGGGTTTGTCTGTGCTACTGTTGACTTTGGTCACATTGGCGGGTAGCACTGGTAAGGTAAACATTTATGACCCACAGGTATCCGGCAGGTTCGCAATTGACTGGACAACACTAGATAGGCATAAGTTGTTTAAACGTTGTCCGGTCAACGACGAACCAGGCGAGGGGGTGATGGTTACCACTAGACAGCTGGAATCACCCCCTGATTTTACGGATACACGTCAGAGGGTGGGGTCATTAGTTAGATATTGACTACGGTCAACAATTTGTTTGTTGTCAACAAACAAATTGATACAAATAGATACATTGTAACAATTGCCGTTGGCAATTTTGGGTGGTACCTTACCAGTGTTACTTCGGCCTGCTTGCCTTAAGAATTATGATTGGTCGTTTTACCAATAGAAATTTATAATTCGGACTAGGGCTTGAATCAATAAATGTGGCCCATGCCGTTATCCACTTTCATTTGTGTCTGAGTCCATCATTGGGGGGGGGGGGGGGGTGCGCCTGCAAAACAGTTTGGATGCTGGTAGCCCTAACAATCACATTATCAGTCTTCGCATGACTGCACAAAAGCTCCCAATGCTGCTTCAACAAGGAAGCAAATGTATATTTGCATACACACGCATGTGAGCATGCACACACACAAACAAAATACTCCAAGCTATCAGACTTAATACCCTGTATGACCAGAGAGAATGATAGTGGCGCTGCATAGCATCTTGAAAGAATTCAACTCCTGGGATCCATTCCAGGCAGCAAATTAGAATTAAATCACACTATTATTCATTCATTCATTCATTCGTTTCTTGTACTTCTATAGCCGCCCAACTCACAAAGACTCTGGTGGCTCACAATTTTAAAACCCACTAAAACAGATAAAACCACATTAAAAGGAATAAATTCCATTTAAAAATCCCACCCGCAAACATTAAAAAGAGAGAGAATTGCATTGTTATTAAACCAACCAGCAGGCGGGGGTTACCCCTCCTTCAGAACCCCACACCTGCCCCACCAACCAGGTTTTCAGTTCTTTCCTGAAGGGCAGCAATTCCGTCTACAGCATTAGTTCCACTGGCAGGAGGTTCCATAGGGCCGGTGTGGACACAGATAAGGTCTTCCTTCTTGTGCTAGAGAGACAAGCCCCTCTAGCAGATGGTACAAGTAGAGAGCCCCTCTGATCCGCTCTGGTTGAACGGACAGACATTGCAGGCGCACCCCCCAAAGAAAGACTCAGACACCGGTATATGGATAAAGGCATTGGGCCACTTTTATTGAATAATGCCCTAGTCCGAATTATAACTTTCAGTTGATACTCATCCAATTATAATTCTTTAAGGCAAGCAGGCCGCAGTAACACTGGTAAGGTTCCTCCCAAAATTGCCAATGGCAATTGGCTACAATGTATCCATGTTGTATCAATTTGTTTGTTGACACAAACAAATTGTTGACCGTAGTCAATAAACTATCTACTGACCCCACCCTCTGACATGTATCCGTCAAATCACGGGGTGATGCATGCTGAAAAGCTCGTGCCATCACCCCTTGCCTGGTTCATCGTTGACCGGTCAACGTTATTACACCTGTACCTGTCTAAGTGTTGGCCAGTCAATTGCGAACCTGCCGGATACCTATGGGTCATAAATATTTACCTTACCAGTGCTACCCGCCTAAGTGACCAAAGTCAAGAACAAAAAAAAACCCTATATCAAACCTCAGCAACACTGTGGGATGGGCAAAAAAGCCAGAACCCAAGGGCCAGTTGTGGGTTCCAACCAAAAATTCCCACCCGGCCCCGAAGCGACCAAAATATCACACTGTTCACTAGGGAGGGGGTGGAGGGAAAACTTCTCCTCTCCATCGCTCTTTTAAAATAGCAGCTCAGCTGCCTCGTGGCCACCCCTTTTATAGAGGGGTGGCCACGCCCCCTAACTCACCCGGATGTCTGAGTCCGGGTGGGTGGGGCCCGCAAAGAGCGTGGCGGCCATTTTTGCGCCGCGCTTTCATTGCAGGCGCACCCCCCAAAGAAAGACTCAGACACCGGTATATGGATAAAGGCATTGGGCCACTTTTATTGAATAATGCCCTAGTCCGAATTATAACTTTCAATTGGTACTCATCCAATTATAATTCTTTAAGGCAAGCAGGCCGCAGTAACACTGGTAAGGTTCCTCCCAAAATTGCCAATGGCAATTGGCTACAATGTATCCATGTTGTATCAATTTGTTTGTTGACACAAACAAATTGTTGACCGTAGTCAATAAACTATCTACTGACCCCACCCTCTGACATGTATCCGTCAAATCACGGGGTGATGCATGCTGAAAAGCTCGTGCCATCACCCCTTGCCTGGTTCGTCGTTGACCGGTCAACGTTATTACACCTGTACCTGTCTAAGTGTTGGCCAGTCAATTGCGAACCTGCCGGATACCTATGGGTCATAAATCTTTACCTTACCAGGGCTACCCGCCACACGGGGAGGCTTCAATGAAGACTCACCGCCCCCCCCCCCAGACCGTCAGCTCGGTCAACAGGCCTGCTTGCAAATCTTCCAAAAAGAGGTTCATACATCTATCCGACAGGTGGACCCCATCCCCTGCATACAGATCATAATTTTGTAAACTAATGGTGGGGTGTCGGACGACCATCCCCAAACCCTTGTCTGCCACGAAGCGGGCAACTGCCCTGTTCACCGAGCGACGAGCTCGGTCAAGGGCACGGAGGTCAATTCCTCCCCTGAAAGCGTGACATGGTATGATGTCCGACCAAAGCAGCCTGGTGAATGGCCACACATAGTGCAAATAAGCTAGGTCTCTGCAAATCGCGAATTTTAAAGAAAGGCCAGTGACCTGGCCGAGGTCATTGCCCCTGAGGTGCAGTACAAGGACATCAGGTGGTTCAGCATCCCTAATGGAGAAAAGGAATGGCAACAGTTCCCGCCATCTCATTCCACGCTTACCGTACCAACGTATGCATGCGGCCGCACGCAGTCCAAGCTGGGGTCCCCACTCTGTCGCCGCAGCGTACTGAGCTGCCCAGTGCACATAACTGTGGCCCACCAGCCATACTGCCACCGGTGTGCGGGGACACACAGGGTCTGTAAGAGACAAAAGAGAATAGTGACTTAAATGGTATTCATGTCTGAAGAGGACGAACATACAATGCAAAACGCATAGATCCCCATCTTCCCATACGGCGGCGTATATCAGCCTCAGAGTACCCAAATGCAGCTGCAGTTGAAGCAGCACCTATTCTAAATGAATGGGTGCCGTAACGAGCCCCAGGGAGGCCAACACTGGAAAGTGCCATACCGGTCACCTTCCAAAATTGAAATTTAGTAAGGGGAGACCCATCCTGGTGGCAGAAAAACGGGCCAGGGTGCGTGCCATGCACTGCCAAGAACTCCTGTAGGGCACCAACCGGACAGATGTCTGCAATGGAACATCGTAGCAGTCTAACTCCACTGCCTACGCCGTGCTGATCAACTTTTGAGGACCGTATCCTCAACTGAGCCCACTCATTAGAAACATAGACATCATCGAGTTCCAGTGCCCTACGAGTCGCATCCGCCTTAGACAGTAGTACCAACTCACTGCTGCGGAGCGCTCCAAAGAAGGCCACCGTGGTAGCCGCATGAAAAAGAGCTGCCTCATACCTGTCAAAACATAGGTTAGGCCAGCCTCGTGCAAGGTGTGTGAGTACCCCTGGGGAAATTGGGTGCTGAGTGTCCGGGCGGCGGCCACGTTCCCGTGTCCACCCCTCCAAAACATGCCGTATGCGAAAATTGTTCATGCTGTCAGCAAAAAACCCCACCTTGGCAATAAATGCCAATGCTGACAGCCTTGATGCTATAGTGCGGGGCGCGGGGCCCTGACTGTGTAAATGAACCATGAATTGTAAAACCTGTTCCACTGGAATGGGCCACACCTCTGGCAACTGAAGTTGCACACGGAAACTATTAAATTGAACGAAAGCATGATGATACGCCTTACGCGTGCTGGGCGCCAAGGACATGCCAATCGCCCGGTTCACCTCTCCTTGCCAAATGTCCAAATCTCGGCCGGAAGTGGCGAGGGGAATTCCTCTGCGTCCAGAGCCAAGGCGCGGAACTGGGGGATCTGCAGGCGGGATAAAGCATCAGCAATATCATTATCAATGCCTGGTACATGTCTGGCCCTGAAAAGCACGTTGAGGCGTAGGCTACGTAACACGAATTGGCGAACTAAGGCCATCACCCTGGGTGATTTAGATGTCTGAGCATTGACAATGTGCACTACTGCAGCATCGTCACACCAAAAATGGACCACAGAGTCGGCCCACTTCTTGCCCCATAGCATCAAAGCTCCCAGGATTGGAAAAAACTCAAGGAATGTAAGATCACGGAGGCAATCCGTGCCCCGCCATTCTGGAGGCCATTGGCCATAAGCCCACCTCCCCTGGAAGTAAATCCCATATCCCAGGGAGCCGGAGGCATCCGACTGCACTTGAAACCTAGTTGAAACTAAAAGGTCGGACCTCCAAAAGGATACCCCGTTGAAGTCCCGCAGGAATGAGAGCCAAACCAAAAGGTCAGCCTGCATGCCCCTGGTTAGTCGGACCCTATAATGGCGCCTTGTCAGGCCAGACATGGCATCGCACAGGCGCCGAGCAAATGCCCTGCCAGGCGTAACCACCCTGCAGGCAAAGTTAAGATGGCCATGCAGTACCTGAAGCTCCCTAAGTGACACCTTACATTTGGCCAGCAAGGCCAAAATCAACGAAGAGATCCGGGTAACTTTGTCAATGGGTAACCGGGATGCCTGTGCGACCGTGTCAATTTCGATACCCAGAAATGTGAGGGTAGTGGATGGGCCCTCGGTCTTTTCGGGCGCTAAAGGGACACCCAGTTCCTGCATTAGCGTCTGAAATGTGGTGAGGAGACGCGTGCACGTGTCCAAGCCCTGTTCACTCCTGAACAAAAAGTCATCGAGGTAATGGGCTACAGACCGAGACCCGGACCTGCGAACAAAGGCCCACTGAAGGAAGGTGCTAAAACGTTCAAATGCTGAACAGGATATAGAGCAGCCAAAAGGTATGGCCTTATCTACATAGAACTTCCCTTGGAATCTAAAACCCAATAGCTCAAAGTCCTCAGGGTGCACTGGCAACAATCGGAATGCCGATTTGATGTCGCATTTTGCCAAGAGGGCACCAGGACCACAAGAGCGCACCATTCGCAGGGCTTGGTCAAAGGACGTATACCTGACTGAACAAAGGTAATCAGGGATAGCATCATTGACAGAATAACCTGCCGGGTACGATAAATGGTGGATTAAACGAAATTCCCCCGGGGCCTTTTTGGGTACCAACCCCAGAGGGGAGACCTTCAGGTTGGGAAAGGGTGGCACAGAAAATGTGCCCTCTTGGCCCCAACCTCCTTAGCAATACTCAGGGCAGCCACCTCCTCTCTACCCTTCAGGGACAGTAAATTGGGTGCATCTTGGGGTCCCTGCACTCCTTTGAATGGGATTCGGAAGCCCCACTGGAAACCCTCAAGGAGGTACTTCGCATCCTCTCTCCGTGGATAAGTTGAGAGCCATCGCTCCAACATATACACATTAACTGGGGAGGGGGCCTTTTGCCTGGCTAGCTCCCTCAGCAGCCGCTCTGCCCGCTCCCTGTCCACCTCTACCTCTGCCCTGTGACCCGCCTGCCCGCGGACACGCGGCGGCGGCGTGGGGGCCAGCGCAAGAGGGACACTCATGTTTGTATTGGAACTGCCGCTTATTGCACACAGCAACCGGGCTGGAACCCCCTGCCCCGCCAGCTGGCGGGAAGCCTGCATTGGAGCAGCTCGCTGAATGGCATGGCCACAATGGTACCTATCCCCAGGCGCCGGACGCGTTGGGGTCATGTACAATAGCCACAATTTCTGACAGGGCTCATCCCATCTCATCTCCGGGTGCAAGGGCACCCTCATTCTGAATTCCTCATCGTAAGCCAACCACGATGGGCCAGGACAATCCACCATCGCCCTGTAAATATTGTCCAAATATTGGACCATAGGAATGGCCAGGTCTGGCCGGGCCCTGAGATACACCGCCATATAAATAAGATACGCGAGCAACCAGTTGGCCAGGTACGTGGTGGCTTACGACGGTGGGACAGCTCTTTGTCTTTGTCATCCTGTCCCTCTCTCTCCTCCTTAGTGGGCTCACGGTTCAATAGGGAGAATATATCCACGTACTCCCCCCGCCAAATGTTTTCCCTCGTGACCTGGGACAAATGATCACCAAGGGGCAACGAATAACCAGCCATCGGCAAAGCCGTCACCGGCACATTAGGTACCCGGGGCATATGCAGCGGAACCTGGACAGTCCCTGCGATGCCCGGCACTGGCCCGGGGGCGGAAACCCCCTCCCCCAACGTTGCACCAGCATGGAACCAAGGGGCACTGGGATAAGGTGGCAACTGATGCCCACTCGCCTCGACATTACGAGGCCATGGCCACTGAACCCCACCATTGGAAGTGGACTGTGATGTGGGTGCATTAACTTGAACCAGATACTCACTAGTTGCACCCCCGTGAGCCGCCCCCACTGGGGGTTCCGGCCCACGGCAGGCGTCGGAGCTCGCGACCAGAATTGAGCTCTGGGGCCACGCCTGACCACTCTCCTGCTGTAGCTCTGGCCGAACAGGGAGCTGCGAGACACCGGCCGGGGTAGGCCGGAGCGTCTCCAGCAGCTCAACCTGGCTGGCCGCTTGCTGCAGTGTGGCGGCCATTGAGGTAGGCGGAGGACCCAAAGGTGCCCCCGCAGCAAATGAAGGGCCACCAGGCACGGGGTTGTGTGCCATCCCTAAGGATGCCTTGAGCACAGCTAAACGCATTAGCAATGCATCGACTGCCACAGATCCCCCAGGATAGAGTGGGCCGGGTGGGCCGGACGGCCCACCAGGCATTGGACCAGGAACCCCGGTATGAGAGCCCGGGCCCGAGTAGGGCCATGCCCAAAACTCCGGCCCATGAGGGGCCGGAGGTGGAACGTGCTGGGCACCAGCACCGGACCCACCCCCGCTGCCTGGGCCCATGGCCGGTATCTGCGGGCCGAGGGCCAAAGCTCAGGAAGGGCCAGCGGAAGGCTGACCGGCCGAGGGCCAAGCAGCCTGCATCGCCCCACCGGTATCAGTGGGGGTAGAGTCCTGGTGCGTGGGCGCAGCCCTGGTCCTCCGACCCAAGTGCTGGCCCCCACGCTGCGCAGGGCCAAAAGTCCTCCCCGCGGGCTGCGGCTTCGTCACAGAGGCCCTCCGTTTGGGAGGCATATCGAAGGAGCAGGATCCCTTTCCAGGGATTGAAGAGCGGAAAAAGGCACAGAGGAGCCAGCAAGCCAAAGGCTCCGTGCAAAATCCTTCCTTCCCAGCCGGGAAGGACCAAGGGGAAACAAGCAGCGACAGAGAAAACTTCTCCTCTCTGTCGCTCTTTTAAAATGGCAGCTTGGCTGCCTCGTGGCCACCCCTTTTATAGAGGGGTGGCCACGCCCCCTAACTCACCTGGATGTCTGAGTCCGGGGGGGCGCAAAGAGCGCGGCGGCCATTTTGGCGCCGCGCTTTCATTCTTGGGGCAACACAGTCTCTTAGGTATCCTGGCCCACTACCATGTAGGGCTTTAAAGGTAATGACCAGCACCTTGAATTGTACCCGGAGGCAAATTGGTAACCAGTGCAGCTCCCGAAGCAGTGGTGTGTTCCTATTTGATTGTCATAATAATTTTAGAACAGTTTTAAATGTTGGGCATTTTAAAATGAGTTCTATAATCTGTAGTTTCCTCACTTTCTTTAACCTTTCTAAGAATCTTTGTTCTTTGATCCCTTGGAATTCCAATACGAACAGTGGGAAAATATAGACTGAATTGAAGATGCAGGGTAGGCAAACTAGTGTAAATGACAAATCAAAGTTTGTTGTTTCTGGTACTCAACGAACAGAGACTGGTTCCTATACAACAAAGATTCATAGTTTGACAGTGATGTTCTGTTCTCATCATGATAGAATTAACTGAGAAACTGAATTATATTGATTTGTAAGTATAATAATACCTATCCAAAAAAAACCAGAGGGGGTTTGGGGTTTTCATAAGCTGTAAGCCATAAGCATCAATATTAAAACAAGGTAAATAATAATAATAATAATAAAGTTTAATTTCTATCCCGCTTTCCTGATACAAGTGCCACTCAAAGCGGCTTACAACATATATAAATACAACAGAGCAAAATATACAATAAACTACAAAAGGCAATACACAATTAATATAATCAAAACATCAGAATATGCAAAAATACAATACAAAATATAAATAATTAAGCTATATCACAATGAGAAATTACACAAAAAAAAATCAACCTCAACCACCCAGCAGCCACAAAGGCATCCTATAGTTCAACGTCTGTGAGGCAGCTGCGTCGGCGGCGGCAATTGCTCCCACCTGTCTCTCCCCAACGGGGCCAGTGGCATGGGCTCCCGGGGCGAGACAGGGAGGTGATCGAGACGGTGGGCATCGTCATCCTTTTCTGCTCTCCGGGCGAGCCGTCCCGGAGAGCGAGGGCAGCTGTGTCGGCGGCGGCAATGGCTCACACCTGTCTCTCCCCAACAGGGCCGGTGGCGTGGGCTCCTGGGGAGAGACAGGGAGCTGCTCGAGGCGGCGGGTGTCGTCCTTTTCTACTTGAACTTGAACTTTTAAAGCTTGAACTATCTCTCTTTGCATGCAATGAGTCTATCTCATATATTTGTTTCACCTTTTAAGTTGCATTACTGAACTGAATGAACATTTGCACGATATTCTAATTTTCCGAGTTTCACCTGTACAAGTTTTCAATTAGCAATGGTTGCAGTTCTGCATTAAACAGCAGATTTTCTTCAGGTACAATTATTTGCACCAGTTCAGGATACCAGTTAATATGTAGTTTGCTATAAGGGACACCAAGGCTTCAGAGAGAAAATATCTCTTCTCTGATGCAAGTCCATTATTAATATAAAGGCCATGTATTTTTTCATTAGTAATTACAACAAAAGACAGTCAAAACACAAATGTATCTTTAAATAATGAGTCACATCTTATATAAAATAGTGAAATAAACTAGAATTACTTACAGTACATTATGAGAACCTTGCTGTCCATCTCCTGAAGTGCACTTGCAAACAATCATCCTGAGCTTGTTGTCTGCTAAAACTGTTTATTATGGCTGAAGATGTTAATTGTGTAGCATATAGTATGTAAAAGCTGTCATCTTTGGTAATAGAGGAACTTTTCCCCCAACAGTTTATTTTGCAATGTAAATCCTGACCTGGTTTGTTCTTGTTCACAAAACAAGAAAGTGTAAATGCTGACTTCTAAAATAATAATAAAAATGTGTTTCAGTCTTGGAGATAATTCATACAAAGGTGAAGCTGATAAAAGAAAAAAAAGATGCTTGAGACATATTGCACAAATTGTGTAAATCAGGATTTGGAGGCAAGAATTCTCAGGGATTGGAGAATTTGCAAGAGTGTCTTGCTCATAAATAATATATTATCAAAATATCTTCACATCCTTACATTTATCAAATGTTCACACATGCCACTTTGCTTACCTAAAGGTAGTAGCTGAAGTACGTCTTTTCTAGGGATGTACATTTTTGCTTTGTGAGAATATGGTTTTGTGAGGTTCTGGATACAGGTGAGAATCAAAATTCCCTATGCAGAAAGCACAGTAAAAATTGATTCTCCATCCTAAATCCAAAATTTGGTTATTTTTCTTGCAAGATTCAGGGTTTGGGGGAGAGAACCAAACTATGGGTTTGGGGCAGAGAATCAATCTTTACTGTGCCTTCTGCAGGGGGAATTTTGATTCTCACCTGGGTCCACTACCTCTCAAAACCATATTCTCACAGGTAGAATCCTTTGCTTTTCAAACTGAGTGCTTTTTATAACCTTTTATGAAATCTACATATTACAGCTTCTTTTGTCCCAAAATGCAAGAGAGCTAACTTTCTTCTTTCTACACTGAGAGATGTGAAAAGAAGAGGCTATTGTAGGGCTGTTGACCAGAAAAGAGATTGTGACTGAGAACTATTTTTCTGCAAAATTAAGCAAAACTCTGTAAACCATGCTTTAGCACGAATAGCACTTTAACACAAACTAGCTTGAGTGACTGGCTCCGCCCGGGCAGTTTTTGGGGTGTTCTGCCCTACCCCCCAGTGTCTGTCAGGGCAGTGGTGCCCAATGGTTGCAGCTTATTGGCCTCCCACTCCCCCTTGGGGCTGGGGGGCTGACCCCCGGTGCTTGGTGATGAACCGGAGGTGTTCTCGGTGGTTCCTGAGCCTGACTCTGGGCCTTGCCAATTTCTCTTCCCCCCCCCCCTGCTCCCTCTTTTATCTTTCATCCATGCTGTGGTGTACCCTGACCATCCTCTTTGGCATGTTGTCCCTTTGGGTCCCACAAGAGTGATACCAGCCACCCAGCGCCCTGTTTCTGTTTTTCACCCCTGGTTTTCTGCCTGGTATCTGGGCCTTGCTTGCCTCTCCACCCCTGCTGGCCTCTTTTACTGTGTGTGGCCACTCCATGGCTGGCCCCAGCCTCCTCCTCTGTCTCTTCACCCAGGCAGGTCCCACAAGGGTGTGGTTTGTAGGTGGCAGAACTCGAGTGGGATTCCTTATGTTCCGATCCGGAGTCTGTGATGCTGCAGGAAGCTATGGCCACTACTCGTGGCCACAGCCCATTGTGTGCCTGAGGAGGAGGAGGCCAGTTATGCCTCATACCCACCACCACCCTTGAGGGACCCACCTGGGCGAAGAGATGGAGAAGGAGGCTGGGGCCAGCCGTGGAATGGCTGGAAAGGTAGAAGAGGCCAGCAGGGGGGAGAGAGGCAAGCAAGGCCCAGATACCGGGTGGAGAACCCAGGGTGGAGACCGGGAGCAGGGCATGGGATGGATGAGATCACAATGTCAGGGGCCGCATGGATGATGCACTGGAGAAGATGGCTGGGGCATGTCACGCTGGGGAAGAAAGGTAAAAGTGGGCAGGGAGGACCAAAAAGGACCAGAGACAGGCCAGGGATCCCTCCAAGGCCGCAGATGTTTGTGTGTTCTGGCATCCATTGTGGATGTTGGTGTGCCGGCTGCATGGCCATTGCCCCGCCCCTCATGCACTGGTGCTGGTTGCCCCTATTGGCTGTGTCATGCAGCAGGGGCCACTGGAACTTGTAGGTTTTTTGCTTTTTCTTTTTTGTGGGGCACAGGGTCCCATTGCAGTCTGTTGACCTTTTCTGATGCGCCAGGTAAGTGTGTGCACAGTTTAGTCATGGACACTACAGGGGTGTGGATATGTATTCAGGACCCACACCAGGACATCTCTTCTTTATAAATAATAATAATAATAATAATAATAATAATAATAATAATAATAATAATAATAATAATAATAATAATAATAATTATTATTATTATTATTATTATTATTATTATTATTATTATTATTATTATTCTTCACATTTTTTAGAATGATAGTGGCTACTATTTTTAATGGAAATTGAAGCGTTATTTGTTTCTGTCATGCATGACTTGATTTCTGTGTTTGTTTTGCTTCCTGTGTCTATCGACTTTCCCTTTTCTTGATTTTGTTTAGTTTTTATCTAGGACTAAAAACAACAACAGGTTCTGTAGAAAAAAAGCAATGTTAGTACAGCTGTATAGAGGGCAGGAGTGAGTAAGATGTGGGAGGGAATTATTCTGGCCCAGGCATCTTCTCAATGCCCACATCAACCTCTTTAGAAAAAGCAGAAATTGAATAGAAAGCCACTCCTACTGTTTTGTTTTTGTTGCAAATCCAGATTTTCAGCTAAAGTAGAAATAGGCTGGTGTGCCTTATTTAGTGGATAAGTATATGCCCTAGAGTAACAGTTCTCCCAAAAGAACCAAGCTGATTGGAATGTATGTATCTTTTTTGGCTGTCTGACAAATATAATCTCAGGCCTACTTGTTGTTTACAGTCTACATAATTCCCACCAGTGATATATACAAATGTATTGGTTACTTCCGTGGTTAGAACTGTGTGTGAACTAGTTTTATGGTGTATATAGTGGTTGCTAAAACTCATAGTGCTTTCATGTCAGAATTCAGGTCTCCTTTGGTTGAGGAGGAAGCAGTAACAATTTACTCTTACCTTTCCCCTTTCTTCTTTACAGCAACATCAATGGAGAAAATCTGTATCTGTGTGCTGGGCATCACCTTTCTAATTTTTCTTTCTTTCTTTCTTTTTTTTTGCTTGTGCTTACTCTGACTGCAGCAGCCACGAAGTCCAGATTTAATGCCTATTGCTACAGCTTTTTTTCCCCTTAACAGGCATTTCAGAAAGTTCTGTGCCTGCTGGCAGCAAACAGCCAAAATGTTCTAAGCAAGAAAAAAATTCAATAGATATACATGAACTGTATTGTCAAGTATTTTGCATTTAGCACAGTAAGCTTTGTGGGATTTTTTGTTCTTAGCTATCAGAGTTCACTTCAGAAAAATGGACATAGTTATAAAGAGCTGCTTTGTATCAATAGAAATTTAGGCTGTGGATCAGCCAGGTTTCCTTTGACTGGACAAAACAGTAGTACCCTCTACCTGAATCGTTTCAAACTTGTCAGGCTCTAACTCCAGAAAATGGTTTATTGGGCCATATTCCAAAGAACTCACACACTGTATCTGGATTTGAGTATAGTTGCCTTTAGCCCTGATTTGGCTCTGACATACTCTGTTTGGTGTATGCAAACCAAGACACAGGACACAGCCTCGGGCTGGGTTAACTCAGGTTTATTGCATCGTGGACAGAGGGAACATGAGGTAATGGCGGATCGATAGCTCTTTATATACAGTAGTAATACATTTGAACGTGGTGCCATAGTAGCCCATTGGCTACTGCCTGCGTGACGTCATTGCTAGTCACGCCCTTCTTGTCCAGGTGTAGGTGGTGGCGGGAAAGCTTCCCGCGCTGTTGCCTTTGATGATTCTGACCAAGAGAGCTTGGACGCTCGCTGCTGCCAGCTGGTGGTCATCAGCTCGCGTCCTCATGCAGGGTTCATATGATACAGCTGAAGGTTACATTGTTGCTATAGGCAAGGTTACATTGGTTCAGATACATTGTAATCCATGTGGAAGGTAAAACCCTTAGAACACAACATCCCTCCCCCCTAGGACGAGACAATGTCTCGAGCCCATGCTTCTAGACACTCCCCCCCTAGGAGACAAAATCTTTCAGCCAAGATGGCTTGTTTCGAACACGCTGGGGTCTCGATGCGGGCTGCCTCTCCCCGGGTTTGCTACCTTCTCTTTGTCCCCTGGTTTCCTGTCCTGTAATTTGAGAGGGAGACTCGTTAGTGATCTGCCGCGGCTCCGCGGCGTTGTTGGGAGGTGTGCTCTTACTTAGGGAGGAACCGGGGGCACTGGGGACTAACGAAAAACCCCTCTTCTCGCTTGGATGGGTGGGGGAACACTCCTGAAAACCCCCCCGGTTTGCTAAATCAAAACCAAAATTCCATTCGGGGGCAGCGGTCGCGAACTCCTCTCCCCCTTCCCCGGCCTCTGACGGAACTGGCTTATCAAAAGGGTATGAGTCGGGGCCGCTGCTTCTTCCTTCCCCCCTTGCTTGGGACTGTTGTCCGCTGCTGTCTCCCCCTTGGGTTACGCGGGTGGGGGAGAACCCTAACGCTGAATCTTGTAGGAGACCCTCACTGACTGGCCCACTGACTCGGTGCCTCAGTTGGTCTGCGTGCCTCCTCCAGAGGAGACCGGTGTGGGTTTCGACCCGGTACGACACTGGCCCCGTCTGTTCTACAACCGTCCCCGGCACCCAGGCTGGCCCCGCGCTGGCATAGTTCCTGCAATGAACAGGGTCGCCGGCGGCGAAACCTTTCGAGACTGCCAGCCCCACGTTTTTTCCCTTGTCCTCAATTCTTGTGGGGTCCAGCCTGGACAGGAGCGTAGTCAGTTTCCGCCGCATCAACAGTTCTGCCGGCGAGTAACCTGACGCTAAGGGGGTCACCCTATACGCCAATAGGAACTGACATACTTGATGGTTCAGGTCCCCGGGGCCCATGCGCCGAAGTGCCTCCTTTGTTGTACGCACCAACCGTTCCACTTGGCCATTCGTGGCCGGGTGAAACGGCGCGGACGTGACATGCCGAATGGCATTCGCCTCCATGAATGCCCCGAACTCTGAGGAGGTGAAGCAACTCGCGTTATCGCTGACTAAAGTGTCGGGTAAACCGAACGTTGAAAAGACTCTCCGTAGTTGGTTAATTGTAGTGGTGGAGGATGTGCTCTTTACCGGAATGACCTCCAGCCACTTTGAGAATGCATCCACCACCAGGAGAAACATGGTTCCTCGGAAAGGGCCAGCGAAATCTACGTGCACTCTGGACCATGGCCCCCTCGCTGTGTCCCATTCCCTATGCGGGAGGCGGGCCGCCTCTGGTCGGGACCCCTGGCACGCCTCACAAGTGCCGACCATGTGCTCAATGTCCTCGTCAAGCTGTGGCCACCAAAAGTAACTGCGGGCCAGCGCTTTTGAGCGAACGATGCCCGGGTGGCTGACGTGCAGCAGTTTGAGAACCCTCGGCCGCATGGGAGTCGGGACCACCACCCGTTGGCCCCACAACAGGCACCCCCTTTCTATGGACAACTCTAGCTTCTTCCGAAAGAATGGGTCGAATTCCTTGCCTGGGGACGATGTTGGCCACCCTTTCTGCACCCATGAGCTGACTTTCTCCAGCGTCCTGTCCTTGCTTGTCGCCCTAGCTATATCAGCCGGTACTATTGGGGGTTCGTCTAAAACCTCGATTAGCAACACCTGGCGGTCTCTTCCTATTCTGGCTTTTTGGTCGTCCGACAAAGGCAAAGGAGATCTCGAAAGCGCATCAGCATGGCTGATCTCCTTTCCGGGCCGGTACTCCAACTCGTGTTGGTATGCGTTAAGAAAAATGGCCCATCGCAACATTCTCGGGGATAGTATCTGCGGCGTGGGCTTGCCTGCCGTGAAAATCCCTAACAGGGGCTTGTGATCCGTCACGATTTTGAATGGGCGGCCATACAGAAAATCGTGAAACTTTTTGGTCCCCGCTACTATTGCCAATGCCTCCCTGTCGGTTTGTGCGTAATTTCGCTCTGCTTGGGACAGGGACCTTGAGTAAAACGCCACTGGGGCCTCCCGACCATCATCCAACACGTGGCAAAGCACTGCCCCCACCCCCACCGGTGATGCATCACAGACTAAGACCACCGGCCGTTTGGGGTCGAAGTGCGTAAGGATTGCGTCCGATGTTAAAAGCTGCTTTAGTTCGTTGAACGCCTTCTCGTGCTCGTCACCCCACATCCATGTCTCCTCTTTTTTAAGTAACCGATGGAGCGGTTCGGCCACGGAGGCTTTCCGCGGAAGGAATGTATGGTAAAAATTGAGGAGCCCCAGGAATGACTGTAGTTCGGTTTTGGATGTGGGGCGAGGGGCCTTCTTAATGGCTTCCACTTTGGATCTGGACGGCTTAATACCCTCAGGTGTGATCCGAAACCCTAAAAACTCGACCTCGGTTTCGAAAAAAACACATTTGTCCTTCCTCAGTCTCAGCCCCGCTTTCTCGAACACAGTTAGCACTTTATCCAATCTCTTTGCCAGTTCGGCCTCACTCCCCCCTGTTATCAATACGTCATCAAAATAAGGTAACACCCCCTCCAGCCCCTTCAGGAGGCGTTCCACAAGCGACTGAAAAAGGCCGGGTGCCGAGTTCACGCCGAACTGTAAACGCGACACCTGGAACGCTCCCTTATGTGTGACTATCGTTTGTGCCGCGGCCGTGGCGGGAGTTACGGGGAGTTGTTGATAGGCTTGTGCCAGGTCGAGCTTAGCGAAACACTTTCCCCCATTTAGCCTGGCCAAAAGGTGGCTGACCACTGGCACCGGGTATGCATTAGGGCGAATCGCCTTGTTAATTGTACACTTATAATCAGCGCAAATGCGCACCTCCCCGTTAGCCTTCAGGGCTGTTACGATTGGAGTTTCCCACTCCGCGGAATCAACAGGAATAAGAATCCCCTGGCCCACCAATTTGTCCAGTTCCGCCTCTATTTTGTCCTTTAGTGCGAAAGGCACCCTGCGCGGTTTGAGTCTTATCGGGCGGACCTCCGGGTCTAGGTCGAAGGCTACAGGGGGTCCCTTGAATTTTCCAAGTCCTTTTTCAAAAACGGCGGGGTGCGCGTCACACACCGCTTGTATCGGATCCGCGCCCACGGCATGCACCCCCCCTATGAACAAACCCAAGGGCTGAAACCACTGCGTCCCTAGGAGGCTACAATTCCCCCCTTTGAGAACGACTAAAGGGAGTTCTGCGGAATGTCTTTTATAACGAACCTGAAATTTTCCGACCCCCAGCACTGGAATGCTGTTCCCTTGTACGTCCCGTAGCGTGGACCTCAGAGTCTTAAGTTTGGGCCGCGCTTGGGGGTCGATCTTCAAGAACTCTTTCTGGGGAATTATGGAATAATAGGACCCCGAGTCAATCTCCATCCTAACAGGGGCCCCTTGTACTATTACCTCAATGAAGTAATGGTTTTGTCCCGCGGACACGCTGAACACGGGGGCGTCGTCCTCGCTGCCGTCCGAGACGCGACCCACGCCGTCCTGCTTCCTCGTGGTTCGGGCGCCATCTTGGGGTCTCGCTGGACGGTCCGGTCTGGCCGAACGGTCTTTCGACTGCCTCCGGCCCTCTCTCCGATTTCTGCATGCCCTGGCGATGTGCCCGCGCCGGCCACAGCTGTAACATTCGGCTTTCCTGAGAGGGCACTTCGCACGCTCGTGGGCCGCCCCACAACCATCGCAGCGGCGCCCCCCTTTCCGGACCTTCTGTACCTCTTCGCCGTCGCTGCCATCTGTAGAGGATCTCGAGGTTCGTCGGGTCGCGTGCACCGGCTGTCCTGACTTGCCGCGCACCGAGCTTTCCGCTTTGCTGGCCCTAGGACGCCACTCACGCCACTCGTGTATTTCGTCCACTCCCGCATTCGTGGACTCCGCGGATTCCGCGGTCTCTACGACCTCGGCCAGCGTGGGTGGCGGCTCCCTGTTCATCAGGCGGCGCTGCACTTCCTTGTCCTTCAGGCCACACAGCACGACGTCCCTCATGATCATCTCCAGGTTGTCCCACTTGCAGGGAACGGCGGCTACCCTCAGGGCCTCCACGAAAGCCTCTACCGACTCATCCGGCGCTTGGACTCGCCTCCAAAACGCACTCCTAGCGGGAAACATTGCCTTCGAGGGTTGGAAACGCTCACGCAGCAACTTCAGTATGTCGTCGGTTTTGAAGTCGTCCAACGTCTTCGGTTCGATCATGCCCACCAGCGTCCGCTTGGTCTCTACACCCAGCATTCGGGTGAGGATGGCCCTCTTCCTTTCCTCGTCGTCTTTGACTTTGAGTTCCACCAAGGCCGCCTTGAAATCCATGTTAAAGATGGTCCAGTCTTGCGGCTTGGTAATATTGAACCCGCTCTGTGTCCTGGCGCTTTGGGAATCCATTTATCCCACCTTCGTCGCCAATTTGGTGTATGCAAACCAAGACACAGGACACAGCCTCGGGCTGGGTTAACTCAGGTTTATTGCATCGTGGACAGAGGGAACATGAGGTAATGGCGGATCGATAGCTCTTTATATACAGTAGTAATACATTTGAACGTGGTGCCATAGTAGCCCATTGGCTACTGCCTGCGTGACGTCATTGCTAGTCACGCCCTTCTTGTCCAGGTGTAGGTGGTGGCGGGAAAGCTTCCCGCGCTGTTGCCTTTGATGATTCTGACCAAGAGAGCTTGGACGCTCGCTGCTGCCAGCTGGTGGTCATCAGCTCGCGTCCTCATGCAGGGTTCATATGATACAGCTGAAGGTTACATTGTTGCTATAGGCAAGGTTACATTGGTTCAGATACATTGTAATCCATGTGGAAGGTAAAACCCTTAGAACACAACATCCTGTTACCCAGATGTGCTCTTAGATAATGATAGGACTACAGCATGGATTCAATAGAATTATTATTCTACAGATTCCTCCATGACATCCATTGTGTAAAACCTGGTTTAACTCATTCTTTTAATTACTTCAAAGATACACTTAACAAGAGTACAAGAAACACATATACAGTAAAACCCCGACCTACACACACTTCATTTTGCATAAAAATCATTTTTCACAAGAAAATTTTGCTGAAAACACACCCCGTGTCACGCAAATAAATCGTTTTATGTAATGTGTTCCCCCAGAATTTCCTTCTGTCTTCTAAGTCTAAAATAGCAGTCCCACCATTTTAGACTTTAAAATTCCACCCCATGCCACCCTCACCCATCCCCGGAAGTTGCATGTCATCACTTACCATGGTGGTGGTGGAGGCAGCTGCGGCAGCAGTGACAATTGTGGCAGTTTTGCCACATTTTCTGAAGTCCCCACTGCTTCTGCTGGGATTGGGAGAGTGTGGGGGCATGTTTGCTCAGTTGTGCTCTTTGTCCAAGGTTTCTCCATGGTGCGCTTTGGCCAGGAGCGCACATCAGATGAAGACCAGAATGGAGTGGTCTTTGTCCAATGTGCATTCCTGGCTGGAATGTGCCACGGAGCGGCTTCGTATGGGGAGCACAGCCAATCGGACATGCCCCTGCACTCTCACAGTCCTGGTGGGAGCAGTGGGGACAATGGCAGTGGACTTCATCTGACATGCGTTCCCACCTGGGATACACCACAGAGAAGCCTCAGATAAAGAGTGCAACCGATCGGACATGCCTCGGCACTCTCCCAGTCTGGAGGGAGCAGAGGAGACAGTGGCAGTGGTCTTCTTCCAATATGTGTTCCCAGCGGGGCACGCTATGGAGAAGCCTCAGATGAAGAGCGCAACTGAGCAGATGTGCCCCCCACATTCTCCCAGTCCTTGTAAAAGCAGCAGGGTGGGGGAAAACCACTCAGGAGGAAGCAGCAGCAGCATGGAAAAGGTAGGAAGATCATTTCTCAATATGTAAAGACTGCTAGTAAAGAATTTACTGAAGCCTAAAATATCCCCCCCCCCCCCAGCTATCAAAGGAATCGGGAATGTTTTTGTGGTTTCTTTTCCTTCTTCCTTGAAGAAGAACCCAAAGTCTAAGAAAAATATCTCTGCACAACAATGGAATTTTTTTCCTTTGTAAGAGAAAGCATACAAACACAGCAAGCAAAGAAGGACTTGCTGCCTGATCAAAAAGAAGGAAACAGTCAATTAAATGCTTCTGATATTTATATGTCCATGCAGCAAGGCAACAGCTATCATAATGTTTCAAAATGTGTACACACTGCACAAAAGTAATTCTCATGAGTATAGGAATGGTTATTGGCACTGTGAGAAAATAGTTTGTCATCTGACAGAACAAAGAGAAGACTTGTTAGTGTGCCACAATGAAAGAAGCTAGGGTTACATCCTTTGATATAGCATTCACACAGCCCATGGGGCTTGGTTTGTTCAATACTCACCCTTATGTGGGGGAAGTATTTCCACTGAGAAAATCAGTAGTATAAGAAGACTCTTCTTAGTCTTTATTTGTATTCTGAATAGAGTATTGTCAATTCCCACCCAGCCATTTCTTTAAGGTGGTAACTTTCAGACAAGAGAATGCAAGTGTGGCGCCAAAATGGCCACCGTGCTCTTTGTGGGCCCCCCACCCACCTGGACTCAGACATCTGGGTTAGTTAGGGGGCGTGGCCACCACTCCATAAAAGGGATGGCCACAAGGCAGCCTGGCTGCCATTTTGCGAAGCGACGGAGCAGAGAAGTTTGCTCTGTCGCTTTCTTGCTCGCCTCTTTTCAAGAGGCTCGATTTGCTTTTCCAGGAGAGAGACATTTACGTGTCTCTCTCTTTTAAAATTGCTCGGAGGTTTCCCTTCCTCCGAGCAGCGCCGGACTGCAGTGGCTCAGGTGGCTGGGAAGCTGACAGGGAGGCAGAAGGTCAGCAGTTCGATTCCTGAGTACTGCAGGACGGAATGTGCTTTGCCCAGGTGCAGGGCTCAGGCAGCCCCCTTGGTCGCGCCTGGGGGGCTCGGCCCACCCCCTCTGCTTTTCGGGAGTGCCACCGGGCCAGAGGGCTCGGACGGCACCCCTGCAGGTGGGTGGTGGGGTTATAAGACACACTGCCACCAATGAGCCCAGGCTGAGGGCTCGGGTGGTGGGCGGCACAGGCCTGCTCCACTGGGGTTCTTACCCCCGCTGCTTCTTTGCCCGGATTGGGGCATAGCGGCCCACTTGGGCACGGTGCAGGTTTCCGCCCTGCCATCATTCCTGCACCTTGTGGGCCGGATTACTGGGCATGCCCCTATTCTGGGCAGGGATTACCACATGGGTTTATCCCACATCAATTACCCGGTGGGGCCATCCGGCCCATCCGGCCCACCTTGTCCTGGTGGGTTAGATGCTGGGGATGCTCCCCTGCCTGCAATTTGGCACTGGAGGCATCAATGGCCATTGCTCCACCACCTTTGGATGGTGGGCGTGCCAACTCGGCAGTTCCGGCCCACATGCCGGCCATGGCTGCGCAGCGGGCCGCCAACAGGGCTGAGCTGCTGGAGGCCATCAGGCCAGCGCAGGCTGGCACCTCGCGTCTCCCCATCTGGCCAGGACGCACGGGAACACAGAGCTAGATGGCCATCGCGAACTCCGACGCCCACCACGAGCCGGAACCCCCAGTGGGGGCGGCTTGTGGGGGTGCACCGAACGAGTATCCTGGTCAAATCAGCACACCTGTGACACTAGCTCATAACGCTGGGGGGTATAGTGGCCATGGTCGCAACAGGCCAATTACACCCTGGTTCTTACTGGGGTGACCGCCCCTATGCTTTCCCTTAATGTCTCTGGGGCCCGAAGGACCGATTATGTGTTTAATCACTCCAATCCGTGCCAACGGTGGTTCTGCCGATGGCCGGTTACTCCATACCCCTGGGTGACCATTTGTCCTGGGCTATTAGCAAGACTATGTGGCTTGGGGAATATATTCACATTTTCCCCCTCCTGCTACGTGAACACACTGATGAGGGTATTGAGGGGCAGAACAACAGGGACAAGGAGTTGCCCCGTCGCCGCAAGCTGCCTCCCTATGGGGCTAATTGGTTACCGGCCTATTGGGTATCCATGGCAGGATATATGAGGGCCTGTCTTGATTTGGCCATCCCAATGGTCCAGTGCTTGGACAATAATTACCGGGCCGTGGTTGATTTCCCTGGCCCGCCATGGTTAGCCTATGTCAAGATCTTAGGATGAGGGCGGCCCTTCACCCTGAGATGCCAGCGATGAGCCCTGCTAGCACTTGTAGTTAATATATATGACTCCTACGTGGCAGCGCTTATGCTCCATGTGGAGAGTCTACTATCGGGCAACCACATTTGTGCCTTGATCTGGAGCTCTCAGATTAAGTTAGCTGCTACCATTTGCAACAGGAGACATGTTTTGCAGGGCACTGGAACTAGACTATGTGTTGCTCGATCAGGAGTGGGCTCTGGTGAGGCTTCGCTCCTCAAGGGCCGGTCAGCCGGAAGAGGGTACTAGCCTGGCGCTGCCATATGTCCGGTTGCTTCCCCACAAGTGTTTGTGGCAGCGCGTGGTTCACGCCCTGGCCTGTCATCTGCTACCAAGCCGGGTCTACCCTTATTGAATTAGAATTGGTACCCATTACTTCTGGTTAGGCGCTGCATCATCTGCGGCTGCATTTAGGTGCCCGGAGCCTGACATATGTTGCATGGGCAGGTGGGGATTTGCCCAATTTTCTCTGTCTGTTCGTCCCTTCACTGAATGAGTGCCTTGTTCGGCTCTCTATTCTCCCTCCTTACTTTACAGACCTTATGTGTTTCCGCACACTGGTAGTAGTGTGGCTTGTGAGCCACAATTATGTGCACTAGGGCGGCACAGTATGCTGCTTCGTTAGAATGGGGACCCCATCTCGAGCTATGCGTAACCGCGCGTATGCAGTGGTATGGTGTGCACGGCATATAGGTGGCAGGAACTGTTGACATTCCTGATGTCCATTGGGGATGTTGGGCTGCCACATGTTTTAATTCTGCACCTTGGAGTGCAGTGACCTGGCGTCTCTTTGCCATTTATGGCCGTTTACACGATTGCTATGGTCATACATCATGACGAGGCAATATCATAGGAGAGACTTTGACCCAGCAGTCGGACCTTGCCCGACGGTCAGTGAACAGGGCTGTTACCTGGTTCCTTATCTATAATGGCTTGGGGACAGCCATTTGTCGGCTGGGAGTAGGGTTATAGGACTGTGGCCTGTATTCTTGAGATGGAGTTCACCTGTCAACAATAGGATGCACCTCTCTTTTGAATAACGTGCAAGAGGGCCAGGTGACTGAATGGTCGGTCAAGGAGAGCGGCCCCTGCTGCAATGTGGCAATGTTGCCAAGTGGAAGGTGCCTCTCCGAGAGTCGCAGGTGATGCATGGCCGCATCAACTTCGCCTGCAGAGTGGTAACACCAGGCAGTGCCTTCGCCTGGTGGTCTGGGACACACTATGGCGGGTCTTGATAAACGACACCGCAGGGCACAGCTGATTAGGGGTTTACGAGCGGACCTGTTTGTTTGGCTCACATTCCCACAGGACTTTCATGCTTTCTCCTTTTGGAGGTCTGAGCTGGTGGTCAGCCCCGTCCAAGTACGGTCGGATGCCTCTGGCTCCCCGGGGTGGGGGGATTTATTTAAGGACAGTGTGCCTATGGTCATTGGCCCCAGGGATGGCAGGGCACGGATCGCTTACGTGATCTTACGTTTCTGAAAAATTTTTCTCAATTCTGGGTACCATTTATGCTCTGGGGGGGACAGGTGGCCTAATTCTGTGCTTCGCTTTTGGTGTGGCAATGCTGCGGTGGTGCACATTGTCAATGCCCAAACGTCTAAATCCCCTGGAGTCATGGCCTCAGCTCACCTATTGTTTTTGGTCCGTGCGCTTAAAGGTGCTCCTTGGGCCTAAACATGTGCCAGGCATTATAACGATATTGCTGATGCTTTATCCCGCCTGCAGATTTCCTGGTTCCATGAATGGGCTCCATACGCTTGGGACCTACCCTCTCCACTCTTAGCTGAGATATGGACATTTGGCGAGGAGACATGGACCAGACGAGTTGCTTGTCTTGGCACCTCGCAAGCGTATGGCGTGTCAGCATCCACTCCTTCGCTTTAGAGCCTTTTGTGGGCAAAAGCAGTTGCCTGAAATGTGCCCGATACCGGTCGCCTAGGATTTACAATACATGGTGCGCTTAATGATTTGGGGTTGGCCCCACGCACCATAGCCACCAGGCTTTACGCCTTGACATTCATGGCCAAGGCACGGGGCTTTACTGACTGTGCAAGTGTTTTCCACGTACGCCATGTATTGGAAGGGTGGACACGTGTACGTGGCCGCCGCCCGGACACACGTTGCCCTGTTTTCACAGGTATTCTGACCTTGACCCACCTTGCACAAATTTGGCATAGAATATGTTACAGTAGGTTGTAGGAGTATCTTTTTATGCAGCTACCACCGTAGCTTTCTCTGGAGCTCTGTGAGTCAGCGAGCTGGTCCCATGATCAAAGGGGGACAATTTTTGTAGGGCACTGGAACTTGACAATGTCTCTATCATCCAGGAGTGGGCTCAGTTGAGGATTTGCTCCTCAAAGACCGATCAGCATGGAGTAGGCAGTGGTGTAGACTGCTATGATGTACATTTGCTGACATCTGTCCGGTTGGTGCCCTACATACAGTTTTGTCAGGGCCTGCTGCGTGCCCTGGCCTGTTTTTCTGCCACCAGGATGGGTCTCCTCTTACCAAATTTAAGTTCTGTAGGGTGACCGGTACCGCGCTTCACAGTGTGGGGCCCGTTATGGCACCAATTCATTCAGGATAGGCGTCACATTGATCGCGGCTGCGTTTGGGTACTTGGAGGCGGATATGTATGGGCACGTGGGGGTTTGCGCATATTTTTCCTTATATGTACATCCCCTCACTGTATAAGTACCTAGTTATGTCCTTAATTCCTTTTCCTCTTTTACAGACCCTGTGTGTCTCCGCACACCGGTGGCAGTGGGGCTGGTGGGCTGCAGCTATGTACACTGGGCGGCATAATATGCTGCGGTGACAGAGTGTGGACCCCAGCTCGGGCTGCGTGCATCCGCACGTATGCGGTGGTATGGTATGCACAGCATGAGAGGGCAGGAACTGTTGCCATTCCTGATGTCCATCAGGGATGCTGGACCGCCTGATGTTCTTATTCTGCACCTTGGCGGTGATGATCTCACACGGATCACTGACCTTTCCTTAAAATGTCGAGGTGCAGTGACCTGGCATTTTTACATCATTTATGGCCGTACACATGGTTGCTATGGTCTAACATCGTGCTGAGACACCGTTTTAGAGGAGACATGGATCTCTGTGGTTTGGACCATCCCCAGCGGTCAGTGGACAGGGCTGTTGCCCAGTTCCTTGCTGAGAATGGCTTGGGGACAGCCAGTAGACATCCGGGGATAGGCTTGCAAAAATTTTGACCTATAGGCAGGAAATGGAGTCCACCTGTTGGCCAGAGGTATGAACCTCTTTCTGGAGGATGTGCAAGCAGGCCTGGTGACCGAGCTGACTGTCTGGAGGGGGGGGGGGGGGGGTGAGTCATCATGGACATCTCCCCATGTGGCGGGTAGCACTGGGTAAGGTAAAGGTTTATGACACATAGGTATCCGGCAGGTTCGCAATTGACTGGCCAACACGTAGCTAGGTACAGGGGAAACAGGTTTGGCCGATCAAGGGCGAACTATGAAAGGGGTGATGTTAGGAGCTTCACAGCCTGCATCACCTTGATATTTGAATGGATACACGTCATAGGGTGGGGTCAGTAGATAGTATATTGACTCCGGTCAACAATTTGTTTGTGTCAACAAACAAATTGATACAAATTGATACATGTAGCCAATTTCCAGGTGGAACCTTACCAGTGCTACTGTGGCCTGCTTGCCTTAAAGAATTACAATTGGATGATACACCAATTGAAAGTGATAATTCAGACTAGGGCATTATTCAATAAAAGTGGCCCAATGCTTTTAATCCAATACCGGTGTCTGAGTCTTTATTTGGGTGGGTGCGCCTGCAAAGCCTATGACTAAAAGAGAGCAATTCTTACCTGTTGTGATGTCTCAATTGAATAGCCCTGGGAAGATGTTTTCATTGGGACTTTCTTTAAAGTATGATTTTACAGATGTGAAAAGACTGTCCCACTCATCTAACATTTGTTTCTGGCCTTAGACATACATTAACCCCTTCATGTAAAGACTTGCCTAAGCTACAGGAAAAAAGCAATATTGGGAGTATAAAAACCGATTCCTAAAAACTGATGGAATTTCAGAGAGTGAATGTATCATTGGCTGAATTACCAAGAAACTCAATAGGTGTAGGGGGAAACATATTTCTGCATTCTCTGTCACTTAACCCTTCAAGTCAGCTGTTGCTCAATTACATCTGATGGTGCATCTTCCTGTTACAAATTGTTTTTTTACCATTTACAGTATGTAAGTAGTATGATCTTTTTGAGATTTTCTTGGTTTTTTCCTCTGCCATTTAGCTACAAAATCAGAAGGGGATAAACTAACTTATCCATCTAGATTGCAGAGAAAGCCATTTGTTTTTCATAATTAGAGCTCAGCACAGAATCTCTGTTTATTTCAATCTTCTTTAGCTTTGTGTAAATAAAAACTCACAGTTTCTTGACAACTATTTAGCTAACAGCACAGATTTAAATTATTATTAGATAATGAGATACTTACTAGATTAACTTTTGCCATGATATTTTAATGCCTCAGATTATTATTTGTAGAAAAAGTTGACTGAGTTAGTTTGCTTTTGCACACATCATGGTAATACATAATATTTATATTATATGCTGTTGATTGCTGTTAATAAAAGCCTTAGATGTACACCAATAACAGTAGCAGTTCTGAATAATTAAAAAAGTTATGAGTTCTTCTTTCTGTATTGGAAGAATAATGCTATAATTTTCATGGTATCTGACATCTCTCCTGTGAAACCAGTAACAAGGACTTTGCATGTTCTGTTGTAATCCCCCCTTTTTTTTGCATGCTTTTATCTTGAACAGCTTTTAAAGGTTTTCTTCCTTTGTCCTGCTAGTCTTACACTGATTTTGAATTCCTGTTGATATATTTATCTGATTCTGACCCCTCCTTTTATTATGATCCAATGATTCACAGGTCTTTAATCTGGCTGTTTAATTTGTTTTCTTGCTCCTTGTTACTGTGAGTAATAATGATATTAGTAATAGTAGTTATACAATTGCTTGTTTAGCGGAAGTGCTATGTATTTTGTATATTTTTTTCCTTGATTCTTTGATTGACCAGACGATCAAGAAATAAGGTCTTTGTGGTGGCAACACATTTTCTATTCATTTCGCTGCTACACTCTTCTTCTCCAGGTTCAACCAAAACTTTTCACATCTTTTGGTGGGTCTGCCAAGGGTTTGTATTGTTTTGTTTTTTACTCCACTGGGATACCACTCGGTGACTGCTGCTGCTGCCCAATGCATGTCTGGCATATATATGAAGGAAAATAGAAGGATTTAATTTAATTTATTTTAATTTTCCCACTTGTACGCCACCCAATCAGGAATCCGATGCAGGGCGGCTCACACAATAATACAATATACAAAAGCGTTATGCAATATTCACCTTACATATGAGATCCATATGAGATAGGGTGGGAGATGTCAGGTTTGCAAAATGTATTTTGGATTTTTTCTAGAACTCTGGGGTCCATCTAGAGGGACCAAGGGCCCAACAGTGGTTTGTTGTTGTTCAGTCGCACAGTCGATTCCGACCCTTTGCGACCCTATGGACCATTGCTCTCCAGGCGCCTCTGTCCTCCACCATCCCCCTCAGCCCTCCCAGCTCTGTGCCCATTGTGTCTACAATGCCATCTAGCCATCTCATCCTTGGCCTCCCCCTTCTTCTTTTGCCTTCCACCTTTCCCAACATCAATGCCTTCTCAAGTGAATCCTCCCTTCTCATTTGATGTCCAAAGTATTTTAGCTTCATCTTTACTATTTGACCTTCCAGTGAGCAATCCGGGTTAATTTCTTCTAAGATTGACCTATTTGTTCTCCTCACTGTCCAGGGCACTCTCAAAACCCTCCTCCAACACCACATTTCAAAGGCATCTATTCTTCTGCGTTCAGCCTTCCTAATTGTCCAGCTCTCACATCCATACATTACTACTGGGAAAACCATTGCTTTGGCTATTCTAATTTTTGTTTTCAGTGTGATGTCTCTGCTTTTCACTATGTTCCCCAGGTTTCTCATCGCTTGTCTCCCAAGAATCAGTCGCCTTTTTATTTCATGGCTACAATCCCCATCTGCAGTGATCTTTGATCCTAAGAAAGTAAAATCTTTCACTGCTTCTACTTCTTCCCCATCTATCTTCCAGGAACTGATTGGGCCTGTTGCCATTATCTTGGTTTTCTTGATATTTAGTCTCAAGCCAGCTTTTGCACTCTCCTCCTTCAGCCCAATCAAGAGATTCTTTAGGTCTTCCTCACTTTCTGCCATTAGTGTGGTATCGTCTGCATATCTCAGATTGTTGATGTTTCTCCCAGCGATTTTGATCCCATATTGTGATTCTTCCATCCCTGCACTGCGCATTATGTGCTCTGTGTATAGGTTGAATAGGCATGGTGACAAAATGCAGCCTTGTCTTACTCCTTTTCCTATTCCAAACCACTCTGTCATTCCATGTTCTGTCCTAACTGTTGCTTCTTGGTTCATGTACAGATTTCTCAGGAGGCATATGAGGTGCTCTGGTATTCCCATCTCTTTAATTACTTGCCACATCTTGTTGTGGTCCACACAGTCAAATGCCTTAGTGTAGTCAATAAAACAAAAGTAAACTTGTTTCTGGTATTCCTTTGTTTTCTCCATGATCCAGCGTATGTTGGCAATGTGGTCTCTAGTCCCCCTGCCTCTTCTGAAACCTGCCTGCACCTCTGGTAATTCTCTTTCCACATGCTGCTGAAGTCTATCCTGTATTATCTTGAGCATCACTTTACTGGCGTGTGGGATGAGCGCGATTGTTCGATAATTTGAACATTCTTTGGCATTGCCCTTTTTTGGGATTGGGACGTATACTGATCTTTTCCAATCCTGTGGCCATTGTTTTGTTTTCCAAATCTGCTGGCATATTGAATGCAGTAATTTGACGCCGTCGTCTTTTAGCGCTTTGAAAAATTCAACTGGGATACCATCATCTCCACTAGCTTTGTTGTTTGCAGTGCTCTTTAGGGCCTTTATGACTTCGCTCTCCAGGATGTCTGGCTCAAGTTCTACTTCTTCATCATTGTGATTGTCAGGAGTGTTGAGGTCCTTTTTGTAGAGTTCCTCTGTGTACTCTTTCCATCTTTTCTTAATCTCTTCTGCATCAGCTAGCTCCTTTCCTTCTTTGTCCCTTATCATGGTCATTTTTGCTTTAAATGTTCCCTTAATTTCCCCGATTTTTTTGAAAAGATCTCTGGTTCTGCCTCTTTTGTTGTTTTCCTCCATTTCTCTGCACTGTTCTTTTAGGTAGTTTTCCTTATCTCTCCTTGCTTTTCTTTGAAATTCTGTGTTCAAATGATTGTAGTTTTTCCTTTCTCCTTTGACTTTTGCGTTCCTTCTTTCCTCTGCTATTTTAAGAGCCTCATCAGACAACCACTTTGCTTTCTTACTTTTCTTTTCTTTTGGTATGGTTTTCTTTGCTGCTTCCTGCATGATGTCCCTCATCTCTGTCCATAATTCTTCTGGCACTCTATCTATTGAGTCTAAGCCATTGAATCTGTTCATCACCTCCACCGCGTATTCTTTAGGGATGCTGTCTAGGTGATATCTTTCTGATCTCCATGTTTTCCTTATTTTCTTTAGTCTAAGCCTGAATTTTGCGATCAATAGGTTGTGATCTGAGCCACAGTCTGCTCCAGGTCTTGTTTTTGCTGACTGTATGGAGGTTCTCCATCTTTGACTGCAGAGTATGTAGTCAATCTGGTTTCAGTGTTGGCCATCTGGTGATGTCCATGTGTAGAGTCGCCTCTTGTGTTGCTGGAAGAGGGTGTTTGCTATGACCAGTGCGTTCTCTTGGCAGAACTCTATCAATCTTTGCCCTGCTTCATTCTGTACTCCCAGACCAAATTTGCCTGTTATTCCCTCCACTTTTTGATTTCCTACTTTGGCATTCCAGTCTCCTAATATAATTTGGACATCATTTCTTGGTGTCTGTTCTATGAGGTGTTGTAAGTCCTCATAGAACTGGTCCATTGTGGCTTCATCTGCGCCAGTGGTTGGTGCGTATATTTGGATCACAGTGACATTGAAAGGTTTGCCTTGAAATCTAACTGACATCATTCTGTCATTTTTGAGATTGTATCCCATTACTGCTTTTCTCACTCTTTTATTGACAATTATGGCTACTCCATTTCTTCTAATGTTTTCTTGTCCACAGTAGTAGATATGATGGTTTCCAGAGCTGAATTCACCCATCCCTGTCCATTTGAGCTCACTGATGCCCAAGATGTCAATGCTTATTCTTTCCATCTCATTTTCTACCACTTCCAGTTTACCTTGGTTCATTGATCTCACATTCCATGTCCCTATGCAGTATTGCTCCTTGCAACATTGCATTTCCCCTCCCCCCTTCCTGTCCCTCCCCTTCCTCCACTCTGTGGTGTTAAGCATCCTGTATCACCTAGCCTGCCCTTTTGTTTTGCCTTTTGTTTTGGTCAATAGGGTTCTCTTGGCAAGATTTGTGGCGTGGTTGCCGGTGTCTGCGCCATTTTTCTCTCCTCATACATTTTATCACAGTTTTTTAAAAGTTTAAAACATTTAAGACAACATATTATCATGCATATTATCACACTTTAAAACACAGTCTCTATGTCAGTTTCTATGTTTAGTCAGTATAAAGTCTCTATGTCAGTTGCTATATTAGGTCTTCTACATTTACATATCTGCTACTTATCCTTTGCCTGGAGCTCTGGCTCTCCTCCTCCTCCTCACCCCCCCACCCCTCCTGGGGCTTGCTGTCCGGCGGTGGCGGCGGCGCAGGCCCCTTTGCCGCTCGCCCCAGCTCTCCTCCTCCTTCTCACCCCCGGCTGGGGTTTAGGAAACAGTGGTTTAGGAAACAGATAAAAAGTGTTTCATATAGTGGTGAAAATGCTTGCTTGGCTTGTTCTCACATGCAAGAATGAAACACCACACTTTTTGGGTTGCCTTAAGACAAGGGATTTGAGATATAAAATATTCTGAGCTGATGCCCCATTCCTTTCTTCTGTTCAGTATTTATAGGAGGTACCTTGAATGTCACTGCTATTGCCTATGAAAGAGCCTTTACCATTGTCATGGTCTAGTTCAGCCATTAATTCCTAAAAAGGCTAGAATCTCCTTAATCTGGCCTCTTCACTTACACCATTCCTTGTCCAATGACATGGTAAGGAGTCTAAAGACTTAACCGAGTCTACCATCCTGGTGTTATGGCTCTCAGTTTCAATGACCACATAAATACTTTCACCATATTAAGTTGTGCATGCACAAAGTGTTTAAAACTTAAAGATTAATAATTTTATTACAACATAAAACATAATGAATCTGAAGCATGGACAATTATTCTCATTATATGGGTGGTGTGGAACAAAAGTTTCTAAATACTAATGGCAGAAGTACATGAAATGCAAAGTGAATAAACAAAGCTGTCACAGTTTTATATAAAGCTTAGATATATACACAAAATAAAAATTGAACAGCATATTTTACATGTAAACACGTGTATACATTTCTCTCTCTCTTTTACACACACACACACACACACACAGAGTTTTGAGATATAAAGATTAAAAGTACTTGGTGGTAAGCAAGTATATTGCCCAACATGCCAGTAAATGAGCATCCCAACATGCTTGGTGCTCATTTTACCAACATCCAGGTCAGTAAGTCTGATGCTTAACCACCTTCTGAAGCACCATTTAGACCACTGTTTCCCAACTTTTGGTTTTTGGACTTCAATGCCCAGAGGTCAATTCCCCAATGATCAACCAATGACTGATTGAATTGAAGTCTGATCAACCAATGACTGATTGAATTGAAGTCCGTCACCTCCCCACCCCCCACCCCCCAGAAACGTGTGCCCCACATTGGGAATCACTGCTTTGGACTTTTGCAGAGTGTCTAGGAAATATCAGAAGCCTGTGAATGTCACTGTTGGCATTTATCCAAGGTAGGGTTTCTTTCAGAGTGAACCAGATAAATATTTTGTACCTTATACAATTAACTCTTCTTCTTAATACATTTTAAGGTTTTCCACCTTCCATTCGAAGCCAGTTAAATGAATATGCAGAAAAATCTCTGCTTTTTCTTCTTTTATGTAACAAGCATATGTAAGCTGATATACTGTATGTGATTTCTTCCCTATATAGTGAATAGGCTTCTGATTTCTCCTAATATGTCTATAAAGGTCTATAGGGCTCCTAGGAAGGTGGCTAATGTTAAACTTTATGACCTGACATTTCGATGAGCCAGCCAGGAGGATCAGATAATCAATCTTACATCTATAAAAAAAAACTGTAGGCACAAATGTCTTAAACAGAAATCTTGCATTCTTTCAACTTGTGAAAAGCTTCACGTATGACTGATAACCAAAATCATTCTTACTTGGTTTGACTTTAACATTCTCTAGTATTTCCTCTTCACTCCTAAGCTATGGGCTGCCACTTTGATTTCTGAGATGAAAGCAGACATGGGTAGTTTTGTAACTTCAGTGGTTTACAGAGAATATACAGTGTCCTCCAAATACAAATTTTACATTACAGAATAAACGTCCATATTAAATATGCACATATTTATCGTGACTCTTAAAGCATAACTTTTATCAAAAGTACAAATGTAATATTTCATTATAAAAGCAGCTTCCAACATAAAGGTGTTTCTAAATAAAAATAATAATTCAAATGCTGCTACCAGATTCAAAAACAAGATTAGATGTGAGAAATAGTTCACAATGAAATTATTTTTAACCTTCTGCTAGTGGAAAACAGGCATCACTCAAAAAAAAAAAGGGACATGACTGCCTTATTATCATTGCCTTTTAAAAGAATATGTAATACTACCAAAAGAAAATATACTTAAGAGATTTATATCCATTTAAAAACAACAACTGTGTGTGAAATTCATAACCTATTTGGGATTACTTACAGCATTTTCCCTTTCAACCATCAATTTAATTTAATTTTAATTTTAATTTAATATTCACATTTATATGCCGCCCACTCAGGCAAACTGATTCCCTTACATATCTTTCTAGTTTTATTTGTGCTGCTGTTCTTTCAGTATTAAGAATCATTCTTTTGTGTTTTAACTCTCTCTCTCTTTCTCTTCATTGTTTTATCTTTTTCCACATCCAGACCTCCTTCTGAATTTTCTGCTTATCTTCACCCCCAACTTTGATTCCCACTTCACTCTGCTTTCATATCTTCTCCCCACACTTTTTAAATTCTCTTTCTCTTTTATGTTTTGGAATTTCAGTCAAACAGTGATGGAAACTGCTTTATTAAGCAATGGAACTGGAGTAAAAATCCAAGAAGGAAGAAGCATAAACATCATTTACTACAAATTTTACATTTCATTTTTATAGTACATAGATGTCATGGAAGAAAGAGCATGGGCAAACAAGAATTTCACCATATATATTTTTTTAAAATTATGATAATGCCACTTCTTTTATACCATGGCTGTCATATTTTTTCCCCTCAATAAAACTTACTGGAACCATTTAAATTCAATTATAATTGAAGTCTGTCTGGTAGTATTTGTCCTTTCTCCCATCCTATTTCCTCCCTTCCCCCTGTCATTATATGATTTCTGTGATAATCTGAATTAAAGATTGTAATCACTTATCTAAAAGCTCAGATAAAAAAGACTTGCATCTGATTCCTAGGTTGAGGTATTGGATATCACAATTTTCTTAAAAATGAGTTAACAGTACTCATCAATTTAACAATTTTTGAGTATGAAACAAAACAAACTCAGGCATGTCAAACTGTTTAAAATAGAGTCTGAGCTTGTTTCTGTTCAATATTTCTTTTGATATATAATGGAAAATTGTGTTGCATATTTTCTGAAATTCAAGTAAGATGAATAGAAGAATGTAAATGTTTTTAAAATAACTGAAGAAAGATGTTTCTTATTCTCATGCCTTTGGAATTTGCTTGTCTGGATGAAGCTTAGTGCAGAAAGATAAACTAAACATTACTTAGTATAAAATACTTAATCTGTTGGCAGAAAGTATATTGTTTGGCAATTACACAAAATAACATCACTGTAGTTATTCTTTTCTTGCAAAGTGATCTGATCTCCAATCCCTTTTTCTACTCGATGAAAAGATGGAGTAGAAAGGCCATTGGACCATTAGGCGACAATGGAAGGCAAGGGGTTATTAAAGAGGAAACAGAGATTGCAGAGAGACTCAATGAATTCTTTGCTTCAGTATTCACTGAAGAAGACAGAGACCACATGCCCAAAACAGAGCATATCTTCGTAGGGAGGGAAACCGAAGAATTAAGCCAGATAGAAATAACCAGGGAGGAGGTCCTTGTATGTCTTGTTAAACTAAATGCTAACAAATCACCAGGACCAGATGGCATCCATCCATGAGTTCTCAGGGAACTTAAAGATGAAATTGCTGATCTCCTAGCCAAAATGTATAATCTTTCCCTCAAATCAGGCTTTGTGCCTGATGACTGGAAGGTAGCAAATATAACACCAATTTTCAAAAAAGGATTCAGGGGTGATCCAGGAAACTACCGACCTGTCAGTTTGACATGTGTCCCAGGTAAAGTGATGGAAACAATCCTAAAAGATAGAATTAATAGGTACATAGAAGAGAAGGCACTGCTAAAGGAGAGCCAACATGGCTTTTGCAAGGGCAAATCATGGCGCACTAATCTGTTGGAATTTTTTCAGAGTGTCAACAAGCATGTGGATAAGGGGGATCTAGTTGACATTGTTTATATGGACTTTCAGAAGTCTTTTGACAAAGTCCTGCACCAAAGGCTCTTGAATCAACTTGCCAGTCATGGAATAAAGGGACAGGTCTTGTCCTGGATCAGCAACTGACTAAGGGACAGGAAACAGAGGGTAGCACTAAACTGACAATTCTCCAAGTGGAGGGAAGTAAAGATTGGGGAACCCAAGGTTCAGTACTGGGGCCCCTGCTTTTCAACCTCTTCATAAATGATCTAGAAGTAGGAGTAAATAGCAAGGTAGTCAAATTTGCTGACAACACTAAATTATACAGGGTAGTGAAAACTGTGAGAGATTGTGAGGAGCTCCAGAGGGATCTCTTGACATTGGGGGAGTGGGCAAAACAGTGGCAAATGAGCTTCAACATTAGTAAGTGCAGAGTGATGCACGTCGGGGCAAAAAATCCCAATTACATTTATAAACTGATGGGGTCTGAAATCTCCGCGACAAACCAGGAAAGGGACCTTGGTGTCCTGGTGGACAGCTCAATGAAGGTGTCAACCCAGTGTGCCTCAGCAGTGAAAAAAGCAAACTAAATGCTAGAGATCAGTAGGAAGGGTATAGAAAATAGTTCAGCAAGTGTCATTTTGCCTCTTTATAAATCTATGGTGAGGCCCCATCTGGAATACTGTGTACAGTTCTGGTTGCCATACCTCCAGAAGGATATTATGGAGATGGTAAAAGTGCAGAGGAGGGCAACCAGAATGATTAGGGGACTGGAACACCTTCCTTATCATCTGAGGCTGCAACGGTTGGGCCTCTTCACTCTTGAACGATGGCATCTAAGAGGTGACCTCATTGAAGCTTATAATATCATGCACGGTGTGGACAAAGTAGATAAAGAAAAACTGCTTTCCCTATCGCACAACACTAGAACTAGGGGGCACTCCATGAAACTTTTGGGTGCTAGTTCTCTAACAAATAAGAGAAAGTACTTTTTCACCCAGAGGATGACTGGTCTATGGAACTCCCTGCCAGAAGAAGTGGTGACAGCTGTCAGTCTTGACAGCTTTAAGAAAGGATTAGACAAGTTCATGGAGGACAAGGGTATCAATGGCTATAATTATGGATACCTAAGGACAACCTCCGGGTTGGAGAGATAGGCAGGATATCTCTCAATGCCATTTCCATGGATTCCTAAGCATGTGAAGGCATCTGCTTGGGAATCCCCTGAAGCAAAAGGTGAGCCACTGTGTGAGACAGAATGCGGGACTGGATGGGCTGTGGCCTTTTCCAGCAAGGCTGTTTTTATGTTCTTAAAAGATGCATTTTATGCCCCTCAGTGCTACTGAAAATGGTGAGGGTATAATCTGAACAGACTAGAGGAGGCTCTGAACCCACATTATTCAGTCATATTATCTCTTGACAATATTCTTCACCAAACAGAGCATTTAAAGCATTCCCCTACAGCTGGGGAAATTCTCTCTTTCTGAAATTCTGTATCTGAAATTAAAACAACATTTGCTGCATCTAATGAAGTGGATTGCAGTTCAGGACAGCTTATTCATTAATAAAACCTAGCCGTAAGATACCACAGTACTTATTGCTGAAATTATCTTCCCAGGGAGGATTCTTATACTACTATTTTATGGAATTCATTGAAGGAACATTGGCTATATTTATACAAAAAGTAAATAAAATCTATGCTGTCTATTTATTACAGCCTGAAAAAATTGCAGCTGGCAAGGGTTGCCATTATTTTGAAGGGGAAATCTGCAAATTAAACATGCACAAACTCTTTGAGAACTGACAGGTTATTATTAATTTGGTTCAGAAGCACCAGAATTTAAGTACCAATTATTCTGCAAGAAGCATATGTAAGATGGGATTTTTCTACAAATGAAAGTTGCAACCAGATTTTTCCCTAAACAAAACACCATAGTGAACGTGCAGGTACTTGTCTGGGTGAAATGAAGAATTTTGTAACACAATACAGTTTTCATAAAGTTAGCATGTTTCCATGGGATTGGGAGGGGTGGTGTTTTTTTTAATCTCCCACTACTCATTGTTGTTATTCAATAGCATATTTTGAGCTTGCTATCCTGTCTTGTTTATCCTTTATGCTAATACCTACTGTTAAACAAGTCATTAGTCTACCTATTACATTGTTTTTCTTTATGGAAGGGCATTTTCTTCCTTTAGTCTGACCTTATTTCCATTTGTTCTATAAAATTTCACTTATTCTAATAAATGGCATTACAAATTGAGAAGAAAGCAAATATTTCATAATTCTGTCTGTTTGAATAGAGTAATTCTAGATTGCCAAAGTTTTAGAGTAGAAGATTTATCCTTCACTATGAAACCTCCCACCTCTTGTTACTATTCACTGAAGAGCAAATGTAACTTGCCAGAATCATATTTTAGAAAAATGAGGATTATTTATCATAGACATTTAAGTACTTCTTGTAAAGTTTTTCATTTTGTGTTACATCAGGCCCATAGTGAACAGAAATACCTTGCCTTTCACATATAATCAAAGGGCTTCATGCACTAAATCTAGTGGAGGGCTGCAAAAAAATTTACTACCACACTGTGGGCATGGTATGGTGGGCGTGGCCAGGGGGAAAGCCCTGTGTTGCGCCTGAATTAGGACTCCTTTATTTCAAAATTTGGATGGGCAGGGCCAGCCAGAATTTCTGCTGATGTCCACCAATGACTAAAGCATAAAAGGCATATATCACTGTTAAATTAATACAACTTATTCTAGTTCATTGAGAAATAGAGCCTCCACTTGATCTATGAGGAAGGCCTTACCATCCATGAGAAGAAAAAGAAAAGAAACTTTCTAGTAAATGGGAGCATGATGGTTAGAGGAAATATTTTTATGACTAATGAGTTAGGGCTTCCTTATATTCCATGAAACCAACAGATCTCAGAACCATGGCTGTATGGGGGTTGTATTAGTTTGTTTGCCAGGTTGTCTTTAAGAGCATAATGTTGGTCAAATCCATGTATCTTGAGACCTCTTCAAGCCTGATTCTGGTACTGGTGATTCAGTTATATTTAGTTACACATTAGGGCTTTCCATCCCACATCTCCTTTTCTTGTCCAACACTATAACATTATTTTCCAGTTGTGATGATTATTATCACCTTCTCTTCTAACAGATATGTTAGCATACACTAAATCTAAGTATGTATCTATACATATGTGTGTGAGAGAGAAAACATGTGTTGCACCATATAGAAAATGTTTAAGTTCAAGCAGTAATTAATACTGGTTGGCTGTCTGTATTCCTTCATTAAAGTTAGGCCATCTTATTTTTTTCCCTCAAGAGTACTGAAGTTATCCTTAAGAGCTTTCTAAATGAGCTCATTTTGCAGACTCATTTCAGATGTTTCTGCATGTTGTATGCATTCACTTTAAAAGGAGCAGAGAAACATACTGAAATGAAAGAAACATCTGCAGGGCAACTGCATGAATTTTTAGAGATATCTTTTATTAAGTACACAACCTGTTTTATACTAGGATTCTGCATAATTATGTTCAAGAGGTAAAAGAAACAACAGATGTTAGATAAAGATTGAAAATTGTTAAAAGAGGCCATGAAAGTTACAACCAGCAAGGGATATTTTGGCAAGCCAGTTAGACAGCAATCTATTTCTCACATTCATTGCCCATTTCAGTAAGATTAATGTCAAATAAAGTATTTCTTCTTGCTTCTGATCAGTTGAACAATTATACAGCTCCAATAATCCTCGAGTCAGTCCTTCAGAAAACAGCTGAATACTGTATTTCCTCCAGCAATTTTATAAAGCTGATTAAATGAATATGATACTAGGTCAAAACTGTTGTAAGTGCTGTGCATGAAGAGTTTTCCCCCCTGATAAAATAATTGTTTTACACAGCATAAAAAGGAGATGACAGTCTATAAAGCAGTACTGTTGTTGTCTTTGTTGAGAAAATGTCTTTAAAGTAGAAATATATGCTATATCTACCTGTATCTAACTACTACTACTACAACAAAAAACACCTTCTCACATTACCTTTCTTGAAAATAAAGACTTTGTATACAGTGTATATCTTTACAGGTAAGATATTTAAACTTAGCAACCAGGAGCATTTTCTGTCAGTGCCTTAGGTGCCGCCACTGGCAGTGGTGGGAGTGGTGGGGGCTTGGGATGTTCTTGCCACTGCCAACAAAGGCAGTGGCACCTCTCCAGCCCACCAACAGTCTAAGGGGGTTTGATCTGGCCCTGGCTTAAAAAGGTTGAGGACCCTTGCCCTAGAAGGACAAGTAGCTAATTTGGTAGGTTTTTTGTGACCTTACATCAGCACTTAGTGCAATCTCTGGGCAGTTCACAAGTTAATTAGCATTTTACACCTAACATGCTGGGTACTCATTTTACTGACCTCAGATGGATGGAAGGCTTAGTCAACCTTGATACCCATCAGGATCAAACTCACAAAGTTTTGGCTGCAGTACAGCAGTTTAAGCACTATGCGACCAAGTCTCTTAACATAAACACATACTCTACTGATTTGTGTATGCATGTCATAGAATAATTGAAGGTGCCTATAAGGTCATGAAATCCAACCCCATTCTCAGTGTTAGAATCCAAGTGAGATTCGACAGATGGATGTCCAGTTTTCTCTTGATACCCTCCAACAATGGAGCACTCACCTCCTTCTCAGGCAATTGGTTCCATTTTTGTGCTGTTATTCATCCAAAATCTGGGTTCCTATAATTTGAGCCTATTATGACATGTACTACATTCTGAGATGACTGAGAAAAGATCCAACCCCTCCTCTGTCTGATTATCTTTCAGGTATTTAAAAAGTGCCATGATATCTCCCCTCAGCCTTCTTTCCTCAAGATTAAACATGCACAGTTCCTTCAGAGTTTCCTCATAGGGCTTGGTTTCCATTCCCCTGATGATCTTTTATTTTATGAAAACTTTTTATGAAAATACACAGTCTCTCTCTCACACACACACACACACACACACCTCAAAGGTATGTAATCTAACCCTCCTGAACATTTCCATGTAATAATGCAAGTGCAAAATCAAATTATTGAATGTTTCAATGAGTATAGAAAAGATACAAAAAATAAACTGCCCAGATCTGTGGAAAGCAAAAACTGTTTTCCATGATGCTCTAGACTAGATGTAGTAAAGTGGAGGAGGAATACAAGAAAGAATTTTTAAAAATAATAATAATCAAAAATGTGGTCCATCATCTCTGTTTATATGGCATAATCCAAAAAGAACTACATCACACATACTCAACTCTAAGATGACTAAGTGCAAGCACACAAAAATGTATGTTGAAGGTTATTTCACTGAATTCCAACACCTTAGTAGAAGAGATTCAGCACATACAAGCTTCTACTCTCTGGCCCAAAAACATTCATATGAAACATTTGTATCTCTATTTTTGTGTAGTTCTTATGTTATATTGACTCATATCTCTTAAAAATTGGTCATGAATACTTTACTCAAGCTCTGAAATGGTAACTGCATAATTAAATTCTGGGGAAAAGGTTTAGCAAACAGAGACTTGACATCTGAATCCTTTTTGGGAATGGAGGGGAAAATTCAGCATTAGCACTGCTGTTACTTAACATGGTTTTATTCTGATAATCCTTCAAAGAACTCTGTATAGCACCCTGTGTTCTCTCAGAGCTGTTTTCCTGCAATTAACCTTTCAGGTAGATTAAGCTGAGAAGAATCAGCACCTTCACGGCTGATTGGATATTTAAACTTGGGTTTGCCAAACATTCAGACCCCTCTTTCAGAAAAGAAGCTGGAGTGATATCATCAGTAGACATCAACCTGTCAATTGATTAGCTTTTTCAATGTCAGTTACTTAGTTTTCTTATGGCCATTTTTTTACTGCCATTGGAATATCCTGGCTACAGTAACATCACAGGAGCTGTTACATCCACAAATTGTCAGTGGTAAAAGGGAAATCCTACACTGTAGTTCCATGATGTGAAAATGGAAATACTTTATTTGGAGGATATTTTTTTTAAAAAAAGCCTGGCACATTTCATCCCAGGGTTTTCAATCTACTTCAGGGGCTGTATATAGCAAAAAGGACATTGTGCCTGTGAGTATCGTGACTGTAATTGCATTCAGTGGTGAGTCTCCTGTGCCATTTAGGTTGAAGTGTTCACTGTTTCCCAAAGATGCATTAATGTGTGGATTTTTCCTGTTGCTGTACCTTTTTATAATGCACACAAGCCAGAAGAGAGTATTTCAAGATGGTTGTTCTGGGCACATGCTCAGATCATTTGGTCAGCAGCGGTCTAGAAATCAAATGAACCTTTTCCCCTGCAAATGATTTTTCCCCACTTGTTAACTAAAAATATTTTATTTTTCAAGCATTCCCGACCTTGCTTTCCTTTGCTATCCTCACTCTGCACACCATCACAAGTAGACTTCAGTCTGTTGATCTGCTTCTGCCAGGTGAGCAAAATCTTCATCTGCTAGCTGTCTTGCTCTTGTCTCTGAGATTTTAAATGTGAGATTATAAAGCTTCCACCAGGTGGGTCTCCTCTCTCTCTCTCTCTCAAAATGATGTGAGTGTATGTGTATCTGTTTTATTTCAAAAAAACTTTTGAGTGATTTTTTTTCCTGAAGACAGTCTCCAAACTAACCAGAAGCACTTTAAAAAACAAAACTGCAAATGAGCACAATTGAAATATGTGCCCAAATTGTAATGAAATTAAATACTTGTATCATTTTATATTTGCATGCACAAGGTACATAATGCAAACTTTTATACACTATAGTATAGTTATTTCTATGGGATTCTCAGTGTGCAAAAACTTTCCCAAGACCAAACCTGAAGGTTTTTGATATGCAGGGATAATGCTTTCAAGCTCAGCCGTGTCTTTATAGTCCCATGGAAGGATGAGCAATTTTAACTTGTGCTCTCAAGTAGCATGGCCTGACCCTGTTCACAATATTGTTATGGTCAGGGGTAAGAGTGTCAATGCTGGTTTTATAGTTCAATAGCTTAGGTATCTAGTTGCAGAGGCACAGGCAGGGAGTTCAAGTCCTCACTGTGCATCCCAAAAGGGCCAGCCTGGGTGGCCTTGAACAGGTTGCTCACTCCCAGGATGAACCCTGAAAAGGAGAATGGGAAACCCCTTTTATATAGTCTCTACCTAGAAAATCCTGGAAAAGGTTCATCATAAGTCAAAATTGACTGGGCAGGACACTATTATTAAGAGTATGAGCCCATTCTCATCCAAACCTAAAATGCAAGACTCATGCAAGGTTGTTTGGTTTTATGTTCATTTGAGTTAACACTGAAGCAAGCATCTGTGAAATCAACTGTTTGTTCTATTTGCATCTGTGGCTATATCAGCTGAGCTATGTAGAGTTGTTGTGGAGTTAGATACACAGTCAAATGAATACACACAAGATGGGGGGTGGGGAGCAAGGAAGACAGTTTGTGCAAAAGAGTGCTCTGTTCATTGAAATGGTAAAGATCTAAGCTGCAAAGTACAACATAGCTGGAGAGATGCCAGAACTGAGATTTATATAGTTTGCATTGTAAAGGCTCTTCAGTTCTACATTACATTGTGAAGGTCTAATCACACCATACTGGCATTTTTCTGTGATTACATATGGCACTGTAAAGAAACCTTTGTGTAGTGATAAATCATAAGTAAATATTAGTCATGCTATGTATTAGCACACTGGTCTGGCCAGATTATCCTGCTATAATAATAGAGTACACCATACTGCCTGTGACTCAATGCTGAGTGTTAACTAACATGGCAATCCTGAACCCTAATGGCTTGAGTGCAAAAGCCACAGGGAAGGGTGATGGTTCCCACTTGAATCCATCTTGATGAAGGGCAGCAGCTTCATCAATATTGGCTTGGGCTGATGAGGACTTTGTGTGCCAAAAGGGCTGAGGACCAGAAAGTGAATTGTGTAACTGGATTATTATTATTTAGTATTTTATTATTTATTCAAACTTGTATGCTGCCCAGTGTTATGGGTGACATGCTATGATGTGTCATGAGGATCGCCAATATTCAAATTTGGATATAGCAGAAGAAGAAGTGTTATCACATTCCATGTGGGAAGGCTTCCCCATACTGAGGGATCTATCTCTGGAATCAGAACACCTTTCCAATGATTCCTTTCTTCTTCTTCTTCTTCTTTTTCACTGTGACAGTGGACTGATGGGGGCTTAAGATTTCTGTTCCTTTTTAAAACAGAAGATGTAGAATAGGTTCTTTTTTTATAGCCCTGAGCCAAACTGTCAACATAAATGATATGCGGACTTTAATACCAGAGAAAAATGCAAAACCATTTGAAAAAATGAAAATTCTTAATGAAGTAGTAAAAATTATTTACTAAATGACTCAGTAGTGTAAATTCCTTCCAATAGTCACAATATATGGTAATCAAAAATATAGTAAAGTATTATATTAAATTCCAACAAAACAGTGTTCTTCTTAAGTTCTTCAGAATCTATGTAAGTCGAAGAGAAAAAAAATTTTTTAGTCTGAGTACAGTCACAAGATTGTTCAAAATATCAGTATATAGCAAAACTCATAAACTCAATTCAAGATATATCATTCTTTCTTAAGTTCTTCAGAAATTATATAAATCCATGTGAAAGTTTCAGACAGAGTAATATCAGTATATAGCAAAACACATAAACTCAATTCTGGTAAATGCAGTCTTTCACTTTTGCTTCCTCAGGATATGATATCTAAAGGTAATAAAAAGAATGAAAGATATAATTACAAACATATAATATTCAACAATATATCTATAGAGAGGAGTTCAAGTCTAGAAATCGGAAAAAGATTATCACACAGGCAACAAATACAGCATGAATAAACAAAACTAGATACCTGTAAAGTATGTCTGAAAGCCTCTAATTGTGTTTTCTTTAGTGCTCATGACATTAAGCAATGAATGTAAAGGAAGGAAATATATAGTAGCATAATGGTTCAAAAAGATTAAGGTTATTAAGATTGCTCACACATGGGAAGAAAAGGACGGTCTCCCTCAGAAGCAGTTAAAGAAACAGTTTCTCATATCTAAAAAAGAAGAAGAATATTATAAAAAAACAGGACAGTTCTAATTCGGAATTCAAACCATGGGGTTCCAAACTATCATACATATGTATAAAAAAGCCTCTCTTTGGGAAAGGTGTTTCTCAACATTTATTTTTTCATAGCGTTTGGAACTGATGGTCTTAAGAGCCACAACACGAAGTTGATCTTCTGTTTGCGTATTGACAAACAAAGTGAGAGACTAAAGGGGCACTCAAATTCTGAGTCCTAATTCGGGAATGATGTTCGTTGACATGTGTCTTCAAAGAACGTATGGACATACCAATGTAAATCTTGTCACAAGAACATTTAAGCAAATAAACAATATTTTTAGAGTTGCAATTTCTGAACCCCTTGAGTACATGGGTGAAAGTATTGTCAGGAGAGACGACAGTCTGGGTTTCTATAGTAAACCTACATATAGAACCATGAAAGCACCAATAATGCCCACTAACGAGGCTCACAGGAGATCTAGGAACATCATAAGCATCAGTGTTAGTAAGAATTTGACTGAAGGACTGAGTCTTTCTAAAACCAATTTGTGGTAAATCACGACAACCAGGAATATCTGTGACCAGATTCCAATGTTTAAGAATAAGTTGCTAATGGAGTATACTGAAGAGACCAATATAGTCTAGATTGATCAGATGATTTATTTTTACATGAAAAAAGAGTCAATCTGGGTACTGATGAAATCTTATGTAGTGAGTTGTTAATTACTCTACGGGGATAACCTCTCTTGGTAAACTGGTTACAAACCCTATTAGCAGAATCCTCGAAATCAGCTGTGGTGGAAGAGTTTCTCTTAATTCTGGTGAGTAAACTATAAGGATGGTTGGTTTTTAAGTGATGAGGGTGAAAAGAAGAGTAATGTAGGTAACTTTCACATGGATTTATGTAATTTCTGAAGAACTTAAGAAGAATGATATATATATATATATATTGGATTGAGTTTATGAGTTTTGATATATTTTGAACAATTTTGTGACTGTACTTTGACAAAAAAAATCACTTGGACTTACATAGATTCTGAAGAACTTAAGAAGAACACTGTTTTGTTGGAGTTTTGTATGAATTTAATACAACAATTTACTATTTTTTTATTACCATATATTGTGACTATTGGAAGGACTTTACACCACTGAGTCATTTAGTAAATAATGTTTACTACTTCATTAAGACTTTTCATTTTTTTCAAACGGTTTTGCCTTTTCCTTGTGTAATTCACCGTTTAGCCATCCGTTTTTTTTCTTTTTTAATACCAGAGAGTCATGCTGAAGAATGTCTTTTACCTTTAAAAAAGAAAGCAGATTAAATACCACACAACATAGGTCATTACTGTTAAGTGTAATTTATTGGAAATGCAGTTTTTTTAAAAAAAATTAGCTGGCAAACTGCAAGTTACTACCTGCTTTCTTACATGGTTATAGACAGCTGGAGAGATTCCTCCTAGAACACAGACAAGCAGTACTGTATTTTAAAGTCCCTTTCTCAAATCATTCTCAGTCTATGAAGATTTCTATGTTTGGCCAAAAGCATTGTTGAAGCATCGTTAGTGTGAAAACACACTGGAATAAAGGAAAATGACATGTTTTTCTCAAGTGTAATGTTATATAATATTTTGTTCTGCTGAGACTAATAACCCTTAGCATGGTGCAACATGGCAGGATTTATGCTTCAGGCAGGGGGGCCTCCCCCCATCCCCACTTCAAGATGAGCTCTCATCCCTGTGCTCAGACCACAGGTCACTACTGCAGTGTACAAAACATTTTCTTTACATAGTCACTGTAGTCCTTACAACAAACCTAAAAGGTAAGGGAGTGTTTTTATTTTATAGAACACATTCACTTGTTTATGGACATCTAAGCTGGCTGTATAGCTCAATGGTTGGAAGTTCAATTCCCCTTTGTGTTTGCAAGCAGAAGAGCCAGACTGTCTAGTCATGAGCAAGCTAAATAGTCCCAGGGCAACCCCAGGAGGAATTGTACACTGATTCCGCATATTCCCTACCTAGAAAACCCTAAAAAGGCTCATCATGTGTCAGAACCAACTTGATGACATGCAATTAGCATTACTAAGGATATCTAGTGAGTTTGGGTATCTGGTTGTGGAGTCAGAGTTTGGGAGTTTTTAGTGTTCCAGAAAAATGTGCAGCAGCCAGCAATACTGGCCAAACACATAACTTTATTACAGGGTTAAGAAGACAAATTCAACTGCACCACAGCGACCTATATACAGGCGCAGAAAGATACATTTTGGCAGGCTTTAACAGGATTGGTTGAAGGAGAGTAGGGTGATCGAGTCATACCTGCCAAGCATGGCACCGGACAATACGGGACCTGCGCAGAACCATTCTATACAGGTTCCTTCTTCACATGCGTAGAAGGCTTCTATGCATGCGTAGAAGGGACCTGCGCAGAACTGTACCTTCTACACATCCCCTTCTGCACAGAACCCTTCTACGCATGCGTACAAGGGTTCTATGCATGTGTAGAAGGGACTTGCTTTCTCCCACCACCAAATTACGGGATGGCGGTGGCTCCGGGCGGGAAATGAAGAAAAGCGGTGCAAAATTACAGGAAATCCTGGCCAATACAGAATACTTGATAGGTATGGATTGAGGACCTGAACTCAATCGCGCTTCTCAGAGTAAAATGGTGCGAACACCAATTTCGTGATACTTAGAAACTGAGGGGAGCATAAAATGGTGGACAAATTTTATTCAATACACAACACCCCTCCCCCCCAGGATCACATAAAACCTATAAGACATTGTGGGTGGGGGGCACAGGATCTTTTTGGTCACACTGGTGCCTGGTCTGTTGGCTGAGCCCTAGGGCTCTCTAAGGAATGTAATGGTTGTTCCGCAATGGATGGTCTGCTAGGACTAATAGCATGTCGGGAGCAATTGCCCATTTCTGAATTAGACCTAGGGAGGGGAGAAACCAACTCAAAGTCCCATTTTGTAAATGAAGGAGCAGCGAAATGCTCAAACTCAGACCCAGACTTCGAAGGGGAAAATCCAAACTGAAAGTCCCTCCGATAACCATGAGTAGAGGGCGACTCAACACAAACTTCCCCATTTTGGATGTGAGTAGGGGTAGACTCAAACACTGGAGGATGGGGGGCCCCAGGGGAGAAATCATAACCCCGTTTTTCACATGGACAAGTAGGGGAGCACTCGAAAAACTCCCCCCGATCCTGTAACTCAATACCAAAATTCTCAGCTCCCTGTGACAACCTCCAAAGAGACAAAGAAACATTCAAGGCTACACCCTCCTTGTGTCCCCCTTGGGATAAGCAGGTGGGGGAGGACCCTAGCATGGAATCATGACTAGCCTCATTGGCTACGGGCACCCCAAACTCAAAAGTTTCTTCCTGATCTGCCAGTGATTAGTCTGTTAATCTATGCCTGATTTGTTCAGCATGGCGCCGCCAAAGAAGGTCATTTCCAAGTTTTACCCGGTAGGAGACTGGTCCCATTTGCTCTATGACAGTACCTGGAACCCAAGCCAGTCCTCTTGCAATGTAATTCTGGCAATGCATAGGGTCCCTTACCACAAAACCTTTTCTCTGCCCAATTCCTATGTTAACCCCCCTATCCTCCAACCTGGAAGGATCCAACATATCCATCAAAGTGGTTGGCTTTCTGTGCATGAGAATGTCAGCTGGGGACAAACCTGAGGCCAGAGGAGTAACCCAATAGGTTAAAAGAAATTGACAGATCTGCAGGTCAAGGTCTCCAGGCCCCATGCGACGTAAAGCTTCCTTAGTCGTACGATCCTGACGTTCAACCTGGCCATTGGTGGCAGGGTGAAATGAGGCAGAGGTAATATGTCAGATGGCGTTTCTCTCGAGAAATGCCTGAAATTCGACAGACATAAAAGTAGTGACATTGTTGGAAACAAGCACATCGGGCAGGCCAAAACAACTAAAAAGCCTGTGTAGCTGATTGATAGTCATGGAAGATGTGGTACCAGGGACAGGGATTACCTCTAGCCACTTTGAGAATGAATCGGCCACTAGAAAGAATAAGGTGCCTTGAAATGGACGAACGAAATCCACATGGATTCATGACCCCACAGTCCGCGAGCTGTGTCCCATTCCCGGGAGGGAAGTCGGGACTCCTCAGGGCGAGAACTCTGGCAACTATTACAAGTGCCTACTAACCGCTCTATGTCTGAATCTACTTGCGGCCACAAGAAATAGTTCAGTGCCAAGGCTTTGGAGCGCATGATTCCTGGATGGCCAATGTGCAGATGTTTAAGGACTTTTGGCCACAACACAGCAGGAATCACTACCCACTGACCCCATAATAGACACCCCCTCTCGAGCGACTGCTCAAACTGCTTCCTATAGAATGCTCTGAACTCTTCTGAAGGGGACACCGTGGGCCAACCCTTCTGGACCCAGGTGACCACTTGGGACAACAGCTTATCCTTAGCCATAGCCTTAGCGATGCCTGAGGGAATTATGGGGGGTGAATCGAGAGATTCGATCCTCAGCACCTGATAATCTTGCTCTATCTCGCAGTCTGGTTCCCCAAGGTTGGGCAATGGGGACCTTGAAAGGGCATTGGCATGGCCTATGTCCTTCTGTGAGTGATGAATTAATTTAAACTGGTATGCGTTTAGAAATATAGCCCATCTCAGCATTTGGGGAGAAAGAATTTGTGGAGTGGGCTTTGAAGTAACAATGATTCCTAACAGGGGCTTGTGGTCCATCACAATTGTGATGTCTCTCCCATACAGAAAATGTGAAACTTTTTCATCCCTGCAAATATGGCCAGAGTCTCACAGTCAATCTGTGCAAAGTTTCTCTCGACTTTGGAAAGGAACCTTGAATAAAAAATAATTGGAGCCTCCGTTCCACTATCCAATGTATGGCAAAGGACAGCCCCCACCCCCTACTGGTGATGCATCACAAACTAATACAACAGGTTTTTCATGGATCAAAATGTGTGAGGACTGCCTCAGAGGACAGCAGCTCCTTTAACTTTCTGAAAGCCTTGTCTTGGCTCTGCCCCCATCTCCAAACTGTATCTTTCTTGAGAAGATGATGCAGTGGCTCGGCTACAGCCTTCCTGGGCAGGAAGGAGTGGTAAAAGTTAGGCAAACCCAGGAAATACTGCAACTCGGACTTAGAAGATGGTTGGGGGGCATTACTTACAGCGGAGACCTTAGAATCTGAGGGTTTTGACCCCCTCAGGAGTTATTTTGAATCCCAGAAACTCAACCACTCTGGCAAAGAAAACACATTTGTCCTTTCATACTCGGAGCCCTGCCTGTTCGAACCTCTGCTAAACCCGGTCCAACCTTTCTGCCAGTTTAAATTCGGCCCCCGCATTGATTAAAACTTCATCAAAATAGGGGAGGACCCCAGGAAGACCCTTAAGTAGATGCTCTATGAGTGATTTGAATATACTGGGGCTGCATTGACCCCGAACTGCAATCAGGTGACTTTGAAAGCCCCCTCTATGAGTGACAATCATTTGCATGACTGCAGCAGCAGGCGTGACTGTTAGCTGCTGGTATGCTTGGGCTAAATCCAATTTAGTGACACCCCCCCCCCCCATGTACAGTAGCCAGCAGGTGGCTGACAACAGGGACCGGATATGCTTTGGGCCAAATGGCTTTGTTGATCGTGCACTTGTAGTGTGCACAGATTCTAACTTCCCCATTAGACTTAATGGCAGTTACAATAGGAGTTTCCCATTCAGCAGAATCAACAAGAACCAGATTACCTTGACCCACAAGCTTATGAATTTCCACCTCTGTCTTGTCTTTAAGAGCAAACGGAACATGGCGAGGTTTAAGGCAGATAGGCCGTACATCTGGGTCAAGTTCAAAAGAGACGGGGGGGGGGGGCACATAAGTTCCAAGTCCATTTTTGAAAACCATTGGGTGTGTGTTGCAAACGTCCAGCACTGAATCAGAACTCACAGCATTTATTCCGGATAGTCTTATTCCCAGCGGTTCGACCCCCAGCAAACAGTTTGTTCCTTGTTTCACCACCACAAGGGGCAATTTGGTGCAAATGTTTTTGAAACGTACAGAGAAATCCCCCACCCCCAAAGTTGTAATGTGGCACCCTTGAACATCTTGAAGGGACGTCTTCAATGCCCGCAACTTAGGACGTGAGGAGGGGGGAAATTTTAGGAAGTCTTTTTGGGGCAAGATTGAATAGGACATACCCGAGTCCACCTCCATACGCATTGGGACGCCCTGTAGCTGCAGCTCCGTGAAGAAACAGCTGGTCACATTGGACACACTGCTAAGTAGATCCCCCAACGAGACCTTGGAGATGTCAGCTCTTGGTCTTCTCAGCCGCTCGGCCAACGCTGGGGCTTGCCTGTTCCGCTGGTGGCACACTTTGGAAATGTGCCCTCACTTGCCGCAATGGTGGCAGGCCATGTTCCGGAATGGACACTTTCGCTGGTTGTGCCTGCTCCCACAGCCGTCGCATTTCTTCAGGACCCTCGGAGTGTGCTTCATCCCGAAGTCCAGCTAGCCAGTGGTCACAGAGGGCATCCTCAATGTTCGGGCACTGGCAAGGGGCTGCTGTGAGTCTCAGGGTGGTGGCATAGTCAGTCACAGACTTTCCGGGGCGTTGGTCACAGTGGTGAAACACAACCTGGGCAGGGAAAATTGACACCCTTGGTTTAAAGTGATTTCAAAGGGCCATCAGGATATCGGTGAGGGGAACATCATTGCTATCCCATGGCAATAGCAGGTGAATGGCCAACTCAGGGATAGCCAGACCACAATTTGCGAGAAAACACGATTTCTTCAGATCTTCCTCTATGATACTGTCAGCCGCTATGGCATGTTTGAATTGTTTTTCGTAGAGGAGCCATTTCTCCGGCACTCTAATGTCGAAAGGGCCAACAGAATTCTTGTGGGACACCATCCTACCTTCGTCGCCAGTTTAGTGTTCCAGAAAAAAATGAGCAGCCACCAGCAATATGGGCCAAACACATAACTTTATTACAGTGTTAAGAAGACAAATTCATCTGTGCGACAGCAACTTATATACAGATGCAGAAAGATACATTTTGGCAGGCTTTAACAGGATTGGTTGAAGGAGAGTGGGGTGATCGAGGACCTGATCTTAATCGCGCTCCTCAGAGTAAAATGGTGTGAACCCCAATCTCGTGATACTTAGAAACTGATGGGAACATAAAATGGTGAACAAATTTTATTCAATGCACAACAGAGTTTGATTCCCCAGTGTGCCTCCAGGGACAAGAACCAGCTTCTGTGGCCTTTTGCAAGTGGCACAGTCCAAGGATACCCCCAGGAGAAGAACATTATAAACTACTTTTATATATTTTCTACATAGAAAACCCTGAAAAGATTAACCCTAGCTCATGGGTGAAAGAAAGCTAAAACTAGGAGCTTTTTGGCCAATTCTTTGTCCCTGTGTTTCATATTAATCAAGTGATAGGGGAAAAGGAAGAGAAAATGGCGCGCGCGCACGCACGCACGCACGCACGCACACACACACACACACACACACAGTACTCCTTTTACCAACCTCAGAAGGATGGAAGGCATAGTCAATCTTGAACCCATTGTGATCAAACTCAAAATTCAAGAACACTGATCTGTTATTTTATTATATCATGTGAAATATAATGAAGAATTGAGAATTTATTTGACAAATGAAGATTGCTTCTCGCTCTGTAAGAAATGCAGCCAGCCCAGAGCATACTGATTATTAGACAGTGAATTCCATGTAAAAGGCTGTAGGTGTAAGACTTACAGTCTTCCATTTTAAGAAATTAACAATTTGTCTCTTATACACTTTTCTCTCCACAGTCTTCCCTATGAGATAGTGGGTGGCTGAGCAATAGGCCATTTCCATAATTAGTTGCTGTATCCCAGATGACTCCATGCAAAGTGACATAAGTAAAATAGAAATGTATGATCCCTCTCTCAGGAAAGGCAACAGCCATTCCTTACCTGTTTATGCCCACAGTAGATATTTTGGGAGGTTTGCTCACCAGGATTTGCTTGTTAAAGGTAAGTGACTAAACATATGATACATGTTGAAAGGGCATTTTAGTAATCCTATGTGTCTGAAATTTCACTTTACTTCCTTCCACCTTTGCTTTTAAAGGACTCTGAAATGGGGCCAAATAATTAACTCTCCCCCCTCAATCTAACTTAATGATGAACAAGTAGGAATGTGTATTCTGTTTTAGGTCCTTTTTAGGAGAAAGGTGGGATGTAATATTCCAGATAAGGTTACATTGGATAAATTAATTTCACTCACTCTCACACAGTAAAAAATTTTTTTTAAATGTTCTGTTCTGCCTAAGTGTTCCAATATACTAGTTATTTTCCTCAGCAATGGTTTAAAAAATATCAATTACGCTTATATATCAACCCCATAGTGCTTAGTACTCTCTGGGTGGTTGACAGTAGATGTATTTTTAAATAAATTTACATTCTCCTTGTCAGTTTCAAAGGGTTATATTAGCACACAACCATTTAAAATTTATTAAGTACCAGAGTCTGAAATTGACAAGGATGCACAAACATTCAGCAGTGGATAAATGCTCCAGGCACAAGGAATGCAGGATTGTCAATCTTGTAAAAGAAATCAGCAAGAATGGGAAAAATACTTCTGAAACATAGAGAACAAAGAAAACAGATAACATTATCAAACATTCAAAATGCTGTGTGATGTATAACAACAATCAGACTCTCACAATGCAGGAAGGATTGTGGGAGGAGGGAATTACAGAAGATTACTCCCTGTGTGAATGCTGCAGGTTGCATACTGGTACTAAAGTAGATTTGTTTTTAACAAAATTCATAATGGCTCATAATGACCTGTGCTCAGAAACAATCAGATTATATTCATGTTTGCTTGTATAGCAGTAGGCAAAATTTATCAAGGTGCAGATGTGGAAAAATCTGGAAATTGATATCCGTCCTTGCATATAATCTAAGAAATTATAAAGTAGGTTTCACAGAAAGAAACTACAGACATTTTGCTAGCCAGGAAGTACTGGTGGAGGGAAGGAGGTGGTGTTGAGTCCAGACAAATAAGTATTTTAACCAGCAGGATTGGGTTAAACTCAGTTATCTTTATTCAGCTCAGGTTCCAGATTGGGGAGTATGTACAGCGGTGGCCAATATATATACAGTGTTCGGACCGTTACAAAATAGGATACATTTAGGTGGGCTTCCGTAGGACATACAAAGTTCAGTCTTTCCCACTTTGACACAACTTTGAATTTGGTGCCTTTAGAAATGGTGTGCTTCCGGATTCCTGGTTTTGGCATGGTTTTACATTTGAACAGAACAAATCCTTATACACAACATTCCTCCCCCGCCCCCCAGCAAGGAACATAATCCCCCAAATGTTTAGGTGGACTACAAGTCTGTTTTGGGTGCCTGATGACCTCAGGGCTGGGTGCCTGTTCTGTGTGAACTCTTACCGGTTCGGGAGTGGGTCATTCGCTGGTGGTAGCCTCAGGAGCTACGTTGGCTTCGGGCAACTCCAGCGGGGACCAAGGAGAAGGGGGAACTGGTGTTGAGGGCAGTGGCTCGCTAAAGAGCTCTAACTCGAAATCCTGTTCATTGGTAGCAGTGGCTTCCCTCTGCGGCTCTCACTCTGGTTAAGCATTCTGGCTTGACACTTGTGGCCGAATTTGGTCAGTGTGTCTCCTCCACACTGTGCCATTGTCCATTTGTATCCTGTATGATACTGGACCTGTTTGCTCTAGGATCTCTCCCCCCCCCCCCCCCCCGCAACCATGGAGATCCAAGGACGTAATTCCGGCAATGGACTGGTTGACCTACTGCAAAACCCTTTGCATTTGCAATGTCAATATTGAGACCCCTGTACTCTAGACAGTGAGGATCCAGGCGGTTCAAAACCGTGGATAGCTTCCTCTTCATTAAGAGGTCACCTGGTGACAAACCTGATGCCAGGGGGGTGATTCTGTGGGACAGTAAGAACTGGCATAGTTGCAATTCTAAGTCTCCAGCCCCCATGCACTTTAAAGCATCTTTGACAGTTCAGACCTGTCTTTTGATCTGGCTGTTTGTCGCGGGGTGGAACGGTGCGGTAGTAATATGCCTGATACCATTATGGCAAAGAAAATCTTGAAACTCTGCTGACATGAAGGGCAATGCATTATTGGATACAACAATGTCGGGTAAACCAAAAGTACAAAACACTGTCCTTAGCTTGCGGATTGTAACCGTGGAAGAAGTCCTGGATACAGGGATGACTTCTTACCATTTGGAATATGAATCTACGATAAGTAGAAATGTGGCTCCCCTGAAAGGCCCAGCAAAGTCGATGTGGACTCACAACCAGGAACCTTTGGCAGTGCCCCACTCTTTGCTGGGAAGATGTGTTTCCTCTGGCCTGGAGACTTGACATTCCTGACATCGCCTGACCCATGCCTCAATGTTGAGGTCTAATCTGGGCCACCAGAAGTAGCTACATGCTAGCACCTTTGACTGGACAATCCCTGGGTGGCTAACATCTAGTGTACAAAGAACTTTGTTCCTTAGACTTGACAGAACGACCACTCTGTCTCCCAATACCAAGCACCCTCTTTCAACTGACAGTTCATTACGTTTGCTGTAAAACACCTTGAACTCTTCAGAGACCGGTAGCGATGGCCACCCTTTCTGAACCCACATGGAGACCTTTGATACGAGGGAATCCTTTCTTGTCTCAGCTGCTATGTCCACAGCGGACACAGGCAGGGAATCTAAAACCTCTAACATGAGGCCCTGATGGTCCATTTCAATTTTCCCCACAATCATAACTGGGGATCTGGACAGCGCATCTACATTGCTGATGCTGGCATCTGGTTGATGCTGTAGGTCTAACTGGTATGCCTGTAGGAACATTGCCCAGCACAGCATGCATTACAACAGGATTTGAGGTGTAGGTTTGTGTGGCACAAAAATGCCTAGCAATGGCTTGTGATCTGTGACGATCATGAAAGCCCTTCCATAGATGAAATCATGGAATTTCTTAGTACCAGTGATTATTGCCCTTGCCTCTCTGTCGATCTGAGCATAATTTTTCTCAGCTGCAGACAAGGACCTGGAATAATAAGCAACAGGGGCTTCTTTTCCCCCTCCCAGGTCATGGCAAAGCACGGCTCCCACCCTACCAGTGAGGTATCACATAAGGGGCTTTTGGGGATCGTAATGCATGAGGACAGCATCAGAAGTTAGGAGTTTCTTGACCTCGCAAAATGCTCTGTCCTGAGAAGGACCCCTCCGCCACACAGTTTGTTTCTTTAGTAACTGGTGCAGAGGCTCGGCTACGGTGGCCTTGCAAGGAAGAAATGAATGATAGAAATTCAGGAAGGCTTGAAGCTCAGTTTTAGAAGTCAGACGGGGAGCGTCCCACACAGCCTTGACCTTGGCATCAGAGCGCTTTACACCTTCAGGGGTGATTTTGATCATCAAGAATTCTACTTCCTGCACAAAAAAAGTTTATCCTTTTTTACGCATAACCCAGCATTTTGAAATTGTTCTAACACTTTACTTAGTTTGGATGCTAGGTACACCTTGTCCTCCCCGGCAATCAATACATTGTCAAAATAAGGCAGAACCCCCGGTAGACCCTTAAGCAACCTTTCAACCAGAGCCTGGAAAATGCCAGGTGCAGCATTGACACCTAATTGTAGAGATTTTACACAAAACACACCACTGTGAGTGGTGATAGTTTTACACAGTGCAGACTTGGGGGTGACTGGCAACTGTTGGTATACCTGAGCCAAGTCCAATTTGGCAAAACACTTCCCCCCATGGAGGGTGGCCAGGAGGTGGGTGATCCCTGGAACTTGATATGAGTTAGTGTGTATAGCTTTATTGATTGTGCATTTATAGTCTGCACAGATGCGGATGTCTCCATTGGCTTTGAGTGTGGTGACAATGGGGGTCTCTCATGGAGCGGAGTCCACCAGCTTCAGAATTCCCTGGGCAACCAGTTTGACAAGTTCCACGTCAATGCCATCTTTGAGTGTGAAAGGCACCCAACAAGGCTTCATACAAATGGGCTGGACAGTCGGATCCAGCTCGAAGTTAACAGGGGGCCCTTTGAACATACCCAATCCTGCACAAAAATCATCAGGGTAGCAGTCACAAGCGGTGTGAATGGGGTCAGCCTGAACACCATGAATCCCCAAAGTTGCAATACCCAGGGGCCCAAACCATTGTGTACCCAAAAGGTTGTTCTTACCCGCCTTGACTACGACAAACAGGAGTTTAGCCGCAACAGCTTTGAAGTGTATGTCAAATGTGCTAATTCTAAGCACAGGGATTTATTTATTTATTTATTTCTGCACATTTCTATCCCACCCTCCTGGTGGGTACACCACTCAGGGCCGCTAACAACATAATAAAAATTACAATAAAAACAATTAAGCAACAAAAGTTAAAACAGATTTAACAGCCCCAGTTAAAACCAACGTTAAAAACACAAACAGATCATCATTAACAAACAACCCACCCCACCCTACCCCCATTAAAACAGAATAACCAAGCCAGGGGGCAGCCCCTCATATAGGCTAAATCAGCCACCGGCTTGACTGGTAGAGTCAAGCATGCCCCAAACCTGCTGGAAGAGCCATGTCTTCAGCATCTTTCTAAAGGGGAGTAGTTCCATCTGGAGCCGTGACTCAGGTGGTAAGAGGTTCCACAGGGCTGGGGCAGACATGGAAAAGGCTCTTTTCCTGGTCCCAGTCAGATGTACCTCTTTCACTGATGGGACCACCAGTGAGCCCCTCCTGTCTGCCCTACTAGGATGGGATGTGATGACCCTGTACATTACGCAAGTTGACCTGGAGAGCCCACAGCTTCAGATCTTTATTCAGCTCAGGTTCCAGACTGGGGAGTATCTACAGGGGTGGCCAATATATATACAGTGTTCAGACCGTTACAAAATAGGATACATTTAGGTGGCCTTCCGGATGACATACAAAGTCCAGACTTTCCCACTTTGACACAACTTTGAATTTGGCGCCGTTAGAAATGGCGTGCTTCTGGATTCCTGGTTTTGGTGCAGTTTTACATTTGAATAGAATGAATCCTTATACACAAGAGGTGGGGAGGCAGTAAATCCTGTGGGAAACTGTGGGACTGAGAAGAATTTAGATTTCCAGTTCTAATACTCAATTGGAATTTTCTTTGGATTCAGAAAATACCCTCAATCCAAATGATGTGTTTCATTCCAGTACAAGCACATTTAAAAACATCAAAAATGGTCAGTGAATTGAAGATGTCAGAATGATCAATGGTTTTGACCATCATATTTCAAGCTGGTGACTGAGTTTTGCGCTATTTGAATAGTGCAGCTTTAACAAGGCTAAGGAGTAAAGGCAGCTTGTGAATAAGAACATGGAGAGAATGAAAGCGCGGCGCCAAAATGGCCGCCGCGCACTTTGCAGGGCCCCCCCACCCGGACTCAGACATCTGGGTGAGTTAGGGGGTGTGGCCACCCCTCTATAAAAGGGGTGGCCACGAGGCAGCCGAGCTGCCATTTTAGAAATAGCGACGGAGAGGAGAAGTTTTCTCCGTCGCTGTGTGTTCGAGTCTTCGGCTGTTTAGCCCTTGGTCCTTCCCGGCTGGGAAGGAAGGATTCGCACAGAGCCTTTAGCTTGTTGGCTGCTCTGTGCTTTTTGCGCTAGGTTCTCGATCCCTGGAAAGGGATCCTGCTCTTTCTTCAAGATATGCCTCCCAAACGGAAGGTCCCGGCGATGAAACCGCGGCCAAAGGAGAGGACTTTTTCGGGCCCTGCGCAGGATGGGGGGCAGCCTTCAGGTCGGAGGACCAGGGCTGTGCCCCCGCAGCAGACCACTACCCCAGCTCTACCCACCGATACCGGTGGGGTGATGCAGGCTGGTGCTTCGGCCCTCGGCCCGCAGTTGCCAGCCATGGGTCAGGACAGCGGGGGAGGGCCTGGTGCAGGTGCGCAACCCTCATGGGCCGGAGTTTTGGGCATGGCCCTATTCTGGCCCAGGCTCTCACTTTGGTGTTCCTTGTCAAATGCCTAGTGGGCCTTCCGGCCCACCCGGCCCGCCTTATGCTGAGGGATCTGTGGCAGTCGATGTGTTACTAACACGTTTAGCTGTGCTAGAGGCATCCTTGGGGATTGCACACAACCCTATGGGAGGGGCCCCTTCTCTCTCTGCTGGGGGCCCTTCGTGTCCACCGGCTACCTCGATGGCTGCCACACTGCAACAGGCAGCCAGCCGGGTTGAGCTGCTTGAGACGCTCCGGCCTGCGCCTGCTGGTGTCTCGCAGCTCCCTGTTCGTCCAGAGCTGCAGCCGGGCAGTGGTCAGGTGTGGCCCCAGAGCTCGATTCCAGTCGCGAGCTCCGACGCCCGCCATGGGCTGGAACCCCTAGTGGGGGTGGCTCACTGGGGTGCACCTAGTGAGCATCAGGTTCAAATTAATGCACCCACATCACAGTCCACTTCCAGTGGTGGGGTTCAGTGGCCCTGGCCTCATCAAGTCGAGGTGAGTGGGCATCAGTTGCCAGCCTATTCCAGTGCCCCTTGGTTTCATAATGGCACCTCATTGAGGGTGGGGGTTTCGGCCCCCGGGGCAGTGCCGGGCATCGCAGGGGCTGTCCAGGTCCCGCTGCGTATGCCCCGGGTACCTAATGTGCCAGTGACGGATTTGCCGACGGCTGGTTATTCCTTGCCCCTTGGTGATCATTTGTCCCAGGTCACGAGGGAAAAGATTTGGTGGGGGGAGTACGTGGATATATTCTCCCTATTGAACCGTGAACCCACTAAGGAGGATAGAGAGGGACAGGACGACAGAGACAAAGAGCTGTCCCGCCATCGTAAGCCACCGCGCACCTGGGCCAACTGGTTGCCGGCATATCTTATTTATATGGCGGTGTACCTTAGGGCCCGGCCTGATCTGGCCATTCCTATGGTCCAATATTTGGACAATATTTACAGGGCAATGGTGGATTTTATTTATTTATTTATTTATTTATTTATTATTTATTTATTATTTAAATTTATATCCCGCTCCACTCAACCCACGGCCGACTCAGAGCGGCTAACAACATATTAAGATACATACTGTTACAATAAATTATGCAAAAACACAATAATTAATCATTACAATTACAGGGGAAAAAAACAATAATACAATAATACCATATCAACCCTCCAACCCTCCAACAACAAGCATCAAAACACATCTTTTCAAAAACTCCACATGTCCAGGTACAATAAAGCCACCACAAGAATAATCAAAGTAAAAAAAAAAAGTCAAAAAACTACCCGCCCTAGTCAACCTCCAGGAGGAACAAAGGGCCGGGAGGGCACGCGGCTGCGGCTGCGGCTCCGGCGGCGTTTTCGGAGCCTCCTGGGCCACGGGAGGCTCCCTTTATCTCCCCGCCGGTGGTGGGGGCGGGGAGAGCGCGGCTGCGGCTCCGGCGGCATTTTCGGAGCCTCCCGGGCCACGGGAGGCTCCCTTTATCTCCCCGCCGGTGGTGGGGGCGGGGAGAGCGCGGCTGCGGCTCCGGCGGCGTTTTCGGAGCCTCCCGGGCCACGGGAGGCTCCCTTTATCTCCCCGCCGGTGGTGGGGGCGGGGAGAGCGCGGCTGCGGCTCCGGCGGCGTTTTCCTGGCCCATCGTGGTTAGCTTACGATGAGGAATTTAGAATGAGGGTGCCCTTGCACCCGGAGATGAGATGGGATGAGCCATGTCAGAAATTGTGGCTCTTGTACATGATCCCCACGCGTCCGGCACCTGGGGATAGGTACCATTGTGGCCATGCCGTGCAGCGAGCTGCTACAACACAGGCTCCCCGCCAGCCGGCGGGGCAGGGGGTTCCAGACCCCTTGCTGTGTTGGAGCTTCTCGGCTAATGGCGTGTGCAATAAGCGGCAGTGCCGATACAAACACGAGTGTCCCTCTTGCGCTGGCCCCCACGCCACTGCCGCGTGCCCGCGTGCCGGTGGGTCATGGGGCAGAGGTAGAGGTAGAGGTGGACAGGGAGCAGGCAGAGCTTCTGCTGATGGAGCTAGCCAGGCAAAAGGCCCCCTCCCCAGTTAATGTGTATATGTTGGAGCAATGGCTCTCAACTTATCCAAGGAGGGAGGACGCGAGGTACCTCCTGGAGGGTTTCCAGTGGGGCTTCCGTATCCCATTCAAAGGAGTGCGGGGACCCCAAGATGCCCCCAATTTACTTTCCCTGAAGGGTAGGGAGGAGGTGGCTGCCCTGAGTATTGCCAAAGAGGTAGAGGCCAAGAGGGTAGCGGGCCCCTTTTCTGTACCACCCTTCCCCAACCTGAAGGTCTCCCCATTGGGGTTGGTACCCAAAAAGGCCCCGGGGGAATTTCGTTTAATCCACCATCTATCGTACCCAGCGGGATACTTTGTCAATGATGCTATTCCTGATGACCTTTGTTCAGTCAGGTATATGTCTTTTGACCAAGCCCTACGGATGGTGCGCTCTTGTGGTCCTGGTGCCCTCCTGGCAAAATGTGACATTAAATCGGCATTCCGATTGTCGCCAGAGCACCCGGGGGACTTTGAGCTATTGGGTTTTAGATTCCAAGGGAAGTTTTATGTAGATAAGGCCATGGCTTTTGGCTGCTCTATTTCATGTTCAGCATTCGAATGTTTTAGCACTTTCCTTCAGTGGGCCTTTGTTCGCAGGTCCGGGTCTCGGTCTGTAGCCCATTACCTCGATGACTTTTTGTTCGGGGGTGAACGGGGCTCGGACACGTGCACGCGTCTCCTCACTACATTTCAGATGCTAATGCGGGAACTGGGTGTCCCTTTAGCGCCCGAAAAGACCGAGGGCCCATCCACTACGCTTACATTTCTGGGTATTGAAATTGACACGGTCGCACAGGCATCCCGGTTACCCATTGACAAGGTCACCCGGATCTCCGCGATGATTTTGGCGTTGCTGGCCAAGCGTAAAGTGTCACTTCGTGAGCTTCAGGTACTACATGGCCATCTTAACTTTGCCTGCAGGGTGGTCACGCCTGGCAGAGCATTTGCTCAGCGCCTATGTGACGCCATGTCTGGCCTGTCAAGGCGCCATCATAGGGTCCGACTGACCAGGGGCATGAGGGCTGACCTTTTGGTTTGGCTCAAATTCCTGCGGGAATTCAATGGGGTCTCCTTTTGGAGATCCGACCTTTTAGTTTCCCCTAGGTTCCAAGTACAGTCGGATGCCTCCGGCTCCCTGGGATATGGGATTTACTTTGAGGGGAGGTGGGCTTATGGCCAATGGCCTCCAGCATGGCGGGGCACGGATCGCCTACGCGATCTTACATTCCTTGAGTTCTTTCCAATCCTGGGAGCTTTGATGCTATGGGGCGAGGAGTGGGCCGACTTAGTGGTCCATTTTTGGTGCGACAATGCTGCGGTAGTGCACATTGTTAATGCTCAGATGTCTAAATCACCCAGGGTGATTGCGTTGGTCCGCCAGTTTGTGTTACGTAGCCTACGCCTTAATGTGCTTTTTAAGGCCAGACGTGTACCAGGTATTAATAATGATACCAAGGCCACAGCTGATTCTGGGCTGCTTCTTTCAGCTTGAGGGAAGATAAAAGCGACCAGCCTCTGGCCTGCCGAAAACACCAAGGCCACAGCTGATCCTGGGCTGCTTCTTTAAGCCTGAGGGAAGATAAAAGCGACCAGCCTCTGGCCTGCCAAGAACACCAAGGCCACAGCTGATTCTGGTCTGCTTCTTTCAGCCTGAGGGAAGATAAAAGCGACCAGCCTCTGGCCTGCCGAGAACACCAAGGCCACAGCTGATTCTGGGCTGCTTCTTTCAGCCTGAGGGAAGATAAAAGCGACCAGCCTCTGGCCTGCCGAGAACACCAAGGCCACAGCTGATTCTGGGCCGCTTCTTTCAGCCTGAGGGAAGGTAAAAGCCACCAGCCCCTGGCCTGCCGAGAACACCAAGGCCACAGCTGATTCTGGGCTGCTTCTTTCAGCCTGAGGGAAGATAAAAGCGACCAGCCTCTGGCCTGCCAAGAACACCAAGGCCACAGCTGATTCTGGGCTGCTTCTTTCAGCCTGAGGGAAGATAAAAGCGACCAGCCTCTGGCCTGCCGAGAACACCAAGGCCACAGCTGATTCTGGGCTGCTTCTTTCAGCCTGAGGGAAGATAAAAGCGACCAGCCTCTGGCCTGCCGAGAACACCAAGGCCACAGCTGATTCTGGGCCGCTTCTTTCAGCCTGAGGGAAGGTAAAAGCCACCAGCCCCTGGCCTGCCGAGAACACCAAGGCCACAGCTGCTTCTGGGCTGCTTCTTTAAGCCTGAGGGAAGATAAAAGCGACCAGCCTCTGGCCTGCCGAGAACACCAAGGCCACAGCTGATTCTGGGCTGCTTCTTTCAGCCTGAGGGAAGATAAAAGCGACCAGCCTCTGGCCTGCCGAGAACACCAAGGCCACAGCTGATCCTGGGCTGCTTCTTTCAGCCTGAGGGAAGGTAAAAGCCACCAGCCACCAGCCCCTGGCCTGCCGAGAACACTGCCTTCGGGAGGGAGACTGGCGAGAAGACCTGAGGCAGGGCGGCTTCTGGACTCCTGGTTGGGCTCCAAGGCCGCCTCCACCGCCTCCACCGCCTCCACCACCGCTTAGCCGGTTTCATCTTCGGGAGTGGAGGCCGTTGAGAACATTGGATGTTTGTCTTCCGTCCCATGGCTGGTTTCGCAAAGGGGATATTTTTCCCGGCTGTGCAGGTCCGTCGCAGCAACTACAGGGAGGACCCTGTGCCACCAGGACCGGGCGCGGGGAGAACATCGGCTGCACCTGGGGTCGCTTGTGGCCCCAAAGATGGTGCCCCCTGCCATTTATGCAGCCACTAGCCTTGCGCTGCCGGGACTGGGGTGGGGAGGAGAGCATTGATTGTACCTGGGGTCGCTTGCGGCCACAAAAGCGGCCCCCTCCACCATCCCGGCAGCCACGAGCCTTGCGCTGCCAGAACTGGGGCGAGGAGGAGAACATTGGCCGTACCTGGGGTTGCTTGCGGCCTCAAAAGTGGCACCCCTCGCCATCCCTGCAGCATTGCGCCTCATGCCGCGTGGACCAGGGTGGGGAGGAGAACTATGGCCCCACCTGGGGTTTCTTGGCGGCCTTAGGGGTGGCACCCCTCCTCCCCATCACCCCCGTGGCCTTACAGCGCTTGGACCAGGGCCGGGAGGAGGAGACTCCCGTCATTGGAGTTCTGTTGGGGGTGCTGGAGGGAGTGAGAGGGTATGTTTTAAGTGGGTTAGGGAGGGAGGGAGGGGGAGATGACATTGCCAGCCAGGAAGAGAGGGCGACACTCCGTCTGGGTTAATGGTGGAGGTTCCAGGGGCTCATTTAGAGGTTGTGACGGGCATGGGGCGTTATAGCGGGAACCGTGGGGCGGGCCACACTCGGGGAACGTGCGACCGATGCTTAGTATCTGTCCCGCATTCTGGCCTCCTGGTTTCACCTCTAGGTCCTGAGCAGCTGATCCAGGGTGACCCCGCCCTTAGGCTGCTGCTGATGAATGCCAGGTCAGTCTGTAATAAGGCTCCCCTAATACAAGACTCTATTTTGGGGGAGCGGGCCGACCTGGCATGCATAACTGAGACCTGGCTGAGACCTGAGGATGGGGTGCCTCTATCAGAGATGTGTCCGGCCGGGTTCGGTGTTTGGCACCAGCCTAGGGATGTGGGTAAGGGCGGTGGTGTTGCCATTATAGCCAGGGAGTCATTGGGAGTCGCCAGGGCCACCGGGTTGTGAGGCTCTGCTCCTGCGGTTGGGCCCTAACGGTCAGTTGGGGGTCCTACTCCTGTACCTGCCTCCTTGCAGGGTAAGGGACTCCCTGCCTGGGCTCCTTGAAGCCATCTCGGCATTGGCTTTGGAGTTCCCTAGACTTATGGTTTTGGCAAAAAGAATTTGCCTTCGCTGGGGTCTGGTTCCGAGGTGGCACAGGAGTTCATGGCTTCCATGGCAGCTATGGACCTGGCTCAGGTAATTCAGGGCCCGACCAGGGGCAGTGGCCACACGCCAGATCTAGTCTTTTTGTCGGGGCGGTGGCAGAGTGATCTGAGCTTACAGAAGCTAGACATAACACCTGTGCCATGGTCAGATCACTATCTGGTGGCTCTAGACTTTCTGGGGGCGACACTTCATCGTAAGGAGGCAGGGTCGATTAAAGTGGCCCGCCCCCGGCAACTGATGGATCCGGATGGATTCCAGAGGGAACTGGGGGATTTCCTCTGGATCGGCGACACGATTCACCTGAGGCAATTGTTGACCTGTGGTACGGATCGACGACATCTGCCTTGGATGTAATCGCTCCACTACGGCCTCTCAGAGCCCGTGGAGCTAGGTCATCCCCGTGGTTCACTGAAGAACTACGGGAGCTCAAACGGGCAAAGAGACGCCTTGAGTGCCGCTGGGTGAAGACCCAGAGCGATTCCGATTGGACACTAGCTAGAGCCGCTATTAGGGCCTACCTAGTGGCGATGGGTATGGTGAGGAGGCAGTACTTCACCTCCCTTATTGCCTCCACTGATAATCGCCCAGCCACCCTGTTTCGGGTGACCAGGTCCCTCCTGGGTAGGGCGGGGCCTGTGCCTGGTTGGCAGGGATCGGCTGAGGACTTTGCTGACCATCTGGTGGAGAAAATCGATCGGATCCACTCGGGGTTCAAACTTGGCGTGGATGGGGAGGGTCCGGGGGGAGCCAGTGCGCAGTCTTGCGGTGTTACCTGGGATCGGTTTGATCCAGTTGCCCCGGATGAAGTGGACAGGCTCCTTGCAGCGGTCCGTGCCACTAATTGTCCATTAGATCCCTGTCCCGCCTGGCTGGTAAAAGCCTCTAAGACGGTGACAGGTGGATGGGTCGGGGCTATAATTAACACGTCTTTTCGAGAGGGGATATTTCCTGCACTGCTGAAACATGCTCTTGTGCGCCCCCTCCTGAAGAAGCCATCCCTCGATCCAGCAATCCTAACCAACTACAGACCTGTCTCCAACCTTCCTTTTTTGGGGAAGGTTCTGGAGAAGGCAGTGGCATGTCAGCTGCAGGGGGTGCTGGATGAAGCGGAATATCTGGACCCATTCCAGTCAGGATTCAGGCCTGGATATGGTACTGAGACTGCATTGGTCGCGCTGATGGATGATCTCTGGCGAGAGCGGGATGGCGGTCATCCGTCCGTCCTTGCTCTTCTTGACCTCTCAGCGGCCTTTGATACCGTTGACCACAGTATCCTTCTGGAACGGCTCCGAGGATTGGGGATCCAGGGCACGGTGTGGTCCTGGTTTTCCTCATTTCTGAGGGGCCGGACCCAGTCGGTGTGGTTGGAGAGTGAGTGGTCGAGTCCTAGGCCCCTAAAATATGGGGTGCCTCAGGGCTCGGTACTCTCTCCTCTCCTATTTAACATCTACATGAAGCCGCTGGGTGAGATCATCCGTTCCCACGGGGTGCGGTACCACCAGTATGCGGATGACACACAGTTGTACATCTCGGCCCGTGGGAACCCCAGTGATGCAGTCAAAGTCCTTTCCAGCTGTCTGGAGGCTGTTGGGGTCTGGATGGGGGCAAATGGGCTACAGCTGAATCCTAGCAAGACTGAGTGGCTATGGATGGGGGGTCCTGTGTTATCCCGGGAGCTACCATCTTTGGTTTTGGATGGGGCTGTTTTGCCCCAGACCAACCCGGTGCGCAACTTGGGGGTCCTCCTGGATTCGCGGCTGCTGCTAGAAGAACAGGTGGTGGCTGTGGCCAGGAGGGCCTTCGCCCAACTTCGGGTGATTCGCCAGTTGCGCCCACTCCTGGACCGGGACTCTTTGCTCATGGTCACTCACGCTCTGGTGACCTCCAGACTAGACTACTGTAATGCGCTCTACATGGGGCTGCCCTTGATGACCATTCGGAGGCTGCAGCTGGTCCAGAATGCCGCGGCCTGGGTGGTGATGGGGTGTGGACGTTATGCCCATGCCTCACCACTGCTGCGGGGGCTGCACTGGTTACCAGTTTGTCTCCGGGTGCAATTAAAGGTGCTGATTTTGACCTTTAAAGCCCTACATGGTAGTGGGCCAGGGTATCTTAGAGACCGCATCGCCCTAAGGACGTCTGTCCGTCCAACCAGAGCGGACCGGAGGGGCTCTCTACTTGTGCCATCAGCCAGGGGGGCTCGCCTCTCTGGCACAAGGAGGAGGGCCTTCCCCGTGTCCGCACCAGCCCTTTGGAACCTCCTGCCTGTGGAACTGCGTCTCCAGACGGAGTTGTTGCCCTTTAGGAAGGAACTAAAGACCTGGCTGGCGGGCCAAGTTTGGGGTGCGGGTTGGGATGGGGGTACCGTTGGGTGGTTGGTATAGAGAAGTGTGCCTTCCCCCAAGGTCCCTTCGGTTCTTGCGCACCTTTTAGGGGTGGGTTTTTTAAAAACTTTTTAAACTTTTAACTTTTTTATCATGTGTCTTTTATGTATTTACTGTCCGCTATGTAAACCGCCCTGAGTTGGGTTGTACCTGAGTGGGCGGTATATAAGCGTGAAAAATAAATAAATAAATAAATAAATAATATTGCTGATGCTTTATCCCACCTGCAGATCCCCCGGTTCCGCGCCTTGGCTCCGGACGCTCCTTGCCACTCCCGGCCGAGATTTGGACATTTGGCAAGGATAGGTGAACCGTGCGATCGGCATGTCTTTGGCGCCCCGCACGCGTAAGGCGTATCACCATGCTTTCGTTCAATTTAGAAATTTTTGCGTGCAACTTCAGTTGCCCGAAGTGTGGCCCATTCCAGTGGAACAAGTTTTACAATTTATGTTTTATTTACACAGTCAGGGCCTAGCTCCCCACACTATAGCATCCAGGCTGTCAGCACTGGCATTTATGGCCAAGGTGAGGGGTTTTGCTGACTGCATGAATGATTTCCGCATACAACATGTTTTGGAGGGGTGGACACGGGAACGTGGCCGCTGCCCGGACACTTGCCACCCAATTTCTCCAGGGGTGCTTACCCACCTTGCACGAGGCTGGCATAACCTGTGTTTTGATAAGTATGAGGCAGCTCTTTTTCAGGCGGCTACCATGGTGGCCTTCTTTGGAGCGCTCCGCATCAGTGAGTTGGTACTACTGTCTAAGGCGGATGCGACTCGTAGGGCACTGGAACTCGACGATGTCTATGTTTCTAATGAGTGGGCTCAGTTGAGGATACGGTCCTCAAAAGTTGATCAGCACGGCGTAGGCAGTGGAGTTAGACTGCTACGATGTTCCATTGCAGACATCTGTCTGGTTGGTGCCCTACAGGAGTTCTTGGCAGTGCGTGGCACGCACCCTGGCCCGTTTTTCTGCCACCAGGATGGGTCTCCCCTTACTAAATTTCTATTTTGGAAGGTGACTGGTATATCACTATCCAGTGTTGGCCTCCCCGGGGCTCGTTACAGCACCCATTCGTTTAGGATAGGTGCTGCAGCAACTGCGGCTGCCTTTGGGTACTCTGAGGCTGATATACGCCATATGGGAAGATGGGGATCTATGCGTTTCGCATTATATGTTCGCCCTCTTCAGGTATGAGTACCAGTTAAGTCACTGTTCTCTTTTTCTTTTACAGACCCTGTGTGTCCCCGCACACCGGTGGCAGTATGGCTGGTGGGCCACAGTTACGTGCACTGGGCAGCGCAGTATGCTGCGGCGACAGAGTGGGGACCCCAGCTTGGACTGCGTGCATCCGCACGCATACGTTGGTACGGTAAGCGCGGAATGATATGGCGGGTACTGTTGCCATTCCTTTTTTCCATCAGGGATGCTGAACCGCCTGATGTCCTTGTACTGCACCTCGGGGGCAATGACCTCACCCAGGTCACTGGCCTTTCTTTAAAATTCACGATTTGCAGTGACCTAGCTTATTTGCATTATGTGTGGCCGTCCACAAGGCTGCTATGGTCAGACATCATACCGCATCATTCTTACAGGGGAGGTATTGACCTCCGTGCCCTTGACCGCGCTCGCCGCTTGGTGAACAGGGCGGTTGCCCGGTTCTTGGCAGACAAGGGTTTGGGGATGGTCATCCGACACCCCACCATTAGTTTACAAAATTATGATCTTTATGCAGGGGATGGGGTCCACCTGTCGGCTAGAGGTATGAACCTCTTTTTGGAAGATTTGCAAGCAGGCCTGTTGACCGAGCTGACAGTCTTGGGGGGGGGGGGGGGCGGTGAGTCTTCATTGAAGCCTCCCCGTGTGGCGGGTAGCACTGGTAAGGTAAATATTTATGACCCATAGGTATCCGGCAGGTTCGCAATTGACTGGCCAACACTTAGACAGGTACAGGTGTAATAACGTTGACCGGTCAACGACGAACCAGGCAAGGGGTGATGGCAGGAGCTTTTCAGCATGCATCACCCCGTGATTTGATGGATACACGTCAGAGGGTGGGGTCAGTAGATAGTTTATTGACTCCGGTCAACAATTTGTTTGTGTCAACAAACAAATTGATACAAATCGATACATTGTAGCCAATTGCCATTGGCAATTTTGGGAGGAACCTTACCAGTGTTACTGTGGCCTGCTTGCCTTAAGAATTAAAATTGGGTGAATACCAATTGAAAGTTATAATTCGGACTAGGGCATTATTCAATAAAAGTGGCCCAATGCCTTTATTCATATACCGGTGTCTGAGTCTTTCTTTGGGGGGTGCGCCTGCAATGAAAGTGCGGCGCCAAAATGGCCACCACGCTCTTTGCAGGGCCCCCACACCCGGACTCAGACATCTGGGTGAGTTAGGGGGCGTGGCCACCCCTCTATAAAAGGGGTGGCCACGAGGCAGCCGAGCTGCCATTTTAGAAATAGCGACGGAGAGGAGAAGTTTTCCCTCCACCCCCTCCCTAGTGAACAGTGTGATATTTGGGTCGCTTCGGGGCCGGGTGGGAATTTTTGGCCTGAACCTACAATTGGCCGTTGGGTTCTCGCTTTTTTGCCCATCCCACACTGTTGCTAGTGTTTGACATAGGGGTTTTGCTCTTGACTTTGGTCACTTAGGCGGGTAGCACTGGTAAGGTAAATATTTATGACCCATAGGTATCCGGCAGGTTCGCAATTGACTGGCCAACACTTAGACAGGTACAGGTGTAATAACGTTGACCGGTCAACGACGAACCAGGCAAGGGGTGATGGCAGGAGCTTTTCAGCATGCATCACCCCGTGATTTGATGGATACACGTCAGAGGGTGGGGTCAGTAGATAGTTTATTGACTCCGGTCAACAATTTGTTTGTGTCAACAAACAAATTGATACAAATGGATACATTGTAGCCAATTGCCATTGGCAATTTTGGGAGGAACCTTACCAGTGTTACTGCGGCCTGCTTGCCTTAAGAATTATAATTGGATGAATACCAATTGAAAGTTATAATTCGGACTAGGGCATTATTCAATAAAAGTGGCCCAATGCCTTTTTCCATATACCGGTGTCTGAGTCTTTCTTTGGGGGGTGCACCTGCAAAGAGAGAATGCCTAATCTTAATGTTTAATGGGGACATTCTTCATCTATACTCCAGTGATTCTGGTGGGCTACTGATGAGCTTGAAAAGAAACTCGTTTTAAGGTGTGAAGTGTCCTTTAAATAAGTAAAAACATGGATTGTCTTAATGTTATTTTGGCTTAGAAAAATATTTTAAAAATAATTTATATACCACCATACATTGGAGCTTTCCTTCAATCAGATTCAGATTCTAGAGTGTGGCGGCGAACCTTGGCATTCCAGCTGTTCTTGGACTTCAATTCATTGGACTTCAATTCAGCCAGTGTACTGGTTTGGGCTTTTGGTGATTGAAGTCCAAGAATAGCTTAAGTTCCTAGGTTTGCGACTACTGTTCGACAGTATTTTATAAAATCAGATGAAAATACAGTAAAACATAATGTTAATATCTATATAATAACATGCTTTGGTGAGCCCCCTCCTGAAGAAATCATCCCTTGGCCCAGCAGTTCTAACCAACTATAGGCCTGTCTCCAACCTCCCCTTTTTAGGGAAGGTATTGAAGAAGGTAGTGGTGCATCAGTTGCTGGGGGTCCTAGATGAAGCGGGTTATCTGGACCCCTTCCAGCCAGGATTCAGGCCTGGATATGGTATGGAGATGGCATTGGTCGCGCTGATGATTGATCTCTGGCGGGAGCGGGAAGGAGGTCATCCATCCATCCTTGCTCTTCTGGACCTCTCAGCAGCCAACTATACCGTCAACCACAGTATCCTTCTGGGATGTTTCAAAGGATTGGGGGTCCAAGGCACTGTGTGGTCCTGGTTTTCCTCATTTCTGAAGGGCTGGACCCAGTCAGTGTGGTTCAAGAGTGAGAGGTCCAGCCCTAGGCCCCTCAAATATGGGATGCCTCAGGGCTCGGTGCTCTCTCTTCTCCTATTCAACATCTACATGAAGCCGGTGGGTGAGATTATCCATTCCCATGGGGTGAGATCATCAGTATGCGGATGATACCCAGCTGTATATCTCGGCCCGTGGTGATCCAAGCGATGCTGTCAAAGTCCTATCCAGGTGTCTGGAGGCTCTGGTCTCCTATTCTTATTCCAAATAAAGTTGTGTTTGGCCCATATTGCTGGCTGCTGCCTATTATTTCCAGAACACTAAACCTGTAGAACAGGGGTTCTCAATCTATGGCCAGTGGGTCAGATACGGCCTGTGGCACCATTTCATCTGGCCTGCACCCACCGCCGCCACTGCCACTGTCCTTTCCCCCTCCACCTGTCTTGGTGTGTTCCTAAAACCACTCCATAGCTGGGTGGATGTTGTAAGGAGGCTTACTATTAGGGACATGCCAAACCTGGTGGAGAGGAAAAGTACAGTGGCAGCAATGGTGGATCAGAAGCGGCAGATACACACAGCCACCCATGTCTTTCCTGGGTGCCACTCTGGCCAAGCACAGGCAAGGACAGGCAGGACCTCTACTTTACCCACAGTAGGCCACGCCACAAAGCCGGCAAACCACGCCACAAAGCTTGCCAAGAGAACCCTATGGACCAAAACAAAAGGCAAAACAAAAGGGCAGGCTAGGTGATACAGGATGCTTAACACCTCAGAGGGGAGAAAGGGGAGGGACAGGAAGGAGGGAGGAGGAATGCAATGTTGCAAGGAGCAATACTGCATAGGGACATGGAATGTGAGATCAATGAACCAAGGTAAACTAGAAGTGGTAAAAAATGAGATGGAAAAAATAAACATTGACATCTTGGGAATCAGTGAGCTAAAATGGACAGGAATGGGCGAATTCAGCTCTGGAAACCATCACATCTACTACTGTGGACAAGAAAACCTTAGAAGACATGGAGTAGCCATAATTGTCAACAAAAGAGTGAGAAGAGCAGTAATGGGATACAACCTCAAAAATGACAGAATGATGTCAGTAAGATTTCAGGGCAAACCCTTCAATGTTACTGTGATCCAAATATACGCACCAACCACGGGTGCAGATGAAGCCACAGTGGACCAGTTCTATGAGGACTTACAACACCTCATAGAACAAACACCAAGAAATGATGTCCAAATTATTTTAGGAGACTGGAATGCGAAAGTAGGCAATCAAAAAGTGGAGGGAATAACAGGCAAGTTCGGTCTTGGAGCACAGAATGAAGCAGGGCAAAGATTGATAGAGTTCTGCCAAGAGAACGCACTGGTAATAGCAAACACTCTCTTCCAGCAACACAAGAGGCGACTTTACACATGGACATCACCAGATGGCCAACACCGAAACCAGATTGATTACATACTCTGCAGTCAAAGATGGAGAACCTCCATACAGTCAGCAAAAACAAGACCTGGAGCAGACTGTGGCTCAGATCACAACCTACTGATTGCAAAATTCAGGCTTAGACTAAAGAAAATAGGGAAAACAAAGAGACCAGACAGATATCACCTAGATAGCATCCCTAAAGAATACACGGTGGAGGTGATGAACAGATTCAATGGCTTAGACTCAATAGATAGAGTGCCAGAAGAATTATGGACAGAGATGAGGGACATCATGCAGGAAGCAGCAAAGAAAACCATACCAAAAGAAAAGAAGAATAAGAAAGCAAAGTGGTTGTCTGATGAGGCTCTTAAAATAGCAGAGGAAAGAAGGAATGCAAAAGTCAAAGGAGAAAGAAAAAAATACAATCTTTTGAACACAGAATTTCAAAGAAAAGCAAGGAGAGATAAGGAAAACTACCTAAAAGAACAGTGCAAAGAAATGGAGGAAAACAACAAAAGAGGCAGAACCAGAGACCTTTTCAAAAAAATCCAGGAAATCAAGGGAACATTTAAAGCAAAAATGAACATGATAAGGGACAAAGACGGAAAGGAGCTAGCTGATGCAGAAGAAATTAAGAAAAGATGGAAAGAGTACACAGAGGAACTCTACAAAAAGGAACTCAACACTCCTGATAGTCACAATGATGAAGAAATTGAACCTGAGCCAGACATCCTGGAGAGTGAAGTCAGAAAGGCCCTAAAGAGCACTGCAAACAACAAAGCTAGTGGAGATGATGGCATCCCAGTTGAATTTTTCAAAGCTCTAGGAGATGATGGCATCAAATTACTGCATTCAATATGCCAGCAGATTTGGAAAACAAAACAGTGGCCACAGGACTGGAAAAGATCAGTATATGTTCCAATCCCAAAAAAGGGCAATGCCAAAGAATGCTCAAATTATCGAACAATTGCGCTCATCCCACATGCCAGCAAGGTGATGCTCAAGATAATACAGGATAGACTTCAGCAGCATGTGGAAAGAGAACTACCAGAGGTGCAGGCTGGGTTCAGAAGAGGCAGGGGGACTAGAGACCACATTGCCAACATATGCTGGATCATGGAGAAAACAAAGGAATACCAGAAACAAGTTTACTTTTGCTTTATTGACTACACTAAGGCATTTGATTGTGTGGATCACAACAAGATGTGGCAAGTGATTAAAGAGATGGGAATACCAGAGCATCTCATATGTCTCCTGAGAAATCTGTACAGGAACCAAGAAGCAACAGTTAGGACAGAACACGGAATGACAGAGTGGTTTGGAATAGGAAAAGGAGTAAGACAAGGCTGCATTTTGTCACCCTGCTTATTCAACTTATACACAGAGCACATAATGCGCAAGGCAGGGATGGAGGAATCACAATATGGGATCAAAATTGCTGGGAGAAACATCAACAATCTGAGATATGCAGACGACACCACCTTAATGGCAGAAAGTGAGGAAGACCTAAAGAATCTCCTGATCGGTCTGAAGGAAGAGAGTGCAAAAGCTGGCTTGAGACTCAATATCAAGAAAACCAAGATAATGGCAACAGGCCCGATCAGTTCCTGGAAAATAGATGGGGAAGAAGTAGAAGCAGTGACAGATTTTACATTCTTAGGATCTAAGATCTCTGCAGATGGAGATTGCAGCCATGAAATAAAAAGGCGACTGATTCTTGGGAGACAAGCCATGCGAAACCTGGGGAACATAGTGAAAAGCAGAGACATCACCTTGAAAACAAAAATTAGAATAGTCAAAGCAATGGTATTCCCAGTGGTAATGTACGGATGTGAGAGCTGGACAATTAGGAAAGCTGAACGCAGAAGAATAGATGCCTTTGAAATGTGGTGCTGGAGGAGAGTTTTGAGGGTACCCTGGACAGCGAGGAGAACAAATAGGTCAATTTTAGAAGAAATCAACACTGACTGCTCATTGGAAGGTCAAATAGTAAAGTTGAGGCTAAAGTACTTTGGGCATCAAATGAGAAGGGAGGATTCACTTGAGAAGGCAATTATGCTGGGAAAGGTGGAGGGCAAAAGAAGAAGGGGGAGGCCAAGGATGAGATGGATAGATGGTATTGTAGACACAGTGGGCACAGAACTGGGAGGACTGAGGGGGATGGTGGAGGACAGAGGCGCCTGGAGAACGATGGTCCATAGGGTCGCAAAGGGTCGGAATCGACTGTGCGACTGAACAACAAAAAAAAGTGGCGGCTGGGGGGGGGGCACCAGTCCAGCCCACCAACAGTGTGAGGGTGTGTGATCAGGCCCCTGGCTTAAAAAGTTTGAGGACCCCTGCTGTAGAAAATGTCCTGAGGGGAGATAACTGTGGTGGAAGATGATTTCATACTGGGATAAAATTGGAAGGGGGTTACTTGAAAGTCTGTATGAGAGAAATTCTGTATTAGGATTTAATTTTAACTCTGTTTACAGTCAAAATATAAACAATGGACGGTTATCAGTATGGAAGTCTTAATAATATCAGTCACTGAAAATTAGCTGATAGAGCCACAATGTAATAACAAAGTGATGGCTTAATTTGATTGTGTCTAGAGATTATGCACAATTACCTATTAAAATTTCTTCATTTATTTCACTCATTGAAATGTTCGTCCTTTTAAATATATACATCTTGAAAAGCATTTTCCCCAAATAAATTAGTTTTCATAAATTCCTTTCTGCATGTCTGATTTCTTTTTTATATTTTCCTGCTCAATAATATCTGTTTTATGATATGATAGTTGAGGGGAAAATCAAATTAGGAAAAAGATCAAAGAGAGAGAGAGAATAAAATAAGACAAAGAATGTAGCCCGCAATCAGAAAATGTTGACAGGAACTTGGCATTGCCATAGCATCTGAGAACCATTTGCAACATAAGTCAACTGAGTTTTCTGCCGGGGGGAAGGGTAGCTGACCATTTTTTCTTGTGGGGTTCCTGTCTAGCTTTAGATCTTTCCATGCTCCATCTCTTCGCAGAGAACAGAAGCATGACAAGGAGATGTTGAAGGTACAGTCAATCTCCATGACTTCATAGGTGTATTGAGATATTCAGATATGGCCTTCTCTTCCTATCTAAAGACATAACTTTGCCACCTCAGTGAGAAACATAGGAGTCTCAAAGCCTTTTCTGCATTCTGTTTTTAGCAAGTATCAGGAACAAGGGATCCTTTTCTATACTGTTCAACTGCTTGAAGAGAAACAGGAGTCTTTTGAAATTAGAAGGCCTATTGCGGGTGGGGGGGGGGGTCCTACCTATTTGTGCTAACCTTGTGCAAAGGGAAAGGAAGGAAAGATTCATGATACCTCACTTTATCTCTCTAATAGTAGAAGTTTTGAAATGATTGCATTGCAAAGCTTGGAAAAGCTTTTTTTTTTTCAGGGTTCAGCTACAAGAATCCCCCACCCATCATGCCTCTCTACCAACTTGCCTCTGTCAGCAGTAGATTGACAGAGTAAAAATATTTCAATTAGTGATTGAAGAAGAATGTTAATAAACCTACCTCTGAGAACTGGTAAATATTAGAATCATAGAATAATAACTAATGGAATTGGAAAGGGTCATCAACTATTATGGCCATGCCAGCCACCCCAAAGCTGGGGCCAGTCTCTCTCTCACCCCCATTCCCACTGAGGCTGGGTGTCTGGCAGCTCCGGCAGCTCTGGCATGGCAAGGTCTTCTTATGGCTGTGCTGGCTGCCCCACAGCTGGGGCCAATCTCTCCCCCACCCCTGCTTGCACCGAGGGTGGGTGTCCTGCCAAGACTGAGTGGCTATGGATCAGGGGCCCTGTGTTTGGCTAGGGAATTACCATCTTTGGTTCTGGATGGGGCTGTTTTGCCCCAGACAGACCCAGTGCGCAACTTGGGGGTCCTCCAGGACTCAAGATTACTGCTCGAAGAGCAGTTGGCAGTTGTGGCCAGGAGGGCTTTTGCACAACTTTGTGTAATTCGCCGGTTGCGCCCGTTCCAGGACCGGGACTCTTTACTCATGGTCACACATGCTCTGGTCACCTCCAGACTAGATTAATGTCATGCACTCTACATGGGGCTGCCCTTGATGACCTTTTGGAGGCTGCAGCTGGTCCAGAATACAGCTGTACGGGTGGTGATGGGGTGTGGGTGTTATGCCCGTGCCTCGCCACTGCTTCGGGAGCTGCACTGGTTATCAGTTTGTTACCGGGTGCAATTCAAGGTGCTGGTTATGACCTTTAAAGCCCTATATGGTAGTAGGCCAGGATACCTAAGAGACCGCATCGCCCTAAGAACGTCTGTTCATCCAACTAGAGCGGACCAGAGGGGCTCTCTAATTGTACCATCTGCTAGAAAGGCCAGTCTCTCTAGCACACATCTTCTCCATGTCTGGCCCAGCCCTTTGGAACCTCCTGCCAGTAGAGCTACAGTTGCAGACAGAGTTGCTGCCTTTTAGGAAAGGTCTTAAAACCTGGCTGGCGGGGCAGGTATGGGGGCCTGATGGAAGTGTGGCCCCTGCTCGCTGGCTCATTTAATAAGCAGGACCGTCCTCCCTCTCTCTTTTTAGGAATGGGGTGGGTGGTTTTCTTTTTTATGTGGGTGATATTTTATCTGTTTTTAACTGTCTTATATTTTATGTATGTATTTTAGACTGTTGTAAGCCACCCTGAGCCGGGTTTGCCTGAGTGGGCGGCATATAAATTCAAAAATTAAATAAGTACCAGTAGGCAACCTGTAGTATTCACAGTACAATGACAGAGTTGAATGACTTAGGATTGTATTTATTGTAGTAAAATCAATGTACCTGTACATGCATATGTGATTTTGGGCTTAGTCCATGGGCCCATACAGCTAGAAGATCAATGTTTTCACATCTTTTCAACTACTGCATAGAATTTTAATATCATGTTCTTTTTATAATTCTCAATTTATATTTTGAGAGAAGAGAAAATAAAAGATGTAGAGATAAGTTTCATAATTTGTAGTTTCTCAGAAATAAGCTTCTTTGTGTTATATTTGGTTTGCTTTCCATTTGACCTCTCAGCTAAAGTGCTCTTCCACCCACAAATGTTTGTGGTTAGAAGGCACCTGCTTATTCATGTGTGCCACTGAATCCACCAGTATACAACTGAGAAAGGTGAAGGACAGAAGCTCTCTCAGATAAACAGACTGGGACTTTTTAAAGATAATAAATGTTTTCAATATGTACAGGTATAGATTATTTATTTCATACCTGTGCCTACTGTCAGAGATTCAAGGGGGTCCTGAGAGGACCGGTGGTGACAGAGTGCTGTATATGATGTACTCCACCACAACTCCCTTTTACAGTCTCTGCCAGCCCCTCCCAAGGACCCAGGCACCCTGATCTTACCCAGTCACAGAGAGTGTGGTTTTTCAATAGTAGCGTGGATGTAGCAGTAGCAGTGCAGTTGAAGCAGAGAGCAATGTGCTAAAGATATGCCCAAGTAGAAGCCAACTCAGAACAGTTGTAAAAGTCCCAAAACGGAACTTTATTTGTCCAAATTATAAATCCATAAGGCAAAGAAGTACCTGTAGAGAATAAAACCGAATACCCAAAGTCCATGAAATGTCCGTAAGCCAGTGGAGCAAAAGATTCCCCCAAAATTCATGAAAATATTAAAAATATGGAAATGTCCCTGAGATGACAAAGACTCTCAAAGTCCATCAGAGTGTCCATAAAATGGCAAGAAATTGCAAGTGGATAAATAGGGACCACTTCAGTAGTTCCATGCACTCCAGTGTCTAGTCATGCCTGCCACATTATGACGGAAACGTCTGCAGACACAGACAGCACTTGCTCTTTGGCTGTAAATAGAAATGAACACTGCACCTTAGAGTCAGATACGACTGGATTTTGAGAAAGGGAGACCTTTACCTAGCTGTGTTAATCTGTGCAAGCCTATCAGAGAGTAAGCAGATCAAAACAAAAAGACAAACATTGTGGCACCTTAATGACTAACTGCTGGGGTTCATATTTATTCCTGTGAAGTTTTGTTCTGTTGAGCTGTAAATGGTTAGTGGGTGAAGCTGGTCTTTTTAAAACAGGAGGAAGAGAAAAACACCCTAAACAAATTAGTAAGACAAAATGCAAAAAGTTTAATATTATAAGGTAAAACCACAAGGTTCCCAAGGAATACAAAATAATACTGAAAACAGTCTTATGTATGCTGAGATATGGGAGGTTGCAGTTCATGGTGAAGTAGCATAGGTATGAATAAACCAAACAGTCTTGAAATTAAAAGGTGAATGAAAGTCCGATGGTGAGTGGAATGTAAAAATGGTGATATAGGAACACAGGAACCAGACGAATTAAACGGCAACCAATGTCAGCAACAGATATCAGCAACAATTCACAAATCCAAAGGGAAACGATGGGCAATACGAAATTCAGTCTCGATATCCATCCGCGGTAATGGGATATTTCATTGACTTCATCAAGAGTCTGTGGAAAAGTTAAAACTCATACTGGTGCAATATGAAACGAATACAAGCATAATAATATTCTCGAACAAGCATACATAATGAAACATGTACAATGGAGAAAGACAAGGTTACCTGAATTAAATAAATTAATGCGCTGCAAACAACCTCTCAAATGATCAGTCCTAAGGAGTAACAGCATTAACAGAATAGAAAGCTGTGAAAATATAAAGAGGAGAAGCTCAATAATCTACATGTGTGGGTTTGTTGGAGGAGAAATTAAAGGGGAAACTGAAGATTTACAGAAACGACGAGAAATCCAAGTCCGTATTCAAACCAAATGGGGTGAGCGTACGGAACCTATGTATATAGAAAGCCTCCCGTTGGAGAAGGAGACGATTGAGATCTATTTTGTTATGGGGTCTTGGACGAATATTTTCAAGAACAACAATTTTCAATCTATTAGGAGAATGGTTGGTCTTAGCAAAATGACTGACCATGGGGGCGGACATGACACGATTCCGGATACGAGATAGATATTCCCCCAGTCTAATTTTGAGAGGGCGCCTGGACTGACCGATATAGGCGAGGCCACATTCACAGATGATCATGTAGATGGTATCTATGCTGTTACAATCGGAAAAACAAGCCAGTTGAAGTTTAAAGTCACTACTAGAAATTTGAACACTGTTAGTGCAAAGCATATGATCACAAAATTTGCAGTGACCGCATCTGTGATGGCCGAGGGGCGACTGTTTTTCTCTTCCTCTTTGTGTATCTACACCCTAGCCGTTTTCTCTTTTTAAAACAGGAGGCTGGTACTCTATAAACATTGTGGTATTACACATCTGCTAATGAGTTAATTGAGGATGCTGTGTCTAGGCCAGATGAGAAACTCCCAAAATCAAGCCACTTTTTGGTGAGTTGATTCTGCAATGCCTTTTGCCTGACATAGTGTGAGAAAGATTAGCTGGTAACACAAAGTTTCCATTACAGGGTGCATCCAGCTGTAGTTCAAAAATACCACAGTCTTCGAGGAGGCTCTTTCTGTGTACCCCATAGTGTGTGTGTGTGTGTGTGTGTGTGTGTGTGTGTGTGTGTGTGTGTGTGTGTGTGTGTGTGTGTGTGTGTGTGTGTGTGTGTGTGTGTGTGTGTGTGTGTGTAATGAGCTCCCATCTCAGTCCCAGCTCTTGCCAACCTAGCAGTTCAAAAGCAAGAAATTGCTAGTAGATACAGGTGAAACTCAGAAAACTAGAATATCATGCAAATGTTCATTCCATTCAGTAATGCAACTTAAAAGGTGAAACAAATATATGAGATAGACTCATTATATGCAAAGCGAGATAGTTCAAGCCTTACTTTGTTATAATATTGATGCATATGGCTTACAGTTTATGAAAACCCCAACCCCTCAATCTCATGTACCCCATAATCATCACTTAATTTCATGTATGCTGCATGCCATGATCACCACAATTATAATGAATTAAGATGTGGCATATCTTGCTTTGCATGTAATGAGTCTATCTCACATATATGTTTCACCTTTTAAGTGAAATGAATGAACATTTGCACGGTATTCTAATTTTCTAAGTTTCACCTGTAAATAGGAACTACTTTGGTGGGAAGGTAAACAGTTTTCCGTGCATTCCGGTGTCTAATCATGCCTGCCACATGAGCACAGAAAACAACACTGGCTCTTTGGCTATAAACAGAGATGAGCACTGAATCCTAGAGTTGGATATGACTGGTTTTCATGCAAGGGCAACCTTTACCTTTACCTAATAAACTGTGCACATGTGCAATGGCAAGGAGACTACCTCTTCAGGTTAGTGGATCCATCCACTAATGGCTGTCTTAAAGGTATATCTATTACATGTACCCACATACTCCTCCACCCAGTCTGCTGAATAGCACTGGATGGAGTCTTTATTTAAGTAAGCAGATTGGCTTAGAAGCCCAACTTTGTAAAAAGTTATCTTGCTCAGGACATTTTTAAAAAGGCTTAGGATAGTGTTTTTTTGGTTGGAATTATTTTTTGCAGGCTTTACATTGGTCTGCTAAATATAAGTATGTTATCTAAGATAGTTGTAAATAAATATTTATATTTATTTATTTTCACACCCACAGATTTGGCCACAACCACAGAGGGGTGTGGCCAAAATGTGGTGGTGGGGCAATATAATTGCTCAGTATGGGGCCCATAAATTTCTGATGGCGGCCCTGAATAGTTTACTTTCGGTCAGAGAGACTTTGAGTATCCCTCTGGCTCTATCTCACTGATGTCATCCCTCTGGAATGTCTGAGGAATAGACTCAGTGGACCTGGTCTTTTTAAAACAGGAGGCTAGTATTCAACCCATCTGAATACATGTAAGCAACTAAATGATTTCTATCAACTTAACTAAACATTTTTACTTAAAATCTAAACAGCTAACATAAAGCATACACACATAAGAGAAAGACAGCATAGTCACTAGTTTTAAGCATCTCAGGATCACATCTGCCTGTGTCTGTATTTGTTTGTGTAGCGTTGATTTGATCTTACAACTTTAATTTTGTTTTGTTTCTCCCTTGAATTTTTAATGATTGTTAAATAAATTCTCTTTTAAGTTAGCAAAATAGCTAGGCTACTGACTATTATAAACATAGAGTTGTCAGTGGAGTTGGATTTAAAATCTAACTACTCTTGATTTTTCCCCTTTAGGAAGCTCTTAAAGCAATTATTCTATTAGGAATTCAAGAGATCATTGTGGCACCATAAAATTTACATTAAAAACCATCACAGAATAAGATGACCATGTTGTTTCTGTCTTATTCTACACGTTGAGATTATTTACATGTTAGTCAGTGACCTTGAGCTGGTATAGAAGAAAATTTTAGAAAGGGGTATACTCTAAAATGGTAGCAAATTGCTGGTTTTGTTTATATTGTCTTGCAGACTGGATCATACTTGTAACAGGTGGCATCCAAGTATTGCAGGCGCACCCCCCAATAAAGGACTCAGACACTGGTAAAAGTGGATAACGGCATTGGGCCACATTTATTGATTCATGCCCTAGTCCGAATTATAAATTTCTATTGGTATTCAACCAATTATAATTCTTAAGGCAAGCAGGCCGAAGTAACACTGGTAAGGTTCCACCCAAAATTGCCAACGGCAATTGGTTACAATGTATCCATTTGTATCAATTTGTTTGTTGACAACAAACAAATTGTTGACCGTAGTCAATAATCTAACTACTGACCCCACCCTCTGACGCGTATCCGTAAAATAACGGGGTGATGCATGCTGCCTAGCTCGTGCCATCACCCCATTGCCTGGTTAATCGTTGACCGGACAACGTTAACCAACTTGTGCCTGTTTAGTGTTGTCCAGTCAATTGCGAACCTGCCGGATACCTGTGGGTCATAAATGTTTACCTTACCAGTGCTACCCGCCACACGGGGAGGCTTCAACAAAGGCTCACCGCCCCCCCCAGACCGTCAGCTCGGTCAACAGGCCTGCTCGCCAATCTCCCGACAAGAGGTCCATACCTCCCGGCGACAGATGGACCCCATCCCCTGTGTAAAGCTCATAATTTTGGAGACTGATGGTGGGGTGTCGTAAGACGCGCCCCCAACCCTTGTCCAGAAAGAACCGGGCAATAGCCCTGTTCACCGAGCGCCGAGCCCGATCAAGGGCCTGGAGGTTAAACCCTCCCCTGTAAGCGTGCCGCGGTATCATGTCCGACCAAAGCAGGGTTGTGGCAGGCCACACATAATGCAAGTAGGCCAGGTCACCGCAAATCGCATGCTTCAGCGATAGGCCCGTGACCTGTCGCAAATCATTACCCCCAAGGTGTATAATCAGGACATCAGGGGGGGTCAGCATTCCCGATGGAGAAAAGGAATGGCAACAGTTCCCGCCATAACATTCCGCGCTTACCGTACCACCTGAGACTTGCGGATGCACCCAGTCCCAGTCGGGGTCCCCACTCTGTCGCCGCAGCAAACTGCACTGCCCTGTGCACATAGCTGTGGCCCACCAGCCATACTGTCACCGGTGTAAGACGACACCCAGGGTCTGTCAAGGAAAAAAGGAAACAGGGCAGTGACTTAACTGGTACTCACTGTTGAAGAGGGCGAACATACAACTGAAAACATCATGATCCCCACCTTCCCATGTTGCGTATCTCAGCCCCAGAGTACCCAAACACCGCTGCAGTGGAAGCCGCCCCTATCCTGTATGAATGGGTGCCGTAGCGAGCCCCAGGGAGGCCAACACTGGCTAGTGCCTTACCGGTCACCTTCCAAAATTGAAATTTAGTAAGGGGAGACCCATCTTGGTGACAGAAAAATGGGCCAGGGTTCGTACCACGTAGTGCAAGGAACTCCTGTAGCGCACCAACCGGACAGATGTCTGCCATGGAACATCGTAGCAGTCTTACACCACTGCCTACACCGTGCTGATCAACCTTAGAGGAGCGTATCCTCAGCTGAGCCCAATCATTGGAAACATAGACATCTTCGAGTTCCAGTGCCCTACGACTCGCATCCGCCTTAGACAGTAGCACCAGCTCACTGATGCGGAGCGCCCCAAAAAAGGCCACCGTTGTAGCCGCGTGAAACAGGGTTGCCTCATACCTGTCGAAACACAGGTCATGCCAGCCCCGTGCAAGGTGGGTAAGTACCCCTGGAGAAATCGGGTGGCGGTCGTCCTGGCTGCGCCCACGTTCCCGCACCAACCCTTCCAAAACATGTCGTATGCGAAAATCATTTGTGCTGTCAGCAAAACCACCCACCTTGGCCATGAATGCCAGCGCTGACAGCCTGGATGCTATGGTGTAGGGAGCTAAGCCCTGGGTATGTAAGTAAACCATAAATTGGAGGACGTGAGCCACTGGGATGGGCCAACTTTCAGGTAGCCGGGATCGGGCACAAAAGGCCCTGAATGAACTGAATGCATGGTTATACGCCTTACGCGTGCGGGGCGCGAGCGACATGCCGATCGCCCGGTTCACCTCTCCTTGCCAAGCGTCCATATCTCGTCCGGGAGCGGTGAGGGAAATTCCTCTGCGTCCGGGGCCAAGGCACGGAACCGGGGGATCTGCAGGCGGGACAAAGCGTCAGCAATATCATTATTAATACCTGGAACATGTCTGGCCCTAAAAAGCACATTGAGGCGTAGGCTGCGCAACACAAACTGGCGAACCAGCTCCATAACCCTGGGAGATTTTGATGTCTGTGAGTTGACAATGTGGACAACTGCCCCATTGTCACACCAGAAATGAACGACTGAATTGGCCCACTCCTCGCCCCATAACATCAAAGCTCCCAGAATGGGGAAAAATTCCAGGTATGTGAGATCGCGCAAACGATCCGTGCCCCACCAGGCTGGCGGCCATCTGCCGTAGGCCCACTTCCCTTCGAAGTAAATCCCATAACCCAGGGACCCTGATGCATCCGACTGAACCTGAAAACGAGGGGAAACCAAAAGGTCGGACCTCCAAAATGGCACCCTGTTGAATTCCTTCAGGAACTGAAGCCAGATGAGCATATCAGCCCTCATGCCCTTGTTCAGTCGGACCATGTGGTGGGGCCTGGCCAAGCCAGTCATGGCGTCGCACAAGCGTCGAGCAAATGCTCTGCCAGGTGCGACCACCCTGCAAGCGAAATTGAGGTGACCATGTAACACCTGGAGCTCCCGAAGGGACACCTTGCGTTTGGCCAGCAAGTCCAAAATGAGTGCAACGATCCGTGAAACCTTATCAACAGGTAACCTGGATGCTTGCACGACCGTGTCAATCTCCACCCCCAGAAATGTGAGCTTGGTTGAAGGGCCCTCGGTCTTTTCGGGTGCTAAAGGGATACCAAGTTCCTTCATTAGCGTCTGAAATGTATTTAGGAGACGCGTGCACGTGTCCCAGCCCCGTTCACCCCCGAATAAGAAATCATCAAGGTAGTGGGCTACAGACCGGGACCCTGACCTGTGAACAAAGGCCCACTGCAGGAAGGTGCTGAAGCGTTCAAATGCCGAGCATGAAATGGAGCAGCCAAAAGGCATGGCCTTGTCAAAATAAAACTCACCCCGGAACTTGAAACCCAGCAACTCAAAGTCACCCGGGTGCACTGGCAGGAGACGGAACGCGGACTTAATGTCGCACTTAGCCAGTAGTGCACCCGGGCCACATGAGCGCACCATGCGCAGGGCCTGGTCAAAAGATGTATACCTGACCGAACAAAGGTCATCAGGGATAGCATCGTTGACCGAACGGCCAGCCGGGTAAGACAAGAGGTGTATCAAACGGAATTCCCCCGGTGACTTCTTGGGCACTAACCCCAACGGGGAAACCTTGAGATTGGGAAATGGCGGGACAGGGAAAGGGCCAGCGACCCTGCCAGCATTAACCTCCTTAGCAATGCGCATGGCAGCCACCTCCTCCCTTCCCCTGAGTGACAACAGATTGGGGGCATCTTGGGGGGACCTGTCCCCTGTGAAAGGAATGTGAAACCCCTGCTGGAAACCCTCAAGCAGGTAAGCTGCATCCGCCCTCCTCGGGTACATCATGAGCCAACGCTCCAACATGTCCACATTAATTGGGGAGGGGGCCTTTTGCTTGACCAGCTCCCTCCGCGGCAGTTCTGCCCGCTCCCTGTCCACCTCTACCTCTGCCCCGCAGGCCACCTGCCCTAGGACACGCGGAGGCGGCATGGGGGTCAGCACAAGAGGGACACTCATGCCTGTATCGACACTGCTTCCTGTTGCACGCACCATTGGCTGAGAAGCTCCAACACAGCAGGCAGGCTGGAACCCCCTGCCCCGCCACCTGGCGGGGTGCCTGGGCTGGAGCAGCTCGCTGGACCGCATGTCCACAATGGTACCTCTCCCCTGGCGCAGGGCGCGTGGGGGTCATGTACAGAAGCCACAGCTTCTGGCAGGGCTCATCCCACCTCATCTCTGGGTGTAGGGGCACTCTCATACGGAATTCTTCGTCGTAAGCCAACCACAACGGGCCAGGGAAATCGACCATCGCCCGGTATATGTTGTCCAAATACTGGACCATTGGAATAGCCAGGTCAGGACGGGCCCTGAGGTACACCGCCATGTATATAAGGTATGCGGGTAACCAATTGGCCCACGTGCGTGGCGGCTTACGTCGACGTGACTGCTCCTTGTCCTTCTCGTCCTGCCCCTCCCTCTCCTCTTTGGTGGTTTCTCTATTCAAGAGGGAGAAAATGTCCACATACTCCCCCCGCCAGATCTTTTCCTTGGTGGCCTGGGCCAGATGATCCCCAAGGGGTAACGAATAACCTGCTGTCGGAAACGCCGTCACCGGCACATTGACAGTGCTGGGCACCATGAAAGGAGCCTGGACCAGCCCCGCCACCCCCAGTAGGTTCCCTGCAGGACAGGGTGCCCCGCCCCAAGTGGGGCCTTGGAGTGGTAGAGCTGTCCCCGGATGGGCCGGCGGCGGTTGACCCGCCACCCCAGCCAGGCGAGGCCACGGCCACTGTATGCCTCCCCCCGTTGTGGGTTGTGGTGTGGGTGCACTAGCTTGAACCGTATACTCACAAGTTGCACCCCCATGGGCCATCCCCACCGGGGGTTCCGGCCCACTGCGGGCGTCGGAGCTCGCGACCGCAACCGAGCTCATAGATGGGGCCTGACCACTACCTGCTGGCGGCATCTGCTGCGTGGGGAGCTGCGAGGCCGCGGCTGGCGCCGACCTACGTGCCTCAGGCAGCTCAACCCGTTCAGCCACCTGCCAAGGACCGGCAGACATTGCGTTGACCTGTAAACTAAAAGGTGCCCCGGATGGATTAACTATCCCCAAAGATGCCTCCAGGGCCGCTATGCGGGCCAGTAGGGCATCAACGTTTACATAGCCCCCAACGCTGATAGGGGGCATAGGGCCGGCCGGCCCACTGGTCGCAGGTGCCGGGCCAGGTCTCTGGACCCCGGGGCCCGAATATGGCCATGCCCCAACCACCGGCCCCCTTGGTTAAAGCCCACCGCTGGAAGCTGCGTGCCAAGGTCCGAAGGCCCAGCCTGGTTATGCGCCAGGCCCGGGCTGGTGGCCGCTAATTGTGGGCCGGGGGCCGCAGCCCCTGCCGGGCCAGTCTGAGGCTGCCCAGCCTCAGGCCAAGGAGCAATCGACCCCATCCCACCAGTCCCGGTGGGCGCCCCCGGAAAGGGGGCCTGATGAGGGGGCGCAGTCGCGGTCCTCCGACCCGGCTGGCACCTCCTGGAAGGGCGAACCGCATTCGCCATCGCCTTCTTTTTGGAAGGCATTGCCGCGAATTGCTGGGAAGCCGAAGAAAAAGGAGCGAAGAAAAAACCGCTGCCCAAAAAAGGCTACCCAGCTAAAGGTAAGAGCGACGGAGCAATTGGGGAAAAAGTTCTCCTCTCCGTCGCTTCGCAAAATGGCAGCGCAGCTGCCTCGTGGCCACCCCTTTTAAAGGGTGCTGGCCACGCCCCCTAACTGCCCGGATGTCCAAGTCCGGTGGGGGGGGCGCAAAGAGCGCGGCGGCCATTTTGGCGCCGCGCTTGCAATCTCATTTGCCTTTTCTGTCTTTGGATGATTGACACTCTGATGTCTAGTCCCTATTCTGTCTCTCCCCACCTTATGGTCATCATGAATCAGGCCAGCTGCCAAAAAGTAAGAAGCTTAAATGGTTTTTTCTAAGTGAAGCAGAGGTGTAGAAAGGCTAGAAACCCTTCTTCTTATGACAGAAACAGGAAGGTCTTAGGATTCCTGCCCCTTCTCCACTTATCAATGGAGACACTGAGCTATGAGCAGCTCTTGTGAATGATGATGCAGTGCCACATCAAAAGTAAAAGAGGTTCTTATCATACTTCCAGATGCATTGTATCCTCTGTGCCTTTGAGATTGAATTTTCTGGATGCCTTTGCTCATTGATTTATTTGTTCACAAAGTAATGCCTGTTTAGGTGAGGAGTATAAATTTGTCACTAGTATTGCCAGTTTTCTTATACAGTACTTTAGCTTGTTATTTCATATACTTTAGCTTCTTTGAACTGAAAGCTGTATACACATAGGGAAATGACTACATAAACCTCTGATTGGAGGAAATATTTTACTACTGAAGCTCATTACCTAGATTTTTCCTTCTTTTAAAAACAGTTCTGAGTACATTGTAATGTCAGCCACTGATTAGCTGTTCTAACGAATTTCAGTATGGTCAGTCAGAAGAACATCTATATCAAGGATAAAAGACAACATATAATGCAAGTTGTTATTTCAATTAAGAAAGATGTCACTGAGAATAATCTTAGAGATTTCATATTGATAATGTTGGATTTTACCCATAATATGATCAACTCATTGGGAATACAGCTTTAGAGACAGTGCCTCCCAAATGGAAGTTTTTAATGAGCCATAAAGATGAAGGGGAAAACTGATGAAAAGAACTGCGTTAGCCAAAGTTGCTTTCTTCTATTAATAAAGTCGCTTCGATCATGACAATGATCTTGTTCACTTAGATTCCTGTCTTGCTTAATTCTACCTAATTGACAGCTTTAGATCCCTCCATGCTTTTGTTTCTATGAATATGCTGAATTGGCTCTTGAAACACAGTGTGTGAGCTGGTTTAACCCTTCACTTCAAAGCCTGTGGCTTCTGGGACTCCCAAATCCTATTGGCAGGCTCAGACTCCCAAGTAACAAGTGAGGGGATAAGCTGAATCCACATTTCTCCATGCCTTCAAAGATTGTTAAAAAGAATGCCAGTTCAGTCTGCCTACCTCTAGGAAGAGAACAGAATTCAATGTGTTAGAGGCAGACACTGAGCAACAGTATTTACTGTGGGAAAATAAAACCTCTCCCTATAGAAATTATACAGCAGCAAAGCAAAAGCAAATAGAAAGGGTCTAGCAGGAGAGCATATCCTGCTCCTCAATTGAGCTCAGTAGATGTGTTGTTCACCTTGATATTTTACTCAAGATTTTGTGGCTTAGTTAGAAAGGAAATATCTGTCAAACATCACCATCTATGTAAGTTTCAGATAATTATTGGGCTTCCATTTATCTGTCAGTGACATTGATGACACAAATAAGTAGTTATTTTTCCTTCTTTAAACCAAAAGCTGCGCACACAGAGAATGACTGGCTTTGTTTTATGCAGTATACAGTATATCCTACTGTTGCAAATGGAAAAAGAAAATTCTACAGGTGGGAGAAGATGCTAGAAAGTACAACTATCTAATTCTTCCAGATTGGGGTTCAATGTAAGATGATAATAACATGCTACAGTATAGGTCGCAGCTAAAAAGGTTTGGCTTATAGCTTTTCACTGTGACTCATGGTACTTTCCTGTGTGTGTGTGCGCGCGTGTGTGTTCATGTGTGTGTGTGATGTTAGGTCAAGTCAAAGTTCTGTCTCAAGCTACATGGCTTCCAGTGACTGCCAAATAGACATATCCTTGGAGAAATAAGCATGAGTTTTGCTCATTCTCTCTTGTCCATCTTTCCCTCCAGAGGTACAATATTCTTGATCATTGAGTTTCCACTTTTGTTCTTATGGGGAATAATCATAGATGTACCTCTTGTCTGTGTGACTGGCCGGATATCCTGCTATGGTAATGGAGTAGATTGTACAACCAGCAACTCAACGCCAAGTGTTTGGGTGGTGGTAAATAACCTGACTGCCTAAAGGGGCCAATGGCTACACATGGGGTGACGGTCCCATCAGTGGAGGAAGTGCCACTGGAAACCATCATATTGGGCCAAACTGCAAAATGAGCAGAGGAGGAACCATTCTGATTCCCAGTGGTCATGGAGGCAGAAGAGGCCATGCCAAATGGACTGGCTATGAAGGTGCACCTTGTCAATATCCTCAAGACTGTGGTAGTCCATTGCAGTCCCGGTGTTAAATCCTGCATATCTCATTTCATGTGCCACAGGAGATGGCTTTGTGATCAGAGTGATCATAGGTCACTTCATGGCAAGCTGGGATCCACCTTAAACAAATTCACACCACTGTCATTTTCCCTGGTTTTTTTCATCTATCAACTGTGAAAATGATTTTCAGAAAAGAAAATGTATACTTTGACACGAGTAGCAGCCAATGACCTCTTGCCTATATTGCAATCTGCTCTTTCAGTTCAGTGGACACCACTTCATCTTTTAGCAAAGAATTTCATGAATTAATATGGAACACAATAAGCATACCTAAGTCACAAATTTGAAGAAGAGATGCATATGTGTATTGTGAATCTATGCAAGTGAAGAAAAAGCTGAGAACATGAATTTGGGTGCAGACATTTTTTCTTTTTAACAACCAAAAGCTCAATTCTTGATTGTGATACTGCATTTGGAAACATGCAAAATATGGTTCTCAGTTAGGCTTTGCAAGACATCTGAATTTCCCATTGCTCTGGGTGTCTCTTCCTCTTTTCCTTATAAACTTCTTAACAGTTTGAGCTAGAAGATGCCATGGTAAAATGCCACACAGAATCTCCATAACACTTTATATACAGCCATATTGCGACTATGTTTTGCCGTGTTCTGTCATATATGTTCAGAAAAGAATGGAACTTGTTGCAAGCCCTGTCTACACCGAATTATATGCATTTGTTGTCAAAACAGCAACAACAGAGGACACTATATTAATCAGTGTTAATTTGTGAACTACAAAATGTGGGGTAAATGTTGGATGAAGATGTTGGACACATTCTTCTTCTTTTATGGAGATGATTACTTCCCTACTTAAATTCTTATCAGCATTAGAAACCAACAATCCTGTTTCTAGTGTAAAAACAAGATATACTCAAGATACGAGAACCAAGCAGAGCAGCACCACTGCAGCATCTTCTTACTGTTAAGCATAGTGAAATGAATTCAGACTCCATCATGCTTATAGTAGATATGTTGAAACCAGTGGGAGTTTAAGTCATAGCTAATTTAGCTGTCAATTCAAAGTGAATCTGCTTTAAGAATAGCTAGATCTGAAGCCAACCCATCACACCAAATATAGCAGTAGCAGTTACACTGATATAGTGCCCTGGGAAGTTCACAAGTAAATTAGCATTTTTGCCTCCAACATGCTGGGTACTCATTTTACCAACCTTGGAAGGATGGAAGGTCAGCCTTGAGTTCAAGAACATCCAGGTAGTCAGTGGTACTGATGGAAGAGACATAATTCTGAGGTAGATGATTTGGGACATCAGTTGCTAGAGTAGGCTTCCTGAATTTAGAAATTACTGATTACAAATACTATTGTGGAATGGTTTCTTAGAAGAGAAGTGATTGACATAGACTTAATATTTTTAATCAGATTTGTAGCACTTAGAGGCACATGCATCTTTACCTATAAGGAGGGATGTTAATCGCTGGACTCCAGCATACATGCCTGCACCCATCCATACTATCCTGTACAGAGCCGCCCACACTTGCCTTTACCCGGCCCGCACAGCACCGCAAAGGTCCGACAGTCACCAGTGGGGCAACTGCCCCATGAATGCAAACAAAACAAAACAACTTCAAGTCCCAATGTCCTCTGCGCCGTGCCACCTGTCAGCCAATCAGGCTGACAGTAGAGAGCAAGCAGAACATTAGGAAAGCCGGTGCGCACAATACAAAATGAGCCACAGGAAAAAAAACACTGCATGAATGTGAACAAAAGAAACAAAACTTCAAGAACCAGCGTCCTCCATGCCATGACCACTTCAGCCAATCAGGCTGAAGGGTGCCAGCGTGCCGAACGCTGAAAAACCCGGTGCACAAAAAATAAAATAACACCTCATGCAATGGGAACGCAAGGCCACCGCAGGTGGATACAGTGCCTCACGGCCTCGCTAACCCAAACCTGCAAAAAAAAACCATGGCAATACAACCACCGACCTTCTTTCCCAGAGCAACGGGGAGAAGAGGGACTCCCTCTCCTCCATGCTATCCTGTCGAAGACACAGTGAGACCACCACCAGCCTCAAGGTAAGTTGAGCTGGGGTTGGAAAAAACCAAGCAGCAGTCAGCAATTCATCAGGGGAAGCACACTCTCTGGCGAATGACTGGATTCTGCCTTTCTACTACCCACACTGCTATTTCAAGAACTAGCACGAAACAGCGGTGGAGGTAATAGAAAAGCAGCAGCCAGCAATCTGCAAGGAAGACCACCACCCCTTTCGGATGGTTGCCTGCCGACCTCCTGTTAGTAAGCCAGGGAAAAAGAAGACTGAGAGGAGAGAACCATCGTGAAGAAGATTGCTCTTCTCTGCCTCCTTCTCACCTGACTGACCTAACAAACCTTACCGGACAAAGAGCGAGCTGACTGCTGGCTCTTCCTTTTCCCCATCGCTGCGTCGAAACCTAATTTCGAAACAGCAATGGGGAAAAGAGGAAATGACAGACAGGCCGTTCTTCACCCCACAAAACACAACCACAACAAAACTAAACTGTTAACCAAAACACCAAGCATAAAAAATAATAAAACACAAATAAATAAACAAATAATTAAAATAAAACCAATAAACAACAGAACAATAAACCACAAACTCAACAAAAAACACCCGAAATACCAAAGGCTACCGAAAAACAATAAAAACTCACTAAAGACACCAATCTACAACACAAAAATACCTAACTCAACAAACAATACCATCACAAATTAAACAAATAAATACAGAAGAAATCAGAAAAATAAATAGCGAGAAATAATCAAAACAATTAAACACGTCACAAACCCAAAATAAAAACAAAAGAACAAGCAGAAACATTTTGGGGACTTTAAGGAGAAACTCTCTACTTAACTCCCCCCCCCCCCAGACCAACACCCCAAAATCAAAACAAAGTAAAAACAGATTAAACAATCAAGAGCACTCACCAAACACATCCTCCCTCCATGCCTCCAGGACAGAACTGAACAAAGAAAGAAAATAGCAGTACTTTTAAACACAGCCCCACCTAGAGGCCAGAAGAGTAAAAAAAAAAAAGTCAAAATATTTAAAAATCAAAATAACAAATAAATAAAATAAAATAAATTCAAAAACCACAAATTCAAAACACCACCACCCAAACCACCCTAACCATAAAAATACAAAAAAAAAAAAACCTGACCGGCTGGCCGGGCACAAATATGGTAGTATTTTATATGCTCACAAGATTTGTTATAGTAAGGGAAATATGGCAAGTAATTTGTGGTTAATGATATTATACTTCTTACAGTGGCATGTGTTTGAACCTTCTGCAAGAATTTGCCCCATACACAGCTGCTATTTCTGCTGTGCAATTGTGGTCCATTTTCCAAGAGTGGCAGAAGTTTTGGGAGCTTGTTAGGTTTTCTGATTGGTTTACAGCATGGGCAGCTTCTGGACTGTGATAGGGTACCTCACCCCAGATTTCAGGACAGCACATGCCCTGCCCCAGTCCCAAGTTGTCACTAGTATAGAGGGATTTGAGGGTGCAGTACTTAATGACTGGTTGGCAATGCCATTTTTGGTTCTAGTGATAGAGATGTCTCAGAAAAAATATCAGAGTATCAAGAAAGCACAAGATTTCACAAAAGTGTTCAGTCACCTCCTGTTGAAATATACTCTGGACTGAATTGTGGGTTTGGAAAAGGCGATATCTTTTAAGATCGTTACTGTAACTTTTCAGAGTTACATGTTATATGCTATCAAGTTAGAACAGACTGAACAGTACTTTAAATAGGCTTTCAAGATAAGTGAGATATCTCAAGAGTGGTTTTAATAGTTCTACTCCTGGTTTGAGTTTCCATAACCAAGAAGGGATTTAAATCTAGGTTTTCTAAGTCACTCTATCCACTACACTATACAGTGTAGGTATCCACATTGGACATTATCTTTTTAATACTTCTTGATAACTATACAAAAGTCATCGCTTTTTTGCTCATTTCTAATAAAAACTGCATTTTGCATCTGGCTGATATATGTAATTGGCCCCAAAACCATTTTGAGCATACATTGAGTCTACGGAATCAGGAAGTTGAGAGACAGATGCTCCTAAGGACAGGTAGCCTAGAAGAAGAAGGACTTCCCTCCTTGACCTTGTGAAACAATCCCTCTTGAGGATCAGCACTTCCTTCTTGTCATCAGTTTTGCTTTGGAGAATCCCAGTGTGCTTGTGTGTTTATTTGCTTGTTTGGAGTGGTTCAAAATTTATACCTCTGCTAAACTGATCTTTCAGACAACAAACAATTTTGACCACATCCAGCTTGCCTTGATTCAGGGATCTTACATTACAGCATCTGACATTCCTTTCATCGTCAGCTCCATCCACAGCTGAGCATCTTTTTGGCTTTGGCCCAGCCACTTCACACTTTCTAGAGCTAATTGTATTTGTCCTCCACTCTTCCCCAGTAGCATATTGGACGCCTTCTGACCTGAGGGGCTCATCTTCCAGCATCATATCTTTTAGCCTTTGGATACTGTCCATGGGCTTTTCTTGACAACAAAACTGGAGTGGGTTGTCAGCTCCTTCTCCAGTGGATCATGTTTAGTCTGAGTTCTCCGCTATGCCCTGTCAATCTTGGGTGACCCTACATGGTATAGCCTATAGCCTCATCAAATTACACAAGCCCCCTTGCCACAACAAGGTAACAATCTTTGGTGGAAACAGTCGTGTTTGCTGCAATGCTTTTAATTTTAAAAAAGGTTTTCAGTTTCTACTGTGATTGAATTGTTATAACATTAAAAATTAAAAGTAGAATACATGAGGAGCTAATATCTCAAGAAAACTGAACAGGAGCAGTAGTAAGGTGTGGAAAGGAAGAGACTGATCAGCAGAAAGATGCTCACAGGCACACATCAGTGCAGTACTGGAACCCACATGAGCAGTTTGTGCACTGGAGCAAATTGGTGCAAAGCAGAACAGAAATACACCACCAACAAGCAGTGGTGTAAAAACCATAAAGCATTTTGTTTTGTTCCTGTTCATTTCAGTAAACTGGAATACAATACCAGGAACCTGGGTGAAAGGAATTTAAAAACAAAAACAAAAAAAACTGCTCAGTGTGTATGGGCTTTTTACTGACCTGAGATATTCCAGTCTATGAATGCACCAGTCTAGTGTCCCTGCCATTCAGCAATGTTTATGCACATATATAACACTTGCAAGAGGTTTCAGCCCTGAATAGGATTATGAACTGTATAAAGATGTACTTCTCTGTCTGCTGATAAATATGTCATAGTGCATACTTGCACTTTTTGCATTCTCAAAAGGAGAACTTCCATGTATATATCAGGACATTTAAAAATATATATCATATATTCCTGGCAGCAATAGCTCTTACTATTCTTGCTGGATAAAGCTAGAATCCTGCTAGATAAAACTGTCAGCATTAACCCGAACTGTTCTTGCTAAATCATGGTTCCCAGTCTTGGGTGACCTGTAGTTCTTGGACTAAAACTCACAGAAGCCATCACTATTGGTCATGCTAGCCAAGAGTTCTGGGAACTTAGTACAAGAACTTCAGGGGATCCAAGGTTGGAAACCCCTTTGCTAGTCAAAACTTTCCTTTTGTGTCTTAATCATACCTGGCTGCATTTATTTCTTTTCCATTTTATAACACAAGACTCTATCCCTTTTCCCTTTCTTCTCTAGCCAGTTTGAAATTTCTCATTAGCTTTTGCCACCTGCAGGGTATTCTACAGCTTGCCAAGAAATTTCCAAGAATATACTATGGATATTATTCTCAGTAGCATGTCAAGAGGGTCAGTGAGACTCCAAAACAGTTCCCTGGAGGTGTGCAGGTTCACTGAGCTCTTGGCTGCAGATTGGGGCATCAAGCTGCTGCTGAATTGACTGGAACATGATATAGACCAGGAGGTTGTTTCATCTGCCTGCAATCAGAGTAATAGATCATCAGGAATAGTTCTGTAACATGTTCTGTAGCTTGCTCAACAACACTCCTGTCGTGGTCATACTTTTCAAGGTGGTAGCTGTTAAATATGCGGTGCCACAGAGTCACTGAAGATGCTTGGGGATGCTTCCCCCCCTTTAATTTTTTTTAGGATAGGGGTTAGTGAGTTTGCAAGTGGATCATACTCACATTGCTGTCTGCAGTGCAATGGTAAAGAGATTGCTGAATGGCAGCAAAACTGCAGACACCCTGTATTATATTGCAAGATATAAATTAAATCACACGTTCTAGTGAGTGTGCATCGAGTGCATGTTCTGGTGTGCCTATATTTCACTTCACACTGAGGGCAATATGACTTCATCTGCTGTCATGTCACTGACTGTGTATAGCCAAGCCTGATGGCCTCAGTGGCTACATGTTGTCCTCACACCACTGATATGGTTCTTGATTCTTTGAATTATTGGGCTGAGGCAAAAAAGAAAAAGCCTCGCTGCTCTTAAAAATGGAAGCCAAGGAACAATCACATATTTGGGAAACATTTCACTCTGAGTAGTCAATGTGGAAGGGAGAAACTGGGGGCCTTTTGCGTCCATTGGTAATTTAATTCCATGAGTCTTAAGGGGGGGGGGATTGGTGCAGCTCTTCTCATTGTATTGTTCTATGTCACATATTGTGTATTTTCACACCCCATCCATAGGGCCTAATAATATGGAACATGCTCGCTGAGATATAATACATCACAGACCTACAATACATATGCATGGTGATGTAAGTTTCAGAAACTGTTCCATGCTTTATTGGGTGCCTTAGGTGCTGGCAATACCATAACTGCAAGCAGTAGTACCACCCTCCCTAACAGCAAGATGACATTTGTAACTCCAGAAATTCATAGGACCAGGCCGGCCAATACGCAGGTGATGGGGGGTGGGCAACAACAGCCCTTCACCCACAATTCTTCGTAAGCTCTCCTCCCATTTCTTTTTCACCCAAGATAGTACCTCTCGCTTATTGCTGATCTTGGGACAACTGTCTCCCCAACATTATGTCCAGATAGGGCATATAGCCCTCTCATTGGAGCTCTTGGAAGTCACTGCTAATTGAGGAATCAGATGGTTATAATTTTAGGAGATGCTCATTACTAGCCCATTCACATTGACTATAGTTACTAAGAATAACTGAGTGTGGTTGCTGAGAAGGGGCTAAAAGATCCAAGCAGCTTCTGCATATTGGAAAATCAATACTTCCCCTGATCATCCAGTTGATAATCAGTGGAAACGATTTTTGTTTTCAATTTATGCTAAGCAATGAATCAGTTGACTTAAATCAGGGATACTCAACCTGCGGCCTGCAGGCCGAATGTGGCCCATGGTGCCATTTCATGTGGCCCCCCTGCCTCCACCACACCAGGAAGTGCCATGTGGTGGATGATGGGCAGAATGGCTGTCCCGCCCCCAAAGCTGTCTGAGGGAGCATGACCAGGATGCCAGCTTTAAAAGGTTGAGAACTCCTTACTTAAATAAAAACATATTTGCCAATATGTCTGTTACTGATGGCAGAAGAGAATAAACCGTTGCAAAAAGTCTTCAAATGACTATAATAACAAGTAACAAGTCTGTTTAAAATAATCTTCTTTTATGCATAAATATCTTTTTCTATAAACTCATAATTATGTACTTTAAATCCAAAATGACAAAGAGAAAAACAAAATATCCTTATAATTCAGGTAAATATACAGGCGTGATAATTTAAAAAAACAACAACAGTTCTTCAATAAGGCTGATATAAAGCTCTTTAAACTTGTAATATTGTACTTGAAATCCAAAATAAAGTAATGTCAAACAAAGATATCCTTGTAATTCAGGTGAATAAACTGACGAAGTGATCTCAAAGATACAGTTTGAAGCCTGTGCTGGCTAACATTGTGCTTTTTAGAACTGGATCACAGTTCTTTCCTCAGGAATCTAATAACAATTAAAATATTACCATACAGAATACATGATTCTTAACGAACTATTAATAAACTTAAATGCATTATACACATGAATTCATGGAATTATAAGGATATCTTCATTTTTCTCTTTGTCATTTTGGATTTAAAGTACATAATTACGAGTGTATAGAAAAAGATATTTACACATAAAAGAAGATTATTTCAAACAGACTGGTTATTATAGTCATTTGAAGATTTTTTGCAACAGTTTATTCTCTTCTCCCATTGGTATTCACCGTTTGGCCCCTTTTACCTCTGTTACTGATGGAAGCCGGTCAGTTGCACACTAGTCAGTTTCACTCCATGAATGAAATAGATACACAGACTAAAACATATTTCTCTTTACTTACCATAAATTAATAGATGCATCTCTTTGGTAATGATCTATAAAATATAAAAACTATATATATTTCATTGCCCCTGATTGTCAAAACTGGATGCACACTAAATCACTCCTACCTCAGAATGAGTCCTGAAGCTGTTTGTTGTTGTTGTTGTTCAGTCGCACAGTCGATTCCGACCCTTTGCGACCCTATAGACCATTTTTCTCCAGGCGCCTCTGTCCTCCACCATCCCCCTCAGCACTCCCAGTTCTGTACCCATTGTGTCTACAATCCCATCTAGCCATCTCATCTTTGGCCTCCCCCTTCTTCTTTTGCCCTCCACCTTTCCCAACATCAAGGCCTTCTCAAGCGAATCCTCCCTTCTCATTTGATGTCCAAAGTACTTCAGCTTCGTCTTTACTATTAGACCTTCCAATGAGCAGTCAGGGTTGATTTCTTCTAAGATTGACCTATTTGTTCTCCTCGCTGTCCAGGGTACCCTCAAAACTCTCCTCCAACACCACATTTCAAAGGCATCTATTCTTCTGCGCTCAGCCTTCCTAATGGTCCAGCTCTCACACCCATACATTACCACTGGGAATACCATTGCTTTGACTATTCTAATTTTTGTTTGCAATGTGATATCTCTGCTTTTCACTATGTTCCCCAGGTTTCTCATGGCTTGTCTCCCAAGAATCAGTCGCCTTTTTATTTCATGGCTGCAATCCCCATCTGCAGTGATCTTTGATCCAAGGAATGTAAAATCTGTCACTGCTTCTACTTCTTCCCCATCTATTTTCCAGGAACTGATGGGGCCTGTTGCCATTATCTTGGTTTTCTTGATATTGAGTCTCAGGCCAGCTTTTTCACTCTCCTCCTTCAATCCAATCAAGAGGCTCCTTAGATCTTCCTCACTTTCTGCCATTAGGGTGGTATCGTCTGCATATCTCAGATTGTTGATGTTTCTCCCAGCAATTTTAATCCCATATTGTGATTCCTCCATCCCTGCATTGCGCATTATGTGCTCTGTGTATAGATTGAATAAACAGGGTGATAAAATGCAGCCTTGTCTTACTCCTTTTCCTATTCCAAACCACTCTGTCATTCCGTGTTCTGTCCTAACTGTTGCTTCTTGGTTCCATTTGATTAGTTTGGAGATGCTCCTAGTTGCCTTCTGTCCTTGCATCCTAGACAGCATCATTAGGAAGAATGTCCTGATCATGAACTACAGTAAGTGCTGAATGTGTGTATGTATTGCCCCCACTCGTTTAATTCACAGAAGATCTGTGTATATCTGCTGTTACTTTGTAACATTTGATTAACTAAAGTAGGTGACACCAAAGTGTCATCTTATATTATTGGTCCTACGGACATTTGTGCGATTAACATATTCTAACACAAAATGTTGTCAATCAGCTTCTGGAAACAGGAGAGATTCTCCAAAAGATGGCTGCAATCTGAGCAAAAAGACAGGTGTCCTATCCTGAAATTTGGAGTGAGGCACCCTTTTTGTTCAGACTATGATATGCCCCAACTGCATCTCTGTAAGGTGGGGACCAGTGGTGAATATGCCCGAGTTGAAAGGCCATGACATTTGATTCTAGATGCCCCAGAGCTCCATACCATCAGCTTACCTGTAGATGTTTGGGAAACCTAATGACAGATTCTACACATGGACAACCCAATTGGCAAGACTTTGAACCCCAGAACGAGATAGCTATGTTCAAGACACTAGAGGGCAACACCAGAGGGGGGGGCATGGGAAAGTGACTCCTATTAGACTTAGGCAATATAAAGGGGCTGTTGGAGTGTGGGGAGGAGTCAAGATGGAGTAGAAAGAGGAGTGCAGAAAGGAGACCATCGTCCCAAAGTATGAACGGAGAACAAAGCATTTCCCTGGATTTTGGCCAATAAGTCCTAAATGCCCTCAAGAAGATGCAATGGCTAGAGCATGGGTTCTCAAACTATGGCCTGTGGGCAGGATCTAGCCCGTGGTGCTATTCCAGCCAGCTTCCACCACTATCGCCACTGCAGATGCACCATCCTTTTTCCCTCTGCCTGGCTTGGCGTGTCTCTAATGCCACTCCATAGCAAGGCGGATGTTGTAAGAAGGCTTACAACATCCGCCCTGCTATGGATCAGCATTAGGGACACACTGAGCCAGGCGGAGGGGAAAAGGACAGTGGTGGCAGTGGCGGTGGTGGCTGAGCATGGGCAAGGACAGAAAGGAACCCTTCTTCACCCATGGCAGGGAAGCAGGGAAGTGCAGGGAAGTGGCAGTGTTGGTGGTGTAGGGGAAGTGTTTGTGGGCTGGACTGGTGGCATGGGGGGAGAGTTTGCAGTGGTGGTGGTGGTGTGGGGGAAGTGTTGGAAGAGGGGGAAAAATAAATTTAGGTCATAAATTTTTATAATTTGACTAGTTTGCATTCTCTTTGTTTAGTTTATCTTTTACTGATCCAGGAACTCGTGATTCATAGAATTCTCCTTTAAATATGTTTAGTTCTATAGCCTGTTAACAAATAACATTCCAAGAACTTGTTTTGGTCACCTAAAGAAACTTGTAATGCAGCTTCTGGATGTTCTTTTTCTGCCTTGGGGGGGGGGGAGTGTTTGTGGGCCAAACTGGTGGCATGTGAGGGAGTGTTGGCAGCAGAGATGGTGGTGGGGAGACCCTAGTCCGGCCCACAAACAGTCTGAGGGGGCATGATCTGTCCCCTGGCTTAAAAAGGTTGAGATCTCCTGGACTAGAGGCTTATGGAGACTGTGCCTCAACACAGTCCTCCTCTTCTCCTGTCCTCTAGGGCTGTGGTGGTATAGTTTCAATAACTCTTTAGTGAGAAATCTGACCTGGGGGCTTTCCATATTATATAGATTAGTGGTTCCCAAAATTGGGCACATGCCCCACAAGGGATTTCAATTTCTAGAAGCCTGTCTGTACATTGGCTTTGGGGAATTGACTTAGGCTTCTAGGAATTGAAGTCCAAAAACCAGAGGTTGGAAAAACTGATGTAGATCAAAGGGCAGAGTCACATGTTTCACCAATTGCTGGAACAGTCTGAGTTAAAGTTATATTAAAGTTAACTCATAGTTCTTCTTCTTGAAGTTTCTCACGCATCAGCTGGCTTAGAAATAAGATCATACTGTTCAAATGTAAGTCCACAAGATCCTCAGAAGCCCTCAGAAGGTGTATCAACATAACAGTATGAATGTATCTTCATTTTCTTGACATAAAAGTAGAACAGAAGGGCGTGGAAAGCTATATTTTGACTGGTACACTAAGCAATGATGACAACAAAAGTCACAGAGACTGTGCATGCATTTGTGTGTATATCTGTACAAGCAGGAAAGAGAAAGTACAAGGTGTCATTTTACAAAGTGACTTATTGCTACAAGAAGGGAGACTTTTACAGCTTATAGACTTGATTGAGAATGTGAATAGTAATATGCTTTGTAAAACGAAAGACCTTGAACAGATTTAGTTTCTGCTGTTATAATTCATGAGGGCTGTCAGATTTTCAACAGTTTCTAGGCTTTCTCACAGAAGAGGGACATTTTATGAAGGATGAGTGTGAATTTCCTTATTGGAGTGAACAGTAATTTCAAATGCTATTCATTTCTAATCTGATGTAAATGATAGCACAGTGAGTTTAGGTCGTAAATTTTTATAATTTGACTAGTTTGTATTCTATTTGTTTAGTTTATCTTTTACTGATCCAGGAACTCGTGATTCATAGAATTCTCCTTTAAATATGTTCAGTTCTATATCCTGTTAACAAATAATATTCCAAGAACTTGTTTTGATCACCTAAAGAAACTTGAAATGCAGTTTATTGACGTTCTTTTTCTGCCACCAATAAATTATATTTTATGAGAGTGAAGAAAGGAGAAGTTGCAATCAAAGGAGAGAGAGAGAATGAATAGAATTCCTGGTGAAGCATCTTTAGCAGAAACAGACTGTGAGCAGTTTCCATGGACGCTCAGGGAAAGGGGTGTCATTCCATTCCAGAGAGGTACTTACAATAGGATGTTCCAGCAAAGAGAACAAGGATTCCTGTGGGGCACATCACAGACCAGCTTTCCCACCAAAATATTGTCATTTGCAATGAATTTAGAGGCTTCTCCTTAGGCAAAACAGCTGAGGAATCTGGGGGAATGCCGAAGCTTTGATTAGGCTACAAAATGGTTTCACATGGGATCCATATATCCCTAGATTTGGTCAAATTCTGTTGAATGTGGAATTCAAGGCAACTTTAAGAGTTCCTTCCCAGGCATTCCACCTGACAAGTTTCAAGGGAAGCCAAATAAATGTTTTGCCAAAAGTAATGAACTTGCTTTGGAAGTTGCCTTGCACCCCAGCAATAGGATAGTACATTCATTGTGGCAATTGTGTGTGTGATAAGATCATTCTATCAGGTTGTTCTGTTTGAAGATATTTGGTTTAGAAGTCAGCAGGAAAACTTATATTAATAAATTGAGATGTAGGACAGAAACAGTATCCCGGGCATTTTAGTTGTACATAAACTGACACATATTTTCTCTCTTAAATTCATTGTTGCCAGTATTAGCATAATTTATGACTGCCACTTTTATGGTGCATTCAGAATTCGGGCTAGAGATATTCTTACAATTAACACAGAGAGACAGATGCCAGAGGCCATTGCAATAGGAGCATATGTGTGGCATCAGATTTGCTAATGCTTGCATCCTCAAGCCTTCTTTCTAAAGCTAGGGGGAGGGAATGTTTTTATGTTCTAACATTTTCCCTGGGTAGCAGCAAATTGGCTGTCATGCATTTGTCTTGAGCTGAACTGCAAAGAGTCACTTGAGAGCACAGCAGCGTGCATGCAGGGGGTGAGGGGCAGCAACTGTATAGCTAAATTATTCACCTGAAAGTCAAGAGATGTAAAATGTGATATTGATATATATAGATGGTGTTAGGCAGGCTGGAAAAAACAAACTAAACTTAAGATGCATTTTCTACAGTAAAATGCAGGCTTAGTCTTAGGGTGGGATTGAGGAAGAAAGGTCAAAATCAGTCACTCAGAAGTAGAGCTCCACCTGAAGTCCCATGGATCCCTGAGTAAGGAGGAGCAATGAAAGTAGCAATAGAACTTCTTGTTGCATTACAAAAGCAGCAGTGTTTGCCACAGCCCCCACGGGCTCCATTTTATGCCAGCATTCATTCCAGGGGTATTAGGATAAAGGAGGTTGTAATGTGGGTTACTTGTGTCAATAATGTTGCTTTCCTACACTGTCACTGAACCCTAATACCAGAATAGTGTTAGCTGAGCCACAGCAATTTATTTTCACGTCCTATCAATATGCAAAGAGATAATTGTCTTAGCATTGACACCCTCTGGCCATGGTTCTTTGCAGGCGCACCCCCCCCCCCCCAAATAATGGACTCAGACACAAATGAAAGTGGATAACGGCATTGGGCCACATTTATTGATTCAAGCCCTAGTCCGAATTATAAATTTCTATTGGTAAAACGACCAATCATAATTCTTAAGGCAAGCAGGCCGAAGTAACACTGGTAAGGTACCACCCAAAATTGCCAACGGCAATTGTTACAATGTATCTATTTGTATCAATTTGTTTGTTGACAACAAACAAATTGTTGACCGTAGTCAATATCTAACTAATGACCCCACCCTCTGACGTGTATCCGTAAAATCAGGGGGTGATTCCAGCTGTCTAGTGGTAACCATCACCCCCTCGCCTGGTTCGTCGTTGACCGGACAACGTTTAAACAACTTATGCCTATCTAGTGTTGTCCAGTCAATTGCGAACCTGCCGGATACCTGTGGGTCATCAATGTTTACCTTACCAGTGCTACCCGCCACCCGGAGAGGCTTCAATAAAGGCTCGACGCCCTCCCCAAGACCGTCAGCTCGGTCGACAGGCCTGCTCGCCAATCACCCAGCAGGAGATCCATACCTCCTCGCGACAGATGGACCCCATCCCCTGAATAAAGCCCATAATTTTGCAAACTGATGGCGGGATGATGACTGACCCGCCCCCAGCCCTTGGTCGAAAGGAATCGGGCCACAGCCCTGTTCACCATGCGCCGAGCGCGGTCCAGGGCCTGAAGGTCAAAGCCTCCCCGATAAGCGTGCCGTGGGACCATATCTGACCAAACAAGGGTTGTGGCGGGCCATACGTAATGTAAGTAGGCGAGGTCCCCGCAAATCGCATGCTTCAGCGATAAGCCAGTGACCTGACCCAAGTCATTACCCCCAAGGTGTATGATCAGAATGTTGGGCGGGTCGGCATTCCTCGACGAAAAGAGGAATGGCAAAAGCTCCCGCCACAACATACCGGGCTTACCATACCATGTGAGACTTGCGTATGCACCCAGTCCCAGTCGGGGTCCCCAATCTGTCGCCGCAGCGTAACGTGCTGCCCTGTGCACGTAGCTATGGCCCACCAGCCATACTGTCACCGGTGTGATACGACACCCAGGGTCTGTCAAGGGAAAAAACAGGGAAGGAAGAGATAAGTGGTGACTGAAAAGGTACTCACGGTGGGAGTGGGCGAACATAAAACTGGAAACACTGTGAGCCCCACCTCCCCATGCTGCATATGTCAGCCCCGGAGTACCCATAAGCAGCCGCAGTAGAGGCCGCCCCAATTCTAAATGAATGGGTGCCGTAACGGGCCCCAGGGAGGCCGACGCTAGCCAGTGCCTTCCCAGTCACCTTCCAAAACTGAAATTTAGTGAGGGGAGACCCATCTTGGTGACAGAAAAACGGGCCATGGTGCGTGCCACGCAGTGCAAGGAACTCCTGTAGGGCACCAACCGGACAGATGTCTGCCAAGGAACATCGTAGCAGTCTTACTCCACTGCCTACGCCATGCTGATCTGTTTTAGAGGAGCGTATCCTCAATTGAGCCCAATCATTGCAAACATAGACATCTTCGAGTTCCAGTGCCCTACGACTTGCATCCGCCTTAGACAGCATCACAAGCTCGCTGATGCGGAGCGCTCCAAAAAAGGCCACCGTTGTAGCCGCACGAAACAGGGCTGCCTCATACCTATCGAAACATAGGTCATGCCAGCCTCGTGCCAGTTGGGTAAGTACCCCAGGGGAAATTGGGTGGCGGTCGTCCAGGCAACGCCCACGTTCCCACACCCACCCCTCCAAAACGTGTCTCACACGGAAATCAGCGGTACTGTCTGCATGACCTCCTACCTTGGCCATAAAAGCCAGCGCTGATAGCCTAGATGCTATGGTGCGGGGTACCAGGCCCTGGGCATGCAGGTAAACCATGAAACGAAGGATGTGGGCCACTGGGATCAGCCAGGTATCTGGCAGGCGAGATTGGGTACAAAAGGTCCGAAAGGAAACCAACGCGTGGTGATACACCTTACGCGTGCGTGGCGCCAGTGACATGCCGATCACCCGGTTCACCTCTCCTTGCCAAAGGTCCATATCTCCTGCGGTAGTGGCGAGGGAAATTCCTCCGCATCCGGGGCCAAGGCACGGAACCGGGAGATCTGCAGGCGGGACAAAGCGTCAGCAATATCATTATTCACCCCTGGGACATGCCTGGCTCTGAACAGTACATTGAGGCGCAGGCTGCGCAATACAAACTGGGGTACGAGGTCCATGACCCTGGGAGATTTAGAGGTCTGTAAGTTGACAATGTGGACAACGGCCGCATTGTCACACCAGAAATGCACCACAGAGTTGGCCAACTCCACACCCCATAGCATCAAGGCCCCCAGTATGGGAAAAAATTCCAAATATGTGAGATCCCTCAGGCGACCCGTGCCTGACCAGGCTGGTGGCCATCCACCATAGGCCCACTTCCCATTGAAGTACATCCCATAACCAAGGGATCCCGAGGCATCAGACTGAATCTGAAATTGGGGTGAAGCCAGGAGGTCCGACCTCCAAAATGAGACACCATTGAACTCCCTCAGGAACTGGAGCCATATGTGCAGATCTGCCCTGATGCCCCGTGTCAATCTCGTCCTATGATGGGGCCTGGATAAGCCTGCCATGGCGTCGCACAAGCGCCGAGCAAATGCCCTGCCAGGTGCGACCACCCTGCAAGCGAAATTAAGGTGTCCATGTAGCACCTGCAGTTCCCGAAGGGATGCCTTGCGCTTAGCCAGCAAGTCCGATATAAGGGCCACTATCCTTGACACCTTGTCTTCCGGCAACCTAGACGCCTGCGCTACCGTGTCAATTTCCACCCCCAGGAATACTAACTTATTAGACGGGCCTTCGGTCTTTTCGGGCGCTAAAGGGACACCAAGTTCCTCCATTAGCGTCTGAAATGTGTTGAGGAGACGTGTGGACGTGTCCCAGCCCCGTTCACCCCCGAATAAAAAGTCATCCAGGTAATGGGCTACAGACCGAGACCCTGACCTACGGACAAATGCCCACTGCAGGAATGTACTGAAACGCTCGAAAGCCGAGCAGGATATGGAACAGTCGAATGGCATGGCTTTGTCAAAATAATATTCACCCCGGAATTTGAAACCCAGCAACTCAAAGTCACCCGGGTGCACCGGCAGGAGGCGAAAAGCCAACTTAATGTCACACTTAGCCAACAGTGCACCCGGGCAACATGAGCGCACCATGCGCAATGCCTGGTCAAAGGATGTATACCTGACAGAACAAAGGTCATCAGGGATAGCATCATTGACCGAGTGACCGGCTGGGTAGGACAAATGATGAATCAGGCGGAACTCGCCCGGGGACTTCTTGGGCACTAGTCCTAGAGGAGACACTTTAAGGTTGGGGAAAGGGGGCACGGGGAAAGGGCCAGCGACCCTGCCCGCAGCAATCTCCTTATTAATGCTGGCGGCAGCCACCTCCTCCCTTCCTCTAAGTGACAAAAGGTTGGGTGCGTCTTGCGGTGACCTATCCCCCGTGAAAGAAATACAAAAACCCAGTTGAAAACCCTGAAGGGGGTACACAGCGTCTGCTCTCTTCGGGTACAATGCGAGCCAACGCTCCAGCATGTCGACATTAATTGGGGAGGGGGCCTTTCTGTGAACCCGCTCCCTCCGAGGCAGTCCTACCTGCCCCTTGTCCGCCCCTACCCCTGCCCCTGTATCCTCCCGGCCTGGGACAGGCGGAGGCAGCATGGGGGCCACCACAAGAGGGGCACTCGTGCTTGTACTTGCAATTTTTCTTGTTGCAAGAACCATTGGACGAGAAGGTCCAGCACAGCAGGTGGGCTGGAACCCCCTGCCCCGCTACTTGGCAGGGGACCTGTACCGGGGCCGCTCGTTGGACCGCATGTCCACAATGGTATCTCTCCCCAGGCGCCGGGCGCGTGGGGCTCATATACAGAAGCCACAGCTTCTGGCAGGGCTCATCCCACCTCATCTCTGGGTGCAGTGGAATCCTCATGCGGAATTCTTCGTTGTAAGCCAGCCACGACGGACCCGGGAAGTCAACCATAGCCCGGTAAATGTTGTCCAGATACTGGACCATAGGGATGGCCAAATCCGGCCTAGCCCTGAGGTAAACAGCCATGTAAATCAGGTACACTGGCAACCAATTTGCCCACGTGCATGGCGGCTTGCGACGACGTGCCTGCTCCTTATCCTTCTCGTCCAGCCCTTCCCTCTCTTCCTTGGTCGGTTCCCTATTAAGAAGGGAGAAGATATCTACATACTCGCCCCTCCAGATCTTTTCCTTGGTGGACTGGGCCAGATGGTCCCCCAGGGGCAAGGAATACCCTGCTGTTGGCAAAGCCGACACCGGCACAGAGGGAACTGCGGGCAAAGCAAAGGGGGCCTGTACCAGCCCGGGTATCCCCAACACATTTCCTAGCACATGGGGGGCGCCACCCCGACCCAGGCCCTGTGTCAGGGGCGAAGTCGCCGGGTGGGCCAGGGGCCATTGGACCGCCGGGCCACCCGAGCGAGGCCATGGCCATTGGACAGCCCCCCCCCCCAAGGAAGTCAGTTGTGTGGGTGCAGTAGCTTGAACTGCATACTCACCCGATGCACCCCCACGGGCCGCCCCCACTGGGGGTTCCGGCCCGCTGGGGGGGTCGGAGCTCACGACCGAAGCTGAGCTTGTCGACGGGGCCAGACCAGCACCAGACTGCTGCACCTGTTGAGTGGGGAGCTGCGAGGCAGTGGCCGCCACCGGCCCGCGCGCCTCAGGCGGCTCAACCCGACCCATCGCCGGCCGCTGTTCGGCAGCCAAAGGGGCCACCTGGAATCCTAGAGACACCCCTGTTTGGTTGGCCCTCGCCAAGGACGCTTCAAGGGCCGCTACATGGGCCAGAAGGGCCCCCACGTCGACATAGGCCCCGGCCCCAACAGGGGGCAAATGGGCAGCCCGCCCATAAGTCACGGGTACCTGTCCAGGTCCCTGAGCCCCAGGGGCCAGATAAGGCCAAGAGCCCATGCTCGGCCCTTGGGGAGCCGTGGGCACGCCCTGCAAAGGCAGGGAACCCAACCACCCCCCGTGGCTCGCTTCCCCCATGGGGAACTGTGCGCCCGGGCAAGAGGGCCCAGCCGCACGGACCATGGCAGGGGCAGTGGTCGTCGTTTGCGGGCCAAGGGCCGAGGCCCCGTCCGGGGCAGCCTGCGCGCACCGCGCATCGGGCCAAGGGGCCACCGATCCCATCCCACCGTTCCCGGTGGGCTCCGCTAAAGGTGGCTGCGGGACGGGCGCAGTCGCGGTCCTCCGACCCGGCTGACGCCTCCGCGCCGATCGAGCCACGTTCACAGCTGCCTTCTTCTTCGAGGGCATGGCTGAGTTAACTAGGAAGCCTAAGACAAGAAAAAGCTTCCCGAAAAGGCTTCCCCTAGAAGGATACGAGTGACGGAGGTAAGGGGGAAAACCTTCTCCGCTCAGTCGCTTCGCCAAAATGGCAGCACGGCTGCCTCGTGGCCAGCCCTTTTATTAGGGTGCTGGCCACGCCCCTAACCAACCGGATGGTTTCGTCCGGTGGGGGGGCCGCAAAGAGCGCGGTGGCCATTTTGGCGCCACGCTTCCATTCTCTTAGCTGTGGAGGGCAACAGTTTTGAATCAGAACATTAATAATCTGGGTTATCCATGTTGTGACTTATAGGGAGAGCCTCCACAGATAAAGAGTGGAGGCTCTTGTGATGTGTTGCCTTCCATATGTAAGAGGGTGATGGAAGTAAAAAGTGAGGGAGTGGGACTTCCATGTGGTAAGAGTGGACAAAACCAGTAAGTGAACAGAACTGGTGCCATCTGCAGCCTTCCTGCCTATAATGTGAGAACTACCTTCCACCAGTGCAATAGAAAAGATGGAGGGGAAGGCACCATGCTTTTCTTAAACAATTATGCCTGGCAGGGTGGGTGAATTTGGAGCTTCTAATTTATACATTGGGATGCTGCATCATATTCAAAGAATGTCTGGCAGATACTTCCTATGTGGGAAGGGGTGATTATCGGAGTGTCATTCCATTTCCCCTACATAACCCATCTGACTATGAATGCAGGAAAATTCTGTCATAAGGAAAGCCCATAACAAAATCAATACTGACGCAGACACTATTCCCCAGGAAACATACAGCAGGGAGGGATTACCAAGGCTATATGCACTGTAACATAACAGTCTGGTTCAGCACATGGAATGAAGCAGAGAGCATTGTGACCCAGCCCAAGTATTTCTTTCCCTGATCTCCCTTGAATTATCTATTCAACAAGATGCAACAAGTCAAGAAGCAAGGAGAATACTTGGTATGATATGCTGGCCTTTTGGGGGGGGGGGGGACATGGATTTCCCCTAAATCCAGACAATAGCTATCTAGTCTCATCCTGAAAGTCTCTCACCTGTGTATAATAATGCTCTCAGTGAAGCATAACTCAGCAGATCTGGAAATCAAAATTTATGGTGCCATCTGGTAAAGCTCTAATGAATCTGCTGGGAATGTTGGTCAAATATATCATTATCATTAGTGAGGGCAAGTGCTTCTCAGACATTTTGTCACATTTATTGTGGGCCATGCAATGTGTCACTTCAGCTGTTATAGTGGAACCAGGTACAAAAGCCAAGACCTGACTTAAAAAAATAGATGTTTTTGTCTGACTCGTTCCTAACAATTGTGGATATAGTTTTCTGCACAACCAGGAAAGTAGCCCCAAAGGAACTGATAAGAAAAGAAGAAATTCAAGATCTTAGCAAAAGTTTTTTTTAAAAAAAGAGGATACAAGCACAAGATTGTCTGTCTGGCACCCTGAATCTTTTCAGAGTGGAAGGATAACATGTTTGATTGATTCATTTTATTCTCCCAAGTGTGATTAACTTAAGCTCTGTCCAGACCACTAAACATTCTCCTGAATCAGCCAGAAAAGTTGTGGTTTATTTTGATGGGGAAGAACAATGTGCCTCCCCTCTGAGTGGGAACTGACCTTTTCAGTAGATTTTAATATATCCCATGATTGTCTACAAAAAGTCAAGGGAAGTGAACTATTTTTTTTACATCTTCTAGATCATTGCTGATGCAATGCATCACTTGCATGTCTCTGTGTATTGCTGATTAGAAGCATGGTTGCAGGTGTAGTTTCAAATGGTAATATGCACAGACAAAGCAAAAAAACTAAGAAGCAGGTTTACTGACTTTGGCTTCTAGGAATTGAGGTCCAAGAATACCTGGAGAGCCAGGTTTACTGACCCCAAATCTAGAATGTTTAAAAATCCATTTCCTGAACATTTGTAGATGGTAAGAGGAAGTGTTCAGTATCCAATATGCCATGGGTGGCCAACCTTGGTGCCCCATGTGTTCTTGGACTTCAACTCCCAGAAGCCCTGGTCACCAATATGCTCATAGGACTAAATGTTTGCATCAGAAGCAACCTTTGCCAGCTGCAAGTCTCCCATATTCCCTGTTCCTATCACCCACAGGCACTGGGATCACTCAGGTGTCCAGCATATATACCACCACCACCACCCATTCTGGAGAGATAACTTAATGTCCCTTTGGAGAATCCCTTAGTCTGAATCCAAATCAGTGGAGAAATTTTCTGAGTTAAATGATATATTAGAATTGCACAGGGGTGTTCATTGAAGGTTAGCAAGATGGCCATATTAGTTCAATTGCTTCAATAAGATTCCAGCATATCTTGCCTATCACCAAATGCAAAATTAGGAGAAGCAGCAATTACTTGATACAGTAATTAGTTGGTAGTCTGGAGATGACTTGGTGTTTCGCTAGTTGTGTCAATCATAGATGAGAATCTTGCAAGTGTATTTCTTTTTTAACTTGTCATAATGTATTTCCCTAAACAGCCTCTTGTTAGGAGGCTTGGGTTCTCTTAGAGTAGAAGTTCAAATTGTTTCTTTGGCTGTATTATGAGACTTATTTCTCTTCTTGTACAATTTACTCTCCTAAGATCAGCATGTTGATCCATACAACAGTAAAGGGAGAAGGAAAAGAAATTAGATTTAATTATACAGTAAACCTCAGTGATACAGTCATAGCAATTAGTCTCACTGATTTAACACAGAGGTAGTAGTGTTTGTGGCTCAAGTATACCATCTGCCTTCCTGGAACCCAATGTACTACATTTTTCCCTTTTATTTTTACTCAAAAAATAGTTTTGTTACAGCACACATTTTCAAATCTGTTAGCATGAACATAATGAAAGAACCATATGGCTGAGTAACAAACCCATTTGGCTACATTTTAGACATGGAGATTGGCCATACCTGGCAACATTTTGGACATGGAAACTAGGCTTAAGCTCTGTTTATTATTTTTCTGGAATGTCATGATCGCTTCTTTGTTAAAATTGACTGTATAGTTACAGCAGCAATGTTCTTCCTCTAATAACACCCATTTGCCCCTATTGGTAGGCTAATTGTTCAGGACTCTTGACTTCAAATAGCAGTTGTACCGTCCACTTCAGGACAAATGCAATAAAATACAAATTGTGCAGCCACTCTTTAAATCCTCACTTCTTTTTTTCCATACAGAAGCATTGATTACCTGAATGTTCTACAATAACTAGATTGATTTTTTGATATATAATTTCCCCCCATAAATAATGTGGACTCAGTCACCCAGACTGGATTAAAAACTGAAGGAGATGTATGGTTGGCTTCTCCCTTAAGAGCACTGACAGTCTGTGGCTTACATAGGGGAATTACCTCTCTACTCCCCCCCGCCCCCCCCCCCCCAAGCGCACAGGATGCCAGTGCTTACAACCATAAAAGTTCAGATATCTAGTGGCTTTGAAACTTCACATTACTGAACTTTAGTTTCCACAGTACATGGGCTGTGCCTTTTAGGTATGATTTAATGTTCATTTGTACAAGTAAGTATGTATACATCAGAATGTCCGAATTTTGTGGTACAACACTTGCCACAGAAGAGAGCAAGCCTTAGTTTATGAAAGTGGAAGGATAATATGGTAGAATGCTGGAGTGGTTGAACTGACTTCACCACTATGGATTTCAGAATGGAGTAAATTATGTGTAAATATAGCAGATACAATGGTCCATGGGGTTCCATAGGGTTGGACTCGACTGTGTGACTGAACAATAACAAGCACAGAATTCAAAAAGTGACCTATGTCTCTGACTGCTTGTTTCCCCTTGCATCCTTTTAAAATGTGGGGAAATATTAAAAACCAAATAATCTTGTGACATCTTGTAGACTAAAAGGTTATCTTTCGGATTAATACTTGCACAAGGCAAGCAAAAATGGAAGCCTGAGGAAATACTGAAGGATAGCAGTGATATCAGACAATACTTTGTTCCATATTGTTTTCTGGGGTGGGCTCTCAAACAGCAATTTTGGGGCCATTCTCTGCTTTCCTTCTAGAAGTGTAGCTTGAAACACAACACCAAACTCAGATGGTAGTCAGTGGAGGACTTTACCAATGCTTCCATTTGGTGACAGATTGTTGGACAATGAGTATCAGCATTGCAGGCGCACCCCCCCAAAGAAAGACTCAGACACCGGTATTGGATTAAAGGCATTGGGCCACTTTTATTGAATAATGCCCTAGTCCAAATTATCACTTTCAATTGGTGTATCATCCAATTGTAATTCTTTAAGGCAAGCAGGCCGCAGTAACACTGGTAAGGTTCATCCCAAAATACCAATGGAAATTGGCTACATGTATCTATTTGTATCAATTTGTTTGTTGACACAAACAAATTGTTGACCGGAGTCAATATACTATCTACTGACCCCACCCTATGACGTGTATCCGTTCAATATCAGGGTGATGCAGGCTGTGCAGCTCCTGCCATCAGCCCTTGCATGGTTCGCCCTTGACCGGCTAATCTTATTCCCCTGTACCTATCTACATGTTGGCCAGTCAATTGCGAACCTGCCAGATACCTATGGGTCATAAATCTGTTACCTTACCAGTGCAAACCGCCACACGGGGAGGCGTCCGTGATGACTCACCGCCCGCCCCCCCGACCGTCAGCTCGGTCACCAGGCCTGCTTGCGCATCCTCCAGGAAGAGGTCCAAACCTCTGGCCGACAGATGGACCCCATCTCTTGCATATAGACCATAATCCTGTAAGCCTATCCTAGGATGTTGAATGGCTGTTCCAAAGTCATTGTCAAAAAGGAACTGGGCGACAGCCCTGTTCAGTGACCGTCGAGCACGATCCGAGCCACGGAGGTCAATGCCTCCCCTTTAATGGTGTCTCAGCACGATGTCAGACCATAGCAGCCGCGTGGACGGCCATAAGTGATGTAAAAAGGCTAGGTCACTGCACACCAACATTTTTAAAGATAGGCCAATGATCTGTCCGAGATCATTGCTGTCGAGGTGCAGGATCAAGACATCAGGCGGTCCAGCATCCCTGATGGACATCAGGAATGGCAACAGTTCCTGCCATCTCATGCCACACTTACCGTACCATCGCATACGTGTGTGTCACTGCAGCATACTGTGCTGCCCAGTGTACAAAACTGTGGCCCACCAGCCATACTGCCACAGGTGTGCGTAAACACACAGGGTCTGTAAAAGAAGGAAAAAGGGGAATTAATGACATAACTGGCACTCATGCAGTAAGGGGGGCGTACATATAAAGAAAAACACGCGGACCCCCATCTGCCCATGCGACGTATATCAGCCTCAGAGTACCCAAATGCAGCCGCAGTTGAAGCGGCACCTATCCTAAATGAATGGGTGCCGTAACGAGCCCCAGGGAGGCCGACACTGTGAAGTGCCATACTGGTCACATTCCAAAACTGGAATTTGGTAAGGGGAGACCCATTCTGGTGGCAGAAAAACGGGCCAGGGTGCGTGCCACGCACTGCCAAAAACTCATGTAGGGCACCAAGCGGACAGTTATCAGCAATCGTACACCGTAGCAGTCTGACACCACTGCTTACTCTGTGCTGATCGGCCTTTTCAGGAATGAATCCTTAACTGGGCCCACTCCTAGGTAAGAAAGACATCGTCGAGTTCCAGTGCCCTACAAGACGTGTCCCCATTTGACAATGGGACCAGCTTACTGATACGGAGTGCTCCAAAAAAGGCTACGGTGGTAGCCGCATGAAAGAGAGCCTCCTCATACCTATCGTAACACAAGCTATGACAACCTTGTGCAAGGTGTGTCAGAACCTCTGGTGAAACAGGGTGACGTGTGTCCGGGCGGTGGCCACGTTCACGTGTCCACCCTTCTAATACATGACGTATGCGGAAGTCATTCACGCAGTCAATGAAACCCCTCGCCTTAGCCATAAATGCCAAAGCTGAAAGCCTAGTGGCAATGGTGCGAGGGGCTAACCCTAGATCATGAAGGTAAACCATGAACTGCAGAATCTGGTCGACCAGGATCGGCCACACTTCGGGCAACTGCCTTTGCCCGCAAAAGTTCCTAAACTGTAGGAGTGCATGTATATATGCCTTACACGTGTGAGGTGCCAAAGACATGCCGATCGCCCGGTTCACCTCTCCTCGCCAAATGTCCAGATCTCGGCCGGGAGTGGAGAGGGCAGTTCCTCTGCTTCTGATGCCAAGGCACGGAACCGGGGGATCTGCAGGCGGGATAAAGCGTCAGCGATATCATTATCAATGCCTGGTACATGTCTGGCCCTGAAAAGCACATTAAGGCGTAAAGACCTCAAAACAAAATGGCGAACTAATGCCATAACTCTGGGGGATTTGGATGTCTGGGCATTGACAATGTGCACCATTGCAGCATTGTCACACCAAAAGTGAACTACTGAATTAGCCCACTTATCCCCCCAGAGCATCAGGGCACCCAAGATGGGGGAAAAACCTCAAGGAAAGTAAGATCGCATAAACAATCCGTGCCTTGCCATGTCCGAGGCCATTGACCATAGGACCACCTTCCTTCAAAGTAAATCCCATAACCCAGGGAGCCGGAGGCATCCGACTGTACTTGGAAATGCGGGCTGAGCATAAGCTCAGATCTCCAGAAGGAGATGCCATTAAAATCCTGAAGGAATGTGAGCCAGACCGTAAGATCCGCCCGTAAACCTCCAGTCAGCCGAACCCTGTGGTGGCGTTTTAAAAGGCCTGCCATGGCGTCACACAGACGCCTGGCAAAGGGCCTGCCTGGTGTCACTACCCTACAGGCAAAGTTGAGGTGGCCGTGAAGCACCTGCAACTCTCGGAGAGACACCTTACGCCTGGCAAGCATTGCCAGAGATCCACGTCACCTTTTCCATGGGCAACCCGGATGTCTGTGCAACAGTGTTAATCTCGATACCTAAAAAGGTGAGAGTGGTGGCTGGTCCCTCAGTCTTTTCAGGTGCCAGGGGAACACCCAGTTCCTGCATAAGCACCTGAAAAGTGGCGAGGAGACGAGTGCACATGTCTGCGCCTTGTTCCCCTCCGAACAAAATGTCATCGAGGTAGTGGGCTACAGACCGGGACCCTGATCTACGAACAAAAGCCCAGTGAAGGAAGGTGCTAAACCGTTCGAAAGCAGAACATGAGATAGAACAGCCAAAAGGCATGGCCTTATCTACATAAAAACTGCCCCGAAAACGGAAACCTAACAGCTCAAAGTTATCCGGGTGCACTGGCAACAATCGGAATGCCGATTTGATATCACACTTTGCCAGTAGTGCCCCTGGACCACATGAGCGTACCATCTGCAAGGCCTGGTCAAAGGAAGTATACCTGACCGAGCAAAGGTCATCAGGTATTGCATCATTGACCAAAGAACCCGCAGGGTAAGAAAGGTGGTGAATTAACCGAAATTCACCCGGGGACTTCTTAGGGACTAAACCCAAAGGTGACACCTTCAAGTTCGGGAATGGTGGGTCAGCAAATGGCCCAGCAACCCTCAGTGCAGTGACCTCCTTAGCTATAGATTGGGTGGCGATATCCTCATTACCCCTGAGGGAAATTAAGTTCGGGGCATCTTGAGGCCCGCGTACCCCCTGAAATGGTATGCGGAAGCCAAATTGAAAACCCTCAAGTAGGTACTTCGCATCATCCCGTCTAGGATAAGCGGCAAGCCAATGCTTCAGCACCTGGACATTAATTGGGGAGGGGGCCTTTCTGATTGGTCATACTGTCAGAGGGAGCTCTGACCGCCCCCTGCCCACCCCTTCCTCTGCCTCGTGACCCACCAGCCCACGGGCACGCGGAGGCGGCATGAGGGCCAGAGCAAGAGGGGCACTCGTTCCGGAACTGACACTGACACTTGTTGCACACTCCGCTGGCGGAGAAGCTCCAACACAGCAGGCGGGCTGGAACCCCCTGCCCCGCCGTCTGGCAGGGAACCTGTGTAGCAGCCGCCCGCTGCACAGCATGGCCACAATGGTACCGGTCACCAGGCGCCTGCCGCGTGGGGGTCATGTACAAGAGCCACAATTGCTGGCAGGGCTCATCCCACCTCATCTCAGGATGGAGGGCCACTCTCATCCTAAACTCCTCATCATAGGCCAACCATGACGGTCCAGGGAAATCGGCCACCGCCCGATAAATATTATCCAGGTATTGCACCATTGGAACGGCCAAGTCAGGGCGAGCCCTCAGGTATACTGCCATATAAATGAGATAGGCCGGTAACCAATTGGCCCAGGTGAGCGGTGGCTTGCGACAACGGGACAACTCCTTGTCCCTATCATCCTGCCCTTCCCTCTCTTCCTTGGTGGGCTCATGGTTTAGGAGGGAGAAAATGTCCACATATTCCCCCCTCCAAATCTTCTCCCTCGTGGCCTGGGAAAGATGGTCACCCAGGGGCAAGGAATAACCGGCCGTCGGCAGGGCCGCAGTTGGCACAGATTGAATCGAGGGTGTGCACAGTGGGCCCTGAACAACCCCTGAAACATTAGGCATACCCATAGGGGCTGTCACCCCTGTCATAACTGGGGGGGGGGGGTAATTGGGGAACCAGGAGTTAACGGGACAGTGCAGATACAACTGTCCACCCGTGGTAACCTGTCGTGGCCATGGCCACTGTCCCCCCCCCAGTGTTGCTAGGTAGTGTCACTGGTGTACTCAATTGACCAGGATACTCACCCGGTGCACCCCCGTGGGCCGCCCCCACTGGGACGTCGGAGCTCGCGATGGGGATCGAGCTCTGCATGCCGCTGCACCCTTGCCACGCAGGGCCAGACCCCTGTGGCAAGCCCCGTTGCGATGATCTGGCGGGGAGCTGCGAGGCGCCAGCTTGGCCTGGCCTGATGGCCTCAAGCAGCTCAACCCTGGCAGAAGCCCGCTGGACAGCAGTGGCCGACGTGTGGGCCGGAAATGCAGGATGTGCAAACCCACCTTTGGAAGGTCGCGGGGCAATGCCCAGTGATGCCTCCAGCACCGAAATGCATGCAAGGAGGGCATCAACAGCCTCAGACCCACCTGTATAAGGTGGGCCGGGTGGGCTGGATGGCCTACCGGGCAATTGCAGAGGTACAAACCCAAGTGTGGATCCCGGGCCCGAATAGGGCCATGACCAATAATCCGGTCCATGTGGGGCCGGGGGAATGGTGGGGTGGAAACCTGCACCAGGCCCAAGTGGGCCGCCCTGCCCAGAACCGGGCAAAGGCCCCATAGGGGTAGTGATCCCTGAGGGGCCGGCCTGTGCCGCCCCTGCCTGAACCCCATCATCGGGTGGGTAGGCAGCAGCCTGCCCACACGCATTGGTGGTAGTGGCTAAACTGGCCTTACTACCCGGTTGCAGGGGTGCTGCCTGAGCCCTCCGGCCCGAGGATGGCCCCCTAGATGTGGGGGGGTGGGCAGAGCCCTCCCCCTCGGCCGGAGAAATCTTCTCCGCTCCGTCGCTTCCCAAAAATGGCAGCCGAGATGCCTCGTGGCCACCCCTTTTAAAGAGGGTGGCCACGCCCCCTAACTCACCCAGATGTCCGAGTCTGGGTGGGCCCCCCCGCAAAGAGTGTGTCAGCCATTTTGGCGCCACGCTTGCATATGTCTGATACAATGAGCACTGATTCTGGATCTCCTCGGTGCCCCTGTCATCTCTGATTACTGTCCACACAGTTTGACTGCATTTATTTCTAAAAAAAGAAGTTTTAGGAATGTTGAGGACATGCAGTTGTCACCCTTTCTATGTGAGTCATGTATGTAAGTCCCCTGCATTAACTGTCCCATTGTTTTAATTTGCCCATTTGCTGATTCTTGTGGCTTACCTGAACACAGAGGTTTGTGCAACACTTTAGGAAATCATTTAGTGTTGGGGGAAGGGAAAGAAACACCACTATCATTATTGAGACTTTGAGACTATAGGTATATAAAACATCCAACGTTTAGTGTTTAGCATATAGTTGCAAATCAGTATAATGATTCTGTGCTGAGAGGCTTCTGAAGACCCAGCAATGAACCAGGAGAACTGTTTGACCAGGAGTGGTCAACTTTTTTGCGCTGTGGGCCTGACCATGCCCCCAGAACAGCTGAGTGGACTGGTCCATGCCCCACTGAAGTGGAAGTGGGCACATTTATAGCTATCATAAATGCTCCCACTCCCACATTTATGTCAGCCACGGGCATGTTTGTGCGTGCACAGGCACATTTTAGGGCTGAAATAAATGTGCCTGCTTCCACTTCCGGGTGCGGGGGAGATGGCAATGGGTCAGATTGAATGGTGTCAGGGGCCAGCCCGTGGGCTGTAGTTTGGGAACCCCTATGTTAGACTGATATATTGTATGAACTGCCTGAGCTAGTTCTTTTTATGCCAGAGGAAGTACATTCCCATTTATTGACTTGTTATTAAAACATTTTGGATGTTTTTCCTTGGGCCATAAGAATAAATAGGTCTCTACCATAAATAGTTGTGTCAGTTTTTTTTCTAATCACAAACTACATCACCTAATTGAAGATGACACCATGATAAAATCTTTTAGCTAGAAGGAACACTATTTTCCTGTTCACTTTCCTCAGAAAGGGGTCAAAGGAGTTTTCAAACACTTGTTCTTAAATGCAAGATTGTTCTTAGATGTTCAAGATTTAGTGTGCTAAAAAATGGTTTCAGGTGAATTGATTGTGGTTCTAATTTTAAACCTCAGAATATCTGTAGCAATCTTTACCTATAAGGAGGGAGGTTAACTGTTGGAATCCGGCATACACACCCTTACCCATCCCTATTATCCCCTACCGAGCCACCCGCACTTACCTTTACCCCAACCGACCATCACCACAAGGGTCCGGCAGTCGCCAGTGGGGCAACCGCCCCATGAATGCAGCCAACAATAAAAACTACCAGGCCCAGCATCCTCCACACTGCACCACCCCTCACCCAATGAGGCTGAAGGGCGTGAGCATGGAGGAGACGGGGCAGCCAGTGCGGCAGTTTTTTTAAAAACCACTCCGAGAGGAAAAAAACTTTCAAAGACCCAGCTAGCAAAAGGTAAGTGCGGTCAGTGGGAGTTAGGGAGTGGGAGAAGCACGGCCCCTGTAACCACACTATCCCACCACCCCACTACCTAGAGCCCCCCACTCCCTAAGCCCCACCGACCGCACTTACCTTTTGCCAGCTGGGTCTTTGAAAGTCTTTCCCTCCCGGCGTGGCCTTCTGCATTGGGAGGCACACCAGCCTGTACTTCATCCCTGTGGGCATGGAGGCCTCAATGCCCACAGGGATGAAGGACAGGCAGGTGTGCCTCCCAACGCAGAAGGCCACACTCAGAGGGAAAGGATTTCAAAGACCCAGATGGCAAAATGTAAGTGCGGTCAGTGGGGGTTAGGGAGTTGTGGGGGAAAGCACAGCCCCGGTAACCATGCCATCCTCCCACCCCACCACCTAGCTCCCCCCACTCCCTAACACCCACCAACTGCACTTACCTTTTGCTGGCTGGGTCTTTCAAAGTATTTCCCTCCCAGCGCGGCCATCTGCATTGGGAGATGCACCGGCCTGTCCTTGGTCCCTGTAGGCATCGAGGCTTCCACGCACGCAGGGACGAAGGACAGGCTGGTGCATCTCCCAATGCAGAAGGCCGTGCCGGGAGGGAAAGACCCAGCCGGCAAAAGATAAGTGTGGTCGGTGGGGGGTTAGGGATTGGGGGGAAGCATGGCCCCGGTAACCATGCCTCCCCCACCACCACCTAGTCCCCCACTCTAATCCCCACAACACTTACCTTTTGCCAGCTGGCCCTTTCCCCTTGGCACGGCCTTCTGGGAGTTGTCGTCGAGGATTGGGGGGAGGGAGACCCCCTCCTCCCTAACTTCGGCAAGATTGTGGTGTGTGTGTGTGTGTGTGTGGTCACCAAGGCTTCCAGGGTGAAGAGGACCCCCTCCTCTCTCCACAGAGCTACGGCATGTGTGTGTGCGATTGTGTGTGTGCATGGTTGTGTGTGTGGTTGTGTTGTGTGTGTCTGTATTGAGTGTGTGTGTATTGTTTGTGTGTGTGTGTGTGTGTGTGTGTGTGTGTGTGTGTGTGTGTGTGTACTTGTGTTGTGTGTAACCCCTACCACCAAAACACACAAAAAAAGTCCAGCAATGCCGAGCAAAAATATGCTAGTGCTGTTATATATACATTTCAGATTGTATGTCCTAAAAAACAAAATGTGTCTTTGGCATGAATACCTAGTATAAAATCTCAGTTAATTATACAGTCCACATGTTAAATTGGACCAAATAAACTTTTATCTGTACTTCAGATGAAAAATCACATGTGATCTGAAATGCAGGGGAATAAATACCACCTCTTTTAGAAAGGTTTTCTGTGGGTTTTTCTCCCCCCAGGGAATCTAATAACAGCTTGAATCAGTTTTCAACAGAGCAATTGGTTAAGTTCCCCTGACCTAGCATTGCTGCCCTGCTGAGATTACTAGCCTTCCCCACAACTGTTTTTTAAAGTAAAGAAATGGAAGTTGAGAATGCCAGTATGGCATGCAATTTGGCCCTTGTACTAAATAAAATCAACTCATGCAAATGTGCTCAAAACAAAAAAAAATGTACATTATAATCATTTCACCAATAAAACACCTTTGGTGCCATTCTTAAAGAAATGTAAATAAGATTAAGATCTATTTTCAAGTAAGGTACAAATGAAAACAAAGACATTCCATCAGTCAGTCAGTCAGTCAGTAAGTCAGTCACTATTATGATCATATTACTAATCCAGGTAAAAATGCAAAACACAAATAATGAGAAAAGAAGAATCACATTTTGTACAGACAAGCAATTGAGCTCTCATTCTTTTAAAAAGCAATTAGAACAAATAAAATACTTTATTTTAATAGACAAATCTTAACCGATCTTTTATCCAGAAGTTTCAGATTGCTCCTCAACCAGAGAACTGTGATCATTTTGTAATTCTCATTCATCTTCGTAATCTCTGTGAATCCACACTAAAGGGTTAATCTTCCCGCTAAAAATATTCTCTTGTCTTGATAGTACAGAGGGAAACTTTGGAGTCCATTTAGTACTAGCTAACCTGTATCTTAGAAGATCTTTTCATATATTATAAAAACAGCTGAATGCAAACCTATTTAAAACACAGTTCTGCGCCTTTCACTTAAATAATAGAGAAGTAGATATATAACTCCAGGTTAGCTGGAAGAATGCTGTACACCAAAGTATTTGGGTGTCACTCTGGATTAAAACCTGAGCTACAAAAACATTATTTAAACATCAAACAGAAAGTTTATTTTGGTTTGGATTACATTGTGGCTCCTTTCATTCTTGTCTCTTTCAACTTGTGCCCTTTCTGTTCTTTTTCCATCATGAAGCCCATGTTCTGAAGTAAGATCTGCAATAATTCCCGAATAAACTTTCTATTGTCCTTCCATAACTGCTCATAGTTCTGTTTCTCCTTCCATAATCTGCTCACAATCTATTTTTTCCTTCCTCAACCTTAAACACTTTTGTTTCATTTAAGGCTTAGATACACCTTTTAACCTAAATCTACTTGTTAGCTTTAACTACATTGGCCCTATGTACTCTATCACTGAATGGTGAAACAACAGTTATTCAGATCCCACTGGTTAAAATCATTTTGCATACCGGGACAATTTTCAGTAATTGACAACTTTCTCCTTCTGTCAGATGTCTTTTTTGATTCCCATGTAATCCCTTTCATCATGTGCAATGTTTAGGAATCATGGAATGGAAGAAGTCTTTAATGACCCAAAATCACCACCATTGGATGATGGATAATCTAGAAAATGTACTTCACATATAGAAGGCCTAATAACATTTCACCAAGAAGCTGTGTGTGACATATGTAAAAAAGAACACGGCTGAGTTAGACCAAAAGTACAAAATGTTGCTTGTAGATTACATGCAGCCTTCAATTCTTTTTTTTTTTGCCTCAATATTGACTCCAAATGTTAACTTTTTAAAAAGCCACAAAAATATGCATCATAATTTGCCACCAAAAATCTGTAGCACAGCTTTCCTGCCACTTTCAAGCAGTCATGAAGCTTTGTAATCATTATTTAATATTTTTTTACTCTCACTTTAAATTATTTTATGTTTCAATAATCTTTATTGCTTTCCTTCTGGTTGAAAGGGAAGATTTCATGCCTTGTCTTGATTATATCTGGAAATTTCCAAGCAGTGCCCTGGAAGAAGCAGTTTGTTTCTTTTTACTGCATGTCTCAATGGTTATGGAACATTTAGGCATCTGAGAAACACAAAGCTGTAATTCTCACCCTTTTCTTTGTCTATTTCTTTTCAGCTTTATTAAAGTGTTGCTTTGTTATAGTAAGGCAGCAGTGTTGGGGATTGTAAAAATAAATATATTGAAAGGCAATATTACTGAATATATTTCATTTGCTGAATTTGGAATGAATTTGATTTTCATAAATGAAAAATAATTTCAACAAAATTTTAGGATGTTTTTTGAAGTAGGAATTATATTTTAAAAAATATTAATAAAGTTTTGGCCAGAAAATTCTGTTTTAGTAAAGCAATAAAAGTGTACCCTCATTTGTAATTTGGAAGAAAAGATTCAACATTCTAATAAAATTTGGCATCACATTTTAAAGTTCTATTTTTGCAGCTTTTTGCCAAGAAATGTTAATACCACAATATTTTACTTAAAAGTCATTGCCAAACTTCCCTATTATTTGATATTTAAATTTCAAGTATGCATATTTATCAATCACACACAAAGAATGTAGGTCCCTGTTTAGAATCATAGAATCACTGGGATGAAAGGGGTATTTTAGGCCATCGAGTCTAACCCCTTGCTCAGCGCAGGAATCTGAATCAAACCAGATATGAGATTTGAAAATCTCAGAGAGTTCAGGATGTATCTACCTTAGATTAAGAGGTTTCAACATTTCTTTGTTGTCATGGGATGATAGGAGTGGGGTGGGGTGGGGTGGGCAGAATGAACTATTTCTTTCTCTGTAACTCACAAGTCCAATTTTCCTCCAGAACAGCAAGGGAGAGGCCAAAGACCCATTGTTGGGATCTGTGGACCGGCCCGCTGTAAGGAAGGAAATTTTTCAGGTAACAGCCATATTTTCTTTTTCTTGCTTTTCTTGTTAATTTTCTTTTGAAACGGTGATGTTTGAATTGCACAGTATGTATGTATTCAATATGTCTCCAGTTTCATGAGATACTCTGGAGGACAGTAACAGCTCTTGGTTTTGATAGTTTCTACAGCCTACCACTGAAAGCCCCCTTCCAGGTCTTCCTGAGTGCTGACCAATTGCTTGAATATTTTTTTCTTGCACCAACAGAGTGGGACAAACAAACTTCCTAGCCTCTTGATGCAAGAAGACAGGCACTGGTGTGGGACAAGTGCTTGGAAAATCAAATAGATAGAAAACAAACAAGAGTTAGATTTGTAAAAAAAAATCAAGAATAATCAGCTGGAAGCATTTGACCACAATGATTTTTCACTCAGAGAATCCTGGCTGAAATGCACCTTCCCGTTAATTAGAAATGATTTAAAGATAATAATTCATTTAAGTTGAAAACATGTATGATCTCTTTATATATCCTTCACATTCTCCTTTGTATGAATCCCCACTTTTGGGTTCTGTACCTGTACGGAGCCGTTACCAGAGCTTTCAAGCTAATTGGATTAAAAGTTTTGATATTAAGACCACCCACCATTTCACACTTTTTCCTCAGTTCTCTTCTTTCCGCCATAGCAGCAGGAGTCCGTTGAGAGCTCTCTTCAATTTTTTCATTGATTCTTCGGAAAAGACTGTCAAACTTTTCAATTTTTTGGTGAACTTGTCCCTCAGGCAGGATTACTCATTTCCTTGTCTGTTCTCCCTCATGGGGGAGCAGATTTAGAGCCTGAATTTTTCAATCGTGCTGTTTCTCCCTTGCAGGGAAAGTGGCCATCTTCATCATTTTTTCTCGTCACTCTTCCTTCATGGGTTGAGTGACAAACCTCAATTTTTTGTCAGGCGGTCTTTTCCTTGGAAAGGGCCGGCAATCCACTATTGTCTGCATTGTGGTGGACAATTGGTCTGGCCCTCATTCTTTTGCCAAACTTTGATGGCATCCACAGCCTTCAAGCGTTGCACCAGCTGCAATCAGATACTTCCATCGAGTAACAGCCACAGTGAGTTCTTGATCTGCCTTGGAGAGAGCCACCAAGTCCAGAGCTGCGTTCACTGCAAGAAGTTAACTTGTCTAGCCATCAAAAACAGACAAAACCCCGTTGCATCCACCTCGAGGAATCCAGCTGGACTTTCTAGCACCTTGAATCTGTGGTCAGCAAAATTGGTGACCAGCTCCTTGCTGTGACTTTGGCTGCCACTCAGCATCATGAGCCTGTGACTGCCCACAACCCACATGTAAGTGCCCGTTGTCATTTTCCTTCCACATAGGACTTGCCCGTCTCTCCCCGGGATTCATTCCACCTGGTCCCGGGGATGGGAGGCCAGGTGCCACCGCCACGTCTCTGCCTTCTGAGCGCTAGAGGACTCAAAAGGATGCCACTGCCGCACCACCTGAGGACTTAGCGCTCTTTCCCGGTCCAGCATGTGCCACAGAGAAGAGTCAAAGTGAACTCCTGGGCTCGGATCAGCATGGCAGAGACTTTAAAAAGTCGAGCGCCGCCGCCACTGCCGCCTCACCTTAGCCCTCTTCCCCGTCCTGACTTTGGCTGTGGGAGTTTTTTTCCCTTTCTTTTCTTACCATATTTGTTATGTTGTAATTTTTGTTTTGTTTTGTTTATTGCTCACTGTATTATTGGAATGTTGTATGTTTATTGATATTGTATTTCTTTGCTGCTGCTGTCTGCTGTGCATGCCCCATTGTGAACTGCTTTGAGTCGCCTTCGGGCTGAGATAAAGCAGTATATAATTAAAACTTTATTATTATTATTGTTGTTGTTGTTGTTGTTGTTGTTGTTGTTGCTCCACCACCCTCCCCAGCATTGTCGAGCACCAGACCCATCGGTCAGTGCACACAGTACTGGCACGTTTCTGACGTGGATGCATGGATCCCTCCACTGTCTACAGATGAGTCTGAATCCTCTTTGGAGGCGGAGGTGGAGGTCAAGGCATACAAGACACCTGATCCCATCATCGGAGCTGCTGAACCACTTTGTGGTGAGGACCAGAAATCCTTCAAAGCTATGTTGACTTGCCTTGGTACCAAACCTGCCATTTCCATCCGAGAATGCAGTCACCACAAAATGGGACAAAAAGGTAATACGACCAGTCCATATTGTCATGCTCCCGTCACTACTGCATTCTGCTAAGACCATGTGGAAGAAGGTGGTTTTGTTCCACCCAGTCTTGATGAGGGTGGACAGCCTCTACAGACTTTTGGTGACAACATGGAGTTCTTGCAGGCCCATCCCCAAAGCTTAATGTCGCCTGGACAGTCCAGCAGCAGGGCCAGGTACCAGTCTTTCTATAACCTCCATCAGAGACAGGCCTATCAACAGCCAGTCCCCAGGCAGCAACCTGATAGCCAACATGCCACTTTCTACCATCCATACCACCAACACAGACGGCAACACTACCAGCCTTACAACCTGAAGGGTAAATGCTCTGAGAGGAAGTCAAAACAATGTGTTTGACTTCCCTCTAACCGGGAATCACTCCTCCCAGTTTCCATACAACCGCCTCTGGAATTTTCTACAGTCATGGAAAGGCATCACATATGATCAGTGTGTTTCAAATATCTTATCCACTGGTTACTGTTGGTATTTGATTCATGTAAAGATCTAGTCTCAATCAGCTAGCCTCATTAGCAGCAGTTTATATTCTCAGATCTTTTGAGGTACCTATGAGTCCAGCTTCATTAGGCTTTTTGTAGGGAGAAACAGAGACAGACAAAAGCAGACACGACTGCTCTCTTTGGCTGGTCAAACGCTACTGAAGCCTTTTCTTTATTTAGGCAGAGAGAGAGAGAAACGAAACTTAGGCAAGCATTGTATAGCAGAAACGAAACTTCGCAGAGACAAAGCTGAGTGCTTACAGCCAATCAGAAGTGTCAGAACCCAAAGAAAGAGAGATAAGGAGCGCTGTCTCTCAGTGAGCAAAGAGGCTTTTGTTTACAAAATGTGTCAGAGACAGGCAAGACAGAAACCAGATGCATTCCTACATGTCCTCCTTTTTCATTTAAATTTGAGAGAGGGACAGCTAATCATACCCCTGCATGTCATCATACTCCATAACTACTCCTCCATATACATCATCACTGTCCTCCTGGACATCGTACCCCTCCTGACTCCTGGTACTTTGTTCCGGAGGATGATACCTCATTGAGTACAATTGCCGTCGTGCAAAACTCGATGTCTCCCTTCTACGCAGTGGACATGTGTTACACATAGAAATAAGATTAGGAATACAAGTAATGCAAAAATACAAAGGTATAAAGCAGATAATAATAATAAACCCATAAAAGAAAACTTGTCTAAGGACAGACAAATCAGGCAACCAAGAAGTCACCCAATCAAAGAGATTAACATCAGTGCGTACATTGTTAGTAATACTCTCCTGTAAATTCTGAAGTTCTTTCTCAATAGTATTATTCAGATCCTGGAATTTTACCCGACATCCCTGGTTCCCGACCAGTTTACAAAATCCTCCGGATTTTGCTAACAGGTAATCTATGGCCAGTCTGTCCTGCATTTGGTCTTGATGAAGCTCAGTGATTTCCATTTGAAGATCCCGTATGACCCTCCCTGTGGCATTGATTGATTTCTCCAGCCTACAGGTGAGTCCCAAAATGGACCTTCTATTCTCCTGGGAAATGACACCTGGGTATGATCCCAAGGTGAGTGCTCCAGTGATAGCACTCCCTATAGCTCTCCCCCAGGAGCTACCATCAGAAAGCTGAACATCGATTATCACTTCATCATTGCAACCAGAACCCATCGGGCCGGCAGCAGCTCTCCGGCGCCGTGCATGTGCCTGAGGCGGCATTTGCACTTGTACGGGTAAGGTAAAATAACCCAATGCTGCACATTGATATTGTCCTGGATGGAAATTCGTGGCAACTCCATTAAAAAAGAACCACATGTTGGGATCCTTGATTTGCCATCCATTGCAAATTGAACCACTATCTATAGCAGAATAATCAGGAGTAAACATAGGAAACACATCATATATATCTTCAATAGTAGTGTTAAACAAGGTATAATTAAGCTTATAAGAACTGTTATAACTACCCCATAACCAAAAATAATCGTCACAACCCGTATAATTGCCTACATTCTGCAAAACCCTTTTCGCTTGAGTCCAGTATTTCCATTTACTATTCCAGACTCCAGAACTATGACAGCAGAAACAAAGCCCTTTAGTGTATTTCTTGAATGTCATGCTTCGCCAACGGGTGTTGTTAAATTGTTCTGGAGGATTAGAGAAGAGTGGAGACCTATCAAGATGTTGCAAATGTCCAATAACCAGCTCAGGTGTGTTGAACAATGCCGGAAGAAAAGCCATTTGAGACACTGCCAGTGGATGCTCATAGTATAACGTTGCATTCTTACCATGAACCTCAAACATATAGTTAGCATGACGAATCCAAAAGTTGGGGTTGCCCCCATGAGGCAAAAGAACAAATGTCAGCACATTTAGTTTACTGGTGAACCACCATCCTGGAGCTGAGTAACCTTTCTCCATGGGCGGATTGCTCCAGCAGGAATCCTTCCACTCAGGATCCCCTTGTTGCCAATAGATGACCAATGGCTTAAGAAGACACTCCCCTAAGAAACAGGAGCATGCCCTGTTATTACTAGTACCATATAACTAAACATGAAACATGAGTGACATATAACACAAATGCAATATCACAAACCCATTTACATGTGTAGAGTACTGGAATCTCTGCCATGTGCTTCTGAAGGTATGCAGTTTCATAAGACAATACATAACATAAGCAAAGACAGATCTTTCTCCTGCAAAAGAATAAGCAAAACATTTAAGCATAAACAAGACATGAACATTTTTTTTTCTTCCTTACATGAAGGAGGCCTCTATAGCATTCTAGAAAGCAATTCTTACTACCCAATTACATGAGTAAGGCATTAAATTTCTTCTTCTCCCACTAGATGTAAAGTGAAAGAGGCATTCAATAACTTAAACCAGCATAGCATGGTAAACCAATACAGTACAAATCTCATTAGCATGAGCAGGTAGACAATTTCTTAAAAAGGCTGTCAGGTTTTATAATTCTTCTTTAAATTCCACACAAACTTTTGTTCTTTTTAGTCCAATTAAAATGTCCAAATTAAAAGTCCAAAACTTGATTGAAGCTCTCTGAAACACTATTTCTCCAGCACATTTCTTGGCATGGCAAGTTGAAATTAAGCCATAAATTAAGTCTCACTGACTTCACAAGACAATCCCACACAACCCCCCTTTTCAGCTTTTCAGGCAGACACACATTCCTTCATGCTCCGGCCACACCCATCTGCAGTAAGGCAGGCCGAGGAGGTGTGAAGGCACAAAGACTTCTCCAGAAGTTGCAAGTAATTTTCACACAGAAGAAAATCACAGGGAAGTCCAAGTTGCTTTCCCTGCAATCCTGATGCTTGAAACGTGGGACAGCTCACTCTGTATCTCTTTGTTTGTGGGTTGGGCAGTTCAAAATCAGCAAAAAACTGTATGTCTTCTTCCTCCTTGTATTTTTGCCACAGCCTGCTGTCCATACAGGAAATATTCACCCCCCTCTTTCTCTGTATTTCTTTCATCTCCAGCATATGATTCTCAACCTTATGACAACCTGCATCTGTTAGTTTGTACTTGCACCCCTTTTTTGTCTTGGGTTTTGTGCGTTCCTCCTTTGGGCCATCCTTCCATTTCTGCAGGATCTTCCTGCCCAAACGTGAGGTATCAAATTTACCACTCAGCTTCTCCTGCTTTTGTGATGAGGGTTGATTCACGGGGGGGCTGAGATCCCCTATGCTGCTCTTTGAAACACAGTCCTTGCTTTCTGCCACGCTGCATGCATTAACAGCTTCAATCTGTGATGAGTTCCCCACCATTTGTTCCCCATCAGCTGGCACTAGTATTGCAACAGTCTCATTTGCCAGCGGCTCTCTGTTCACTGGATATACATCAACAGGTTCCATATCCAGCACAGCTGTAGTTAACGCAGCAGAGAACAGGTCTTTTGTAGGGCTAAAAGGACTTGATTGTTGCAAGTCAGGACATAATGTCCCATCTCCATTTCCACCTCCACCCCATCAGGAGGCTGTTGTTTCTCATATGATGGAAGGGCAGTTGCCATGGCCCCCCCTCTATCTGGAGGCAAAAGCTGTGGGAGGGGGCCATCAAGTCTTTGAGACAATAAAATATTTTTTGGAGTAAGTCTCTGAAGGCAGTCCCTAACTCCCTCCCATGTAAATAATATTGATCTAGAAATTCCATTATGCTGCTGCATTTCTCTCCCAATCTGTTTCCACTGTTTTAAGTCCAGACCTTCATATTTAAACCAAGGACAGATTCGTTCTATAACTTTAACCAGCTGCTGTATCTCTTTATCATCAGCCTTTCGCCCATTCTCATGCAAAAGATCTGAGATATCTTTACAAAGTTCATTCCCTTGCGAAGACAATATGCACCCCATAATTAAATTGTGTTTTCCACTTTTCCACTCACCTAGTTGTAATTCTCAAGCGCTCGATTGGACCTTTCCTCTGGTCGGACCTGTCTGGTCGTAGGTGAATGAAGACCTTCCCCGGTCGATTATGAGGTGTTAATTGCTGAAGCAGAGTTCAAAGCAGGCTCTCTCATTGTAGTTCAAAGCGTCACACGGAGCGCCACTTGTTGGGATTTGATTCATGTAAAGATCTAGTCTCAATCAGCCAGCCTCATTAGCAGCAGTTTATATTCTCAGATCTTTTGAGGTACCTATGAGTCCAGCTTCATTAGGCTTTTTGTAGGGAGAAACAGAGACAGACAAAAGCAGACACGACTGCTCTCTTTGGCTGGTCAAACGCTACTGAAGCCTTTTCTTTATTTAGGCAGAGAGAGAGAGAAACAAAACTTAGGCAAGCATTGTATAGCAGAAACGAAACTTCGCAGAGACAAAGCTGAGTGCTTACAGCCAATCAGAAGTGTCAGAACCCAAAGAAAGAGAGATAAGGAGCGCTGTCTCTCAGTGAGCAAAGAGGCTTTTGTTTACAAAATGTGTCAGAGACAGGCAAGACAGAAACCAGATGCATTCTTACAGGTTACACCATTGAGTTTGACAGGGTTCCTCTAGTTGGCAGGCTCTGACACATGCCTCACTCCATTCATCTGCAGGAAGAGGTGTCAACATTGTTGGTTAAAGGAGCCATAGAAACTGTGCCTCCGTCAAAATGGGCTGACAGTTTCTACTCGAGGTACTTTGTAGTGGACAAGAAGGATGGAGGACTTGTCCTATCTTAGACCTGTGACACCTCAACAAGCATATCCACACAAGAAAATTCTTGATGGTCACTCTCCACACTGCCCTTTCCCACATTAACAAGGGGGACTGGTTTACAGTTATAGGCCTGAAGGTTATGTATTTTCACGCCAACATCTACAAGGAGCACAGGAAGTTTCTACAGTTTCAAATTCATGAAATGCATGGCACCAGTGGCAGCCATCAGAGGGATATAAGAGTCTTCCCCTATATCAATGACTGGCTCATTGATTCGCCCATGAGATTGAAGGTCACTCGGGACATTGCTTATATGGTAAAACTCATGGAGCGTCTTAGTCTATGGATTAACTTTGACAAGTCAAAGCTTCATCCATCTCAGGGCATCAAGTAAATTGGAGCAATACTGTACTTTATACAAGTGAGAGCCTACGCCCTGCCAAAGTGCCTCTAGGATATCACCAAGGTGGTTGAACTATTTCAGCACAGAACACATGTATGGGTGAAAAAGGCTCAGAGATTTTAGGACTTATGGTGTCGACCACTGCGGTGGTTCCTCATACCAAACTGAAGATGTGTTCACTCCAGTCACGGCTTCTCCACAGCTTTGACCCGCTGACAGAATGCCCTACCAAACAGCTATCCCCAACACCAGAATTGGAGGATCAGCTGGCCTGGTGGACCTCACCTCTCAATGTGGTAACGGGGAAGCACTTTTACTCCCCGCAACTAACAATACAGATCCTAACTGTTCCAGTCCATTTGCACACAGTGGGGTGTTCCAGATCTCGACCTTTTTGCATCAGAGACAAACAGGAAATGCCCAAGATACTGCTCAAGAACAGGGATAGAGAAGGGCTCGGAAGGAGACACCTTCATGAGACATTGGGACATGGGCTATCTCTATGAGTTCCCACCATTTCCTCTCATCCAGAAAGTCCTCATCCGGATGCTCCATCATCAAGCTTGAGCGATTCTGATAGCCCCAGCATGGATGAGACAGCCATGTTATCCTCTTCTACTACAGCTGTCATCACAATTGCTCACACTTCCCGATTCTCCATTGTCGCCCCAAATGGAGAACAGTCAGCTACTCCACTCTGATCAGCTAAGTCTGCATCTCACAGCATGGAGGATAACCCCAGACTGGCAAGAATATTGGACATGAGCAGGAGGCCTTCCACGCAGAAGTCGTATGCCTCCAAATACAGACGGTTTTGTGCCTTCCTTGACTCAAAGTCTATGAATCAAAACCGTTGCAACTTCCAGAATGTTACAAAGTATTTGCTACACTTGGCAGAGACAGGATTAGGACTTGCATCCATTAGGCAACTATCATGGCACACTCTCCAGTGGACTCGGTAGCCTTGACAGCATTCAGAGACCAGGTGATGAAGATGTTCCTGAAGGGCCTCCATAATGTCTTTCCACCTGTAAAGGTTCCAGTTCCACAGTGGTCCTTGTCTACTGTACTCACTGCACTTACCAATCCTCCATTTGAACCATTGGCTACTGCTGACATACGTCTCCTGACCTGGAAAGCTGCAAGAAGAGCAAGCAAACTTACAGCAAACTTACAGCACTTCGCTCAGATTCACCATTCACAAAGTTTTTCAATGAAAGGATGGTCCTTTATCCAGATATCACCTTTCTGCCAAAGGTTGTCTCCAAGTTTCACCTGGGGCAGTCTATCTCCCTGCCAACTTTCTTTCTAAACCCAACCTTGGACCAAGAAAGAGCATGGCACACGCTTGATGTAAAAGGATTTTATTGTTTTACATCAGCAGGGCAAGGGAGTTCAGACATATGGAGGAAAGTCGAAGGGAGAACCCATCACTTCACAGAGGTTCTCGAAATGGTTCTCAGATGTCATTTATCTTGCCTATGAGACTTCTTGTCTGCCTCCTCCTCCTCACATCAGAGCACATTCTCCTAGAACTGTTGCTACCTCCACTGCTTTTTTTGAGGGCACACCACTCAAGGACATTTGTAAAGCTGCCACCTGGTCCAGACCTTCTACATTTGTCAGAATTATCAGATGGACACCAGAGCCACTATGGATGCCAGACTTCATCGTTTTGTCCTTGCCAGAGCGCTCCATACTCCACGCCCGTGAGGGTCCATCCTGCCTACCTCACGTGATCATATATGTGATTGTGGATTCATCTCATCTGGTTGGCTAATCTCCCAAAAGTGGGGATTCACAGAATACATGAAGGAGAAAGTTAAGTTGTACTTATCAGTAATAACTTTCATTCTTCGAGTATGTATTCTGTGAATTCATACTTTCCCTCCCTTCCTCCCTGCTTGAGCTGCATGGATGAGATTTCTTAGTTTATCCTGTGTACAGTTTAAGTATTAATAATAATGCTTTATTTATATCTCACTTTCCTCACACGGAGGCAACCCAAAGTGGCTCCCAACAGACAACAAAACAATAATAGTAGAATAAACATAATTATACCAGAATAAATAAATAAATAAGGATTCAAAAATACAATAATAATCGGATGCTCACCTTGCTCTCTCTTGGTCAGTCTGGCTGGAGAAGAATGGAACCAGCTGTGAGAGGGCTGCAGGCAGCTACAAAAGACCTTTGCTGCCTCCACTGCCGAGGAAACCAGATGCTCACCTTGCTCTCTCTCAGTCAGTCTGGCCGGAGAAGAGTGGAACCAGCTGTGGGAGGGCTGCAGACAGCTACAAGAGGGAACTGGACAAGTTTAAGATTCCAGTAATGCCTTTGCTTTCCTTCTGGCATTTGCTTTGAAATGTGTATGCATCGTATATGATATTTGTAATTTTAACTTGGATTTTATAATTTTATCTTGGTATTTTGTAACTTGCATATGCTTTATAATTTGTATATTTTGTATCTAATTGCTTGCGGATCTTGTACCTTTATTTGTGCTCTTGTTAAATTGTATTTTGTCATATTTTATTTTCATTTAATATGTTGTAAGCTGCCCTGAGTTGGCCTGTGCTGAGTAGGGCAGGGTATAAATTAAATAAACATAACAAACTTAACATAACAATAATACAACATAATCCCTACATCAAAGCATATCAACAGAAAATGCAGCAAACACAGGTGCAAACTATAAATTTGAACACCACAATCTGCGGCTGGCCTGAGACCCCCCTCACTATCTTTCATCCTCCCCCGGTGATGGCACGATCAAAGGAGGGGGACGCTTTGAGGCCGGGACCCGTGACAGCAGCGTCTTTGAGCTTCCTGTGGCCCCGGGATCTCTTTTAGCCTCTCTGCCAGTGGAGGGGGTGGGGGTCTCAGTCTCATGGTGGCAGCAGCGTCTTTGAGCATCCCATGGCCCTGGGAGCTCCTTTTAGCATCTCTGCCAGTGGAGGGGGCAGGAGGGCACAGTCTCGCGGCGTCGGTGGCATCTTTGAGCTTCCAGTGGCCCCGGGAGCTCCTTTTAGCCTCTCCGGAGGAGTATTAACTGAGGAAAAAGCATGAAATGGTGCCGAAAGGTGGGTGGTATGGTGGGTGGTCCTAATATCAAAACTTTTAATCCAATTAGCTTGAAAACTCCGGTAACGGCTCTGTGCAAGCACAGAACCCAAAAGTGTGAATTCACAGAATACGTACTCGAAGAACAAAAGTTATTACTGGTAAGTACAACTTAACTTTTTCAGCTGTGATAGAGTAGTTAGTGTTAAACCTATCAGCTGTTTGTTCTCTTTAAAATAATGTATACCATATGTGTATAGTTTATGTGTATAGGAGCTCTGGTGGTGCAGTGGTTAAATTGCTGTCCTGCAACCGAAAGGTTGTGAGTTCGGTCTTAACCAGGATTCAAGGTTGGCTCAGCCTTCCATCCTCCTGAGTTCAGTAAAATGAGTACCTAGCATGTTGGGGGCAATATGCTAATTAACTTGTGAACCACCCAGAGAGTGTACTAAGCACTGTGGGGCAGTATATAAGTGTGATTGCTTTGCTTTGCTTATCTACCTTTAACTCCCATCAGAAAAAAAATGTACAGTACACATATAAAGTGCTAAATATATATTAAATGTCCCACAGTTGTTGTGGTATTACAGGACAATTACAGATAAACCACTTGAGGAGATGTTTGGAATGGAGAAGTAGTAAGACTTTTCCTTATCCATTGCTAACTTCTTTGAATTGTGATTGCTTCTCTGTAACTGCACAGGGGGAAGGTAGTTTAAGGGTAGTTCAAACATCTTTTAACTTTGTCTTTTTTTGTAATGTTTTAGAACCTTTTGTTTTTTTTGAAATCTTTTTATATTTTTTAATAAATTTCAGCAAGTCATCATTTGTGGCTCAGGAGGTGGATGTGTCTACAAGAAGGTTGCTTTGGCTGGAAGGCTGCATGCTACACACAGTACTATCTGGTCTGGCTGTTGTGAACCAGAAAAGATGAAATCTAGAGAAGATTTCCCTAGTCCTATGTATTTTTTCACACGCTTTGAAGCAGCAAGGGTTTTTAAGATGGCTTCAGGAAAAGATGGTGGGATTAAAAGAGTGTGGAAAGGGTCTATTACTCATCTTTTCTTTTCTTTCTCCTGCCCCTTCTTCAAGCCTTTCAAAGCTGTTTTTCTGTAACAAGAACAGTCATAGGGACAATTTTGCGCATACTATTCATTCGACCCCTAAATTACAGTAATCCTTAGATAGTCATATTGGAAAATAAACTCTGTTTGCTAGAAGCGGCTACTCATAAGACGTAGTTATGCACCTCCTCATGGGGCTGAATTTGCATGTCATTAAGTCCAAAGTATAGAAGACAAACACAAATCAGCATGAGTATCACCTAGCACAATCCAGTCTTTCCTGCAAAGAGATTTTCCACCGGAGTATAAATATACTTCACCTTTGTTCTCATGTTGTTTGACTTGCCCCAGAAATAAATAAAAAATGTCTTGTAGAGGACCTGAAAGCTTTGCACAATAGCGATTCAGTTTTCCCCACTCTGTTTCCTACTCTCCAGCCAAATCTATTTTCTTAATTGGTTTATTTAACTGAGAGACAAAGGCACCTAGGTCAATATAACTGTATGCAGATTTTGACAGCTCCATTGAATAGCACAGAGCTTGAGTATAGTTAGGACTCAATTTCTGTATTTCTCCTTATTTTTGTCAAGATCAATTGTAATGAATTCAGCTTCAAAATTAGCACTGCCATTTTTTGTTCCCATCAAAAGTAATTTAGGACAGGTCAGAGAAACAATTGTTTTGCTTTTTCCTCCTCAGATTATTGCTATCTTCTGATAAAAAGTTCCTTCTAGCTATAGTATTTTTACATGGCACGATTGTCTCCCTCTCTGGTGATATTTTTGATATCAAAATTAGAAAGTCTTCTGATACAATTGCAGCAGCAATAGTTAGCTAACATTGTCAAAATAAGAGCTAGCAATTGTAAACATTGTCTGACTAGACAATGAACTTGATTGTTCAGGGAATTGTTCCTGCATTGCTTCTTTCTTATTAAGTGTTTCACAGACTGTGAGGCTACAAACTGTATTCATTTCAAATTTTTCCACAATCCAGTTTCACAAAATATAGTAAAGATCAGTATTGGTTTCATTGTGCCAGCAAACTTCCACCTGCCTGAAATTTGGTACACGTATAGCCCAAGATAAACTGAATACTAGTGTAAACCCATACACTAATATAATGTGGGTCTACACTAGTATTTAGCTTGTCAGAAGCTGCTTTTGTATCAAATACTGAGTTAGCATGGTGGCAGAATGCTTGTTACCCTAGCTGAAGAATGAAAGAAAATAAACAGCAGTGCCATTTGGTTTGTTCTAACAACAGATAACTTTCCTTTGTATCAGAGAGTAGCACAATTTAAAATTATGGAGATAAATGAAATATAGGCAAAATTCAAAATAAGTTAACATCTTAAAATAAAGCACACTACTTCAATAGCATTATCTCAGACATTTACTAGATCTTATTTTGTAGATATTATAGGCCATAAATTGCATGCACATAAATTAGCTGAATTTCTCCACATTCACAGAAACTTTGTCCTGTAATCAAATAGCCTGATTTTACTTGATTATTCTTTGATCATCCTACTTTGTGTCAAAAACTATTAAGTGACTTCCAGATGGTCTAGCCAGAATTTTGTCCTTCTCTAGGAAATACTCTTCAGCATTCATCCATTCAGCAAGACATGAATGGATGGCTACCGAATAGTCTCTGAAAGTGTGGATTGATCTCCCCCCTTAACTAGAGTTTGAATAAATTATGGTTTCCTGTATTTCAAAGTAATAGGGGATATCCAGTTTCAAATCACAGATGGAAGTGTTAAATCTATTCTTTACATGTTAAGAAGGAGGGGATGGAGAGAAGAGTGGAGAGCATGAAAAGCTGAGACATTGCGAGTGCGGCGCCAAAATGGCCGCCGCGCCCTTTGCGCCCCCCCATCGGACGAAGGCATCCGGGTAGTTAGGGGGCGTGGCCAGCACCCTTATATAAGGGGCGGCCACGAGGCAGCCGAGCTGCCATTTTGCGAAGCGACGGAGCGGAGAAGGTTTTCCCTCTTACCTCCGTCGCTTTTACCCTCGCCGGGAAGCCTCTTGGCTGCTGATTTTCTCCTTTTTTGGCTTCCCATCGGCTAGCTGCAATGCCCTCAAAGAAGAAGGCGACTGCGAACGCGGCTCGTTCTGCGCGGAGGCGCAATCCGGGTCGGAGGACCGCGGCTGCGCCTCCCCAGCAGCCTCCTATGCCCGAGCCCACTGGGACTGGTGGGATGGGGTTAATTCCCCCTTGGCCGGAGGCTGGGGGTCCGCGTACGGGCCCAGTAGGGGCCGCGGCCCTCGGCCCGCAAGCGGTGGCCACCGCTCCTGGCGTGGCCTATTCCGCTGGGCCTTCCTCCGTTGGGGCGCAGCTTACTGCTGGGGCTTCCAGCCTTGGGGGGTGGTGTGGTCCCCTTCCATGGCAGGGTACTTCCCCGGCCCTACCGGGCCCGGGCTTAGGTTCGTGGCCCTATTCCGGCCCCGGGGTACAGGGACCTGTACCGACGCCTGTAGTTACTGGGCCGGCTGGCCCTTTGCCCCCCCTTGGTTTAGGTGGCTATGTCAGCGTGGAGGCCCTCCTGGCCCGCGTTGCGGCCCTTGAGGCATCCCTGGCCCGGGTTAGTCACCCTGGGGCCCCTTTTGGGGTGCAGGTCGATGCATCATCTGCTGGGCAGCGGCAGGCGACGGGACGGGTCGAGCTGCCTGAGGCGCGTGGCCCGGCTTTGGCCACTGCCTCGCAGCTTCCCAATCCACAGGCCGGTGCTGATGAAGCCCCGTCGACGAGCTCTATGGCGGTCGTGAGCTCCGACGCCCCCAGTGGGCCGGAACCCCCGGTGGGGGCGGCCCATGGGGGTGCAGCATGTGAGTATGCGGTCCAAACTAGTGCACCTACACACATGGCCAAGTTTGGGGGGGCTTTTCAATGGCCTTGGCCTCGCACGGGTGGTGCGGCGGTTCAGTCGCCGACACCCCACCCGGTGACTTCAACTATCACCCAGGGCCCCGTGGTGGGGGGTGCTCCTTACCCAGTCGGGAATCTTCTAGGGGTGACCGGGTTAGTCCAGGCTCCTTTACAGATGCCCGCTGTTTCCACCGTACCTGTGTCGGCTTTGCCGACAGCTGGGTATTCCTTGCCACTGGGGGACCATTTGGCCCAGACCACCAAAGAGAAGATCTGGCAGGGGGAGTATGTGGACATCTTCTCCCTCCTTAACAGAGAGCCCACCAAGGAGGAGAGGGAGGGGCAAGATGAGAAGGATAAGGAGCAGGCGCGTCGTCGCAAGCCACCACGTACGTGGGCCAACTGGTTGCCGGCCTACCTCATATACATGGCGGTCTACCTCAGGGCTCGGCCGGATTTGGCAATTCCGATGGTCCAGTATTTGGACAACATTTACCGGGCGATGGTTGACTTCCCGGGCCCGTCGTGGTTGGCTTATGACGAGGAATTCCGTATGCGGATTCCCCTGCACCCCGAGATGAGGTGGGATGAGCCCTGCCAGAGGCTGTGGCTTCTGTACATGACTCCCACGCGCCCTGCGCCCGGGGAAAGATACCATTGTTGACATGCGGTCCAGCGAGCGGCCCCAGCACAGGCACCCCGCCAGGTGGCGGGGCAGGGGGTTCCAGCCCGCCTGCTGTGCTGGACTTTCTCGTCCAATGGTTCCTGTAACAGGAAGAATTGCAAGTACAGGCATGAGTGTCCCTCCTGTGCTGGCCCCCATGCGGCCTCCGCCTGTCCCAGGCCTGGAGGGATGCAGGGCAGAGGAAGGGGTGGACACGGGACTGGCAAAACTGCCGCAGAGGGAGCTGGTTCACTGAAAGGCCCCCTCCCCAATTAATGTGGACATGTTGGAGCGTTGGCTCGCATTGTACCCGAGGGAGGAGGATGCGGTTTACCTCCTTCAGGGTTTTAGACAGGGGTTCCGTATTCCTTTCGTGGGTGATAGGTCCCCCCAGGATGCCCCCAACCTTTTGTCCCTTAGGGGGAGGGAGGAGGTAGCTGCTGCCAGCATTACTAAGGAGGTCGATGCGGGCAGGGTCGCTGGCCCTTTCCCAACACCCCCGTTCCCTAATCTTAAGGTATCACCCTTGGGCTTAGTGCCCAAAAAGTCACCGGGCGAGTTTCGCCTGATTCATCACTTGTCCTACCCAGCCGGCCGATCGGTCAATGATGCTATCCCTGATGACCTTTGCTCAGTCAGGTATACATCTTTTGACCAAGCGCTGCGCATGGTGCGCTCATGTGGCCCGGGTGCGCTGTTGGCTAAGTGCGACATCAAGTCGGCGTTTCGCCTCCTGCCGGTGCACCCGGGCGACTTTGAGTTGCTGGGTTTTAAGTTTCGGGGTGAATATTACTTTGATAAGGCCATGCCTTTTGGCTGTTCCATATCATGCTCGGCCTTTGAGCGTTTCAGTACATTCCTACAGTGGGCTTTCGTCCGCAGGTCAGGGTCCCGGTCTGTAGCCCATTACCTGGATGATTTTTTATTCGGGGGTGAACGGGGCTGGGACACGTGCACACGTCTCCTCAACACATTTCAGACGCTAATGGAGGAACTCAGTGTCACTTTAGCGCCCGAAAAGACCGAGGGCCCATCTACTAAGCTAGTATTCCTGGGGGTTGAGATTGACACGGTAGCGCAGGCTTCTAGGTTACCGGGGGATAAGGTGTCGAGGATAATGGCCCTTATCTCGGACTTGCTTGCTAAACGCAAGGCATCACTGAGGGAACTGCAGGTGCTACATGGTCACCTCAATTTCGCTTGCAGGGTGGTCGCACCGGGCAGGGCATTGCTCGGCGCTTGTGCGACGCCATGACAGGCTTATCTAGGCCCCACCATAGGGTTAGACTCACCCGGGGTATCAGGGCAGATATGCTTATCTGGCTCCAGTTCCTGAGGGAGTTCAATGGAGTATCATTTTGGAGGTCTGACCTCCTGGCTTCCCCTCGCTTTCAGATACAGTCCGATGCTTCGGGATCCCTGGGTTATGGGATGTACTTCAATGGGAAGTGGGCCTATGGTGGGTGGCCACCAGCCTGGGCAGGCACGGGTCACCTGCGTGATCTCACGTACCTGGAATTTTTCCCTATCCTGGGGGCTTTGATGCTATGGGGCGAGGAGTGGGCCAACTCGGTTGTCCATTTCTGGTGTGACAATGCGGCCGTTGCACACATTGTCAACTCACAGACTTCCAAATTGCCCAGGGTCATGGACCTAGTGCGCCAGTTTGTGTTGCGCAGCTTGCGCCTCAATGTCCTCTTCAGGGCCAGGCATGTCCCGGGGGTCAATAATGATATCGCTGACGCTTTGTCCCACCTGCAGATCTCCCGGTTCCGTGCCTTGGCCCCGGATGCGGAGGAATTTCCCTCGCCACTCCCGGACGAGATATGGACCATTGGCAAGGAGAGGTGAACCGGGCGATTGGCTTGTCACTAGCGCCACACACGCATAAGGCGTATCGCCACGCATTCAATTCTTTCAGAGATTTCTGTACCCAATTCCGGCTGCCAGAGACCTGGCCAATCCCAGTGACCCATGTACTTCGGTTCATGGTTTACCTGCATGCCCAGGGCCTTGCACCTCGCACCATAGCATCTAGGCTGTCAGCGTTGGCTTTTATGGCCAAGGTGGGCGGTCATGTGGATAGTACCGCTGACTTCCGTGTGAGACATGTTTTGGAGGGATGGGTGCGGGAGCGTGGGCGTTGCCCGGACGACCGCCACCCGATTTCCCCAGGGGTTCTTACCCAACTGGCCCGGGGCTGGCATGGCCTCTGTTTTGATAGATACGAGGCAGCCCTATTTCATGCGGCTACGACGGTGGCCTTTTTTGGAGCGCTCCGCATCAGCGAGCTTGTGATGCTGTCTAAGGAGGATGCAAGTCGTAGGGCACTGGAACTCGAGGATGTCTATGTTGCCAAAGACTGGGCTCAGTTGAGGATACGCTCCTCTAAGACAGATCAGCATGGAGTAGGCAGTGGTGTAAGACTGCTACGGTGTTCTTTGGCAGACATCTGTCCGGTTGGTGCCCTACAGGAGTTTCTTGCACTGCGTGGCATGCACCATGGCCCGTTTTTCTGTCACCAAGATGGGTCTCCCCTTACTAAATTTCAATTTTGGAAGGTGACCGGCAAAGCGCTAGCCAGTGTTGGCCTCCCAGGGGCCCGTTACGGCACCCATTCTTTCAGGATAGGGGCGGCTTCCACTGCAGCTGCTTTTGGGTACTCCGGGGCTGACATACGCAGCATGGGAAGGTGGGGTTCGCAATGTTTTCAGTTTTATGTTCGCCCTCTTCCACCGTGAGTACCAGTTGAGTCACCACCCCTTTCTCTTCCTCGTTTTTTCCCTTTACAGACCCTGGGTCTGTAAAGGGACAGTATGGCTGGTGGGCCATAGCTACGTGCACAGGGCAGCGCGTTACACTGCGGCGACAGAGTGGGGACCCCGACTGGGACTGGGTGCATACGCAAGTCTCACATGGCATGGTAAGCCCGGGATGTTATGGCGGGAGCTGTTGCCATTCCTTTTTTCAGGCCGGAATGCTGACCCGCCTGACATTCTGATCATACACCTAGGGGGCAATGATTTGGGCCGGGTCACCGGCTTATCGCTAAAGCATGCGATTTGCGGCGACCTCGCCTACCTGCATTACGTGTGGCCCGCCACAACCCTCGTTTGGTCGGACATGGTCCCGCGGCACATGTACAGGGGAGGTTTCGACCTCCAGGCCCTTGACCGCGCTAGACGCATGGTAAATAGGGCTGTGGCACGCTTCCTTGTCGACAAGGGTTGGGGGCGGGTCAGTCATCACCCCGCCATTAGCCTACAAAATTATAACCTTTATGCAGGGGATGGGGCCCATCTGTCGCGAGGAGGTATGGACCTCCTGTTGGGTGATTGGCGAGCAGGCCTGTTGACCGAGCTGACGGTCTGGGGGGGCCTCGACCCTTCTTTGAAGCCCCTCCGTGTGGCGGGTAGCACTGGTAAGGTAAACATTTATGACCCACAGGTATCCTGCAGGTTCGCAATTGACTGGACAACACTAGACAGGCATAAGTTGGTTAAACGTTGTCCGGTCAACGACGAACTAGGCGATGGGGTGATGGCTATAGCTAGACAGCATGCATCACCCCGTGATTTTACGGATACGTATCAGAGGGTGGGGTTATTAGTTAGATATTGACTACAGTCAACAATTTGTTTGTTGTCAACAAACAAATTGATACAAATAGATACATTGTAACAATTGCCGTTGGCAATTTTGGGTGGTACCTTACCAGTGTTACTTCGGCCTGCTTGCCTTAAGAATTATGATTGGTCAATTACCAATAGAAATTTATAATTCGGACTAGGGCATGAATCAATAAATGTGGCCCAATGCCGTTATCCACTTTCATCAGTGTCTGAGTCCTTTATTGGGGGGTGCGCCTGCAATATGCTATGCTCTTAAAATTCAAAATTATTGTTCTCCAAATTAATTTAGCTGGACCAAGTAATTTAAATAGGGAGAAATGTGTATTCCTATGTAACACATTTTGTCACAAATCACAAGTCCTTGAGTTCATTTCTGCAGGCATTTTCTATGCACAAGTAGAAAAGGCCACTGCTAACTGACAGTGGGAGAAAGATGAGTACCACAGTAAACAGAGACATTGAGATCCCAAGGAAAGGCTCAGTGATGCTGCCCCCTTGGGTTTACTTATCATGGAATATGTATTTTTCATATTGCATAAAACAGCTGGTATTAGATCCTAAGAACAGGTAACAGTGTCTAAAGGGCTTTTGCTAGTGTGCTCATGATTATTTACTGTACTGACATATCTGGCAATAAATACAAATTAGATAGTCAGAAATATTTGAAACCTTAAAGGAAAGAATTTAAAGCTATTAAACAATGCTAATCAGTCCCTTATGTTTCAGAACATTCATTTTCATATACAAATTATTAGTGCACCCAGAGAATATTTTGAGTAATTGGCAGACAGAGGGTGGCATGTGAACATCATACTGTGTGTTGTGTGAGTTAAATTTTATGGAGAGGGAAAGGAGATACAGAAAGACAGCCAGTGTGGCCTTCATAAATAAGCTGAAGAGGAAATCCCCCAACCCATACAAAATATAGATAGATGTGGTTTATTTTAAGAGATGAGTGGGTGTCTCTGAGCTACATGCTAACATTTACAAATTTTCTTGCTTCAAGCAACAGCAAGCTATTTTGGGTTGTTAAAAAAAGAACACTTGAATTGCAGACACACATACCCACCTCGTCACAAACTTATTTTAAAAGTTCCATAAAGTATAGAAGTTACTTATAATATAGCATGGGAATGCTGTTTAAGTAATATAAAAAGATATTTGATGCACAAACCTAACTACTTGATTCCATTTTTTTCCCCTGACCTTTTTTGAAAACCCTGTTTGTAGCAATTTTTGGTAGGAATGCTCATGGCAGTCTCTGCCATTCTGTTCTCTCCCAGACTACTCCATTCCAAGGGATATTTATGGATTAATGGTTATTTTACAGCAGTGGTTACTAGAAATTTGCAGTGACCCCCATGTTTCTCCTGAATGCCTTCAGAGAGGTACAGTATATTGTGGAATATGAAACAGACTTTTTGTTTATTTGTTTTCACATACACATTTGAAACTTTGGTTTCAGATGTAATTTGTTAAATGTATTTTGTAAGAATACAGATCAGGGAATATTTCCAATGTGCCCTCCTCTTAAACTAGTTTTTACATGGGCTGTTCAAACCCTAATCGCAGGATTTAGACAGGACCTGTGAATGTCAGCAGGGAGTGTGATTTTCTCTCTCTTCCTGTTTCAAACAGAAAAGCATTTGGGTGGGAGAGAGAAATAACAAAGTGATAAACTCCACCATGTATTAGTGTCTCAGGTAGCAAGCATCTGGACACTCCCAATGTTTTCTAGCCTGAGGAAGGTTGCAGCAATCCTAATCCAGTGATCCATCTCACCACTGTTCAAATTCCCCATCCCAATAAAAATGTTGACACTGTCAGAGGAATGACCTCTTTATATTCATAAGCCAGATAGGGTATATGTTCAGACATTGACGTGTTCATAAATTAAATAACAAAGGTGAGTACAAACAGGGGCACCTTTCTAGGATCAGCTTCTGCTTAACACAGAGATCTGTTTTGTAGATTTTCATCCCATATGATTCCAATAATATGTCAATAAAGATACACAGTACAGGTAAGTGCCCATAAATAGAACTGTTTACTGTTTCACTACAGTTGAGGAGAGGAAATCCTGATTATCTTTCTGTTCAAATTGGGCTGGAGTGATAGCTATTGGAACCACAGAAAAATTGGGATAATTTGCAAATTCATTGAAGCAGTCTAATAAGATTGATTTTAAATTTATACTCATGCAAATATACTGTTTTCTTCTAATCTTTCTTATGCTTTAAATGTAAAAGAAAGAAGGGTAGTAAGTAATACATTTTGCTTGCAAAATGTGAAAGTATCTCAAAATACCTTTCTTGTGTGTACAAAGAATTGTTGTGCTCCTGCATTCAAATATATGCTGAAAACAATAGATTAAACCAGCTTCAATTCATTCGGAAAGCAATCGAAGTACATACATTAAAAACATTTCAAAATAAAAATAGCTGACATCATACTGAATCACTTTTGGCTCATATTATTCCCCATCATTCCTGTCTAAACATAATTCTGTTAAACATGTATTCTTTAAGAACCACATTGAAATTTGTGCCTGTCATCTTACTCTATTTGATTGTGTTGGTTTGTTCAAAATAAAGGAATCACATTTTTAATCATCTTGAATACAGAGTAGCATGTTGCCTATTGTTTGCAGCTGCATATTAACCAGGGTTAACATTAATTTTTTGCCACCATGAATTCTGTTTGCCATTGCTATCTTGTCTCTGACCAGTCCTGGCTATGCCTCACCAGCCATGGTTAATTCAAGGTAACTTGCTTCTTTTTCTGTCTATGACTGCTAATTTTCCTGGTCTATTTTTGGATTTGTTCTCCCTAATGTGCAGAAAGTGTTTCTCATTGTTTACTTCTGTGGCTCCAGAGACTGTCAAAAGCCTCAAGGCTGCTGTTGTTTATTGTACACACTTGGACTCCTAGACTGGGGTTTTTTTTCCTATGAGAGGGAGGTCGGCTGAGCAATAATAAAGGCCACTAGTGGCTGTTACCCTACTGGTGCCTTTTTCTACAGCACAATGTGAGGTGTAGGCCCACTTCATGCATTTATTTTTTACCACTAAAATTGATTCCACTTTCTCATAAATACTAATTTAGACCTGAGTTTACAGTTTTTTGCTGTTCGTACAAAAGCGCCTCTTCGATTTTCTTCCTTGTCTGCTAGCTGCAGCGAGTCAAAATTGCAGGCTAATGGTGATATGAGCAGGTTATAATATATGATAATCAATACTTCAAATCTGCTTTCGATGATGTGACAGAAAAGAGGGAAAGCAACGGAAAGGGGATAGCAAGAGGGCTGGTGATTATCTTTTTCAGCACAGTGGTGCCAAAACTCAGAGAGTGCTGGTAGGTTTTCTCTTCAATGACAGCAAGTGCTTGTTTCCTCATAAAATCTCTCTCCCTTCTTACTCTTACCCTTACCTTTTGCTTCATGTTTAATTCAGCTGATATTATAAATAAAGAAGCTTAGTCAATACTGCCAGCAAAAATAAAAATCTGGGTGGTAACAACAACAACACAGTCTGGAAATGGACATGATAAAGGTTGAGGTGAGATTCTGGATAGCCACTCTCTACCTTTGACTCAAAATTCTTTTTAATCTCTGTTGTTTAATTTAATTTAATTTAATTGTCACATTTATATACCGCTCACTCGGCCAAAGCCAACTCAGGGCGGTTCACAATAAAAATTAAAAAACACATGTTAAAAACAGTTAAAACTACCCACCCCCTAAAAACAAGGGCTGCAGGATCCAAAGGCACCATGGGGAAGAGTTCTTCTACACCAACCACCCAATGGAGGTTACCCTTCCACCTGCACCCCACAATTGACCCGCCAGCCAGGTTTTAAGTTCTTTTCTGAAAGGCAGCAATTCCGTCCGGAGACGTAGCTCTGTTGGCAGGAGGTTCCAGAGGGCCGGTCCAGACACGGAGAAGGCTCTCCTCCTTGTGCCAGAGAGGCGAGCCCCTCTGGCTGATGGAACAATTAGAGAGCCCCTCCGGTCCGCTCTGGTTGGACGGACAGACGTCCTCAGGGCGATGAGGTCTCTTAGGTAACCCGGCCCACTACCATATAGGGCTTTAAAGGTCAAAACCAGCACCTTGAATTGCACCCGGAGACAAACTGGCAACCAGTGCAGCTCCCGGAGCAGTGGCAAAGCACGGGCATAACGCCCACACCCCATCACCACCCGGGCTGCCGCATTTTGGACCAGCTGTAGCCTCCGAATGGTCGTCAAGGGCAGCCCCATGTAGAGAGCATTGCAATAATCTAGTCTGGAGGTGACCAGAGAGTGAGTGACCATGAGCAAGGAGTCCCGGTCCAGGAGTGGGCGCAACTGGCGAATCACCCGAAGTTGGGCGAAAGCCCTCCTGGTCACAGCCGCCACCTGTTCTTCTAGCAGTAGCCGCGAATCCAGGAGGACCCCCAAGTTGCGCACCGGGTCTGTCTGGGGCAAAATAGCCCAATCCAGAACCAAAGATGGTAGCTCCCGGGTTAACGCAGGACCCCTTATCCATAGCCACTCAGTCTTGCTGGGATTCAGTTGTAGCCCGTTAGCCCCCATCCAGACCCCCACAGCTTCCAGGCACCTGGAAAGGACTTTGATGGCATCACTGGGGTCCCCATGGGCCGAGATGTACAACTGAGTGTCATCCGCGTACTGATGGTACCGCACCCCATGGGAACGAATGATCTCACCCAGCGGCTTCATGTAGATGTTAAATAGGAGAGGAGAGAGCACCGAGCCCTGAGGCACCCCCCATTTGAGGGGCCTAGGACTGGACCTCTCACTCTCCAACCACACCGACTGGGTCCGACCCCTCAGAAATGAGGAAAACCAGGACCACACAGTGCCCTGGATTCCCAATCCTCGGAGCCGTTCCAGAAGGATACCGTGGTCAACGGTATCGAAAGCCACTGAGAGGTCAAGAAGAGCAAGGACGGATGGGTGACCACCGTCCCGCTCCCGCCAGAGATCATCCATCAGTGCGACCAATGCCGTCTCGGTACCATATCCAGGCCTGAATCCTGACTGAAAGGGGTCCAGGTAATCCGCTTCATCCAGTACCCCCTGCAGCCGACACGCCACTGCCTTCTCCAACACCTTCCCTAAAAAGGGGAGGTTGGAGACAGGCCTATAGTTGGTTAGGACAGCTGGGTCGAGGGAAGGTTTCTTCAGGAGGGGGCGCACCAGGGCATGTTTTAAAGGTGCAGGAAACACCCCCTCCCGCAATGATGCATTGATCATAGCCCCAACCCAGCCACCTGTCACCGCCTTGGAGGCTTTCACCAACCAGGTGGGACAGGGGTCCAATGGGCAGGTAGTGGCGCGCACAGCTGCAAGGAGCCTGTCCACTTCATCAGGGGCAACTGGATCAAACTGGTCCCAGATGGTATGGCAAGACTGTGCTCCAGCTCCCTCCGGACTCTCCCCATCCACGCCAGGATTAAACCCCGAGCGAATCCGATCGATTTTCTCCACTAGATGGTCAGCAAAGTCCTCAGCCGACCCCTGCCAACCAGGCACCGGGGTCCCCCTACCAAGGAGAGACCTGGTAACCCGGAACAGGGTAGCTGGGCGATTATCAGCGGAGGCAATAAGGGTGGTGAAGTATTGCCGCCTCACCACCTCCATCGCCACTAGATAGGCCCTAATAGCGGCTCTAGCTAGTGTCCAATCGGAGTCTCTCTGGGTCTTCATCCAGCGGCGCTCTAGGCGTCTCTTTGCCCGTTTGAGCTCCCGCAGTTCATCTGTGAACCACGGAGATGACCTAGCTCCATGAGCTCTGAGAGGCCGTAGTGGTGCGATTTCATCCAAGGCCGCTGTTGTCATCCTGTTCCACAGGTCAACCAGCGCCTCGGGCGAATCATGTTGCCGATCCAGAGGGAAATCCCCCAGTTCCCTCTGGAATCCATCAGGATCCATCAGTTGCCGGGGGCAGGCCATTCTAATAGGCCTTGCCTCCCTACGATGAAGCGTCACACCCAGGAAGTCTAGAGCCACAAAATAATGATCTGACCATGGCACAGGTGTTATGTCTAATTTCCGTAGTCTCAGATCACTCTGCCACCGCTCCGACAAAAAGATTAAATCTGGTGTGTGGCCACTGCCCCTGGTCGGGCCCTGAATTACCTGAATCAGGTCCATAGCTGCCATGGAAGCCATGAACTCCTGAGCCACCTCGGAGCCAGTCCCCAGCGAAGGCAAATTGAAGTCCCCCAGAACCATCAGTCTAGGGAACTCCAACGCCAACGCTGAGATGGCCTCGAGGAGCTCAGGCAGGGAGTCCCTTACCCTGCAAGGGGGCAGGTACAGGAGTAAGACTCCCAACTGACCCTTAGAGCCCAGACGCAGAAGCAGGGCCTCACAACCCAGAATTTGTGGAGCGGTAGCCCTGGCGACTCCCAGTGACTCCCTGGCTATGATGGCAACGCCACCGCCCTTACCCTCATCCCTAGGCTGGTGCCAAATACTGAACCCAGCTGGACACATTTCTGACAGAGGAACCCCATCCTCTGGTCTCAGCCAGGTCTCAGTGATACATGCCAGGTCGGCCCGCTCCCCCATAATGGAATCTTGTATCAGGGGGGCCTTATTACATACCGACCTGGCATTCATCAGCAGCAGCCTTAGGGCAGGGTCACCCTGGGTCAGCTGCTCAGGACCTAGAGGTGTAACCGGGGGGCTGGAACGAGGGACAGATACTAAGCATCTGCCCCGCATTCCCCGAGTGTGGCCCGCCCCTAGGTACCCGCTATATCGCCCCATGCCCATCACAACCTCTATATTGGCCTCCGGAGCCTCCCTGATTGCCTTGGACAGAATGCTGCCTCTCCTTCCTGGCTGGCCGAACAGTCTCTCCCTCCCTCCCTCCCACCCCCATATAAAACCGCCCCACCCACTCCCCCCACCAACCTCCGCAAGGCTCCGGCGGTGATGGAAGTGGTGGGGCATTCTTCCAAATCTACCTTGAGCCCTCAACTGGGGTGAGACATTCCACCCACAGTAGCAACGGCAGTGGGCTGGCTTTTCAAAGCCATCTCAAATTGTCACCTTAATTTTATCCCCATGGACCTCCAAGCCCGCCCCAGACAGACTGCTGCTGCTATTCCCTGGCAGGCAAGTTAGTCCTTCAATCCTTCTAACTCTCCCTCCCTCCCTCCACCATCTCCTCCCCCCTTTTGGCCCATATCTCCCCCCATCGCCCCCAGTGGGCCGTAGAACTTTCAACTCCCCGCCTCCTCCACTCAAGGCATAGGGAGGAGGAGGAAGGGAGGGCTCAGGACGCCGGTGTTGGAGGCTGCCCTGATGCCTGCAGTTGTTCCAGCTGGCCTCCAGAGTCCCAGGCAATGGAGAAGCCCCTCCAGCATAGCCTCTCTTTAAACCCCTGCTCAAGGCCAAGGCATAGGGAGGAGGAGGGAGGGAGGGCTCAGGACACCGGTGTTGGAGGCTGCCCTGATGCCTGCAGTTGTTCCAGCTGGCCTCCAGAGACCCAGGCAAACTCTGTGGAAAAGAAGGAGGCCCGGTTTATTTACATTGCTATACCAGGAGATGAACTTTCAACTCCCCGCCTCCTCTACTCAAGGCATAGGGAGGAGGAGGAAGGGAGGGCTCAGGACGCCGGTGTTGGAGGCTGCCCTGATGCTTGCAGTTGTTCCAGCTGGCCTCCAGAGTCCCAGGCAATGGAGAAGCCCCTCCAGCATAGCCTCTCTTTAAACGCCTGCTCAAGGCCAAGGCATAGGGAGGAGGAGGGAGGGAGGGCTCAGGACGCCGGTGTTGGAGGCTGCCCTGATGCCTGCAGTTGTTCCAGCTGGCCTCCAGAGTCCCAGGCAAACTCTGTGGAAAAGAAGGAGGCCTGGTTTATTTACATTGCTATACCAGGAGATGTATGAATTGTAGATAGACAACTTATGTTGTACCCATAAGGATCGGAGGTCTCCCTAGATATTTGGAAATTTTGGATCTATTGGACTTGAACATCCTAAATCTCAAATAAATAAAAACTCTGCTAGGAACTGCATATATACATAGATGTTACCTTAACTGTTCTTAGGTCCTTCATTAGGGCTTGAGCTGATAATTTTATACTAGTCCTCAGGTGTGAATTGAATGGTAGATTTGAATAATAATAATAATAATAATAATAATAATAATAATAATAATAATAATAATAATAATAATAATAATAATAATAATAATAATAATAATAATAATAATATCAGGATTTAAGATCTGGCGTACACCATCTTTGGGAGAAAAGAGCAACAGTGATACCAGCAACAGTGATAGCACCAATGATAGAAGCACTGGGAACGATCCCCAAATGGTTGAAAAAACATCTGATTGTGATTGGCATTGATAAGCTCACAATAGAACAGTTGCAGAATGTAGCACTACTACATACCAGATACATTATCAGGTGATACCTCACTGATTGTCAAGTCCAGTCCTAGGACCCAAGCTGTAGGGTTCCAAAATTCTGGTTTGAATTCTGGTGGATCATGTGTACCTTTGGTAATCATTGTCATTATCATCATTAAACTGCAGAGCTGGAGGGACCCTATGGATGATCAAGTCCAGCCCCTGTCAAAGAGGTACCAGGGGTGTGCTGGGCACCATGAGAGGGCGGTGGACAGAAAGTGATGGGAGAACCTATTGGTGGGGGTTGGGGGGAGAAATCCCATACATTCCCATAACCTCTGCCTGCCTCTGGAGAGTGCCAGTCACTGGGGTGTACCGGGATGAGTCCCTGTATCCCTGTGAGCCAGCACACCACTGGGAGGTACAGTAGGGAATTGAATTCCAAACCATTGGCTCTCCAACTAGTTGTTAAACCACTGAGCTATCCAGCAGTTATTTTGCACATATTCAGAAGGAAAAAAAAACAGAGAAGTAAGCAGATGTGAAAAGGATGTGTTTTAGCAACACAGTTAATGAGGCGAAAGGAGAGGTTGCATCTGGGAATTTGTGGACACTGTGGGGTAGAAAGGGTGTAGGAAACCAACAAGCATTTTGGACAGGAGGAGAAAGAAATGATTCGATTGTCCTTAATGGCTGCATTGAGAAGCCCTTTCCTGTATGGCCAAGTTACATACAATAAGTAACAGCAAAATGATTTTCAGCCTGTGATTGGAAAGGTCCTGGCGAGCCTGATGTGAAAATTTTGTATGAAATTGTTTAGTCAAAGTCACTCAGATCTTCCCTGAGATAGATGCTACAGTTGGTAAATGTTCAGTTGGCACAAGTTTACTGTATGAGAAAAAAATGTTTCAGTTTCTACAATCTAAGGGGGTAGAAGGATCCTTGGAGATGGGAGAGCCTCCATGCAAGTGAAGGCTGGGTTCCAAAGAGGCAGGGGAACTAGAGTCCACATTGCCAACATATGATGGATCATGGAGAAAACAAAGGAATATCAGAAACAAGTCTACTTCTGTTTCATTGACTACACCAAGACCTTTGACTGTGTGGACCACAACAAAATGTGGCAAGTAATTAAAGAGATGAGAATACCAGAATACCTTATATGCCTCATGAGAAATCTGTACATGAGTCAAGAGGCAGTCAAGAGGCAACAGTTAGGACAGAATACGGAATGATGGAGTGCTTTGGAATAGGAAAAGGAGTAAGACAAGGCTGCATTTTAACACCCTGCTTATTCAACTTATACACAGAGCACATAATGCACAATGCAGGGATGGAGGAATAACAATTTGGGATCAAAATTGCTGGAAGAAACATCAACAATTTGAGATATGCAGTTGATACCACCCTAATGGCAGAAAGTGAAGAAGACCTAAAGAAACTCCTGCTTAGGTTGAAAGAAGAGAATGCAAAAGATGGCTTAAGACTCAACATCAAGAAAACCAAGATAATGGCAACAGGTTCTATCAGTCCCTGGAAAATAGATGGGGAAGAAGTAGAAGTAGTGGTGGATTTTACTTTCTTAGGATCAAAGATTGCTGCAGATGGTGATTGCAGTCATGAAATAAGATGAGAGGATACACTTGAGAAAGCCTTGATGCTGGGAAAAGTGGAGGGCAAAAGAAGAAGGGGTGATCAAAAATGAGATGGCTACATGGTATTGTAGATGCAATGGGCACAGAGCTGGTCAGGTTGAGGAGGATGGTGGAGGGCAGAGGTGTCTGGAGGGTAATGGTCCATGGGGTCACAAAGGGGCGTAATCAACTGTGTGACTGAACAACAACAAATAATACCCTATTATGGGGTGAAGTATCATCAATATACTGATGATACTCAATTGTACATCTCAGCCCGTGGTGATCCTGGTGATGCAGTGGAAGTCCTACCCAAGTGTCAGAAGGCTGTAGGTGTCTGGATGGGGGACAATGGGTTACAACTGAATCCTGGCAAGACTGAGTGGCTGTGGATTAGAGGCCCCATGTTATCATGGGACTTACCATCTTTGGTTCTGGATCGAGCGCATAATCGGGGGGTCCTCCTGGACTCATGACTCCTGCTCAATGAACAGGTGGCAGTCGTGGCTAGGAGGGATTTCGCACAACTTCGTGTGATTTTCCAGTTACACCCGCTCCTGGACCGGGACTCCTTGCTCATGGTCATGCTTGCTGGTCACCTCCAGACTTGATTATTGTAATGCATTCTACATGGGGCTGCCCCTGATGACCATTCAGAGGCTGCAACTGGCCCAGAATGTGGCAGCTCGGGTGGTGATGAGGTGGAGGTGTTATATCCATGCCTCACCACTGCTTCGGGAGCTGCACTGGCTGCCAGTATGCCTCCGGGTGCAATTCAAAGTGCTGGTGATTACCTTTAAAGCCCTACATGGTAGTGGGCCAGGATACTTAAGAGACCACATCACCCTAAGGACATCTGCCCACCGCACTAGAGTGGACCGGAGAGGCTCTCTCATAGTTCCATCTGCTAGAGAGGCTTGCCTCTCTAGCACAAGAAGGAGGGCCTTCTCTGTGTCTGCTCTGGCAATGTGGAACCTCCTGCCAATTGAACTTCATCTCCAGGCAGAGATTTTACCCTTTCACAGGGGTCTTAAGACCTGGCTTGCACAGCGGGTGTTGGGGGAGGCTGGGGAGATAGCCACCATGGGCTGGCTTGTTTGAGCGGTCAGTTCTTGATGCTTGGGATGTGGTAGTAGAGGGTACTTTTAAAGAAAATTTTAAAACTTTTAACTTTAAATAATTTTAAGGTTTGGGTGCTTTTACTGTATATGTGAAAAAGACAAAAACTGCTCAATCAAAAAAATCACTCTGTATATAGTCTTTTTAGAAAGATATTCAAACTAATGTAAATCTTCACTTCAGATAAGTAATGTATTCACTTTATACAATATTGCAAAAAGATAAATCAAAGTTCAGATATCATATCTTCAAAAATTTGATAGAGTAAATAAGGAAAATCCAAAGTCTTCAGGTACAACAATTCTTGATTAATTTTAGTATAAATCAATGTAGTCAATTGGGGCAAAATGTGAAGGTAAATAGACTGTTCCGGTATAACCAGCCTTTAGCACAAGGCCAAATTCTCTTCAGATTCAATCCTGCAACAGAAGAACATGGTGAGTGAGGGGAAGGGTCTCTAGATACTCTTTTCCAAGAGTGTGCTAGGCTGAGTAGTATTTGGATAGGGCAAGTCTCTTCATTAGTCACTAGTTACTCAGGCATTTTAATTTATGTACACCCACAAATAACTGCACATCAGTTAAAATTGTCACTTTTGTCAGCTTCCTGGTTGTTGACAATATTGACAATAGAACCCTGAAAATTCAATATTCCTATCATTTGAATGCCCCACCTTTACCAACAGAGTCTCAGTGGCAGACAGAACTTACAGGGATACATCACACACACAAATGCGCCCCAGAATGCTAAGCAAGCATACTGGCAACACATTGGAATGAGAGGATTTTTACTTCTTGTTGTTATGATAATACAGTGGCCAAGAAGGATGCACACTTCATTAACTATTTTTGACATCACTTTGAAATATTATCAGTCATAAGAAAATGTAGATGTGAGCAGTGCAAGTTAATTCTCCCATTTCCCCACCAAAGCAAAACAAAAAAGGGGAGAAATACCCAATTACATGATTGATACTCATTCAAACAAAATATCAACAATGCCTTTTTCACAAGCTAATACATTAATTTACAGTGACAGCAAATTATGTGTTCTTGACTTCAAAAGGAAGTTTTTTGAGAAAATCTTTTTATTGTACAGACTTCCATCCAACCTAATAACAATTACAAACAGTCTTAAAGATGAAAATAAGCTTGGTTAATTTTTATGAAGTATTTATACTTCTGTAAATTCAAGAATTGTTCAGATTTCAGTTCTAATGAAAAATTAATTCTGGTAGTCTATGAACCACTTTCTCTAAAAGATTTTAAGAAAGGAAAGACATTTCAGTGGTGGTCAGTTAAGAGATAAAGCTCAATTCATTATCATCCATTTTCCTGCTTTTTCAGGCTTCACTGCCATTGTTATAATCTGAGAATGATTCAAAATAAATCAGTTGTCTCCTATTGGTTTATAAACTGTTCCTGAAGTATTTCATTATGATTTTCTTTTTATGGTGAAGAAGTCCACTGGTCAAGTGAGCAAGCTGTGATCTGATTGAGGCAGATGATTAATGAGTTAAAAACATTGTGTGTTTTTTGTTTGTTTTCAGAACAAGAGGAATGCATTAATTGCACAGATGAATGCCGAGTGCTTGGTCATTCTGACAGATGTTGGATGCCCCAGTTCCCCGCTGCTAACCAGGCTGAAAATGCAGATTATCGTACAAATCTCTTTGTCCCCACAGTGGAAGCTAATGTTGAGACTGAGACTTACGAAACTGTGAACCCCACAGGGAAAAAGACTTTTTGTACATTCGGAAAAGACAAGAGAGAGCACACTATTCTCATTGCCAATGTAAAACCTTATCTCAAAGCCAAACGTGCCCTGAGTCCTCTCCTCCAAGAGGTACCCTCAGCATCAAGCAGCCCAACCAAGACCTATATTGATCCTTGCGCCTCATCAAAAGGACCACTGGATAGTTGTGAAGTGAAACCAGGAGCCTTTGCTGATCCCAACAGTCAGTACATGACAGCCACTGACAGTCAGTATCCATCACCTAGTAAACAGTCCAGAGACACTACATTCATGGCATCAGATCAGATGGCTAGGGTCTTTGCTGAGGTGCATTCGCGGGTGAGCCAAGACTCCACTGAGATGGACTCTGTGTTGGATCAGATAGACCGTTCAAACAGGGAACTAGGGAGAGAGTCAGTGGATGCAGAGGAAGTAGTGCGAGAGATTGACAAGCTTTTACAGGACTGTCGGGGAAAAGACCCTGTGGCTGTGAGAAAATGAAAAACAAAAGACAGGCTGGCATTTATTTGCTGCTTCTGCTGAATTAAAAAAAAAATCTCTCCCCTGGTTCTAAAATGTATACAGGGATGAACGAAGACCAATGCTGCTTTAAGGCTTTTAGTGAACATCTGAAGTGCCCACAAGTATATTCTTTTCACTGCTCTTTCTTTTCCAGATAACACTGGTTTCGTTTTTCCAAACGTTCATTAGAACAGTGTGATGTATGTTAAGAAAAAGGAAATAAGTAAAAAATGTACACTTTGACAATCTAAAAGAAAGGAATAAGGGAAAAAAAGACAAATGGAACCTGATGTTTTAAGACTGATAGTTGATGTTGACTTCACTGTTTATCTGTAGATTCCATAAAAAGCAGGGTGAAATAGTTCTGTGATAGGTTTCCAGCAGTCATTACAGCCTTCTACTGAAAATCCCTAAATCAGAAACCGAGCAAACATACCAACAGAAATCCCTGTAGTCGACCAAGCTATACCAAGCATTAACACTCATTTGTGATAAGCATTCTGTATGAAGTTATCTTCCACACACCCACACACACAAAGAAAGGAATTTTTTTAAAAAAGTAAAAGAAACCCAAGAATCCATTCCATATCATTGTTGAGCAAAACTATTCTGGTCATTAGTAACACAGCTCATGTCATATTAAAGTTAAATGTAAAATGGTAGAGTCCCATGTTTGTCCTGCACACACATAATCTAACTCACATGGTAAGAAGACGGGGAAGGGTCTTTAGTGTCCAGCAAAACTCTAGGCTAGCAGTATATTTTAAACCTGAGGCATAATAGGAGATCACAAATATTAATTACCTGTTGATAGGTAATAATAGAAGAGACAAATTAACATTATTAACACCTTTTATAATTCATTTGTGGACACTAAAATAGCTCAAGTGAGTGCAAACATTTCAAACATCACCACAAATTCACACAAGTCATTTAAATGTGCAAATGTAAGAAAATTCAATGTGTTTACATCAAATGACATATTTTTATTGATTTATTGCAGATTCAGTGCATTTGAGCCAAATTGTTGAGTGTATAAGAGCTATATTGTGTATTTTATTAAATTAATATATAGTTGTGTTGCAAAAAGATATTTGGGCTTATAATGTAAGTGGCAAATGTTGCCTCAGTAGCTGTCAAACTCTATGAGTTTTGTTCTCTCCTTTTTTTCCCCTCGTTCCCTGCAGAGTGTGGGAAGCAGAGCCTCAGAGCAAAATCTCTTGTTTAATGTATGGTCTATCAAGTAATGCAGTACATAATCTGTTCAAAATGTGTCTTGAGTGAGTTGATGGAGCTAACTGAACGGCCGACAAATACATCCATCAGTCATGGTTATGTGTAAGTCCTTGTAGAAGCTTTTGTCACAACCCATGTTTAATAACAAAAATTACACTTGAACCAACACCTGAACCTTCCTTGTTCTTTATGAAGTATAGTCATTCACTTGGTTGCTCATATAAACATTGGCAAATCTGTTTGGATATACCAGTCATGGGTGAATTCTCAAATTACCCTAATATTTCAAAGTTCGACAGTGCTCTTTGGTTCATGGACCATGAAAATGTTTTGATGCCCATGTGGTACAAACAATCTTTTGGCTGGTTTTCTGGAACACACTTCAATATCAACTAAAGCTTTAGTGAAGGCTCACAGGCCTCCATCTGTCCCCCTATCAGTCTCCATGATTGTCTCTCTGTCCTTTACACATAGTTTTCTGTGTGCTACTCTGCATTTCATTCTTACGAATTCTATAGTATATAGTTAATGTTTTCTTTATATGAGCACACATCAGCACCAGAATATTTTAAAATATTCTTTAACACATTCATAAAATTGCTTAGTTCATTTCCCCCCATTTTTATATTAGCACAATATAATGTCAGTATATGCCACATTGAGTTATGGTCAAGTTATGTTTTAAGGGGACCATAGATAGATAAATAAATCTTTATTGTCATTGTCCTGCACAGAACAACGAGATTGGGGGGAAAACACTTATCAACCCAACAAAACCTAAACAAAATACAACTATACAAAATTATCAACATACTCCCACCCCACATATACACATTTAACCCCTAAAAAGCTCTAAAACTTTAAAAATTCTAAAACTCTAAAAACTATATACAGAAGCTCCCTCATAGACCACATTGCACTGCATTCAAAGCCAGAACTGCTTTTGGGTAGAAACTATTTCTCAAGTGGCTGGTCCTGGTTTTTATGACCCTATACCTTCTTCTAGAAGGCAGAGGCTGAAAGAGATCATTTCCAGGGTGCGTACTATCTTGCACAACCTCTACAGCTTTCTTATAATACCTGGTGGCATAGATTTGATCTAGAGTGGGAAGAGTACGCCCGATTATCCCCTCTGCAGTCTTTACAACCCTGGACAGCATTGTTCTTTCCCTAGCTGTACAACTCCCAAACCATACACACAGACCATAGGTTAACACACTCTCTATGGTACAGTGGTAGAATGCCAACAGACCATGTGTTTTCTGCTAGCTTTTCCATCCAGCACCCAGTCCTTCAAAGCTTGAACAAGCAAACTTGCAAATGACACATCTTTGAATTCTTGATAATCAGATACAAAGCAAAAACATTTTATTTTATACATGGAAAATAAAGTATGTTTGTGTTTGGATAAACAAGTGTCTTTCAACTCTTAAGAGAGCTCTACTTTTACTGACATGTGGACTGTATTGTCTTTTTGGATCCCATTGTATTCTGTAGTGTAGTTAATCAGTCTTATCCGATTGTCTTAAATGGTAAGAATTTTCATTCATTGTAACCATCAGATTTTCTTTAGTGCTCATGTTCTTAAATGATTTCTGAACTTAACTCTGGCCAGCAAACTCTAGTAAAGGTAAAGGTCACCCTTGCTCGAAATCCAGTCATATTAGACTCTAGGGTTCAGTGCTCATCTGTTTCTTAGCCGAAGAGCCAGCACTGTCTGCTTTTGCAGATGTTTTCACAGTCATGTGGCAAGCATGACTAGACACAGAACATAGTCATGTGGCAGGCATGACTAGACACAGAACACTGTTTACCTTCTCACCAAAGTGATCCTATTTATCTACATGAAATTTCTTGCTTTTGAAGAACTAAATTGGCAGGAGATGGGGCAAAAACAGGAGCTCATTCCATCCTGCAGTATTCGGGTATCGAACTTCTGACCTGCCACCTTCCAGACAGCATCTTAGCCAATTCTACACATCAAAAAACATTAAAAAAATATTTTCATACCTGTCAAGTTTCGGAAAATTTCTGTAAAAACCCCGTATTTTACACTCTTTCCCGCCATCATCCTGTATTAGTTAGACTGCAATTAGACTGGAGTTAGACTGGAGGCCAACACAGGATAAGCATAGCTGTACAGTTTCCTGTTTTGGCTGGGAAATTTCCCTTATTTGACAGAAATTTCCCGAAACTTGACAAGTATGCATATTTTTAAAACAATTTTTGGTTGTACTAAAGAATCAACAAAGTAGTATTTGCTGGTGGCATTACTTTAGAAGGGCAATGGTTACAACATTTTTAGACAGAACTAAAAGTAAAAACTTCTTTTAGCATCGTAAAACAACTAGTTAAAGGTAATGCTTGAATACTATTACTCCTGCTTCAGTAACTCTCATTCTCAAGGGATTCCAGTATGGACAAGTGTAACATATGTGAGTAGGAGTTTCCCACTCCCTGAAGTAGGCGTTCTGATGACACTTCTAGTGATGAAAACAGGAAAAGAGTCTTCCAAACAAAAGATGGTGGCTCACTAAAAAGGCATTTTCTGTTGTGATGCATTTATTGTACCATTGTTATAGTCCCTTCATCATTCTTACTGTTCAGTAGCAGCTTGTTGTTTAAGCAAATGGGAAGTGCCTTGACTCTTGATTTTTAGATTAACCCCCTTGCTCAATTCATGAACTACTGTTACTCTTCCAATTCCTAAAGCAATTGGTAAATGTCTTGCCACTAGGTAAAATATTGTATTCTGACACTAGATAAGTACTTTAGTAACATCCTGACAGCAAGTAAGCGAATTAACAGAAGTGACATGATGAGAAACCATTATTCCATTGCAGATTTCCGGTGATAGCTGGAATTACCAAATGGTTTGTAATTAAGGAGTTGTGTTGTATTATGTGGCATTAAGTTGGAACCAACTAACAGTGACCTCATTAGGGATGATTTTACTTGCACTACTATCTCAGAAAGTTTCCATGGCTTTGTAGGGATTCAAAATCAGTTCTCTTGAATCTTAGTTTGTTACTCTATCCATTACACCACACTGGACATACAACTCAAGAATACCCTACTTTGATCTTCTTTTCTGGTTCCTTCTTCTACAATAGTTACTTCAAAGTCAGTGAAGAGGTGTCATAAGAGGTTAAGTGCTCTGCTGCAAGTCTTTGAAAGGTGTGACTTAAAGGTCAGTGAGCACTGAATGTCAATAATCCACAAATTATACTGTGAGTGATATGCTGAAGTTTTGCAGTGGGGTTATATCATTGCAGTACTGAAATAACTTTGAGGAACCTTGATTCCTGGTCATAACATTGAGTAGAAATAAGATGACTATTCCCATGTTATTCAACGCTCCTCAATACTTTGGCCCATATGTGCATCTAAAATGGTTTTTGTTATGTTCCTAAACACACTTATTCTAGGAAACATGAAGTTGAAGTTTAACAGGTCAAATATATTTACCAGAAAGAGTTCAGGTATTTTCATCTTTTCATCCTTATTTTTAGATGGGTATCAGCAAAATGCCTGAGTATCAAAGATTTTGTTTTTTGCTAGCAGTGCAGTTATTCCAGAGAAGCCAAGCAAGTGATGCAAGTGATGTTAAAAGATAGAGGCATGTGTACTTTCTAAATGTTTTCAAAATGAAGTAACAAACTGTACAGTACACTGTTATGTGTCTGAAGATATAAACATGCACACCTATAGAGTGCTCCCAAGAATAGTGCTTACTGATGTAAAAAAAGGGATTTTCACTTAAGGCACTTTGTCACTGGTGATTTACCATCTCTATCTGTTTAACACATTAACTGTATTTAGTTCTGATTATTTATTTACTAGACTAAGGTTTTGGAACACTCATGACTCAATGTTGTAGAGCTCAGTTTAGGAAATGTGTTTTAAATTAATGTAGCTGTCAATTTCTAGGTACCACAGGTCTGTGGCACACTGCTAGCCTGTGGTACGCTATTTTCCATTCACATGTGAATGTCTGAATCATATCTGACAGTGCAGCTGGAACCTATAGACCACTGTGTCAATGAGCCTCATATGAAATACCTGTTGCTTTCGGTTGAGCCACTCTAGATAGCAAATAAGTGAATTATCCAAATAAGTCACAGACACACACAGACACACAATCCCCCCCCCATTTGCGATGGATTTTAAGGCAGCACCCTGACTTTAAGACACACCCATACACTTGAAAACAGTTGGTGCCTTCCCAAACATCTTGTTTAGCCCTCAGTGCAATCTTCAGAAAAGAACTGTGCCATGCTGAAATAGAAAGTTCTCCCTCTTTCAGGGAGTTGGCCTACATGTTTTACAGATGACTTCTTCACAGCTCTACTTGTTCATTATCAGCTTCCTGATGTCCAGCAACAGATACACTGTGTACAGCAGTTCAGATAGGCAAAAAGTCACATGTTGAGTGATCAGGTAATGAGAAATATACTGAGCTTCTTTATACAGAGTAATAAAATTTCCTTATGCTGTCCATTTATTATCCATCTTCCCTGCCAGGAGTTTTCCACAACCCTGGACTGAAGTCTTCTCCCAACCTACTAACTTTTAATTCTGGAATGGGCCACATGCAGCTTTTCAAGGGGTTATATGACCTGCCTCCTTTCCCAGGCCCTCCTCACATTGAAAAGATTGCAGGTGTACATCCTATAGGTATTTTTGACAAGGCCAAAAGCACCAAATCAATTTTAAAAATTGTCCAGGAGAGTTAATGAGGTTTTTTTTCATAAGAAAAAAAATGTTAGGGCCATGGGATTTTCCAGACTTCAAGAAAGCACTCACTGATCTTTAACTGTATATCCAGTAACAGAATTGAGCTTATGTAAATAGAATAAATTATTTTCCCCCTTTTTGTTAAACCAAGATGAAAGAGAGCAGGTGCCAACTTCATTACACTTTGATAAGTAATAAGAACATTAGAACAGCCTTGCTGGAACAGGCCGCAGCCCATCCAGTCCAGCATTCTGTCTCACACAGTGGCTCACCATTTGCTAATGTAATGCTCTTCTTTGTAAAGATAGTTGCAGTTTCAACACTATCATTGTCAGTCCATATTAAAGGGGCCTCAGGGATATAGGAGATAATGCACAAGGTAGATTTGATCAACTGTAAAATGCACATATTTTAGCTACATGTTTTAAGAATGTGGCTCACCATGAATATGATTGTAAACAAAATTATTGGGGGGGGAGTAATCAAAAGACCTTATTTCTACACAAACATAGCTATAGCAAAATGTTATACATGTCTGTTTAGGAGTAAGATTTGCTGGGACTTAGTAAGAGGATTTTAAATTGTAACCTTACTGATAGAGCTCAAGTGATATTTTCATCATCTACAAAGAATATGATATTGCAATACTTTGCCAGTAGGTAGTATATGGGGTGCTTCATCCTTGCCAGATCCTGCTCTTTTCAATCACTTTGGGATAATAAAGGGCTTATCTATAATTCTGATGATCAGAGATGAGCCCTTTTCCCTGAAACATTTACTCCTGGTAACAGATAGAACTGAATGTTACTCCCTGCTCAACTAAGGTACCATGTCCCAGGGCACCTGCCCTGGGGCGTGGCTTTGCCCTCCTCTGGGGAGAGGCAGACTGCTGGCATGCCCAGGGGTGTGCCTGGCTGGGGGGGAGGAGCCAGTCCTCCATATAAGGCACATCTTCCCTGGCTTTGTCTTAAAAAGCAGTAGGTGAATGAAAGTTTGGCTTGCCTACTGCTCCACCTGATCTGTGGCCTGCAGAGTGTTCAGTAGCTGCGAGCACCTCACAGGCACTTAGCTGCAGCTGTGCCGACATCTATCAGGATGCCAGTGGCACTGGCCAGAGTAGACGTGTGCTGGGACCACCGTGGGATGGGTGGCCCTGACAAACTACATCCGTGCTTCACCGGTGGAGTGTTGCACAAGGGTTTGGGGGTTCTGGGCACCACTGTGGGGCACCAGGCATAGAGGCCCTGATTCTGCATGCCTTACCCAGGGCTCCAGTAGTGGGTGGCTGGCATGGGTCCCCGACTTCCCCTGACAGGTGCTAGCAAGCGTGGGGAGGGCTTCAGGGGCCACCCCCCAATGCTTGATTGGTGAGCCCCTGGCCCAACTGGGCACCATTTCAGGGGAGTGTTGCACCCAGAGGCAAATTGGCAACCAGTGCAGCTCCCGAAGCAGTGGTGAGGCCCAAGCATAATGCCCACACCCCATCACCACCCAGGCAACCACATTCTGGACCAACTGCAGCCTCCAAATGGTCGTCAAGGGCAGCCCTATGTATAGTGCATTACAGTAATCAGTAATCTTGTCTAGAGCATGAATGACCGTGAGTAAGGAGTCCTGGTCTAGGAGCAGATACAACTGATGAATCACCCAAAGTTGGGCAAAGGCCCTCCTGGCCACAGCCACCACCTGGTCTTCAAGCAGAAGCCGAGAGTCCAGGAGGACCCCCCCCCCCCAAGTTGCGTACTGGGTCTGTCTGGGGCAAAAACATCCCATTCAGATCCAAGGATGATAATTCCCGAGATAACACCGGGCCCCTGACCCAAAGCCACTCAGTCTTGTCAGGGTTCAGTTGTAATCCATTGTCTCTCATCCAGACCCCAAGAGCTTTCAGACACTCAGACAGGACTTTGACAGCATCACTGGGATCACCACGAGATGAGATGTACACTTGGGTGTCATCCGCATACTGATGGTACCGCGCCCCATGGGAACAGATGATTTCACCCAGCGGTTTCATGTAGATATTAAATAGGAGAGGAGACAGTACCAAACCCTGAGGCACCCCATATTGGAGTGGCCTAGGGCTGGACGTCTCATTCTCCAACCACACTGACTGGGTACAGCCCGTCAGAAATGAGGAAAACCAGGACCACACAGTGCCCTGGATCCCCAATCTTCGGAGCCATTCCAGAAGGATACCATGGTCGATGGTATTGAATGCCACTGAGAGGTCAAGGAGAGTGAGAATGGTCAGGTGACCTCCATCTCGCTACTGCCCGAGATCATCCTACAATGCGACCAATGCCATCTCAGTACCATGCCTGGGTCTGAACCCTGATTGAAAGGGGTCCAGATAATCCGCTTCATCCAGGACATCCTGTAACTGACGGGCCACCACCTTCTTCAGAACCTTCCCTAAAAAGGGGAGGTTGGAGACCGGTCTGTAGTTAGCTGGAATTGCTGGGTTGAGAGAGGCCTTTTTTAGGAGGGGGTGCCCCTCCCGTAATGATGAATTCATTATTGCCTCGACCCACCTACCTGTCACTGTCTTTGAATCTTTCACCATCCGGGCAGGACAGCGGTCCAGAGGGCAGGTGGTGGCATGAACAGCCCCAAGGAGCCTGTCCACATAATCTGGGACAACTGGATCAAACGGTTCCCAGATAACATGACAAGACTGTGCACTGGTCACCTCCTGACTCTCCCCAATGATGCCGGGGTTCAGCCCTGAGCGAATCCGAGTGATTTTATCCATCAGGTAGTCAGCAATGTCATCAGCCAAGCCCTGCCAACCGGGTGCCGGCCCCCCTCTAATGAGGAGAGACCTAGTCACTCAGAACAGGGTGGCTGGGCGACTATCCACGGATGCAATAAGGGTGGTGAAGCGTTGCTACTTCACCACCTCTAATGCCACCAGGTAGACCTTAATAGTGGGTCTAGCCAGTGTCCAGTCGGACTCACTCCGGGTCTTCCTCCAGTGGCACTCTTGGTGTCTCTTAGCCTGTTTGAGCTCCCGCAGCTCTTACGTGAACCACTGGGATGATCTAGCACTACAGGCTCTGAGAGGCCATAGTGGTGCAATTTCGTCTAGGGCGGCTGTAGTTTTCATATTCCATAGTTCAACCAATGCCTCAGGTGAATTGTGAGACTGATCCAGTGGAAAATCCCCCAGTTCCCTCTGGAATCTAACTGGATCCATTAGTCATCAGGGGTGGACCATTTTAATAGGTCCTGCATCCAACGTCACCCCCCAGAAGTCAAGAGTCACCAGGTAGTGATCTGACCATGGCACAGGTGAAATGACTAATCCCTGTAAACTCAGGTCATTCTGCCACCACTCCAACAAGAAGATAAGGTCAGGTGTGTGGACACTGCTCCTGGTAGGGCCCTGAATTACTTGAGTCAGGCCCATGGCTGCCATGGAAGCCATGAACTCCCTTGCCACCTCAGAGTCCATCCGCAACAAAGGCAGATTAAAGTCCCTGAGGACCATAAGCCTCGGGAACTCCAGTGCCAACATTCAGGCAGCCTCAAGGAGCTCGGGCAGGGAATCCTTTACCCTGCAAGGGGGCAGGTACAGGCGTAAGATCCCCAACTGACCCTTAGGGCCCAACCGCAGGAGCAGGGCCTCACAACCAGACACTTGTGGAGCAGTGGCCCTAGCGACTCCCAGTGACTCCCTGGCCACAATAGCGACATGACCGCCCCTCCCAACCCTAGGCTGGTTCCAAATACCAAACCCAGCCGGACAAAGATCTGAAAGAGGAACACCGTCCTTTGCAGGTGCACCGCAACCCCCCCCCCCCCAAAGAAAGACTCAGAAACCGGTATTGGATTAAAGGCATCGGGCCACTTTTATTGAATAATGCCCTAGTCCAAATTATCACTTTCAATTGGTGTATCATCCAATTGTAATTCTTTAAGGCAAGCAGGCCGCAGTAGCACTGGTAAGGTTCCACCCTAAATGCCAATGGAAATTGGCTACATGTATCGATTTGTATCAATTTGTTTGTTGACACAAACAAATTGTTGACCGGAGTCAATATACTATCTACTGACCCCACCCTATGACGTGTATCCATTCAAATATCAAGGTGATGCAGGCTGTGAAGCTCCTGGCATCACCCCTTGCATGGTTCACCCTTGACCGGCCAATCCTACTTCCCCTGTGTTGGCCAGGCAATGGCCCGTCAAGCATGGTCCAAACCACGGAGGTCAATGCCTCCCCTGTAACACTGTCTCGGCACGATATCAGACCATAGCAGCCGCGTGTACGGCCATAAGTGATGTAAAAAGGCCAGGTCACTGCACACCGACATTTTTAAAGAAAGGCCAGTGATCTGTGTGAGATCATTGCCGCCAAGGTGCAGAATCAGGACATCAGGCGGTCCAGCATCCCTGATGGACATCAGGAATGGCAACAGTTCCCGCCATCTCATGCCGCACATACCATACCATCGCATACGTGCTGCTGCACGTAGCCCGAGATGGGGTCCCCACTCTGTCGCAGCAGCATACTGCGCTGCCCAGTGCACAAAACTGTGGCCCACCAGCCATACTGCCACCGGTGTGCGTGGACACACAGGGTCTGTAAAAGAAGGAAAAGGAATTAAGGACATAACTGGCACTCATGCAGTGAGCGGGCATACATATAAAGAAAAAGGCGTGGACCCTGACCTGCCCATGCGACGTATATCAGCCTCAGAGTACCCAAACGCAGCCGCAGTTGAAGCGGCGCCTATCCTGAATGAATGGGTGCCGTAACAAGCCCCTGGGAGGCCGACACTATGAAGTGCCATACCGGTCACCTTCCAAAACTGGAATTTGGTAAGGGGAGACCCATCCTGGTGGCAGAAAAACGGGCCAGGGTGCATGCCACACACTGCCAAAAACGCATGTAGGGCACCAACCGGACAGATGTCAGCAATTGTACACCGTAGCAGTCTGACACCACTGCCTACTCTGTGCTGATCGGCCTTTGAGGAGCGAATCCTCAACTGGGCCCACTCCTGGTTGATAAAGACATCGTCGAGTTCCAGTGCCCTACGAGACACGTCCCCTTTTGACAATGGGACCAGCTCACTGATACAGAGTGCTCCAAAGAAAGCTACGGTGGTAGCTGCATGAAAGAGAGCCTCCTCATACCTATCGTAACACAAGCTATGCAAACCTCGTGCAAGGTGGGTCAGAACCTCTGGTGAAACGGGGTGACGTGTGTCCGGGCGGCGGCCACGTTCACGTTCCACCCTTCTAATACGTGGCGTATGTGGAAGTCATTTACGCAGTCAGTGAAGCCCCATGCCTTGGCCATAAACGCCAATGTTGAAAGCCTAGTGGTGATGGTGTGAGATTGTGAAGATAAACCATATACTGTAAAATCTGGTCGACCGGTATCGGCCACACTTCGGGCAACTGCCTTTGCCCACAAAAGGTCCTAAACTGGAGGAGTGCATGTAGATACGCCTTACGCGTGCGAGGTGCCAAAGACATGCCGCTCGCCCGGTTCACCTCTCATCGCCAAATGTCCAAACCTCGGCCGGGAGTGGAGAGGGAAGTTCCTCTGCGTCTGGAGCCAAGACACGGAACCAGGAGATCTGCAGGCGGGATAAAGCATCAGCAATATCATTATCAATGCCTGGCACATGTCTGGCCCTGAAAAGCACATTAAGGTGCAAGGACCTCAAGACAAATTGGCAAACTAAGGCCATAACTCTGGGGGATTTGGATGTCTGGGCGTTGACAATGTGCACCACTGCAGCATTGTCACACCAAAAGTGAACTACTGAATTAGCCCACCTATCCCCCCAGAGCATTAGGGCCCCCAAGATGGGAAAAACTCCAGGAAAGTAAGATCGCGTAAACGATCTGTGCCTTGCCATGTTTGAGGCCATTGACCACCTTCCCTCAAAGTAAATCCCATAACCCAGGGAGCCAGAGGCATCCGACTGCACTTGGAAATGCAGGCTGAGCATAAGCTCCGATCTCCAGAAGGAGGTGCCATTAAAGTCCTGCAGGAATGTAAGCCAAACCGTAAGGTCTGCCCATAAACCTCTGGTCAGCCGTACCCTGTGGTGACGTTTTAAAATGCCCACCATGGCGTTTGCCTGGCAAAGGCTCTGCCCGATGTAACTACCCTACAGGCGAAGTTGAGGTGGCCGTGAAGCACCTGCAACTCTTGGAGAGACACCTTACGCCTGGTGAGCATTGCCAGAATCGCATCAGAGATCCGAGTCACCTTTTCCATGGGCAACCTTGATGTTTGGGCAACGGTGTTGATATCAATACCTAAAAAGGTGAGAGTGGTGGCTGGTCCCTCAGTCTTTTCAGGTGCTAGGGGAACACCCAGTTCCCGCATAAGTGCCTGAAAAGTGGCGAGGAGATGAGCACACGTGTCCATGCCATGTTCACCTCTGAACAAAAAGTCATCGAGGTAGTGGGCTACAGACCGGGACTCTGACCTACAAACAAAAGCCCAGTGAAGGAAGGTGCTAAATCATTCGAAAGCCGAACATAAGATAGAACAGCCAAAAGGCATGGCCTTGTCTACATAAAAATTGCCCCGAAAACGAAAACCTAACAGATCAAAGTCATCCGGGTGCACTGGCAACAATCGGAATGCCGATTTGATATTACATTTTGCCAGTAGCGCACCTGGACCACACGAGCATACCATCTGTAAGGCCTGGTCAAAGGACGTATACCTGACCGAGCAAAGGTCATCAGGTATTGCATCATTGACCAAAGAGCCCGCAGGGTAAGAAAGGTGGTGAATTAGTCGAAATTCACCCGGGGACTTCTTAGGGACTAAACCCAAAGGGGACACTTTCCTGTTAGGGAAAGGTGGGTCAGCAAATGGCCCAGCCACCCTCAGTGTGGTGACCTCCTTGGCTATATATTGCGCAGCAATATCCTCATTACCCCTGAGAGAAAGTAAGTTTGGGGCGTCCTGAGGCCCGCGGACACCCTGAAATGGTATGCGGAAGCCAAACTGAAAACCCTCAAGTAGATACCTCGCATCATCCCGTCTAGGATAAGCGGCAAGCCAACGTTCCAGCACCTGGACATTAATTGGGGAGGGGGCCTTTTGGATGGGTAGCACCGTCAGAGGGAGCTCTGACCGCCCCCTGCCCACCCCTTCCTCTGCCTCGTGACCCACCAGCCCGTGGGCACGCGGAGGCGGCGTGAGGGCCAGAACAAGAGGGGCACTCGTGCTGGAATCAACACTGACATTTGCTGCACACTCCGCTGGTGGAGAAGCTCCAACACAGCAGGCGAGCTGGAACCCCCTGCCCCGCCGGCTGGTGGGGAGTCTGTGTAGTAGCAGCCCGCTGCACGGCATGCCCACAGTGGTACCGGTCACCAGGTGCCGGCCGGGTGGGGGTCATGTACAGCAGCCACAACTGCTGGCAGGGTTCATCCCACCTCATCTCAGGGTGGAGGGCCACTCTCATCCTAAACTCTTCATCATAAGCCAACCATGACTGGCCAGGGAAATCCACCACAAGCCCGATAAATATTGTCCAGGTATTAGACCATCGGAATGGCCAGGTCACGACGGGCCCTCAGGTATACCACCATATAAATCAGATAGGGCGGTAACCAATTGGCCCAGGTGCGAGGTGGCTTACGACGACGGGACAACTCCTTGTCCCTATCGTCCTGCCCCTCCCTCTCCTCCTTGGTGGGTTCACGGTTCAGGAGGGAGAAAATGTCCACATATTCCCCCCGCCAAATCTTCTCCCTTGTGGCCTGGGAGAGATGATCACCCAGTGGTAAGGGCCGCCGTCGGCACGGATTGAATTGAGGGTGCACGCAGTGGGCCCTGAATAACCCCTGACACATTAGGCATGCCCATAGGGGCGGTCACCCCTGTCATAACTGGGGGGTAATTGGACAACCAAGAATTAACGGGACAGTGTGGATACAACTGCCCTCCTACAGTAACCTGTCGAGGCCATGGCCACTGAACCCCCCCAGTAGTGCTAGGTAGTCTCACTGGTGTGCTTATTTGACCAGGATACTCACTCGGTGCACTCCCCCTGGGAGTTCCGGCCCACGGCGGGCGGCGGAGCTCGTGATGGATATCGAGCTCTGCATGCTGCTGCACCCCTGCCACGCAGGACTTGTCCCCAGCGGAAAGCCCCAAAGTAATGGTCTGGTGGGGAGCTGCGAGGAGACAGCTTGGGCTGGCCTGATGGCCTCAAACAGCTCGACCCTGTTAGCGGCCCGTTGGACAGTCGTGGCCAACGTGCGGGCTGGAACCGGAGGGTTTGCAAGCCCACCATCCAGAGGTGGTGGGGCAATGCCCATTGATGCCTCCAGCACAGCAATGCATGCAAGGAGGGCATCAACGGTCTCAGACCCCCCTGGATAAGGTGGTCCGGATGGGCCGGATGGCCCGCCGGGCAATTGTTGTGGGATAAACCCAGCTGGGGATCCCTGGCCTGAATTGCCCATGAGGGGCCGGAAGACTGGTGGGGTGAAAACCCGCTCCAGGCCCAAGTGGGCCACCCTGCCCCAAGCCAGGCAAAGGCACAGCAGGGGTAGTAACCCCAGAGGTGCAGGCGGATGCCTGACCTGCATTGCTGGCAGTGGTAATGCTAACCCCACCACCTGCTTGAGTGGGTGCCGCCCGAGCCCTCCGGCCCGGTGGTGGCCCCCGAGATGTTGGGGGGGTGGGCAGAGCCCTCCCCCTCGGCAGCGGCTTCGAAGCCAGTGCCTTGCGCTTGGGAGCCATGTCTCCCAAGCAATTATAATCAAAAAAGGGGGAAATTGCCTTCAGCAACCCAGGTCGGGGCAAAAGCCAGGGAGAAAGCGGCGGAGCGAACTTCTCCACTCCGTCGCTTCCAAAATGGCAGCGCAGCTGCCTTGTGGCCATCCCTTTTAAAGAGGGTGGCCAAGCCCCCTAACTCACCCGGATGTCTGAGTCTGGGTGGGGGGGCGTAAAGAGCGCGGCAGCCATTTTGGCGCCGCACTTGCATTGGTGCCAGCCAGGTTTTGGAGATGCATACCAGGTCAGCCCACTCCTCCAGTATAGAATCTGCAATTAGACGTGTTGCAGACCGACCTGGCATTCATCAGCAGCAGTCCAAGTGTGGGACACTGGATCAGCTGCACAGGGCCCAGAGATGCAACCGCGGGGCTGGAACGCAGGACGGATACCAACCATTGGTCCCACGTTCCCCGAGTGCAGCCCGCCCCTTGGTACCCGGCATACCATCCCATGCCCATGACAACCCTAATTTGGGCCTCAGAAACCTCCCTAGATGGACTGCTGTCCCTCCAACCTAACTGGCAATACCAACATCCTCCCTTACTTCCCCACCCACAATTTACACCCACAGTAGCCCTCACATTCCCTAGGGCTTCCCCACAACCCCCGATACTATGCCCTTGAATTGCGGTGAAAAGAATACAGGGGAAAAAAGAAAAACAACCAGGAATAACATAAAATCAATACAATAGAAAGCAAATCACAAAAAAATATATAATCAGACAAGACAATAATATGAATTATTATCTCAGTTATAATGGGTATAATTCATATATCAAAACGTCTAATCAACCTACAACTTATTATAATCTTTTTTTTCTTTATTCATTACCATACTTATTATTCTATACACAATATCATCTCTCAATCTTCTCATTAAATTAAGTGAACAGAAAAACAAATCACCCAGCCTCTTTGCCTGCCACATACTATTACATCCCAAAACTCATTTGATCAGGTACTGGTTTGCCACCCTTGCACTTAATCAATGTGTAGTCGAATTTTTTTTCCAGATATCCCCAAATTTATTATCTTTAATTATACCTTTTTTAAAAATCAATTCCCATGTAAGCTTATCATTCAAAGCAATTTGCCACATCTCTTTATACCAATCTTCCATGTCTATCTTCAATTTTCCCCAATTTTTCACACTACATTGTCTCACTACAGTTAAACATATAGATATAAAGTCCTTCTTATTTTCATCTATGTTTATTCCCTCTAAATCTGTCAACAATGCGGTATTTGGCTCCAGTTTAAGATCAATTCACATTATTTTACCAATTTCCTTTTCTCCCCTACCCTAAAAACCAGATACTACTATACAAGTCTACCACATATGCTCTTATGATCCCAACACATTCTGGCATTTCCAAGTATTTCTTCCATTCTTCTATCTTAATTGAGAAATGTTTTATATCTTCCAATTCAATAATTGGGGAAATATCTGGTGCCAGTTTATTCTTGAGATTCAACCAAGTTCTAATCATCACTTTGGTTAATTTTTTTTTTCACTTCCTTCATCTTCTTATCTAAAAATATTGCATTCCCAATATGATCCAAACTTTTCATTTCAGTTTCCCTGCAAGTAATATCCCCTTTTGTCAATATCTTCACCACATATTTTTATTGAAAGGCCCTAAAAAATTAATATTAGGTATACACAAATCACATTCTTTTTGTGCTATATACCACAATATTCTTTTTTGAGATCCTTTGTCTCTTTCCTCCATTACAATAGTTATTTTTTTTGAAAATATTTTTGAAAAGCTGCAATTCCTTTTTCAGCAATTTGGATTGACAGGACATGAAATAAAAAAATTATTTTAGGCAACAATTTCATTTTACACATTTCAATCTTGCCAAACCAAGTCAAATTTTGCTTTTTATATTGTTCTATTTTCGCTTTAATCTCCCTCTTTTGTTTCTCAAAATTCAATTTTTTAAGTTCCTCAAATTTATCAGAAATATTCCTTCCCAAATATTTTAAATTAGATCTAACCTGTATTCTATATTTCCCTTTATTTTGTCTGCTTCTTCCCTTCCCCCGTTACAAAGTATAGCTTCAGATCTGTCCCAATTTATTTTTAAATCAGTCACTTCTTCAAATTCTTTCAAATGCTTCTGAATCCTTTCTAAATTTTCAAGTGTATTTTAAGGGGAAAATATGTGTCTTATGCACTGACAAATATAGCAAATTTGTTTTTCTTTTTCTTTTTAAAGGAAAATGTTTGACTCTGTTTCGGTGACCTTTCCTTGTACCACAGCTTCTGCACTCTCACAAAACTGTATCTACATTCAACTTTCTTCTTGGTAAGCCTATTCCGCACATACCCAGTATATAACAAGGTCACTTTCTTTCTCTTTTGAAGAGCCTTTTTTGAAGGTTAATATTTCAGCTCCTGCAGCCAGATCCATTTAAAATTTAAAAAAATGTCTGGGACCAAACTTACTCTTCAAAATAAGCAAAATCAGTATTTTTAATTTATAACAATTCTTTTAAATTTGGGGAAATTTAGAGTCCCTTATTTCTAAATGGGAGGAAAACCATTTTACATTTAAAAATTCAGAAATCTAAAAACCTTTCTCCAAACTTCTCCAGGTTTAGCAGTCTAATAATATACAGTATATTTATATACAGTATATTTATATACAGTATATATATATATATATATATATATATATATATATATATATATATATATATATATATATATATATATATATATATATATATATATATATATATATATATATATATATATATATACAGTATATAATATATATACAGTATATAATATATATACAGTATATATATATACAGTGTGTGTGTATATATATATACAGTATATATACAGTGTATGTATATGTGTGTATATATATATATATATATATATATATATATATATATATATATATATATATATATATATATATATATATATACAGTATATATACAGTGTATGTATATGTATATATATGTATATGTATATATATATATATATATATATATATATATATATATATATATATATATATATATATATATATATATATATATATATATATATATATATATATATATATATATATATATATATATATATATATATATATATATATATATATATATATATATACATACACACACACACACACACACACACACACACACACACACAATGTTATTACTAAGATAAAATGTCCCTCTAAAACTAAAGGAGAACATTGACCAGTATTATATTGTCTCAGCGAGTAGACATATTGAATCAGTTACTGAGCCAGTGGGTCTACTTTAACTGAGAATAGCAACAGGCTATCATTCTATTTAAATAAGTAATGCTGATAGCCTGCCGACTCCTAAACTTGTTTGGAATATGTTTATTCCACTATATATATATACACAGTGTATATAAATGCTGGACAGCTAGATTTAAGGCCAGCTTTTAATGACAGAGATTATTCCCTGCATATGTGTGTGTGTTTAATGTAAACAAATTAATTTTAAAAAATCACTTACCTTCCTATATCATACCTCTCAACCATCACGTTTTACCTGGGAAAACCCCTTATTTTTACCCCTCTTCCCACCCCTCCCGTTTTATTAATTTCCCCGTATTTTCCCTTATTTTTTAAAAAGAAATATCCTGACCAGAGCCCTCACAGGCGAAACTGCAGTATTTTTTTTCGGCCACCAGAGGTCGCTGTGTGGCTTTTCGCTTGTGGAAGGGGAGAGAGAAGGTGTGTGTGGAGGGTGGGGCATTCGGTAGTTTCCTGCCAGCCATATGGTCAATATGGCGGCTTCATTTCATGCTGGGAGGGACGGGAGTCTACTCTAGAGGTGAGCAATATTTCATATATGCAGGGGCAAATCAGCTCTTGGTCTGGGGGCAGAGACTTCTCTCTCACTCTCATGCTTTATTGAGCTGTTTCTGCCCCCTGCCTCTGTCTTGCCTGGAGGATTCCGTTTCTAGAGTTCTAGAGTTTACTTGGGAGGGGTGGGGTGTGGGTTGGAGGGAAGTGCTTGATCACTATATGCTAAAGGTAAAGGTTTCCCTTGCTCGAAAGACTGTCATTTCTAGAGTGCCAAGGTTCGCCATCACAGTCAGAGATTCCTACACTATATGAGAGAGAGAGGATGTGTGTGTTCCATTTCTGTTCTAGAGTTAATTTGGGAGGGGTGGGGTGTGTGTGCTTGCACGGTTGTGTAAGGGGATCTGAGTTAGGTAAAGGTAAAGGGTCACCCTTGCTCAAAAGCCAATCGTATCCAACTCTAGGGTTCAGTGCTCATCTCTGTTTCAAAGCCGATGAGCCAGCGTTGTCTGCATCTGCAGACATTTCCGTGGTCATGTGGCAGGCATGACTAGACACCAAAGCATATGGAACGCTGTTACCTTCCCACGAAAGTGGTCCCTATTTATCTATCTGCAATTTCTTGCTTTCGAACTGCTAGGATAGCAGGAGCTGGGACAAAGACGGGAGCTCATTCTGTCCTGCAGTACTTGGGAATCGAACTGCTGACCTTCTGCCTCCCAGTCAGCATCTTAGTCACTTAGGCCACTGAGCAAACAAGAAAGAAAACAAAACAAAAGTCCCACAAGAAAATGGGGAAAGGGTTCTTTGGCCCACACAGCTTTGTGCCCATTGCATCTGCAATACCATCTAGCCATCTTATTTTTAGCCACCCCCTTCTTTTGTCCTTCACCTTTCACAGCATCAAGGCTTTCTCAAGTGAAACCTCTCTTCTCATTTGATGTCCAAAGTACTTTAGCGTCATTTTTACTATTTGACCTTTAATGAGCAGTCAGGGTTGATTTCTTCTAGGATCGACCAATTTCTAACACTACATTTCAAAGGCATCTGTTTTTCTGCGCTCAGCTTTCCTAATGGTCCAGCTCTCACACCCATACATTACCACGGGGAATACCATTGCTTTGATTATGCAATTTTTTGTTTGCAAGGTGATGCCTCTACCTTTCACTATGTTCCCCAGGTTTCTCATAGCTTGTTTCCCAAGCATCAGATCTTTGATCCTAAGAAAGTAAAATATTCCAGTCATATCCAACTCTAGGGTGCAGTGCTCATCTCCATTTACAGCCAAAAAGCCAGTGCTGTCTGTGTTTACAGACATTTTCATGGCCATGTAGCAGGCATGACTAGAGCCCAGCAAGTCACATGGCTATATTTGACCAAGCCCATGGATTTGGCCATGCCCACAGAGCGGTGTGGCCAAAATTTCCCTTATTTTCAAATCCAAAAGTTGACTGGTATGTCCTGTATACAGCATAAACATAACACAGAACACTCAGTGAAATAAAAAGCTTATTAAATAACAGCTAACATAAATTTAATTTAGCAAAGAAGAATTGAACTCAATATATTTTGAGTATTAAATAATTTAGTAGTCTGTTGTTTACTGTCAAGGAAACTTAGGAACTGGCTGCTTAGGTTAGGTTGGTATTTGGTTAAGGAGACTTAAAATGTTCCCAGTTGCACCATTAAAAGAAATCTTCTCCCTTACTGAATGCTGCTGTTCACCACAAGCAGAAAGCTATTCCCCTTGGAAATAGCACTACATCCAAGCTGTTCAGTCGATGGTAATGGAACCCAATATTTTATTGAAACCAGCTTTCAAAGTCTTTGTTGCCTAATAGAGTAGAAGTTGATGAGGTTAACAAGTAGCTTGATGCTTGGAAATAAAATGCATCCTCTTGTGATCACCTAATTACATAGAGTGACACTGAAAGGCATTTATCAGTGCATTAATTCAAACAGGGTTTGGGCTATCATGATCTGCAGATTGGATATATCATTTACTGAAACTTGGTTAAGGTCTTGACTTTCCTGCCTTCCTCTATATTTTAGCACTGCAGGTCTCATCTATCAGCCCCTGTCTACTGTATCTGATGATGAGTCATTCCTAGTGGCAGGTGAGCACCATGAGCAAGCAAGCAAAAAAACAAAAACAATACAAGGACTATACTTTGTTGTTGCTGTTCAGTCGCACAGGCGATTCTGACCCTTTGCGACCCCTTGGACCATTTTCCTCCATGCACCTAGGTCTTCCAACATCCTCCTCAGCCCACCCAGCTTTAAGCAACTGAACATGCTTTAAGCAACTGAACAGCAAATAGGTAAAGGTAAAGGTTTCCCTTGCTCAAAAACCAATCGCATCCGACTCTAGGGTTCAGTGCTCATCTCTGTTTCAAAGCCGAAGAGCCTCCGCTGTCTGCTTCTGCAGACATTCCCTTGGTCATGTGTCAGGCATGATTAGACACCAGAGCATATGGAATGTTGTTACCTTCCCACCAAAATGGTCCCTATTTATCTACTTGCAATTTCTTGCTTTCAAACTGCTAGGTTGGCAGGAGCTGGGACAATTTTTGTTGTTGTTCAGTCGCACAGTCAATTCCAACCCTTTGCGACCCCATGGACCATTTTCCTCCAGGCACCTCTATCCTCCACCATTCTCCTCAGCACACCAAGCTCTGTGCCCATTGTGTCCACAATACCATCTAGTCGTCTCATCTTTGGATGCCCCCTTCTTCTCTTGCCCTCCACCTTTCCCAGCATCAAGGCCTTCTCAAGTGAGTCCTACCTTCTCATTTGATGTCCAAAGCACTTTAGCTTCATCTTCACTATTTGTCCCTCCAATGAACAGTCAGGATTGATTTCTTCTAATATTGCCCTATTTGTTCTCTTTGCTGCCTAGGGTACTCTCAGTACTCTCCTCTAACACCACAGTTCAAAGGCATCTATTCTTCTGCGCTCAACTTTCTTAATGGTCCAGCTCTCACACCCATACATTACCACGGGGAATACCATTGCTTTGATTATGCGAATTTTTGTTTTCAAGGTGATGTCTCTGCTTTTCACTATATTCACCAAGGTTTCTCATAGCTTGTCTTCCCATAATCAGTCGTCTTTTTATTTGATGGCTACAGTCGCCATCTGCAGTGATCTTAGATCCTAGGAAAGTAAAATCTGTCACTGCTTCTACTTCTTCCCCATCTATTTTCCAGGGACTGATCGGACCTGTTGCCATTATCTTGGTTTTCGTGATATTAAGTCTCAAGCCAGTTTTTGCACTGTCCTCCTTCAATCCAATCAAGAGGTCCTTTAGGTCTTCCTCACTTTCTGCTATTAGGGTGGTATCGTCTGCATAACTCAAATTGTTGATGTTTCTCCCAGCAATTTTGATCCCATATTTTGATTCCTCCATCCCTGCATTGCACATTATGTGCTCTGTGTATAGATTGAATAAGCAGGGTGATAAAATGCAGCCTTGTCTTACTCCCTTTCCTATTCCAAACCACTCTGTCATTCCGTGTTCTGTCCTAACTGTTGCTTCTTGGTTCGTGTACAGATTTCTCATGAGGCATATGAGGTGTTCTGGTATTCCCATCTCTTTAATTACTTGCCACATTTTGTTGTGGTCCACACAGTCAAAAGTCTTGGTGTAGTCAATAAAACAAAAGTATATTTGCTTCTGGTATTCCTTTGTTTTCTCCATGATCCAACGTATGTTGGCAATGTGGTCTCTAGTCCCCCTGCCTCTTCTGATCAGCCTGCATCTCTGGTAGTTCTCTCTCCACATGTTGCTGTATTATCTTGAGCATCACCTTGCTGGCATGTGGGATGAGCGCAATTGTTCGATAATTTGAGTATTCTTTGGCATTGTCCTTTTTTGGAATTGGAACGTACACTGTTCTTTTCCAGTCCTGTGGCCACTATTTTGTTTTTAAAATTTGCTGGCATATTGAATGCAGTAGTTTGATTCCATCATCTTTTAGGGTTATGAAAAATTCAACTTGGATACCATAATTCGCACTAGCTTTATTGTTTGCACTGTTTTTAGGGCCTTTCTGACTTCACTCTCCAGAATGTCAGGTTCAAGTTCAAATTTCTCATTATGGTTATTATCAGGAGTGTTGAGGTCCTTTTTTAGAGTTCCTCTGTGTACTTTTGCCTTCTTTTTTTATCTCTTCTGCATCAGCTAACTCCTTTCCCTCTTTGTCCCTTATCATGGTCATTTTTGCTTTAAATGTTCCCTTCATTTCCCCAATTTTTTTTAAAAAAGATCTCTAGTCCTGCTTCTTTTGTTGTTTTCCTCCATTTCTTTGCACTGTTTATTCAGGTAGTTTTCCTTATCTCTCCTTGCTTTTCTTTGAAATTCTGGTGATTGTATTTTTTCTTTCTCCTTAGACTTTTGCATTCCTGCTTTCCTCTGCTATTTTAAGGGCCTCATCAGACAACCACTTTGCTTTCTTACGCTTCTTTTCTTTTGGTATGGTTTCTCTTGCTGTTTCCTGCATGATGTCCCACATCTCTGTCCATAATTCTTCTGGTACTCTGTCTATCAGGTATGGGACATTAAATCTGTTCATGACCTCCACGGTGTATTCTTTAGGGATGTTGTGTAGGTCATATCTGTCTGGTCTAATTGTTTTCCCCATTTTCCTTAGTCTAAGCCTGAATTTTGTGATCAGTAGGTTGTGATCTGAGCCACAGTCTGTACTGTACTTAGCCTTATTATAATCATTGCTTTTAATATGGCCTATTTGGAACACATCACTATGAATAATAATACCAACAACCCCTACTAACAATGCAGTTATAATAAAAAGAGTCATTGTAAGTCTTGTCTGCTCCAGCCTTCATTAATATGGAAAACACATATGTGGTGCAATTGAGAAAAGAGGGGGGAGGGGATGGAATTTAGAATTCTACTTGAAGCTTCAAAAGCTTCTTTGTACATGACAGGGAATGCTACCTGGAAAGGTTGACCCTAAAAGTTAGAGTGTCCCATCAACAAAAGGGGCAATTAACACCTTCAATTGTCCTGCCAAGGGTCTCTAACCTGCTAGGTAGGTTTGTATTTTAAGTTGCTGCTGTGGTAAATGTCCTGCTGCTTGCTATGTACTTCCAAGAATATGGCTTCAGAATAAAAGTGTGTTGGATTTATATGTGGGTGGCAAAAGAGCTCTACAAAATCTTGCTGCAAAATGATACTTAATTGCAAAGGCTGACAGTCTAGTGGAAATCACTGCAAGCAGAGCATAATCAAGAAGCAGCCTTCTCTAAAAAGTAAATATAAATCATGGGGTTATTAGTTTAAAAAAATCTTCTCTTACATTCTCAAGAAGTTGCTTACTGGAAGTCAGTAGTTCTTTTTATCCCTGAAGATATTACTCAAGAATTGCAACCTGTCTGTGTTGAGACTGATTTATATAACTCTCCTCCAAAGCTTGTTGGACTGTCAAACTGATAGCAAAAACAACATCACAATCTCTGGTTGTTGTTGTTTTTTTAAAAAAAATATCTTACATATCAAAATCCTTGTTTTAATATCCAATTACCATTTCATTTCATTTTCCTTTCCTTTGTTGAGGCTCCAACATTTAGGAAAAAACGTGCTAGACTGGAAAAGAGATGGGGTGAATTTCCAAATATGGGATGTGAGTTGCTCGGCCAAATTACTTCAACAAATACTAGAGAACTGAGTTTGCATACACACATTTTAATGTGTAAATTGAATGTGACTTTCCAAATAAAAATAGGAACTGACATATTTTTCCACATATTAGTAACTGCATGAAAAAGAACCTTACCCATATGTAAGAAAAGAGCCCACCCTTCTCACACTTTGACACTAAATTGTCTAGATGATTTTTTCCCCTTATGAATTTAACATCTTCAGAGGTTCCATTTAAATTTAAAAATTAAATTAAATTAAATTTAACATCTTCAGAGGTTCCATTGCAGGACCTGGCCAAATATGTTAAGATAGCATCACTACCGTGTTTTCCCGAATATAAGACACTGTCTTATATTTTTTTAAACTCCAAAATTAGCACAAGGTCTTATTTTCAGGGGATGTCTTATTTTTCCATGAAGAAGAATACCAGTCTCGATCGCGCTTCCCCACTCACAACCAAGGGACGCTTCCCTTGGTTGTGAGTGGGGAAGCGCGATCGAGACTGGCCTCAGCTGTGAGGCGGCCGGCGTGGCCTATAAGAAGGCCTGCCACGTCGGAGTCTCGATCCCGCTCTCACCAGGGGAAGCTTCTCTTGGTTGTGAGTGGGGAGGCAATCGAGACTCCGATGCGGCAGGCTTTCTTATGGGCCACGCCGGCCGCCTTACAGCCAGGCGGTAAGGAGGTCTTATTTTTGGATGGGGCCTTATATTTCAAAGGCAGGGGGGAAAAGGGGGGGTGTCCTATTATGGGAGGAGGTCCTATATTCGGGGAAACAGGGTAGGAGGGAGGGCATTTTCAGTGATTACACCTTGACATTTGGACAATTCTATGGTATTGTGGGCACCACATGAAGACTATTTTATTCATCCAGATTTTATTAATTCATGCCTTTTAGCCTTGGTTCCTTCTTTTGAAATATGTGGTGCAATTCCGGTTTTAGGGCAGCCAGAATCCTGTTTGTTATATGAGCTAGCATAAGTGCAACAGTCTACATTGCAGCACTACATTGCAGCACTACATTGCAGCCACATATGCTGGCCTTTCAATTGGCTGCATTCAAGATTCTAGCAAACTGCTGTCTGTGAAGAATCCTGCCAGAATATGCTTTGTTGGATATGAGGAGGCTTCTGTAACTTACTACTATCATCCATATTTAGGATTCAGAGCCTGGATGCTTTTTCATGCTACAGTGCAGAGCATTCCTTGCTTAATGTGTTGTCCAGAATCCAACTTAATTGACTTTCCATTTTCAAGATCACAGTAAAAATTATCTAACATCCCCTGAATCTGACCTTGTATAAGTAAATATGTATGTGCGCACACAGGCACAAACTGATTCCTAGGACAAAGATCCTCTTTCCAACTCAACAAGATGTGTTGATGAATTCTACAGGGATTTGGAACAACAGACAGCAGCAACACAGATATAGAGAACTATCACTAGGTAATATTCCTAAATGACTCTGATTTGGACTATTTTGGCATGTCTAGTGGGTAAAATAGATTTGTTGCTCAATTCTGGAGGACTGGGTTGAATTACGATGCATGCCCCACTGGGCATGAAGAAAGCTATTAGCTTCAAAGAAGTCCATTTAGGGAGGGAAACATGTAGGCTCCTGGCTTCCTGCCTTTGGATTTAAGAAAGCTACACCCTGCTGTCTTTGCAGGCGCACCCCCCCAATGATGGACTCAGACACAAATGAAAGTGGATAACGGCATTGGGCCACATTTATTGATTCAAGCCCTAGTCCGAATTATAAATTTCTATTGGTAAAACGACCAATCATAATTCTTAAGGCAAGCAGGCCGAAGTAACACTGGTAAGGTACCACCCAAAATTGCCAACGGCAATTGTTACAATGTATCTATTTGTATCAATTTGTTTGTTGACAACAAACAAATTGTTGACCGTAGTCAATATCTAACTAATGACCCCACCCTCTGACGTGTATCCGTAAAATCAGGGGGTGATTCCAGCTGTCTAGTGGTAACCATCACCCCCTCGCCTGGTTCGTCGTTGACCGGACAACGTTTAAACAATTTATGCCTATCTAGTGTTGTCCAGTCAATTGCGAACCTGCCGGATACCTGTGGGTCATCAATGTTTACCTTACCAGTGCTACCCGCCAATGTGACCAAAGTCAACAGTAGCACAGACAAAACCCCTATATCAAACCATAGCAACAGTGTGGGATGGGCGAAAAAGCCAGGACTCAAGAGCCAATTGCGAGTCCCAGCCAAAAATTCCCACCCGGCCCCGAAGCGACCAAGACATCACACTGTTAACTAGGGAGGGGGTGGAGGGGAAAAACTTCTCCGCTCCGTCGGTTCGCCAAAATGGCAGCACGGCTGCCTCATGGCCAGCCTTTTATTAGGGTGCTGGCCACGCCCCTAACTACCCGGATGGTTTCGTCCGGTGGGGGGGGGGGCGCAAAGAGCGTGGCGGCCATTTTGGTGCCACGCTTCCATTGCAGGCGCACCCCCCCAATGATGGACTCAGACACAAATGAAAGTGGATAACGGCATTGGGCCACATTTATTGATTCAAGCCCTAGTCCGAATTATAAATTTCTATTGGTAAAACGACCAATCATAATTCTTAAGGCAAGCAGGCCGAAGTAACACTGGTAAGGTACCACCCAAAATTGCCAACGGCAATTGTTACAATGTATCTATTTGTATCAATTTGTTTGTTGACAACAAACAAATTGTTGACCGTAGTCAATATCTAACTAATGACCCCACCCTCTGACGTGTATCCGTAAAATCAGGGGGTGATTCCAGCTGTCTAGTGGTAACCATCACCCCTCGCCTGGTTCGGCGTTGACCGGACAACGTTTAAACAATTTATGCCTATCTAGTGTTGTCCAGTCAATTGCGAACCTGCCGGATACCTGTGGGTCATCAATGTTTACCTTAGCAGTGCTACCAGCCACCCGGAGAGGCTTCAATAAAGGCTCGACGCCCCCCCCCCCCCCAAGACCGTCAGCTCGGTCGACAGGCCTGCTCGCCAATCACCCAGCAGGAGGTCCATACCTCCTCGCGACAGATGGACCCCATCCCCTGAATAAAGCCCGTAATTTTGTAAACTGATGGCGGGATGATGACTGACCGCCCCCAGCCCTTGGTCGAAAGGAATCGGGCCACAGCCCTGTTCACCATGCGCCGAGCGCGGTCCAGGGCCTGGATGTCAAAGCCTCCCTGATAAGCGTGCCGTGGGACCATATCTGACCAAACAAGGGTTGTGGCAGGCCATACGTAATGTAAGTAGGCGAGGTCCCCGCAAATCGCATGCTTCAGCGATAAGCCAGTGACCTGACCCAAGTCATTACCCCCAAGGTGTATGATCAGAATGTCGGGCGGGTCGGCATTCCTCGACGAAAAGAGGAATGGCAAAAGCTCCCGCCACAACATACCGGGCTTACCGTACCATGTGAGATGTGCGTATGCACCCAGTCCCAGTCGGGGTCCCCAATCTGTCGCCGCAGCGTAACACGCTGCCCTGTGCACGTAGCTATGGCCCACCAGCCATACTGCCACCGGTGTGATACGACACCCAGGGTCTGTCAAGGGAAAAAACAGGGAAGGAAGAAATACATGGTGACTCAAAAGGTACTCACGGTGGGAGTGGGCGAACATAAAACTGGAAACACTGTGAGCCCCACCTCCCCATGCTGCGTATGTCAGCCCCGGAGTACCCATAAGCAGCCGCAGTAGAGGCCGCCCCAATTCTAAATGAATGGGTGCCGTAACGGGCACCAGGGAGGCCGACGCTAGCCAGTGCCTTCCCAGTCACCTTCCAAAACTGAAATTTAGTGAGGGGAGACCCATCTTGGTGACAGAAAAACGGGCCATGGTGTGTGCCACGCAGTGCAAGGAACTCCTGTAGGGCACCAACCGGACAGATGTCTGCCAAGGAACATCGTAGCAGTCTTACTCCACTGCCTACGCCGTGCTGATCTGTTTTAGAGGAGCGTATCCTCAATTGAGCCCAATCATTGCAAACATAGACATCTTCGAGTTCCAGTGCCCTACGACTTGCATCCGCCTTAGACAGCATCACAAGCTCGCTGATGCGGAGCGCTCCAAAAAAGGCCACCGTTGTAGCCGCACGAAACAGGGCTGCCTCATACCTATCGAAACATAGGTCATGCCAGCCTCGTGCCAGTTGGGTAAGTACCCCAGGGGAAATTGGGTGACGGTCGTCCAGGCAACGCCCACGTTCCCGCACCCACCCCTCCAAAACATGTCTCACACGGAAATCAGCGGTACTGTCCGCGTGACCCCTCACTTTGGCCATAAAAGCCAGCGCTGATAGCCTGGATGCTATGGTGCGGGGTGCCAGGCCCTGAGCGTGCAGGTAAACCATGAAACGGAGGATGTGGGCCACTGGGATCGGCCAGGTATCTGGCAGGTGAGATTGGGTACAGAAGGTCCGAAAGGAAACCAACGCGTGGTGATACGCCTTACGCGTGCGTGGCGCCAGTGACATGCCGATCGCCCGGTTCACCTCTCCTTGCCAAAGGTCCATATCTCCTGCGGTAGTGGCGAGGGAAATTCCTCCGCATCCGGGGCCAAGGCAAGGAACCAGGAGATCTGCAGGCGGGACAAAGCGTCAGCAATATCATTATTCACCCCCGGAACATGCCTGGCTCTGAACAGTACATTGAGGCGCAGGCTGTGCAATACAAACTGGCGCACAAGGTCCATGACCCTGGGAGATTTAGAGGTCTGTGAGTTGACAATGTGGACAACGGCCGCATTGTCACACCAGAAATGCACCACAGAGTTGGCCCACTCCTCACCCCATAGCATCAAGGCCCCCAGTATGGGAAAAAATTCAAAATATGTGAGATCCCTCAGGCGACCCGTGCCTGACCAGGCTGGTGGCCATCCACCATATGCCCACTTCCCGTTGAAGTACATCCCATAACCAAGGGATCCCGAGGCATCAGACTGAATTTGAAATTGGGGCGAAGCCAGGAGGTCTGACCTCCAAAATGAGACCCCATTGAACTCCCTCAGGAACTGGAGCCATACGTGCAGATCTGCCCTGATGCCCCGTGTCAATCTTGCCCTATGATGGGGCCTGGATAAGCCTGCCATGGCGTCGCACAAGCGCCGAGCAAATGCCCTGCCAGGTGCGACCACCCTGCAAGCGAAATTGAGGTGTCCATGTAGGACCTGCAGTTCCCGAAGGGATGCCTTGAGCTTAGCCAGCAAGTCCGATATAAGGGCCACTATCCTGGACACCTTGTCTTCGGGCAACCTAGACGCCTGCGCCACCGTGTCAATTTCCACCCCCAGGAACACTAATTTATTAGACGGGCCTTCGGTCTTTTCGGGCGCTAAAGGGACACCAAGTTCCTCCATTAGCGTCTGAAATGTGTTGAGGAGACGTGTGCACGTGTCCCAGCCCCGTTCACCCCCGAATAAAAAGTCATCCAGGTAATGGGCTACAGACCGAGACCCTGACCTACGGACAAATGCCCACTGCAGGAAGGTACTGAAACGCTCGAAAGCCGAGCAGGAAATGGAACAGCCGAATGGCATGGCTTTGTCAAAATAATATTCACCCCGGAATTTGAAACCCAGCAACTCAAAGTCACCCGGGTGCACGGGCACGAGGCGAAAAGCCGACTTAATGTCACACTTAGCCAACAGTGCACCCGGGCCACATGAGCGCACCATGCGCAATGCCTGGTCAAAGGATGTATACCCGACAGAACAAAGGTCATCAGGGATAGCATCATTGACCGAGTGGCCGGCTGGGTAGGACAAATGATGAATCAGACGGAACTCGCCCGGGGATTTTTTGGGCACTAGTCCTAGAGGAGACACTTTACGGTTGGGGAACGGGGGCGCGGAGAAAGGGCCAGTGACCCCGCCCGCAGCAATCTCCTTATTAATGCTGGCGGCAGCCACCTCCTCCCTTCCCCTAAGTGACAACAGGTTGGGCGCATCCTGTGGTGACCTATCCCCCATGAAAGGAATACGAAAACCCAGCTGAAAACCCTGAAGGAGGTACACAGCGTCTGCTCTCTTCGGGTACAATGCGAGCAAACGCTCCAACATGTCGACATTAATTGGGGAGGGGGCCTTTCGGTGAACCCGCTCCCTCCGTGGCAGTCCTACCTGCCCCTTGTCCGCCCCTACCCCTGCCCCTGTATCCTCCCGGCCTGGTACAGGCGGAGGCAGCATGGGGGCCACCACAAGAGGGGCACTCGTGCTTGTACTTGCAATTTTTCTTGTTGCAAGAACCATTGGACGAGAAGGTCCAGCACAGCAGGCGGGCTGGAACCCCCTGCCCCGCCACTTGGCGGGGAACCTGTACCGGGGCCGCTCGTTGGACCGCATGTCCACAATGGTATCTCTCCCCAGGCGCCTGAAGAAACAAAAACTTATTTATTTATTTATTTATTGTTCATATTTGTATTGCCACACCATCACTGAAGTGACTCCGGGCGGCTAACATATAAGGTATAAAAGACATAAACAAGAAATGCCACAGTAAAATCATTTAAAACCATTGATATTTTAAAAACACACACACACCCATCCTATACTTAAAAAGGGAAGATCGAGGTTATTTATATGAACCAGCAGGCGGGGGTCACCTCCCCATCAGTGCCCAGCCAGCCGGTTTTAAGTTCTTTCCTAAAGGGCAGCAATTTTGTCTGCAGCTGTAACTCTATCGGCAGGAGGTTCCATAGGGCTGAGTGACCCTATAAAAGGTATCGCCTCTGTTCTGCAGTTGTTTAAAAACAATTCAAGATACATTTCTATTATTGGCTATGTATTCCTACAAGTTGAATTTCACTGACAGTCATGGGCGATGCCTGTCTACAGTTTGAGCTATAAAAGGTCAAAGTAGTATGTACAGAAATTGATCAGGACCTAGTGAACCATACTGAAGCCTTTTGAAACATATTTTACATTATGCTTCCAATACTGGCTTGTGGGGAGGATAATAATGGAGTCCTTTCTCATCTTATCTTATACAGATGCTAACAAATTCAGCTTGATAGGATCTTTCTTTCAAGATAGATACAGATGGTTGCCTCTGACCATTTTAAACTCTTTGCTATTTTGAAAGACAGAACGTGAATTAATATCTTAATTTCCACAACAAAACTAAATATATGCTCATTTTTAATTTGAGCCTTGAGGAGGCAGGTTGAACAAACAATACGGGTGTAAAAAAAAAAGAAGGTGGCAGTTAGTAGTCAGAAGGTGTGATCCAGCCTTCAAATTAGATGGATTTGATCCTTGCTTGGCAGAACCAATTTTTAAAGGTGATAAAATACAACAAAAGTAAAATATAAAATATCATGAAAAGCAACAATCTTCTCAAGACATTGTTTTAATATCTGCAGTTAAAAGTTATAATCTGTTTTTAGGCCATAACTCATCACCAAGCCAAGTGTGCTTAAAACCATTATTTCATGTGTTTCACTTTGTATTTCTAACATTTTAGCATTTTCTTGACTGGGTCATATTAGGTTTGAAATGTAGTGCAACTCTTGCAACATTTAGGAAAGCTACTCTTTCTTTCTTTAAATGCAATAACTATGACTTTCAATATACAGTAAATCCTCATACAAAGTCCGCTTCATACAACATCAAATTCATACAACATCACCTATTTCCTTGAAAAAAGTTGTCTCATACAAAGTCGCTGCGACTTTGTATGAGGCATTGGGGTTTTCCCCCAGGTTGATTTGTCCCCTAAAATCAGGGTTGTTTGACATGTTTTTGTAATGTATTTAGCCTTTAGACAATGATTTCTGAAAGTTCTGTCAGTTTCCTGTCTGTTTCCTTGACTTTGTCCTGAAGTTTGAGCTGTTACAGTACAATGTATCTCTATGGAAATGACGTTGTACGAGGCATCACGGCAAGGATTTGGAAGTTGTATGAGGCATTGCAGCTAGGATTTTGAATGTCTCATACAAAGTCCAAATCCGTATAAAGTCCAAACTTGTGGAACCAAGTTTGGACGTTGTGTGAGGTATCACTGTGGAAGCAAAAAAGTGAACCAACAGTATTACCAAAAGCAATGCTTTCCACTCTCCAGCTCTTGGCCAGAAATCATAAGATTGATTGATGTACAATATTCCCATCTTTGATATTGTCTGGATGGCATTACTGTTCCAAGAATAAGGGAAACTTATTGTGATCAGCTGGAATTAGAACAGGTCAGCCAGCTCCAACCTGGCAGCTGAAACCACCAGGGTTGTAAAAGAGGGAAACAGAAGCTTTGATGGCATGTAGCCTGAATTAATCTGATAGTAGAAGGAGCCTATGGTTAGTAGAAAAACCTGAAGATTCTGGAGAATAATGTTCCTGATTTTCTTAAACTTTCAGGGGTTGGGGGGAAATACAGTTGAAAAATCTAAATAAATTTTGTGGATGGCCCGTTTACACAATTGGCATAAACTCTTCCAACTGGGTCTGCTCAGCTGGGAAAACCGCCTTGAGGACCACCCTGACCTGAAGGGAACAGAAAATGGGTATGGGCGATTAATTGATAGTGTTATTAATTCACCCACAAACTATGGCTGAATCAACCTGGTAAGATGCAGGCTGCTCCCACAAGGTGACAAACTCTGATAAGCCCACACAATAGCATGACTCATGACCGCAGGTCATGGGTAAGGTCAGATGGTAGTAAATAAGCAGACCCCAAGGTAGACCCGGGCAAATCCCGAGATAGACTTTGCTGCAGCCTTGCCTCACATACCTTCCTTGAGTCCAACCACTCCAACCTCTGTGGGCCATTTCCATGACCTAGCGGGCCATATCTGACCCACCCCAACATCTGGTGACCCCGACATGATCCTACTCGAGAGTAACGCTGTGGGTCTACTCATGAGTAATGCTATGGGTCGACTCGCGAGTCATGGTCCGCTTCTTCCTGGAGGCCGCGCAGCAGCTCCGACTGGAACGCTTCCCGGTCAGAACCCAGCAAGGCAAGGTTGGCGTGGTGACAACCACCACCATCCTGAGGCAAACCCCACAGCTCTACGGCATCTTGCACATCAGAAATCAGAAAAGAAAGAAATTGGACGCGCGTTCCATGGCAGGGTGAGCTGTGAACCCTGACCATCAGCAGAGGCGGTAGCCAGACTGCGCTTCCCACTCAGACCCGAGGGATCTCGCACCATAAACTCACTCGCCCTACTTCTGACAATCTTACCCCGCAAACACCTCAAGGGACCTCCAGTCACATAAGTATGGGCTCTTGCTTGGAGGGGCAGGAATCGTCCACAAAGTGAAGAGCTCATGAGGAGGAGCTCAAGTACCTGGCCAGGGTAAATCACATTCGCATTCATAGCAGAAGCTTAGCGGACCTTATGGTGTACATTAGAGAGCATTGTCTGTTCTATCCAGAGACAGGCTCCTTAGATCCTGGAACTTGGGATAGAGTAGGGAGCTGGCTAAAACAAGAGCCTAGAGCACCCTCAAAGATTATAGGGACGTGGGAGAAGTGTAAGCAAGTAATAGCAGCTAGTCCAGTCCGGATACAGACCCATGAATCCCCAGCATGTGCTGAACCATCAGCTCCAGTGAGTCTTTATCCAACAATTCAGTTTAGACATGGGGGCTCCAGGGACTCCCCTCCCACAGCAGCTGCAGATGCTGTGGGGGTGGGTGAAAGCCCAAGGAGCGCAGGCGCTCCTCGGGCAACTAAAAGTCCCTTTCAGCTTATGGTAGAAGAGGAAGCACACAAGGGGGAATTGTCAGCCGAAGAACTGAGCAAACTCCAACAGTTATGCCCAGTTCACATGGAAACAGACGCGATCACGGGTGACCAAACGGCAGTGTACATGCCCATTCCATATAAGTTTCTTTCAGAACTCCGCAAAGCAATCACAGAGACAGGGTTCCAAAGCAGGTTTGCAAGGGGCATGCTCCAACAGATACTGGAATCAGTCACACTCATTCCTCACGATTGGATGAACGTGAAGTGGATGATGCTGACTCCCAGCCAATACCTATTGTGGGACAGCAAGTTTCGACTCGAAGCACAGGCTAAAGCTGCCAGTATGGGCAGAGCAGTAATTGCTGAGCAACTTTATGGCTCAGGTCAGTTCTCAACCATTCCTGCGCAGTCTATCCTACCCACCGACACTCTCCAGTTGTCATCTGAGGCTGCCTTTAGGGCATATCTCAAGGTGCCTGCCAGTGGCAAAGCAGCTAAAAATTACACATCCGTCAAGCAAGGAGCACAAGAGCCCTACATGGATTTCATCAATAGATTAGAGGAAGCAATCAGCAGACAGATAGATAATCAAGAAGCTCAGGAGGTGCTTATGATGAAGTTGGCCAAACACAATGTCAACCTTGATTGCCACAAAATCTTGCAAGTGATGGGTCACCATCCAGACCTAATGCTCACGGACATGATCCGAGCTTGTGCTGACGTCGGGACAGACTCCTATAAAATGGGTCTTCTGGTGGCAGCAGTGCAAAGGGAGGGTCGGTCCAAAGGCCAATCCAAAAATCGACCCAAGGAAGCTTGCTACCAGTGTGGCAAGGTAGGGCACTTCGCTAAGGAGTGTTGGTCAAAGCAATCCCGAAAGAAAGGGGGCGGCATGAGAGGGGGTGGCCAACCAGTGGGCCATCCAGCCATGCCATCCACTCAGTGCCCACGATGCCACAATGGCTTTCACTGGGCTAGGAACTGTCCGAATTCAGGAAACCAGAATTCGGGCTTGTCTCTGGCCCCGGTCCAAACAGGGACAGCCACTTTGGAAGTACCAGAGCTGACACTTCATTAGTTATGCCCAGCTTAGCGCCCAACTCCCCCGAGGCACAGACCACCCGAGGCAGTGCGGGGCTGGATTTGGAGTGCCGGGAGGACATTACGTGCAACCTGCCAGGCACAACTTATCTGGTCAACAGGGGACCCCTGCTGAAGGGCACCATAGGATTGGTCCTGCCTTGCAGCAGCACAGGGAAAAGAATGATCTTTGTGGTCCCGGGAGTCATAGATTCCGATTATACAGATGTTATCAGAATCCAATTTTGGACACAGCTACCCCAGATCATTAGCTGGGGAGATTCGATAGCGCAACTGATCATGGTTCCTTGTCACCAGCCAGGTAACAGCCAAAGGGAGAATAGAGAAGGTTTCCACCTCAGTTCGACAGATTGCCCAAGAGAGGAAGGGGCAATAGGAGGGTACCAGATCATTGCCACAGTGGAACAGAACATAGAGTGTGAACAGCGACCAGTCATCACAGTATTTTTAAACAAAAGACCATTTGAGGGACTGCTCAATACAGGAGCCGATGTGAGCATGATCAGCCAGCAATTGTGGGCCCCAGAGTGGGCCCTTGAGCCACTTTCTGATGTGTGGGGGGTAGGAGGAGTTCAAGAGGCATATCCTGCGCCAATGGCCCAGGATGGGAGCCACCTGCAGCCACCGGCCCCGCCTCCCTCCATCCCTGCCTCGACTGAAGGGATAAAAGGACGCTGCGCCGCAGCCGGGACGCCGCGCCAAAGCTCTCCTGGGCCCCCACTACTGGCCCAGGATGGGAGCCACCTGCAGCCACTGGCCCCGCCTCCCTCCGGTCCGGCATTTGCCGCGGAGGGACAGCGAGCACCTGAGCTCCCTTGTAGTGCACATGTAAGTGCAGACTGTAGTATATATTTTTGTAGTTATATTTTGCGGACAGAGATTTTGTAATTGTACTTTTGGTGATTGATTTTTACTGTATTCATTGTATGTTATGTTATTGTATTTTGTATTTATTGTCCGCTATGTAAACGTCCCTGAGTCGGGTTCACCTGAGTGAGCGGTATATAAGCATGAAAATTAAATTAAATTAAATTAAATTAAATTAAATTAAATTAAATAGAGGCAGAGATTGGATAGAAGTCACCATCCCCGGAGCTGAAGGCACTGCGGTCATTCGGCCGCATATTTTGAATGTGCATGTGAATCTCTGGGGGCAGGACATCTTACAACAATTTTGTGCTACCCTAACATTTGGGTAATGGCCCTAACACTCAAATGGCTCACAAATGAGCCAGTCTGGGTGGAACAATGGCCTATAATTGGAGAGAAGTTAGTAGCCTTAAAGCAGCTTGTTAAAGAGCAGCTGGAAGCAGGACACAAAGAGCATTCCACCAGTCCATGAAATTCACCCATTTTTGTTATTAAGAAGAATTCCAGAAAGTGGCGACTTCTGCACAATCTCAGAGAGATCCATAAATGCATTCAGCCAATGGATCCCCTTCAATGCGGCACTCCCAATCCAAACATGATTCCCGAAGGATGGGAAATCCTGATAGTGGACTTAAAGGATTGTTTTTACACCATCCCTTTAGACCCTAGGGACAGGGAAAGATTTGCTTTTACAGTGCCAGTCGTTAACCATAGGGAGCCAACCCAACGGTTCTCATGGAAATTTTTGCCACAGGGCATGCTCAACCCGCCCACCCTGTGCCAAATTTATGTCCACGAAGCACTGGGAAAGTTTCAAAATCTGAACCCTAAAGTCTTTGTCATTTAATGGATGACATCTTGATAGCAGCGCCCAAACTGGGCAGCGAGGTGTTCTCTGACCTCCAGACTACTCTGGGGGAGAGGGGGTTGCTCATTGCCCCAGAGAAAGTTCAGAGAACTGAGCCTTACTTATATCTAGGGCACCGGTCGCTTCAATCTTTTGCAGCGCCAGCAATGCCCAAAATAAACATTAAAGAGTCAATTATGCTAATTAACCTCCAACAGATATTGGGAAATATCAACTGGGCTAGACCATTCTTCAGATTAGACACAGAGCTTTTAAAACCGCTCTTTTCACTGCTAACCTTAGGGAAGCAGCCAGCTGATCACATCCACTTTCTGCGGGAGGCGGAAATAGCTCTCCAAGAAGTCAATCAAATCCTCAGCCACCGGTGGATAGACAGAATCAGTTCAGGGCCATATGCCCCGATTCTGAACCTGTATATCTTTCAAACTGGCACCATATTCACAGGAGCTCTAGGCATAGACTCCGAGGGGGGGGGGGAATCGTGGAGTGGGTGTATCTACTGAACACCTCCTCTCGAAACATAGTCCCTCCACAAGAGCTGGTAGCCACAGTAGTTCACAAGGGAAGGCTGAGAGTGAAAGACATCTCAGGATATGACTTAGCTAAAATAGTCATGCCCTTTACCAAAGATCAAGTGCAACAGCTGATGCAATTGGGGGACACTCTCCCAATTGTGTTGGAAGGATGCACAGGATGCTTAGCATACCATTTACCAAAAGACCCCAGACTTGTCTCGCTTCAAACTCAGACAGTCAACCTGACAGGGATGTTGTCCTTAGTTCCTCTTCAGGGGGCTAGGACAGTATTCACTGACGGAGGCAAGGTCTATGGAGTTTGAACATGGCAAAAGGGACAGGCTTGGAAGACTCTGCTGATGCTCCCGCAAAAATCTGCACAGAGGGCGGAGCTAGCAGCAGCAAATCTGGCCCTTGGCTCATTTGCTTGGGAGCCACTGAATATTATAACGGACAGTCAGTATGTGAGGAATTTGATTCACAGTCTACCGGGAGCTTACATCACTCCCGCGATAGACAAAAATCTATTGAGTTTATTCTTGACAATGCAATTCCATTTGTGCAACCGCAGGGAAGAGCTCTATGTTGCCCACATTAGGAGCCACCAGGATCTATCTGGTTCCATTTCAGGGGGAAACAGTAGAGCTGATGCAGCCATGAAGGAAGTGCATCGACGATTGGTCGGGGGGAGGGGTCTTCACAACTCCCATTCAAAGCCACACATTCTTTCACCAGAATGCCAAAGCACTTGCCCGGCAATTTAAGCTGCCTTTGTCACAATCCCAGGGGATCGTTCGGTCCTGCCCGCAATGCCCAGGCACGGCGGGGGGAGGGGGCCATCCTGGGGGATCAACCCACGGGGAACTGAAGCTAACCAAATGTGGCAGATGGACGTTACTCATGTCCCACAATTTGGGAGATGGCAATTCATGCACGTCTCTATCGATACTTGCTTGCAGTTCGTCTGGGCTAAAGCTCACAAGGGTGAGTGTGCAGCCCGGGTGGAACAGCATCTCTTATCTTGCTTCGCAGTCATGGGCAAATCAGGGCACTTGAAAATGAATAATGCTTATAGTTCCAGACAGCTAGCCACGTTTCTAGCCACTTGGGACATTAAGCACACATTTGGTGTTCCATATAATCCCCAAGGGCAAGCCATTGTCGAACAGGTAAACTGGACAATGAAGTCCTACATTGAAAAACAAACAGAAAGAGAAGAGACAGCCCTCCCAAGGACTCAAGGGCAGGCACAGCAATGCTTGCACAAAGTTTTATTCACCTATAATCATCTTAACATTTTTTTGGACTTCACTCCGCAGGAAAGTCACTTCCGATGCCCAGAAGCCCTTCCGCGCCCCATGGTGCGTTACCGAGTACCGCCGGATCCTTCTTGGAGGGGCCCGGCACCACTGGTAACGTGGGGGAGAGGATATGCAGCAATTATGTCTCCTACAGGTGTCATCTGGATCCCGGCACGTTGCGTGAAGCCGCACTTCAAACTGCATGGCCTGGAACCGAGCGGTCCCAGATCCTCTACCGGAGATGGAGAAGATGAACCTGACGGGAGGTCCCAGATGGAGGAGGAGGTGTTGGCCGAGGTCCGACCCGAGGATAACCTGGGGGATGGTCAAGACCCTGTGTGATTACGCCATGGCCGTCCTGGAAGAGAGCCACTCCGAGCCCACCCCACAGAATATAGTGGCTGCGGTGTTGGCTCAAATCACCTATAATTCCCTGATGTTCATCTTGATCCTTTCCTTGCTTATGCGGGGAGAGGTTCAAGCCTTGGACATTTTTAGGGACTTGATGCCTGGCGGGGATCTACCTGCCAGATTCCAGTACAACATTTGGGAAAGATTGGCCGGACTTGTTAACCAGTCTGACTTTTGCTTACAGCAGACCATGAACACTGCTTCTTTGTTGAGTACATGTCTTATTCCCATTTCTCATGCTCCAGGTGCACATGCCAAGAACACTGAATGGTTGCTCAAGCGTGTGTTTGGTCCATATCATAGGATCTCTTACATGACTTATGTACAATGGGGGACTCAAGTAAAAAAGACTCTGCCTGCTGACACAGTCACTCTGTACACGCCTCGAGTGGCAATCAGCCCGAACGCATCATGTGCCAGGATGACCTGTTGTGCCACAACCAAGGGGCAGAAACACCATTGCCTGAGCCCCGGAAAAGAGACTTGGACATGTAACCACCCAGAGACTATGAATTCTATGTATGCTCATATTGAATTCTATGTATGCTATCCAGGAAGCCCTGGATGATGAGTGAAGTTCAGAGACTGTTGAAAGCCAGAAACTTTGCTTTTAGAACTGGAGACCGGGTATTGTATAGTATACAAAGGGAAAGCCTGAAGAGGGGTATAAGGAAGGCAAAAGTTGTGTATAGAGGGAAAATTTAAGATCACCTGAGTAGTCACGACACCAGGCAAGTGTGGCAGGGGATCCAGCACCTTACTGAATACAAACACAGTAATTCATCGCCTGTAGAGAGCAGTGCTTCTCTGTGGAGGAGCTGAATACCTTCTTCGCCTGATTTGAGGTGACACCAGCAGTGGATACAGCAGTGTTGCCAGAGTTATCATCATACTTCCCTTAGGGAATGTTGCCAGGGTGGAAGAGGGAGAAGTGAGGCGAATATTAAAAGGGATAAACACGAGCAAGTCTATGGGTCCTGATGGAGTGGCTGGTAGGGCACTGAGAGACTGCTCAGAACAGCTGGCAGAAACTGTTATGAAGATTTTTAATCAGTCTTTGGCCCAAGCCACTGTCCCACCTTGTCTGAAATCCTCTACTATTATACCTCTGCCTAAAAAACCTAACATAGTCTGAATGACTTCCACCCTGTGGCGCTTACACCTGTCATAATGAAATGCTTTGAAAAGTTGGTGCGGAACCGTATTATGGCTTGTTTACCAGTTGGACGTGACCCTTGTCAATTTGCATATAAGAGAAAGAGATCCACGGAGGATGCTGTGGCTACATCCCTACATGCTGTTCTGACCCGTTTGGAGAAACAAGGGACTTATGCGAGACTGTTATTTGTAGATTTTAGTTCTGCTTTTAATACTATTCTTCCGCATAGACTAGTGCCCAAATTATTAGATCTAAGGCTTCCGCCATGCTTATGCAGGTGGATACTAGATTTTCTATCAGATTGTTCCCAACGGGTCAGGATGGGCTCTCATGTCTCTGCAGATCTCAGTATAAGTACAGGGATGCCACAGGAGTGTGTTGAGCCTGCTTCTGTACACGCTTTACACATATGATTGTGTTCCCAGTTACGCCAGCAATAAGATCATCAAGTTTGCAGATGACACAACGGTGGTGGGTCTGATTACTGCTGGAGAGGAGGAGTCGACTTACAGGAAGGAGGTTGAGATGCTGACGGAGTGGTGTGGGTAAAACAATTTATTCCTCAATGTAAAAAAGACAAAAGAGATCATTGTGGACTTTAGAAAATGCAAATTGAACATCCAGCCACTTATTATTGAAAGGAATTGTGTGGAACAGGTCTCGGTGTTTTGATTTCTGGGAATGGAGCTGTGGGATGATCTAACATGGGGAGCAAACACCAAAGATATGATTAAGAGAGCAAAGCAAAGGTTATACTTCTTGAGAATCCTCAGGAAGAACAATCTTTCAAAGGATCTGCTGTTGGCATTCTACTACTATACCATAGAGAGAGTGTTAACCTATGGTCTGTGTGTATAGTTTGGGAGTTGTACAGCTAGGGAAAGAACAATGCTGCCCAGGGTCATAAAGACTGCGGAGCGGATAATTGGGCATACTCTTCCCACTCTAGATCAAATCTATGCCACCAGGTGTTATAAGAAAGCTGTAGAGATTGTGCAAGATAGTACACACCCTGGAAATGATCTCTTTCAGCTTTTGCCTTCTAGAAGAAGGCATAGGGTCATAAAGAACAGGACCAGCCGCTCGAGAAATAGTTTCTACCCAAAAGCGGTTCTGGCTTTGAATGCAGTGCAATGCAGTCTATGAGGGAGCTTCTGTATATAGTTTTTAGAGTTTTAGAGTTTTTAGAGTTTCAGAGCTTTTTAGGGGTTAAATGTGTATATGTGGGGTGGGAGTATGTTGATAATTCTGTATAGTTGTATTTTGTTTAGGTTTTGTTGGGTTGTTAAGTGTTTTTTCTCTTCCAATCTCGTTGTTCTGTGCAGGACAATGACAATAAAGATTTGCAGGCGCACCCCCCCAATAACGGACTCAGACAACATTGAAAGTGGATAACAGCATAGGGCCACATTTATTGATTCAATGCCCTAATCCGAATTATAAATTTGTATTGGTAAAACGACCAATCATAATTCTTAAGGCAAGCAGGCCGAAGTAACACTGGTAAGGTACCACCCCAAAATTGCCAACGGCAATTGGTTACAATGTATCAATTTGTATCAATTTGTTTGTTGACAACAAACAAATTGTTGACCGTAGTCAATATCTAACTCATGACCCCACCCTCTGACTCGTATCCGTAAAATCACGGGGTGATGCATGCTGGCTAGCTATCGCCATCACCCCGTCGCCTGGTTCGTCGTTGACCGGACAACGTTTAACTAATTTGTTCCTGTCTAGTGTTGTCCAGTCAATTGCGAACCTGCCGGATACCTGTGGGTCATACTGTTTACCTTACCAGTGCTACCCGCCACACGGAGGGGCTTCAAAGAAGGCCTGACGCCCCCCCCAGACCGTCAGCTCGGTCAACAGGCCTGCTCGCCAATCACCCAACAGGAGGTCCATACCTCCTCGCGACAGATGGACCCCATCCCCTGCATACAAGTCGTAATTTCGTAGGCTAATAGCGGGGTGACGACTGACCCGTCCCCAAGCCTTGTCGGCAAGGAACCGCGCCACCGCCCCGTTGACCGCGCGCCTAGCGCGGTCAAGGGCCAGGAGGTCAATGCCCCCTCTATAAGAATGGTGCGGGATCATGTCCGACCAAACCAGGGTTGTGGCAGGCCAGACGTAGTGCAAGTAAGCAAGGTCCCCGCAAATCGCATGCTTGAGCGATAAGCCGGTGACCTGACCCAAATCATTGCCCCCAAGGTGTATGATGAGAATGTCAGGCGGGTCAGCACTCCTGCTGGAGAACAGGAAAGGCAGCAGCTCCCGCCACAACATCACAGGCTTACCATGCCATGTGAGACTGGCGTGTTCACCCAGTCCCAGTCGGGGTCCCCACTCTGTCGCCGCAGCGTAACGCACTGCCCTGTGCACATAGCTGTGGCCCACCAGCCATACTGTCACCGGTGTAACACGACACCCAGGGTCTGTAAGAAAATTAAGAATAAAGGGGGAAGGTAAGGTGATAGGATTGGTACTCACGGTGGAAGTGGGCGCACATAAAACTGAAAACAATGCGAGCCCCACCTCCCCATGCTGCGTATGTCAGCCCCGGAGTACCCAAAAGCAGCTGCTGTAGAGGCTGCCCCAATACGAAACGAATGTGTGCCATAACGGGCACCTGGTAGGCCCACCCTGGCGAGGGCTCTGCCTGTCACCTTCCAAAACTGAAATTTAGTAAGGGGAGACCCATCTTGGTGACAGAAAAACGGGCCATGGTGCATGCCACGCAGTGCCAGGAACTCCTGTAGGGCACCAACCGGACAGATGTCTGCCAAAGAACACCGTAGCAGTCTTACACCACTGCCTACGCCATGCTGATCTGACTTGGAGGAACGTATCCTCAACTGGGCCCAGTCTTTGGCAACATATACATCTCCGAGTTCCAGTGCCCTACAACTTGCATCCGCCTTAGACAGCATCACAAGTTCGCTGATGCGGAGCGCTCCAAAAAATGCCACCGTTGTGGCTGCATGAAAAAGGGCTGCCTCATAATGATCAAAACAGAGGCTTGGCCAGCCCCGGGCCAACTGGGTAAGAACCCCTGGGGCAATAGGGTGCCGATCGTCCGGGCAACGCCCTCGCTCGCGCACCCACCCCTCCAAAACATGTCTCACACGGAAGTCAGAGGTGCTGTCCACATGACCCCCCACTTTGGCCATAAAAGCCAGCGCCGAGAGCTTGGATGCTATGGTGCGAGGTGCGAGGCCGAGAGTGTGCAGGTGAACCATGAACCGCAGAACATGGTCAACCGGGATAGGCCAGGTCTCTGGCAGTTGAAATTGAGCAGCAAATGCCCTGAAAGAATTAAATGCTTGTTGATACGCCTTACGCGTGTGTGGCGCTAGTGACAGGCCAATCGCCCGGTTCACCTCTCCTTGCCAATGGTCCATATCTCGTCCGGGAGTGGCGAGGGAAATTCCTCCGCATCCGGGGCCAAGGCACGGAACCGGGAGATCTGCAGGCGGGACAAAGCGTCAGCAATATCATTATTAATCCCTGGGACATGCCTGGCTCTGAACAAAACGTTGAGGCGCAGGCAGCGCAGCACAAAATGGCGCACTAGGTCCATAACCCTGGGCGATTTGGAAGTCTGTGCATTAACAATGTGGACCACAGCAGCGTTGTCACACCAGAAATGCACGACCGAGTTGGCCCATTCCTCGCCCCATAGCATCAAAGCCCCTAGTATAGGAAAAAATTCAAGGTATGTGAGATCACGCAGGCGATCCGTGCCTGCCCAGGCCGGTGGCCACCCACCATAGGCCCACTTCCCATTGAAGTACATCCCATAACCCAGGGATCCTGAGGCATCAGACTGGATCTGAAAATTGGGGGATGCCAGGAGGTCAGACCTCCAAAATGAGACCCCACTGAACTCCCTCAGGAACTGTAACCAGACAAACATGTCTGCCCTGATACCCCGGGTAAGTCTAACTCTGTGGTGAGGCCTGGATAACCCTGCCATGGCGTTGCATAAGCGTCGAGCAAAAGCCCTGCCCGGAGCGACCACCCTGCAAGCGAAATTCAGGTGACCATGTAGCACCTGCAGTTCCCTCAGTGATGCCTTGCGCCTGGCCATCAACTCCGAGATAAGGGCCACTATCCTGGACACCTTATCCTCCGGTAACCTAGAAGCCTGCGCTAACGTGTCAATCTCCACCCCCAGGAATACTAGCTTGGTAGATGGGCCCTCGGTCTTTTCGGGCGCTAAAGGGACACCGAGTTCCTCCATTAGCGTCTGAAATGTGTTAAGGAGACGTGCGCACGTGTCCCAGCCCCGTTCACCCCCGAATAAAAAGTCATCCAGGTAATGGGCTACAGACCGGGACCCTGACCTGCGGACGAAAGCCCACTCTAAGAAGGTACTAAAGCGCTCATAGGCCGAGCATGATATGGAACAGCCAAAAGGCATGGCCTTATCAAAATAATATTCGCCCCGAAATTTGAAACCCAGCAACTCAAAGTCGCCCGGGTGCACCGGCAGGAGGCGAAAGGCCGACTTAATGTCGCACTTGGCCAGCAGGGCACCCGGGCCACACGAGCGCACCATGCGCAGCGCGTGGTCAAAAGACGTATACCTGACTGAACAAAGGTCATCAGGGATAGCGTCATTGACCGACCGGCCGGCTGGGTAGGATAAATGATGAATAAGGCGAAACTCGCCTTGAGACTTTTTGGGAACCAAACCTAGGGGCGACACCTTAAGGTTGGGGAACGGGGGTGAAGGGAAAGGGCCGGCGACCCAGCCCGCATCCAACTCCTTCCTGATACTGGCAGCAGCCACCTCCTCCCTCCCCTTGAGGGACAAAAGATTGGGGGCATCCTGAGGGGACCTATCACCCATGAAAGGGATGCGGAACCCGTACTTAAAGCCTTGAAGGAGATACTCCCCATCCTCCCCCTTCGGGTACACTGTGAGCCAATGCTCCAACATGTCCACCTTAATTGGGGAGGGGGCCTTTCGGTGAACCAGCTCCATCTGTGGCAGCCTTGCTAGCCCACTGTCCGCCCCTCCCTCTGCCCCGTGTCCCCCCAGGCCTGGGACAGGCAGAGGCTGCGTGGGGGCCCGAACATGTGGGACACTCATGCCGGTATTTGCAATTCTTCTTATTGCAGGAACCATTGGACGAGAAAGCCCAGCACAGCAGGCGGGCTGGAACCCCCTGCCCCGCCGCTTGGCGGGTAGCCTGTGCTGGGACAGCTCGCTGGACCGCATGTCCGCAATGGTATCTGTCTCCTGGGACGGGGCGCGTGGGTGTCATGTACAGAAGCCAAAGCCTCTGTCACGGCTCGTCCCACCTCATCTCCGGGTGGAGTGGAATCCGCATACGGAATTCCTCGTCATAAGCAAGCCACGAAGGGCCCGGGAAATCAACCATTGCCCTGTATATGTTGTCCAAATATTGGACCATCGGAATAGCCAACTCCGGCCGCGCCCTCAGATACACTGCCATGTAAATTAAATAAGCCGGCAGCCAGTTGGCCCAGGTACGTGGCGGTTTACGACGGCGCGCCTGCTCCTTATCCTTCTCATCCAGTCCCTCCCTTTCTTCCTTGGTGGGCTCTCTATTCAGGAGTGAGAAGATATCTACATACTCCCCCCGCCAAATCTTTTCTTTGGTTGTCTGTGCCAAGTGGTCACCCAGTGGCAAGGAGTACCCTGCAGTTGGCAAGGCCGAAAAAGGCACCACAGACACCGGGAAAGGGGCCTGAGCTAACCCAGCCACCCCCAGTACATTCCCCGGATTGTGAGAAAAACTACCCACCCCAGTGCCCTGGGTGGCAGTTACCGTCGCCGAGTGGAGTGCCGGCTGCTGTGCCACCGCACCACCCGAGCGAGGCCAAGGCCATTGAAAGGCTCCCCCCATAGAAGGAATATGTGTAGGTATACTGGCTTGGACCGCATACTCACATGCTGCACCCCCGCGGGCCGCCCCCACCGGGGGTTCCGGCCCACTGGGGGCGTCGGAGCTCACGACCGACGTAGAGCTCATCATCGGGGCCTGACCTGCACTCGTATGCTGGCTGGGGAGCTGCGGGGCAGTGGCCGAAGCCACGCCACCCGCCTGAGGCAGCTCAACCCTGCCTGCCGCCTGTTGTCCTCCCGCCAACGGCGCTGCAAAAGGGACGCCAAAAGGAGCCCCAGCCTGGCTGGCCCGAGCTAAAGACGCTTCGAGGGCCGCAAGGCGGGCCAGTAATGCCTGCACGTCGATCTGGGGCCAAGGGCCGGCCGGCCCGCCAAGTCCGGGCGCGGGTACAGGTCCCTGTACCCCAGGACCCGAATAAGGCCATTGCCCAATACCGAAGCCCGGTAGGGTCGGTGCAGGAACCTGCCAAGGTGGGGGGCCACACCACCCACCCAGGCTAGAAGGCCCAGGAGGAATAGAGGCAGGCCCAACAGGATGGGCAGAGGGAGTAGCGGTGTCCACCGCTCGCGGGCCGCGGGCCGAAGCCCCTGCCGCGCCCGCATTCTGGTCCCCCGCGTCCGGCCAAGGTGCGATAGACCCCATTCCGCCGGGGGCCTGGACAGGCGGCTGTTGGGGAGGTGCAGCTGTGGTCCTCCGACCCGGGTTGCGCCTCCTCACAGCTCGAGCCGCACTCGAAGCTGCCTTCTTCTTCGAAGGCATCTCAACGCAGGAGAGGGAATCCGAAAAGAAGATTCGCCGCCAAAAGGCTTCCCGTAAGGAGCGACGGAGACACAGGGGAAAAACTTCTCCGCTCCGTTGCTGAGGTAAAATGGCAGCGCGGCTGCCTCGTGGCCACCCCTTTTATAAGGGAGCTGGCCACGCCCTAAACTACCCGGATTCTTCGTCCTGTGGGGGGGCCCGCAAAGAGCGCGGCGGCCATTTTGGCGCCGCGCTTGCATTATCTATCTATCTATCTATTTTACCCACAGGTTGGTTCTTTACTTGTAATCAGCGCACATGGAACTATATAATTGCCAATGTCACTGATTCATATTGTTGTATCAGCCAGTTAACACTAATGCTCCCCAATAAGGATATGATTAAACCACACACTGTCACCCCAAAGCCAGCACGGTCCATTAGAGCTGTCCAGCTAGACGAGACATGCGATAGTGATATCAGGTTGCTTAGCAAGGCTGAGTATGTCTCGCTAGCGGCAAGCATTATAGGTGTGCCCGGTCACGCAGTAGGGAACACGCGCAGGATCAGCCAGCTGGCGTGTGCACTTGCCATAGCCATTAATCACATGTCACCGGCCATTGTTCTGCTTAATCGAGAGCAAGCCGAACTTCAGCATGCAGTTCTGGACAACAGAGCAGCCATCGACTACCTTCTGCTTTTGCACCATCTGGGGTACAAAACTGTTCACAACATGTGTTGTTTTAACCTCACTGACAATTCCCATAAAATCCAGAGTCAGATTGATGACCTGGACACCATAGTGAGACATATCAAGGAGGACACACAGTAGGGGTGGTGGGACACTCTCTGCTCCTGGGTTCCGTGGAGGTGGTTCCGAACAGCGCTTCAGGCTACTGCCGGCATTGTGATAGCGGGAATTGTGCTCTGCTGTTTCGCGCAGTGTATTCCCTCACACCTGTCAATTTGCACCCCACGGCAGAGACCCAGAGACCTTCTCACACCTCGTCAAATCATGCCCTGCATCCAAAAGGTTCTGAGCCAAGTTGCTTTACTTAATAGGAAAGGAGGGGATGTGGATGGCCCGTTTACACAATTGGCATAAACTCTTCCCACTGGGTCTGCTCGGCTGAGAAAACCACCTTGAGGACCATCCTGACCCAAAGGGAACAGAAAATGGCTATGGGCGATTAAATGATAGTGTTATTAATTCACCCACAAACTATGGCTGAATCAACCTGGTCAGATGCAGGCTGCTCCCACAAGGTGGCAAACTCTGATAAGCCCACACAATAGCATGACACATGACCTCAGGTCATGGGTAAGGTCAGTAGTAAATAAGCTGACCCCAAGGTAGACCCGGGGATATCCCGAGATAGAAGCGAGAACAATAGTCTTGCAAACCCCTAGCTTATCAGTAGAAACAGAACTTTCCTATGATGTCAAAACCCTCTCTGCATTGTCTTGAGTAACTTCTGTAACCCTGAGAATGTAACTTATTAATAAAGTTCCATGTCGGCAAAAGCCTTCTGTAAAGGATTCCCACGCACACTATCGGGGCAAGAGGTCAATAAATACCAGGCTCCCGACCCTGTTTGGGGCTGGACTTTGCTGCAGCCTTACCTCGCGTACCTTCCTTGAGTCCAACCACTCCAATCTCTGTGGGCCATTTCCGTGACCCAGCGGGCCATATCTGGTCCACCCGAACAAAAATTCAGATAGGAAGTCTGGGTATCACAAATATGTGTTTTTTTTTAAATCACAACCTCTGGTTTGGAAAGTAACTAGACAAAGAAGCCAAAGCATGCATCTGAAAATATCATCCCCATGCAGAATTCAAGTAAGCAAAGCTTGCTTGCTTACATTTGTGGTTAATAAAAAATGATGTAGTAAAACTCTTATATTATGTAGTTTATTGCCTGGGAACCTGCAAGTTTGATCAATTGTGATCCCTTTGCCTATGAACTTCAGCTTGGTACAGGGACCTTACATTTTCTCTCTTGACAAAGTCCTCTTTTGAGCAAAAAACAAACAAACCCAAAACAAAACAAAAAACCCTCTTTCCATGAGGTGCTGACAGTGGTGAGATCCCCTTTGCCCTCCCATAAAACTATATCTAAATAATGCACAGTAGATGAAAGTCCAGATGCCTTGTATTGTGCCCATTCTAAGAATGTGCTAAATTTCTCTAAATTTTGTTGTTGTTCGGTCGCACAGTCAATTCCGACCCTTTGCGACCCCATGGACCATTTTCCTCCAGGCACCTCTGTCTGACTCCTCCACCATTCTCCTCAGCCCACCAAGCTCTGTGCCCATTGTGTCCAAAATACCTTCTAGCCATCTCATCTTTGGATGCCCCCTTCTTCTCTTGACTTCCACCTTTCCCAGCATCAAGGCCTTCTCAAGTGAGTCCTACCTTCTCATTTGATGTCCAAAGTAATTTAGCTTCATCTTCACTATTTGTCCCTCCAATGAACAGTCAGGAATGATTTCTTCTAATATTGCCCTATTTGTTCTCTTTGCTGTCTAGGGGACTCTCAGTACTCTCCTCCAACACCACATCTCAAAGGCATCTATTCTTTTGTGCTCAGCCTTCCTAATGGTCCAGCTCTCACACCCATACATTACCACGGGGAATACCATTGCTTTGACTATGCGAATTTTTGTTTTCAAGGTGATGTCTCTGCTTTTCACTATAATCCCCAGGTTTCTCATAGCTTGTCTCCCCATAATCAGTCGTCTTTTTATTTCATGGCTACAGTCGCCATCTGCAGTGATCTTAGATCCCGGGAAAGTAAAATCTGTCACTGCTTCTACTTCTTCCCCATCTATTTCCCAGGGACTGATCGGACCTGTTGCCATTATCTTGGTTTTCTTGATATTAAGTCTCAAGCCGGCTTTTGCACTCTCCTCCTTCAATCCAATCAAGAGGATCTTTAGGTCCTCACTTTCTGCCATTAGGGGGTATTGTGTGCATATCTCAAATTGTTGATGTTTCTCCCAGCAATTTTAATCCCATATTGTGATTCCTCCATCCCTGCATTGTGCATTATGTGCTCTGTGTATAGATTGAATAAGCAGGGTGATAAAATGCAGCCTTGTCTTACTCCTTTTCCTATTCCAAACCACTATGTCTTTTCGTGTTCTGTCCTAACTGTTGCTTCTTGGTTCGTGTACAGATTTCTCATGAGGTGTTCTGGTATTCCCATCTCTTTAATTACTTGCCACATTTTGTTGTGGTCCACACAGTCAAAAGCCTTGGTGTAGTCAATAAAACAAAAGTAGACTTGTTTCTGGTATTCTTTTGTTTTCTCCATGATCCAACGTATGTTGGCAATGTGGTCTCTAGTCCCCCTGCCTCTTCTGAAACTGACCTGCACCTCTTGTAGTTCTCTCTCCACATGTTGCTGAAGTCTATCCTGTATTATTTCGAGCATCACCTTGCTGGCATGTGGGATGAGCACAATTGTTCGGTAATTTGAACATTCTTTGGCATTGCCTTTTTTTTTGCGATTGGAACGTACACTGATCTTTTCCAGTGCTGTGGCCACTGTTTTGTTTTCCAAATTTGCTGGCATATTGAATGCAGTAGTTTGATTCCATCATCTTTTAGGGCTTTGAAAAATTCAACTGGGATCCCATCATTTCCACTAGCTTTATTGTTTGCAGTGCTTTTTAGGGCTTTTCTGACTTCATTCTCCAGAATGTCTGGTTCAAGTTCAAATTTCTCATTATTGTTATTATCAGGAGTGTTGAGGTCCTTTTTGTATAGTTCCTCTGTGTACTCTTGCCATCTTTTTTTGATTTCTTCTGCTTCAGCTAACTCCTTTCCATCTTTGTCCCTCATCATGGTCATTTTTGCTTTAAATGTTCTCTTGATTTCCCCAATTTTTTTTGGAAAGATCTCTAGTCCTGCCTCTTTTGTTATTTTCCTCCATTTCTTTGCACTGTTCGTTCCGGTAGTTTTCCTTATCTCTCCTTGCTTTTCTTTGAAATTCTGTATTCAGGTGGTTGTATTTTTTTTCTTTCCCCTTGGACTTTTGCATTCCTTCATTCCTCTGCTATTTTAAGGGCCTCATCAGACAACCACTTTGCTTTCTTACGCTTCTTTTCTTTTGGTATGGTTTCTCTTGCTGCCTCCTGCATGATGTCCCACGTCTCTGTCCATAATTCTTCTGGTACTCTGTCTATCAGGTACAGGACATTAAATCTGTTCATGACCTCCACTGTGTATTCTTTAGGGATGTTGTGTAGGTAATATTATTGCTTTATTATTGTATTGTTGATTTATTGTGTTGTTTACCTGTATTATTGTACTATCATATTGTTATTATGTACACTGCTTTGAGTTGCCCGCTGGGTGAGTAAGCGGTATAGAAATTAAACTTGAAATGAAAATGAAATGAAATATCTGTCTGGTCTAATTGTTTTCCTCATTTTCTTTAGTCTAAGGCTGAATTTTGCGATCAGTAGGTTGTGATCTGAGCCACAGTCTGTTCCAGGTCTTTTTTTTCCTGACTGAATGGAGGTTCTCCATCTTTGACTGCAGAGTATGTAATCAATCTGATGCTGGCCATCTGGTGATGTCCATGTGTAAAGTTGCCTCTTGTGTTGCTGGCAGAGGGTGTTTGCTATGACTAGTGCATTCTCTTGGCAGAACTCTATCAATCTTTGCCCTGCTTCATTCTGTGTTCCAAGTTCGAACTTGCCTGTTATTCCATTTACTTTTTGATTTCCTACTTTGGCATTCCAATCTCCTAAGATAATGTGGACATCATTTCTTGGTGTCTGTTCTGTGAGGTGTTGTAGGTCCTCATAGAACTGATCAACTGTGGCTTCATCTGCACTAGTGGTTGGTGCATAGACTTGGATTACAGTGATATTGAAAGGTTTGCCTTGGATTCTGACTGACATCATTCTATCATTTTTGATGTTCTATCCCATTACTGCTTTCCTCAGTCTTTTGTTGACAATTATGGCTACTCCATTTTTTCTGAGGTTTTCTTGCCCACAGTAGTATATATGATGGTTTCCAGAGCTGAATTCACCCATCCCTGTCCATTTTAACTCACTGATGCCCAGGATGTCAATGCTTATTCTTTCCATCCCCTTTTTAACCACTTCCAGTTTTCCTTGATTCATAGATCTCACATTCCATGTCCCTATGCAGTATTGTTCCCTGCAACACTGTATTTCTCCTCCCCTTTCATGTCCCTCCCCCTTTTCAGATCTGTTGTGCTGAGCATCTCCTTGTTTTGCCTTTTGTTTTGGTCCATAAGGTTCTCTTAGCAAACTTTATGGCGTGCCTTGCCGGTCTCCACACCAGTCTTTTCCCATCACACATGTTATCACAGTTTAAACAGTTTAAAAACAAAGTATTATCATGCACAATATCACAGTTTATCACATAGTATCAAAGTAAAAGTTGAACTAATTAATGAAAGGGAAAGAAAGAAAGAAAGAAAGAAAAAGTCCACTATATCAAGTCTCTATGTAAAGTCAATTTCTTGTACAGTCACTATGTCAGTTGCTATAAGCCATCTATGTTTAGTCAATTGTATTATTTCAGTTCGATTACTTAGCCTTTGCATGCATGCAGCAGCTCTCACCACCCTTCGGCCGCATGGAGTTGGTCAAAGGCGCCGACTCAGGCCTCGCTGTGATGGTGGTTGTGAATGGTATCTCCTGGGGGTGGTCGGAGGTCTCCGGAAGGGTCTTTCTCTTTGGCCCCAGGTCTTTGGATGGGGAGGGAGGGGCATGATCCTTTACTCACCTCCCCTTGTGCCTCTCTGGGTGGCAAATGGGCAGCAGAGCTGGGCTTTTGTCTTTCTCCTGATGCCTTTTCCTTTTTCAAATGGCTACATTTCAGATTTAAAAGGCATTGTGCTAAATCTGAGTTTCAGAACAGAACATGCTGGATTACAGGAGGAGACTCCAGAGCTTCAAGGCCAAAGATGAGATGGCTAGATGGGATTGTAGACACAATGGGTACAGAGCTGGGAGTTCTGAGGGGGATGGTGGAGGACAGAGGCGCCTGGAGAACAATGGTCTATAGGGTCGCAAAGGGTCGGAATCGACTGTGCGACTGAACAACAACAATCTGTCCATCACTCCCTTATTGAAAGGTCAGTAGGAGGGGACACACAGCTCTCCAGTTGATACTGTAGCACAACCTGAATGAATTCTCTAAATTTAGAAAATTCTAAAGCTTTCTTTAGAATAGTCCTAACAGAAAATTTCTAGGGTTTGGTAAAGGCATGGTGCTAAATGGCCCTGCCAGGAAGCTCTTCCTTTGCAATCTTTTCCTTACAATATGTTCAAAACCTTTAATTAAACATAAATTTTCGGTAAGGGTGGCACTCCTCTGTCCCCCAAATGGAATGCAAAATCCCTACCTAAATGAGGTGAGGAAAGATGGATCCACTCGTTTAGGATAACTGGCAAGCAGCTCTATAATCCTATCCAGTCAAACTGGGCTGGGGCCGATTTGGAGTGCTGCCAATGGCACCCAGTTTTGGGGGCTGTGCTCCAACTTTGCCTACCTTACCTCTGGGATACAATGAAAAAGAATACTAACACCTCAACCTACTGCAGCGATCATCAGGCAAAGTGGAAGAAAGACCAGGTTAGAGAACTCTCAAGAGTTCTGGATGAGTGATGTTTGACCATCCAAAGCTGCAGACAAAGAATGCAAGATCTGCTTCCCCCTGCCTCTTACTGAATGGAAAAGGGTAAAGTCCTCCCTCCCTCCAGCCTTGCATTGCAGGTGCACCCACCCAAATAAAGACTCAGACACCGGTATTGGATTAAAGGCATCGGGCCACTTTTATTGAATAATGCCCTAGTCCGAATTATCACTTTCAATTGGTGTATCATCCAATTGTAATTATTTAAGGCAAGCAGGCCGCAGTTCCACCCTAAATGCCAATGGAAATTGGCTACATGTATCAATTTGTATCAATTTGTTTGTTGACACAAACAAATTGTTGACCGGAGTCAATATACTATCTACTGACCCCACCCTATGACATGTATCCATTCAAATATCAAGGTGATGCAGGCTGTGAAGCTCCTGACATCACCCCTTTCATAGTTCGCCCTTCACCGGCCAAACCTGTTTCCCCTGTACCTATCTACATGTTGGCCAGTCAATGCCAACCTGCCGGATACCTATGTGTCATAAACCTTTACCTTACCCAGTGCTACCCGCCAAAAGTGACCAAAGTCAACTTACCCCATATCTCAAACGCTAGCGACAGTGTGGGATGGGCGAAAAAGCAAGAACCAAAGGGCCAATGTAGGTTCAAGCAAAAAATTCCCACCCGGCCCCGAAGTGACCAGAAAATCACACTGTCCACTAGGGAGGGGGTGGAGGGGAATAACTTCTCCGTTCCGTCGCTTCGCAAAATGGCAGCCAGGCTGCCTCGTGGCCACCCCTTTTATGCAGGGGTGGCCACGCCCCCTAACTAACCTGGATAACCGAGTCCGGGTGGGTGGGCCCCCTGCAAAGAGTGTGGCGGCCATTTTGGCTCCATGCTTGCATTGTAGGCGCACCCACCCAAATAAAGACTCAGACACCGGTATTGGATTAAAGGCATCGGGCCACTTTTATTGAATAATGCCCTAGTCCGAATTATCACTTTCAATTGGTGTATCATCCAATTGTAATTCTTTAAGGCAAGAAGGCCGCAGTAGCACTGGTAAGGTTCTACCCTAAATGCCAATGGAAATTGGCTACATGTATCAATTTGTATCAATTTGTTTGTTGACACAAACAAATTGTTGACCGGAGTCAATATACTATCTACTGACCCCACCCTATGACGTGTATCCGTTCAAATATCAAGGTGATGCAGGCTGTGAAGCTCCTGACATCACCCCTTTCATAGTTCGCTCTTGACCGGCCAAACCTGTTTCCCCTGTACGTATCTATGTGTTGGCCAGTCAATGCAAACCTGCCGGATACCTATGTGTCATAAACCTTTACCTTACCCAGTGCTACCCGCCACACAGGGAGGCGTCCATGATGACTCACCGCCCCCTCCCAGAACGTCAGCTCGGTCACCAGGCCTGCTTGCACAACTTCCAGAAAGAGGTTCATACCTCTGGCCGACAGGTGGACCCCATTTCCTGCCTACAGGTCAATTTTTTTTTACAAGCCTATCCCTGGATGTCTACTGGCTGTCCCAAGCCATTCTCAGCAAGGATCCGGGCAACAGCCCTGTCCACTGACCACCGGGGATGGTCCAAACCACGGAGGACCATGTCTCCTCTAAAACGGTGTCTCGGCACGATGTTAGACCATGGCAACCATGTGTATGGCCATAAATGATGTAAAAAGGCCAGGTCACTGCACCTCGACATTTTAAGGAAAGGTCAGTGATCCGTGTGAGATCACCGCCGCCGAGGTGCAGCATAAGAACATCAGGCGGTCCAGCATCCCTGATGGACATTAGGAATGGCAACAGTTCCTGCCCTTTCCTGCCGCGCATACCATACCATCGCATACGTGTGGATACACATAGCCTGAGCTGGGGTCCACACTCTGTCACCGCAGCATATTCTGCCGCCCAGTGTACATAGCTGCCGCCCACCAGCCCCACTGCCACCGGTGTGCGGATGCACACAGGGTCTGTAAAAGAGAAAAAGGAAGTAAGGACATAACTAGGTACTCATACAGTGAGGGGACGTACATATAAGGGAAATACGTGCAAACCCCCCACGTGCCCACACATATCTGCCTCTGAGTACCCAAAACGCAGCCGCAGTCAACGCGACGCCTATCCTAAATGAATGGGTGCCATAACGGGCCCCACACTGTGAAGCGTGATACCAGTCACCCTACAGAACTTAAATTTGGTAAAGGAAGACCCATCATGGTGGCAGAAAAAACAGGGCAGGGTGCGCAGCAGGCACTGTCAAAACTGTATGTAGGGCACCAACTGGACAGATGTCAGTAATTGTACATAATAGCAGTTGACACCACTGCCTACTCCATGCTGATTGGCCTTTGAGGAACAAATCCTCCACTGAGCCCACACCTGGTTGATAGGAACATCTCTGTGTTCCAGTGCCCTACAAAAAACGTCCCCCTTCAACCATGGGACCAGCTCGCTGAGTCGTTGAGCTCCAGAAAAAGCTACAACGGTAGCTGCATGAAAAGAGACTCCTCCTACCTACTGCAACCTCATCTATGCCACCCTTGTGCAAGGTGGGTCATAATATCTGTGAGAATAGGGTGACGTGTGTCCGGGCGGTGGCCACGTACACGTGTCCACCCGTCATCATCTATGCCAACCTCATGCAAGGTGGGTAATAATCTCCGTGAGAATAGGGTGACGTGTGTCCGGCCGGCGGCCACGTACACGTGTCCACCTGTCTATTGCATGGCATATGCAAAAAACCCTCGCATAGTCAGGAAAAAAACCCGTGCCCTGGCCATGAATATCAAGGCGTAAAGCCTGGTGGCTATGGTGCATAGAGCCAATGCCAGATCATAAGGGCGGATGATACATTATAAAACCTAGGTGACCAATGGCGGCTACATGTTTGGGCAATTGCCTTTGCCCACAAAATACTCTAAAGCAAAGGAGTGGATGCTGATGCACCGTGCGCATGCGAGTTGCCAAGGCATGCCACTCGCCCGGTACACGTCTCCTTGCCAAATGACCATATCTCAGGCAGGAGTGGAGAGGGTAGTTCCCAAGCGTCTGTAGCACAGTCACGGAACTGGGAGATCTGCAGGCGGGATAAAGCATCAGCAATATCGTTATTAATGCCTGGCACATGTTTGGCCCTAAGGAGCACCTTAAAGCGAAGGACCCAAGCACAATAGGCGAGCTAAGGCCATGACTCCGGTGGCTTTAAACGTTTGGACACTGACAATGTGCATACCACAGCATTGCGACACCAACAGCAAGGCACAGAATTAAGCCATCTGTCCTCCCAGAGCCTAAAGGGGACCCAGAATTGAGAAAAAAATTTGGAAACATAAGATCGCGTAAGCGATCCGTGCCCTCCCATCCCTGGGGCCAATGACCATAGGCACACTGTCCTTAAATAAATCCCCCCACCCCAATGAGCCAGAGGCATCCGACTGTAGTAGGAACTGGGGCTGACCAAAAGCTCATGCCTCCAAAAGGAGACAGCATGAAAGTCCTGGGGAATGTGAGCCAAACCAACAGGTCCACTCGTAGACCCCTAATCAGCTGTACCCTGCGGTGTCGTTTATCAAGACCCGCCATAGTGTGTCCCAGACACCAGGCGAAGGCACTGCCTGGTGTTACCACTCTGCAGGCAAAGTTGATGTGGCCATGCATCACCTGCGACTCTCGGAGAGGCACCTTCCACCTGGCAACAGTGCCAGAGTGCAGCATGGGCCGCTCCCCTTGACCGACAATTCAGTCACCTGGCCCTATTGCACGTTATTCAAAAGAGAGGTGCATCCACTTGTTGACCGGTGAACCCCATCTCCAGAATTTTTTTATTTTTTTAATTTATTTTTCACGCTTATATACCGCCCACTCAGGTAACAACCCAACTCAGGGCGGTTTACATAGCGGACAGTAAATACATAAAAGACACATGATAAAAAAGTTAAAAGTTTAAAAAGTTATAAAAAAAACCCACCCCTAAAAGGTGCGCAAGAACCGAAGGGACCTTGGGGGAAGGCACACTTCTCTATACCAACCACCCAACGGTACCCCCATCCCCACCCGCACCCCAAACTTGGCCCACCAGCCAGGTCTTTAGTTCCTTCCTAAAGGGCAACAACTCCGTCTAACCCGGATAACCGAGTCCGGGTGGGTGGACCCCCCGCAAAGAGTGTGGCGGCCATCCCCATGTTGTCAAAGCAGCATACTGTGCCGCCCCAGTGCACAGAATTGTGGCCCACAAGCCACACTACTACCAGTGTGCGGAAACACATAGGGTCTGTAAAATCAGGAGGGGGAATAAAGGGCAGAACGAGGCACTCATTCAGTGAAGGGACGGACAGACAGAAAAAATTGGGCAAACCCCCACCTGCCCATGCAACATATGTCAGGCTCCAGGCACCCAAACGCAGCCACAGTTAATGCGGCGCCTAACCGGAAGGAATGGGTACCAATTCTAGTTCAGTAAGGGTAGACCTGGCTTGGTAGCAAACGACAGGCCAGGGCGTGAACCACGAGCTGCCACAAACACCTGTGGGGAAGCAACCGCCAGGCTAGTACCCTCTTACGGCTGATCGGCCCTTGAGGAGCGAAGCCTCCACAGAGCTCACTCCTAATCGAGCAGCACATAATCCATTTCGAGTGCCCTGCAAAAAGACGTTCCCTGTTGAAGATGGCAGCAGCTAACTTAATCTGAGAGCTCCAGATCAAGGGACAAATGTGGTTGCCTGAAAGTAGGCCCTCCATACGGAGCATAAGCGCTGCCATGTAGGAGTCATATATATTAACTACAAGTGCTAGCAGGGCTCATCGCTGGCATCTCAGGGTGAAGGGCGGCCCTCATCATAAGGTATTGATCTAAGCTAACTGTGACGGGCCAGGGAAAAACCACCACAGCCCGGTAATCATTGTCCAAGCACTGGACCATTGTGATGGCCAATCCAGGATGGGCCCTTACATATCCTGTCACAGATGCCCAATAGGCCGGTAACCAATTGGCGCATAGGGAGGCAGCTTACGGCAACGGGGCAACTCCTTGTCCCTGTCTTCCTGCCCCTCAATGCCCTCATCAGTGTGTTAACGTTGCAGGAGGGGAAAATGTGAATATATCCCCCAAGTCCCATAGTCTTGCTAACAGCCCAGGAGAAATGGTCACCCAGGGGTATAGAGTAACCGGCCGTTGGCAGAACCACCGTTGGCACGGATTAGAGTGAGTAAACGCATAATCGGCCCTTCAGGCCCCAGAGAAATTAAGTAAAACATAGGAGCGGTCACCCCAGTAAGAACCAGGATGTAATTGGCCTGTTGCGACCATGGCCACTATACCCCCCCAGCATGATGAGCTAGTGTCACAGGTGTGCTGATTTGACCAGGATACTCACTCGGTGCACCCCCACAGGCCGCCCCCACTGGGGGTTCCGGCCCGTGGTGGGCGTCGGAGCTCGCGATGGCCCTCGAGCTCTGTGTCCCTGTGCGTCCAGGCCGGATGGAGAGCCACGAGGCGCCAGCCTGCGCTGGCCTGATGGCCTTCAGCAGCTCAACCCTGTTGGCAGCCCGCTGCGCAGCCATGGCCGGCCTGTGGGCCGGAAACGCCGAGTTGGCACGCCCACCATCGAAGGTGGTGGAGCAATGTCCATTGATGCCCCCAGTGCCGAATTGCGGCCCGGAAAGCATCCACAGCATCTAACCCACCGGGACAAGGTGGGCCAGATGGGCCAGGTGGCCCAACTGGGTGATTGATGCTGGATAAACCCATGTGATAATCCTTGGCCAGAACAGGGGGATGCCCAGAAATCCGGCCCATGAAGTGCAGGAATGATGGCGGGGCGGAAACCCGCACTGTGCCCAAGTGGGCCGCTATACCCCAAGAGGGGCAAAGAAGCAGCAAGGGTAAGAACCCCAGTGGAGCAGGCCTGTGCCTGCCCAGTGGCACCCCCAAAAAATAATGGGATGGGCTGAGTCCCCCCAGGTGCGACCAAGGGGGCCGCCTGAGTAAGAGTATCCCTTCATGCAGTACTCAGGAATCGAACTGCTGACCTTCTGCCTCCCAGTCAGCCTCTTAGCCACCTGAGCCACTGCAGTCCGGTGCTGATCGGAGGAAGGGAAACCTCCGATCAGGGGTTTTAAAAGAGAGAGACACGTAAATGTCTCTCTCCTGAAAATAGTAACAAAAGGAGCCTCCAAAGAGGCAAGCAGGGGAGGAAGCGACGGAGCAAACTTCTCCGATCCGCCGCTTCGCAAAATGGCAGCCAGGCTGCCTCGTGGCCACCCCTTTTATGGAGGGGTGGCCACGCCCCCTAACTATCCCAGATGTCCGAGTCCGGGTGGGTGGGGCCTCCGCAAAGAGCGCGGCGGCCATTTTGGTGCCACGCTTGCATAGCAGCAGGATATTCAGAGGGGACATTAAAAGTAAAGGTTACTCTGTGTGTGTGTGTATTGCTGTAACATTGTGTAATATTATTAGGATCAGTACAATCCTCCATTTTTGTCTTCTTCTTCTTGGTCTTGAAGTATCGCGGGACTTGCATTTCTGCCTTAACTATGGAGTTATGTAAAGTCTTCACTTCGGTCCGATGACCTCCCAGTCACCCCACTCATCTCCCGTCCAATCCTGTTGTTTCCCGCCCAAATGTATCCATTCCCGATTGTATATATTTAGCAGTGCTGCACCATCACTCTCCATGTTCTGACTGCCTAATAAAATTGTTTGGCCCTGTTATGCTGGCTGCTTCACATTTCTACCAGAACATCAAATTGGGGACGAAGGTGTGATAATGGCATCCCATGCACCTACCTTAGCTCCATTCGATGTGGCCGCCCCTTAAAAATGGAACCTCTATGAGCGTCAGTTTTGGCACACCATGGCGGCCGAAAACATCGTCAACAATGGGCAGAAGTGTTCCTGTTTTCTCTTCCAGTGCAGCCTGGCCACCCTCGAACTCGCCATTCACTTTGTCATGCCCTGGGACATCGACACGGTTCCTTTGGCCAAAATTCTGGCGGCTCTTTGGACACACTTCCAACCGAAGGTATCCATCTTCCTAGCCTGGGTGGCATTCCACAGGCGTGACAAACGCCCTGGAGAGTCCATAGCTGATTACGCTGCTGCACTGAGGCTGGCTGCCGCCCCTTACCAGTGGGACAACCTGGAAGAAGTGCTGCGGGACCGCCTGCTCGCCAGAATGTGGGATGAGGAGACGCAACGCTGGCTCCTGGTCAGAGACGTCTTGACCTTTAAGTCGGTCCTCAGGGAGGCGTTGACGTCCAAGGCTGCAAGATCTGGCGTCAAGTCTTTAAAGCACGGACCTGCCGCCTCCGGGGGTTAGGAGTCCGCTGTGCAGGCCCGTGCACTGTTTGTTGCCCCACTCCTCTGCGTCTTCAGCGTCGCCAGCAACTACATCCACATCAGGGTCCGGGTCCAGCAATGAAGAGGGTGAGGTCCAGAAGGTCCAGAAGAGGAATACGGACAAGCACACAGTTGAGTGGGCCCATCACAGGTGCGACGGCTGTGGAGCAAGGCACGACCACCGACAGTGTCCATTCAATGTACGCTGACTGCCACCACTGTGGCAAGAAGGGCCATATTGCAAAGGTCTGCAGGCAGCACCAGATGCAAGTCCCGAATCAGCCCAGCCAACTGAGCCATAAAGGAGTGTCCACCTTGATGATCTCTGCAGCAGAGCCTTCTGTCTGCTGTGTGTCCAGCGTCTCCAACCATTTCTTTACAGAAGTCCAGCTGCACAGCATTCTGATAAAGATGGAGGTGGATTCTAGTATGTCCTACTCCATTTTGCCCCAGAGGGAGTTCCTGAGAATCCCCCCAAAATCGCACCCAAAATTGCAGGCTCTGAAGACGTCTCTCCAAGACATGCAGGGTTGCCAGATCCCAGTTCTGGAGGTGGGGGATTTTGCCGTTTTGTTCAAGAACATTGCAACAAAACTAGCTCTCATAGTTGTCAAATGAAGCACAAACTGTCCGGCATCAACGCCATCCATGCTGACCTGGTTCAGGACGTTTGTAATGCACACCCGGCAGTATTTAAAAAGGGACTTGGTAATTACGTGGAAACCCCCCCCCCCCCGTGTCTTTCAACCTGGACCCAGCCATGCAGCCTATTTGTCTCAAGCCTTTCAGGTGCCATTTGCCCTAAAGGACAAGATCGATGCTGAGTTGGACAAACTTGTTGGTCAGGGGATCTTGGTTCTGGTGGATTCCGTGGAATGGGAGACACCAATAGTGACTGCGATCAAATCCAATGGGGAGGTGAGGATATGCGCAGATTATAAATGTACTATCAACAAGGCCATTTGGCCTAATGCATACCTGGTGCTGGTAGTTAGCCACTTATTGGCTGCTTTACATGGGGGTAAATGTTTCACTAAATTGGACTTAGCACAGGCTTACCAGCAGTTATCTGTTACACCTGCTGCTGCTGCAGCCCAAAACATCATTACTCATAAGGGGGCCTTCAAGGTAACGCACCTTCTGTTTTGGGTGAATGCAGCTCCTGGTATATTCCAGCCACTTGTTGAATGTCTGTTAAAGGGTCTCCCCCGGGGTCCTCTCCTATTTCGATGACATTCTCATGACCGCTGGGAGCGAGTCCGAACTTGCTAACAGGTTAGACCAGGTGTTACAGGTTTTTGAAAATGAGGGGTTACATCTTAGAAAAGACAAATGTGTTTTCCTTGCATGGGAAGTAGAATTCCTTGGGTTTAAGATCACCCTCCCCCCAGGGGTCAAACCCTCCGATTCAAAGGTTGCTGCCATTTGCAATGCCCCCGTCCAACTGCAAAGCCTGAGTTGCAGTCTTTCCTGGGCCTGCTGAACTTTTATCACTCCTTCCTGCCCAGGAAGGTTTCTGTAGTGGAGCCATTACACCGTTTGCTAAAGAAGGATGCAGTCTGGTGGTGGGGGCAAAGCCAGGATCATGCATTTCGTGAGTTAAAAGAGCTTCTGTCTTCCGAAGCAGTCTTGACTCACTTCGATCCCAGGAAACCTGTGGTTCTTGTATGTGATGCTTCACTGGTGGGGGTGGGGGCTGTTCTCTGTCATGTTCTGGAAAATGGGAAGGAAGCCCCAATTGCATTCTATTCAAGGTCCCTAGCTAAGGCCGAGCACAACTATGCCCAGACCAACAGGGAGGCTCTGGCCATAGTTGCTGGAACAAAGAAGTTCCACAACTTCCTATACGGCAGGAATTTCACTATTGTAACAGACCACAAACCATTATTGGGGATTTTCATTACTTCTAAGCCCACTCCCCAAATTCTGTCCCCTCGCATGTTGTGCTGGGCCATTTTCTTAAATGCTTATCAGTTCACCCTGGTTTACCGTCCAAGTAAAGACATCAGCCATGCTGACGCATTTCATGGTCTCCGTTGGCAGACTTGGGAGAGCCCAATTGTGAGATTGAGCAAGATCATCAGGTGCTGCTAATCAAATCTCTCGATTTGCCCGCCATAGTGCCTTCAGACATTGCTAAGGCAATGGCAAAGGACAAACTTCTGTCTCAGGTTGTTTCTTGTGTTAAGAAAGGCTGGCCTACATCTTCCCCTGCTGAGGAGTTCAAAGTGCTCTTTAGAAATAGGTTTGAGCTTTTGCTCGAGAGAGGTTGCCTCCTGTGGGGCCAAAGGGTGGTCATTCCTGCAGTGTTATGTTCTAAGGTGCTCAGGCTTCAACACATTAGTCACCCTGGTATTGTGCTCTCCAAGGCCTTGGCTAGGAGCTATTTCTGGTGGCCCCAGGTAAACCAGGACATTGAACAATTGGTAGGCACTTGCCAAAGTTGCCAGAGTTCCCAACTCGAAGAGTCCTGGCTTCCCTCCTGGCCTGTGGACCATGGTCGCGAATACATGTTGTTTCACTGGTCCATTTTGGGGCACGCTTTTCCTACTAGTGGTCGACTCATTTTCAAAATGGTTGGAGGTTATTCCTATGCCCAGTACCTCTTCTGCGGTCACAATTAAGCAGATTTGGAGACTATTCAGTTGTTTTGGGCTGCCGGATGTGCTTGTGTCCAACAATGCCACAACTTTCACCTCTTTTGAATTCCAGGTGTTCCTCGAAAGGAATGCTATTCGGCATGTAACTTCTGCCCCAGTCCACCCTGCCACCAACGGTCAGGTGGAATGTCAGGTTCACACTACAAAAGAGGGACTTCACCACATGGGCTGGGGGGGGACATTGGTTTACAACTTTGCCAATTCCTCCTTTGCTACCAGACAACTCCCCTGGCATCAGGGCTGTCACCAAGCCGAGCTTTTAATGCACAGGAGACCAGTCTCACTGCTCGACCAGTTGGATCCTTCCAGGGTGGAGGATAGGGGTGTTAATGTTGAAATTGCTCATAAAAAGGTATTCTTGGCCAGAGATCCGGTACACTGTCAGAACTATGTGGCCACAGGTCCAGCTTGGATTCCAGGAGTTGTGGTGGAACAAACAGGAGCAGTGTCCTATCATGTCAAAACAGGTACTGGTTTGCTATGTCAGCGCCACGCCAACCAGCTCAGAGATAGGGTTACAGAGTTTCAAGAGGTACAAGGTGATACTACTCAGGGCAATTCCATGTTAGGGTCCTCCCCCACCTGCTTTTCCCAAGGGGGAGATGAGGAAGGCGGCTCGGCAATCAACTGTAATCCACAGCTTTCTAATTTGAGCCAGCCACAATTCCGCTGGAGGTTGTCAGCAAGCCGAGAGCAGGAGATGTGCCCTTTGAGTTACAGGATTGGGGGGAGTTTTCCGAGTGTTCCCCCACTTGTCCAGGCAAAAGGTGGGGCTTTAATTTCTCCCCAGAAGCCCCCCATGCTTCTATATTTGAGTCTACCTCAACTCCAACCCAAATGAGGCAAGTTTTTGTTGAGTCACCCCCTACTCAAACTTCTCAAAGGCAGGACTTTTTGTTGCGTTTTACCCCTCTGGATTCTAGCTTTGATTTCGAGTAATCCCCTGCTCATGCTTCATCCAAATGGGGTTATGATTTAGTTTGTCCCCTCCCTGGTTCCAACTCTAAATCAGGACAGTGCTCCCAAAATACAAATATTTCAGATAGGGCACCCAGTACAGTGTATCACTCAATGGAACCAAGCCTCCCTAGGACTTCTGAATACAGTCAGGTATCAGTACGGCCCAAAAGAGTCTGTGGGCCTCCACAATGGTTAAGGGACTTCGTCTCATCCTAGGGGGGGAGGGATGTTGTGTTTGTGTATATATATATATATTGCTGTAACAGTGTGTAATATTATTAGGATCAGTACGATCCTCCATTTTTGTCTTCTTCTTTTTGGTCTTAAAGTTTCGTGGGACTTGCATTTCTGCCTTAACTATGGAGTCATGTAAAGTCTTCACTCTGGTCCAATGACCTCCCAATCACCCCACTCCTCTCCCGTCCAGTCCTGTTGTTTCCCGCCCAAATGTATACATTCCCAATTGTATATATTTAGCAGTGCTACACCATCACTTTCCATGTTCTGACTGCCTAATAAAGTTGTTTGGCCCTGTTATGATGGCTGCTTCGCAGTTCTACCAGAACATCAAAGTTACCCTTGCTTGAAAGCCAATCACAGCCAACTCTAAAGTTTGTTGCTCATCTCTGTTTATAGCAAAAAAGGAAGTGCTGTCTGCATCTGCAGAATTTTCCGTGGTCATGTGGTAGGCATTATTAGACACAGAATCCTGTTTACTTTCCCACCGAAGGGCTACCTATTTCTTTATTTGCAAATTCTTGCTTTTGAACTGCTAAGTTGGCAGGAGCTAGGACAGAGATGGGAGCTTACTCCATCATGCAGGACTTGGGTCTCAAACTGCTGACCTGCTCACCTTCCACTCTTCAAGTTCATCGTCTTATCCACTAAGCCACCATAGTCCCCTTAGAGGGGACATTACATTTATGTTTATTTGTGTGTGTTGTAGCTTCTTCCAATTAATAGCCACATAATCAGGATTTCAAGGTGTGTGAGATATTTCAGGAGTGATTTTTACCAGTTTCACACACCCCAGTGAGTTTCCATGGCTGAGCAGGGATTTTAACCCATGTGTCCTGGGTTCTACCTGTAGTTCGTCACTCTGTTCACAATAAGAACATAAGAACAGCCTTGCTGGAACAGGCCACAGTCCATCCAGTCCAGCATTCTATCTCACACAGTGGTTCACCATTTGCTTCAGGGTATTTCCATGCAGATGCCTTCACCTGCTTAGGATTCCCTGGAAATGGGAAATAATGCACTGTCTCTCATCTGTGGCTTTACTTTAATTGATTACTAGCAATGCCCTATTGCTGCATGATTTAGAGTTCTATACATGCTGAGATCAGAAAAAAGCATGGGTAGGAATGCTATAGAAATTTGCTTTCAAAGTTTAAACTATTTATAACAGACAGAAAATGGCTGCAATCATCATGTGGATCAGAATGATTATCTTTAAATGTGCAGTGATTCTTTTCAGTGATTCTTCATTGTAAGCCTGACACAAACCTTATAAATAGGCTCACATGTGCATCAACTAACTTCTACATGTCTGAATTTATACATAACCATAATTAACACTAAATTTCTGGCATAAGGAAAAGAGTGGGTATTTGAGAGAGGGAGAAAGGGACTACTTTGCTTTATTTTTTTGTTTTTATTCATACAGGACAAATAATAATAAATAATCTCTCTATAGTTAGATACATTATGTTTTGTGAAGATGAGATGTGGCACAACAGCCAATTATGGTCATTAGCTTTTTTCTTGGTGTTTTGTGCTGGCATAGAAAATATATTTTAGAGAAGAGGATTTAAGGACATTTATTTATTTATTTAAAAAAATGATGTAGTAAAATTCTTATATTATCTAGTTTATTTAAATAAATGAAATAAAATTTAAGGACATGCATTTTACACTTTACTTCAATAGGTATTTAGCAATGGATTAGTAACTATTAATAAGCCTTTATCTTTGGCACCATGATAAGCTGCTTACACTTCTCTGAACTGTGATCTCTATGCCAGCTTCAAAGCTGCACCATTCTGTTGAAGCTAACAAACTATATGTCTATGCAAAGCTAGTATCCACTGATGAAACCTATCCTATCCCTACCAGCTATTATAATGTTTATTGGCCACTGTCTGTGTTGAGAATTCCTGTTGCTGTTTCTGGACCCATGTAGCTCAGTGCCACTTTTTAAAAAAGTTGTGCACTTCTCCAAAATAGAGGGACAGAACCAAATAAACTATTCAATTATGGACTTTTAAAGGGGTTTTGCCAACCCACCATGTAATGAAACATTGGTCTATGATGATTATGATACCTGGATAAAGATAGCTGCAGATACTGTATTGCACTAATTGACTTGTTCGGCAATCCTGAGTAAATGGACTTTTTGAAAATGACTGCCCTGTTCTTACCCATTAAACCTATAAAAGCAATTGTCACCAAATTGGTAAGTCTTAATAGTACTAAAAGCCCATTATAGGTCTTGTTTCAGGTTTACATGGAGCTGAAGAGAACATAGTCAGACACATTGCCTCCGGTTAGGAAACAGGAGATGTGTGTTCGTGAAACCTTTTGTAGGCAAAGTGAAATGCCAGGGATTTTAGTAGGTCAGTATAAAAACAGAAGGAGGGGAGATAAATTGTGTAGGAGGGAGCGAAGCAAACTAGATGGAAGTGAATGAGTAACATCTGAGATAAGCTCTCATCATGTCTGAAGAGCTTTTCTGGATGCATGCCAGCTTGAGAATGTAAAGCAGAGACAGCTCTGCTGATAACAGGGGATTATTTTAATCTGAGGTGCTGCTCACATCACCCTAGGACTTGGATTCCTTCCAGATCTTGGCCAGCAAAGTGAGCAAGCATTTGTAAGAAGCCACCAGAGGCAGCTTACAGAGAATGACATTCCATGTAAAGAGTCCTACAAGATATCAAGGTTAATTTAATCTATTAATCTATGTTGTTTATTCAAACCAGAAGGTTTCATGAGCCATGGTATTTTCCATCCTATAGTTTGGACAAAGTCCTACAGAGCATGTCCATAACTATTTTTGTTTAAATTATTTTAATAGTACAAATGTTTTGGACAATAGCAAGTATTTTTGACATTCAAACATGCTTTATTTGATACAGCTTTTGTGAATAAAGCTGGCTGGGTCAATTAGTAGATTTAGGTATCTGGCTGTGGAGCAAGAGGTTGGGAATTCGATTCCACACTGATCTTTCCGGGAGAAAAGCCAGTCTGTGTAGTAATGGGCAACCTGTCTCAGGGGCACCCAAGAAGATGACAATTGTAAACCCCTTCTGTGTATTCTCTACCTACAAATCCTTGGAAAGTGTTACCATGAATCAGAATTGATTTAAATGGCACATTACTGATAATTTACGAATGACAGACCACTTTATAAAGTGCAATTAATAGTGTCCACTCTGTAAAAGGTGATGCCAAATAAAATACAATTGTCTTCAAGGTGACCCAAAACTCAGTTGTATGTGCTGCTCGTACCTGTCAAGTTTCGGAAAATTTCTGTCAAACACCCGTATTTTACACTCTTTCCCACCGTCATCCCATATTAGTTAGACTGCAATTAGACTGGAGTTAGACTGCAGGCCAGCACAGGATAAGCATAGCTGTCCAGTTTCCCATTTTGGCCGAGAAATTTCCCTTATTTGACATAAATTTTCCGAAACTTGACAGGTATGGTGCTGCTGTGTGCTAAAAAGATGACCCACCTGGTGATGTCAGCAATGATAATGTCACACAAAAACATTAGAATGCAGTTGCATCATCCCTGTACTTGCAAAATATGAATAGTCTGATTCCATCCCAAATATTGTGTTAGATGGCAGTTAAAAGAAGTCATCATTGCACTAAAATAAGCAATCATTTTGAACTAAAAGTGGATATGTAATAATAAATATATTACAAACAGCAAAAATAATTAAGAGAAGTAACCAGAGAGTAAAAAGAACAAGGGAAATGATATATTATGGCAAATAGAGAGAGAGAGAGAATATTTTCCTATCAATAACTATATGAGTCACCATTTTTTAAAAGAGTTTGCTAACAGTTGTAGGAGTTCTTGGAGGAAACTGAAAGTCTGGATCTATTTTAATTGGGTTTAGGCAGCAGCATGGTAATGAAACAGCATTGGCCACCCTGCAAGATAATCTCATAAGGAACCGAGATAAGCATAACTGTTGGTTCTCCTAGATCATTCTGCAGTCTTTGATACAATCCTCCACAGTATCCTTCTGGGGAAACTATCCATTCTAGGGATCAAGGGCTAATTTTCTTCTGATCCTGTTTCTTTCTTGAAAAGTGTTACAATTAGATGCTACAATTTAAGGATGCTATCTCCACCCTTTGGGACCTCTGATATTGGGTCCCACAGGGTCAATCAATAATATCGACATGAAGCCACTGGGAGAAGTCATACAGAGATTTGGGGCTTGCTGTCACCAGTTCACTGATAACATGCAGCTCTGCAGGTGATGCTGTGCAGGTACTTGTGGACTGCCTAGCATTGGTAATGGACTGGATGAAGGCCAATAAAGAAATTAAATCCAGGTAAGATGGAGTACCTATTTTTAGGAGGATCAACATACCAGTTAGAGGGAAACATACCAGGCTTGGATGGGATTATTTATTTTATTTCTTTCATTGAATTCATATACTGCCATTCTCGCCATAAAGCCAAACAGGACAGAGAACAACAAAATTCTATACAAATAAAGGCAAAACTTTAAAGTATCACTAAAACATGCTAAAACATATAAGCAGCTTCCATTAAAATCAGAAAAAGAGATATGATGAACCAGAAAAATAATGAGCATTGGGTAGGGTATGGGAGAATGTTCCCTTTAAAATTACATTCCCCTGAAGAACCAGGTTCACAACTCCTGGACCCAGCAATTTATGTGGAGGTTCAAATATAAGTGGTGGCCAGAAGTATTTTCTATCAACTCCAGTTGATTGCAAAGTTTATTTATTTATTTAGATTCATATTGCCGCCCACTCACCGGGTGACTCAGGGTGGCTTACAATCGATACAACAGTACAGTAACAATCATAGTAATAGTGAAATACAACCCAACCCCCCAAACCCCCAAATACAGTACTACAAAACAAAACACAGACTATCTTCCCTCTGGCCATTGGTGGGGGCCTGGAGGTGGCGACAAGGTAACACACCACTGGACCACTGGCCAGTGGTGTGGATTTGCCTCCCACCCTCGGAAGAGGCAGAAGTTGGGCACACCTGGGGGTGTGCCTGGCCAGGGAAGAGGAAGAGCCAAGTCTGATTTTGAGGCTTGTCTTCCCCGAACCCTGGCCCAGTCCGGAGGTTTGTAGGCGAGCGAAAGTCAGCTCCAGTCGGGAGTCAGAGTGGCCAGCTGGCCGGGGGTGACAAGCGACTTTCACCCCACTCTCTCTGGCATGGGGGAGTGCTTGCGGGTGCCTTCCCCCAAAGGGTTGGTGCTGGTCAGGTGGATGGGGCGGTGGCACCTTGTCCAGGGCCCTCTGGCAGGGGGTGTTCAGTGTGGTGTGGGTTGGCTTGTCGGCTCCATTGTGGTGGCCTGCCTACAGCTGGCCTTGCTCCCTCTGGGCTTTGGGCCCTGAGTTTTTTAAAAGGCCAGGGCAAAGGGCATTGTTCTTGGCTCTAAGGGCCTCAACTGGATGCTCATTCATTACAGGCCCCTGTCACCATTTTGCACCCTGAGTCTTTAGAAAGGCTTGGGCATTGGTCCTGGCCCTAAGGGCCTCAACTGGGTGCTCATTCATTACAGGCCCCTGTTGCCATTTTGCACCGAGCCTCGTGGCTGGGCTGATTTTGGGACTGTCGGCAATCTTGCCCTCTGTTGCTGGGCAGATCCATTGTGTCAGCAGCCATTTTGTCTGGGCTGTCAGCCATATTAGAGGTGCTGACAGACATTTTTGCCCCTGCCACGTGTTGCTAGGCTTCCTTCGGGCCTTGTTGCCATCTACAACTGTTTGTCGCTCAGCAAATCATGAGGCCCAAGAAGGGGATGGAGGTGAGGACAGTCAAGTGCCCAGCCAGGAAGTGCACAAGCTCCCAGGCTAGTCTAGTGCCACCAAGCCCAGATAGGCCAGAGGTGGTGATTGGCCCTCTGGCTATGGCCGCACGCATCACGGCCTTGGAGGAGAACATAAGAACATAAAAACAGCCTTGCTAGAACAGGCCACAGCCCATTCAGTCCAGCATTCTGTCTCACACAGTGACTCACCATTTGCTTCAGGGTATTCCCAAGCAGATGCCTTCACCTGCTTAGGATTCCCTGGAAATGGCATTGAGAGATATCCTGCCTATCTCTTCAACCCAGAGGTTGTCCTTAGGTATCCATAATTATAGCTATTGATACCCTTGTCCTCCATGAACTTGTCTAATCCTTTCTTAAAGCTGTCAAGACTGACAGCTGTCACCACTTCTTCTGGCAGGGAGTTCCATAGACCTGTGATCCTCTGGTTGAAAAAGTACTTTCTCTTATTTGTTTGAGAACTAGCACCCAAACGTTTCATGGAGTCTCCCCTAGTTCTAGTGTTGTGTGATAGGGAAAACAGTTTTTCCTTATCTACTTTGTCCACACCGTGCATGATTTTATAAACTTCGATCAGGTCACCTCTTAGACGCCATCGTTCAAGAGTGAAAAGGCCCAACCGTTGCAGCGTCAGATGGTAAGGAAGGTGTCCAGTCCCCTAATCAGTTGCCCTCCTCTGCAGTTTTTCCAGCTCCATAATATCCTTCTGGAGGAATACTGTACACAGTATTCCAGATGGGGCCTCACCATAGATTTATAAAGAGGCAAAATGACACTTGCTGACTTATTTTCTATGCCCTTCCTAATGATCCCTAGCATTGAGTTTGCTTTTGAGTTTGAGTTTGCATTGAGTTTTAGCAGTGCTGAGCATACCTGTCAAGTTTGGGATTTAAAAATAAGGGAAATTTTGGCCATGCCCCTCTGTGGGTGTGGTCAAATCTGTGAGCGTGGCCAAAGCTGGCCATGTGACTTGCCTGGCTCTAGTCATGCCTGCCACATGACTATGAAAACGTCTGCAAACACAGACAGCACTGACTCTTTGGCTATAAATGGAGATGAACACTGCATCCTAGAGTCAGATATGACTGACTTTCGAGCAAGGGGAACCTTTACCTTTACCTATTGTTAGATCCAATGCTGCCTGTCATATCCGACTCTAGGGTTCAGTGCTCATTTCTGTTTATAGCCAAAGAGCCAAGCACTGCCTGTTTGTAGATGCTTCTGTGGACATGTGGCAGGCATGACTAGACACCAGAATGTTGTTACCTTTCCCACCATAGTGGTCTTTATTTATCTACTTGTAATTTCTTGCTTTTGAACTGCTAGGTTGCCAGGAGCTGGGACAGAGATGGGAGCTCAAACCGTCATGTCGGCCTTCCAGCTAACAAGGCGAGCTTCTTAAGCACTGATCTGCAGTGGCTCAAGTGGCTAAGGTGCTGACTGGAAGGTGGCAGGACAGCAACTCGATACCCGAGTACTGTAGGATGGAGTGACCTTTAGCCTCTGTCCCAGCTCCTGCCAACCTAGCAGTTCAAAAGCAAGAAAATTTAGGGAAACAAATAGGGTATCTGGATTAGTCCAAGCCCCTTCCCCTCATCTTCTTGTTTAAGCTTGAGTCCCACCAACATAGTGGGGCCTCCATCCCACCACACAGAAGTGGCTCTTCTTCTTCTGCCTCTTTTCTCCCATCTAGGCCATTATTTTTTCACCCTCAGGCATCTCTTTCCCTAGGGTCTACCTTATGTTTATCACACCACCACCTCATGATGTCATTATTTGTACTTTCACTGTTATTTTTGCAGTTCTGAAGACATTACCTGTATTATATTGAAATTTGTCTGTTTGAGTGATGACTAATCTATACAAAATGCATTCAAACCATGTCTCCCATTTCACTTTATATAATTGCAAGTAGATAAATAGGGAACACTTTGGTGGGAAGGTAAACAGTGTTCCGTGTGCTCCTGTGTCAAAGTCATGCCTGCTACATGACCATGGAAACATCTGCACAAGCACATAGCACTGGCACTTCAGCTTTGAAACAAAGATGAGCACTGAACCCTAGAGTCAGATACGACTGGCTTTCAAGCAAGGTTAAAGGAAAAGGTATCCCTTGGTTGAAAGCCAGTCATATCCGACTCTAGGATTCATTGGTCATCTCTGTTTAACCTGGTTCGTACCCTGGCCCCTCACCCACAACACACACACAAACATACACACCATCACTCTCCACACCCACACCTACCCACACAAAGGCGAGTCTCTCTCTCTCTCACACACACACACACACACACATAGAGAGAGCAAAGTAAGCAAAACAAAAAGATAAAGAGACTTACTTACACACAGACACAGACAGACAGACAGACAGACAGACACACACACACACACACACACACACACACACACACAGATGAAAGTAAACAAAACAAAAAGACATAGACTTACCCAGAAGGGGCAAGCGCCGGGGCATCCATGCTGGTCCTAGCCCAGGGCCAGCCACGTCGGGCAGCTCTTTTCTTCCTTTCCCCCTTCCTCTGAGTCCCCTCGCACGGGCCCATGGAGAAGTCAAAGGAACGGAAGAAGAGAGATGAAGGCTCCACCCCAAACCACCTTCTCTCTCCCCTTCCACAAGCAAAAAGCCACAGTGGCCTCTGGTGGCAGGAAAATAACTGCAGCTTTGGGATTTTTTTAAAAAAAGTGATATTATGGGAAAATTAATAAAATGGGAGGGAGCGGGAAGAGGGGTAAAATACGGGGTTTTCCCAGCCAATAAGGGATACTTGACAGGTCTGCTGCTGAGGCACACTGGGTTGACAGCTTCATTGAACTGTCCACCAGGAAACCAAGGTCCCTTTCCTGGTTTGTCACAAAAAGTTCAGACCCCATCAGTTTATAAATGTAATTGGGATTTTTGCCCCAACGTGCATCAGTCTGCACTTACTAGTGTTGAAGCTCATTTGCCACTGTTTTACCCACTCCCCCAGTGTCAAGAGATCCCTCTGGAACTCCTCACAATCTCTCACAGTTTTCACTACCCTGTATAATTTAGTGTCTTCAGCAAATTTGGCTACCTTGCTATTTACTCCTACTTCTAGGTTATTTATGAAGAGGTTGAAAAGCAGAGATTCCAGTACTGAGCTTTGGGGAATCCCACTCTTTACTTCCCTCCACTTGGAGAAGTGTCCATTTAGTGCTACCCTCTGTTTCCTGTCCCTTAGCCAGTTGCTGATCCAGGACAAGACCTTTCTCTTTATTCCATGGCTGGCAAATTTATTCAAGAGCCTTTGGTGCGGTACCTTGTCAAAAGCCTTCTGAAAGTCCAGATAAACAATGTCAACTGGATCGCCCTTGTCCACATGCTTGTTGACACTCTCAAAAAATTCCAACAGAATAGTGAGGCATGATTTGCCCTTGCAAAAGCCATGTTGGCTCTCCTTTAGCAGCGCCTTCTCTTCTATGTGCCTATTAATTCTATCTTTTAGGATGGTTTCCATCACTTTACCTGGGACACATGTCAAAATGACCGGTCAGTAATTTCCTGGATCAACCCTGGATCCTTTTTTGAAAATTGGTGTTACATTCACTGCCTTCCAGTCATCAGGCACACAGCCTGATTTGAGGGAAAGATTATATATTTTGGCTTGGAGATCATCTTTAAGTTCCCTAAGAACATGTGGATGGATGCCATCTGGTCCTGGTGATTTGTTAGCATTTAGTTCAACAAGACATGCAAGGACCTCTTCCCTGGTTATTTCTATCTGGCTTAATTTTTTGGTTTCCCTCCCTACAAAGATAGGCTCTTTTTTGGGCATCTGGTTTCTGTCTTCTGCAGTTAATACTGAAGCAAAGAATTCATTGAGTCTCTCTGCAATCTCTGTTTCCTCTTTAAGAAACCCCTTGCCTTCCATTGTCGTCTAATGGTCCAATGGCCTTCTTAGTTGGGTTCTTACTTCTAATGTACTTAAATAAGTCTTTGTTATTTCTCTGAGTGTTTTTAGCTATACACTCCTCCAAGTTTTGCTTTGCTTTCCTGATTGTTGCCTTGCATTTGTTCTGCCAGAATTTATGTTTCTGCCTGCTGTCCTCATTCTGACAAGCCTTCCATCTTCCAAATGAGAGTTTCCTCTTTAAGAAACCCCTTGCCTTCCATTGTCGTCTAATGGTCCAATGGCCTTCTTAGTTGGGTTCTTACTTCTAATGTACTTAAATAAGTCTTTGTTATTTCTCTGAGTGTTTTTAGCTATACACTCCTCCAAGTTTTGCTTTGCTTTCCTGATTGTTGCCTTGCATTTGTTCTGCCAGAATTTATGTTTCTGCCTGCTGTCCTCATTCTGACAAGCCTTCCATCTTCCAAATGAGATTTTCTTGCTTTTGATCACTTCCCCAACAGCTCCCATAAGCCACATCGGAGTCCTCTTGGACCTGGCAGTGCCCTTTTTCCTTTTGGGTATACATTCCAATTGGGCCTCTGTTATTGTTTTTGGCTGCCAGCTTCTCTTTATATATATATATATATATATATATATATATATATATATATATATATATATATATATATATATATATATATATATATATATATATATATATAATTAATTTTAAAGAAAAGACAAAATTACAAAAAACATACATAAACATAAGAAACAAATTATATTCATTGAAATACTTAAATTCCGTTATAATAGTATTGTAAAACAATATTACTCTAGAACCTTGTATTTATCAGATATTTTACAGTATGTCACATATTTTATCTAGAATTCCAACTTATTATATTAAATAATAATAATAATAATAATAATAACAACAACAATAATAATAATGATAATAATAACACCCAGTGATATATACATGCCATGAAGATCATTGTTTTGTTTTAATGACTCCAAAAACTCATATGTTGAGGTACTGGTTTGTCTCCTTTACCACATGTTAAAACATGTTCCACAAAAGGTCTCCATATTTCCCAAAATTTGTTTTCTTTCAAAATACCTTTCTTCACATTCAATTCACACGTCAATTTATCATTCAAGGCAATTTCCCACATTTCTTTATACCATTCGTCTATTTTCAATGTTAAATCACTCTTCCATTTCCTAGCTATACATAGTCTTAAAGCTGTTAACATTATAGATAGCAATTCTTTATTATTTGTACTCATACTTATATTATCCATTTCTGTCAATAGGGCGATACCTGAGTCCAGTTTAAAATCAACTCTAAAAATATCAGATACTTCTTTCTCGAATATTTTCCAAAAAGCATTTACCACTTTACAGCTCCACCACATATGCTCATATGTTCCATGATCGCTTTTACATCTCCAACAATTCTTTGTTTTACTATTATCCATTCGAAATAATTTAACTGGACTCAGGTACCACCTCCACAATATTTTATAATTATGCTCTTTTAATCTAACTGATAGATTCTTCATAACTCTTCTCCTCCATTTGCTTTTCCATTGGGATTCTAAAATTTTTATATTCAAATCTTCTCAAAACCTCTTGGGAGTTCTCATCCTTATTTAAAATATTGTATATTTTACTTACTAACCCTTTTATCCCCATTTCTCCTTTTCTTACTTTACAAATCAGCTCTTCAAATTCCGTTTTATCCCTCTGTAAGTTAGATCCATCTTTATAATTCTTCTCACATTTATTTATTAAAATTACTTGTAGCCAATTCAATTTCATTTGTTCAAATATTTCAGCTCTCAGTTCTAGATCGTCAGACATTTTTATCCAATCTTTCAACAAAAACACATCATTCCTCAACATTATATCTTTTATTCTTTTATCAATTTTAATGGGAAATGTCTTTATATCATCCATATCCATTATTGGAGAAATCCCTGGGGCAAATTTCCCTTTAATATTTCTCCAAACTGCTAACATTGCTTTTGTCAATTGATTGATTGTCTTTATCTTTACATCTTTGTCCAAAAAAATTGCATTGCCACTTCCTTGTAAATCCTTAATCTCTATTTCATCCCAAAAACTTCTGAACTGGCTATAATCTTAAGAATATTTTTTAATTGAAAAGCTCTATAATAATGTTTAATGTTTCGAAGGCCTAAACCACCTTCTTTTTGTGATACATACCATAAACTTTTTGTAATTCTTGGTCTTTTCCTTCCATTACAAAAAGTGTTTATTATAATCTGAAAATCCTTTAAATCTTTTTCCTTTAATTGAAGAGGGAGGACATCAAACAAAAAATTTATCTTTGGCAACAACTTCATCTTTCATAATGCAACCCTACCAAACCAGGACAAATTCAGCTTACCAAATTGCTTTATTTTCCGTTCAATTTCAGTTATTTGTTTATCATAGTTCAATTTCTTAAGATCTTCAATTTTATTTGAAATATTTATTCCTAAATATTTCACACTGTTTTTAATTTGTATATTATATTTTTCCCTAATCTTTTTTTGTTCTTCATCACCCACATTACAAAGAATTGCTTCTGATTTATCCCAGTTCACTTTCAATCCTGTCATTTCCTCAAAATCTCTCAAATGTGTATAAATTTGTTCCATTGCCCTCACGGGGTTTCTCATTATAATCATTGTGTCATATGCATATAAATTAATTTTTATTCCTTCAATTCCCTCAATCTTTTTATCATCTCTTATTAATGTTGCTAATAATTCCATAGCCATCACAAATAATATTGGTGATAATGGATATCCTTGTCTAGTCCCCGCTTCTAATTTAATGTCCTCTGTTAATACATCATTAACTTTAACCCTAGTTGTACCTTTCTGATATAACTGATCAATTAAATTTATAAATTTTGTACCAAAACCAAATTTTCTTATAATTTCTTTAATCGTAATCAATTGCAAAGAATCAAAAGCTTTAAAAATATCTAATGACAGTAATCCAATCCTTTCCCTTTTTTGCCCAGCAATATCTACCAAATCAATTACTCTTCTTGTAAGATCCGCCATATATCTATCCTTCATAAATCCTACTTGATCTTTGTTTATATATTCCTTCATGAATTCATTTAACCTATTTGCTAAAATTGCTGCAAAATTTTTTGCATCCTGATTTGTCAATGAAATTGGTCTATATGACTCTATCTTATCTAGATCTTTTCCCGGCTTAGGAATCAAAAAAATTACTGATCTGTACCACGAAATCGGTAATAGTCCACCATCTAGTATATAATTAAACAGCTTCAAAAGTCTCGGCACTACCGATTCTTTAAATTGTTTGTAGAATTCAGCTGTGAATCCATCTTCTCCGGAGCTTTATTTGTTTTCAACTTCTGTATCACTTCTTTTATCTCTTTCTCTGTTATTAAAGCATCCATTCTATCTTTATGATCATCTCTAATTTTAATTCCCTTCCAATTTTCTAAATATTCCCTTAATCGCCCTACTTTTATATTTTTCTCGGAATACAACTCTCGATAAAACTCCTTGACAATTTCTACCTTTTCCTTTGTTTTATTACACCTCACTCCATGCTGATTTATCAAAACACCTATTTCTCTCCTAATACTCTTTTCTTTCGCAGCTCTAGCTAGTAACTTTGAATTTTTATTACTATACTCAAAGTATTCCCTTTTTAAATATATCAAATCTTTTTTAACCTTTTCTATATCTTTGCCTATTAATTCCCTTTTCAATCTCTGTATATTTGCAAGTGTTTCTTTCTTCCCTGTTTTTATATGCTCCTCTTGAAGCTGCTTAATTTTTTCCTCAGTTTCTTCATACTTATCCTTTAACTGTTTATTTCTAATTCTGTTCAGCTTAATACATTCTCCTCTAAAAACCGACTTCATGGTATCCCAAACTATGTTATACGCCACTTCACCTGTATCATTCCATTGCCAATATTGATTCCAAATCATTTCTATATTTTCTTTGTTTTTGGGATCCCCAAACATTTTTGGATCATACCTCCAACTATTTTGTTTCTCTGCCTTCATTCCAACTCCTATTTGCATTAACATTTTTGCATGATCTGACTCTTTAAAAATTCCAACATCAATTTCCTCTATGTTTTTGAGTATATTATCTGTAACAAAAAAGTTATCTATTCTAGAATAGGAATTATGGACTTGCGAAAAATATGTATAACTTCTTTCTGAACCTTTAACTTCTCTCGACACATCTTTTAAACCTAAAAGTTTAATCCAATTATCTAATATTTTCATTTTTGATCTTACTCTATCTCTCGATACACTAGTACAGTCCATGCTACATCTAATTAAGTTAAAATCACCTGCTACTATCATTTTTCCAGTCTTCTCTTTTTTCAAGATATGATATACCTTGTCTAAAAATTTGCCTTGTTGGTCGTTTGGAGCATAGATATTCACAAGGGTTATTTCTTCATCATCAATCATACCTTTTACACTCAAAAATCTACCTTCCGGATCAGAAATACTTTTTGTTATGGTGAAACCCATTCTAGTTGAAATTAATATTGTGACCCCTCTTGCTTTTGAGGTACCATAAGCTTTTTCATAAATTTGTGTCCAAACTAAGAATAATTTATTCATGCTTTCCGATTTTTGACGTGTTTCTTGCAAAAAATTATATCTGGTCGATCTTTTCTGAGAGCTGATTCTAATCTTTTGCGTTTAACTTGAGAGCCAGTACCTTTCACATTCCACGTCAATATTTTAATGAACTTCATGGAAAACTTTCTGCAGAAACACCCTCTTTATTCTCATGACCTTCATGGACTGTGCATTTAACGAAGCATTCTATACCAATTAAACCCAACATTCAAAAATAGTAAAATACGATAAAAATATAAAAAGAGAAAAGAGAGAAAGAAAGAAAAGAAAAGAAAAGAAATAGAAGAGAAAAAAGAAAAAAACTGAAAAGTTAGAAAAATCTAGCCTTCTACACCCCTCTGTTTCCCTACCAAAAAGTTGCCTCTGCGAAAAATAAGTTTTCCCAAAGAGAGGGTGGTACACGGGTATGTACCTAAAGTACCAGCTACATACTCAAGTGCACTCTCTATTAATTTCAACTGAGTATCTATGTCAATAATTAATTATAAACATTCATCCCTCATCCAACTCCGTCACTTCAACCACACTCAATTCCCCCTGACTTTTCCCTCCTGCTGCACCACCCAATTCTTCCTCGATTTGCGTCGAAAATACTCCAAAAGGTCCATTCCCGAATCAATTGTGTGCATTTTTTTGCATAAAAAAATCTCACTTGTAATGGGAACCTCCAATAATAATTAATCCCTTGATCTCGAAGAATTTTTGTTGCGGGTTTCATTTTATACCTCCAATTTCGTTACTCAAAAGAAATATCATTGTAAACCTCCACATCATCACCATGAATTTTTAAAACTTCTGTTCCCTTTTGTTTTACATGTGCCATCACCTTCAATTTATCACCGGCATTTGCAAACTTAACTAAAACATTCCGAACTTTGCCCATTCTCTTTGAACCCAATCGAAATATATTAATTATGTCCTCGGCCACAAAATTTTTACCCATACTAAGATTATTCAACCAATCCAAAACTCAAATTTTCAACTGATCTGTTTTTCTCTCTGACAATTTTCTAATAACCAAATTCTGTTTTCTCATGGCCTCTTCCATCATGTCCACCCTCCTTTCCTGCACATCCATCTTGACATTATAATCATATTGTTTTTTCTGAATTTCTTTCACCTCCATTTTAATCATTTTTACATTTTTTTGGGTGGATACAATGGCTTTTCCCATATTATCAAAGTTGGCATCAGCTTTCTGGACAAATTCATTAAACATTGTTACAAGATTTTTATGAGACTCAGCCCTTATCTCCTCACTTCTTTGCATATGTGCTTCCATCTATTACCCAATTTTCCAAATTCAGTCATCAGCACAACTTCATCAAATTGTAGTGGAGAACTACCTGCCCTTTCTCTATTTTCTCTCTTTTCCTTTTCTTTTTTCCCTTCTGTTTTTTTTTTTTTGGTTTCACCACAAGGTCATCGTCTCCCACCTTTTTCCCATCATCTTTCTTAACTTGATCATCCATTTTTTTCCATAGTACCTTTCCCGCAAATTCACGCTATGAACCATATATTATTTATGCTCACAACAAGGAAGAAAAAGGAAACAGTCCTTCATAAATCACAATCCTCAAAGTACCAGTCTTTCTTCTTCTTCTTCTTTCTTCTCCTCTTTACTTCCTCTCTGCGCCACCCTTCCTCCTTCTTATTTTATAATCCAACAGACGTAGAAGAGAGAGGAAAAAAAACCCACTGAGAGGCAGATTCGAGGTGATACAGTTGCTTCTCCACGATGAAACAAACTTGCACAGGAGGTAAAGAAACTACTATATTAGAGTTAAAAAGTGACGGTATTCCAAAAAACAATAATCCAATGTAAGCAAAAGAGGTAATAATCAAATCAGCAGGCAAATAAAAATTTAAACCATTCAGAACCAAAAATTTAAAATTTAAAAAGAAGAAAACCACAAAGTAAAAAAACAATATAATCCAAACCGCGGCAGCGGTATCTGACGAGAATCCCCCACGCTTCTTCCTCTTTTCACAGACTTCCAGAGGCAAAAAAAAAAATCAGAATTCACATTACCTTCTTTTTCTTCCTTCCTCCTTATCAACCACTTTCTCAACAAAATTTTCTCTCTTTCAGCTTTTCCCAGCTCCCAATCTTATCCAGCCATTACTTCATAGAAACTCCTAAGTTTCGATTCCGTTTTGCCTCGCCGCCATTACTCTTTTCCTCCTTCACCACCACCTCTCCCAACACAGCTTCCGATCTCCTTTCCACGTTTGCTTATCCCGTCACACACCCTCCAAACTCATTTCATCATTCCGTCCTCCGCCACCAAAATATTTGGTAATCCTCTTTTTTTCCTTTCCATGGAGCCTCACTCTTTTAAGACAAAAACTGAGTCCCGTCTGACCCCAAGCGGCTCGTTTAGCACAGCTTGCACCGCACTGCACTTACCGCTCATTCGTCAGACTCCGACTCTGATAAAGTTCCAAAAGTTAAAACATTATGTCCGAGACTCCAAGTAACACTTTTCCGAAGGTTTTGATCCCACTTTTAGTAGAAAATCACGTTTATTACCACATTTCAGGTGCGAGCTGATCGAGATACATGCTACTCAGGCAGCATCCAAACCACGCCCCCGGCTGCCAGCTTATCTGATATATATGGGGGTCATGGTGCAGGCTTTCCCTGTGAAGGCATCACAGCTGATCCAGTATCTGGACATCATTTACCAGGTGCTCGTTGACTTCCTGTGCCAGGCATGGTTCCTTTATGACAAGAATTTTCATATACGTGCCATGGTCCAGCCCACCATGTGGTGGGACGAACCATTCCAGCTCCTCTGGCTGCAGTACATGACCCCATCATGCCCAGTGTCAGGAGACCGGTATGACTGTGGTCACCACATCCAGTGCCCTCTCCCACAGGCTGCTCCCCACCAGATGGTGTGGCAGGTGGTTCCACAATGCCTGACCTGCTGGGAGTTTGTTGCGCATGGGCACTGGAACCACAGACAGTGTAGGTTTCGACACACATACGCAATTTGCCATGGACCCCATGCCACCTCCACCTGCCCCAAGGCCAGATAGGGCCGGGGGCATGGGAGGGAACAAGGGGGGCAACAGGTCCCAGGGCACCCTCCAAAACAATCCAAATGGGGCCCGGCCCAATTAAGCTGTTAGTCCTTGAGCAGTGGCTGAGGGAGTACCCAAGTAGGAGGGATGCCACCTATCTGCTGGATGGCTTTACGCGGGGATTTAGGATCCAGGCAGAGAGCGAGCGCCATTCACAAATGGTGGATAATTTATGTTCGGTTGTGGGGATGGAGGATATAGTGCAGGAACACATCTTCAAGGAGGTTTCATTGGGCAGGTGGCTTGTCCGTTTGACCGTCCTCCATTTGTTAACCTCAGGGTGTCCCTATTGGGCTTGGCGTCCAAGAAGGCCCCCAGTGAGTACTGGCTCATACATCATCTTCCCTATCCAGAGGGGCAGTCAGTTCATGATGCCATCCCCCATGAACTTTGTTCAGTACAGTATGTGTCTCTGGACGCAGCCGTGGAAATGGTTCACTTATGTGGTCATGGTGCCTTAATGGCTAAGTGTGACATCAAGTTGGCCTTCCGCCTGCTGCTGGTTACACCCCTCTGATTTTCAATTGTTAGAGTTTTCCTTTGAGGGACAGTTTTTTGTTGACAGGGCACTGCCATTTGGCTGATCCATTTCTTCCGCTGCTTTTGAGTGCTTCAGTTCCTTTTTGGAGTGGGCGCTCAAACGCTGTGTGGGCTGGACCCATGTGGTCCATTATTTGGATGACTTCCTTTTATCTGGGCCGGCCGGGTAGTTGCCAACACTTGTTGGCTTCCTTCCAGGCCTTAGCAGAGGAGCTGGGTGTGCCTCTCGCCCTTGAAAAGATGGAGGGCCCATCCACCACCCTCACATTCCTTGGGGTTGAATTGGACACCATGACACAGACTTCGAGACTGCCCCGGGACAAACTGGTCACTTTGATGGGCAGGGTGGAGGAATGCTCCGCGGATAAAAGGCCACCCTCAAGGAGTTGCAGGAGCTTAACGGCCACCCGAACTTTCCCTGCAGGGTTGTGGCACTGGGCCAGGCCTTCTTATAGCGCCGCTGTGACTGCATGCGCGGCCTGGCCAAACCTTACCACCGGGCCAGGGTTATCGTGGGTGTGTGGGAGGACCTGAAGTTGTGGTGGACCTTTCTGAAAGACTTCAATGGGGTGTCCTTTTGGAGGGTGCCCCGGTCATTGGATGCCCAATTTCAGTTCCACTCTGATGCTTCCAGTGCCTTGGGGTATGAAATTTAGTTTTCTGGCTGCTGGTGTTGTGACTTGTGGCCTGTGCTCTGGGAATGCTTGGGTATCCTCCGGGACCTTACATTCCTGGAATTCTTCCCAATATTAGGGGCACTGTGGCTTTGGTTGGAGATTTGGGCCAATTCATTGGTACTGGCATGGTGCGACAATCTGGCCGTTGTTAACATTGTGAACGCCATGACCTCTAGATCCCCCAGAGTGATGTGCTTTGTGCGGGCATTTTTTTTACATCGCCTGAAATTTAACATACTATTCCAGGCGTGGCATATAACGGGCCTGGATAATTCTATCGCTGATGCCCTGTTCCACCAACAGATGGCTCAGTTCAAGCAGTTGATGCTGGGGGCGAGGGACCTGCCTGACCAGATGCCATTTGGAGCCTTGGTGGGTAGAGGTCAATAGGGCCATAGGGTTGTCGCTGGCTCCCAGGACGCGGAGTCTTTATGCCACGGCCTTCAGGGAGTTTGCACATTTCCGTGCAGAAGTGGGCTTGCAGGAGGACTGGCCCATCCCAGTTGCACATACACTGCAGTTTATTGTCATGCTGCAGGCCAGAGGATTGGTACCCAGGACGATCAGGGGCCATTTATCGGCCCTGACATTTCAGGCACGAGCAGTGGGGGTTGCAGACACTTTGAACGATTTTAGGATCAGGAAGGTGCTGGAACAGTGGTCACAGGAGCGTGGCCACCTTCCAGACACCAGGGCTCCTATTTCACCTGGCATGCTCTTACACCTCTCGCTGATGTGGGACCACATCTGCAATTCACCCTATGAGGTTGGTATGTTCCAGATGGCCTCTTTGACTGTCTTTTTCGGTGCCCTCAGGATCAGTGAGCTGGTCACTGATTCGAAGCAGGGCTTGTCCGGCAGAGCCCTGCAGATAGCTGATGTTACAGAACCAGGGGGTATGGTCTTGCTTCGGATTAGGTCATCTAAGACTGACCAGAGGGCCTCGGGGGTTGAGCTGGCTTTGGGCCCATGCTAATGTCAGGATCTGTGCCTGGTCAGAGCCCTGTCCACCTACATGCAGGAGTGTGTGTGTGTGTGTGGGGGGGGGGACGGCTCTGTTCCAGCATGTGGATGACACACCATTGACCAAGTATCAGTTCTGGACCATCACCAGTTCTGCACTGGTAGTGGTCGGCCTGACGGGTGTTCATTTTGGTACCCACTCATCCCACATTGGGACGGTCTCCATGGCCACTGCCCTTGGCTATTTGTCTGTGGACATTCAGAGGTTGGGACGCTGGGGCTCGAGCAAGTACAAGCTGTAGCAGCAGGCACCCTCACATTTTCTCTCTTGTTGCAGGGTACACCTGGGGAGACCGGAAGGCTTGCGTCCTGTTGGTGGCCCACAGTTACATCAACTGGGTGGCCCGGCATGCTGCTGGCCTTCCTGGGGGTACCAACCTGGGGTTGGACTCAGCAGCTGTGCTGGAGTGGAGGGGCTGGAGGGACATGACCTGGGGCGAGTTTCTTCCCTGTTTGTCTCCAGTTTTTGCAGGTTTACCCCAGATGTTGTGTTGATTCACCTTGGGGGGTAATGATTTGGGCAGGCTCAAAGAGGTGGCTGCCAGTTTGGCCATCCAGCGAGACTTGTCAGAAGTTAAGCAACGTTGGCCAGAGATACGCTTTGTTTGGTCCAATGTCATTCCGCAGAGGCGATGGCATGCCAACTGTGACCCCTGCCTCATTGACAAGGCCAGGAAAGGTGTGAACAAGGCAGTGGCCTGGTTCTTTGTCACTGGCATCGGCACTGTGGTGGAGCACCCTGAAATCCATGTGGAGCATGATGGCTTGTACCATGCAGATGGCGACCACCTTTCCAATTTGTGCCTGGACATGTTTTTGACTAGCCTGCGGAGGGGCATCCAGGCTAAGTTGGTCAGTCTGGTGGGGGCAAGCGGTGTATCTGGATAACCCCTTGCTGTGGCAGGTAGTGCATAGTTAAATGGTAGGTAAAGGCCTAGGATTATTGGGGAATTACATTGGGCATGTCAGTTGGCTGGAAGCTGGAAGACCTTTGGCTTCCGCTTCTGGGTGAGGAGCATGCTCAGTGGTTGAGGGATGTGCTGTTGGAATACAGCCTCAAGGCTTGAGAACAGCATTTACCATTATACCCGAATGGTGAACTGGGATGGGGACTGTTGAAGAACAGGACAATCCCCGTAAGCCGGTATTCAACTTGACATGAGATGAGAAGGTAGATCACCTTGGCTCCATCACTTAGAATCGTGCTACTCAGCCCCTACCGCAGGCAAACAGTTTAGTTTGAAGTTCATGTTAATAAAGTGGCCCTGAGTTTAATTCCAACACTGTGTCTGCCTTGTTATTCCGGGGGTTGGGGGGCAAAGTCCTCAGCCGCCTGTCAGGCCATCTGGATAAAAATGCCGAACAACAGTTGTTTGCTAATTAGTAATCTCAAAGATAGACATTGCAATGCTTTATATGTAGGATTGCCCTTGAAAATTGCATGGAAAATTCAGAAGGTTCAAAATGTGGCTGTCACACTGATTTCTAGGGCTACTACATTTGATTCAGTGCATCTTCCCTATCAGTTTCTATGCTTAGTTCAAGTTGCTGGTAATGACTTATTAATAACAATAGCAATTACAGTGATACCTCATACAACGTCCAAACGTCCAGAATCCTAGCCGCAATGCCTCATTCAACATCCAAATCCTTGCTGCGATGCCTCGTACAACGTCATTTCCATAGAGATACATTGTACTGTAACAGCACAGACTTCAGGGCAAAGTCAAGGAAACAGACAGGAAACTGACAGAACTTTAAGAAATCATTATTTAAAGGCTAAATATATTACAAAAAACATGTCAAACAACATGTCAAAAAATCCAAAAAATCTAAAAACCACTCCAAAACACTCTTCGCCTCGTGCAAAACCCACAAGAGCAATGCACACATGCATTCTGCCTTTTATACTGTCCAGGCACAATGCAACCTGGGAAAACCCCCAATGCCTCATACAAAGTTGCAGTGACTTTGTATGAGGCAACTTTTTTCAAGGAATTAGGCGATGTTGTACGAAGAGGATTTTGTACGAAGCGGATTTTGTATGAGATATTACTTACACTTATATATGGCCCCATAGCGCTTAGTCCACTCTCTGTGTGGTTCCAAGTTAATTAGCCTTTTGCCACCAACATGCAAGGGTATTCAGTGTACCAACCTTAGAAGATTGAGTCAACCTTGATCCCCCTCAAGATCAAACTCACAATGTTTTGGCTGCAGTGCAGTAGTTTAACCACTGTGACACCAGGGATCTCACCAGCCCGGAATGGTTTGAGACCTCAATACTTCAGTCATTGGAACAAATTACCTATGAAGATACATCAGGCTCCCTCCCTCCTTATATAAAGGAAACTGTTGAAGAAAAAACCTTTCAAAGTTCCCTTTAAAATACTGTTGAAGAAAGAACCTTTCAAAAATCCCTTTCAAATCCTTCAAATTATTATTATTATTTGATACATTTGTATACCACCTTTCTCGCTCTAGGGCGATTCAAAATGGTTCACAGCAAAATAATAAAGCCAATAAGAAGAAAATAAACACATGACTCATAACACATAAAATATGATGGAGCACAGCTCTACGTCTCTGATGGAGCCCAGCTCAACATCTCTGACAGAACCCAGGGCTCAACATCTCTGACGGAGCCCAGCTCGACATTTCTAACAGAACCTGGGGTTTGGGGAGAGACAACGGGTCCTCCGGCGATGGGGCAGCATCATTGTCTTTTCTAGCCCCCCGGAGCAGGTGAAGCTTGGGGATGGAGACATCGGTTGTACCTGCCTCCCATCTCCGAGCTGGTGGCTTGGGCTTGGAGAGAGGCAGCAAGCCCTTAGGCGGTGGGGCAGCGGCAGCGGCATCTTTTCTAGCCCCTGGAGCAGGAGACACTCAGGGGCAGAGATGTCAGTCACACCTGCCTCCCATCTCCAAGCGTGGGCTTGGAAAGTGGCAGAGATTCAATGCTGTTGATTGTAATTTTTAGTTTTTAATATTTTTTCCTTTTCCTCCCACCCTTTTTGGCTCATCTCCATTGGTATGTTATATGAAATATTATGCAATGTATATAAATATGACAAATTAAATTAAATTAATTAATTAAATCTCCTACAATAGGTCTTGCATTTATGGTGCTGCTTTTAAATTAAACAAAATGTTGTTGTTATGTGCCATCATGTCACCCGTTATTTAAGTCAGCCCTATGAATGAGCAATCTCCAACATGTTCTATCTTGCTTAGCTCTTGTAATAATTTTGTGCAAGAAATTATTCTAGGTTCAAATGATTTTTGCTGGAGAAACTCTGCTCAGGGGATGCTTGAATGAGGCTTCTTTCATGTTCCCAAGAGCTGAGACAGAGACAGACGCTCAATCCATCATGCAGTAACTGGGTTTCAAACTGCCGACTTGCCAGCCTTCCAGCTAACAGGGTGAGCTTATGAGCCACCACAGCCCCTGTAAACTAAAGCCTGTGGTTCCCCAAGGAATCAATCTATCTCCTGTTTGGTCTTCCTCTTTTCTTGCTGCCTTTAACCTTTCCTGTTTCCCCCCCAAGAGTCTTGTCTTCTCATGATGTTCCCAAACTAGGACAACCTCAATTTAATCATTTTTGCCTCCAGAGAAAGTTCAGGCTTGATTTGGTCAAGGACCCATTTGGCAGACCAGTGTATCTGCAAGGCTCTCCTCCAACATCATATTTCAAATGAATGATTTTTTTTTCTGTCAGATTTCTTAGTCTCCAGCTTTCACATAGGGTTTGGGAATACAAGAGCATGGATGACCTTGGTCTCCAGACACATCCTTATTTTGATGTTTTCTAATTCCTTTATTGCTGCCTTTCTGAAACTCAATCTTCCCCTGATTTCTTCATTGCAGTTTCCCACTTGGGTTTAGGGCTGAACCAACGTATAAATAATCTTTCACTACTGTATTTCAATTTATTCATTGTCAACTGGTTTGATCTAAGGTGATGACAGGAGGCTGGGTCGGGGCAATGATAAATGCGTCTCTGCGGGAAGGGGTGTTTCCTGCACCATTAGAACATACTTTGGTGTGCCCCCTTCTGAAGAAACCATCCCTTGACCCAGCTGTCCTTACCAACTACAGGCCGGTCTCCAACCTTCCCTTTTGGGGGGGAAGGTATTAGAAAAGGTGGTGGCATGCCAGCTGCAGGGTGTCCTGGATGAAGCGGATTATCTGGAGCCCTTTCAATCAGGATTCAGGCCCAGACATGGTACAGAGACGGCATTGGTCGCACTGATGGATGATATCTGGCAGGAGCGGAACGGCAGTCATCCATCCGTCCTTGCTCTCCTTGACCTCTCAGTGCCCTTCGATACTGTTGACCATGGTATCCTTCTGGAACGGCTCAAAGGATTGGGGATCCAGGGCACTGTGTTGTCCTGGTTTTCCTCTTTTCTGGAGGGCCGTACCCAGTCAGTGTGGTTGGAGAGTGAGAGGTCCAGCCCTAGGGTCCTCAAATATGGGGTGCCTCAGGGTTCGGTCCTCTTGCCTCTCCTATTTAACATCTACATGAAGCCGTTGGGTGAGATCATCCATTCCCATGGGGTGAGGTATCATCAATTTGCTGATGATATCCAGTTGTACATCTCAGCCCATGGTAATTCAGGTGTTGCTGTCAAAGTCCTATCTGGATGCCTGTAGGTCATTGGGGTCTGGATGGGGGACAATGTGTTACAACTGAATCCTGGCAAGACTGAGTGGCTATGGATTAGGGCCCCCGCACTATCTGGGGAGTTGCCACCTTTGGTACTGGGTTGGGCAGTGCTGCCCCAGTCAGACCCAGTGTGCAATCTGTGGGTCCTCCTGGATTCTCAACTGCTTCTGGAAGATCAGGTGGCAGCAATGGCCAGGAGGGCCTTTGCTCAATTTTGAGTAATCCACCAGTTGTGCCCACTCCTAGACCAGGACTCCTTACTCATGATCACTCATGCTCATACCTGTCAAGTTTTGGACATGAACATAAGGGAAATTTTAGGCCATGCCCCCCTCCAAGGCCACACACCCCCTCCCAGGCCATGCCCCCTCATCCCCAAAATCTAGGCACATCCAAGAGCCTAGAAGAGGAGGAGCCAGAAAGAAGTGTTGAGTTCCCCTGGTAGAGGAAGAACCACCCCATAGACACAACTGCTTCCCCTCACAGGAAAAAGGCAGCCAGCAAGCCAGGCTTACTATAATAATTCTATTCTCAATCCCCCCCCCTCCTATTCGACTGCATTTCATATTATGGTGATTTTTCATGGAACAGTTTTTTACACTTTAATCAGTTAATTGTCTACTGTCTTAGCATTTTGTGCCTTAATTTCATTTTTAAAAACTCTGTATTTAACAGCGTTCCGTGCGCTCCGGTGTCGTCATGCCAGCCACATGACCACGGAAACATCTGCAGAAGCAGACAGCGCTGGGCTCTTCGGCTTGGAAACAGAGATGAGCACTGCACCCTAGAGTCGGATGCGACTAGCTTTCAAGCAAGGGAAACCTTTACCTTTATTTTTTATTTAAGAGAAAACCACGGAAGTATGCTGTTTATATTGTATGCAAATATACTTGAAGCCATCTCTCCTGGGGAAGAGGGTGTTAAAGGGAAGTCAATGAGCCAACTGGCTTCAAGTTTGAAAATTAAATTAAATTAAATCTTCTGCAGCCATGATTTTTGTTTTCTTAATGTTGAACTGCAATTCTACTTTGACATCTTCTTCTTTCACTAAAAGTAATTTCAACTCATTGCTGCTTTCTGCCAGCAAGATGGTGTGATCTGCATTTCTTAAATTATTGAAGTTTCTTCCAGCCTTTCCTTATGATATGTTCTTTATGAACAAAAAAGGAATAAAATGCACTCTTGTCTGAAACTTCTTCCTATACATAACCCATTTTGTCTATCCATTTTCTGTCCAAAAATTAACTTCTTATCAGTATAAGTTATACATCATAGAATTATAAGGGGATGTGGTAGCTCAGTGGTTAAGAAGCTCACCTTGTAAACTGGAAGGACAGCAAATCAGCAGTTTGAGACCCAGGATCTGCATGATGATTTAAGCGCCTGTCTCTGTCCCAGCTCCTGCAAACTAGCAGTTCGAAAGCAAGAAATTGCAAATAGATAAATAGAGACCACTTTGGTGGGGAAAGATCTTGGGGACATGAAAGGAGCCTCATTTGGGCATCCCCTGAGTGGAGTTTCTCCAGCAAAAATCCTTTCAACCCAGAATAATTTCTGACACAAAATTATTATTAATATAGAATTATAGAATCACTGAATTGGAAGGGGGACTTTTAGGCCATCGAGTCCAAGCCCCTGCTCAATGCAGGAATCCAGATCAAAATGGATCTGACAGATGGTTGTCCAATTCTCTCTTGAATAATTTCAGTGTCGAAGCACTCACTACCCTCTTGAGGCAGTTGGCACCACTGTCGTACTGCTCTAATCGTTAAGATGTTTTCCCTGATATTCATGTTATATCTGGCTTCCTTTAGTTTGAGCCCATTATTATGTGTCCTGCACTCTTGGATGACCGAGAACCATTTCTTTCAGAACAGACCACATACTCTCTTGATCCACACAGTCAAAGGCTTGCTGTAGCATAAGCATCCATCTTTTTATTTCCTTGGTGCACTCCTGTAGTGAGTGAATATTTGTAATATGATATCAAGCACCTCTTCTTTTTCAGAATCCAGCTTGAACACCAGCCGTTTCTCATTTCATAAGGTTAAAGCCTTTGTTAAATGTTGAACATCATTTTTCTTCCATGGGAACCAGAGCAATGGTCCTATATTTACTGCAATTCTTGGCATCTAGTTTCTTGAGGATTGGAATGTATATTGAATGCTTTCAGTCTATCAGTCATTGGTTTTCACCATATTTGTTGATATACTTGTTAAATTTTTGACAGATTTGACTGTTATTAAAGGTTTAGTCATAATTTGCTTTCAAAGCAGTGGAGCCTGTAATGTTACTAATTCTCATCCTTATATTTCTCAACTTTGGAAGGGCCAAAACGAACCAGGGATGCATCCCATGCAAAACAAATCTGTATGCACACTTTCTCATTCTAGTCATAGGCTATGAATTCTACTTATAGATCCATCTTTTGGAGTACAGAAACAAAATCTAGAGATTGTCTACATTTTCTGTTTTTGGAGTGGTTTGGTGCAACTCAAATTACTGTGTTCCCATATGGGAAACATTGGATTCCTCCAACCTACAAAATTGGAAACCCCTGCTAAGGGATTCTGTTATTCTGAGGTGAACTAATTTCAGCCTGTTCCAAATGAGTGTGTTTACTTGGGATAGGTAAACTAGATACTTCCATGTTATAAGCAGCCTTTCTTCTGCTTCCAGTATAAACATCCAGCTGACAGCAATTGATGGCTATTTTAAATTGACTATTTATCCTGATCATCTGCAATTTTTATTGTATAGAAAAATATTTTTCTATATGATCATCATTGCACCACATAACTTCAGTAAGAGCAAAATAATTCCTATTTCTGTGTACTGCTAATTAAGAAACTGGCCACAGCTGTGGTGAAACTTTACATGTACTGGAGCCTCCAGAAACGCTGACTACATCTATGCTATCAACATCATCAGAAATGTTGTTTGAAACAGAAGTTGAAGGTGTTGGACATTTAACAAGCATACTAAACTTGCAATAGCAATGTCAGCTCCAGCCCCTCTAGATTTAGAAAGTTAAAATCAGAAGTCTGACAATGCCACCACCAACATTTAGTATTCATAAGTTGCATTTAATTCTGCAATGTGTCATATCATACCTTATTTCAGTAAGCCTACATCAACCTCAAAAAACCAACAAATTAGTTAAATATGGTCCCAAATTTATTACAGGTGGAGAAAGACTGTAGTTGAGAGAGAAGTCTCAAGAGCTTAGAAGGATCATTCTTTTGGACTATGAAGAGTAGCCTGCTCTTTGGACTACACTGTCATGGGCTCTTCTAGCTCCCCCTTTATAATAATCCAAATACAGGGGTTGTTTCCATATCTCATGAGATTTTCTCATCCCATGATAAGCATTCTTCTTGCATGTCCACTTCCTGAAGACTCCAAATAGGCTCTCAACTCCATCTTTAGCCACCCCTTTCCCCCATTATATGATTAGTACTAAGTTTGAGGAGGTGATTCTTTCTTGGTCTCTGTGTACGTCATGCAGTTAAGCTTACAAAATAGTAACTTGCATGGTTGCTGTGTTACTAATGCAATGCCATAAATCCACTGGTTCATCTCCGAAAGATAAGGGTTCCCTTGGCATGGAAAAGTGAGCCATTCACATTTGAAACACAACATAAATATTAATTCTAAATTAGCAGCACATGCTGAAGATATCCTTTGGCATAATATGCCCAAATCTGTGATAATTATGTCAAAATGGAAGCTATTATAAATAGTAATTAATAACAGCAGTCTACAAGTAGGTTTGCTCAGCAGCTTCTCCTTTGACGATGTTATGAAAAGCAGGAACAAAACGTGAGCCCGATCCAGCAAGGCACATCATGAGCCCTAAGGGGCCTTTTCCAGTGGTGAGTTGCATTACCATCCCCTACATGTGTTGCAAACATTGTAGGTTTTATTTGTGTTTAAATCTCACTACATTTTTTTAAAAGCCAAAAACAATATAATTGCTGATTTCTCACAGCTGTTCAATCTAATTTACTTCTTAATGGTCTATTTGCATAGCAGAATTTGCATTTCCCCCCCACAAAGAATGCTATGGCTTCACCTGCTCTACTTCACCTAAGACACCAGCAACTGGAGACCAAAGGAAAAGTAGGTGGGAAGATTCTTTCCTCTGAATTACCTGATAATGAAAGTAAGATCCTCTTGTGGAAAGGAAGGGTCTGGCTGGGTGAGGAAAATATGTACAGGGGTACCCCGGATAAAGTCTGATTTGGATAAAGTCTGATTTGGATAAAGTCATGGTTTTCATGCACATATGATGCATCACATAAAGCCCAAAACCACTTAAAAATGGATGTTATCTGAGGTATTTGGTATAGGAACCTTGGATAAAGTCAATTTTTGGACATTATCCAATGCATTGCCCATTTAATTTGGATAAAGTCCAAACTCGGATAAAGTCCAAACTTGTGGAGCAGAGTTTGGACTTTATCCGAGGTGCTTCTGTACCAGAAACTGAAAATATATTATTTTCTGTCTTTTCAGGGTAGGACAACTCAGTAAAATTAATTTTTCAGGTTTGATGCTATCACTTTGCCTCTCTCCTGGTAAAACCTCATTCATTCTGTGTAATGTGACAGGCAACTGCAATGATAGAAGCTGTCACACTGCATCTTATCAAACTGTAACATCACTCTAACATAACGATCCTCTTATTGACTTGGGCCTAGCCCAAATGCAACTGATCACAGATAATGTTACAAGGCATTACTTTCTACCTTGAGGGAAAGGATCAAAATAACACAAAGTGAGAAGCTGACTCTTGAGTTTCGAATGTGTGTTGTGAGAGTTTCCCACTCCTCTCTTCCTATGCAACAAGAGTGTGCATAATTTATTGCATATTTTAGCTGAGCTTCAAGACTTCATTCCTTGGGTGACAGCTGTCATTTTAAAGATGACTCATTACACTTATTTTCAGAGTCCCCAACAGATGGATAGGTCTTTATTTCCCTGGGAATTTTGACAGGTTATGATTTTCAGCAGCTTTTAATCATACGACCCAATATATATGCATCTGTCAATTACTTTCTTCAATAATGTTAATGATATTGCAATTGGAAGATGATAAAGAACATCTCCCTTCACCTTAAAGGGAACTTTTTCTATAGGAAAGACAGGGAAGGAAAAAAAAAGCTCAAGTAATGAATGAAGACACCAGCCTGTGTAATAATGACAGGAATCCTTACATTCAATGCTACAAAAGTTTTTTTGGTAGTCATCCAAGCAACATTTTAAAAAAGAGAAACCGTTGAAATTGCAGTGGATATAACATGGCAGATAAAATTACCTACATAATTAAAACAGAAGTCACTGTACCCACAAATAGGAAGAAGGAAAAGTAGCAGAGCAGAGTTAGAAGATACAAGAACATGCCCACATATAGGTAATATTTATGATGAGTTGCAATGTTTCTGAGGTTTCCTAATTAAGCAAGAGTTACAAACAACAATCATATCTAATCAGCATAATCATTTCCTGCATAGCACACTCTGTAGTGTTCAAATTATGCCTGCAAACATGGGCCTGCCAAGCAATACATGTAGTCAACCTGTCAGGTATGGTGATTTGCAATGTGCAAAATAATGTGCCTTAATTTTGTTCTTCTGGATGTAGCAGGCTTCTATTGGGAAATTAGCTAAAAGTTCAGTAGTCTAGTAGAAGGAAATGCCAGGGCAGTAGAATGCTAAGACTTTTTTTGGCTTAAGAATGATTATTTCATCTGCCAAGCAACCAAAATACTAAGCCAACGAGTGAAGCAATCACAAGCCTTTCAAGTTCAGTGACAGGTCGGCATAAAATTGGAGAATGAAGTAAGTGGTCGACCTGGACTCTTTGTAAAGAAAACAAACCAGGAAAGGAGGTTGCAAGAGAAGATATAGTCCTTTGAGGGCCTGAAATGGGTGTGCACAATTTTTAGACCTCTGAAAGTTGCCCACCCCTGCCAGGAATGATAACCATGATCAGAAAGGAGGTTTTTTCCAAGATGAGATTTGCCCCTGCACTCCAGCTGAACTGACCTTTATGATTTTATATGATTTGTGGTGGACATAACTTATCATCAACCCACAGTAGCAGGGTGCAAATGCCCCCTTTTTAGAACTGACTTGTAGAATGTATTTTTACCAGCAAAATGTCATCGCTGTATAATTGGTATCACTGCTCTATAATGGTATGTAGGCAAAAGGATAAGAAATCCTGCCACCATTTTCCCATTCAAACTTTGTCTTTTGCAGTTTTTCTTATTTTCTTAAAATGGTGCTGGGGCTTTATTAGACGCATCCCAAAATTTGTATTGGTCATATAGCTGCCTCTGTGGCATTCTTCTTGGAAGATACCATTCAGAATGTATTCTCACACCTTGTCACAGGCACCAATAAATTTATTTTTCAGAAGTTTGTTTGTTGCAGGCTAGGTCTCAGTTCAAGTGGTCCTACTTGGTGCTTAGAATAATTTCAGCATTTTAACAACATTTCTTAAATGAATCTTATTAGAAATGGTGATTCAAGAGGAGAAATGTTGTTAGATGGTCCCAGATTCAAATCCTGGCCCATCTCAATGCTATGGCCATATTACTGATTTCAATGCCATTTTTCCTATCTGTCATGTGGGAATGTTAATAGTTTTCTCTTTTCATGTTTTCTGCTACCTAGCTTGGAGGGCGAACCTGACTGCCACTTCCAAAGTCTTTGCCCAATACATCTGAGCCCATGTTACCCGTGTTAGACCCAACATGTTTGTTTAGTTAGTTCTGGCATTATGAGCTGTGGTTAAAAATTTTCTCAATATGTCATGGATTCTAGAGTTTTGTTATCTTGGAACACAGTTGGGACTGAAGAGAAGTGGCCATCATTTAAAGACAGAATGCTTGTTTTGAAACTCAAAGGCCATATAAAAACAATAAAACCCATGCATTAAGGATAAAATCCTGTTCAAGCTAGCCAATCATAAAGTTACACCTGTGGAAGTGGGCTGGAAATATTTCCGTGGTCATGTGGCAGGCATGACTAGACACTGGAACACAAAGAATGCTATACTAATAGGCTATTTATGGTTGTTCACAATATTTTTGTTTATTCCACAAGTATTCAGAAATGAAAGACATACCAAATGTAGGCTAACTTCAAAGCAGGAGGAGAGTGACTACTGCTCTATCAGCTAGCTACAGCATTAGAGGCAAATTTTGGCTGTGCCACTAAGTACCACAACCCACAACCCACCCCAGTATTGTTACTGCATTTAAATTTTCAAACAAATTTTTCTTTCTACTCCACTTCCAACCATATAGTGGTATGTGAATGTTTGGGGCCCCAAACTTTATGCCTCTGAAGTGTATCTGAAGTACATGAGCAAAAACTCACACTATGTCATGCCAGCCAGGAGGGAGGAGGGGCTTTACCCTCTGTCCATTCAGGAAGAGACAGAGGTAGCAGTGGATGCTCTTACATCACAGCTTGCTGGTTGTGAGGCGAGGCTTGAGGGCCATTTGTCTAGATCAGTGGTTCCCAACCTTTTTTTGGCCATGCCCCATATAAGCAACTCAAAAATCCCGATGCCTCCCTGTGATATATAATCAAAAATGAACTCCTATTCACGTGGAGGAAGCCTAAAAGGCCATTCACTGTTAAGAATTCATTCTCTAATTCCCCCCTTAAAATCAAATTGCTGCCCTATGGGGCATGTGCCCCATGTTGGTAACCACTGGTCTAGAGCTTTGGAAGTCCCACCGGTCTGCCTTGTGTGCTAGAGTGCTTAGGGGTCACCTTATCAGGACCAGATAGATTTTTTTTCCTGAGCTTCCTGGTTGGCAATTTTAAAGCAGTGCTAGGTATTTTTTGCTTGTACCACTCTGGCTTATGGGGCATTAGGGGTGACTTATTTGGAGTCACTTAAATAGGTCACATTTAATTGGTGGAGAGTGCTGGTTTAGGGTGGTAGCAGTGAATCCTTCAGGGCACCATTGAATAAGGTGGAAGCTGGGTGCCTGGCACGATTCAGGTGAATCAGTTGGGCACACAGTGGACATCATAAGACATTTCTGTGGAATGTCCAACATCTGTTCACATAAATTGAGTTAGAAACATTCATGGAGATGCCTCCCCAACTCAGCTGTCCTGGGGAGTAGCTGTCAAGGTTCAGCACTGCACAGGAACAAGGGATTTACCCATCTGTGCCAGAGAGGGAACAACAAGATCTCGTCTAATGGCACCAGATTTGCACTAATAGGCACCCTCACAATTTCATTAAATTTCAATAAATGTAGTCCAGGTTTTTTGCCTCTTTCTTTAACAGGTTGGGGGTAATAGTAAACCTATCAAAAGTGCATTGATTATTTTGTATCTCTGTTTTGGTGATAGGAAGCAGGGCTAGAGGGTCCCTCCCCCCTAAATTCTACTACTATCAGAATGTGTGATGCTGGATGAGACAATCCAGTACCAGGACTGTTTACAAAACAGTCTTATTAGCCTTATCCACAACCTGTCTTTGCCAAAACCAGAAGCTAAGAAACTTGTCTGTATACAAAGCACATGGACTGTGGTCAAATGTAATTCTGTAAGGAAAAACAAGAACCAGCTGGCACCATGCAGTTAAGCTATAATGAAAGCATGAGGTGGTGCCATTACAGAGTCCTACACTAATGAGAACAGTAGGAGTCTAGCATTACAATAGTTTAATGAAAACAGGAAATGGGTAGTATTACATTGGTATAATGAAAACCGGAGGAGGCTGGCAATATTCAGAGACAATAAAAAAAATTGATGATATCTAGCCCTACTGGAATTAATCGATAATATATAACCTCTACTTGTCTGTGATAGAGGCCAAAAACTGGGCCAAAGAATGCTGCTGTTTTAATTTTTGAAACTGTATCTTTTGGTCAGTAAAAATGAAATAAAAAAATTGAAAACAGATGACTTAGCTACTTGATTCTTCCCTTCTCAAATGTTTTTTGATTAACCCCTGTACAAGAGAAGGTGGAGAGTTACTTGGGAATAATGAGGTCTGATATCAGAGCCTCACTATCTTTAAAACATTTTATGCGGAATACTTATAAGATTATATTTCAATCCAAGATTAACTCAGATTAAAATATACACAATAAGACAATATTGAGTCTTTAAAAGGTGATTAATATTAATATGTCAAAATAATTCATTCAGAATATTGTACGTAGGAAGAATATTTGCCTTTAGTGGCTTTTATATCAGAAGAGATTGAAGAATAAAAGCATACTAAAAACTGAACAGTCTTGCACAGAACAGATGTCACTGGCTATGACCTATTTGTTTTGTTATTCCTTGATCATCTGTGGCCTCCACCAATAACAGGCAAAGCAGTGGCTCAAGTGGCTAAGATGCTGATTGGAAGGTGGGAGGTTGGCAGTTCTATTCCTAAGTACTGCAGGACAAAATGAATGCCTGTCTTTGTCCCAGTTCCTGCCAACCTAGCAGTTCAAAAGCAAGAAATTGCAAGTAGATAAACAGGGACCACTTTGGTGGGAAGGTAAGCAGTGTTCTGTGTGCTCCAGTGTCTAGTCATGTCTGCCACATGACCATGGAAATGTCTCCAGAAGCAGACAGTGCTGGCTCTTTGGCTTTTGAAACAGATGAGCACTGAACCCTAGAGTCGGTTACAACTGGCTTTCGAGCAAGGAAAAACCTTTACCTTTACTATTGTTCCTGAAATCTGAGGACCAAACTAGATGATACGTTTAGGCCATATTTAGAAGTGATGCTCCCTTAAATGATGACTTTAACCATCAGTGTTTGTTCCAGATTTTTCCCCCTTAATGGAAGAGTTGTCTGCCATGTTGTCTTCATGGAGAACCAAGATGACACAGGGGTGACATAGCCTTCAGCCCTGAACAGTTGATCAAGGATGGTGAGTGCACCTTGTCCCTCAACTGAAAACAAAAATACTAGTGACTGTAGACCAGGGATTCTCAACCTGTGGCCCATGGCACCATTTAATATGGCCCCTTACCTCCTCCACCTCCCTACGAAGTGCCATATGGTGGAGGAAGGGCAAAATGGCCATCCAAGTCCCCGAAGCTGTCTGAGGGAGTGTGACCTGACCCCCAGCTTAAAATGGTTGAGAACCTCTGATGTAAACCATGTGGGAGACAGAGCTCAGATGAAATAAAGGTTGAGAAGGGAGGAAAAGAAGAAGATAAGCACCAAATCATTCGCTCGACTAATGGTGTTTCTTCTCAGAATAAAAAAAAAGGAAGGCTTTATTTCCCTTTTTTCTGCCTTGCTTTTCAAACTAACCTCTTTAGCTGAGTTTTTTAATTATTGCTGCAGCAAAGAGAGTTCTTCATGGCTCTCAGACAGTAAATATACAAATGTCTTCTGCTTTATTGTACTTTTAAAGCTATCTGAAACTGATTGATTGTGGTCCCCCTCATCTTGCTAGATGAAGTGCATATCGTTTGAGGATACAGTAAATTAAGAGGCTGCATGAATCCATTTGTATGCCAGCTCTTGGATCCTCATCAACTTCACCCAGCACAATTTTTCATCCTTAAAAATCAACCTCATCTTTATGAAGATCTTCCCCAGCAATCACACACCCACACCCACACATCCTCCATTGCCTCTGACATAGTTACATGCATGCACACATGCAGATACACACTTCAAAATGGGAGAAATTATGCAAGACAATTTCAGCATGAAAATTGTGAGCTTCCTGTTTCTATGCTGTGTTCTTACTTGAGCTGCTGTGAATATATTCCAGTCAGGTACAACCAAAAGAACCAGCAGTGTGATGCAAATAAGACAGAGATAATCAAATCACACTTTCTAATCGAGTTCTGCTTTGCTGGCACTCTTTATTTCTCTCTAGCCGGCAGTTTCATATTGTTTTTCAATGTTGCAGAATTGGTTTAAGGAATAAATACTTCTGATTTTAGGGGGGGGGGGGAGTTCATGCCCAATATATATCTTAACAAGGAAAACAGTGGGCACAAATGGAAAATCTTCATACACTCCTTTTACTTGTCTGAACATAGATTTTCTTTCACCTAGGAAACTTTTGTCCCCATTTGGTGAAAGGAAGAGCAGTAAAGTAAGAAGGGACTGCTGTGATTGAGTACATCATTTCTTACCCTCTTTCAACTGGTTAAAAACAATTATTTTGTCAAGGAAACATTTGTTAGGGTTCGTGGGTTCTCTCACATGCCTCACCAGCATCCATGTGTGCCTTGCAAAATCTGTTCCTGCATGAATCTTCAGTCTGCCTTCACTGTGACATGAGATGGTACATGCCATGCATCCCAGATTAGAGTTTGGCCCAAAGCCACCAACTCAGTTGTCTGCCAAACGTCTGCTGAGATTTGGAGTCTCTGAAACTGAATCAGTCTTTAATCTTTCCTTCCATCACCACCCTCCAACTCTCCTAAGCAGTGTTTTATTTAAAAACTTCACTGCCTGGGCAACACACTGAGAAAATGCAAGGGAGTCAAGAGATAAGGAAACATTCTCCTGACATATTGTAGGTCCCACACTTCGACAAATCTGTCAGCTTCTGTTCATTTCTTAGCATTTAAAAAAAAATTCAAAGGTTCTGTAATGCAGAGCAAACTGATTTACAGACCAGGACATTTCTATAGAATTCATATCCCATCCAAATTCTACAGGCAGTCCAAGGGCTGTATTTTTCCGTTTGCTTTTTTTTCATAAGAAAGGATAGGGAGAGGTTAGTATACTCCCACCATCCTTTACTATCAGCTAGCCAGCACTGTTGGGAGTTTCAGGCAAACAACATGAGTAATGTGTACGCTATACATTCTCCCATTCTAGGGTAACAAAGCACAGCGAATGATACTTGGTGTGAAACAGAGTAAAATATACTTTCTGAGGGATGGTACATGATGATATATCATACTTCTCAGGAACTTGTGCTTCCCTTAGTTGTCTCATGTGCACAAGTGACAGTGTGTATTGAGACATTGTTTAATTAAAAGAATACACAGCACTTCAAATTTAAGTTTCTTATCATCTGTTAGATTCACCCTTGGTTCCCTGTGGCCTTCTTGCCAAAAAGGGGAGTTGCAAAACCACCTGGATGTCTCCCTTCACCAGGCAAACCAGGATTTAAGCTTACCTCCCCAGCACGTTCTGACCTTAGTCAGTCTGCAGGGCCGGCAGCACACCAGAAACAAAAATAAACACACTCCAGTCACTTCGTCTTGCTTCTAAATATACTGTAGAACTTGGTTTATTGCAGTCACAAACAAACATAAAAAGGCTTCATCAGCAATAAGGAGCATATTCACAGCAAGAGCATAGAAAATAAGAAACCTTTCTAATTGGGAGCCAGAAGGGCTCCACTCTCCTAGACCCTAATACAGGATTACACATTGCCAATTTGGGGCCAGTTTAGAGAACCAGAATTAGGCAGCAGTAAGCAGAGAGAGAGCAAAACCTCACAGTAGCAGAATATATATCTCACTCTTCACTCAAGAACCCATCATCCCTTCTCCAGTGACCAATCATTACTCCCATAAGGAAATCAAGGGGCTGCTCCCTTTTAGGCTTTCAACTCCTGCCAGGATTCTCAATCCCTGCTCATTAGAATGCTAGGTGGAGGGGGAGAGCTCAAGCCAGCTCAGAGAGACAGTTAACTTCCTTTTTGGTGCAAACCTGTGCCTATCTTTAAAGATGCCACACATTTCTTCCCCCTTCCACTCCCAATGAGAGGCCTTCTTTCCCCTTCTTTCCTATGGGAAAAGACACAGCCAAGCCATATCCGTTTTGGCGACTCACTATGCCCTTACACCATCTTGTAAATTGTCTGCTGAAAAATACACTTAGAGTAAAGCAAGTTGTCTAGATGCCTAGATGGTAGGTTAATGAATGCCCATCAATTTTCATAGTTTCAATCTGAACCAAACAGGGAAGATACAAATTCAGGGACAGATGTAGAAAGGTGGCAACTCAGCTTTGACAGGACACTTTTTTTAAAAAAAAAAACCTGCATCAGTGTAATTTTCACAATGGCAAATGTATGGAAAAGAAGGGAGATACCCTGAATCCATGTGTGCTTGTAAGCAGACAAAATATGATCCTGATTCCACATTTTAAATTGTTATGAACTTTAATATAGTTTGGCTGAACAGAAATTCTAATTAGTCTGTAAAGAGGCTAGGGATTTCAAAACAAAGAATGATCAGAATACTTGTCTTTTACTATTCTTGAAGCAAACTCCAATAATTTTGGAACCTTCAGGTCTGGGTGAAATTTTAGAATGTTGGTAGCAATCTTATGAGAATTCTAGTACAGTGATATGTCATACAACGTCCAAACTTGGTTCCACAAGTTTGGACTTTATACGGATTTGGACTTTGTATGAGGCATGCAAAATCCTAGCCATGATGCCTCGTACAACGTCGTTACCATAGAGATACATTGTACTGTAACAGCACAGACTTCAGGGCAAAGTCAAGGAAACAGACAGGAAACTGACAGAACTTTAAGAAATCATTGTCTAAAGGCTAAAAACATTACAAAAACATGTCAAACAACCCTGATTGTCCAAGAACCTGAAGAATGCTACAAAAATCCCAGGAATGCTTCTAAAAATTCTGATGAAAAAATTCAAAAAAATCCAAAATCATGCTCAAAACCACTCCTCAATACTCTTCGCCTCATGCCAAGCCCACAAGAGCAATGCACGCATGTGTCCTGCCTTTTATACTGCCCAGGCACAATACAACCTGGGAAAACCCCAATGCCTCATACAAAGACGTACAACTTTGTATGAGGCAACTTTTTTCAAGGAATTAGGCGATGTTGTATGAATCCGATGTTGTATGAAGCGGACTTTGTATGAGGTATTACTGTATTTCTTTGCCCGGCCCTGCCGGGCAGGTATAACTTGTGTGCTGGTGTTTGGGGTGGTACACACACACACACACACACACACAAAACCATACATGCAACACAACCACACACACACACACACACACACACACACACACACACCACAACCACACACACACCACAATACACACACACACAGCACACACAATACAACCATACACTCCCACTCTTGGCGTCCGGACCCTTGTGGTGATGCTCGCAGGGTCTTAAGGTAAGTGTGGCTGGCTCAGTACAGGATGGTTGGGCTGGCTGTGGCCATGTATGCTGGACACGTACCACGCAACCCCCTTCTTATAGGCATAGACACCTAGTAAGGTGAGGTAGTTCTCAGGGTTTTAAAATCCCCCAAAACCAGAAACCAGGATGGTGGAGGGACAAAAATGTTACACTTGGACCAAAATGATCTCATATCTCCTGTTTAACCACAGCAAGGACTAGCTCATGTGAGCCCTGCTAGCCCTGGCAGAGTAGGTAGATGTGCCCTCCTCCATTGCTTGTTCAATCAATCAATATGTACACATGCAACCCAGGCTTAGGCCTTCTATATGTAAGTTTAATTTTTTTTAAAGTACAGATCTTATTTTGTTAATAACAGTATCAGAACTTAGAGGTCTGTAGGTGGCATATCACATGAAATTCAAAATAATATGCCTACTGAGTGCTGGGCCTGGGTTCAGTGGTGAGATAAACCCATATTATGGTCAAATTACAAAGTGTGATTTAGGAGTGTCACATGACTAGGAGAAAAGGGTTTTTTGGTTACTATGTCCTTAGCAGCAGAACACTTTAGAGCACTGCTTCTAATTTTCCCCCTAATATACTTCCTGCCAATTACTGTCTCAATGAGCCTGGATCTTGCCACAGAAAAGTACACACATAGACATTTTAAAATAATGTTTATTAAGTACTGCAAATTGATGATGATGAGGAATATGGGATCAGGAGATTCAAGTATCTGGAGTTGCTATCAGCATAGCAAGAATCAAAGATAGAAAAGTCATGGCATGAGAATTTGGCAATGGATATCACAATCTTGGAATTGATCATGGGGGGAAAGGCACAATGAGTTCACAATCCTACTGATTTAGAGAAACCAACAGGGTAAGATGTTCATTCTACAGGTGTAGGAATAGCTATCAGTGAATGGAACTGGAAGCTGGGATTGAGATGGCAAACAGCTAAGGAAGCTGTCTACCTAAGAGCTGAGCTGGCTAGGTGACAGATGGCTCCCTAGGAGAAAAAAATATGTTGATAAACTGAGACCCTTGGAACAAAAACCAGGAGTCACACAAGGAAAGCCAGTGTTTGCTCAGGCCTGACTGAGGCTCATTTATTATATATTCAGGAAGGACTCAAGGACCGCTGGGGGAGGAAACAAATGTCACCTGGACAATGATATTGCCTTATGCTCTTCCTCATAGCTCACAACAAGGAACCACTGGGAGAGGCTGAAACTGATGTTCAAAAGCATTAAGTTGTTTCCCCATGCAAATAGACTCTAACCTGCCCTTAGCAGCAGAATGCTTTAGAGCACTGCTTCTCATTTCCCCCCAAATATACATCCTGCCTACCTCCCCGCTCCCCCAACACACACAAAAAAATATGAAAGAGAGCTATGTCTTTCAGCTATTCAAAACTCTTTCTAAAGTGGAAAAAAACATGGCAAAAAATTCAAAGTGCACTTTAGAAAGTTTTGAAAGGTAAAAGACATTTTTTTTAAAAAAATCTGACCTCCAGAATGGTTTTCAATTCATATTCGGCACATTTCCGACACCAGCCTCTAGTGGCCAGCTATGGTAATTGCCAAACCAGTTCCCATCAGCTGTTGCAGAGAAAGGTGAATTTTCTTCCTGGTGGGGAGCTTCTGACAGTGCCAAAATGTGATGAAAAATTCCAAAAATGGAGCAGAATTTCTCTGCCACCCTCCCACTGCCATGGAAAGCATCAGAAGCTCCCCCTTCCCCCAAAAAAATCATCTCGAAGAAAAAAAAATCATATCTTGAAGCATTATTTTTCTGGGTTTTATTTATTTATTTAAAATACTTCTGCTTCCCTCACTCAGGAGTGACCCGAAGTGGTTCAACAACATGATTAAAATAAAAACAAAACAATTTAACCAACCCCCCTCCAATTAAAAAACACATTTTAAAACCATCTAAAAATATCTCTACCCTCCCACCACAGTTAAAAAGCTGTCAGGACAGAAACCCATATAGGCTAAATGAGCCAGCGGGACTGGGAGGTTGATGCATCCATGCCCTATGCTAGCCACGTTTTCAGTTGTTTTCTAAAGGGAAGCAGCTCTGGTTGGAGACGTAGTTCGAATGGCAAGAGGTTCTAGAGGGCCGGAGCTGTCACGGAGAAGGCCCTCCTCCTGGTTCCCACAAGGTGGGCCTCTTTCGCCGAAGGGACCATAACCGAGCCCCTCCGGTCTGCCCTCATAGAATGGGTATGACACATTGGGGTGATGTGGTCTATTATGTAACTTGGACCATTCCCATGAAGGGCTTTAAAGGTCAAAACCAGCACCTTGAATTGCACCCGGAGGCACACTGGCAACCAGTGCAAGTCCTGGAGCAGTGGTGAGGCATGAGCATAATGCCCCCACCCCATCACCACCCAGGCAGCTGCATTTTGGACCAGCTGGAGCCTACGAATGGTCATCAAGGGCAGCCTCATGTAGAGTGCATTACAATAATCCAATCTGGAGGTGACTAGGGCATGAGTGACCATGAGCAAGGAGTCCCAGTCCAGGAGCGGGCATAACTGGTAGATGACACGAAGCTGTGCAAAGGCCCTCCTAGCCACGGCCGCCACCTGCTCTTCGAGCAGCAGCCGCGAGTACAGGAGGACCCCCAATTTATGCACCAGATCTGTCTGAGGCAAAGCTGGCCCATCCAGAACCAAAGCTGGTAACTCCCGGGATAACGCAGGGCCCCAAACCAACAGCCACTCAGTCTTGCCATGATTCAGCTGAAGCCCATTGTCCCCCATCCAGACCCGAACAGCCTTCAGAGACCCAGTTAGGACTTTGACTGTATCACTCGGATCCCCATGGGCCGAGATGTACAACTGGGTATCATCTGCATACTGATGATACTTCACCCTGTGGGAACGAATGATCTCACCCAGCGGTTTCATGTAGATATTAAACAATAGAGGCGAGAGTACCAAGCCCTGAGGCACCCCACATGGGAGCAACCTAGGGCTGGACAACCCACTCTCTAAAGATACCAACTGAGTCTGGCCCATCAGAAATGAGGAAAACCAGGACAACACAGTGCCCTGGGCCCATAAACCTTGGACCCTGCCCAAAGGATACTGTGGTCGACAGTATTGAAAGCCACTGAAAGGTCATGAAGAGCAAGGACAGAGGGGTTGTCTCTGTCCCACTCCCACCAGAGATAATCCAAGAGAAACTAATGCTGTCTTGGTACCATAACTGGGCCTGAATACTGACTGGAAGGGGTCCAGATAATCCATATCATCCAGAACCCCCTGGAGCTGTCACGCCACTGCTTTTTCCAACACCTTCCCCATGAAGGGAAGGTTGGAAATTGGTCTAAAATTAGAAATAACAGTAGGGTCAAGGGTTGGCTTTTTCAGGAGAGGGCGAACCAACGCATGTTTGAAAGTTGTTGGAAACACCCCCTCCCACAGATAGGCATTCACCATTACACCGACCCAACTGCCCGTTGTAGGCTTGGCTGTTCTAACCAGCCAGGCAGGGCAGTGATCTAATAAGCAAGTGGTATCACGTACAGCTCCAAGGAGCCTGTCCACTTCATCAGGGGCAACCAGATCAAACTGATCCCAGATAACATGGCTGTTCCAGCCCACTCCAGGCGATCAATTTCCACATCAGGATTAAACCCTGAATGGATGCGAGCAACTTTCTCTGTAAGATGGTCAGCAAAATCGTCAGCAGAGCCCTGCCACCCAGACCCAGCCTTTCCCCCCCCCCATACCCAGGAGGGATCTGGTGACCCAGAACAGGGCCGCTGGACAATTATCAGCAGAGGTGATGAGAGTGGTGAAGTAATGATGCTTCACTGCCCTCATCACCAGTTATCGCAAGTTTTTCGTTAGTCAAGGCATATGTAACTCGAGGTTTTAATGTACTGGTATTATTTTAAAATTGTTTGCAGTGAAATGTAACTAAAAGCACCACAAGAGGTATCCATAAAGCAGTCTGAGCTCATTCTGAGAGCTCGTCTCTTCATTTCACCTTTTTAATCAAATAACACTTTATTAGAGTCTTCTGTCTCAGATACTACTTGTGTGTGTTATATCTTGCTTAGCATTAGCTAATGTGGCAGACCTTCCCATGTGTAAGCAATATTTTTTCTTTTCCAGATTTATAGGTAAAACAGCCTATTTTCAAACTAACAGCCAGAGATGACAGCTTTATTATGTTGTTAAATACATCAGTCAATGACATCTGGTATAATTGCATCTTCTTTTGCAACTGGGGTAGTCATTTAAATGATAGGTTTTCCCCCACAAAGTCAAACTATCATTGCTGAAACAATATTGTTTTAATAGGATTCTATACAAGACACATCATATCATGACAACTACTAGGTTGGATTGGAGATAAGAAATTGACCTGTGCTCAGATTAATCTCCAAATTATTTGTAATTGTGTTGTAAAAAAAAGCTCTTGATTATACCTGGTGCTTGTCTTGTGCTACATATCAAAACCAGCACCTGACAATTATAGTAGAATGTGAATGAGTGTAACAGAGAAATTATTTTGGAAAAGATGAAGGGACTCCATCAAGATTTTTTTTTAAAAAAAAAACACTTAATAGGCATATATCCTCTCCCCTCACTTTCAAGGTCTAGGCAAAGATGAAAAGTGATATTGTTGCAAAGGTACATTGAATGTTCTTGAGTGGAATATGAAATGAGAGCTGAGAAATTTTACAAAACCTATAAAAGCAGTGGAAGCTGTGGGGAGGATTAAAGATGGAGCTGCCTTTCAGACAGGCGATCTTCTGATTCAACCCCAAATATATTAGCTTGAAAATAAGATATAATGCTATGTTCCAGAGGATATCTTCTGAGGAAAGAGTAAAATCATGGGTGCATCACTGAAATTCAAAGCTTGTCCAGTCATTTCCCCCCCTGGAAATGGTGATTGCATCTGCACCACCACCTTGGCCACTACTACACTAACTTCTCTCAAAACAGTGAAATAAACTGATAGGACCAGTAGTTGGGTATGGAGAACTTGCACAACGTGCCACAACAGCTATAGCCACGTTCAGCATCTGTTGTGTTGAGACTTCCATTGCATTGGATGACTGCAAATTTAATGGGTCAAATAATGATGTCATGACAAAATGTGTCTTGCATTTTCCACAATACAACAAGGAGTGACTCTCCACACAACTGCATAACTTTTAGAACAACAGTCTTTGAAGGTTGGGAGCAGGACCTTTACCATTCTCTTGTAATAGAATACTTGCACATCATATCTACTACTGTGGGCAAGAAAACCTTAGAAGAAATGGAGTAGCCATAATTGTCAATAAAAGAGTGAGAAAAGCAGTAATGGGATACAATCTCAAAAATGGCAGAATGATGTCAGTCAGAATTCAAGGCAAACCTTTCAATGTCACTATGATCCAAAATTTACGCACCAACCACTGGTGCAGATGAAGCCACAATGGACCAATTCTATGCGGACCTAGAACACCTCATAGAACAGACACCAAGAAATGATGTCCACATTATATTAGGAGACTGGAATGCCAAAGTAGGAAATCAAAAAGTGGAGGGAATAACAGGCAAGTTTGGCCTTGGAACACAGAATGAAGCCGGGCAAAGATTGATAGAGTTCTGTCAAGAGAACGCACTGGTCATAGCAAACACTCTCTTCCAGCAACACAAGAGGCGACTTTACACATGAACATCACCAGATGGCCAACACCGAAACCAGATAGACTACATACTCTGCAGCCAAATATGGAGAACCTCCATACAATTAGCAAAAACAAGACCGGGAGCAGACTGTGGCTCAGATCACAACCTACTGATCGCAAAATTCAGGCTTAGACTAAAGAAAATAGGGAAAACAAGGAGACCAGACAGATATCACCTAGACAGCATCCCTAAAGAATACACGGTGGAGGTGATGAACAGATTTAATGGCTTAGACTCGGTAGACAGAGTGCCAAAAGAATTATGGACGGAGATGAGGGACATCATGCAGCAAAGAAAACCATACCAAAAGAAAAGAAGAGTAAGAAAGCAAAGTGGTTGTGTGATGAGGCTCTTAAAATAGCAGAGGAAAGAAGGAGAGCAAAAGCCAAAGGAGAAAGGAAAAACTACAATCATTTGAACACAGAATTTCAAAGAAAAGCAAGGAGAGATAAGGAAAACTACCTTAAAGAACAGTGCAGAGAAATGGAGGAAAACAACAAAAGAGGCAGAACCAGAGATATTTTCAAAAAAATCGGGGAAATTAAGGGAACATTCAAAGCAAAAATGACCATGATAAGGGACAAAGAAGGAAAGGAGCTAGCTGATGCAGAAGAGATTAAGAAAAGATGGAAAGAGTACACAGAGGAACTCTACAAAAAGGACCTCAACACTCCTGACAATCACAATGATGAAGAAGTAGAACTTGAGCCAGACATCCTGGAGAGCGAAGTCATAAAGGCCCTAAAGAGCACTGCAAACAACAAAGCTAGTGGAGATGATGGTATCCCAGTTGAATTTTTCAAAGCGCTAAAAGATGACGGCGTCAAATTACTGCATTCAATATGCCAGCAGATTTGGAAAACAAAACAATGGCCACAGGATTGGAAAAGATCAGTATACGTCCCAATTCCAAAAAAGGGCAATGCCAAAGAATGTTCAAATTATCGAACAATCGCGCTCATCCCACACGCCAGTAAGGTGATGCTCAAGATAATACAGGATAGACTTCAGCAGCATGTGGAAAGAGAATTACCAGAGGTGCAGGCAGGTTTCAGAAGAGGCAGGGGAACTAGAGACCACATTGCCAACATACGCTGGATCATGGAGAAAACAAAGGAATACCAGAAACAAGTGTACTTTTGTTTTATTGACTACACTAAGGCATTTGACTGTGTGGACCACAACAAGATGTGGCAAGTAATTAAAGAGATGGGAATACCAGAGCATCTCATATGCCTCCTGAGAAATCTGTACATGAACCAAGAAGCAACAGTTAGGACAGAACAGGGAATGACAGAGTGGTTTGGAATAGGAAAAGGAGTAAGACAAGGCTGCATTTTGTCACCATGCCTATTCAACCTATACACAGAGCACATAATGCGCAGTGCAGGGATGGAGGAATCACAATATGGGATTAAAATCGCTGGGAGAAACATCAACAATCTGAGATATGCAGACGATACCACCCTAATGGCAGAAAGTGAGGAAGACCTAAAGAATCTCTTGATTGGGCTGAAGGAGGAGAGTGCAAAAGCTGGCTTGAGACTCAATATCAAGAAAACCAAGATAATGGCAACAGGCCCAATCAGTTCCTGGAAAATAGATGGGGAAGAAGTGGAAGCAGTGACAGATTTTACTTTCTTAGGATCAAAGATCACTGCAGTTGGGGATTGTAGCCATGAAATAAAAAGGCGACTGATTCTTGGGAGACAAGCAATGAGAAACCTGGGGAACATAGTGAAAAGCAGAGACATCACATTAAAAACAAAAATTAGAATAGTCAAAGCAATGGTTTTCCCAGTAGTAATGTGCGGATGTGAGAGCTGGACAATTAGGAAGGCTGAACGCAGAAGAATAGATGCCCTTGAAATGTGGTGTTGGAGGAGGGTTTTGAGAGTCCCCTGGACAGCGAGGAGAACAAATAGGTCAATCTTAGAAGAAATTAACCCTGACTGCTCATTGGAAGGTCAAATAGTAAAGATGAAGCTAAAATACTTTGGACATCAAATGAGAAGGGAGGATTCACTTGAGAAGGCATTGATGTTGGGAAAGGTGGAGGGCAAAAGAAGAAGGGGGAGGCCAAGGATGAGATGGCTAGATGGCATTGTACACACAATGGGCACAGAGCTGGGAGGGCTGAGGGGGATGGTGGAGGACAGAGGCGCCTGGAGAACAATGGTCCATAGGGTCGCAAAGGGTCGGAACCGACTGTGCGACTGAACAACAACAAAACAAAACAGACTAAGACAGACTATCCCCTAATACAGTCACTCTTACCTCAGTCCCACTATAGATTTTCTGCTTTCTTTTTCCAGCAAATGAAAGGAAAGTTGATGTATATACTAACTAGAGAGAGAGATATTGAGAGAGGACTTGAACAAACTTAGGAGTTCCCCTGAATGTGCTATTAGAGGAAAATGATCAAAATAGAAGTTGCCTATGTAAGGCTGCAATCCACAAAAGCCCACATTAAAACAAATCTTTAGATTTAAAGGTACAGTGGTACCTTGCTTAAAGAGCATAATGTGTTCCACGGGATTGCTCTTTAAGCGAGTTTGCTCTTTAAGCAAAACACCATTATAAGTAACCAATTGTGACTTCTGGCAGGGGGGATTGTGAACCCTGATTTAGTTGTTAAGCGAGTTTTTGGTTGGTTTTCGTTGTTAAGCAAGACGACCATTCAGAGACATTTCTGCTCTTTAAGCAAATTAGTCTCCAAGTGAGGTGCTCTTTATGCGAGGTTTTACTGTATCATGAAATCTTGTGCTATTTTTATGAAACTGACCAAAAAAATCACTCCTAAGGGCGATTGGAACACAATGTAGGGGGAATTTCTCCACCTACTTTAATAACATGGCTGTCATGAATTCCTATCAATGTTTTCTACACGATAAAATGCTGCTATCATCTCCTTCAAACCTTTTCTTCAACCTGAAGAAGTGATACTCTTTGTTTGCCCTTCTTGCCCATACTGCACACCTTCTTGGTCAAAGGGAACATACACCATTTTCACATTGCTGTTTCCAAAATGTGTCATCCACAGCACTGCACAAGCAGGGCTGGAACTACTAGGAATGAGACGAGAAATAAATTCCTTTCTTTTCTATAGATCTGTTCTCTTGAATGTTAAATGTGATGATGAGTTATTAACTACCTACTTAAATAACTCCTCTTAGAATAGGAAGTGAAAGAGAAGAGCTTGGGAATCTATCTGTTAAATGACTCTTCCAATTCCCTCATGTTGCTGGAGAGAAATGGGTGCCAGGATGAGCTTGCCTCTGTTTACTTAAATTACAGACTAAATAAATAAATAAAAAGACCTGGAAATAGAAAGAGACTGTTTGCTCTTATCAAATTGGATGGACTGTCATACCTTTCTTTCCTTGAATCTTTTGCCAAACCATGTTTTCCTGGGCTACAGGATTTGACAGTAGTCAAGGATGTGTGTAACTCACTATACAGACTCCACAAGTGGTATTCCTTCAGTTCTCACAAACCAGATTCAGTAAATAAAAACCAAAACCAGTACATTCATTTTACATCCGTTATGTTGCTTAATTTTTTTGGCAAGAATACATATAAGAATTTAAAAAAACTCCAACACTAAAAAGGGCTGTTCTAATTGTCAAGCATTGCAAAGCTAATGAAGAAGACTATACCGTTTTTAATTTTTATTGATTTTCAAAGTATAATAACAAAATCTAAATTAAAAAATTACAGTACAAATACTGGAAAAAATCATAAAATAATATACATTACAATACATAAACATTCATACAATAATTACAGTATTAAACAAATAATAAGCAATACTAAAAATAACTATACCAATATCTATACTTTATCAGTGTAATACCTCCCATCCTTCACTGAACCTTAGTTATTATACCCCCATCCATTTTATGCAACATAAAAATTACATTTACACTATTTTCTATTTCTTATAACATCAGACTCTAGATCTACTCATTTTGTATATCTATAATATTCATATTTACCCTTTTTTTCTACCCATAACTTGTCAATTATTACAGTATTACCATAATTATCCTTAAACATAAATCATAAAATACATTAATAAAAAGCATATACACAGATTCAAACTACACACCCAGTGTATCACACAATGCCCTGGAGGATGCAGGACACCACAACATTTTTTACTGTTTCCAAAACTAAATTGATCAGGTACTGGCCAACCCCCCACACCTCCAGCCAATTTGTCTCTACAAATAGTTGCCAAATTTTCCAAAATCTATTTTCTTTAATTATACCCTTTCTTTTGTTCAATTCCCATGTTAATTTATCATTTAGTGCAAGATCCCACAATTCCTTATACCAATCTTCAATTTTCAAGGTTACTTTGCTTTTCCAATTTCTAGCTATACATTGTCTGCCTGATGTCAACATCATAGCCAGTAACTCTTTTATCAGCAGCTAAATTTGTGTTATCCACATCTGTCAGAAAAGTGGTACTTGCCCCCAGTTTAAATCTCGTTCCCAAAATACTACAAATTTCTTTCTCAATTCTTCCCCAAAAATATTTTACCTCATTACAACTCCACCACATATGCTCATACGTTCCCAGTGTGTTCATACATCTCCAACACATTTTACTCTTATTATTATCCATCTGATGTAGCCTCAAGGGGGTCAAGTACCATCTCCACAACATTTCATAATTATGTTCTTTTATTCTAACTGACATCGTTCTCATAATCCTTTTTTCCCATTTATTTCTCCATTCCAATTCTGTAATTTTTACATTGAGATCTTGTTCCCAGAGATTTCTTAAAGAAGACTATACCTTAACAGTATTGTTGCAGTACACAGAAAGAGCCTCCACAAAAACTGTCATATATTTGAACCACAATGGGGTGCACCCTGTTAACAGCAACCTTGTGCTGTTGGCTAATCTTTCTCACACTAGGCTGAGTGAAAGGTACTGCAGAATGAACTCACCAAAAGGTGCCTTCATTTTGGCAGTTTCACATCTGGCCTAGACATGGAAGAAGAAGAAGAACTTTACTGTTATCACCTTGGGCTGATTTTCATGAATCTGCAAAGACTAAGCAGAAAATGGAGTTGCAGTAACAGATAAGTATCCACCACTGAAAATACAGATGGTACAGAATACAGAAAATGTAAAGTTCCTGGAAACACAATTATTATTTTGGAAATTGAGTCATAGGTTCATGTTTTAAATGTTCAGTGCTTTTTGCATAATATGCAATTGTATCTTGCATGTTTCTGAAAGGTAGGAAAATGCCTCTTTGCAAGGGTAAAAGTGTCCCTTTGGCAGAAGCACTGACAACCCTGTTTTTCCTATATATGAGGTGTTAGAAGAAGGGCCCAAAGCAGCACCTCACCTGATGACCTGAGTTTATGGGAAGATACCTGTGGAAGAACAGCCCTTTTAAAAAGTGTTGGAGACTCAGTCCCCTTCAGGACAGCACTGCATAACTCTGAAAGATTGGCACTAGCTTTTACAAGTGCTGCTTCATCTTGTAAAACCTTATGTGAGACTCGCCCAGCAGCTTGACTCATGGCGAAGGCAAATACAGCTCATTAGTCATGTGTGGCAGCCCACCAAGATATCAAGACGGCATGCATTTCCTTACTGCTCAAGTTTTCAGAATGAAGGAAAGAGTTGTTAAATGCCTAGGAAGCTACAATACATGGCTGGTGGGTAGAATTAGATGCAGTATAATGTTCATGTGTTTGGAAAGAATTTTAAAATATTTAAACTAGAAATTTTTATGTTCTCTGGAAACTAGCTGAAATCCATGCCACTACTTTTTAGAATTAAGATATTTTTTTCATGCAAGCCCGTGTCAAGCAACAGCTATTCTGCTGCTTGGACCGGACTGAATTTCTGAGCACACTTGTGCTGAGACCCACTTGGAACATATTGCACTAATAGAAACAGGAGGTTGTCAGAACATGGAGGAAAGGGACCAAGCTGTACTGAAGTGTTCTGAACATCGATGCGTTCACTAAGAAAAGTAATTTGTGTAAATTTCAAATAAGGCTAATGTGCCATGAGAAAGAAAAGCTGAGAGAGGAAATTCAAGTGTGTGATCCCTGGCTTGGTCATTCTGACCATTCTAGAATGAAGCTTTGCAGTGGAGAGAGAAAGGATAGAGATTTTCCAAAACATTCCCCAAGAAGTTATAAAAAGACCTGAACTCATCATTGTGGTGTCAGCCAGGAGGATGCATCTATTAAAAGGGATTGTAGGGAATGAAATCAGAATATTAAAAAAATTGGAAGATCCATGTGCACAATTCAGAGATTTAAGTGGGTGATACCTCTGATAGACCACTAAAACATCCCAAAATAAGCTAACATGTGAGTTTTTATCTGGCTGGGCACTATAGAGCTAAGGGTGGTGCAACGGTTACACAAGTATTCCAAAAATAATGCCAGCATGTACCTACCTGATTAAGACCCATTCCAAAATGGAGACTGTAGTCAGTTCAGAGGTAGCAGGCTCCAGATTTCACCTCTAGGGTGTAGATTAGAACATCCCTACCACACTTTTTAGACAGTTACTCAGCACCCCTCCCACCCACCTTAATTTGAAACAGATGATTTCCTTTTGGCCCACCCAAGAAAGACTCTTGCAGAGCAAAAAGTCAACTTTTATTTGTAATGGTCTGACTGAGGAATCACACATACAGTAAACCACCGATTAACGATGTGTTCGGACAATGTTGTTTTTGGTTAATGATGTGTTATTTTATGAAAAGTGTTCCCCCAGTCAACAAAGTAACGTCGTTATATGGGAGATCGTGTTTGGTCTCCTACCTGTAAAATTCTCCATCTTCGGCTCCCAGTGTCCAGCTCCCCACTCAACCAGGAGTGTCTGGGAGGCTAGGAGGACCTATCCCATGCTGTTTCCAACTTCCTAGCACCTCCCTGGCCCACCCAAGAGCTGAGAAAAGTTTTTATTTATTTTATTTTATTTATTTATTTTTCACGCTTATATACCGCCCACTCAGGTACAACCCAACTCAGGGCGGTTTACATAGCGGACAGTAAATACATAAAAAGACACATGATAAAACAAAGTTAAAAGTTAAAAAACCCACCCCTAAAAGGTGCGCAAGTACTGAAGGGACCTTGGGGGAAGGCATACTTCTCTATACCAACCACCCAACGGTACCCCCATCCCCACCCGCACCCCAAACTTGGCCCGCCAGCCAGGTCTTTAGTTCCTTCCTAAAGGGCAACAACTCCGTCTGAAGATGCAGTTCCACAGGCAGGAGGTTCCAAAGGGCCGGTGCAGACACAGAGAAGGCCCTCCTCCTTGTGCCAGAGGGGTGAGCCCCCCTGGCCGATGGCACTATTAGAGAGCCCCTCCGGTCCACTCTGGTTGGACAGACAGATGTCCTTAGGGTGATGTGGTCTCTATGATACCCTGGCCCACTACCATGTAGGGCTTTAAAAATAAAAAAATAAGATGGTGTCCACAACTTCTCTCAGCTGTTGGGCGAGCCAGTGAGGTGCTAGAAAGGTGGGAACAGTGCAGAATAGGTCCTCCCAGACACTCCTGTGTAAGCGGAGAGGCAGACACAGGGACCCAAAGATGGCATTTTTTCGTCCCCAACCAGCATCCACAGGTAGGAGACCACATCGTCCTTTTTATGGGGGTGGACAGAGGTAGCCTGGGTGCCTCTGTTAGGCATCAGGGAGGTGATATGGGCTGGTTCTGACCTCCCCCGGTCTCCCCCCAGGCGATAGTGCAAAGAAAAATACCAGGGAAAACTCAATCGTCAGCTTGAGGTTTTTCCTTGCAGCACCATCCAGAGGGGTTGTGGGGTGTCAGAAACAGTGTGGATAGGATCCCTTGAGCCTCCCAGAGGTGGCTAAGGTGGTGGAGAAGTCGAAATGGGTGAAAAATGTTCCGTGGTGATGGAATTTTTTTCCACCCATTTCGGCTTCTCCACAAGCATGGCTGCCTCTGTTATGCTCCAGGGAAGCAATCCACATTGTTTCCAACCACCCACGACCCCCCTCCCCCGGCCGCTGCTGCAAGGGAAAACCTCAAGCTGACTAAAGAGGTTTCCCCTGCTGTTTTGGCTTGGAGCAGCAGGAGGGGGGTGGGGTTTGCAGGTGGTCAGAAACAATGCAGATCACCACCCTGGAGCATAACAGAGGCAGCCATGCTTGCAGAGAAGCCAAAATGGGTGAAAAAAGTTCCATGGTGATGGATTTTTTCACTCATTTCAGCTTCTCTGTAAGCATGGCTGCCGCTGTTATGCTCCAGGGAAGTGATCCACGTTGTTTCTGACCACTCACGACCCTCCCCCCGGCCACTGCTGCGAGGGAAAACCTCAAGCTGACGAAAGAGGTTTCCCCTGCTGTTCTGGCTTGGCGCAGCGGCAGGGTGTGTGTGTCATGGGTGGTCAGAAACAACGTGGATAGCTTCCCTGGAGCATATCAGAGGCAGCCACGCTTGCTGAGAAGTCAAAATGGGTGAAAAAAATTCAGTGGTGACGTGCGTTTTTCTGCCTCCCAGACAACGACATTTCCCGGTTAATGACATGACCTTAGGAACCAAGAAATGTCATTAATCAGGGGTTTACTGCAATTGTTTTTACTACTTCTGCACTTGGGGGTGGGGACTATAAACTAGAAACATCTCCATTGGCACATTTCCTAGCAAGAGCAGGTGAGGGGTATTTTAGAGCCCCCTTCTCCCCTTGATTAGCACATAAAATGTAATTTACTGTTGCTTTCAATTACTAAAGATTCCACAAGTGTTTACTATTTTTGGCGTACAGCAAACTCGCAGTCAAATGATGATGAATGAACAAGAAGACTTTGTTCCTGTTTTTTATCACTTTAAAAAAACCAGGAATTCAGTGTTAAGGCAAAATAAGATATTTAGACTAATCTGCATGACTTCTCTGTGAAACTTTAATAAACTGTCAAGAAAATGTGCTAATGCTGTGGTGAAAGAAATGCACCATGTTGACAGATTTTTCCATGGGAATAAGTCATTTCTTTCAAAAATGAAAGGGGACAGTGGCATATTTCATTTCACAAATATCTTTATTCATTATGCAGAGTGGCTGCTTTCATCATGAAAATAAGCTCCTATTGGGCACTCAGGATCTAGGTTCAAGTATTTCAGAAAGATGTCATCTTTTCCTTCACTTGTGGCTCATCGCTTTTCCCTCTAAGCATAAAACAGAAAGGACTCCAGGAACACAAGCTTTCAAATATGTTGCCAGTTATTTTTTTCATCTCCTGTTTGCTCTTGTGGGGAGGTGGTAGTGGTCTTTTTTGAACAGTCAAGAATTGTAGCAGCCAACTTTTCAACATCATTAGATCATTTGCCCAAATACTTGCATACCCAAAGGAGAGGAAGAGATTGGTGCACATAATCTATGGTGATTCTATGTGGATTTTACGAATGTTTACGAACATCATTTTGCCTCAGTACTGAAGGTGATCTTCTTGAAGCTTTGCATATATTTATTTTGACCTCATGCTTTTACATTGTTGCAAAAAGAAATTAAAATAAATTTCTTCAACAAATATTTGTTGGTGGATGAAGAGCAATGTCTCATATCCAGCATCCATTTATCAATACTCCAAAATTATTTTTGCTTTCCTGAAAAAAAGCTGGAATGAATCCTAAAGCAAAATAATATGGAACTGTGGAATAACAAGGAAGCAAAACTGACACAATCAATTCCTGTTCCAGGGGTCAGGAACTGTGGCCCTCCAGGTATCTTTGAACTGTGGTACCACAGTCTCTCACTATTGCCAATGCTGGTGGAAGCAGTAGGTGAAAATAAATAAATAACGGGAGAACCACATTTACCCACTCCTGCTTTACAGTGCTGGATTTGTCATGAATATTGAATTTCAGAGCTGTTTCCAGCTGATCTATAAATTGATGATCCTGAGGACATGAATAATTTTGAAGAACCTTACACTTCAATTGTTCTAGTACATGAAGCATACCATCTTTGCACACACCCCTGCACTATTTTTTTAAAAAAATATGTTATTAACTTTTGCAAAAAGAAATAAACAACAAATACTTATACAAAAAGGTACAATACAAAATAACATTATAGTACAAAATTACTTTCCACCAATCAAGAAAAAAATATAGAAATACAATAAGAAAAAATAATAGTAATAAATCCATAATAAAAGGATAGCACATAATCATTTATATCTCATTTTGAACAGTTATTTAAACCTTTATTATTTCAATGTGAAATATATACTATCTTAAAACTAAAAACAGATATTATATATAACCCCCGTGCTATATACAATACCTTGCTTATTACGGAGCTATTTAGCATCTCATGTTATAACCAAAAACTCATTTGATTTGGTGCTGTACTGCCACCTTTTCCTTCTATCAACGTGTAGTCTAAAAAGGGTTTCCAAATAATTCAAAATTTATTTTTATCAATCATACCTCTTTTGATTTTCATTTCCCATGTTAACTTTTCATTTAATGCAATTTGCCACGTTTCTCTGTACCACTCCTATATTTCCACTGTGGAATCATTCTTCCAATTTCTAGCAAAATATTGTCTTGCCGTTGTCAATACTATTGTTAACAATTCTTTTTTATTTTCTTCAACATTAATCTTATCAAATTCCATCAGTAGGGTGGTACCGGACATCAGCTTAAGGCTCATACCCATAATTGCCGATACCTCTCTTTCAATTTTTATCCAAAAATCTTTAACCACCCCACAACTCCACCACATGTAGTTCATAAGTCCCCATGTCAGTTTTACATCTCCAACATAATTTTGTTTTAATACTATAGATTTGATTTAGCCTAATTGGGGTCAGGTACCACCTCCACAACATTTTATAATTGTGTTCCTTAACTCTCACCGACATAGATCTCATAACCCTTCTCTTCCATTTGTTCCTCCAATTTACTTCCGAAATTTTTATATTCAAATATTTTCCCCATATTTCCTTTAAAATCTCCTGTGGTCCATCATCATGATTTAAGATCTTGTATAACCATCCAGAGAGGCCCACGGGGGAGGTGAGTAAAGGATCTTGTCTCTCCCTCCCCATCCAAAGACCTGGGCCTGGAGAGGAAGAAAAGGAATCAGGAAGGCCCAGCTCTACTGCCCATTCCATCCAGAGAGGCCCACGGGGGAGGTGAGTAAATGATCTTGCCCCTTCCTCCCCATCCAAAGACCTGGAGCCAGAGAGAAGGACACCTCAGGAGACCCCCGACCACCCCCAGGAGATATCATCCACAACCAACCATCACAGCGAGGCCCAAGCCGGCACCTTTGACCAACTCCATGCGGCCAAAGGGAGGCAAGAGCTGCTGCGTGCATGCAAAGGATAAGTAATCGAACTGAAATAAATGGCTTATGGCAACTGACATAGTGACTGTACAAGCAACTGACTTACATAGAGACTTGATATAGTGGACTTTTTCTTTCTTTCTTTCTTTCTTTCCCTTTCATTAATTAGTTCAACTTTTACTTTGATACTATGTGATAAACTGTAATATTGTGCATGATAATACTTTGTTTTAAAACTGTTTAAACTGTGATAACATGTGTGATAGGAAGAGACTGGCCTAGAGACTGGCAAGGCATGCCACAAAGTTTGCCAAGAGAACCCTATGGACCAAAAGAAAAGGCAAAACAAGGGGATGCTCAGCACAGCAGATCTGAAAAGGGGGAGGGATACAAAAGGGGGAGGAGAAATACAGTGTTGCAGGGAACAATACTGCATAGGGATATGGAATGTGAGGTCTATGAATCAAGGAAAACTGGACGTGGTTAAAAGCGAGATGGAAAGAATAAGCATTGACATCCTGGGCATCAGTGAATTAAAATGGACAGGGATGGGTGAATTCAGCTCTGGAAACCATCATATCTACTACTCAGGGCAAGAAAACCTCAGAAAAAATGGAGTAGCCATAATTGTCAACAAAAGAGTGAGGAAAGCAGTAATGGGATACAACATCAAAAATGATAGAATGATGTCAGTCAGAATCCAAGGCAAACCTTTCAATATTACGGTAATCCAAGTCTATGCACCAACCACTAGTGCAGATGAAGCCACAGTTGACCAGTTCTATGAGGACCTACAACACCTCATAGAACAGACACCAAGAAATGATGTGCACATTATCTTAGGAGATTGGAATGCCAAAGTAGGAAATCAAAAAATAAATGGAATAACAGGCAAGTTCGGTCTTGGAACACAGAATGAAGCAGGGCAAAGATTGATAGAGTTCTGCCAAGAGAATGCACTAGTCATAGCAAACACCCTCTTCCAGCAATACAAGAGACGACTTTACACATGGACATCACCAGATGGCCAGCATCAAAATCAGATTGATTACATACTCTGCAGTCAAAGATGGAGAACCTCCATTCAGTCAGCAAAAACAAGACCTGGAGCAGATTGTGGCTCAGATCACAACCTACTGATCACAAAATTCAGGCTTAGACTAAAGAAAATGGGGAAAACAATTAGACCAGACAGATATGACCTACACAACATCCCTAAAGAATACACCGTGGAGGTCATGAACAGATTTAATGTCCTGTACCTGATAGACAGAGTACCAGAAGAATTATGGACAGAGACATGGGACATCATGCAGGAAGCAGCAAGAGAAACCATACCAAAAGAAAAGAAGTGTAAGAAAGCAAAGTGGTTGTCTGATGAGGCCCTTAAAATAGCAGAGGAAATCAGGAATGCAAAAGTCCAAGGAAAAAGAAAAAAAATACAATCACCTGAATACAGAATTTCAAAGAAAAGCAAGGAGAGATAAGGAAAAATACCTGAATGAACAATGCAAAGAAATGGAGGAAAACAACAAAAGAGGCAGGACTAGAGATCTTTTCAAAAAAATTGGGGAAATCAAGGGATCATTTAAAGCAAAAATGAACATAAGGAACAAAGATGGAAAAGAGTTAGCTGAAGCAGAAGAGATCAAAAAAAGATGGCAAGAGTACACAGAGGAACTATACAAAAAGGACCTCAACACTCCTGATAATAACAATAATGAGAAATTTGAACTTGAACCAGACATTCTGGGGAGTGATGTTAGAAAGACCCTAAAAAGCACTGCAAACAATAAAGCTAGTGGAAATGATGGCATCCCAGTTGAATTTTTCAAAGCCCTAAAAGATGATGGAATCAACTACTGCATTCAATATGCCAGCAAATTTGGAAAACAAAACAGTGGCCACAGGATTGGAAAAGATCAGTGTACGTTCCAATCCCCAAAAAAGGCAATGCCAAAGAATGCTCAAATTACCGAACAATTACGCTCATCCCACATGCCAGCAAGGTGATGCTCAAGATAATACAGGATAGACTTCAACAACATGTGGAGAGAGAACTACCAGAGGTGCAGGCTGGTTTCAGAAGAGGCAGGGGGACTAGAGACCACATTGCGAACATACGTTGGATAATGGAGAAAACAAAAGAATACCAGAAACAAGTCTACTTTTGTTTTATTGACTACACCAAGGCTTTTGACTGTGTGGACCACAACAAAATGTGGCAAGTAATTAAAGAGATGGGTATACCAGAACACCTCATATGCCTCATGAGAAATCTGTACACGAACCAAAAAGCAACAGTTAGGAAAGAACACGGAATGACAGAGTGGTTTGGAATAGGAAAAGGAGTAAGACAAGGCTGCATTTTATCACCCTGCTTATTCAATCTATACACAGAGCACATAATGTGCAATGCAGGGATGGAGGAATCACAATATGGGATCAAAATTGCTGGGAGAAACATCAACAATTTGAGATATGCAGACGATACCACCCTAATGGCAGAAAGTGAGGAAGACCTAAAGGACCTCTTGATTGGATTGAAGGAGGACAGTGCAAAAAGCTGGCTTGAGACTCAATATCAAGAAAACCAAGATAATGGCAACAGGTCCAATCAGTCCCTGGAAAATAGATGGGGAAGAAGTAGAAGCAGTGACAGATTTTACTTTCCTGGGATCTAAGATCACTGCAGATGGCGACTGTAGCCATGAAATAAAAAGACGACTGATTATGGGGAGACAAGCAATGAGAAACCTGGGGAATATAGTGAAAAGCAGAGACATCACCTTGAAAACAAAAATTCGCATAGTCAAAGCAATGGTATTCCCAGTGGTAATGTATGGCTGTGAGAGCTGGACCATTAGGAAGGTTGAGCGCAGAAGAATAGATGCCTTTGAGATGTGGTGTTGGAGGAGAGTCCTGAGAGTCCCTTGGACAGCAAAGAGAACAAATAGGTCAATACTGGAAGAAATCAATCCTGACTGTTCATTGGAGGGACAAATAGTGAAGATGAAGCTAAAGTACTTTGGACATCAAATAAGAAGGGAGGACTCACTTGAGAAGGCCTTGATGGAGGGCAAGAGAAGAAGCGGGCATCCAAAGATGAGATGGATAGATGGTATTGTAGACACAATGGGCACAGAGCTTGGTGGGCTGAGGAGAATGGTGGAGGATAGAGGTGCCTGGAGGAAAATGGTCCATGGGGTCACAAAGGGTCGGAATCGACTGTGTGACTGAACAACAACAAAATAACTTACTAACCAGGCCCTTAATTCCTACCTCTCCTTTTCTTATTCTAAATACTAATTTTTCAAACTCAGTCCTATCTCTCATTAAACTGGGTTCCGTAGCATATTTTTTATTCCATTTGTTCAGTAACATAACCTGAAACCAATTCAAATTCATTTGTCCATTTAACTCCAAACTTTTTTCTTTATTATTGCATATCTGAATCCAATCCCTCAACAGGAGCACACCATTTCTGGAAAATACATCTTTCACCTTCCTGTCTATATTCAGAGGGAAATTCCTCAAATCTTCTATTTCCATAATAGGGGATACATCCAGTGCCAAATATTTTTTCAACTTCCTCCATGCATCCAAAGTTGTTTTTACCATTCTATTTTTAGGCTTAAACGTTGTTGCTTCCTTATCTAGAGAAGCTGCATTGCCAACCTCCTTCTTCTCTTTCATTTCCATTTCCTCCCATATTACCTTCTCCTTTATTAAAATTTTCACCACATTTTTTAATTGAAAAGCTTTATAGTAGACTCCAATATTTGGTATTCCCAGTCCACCTTCCTTCTGTGATATATACCTATACCACAATGTTTTAATATTCTCGGTCTCTTACCACCATTACAATAATCATTCAAAATATTCTGAAAGTCTTTTATCTCTTTTTCTTTAAATTGCATCCAATAAAAAATTTAATCTCAGTAACAATTCTACCAAACCAAGATAGGTTCAGTCTCTTATATTGTTGACTTTTTTCCTTCATCTCTCTTTTCTGTTTATCATAATTTAATTTTATCAAATCTTCTAACTTATTGGATATAACTATTTCCAGATATTTCAAATTATCCTCAACTTGAATATGATACTTTGTCTTAATCTCTTCTTGGTCTTCTTTATTAATACCACTAAATATTGTTTCTGATTTTTCCAAATTAATTTTCAGTCTTGTCATTTCCTCAAACTCTTTAAGATACCATTGTATTTTCTCCAAGGCTCTTTTTGGGTTCTTCATAATTATTAAAGTATCATCTGCATATAAGCTAATTTTATTCCCTTCAACTCCTTCAATATTTTTGTCTTCTCTTATCATATTCACCAACAATTCCATCGCCATTATAAACAAAATTGGTGATAATGGACAACCTTATCGTGTTCCGGCCTTTAACTCTATTCCCTCCATAAAAGTTTCATTTACTCTCGCTTTAGCGGAACCATATTGATATAACTGATCTATAATCCCTTTAAATTTTATACCAAATCCGTAATTTTTAATTATCTCTTTAATCGTAACCCATTGAAGTGAGTCAAAGGCTTTATAGATATCGAGTGATAACAAACCTACTTTCTGATTGCTTTGAACTGCCGTGTCAATCAAATCTAAAACTCTCCTGGTTAAGTCTACGATCTGTCACACTTTTAAAAAACCTACTTGATCACTATTTATATATTCCTTCATTAAACTATTCAATCTGTTTGCAATTATCGCAGTAAATATCTTAGCGTCCTGATTTATTAATGAGATTGGCCTATATGATTCTACTTTTTCTAAATCCTTCCCTGGCTTAGGAATCAATACAATTATAGTTTGATACCATGAAGTCGGTACCTTTTCTCCTTCCAAAATAAGATTAAACAATTTCAAAGGTCTAGGAATCACAAAGTCATAAAACTCTTTATAAAACTCTGCCGATAACCCATCCTCACCAGGGGATTTCCCTCTCTTCAATTTTGATATAATTTTCTTAATTTCCTGCTCTGTAATCATTTCCTCCATTCTATTTTTATCTTATTCTGTTAGTTTAACCTTAAAACTTTTCTCTAAATACATCTTTAACTTTTCCATATTAACTTCCTTTTTAAAATATAGTTCTTGATATAAATCCTTCACAATTTTAAGTTTATCCTTGGTCTTATTGTGTCTAATGCCCTTTTTATCAACAAGAGTAAACAATTCTCTTCTGATCTTTTTCTCTTTTGCTGCTCTTGCCAGTAATTTAGAGTTTCTATTACTAAATTCAAAATATTCTCTCTTCAAGTATAGCAAGTCCCGTTTCACCTTTTCTATATCTTTCCCAATCAATTCAGCCTTTAAACATTGCAACCTATTGTAGATCTTTACATTTTTAGTCTTAGCAAGTTCTTCTTGAAGCTGTCCTATATCTTTTTCCAGCTCTAATTGTTTATCTCTCCACTGTTTATTCTTGATACTATTTAATTTAATACATTCTCCTCTGAATACCGACTTCATGGTATCCCATACCACATTGTAACTTATTTCACCTGTATCGTTCCATTGCCAGGTCTCATTCCAGTTTTTTATTATTTGTTCTTTAAATAAATTTATATCAAATCTCCAATTACCACCTCTTTGTTTTACACCTCCCAAACTTAATTCTAACAAAACCTTTGCATGATCTGATTCTTTAAAAATACCAACCTCCATATCTTCTAAGTTTTTAATCATATTAACCGTTACAAAAATATAGTCCAATCTTGAATATGAATTGTATACTTGTGAAAAATAAGTATAAACTCTTTCTGACCTATTAGGTTCCCTCCATGTATCCCTCAATCTCAATGATCTAATCCATTTATCAATCAATTGTAATTTAACCCCAGATCTATATTTAGTCATATTTGTACAATCTATCTTTGATCTTACAAAATTAAAGTCACCTGCTACAATCATATTCATTGATATTTTTCTTTCAATAATCTGATAGATTTTCCCCAGAAATTTATCTTGATGTTCATTTGGGGCATAAATATTAACCAATGTTATTTCTTCATCATCTACTATTCCTTTTACTATCAAATATCTACCTTCAGGGTCAGAAACACTTTTTGTCATTGTGAACCCCAATCTGGTTGAAATCAAAATTGCTACACCTCTTGCCTTAGATGTACCAAAGGATTTTTCATATATTTGTGTCCATCCCAAGAATAATTTATTTGTATTTTCTGATTTTGGTGCATCTCCTGTAGAAAGATTATATCTGGTTTATCCCTTCTAAGAGCCATTTCCAACCTCCTCCTCTTAATTTGGCAGCCAGAACCTTTGACATTCCATGACAATATCTTTACATGCTTCATAATTAAATCTTTTTGATTTCTAATAATTTTCCCACAATTTCCCAAGCCATGCTTTTATCTAAACATTTAAACCCGTCTACCCTACATTTAAACACATAAAAAACAATAACAACAAACAAAATCTATTTTCACCTCCATTACTTTCTTCCAAAAAAGCATCCCTTGTCTTCCAAAGATGGTGGGGGACGTGTACAATGTTCGGAATATTCATACTCTTTGCTCTAACCGCAAATCTTCTATTAATATTCTCACTTCTCATTTTCCTTTGTTTCCACCACCACCTTCCCCTTCCCCAAAGTCCCTGAAATCCCATCTACTACTACTCCCGCAGCACCTCTCTCTCATCTTCATCCTCACCCTTCTTCTTTTGTCCCAAATCCTCCAATTCCTTTCTCAATTTGTCCCACTCACTATTCTGGATCAGTCCAATCTTTTGGAGGTACTCCATTGCATCCATCTCTGAATCAATTACATGCATTTTTTTCAAATTAAAAAAATCTTAATTGTTGGGGAAATCTCCAATTGTATTTGATCTCTCTCTCAAATAAATTTTTGTCCCAGGTTTCATCTTATATTTCCATAACCTCTCATTAATTGCAATATCATTATAAATTTCCACATCTCTTCCATCCATCTTTAAAATGCCAGATCCAGTTTGTTTTATAAAATCCATCACCCTCAATTTATCAGCCAAATTTGAAAATTTCACCAATACATTTCTTTGCTCCTCCCTCCCTTTTTTGATCCAATTCTATACGCACTTGCAATGTCAGCCATCACAAAATCTTTCCCCATGTTCAAATTGTTCAACCAATCCAAAATTCTTATTTCCAACTGATCTGGCGTTTTCCCCATCATTTTGTAAATAACAATATTTTGTCTTCTCATCATTTCTTCCACCATATCTATTTTCCCCCCTTTGCTTTGACTTTGAGCTTTACCTCATTTTCCTCCTCATATAACTTTCTCAAGTCTCCTTGCATCAATTTTGAATCTGCCTTAATTACCCCAATTTCATGTTCTACTCTCTGAAAATTTTCATTCATCTGCTATACAAACTTGGAAAATATTGCTGTAAACTTATTCTCACTCCCTTGTATTCCCTTCAAAATATCTTCCTTGTCTTGTGATCTCGATTCCTCCATTCTATCTAATATTTTGAATACTTTACAAATTTCAGTCATAATCTGGATCTCATCCAAAGGTGTCAGGGACCCAATTGGTGTTGATCTCTCCTTCTTTTCTCTCTCCTTTTTTGGTTCAACTTTTTTTGTTTAACCACCTCCTCCTCCTCTTTCCTCTTCTTCTCCATGATCACCATAATGTCCTCAAATAATGCAGACAATGCTTCTTTTAGATCTTTAAATAAAGCTTGTTGTTCCAGTACCAAATGTACTTTAAAAGACAAAACAATCCCAGCAAAACACTTAATCAATTACCTTTGGTCCCTTGGGACCAACTCACTTACAGATTAACAATATGGCGTGGGACAAGAGAAGAGAGAGTGAAAAAACCATCAAAGTCAAAATCCTTAAGAGGAAGTGAAAGAAAAAAAAATTTATAAATCCACAGTCAAATCTTCTATAACAAATCCACTCACTCTTTTGGCTCCCACAATACTTCAAGGAGAAAAATATGAAAAAAGAGGGGGGGAGGGAGTGTTAAAAAAGGACTTTTTTATAATCCGCAATGGAGTCTTCCGCAGCGGCAGCACTCTTTCTCAGTCACCAATCCTTCCTTCACCAGCACAAACCCTTCTCTGACCCTTCTTCCGACCTTCTTGACTTTCTTAATCCCACACCAACTTCCAGCTTCAACTGCCAACATGCCAAATGCACTTCGAGAAGACACTTTACTTGCTATTCACATTCACAGTCTGAAAAATTGTATCTGTCTACTCCACTCGTAACTTTCACTTTCCTCCAGGCACCCTCCACCGCCAACATTATGGCCCATCTGCCTCTTTCCTTTCTGTCTCAACTCCACTTCTTCTCCAATCTAAAATCCACCAGCTCCAAATCAGCTCAGACCCACCGCCTTCTATCCACTCCACTGCCATTGGGTAGACCCCACTGCCAATTTCCTGGGCAATCCACTTGTTTTTCGATCTCCGCACCCCGTACCGCTCGGCTCTAAACCCCCTTCCAGTCACACTCACCGCCGATCCCATACTCCGGTGCGTGATTCAACCAATTACTGCAGCCCAGCAACTCTAAAAGAAAGAATCAGCAGTTTGGAAACTCTATATATCCACTCCAACTCTTCTTTACTTTCTCATTCCAGCAAACTGTGTCATCATTTCACTTTCACTCAAGCCTGGATTTGGTGCCGTGAGCCAGCCTGGCTCTAAGGCCATCAGCCTTCCCCGCACATCTCTTTCCAGACGCGTCAATCAAAGTGCCAAACCGCAGTCTTTTTATCCACCTTTGCAAATGTGGGAGCAAAGAGAAATCAGTGTTAAACCTTTGCCATGTTGGCCATGCCCCCTGTACTATTTCTGGAAAGGTCTTCCTAGCCCACCAAAAAAAATCCTAAAAAACCAAGACACAGGTATCCTCCATGCCATTCCGTGTGCAAACTATCACTGTCTATGTCATCAAATGCTGACTTCTATTGGGGTATTTTTTGTAGGAATTCTTAGCTGTCTTCCAAAGGATCTCACACTAGCTTTCGAAGATGGGGCCTGGGTGAGATCTGGCCAGAGAGCAGACCTATGACTCATCCCCCAAAATAGCAGCATACCTCACACATTTCCTGTTATTGCAAGCCTGATCATGAGCACAGCCAAATGCCCATGAGGCAATCTTTCATGTCCTCCTGACTGACACTGCTTTGTAACCAACCAGCACCTTCCCTTCCCCCTTTCCTGGTATGCTGTTGTGCAGTTAATAAAACAAGCTGGGAGGGATTTGTTTCAGAGATCTCTCTCCAGCACTAGAAAAAGTCGACTCTGGGTCTGTGTGTGTTTGTCTGTGTGTGTGTATTTTTTTGTATGTGTATGAATGCTCAGGGGGCTGGTGAGTCCCCCTCCCATTGTAACAGCCAGAGGGCACTGAAGGCCCCTCCCGCTACTTCATTCTGGAAGCCTGAACGGGGACAAAGGAAACCCCTCCAACCAAAAGAATGGAAAACTTTCCCCATGGCTAGGCCTTCGTCTGGCAGAGACTTAAAGTGCACGTAACCCATTCCTGTCACAGGAATCCCCAGGTAAGCCACGGGGTGTTTCTCCAACATGCAGAGAGCTCAGGGTAAGAGCTTTCTTTCTTTATTTTTTCATCCTATACAGAAGGTGGCTGGTCCACTTCTCTTCTGGACCATTGAAGTTATTCAGGGAAACAATTACAGGTGTTCATTCACTTTCTGGGTGATTCCTTAAATTTCACCCCTGAGAGAATTGGGATGGCTTTGCATTCAGGCCAGAGGGCTGGAATGGCTTGGGTGTCATTGCATCTTTCCCTCTCTCTCCCCTCCCTTCACATACAGCTGATGCTCCCTCTGGCATCTCTCAAGCTGTTTGCCTGTCCTGTTCTTCCCCCCATCATCCCTTCAGCTGAAGGCAATCTCCCTGATGAGAAACCTGAGCCTGCAGAGAGGGGGGGAGGAGGGGGGAAGAGAGGAACTGTCTAAAACAAAGAGAGATAATTCACGAGCACAGAGGGAGGATCGAGACACAGAGGAATTGAGGGAGGGGGAAGCTTTGGAAGGGAGGGCCATGGGCGGAGCTTGCCTCTCGGAGCAGAGGGGCAGATCCAGAGGGTGTGAGTGTGGAGCAAGAGAGAACAAAGCAGACAGGGAGGAGGAGGGGCCTGGGAGTGGTCTCTCTTCCAAAGCTTCAACTGGCTGGGGGAAGTCAGTTTCCACCCATTTCAGCTCCATTGGCCCTGCCTTGTGGTCCTTGCTCTGATCTGATCTGCAAGGCTGATTTTGAGCTGATTTTGAGCATGAAATTGAGCTGAACTAGCCATGGCTGGGGAGGTAAGCCATGAGAAGCCTGGAAAGCATGGTGAAAAGTATAGACATTATATTGCAAACAAAAATTGATATAGTGAACCAAAACTGGTATAGTTAAAGCAATGGCATGAGCTGAGTTCAGAAGAATAAGTTCCTTTGAAATGTGGTGCTAGAGGAGAGTTTCCAGGTCCCCTGGACAGCAAGGAAAAGAAATCAATCAATCCCAGAAAAAGCATAATTGACTGTGAAGTTGAGAGGGCCAAATAGGAAAGATGAGGCTGAAATACTTTGAGCATCAAATGAGAAGAGATGATTCACTTGAGAAAGGCTTGATGCTGTGAAAGATTAAGGGCAAAAGCAAAAAAAACAAAAAATCAAAAACAAGGGAAAGTGCTATGCTAAGTGCTAGCACTTCCGGTGAAAATATCTTTGCATATGCCTTATGAAAAAGTGGAGCTTATTGCTGAGAGGACAGATGCACTGTAAAGATAAAAGGGAAAGAAGAACTAAAGGAAAAAGAACACATTTCCTTGCCCATTATTCTTCATCTTGAAATGTAACACTCTGTCTGATTAACACTCTGATATAAGCAGTACTCAGAATGGAAAAAATGGCAATAAAACAGCTCAAAGTGAAAAGTGTAACACTACAGCAACAACTGATGTGATTTCATATGGTAATTCTTGTTATACTCCATTGATATAAGCAGGAATTTAGAATAAGTTTCTTTTCCTAAAGTAACTGCATTTCTGATAAATTCCATTTATTTCCTCATTCATATTCCTCAATGTTATGTCCCTATATATTTCAAATATGTAGCTTATGCATTAAGAATGCCTTTATGCTTATTAAATGGTTTTTAAAAGTTATTTTATCCTGACCTTTGTAAAGTTGAGCTTTGTAAAGTTGTCCAAAAAGCAAGGAGTCACTTGCTGTGTTCCAGATTATTCTGAACTCATGTCTACCATGTGATTATTTTGAACCCATGTGTCCTGTCAGTTGACTATGAATGAATGTCTTATCTTACACTGTGTCTTGTGATACTGTCTTGTGTTTTTCACAGTTATGTGGTTTTAAAAATCATTTCATTGAGTTGGATAATTTATAATTGTAACTAATGCTATGAAATGCTAGCTGGTTAGAACTAGACTGTGCACTGCATTTGGAAAAATAGCAGATTCCAAATTCATTTGGCCTGATTCAGTCCAATTTGTATGACGTCAAGGTGAAGCTGAAGCAGAATAGTCTTTTTCATTTCTAGGGTAATGCAAATTTACAGATTGATTCAGGTCTGGGACCCGAACTAAATTGAATAGGTCACAAATTATCTGATCTATTAGATATTTTCTAAAGCAAACTTGAAAGGTACCAATGCAATAAACCTCATCTCAAATTTGGCACATTTATGCACTTCTTTAGGGTTGACAAAGTCTCTAAAGTTCATGTACATCAGTACTAAACAAAAAAAGGATATGCTTCTTGACCTCTCATTGCTCCATCAGATATTTTTTTCTACCTTACTAACAGTAGAAGAATTGCCCCTGTTGCATGCACGGCAAGTGGTCATCACATGTCTTGGTTTTGAAAGGAAATATTTTTAATGCCAAAACTGTAAAAAAATGGCAGAGGTAAACAGGAAGACAAAGCAGAGGAAGAGTATGTTAAAGAGAGAATAAACTGTTAAGATAATAGAAATCTTGCATGCACTAACACTGTGTATCAGTGGAATGGAGCTTTTATAGCCTAATGTGATTGTCTTTTGTCACTAATTTGATTTATTTAAACTATTTAATATTAGATTTGTATACTGCCCATCTAGCAGTATGTGCTACTCTGGATGATTTACTTGGTTTGTAATGTCCCCTACCCCCCCCCCCCCCCCCCGGCCCGGCATTTGAAACAAGCCCTCACCGCTTTTTCCTGTTTTTTAAAAAAACTTCCAATGTTTTGTTCTTATATCTAGGCCAGACATGAAACTGCCCAAATGAAGGCACCTTTTGGTAAGTTCATTCTGCAGTTCCTTTTGCCCGACCCAGTGTGGGAAATATTAGCCAGCAACACAAGTTGATGTTACCAGGGTACACATGATTGTGGTTCAAAAATACCACTATCTTTGAGGAGGCTCTTTCTGTATACCCCATTGTTTTGTTGATAGTCCCTCTTCCCCACCACCCCTGAATGAAGAGAGGGACACATGTCATGGGTTCAAACATGGGCCACTTTTTAAAACCAAAATAAGTTGTAGGAAACTATTGCACTGGGGACTAAGTAATATGGGTGCATGATAATAACTCAGGTCAATACTAGAGAATTTGGATCCCAAATAACAGGAGCAGCAGAAAAGCTCTGCAGGCAGGCCAGCACTGTGCCCAACAGTAGGACTAAGCTATGTGACCAGGAAGCTGGAAAAGCTTCCTGATCAGCTGACCCAGGTCTGTGGCTATTTTACAGCTGTGAGACACCCCAAGTGATAGTGCTGTCCAAGGTCTCAAATTACCTGAGACCCCAACCGAAACAGGCCATTCTGATTAAAATCACCCACACTACCCACCACACGTGGTACAGCCAATGACTGAACCCTGACCCACCCTAGACTGACCTATCGGGCTGGAGGCCCCAGTGCAATGGAAGAAGCAAATTGAGACAAAAAGGCAATGAACCCATGGAGTGGTAGAATTGGGCACGTATCAAAGCAAAAGAAGACAGGTCATGGCTGTCGGGTCTGAGAGGAAAAGAATGGAGGCAAGGGAGGCACCTCGGTCCATTGCATGGAAGGAGATCCACCAGTGCAGGCCTTGACTTCGTGCTTTCAAAACAAAATGTACCATCCCACCTATGAGATGAACACCACCAGTGGATGCACCACAAGGAAAACAGAAGAACGGAGGCAGGAGCACCTCAGTCCATCACATGGAAGGAGGTCCACCAGTGCAGGCTTCACCTTCATGTTTTCAAAACAAAATGCACCATCCCACCTATGAGGTGCACACACAGAAAATGTTCAATATGAAGATCAAAAGGAAAGAACTGTACCATCTATGTGGTAAGATGCCCAGCAGTGATCAGAAACAGGAGGAATATTGCACCCTCTCACAGCCGAGATGCACGCCCACAGCAGAGGCACTGCGGGCCGAAACTGCAACACAGCAGGCTGTGGAAACGATAGGAACTGTGTCTTAAGAAGAGTCTGGGGAACTGGGAAAAAAAGAGAGAAGGCACTAGCAGGAACTGCCCACACATTGGGGGGGGAGGGGATATGCACCATAAAACACAGGATTATTCAGGCACATGGGGTCAGGGGTCAGAGGAAGCAGTGAGCAGAGCAGTGGAGATTGATAGTGCACATTAATGTCACCCACCCTGAGGCTGAGAAGTGGAGTTGGAGACAATAAGTCCTAGGCATGTGCCAAGCCCGGGGCGTTGCCATAGCATAGGGACATTGAGACCCCTGGGATGCCAGAGCAGACCATATCTGCATGAAAACACCGGGGAAAGCTGATTCTATATGCTAATAGCAAACTTAAATCAACGCAACACAATCACACTTATGTATTTCCCCAGTGCAGTAGTGAACTCTGAGGGCAATTAACAGTTAATTAACATTGTGCCCCAATATACTGGGTACTCAGATTACCCCTACAAAAGAATGGAAGGCTGAGTCAACCTGAATCCTGGATGGAAGGAACTCACAACCCAAGAGGTGCAGGACAGCAGTCTAACCAATGTTATCAGCCTGGGAAGGAAGGAAGGCCAAAACAAAAACAACAACCCTGACCCTTGGACAAGAATAGAACTCACAATTCTTGGGTAGCAGTACAGCACTTGATTCCCTGATACCCCAAGGGTGGACCCCACCCATGGAAAGGCCCTAGCCAGTGTAACCAAGCAAAGCGAAAGTGAAACTGCTCTCCCAGAAAAAAATGGTTTTTTTCCCCTTTGCCAATTCAAAGAGGCCGGATCCACTTGGGGCCCTTTGGCAACCCAACCATTAATTAGCAGTGTGCTCAGGCCAGGGCCATGAGGCAGCAGGAACAAGGCCTCCTCCATGGCCGGTGTGAGGCCTGCTCAAGAGGAGAAATATTTGTTTCTCCAATGCCGAGCAGTTAAAGAGGGTGAGGCAGGATGGAAGTGGTGCTGGTCCATTCTTCCTCTGACCTCTGAACAAGCAACAAGCATTAAAGTTCTCTCCATCTGTTGGAGCCTTCATCTTCCTTATTTTCCTGTAATTACAAATGATAAGTGTATGGAAATATGCCTCCCAGGATGTGGCTACACACTTAAAAAGGAATACATTTATTTCAGAATTAACAGTGCTAAAATCCATTCATTTTTTTTTACTCATTACATGACACACATGCCATATTGCATTATATTTCCCTCTGAAAAATTCTTGAGGTTTTTTTAAACTGATATTCGTGTCACATTTAAATTGTACCTATTTTGACTGCATGCCCAACTGAATCAATGCATATGTGCAGAAAGGGGGGCTTCAGAGTGGAGTGGATAGTAGCAGTGGAGGGTAGGGGAGGAGTTAACAAATGAAAGTAGTTTATATGGGTTTACTGCCTATGCCATTGATAAATGGGCTCAGTATAAGATAAACAGGAGGATAGATTACAAGGATAGGATCCTTCTCTCTGCAAATTTGCTTAAGTCCAATACTTAGAAATAGTTGCTATTAACCGACATCTACCTGGGGTTGGCAGAAATGCTCATCCAGGTGATCCCAATGCACACTGAGTTAATGCAGCGTGAGCACATTTCCTGGAAGCTCTTCCCTGGCAGAAAAGCAGAGCAGAGGTTATACTTCTTGAGAATCCTCAAGAAGAACAATCTTTCAAAGGAACTGCTGTTGGCATTCTACCACTGTACCATAGAGAGTGTGTTAACCTATGGTCTGTGTGTATGGTTTGGGAGTTGTACAGCTAGGGAAATAACAATGCTGTCCAGGATCGTAAAGACTGTGGAGGGGATAATCGGGCGTACTCTTCCCACTCTAGATCAAATCTATGCCACCAGGTGTTATAAGAAAGCTGTAGAGATTGCGCAAGATTGTACGCACCCCGGAAATGATCTCTTTCAGTTTCTGCCTTCTAGAAGAAGGTATAGGGTCATAAAGACCAGGACCAGCCGCTTGAGAAATTTTGTTGTTGTTCAGTCGCACAGTCAACTCCGACCCTTTGCGACCTCATGGACCATTTTCCTCCAGGCGCCTCTGTCCTCTACCATCCCCCTCAGCCCTCCCAGCTCTGTGCCCATTGTGTCTATAATACCATCTAGCCATCTCATCCTTGGCCTCCCCCTTCTTCTTTTGCCCTCCACCTTTCCTAACATCAATGCCTTCTCAAGTGAATCCTCCCTTCTCATTTGATGTCCAAAGTATTTTAGCTTCATCTTTACTATTTGACCTTCCAATGTGCAGTCAGGGCTAATTTCTTCTAAGATTGACCTATTTGTTCTCCTCGCTGTCCAGGGGACTCTCAAAACCCTCCTCCAACACCACATTTCAAAGGCATCTATTCTTCTGCGTTCAGCCTTCCTAATTGTCCAGCTCTCACATCCATACATTACTACTGGGAAAACCATTGCTTTGACTATTCTAATTTTTGTTGCAATGTAATGTCTCTGCTTTTCACTAGGTTCCCCAGGTTTCTCATCGCTTGTCTCCCAAGAATCAGTCGCCTTTTTATTTCATGGCTGCAATCCCCATCTGCAGTAATCTTTGATCCTAAGAAAGTAAAATCTGTCACTGCTTCTACTTCTTCCCCGTCTATTTTCCAGGAACTGATGGGGCCTGTTGCCATTATCTTGGTTTTCTTGATATTGAGTCTCAAGCCAGCTTTTGCACTCTCCTCCTTCAACCCAATCAAGAGATTCTTTAGGTCTTCCTCACTTTCTGCCATTAGGGTGGTATCGTCTGCATATCTCAGATTATTGATGTTTCTCCCAGCGATTTTAATCCCATATTGTGATTCCTCCATCCCTGCACTGCGCATTATGTGCTCTGTATATAGGTTGAATAAGCATGGTGACAAAATGCAGCCTTGTCTTACTCCTTTTCCTATTCCAAACCACTCTGTTATTCCATGTTCTGTCCTAACTGTTGCTTCTTGGTTCATGTACAGATTTCTCAGGAGGCATATGAGGTGCTCTGGTATTCCCATCTCTTTAATTACTTGCCACATCTTGTTGTGGTCCACACAGTCAAATGCCTTAGTGTAGTCAATAAAACAAAAGTACACTTGTTTCTGGTATTCCTTTGTTTTCTCCATGATCCAGCGTATGTTGGTGATGTGGTCTCTAGTCCCCCTGCCTCTTCTGAAACCAGCCTGCACCTCTGGTAATTCTCTCTCCACATGCTGCTGAAGTCTGTCCTGTATTATCTTGAGCATCACCTTGCTGGCATGTGGGATGAGCGCGATTGTTCGATAATTTGAACATTCTTTGGCATTGCCCTTTTTTGGGATTGGGACGTATACTGATCTTTTCCAATCCTGTGGCCACTGTTTTGTTTTCCAAATCTGCTGGCATATTGAATGCAGTAATTTGACGCCATCATCTTTTAGCGCTTTGAAAAATTCAACTGGGATACCATCATCTCCACTAGCTTTGTTGTTTGCAGTGCTCTTTAGGGCCTTTATGACTTCACTCTCCAGGATGTCTGGCTCAAGTTCAATTTCTTCATCATTGTGATTATCAGGAGTGTTGAGGTCCTTTTTGTAAAGTTCCTCTGTGTACTCTTTCCATCTTTTCTTAATTTCTTCTGCATCAGATAGTTTCTCCCAAAAGCGGTTCTGGCTTTGAATGCAGTGCAATGCAGTCTATGAGGGAGCCTCTGTATAGAGTTTTTAGAGTTTTAGAATTTTTAGAGCCTTAAAGTTTTAGAGCTTTTAGTGGTTAAATGTGTATATGTGGGGTGGGAGTATGTTGATAATTTTGTATAGTTGTATTTTGTTTAGGTTTTGTTGGGTTGATAAGTGTTTTTCCCCCCAATCTCATTGTTCTGTGCAGGACAATGACAATAAAGATCTATCTATCTATCTAATCTATCTATCTATCTATCTATCTATCTATCTATCTATCACAGCCCATCCAGTCCAGCATTCTGTCTCACACAGTGGCTCACCATTTGCTTCAGGGTATTCCCAAGCAGATGCCTTCACCTGCTTAGGATTCCCTGGGAATGGCATTGAGAGATATCCTGCCTATCTCTCCAAACCGGAGGTTGTCCTTAGGTATCCATAATTATAGCCATTGGTACCCTTGTCCTCCATGAACTTGTCTAATCCTTTCTTAAAGTGGCCAAGACTGACAGCTGTGGGGAAGGGAGGGCGTGGCTAGGATGATTCCTGAATAACATGTACTTAGATCTGCTCGCACCATGAATGAGGTGTTAATGTGAATAATTGTAAAAAAACCAAGAGTTAAGCTCTCAGAGACGTATCAATCGGAGCCTTGAAATATACTCTTTTTAACTGTTACTGTATTGGAGTTGGAGTTCGAGGAACTGATGGTGAGTGACAAGTGGCGTAGGCTGAGGCTGAGGCAAGCAAGCTGTTCGGGGTCGGATGGGGCTCCTGTGATTCAAAGAGGAAATTGGGCTCTGAGAATTTTTTTTTAAAAAAGAAAATGAATAAGCGCTGGCAGCACCAGATGAGAGGTCCTGGAATGGAGGAACTGAAGGAGGACAAGTAAGAGTGGAAGAAAGAGGAGGTGAATGTAAGAGGGAGAAAAGGACGGGAAGAAGTAAAGGCGGTGTGTGAAAGTAAGACTGAAAGTTAAAGAGTGCAAGAAGAAGGGGGGAGAAAAATGGATGGTTAACAATGGAGTGCTGGAATAGAGCTGAAGAAGGGAAAGAGTGACAGTGAGAGAAACCGTGTGAAGGGAGAGAAGACGTAGGAACACAAAAGTTAAGAGAGAAAGGGAAACAGAGATTGAAATAGGAGGTCATGGCTGGAGAAGTAGGGAGGAGGAACCTTGCCTTTGAATCACTGCCGTGGTTTGGATCTTAAGGATGCATTTATTTGAGGATTTTTTACGTCTGGACTGAGTAGTTTAACTCTATGGAACGAGATTGGCTTCTTTTTTCCCCTTTGGATTACCATTCCTGATTATCGTGTTGGATTATTATATTTTTTATTCTGGATGATTGTTTTATTCATCTTCCTGTGGAATTAGCATTGTTTTGGAAATTTTTGTTTCGTCACTTCAGTTTTTGATATTTTTCTTCTTTTTTGTTTGGAACTTCAACAGTTGGAGATAGGAACAGAATTAATTATAAGGATTATTTTTCTCATCTTTTCTCCTGTGTTTTTTTCTTTTTTTCCCCTCTTCTCTCTAATATAAATACTTTCTACCCTTTTGGATGACCAGGAAGTGATTGGAAACAACAGAACTGGATCGCTGATTGAATTATAAATCAAAAATAATAGTAGTAACTTGTTTTGATTGGAACGATTAACAGCTCAATTTTTTTATACTTTTTGCATCAATTGGATATATTTTGAGTGTAATTGGACTATAGCAAGAAGAATCAAAGTTGGATTATAATAACAAAATAATATTACAGATTTGACTGGATAATTGTTATATTAGTAAAAAAGTTTATTTGGACAAATTAGATAAATTGGACTGTAACTGGATATAATATTTTTTGGATTAGAAATTAAGAAGAAAGAAAAGATGAATAGAGTGAAGAACAAGGAAAAGAAGATAAGAAGTGAGATCTGGATGAACTTGGTTTAAGAGACAATTGTTTTGGAACATAAATAATTATACTGTCTTTATCTTAAAAGTGTGGGGAAGGAATTATGGATAAGAAGAAGGATGACCAAGAAAAGATGGAGGAAGGGAAAAAGGTGGGAGAAGATGATCCCGTGGTGAAACAAAAATAAATAAATAGAAGGGATAAAAGATAAGGAAAAGAAAAGTGCCAGAGAAAGGGCAAATAGTTCACCAATACAATTTGATGAGGTGGTTATGACGACTGAATGTGGAAAATTGGGTAATAAATTGGAGATGATGGAAGCACATTTGCAAAAAAGTGAGGAAACAAGAGCTGAATCTCATAAAAAGTTTGTAATGATGTTTAATGAATTTGTTCAGAAAGCAAATACTAATTTTGATAATTTGGAAAAGGCTATTGTATCCACTCAAGAAAATGTGAAATTGGTTAAAACAGAGGAAAGGAAACTCAGAAAAAACAATATGAATTTAATGTTAAGATGGAAGTACAGGAGGAGAGTAGATATGATAGAAGAGGCCATGAGAAAGCAAAATTTGGTTATTAGAAAATTGTCAGAGAAAAAGCCAGATCAGTTGAAGATTCGAATTTTGGTTGAATAATCTCAATATGGGTAAAAATTTTGTGGCTGAAGACATAGGTAATATATTTCGACTGGGGTCAAAAATGATGGGTAAAGTTAGAAATGTTTTGGTTAAGTTTTCAAAAGTTGGTGACAAATTGAAGGTGATGGCTCACATAAAACAAATGGGATCTGGTGTTTTAAAAATTGATGGAGAGGATGTGGAAGTTTATAATATTTCTATTGAGGAGCGAAATTGGAGATATAAAATGAAACCCACAATGAAAATTCTTCGGGATCAAGGGATTTATTATTATTCGAGGTTTCCGTTGCAGGTGAGGTTTTTTTATGCAAAAAAAATGCACTCAATTTATTCGGGAATGGATCCTCTGGAGTACTTTCGAATGATTGACTTAATTAAAGGAGGCACACAGGAATGGACATCTTTGAGAAATGCATTGATGGAGACAGGGGCTATTGAGAGGATGCAGAGTGAGGAAGAAACTGGAGGTGCAACAGGAGGGAAGAGCCTTGGGGAAATGAGTGTGGTTGAAGTGACAGAGTCTGATGAGGTATGAATATTTACAATTAATTAGAGACATGGATAATCAGGTGAAACTAATATAGAGTGTGCTTGAGCATGTAGTGGATATCTGGGTACATCTTCTGCTTCCTCCCCCCCTCTCTTTGGGAAATTCTTTTTTGCAGAGGTGGCTTTTTGGAAAGGAATTAGAGGGGTGTAGAAGGACAGATTTTTATTTTTAGTTTTGATTGTATTTTGTTTGTTTTTTAATGAAGTTTGGGTTAAGGGGGGATAGAACGTTTAGATAAATGCACTGCCTATGAGGATCATGATAGAATTGAGAGATTTTATGTAAGAAAGTTTCCATGAAGGTTATTAAGATATTGACATGGAATGTGAAAAGTACTGGCTCTCAAGTCAAATGCAAAAGATTGGAATCAACTCTTAGAAAAGATCATCCAGATATAATCTTTTTGCAAGAAACACATCAAAAATCAGAAGACACAAATAAACTATTTTTAGGTTGGACACAGATTTATGAAAAAGCATATGGTACTTCAAAAGCAAGAGGGGTTGTGATATTAATTTCGACTAGATTGAAATTTACTATGACAAAAAGTATTCCTGACCCAGAAGGTAGATTTTTGATTGTAAAAGGTATAATAGATGATGAAGAAATAACCCTTGTGACTATATATGCTCCAAATGAACAACAAGATAAATTTTTAGATAAAGTATATCGAATTTTGAAAAAAGAAAAGACGGTAAAAATGATAGTAGCGGGTGATCTTAATTTAATTAGGTCTAACATGGATTGTACTAATGTGGTAAGAGACAGAACAGGATCAAAAATGAAAATATTAGATAATTGGATCAAACTTTTAGGATTAAAGGATGCGTGGAGAGAATTTAAAGGTTCAGAAAGAATTTATACTTACTTTTCAAAAGTTCATAATTCATATTCTAGAATAGATTATTATTTTTGTTACAGATAACATACTCAAGAATATAGAAAAAACAGATGTTGGAATTTTTAAAGAGTCAGACCATGCAAAAAATTTAATGCAATTGGGAGTAGGAATGACAGAAAGGAAGCAGAATAGTTGGAGATATGATTCGAAAATGTTTAGTGATTCTAAGAATAAGGATAATATAGAAATGATTTGGAATTAATATTGGCAATGGAATGATACAGGTGAAATGACATATAATTTAGTGTGGGATGCCATGAAGTCAGTTTTTAGAGGAGAATTTATTAAATTAAATAGTATAAGAAATAAACAATTAAAGGATAAATATGAGAAAATTGAAAAAAGAAATTAAACAGCTTCAGGAGAAACATATAAGAACAGGAAAGAAGAAAATTCTTGAACATATACAGAGATTGAAAAGGGAGTTAATAGGTAAAGATATAGAAAAAGTTAAAAAGACCTGATATATTTAAAAAGAGAATATTTTGAATATAGTAACAAAAACTCAAAGTTATTAGCTAGAGCCACAAAAGAAAAGAGAATTAAAAGAGAAATTGGTGTTTTGATAAATCAACAAGGAGTGAGGTGTAATAAAACGAAGGAGAAGGTTGACATAATAAAAGGGTTTTACCAAGAGTAATATTCTGAGAAAAATATAAAAGTAGAATGGTTAAGTGAATATTTGGAAAACTGGAAGGGAATTAGAGTTAGAGAGGAACATAAAGATAGAATGGAAGCTTTAATAACAGAGAAAGAGATTAAAGAGGTGATACAGAGGTTGAAAGGGAATAAAGCGCTGGGTGAGGATGGATTTACTGCGGAATTTTATAAAGAATTTAGAGAGTCAGTAAATCCGAGACTTCTGAAGCTGTTTAATTATATATTAGATGGAGGACTATTACTGACTTCATGGTATAGATCAGTAATTGTCTTGATCCCCAAACCGGGAAAAGATCCAGAGAAGATAGACTCATATAGGCCAATTTCACTGATAAATCAAGATGCTAAATTTTTTACTGCAATATTAGCAAATAGGTTAAATGAATTTATGAAGGAATATATAAATAAAGATCAAGCTGGGTTTTTGAAGGGTAGATATATGGCAGATCTTACAAGTAGAGTAGTGGATTTGTTGGATATAGCAGAGCAAAATAAGGAAAAGATTAGATTGTTACCTTTGGATATTTTTAAAGCTTTTGATTCTTTACACTGGGTTACGATTAAAGAAATTATAAGAAATTTTGGGTTTGGTATGAAATTTATAAATTTAATCGACCAGTTATATCAGAAAGGTATAACTAGAGTAAAGGTGAATGAGATATTTACAGAGGATATAAAATTAGACGCTGGTACTAGACAAGGATGTCCATTATCACCAATATTATTTGTGATGGCTATAGAATTACTAGCAACACTTATAAGATAAAAAGATTGAGGGAATAAAAGGAAGAAAAATTAGTTTATATGCAGATGATACGATGAGTATAATGAAAAATCCGGTGAAAGCAATGGAGCGAATTCAGATACATTTGTGGGATTTCGAGGAAATGACAGGATTAAAAGTGAACTGGGATAAATCAGAGGTAATTTTTTTGTAATGTAGGTGAAGAAGAGCAAAAAAAGATAAAGGAAAGACATAATATATAGATCAAAAATAGTGTGAAATATTTAGGAACAAATATTACAAATAAAACTGAAGAATTTGAGAAACTGAATTATGATAAACAAAGAATGGAAATTAAAGAAAAAATAAAACAATACAGTAAGTTGAATTTGTCCTGGTTTGGTAGGGTTGCATTATGTAAGATGAAGTTACTGCCAAAAATTTTTTTTTTGTTTGATGTTCTCCCAATTCAATTAAAGAAAAAAGATATAAAGAGCTTTCAGAGTATGTTAAATACTTTTTGTAATGGAGGGAAAAGACCAAGAATTACAAAAAGTTTATGGTATGTACCGCAAAAAGATGGTTTGGGTCTTTTAAATATTAAATATTATTACAGAGCATTTCAATTAAAAAATATTGCAAAGATTATAACAAAGTCTGAAGTTATCTGCAATGAGATAGGGATAAAAAAATTACAACGAAACGGTAATGCAATTTTTTTGATAAGGAGATAAAGATAAAGACAAATAATCAGTTGACAAAAGCAATATTAGATGTTTGGAAAATACTAAGGGGAAACTTGCATCAGAAGTATCTCCGATGATGGATATGGAAATAAAGACGTTTCCTGTAAAAGTAGACAAAAGAATAAAGGTCATAGTTTTGAGAAATGATGTGTTTCTGTTAAAAGATTGGATAAAAATGTGTGATAAACTTGAACTAAGAGCTGAAGGGTTCAAACAGATGAAATTGAATTGGCTACAAGTAATTTTGGTAAATAAATGGGGGAGGAGATATAAAGATGAGCTTAGTTTACAGAGGGATAAAATAGAATTTGAAGAGATGATTTGTAAAATAAGAAAAGGAGAAATGGGGATAAAAGGACTAGTGAGTAAAATATATAAAATTTTAAATAAGGATGAAAATTCACAACATGTTTTGAGAGTGTTATGGGAGGAGGATTTAAAGTCGCTAAGACGCTGACTGGGAAGCGGAAGGTCAGCAGTTCGATTCCCGAGTACTGCAGGACGGAAATGAGCTCCCGTCTTCATCCTAGCTCCTGCCAACCTAGCAGTTCGAAAGCAAGAAATTGCAAGTAGATAAATAGGGACCACTTCAGTGGGAAGGTAACAGCGTTCCGTGCGCTCCAGTGTCTAGTCATGCCTGCCACATGACCACGGAAACGTCTGCAGAAGCAGACAGCGCTGGCTCTTCGGCTTAGAAACAGAGATGAGCACTGCACCCTAGAGTCGGATACGACTGGCTTTCGAGCAAGGGAAACCTTTACCTTTACCTTTACATTGGAAAAACAAATGGAAGAGAAGAATTATGAGAAACCTTTTGATTAGATTAAAAGAACATAATTATAAAATATTATGGAGGTGGTACCTGACTCCAGTTAAATTACATCGAATGGATAACAGCAAAACGAGAAATTGTTGGAGATGTAAAAGCAATCTTAGAACATATGAGCATATGTGGTAAAGTAGATGCTTTTTGGAAATTAATTGAGAAAGAAATATCAGAGATTCTTAAAGTTAATTTTAAGCTGGAGTCAAGTATCGCCTTACTGACTGAATTGGATAATATAAATATGAATATAAATAAAAAAGAATTGGTATCTATAATGTTAACTGCTGCAAGATTATGTATAGCAAGAAAATGGAAAAGTGACCTAGTGTTGAAAATGGATGAATGGTATAAGGAAATGTGGGAAATTGCTTTGAATGACAAATTGACATGTGAATTGAATGTGAAGAAAGGTATTTTGAAAGAGAACAAGTTTTGGGAAATATGGAGGCCGTTTGTGGAGCATGTTTTAATATGGGATAAAGGAGACAAACCAGTACCTCAGCATATGAATTTTTGGAAAGATTAAATCAAAAATTTGATCCTCATGGCTTGTATATATCACTGGGTGTTAATATTTTGTAATATACAAGAATGAACCTTATAAATTTTTGGAATGTTAAATATATAATCAAAAATAATGAGGAAGAAATGGTTGACAAGTGATATATAGTATAGATATTTATGTAAAGTTATAAGGTATGGGGTATAGGTTGTAAGAAGGTATGATATACCGTATATAAGGTTCAAGAATTGGTATTGTTCACAATGCCATTATAATAGAGTGTAAGCAATTTCAATGCATTAATTTGTTTGTTTTTGTTTATGTATTTTTCCTTCTCTTTTTTATATTTTGTATTGTTTATTATATTTTTGTTATTTTAGAAATTTATTAAAAATTTAAATAATAAAAAAGACTGACAGCTGTTACCACTTCTTCTGGCAGGGAGTTCCATAGACCAGTGATCCTCTGGGTGAAGAAGTACTTTTTCTTATTTGTTTGAGAACTAGTACCCTAAAGTTTCATGGAGTGCCCCCTAGTTCTGTTAAATATAAACAACAAACCCATATTATGGAATACAGGTACCATCATGCATCTGGATGCTAGCCCCTCCCACAAGGGTTGAAGGTGCTTACCTGAGTTCCAACAGGCACTTCCAACTGTCATTCTGTATGTAGCTATACTGAGGTAATGTTCCTGTAATTATAAAGAAATAAATAAACAGTTATTATTATTAATTACTATTGTTAATCATCATCGTTCAACCTCTAACAAAATGGTAGCAGAGGATTGGTTTTGAGAAACTAATTACAAATTAAATTAAAAAAGATTTCCAACTCTGAATTATCAACATGTCAAAACCACCAATGAGAGTTAGGACCATGCATAATTGCAGCACACCTAACTCCAAGCGACAAAAATATAAGCAGGAACTCGGCGGACACAATTGCCGATGATGATGGGGAGCAGAACAGAAAATTGCAATTACTAAATTACCCGATGTCTACACCTATAAATGATGAGGCAAGATGTAAGTCTAGAGGAGAAGATTTCCAAAAAGATGAGGTTCTATGGCCAGCAGTTCTAAAAATAATAAATTCGGCCACAAAAGGCAGCAACCTGATTGTTGATCTAAGGAAACTATTGTTTAACATGGTTAAAGTAAATAACATAGAAAATCTCACTGGGAGGAACGATGAAAGTAAAAATGAGGAAATGGCGCAGCCAAAAGGGACAGGGGAAAGATCAGCAAGATCAAGCCCAAAGCATCATTTCCAGCCAAACGAAATGACAGGATGGCAACAAACAAAGCCATTAGTTTCAAACTGAGAGGCGGAAGAATGGCAAGATAACACAGAAGTAACAGATTACATTCATATAAATGAACCTCCAAAATTAGATTTTTATGAAAGTACCAAAAGAGGAAACTACTTAAGTGAATATATAAACAATCAGGAAATTAGGGTAATTTCCAAAGATCTAAAAAAACCTCAATTGAATTATCCAAAAATAAGGAGACAACCATTGATGGGAGAAGGAACAGCAGGACAACGCACACTAATTTTACAGCCCCAGGAGATCAGACAGGAAAAAAGCGGACAAGCACAACCTCATACTACGCACTCAATCCCATCTGAAATACCATGGCATGACCAGATCACACAACCTTTGAAAACAGCTTGCCCGGATATACACAGTGAATTCTTGGGGTCTCCATATTTTGTGGGAGCGTCGCCAGAGCTGATTGACTTTAGGAGATCCTTCCCCAGCGAGAGTCAAGAACAAATGAATACTGCACACGCATCAAATCTAGGACATATGCAGATGCTCAACAGTGACTCTGCACACAAAGAAGTTTTTCTTAATCTAACTGGCTGTGTACCTATTCCGTTCTGTCAGTTAATTAATGTCCCTGACCACCAAAGACAAATATTAACGATGAATGCGGGAGGGGGTGTTTCCTGCACCGCTAAAACATGCTTTGGTGCACCTCTTCCTGAAGAAACCATCCCATGACATAGCTGTCCTAACCAACTATAAGCCCGTCTCCAACCTCCCCTTTTTGGGGAAGATATTTATTTATTTTATTTTATTTATTCGATTTATACCCCGCCCTACTCAGCGCAAGGCCGACTCGGGGCGGCATAACAACATATCAATTACAGCATAACATAAGGCATAAATACAATGGGGGAAGAAAAAACAAAGTCAAGAATCGTATACAGTACAAGTTAAATCAGAATAAGCAAAAAGAATGTCCTGAAATGAGGCTGGTCTTTAAAATGCCCTTTGGTGATCCACTTATGTGGCCAAAAAGGCATTCTCCCTAGTCTGTTCCACACTGGCTCTTGAAAAAGGCTGAACAGGTAACATTTTACCAGCTGTTTACATTCAAGTAAGATCAATTCCACTATTATTCACTTTAAAGAAGATGATCTAGAACCAGTTTTCAACCACTTAAATTAAAACCACAACTCTTTTTTAAAAAAACTACCCCTGTGTCTGTAGCCCTTTTGTGCAACTATTGTTACTGTCATGAGCTAAAAGTTCAGTTTTTGACTTCCAAGAGGAAACATTTGTGTGAAATAGAGAAGGGGTTCTGGAGAAAAGTAATCACCTACTGATTAGAACAGGGATTCTCAGCCTGCAGCCTGTGGGCCAGATACAGCCTATGGTGCCATTTCATGTCCATCCGCCCGTCCCCGTCCCCCACCACCTCCACCACACCTGGAAGTGCCATGTGCTGGAAGAAAGGCAAAATGGCGGTCTGGTCCCCCAAAGCTGTATGAGGGAGTATGATCCGGATTTAAAAGGTTAAGAACATCTGGGTTAGAAGGTTGGGACTTCTGGAGCCAAATAGGCTGCAAATCTTTCTGTGATTTTCCTTGGCGCTGACAGCAGTAATCATCCTATAGTCAGCAGCCAAATGGGCTCTGGTTACGATTCCAAAAAGTCAAAATTACTACACAGATCCACAAAATAATGACCACACACCTTCTGTGAGATGCGGCTGGCATTACAAAGTTCTGTAGGTGAGAAATTCCTTCATCTTCTTTGGGATGGACAACTCCAGGATCTGGTAAGTGTTGTAGCAGCTATGGATAACTTTGCGACACAGGTGAATTGGAGAATGCAGTGGTGCGCCAGCTGCAGGGGGCTCTGGAGGAAGCAGATTATCTGGACTCCTTTCAATCAGGATTCAGGGCTGGACATGGTATGGAGACAGCATTGGTTGCACTGATGGATCTCTGGCGGGAGCAGGATGGTGGTTATCAGACTGTCCTTGCTCTCCTTGACCTCCCAGCAGCCTTCGATACCATCAACCACGGTATTCTTCTGGAACAGCTCAAAGGATTGAAGATCCAAGGCACGGTGTTGTCCTGGTTTTCCTCATTTCTGGAGGGCCATACCCAGTCGGTGTGGTTGGAGAGTGAGAGGTCCAGCCCTAGGCCACTCAAATATGGGGTGCAACAGGGCTTGGGGCTCTCTCCTCTCCTATTTAACATCTACATGAAGCCACTGGGTGAGATCATCCGTTCCCATGGGGTGCGGTACCATCAGTATGCAGATGGCACTCAGTTGTACATCTCGGCCTGTGGTGATCCCAGTGATGCAGTCAAAGTCCTGTCGGGATTCTTGGAGGCCGTTGGGCTCTGGATGAGGGACAACGGGCTTCAGCTGAACCCTGGCAAGACTGAGTGGCTATGGATCAGGGGTCCAGGGTTATCCAGTGAGTTACCATATCTGGTCTTGGATGGGGCAGTTTTGCCCCAGACAGACCCGGTGCACAACTTGGGGTCCTCCTGGACTCGAGGCTGCTGCTGGAAGAGTAGGTGGCGGCCATGGCCAGGAGGGCTTTTGCTCATTTTAGAGTAATCCGCCAGTTGTGCCCGCTCCTGGCCTGGGACTCCTTACTCATGTTCACTCATGCTCTGGTCACCCCCAGACTAGATTACTGTAATGCGCTCTACATGGGGCTACCCTTGACAACCATTTGGAGGCTACAGCTGGTGCAGAATGCGGCTGCCCGGATGGTTATGGGGTGTGGACTTTATGCTTGCACCTCCCCACTACTCCTGGAGCTGCATTGGTTATCAATTTGCCTCCAGGTGCAATTCAAGGTGCTGGTTTTGACCTTTAAAGCCCTATATGACAGTTGGCCAGGATACCTGAGAGACCGCATGGTCCCAAGAGTGTCTGCCCACCAAACCAGAGTGGACCGGAGGGGCTCTCTTGTTGTACCTTCAGCTAGAGGGGCTCGCCTCTCTGGCACACGTAGAAGTGCCTTCTCTGTGTCCGCACCAGCTCTCTGGATCCTCCTGCTAACAGAATTGAGGTTACACAGAATTGCTGCCATTCAGGAAAGGTTTGAAGACCTGGCTGGCAGGGCAGGTGTGGGGCCATAATGGGAATACGGCACCAGCCTGCTGGCTCATCTCCAGCTAGAGTCCAGTTAGTGTCCCTCCTTTTGTATTTCTGCATTCCTCCTATTCCCCTTTTAGCTTTTTTAAATTGGGTGGGGGTAGGAGAGTGGATAGGTGGGTGGGTGATCTAGGGTTTTTAACCTGTTTTTATATGTTTTTACTTCTTGTTTTTAATCCTGAGTCAGGTTAGCCTCCGTGGGCAGGATAAAAATTGAGAAATTAAATTAAATTAAATTAAATCCTCGAAGTGTCAGAGTAGAGTTTCACAATAAGTCAAAGCAAACACACTATGCCAAAACAACGATATGCTGCACTTCACTAAAAGCTCTCCTTGCCACAAAGGAACAGTATTTAAAGGGCAAGTCACCCAACTTTTGAACAGTATGTCTCCTATGAGGCAGCCAGCAACAAACAAGGACCTGGGGGCCACCTCCACCCACCCATCAAGGCATCTCCTAAAAGGTAACGCAGCAGACTTCTACACAGAACCTGACAACGACTCCGAATCTGGCATGAAATCTGATATGGATGCAGACCCAGAGACCACATCTTCAGCAGGGGAGGATGACACAACAAAACACACCAACCCACGTTCAGACACCCTGATTCCATTTATTTATTTATATTTATATTGCCACCCCTTCACCAAGCGACTCCGGACAGCTCACAATCACCATAAAAATATTCATATATAAAACATCCCCATGACAATAAAATCACAAAAACATTTAACATTTAAAAACCATTAAAATACCCTCCCAGCCACAATAAGTAAAAAACTGAAACTGAAAACCCAAATGGCCTTCATATAAACCAGCAAGGGGGGGAGGCAGCCCCACCAGCAGCACTCCACACCTGCTGTGCCAGCCAGGTTTTTAGACCTTTTCTGAAGGACAGTAGCTCTGCCTGGAGGTGCAACTTGGTTGGCAGGAGGTTCCACAGGACCGGAGCAGATGCTGAAAAGGCCCTCCTTCTACTGTTATCTTCTAGAGCCTCTCTAGCTGATGGGACCATTAGGGAGCCCCTGCTTTATCTAACAGGGGTGGGAGCCAACTCTATATACCTAAAGCCTGGAGCTATTTTTGCCGCAGACACAAACGTTGACAAGTTCACTGCTCTTCTACTGCCTGAATGCCAGATATCACCAACATGCCCCCTTCCAACTATGACAGCACAGGGCACAACCAAAGCACACCAGCAAACTCAGACAACCGAGAGGGTCAGAGATGTGACATACTATGCCCTCGTGATGGGAAGGAATCCCAGCCTATCATTATATCTAGAATAAACACACACACCGTGGCAAAAAGGTGTAACAGCCATCCTGGTGAAGAGGAATGGACAGCAAGTGCCATCAACTCTGAAATGCTGCAAGACTCTGGCCAAGGGTGTATATCAAGGGAATTGGCACAGACTGAGTGTGTCCCTATCTCAGCTGCCACAGATCTCCTGACTGTCAACCTAGAAAGCCTTCCGAACTGGCCACCAGCATCAAAGTCGGAAATTGACTCCCCCGTCATCCAACTCTACTCAGGCAAAACCCTGGGGAGGACATCATTCCTCCAGAATTGCTAAAAAAAACAAGAAGTGGTGGTCCCTGCTTTTGGCCTCGTTGTTTACCTACATTGACAGCATCAATTGAATTCCCAAAGACTGCGGTTCAGCAGTTATTGTTCTCATATTCAAGAAAGGAAAGAAATGTGCCCCTGGGAACTTCAGGCCAATCAGTCTACTCAACATTATCAGCAAACTCTATGCCAGTCACCTGCACAAAAAAATAAAGAGCTGGTTGGAAAAGGAAAACCTGATAGCAGAAGAACAAGGTGGCTTTAGGGAAAGCAGAGCTCAGTATCTCTGTATGCTGCTTTCATCGAGGTAAATAATCAAAGAAGAGATGGCCAGGTGGTGAAAATGTAGAAATATAAACAAACCGTCTGTGCAGGGTCTCCCCTAAGAGTCTCCAATGAGTACAGGTACGTGGAAAACAATTTATTGTGAATTTCTCAATAGGTTTTTAATACTAAAAACCAAAATTCCCTTCTTCAGGTAATAAAAATCTTCCAGACAAATAACAATATGCCGATTCACAACTCAAATTATATTGTATAATATAACACTGAAGCTGTTCTGGTATACAATGGCTTTTCTCAGAATTGCTTCTTCAGGGTGTTCTAAAAATAAATAATAAAATTACATTTTCTAAGAATCCATTCATAGTCTGTGTATCATTTTACAGATAAACAATAAACAATCATACCAATCCTTTGTTACAATTTTTGATTTACAATTTCAATTTACAATTTTGAATAACAGTATCCTGACTGATCTATATAGTGAAAGATACTTAATTTATCTTACCTCGCAAGATTTAATGATCAATACAGTATTTTTACAATGTGTTAACAGCTTTATTAAACATGTTTTAGATGTGCTTCCAATGTTAAAGAGTACTGCTGATAACTACGGCTATTTAAAGACCATAATGAATAAACCATTGCCTACGATTATGAGCAAAAATTTGTTTTCTTAAAGAGACATGCTATTTTCATTCCCTTAAATTCTGAGAGAATAATCACAAATGGCAAGTTAAATCTAAGTCTTGGTTGAGTCCGTGTGGTATCAAAGTCTCAAATAAAAGTATGTAAAATGCCTCCTGCTGCAGGAGGTGCCTTTTGATGTTAATCCTTTCGAATTTTTTGAAAGAAATCTTTTCCAATGTGACAAACCAAAATTCATCTTTGGAGTGGCGCTTCTCCAGACAATGGGCTACAAGTGGTGTGGAGATGGATTGGCTGCGGATCCTTGAGTGATGTTCGGTGATCCATTTTTTTAACCAGTCTCAATGTTTTACCGATGTAACATTTCTCGCAATGACAGATCCACATTTATATTGCGTGAGCGGAGATAGTTAGTAAAACCTTGAGGTCTGTGTGTATAAGTTTTTTCAGGGCAGCTTACTTCTTTAGTTTCCCATACAAACTGGCAAACTGAACAGCTGGAACATTTATAATGCCCCGAATAAACTCTTTTGCTGGGACTGACAGGTGGTGAGAGTAGGAGCTGGTAAGTATGTTATGCAAGGATTTAGTATGTCTGAAGTCTATGAGTGGCTTGACATCACAGCTCAGAATATCTTCAAGGAGGTACCAATATTTCAGGATCACTTTTTTAATTTGTATGGCCAACGACGAGTATTCCAGTGAGCAATTGTCTCAGGATTTTGGTCACCTTATTGAAGGATCTAGAAATCATATCCTGTGGCAAGGAAGGTGGCCTATAAATTGAATGAATGAATGAATAAATAAATAAATAAATAAATTACTCTTTTCATCCAGCACATCTCAGGAGTAATGTACCTTTTAGTCTTTTCTCCCATGCTACAAGGAATTCTACTAGAGAAGAAGATTTTTTGGACACGTCCTGGACCATCAATACTTACCTCATACAAAAAGGATATCCACAGGATATAATTTCTAGATCCTTCAATAAGGTGACCAAAATGGTGAGGTCTAGGCTCCTGCTACAAAAAACAATACATACCTCCTATACATTTGAAAAATAGTATACCTGTCAGTCTGTTCTCACGTGCCAGGAGGATTTCCACTCTAGACACAGATTTCATGCACTCTGCTATCATCATTAAAACCAACTTATCCCATAGGGGTTATCCAAGCAATGTCATTGATCATGCGTTTAACAGGGTTCAATCGATTCCAAGATTGCAACTGATTGCTTGAAAATAACAGACTAATACGGACCCAAGACTTAATTTTTCCTTACAAAACTCACCATTGGCCAATTACATTAAACACATCATCATGAAACATTGGCAAATATTGGATGAGATACCTGGCTGTAGCAACAAACCAAGAATTGGATGCAGGAGAACTAGTTATTTGCAGAATATTCTTACCAGCACTGATCTCACTCCTGCTTCACATACACCTGTTAGGGCCATTTTAGGTCATTTTAAGTGTCAAAGATGTGTGGTCTGCAGGTTCTCTTGGGAAACCGCAAATGTCACCATTCCGAGCAGAGATATTTCACACAGTTTGAAAGGTTTCACTAACTGTCAATCTAAAAATGTGGTCTATATGGTAAATTGCCCCTGTGAGAAATATTACATCGGTAAGACCACGAGATTGTTGAAAACTCAGATTTCTGAGCATAGATCACGGATTAGGAGTCAAACCATCAGTGCACCACTTGTTGCACATTACTTAGCAAAAGGTCATACTGAGAATCAACTTAGATTCGTTGCACTGGAGACCATTTCTCCTCAACACTATGAGAGAGTTGACATTGATACACTTTTGCTCCAACACGAAACTTTTTACATTCATCAGTTTAGAACACTTGAACCACAAGGGTTAAATTGTAAAATAGATTACACTTGTTTTCTATAATCTCACTCCTCAACCTTCAATAATGTGTTACAATTATTTTTGAACACTTGTGCTACTTTGCCTTGTTATTTAATCCGCTGCTAAAGAGTGTTATATTTGACATCCTGAGCACATGATGAGTATGCAAGATTGAGGCTGATGATGTGCTATATATTATGGTATGTAACTTGACTTATATTTTGTATAAAAAAGATTTTTCTTGTATGATACCTGTCTTGCAATAAAGTAGACCCTTGATTAACGACAAAGGTTGGTTCCCCAAGTCATGTTGTTACTCGGATTTTGACATTGTGCGGGTGGAATTTTTTCTGCCCCTTTTGGGGTCCCCACCACCTCTGGGAGGCTCGGGGGAGGTGATCAAAACTGTTTCCGACCGCCACGGACCTTTTCTGAAGCTGCTACAAGCAGAAACCTCAAGGTAAACCCCTTTGTCTGCTGCAGGTTTTTGCTTGTAGCAGCATCGGAAAAGGTCCGGTGGGGTCAGAAACAGCTTGGATTGCCTCCCCCGAGCCTCCCAGAGGTGGCAGGGACCTGAAAATGGGCGAGAAAATTTCCACACATTTTTGGGTCTCCACCACCCCTGACACCTCTGGGAGGCTTGGGGGAGGTGATCTGCGCCTCTGTCCACCCATTTGATGTGATCTCCTACCTTTCGAAGCTAGAAAATCACCATTAAGGGGGGGGCTGTTTCTGGCTCTCTGCCTCTCCAGCAGTCTGTAGGAGGCTTGGTGGACCTATTCTGCACTATTCCCACCTTCCTAGGTGCTCCCTGTGCTGCATAACAGCTGATAATAGTTGTGTCCACCATTTTGAAAAAAACAACAACACAAAAACGAAATGGCAGCTGTAACTATTATCAGCTGTTGCGTGGCACAGGGAGCACCTAGGAAAGCGGGAATAGTGCAGAATAGGTCCTCATAGCCTCCCACACACTGCTGGGGAGAAAAAGAACCAAAAACAGGGACACCCCCCTACACACACACACACAGTGATTTTCCAGCTTGGAAGTTAGGAGGTGAAGCACGGCCCCTCGAAAAACAATGCTAGGTCATTAACTGAGAGATGTCCTTGATGCAAAAATGCGTCGTTAGTCAAAAACAATGTTAATCGAACGCGTCATTATTCAGGGGTCCACTGTAATTAGAAACCATAATGTTGCATTATAATACGTAAAATGTATATTTATGGAGTTTGAATGATACTTTAGATGACTTTTGCATTGTAAGTTGCATTAATCACTCCCCTTTGCTCATGCTGTTACATAATTTAATGTTTGTTGATTTACTGTATGTATAGTTTCACGAGACATTCCATGTGTTAATGACGCTATTTTGTGTTGAATCTTAGAAATCCTGATGAAGGAATACTGAAAAGTATCTAAGTACCAGATTTGCTTTGATGAACTGTTATAGTCTTCTTATAATATTTTCCTGATATACTGAAGACTTATCATATAATTAATCACACAAGACTTGATGAAAATACTTCATTTGCTTGTTTTGGAGTATTGAACTTTAATTTGAAACAGTAAAGGAGAATTATTCACAATACAGAGTTCCTTTTTTATTGGTTGCCTCAAATGGTTTTATTTATTTTTCTTTATTTATTTTTCACGCTTATATACCGCCCACTCAGGTACAACCCAACTCAGGGCGGTTTACATAGCGGACAGTAAATACATAAAAGCCCCTCCGGTCTGCTCTGTTTGGACGGACAGACGTCCTTAGGGTGATGCGGTCTCTAATATACCCTGGCCCACTACCATGTAGGGCTTTAAAGGTCAAAACCAGCACCTTGAATTGCAACCAGAGACAAACTGGTAACCAGTGCAGTCCCCGAAGCAGTGGTGAGGCATGGGCATAACGTCCACACCCCATCACCACCCGGGCCGCGGCATTCTGGACCAGCTGCAGCCTCCGAATGGTCATCAAGGGCAGCCCCATGTAGAGCGCATTACAGTAATCTAGTCTGGAGGTCACCAGAGCATGAGTGACCATGAGCAAAGAGTCCTGGTCCAGGAGCGTGCACAACTGTCAAATCACCTGAAGTTGGGTAAAGGCCCTCCTGGCCACAGCTGCCACCTGTTCTTCTAGCAGCAGCCGCGAATCCAGGAGGACCCCCAAGTTGCGCACCGGGTTGGTCTGGGGCAAAACAGCCCCATGCAAAACCAAAGATGGTAGCTCCCGGAATAACGCAGGACCCCCCATCCATAGCCACTCAGTCTTACCAGGATTCAGCTGTAGCCCATTTGCCCCATCCAGACCCCAACAGCCTCCAGACAGCTGGAAAGGACTTTGACTGCATCACTGGGCTCCCCACAGGCCGAGATGTACAACTGTGTGTCATCCGTGTACTGGTGGTACCGCACCCCGTGGGAATGGATGATCTCAACCAGTGGCTTCATGTAGATGTTAAATAGGAGAGGAGAGAGTACCGAGCCCTGAGGCACCCCATATTTTAGGGGCCTAGGACTCGACCTCTCACTCTCCAACCACACCGACTGGGTCCGGCCCCTCAGAAATGAGGAAAACCAGGACCACACTGTGCCCTGGATTCCCCAATCCTCAGAGCCATTCCAGAAGGATACCGTGGTCAACGGTATCGAAGGCCGCTGAGAGGTCAAGAAGAGCAAGGACGGATGGATGACCGCCATCCTGCTCTCGCCAGAGATCATCCATCAGCGCAACCAATGCAGTCTCAGTACCATATCCAGGTCTGAATCCTGACTGGAATGGGTCCAGATATTGCGCTTCATCCAGTACCCCCTGCAGCTGACGTGCCACTGCCTTCTGCAGAACCTTCCCCAGAAAAGGAAGGTTGGAGACAGGTCTGTAGTTGGTTAGGATTGCTGGATCGAGGGAAGGCTTCTTCAGGAGGGGGTGCACAAGAGCATGTTTCAGCAGTGCAGGAAACATCCCCTCTTGAAAAGACGCGTTAATTATAGCCCCGACCCAGCCACCTGTCACCGTCTTAGAGGCTTTTACCAGCCAGGTGGGACAGGGATCCAATGGACAATTAGTGGCACGGACCACTGCAAGGAGCCTGTCCACTTCATCCGGGGCAACTGGATCAAACCGATCCCAGGTAACACCGCAAGACTGCGCACTGGCTCCCCCCGGACCCTCCCCATCCACGCCAAGTTTGAACCCCGAGCGAATCCGATCGATTTTCTCCACCAGATGGTCAGCAAAGTCCTCAGCCGATCCCTGCCAACCAGGCACAGGCCCCGCCCTACCCAGGAGGGACCTGGTCACCCGAAACAGGGTGGCTGGGCGATTATCAGCGGAGGCAATAAGGGAGGTGAAGTACTGCTTCCTCACCACCCCCATCGCCACTAGGTAGGCCCTAATAGCGGCTCTAGCTAGTGTCCAATCGGAATCGCTCTGGGTCTTCACCCAGTGGCGCTCAAGGCGTGTCTTTGCCCATTTGAGCTCCCGTAGTTCTTCAGTGAACCACGGGGATGACCTAGCTCCATGGGCTCTGAGAGGCCATAGTGGAGCGATTACATCCAAGGCAGATGTCGTCGACCCGTACCACAGGTCAACAATAAGAGGTGCCGTTGGGGGGAAAAAGGCGGCTTTTCCATCAGTGCCGCCCCCCCTCTCATCCACCTAAGGCCTGGGTGGGCAGAAGAGGAGCCGTTGGGGGGAAAGAGGCGGCTTTTCCATCAGCGCCGCCCCCCCCTCTTGCCCACCTATGGCCTGGGTGGGCAGAAGAGGAGCTGTTGGGGGGAAAGAGGCGGCTTTTCCATCAACGCCGCCCCCCTCGCCCACTTAAGGCCTGGGTGGGCAGAAGAGGAGCAGGAAAGAGGCGGCTTTCCCATCTGTGCTGCCCCCCCAACTTTTGTCCACCTAAGGGTCTTCGCCGCATCTCTCCTGGGCTCATTCCACCAGCCCAGGATGGGAGATGAGCAACAGCTGAGGCCGCCGGCAGTCCGTTCCCTCCTGGCCCCACCCGCCAGGAGGGCTTCAAAAGAGCGCAGGAGCAGCTGCAGCTGTGTAAGGGCCAGGTGTTCCCTGGCTTTGCTGTGGTTACGTACATTCAGACTTTGGCTATGTTGCGGACTTTGGCAGCTGAAGACACTCTTAGGCTTGTTAAGGTCGTTGAGCTTGGGCTCCGACCTCCCCCCCCCCCTTGGATCTTTTTGCTTATTCTGATTTAACTTGTACTGTATGATTCCTGACTTTGTTTTTTCTTCCCCCATTGTATTTATGCATTATGTTTTACTGTAATTGATATGTTGTATCATTGACATTTTGTATCTTATTTGTATATTGCTTTGTATTATTTGTATCGTATTTTGTATTGTTTAGCATTATTATTGTAAACCGCTTCGAGTTCCCTTTTCGGGGAGTAAAGCAGTATAGAAATCTAAACAATAAATAAATAAATAAATAAACAAGTGCCTCAGGTGAATCGTGTTGCCGATCCAGAGGAAATTCCCTCAGTTCCCTCTGGAATCCATCCGGATCCATCAGTTGCGGGGGGGGCACTTTAATTGACCCTGCCTCCTTACGATGAAGTGTCACCCCCAGAAAGTCTAGAGCCACCAGATAGTGATCTGACCATGGCACAGGTGTTATGTCTAGCTTCTGTAAACTCAGATCACTCTGCTACCGCCCCGACAAAAAGACTAAATCTGGCGTGTGGCCACTGCCCCGGTCAGGCCCTGAATTACCTGAGCCAGGTCCATAGCTGCCATGGAAACCATGAACTCCTGTGCCACCTCGGAACCAGACCCCAGCGAAGGCAAATTAAAGTCCCCCAAAACCATCAGTTTAGGGAACTCCAAAGCCAATGCCGAGATGGCTTCAAGGAGCCCAGGCAGGGAGTCCCTTACCCTGCAAGGAGGCAGGTACAGGAGTAGGACCCCCAACTGACCGTTAGGGCCCAACCGTAGGAGCAGGGCCTCACAACCCGAAATTTGTGGAGCAGTGGCCCTGGCGACTCCCAATGACTCCCTGGCTATAATGGCAACACCACCGCCCTTTCCCACATCCCTAGGCTGGTGTCAAACACTGAACCCGGCCGGACACATCTCTGATAGAGGAGATGTTTTGCTTCTGTTTCGACTTGACATACCGTTTGGCCACCTTTTGAGTAATGAGGACAAAAGGAGGCCAATACATCCCTGCTGCACTCAGACTATTTCAAGCCAAAATCCTGTCACATATGGAGTCGAATCAGGCCTCCCACCTAAAACCTGGCTCTTATGGAAAGAGTACAATCTAAATTCTTACATGCAGCAGTTCAGACCCCTTGCTGTGTATCGAACACCACTCTTTGCCTGGAGACAGGCATGATAAAGGTTGAGGTGAGATTGTGGATAGCCACTCTCAACCTGTGGCTCAAAATTCTGTTTAATCCCAGTGGCCTGGTGCCTGTAACTCTCCAGGACAGCTTCCAATCAGCATGAAAAAGAACAATTCTGTCCAGACTGCAATATCTTGGGCTCTCCCAACCTTTCATACAGGCCATGAGTCACAACCAGACACAAATGCCATTAAACAGAGAACACTAGACATGGATAGGCAAGAATACCTAGCCAGGGCCCCTACCTTCCTGGCTCCAGAGTCTTGGAGACACATTGTTGCTCAAGCTTGTACCTGCTCCAATTTGAGATATCAAGTCATTGGAGCACATTTACCCTAGCCCGCCGCCAGGCTCTCCCTTCTGCAGTTCTTGAGGGAAAGTTCCAAAGGACACCAATGGCAGAGAGACTATGCCCCTGTGACTCTGGAGAAATTGAAACCACAGAACACGTTCTCTGCTCCTGCCCTTTTTATAGAGACATCCGGAACAAGTTCATATCACTGCTGCTCTGCAAGTATCCTGGCCGGGCAAACAGCACGTACACCCACTGGCTGCTATCTGATGAAAGACCCACCTTCAACCATAATACCGCCAGGTTCTGTGCTGCAGCATGTTAGATCAGAAGAACAATCCTGGCAGGAACTTCAGCTAAATAAACTACTATTTCCACAACATAGGCTTAATAATATCTGTAACACTATTGATCTATGAATTAATTTACTACTCTTTAACTTTGAGCAGAAAAGCTTCTTTTTAAACACACTTGTTTTAACTTTTTTATCTCTTGATACATTTTAAGTACCTTCATTTTAACACTGTTCCCTTTGCTGTTCTATATTGGTCTTGAACCGTAATAAAGTTTTGATTTGATTTAATTCACCTAAGTGTCTGTTTGTCATGGCATTTGATTGTGCTCTTCCTGTACTATGTATTTAGTATTTTAAATGGTTAATTGGGATAGACTTGATTTGCAAATCTATTAGCCAAGCCACATTTGTCTGAAGAAATTCCATTGGGAGGAGGAAGGATTAGTATTATATCATGAAAAAACAAAGGAACATCAGAAACAAGTCTACTTCTGTTTCAATGACTACACCAAGGCCTTTGACTGTGTAGACCACAACAAAATGTGGCAAGTAATTAAAGAGATGGGAATACCAGAACACCTTATATGCCTCATGAGAAAACTGTACATGAGTCAAGAAGCAACAGTTAGGACAGAATTTGGAATGACAGAGTGGTTTGGAATAGGAAAAGGAGTAAGACAAGGCTGCATTTTATCACCCTGCTTATTCAATCTATACACAGAGCACATAATGCGCAGTGCAGGGATGGAGGAATCACAATATGGGATTAAAATTGCTGGGAGAAACATAAACAATCTGAGATATGCAGACGATACCACCCTAATGGCAGAAAGTGAGGAAGACCTAAAGAAGCTTCTGCTTAGGTTGAAAGAAGAGAGTGCAAAAGCTGGCTTTTTACTCAACCTCAAGAAAACCAATATAATGGAAACAGGCCCTATCATACCCTGGAAAATAGATGGGGAAGAAGTAGAAGCAGTCACAGATTTTACTTTCTTAGGATCAAAGATAACTGCAGATGGGGATTGCAGCCATGAAATAAAAAGGTGACTGATTCTTGGGAGACAAGCTTTGAGAAACCTGGGGAACATAGTAAAAACTAGAGACATTACATTGGAAACAAAAATTCATATAGTCAAAGCAATGGTAATGTTGTGAGAGCTGGACCATTAGGACAGCTGAGCACAGAGGAATAGATGCCTCTGAAATGTGGTGTTGAAGGAGAGTTTTGAGAGTCCCCTGGACAACGAAGAGAACAAACAGGTCAATCTTAGAAGAAATCAACCCTGAATACTCCTTAGAAGGTCAAATAGTAAAGATGAAGCTAACATACTGTTATATATGGAATGCTATGCCTTTAAGAGGGAATGTAATAATGTAACCCAATGTATTGCAACAGTTACAACGAACTACCACTGCCTCTAGATGGTATCGAGAGGCAGCTGATAGCGATCTACACACATGATACAAGTTAACCAATTACAGCCAGTCGCGGGAAATATTCCCGCCACAGGTAAACCAGATGAAGAATGTCGTGTGTCACAATGATGTCACAAATACAGTAACCAATGAGCAATCGTGTAACCAGTTTCAAATGTACCATGCTGTATAAAAGGAGCTGCGCCTCCGCCATTACCTCATGTTCAGATTGCTTACTCCACAATAAAGATTTTGGCCTTATGAATGCTGCCTACCGCATATCAATCTGCAAAAATCAAATTGGCGATGAAGGTGGGATATGGCTCCCCAAAGTTATAAGCTATCCAAGTTCAATGTCAATGATGCCGAATCATGGGAGTTGTACAAGTGCCAGTTCAGGCACACCATGGATGCCAAGGGCATCAAGGACGAGGAGAAGATGCGGTCTTGCCTCCTCACACAGATAGGCCTACTGGCACTAAGACTCCTTATCAACCTACTCGCACCAAGGAAGGTTGATTCGGTCCCACTCCCACAGATCCTCACAGCTCTACGGGAACATTTCCAGCCGGCCGTGTCCATCTTCCCAGCCTGGGTCGCCTTCCACAGGAGAGACCAGCTGCCGGGCGAGTTGGTGTCTGATTACGTGGTGGCCCTTATGTCAGCGGCCACCCCTTGTTGCTGGGAGAACCTGGAAATATCCCTGAGGGACCGGCTGCTGTGCGGTCTGTGGGATGAAGAAGTCCAGCAAAGGCTGATGGTCCATGAGTACCTTTCATTCCAGGCTGTCCTGTGGGAGGCACAGGCGGCTGAAGTGGTGAGGTCCAGTGTTAGAACTTTCCGAGCAAAAAATGCTGTGGCGGAAGGGCCACGGGCGGCCGTTCAGGCTGCATGGCGCTTGCCCTGACCTCCAGTGAGCCCCCCATCATCTTTGGAGGCCTCTGCTTCAGCGGCTTCCTGCTCCAGCAAGGACGACGACGTCCAAAAGGTCTGGAAGAAGACAACTGAGGCAAGCGACCGGAACAAGGAGGGCCGCCGATGCAATGGCTGTGGAGCATCCCATGACTGAAAGAAGTGTCCGTTCTGGAAAGCCAAGTGCCACAATTGCGGAGGGCGAGGCCACATTGCCAAAGTGTGCAGGTGGCGGCGGAGAGGAGACCGAGAGTCGGTGGACCAGCCACGATGGAGGGCCGATGGCATCGGAAAGGTCTCCGACGATGATGCAACAGTAAACCGTGTTCTCTGGTGCACCGACGTTTCTTCATTGAGGTACTGTTGCAAGGGGTCCCAGTTAGGATGGAGGTGGACTCGGGCTCATCCTACTCCATTATCTACCAAAAGGAATTTTTGCGCATTCCCCCCAATGCCTGCCCAAAACCTAAGGCATTCAAGTCAAACTTACGGGATGTGCAGGGATATGGAATTCCGGTCTTGGGGTGGGGGATTTTATGGTCAAATTCAAAGGGTTCACAGAGAAACTGCCCCTAGTGGTCCTCAAACAAGGGTCCTGTTGCCTCCTGGGGACTCAATGGTTCACCTCCCTGGGAATTGAACTGTCCGGCATTAATGCCGTCGAGACCGACCCTGTGCGGGACGTGTGCAACGCACACCCAGCCATATTTGAGAAGGGCCTTGGGACATACAGGGCCCCCCCAGTCTCATTGAACCTGGACCCAGACATCCAACCCATCAGGCTCAAGCCCCGGAGGGTGCCATTTGCCCTCAAGGACAAAATCGAGGCAGAACTGGACAAACTGGTGGGTCAGGGGATTTTGGTTCTGGTGGACTCTGCAGAGTGGGAAACTCCTATTGTTATGGCAATGAAAGCAAATGGGGAGGTTCGAATTTGCACCGACTATAAGTGTACAACTAACAAGGCGATTCGCCCTAATGCGTACCCGGTGCCGGTAGTGAGCCATTTGCTAGCCACGTTACATGGGGGTAAATGTTTTGCAAAGCTTGACCTAGCGCAAGCCTATCAGCAGCTCACAGTTACGCCTACTGCCGCAGCTGTGCAAACCATTGTAACGCACAAAGTTGCCTTCAAGGTAACATGCCTACAGTTCAGCGTGAACTCAGCCCCCGGGATTTCCCAATCATTGGTAGAACGTCTTCTCAAGGATCTCCCCGGGGTCCTCCCCTACTTTGATGACATATTGATAACAGCGGGAAGTGAGGGAGAACTTGCCAAAAGACTGGATAAAGTCCTGACTGTGTTCGAGAGAGCGGGACTGAGATTGAGACATGATAAATGTGTGTTCTTAGCAAGGTAGGTTGAATTCATAGGGTTTAAAATAACCCCCAATGGTGTTAAGCCCTCCAATTCAAAAGTTTTGGCTGTTCAAAATGTCCCTCGCCCCACCGCGAAACCAGAGCTGCAGTCCTTCCTAGGGCTCCTAAATTTCTATCATTCCTTCTTGCCAAAGAAAGCATCCGTAGCAGAGCCACTACATCACCTTTTAAAGAAAGGCAGTGGGGGGACAGCCAGGAGTGGCATTCAAAGAGTTGAAACAGCTCCTCTTCTCTGAAGCAATTTTAACCCATTTTGACCCCAAGAAGCCCGTGGTATTAGTGTGTGGTGCTTCACCAGTGGGGGTGGGGGTGCCACGTGCTGGAAAATGGGCGGGAAGCCCCAGTTGCCTTTTATTCCAGGTCACTCTCAAAGGCGGAGTGCAATTATGTGCAAACAGATAGAGAGGCTCTCACTATAGTTGTGGGAACAAAGAAATTCCACAACTTCCTTTATGGTTGGGGGTTCACCATTGTCACCAACCACAAGCCTCTACTGGGGATTTTCACCACAAACAAGCCCACACCCCAGATTCTGTCCCCAAGAATGCTGTGGTGGGCAATTTTTTTAAATGCTTACCAGTACACACTGATCCACTGCCCGGGCAAAGAGATCAGCCACGCTGATGCGCTCTCCAGGTCCCCCCTCCCAGGGTTAGGGGAAGCAGACTGTGAGGTGGAGGGAGATCACCAAGTGTTGCTGATCGAATCCATCGACACCCCACCCATAAGGCCCACAGACCTCGCCAAGGCCACGGCGAAGGACAAGGTTCTGTCCCAAGTAATCTTATGGGTAATGAAGGGCTGGCCCACGACCCCGCCAGCCGAGGAGTTTCGATCGTTTTTCCAAAAAAGGGTTGAGCTTTCGTTAGAGAGGGGTTGCCTCCTCTGGGGACAACGGGTGGTCATTCCTGAGGCGCTACGCACAAGGGTGCTCAAGTTGCTGTATACCAGCCACCTGGGAATCGTGCGCTCAAAGGCTTTGGCCTTGAGTTACTTCTGGTGGCCCCAGATAGATGCGGATATTGAACAATTGGTGGGCACGTGTGAGAATTGCCAGAGTTCTCGACCCAAGGAGTCTCAACTCCCTCACAGGGAATGGGACACAGCCCGTGGACCATGGTCTCGATTACATATCGATTTTTCTGTTAGGCTCTATGTTCCTCCTCGTGGTCGATTCCTTCTCTAAGTGGCTTGAGGTCATCCCCATGTCCAACGCCTCCTCAGGCACAACAATCAAACAGTTGTGCAAGGTGTTCAGTTGCTTCGGACTCCCCAATGTGCTTGTTTCTGACAATGCCAGCACTTTCACGTCTGCCGAATTCCAGGCATTCCTAGAGAGAAATGCTATTCGGCACATCACCTTAGCCCCTTTCCATCCCGCTACTAACAGGCAAGTTGAACGCCAAGTGCGTACCACCAAAGAAGTGCTTAGGCATATGGGTCCTGGGGATTTGAACCTGCAACTGTGCCAGTTCCTCATCTGTTACCAGGCAACTACCCTGGCATCCGGTCTATCGCCTGTGGAGATCCTAATGGGCAGGAGACCTGTAGCCCTTTTTGATCAGTTGGATCCGACCAGGGTGGAGGAGAAAGAGAGAAATATTGAGATGGGAAGCACAAAAGCATTCGCAGTAGGAGACCCGGTGCATTGCAGAAACTATGCAGCCAACTGCCCAGCATGGGTCCCAGGGGTTGTGATCAAACAGACCAGGCCAGTATTGTACAAAGTAGAAACCAGCACAGACTTACTGTGGTGAAGACATGCTGACCAACTCAGACGGTGGGGCATGGACACCCAGGGGCAGGCCAGCCTGGGGGATGAAAGAAACCAGAGGGCAGACAACCTGGGTGAATCAATGTTAGGGTCCTCCCCCACCCGCTTATTCCAAGAGGGAGACATGGGGTATGCCCCACAAGGGGACTCCCACAAAGAGACAGAGTACCTTCTGTCCCACGGCAGGGGTGCATGTACAAATCTGTGTCCTTTGCACCCACCAGAGAGGGAAGAGCCCAATGATTTAGTGTTTGATTTTCGGGACCGGGGAGAGTTTGTGGAGTGGTCTCCCACCCGCCCGAGCGAGAAGTGGGGTTTTACGTTAGTCCCAAGTACCCCCGGTCCTCCGGCCTTTGAGTCCACCCCTTCCCAAGCAGCGACACAAACACCTATAGAATTGCCCACAGAACGGAGTGGCAGGCGAGACTTGGCATTAAGGTATTTGTCCTCGCTCCTGAGTTTCGTGCTAGGAAGGTCCCTGGCCGCTGCGGGGACAAAGCAGGGTTTCAAGTCACAGAACAGTGTTCCCGACAGGCAGTTAACGAGTCTCATTTTCCCATTGCAGGATGAGAGTCTGCAGAACACAGGTCCCCTGGTTCACCCGAACTTGGCCAAGCCGCCGTACGGCCCAAGTGAACATGTGGGAAACCACAATGGTTAAGGGACTTCTTCCCATCCTAGGGGAGAGGAGTGTTATGTATGGAATGCTATGCCTTTAAGAGGGAATGTAATAATGTAACCCAATGTATTTCAACAGTTACAATGAGCTACCGCTGCCTCTAGATGGTATCGAGAGGCAGCTGATAGCGATCTACACACATGATACAAGTTAACCAATTACAGCCAGCCGTGAGAAATATTCCCACCACAGGTAAACCTGATGAAGAATGCCGTATGTCACAATGACGTCACATATACAGTAACCAATGAGCAATCGTGTAACCAGTTTCAAATGTACCATGCTGTATAAAAGGAGCTGCACCTCTGCCATTACCTCATGTTCAGATTGCTTACTCCACAATAAAGATGTGTTTGGCGTTATGAATGCTGCCTACCGCGTATCAATCTGCAAACATCAAACATACTTTTGATATGAAATGAGAAGAGAGGATTCACTTGAGAAAGCCTTGATGCTGGGAAAGGTGGAGGGCAAAAGAAGAAGTGGGCGGTGTTCGCTTCAGCAGCACATATACTTTTGTCAGGTGAAGGTCAAGATATGATGATAGTGGTGGCTAGATTTGCTTGGTATGCAACTTGTATTCGTAAAGGCAAGATAAAACCACAGGCATAAGGACAGTGCTCTCAGATTAGCACTTGTCTGTCATTGAGTATGTTTGTAGGGCGTAGAAATAATAACCCTTGAATTTTCTGGTTGCACATAATCTAGCGACTGTGATTTTGTGACTGTTTTATTAGGTTGCCTCATTTGTGTTAAGCTGCTTAAATTTGTGATACTATAATACTGGCCTTGGGCTGTAACAATAAAGAATTTAATTTAATTTAATTTAAAGAAGGGGGCGGCCAAAGATGAGATGGCTAGATGGTATTGTAGATGCAATGGGCACAGAGCTGGGTGGGTTGAGGAGGATGGTGGAGGTCAGAGGTGCCTGGAGGACAATGGTCCATAGGCTCACAAAGGGTCGGAATCAACTGTGTGGCTGAACAACAAAATTCAATTTATACCCTGCCCATCTAGGAGGTATTCCTACTCTGGGTAGAAATGGTCAAATAAATACCAGTCACACCTCCCAGGATGTCATGTAGATTGACTCTTTGCAAATTTTAAGGCAAGGCAGAGAGGGCAATGGCAATGGCAGTGAGAGAGGCCATCCATGCAGAATTCTTCTTGCACATTCCCCAACTGGAAAACTCTCTTGGCTTTATGGTGGTGGGATTTTCACTCTGGCAATTGCCATTTCATGTGTGACTTAGCTTTGGTTTTTCTTGGCAATCAACCTCCATTCTTCTTTTTGAGAACTTGCATCCTGTTCTGCAGCTTTTTACAACAACAATCAGCCTTCTTTTTACATTACAAAGTGAAATCTATTTTATACCTATTTGTTTTAAATGTCAGGTGTTCAAAAGCAGTGGGGATGGGATCTTGACACTCTTTGAGATTTTGCTTGTTAGTGCCATGATTTCAATGTCAAATTGCAGTCCAGACTATTTGCATCAGGAGATTGAGAGAATGAGTGCAGAATGTTGTGCATTCCAGAAACAATCAGTGTCAAAAAACTGCAAGGACAAGCCTAATCTTTTAATTATGTTTTCTTTCCATATGTGGTGGCAGAGGGGAAAGGAGAGAGGGACCAGATTGCTTTGCTGAACAGGAAGGTTTGGGCTGATTCCCTCTCTTTGGCATATGTGCTCACAAACACCTGAATAGATAAATTGACATCAGGTCCATTAATGTACTTTGCCAGAATGTGGTTGACAGTGTTCTTCACATAACTTTACCTCTATTCCCAGTTTGTTTCAATCAAATTGAAAACGTGACAGTCCAATTCTGTGCATGGGTTTCCCCAGAAATAAATCTCACTGAAGACAAAGTCTGAGTAAATATACAGAGACTTGAACTTTAAAAAGTTTAATTAACAATACACTCTGATACATCATAAAATAGGGCTAACTACTATATAGTAAAACATAGTTAAAATGTCACAAACCTTCAATATTCATATCAATTTTGCCTTAAAATGTCCCATCACTAATGACTGGACAGGGCAGGGAAGGTATTATAACCTTTCTCATAATTCATATAGCTAATAAAGAAGACCACATATAATTGAAAAGGGACTCTTAAACTCTCATAAAAAAATAAACCGTGGCATGATTTGAATTTTCTAACGCATCATTTGATCAATGGGGGAAAAAATGAACAATAAGTTCATGTACTATTTCAAGTAGTTTGAATGTCAAGAGTATTCAAAAACAATATCCATGCATTTAATTCTTCCTTCCTTCACTGAACACAACTTAGCTCATACACCATGAACTACACAACATGCTATATTTCCATGTGGCATGGAAGCATATAGCATCATGATACCAGCACAGTGTGGAAGGGAAGAGAGAAAGCTCTAAATGGGGTGGTTGTTTTCTGTAGCAGTTTCATCATGTTTAGTGCAACCAAATCTGGCTCTCACTTGCCTTCTAGCATGAGAGTTGTTGTTGTTGTTCAGTTGCATAGTTGAGTCCGACCTTTTGCAACCCCATGGACTATTGCACACAAGGCCCCTTGCCTCCACCATCCTCCTCAACCCACCCAGATCTGTGCTCATTGTGTCAACAATTATCTGCCGCATGAGAGTGCTCTGATGTAAATCTTCTCACAAAGACATTAATGCATCACTGTTGTAATAGCATAAACCTATTAGCACATAATAGCCACTTGAAATAACGAATGAAATAAACTGTCAGAACAACACAGATAGTAGCCAATAAAAACACCCACAAGACACATTCAAAAGTAGCTTTTAAAAAAGACTCCTTTTCACTGGAACACATCCAGGTGATATTAAAATGATCATAGTGTATATGGAAACAAAAAATGTCTTTACATTAAAATCTGCAGAAAAATCAGATGTGTGAATATATACACTTAAGCCCCATTTCATAAAATGTATTGGGAGCTAAAAAGATGATAGACATAAGGGACATGTGAACCCTACTCTCACCACTTCTCCTTACTCAGAAGTCTGAAGTGAATACTTTTGGCTGAACACACTCACAGAGTTCCAGGAGGGCTTTTGCAGAACTTTGTGTGATCTGTCAGTTGTGCCCGCTCCTGGACTCCTTGCTCATGGTCACACATGCTCTGGTCACCTCTAGACTAGATTACTGTAATGCACTCTACATGGGGCTGCCCTTGATGACCATTTGGAGGCTGCAACTGGTCCAGAATGCGGCTACCCAGATGGTAATGGCGTGCAGGCACTATGCCTACACCTTGCCACTGCTCTGGGAGCTGCATCTGTTAACAGTATGCCTCTGGGTGCAACTCAAGGTGCTGGTAATAACCTTCAAAGCCCTACATGGTAGTGGATATCTAAGAGACCACGTCACTCCAAGAACATATATCAGTCCAACCAGAGTGGACCGGAGAGGCTCTCTAATTGTACCATCTGCCAGAGGGGCTTGTTTCTCTAGCACAAGAAGGAGGGCATTCTCTGTGTCCGCACAGGCCCTATGGAACCTCCTGCCAACAGAGTTACAGCTGCAGACAGAATTGCTGCCCTTTAGGAAAGAACTGAAAAACTGGCTTCAGGGCAGGTGTGGGGCACCGATGAAGGTGTGACCCCTGCCTGCTGGCTTATATAATTAAGATTTATCTCTCTCTTTTAATGGATGAGGTGAGTGGGTAAATTATTTTGAATTTTTAATGGGTTTTTTAAAGGGCTTTTAGTTAGTTTGATGTTGGTTTTAATTGTTGTTAGCCACCCAGAGTTGTTGCTGAGTTGGCCAGCAAAAGAAATTTGAAGAGTAAATAAATAAATAAATAAATAAATAAATAAATAAATATAAGAGTATAAACAAAACAAAACAAAAATGCTGTAGCACTTTAAAGACTAACTGTTATATTTCAATGTGAGCTTTCATGGATCATGCTGCAGTGTTTTTGTTTTTGTTTTATAATGTTTTTTGTTTTTGTTTTCTGATATTTCATGGATCAAACACTGAAATATAACAGATAGTCTTTAAAGTGCTACAACATTTTTGTTTTATTTTGTTTTTTTAATTATCTGATAAGACAATAAGTATTTATTGTTTCAAGTAACTTTCTAGACTATGTTCTGATCAAAGAAGTAATCTTCTTTCCATCTTCAAAGCAGCATTATAAACTATGTAAATTTCCTTAAGAGCTGAACATGCTGAGCCATTTTACAAGCTTAGTCAAATGCCATCATAGGCTTCATTGCCATAACAAAATATAGATGCCAAGCAACAATGAATTGTAAAGTACCATGGACAATTTAGGTGTTCTTGCACACACTGCATACATTGATTTCATTGTTCTTTCCTGTCCTCCTATTATGTGTCTTGCCAAGGTAAAAATAAAAGACCACATAGAGTATTCTGAGATATACAGAATCTCATGAGAAGATACATCATTTTTGAGAAAAGAAAAAAAAAAGAAAAGATCCTATCTTTCCCTTTCTGTACTCATTTCTGTTGAGTTACATGCTATGTGTGGTACAATTGTTTTTGTAAAATGTGAACCCATATGTGCTATCTCCAGAGAAGCTAGTAAATTTCACCAAACAGGCATCTCTAAATTATATGCCATCTGCAGGTAGTGATGAAAGGACAAAACTCACTCAGCTGTGTTCCTGCACCAGTACACTTCTCATATTGATTGGCTCCAGGGAAATCAACTGCTTTTAGCTTTGAACTTCTATAGCACCCAAGCAATTTCTTAAGGGCTGACTGAGTTGTACCAACAAATGCAACGCCTATGAGTTTGGTTTGTCAGTTGCTCTTGCTGCTAAGCCTTCCACCATCAATGGCCCATGCCCTGGTATTGTTTTCCATTCCTACAACCACAGAACAATGATTCACAGGAGAAAGGGAAGGTAGAAAGAAAGAGGTTCAACCTAGACAGGTACATCTCTGGATCATCCTAGAGCAGGGTCAGCAAAGTGGGCACTCCAGGTGTTTTTGGACTTCAATTCCCAGAAACCCAAATCAGTACACCTGCTGATCAGGGCTTCTGGGAATTGAAGTGGTGCGGGGAGTTGATTTGTATAAAGAACATACAAGAATTCACTTTGGTTTTATATATATACTAGCATATTTTGCCCAGCGGTGCCGGGCTTTGTAAAATTGTGTTGAATAGTAAAGTGTTTCGGTTTTTTTTCCCTTGAACCAATGGCGCTTGGCTGTTTTAAATGGTGTTGAAAGGTTTTGTGTTTTTGTGGCTTTGAGGCGCTGCGTCCGCCTGCGGTGGACTTGCGCTCCCAGTGTGTGTTTTATTTTTATTTTTTGCGTGCCAGCTTCCTCAGTGCCGGGCTCTTTAAATTGTTTTTGGAAGGCTTTTGTTTTATGTTTATGCAAATTTTATTTCATTTTAATTTTTTTAATGTAATTTTTTTTAAAAAAACTAAATGTAATCTTGGTTTTTTAAATCTTTATTTGTACAGATTTTTTTGTTTTGGTTTTTTGGGTTTTTTGAGTGAAAAGTGATTTCTGTTTTTTTGGTATTTTTTGAGATTAGTGTGAATATTTTTGAATGTTTTGATAACTTTTTGGATTAATTTGGGAATTAATCTTAATAGTTTCAATATTTTTGAATGTTTTTTCTCTTGTGGCCTCTGGGTGTGGGTGGTGAGCTTTTCTTCCTCTCTACAATTTTTCTCTTCTGTCCTCTGGGTGTCGCTTCCGGTAAGTATTCTCTTCATTTTCTCAGTTGAGTTCCGGTCATCATGGAGTGAAGACGTGTCTTGGTTATCTCCCTGGTTGTTGTTGTTGGGGGTTTTTTTTTTGGGGGGGGGGTTGTGTTGGTTTTTTGGGGGGTGACTTTGCGAAGTTTTAATGGTAATTTTTTGGATGTTTTTGTGTTTCGTTTTGACTGTTTTTGTGACTGTATTTGACTGTTTTGGTGTGTACTTTTTTTGGGGGGGTCTTTTTTTTTCCACGGGCCAGGCTCGATCCCTGGCCCGTGGAAAGAAAAGGGCGGGTGTGTGTCTCTTTTTCTTCACTGGCCAGGCTCGATCCCAGGCCCATTGAAAGTAAGGGCAGCGGCAGCGGGGGGGGGGGTGTTATTTTATTTTTTGTGTGCCGGCTGCCTCAGCGTTCTGCGTGCTAATGGCGTGCAGGATGCTGGGGCTTGTAGTTTTGCCTGCACGTGTTTGGTTACTGCAGCGTTTTTTTCCTGCGGCTTTTTTTTTCATTGGCAGCGGCGCGTTTCTGAACATTCCTTTTGCCACGCCGCTCAGCCTGATTGGCTCTGGTGTGGCGCGGTGCGAGGAACGTTGGGAATTGAAGTTCCCTTTTTTTGTTTGCATCCAGGGGGCTCCTGCCCCCCGGCCGAAAATTTCAACCCAACAGTTACCTGCGAACCGGGTTTGGGTGAGTGAACGGAGGCCCATTACGGGCTAGTGGGGCCTGGTGCAACATCCTTTGTCACATTCCAACGGACCATTTTATAGGTATATATATATATATATATATATATACATACTTTGTTCTATGATATTGGTTGTAATGCATCTGTTTTATTGAATATCTATCTATCTATCTATCTATCTATCTCTATCTCTATCTCTATATCTATCTCTATATCTATATCTATATCTATATCTATATATCTATATCTATATCTATATCTATCTATCTATCTATCTATCTATCATCTCTCTCTCTCTCTCTCTCTCTCTCTCTCTCTCTCTCTCTCTCTCTATATATATATATATATATATATATATATATATATATATATATATATATATATATATATATATATATATATATATATATATATATATATATAAAATAAAACCAATATCATAAAACAAAGTATGTATTAAAAACCACAATAATAATCAACCAAGAAAATTGCAAAAAAATAACTCAAAGAGCCAAAACCAGATAATGTCAGATAAGCTTAAGACCATAACATACTTCATGGGGAAATGGACCTTGAAGAATTTCCTGAGTCTTCTTCAGCAGTGCTGTGCCATCCAGAAGTGTACTGTGAGTAGAATCTGAAGGGGCAGAGACAAGGCAAAAGCTAGTGGGTCCCAGAGAAAATCTGTTAGGTTAAGGATGAAGCCTGATAGAATCTGACAGTTAATGCTTGGTAGAAGCAGAAGTCTGTATGCTTTTCAGTCACTGGTTATATTTATATAACAGAATAATTTCTGTTTTGTCTTGTTGCAGGTGGTGGTGGGTTACTGACTAATCTTGTCTCTCTCTTTTTTAAATGGAATAAGAAAATAGTCATTGGTATGTAAGGGGAATGTACTAATGTAGTATATCTTAATTTCATCAGGGCTTTTGGCTTGGTCATTCAAGTTGGCCAAGTTGGTAAATTTCGAGCTAGACAGCAGATTTTCAGGTGAATTTGTAGAAGGTTGACTGGCTGCAGCCAAAGTGATCTCACCAATGACATTTTGTTGTCCTGGACAGAAGTGATATGTAGAGTGCCATAGTTCTGTTTGGGGCCGGGTACTTTTTACAGTAATTTTGGATGAAGAAACACAATCTTATCTGCAGAAACCTCCAGACTGGAGTGAGGGTGGTCAGCTAATATTTCACAATAAAGAATCAGGACTCAGGATAACTTTAATATACAGTAATGGAGAATCAGATCACAACAGGTTCAGTTGTGTTTCAGTAGGGAAAATCCATATTTCTGCAGGAAAAGTCATATGCACAATAATTAGAGTAGTACATATGAAAAGCATCTAGACCTATTAGACACAAAAACTGAACATAAGTTAATAATATTGTAATCACAACAACAATAAAAGGCTCATGCAATGTTAGACTGAATCCACAGAAATTTAGAATCCAGATCAAGAAAACTAATATCACTCCATCCTGCTTTAGTAGATGAAATTCTGTACCCATTTCTGTGCTCCTCATTTTAATATCAATAGTGTGTCCAGATGAAAGTGACCAAATCTGTAAAGGATTTGGAAAATACCTGTAAGATTCATGAGGAATAGCTGAGGGAATTTAGACTGAAGAAAAGCCTAATACAAGTAGGTGTTGTGATAACTAGAGTAATACCTCATACAACGTCCAAACTTGGTTCCACAAGTTAGGATGTTGTATGAATTCCGACTTTGCATGAGGCATGCAAAATCCTATCTGCAATGCCTCATACAACGTCCAAATTATCGCCTCTGATGCTTTGTATAATGTCGTTCCCATAGGTGAGAGCGGGGAGGCAGGAGCGAGAGGCTGGCCTCAGCTGTAAGGTGGCCAGCGTGGCCCATAAGAAGGCCAGTCTCGCTCACACCTCCCCACTCTCACCAGGGGAAGCGTCTGGTGGCTCCGGTGTGGCAGGTCTTTTCATGGGCCACGCCGACTGCCTCACAGCTGAGACCAGTCTTGCTCCTGCCTCCCCGCTCACAACCAAAGGAAGGGTCCAGTGGGTGTTGTGGCTCCGGCGTGGAAGGTCTTCTTGTTGTGAGCGGGGAGGCGGGAGCGAGACTGGTCTTAGCTGTAAGGCACCTGGTGTGACCCATAAGAAGACCTGCCACGTCGGAGCCGTCAGAGATGCAACACCCACCAGACACTTCCCTTGGTTGTGAGCGGGGAGATGGGAGTGAGACTCCGACGTGGCAGGTCTTCTTATGGCCACGTCGGGGGCCTCACAGCTGAGACCAGTCTTGCTCCCACCTCCCCACTCACAACCAAGGGAAGCGTCCGATGGGTCTTGCGGCTTCTTTCTAATGTAAATAACCTAATGCCTCATACAACGTCTGGCAACGGTCTATGAGGCATCTTTTTCCCAAGAATTGGGCGACGTTGTATGGATCTGACATTGTATGAAGCGGACGTTGTATGAGGTATTACTGTATCATCAAATATTTGAAGGGGTGTTAAATGGAAAATGGCAGGCCCAAATAAATGGATTCATTGCATGAGAAGGGATAATTAAATAATACAAAGAACCTCTGGACAATAACAGCTGTTCTATAATGTTTGGACTCTATGAACCTTGGGATGTCTTGCAACTCTATGATTTTGTGGTTGGGCAAAGAAACTACCACACATATGAGTACTAACAACTGTCAGTCTATTTCATAAAACACATATTCTCCCTTCCATTTATTGCCTGAACATTCCCCAGTAGCTCAAAGCCGCACATTAACTATGTGAAATTTCGCCTAATCCACATAATGAAGCCCTCCCCCATAACTACAGATATGACTAAAAAGTCAATGATTACAGGTGAAACTCGGAAAATTAGAATATCGTGCAAATGTTCATTCAGTTCAGTAATGCAACTTAAAAGGTGAAACAAATATATGAGATAGACTCATTACATGCCAAGAGAGATAGTTCAAGCCTTACTTTGTTATAATATTGATACTTATGGCTTACAGTTTATGAAAACCCCAACCCACCAATCTCATGTACCCCATAATCATCACATAATCTCATGTATGCTGTATGTCATGATCATCACAATTATAACAAATTAAGGCATGACATAGCTCACTTTACATGTAGTGAGTCTATCTCATATATTTGTTTCACTTTTTAAGTGAAATAAATAAACATTTGCACGATATTCTAATTTTCCAAGGTTCACCTGTATATCAGAAGTGAAGTGAAGTTACTTCTATTAAATTAATGCTATCATGTAACTTAATTATACCTTTATTTTTGGAAACTGGAAATAATTACAAGTATCTAACAATTAATTACAAGTAACTGGGTATTTCCAAATGCCCCAAAAAGAGATGCAAAATCTACTCCTTAAGTGGTTTTGATTTTTCATTCTTTGTTGTCATAATTTTCCACTTATACTTTCCTCTGTATTTTGTTAAGATGTTTGAGATTGCCTCCCCTGGGTATTCTTAGATTTACCTGAAAAAGAGTTTGAATTTTTTTCTTTTTAAAAACTATAATGTAACCCTAAGAGTATCAGAGCATGTTACTTCACTTCACAAGTGAATCAGTATAGTGCATTATGTAGAAATAGAATGGCATTCACCAGTACAATTTCCACAATTGCAATTCAGTCCTCCAATGGGGGGAAGAGAACAAGCAGCTGTCAGCAACACAGCCCTGAGACAATGCAGGGCATGTGGCAGCTGTGGCTTGAGGCTGCCGTGTCTGAATTCAGGTTTGCCTTTGTGTGTTATCCATCATCAAATCATTTCTGACTTATGGTGCCCCCCAAAATTAGTGACTTCCAAAAGTTCTTGCCATTTACAGTCCTGCTCAGGTCTTGCAAATTAAAGACACTGGTATAATTTATTGAGTAAATCTATCTCCTGCTATGTCATCCTTATTTCCCATCACCGCATTTTTTTTTCTCAGCCATGGCTGCCTTTTACAAAGAGACTTCTTAAACTACAGTATAGTGGAACCTCATACAACAACCGCCCTGTATAGCAATGAAATTGCATAACAATTTGGTTTTGGGGGGAAATGGCATCACGCATAACAATTTTCCCTATAGAAAAACTTGCACAACAATTTTTCAATGGGAAAAACCACTTAGCAAAAAAATCGTTGTACAATGCATTCCATAGGGAAAATCACTATACGATGCATGTGTAATGTAGCATTGCAGGCGCACCCCCCAAAGAAAGACTCAGACACCGGTATATGGATAAAGGCATTGGGCCACATTTATTGAATCATGCCCTAGTCCGAATTATAAATTTCAATTGGTACTCAACCAATTATAATTCTTAAGGCAAGCAGGCCGCAGTAACACTGGTAAGGTTCCTCCCAAAATTGCCAACGGCAATTGGCTACAAAAAAGGGCACTGCCAGGTCCAAGAGGACTCCAATGTGGCTTACAGGAGCTGTTCGGGAAGTGATCAAGAGCAAGAGAAGCTCATTTAGAAGATGGAAGGCTTGTCCGAATGAGGACAGCAGGCAACAACATAAATTCTGGCAGAACAAATGCAAGGCAACAATCAGGAAAGCAAAGCAAGACTTTGAGGAGCGTATAGCTAAAAATACTCAGAGAAATAACAAAGACTTCTTTAAGTACATTAGAAGTAAGAACCCAACTAGGAAGGCCATTGGACCATTAGATGACAATGGAAGGCAAGGGGTTATTAAAGAGGAAACAGAGATTGCAGAGAGACTCAATGAATTCTTTGCTTCAGTATTCACTGAAGAAGACAGAGGCCACATGCCCAAAACAGAGCCTATCTTCATAGGGAGGGAAACCGAAGAATTAAGCCAGATAGAAATAACCAGGGAGGAGGTCCTTGCATGTCTTGTTAAACTAAACACTAACAAATCACCAGGACCAGATGGCATCCATCCACGAGTTCTCAGGGAACTTAAAGATGAAATTGCTGATCTCCTAGCCAAAATATATAATCTTTCCCTCAAATCAGGCTTTGTGCCTGATGACTGGAAGATAGCGAATGTAACACCAATTTTCAAAAAAGGATCCAGGGGTGATCCAGGGAATTACCGACCTGTCAGTTTGTTATGTGTCCCAGGTAAAGTGATGGAAACCATCCTAAAAGATAGAATTAATAGGCACATAGAAGAGAAGGCGCTGCTAAAGGAGAGCCAACATGGCTTTTGCAAGGGCAAATCATGCCTCACTAATCTGTTGGAATTTTTTCAGAGTGTCAACAAGCATGTGGATAAGGGGGATCCAGTTGACATTGTTTATCTGGACTTTCAGAAGGCTTTTGACAAGGTCCCACACCAAAGGCTCTTGAATAAACTTACCAGTCATGGAATAAAGGGACAGGTCTTGTCCTGGATCAGCAACTGGCTAAGGGACAGGAAACAGAGGGTAGCACTAAATGGACACTTCTCCAAGTGGAGGGAAGTAAAGAGTAGGGTCCCCCAAGGTTCAGTACTGGGACCCCTGCTTTTCAACCTCTTCATAAATGATCTAGAGGTAGGAGTAAAAAAGCAAGGTAGCCAAATTTGCTGACGACACTAAATTATACAGGGTAGTGAAAACTGTGAGAGATTGTGAGGAGCTCCAGAGGGATCTCTCGACACTGGGGGAGTGGGCAAAACAGTGGCAAATGAGTTTCAACATTAGTAAGTGCAGAGTGATGCATGTTGGGGCAAAGAACCCCAATTACATTTATAAACTGATGGGGCCTGAACTCTCTGCGACAAACCAGGAAAGGGACCTTGGTGTCCTGGTGGACAACTCAATGAAGGTGTCAACCCAGTGTGCCTCAGCAGTGAAAAAAGCAAACTCAATGCTAGGGATCATTAGGAAGGGTATAGAAAATAAGTCAGCAAGTGTCATTTTGCCTCTTTATAAATCTATGGTGAGGCCCCATCTGGAATACTGTGTACAGTTCTGGTCGCCATACCTCCAGAAGGATATTATGGAGCTGGAAAAAGTGCAGAGGAGGGCAACCAGAATGATTAGGGGACTGGAACACCTTCCTTACCATCTGAGGCTGCAACGGTTGGGCCTCTTCACTCTTGAACGACGACGTCTAAGAGGTGACCTGATTGAAGTTTATAAAATCATGCACGGTGTGGACAAAGTAGATAAGGAAAAACTGTTTTCCCTATCGCATAACACTAGAACTAGGGGACACTCCATGAAACTTTTGGGTACTAGTTCTCAAACAAATAAGAGAAATTACTTTTTCACCCAGAGGATTACTGGTCTATGGAACTCCCTGCCAGAAGAAGTGGTGACAGCTGTCAGTCTTGACAGCTTTAAGAAAGGATTAGACAAGTTCATGGAGGACAAGAGTATCAATGGCTATAATTATGGATACTTAAGGACAACCTCCGGGTTGGAGAGATAGGCAGGATATCTCTCAATATCATTTCCAGGGAATCCTAAGCAGGCATCTGCTTGGGAATACCCTGAAGGAAATGGTGAGCCACTGTGTGAGACAGAATGCTGGACTGGATGGGCTGTGGCCTGTTCCAGCAAGGCTGTTCTTATGTTCTTATGTATCCATTTGTATCAATTTGTTTGTTACTACAAACAAATTGTTGACCGTAGTCAATAAACTATCTACTGACCCCACCCTCTGACGTGTATCCGTCAAATCACGGGGTGATGCATGCTGAAGAGCTCCTGCCATCACCCCATTGCCTGGTTCGTCGTTGACCGGTCAACGTTATTAAACTTGTACCTGTCTAAGTGTTGGCCAGTCAATTGCGAACCTGCCGGATACCTATGGGTCATAAATATTTACCTTACCAGTGCTACCCGCCACACGGGGAGGCTTCAATAAAGACTCACCGCCCCCCCCCCAGACCATCAGCTCAGTCAACAGGCCTGCTTGCAAATCTTCCAAAAAGAGGTTCATACCTCTAGCCGACAGATGGACCCCATCCCCTGTATAAAGATCATAATTTTGTAAACTAATGGTGGGGTATCGGATGACCCGCCCCAAACCCTTGTCTGCAAAGAACCGGGCCACTGCCCTGTTCACCGAGTGGCGAGCACGGTCAAGAGCATGGAGGTTAATACCCCCTCTGTAAGCGTGACGCGGTATGATGTCCGACCATAGCAGCGTTGTGGAAGGCCACACATAATGCAAATAAGCTAGGTCGCTGCAAATCGCATATTTTAAAGAAAGGCCAGTGACCTGGCCTAGGTCATTGCCCCCGAGGTGCAGCACCAGGACATCAGGCGGTTCAGCATCCCTGATGGAGAAAAGGAATGGCAACAGTTCCTGCCATAACATTCCACGCTTACCATACCACCTGATACATGCGGAGGCACGCAGTCCAAGCTGGGGTCCCCACTCTGTCGCCGCAGCGTACTGCGCTGCCCAGTGCACATAACTATGGCCCACCAGCCATACTGCCACCGGTGTGTGGGGACACACAGGGTCTGTAAGAGAAAAAGAGAACAGTGACTTAACTGGTACTCATGCCTGAAGAGGGCGAACATATAATTCAAAACACTTAGATCCCCATTTCCCCATATGGCGTATATCAGCCTCAGGGTACCCAAAAGCAGCCGCAGTAGAAGCAGCCCCTATTCTAAAAGAATGGGTGCCGTAACGAGCCCCGGGGAGGCCAACACTGGACAGTGCCTTACCGGTCACCTTCCAAAATTGAAATTTAGTCAGGGGAGACCCATCCTGGTGGCGGAAAAACGGGCCAGGGTGCGTGCCACGCAATGCAAGGAACTTCTGTAGGGCACCAACCGGACAGATGTCTGCAATGGAACATCGTAGCAGTCTTACACCACTGCCTACACCGTGCTGATCAACTTTTGAGGACTGTATCCTCAACTGAGCCCACTCATTAGAGACATAGACATCTTCGAGTTCCAGTGCCCTACAAGCCGCATCCGCCTTAGACAGTAGTACCAACTCACTGATGCGGAGCACTCCAAAGAAGGCCACAGTGGTAGCCGCATGAAAAAGAGCTGCCTCATACCTGTCAAAACATAGGTCAGGCCAGCCTCGTGCAAGGTGTGTAAGCACCCCTGGGGAAATTGGGTGGCGAGTGTCCAGGCGGCGTCCACGTTCCCGTGTCCACCCGTCCAAAACATGTCTTATACAAAAATCATTCATGTTGTCAGGAAAACCCCTCATCTTGGCCATGAATGCCAGTGCTGATAGCCTGGATGCTATGGTGCGGGGAGCTAGGCCCAGACTGTGTAGGTAAACCATAAATTGAAGAACGTGTTCAACCGGAATGGGCCAGACTTCGGGCAACCGGAGTTGCACACAAAATTGTTTAAATTGATTAAATGCGTGTTGATACGCCTTACGCGTGCGGGGCGCGAGTGACATGCCGATCGCCCGGTTCACCTCTCCTTGCCAAATGTCCAAATCTCGTCCGGGAGTTGCGAGGGGAATTCCTCCGCGTCCGGAGCCAAGGCACAGAACCGGGGGATCTGCAGGCGGGATAAAGCATCTGCAGTATCGTCATTAATGCCTGGTACATGTCTGGCCCTAAAGAGCACATTGAGGCGCAAGCTGCGTAACACAAACTGGCGAACTAACCCCATGACCCTGGGTGATTTAGATGTCTGAGAATTGACAATGTGGACCACCGCAGCATTGTCACACCAAAAATGGACTACTGAATTGGCCCACTCCTCACCCCATAGCCTCAAAGCTCCCAGTATCAGGAAGAACTCGAGGAATGTGAGATCACGTAGACTATCCGTGCCCTGCCATGCTGGAGGCCATTGGCCGTAGGCCCACCTCCCCTCAAACTAAATCCCGTATCCGAGGGACCCAGAGGCATCCGACTGAACCTGAAACCTAGGGGAGACCAAGAGGTCAGACCTCCAAAATGATACCCCATTGAATTCCCGCAGGAACTTAAGCCAAACCAACAGGTCAGCCCTCATGCCCCTGGTCAGTCAGACCCTGTAGTGGCACCTCGATAGCCCACTCATGGTGTCACATAGGCGTCGAGCAAAAGCTCTGTCAGGCGTGACCACCCTGCAGGCAAAATTAAGATGACCATGTAGAACTTGGAGCTCACGAAGTGACACCTTACGTTTGGCCAGCAAGGCCAACACCATCGCAGAGATCTGTGTGATCTTGTCCATAGGTAACCTGGATGTCTGCGAGACTGTGTCAATTTCAATGCCCAGAAATGTGAGCGTAGTTGATGGGCCCTCGGTCTTTTCGGGCGCTAAAGGGATACCAAGTTCCTGCATTAGCGTCTGAAATGTAGTGAGGAGACGCGTGCACGTGTCCAAGCCCCGTTCACCCCCGAACAAAAAATCATCGAGGTAATGGGCTACAGACCGGGACCCAGACCTGCGAACAAAGGCCCACTGGAGAAAAGTGCTAAAGCATTCGAAGGCTGAACAGGAAATAGAGCAGCCAAAAGGCATGGCTTTATCTACATAAAATTTCCCTTGAAATTTAAAACCCAATAACTCAAAGTCACCCGGGTGCACTGGCAACAACCGGAATGCCGATTTAATGTCACATTTTGCCAGAAGTGCACCCGGGCCACAAGCGCGCACCATGCACAGGGCCTGGTCAAATGACGTATACCCGACTGAACAAAGGTCATCAGGAATAGCATCATTGACCGAATGACCCGCCGGGTATGATAAATGGTGATTTAGACAAAATTCACCAGGGACCTTTTTGGGAACCAAACCTAAAGGGGAAACCTTAAGATTGGGAAAGGGAGGCCTAGAAAAGGGGCCAGCTACCCTCCCTGCATTTACCTCCTTGGCAATACTTAGGGCAGCCACCTCCTCCCTACCCTTCAGAGAAAGCAAATTAGGAGCATCTTGGGGTCCCCGCACCCCCTTGAATGGGATACGAAAACTGTACTGGAAACCTTCAAGTAGGTACCTCGCCTCATCCCTCCTCGGGTAAGTCGAGAGCCACCTCTCTAACATAAATATGTTAACCGGGGAGGGGGCCTTTTGACTGACCAGCTCCTTCAGCGGCAGTTCTGCCCACTCCCTGTCCACCTCTACCTCTGCCCCGTGACCCACCGGCTCGTGGACACGCAGCGGCGGCGTGGGGGCCAGTGCAAGAGGGACGCTCGTGTTTGTATCGGCACTGTTTTCTATTGCATACGCCATTGGCCGAGAAACTCCAACACAGCAAGCGGGCTGGAACCCCCTGCCCCGCCACTTGGCGGGGAGCCTGCATTGGAGTAGCTCGCTGGACGGCATGGCCACAATGGTACCTCTCCCCAGGCGCTGGGCGTGTGGGGGTCATGTATAAAAGCCACAACTTCTGGCATGGCTCATCCCATCTCATCTCCGGGTGTAAGAGCACCCTCATTCTGAATTCCTCATCGTAAGCCAACCACGATGGGCCAGGAAAATCCACCATCGCCCTGTAAATATTGTCCAAATATTGGACCATAGGGATGGCCAAATCAGGCCGGGCCCTGAGGTACACCGCCATATAAATGAGATATGTGGGTAACCAGTTGGCCCAAGTGCGAGGTGGCTTGCGACGACGAGACAGCTCTTTGTCTCTGTCGTCCTGCCCCTCCTTCTCTTCCTTGGTGGGCTCACGGTTCAATAGGGAGAAAATATCAACATATTCCCCCCGCCAAATCTTTTCCCTCGTGGCCTGGGACAAATGATCCCCAAGGGGCAAGGAATACCCTGCTGTCGGCAATGCCGACACCGGCACTGTATTCACACGGGGCATTGGCAGCAGTACCTGTACAGTGCCTGCGATAACCGGTACAGTCCTGAGGGCGGAAACCCCCCCCCCACCCAATGTTGTGCCAGTATTGGACCCATTGGCACCAGGGTAAGCTGGGAACTGATACCCACCCGCCTCGACAGAATGAGGCCATGGCCACTGAAAACTAACACCTGAAGTGGACTGTGTTGTGGGGACATTAGCTTGAACCTGATACTCACTGGGTGCACCCCCATGAGCCGCCCCCACTGGGGGTTCCGGCCCACAGCGGGCGTCGGAGCTCGCGACCGCAATCGAGCTCTGGGGCCACATCTGGCCACTCCCCGGCTGGAGTTCAGGATGAACGGGGAGCTGCGTGATCGCAGCCGGTGCAGGCCGGAGCGTCTCCAGCAGCTCAACCCTACTGGCCGCCTGCTGCAGAGTGGCGGCTGTCGAGGTGTAAGGCGGGCAAAAAGGAGCCCCAGTCGGCAGTGCAGTCCCCCCTCCCGAGGGGTTGTTAATGACCCCCAAGGATGCTTCCAGCATGGCTAAACGTGCCAGCAATGCATCCACAGTCGCAGAACCCCCAGTATAAGGCGAGCAAGGTGGGCCACACGGCCCACCTGGTGGTACACTGGGGACCCTCATCTGGGCACCAGGTCCTGAATCGGGCCATGCCCAAAACTCCGGCCCATGAGGGGCCGGAGGCAAGCCCTGCTGGGTGACCGGACCAGGCCCTCCCCCATTGTCTGGACCCATGGCCGGCATTTGCGGGCCGGGGGCCGAAGCCCCTGCAGGGCCATCCTGAGGCTGGAGAGCCGAGGGCCTTGCCCTAATCTGCCCCATCCCACAGGTAACGGTGGGTGCCACCGATGCGGGGGCCAGTTGCGGGGGCGCAGTCGTGGTCCTCCGACCCGATTGCTGCACCCTAGTAAGCACAGAGCCAGGCAAGTGCCTCCCTCTTGGCAGCGGCTTGGTCGCCGGGGCCTTCCTTTTGGGAGGCATAGCTGCAGAAGACAATCCCTTTCCAGGGATCAGAAGCACTGAAATGGCTGAACAGCCGAAGACTAGGCTGAAGAGCTGAAGAGAAACAAAGAGCGACGGAGAAAACTTCTCCTCTCCGTTGCTTCTTCTAAAATGGCAGCTTGTCTGCCTCGTGGCCACCCCTTTTATAGAGGGGTGGCCATGCCCCCTAACTCACACGGATGTCTGCGTCCGGGTGGGGGGGCCCGCAAAGAGCGCGGCGGCCATTTTGGCGCCACGCTTTCAATTGTTTCGTACAACAATGAGCTGCATGAAACTGATTAAAATCATTGTATGAGGTACCACTGTACTGTATTTGGAAATAATCTACATTTAGTCATTTTGGTGTCTAACAAGAATTCAGAGTTAATTTTAAAAAAGAACAAATTTACTGTATTTGTAATTTTACTTATTCATATCTCACTTTTAAAACTTTCCTTTCAAAATCATCATTTTTCCCTGTCACCTTTCTTCAGTGTCTAGCTTTACAATCATGCATAGTAAGTTGAAACACCAGCATCTGGATGATCTTGACCTTGTTCTCCTGCAAAACACTCCTAAAGATATTTTCTGGTTCGTTTATGGTGTCTACACCATGTCTAAAATCATTTACATTTTTCCTGTTGGCAATGCAGGGACAATCTTGTATGGCAATACTGGGCAATATCTGGCATTTCAAACTGTAAATACAGAAACACAATATCCTGCATTCATATACTGGGATTGTTTTAAGCAATTGAAATAGTGTAGCATTGGGATAGTCTGTATTATTATCTGTTATCACCTCAATGATTATTTGTAATGAATTCATTCAAATAGTGGAGAAATTCAATCAAGTGAGCATTTAGATGCATGCAATTTATACCCTACCATATGTACAAAAGAAGAACTAGTAAAGCACCAAGATAACACTAGCCCACTTCTCGTCAAAAATAGTCTAGGTATTTCATCATTTTGTTTTGAATTTCACCTATATTTCATATACTTCCATACTTTTGAATTGTGTAATGCTTTGATACAAGGAAATAAATAATCAAATTATGATGTTGGAGGAGAATTTGACAGAGACTATAGAATAGACAACATCACCAAAGAGGAGGTGCTTTGTTGTGCTGGGAAAACATGTCAAGTTCTGACCATCACAAAATCTCAGGAAAGCAGCATATTTTGGGCAAACCTTCTGCAATGAGAGGTATAATCTTATGCATTTAATCATTGAAGGCAAAATGGAATGGTAATGTGGACCTCAACAGAAAAAGTTTTCATGACTATGTGACCTCCAGCAATTGTTTGACACCAATGAAGTGCCTACTATAATATGAAAAGCGGAGGATAAAGACACTTACTCCGTGATGATTGCTAAACTTCAATAGGAGATGGTGCAACAACATGAAGGACATAGATTGGCTGAAGGGCAAATAAATTGGTTCTAGATCAAAGTAAGCTTCAACTCTCAATAGAAATAAAAAAACCAATGCACTTTGAGAGTGTCAACAAGCATGTGGATAAGGGGGATCATGTTGACATTGTTTATATGGACTTTCAGAAGGCTTTTGACAAGGTCCTGCACCAAAGGCTCTTGAATAAACTTACCAGTCATGGAATAAAGGGACAGGTCTTGTCCTGGATCAGCAACTGGCTAAGGGACAGGAAACAGAGGATAGCACTAAATGGACACTTCTCCAAGTGGAGGGAAGTAAAGAGTAGGGTCCCTCAAGGTTCAGTACTGGGACCCCTGCTTTTCAACCTCTTCATAAATGATCTAGAAGTAGGAATAAAAAGCAAGCTAGCCACATAGCAAGGTAGCAAAACAGTGGCAAATGAGCTTCAACATTAGTAAGTGCAGAGTGATGCACATTGGGGCAAAAGAAAACCCAATTACATTTGTAAACTGATGGGGTCTGAACTCTCTGTGACAAACTAGGAAAGGGACCTTGGTGTCCTGGAGGACAGCTCAATGAAGGTGTCAACCCAGTGTGCCTCAGCAGTGAAAAAAGCCAACTTAATGCTAGGAATCATTAGGAAGGGTATAGAAAATAAGTCAGCAAGTGTCATTTTGCCTCTTCATAAATCTAGGTAGGTTAGTGAGAGCTGAGAGTGAGGGTAGGAGAAAATCTTTACAGGACGAAATTAGGGAAATTGAAGAGCTAAGAATACTTAGAGCAGATATGGTAGCAAGGAAGAAGCTTCAGGAAAAGCAGCAATCTAGGCAACAATTAGAAGTGGATCAGGTTGAGCAGTTGAATACTGAGGAAGAAGATAAATCACAGGGGGCCATAAAAAAGAAAGCAACAAGTAGGGAAGGTGGTTGAAATTCAGGAAAGGGATAAGCCTCAAGAAGCAGATATGAATGATTCTAGGGCTCCATTGAAGAAAAGTTAGCAGGTTTAGAGAAGTTTCTCCAGACAAAATTTGAAATGCTGGAAGAGCAGCGAGTTCGGGATAATCAAGAGTATATAAAAGTTCAAAAGGAAAGCTTTGAAGCATTTCAACAAAAAATGTTGATGATGATGACAGGAATGTTGGAATCTACCAAAGCTGAAATAGCAAGTATTATGAAAGAGGTATCTGAATTAAAGGAAGGGATGTGCATGAGTACAAAAGAGGTTGAAGTTTTGACTAAAGAAGTGCAGGAAGGTGAAGGAAGGTGAAGGAAGAGGAAGTGAAGATAGATGATCATCAAGCAAGAATAGAATTTCTGGAAAATCAGCATAGGAAATGTAATGTAATAATTCGAAATTTTCCTGAGGGTAGACCAGACCAGTTAAAGATTAGACTATTGAGTTGGTTAAATGATTTAAAGATGGAGAACAGTTTTGTGGCTGAGGATATACTAAATGTATATAGACTGGTTCCAAAGAAGCATAATACTGGGAATAGAAGCGTGTTAGTGAGATTTGTAAGTGAAGTTTTGAAGTTGGCCCTAATGCAACATATCAGGAATTCTGGCCTGGACATATTGAAGTTAGAGGGAAACAGGATAGAGGTGTACAACAATATTTCTGTTGAAGAGCGGACTTGGCGAATGCAGTTAAAACCAATTACAAAAACATTAAGAGAAAAAGGAATTTTGTATTTTTGGCTCTCAACAAAAAAAATTAAAAGTTATAAATTTGGGAAAATTGTATATGATAAAAGAAGGATCATACGTCTTAGATGTTTTAGTGGATGCGAAAATAATTGAGAGTAATACTAAGGAATGGAAAGACCTCAAAGAAGAGTTGATAATATCAGGAATGTACATGACTCATGATAAGAACTCATGACAAGATTGTTTAATCACAATATATTTGGGATATGTTAGCACACATTAAGAAGGGAGGATGAAGTATGGTGGTGTGGCATATAAAGGTGTTTAAGAGTTTTGTTGAATAAGTTGTGCAGGATGATCAGCAGTTAGGCTCACAGAATTGCACATTTCGCCCCCTCCCCTCCTTGATTTTCAAGGGTGTTCTTTGTAGAAAAGGTGGGGAGGGTAAAGAATTTTTTGTTATATGTTTTGTGTTCAGTTATTGTATTATTTATGGGAAGGGTTAGGTGAAGTAGGTCAAGTACATGCCAATGGGAGACAGGGACTGTATCAATGGAATGTAATATAAATAAGTATGAAGTTAATTAAAATTGTGTCTTGGAATGTCAAAGGCTTGGTAATATAATTAAAAGGAAACGTGTTGAAGCGGCTATCAGAAGAAATAACCCTGATGTGATTTGTTTTCAAGAAACACACCCAAAAAACGATAATGTGAACAATTTGTACATAAGAGGGATAGAAAATTACGAGAAAGCATTTGGTAATTCAAAAGCGAGAGGGATCGCAATATTAATATCGAAAAGGTTGGGTTTTACAAAGATAAGGACTATTGCTGACCCTGAAGGAAGATACCTCATAATTAGAGGAACAATTAATGAGGAGGAAATATTATTTGTTAATGTTTATATGCCAAATGAGAAACAAGAAGAGTTTTTAGATGGTGTTTTTCAAAAGATAAGAAATGAAAATGTAGCTAAATTAATTATTGCCGGAGATTTTAATTTAACCAGATCAAGTTTAGACACTACAAACATCAATAAGACTAATGTTATGGATGAGTGGTTAAAAGTAATGGGATTACGTGATGTGTGGAGAGATATTAAAGGCTCAGAAAGAGGGTTCACATTTTTTTCGCAGGTCCATTACACTTATTCAAGGATTGATTACTTTTTGACTTCAGAAAATTTGATAGGTAAAGTTGAAGCCTTTAAAATTGGACTATTTAAGGAATCGGATCATGCTGAAATGTGTTTAGAAATTAGACTTGATGGTAAAAAAAGGTATTGGGGTATGGAAATATGACACAAAATTGTTTAGAGACCAAAAGAGTAAGGAAATAATAATTAAAAAGTGGGATGAATGTTGGGAGATAAATGATACAAAGGATGTTAATGATGGAGGTTTATGGGACACTATGAAGGCGATTTTCAGGGAGGGAAGTATAAAACTCTCTTGTAGGAATAATAGACAGGAAAATAAAAATGTAAAATTAATAGAGGAAGAAGTTAGAAAGCTGCAAGAAGAACATGTAAGAATGGGTGGTAGAAATGTGTATGATATATTACAAGGATTGAAAATGAAAATTATTGAAAAAGATATTGATGCAGTAAAAAGGATTTGATTTACCTTAAAATAAATTATTTTAAGAACATAAGAACATAAGAACAGCCTTGCTGGAACAGGCCACAGCCCATCCAGTCCAGCATTCTGTCTCACACAGTGGCTCACCATTTCCTTCAGGGTATTCCCAAGCAGATGCCTGCTTAGGATTCCCTGGAAATGATATTGAGAGATATCCTGCCTATCTCTCCAACCCGGAGGTTGTCCTTAAGTATCCATAATTATAGCCATTGATACTCTTGTCCTCCATGAACTTGTCTAATCCTTTCTTAAAGCTGTCAAGACTGACAGCTGTCACCACTTCTTCTGGCAGGGAGTTCCATAGACCAGTAATCCTCTGGGTGAAAAAGTACTTTCTCTTATTTGTTTGAGAACTAGTACCCAAGAGTTTCATGGAGTGTCCCCTAGTTCTAGTGTTATGCGATAGGGAAAACAGTTTTTCCTTATCTACTTTGTCCACACCGTGCATGATTTTATAAACTTCAATCAGGTCACCTCTTAGACGTCGTCGTTCAAGAGTGAAGAGGCCCAACCGTTGCAGCCTCAGATGGTAAGGAAGGTGTTCTAGTCCCCTAATCATTCTGGTTGCCCTCCTCTGCACTTTTTCCAGCTCCATAATATCCTTCTGGAGGTATGGCGACCAGAACTGTACACAGTATTCCAGATGGGGCCTCACCATAGATTTATAAAGAGGCAAAATGACACTTGCTGACTTATTTTCTATACCCTTCCTAATGATCCCTAGCATTGAGTTTGCTTTAATTGAGTTTTAATTGAGTTTTTGAATATGGTAATGAAAATTCTAAATTATTGGCTAAAGCAGCAGAGGAAAAGAAAGATAGTAGAAACATTCAGATTTTGATAAACAGTTGGGGTGAAAGATGTAATAAAATAGAGGACAAGATTCAAATTGCTAGTAAATTTTATCAGGAGCTCTATTATAAAAAGGAAATAAATGATGTAGAGTTAAAGAGATATCTAAATAAATGGTCAAGAATAAAATTAAGTGAAAAACATAGGAATTATATGCATGAAAGAATAACACCTAAAGAAATTATTGATGTTATAGACAAGTTAAAGAGTAGGTAAGGCCACTGGTGAGGATGGTTTGTCGGTAGAGTTTTACAAGGATTTTAAGGAAGTTTTGGTACCAAGAATTGAAAGGATATTTAATTATATAATGGAGGGGGGTCCAGTTCCAGCATCATGGTATAATTCAATTATTATTTTAATATCAAAAGTAGGGGGAAATGTGGAAAAAATTGAATCTTACAGACCGATCTCCCTGATGAATCAAGATGCAAAGATTTTCATGGCGGTTTTAGCCAATAGGATAAATAAATTTTTAGGTAATTACATTAAAAAAAGATCAAGTAGGGTTTTTGCGAGGTCAGTTTATGTCGGACTTGACAAGAGGGATACTTGATATTTCAATTCTTGCACAACAACAAAGAGATCATATAGATTTTATCTCATTAGATATATTCAAAGCTTTTGATTCTATTCAGTGGATTGCTATAAAACAAATTATACAAAAGTATGGATTCGGTACAAAATGTTGTGAAGTAATTGGGCAATTATACCAAAGGGGATCAGCAAGAGTTAAAATAAATGATGAAGTAATGGAAGAAATCAAGTTGGAAGCTGGCACAAGGCAAGGGGATCCACTGTCATCATCATTATTATTATTATTGAATATATATTTTATTATTTTTATCATACAAAACAAAATACATAATGCAACCATGAAAAATACATAAAATGAAAACAGAATTAAACAAGGAAATAACAACCTATCCTAATAGTACAAAGCATTGTTCTCCAGGATAGGAGAACATACAAATAACATATTTAAACACCCTGTGATAGTATAATGTGCCCTGGAGGACCTCGGAAACCACAGTATATTACATCCAAAAATTACTTTGGTCCGGTACAGGCCTGTTACTTTTATCTCCCTTAATTGCATGATCTACAAAAGGCCTCCAAATATTCCAAAATCTATTCTCTTTTAGGTTATCTCTTTTTTGTTTTATTTCCCAAGTTAATTTGTCATTCAATGCTAAATTCCACATTTCTTTGTACCATTCTTCAATCTGTATAGTTATATCATTTTTCCAATTTCTAGCGATACATTGTCTTCCAGTTGTAAGCATTATTTCTAATAATTCTCTCTCATCTTTGTCATGACAGATAGATTCCACATTTGTTAGCATGATGGTACCCGACCCCAGCTTAATTCTCTTGCTCATTATTTCACTCATTTCTTTTTCAATTATTTTCCAAAAATCATTTACCACCTTACAACTCCACCACATATGTTCATAAGATCCCACTGTATCTTTACATCTCCAACACATCCTATCTTTTTTGTTATCCATCTGGTGTAACCTCACTGGGGTTAAGTACCATCTCCATAGCATTTTAAAATTATGTTCTTTTATCCTGACTGACATAGTTCTCATTATTTGCTTCTTCCATTTATTTTTCCATATAGCTTTATCTATCTTTATTTTCAGCTCTTCCTCCCAAATTGATATCAAATTTTCTTGTGGATCACTCTCTTTGTTTAATAAAGAATATAATTTACTAACTGAGCCTTTAGTAGTTCTTTCTCCTTTCCTTATTTTCAAAACCAAGTCCTCAAATTCCGTCCTGTCTCTTTCCCTACCGTATTCCATCCTATACCTATCGTTCCATTTATTGATTTTCAATATTTGAAACCAGTTCAATTTTAATTGTTTAAAGAGGCTAGTTCTGCCATTAATTTCACTACAGACCTTCAACCAATCTTTCAATAGAAAAATTCCATTCTTATCCAAAATTTCTTTTACTACACTATCTATTTTAATCGGGAAACCCATCATGTCTAAAAGTTCCATAATTGGAGAGAAGTTCGGGGCCAGAACCTTTTTAACTTTCTTCCAAAAACTCATTAATCCCTTCATCATAGTACTTTTAGTATCTAATTTTCCCATATTCTCCCCCCAAAAAACCATTTTAACGATGTATCTATACTCCTTCATCTCAATTTCCTCCCATATTGTCTTTTCTCTTGCCAAGATCTTCACCACATTCTTAATTTGAAAGGCTCGGAAGTATCCCCTCAAGTTTGTAATCCCAAACCACCTTCCTTCTGGGGCAAGTACCATAATTTCTTAGATATCCTAGGCCTCTTTCCACCATTACAAAAACTGTTAATCATTTTTTGAAAGTCATTAATTTCTTTGTCCTTCAATTGAATTGCTAATGCATCAAATAAAAAATTGATTTTGGGTAACACCATCATTTTAATAAGCGCTATTCTCCCAAACCATGACAATTTCAATTTTTGAAAAGATTTATTTTATTTTTAATCTCCATCTTTAAACTATCATAATTTAATCTTTTAAAATCTTCCAATCTATTAGATATAACTATTCCCAAGTACTTCAGTTTATCTTTCATTTGAATGTTACTCCTCCCAATTATCTTCTTCCTATCTTCTTCTCCTACATTGCACAGTATCATTTCAGATTTATCCCAGTTTATTTTAAGGCCGGTAATATCTTCAAAATCCTGTAATTGTAATCTAATTTTCTCCATTGCCCTCTGAGGGTGTTTTACAGTTAACATTGTGGCATCTGCATACATACTTATTTTATTTTCCATAATCCCTTCTATGTTTCCATCATCTCTTATAGCTTTTGCTAGAATCTCCATGGCCATAATAAACAAAATTGGTGATAAGGGACAGCCCTGCCTCGTACCTGCTTCCAACTTTATTTCATCTGTGTAGTCATCATTGACTCTGACAGCTGCTGTGCCTTGATGGTACAGTTGATCTATTACTCTTCTAAATTTATCACCAAATCCATAACATTTAATTATTTCCTTAATTGAAATCCATTGCAATGAGTCAAATGCTTTAAATATATCCAGTGAAATTAATCCCACTTTTTCTTTTGTTTGACTCACAACATCTATTAAATCCACCACTCTTCTAGTCAGGTCTGCCATATGGCGCCCCTTCAAAAAGCCAACTTGGTCCACATTTACATAGTTACCCATGAAATTATTTAAACGGCTAGTTAGTATCGCGGTGAAGATCTTGGCATCTTGATTTATCAATGAGATAGGTCTATAAGATTCTACCTTTTCTAAATTCTTACCAGGTTTTGGCAATAACACAATTGTGGTCCTGTGCCATGAAGTCGGGATTTGGCCTCCATCCAGTATATGATTATATAATTGTGATATATGATTATATAATTTTACTAATGTTGGTGCCACTATATCTTTAAATTCCTTATAAAAAATCAGCCGGCAATCCATCACCTCCCTTACCTCCTTTTCTGACACTTGATCTTCCATTCTTTCTTTATGCTCCTGTTTTATTCCATTGACTATTTGTTTCTTTAATTGCTGTTTAAGCTTTCCCTCATCTATTTCTTTTTTTGCATACAAAGCTTGATAAAAATCCTTCACAATCTTGCATTTATCCTTATTCTTATTACATCTTTGTTTATAATGGCCATGGAATTAATTGCCAATGCTATAAGAGAAGACACAGAGTTGATAGGAATAGATGGGATAAAAATTTGCCAATATGCAGATGACACATTATTAAGTTAAAAAAACCTGGAAATTCACTGGAAAAAGTTTATGCTCATTTAGAAGATTTTCGTAGGGTGACGGGACTTAAAGTTAATTGTGATAAGTCAGAGACAATTTTTTTAATGAGAATGTCGAATTACAGGAAGGTATAAAAACTAGATTTAATTTACAGATTAGGCCTAGTATTAAGTATTTAGGAATAAATGTTTCAAAAAAGCATGAGGATTTAAAGAAATTGAATTATGATAAATTAGAGAAGGAGTTAAAAGAAAAGATGCAAGATATAAGAAATTAAATTTATCTTGGTTCGGGCGAATATCACTATGTAAAATGAAATTGTTACCTAAAATAAACTTTTTATTTGATACTCTCCAAATTAATATTAAAAGGAAAGAATTAAATGTAAATCAAAATTTAATAAATAATTATTGCAACAATGGGGGAAAAGTCAGAATATTGAAAACGTTGTGGTACTCTTCCCAAAAAAAGGGTAGCTTAGGAATCCCGAACATTACAAATTATTATTGGGCATTTCAATTGAAAAAACATATGTAGAATTTTGATAAGGCAAAAATTGATATGGGGAGAGATGGAACTGCGAGAAAAATTAGATGAATCATTAATGTGTTTGGGCAAAGAACAAGTTAAAATTAATGCTGCGAATAAAATGTTAAAAACACTTTTTAGAACCTGGGTATTATTGAAAAATAAATTATCCCCAGGATTATCACCAATACTAGAATTAAGGGATTTAAAATCATTCCCGTTGGTTCTGGATCATAGGTCTGAAGAAATAATGGCTAGGAATAAAGTAATTTTATTAAAGGACTGGTTAGCCACTTGTGAGGATAAAGAAAGAATGTTAGAAATTTGTAATCAACTGAAATTAAATTGGTTACAAGTTGCTAGATTGAATAATTGGAATAAAAAGTATAGGGAAGAAAGAAGTTTAGATAGAGATATGACAAAGTTTGAGGAGATGGTTTATAAATTAAGAAATGGCCGGATAGAAATTAAAGGTTTAGTTAGTAAATTATGTAAAATGTTAGATGATTCAGATGAATCTCAGAGAACATTAAAAGGAATATGGGAACAAGTTTTAAATATTAAAATTACAGATAAATGTTGGAATGGAAAGTGGAAAAGAAGAATTATGAAAACTTTATCTGTAAGAATTAAGGAGCATAACCACAAGTTGTTATAGAAATGGCACATGACCCCTCTGCGATTACACTTAATTGACAAGACAAAATTAAGTATATGTTGGAGGTGTGAGGAGGATATAGGAACATACGAGCACATGTGATGGGGTTGCAAGAAGTTGAAACCATTCTGGATGAAAGTAGAGCATGAAATTGAGACAATATTGAATGTAAAAGTTAAATTAGATGCAGTTATAGTATTGCTAACAGATGTCGATAAGGTGGATTGTAGTAAAAGGGAATTAATGGCAGTTATGTTATCAGGTGCTAGACATTGTATAGCGTGGTACTGGAAAAATGAAGTTATTCCAAAAATCGAGGAATGGTACAATGAGTTATGGAATATTGCTTTAAATGATAAACTTACCTGGGAATTAAATCTAAGAAAAGGATTAATAAAAGAAAGTAAATTTCAGGATATGTGGAGATGTTTTATAGATTACACCTTGTATAATGGTCAAGGTCAGAAGCCAATGCCGGATCAGCATTCCTTTTGGAAAGGAATTAAGTAAGAACTAGGAATCTCTGTCCCCTATGGCATTGTAAATATCACATGGTGAATGTCTTGTATTAAGTTGTTGTGTTTGTTTTTGTTGCATTGTAATGTGTTGTGTTAAATAAAAAAATATATATAAAAATATAAAAAAATCTATGGTGAGGCCCCATCTGGAGGACTGTGTACAGTTCTGGTCGCCATACCTCCAGAAGGATATTATGGAGCTGGAAAATTTTCAGAGGAGGGCAACCAGAATAATTAAGGGACTGGAACACCTTCCTTACCATCTGAGGCTGCAACGGTTGGGCCTCTTCACTCGTGAACGACGGCGTCTAAGAGGTGAACTGATTGAAGTTAATAAAATCATGCATGATGTGGACAAATTAGATAAGGAAAAACTGTTTTCCTTATCACACAACATTAGAACTAGGGGGCACTCTATGAAACTTTGGGTACTAGTTCTCAAACAAAGAAGAGAAAGTACTTTTTCACCCAGAGGATCACTGGTCTATGGAACTCCCTGACAGAAGAAGAGGTGACAGCTTTAAGAAAAGATTAGACAAGTTCATGGAGGACAAGTATATCAATGGCTAGAATTATGGATACCTAAGGACAACCTCCGGGTTGGAGAGATAGGCAGGATATCTCTCAATGCCATTTCCAGGGAATCCTAAGCAGGTGAAGGCATCTGCTTGGAATACCCTGAAGCAAATGGTGAGCCACTGTGTGAGACAGAATGCTGGACTGAATGGGCTGTGACCTGTTCCAGCAAGGCTGTTCTTATGAGTGATGGTTTTATAGCAGTTTTTCAGGGCAGAATGTCTGATGCTCAACACTTCCTTAAGCGTCCTTTGAAACTTGTTAGACCTTCCGCTAAAATGATCAGAAGCCTTCACAGCTGAAATTATCCCAATATAGGGTAAAATTCTGAATGAACAAGAATGAGATTTTGCACCCTATCTAACTTTCTTTTCTCCTTTAGATATTAGTTGAATTTTCTCCTAATGTAAGATTGATAAACTAGTTTCCCCAAAAATTTGTGATTTCTTCTTTTTAATTTCACAAACATACACAGAAATTGTTTGTAAATTACTTGTTACAAAAGCTATATTTACAATCTTAAATACATTACATAAAAATAAACTGTTAAAAATTTGATTAAGGTGATATATTTCAGAATAATTGCCAAATTCAATTAATTTCCTTTAATAAGTTATAATAGCATTAATGAATCAAAGCAGTGGTGGGCATCAGCAGGTTCGCACCAGTTCACCCAAACTGGTAGCAGAAATTTTGGCTGGCCCCGCCCATCCAAGTTTTGAAATAAAGTAGTCCTAATTCAGGTGCAACACCGGGCTTCCCCCCTGTCCACACCCACCATGCCACACCCACAGTGTGGTAGTAATTTTTTTTGGACCCCACCACTAAATCAAAGCATAAGCAAAAATCATGTCAGCATAGGTTTACCAAATACATTCTTAGCCACCCCACTCACCTGGCAGCAGAATCTCCCCCCAATATATGTACTGCATCCTGTTGCCAATGTTCCTGGCCTTCTAATTATACTCCATGTTATCAGTTCTTACCAACTGTCAGCATATTTCATTATGTCTGCAGGTTACTTGAGTTTGGTATATGCATTCAATGTTCTCATAAAAGATTCCATTAAGTTTGCTAAAGTAGAACACCAAACTTCTTGTTAACTGCAAGGCTGGAAAGCAGTCATCTAAACAGATAACAGGCTTTAATTAATCCAGACTTGCACCTGCAGTATATGTGAATTGCAGCTTCTGTAAGTTAGTATAAGAGCACATTACTGAACCAGTAAATACTATTTTTTGGCTTTGCAAATACATTACAGAATTTCAAAGAAGAGCTAAATTATATTACACTAATTACTGTATAACAGTAATTATAACCTATGTGTCATTTATGATATTGACAAGTCCTTACTCAGCAAAGGCAAATGGCTGGTAGCTTTGCTTCATATTTGAATGCTTTTTCACTTTCAGATCAGAAGCAAACCTGTGGGTTCCGCGGGCACAATTGGCATTATGCGGCCCCTGGCAAGGTTACACCGGATGAGGAAGACCCCTGGTCACTGGCCTCTGCCAGCAGGGAAATTGGGGAGCGGATTAATAATCATAGGGTTGATTCACCCACATCTGACCTGCCCGGCGATTCTGCTGAGGGAAGCAGATCGCTAACCTCCATTACATATTAGGCAATTACTCACTCGCAGTTAAACCTAATCCTTGGTGCAAATAGTGGCCATATTTACTCTGGTGTAAGCCCCGAACAATGGTTTTCCCCTGTCAGTGTTTGCCCGAGTTAATTAACTTCCCCAAGAGAGATTTCCCATTAACCCGAGTAAATGGGTGATGTGATTTTCTGTCAGATGACGATTCTATCCTGCATTGCCTTCTGATCTATATATGATGATGCTTTTTCCTCAATAAACCACTGATCTGATCTCGCTCCATCTTGCCTCGTATCGTTACTTGATCAGTCTCCTCCGGGACCTCATGGCCGTCCAGCGGCCCCAATCCTACATCTGGTGACCCCGAGACGTGATCTTACCCGAGAGTAAGCGGTCACGCGGTCCGGTTCTACGCTAGAACCGTGTCCGATCATCCCGGAGGACAGCGCGGCAGTCCGGTCGGTAAGCCAGCCGATCGGGAAGACGGCCCAGCGACGAGGCATTTTCAGAGAGGCATCCTACAGCTTGCTCCGTCTTTCGCGGTGGCTTGCAACACGGAAAAACGCGTTCCGCTCAGGGTCGGCTGTGAACCCCTGACAGCGCAGAGGCCACCGAGGGCCCGTGGCAGCAGGCCACGCTCCGAGCTCTACCCAGAGATTCGTCACGCAAAACCTATTGCCTGAACTACTACCTATTGCCGACTCGTCCCGAGAAGGAGACTTCAGAGGACCCCGCAGGTAATATGGGGACTTGTCCTCAGCGGCAATGTCCGTCTGCTAGTCAAATAATTCATGAGGAGGAATTCAAAATCCTGGCCAGGGTATATCAGACACGCTTTCACAGTGGAGAACTAGCGCGGCTTTTGGTGTTCTTGAGGGAACACTGCCTGCTTTACCCAGAAGTAGGTACGTTATCCCTTCAGCTCTGGGATCAGATAGGAGACTGCATTCAGCAACCCCCGAAAGCTCCAGAGGGCATAATTCACACATGGAGTAAATATAGGAAGCTTTTAGCAGAGATAGATCCAGTCCGGGTAGAGGCGAAAGAACCCCCAGCGTCAGCAGAGCCATCGCAGGCGCTTCTCTGACAGTTACAGGTTCCCGAACTAAGAGTGCCCTTCAGCGCACAGTTGAGGAAGAGATCAAGAAAGGGGATTTGCCAGCAGAAGAGCTAGCTGAGCTTAGTCAGATTTGTCCAATTCACTTGGAAATGGATGCCCTCACAGGGCAGCAGCAGGTAGTTCATTCACCAGTCCCGTATAAGCTCCTCATGGCTATACGGAAGGCCATTACAGAGACAGGATTACAGAGTCGCTTCACTAGGGGCACGCTTCAGCAAGTGTGCGAGAACACCGTGTTCATCCCGCACGACTGGAAAGCCGTCATGCGGATGATGCTCAACCCCAGCCAGTATTTGCTATGGGACAGCGAGTATCGCCTCGAGGCTCAGGCAAGGGCTGCCAGGATGGGAGGGGCAGTACTTCCTGACCAGTTATATGGTTCAGGTGCCTTCGAATCCATCGATGCGCAGACCAACTTGCCACTTGCCACTCTTCAGATGTCAGCTGAGGCGGCCTTCAGGGCTTTTCTCAAGGTTCCAGCAACTGGCAAAGCGGCCAAAAATTACACCGCAGTCAAACAGGGCGCCCAGGAGTCCTACATGGACTTTGTCAATCGCTTAGAAGAAGCGATCAGTAGGCAGATCGATAATGAGCAAGCCCAACAAGAGCTCATGATGAAATTGGCCAAAGACAATGCCAATCTTGACTGCCGTAAGATCTTGCAGTCACTGGGTAATCGTCCCGACTTGACTCTCACGGACATGATTAGAGCTTGCGCCGACGTTGGCACAGACTCTTACAAAATGGGTCTGCTGGCAGCAGCGGTGCAAGGGGGTAGAAGACCAAAGAACAAAGAGACATGTCACAATTGTGGCAAGATCGGTCACTTCGCTAGGGAGTGCCGATCCAAGAGCGGCGGACAAAATTCCAGCCGTTCCAAGGCTCCAACCACCCCATGTCCGAGGTGTTAGAAAGGCTTCTATTGGTCCAGCTACTGTCCGAATTCGGGAAACCGGAACGCGGGCACGTCTCTGGCCCCGGTCCAAACAGAGGCTTCCCTTGCTCTGGGCGAGCCAGAGCTGGATTAGATTCCGATCGCATTCCAGGCATTGCGAAGGCACAGGCCAGCCCCAAGGGTAGTACAGGGCTAGAATTGACTTGCCAGGCGGACGTTACATGCGACCTGCCAGGCACAGTGTATCTGGTGGATTCCCAGTACATGGGACCCCTGCCCAAGGGCTTCATAGGCTTAGTTTTGCCTCGTAGTGTAGCAGGAGCACGCGGAATTCTTGTAATTCCGGGAGTCATTGATTCCAATTTTTCGGGTGTTCTCCAAGTTCAACTTTGGACGCACCTACCCCAGACCATTCACAAAGGAGACACATTAGCGCAACTGATTATGGTTCCTTGTCACTTGCCAGCAGATAGCCAGGGAAGGCTCAGGGACAGCTCAGAGTCCGGGTCAGAAGACCGCTCGAGCACAAGTGAGGCAGTGCAAGGATACCAGGTCTTAGCGACAGTGGAGACCAACATAGAGTGGAAACAGCGACCAGTTATTGAGGTATTTTTGAATAAAAAATCATTCTCAGGGTTGCTGGATACCGGAGCTGATGTCAGTGTGGTCAGCCGAAGCCCGTGGCCACGGGAGTGGGCCATTGAGCCGGTCTCCGATGTTTGGGGGGTAGGCGGCATCCAAGAAGCGTTAAGGAGCCGGGAGTGGGTGGAAGTCACGATCCCAAAGGCTGACGGCACAGCGGTCATTCGGCCGCACATTCTGGACGTGCACATCAACCTTTGGGGGCGAGACATTTTACAGCAATACGGTGCCACTCTTACCTTCGGGTAATGGCGTTGCCACTTAAATGGCTTACCAACATGCCGGTCTGGGTGGAACAATGGCCAGTAGTGGGAGAGAAATTAGTCGCCCTAAAGCAACTGGTTAAAGAACAGCTAGACGCAGGACATATAGAGCAGTCCACTAGTCCTTGGAATTCGCCCATTTTTGTCATTAAGAAAAAGTCGGGGAAGTGGCGACTCCTCCACGATCTCAGAGAGATCAATAAATGCATACAGCCAATGGGTCCGCTCCAGTGTGGCATCCCAAATCCGAATATGATCCCCGAGGGGTGGGAGATCCTGGTCGTAGATCTCAAGGATTGCTTTTACACCATTCCCTTAGACCCCAGGGACCGGGAAAGGTTCGCCTTTACGGTGCCAGTTGTGAACCACAGTGAGCCCACGCAGCGTTACGCGTGGAAATATTTGCCACAGGGGATGCTCAACTCGCCCACCCTGTGCCAAATTTATGTTCACAACGCACTGGCAAAGTTGCGAAACCTTCATCCCACAGCCTTAGTATGCCATTTCATGGATGACATCTTGGTCGCAGCGCCGCAACTCGGCAGCGAAATGTTTAAAGACCTCCAGGCCAGCCTGGGGGAGAAAGGGTTACTCATTGCCCCACAGAAAGTGCAGAGAACCGAGCCCTTCTCATACTTGGGTCATCGGCTTCTCGGCTCTTTCGCAGCACCAGTTTTGCCTCAGATCAACTTAAAGGACTCAGTCACCTTGGTAGAATTGCAGCAGGTTTTAGGTAACATTAATTGGGCCAGACCGTATTTCAGATTGGATACGGATCTTTTGAAACCGTTCTTCTCGCTGCTAACATTAGGTAAGCAGCCGGCAGACCGGATACAGATTCCTCGAGAGGCGCGCTTGGCTCTCGAGAAAGTCAACCAAATTCTCAGTCAAAGGTGGGTGGACAGGATTACTCAGGGGCCATATGCCCCGATCCTGAACTTGTACATCGTTCGGGCCGGATCCATGTTCACCGGAGCCCTAGGAGTGGACTCCGAGAAAGGGGCGAGTATCGTGGAATGGGTGTACTTGCCGAACACCTCTTCCCGAAACATCGTTCCTCCCCAAGAGTTGGTCTCCGCGGTGGTTTACCGCGGAAGGCTGAGAGCTAGAGACATCTCAGGGCACGACTTAGCTAAGATCGTGGTCCCATTCACTAAGGAGCAAGTTCAGCAGTTGATGCAGCTCGGTGACTCGCTTCCAATTGCCTTGGAGGGATTCACCGGATTCTTGGCATACCACTTGCCAAAAGACCCCAGACTTGTCTCGCTTCAAACGCAGACAGTCAGCTTGTACGAATTGATCTGGCTGGTTCCACTTCAGGGGGCCACAACAGTTTTTACTGATGGGGGTCGCACGTATGGTGTCTTAACTTGGCAGGAGGGCCAGGCTTGGCGCACGCTTCTAACTCTTCCACAGAAGTCCGCGCAGCGGGCAGAGTTGGCAGCGGTGAACCTTGCTTTGCGCACCTTCGCCAAAGAACGCCTAAACATTATTACTGACAGTCAGTATGTTAGGAATTTGCTTCACAGTCTACCGGGAGCGTACATCACTCCCGCGATAGACAAAAATTTGCTGAGTTTGTTCCTCACAGCTCAATTTCACTTGTGAAACCGCACGGAAGCGCTCTATATTGCCCACATCCGAATTCACCAGAACCTACCGGGTCCGATTTCCGAGGGCAATAGCAGAGCGGATGCGGCCGCAAAGGAAATTCAGCAGCGGTCAGTGTTAGGTGTTTTCACTACTCCAATTCAGAGTCATGCATTCTTTCATCAGAATGCCAAAGCGCTCGCCAGACAGTTTAACCTGCCACTTTCTCAAGCCCAAGGCATAGTTCGCTCTTGTCAGCATTGTGCAGGGGCACCGGGGGGCCCTCGTGGGGGGTCAACCCACCAGGGACGGAGGCTAACCAGGTGTGGCAAATGGATGTCACACATGTCCCGCAATTTGGCAGATGGCAGTACATGCACGTTTGCATTGATACTTTTTCACAATTTGTTTGGGCGACGGCACAAAAGGGGGAGACAGCTTCCCACGTGGAGCAGCACCTCCTCGCCTGCTTCGCGGCGATGGGCAAACCATGGCACGTGAAAACCGATAACGCCCCATCCTACAGCTCCAGGCAGCTGGCCGCCTTCATGGCCACCTGGGACATTAAGCATACCTTTGGCGTTCCTTACAATCCACAGGGGCAAGCGATTGTGGAACGAGTCAATCGGACGCTCAAGTCCTACATTGACAAACAAACAGAAAGGGGGGAGCCACCAGCCCTCCCCAAGTCACAGGGTCAGGCACAGCATTGTCTGAACAAGGTGTTGTTCACATACAATCACCTTAATGTTTTTTTTGATTGCACGCCGCAGGAGAAACACTTCCGCCATTCGGAAGCTCTCCCGCGACCGCTGCTCCATTACCGGGTGCCACCGGACCCTTCCTGGAGGAGCCCGGCGCCACTTGTAACCTGGGGAAGAGGGTATGCTGCAGTTATGTCTCCTACAGGTGTCATCTGGATTCCAGCTCGGTGTGTTAAGCCTCACTTGGAGCCACATGGCGGGGACCCAGGCCGACCCGAGTCCGATCCCGGAGATGGAGGACCTCACCCTGACCAAGGAGACCCTGCGGAGGAAGTGGCAACAGCAGCTGGCAGCGCCGAGGGTCACCTGGGGGATGGTCAAGACCCTTTGCAGTGAGGCCAAGGACCTCGTCCAGCGCGGGGGCGGGGAGCCCACACCGGAGAATATCATGTCTCCAGTCTTTGCCCAGATCACCGCCAACTCAGTGGCAGTCACCATCATCCTGACCCTCTCCCTAGTTGCAGGGGGAGGCGTTCAGGCAGCTTCACTGAAGGCCAACGATTTGATGCCAGGCGGAGATCTTTCTGCCCGGATGCACCACAACATATGGGAAAGGTTGGCGGGTCTCGTCAACCAGTCTGATTTTTGCCTAAAGCAGGACATTGGTTCTGCCTCAATTTTGAGCACCTGTCTCATCCCAGTGTGCCACACTCCAGGCGCGCACGCCAGGGATGGCGACTGGCTAGTGAAACGGATTTTCGGTCCGTACCTCCCAGCGAGTACCTCAGCATATGCCCGCTGGGAAATGCGGCTGACTATGACTTTGCCGGCTGATGCAGCCATTCTCCACACTCCTCGAGTGGTGGTCAGCCCGAACTCTACTTGTGCTCGAATGACCGGCTGCTCTACAGCCGGCCGAACTCGGCGTCGTTGCCTCGAAGTTGGCAGCGGCAACTGGACTTGTGATAACCCACAGACACTTGGTTCAATGTATGCTCATGTTACCCTACCTTCAGGTTGGTTCTTTACATGCAATCAGTACACTTGGAACTACATTCCCGCAAATGTATCAGACTCTATATGTTGTATCAGTCGTTTGACACTGTTACTCCCCACTAAGGATATGGTTGTCCCAAGCAGAAATGTTTCCTCATCCATATGGCACACTCGCGCCACCCAGTTACACAGCTCATGTGATAGCAACATTAGGGTTCTGAGTCCAGCTGAGTACGTCTCGTTGGCAGTCAGCATACTTGGTGTGCCAGGCTTAGCTGTCGGCAACGCTCGGAGAATTGGTCAATTGGCTTGCGGATTAGCAAAAGCCGTTAGCCATACCTCCTCAGCAATAGGGCTGCTCAACCAGGAGCAGGCAGAGCTTCGCCATGCTATCCTTGACAATCGAGCAGCTATAGACTACCTTCTGTTGTTACATCATTTGGGTTGTGAATCTGTTCATGGCATGTGTTGCTTTAATCTCACTGACAACACACGTAAGGTACAGAGCAAGCTCACGGACCTCCACACCCTAGTTAAGAACATCAAGGAGGGTTCTTCATGGGATTGGTGGAATTCGTTGTGGTCATGGCTCCCATGGGGGTGGCTCCAGACGACACTCAAGGTGATTGTGGGGGTGATAATACTGAGCATAGCAGGATGCTGTTTCATGCAATGTATTCCCTCACTGTTATCGAGATGTCCCCCGTGCAGGGAACCCCGAAACGTCATTCCCGTACACCAGCTGATGCCCCTCTTGTGCAGGGTCACCTGTCAGGTCCAAAAATAACAATAAAGGGGGAGATGCGGGTTCCGCGGGCACAATTGGCATTATACGGCCCCTGGCAAGGTTACACCGGATGAGGAAGACCCCTGGTCACTGGCCTCTGCCAGCAGGGAAATTGGGGAGCGGATTAATAATCATAGGGTTGATTCACCCACATCTGACCTGCCCGGCGATTCTGCTGAGGGAAGCAGATCGCTAACCTCCGTTACATATTAGGCAATTACTCACTCGCAGTTAAACCAAATCCTTGGTGCAAATAGTGGCCATATTTACTGTGGTTTAAGCCCCGAACAATGGTTTTCCCCTGTCAGTGTTTGCCCGAGTTAATTAACTTCCCCAAGAGAGATTTCCCATTAACCCGAGTAAATGGGTGATGTGATTTTCTGTCAGATGACGATTCTATCCTGCATTGCCTTCTTATCTATATATGATGATGCTTTTTCCTAAATAAACCACTGATCTGATCTCGCTCCATCTTGCCTCGTATCGTTACTTGATCAGTCTCCTCCGGGATCTCACGGCCGTCCAGCGGCCCCAATCCTACACAAACCAGTGATGTTTCTGGTTGAACTGATGGGGCACTGTCAATCTTAAAGTGTGTCTGTAGTCCTCAAAATTTTTGGTGATGCTCTTTCTGTGCCCCCCATCTATACTGGCAAGTGGTTGTTTGTGAAGGTGAACTAAGATGCTGCTATCTCCATTTTTCCATTCTGATTCTTAAAATGATATAGAAGTCTGAGTACTTGGAAAAGACAAAGGTACTCATTTAAATAAATTAACAATTATCTTTTTAGTTACCCCGCTCATACAGCACAAAGTGAGAACTGTCAATATTTGTATTATAGTGAGGCAAAGTGCAGAGATAATAAGGTCAGACTGAGGTCAGATAACAAGGAATAGGTGCAAGCAAACATCTAGCTCAGCTCTACTGTGATTGACAGTTAATAAGATACATTGTAACCTTAAGTGTTTTGCTTCCTGTATAAATAGAAATTGCTTGCAAAGCTTGTTTTGCAAGGCTTGCAGAGCCGAAGCACAGACTGCACAGAAGAACAAAACAGAAGCAACAGAGCAGAGCAGAACAATGCTGAATGTAATGTTTATTTACTTTATCTGTAAATGTTTATATACCAGTTTGACTTAACCAAGCCTGGTGTATAGTCTTCTTTCTTGGACCTATTGCAACTCAGACTGCTACAATACTCACTCAAAAACTAACAGGAACTGTCCCTAATATTGATCATAATCCCCTCTCCTCCCCCCAATATTATTTTTATTTCACTCCTTGTGATAAAATAGGTCACAAGTTATTCAACATGGAGTTTCTTTGGTTTTTAAACTATCTTAGAATGTAGCTTTGCTTCTTTGCAAAGACCTCATAATTCTTTCTTCTGCGCTTATCTAGCAGAGATAGATAGATAGAGATTTATTTATACCCTGCACCACTCAGGGTAGCTTACAACATTAAAAAATTAACAATTCAATATAAAAATTAACAATGCAATGTGCAATAAATACAATAATACAATATACAGTAAGCAGGGGGGAAAATCAATCTACAATATACAGTAAGCAATACAGAGGGGCCATGTAGAAACTTTTTCAAGCTTCAGGCATATGTTTTGTCTTCTTCCCCTGTTCTGGAATGTCCATTTATGTCAACATTCAGAGCCTGGGAACATCAGACATTTGTTATGAGAACAAGTGGTTGTTGATAAAAACCCTGTGCTCTAATTGGCTTTATGCTAATTAGGAGGGCCAAGCTCATGTCTTTTCTATAGGCGCATGGGTTTGGGAGAGAGTTTAAGTTTGGGGTCTCTGGGAGTAACACCTCAGAAGGAGAGAGGGACTCTAACATCGTCTGGACACCAACCCATGCTTAGTTCTTCTGGGGGAAGAACTGAGTGTGAATTTCTAAAACTGTCCTTTGTGATTATTATTTTTTGTATGCAGTACTTTGGTATCCTGAAACAACTGAAGAATTGTTATTTCAACAATATGCTTCAAGAACAATAAGCATTTTTTCTTCATCAACAATGCCTGTTCTTTGGGAGAGGTGGGAATTCTTTGCTTCAGTATTCATCGAAGAAGACAGAGACCACATGCCCAAAACAGAGCCTATCTTCATAGGGAGGGAAACTGAAGAATTAAGCCAGATAGAAATAACCAGGGAGGAGGTCATTGCATGTCTTGTTAAACTAAACACTAACAAATCACCAGGACCAGATAGCATCCATCCACGAGTTCTCAGGGAACTTAAAGATGAAATTGCTGATCTCCTAGCCAAAATATATAATCTTTCCCTCAAATCAGGCTTTGTGCCAGATGACTGGAAGGTAGCTAATGTAACACCAATTTTCAAAAAAGGATCCAGGGGTGATCTAGGAAATTACTGACCTGTCAGTTTGACATGTGTCCCAGGTAAAGTGATGGAAACCATCCTAAAAGATAGAATTAATAGGCACATAGAAGAGAAGGCGCTGCTAAAGGAGAGCCAACATGGCTTTTGCAAGGGCAAATCATGCCTCACTAATCTGTTGCAATTTTTTGAGAGTGTCAACAAGCATGTGGATAAGGGGGATCCAGTTGACATTGTTTATCTGGACTTTCAGAAGGCTTTTGACAAGGTCCCACACCAAAGGCTCTTGAATAAACTTACCAGTCATGGAATAAAGGGACAGGTCTTGTCCTGGATCAGCAACTGGCTAAGGGACAGGAAACAGAGGGTAGCACTAAATGGACACTTCTCCAAGTGGAGGGAAGTAAAGAGTGGGGTCCCCCAAGGTTCAGTACTGGGACCCCTTCTTTTCAACCTCTTCATAGATGATCTAGAGGTAGGAGTAAAAAAGCAAGGTAGCCAAATTTGCTGACAACACTAAATTATACAGGGTAGTGAAAACTGTGAGAGATTGTGAGGAGCTCCAGAGGGATCTCTTGACACTGGGGGAGTGGGCAAAACAGTGGCAAATGAGCTTCAACATTAGTAAGTGCAGAGTGATGCATGTTGTGGCAAAGAACTCCAATTACATTTATAAACTGATGGGGTCTGAACTCTCTGCGACAAACCAGGAAAGGGACCTTGGTGTCCTGGTGGACAACTCAATGAAGGTGTCAACCCAGTATGCCTCAGCAGTGAAAAAAGCAAACTCAATGCTAGGGATCATTAGGAAGGGTATAGAAAATAAGTCAGCAAGTGTCATTTTGCCTCTTTATAAATCTATGGTGAGGCCCCATCTGGAATACTGTGTACAGTTCTGGTCGCCATACCTCCAGAAGGATATTATGGAGCTGGAAAAAGTGCAGAGGAGGGAAACCAGAATGATTAGGGGACTTACCATCTGAGGCTGCAACGGTTGGGCCTTTTCACTCTTGAGCGATGGCGTCTAAGAGGTGACCTGATTGAAGTTTATAAAATCATGCACGGTGTGGATAAAGTAGATAAGGAAAAACTGTTTTCCCTATTGTATAACACTAGAACTAGGGGACACTCCATGAAACTTTTGGGTACTAATTCTCAAACAAATAAGAGAAAGTACTTTTTCACCCAGAGGATTACTGGTCTATGGAACTCCCTGCCAGAGGAAGTGGTGACAGCTGTCAGTCTTGACAGCTTTAAGAAAGGATTAGACAAGTTCATGGAGGACAAGAGTATCAATGGCTATAATTATGGATACTTAAGGACAACCTCCGGGTTGGAGAGATAGGCAGGATATCTCTCAATGCCATTTCCAGGGAATCCTAAGCAGTTGAAGGCATCTGCTTGGCAATACCCTGAAGGAAATGGTGAGCCACTGTGTGAGACAGAATGCTGGACTGGATGGGCTGTGGCCTGTTCTAGCAAGGCTGTTCTTATGTTCTAAGACAAGAGTTAAGCCATAAGCCACATACTACCACATTTAATACAATTCTCTCCATATTACTTGCTGGGCTCTGTTAATACAGGTAAGCCCCAGGTTGTTGCTGCAGAAGGATCTGCAGGACAGCACATAGGCCTCCTGGGCCCCAGGAGTCTTTGAGGAGTTCCATAGGGCAGACTGGTAAAAGTCACTTGCCAGGAACAGGATAGAACCCATGGGCAAGGGCCAGGTCAAAGCCTATCTGTCACACTCCTCCTAGTAGTATTATATAGTAAGAATCCTTCATGTATTCTCTGAACAAAATAGTTAGGAATTTGTGGTAGCTAATGAATTTCTCAAAACGTAACAGATTCACATTCCTAAAGCATAATTGTTATAGTAGGAAATGCTACATTATACTGAGCAAAACAGAAGCGATCTGTGTGGCAGATGAAGGAAAAACCTAGGAAGACACAGAACAGATGTTCAAAAAAGAAATATGGGTTTGTGGGTGTTTTTTTTTTACTTTCTAGAAAAACAAGTCAGTAGCACAAAGGCAAACAGATATATTTAGTTCCTTAATATTATACAAAAAATAGCACTACAGAAGCCTGGGAACTGCTGACATGCAGTATTGATGCAAGTGAGAAGTAACATATGATTTCTTGCATGGTTCCCTGTTTTAGCGGGAGAGGAGATGTATTTTTGTTTAGAGTATGTCTGTGTTTTTTGCAGTTCTAACAAATAGAACAGCATAGTTACAAAAAGTCCAATGTGGGAAATCAGTGCTCATTTGAAATCTTTAATGAAACTATTGAGTATAGAAACAGCAGAATATTATTGCAGTTCCTTTATATGCACCTATAGCCACTTGACCATCAAGTGGGATGACTATGTCACCAACATCACAGTTCTCGAGAAGGCACATGTAAATAGCATTGAAGCTTCCAACTCCCAGGAGTTCTGTATTCCTTTGTCTGGCCACAAAAGGAAGCTTCATAGAGGGTCACATGGACTGGGAGCAAACACTCAGTTTCCTGTGGGAGTGACATTATTGTTGTTGCTCAGTTTCACAGTCGATTCTGACCCTTTGCGACCCTATGTACCATTGACCTCCAGGCACCCTTGTCATCCACCATCTTCCTCAGGTCGCCCAACTCTGTGTCCATTGCATCTATAATACCATCTAGCCATCTTGTATTTGGCTGCCTCCTTCTTCTTTTGCCCTCCATCTTTCCCAGCATCAAGTTCTTTTCAAGTGAATCCTCCCTTCTCATTTGATGTCCAAAGTAATTCAGCTTCATCTTTACTATTTGACCTTCCCATGAGCAGTCAGAGTTGATTTCTTCTAAGATTGACCTATTTGTTCTCCTCGCTGTCCAGGGGACTCTCAAAACTCTCCTCCAACACCACATTTCAAAGGGATCTATTCCTCTGCACTCAGCTTTCCTAATGGTCTAGCTCTCACAACCATACATTACCATTGGGAATACCATTGCTTTGACTATACGAATTTTTGTTTTCAAAGTGATGTCTCTACTTTTCACTATGTTCCCCAAGTTTCTCATAGCTTGTCTCCCCAGAATCAGTCATCTTTTTATTTCATGGCTGCAGTCACCATCTACAGTGATCTTACATCCTAAGAAAGTAAAATCTGTCACTTCTTCTACTTCTTCCCCATCTATTTTCCAGGAACTGATGGGGCCTGTTGCAATTATCTTGGTTTTCTTGATATGGAGTCTCAAGCCAGCTTTTAATTTAATTTAATTTAATTTAATTTTAATTTTCAAATTTCTATAGCCACTCTCCTCACAAAGTCTCTGGGCGGCTTAGATGACCTCCATCCCGCTTTCACCAGAGATCATCCATCAGCGCAACCAATGCCATCTCCATACTATGTTCGGGCCTGAACCCTGACTGAAACGGGTCCAGATAATCCGCTTCATCCAGGACCCCCTGCAACTGCCATGCCACCACCTTCTCCAATACCTTCCCTAAAAAGGGAAGGTTGGAGATCGGCCTATAATTTGCTAGAATTGCTGGCTCGAGAGAAGATTTTTTTCGGAGGGGCACACCAAAGCATGTTTTAGTGATGCAGGAAATACCCCCTCCTGTAAAGATGAATTAGTTATTGCCCCGACCCAGCCACCTGTCACTGCCTTACAGGCTTTCACCAGCCCGGCAGGACAGAGACCCAAAAGGCAGGTAGTAGCATGAACAGCTGCAAGGAGCCTGTCCCATTCATCAGGGACAACTGGATCAAACCGTTTCCAGATGACATGGCAAGACTGTGGTCCAGTCCCCTCCCGACTCTCCCCATCCACACTGGGGTTGATTCCCGAGCAAATCTGAGCGATTTTGTCTGTCAGATAATCAGCAAAACCTCAGCCAAACCCTGCCAACAGGGCACCGACACCCCCCCCCCAACGTACTGAGGAGAGACCCGGAACAGGGTGGCTGGGTGATTATCTATGGATGCAATAAGGGTGCCGAAATATTGCCATTTCACCATTTTTATCGCCACCAGGTAGGCCCTAATAGCAGCTGTAGCCAATCAGACTCAGTCCGGGTCTTCCACCAGTGGCGCTCTTGGTGTTGCTTAGCCCTTTTGAGCTCTCACAGTTCTTCAGTGAACCATGGAGATGATCTAGCTTCACAGGCTCAGAGAGGCCGTAGTGGCACAATTTCATCCAAGGTTGCTGTCATCTTCCTGTTCCACAGGTCAACAAGTGCCTCGGACAAACGTTTAGCTGATCCAGAGGAAAATCCCCCAGTTCCCTCTGGAATCCATCCAGATCCATCAGTTGCCGGGGTGGGCCATTTTAATAGGCCCTGCCTCCCTATGGTGAAGCATCACCCCCAGAAAGTCTAGAGTCACCAGACAGTGATCCAACCATGGCACAGGTGAAATGACTAATTCCTGTAATCTCAGATCACCCTGCCACCACTCCGACAAGAAGATAAGGTCAGGCGTGTGCCCACTGCCCCTGGTCGGACCCCAAATTACCTGAGTCAGGCCCACAGCTGCCATGGAAGCCATTAACTCCCTTGCCACCTCAGAATCCATCCCCAATGAAGGCAGATTGAAGTCCCCAAGAACCATAAGCCTTGGGAACTCCAACGCCAACGTTGAGGCGACCTCAAGGAGCTCAGACAGGGAATCCCTTACCATGCAAGGGGGCAGGTACAGCAGTAAGATCCCCAACTGAGCCTTAGGGCCCAACCACAGGAGCAGGGCCTCACAACCAGACACTTGTGGAGCAGTGGCCCTAGCAACTCCCAGTGACTCCCTGAACAAAAATGGTGACACCACCGCCCCTCCCCTCTAGGCTGGTGCCAAATACTGAACCCGGCTGGACACATATCCGGAAGAGGTACACTGTCATCTAGTGTCAGCCAGGTTTTGGTGATGCATGCCTGGTCAGCCCACCCCTCCTGGATTGAGTCTTGGATCAGGGGGGCCTTATTACAGACTGACCTGGCATTCACCAGCAACAGCCTAAGAGAGGGGTCACTCTGGATCAGCTGCTCAGGACCCAGAAATGTAGCTGAGGGGCTGGAACGAGGTACAGATACCAACCATCGGTCCCGCTGTCCCCGAGTGTGGCCCGCCCCTCGGTACCTGCCATACAGCCCCCTGCCTGTCACAACCCTAATTTGTGCCCCAGAAACACCCCACCTGACCCAGACGGAATGCTGCCCCTCCTTTCTGGCTGGCAAGGTCAACGTCCTCTCTCCCCTCCCTGCCCAATACCCCCTCTCAAACCCACCTCCACCCTCCCCTGGGCTTCCACTCCCCTCCAAATTCCAGAAACATGTTGGGGGAGGAACTGGTCCCTTATGTTGCTCCAGTCCATGAAGCCTCCAGCCATGGAGTTGAGGCTTCTTGGCTCTTTCCTCTCCAGCCTTCTTTCTCTCTCTTTGGAGCCACAGGTGAGTCCCAGGTGGTAACAGTTCCCCTCAGCTCCCAAAGGGAAGGAGAGGTGGGCTCTGGTGCTGGCCACCTTGGCATCCTTTTGAGGCCATCCCCTGCCCTGAGCCACAGGTGGAGGAGGCACATCCCAGCCGGTTGCCGGGTGAATGAGGCTGGCCCCAGCACTGGCTTTAAGGCAGTGGAGGGGCGGTTTTTGAGGTCGTCCCCTGCCCCAAGCCACAGATAGCAGTGGTTCACCTTGGCCGGTTGCTGGGTGAACGAATGGTCCTGCCCTCTCTCGACAGGGAAGTGGAGCTGGTCCTGGCGGTGGATCTGGACCCAGCAGTCCTGGCAGCTGGGCCCGGCTGGCATTTTGAAGCAATGCTGGCTGCCCCCAGGTGTTCCTTGCTCCATTCAGCCCTGGCCAGGCTGGGGAGCGAACCAGTGAGGCAGAGGAACAATCCGGTGGGGGAGCGACCCCGGCGCTGGTGTTTTGAAGCCACACCAGCCACCCACATGTGTTCCTTGTTCCCTCTGTTCCCGGCCGGGCTGGGGAGCAAAATGGCGAGGTGGAGGAGCATTCTGGTGGGGGGGGGCAACCCCGGCACAGGCATTTTGAAGCCATGCCGGCTGCTCCCATGTGTTCCTTGCTCCCTCCGGTCTCAGCCGGGCTGGGGAACAAACAGGCAAGGTGGAGGAGCAGTCTCTTCCTTCAACCCAATCAAGAGATTCTTTAGGTCTTCCTCACTTTCTGCCATTAGGGTGGTATCGTTTGCATATCTCAAATTGTTGATGTTTCTCCCAGCAATTTTGATCCCATATTGTGTTTCCTTCATCCCTACATTGTGCGTTATGTGCTCTGTGTATAAGTTGAATAAGCAGGGTCAGGGCCGCCATCAGAAATTTCTGAGCCCCATACTGAGCAATCCTATTGGGCCCACACACACAAACATTTTGGCCACACCCCTCTGTGGGTGTGGCCAAAACTGTGGGCATGGCCCAATTTGGCAATGTGACTTGCTGGGCTCTAGTCATGCCTGTCACATAAAGGTAAAGGTTTCCCTTGCTGAAAGCCAGTCATCTCCGATTCTAGGGTTTAGTGCTCATCTCTGTTTCAAAGCCAAAGAGCCAGCACTGTCTACTTTCTGCAGACTTTTCCATGGTCATGTGGCAGGCATGACTAGACACTGCAGTGCACAGGAATGTTGTTACCTTCCCACCAAAGTGGTCCCTATTTATCTAATTGCGGGGGTTTTTTTGCAATCAATAAATAAATAGTAGTCTAGCTCCTGCTTGTTTTCTTACATAAATGGGAAGAGATGAGAGCACAATTTGGACAGATAATTCATTAAAAGGTAAAGGTAAAGGTTTCCCTTGCTCAAAAAGCCGGTCATCTCTGACTCTATTGTTTAGTGCTCATCTCTGTTTCAAAGCCAAAGAGCCAGCACTGTCTGCTTTCTGCAGACTTTTCCGTAGTCATGACCTGATACTGGAGCACATGGGAACTCTGTTACCTTCCCAACAAAGTGGTCCCTATTTATCTAATTGCATTTTCTTGCAATCAATACATAAATTGTAGTCTGGCTCCTGCTTGTTTTCTTACATAAATGAGGAGAGATGAGAGTCCAATTTGGACAGATAATTATTCATTTTAAGGTAAAGGTCATGTGGCAGGTATGACTAAACACAGAATGGTGTTTACCTTCCCACTGTAGTGGTCCCTATTTATCTCCTTGCAATTTCTTGCTTTCCAACTGCTAGGTTCGCAGGAGCTGTGACAGAAGATGGGAGCTCACGCTGTTATGCAACACACAGCAGGGCCATAGCCAGGGGCTGGCCAAGGTGGGCATTGCCAACCCAGAGTTAGCAGTTTGCCCCCCCCCCATCTAAGTAGTTTGCCCCCCCCATCTATCTATCTGTTTGTCTATCTACCTGTCTGTCTGTATTTGTGTGACATTATTGCCCACCCTGAAAAATATATGCCCACCCACATTTAGAATCCTGGCTATGGCCCTGACTCAGAGGCTCTCTGAAAAGTGAGAGAGGGAGAAAGCTGGGGGAAAGTGAGACGGGAAGCTTCCACACATCCCACACCCTTTTGCTAGCAGAGGAATTTGGACACTTTTTCCATGCCCTCCACTCCCTGGTTGGTGTGCGGCCAGGTGTTGCTCCGTGCTGGCTGGCCCTGCCTCTCCTTGGGTGTGTGTGTGTGTGTGGCAGTGCTTGTGCTTCTTCAGTGGGGCTGCTAGAAAGTGAAACCCAGCAGCAGGGTGCTGGCGCTCGCCTACCTTCCCTGCTATGCAAACCCCCTCAGACTGCAGCTGGAGAGGAACCCTCTCCACACACACACACACACACACACACACAAAGACAAAGACACACTCTTTCAAAGGCACACAGAGCCATGCACTGTTGGCCAACCTTCACCTCCACCTCCCCGGCTCCTCTCGCCATCACGCCCGTCTGCAGGTGTAGTCAATAAAACTGAAGTAGACTTGTTTCTGGTATTCCCTTTTTTTCTACATGATCCAACATATCATGGATGGTGTGGTATCTGGTCCCCCTGCCTCTTATGAAACCAGCCTGCATCTCTGGTAGTTCTCTCTCCACTTGCTGCTGCAGCCTATCCGGTATTATCTTGAACATCACCTTGCTAGCATGTGAGATGAGTGCAATTGTTCGATAATTTGAACATTCTTTAGCATTACGCTTTTTGGTGATCAGAACGTAGACTGATCTTCTCCAATCCTGTGGCTACTGTTTTGTTTTCTAGATCTGCTGACATATAGAATGCACTAATTTGATTGCATCATCTTTTATGGATTTAAAAACTTCAACTGGGATACCATCTCCACTAGCTTTGTTGTTTGCAGTGCTTTTTAGGGCCTTTCTGACTTCACTCTCTCGGATGTGTGGCTCAAGTTCAATTTCCTCACCATTGTTATTATCAGGAGTGTTGAGGTCCTTTTTGTAGAGTTCTTCTGTGTGCTCTTGCCATCTTTTCTTAATCTCTTCTGCATCAGCTAACTTCTTTCTGTCTTTGTCCCTTATCATGGTCATTTTTGCTTTAAATGTTCCTTTGATTTCCCTAATTTTTTTGAAAAGATCTTTAGTCCTGCCTCTTTCGTTGTTTTCCTCCATTTCTTTGCACTGTTCATTTAGGTAGTTTTCCTTATCTCTCTTTGCTTTTTTTTTTTTTAAAAAAATCTGTATTCAAGTGATTGTATTTTTTCCTTTCTCCTTTAGCTTTTGTGTTCCTTCTTTCCTCTGCTATTTTAAGATCCTCATCAGACAACCACTTTGCTTTCTTATGCTTTTCTTTTGGTATGGTTTTCCTTGCTGCTTCCTGCATGATGTCCCGCATCTCTGTCCATAATTCTTCCACACTCTGGGCATGGCTAACTCTGTGGGCATAGTTAACTCTGTGGGCCATGTCCACTTGGCTGATCACACCATGGTCTGGGCTATGGAGGTGGGCATGGCCAACCAAGTGGGCATGGCCTGGGGAATTTCCACAACCGGTTACCAGGATCAGGTGGGAACCTGGACCAGCACATCACTGATTATAACACCATGAAACATTTTCCTGTACTTAAGAAGAGAGCCTGGCAGAACAACACACCATGAACATTTTAATACATGCCTGAAGAAGGTATTGGCAAACTTGAAACATTTAAGCATTGGAGAAAAGTAACAAATTTGAAGCATTTAAGCATTGGAGAAAAGTAACAAATTTGAAGTAATAAATTTGAACTATTTTTATCAAGCTTTAATATTTCATCTTTCTAAAATGTTGTTAAAACCTTTAATTTAGGAATTAGTAACCCTTTTTTAAAAAAATTTTTATAAAATTCCTCACTTATACCATCCATTCCAGGTGTTTTACTCACATTTTTTTTAAACAATCTCTTGTATCTCTTGTTTGGGCACTGCAGTGGCTCATGTGGCGAAGATGCTGACTGGAAGGTGGGAGGTTTGATTCCCGAGTACTGCAGGATGGAATGAGTTCCAGTCTTTGTCCCAGCTCCTGCCAACCTAGCAGTTTGAAAGCAAGAAATTGCAAGTAGATAAATAGGGACCACTTCAATGGGAAGGTAAACAGCATTCCTTTTGCTCCAGCGTCTAGTCATGGCTGTCACATGACCACAGAACTGTCTGCAGAAGCAGACAGTGCTGGCTCTTTGCCTTTGAAACAGAGATGAGCATTGAACCCTAGAGTTGGCTATGACTGGCTTTCGAGCGAGGAAAACCTTTACCTTTACCTTATCTCTTGTTTAATCTTATTGTTCCACTTTATGTCTTGCTTACATTTTAAGTTTATTACCAACATTTATCTCAATATATGCATTAATTTTCACTTTGAATGCTTTATTGCATATTCAAATTGTAAAGATGCAAAAGATGCAGGAAAGTTGCATGAATTTGTTCATAGAATTCCTAAACTACCTATGTTTTGTCCTTCACTAGGTTGCACTTATTCCCTTTCCCATCATTAATCAAGCCAGTTTCACTCTTACCTTTTCTCATTTGTATGAGCATGGCCAGAAATAATAAGTTTTTATTAATATATTCAAAATATTCTGTTTTTAATTAAACCAAATTTCTCTGCATATTTTCAATTTTGATATCTTGTATTTTTTTTTCTTTAAAGCTTGTGGCTCGTTCAACATTCTTATATCCCTCCTTACTATATATTAACTCTTTAATTCTTTAATTCTTCCTTCTAGCTTTCTTACTTTCTTACTTTCCTTGTTTCTTTTAATATAGATGACTCTTTAATATTCTTTCTATTTATCCCTCCCCCTCATTGAATCCCATAACACCCTTTCTCTCTTTCTAATTCTGTTTCATTTATCTGACCAGTCTCTCTCTATTATTTCTACATTTTCTCAACAACCTATTTTTCTAAAAATATTCAGCTATATCTTCCATCTTCTCACATCTTTATAATCACATGATATTTTAATATGCATATTAAAGCATAGCATGATCATTATCATTTATAATATCAGTAAACTAGCTAAGAGATTATTCTATACAAATATATAAATATTATGTGCACACACGTTATTCTATACAAATATATAAATATTATGTGCACACATATATGTGTGTGTGTGCATATGTGTGCGTGTGATATATATATCTCCATATAATGTCTCCTTAGGGGAAGGCTGTCTGCCTCCAATGTTAAAGGACACTGTTATTAGCTCATTCTTGCGGGGGGGACTAGCTTGCCTATGGGATGATTCAAACGGCTATATCCTATTGCCAAAAATCACCATCCAGAGATATATATTGTTGGATTCTCGATGGCTTCTCTATGATGAAAAAGGTCCCAAGGGAGCCTAGAGTCAACTAGAACCAACACATGGCTAGACCCCTATGGACAACCTCCCTAGCCTGCCCAGGAGGATACCATGGTCAATGGTATTGAAGGCGGCTGCTGTAAGGCTGAGGGAGACAAAAATGACAATGTTTCCCTGACTGGCCTGTTTCAACCGATCATCTTCAAGTGTATCCAGTGCTATTTCTGTACCATGTCATGGCCTGAACCCAGAATGGAAAAGGCTCAATGGCATCAGTCTTATCCAAGAATACTTAAAGCTGATCAGCCACCACTCTCTTAATCAGCTTGCCCATGAGTGGGATTTTGGCAATAGGACAGAGCTGTTTGAATCATCCCATAGGCAAGCTAGTTGCCCCCCCCCCCCCCGCTGAATGAGCTAATAACAGTGTCCTTTAACATTGGAGGCAGGCAGCCTTCCCCTAAGAAGACATTAATGATGGAAGTGGCCCATTCAACCATAGCTGGTTTAGCAGCTTTTAAAAGCTGAACTGAATATGGGACAAATAAAGAGGAGGTAGCTCTACAGCACTCAAGCCCCTTGTTGGCCTCCAATAATATAACAGAATTAAACCAATCCAATTTAACAAGACAAGTCAAAGCACCAGACATCTCAATCTGACTATCTGCAATAAAAGAGAAGTCTAGGTCCCAACAGAAAGTTAAAATCTGTTAAGGTGAAATTCTGAACTGCAATGAACTACATGTACCACAACGCAATGGGAAATGTCCCTCCCCCTAGTTTAAAAGGTACTGACCTTACATCCTTTGGGCATTCCTATCCGACCCCTTCCCTAAAGATGAGCCTCCAACCTAATGATCCTGTATAACAATAAAAGACTAAAAATGAACTATATCTCATGGAGTTAATTGATCAGACCATCAAAAACTCAACAAGTGATAGCAGAGAACGGTTAATCAGAACAACTCCAAAAAAGTCTGAAAACAAGATGTCCAGCACAGCAGAAAAATCCCTCAGAGCACCAAAAGCCGGTGAAGGGACCATCACCAGAAGGATGGCAGAAAATTTCGCTGCAAAAGACTAAAAATGAGCGGGACAGATAGCAACGATGATGAATTATGGGACTCCATAATCAACTTCATCGGCAAGTCAAAAAAGAGTAGGAAATGTGTGGCCACCCCGAGAAAAATACTACAAGACACAGATGATGAACATGAGAGCGACGATCCGGTAAGACAATCTACCCAAGGGACAGCCAGGTCGGAGGGAAAACCAAACCCAAATGCAACTGGGCTAAAGCCAATAAAGATGGCTGACCAACAACCAATGGGGCTCGAGAATTTGAACTGAGCGGCAGGAACAAATGAAAAATGGTACCCAGATGAAGACTCTCTAGCAAGCGGTGGCCAGGACATGGAACCAAGCTATAAAAACTGGTCCAAGGCAAAAATGATCTCCGAGTGGCGGAACAACCCTGACATGACCTATAATGGCAGCATACCACAAAGGTCTCCCAAGATGGACTATGACGGGGCCAGCTCCACAATTGCAGCCACCCTCAGAGAAACACTCCACTCACTATACCTAAAAAAAAACACGAAAACCAACCAGCAATGACTAGGCCATCCTGGCCAACCACTACCACCCACTGCTGCCTCCACAACCAGACCCCAGCAATGATCCCAACGCAAATGACAGCTGCCGAATGCCACTGTGAAGACCAGGTGACAAAGAACTCAACACGGATGACCGCCACCCGACAGTAAGACCCCAATCCACTACTCACAGTGTTCAGCAGGCTCCAATCGAAATTTATGATGCCTCCTCTATGATGGGGATCCACTCTTCTCATCCCGAATGACCTACTCCACTGCCAGACCAGCTCTACAGCCTTTGGAGAGAAGCCACAGGTCAGCAGCCTCCCCCCACACTGGAATCAGTCTGGCAGAGGTCCTTCCCCTATGATGGCTGGTGAGGAATGGACTTCACACATGCTCCTGGCTCCACACATGCACACTCGACCCCGGCACCCTACAATCAAGAGAAAATAGCACCACCTAGCGACAACAGACAACAATTACAAGTGGTAAATTCAAAAACTAAAGCAAGCATACCAATGCCTTTCTGTCAATTCATAGACAGGCCAGAATACCAAAAACAGACAACCACAGGCATAAACCAACTGCAGAACAACAACCTGCCCAATGGGTTCCCAAGACTGAATGTAACAGGTAAAAACTTAACAGAATGAACACAGGAACTTCAAGTAGTTTTGATGGAAAAAATGTTATGTTTTTTATCCTAGATCCACCCAAAATGCCATGGTCCATGGTCATAGACTGCCTACACAATAAAGCCTTTTGTTTAATGTTGTGCTCCATTGAACCTACCATTTACCATGCAATACCTAATGGGTTAACAGTATCTGAGGTTTGGAAAAAGATAAATAATCTGTTTTACTGTAAAAATATCAGCACTACTAACTGCATTGCGAGATAATTTGACTCTGCAAGATTAAAATCAGGTATGGCTATGAGCGAACACCTGCTAAATTTAAATGCCATGCGATCCCAGCTCTTACAAAATGACAACCTTTCTTTAGAGTTCATATCAGGGAAGCTAATAGTTGAAGATAATCACAGGACAGACCATGCCTACTCACACAGGGAAACCAGGGTAACTAAAGGGGTTGACTTTGTTGATCAGGTAAATGTTTTACCAGGATGTTATTTTTGTGGCTCTAAAAACCATTTCAGAAGAGACTGTCCTAGGGCCAATAGAGACAAAAGACCAAGCGATAGACCACACTCATCCAATTACAATCTTCAAGAAGACAGACCATGCAATGGGCACAGAGGTCAAAGAAGATCCCCAGTGAACTTAAGACTGAGAGCATCACCCAGCCCCAGATGGGACAACAGGCCCAGCAATGAAGCAAGGAAGGTCAACGCAGCATCCATAAATGGCATCAGAGGTGAGGATACTCACACAGGCATGACAAATGGAAAACATTATTGGCTGATCGACTCCAGGGCAACCTCGCACACCTCACACAACAGAGAACTATTTAGCTCATTTACGGAAACATCATTCAAGATCAAAGTAGCCAACCAGAAATATGCACAAGTGTCTGGAAAAGGGACTGTACTTATACCTGGAACAGGGGAAATAGAAGGGGTACTCTATGTGCCCGAGATACCTTACAAGGTTCCAGCCACAGTAAAATTATGTAAGGACACCAACCTCGAGATAGCATTCAAAGATGTAAACATACTAATAAAAAATAAGGGCAAGAGGATCGGAAAGACCATAATCACCAGCATATTGCCTTACTACCTACCCACCAGTGAAGCGTGTAACCAGGTCAACACACACCTCAATAACAAAGATGTTGATGCAGGAGAAGAAAATGGAAACAACTCAGATGACACAGAACCTCAAGCACCTGATCATGATACCAGATCAGAAGACAACGATCCATAAGGGGGACAAAAAGACAATGGTGATGACCCAGATATGACGCGTCCTGAGAGTATGATGCAGATATGCATAGGAAAACTCATGCATGACAACTGCGCCCACATACTGTACAGAAAACTAGGCCACATCAGCTTCCCCATCATAAAGAAAATGGAGGACTGCACCAAAGGCCTTAAGGTAAAGAACTGTGAGAATTACTTAGAGTTTTCCATGTGCAAAAGCTCCAAAACAAAAGACAAGCCACAACCCAAAACATCAGAGAGGAAATCAACACATGCCTTCCAGCTGGTGAACATGGACTTCGTGGGGCCAATAAGATTATCCATAGGTCAGAAGAAATACTTCCTAACAATTGTCGATGATTTCAGCAGATATGGATTCGTCTACACACTCAAGAGCAAGGGAGAAGCATTTATAAAGTTTAAGTAATTCTACAAGAGGGTGGAAACACAACACAACACCCAGGACAAACAAATAATGATGGGCCGTGGCATGGAATTCTTCTCCAAGGACTTCAAAGAGTGGATTACCAAGCATGGCCTAATACACTTCACCAACACACAATTCTCACAATTCCAGAATAGAATAGCCAAACAAATAAATGGGGTATTGCAGTCCATGATCAGATGTGTACGCAAGGATGCTGGACTAAACTATTCATATTGGGGAGAAGCATTACTATATTCAAACTCCACACTTAAAATGCTCTGGTTGAATGTAGTGGAGAAGACAGCATATGAAGCAATGTACGACCACAAACCTAAGCTGTCACACCTAAACATTTTCAGAGTGCTAGCTGATGTATATGTCCTCAAGCAACTAAAAAGAAAATGTGACAAGGTCACAAAAAGATTGTGATTTGTTGATTATGAATCAGGATCAAAGGCCTACCAATTCTTAGATGCCAATTTTAAGATAATAAGCTCCAGATCAGCAAGCTTCCATGAAAACTCGAATTGGAGCAAAATAAATTTAAAGGAAATCATGACAAGTAGACAACCACACAAAGGCGAACAAAAACCCAATGAGAGTCATGATCAGACAGGCAACTATGAAGACCAAGGTCATGACCCAGAAACCAAAATCCGAGAGGATGAAACCCCAGACACACGGACAGAGAGTGCCGATAAGGATCAGCAAAACAACACCAACAATGTTGAGGATAAGAACATAAGAACAACCTTGCTGAAACAGGTCACAATCCATCCAGTCCAGCATTCTATCTCACACAGTGGCTCACCATTTGCTTCAGGGTATTCCCAAGCAGATGCCTTCACCTGCTTAGGATTCCCTGGAAATGGCATCGAGAAATATCCTGCCTATCTCTCTAACCTGGAGCTTGTCCTTAGGTATCCATACCTATAGCCGTTGATACCTTTGTCCTCCATGAACTTGTCTAATCCTTTCTTAAAGCTGTCAAGACTGACAACTGTCACCACTTCTTCTGGCAGGGAGTTCCATAGGCCAGTGATCCTCTAGGTGAAAAAAAGTACTTTCTCTTATTTGTTTGAGAACTAGTACCCAAAGGTTTCATGGAGTGCCCCCTAGTTGTCCGATAGTGTCGTGTGATAGGGAAAGCAGTTTTTCCTTATCTACTTTGTCCATACCGTGCATGATTTTATAAACTTCAATCAGGTCACCTCTTATACGCCATCGTTCAAGTGTGAAGAGGCCCAACCGCTGCAGACTCAGATGGTAAGGAAGGTGTTCCAGTCCCCTCATCATTCTGGTTCCCCTCCTCTGCACTTTTCCAGCTCCATAATATCCTTCTGGAGGTGTGGTGACCAGAACTGTACTTCCTACTTCTAGATCATTTATGAAGAGGTTGAAAAGCAGGGGTCCCAGTGCTGAACCTTGGGGGACCCCATTTAGTGCTACCCTCTGTTTCCTGTCCCTTAGCCAGTTGCTGTTCCAGGACAAGACCTGTCCCTTTATTCCATGACTGGTAGGTTTATTCAAGAGCCTTTGGTGTGGGACCTTGTCAAAAGCCTTCTGAAAGTCCAGATAAACAATGTCAACTGGATCCCCCTTATCCACATGCTTGTTGACACTCTCAAAAACTCCAACAGATTAGTGGGGCATGATTTGTCCTTGCAAAAGCCATGTTGGCTTTCCTTTAGCAGCACCTTCTCTTCTATGTGCCTATCAATTCTATCTTTTAGAATGGTTTCCATTACTTTACCTGGGACACATGTCAAACTGACAGGTCGGTAATTTTCTGGATCACCCCTGGATCCTTTTTTGAAAATTGGTGTTACATTCGCTACCTTCCAGTCATCAGGCACAAAGCCTGATTTGAGGGAAAGGTTATATATTTTGGCTAGGAGACCAGCAATTTCATCTTTAAGTTCCCTGAGAACTCGTGGATGGATGCCATTTGGTGCTGGTGATTTATTAGCATTTAGTTTAACAAGACATGCAAGGACCTCATCCCTGGTTATTTCTATCTGGCTTAATTCTTCAGTTTCCCTCCCTGCAAAGAAAGGCTCTGTTTTGGACATGTGGTATCTGTCTTCTTCAGTGAATACTGAAGCAAAGAATTCATTGAGTCTCTCTGCAATCTCTGTTTCCTCTTTAATAACCCCTTGCATTCCATTGTCATCTAATGGTCCAATAACCTTCCTAGTTGGGTTCTTACTTCTAATGTACTTAAATAAGACTTTGTTATTTCTCTGAGTGTTTTTTAGCTATACACTCCTCAAAGTCTTGCTTTGCTTTCCTGATTGTTGCCTTGCATTTGTTCTGCCAGAATTTATGTTTCTGCCTGCTGTCCTCATTTGGACAAGTCTTCCATCTTCTAAATGAGCTATTCTTGCTTTTGATCACTTCCCGAAGAGCTCCTGTAAGCCACATCAGAGTCCTCTTGGACCTGGCAGTGCCCTTTTTCCTTTTGGATATGCATTCCAATTGGACCTCTGTTATTGTTTTTGTAAACAACCTCCATGCCTCTTTGAGTGTTAGGACTCTCTCAATTTTCCCTTTCAGCTTCTAACAGAAACATTACCCAGGAGGTCAACAAGACCCAACCAGGTCCAACCTCCAAGAAGTCTAAAGGATTTTGTAATGTCTATCAGCAACACAAACAAGGCACCAGATAGTTACAATGACGTACTCGCACTACCACATCATGAACAACTAAAATGGAAATAAGCCATGCAAAATGAGCTTAAATGTATACACCCCATCACCAGTACTGGAGCACCTTATAGCCATAGGCACCAAATGGGTATTCAAAACCAAACCCTTAGAAGATGGCAAGGTACTATACAAAGCCAGACTTGTAGCACAAGGCTTCTCTCAAAAATTCCCAGAAGATTACACTGAGACCTATTCACTAACCATGAGGGCAGAGAGCATCAAATGTGCCCTAGTCATTGCTTTGATACTAAAGGAACAAGTTTATCAATTTGATGTGCAGACAGTGTACCTGTATGCTGAACTGGATAAGGAAATTTATGTCAGAGCACCACATTGGATACAATGAAGGAAACACTTGGCTACTGGACAAAAGCCTATACGGCCTGCATCAATCGGGGAAGAGATAGTATGACTGCCTCTCCAGGACATTAACACAAATCGGATTCAAAGCCACCTCAGCCGACAAGTGCCTATTCATCAGAAAGGGCAGAAACAATGTAGAAAATGTCTTGGTTTACATTGATGATATCCTGTATATTGTAAGAAGTAAAGAAAAATGTGACATGTTCGCACAAGGACTCAAGAAACACTTCTCATTGAAAGTGCTGGGCAAGGTGGATAAATACCTGGGGGTACAAATATCACAGACAGAGGGCAGATTTGAATTATCACAGAAAGAGAAGATAGTGGAATTGGTAGACAAATGCAACATGTCTGAGGCAAAGCCCTATGAATCACCCATGCAGATCAACTTCCTAAGCAACATGTACGATGATGACGAAGCATTCAAGGGCAACACCCTACACAGGTCTTCCATAGGCTCATTACTATGCATAGCTAATTGGACGATACCAGACATAACTCTGTCAATGAATTTATTATCCCAACATGCGGGTAACCCAAAGTCATATCACTGGAATGCAGTCAAAAGTCTATTAAGGTACCTGAAATACACGATGGATGCAAAATTATCACTTAACCCAAAGGTCACTGACATCCCCGAATTTACATGTTACATGGATGCTGACTGGGCCGGTGACATAAAGACAAAGAAGAGCACCACTGGTTATGTGATTTTTCTGAACAACAGCACCATATTTTGGTTCACTGGAAAACAGAAACTCATCAGAAGCAGAATACGTTTGTCTGTCAACAGCTGCCAACAATCTGGTATGGTTTGTTGATCTGATTCGAGAGATATGGGACAGCCCTTGTACCCCATAATCCTCCATAAGGACAACAAGGCAGCGATAGACATATTAAAATCTGAAGCTGTAGGCCATAGGTCCAGACACATTGACATCAAACACAAACACGTAAGACAGATGTCAGAAATAGGTTTCATAGATGCCATACATTGTGAGACCAAAGAGCAAAGTGCTGATATCCTTACTAAGCCTTTATCATCTAGCCAACATTTTTACCTGTCCAAGAAACTAGGCCTTACTATATAAACAATAGTTATGTTTTTCATCCCATGTATTTGTGCATTATCAGTTTGATAGTTAGAAGTGGTTTTGTTAAGGTGAAATATTGAACTGCAATGAACTACATGTACCACAACGCAATGGGAACATGTCCCTTCCCCTAGTTTAAAATGTACTGACCTTAAACCCTTTGGCCATTCCTAACCGACCCCTTCCCTAAAGATGACCCTCCAACCTAATGATCCTGTATAACAATAAAAGACAAAAAATGAACTATATCTCATGGAGTTAATTGATTAGACCATCAAAACCTCAACAAAATCTTGTTTCTAAAGTGGGCCACATGGAGGTTACATGATGTTCCTTCTGACATATAGGACACATTCAGATGACTAGGGACAGTGCAATCACGCAAGACATGGTACAACTCTTCTTGCTGCCTTGAAGCCTCATTAATCCATTTTATGTTATACTGTCTCCTCACTCTTCCTGAAGCAGATAGATTTTTCTTGGACATCTCACTAACCTTGGCCAGAAATGCTGCCATCAGAGCCTGTCTCTAATGCTCTCCAGCCTTCTCTCCTTTTGCTTCATTGGCCGGAGATAATTTGTAAACTGCAAGGCCAGCAGACTCTGTTGTAGAGTGGGCATTTAGGAGCTATCATGTCAACACCTGGGTTACCTCAGTGTACAATTTAATGACCTGGGCTTTGACAGGAATGCTAACCATACCAGCCATACAATTTATATGAATACAGAGCTTTCCTTGTATCACTTCAATGGTGGTTCTTATACATTAGCATTCTGTTTCTAATAGTGACCACCCAGAATCAGGACACTATGGGATAGCATCCATTCTCAGTCATTTGCCAATCTTTATCAAATAACCAAGAATTATCTTCTTCTTTGCTTCCTCTTTTACCCCATAAGGTGTCAAGAAAGATAAAAGGTTCTTGTTGTTCTGGCACTTCTAGCAGCCTCTACTGGTGTTATTTGGTGTTTTTATATTATATTTGATGTTATCTCTCCACTTCCTCTGGTCTGCCTTATGGTCTTTGTCCTTCTCCTCTTTCACATATGCCTTGTAAAGTATAGAATTTCAAGACATTCTATCAAAATGAGCAAACTACTTTAGTTGTTGTCTATATATGTAGTGCAAGATTGGGTCTGTTCCAATTCTTTCCCTTATAACCCCATTTTTGTTTTATCCCATCTAGTAACTCCAGCAGCCTTACTCAGACATCTCATTTGCATGGTGACCAACTTTTGTTTATGTTTTGTTGTAAGTGTCCATATTTGGCACTGGTAATATAAGATGAGGATGAATATGTGTTGTAAGTGTTTCTTTGTGTTGATTGATATTCCCTTGTGTTGTAAGAGCGGAGCTAACTGTCCAAATATTTGGTCTGCCTTACTGCACTGTATGTTAATCTCTTCATCCATTTTGTCATTTTCAGTAAATGTTGTTCCTAGATATTTGAACTGTGCCACTTGTTTTATGCTTGTTTCCTCTATCTCAATATCTCGAGCAGTGATGGTGAACCTTGGTACTCCAGCTGTTCTTGAACTTCAATTCCCAGTAGCCCTGATCAGCAGGAGTGCTGACTTGGGATTCTGGTAAATGAAGTCCAAGAACACCTGGAGTGCCAAAAGGTTCACCATCACTATGCTGTTTCCTTCCAATTGCCATTATCTCACTATTCTCTTTGTTGATTCTCATATTATTTATCTTACATTCTTGGTTCATAGATGTAAGGCATTGTTGCAGTTCCTTAGCTGTACTTGCTGTCAATGCCTGATCATCTGGAAAAAGTAATTGATTGTTATTGTTTCCATTAATGGACTTAGCTGTTTTTCTTAAGCTGTCTGTGTTGGTGATGATAATAGTGGTGATAGTATGCAAAGGGTTTTGATATTCCTTGACTTGTTCTAACTAAACTTATGCAGTCACTATATAAACTTTTACATAATCTGATAAGATGTTCACTTACTCCATATTGGGGCAATGCTTACCATAGCAGTTTCCTGTCGACTCTATCAAATGCCTTTTCTTCGACTACAAATGCAACATAGAGATTCTAGTTGTAATCTATATTTTTCTTTATTAGTTGTTTAAGTGTAAAAATTGCATCTGTACACCTTCTGTTTTTTTTACTGAAGTCCATTTGTTCTTCTGCTAGCTGCAGTTCTATAACTGGTCTCAGTCTTGTTTCTATTAGTTTGACATATATTTTCCCTGCATGGCTTAAGAGTGAGTTTTGGGCTATGAGAAGATGTTTTTGGCAAGTTATTTCTATTTAATATCCACATGGCTGGGATATGTTTGTATTGTACTTTTATTTCGATATCTCAAGCTTGTCTGGCTATGGTAGTGGAGTAGACTGTGCAGCTGGCAATTCAACTCCAAGGGTTGGGTAGTGGTAAATAACCCGACTTCCAAAATGGGCCAATGGCTATGGGCAGAAGATTTCCCCTTTGGGTGGGGTGGGGTGGTCCCCACATTGGAGGAAATGCTACTGGAAACTATCATGCTGGGCCCAATGGCAAAATAAATGGAGGAGACTGTGAAGGCATATCTTGTTAATATCCTCAAGGCTGTGGCAGTGTATTGCAGTCCCAATGTTAAATCTTGCATGTCTCATGTCTTATGTGCTGCAGAAGATGACTCTGAGATCATCGTGTGTGGCAAGCTGGTATCCACATTAAACAAATTAATGCCAGTGGCATTTTTCCTGCTGCCTCAGAGGGCAAAGGCAACCCATAACCAGCCTATAACCAGCTGGCCTACACCTCACTCCTTCTATTTTAAAAAGCAGCACATATGAAGATGTGGTAGGTACCTCTTGTTCATTCTTATCCTACCTAAACATATGTTTTTAAATCAAGATTAAAAAGACAGTGGGGAGATCTTAAAGCCCGTTATCTCTTTTCTTTTACCTTGGAAATATGAAGGGACAGATTGTATCAGCAAAGCCAGGGAATATCAAAAGATAAAGAATATCTAATGTAGAAGACTTTCTCTTCTCTGTCTCTCTTTCTTTCTTTGCTTTCTTTACTTGGCTTAAGCAAGGGGGCACATAAGGAGATATTGCATCTGTACACTTTGTGTTCAGACATAAAAAATGCATACACAACCTGTAGTTGTCTCACCTCTTATGACACACTCCATCAAAGTTGTTCCTTGGAGAGATGCAGAAGCTACATTGTCTCCCAAACTAAGTGTCAGACTAGAAAAAATGAAGGGAGGTATTCATCATATGGTACTCTAGGACAACTTTTCAGAAGCTGAATTCTGGCTGAAGTTATAAACATGAATGTCAGCAATGCCATTTCAGATTGCAAGTGTAAATTCATAGGACTGGGGGTGGGGGGGAATCCATTTAAGATAAAATTTCCTTCATACAGAAAAACAGAAATTCAAGGAAATGTCTTAGCTACCATTTGTCTGTTTTCACATGGTAGCTTTCTGGTCTGGTAATTTGTTTATACAAATCACATGACTCTTTGCCTGTTCTCTGCAGTGAGATAATTCCCAAGCACACAAATGTGCTGATTCATTGTCTGAAATCCAGCACTAGGTCCAATGGATATTTCATGTGCCAAGCTGCCTATAAGTTCCATTGAGTCATTGGGAGTACTCTAATTGCAACTTACTCCTCGATTTTAGATGATGAGAACAAAGTTAGTATCTATACCTATAAAAACGGGTTGGGCCGTTCGTGTCCGGCATGCGTGTCCACACCCATCCCAACCATCCTGTACCGAGCTGCCCACACTTACCTTTTGACCCTGCGAGCATTGGCGCAAGGGTCCGGAAGCCGAGAGTGGGGCCAACGCCACACAAACCTGAACAAAAAAACTATGCTACCCAACATCCTCCATGCCATGCAACCCCTCAGCCAATCAGGCTGAAGGGCATGAGCACAGAGGAGGTGGGGCAGCTGGTGCACACGTAAAAAAGCGGCCGACATGCGAACAACTTCCCTCTGGGAGATGAAGGGCGAGAACGGCACTCCGTTATTGGCCTTCATCTCCTGGAGGGAAGTCATCCCCAGGGATGAAGGCAGGCACCAGCCTCGCTGCGGCTTTGGCAGGGTTGCGGGGAGGAGAGGGAGCCCCTCTTATCCCCATGGCCACGCCGACGAAGGCCGGTGCCGACCTCACCACAACTTTGGCAGGGAGGAGGGGAGCCCCTCTTCTCCCTGCAGCCCCTACAATGAAGGCTGATGCCGGCCTCACCGCAGCTTCACTGGGGATGCGGGGAGGAGGGGGAGCCCTTCTTCTCCCTGTGGCCCCGGCGACAAAGGCCAGCACCGGCCTCACCACGGCTTCGGCGGGGTTGTGGGAAGGAGGGGGAGCCCCTCTTCTCCCTGCTACCCCAGCAGCAAAGGCTGGTGCTGGTCTTGACGCACCTTCAGTGGGGTAGCGGGGAGAAGGAGGGAAACCCATCTTCTCCCCACACGCCTTTGTCGGGGTAAAAGGGAAATGAACTGCTTCCCTCAGGGAGATGAAGGCCAAGAACGGTACACCGTTCTTGGCCTTCGTCTCCTGGAGGGAAGTCACTGCCTTCCATGGAGGTCAGGGTCCAAAAGCTTAGGCCCCCACCCACCGAGAAAAACGAACCGCTTCCCTCTGGGAGACAAAGGCCGAGAACGGTGTACCATTCTCGGCCTTCGTCTCCCGGAGGGAAGCCATTGCCTTCCACTGAGGATGGGGGCTGAAAGCTTAGGCCCCTGCCCACCGATAAAAATGAACCACTTCCCTCCGGGAGAAGGCACCTTGCAGGGATCCACCAGGGTAGGCTCTTCCACTGATGGATTCCTGCCTCTCGCACTAGACATTCTCCCTCTCTTGTTTTGAGGGCTGTTTTTGAAGCAGCAGAAGGAGAATGGCAAAGGCGAGAGGCAGAAATCCTTCAGGGTAGAAGCCTACCCTGGTGGATCCCTGCCTGTCGCCCTTGCCATGTCTTTGGCTGAATAAAAATATCCCAAAACATTAAAAAAAACTGCCCAGCAAGGCCGGGCAAAAAATGCTAGTATAATATATTGACTACATACCATTTTCAAACCATACATGTAGATAAATACTGAACACTGAACTATCATACAGGGGAAAACTAGTCTCACCAAATTTACAATAACTTCTGCTTAACTTCATTGAAACTGATGACAAGTGTTTCCTGGCAAGGTCAATTTACTCTGCACTGAAAATGTGACTATTGTACCATTTTTAATGTACAGTCAAAGACCTCAGCTAACAGAACAAGATAGTCATGACTAATTTGAACCCCATGGCTTGCTTTTTAAGGAGATGTCCATTGTCACAAACCCACTTGTGCTCCCTTAGCAGTAAGATCCATTGCACTAAGGGAGATTTGCTGTGAAGTAGGATTACACAGGATTGAAATTTGAGATTTACCATATTGCTAACGTTATTTAGACATATAATTAATTAAAACCATGACAAAGGCCTGTTTCATTGGACCATGTTGTTTATTTAAGTTGAAAACCCTAGTCTGGTTGTGGAACTAATTTAGCCTTGTCCTGAGATCCTATGACTCCTCCTAGGCTCTGACTTATTGAGGGTTAGCAGATGCATCAGAGTGCATTTTTTAACTGCAGAGGCACCTCTTGTCCAGTACAGTACCCTGATTTTCTAAGGTTCTAAGTCATGTGGACATCAATAGTTAGAGGCTTTTAGCTGAGTGGCCAGAAAGAATAGACTAATCCTGGGGTAAGGGAGGGTAAGATAAATTGTAAGATAAACAGGGACCACTTTGGTGGGAAGGTAAACAGCATTCTGTGCTGGCCACATGACCACAGAAACATTTGCAGAATGTTGAAATTCAAGATAGTGTGAATGGATCTTTGAGTGATGCTCCTCTATCTGAGTTTTAATTGATCTTCTGGTCATTCGGATGTAGGCTTGGCCACAAACACATAAAATAAGATAAATACAATCTTTCTTGAATCTCAAAATTCAGAAAATGATTTAAAATTTGTAGTTTTAGAGACAATCCGCCCAATGTCGTTCATGAGGGTAGATTTGGAAAAAAGACTTCTGCAGTGAGAGGCATATTTTATTCATAAATTCGACACAGTGCATCCCCCATGGCTCAACATGGAGTTAGACCTCTCTTGTTTTCTTTAAGATCAACGTACCTTCAGTGATAATTGAGCTAGTGCATCATATGCAGGCTAGTCAGTATATAATTTGCTTTTTTCGGAACATGCATTAATATCTGAGAGCACAAAAGAATAAATGCTATTGAGGCTCAGGATGCAAAAAAATTGATTTCTACTTTATATTACAGGTATTTATTCTAGTACTAATGGTGTTCATAATCTTGTCTGTAATTTAGAACATAACATGTATGAAAGTAAATTTTATAATATCATGTATTATTTGTCATTTGAATATATCCCTGATGAAAAAATAATATTTTGAAAAGCCAAGGAAATACCGGAAGGGTTTTGGATTTGTGAACATGGATTAATGATACTTATTTGAGGATTTATAAGCATGGATTAATTAACATTTATTTTGGAAATTTCAATAAATAATTTCATTTGGAGTATGCAAGATCACCTTTCTATTTTTGAATGGTTGTTACTCAAGTGATTTACCATTCACCCCCTACTCTGATGCTCAAAATACAGGATAGACTTCAGCAGCACATAGTGAGAGAACTACCAGAAATACAGGTGGGTTTCAGAAGAGGCAGGGGAACTAGAGACCACATAGCCAACATATGCTGGATCATGGAGGAAAAAAAAGAAAGGAATATCAGAAACAAGTCTCCTTTTGTTTTATTGACTACACTAAGGCATTTGACTGTGTGGACCACAACAAAATGTGGCAAGTAATTAAAGAAATGGGAATACCAGAACACTTCATATGTCTCATGAGAAATCTGTACATGAAACAAGAAGCAACAGTTAGGACAAAACACAGAATGACGGAGTGGTTTGGAATAGAAAAAGGAGTAAGACAAGGCTGCATCTTATCACCCTGCTTATTCAACTTATACACAGAGTACCCAATGCGCAATGCAGGGATCGAGGAATCACAATATGGGATTAAAATTGCTGGGAGAAACATCAACAATTTGATATTCAGATGATACCACCCTAATGGCAGAAAGTGAGGAAGACCTAAAGAATCTCTTGATTGGGTTGAAGGAGGAGAGTGCAAAAAGCAGGCTTGAGACTCAATATCAAGAAAACCAAAATAACGGCAACAGGCCCTATCAGTTCCTGGAAAATAGATGGGGAAGAAGTAGAAGCAGTGACAGACTTTAATTTCTTAGGTTCTAAGATCACTGCAGATGGGGATTGCAGCCACAAAATAAAAAGATGACTGATTCTGGGGAGAGAAGCTATGAGAAACCTGGGGAACACAGCGAAAAGCAGAGACATAACTTTAAAAACAAAAAATTTGCATATTCAAAGCAATAGTATTCCCGGTGGTAATGTATGGGTGTGAGAGCTGGACCATTAGAAGGCTGAGCAGAAAAGAATAGATTTCTTTGAGATGTGGTGCTGGAGGAGAGTTTTGAGAGTCCCCTGGTCAGCAAAGAGAACAAATAGAAGAAATCAATCCTGACTGCTCATTGGAAGGTCAAATAGTGAAGATGAAGCTTAAGTACTTTGGACATCAAATGAGAAGGGAAGATTCACTTGACAAGGCCTTGATGCTGGGAAAGGTGGAGGGCAAAAGAAGAAGGGGCGGCCAATGATGAGATGGCTAGAAGGTATTGTGGACACAATGGGCACAGGGCTTGGTGGGCTGAGGAGGATGGTGGAGGACAGAGGTGCCTGGAGGTTGATGGTCCATAGGGTCACAAAGGAAGATTCACTTGACAAGGCCTTGATGCTGGGAAAGGTGGAGGGCAAAAGAAGAAGGGGCGGCCAATGATGAGATGGCTAGAAGGTATTGTGGACACAATGGGCACAGGGCTTGGTGGGCTGAGGAGGATGGTGGTGGACAGAGGTGCCTGGAGGTTGATGGTCCATAGGGTCACAAAGGGTTGGAATCGACTGTGTGACTGAACAACAACAACAAAAATGGAACCTAGACTTTTATTCTTGGTTAGAGCTCTATATTCAAATACATACCTGAAAGTGCGAACTGGTGTAAATGGTTCCCTAATGAAGAGCATACCTACTTTTAAAGATGTCAAACAAGGTTGCATTTTAGCTCCAATGCTTTTTAATCTTTATATTAATGACTTCCTGTTTGATACAGAGACCCATATGTTAAAGATTCTTGACAAACACATTAATACTCTTTTATATGCTGATGATATGATTTTAATGCTCACTCACAAATAGGTCTGAGGAGATTGCTTCAAAAACGAAATACATACTGTGATAAAAAAATTAATATCAACAAAAGAAAATCCAAAGTGTTGGTTTTTAGTAGGAGAAGCAAGATCTATAATTGGCAGATAAATGAGGAGCCTATTGAACAAGTTAACTCTTTTAACTATCTTGGAGTGGTTTTCTCCAATACAGGGACATGGCTAAATAATTTTAAGAGAATTTCATCAAGGGCTGCCATAAGTACAAAGAGACTATATAATTATAATCATCCTGGCACTCTCTCCCCAATTTTAAAAGTGTTTGGGGTAAAAATTGTCCCAATGCTGTCATACGGGGCAGAATTGTGGGGTCTAAATAGAGCCCCACTTATGGAACAAATACAGTCCTGATTCCTAAGAAGTATTTTAAGAACTGATAGCAACACATCTGCCCCTGCAGTTAGAGCAGAATTGGGCTTCCACTCCATGTATAGCAATTTAGTATTTGAAACATTCTCATATTGGTTGATGATTCAATCAATGGCCTTTAATAGACTTCCCAAATTATGCTTTACCAATCAGATAACAGATAAGATCTTATGCTTAACCAAACAAATAACAGATAAAGTGGGATTATCCCAAATCCTGGGTTAGTTAGATCTGCAAATTAATTTCTCATTATACATTTTCAGTTCAGTATTTGATCTTGGCCACGCAGACCAAGGAAATTTTTAAACAGAGAGTCTTAGATATCAGTGCACAATCTGACTTGGAACTACTGGCCAAAATGGTTCTTTATAGTGGCTGGCTGCTAACAAATTACGTTTCCAACTGAAAAATATTTATTGATGTGCCTCCCTCATCCTTTAAGAAGGGCTTACTATAGAGGAAGATTTGAGTTACTAGATTCTATGAATAAATATTAATTTATTTAATTTATTTACACTATTTATATGCCACCTTCCTCACCATTAGGTGACCCTAAGAGGTTTACATCACTGACTAAAACATCAACTAAAAACATCAGCTAAAATCCAATCTAAAACCAGTTAAAAACATACATAAAACTATCTAAAAACCACCCTAGACCCTCCCCACCCCAATTAAAAGAGGAAAGGACAGCCAAGCAAAAACAATTAACAGGACCCCAAATGGGCTACACGAGCCAGCGGGATTGGGCTGTGACGCCAGTCATGCCCTAAACCCGCTGGTACAGCCATGTTTTCAGTGCCCTCCTGAAGGGGAGCAGCTCTGTCTGGAGGTGCAGTTCAGGTGTCACCATACCTGTCAAGCCGTGGTTTTCAAAATATGGGAGCTGGGCATGCATGTGCAGTAAGTTTCCAGGTGCCAGGCAGGAAAGGGGTTACAGTGCATGAGTGGCTATCAGAGGCAGCGGTACGCATGCACAGTAACCCCTGCGCACATGTGCAGCAACCCCTTTGGCCAGGAAAGGGGTTACAGCACATGCATGCAGGGGTTACTGGTTTACCGCACATGCACAATAACCCAGTAACCCCAGTGCACCTGCGCAGTAGCCCTTTTCCTGGCTGGTCAAATTACGGGATGACAGCGGGAAGGAGGGGGAAGGAGCTCTAGATTATAGGATTTCCCAGCCAATCTGGGATACTTGACAGGTATGGGTGGCAGGAGGTTCCACAGGGCCAGAGCAGACACCAAGAAGACTTTCCTCCTGGTCCCAGTCACATGTGCTTCTTTGGTTGGTGGGACCACTAAAGAGTCCCTCTGGTCTGCTCGTGTAGGATGAGTTGAAAACCTAGGGGTGACATGGTCTGTTAAGTATCCTGGTCCACTGCCATGAAGGGCTTTAAAGGTCAAAACCAGCACCTTGAATTGCACCTGGAGGCACACTGGCAACAGTGCAGCTCCCGGAGAAACGGCGAGGCATGGGCATAACACCAAGAACCCATCACCACCTGGGCAGCCACATTCTGGTCCAGCTGTAGCCTCTGAATGGTCATCAAGGGCAGCCCCATGTAGAGCGCATCGCAGTAATCCAGTCTGGAGGTGACCAGCACATGAGTGATTGTGAGCAAGGAGTACCGGTCCAGGAGCGGGCATAATTGGCGGATGATCCAATGTTGCGCAAAGGCCCTCCTGGCCGTGACTGCCACCTGCTCTTCGAGCAGTAGTCATGAGTCCAGGAGGACCCCCAAATTATGCACCAGGTCTGTCTGAGGCAGTGATGCCCCATCCAGCACCAAAGATGGTAGCTCACAGGATAATGTGGGGCCCCATACCCACAGACACTCAGTCTTGCCAGGGTTCAGCTGAAGCCTGTTGTCCCCCATCCAGACCCAAACATCCTCCAGGCACCTGGTTAGGACTTCGACTGTATCACTCTGGGTCCCCTGGGCCGAGATATACAATTGGGTGTCATCAGAGTACTGATGATACCTCACCCCATGGGAACGAATGATCTCACCCAGTAGTTTAATGTAAATGTTAAATAAAAGAGGTGAGAGTAACAAGCCCTGTGGCACCCGGCACTAGAGGGGCCAAGGGCTGGACACCAACTGGGTCCAGCTCCTCAGAAATGAGGAAAACCAGGACCACACAGTGCCCTGGGCCCCCAGTCCTTTGAGCTGTCCCAGAAGGATACCATGGTCGACGGTATCAAAAGCCTCTGAGAGGTCAAGAAGAGCAAGAACAGAGGGGTTGCTTCTGTCTCTCTCACACCAGAGATCATCCATGAGTGTGACCAATCCTATCTCGGTACCATAACCAGGCCTGAATCCTGACTGAAATGGGTCCAAATAATACGTATCTTCCTGGACCCCCTGGAGCTGCCGTGCCACTGATTTCTCCAATACCTTCCCCAAAAAGGGGAGGTTGGAGACAGGTTTAAAATTAGTCAATACTGTAGGGTCGAGTGATGGTTTCTTCCAGAGGGGGCACACCAGCGCATGTTTAAATGATGCTGGGAACAACCCCTCCCACAAGGAAGCATTCACCATCACACTTACCCAACTACCAGTTGTTGCCTTGGCCAATTTGATCAGCAAGGCTGGACAGTGATCTAATGAGCAAGTGGTATCATGCACAGCCCCAAGGAGCCTGTCCACTTCATCAGGGCCAACCGGATCAAACAGATCCCAGATAACAAGGCTATACTGTGATCCAGCCATCTCCAGGCATGCCATCTCCACATCAGGATTGAACCCTGATCAAATGCAAGCAATTTTCTCTGCCAGATGATCAGCTAAATCATCAGCTGAGCCCTGCTAACCATGATCCGGCCCCCCCTTACCCAGGAGTGATCTCGTCACCCAGAACAGGGCTGCTGAGCGATTATCTGCAGAGGCAATATGAGTGGTGAAGTATTGATGCTTCACCACCCTCATTGCCACGAGATAGGTGGCCCTCATGCCCCGCAGGAGTGAAGCTCTGTGGCCCCACTGGAGAAACCCATCAAAGCATTGCACGGGATGCTGGCGAAAGCCCAGTCCAGAGTAGTTGCCCTGCTAGCAAGGTCAAGCTATTAACGAAGCACCTCTCAGTCATGAGATGAAACTTTAATGCCGGCCGCGTGGCCAAGATCACATCAAAGATTCAGACCAGTGCATCCCTATGTAAGCAGTGCATCTATGCTACGATATCAAGTTCCCTCCACAAAATTATTAGCGCCGTGAAAGGCCCAAAGTCCTTTAGGAGCCGCATTTGCGCGATTGTGTCCATGACTGCCATCGCCTCATCATTCCAAAGGGTGGCCAAGGTCTCAGTCGAATCATGCAGCTGGTCCGGAGGAAAAGGCCCCAGCTCCTGAAATCTCTCTGAATCCATCAGTCACCGGGGCTGGTCCAATTTAACTGGTCCTGCCTCCCTGCTGTGAGACATCACCCCTAGAAAATCCAGAGTCACCAGATAGTGATCTGACCATGGCACTGATGTTATCTGTATATGCTGCAATTTCAGATCACTCAGCCACCACCCCGACAGAAAAACTAAGTCAGGTGAGTGACCACTGCTCCTAGTCGGGCCCTGAATTACTTGAGTCAGGCCCACAGCTGCCATGGTAGCCATGAACCCCTGAGCTGCCTCTGAAGCTGGCCCTAGTGAAGGCAAGTTGAAGTCACCCAGAACCATAAGCCCGGGGAACTCCAACGCCAACACCGCAACCGCCTCGAGCAAGATGGGCAGGGAATCATGCCACCGGCTGGCGTCCCAGGGCCCTGTCCCCCCTTCATAAGACTCTGGAGGCAGGGTTTTTTGTGGGTGGCTTCAGGTGAATTGTTTTCTTTTTTTCAGATGTGTGCTGATATTTTGTATTTTGTGGATTGTTTTGCTTAATATTGTAATTTGTATTATTGTACTTATGTGAAACACTGTATTGATTATTGTATTTTGAACACTGTATCTTGTATCGTATATGTAAACCCCTTGAGTGGTCCTGGGGTCATTTATATGTTGTTAGCCGCTCTGAGTCGGCCATGTGTTGAGTAGGGCGGGATACAAATTGAAGTATAAAATAAAAAAAATAAATAAATACTGCAAGGGGGCAGGTACAGAAGCAGGATTCCCAACTGACCCTTAAGGCCCACCCAAAGGAGCAGGAGTTCACAAACCTGCACCTGTGGTACAGTGACGCTGGTGACTCCTAATGATTCTCTCACCATAATGGTGCCACCACCACCCTTCCTCTTACTCTCAGGCTGGTGCCACACCCTGAACCTGACTGGACACATTTTTGATAAAGGAACGCCATCCTCACGTGTCAGCCAGGTCTTGGTAATGCATGCCAGGTCGGCCCGTTCCCCCAAGATCGAATCACACAGCAGGGGGGCTTTACTGCAGACCGACCTGACATTGACCAGCAAGCAACCTAAGGGAGGGGTCACTATGGACCTGCCATCTGAGAACCAGAGGTTGAACAGGGGGGCTGGAACAAGGGACAGGTAGCAAGCATTGGTCCCTCAGTCCCCAAGTGCGGCCCGCCCCTCGGTTCCTGCCATATCATCCCATACCCATCACTTAAGAAATGTGGGCCCCAGGAACCTCATGCCTGCCTCCAGGCACAGCACCCCTCCCTTCTCTAGAGCTTGTCCTTCCCCGTTAACCCCCCTGCCCTCCCATGCCTCATCCCCCAACTGGGGGGAAACATCCAGTAGCGGCAATGGGGTGGCAGTTCTGGAATGTCCTGGATCACCCGCTGAGTCCTCCCCCTCCCAACCATCTGGCTGAGGGGTGTGCCAGGATGGGGGCATCAGCAGTGGTGGTGGCAGTATTTGTGCCACCTGAGCCACCCAGCTGAAATGGGTTCCGTCCTCCTCCCCTTCTCCTCAGCAACCGTGGTGTCAGCATTGTTGGCAACAGCGGCAACAAAGACATGGTTGCCCGGGTTGCCCACTGAGTCCTCCCCCTCCTGACCATCTGACCGAGGGGGGTGCTGGGGTGGAGGTTGTGGCAGTGATGGTGGCAGTATTTGTGCCACCCGAGCTGCCCAGATGACGTGGATTCTGTCCTCCCCCCTCCTCCTCAGCAACTGCAGCATCGGTGTTGTTGGCAACGGTAGGGGCTGTGGTGCCAGCAATGACGGGGCCACCCAGGTAGCCCAATGAGTCCTCCCCCTCCAGATATCTGGCCGAGGGGAGAGCCGGGGTGGGGTGGCAGCAGTGATGACAGTGGTATTTGTGCCACCTGAGCCGCCCAGCTGATGCAGGTTCTGTCTTCCTCCCCTTCTCCTCAGCAACCGTGGCGCTGGCATTGTTGGCATTGGCAGGGGCTGTGGGTGCTGCAATGACGGGGCCACCCGGGTCACCCACTGAGTCCTCCCGCCCTCCCAACCATCTAGCCGAGGGGGTGCTGGGATGGGGGCAGTAGCAGTGATGGTGGCAGTATTTGTGCCACCTGAGCCACCCAGCAGAAATGGGTTCCATCCTCCGCCCCTTCTCTTCAGCAACTGTGGTGTTGGCATTGCTGGCAACGGCGGTGGCAGTGATGACAGGGTCACCCAGATTGCCCGCTGAGTCCTCCCCCTCCTGACCATCTGACCGAGGGGGGTGCCAGGGTGGGGGTAGCGGCAGTGATGGTGGCAGTATTTGTGCCACCCGAGCTGCCCAGATGACGTGGATTCTGTCCTCCCCCCTCCTCCTCAGCAACTGCGGCATCGGCATTGTTGGCAATGTTGGGGGCTGTGGTGCTGGCAATGATGGGCCACCCGGGTCGCCCAATGAGTCCTCCCCCCTCCCAATCATCTGGCTGAGGGGGGTGTTGGGGTGGGGTGGCAGCAGTGATGGCAGTGGTATTTGTGCCACCTGAGCCACCCAGCTGATGCAGGTTCTGTCCTCCTCCCCTTCTCCTCAGCAACCGTGGCACCGGCATTGTTGGCAATGGCAGGGACTGTGGGGGCTGCAACGACGGGGCCGCCCGTGTCACCCACTGAGTCCTCCCACTCCTGACCATCTAGCTGAGGTGGTGCTGGGGTGGGGGCAGCAGCAGTGATTGTGGCGGTATTTGTGCCGCCCAAGCTGCCCAGCTGAAACAGATTCCGTCCTCCTCCCCTTCTCCTCAGCAACCGCAGTATTGAAGTTATTGGCAACAGTGGGGGCTGCTGTGGTGGCGATGACAGGGCTGCCCGGTTCGCTTGCTGAGTCCTCTCCCTCCCGACCATCTGGCTGAGGGTGGTGCTGGGGTGGGGGTGGGGGGCTGTGATGGCGGTGGTATTTGTGCCACCCCAGCCACACAGCTGACCCATTTTCACCACTTACCATATCATGAAAGAACGTGCATATGTGAATGTGCACTGATATTAGATTTAAATACCTTGCATCCCTATTGGGGGGAAAAACTTTTTTGGACTCTAATCACAAACTGTCCTATCTCCTTCTGGGTTCTAACATGCACATTGTATGTAGAACTGCCAAGTTTATTATTAATGCATCCACTAAAATAATCCAATACTGTATATCAATCAAATTGGGGTATCCTGCAAGGGAGATTCACTTACTTGACTATGGATATGCATGTATTAACTGTATTAAGGCACCTTCTCCAGTTTACATTCCTTTTAAAAGTAGCTCGGGTATGTACATATTGTATTTTTATTGTATTGTATTTTTATTTTAATTGTATTTCGTTGCACGCCATTGTATTGCACAGATTTTAATCTTCTGCTATTTAATTTAATTTAATTTAATATTTCAACTTGTTCGCCGCCCACTCAGGGAAGCGCGACTCAGGGCGGCTCACATAATTAAACCCCCCCACACACACACACACACATAAAAACAGATTAAAACCTATGTTATTGATAAAGTTGTAAGGCTAATCAATTAATAAAAATTCATTCATTCATTCAGAAGTCATGTGAAGTATATTACTTCCCTTAAAGTGTCTGCATTACTCTGGAGAAATGTATTTGTCAAGAATCCTTTCTCCTGGCTAGGAAGAGCAAGTGACTCAAGTTGGTAGTTATGGACTAAAGATGGCATGTGACCAGTCCACGGGCAAAAAAGTTTGGGCACCCCTGTTGTAGTATGTTGTTTTGTTTATTTGTCTGTGTACCGACCAGAGTGGGAAATATCCCAGATGGGCAGGATAAAAATGTAATAAATAAATAAGAATATATATGTGGATAGTATAAACTGCAGCAGTGAATTACCACGAACTAATGATTTTTTTTGCTTATATCGAATGTCACAAATCAATTCACACAACTGGAGTGTGACAAGCAATGACCTGCAAACCAGCACCAATTAATGCAATTTCTGTTGCACTAGCATAGCGGAATAAAAAGATTGTAACTATCATAAATTAATTAATAAATAATATTTGATTTTACAGTGATTATTTAATTAGTATATTTCTGAGGTCTAGCAGAGAAGAAACAAAACAAAATAAAAGGGGGGAAATGACAAAAATATGGTGGCACCTTCAAGACCAAGTGCTATGTTTCAATGTAAGCTTTCATGATCATGTCCACTTCCTCAGATGCAAGAGTGAGACTACATGGCAAGGTCTGAGATCTGGATGCCTAATTGTCCAGCCCACGCTGCATTTGCTGCTCCTGGAATTGAATTTAAAAATGCCCACACATGAGCAAAATGCTGCCGTAAAGCACCCGTGGCTGTTGTAAACACTTTTACAACAGCCATGGGCGCATTTACGACAGCATTTTGTGCATGTGTGGGCATGTTTTGCTTCTGGTGGGAGGAACCATTTGACTGGCCCATGGCCCAAAAGGTTTGGGCACCCCTGTTCTAGTAAGTTGTTTTGTTTATTTGTCTGTGTACCTCCCAGAGCGGGAAATATCCCAGATGTGCAGGATAAAAATGAAATAAATAAATAAATAAATAAATAAATAAATAAATAAATAAATAAATAAGACTATATATTGATTTTTGTTTTTCTCCTGATCTGCTTGTACCACCTTTTATTGTGATTCCTCTCTTAAAGACTTCTGTATAGTATAATGCCAGTTAACTGAAAATAACTTTTTAAAAAATCATAAATATGCTCATGTTTTTTTAAACATGGTCTTTATAAAATTCTCACTAGAAATTATTGGTAAGCATTATGAAAGTGCAACAGAATTACCAAAAAAATTAGTTTCTATTTATAAGTTCACTTACTGCAGTGATATTAGCAACACTGTCTGGCCACACATCCCACTACGGTAATGGAGTAGACTGTACAGCCAGCAACTCAATGCTGAGTGTTGGGTGGTGGTAAATAACCTGACTCCCTAAAGGGACCAATAGCTATGGGCTGCTGAACCTCTTTAGGTGGCATGATGGTTTCCCTCAATGGAGGAAATGACACTGGAAACCATCATATTTGACCCAACAGCAAAATGAGCAGAGGAGGAACCACTCCACTATTCTGATTCTCAACGGTTATGGAGGCAGAAGAGGCCATGCTAGATGAACTGGCTGTGAAACCAATGGCACTATGTCAATATCCTCACAGCTGCAGCAGTCCATTGTAGTCCCAGTGTCAAATCCTGCATGTCTCATTTGATATGTGCCACAGGAGACGGCTCCATGATCATAGTCACTTCATGGCAAGCTGGGCTCCACCTGAAACAAATTCACACCAATGCCATTTTTCCTGGAAATGATTTTCAGGGGGAGAAATGTATACAGTACTTGGACATGAGTAGCAGCCACTGCCAACAAATAGCAGGCAAATCTATAAAACAATAAGGCTTCTCAAAGAGGATGATGGTTCAAAAGTTCTTTTCCTGGGCTTTGGTTCACATATGTGATCATTGTTTCTCTGTTGCCATTATTTAACCATAAAGATGGAGAAGGGCAGGGGCAGGTAGAGCAGTCCAGCTGTTACAAGCCTCGTCCTCCCAAGGCCAGATGTTGGCAGATTAAATACATTGGCATTGCCCTGCTTCAAATGCCAGGAAATTGTTTACTTCACATCCATGCTGAAAGAAAGTGAAGCCTTCAAATTAAGTCTCTCTTCAGCAGAAAAATGAGTTTGCATTCAATGTATGCATCTACTGTAGGTGGAGTGCTCAGTATCATCATCTTGAGTAGGATATGGTGTTTAACTTTCACTGAATGCAGTACTTTGAGGTTAGAGTTATCATAATTCTCTCCCAGAAAACCGGGACAGAAGTATATTTGACAAAAATGGGTGGGTTATCTACAAAATAGCCTTTAAAAACATAATATAAGGGAAGTGCAGCGGCAAGACTATGGCTGCTGCACTCTTTGCTGGCCCCGCCCCATAGAGCTGGGCACTTGAGCCGGGTGAGGGGCGGAGCCAGGCTCCCTTTAAAAGAGGGCCGGCTCTGCACAGCCTCACCAGCAGTTGTCACAGATCGGCTGGGCGAAGCGCGCGTTTGCCGCTTTCACTCAGCCGACCAACGGGAGTGGCGCTCAGGCGGCCTTCCGTGCGGTGATTGCCACACATTGCCGCCCAAGCAGGGACACCCCGGTGCAGTTTGCTCGCTGGGGCAACTTCTTCGTCCCAAGTGGAGTGCCAGTGCCCGGGCTGCCTTCCAGGCGGTGCTCGCCACGCATGGCCGCCCAAGCGGGGTTAGCCCGCTAGTGGATAGGTGGGCAGGGGTACACTTTGGCCCTGCCATGCCCACACAATTGGGGCGGCGGCATCCATGCAGCCTTCCGGGACACCCACCTTTTAGGGCGGATGGCCTGGTGGCGGATCGGCTAGCCAAGGGGTCGCTTTCACCTCCCTTGCTCAGCCAATCTCGGTTTACTATGCAGGGATTGGCCGGCAGTGTTTGACCACAGCCAGGCCTGAAACGGCTGCGCCTTCAGCTCGGCCGCAGCCTACGCCTGAGCCCGCGGTGGCCGGGCCACCGCGGGCCTGCTCCTCGGGGTTCTCCCCCGCTCCTGGGTTCGCAGAGTGTGGGGTACCCACTATGGGGCTCCCCTCCAGTGCCAGGGTCCCCTCCGGGCCCAGGCCTGTTGCACCCAGCTAACGGGCATCCTGCAATAGCAGGATCATGGTTGGCCCGGGCCTGCACGTGGCACGGCCCACCCTGCTGCCCCTTTGCTGGGTCCAGTTACCCCAGGGCCCACAGCACTCTCTGGCCCTCCCATGCAGGTTTTGGCCTCCTGGCAGCAACTTCCACAGCTTTCCGATCGGGCCTCTGGTGGCCCACATCACTGCTTTCGGGCATCCTGCAGGTCCTGATTAGCTTCAGCCTCGGGCGGGCCAGCCGGGCAGTCAGTTTTGCACCTGGTGAGTATGTAGTTAAGTCAGCAAACACTACATGGCTCCTGGCCTTCCTAGGCTCCCTGCTGCCGGCCCCACGTGCCTATCCTTGGCATTTGCCTGGGTCTCCTGCACCACCTGGGGTTAGCCTTGCTGGCCTTTATGTTTTAAAAAAAAAACCAATATAATAGGAACGTGATTTGTCTTGCCCCGGATTACCTTATGAGTATCCAGTGTTTTTAGAACCTGGAGGTATTTCCAATAACTGTGGCTATCCTATTTTGGCTGCATCATGGTACATGTATGTGTGAGGTGAGCCTGCAGGCGGTATTGTTTTCCATTTAGTCCAGCTGTTTTGATTTTGACTACGACTTTGCTTAAATGCAGCCTTGCATAATTTACGTTGTAGCCTACATTAACTGTATGCCGGCTTACTGATTCAATTTGCCAAGGGACGGGTATGGCTCATGATGTCCTATAATACAGTTATGAGTTAAACACAATGGCTCTCTCCCCTTCACCATCCTGCAAAAAAAAAAGGGGGGGAGGAGCCTTCGTATCACTGCATAGATTTGTACCTCACCCCACTAGTGTGCTAGGGTACTGCGGTAGATTCTGTAATGGTTAAAAAAACAAAAAAACAAATCAACATCAGAGTTGTGATTGAGGAAGGCTACTGGGTCTTCTTACATACCTTAATGTTCCAGACCAAGTTTAATTTATGCCTTTTCCCTTGTAAAGAAAAAAACCCCTTAGAAATAGAAAAGTATTGCCGCCTATATTATTACGATGATTTGTAACATTAGTCTTTGCATTGCTGTGCTTCCATTCGGCCAGCCAGTATTCTGTTAATAGGGCCATGCCCTTGGGCCGTCCTGTATCCTGCCCAGCCTCGACCACTTTGGTTCTTTTCTCCACCGGGCATTTGTTTGCCGATCCGGGGCACGTAACGAGGCTCATTATCTGTACCATTTTGTTTCATGGAAGGCATGGCCCCGGTGCACTTGAACAACTGCTGGTCAATCTTCAGCAGATCCTGCCGAATTGGGTGTACCAGTCGCTCCTAAAGGACTGTGGGCCTTTCACGGCGCTAATAATTTTGTGGAGGGAACTTGACATCATAGCATAGATGCACTGCTTACATAGGGATGCACTGGTCTGAATCTTTGATGTGATCTTGGCCACGCGGCTGGCATTAAGGTTTCATCTCATGACTGACAGGTGCTTCGTTAATAGCTTGACCTTGCTAGCAGGGCAACTACTCCGGACTGGGCTTTCGCCGGCATCCCGTGCAATGCTTTGATGGGTTTCTCCAGTGGGGCCACAGAGCTTCACTCCTGCGGGGCATGAGGGCCACCTTCGAGTTTGAAGACAATTTCTGGCTGACTCCACCGGGGTTTCCTTTTGGTGCGCTGGACTGTCCATCACTCCTATTTGGGGGCATTCATTGGTCCACTTCTAGTGTGACAATGCTACTGTTTTATACACATTTAATGCCCTAAATATATCTCAGCCCAGGGTCATGGCATGGGCACGTCTGTTTATATTGCGCCCCCCCCCCCCATGCCTTATTGTTCCTTTTGAGGCTGGGCACTTTCCAGCCATTGTCCAATATATTGCGGATGCTTTATCCTGCTTGCAGATTGCCCGGCTTCAGGCTTTCTGTCACATTGTGCCCCTGCCTAACTTGTAGCCTGTCCCGGTTGACAATATACTTCAATACAGGGTATGTTTGCACGGTTCGGGACTGACTGCCATTGGCGGTGCCTGACCCCCTTTGGCTTTCACCGCCAGGGCCTGGCGTTACTATAACATCATGGGAGAATTCTGTCTCTGCAGGGTTTTGGGGGGCCAGGCTCATTTACTGGGCCCTCGCCCCGTCACACGGCCCTGTTATCCACTGTTATCCCAGACTCTCTTTTGAGCCTGTCTCAGGCTTGGCCTTTCTCTCGCTATGACCGGCGAGCTGGTTGCTCTCTCACGGACTGACGGATCATGTAGGGCCCCGCAGATAGCCGGTACCCCTCATGAGTCGGTCCAATTTAACGCCTGTTGTTACGGAGGCCACCGGTGGGGCAGGGGTGGTTCTGCCATTCTGCTTTGAGTGCAGGGGTGAGCTACCCGGTCATTCACTCAACATCCTTTTTAGGCGGTCCACGGCCCAACCCAGAAGTTTCCTCTTTTGTTTCCAGGATGGGTCCCCATTGACGAAATACCTGTTTTAATGGGTAATGGGGGCTCCCCTGCCCAATGGGCCTGCCAGTAGCCAGTTATGTTGCATTCATGTCATGTTTGTGCTGCACCATCTGCTGTGCTCCTGGTATGCAGTATGGCATCCGCAGCACGAGCTGGTGGGAATCTGCTTGCTTTCATGCTATGTTACTTCGTGTTACAGGGAGAACCTCACTGGCACTTGTTCTTTCTGTTCTTTTTCAGCTCCTGAGCCCCGGGATGCACCGGTACGATGGTGGCTCCTTGGCCACAGTGCAATTTTGGGCCACCCGTTATGCTGATTCGTCTATGTCAGAAGGAATTGGTCCTCATCGCATTGGCCATGCCCGGCGGTCCGTCAACAGGACATTTGCCTGGTGTTTTGCTGACCATGGTCTGGTCCAGATTATGGGTCTCAGGTTGTTTTACGGTTATTTCTGGGACGTAATTTTTCCAAGCATTATTTGGTCCTATGATACGGCTCCGATCATTCCTCGGCCAATGTTTCGGGGGGGGGGGGAATGGTAATCGTTGCAATGGCCGGGTCTGGTGGTCTCCTAACCGGGCATTCCCCAAATTTTGCCGAACATGTTCAGGGACATGTCCAGCACCCTGCTGCCCGGACACGTGATGCAGGTTTGCACCACAGAGAAGGGTCCACCTCCCGACGCAAGGCATTCGTCCCCTTCTTCCAGCATGAGGCATTGTTCCTCTTCTTTTTCGCATGAGGCATGGGCCTCTCTTTTCACACGAGCCATTGGTTCTCTTCTTTCTTCACAAGGCATGATCCTCTTCTTTGCATGAGGCTTTGTCCTCTTCTTTTCTGCATGAAGCATGGTCCTCTTCTTTTGCACGAGGCAATGATCCTCTTCTTTTGCATGAGGCATTAGTCCCCTTCTTTTTGCATGAGGCATTGGTCCTCTTCTTTTCTGCATGGAGCATGGTGCTCTTCCTTTCCACGAGGCATGGTCCTTTTCTTTTAGCATGAGGCATTGGTCCACTTCTATTTGCATGAAGCATGATCCTCTTCCTTTTTTTTTATAAATTTTTATTGATTTTTCAAGATATATAACAACATTCAAGACAGAATAAAAAATACAAATATTCTAACACAATCAAAAAAATATCTATATAAAAAAGACATAAAATACATATACATCAGAAATAAGAAAAGAACAAAAAAATCTGTTATGACCTTGGATTCTATCACAGTATACAGATTTCTTATTTACACACTATACTTTTATTTTATCATTAACCATTATCTTCCAAGTCTACTCCACATATTTCAACTCTACTTTTATATCCATACTTTACTTTTATTCAACTCTTCAACCTTACTAAAAACCATTATACTTCCTTTTTAACATTTACGAAGTATTTTCCAAAATACAATATCTACACCATCACATTACATACATCATCACCCTGTGCTATATACATTGCCCTGGAGGATGTGGAATTTCCCATTAATCTCTATTGTGCCCAAAATTTCATTTGGTCTGGTGCCAGTTTATTCATTCCGTCTCTTGTCAATGAATAATCGACAAATTGTCACCATATATTCCAAAATCTATTTTCTTTTATTATACCTTTTTTGAAATTTAACTCCCATGTTAATTTTTCATTCAATGCGAGATCCCACATCTGCTTATACCACTCCTCCACCTTTAACACTAAATCATTTTTCCAATTTTTTGCAATACACATTCTAGCTGTTACAAGCATTATAGACAGCAGTTCTTTCTTATCATTATCTAAGCTCATATTATCTACGTCCGTCAGCAAAATGTTATTTGGCCCCAATTTGAGACGCAATCCCATAATTTTATCAATCTCGTTCTTAATTTTTGCCCAAAAGTTTTCTGCCACCTTACATTCATACCACATATGAACATATGTACCCAACGTATTTTTGCATCTCCAACACATTTTGTTATTCTTTTTGTCCATCTGATGTAGTCTCATAGGGGTCAAATACCACTTCCATAACATTTTAAAATTGTGTTCCTTTACCCTGACCGACAAAGATCTCATAATTCTTTTTCTCCATTTATTTTGCCACTCCTTTTCTGTTATCTTCATATTCAAATCTTGTTCCCATGTATTTCTTAATATTTCTTGTGGGTTACCCTCTGTATTTATCATTTTATAAATTTTACTAACCATTCCTTTAATTCCAATTTCCTTCTTCCTTATCTTCCATACCAATTCCTCAAATTCGGTCCTATATCTTTCCAGACTCTGTTCCCTCAAATAATTATTGTTCTACTTGTTCACCATTGCTATCTGAAACCAATTCAGCTTCATCTGAGTGTATAGCTCTCGTTTCATCACTTTATCTCTACAGACTCATATCCAATCTTTCAGCAGGAAAACCCCATTCACCAACAAAATTTCTCTCATCTCGTTGTCCATTCTTATTGGAAACTTTTTCAGGTCTTCTATTTCAATTATCAATGAAATGTTCGGAACTAATTTCATTTTAACCTTCTTCCATACTCCCAACATTGACCTCAGCATTCTATTTTTAACTAGTATTTTCCATGTTTCCTTATCTAAAAAAAAGCTCTTACCCACTTCCTTTAGTTCCTTCATTTCAATTTCCTCCCAAATAACCAACTCCTTCATTAAGATCTTAACTACATTCTTTATATGAAATGCTTTATAATAATTCTTTAACTTAGGAATTCCTAAACCCCCTTCTTTTTGAGATAAATACCACATTCTCTTTGAAATTCTAGGTCTACGTCCCCCATTACAATAAATATTTAATAATTTTTGAAATTCCTTAATTTCTTTGTCAGTCAGTTGAATTGGTAAGCCATCAAACAGAAAATTTAATTTTGGTAACAACATCATTTTAGCCAACGCTATTCTGCCGAACCAAGACAACCTTAATTTTTGGTATTGCAGAATTTTATCTTTAAGTTCTTTCTTTTGTTTATCATAATTTAATCTTTTCAAATCATCCAATTTGTTAGAGATATTTATCCTCAAATATTTCAAGCTCTCTTTAATCTGCAGTTTAAATTCATCCCTTATTTTCCCTTGCTCATCCTTTTCAATAGTACTTAAAATCATTTCAGATTTATCCCAATTTATCCTCAGACCTGTTATTTGTTCAAATTCCTTTAAATGTTCTTGAATTCTTTCCAAAGTCCTTCTATGATGTTTCATGATTATCAAAGTATCATCCGCATATAAACTAATTTTGTTTTCCATTATTCCTTCAATGCTTTTATCTTCTCTTATTGTATTTGCTCATATTTCCATCACCATAATGAATAATATTGGTGATAAAGGGCATCCTTGTTTTGTCCCAGCCTCTAATCTCACTTCCTCTGTAAGACCATCGTTAACCCTAATATTGGCGTATCCTTGTTGGTATAATTGTTCTATTGTTTTATAAACCTATCACCAAATCCATAACTTCTAATTATCTCGTTAATTGTTATCCATTGCAAGGAATTGAATGCCTTGAAGATGTCTAATGATAATAACCCAACTTTCTCCTTATTTTGTCCTGCAGCATCATTCAGGTCTACAACTCACCTTACTAAATCTGACATGTGCCTACCTTTCACAAATCCAGCCTGATCTTTATTTATATATTTATCCATAAAACTATTTAGTCTACTTGCCAATATTGCCGTAAAAATCTTGGCATCTTGGTTTATCAGAGAAATGGGCCTATATGACTCTACCTTTTCTGGGTCTTTTCCTGGTTTTGGTAACAAAACAATTATTGTTCTATACCATGATGGTGGTATCTGTTCCCCATTAAGTATACCATTGTACAATTTTAACAATTTTGGGGTTACTGTATCCTTAAACTCTTTATAGAATTCTGCAGGTAATCCATCTTCCCCCAGTGATTTATCTGCTTTCATTTTAGCTATTATTTCTTTTATCTCTTTTTCAGTTATTGACTCTTCCATTTTTTGTTTATGTTCCTGACTTATTTTATTTTTAATTTGCATTCCCAATTTATCTTTTAATTTATCTATGTTTACCTTCTTTTTAGAATATAATTCTTGATAAAATTCTCTGACCACCTTACATTTATCTTTAATCTTGTTATATCTTATACCTTCCTTATCTACTAAAGTCCCTATTTCTCTTCTGCTTCTTTTTTCCTTAGGTGCTCTTGCTAAAAGTTTTGAATTTTTATTACTATACTCGAATTATTCCCTTTTTAAATACACCAAATCTCTTTTCACCTTTTCAATGTCTTTTCCTATTAATTCCTTCTTTAAGCCCTGCATTCTTTCATAAATTTTTCTATCCTTAGTTATTGCATGTTTCTCCTGCAACCATTTAATCTCTTTTTCAATTTCTTCTTGCTTACTTTTTAGCTGTCCATTTTTAATATTTGCCAACCTGATACTTTCACCTCTGAATATTGCTTTCATTGTATCCCATACAATACCAAATCTAACATCCCCTGTATTATTCCATTTCCAATTTTCTTCCCATTTTTCTACCATTTGCTCTTTACACTTTATATCTTTGAACAATTTAGCATTGTATCTCCAATTTTTCCTAATATTTGTAGCGTCTATTTTTATTTCCAGCAATACTTTTGCATGATCAGACTCTTTAAAAATTCCGATTTCTATATCTTCTAAATTTCTTGTCAAATTATCAGTGACAAATATATAATCTATTCTGGAGTACGTGTTGTAAACTTGTGAGAAAAATGTATAAACCCTTTCCAATCCTTTAAGTTCCCTCCATGTATCTTTCAACCCTAGAGATTTCAACCAATTGTTTAACACGTGCATTTTATTTCCTCCCCCACATCTTGCTATGTTTGTACTATCTGTATTTGATCTTATTAAATTAAAATCTCCAGCTACAATCATTTTTATTGTTTTTTCTTTCTCCAATATTTGGTACACCTTATCTAAAAAACTATTTTGATGTTCATTTGGCACTTACAAATTCACCAGCGTTATTTCCTCCTCGTCTATTTTCCCCTTTACTATCAGATATCTACCGTCTGGGTCTGAAATGCTTTTTACCATCTCGAATCCCAACCTATTTGATATCAAGGTCGCTACACCTCTGGCCTTTGAGGTACCATATGATTTTTCATAAAACTGAGTCCATCCTAAAAACAACTTGTTGGTTTCTTCCGATTTCTGATGGGTTTCCTGCAGAAAGATTATATCCGGTCTATCTTTTCTGAGTGCTGCTTCTAATCTCCTTCTCTTCACCTGACAACCAGTACCTTTCACATTCCATGTTATTACTTTTATATTTCTCATCTATTATTTTCCTCCCCTATTTTTTTGCATTTCCCACTTCCTCCTACAGGTGTGTAATTAACATATAACCCTTCCTCCACCCTAAACAAATAAAGAAAAAAGAATAACTAAAAAATACACACTATACATTCTACTGCTGACCCTCCCCACTTCTTTACAAGTAGCCTCTGAAATACAAAGGGGGGAGGTGGGGGGGTGCGACAGACTGTGTGAGCACCAAAGAGTCCTGAACCTAGTCTCTGCCTGGAACAGTTTCTCTTTCTGCACCTTTAGGCATATTCTCATTTCCATTGTTCTCCCACCTTATGTATCCACCAGATATAATCAACTCTTCCTTCAAATCAAACCACTCTTTAGCTCCAGCTTCCAACAACTTTGCATCTACCATTACATCCAGAACATTAGGACCTTCGCTTATCATATAATGTCTTCCCAGGTAAAGGAAACTTAATTGGCATGGAAATTTCCAATTATACCTTATTCCTTTATCTTGGAATCGCTTTGAGATTGGTTTCATCGATTGTCTCCATACGCATTCCTCAATTGGAATATCGTTGTAAACTTCGATATCAAAACCTTCAATTTTTAACACTTCTGCACCTTTTTCCCAAATAATTGCCATTAAGCGAAGCTTATCTGACACATTAGCAAATTTTAACAACACATTCCTTGACCCAGCTTTACCCCTTCTTGAACCCAATCTAAATACACTTACAACATCCTGCGGTGTAAAACCATCTTCCATAATTTCATCCAACCATTTCACTATTCTTTCTTTTAATTTATCCGGGGAATTCTCTGGCAATTTTCTGATTATGACGTTTGCTCGTCTTAGATGTTCTTGTACCATTTCCAATCTCTTTTCATGGTCTTGAACCTTATTTTCTCTTTCTTTCTCTCTCTCTCTCAATTCTATGACCTCCACCTTAATCGCTGCCTGTTCTTTTTTAATGACATCATGTTCTTTTTTAAGCTTATCTTGACCTTTTTTTAAACCATCAATTCCCTTCATGATGTCCGCCAGCATATCTTGCATATCTTGTTTTCGTTCTTGTTTATCTTGAGCAAACATATTCCCAATTTTATATTCCAGATTATCAACCTTCTCATTAAATCTTTCAAAATCAGATTTGAGTCCTTGCCCCCCCTTCATTTCCAATGTTGTTGGTGTTGTTACTGTAGCTGTGGTTGCAATTGTTGTCAGTGTTGTCACTGCTGTCGCCGCTGTAGTTGTTACAGTTGTTGTAGCAGTTGTTGCTATTGTTACCTTTGCAGTTGTTATAACAATTGTTTTACCGCAGTTGGTGCAATCGTAGTTGGGGTTGTTGTTGTCTTCTGCTGCTGTTGTAGTTGTTGTGCTATCTTCTACACCATCTCTTGCTCCTCCAGATCCTTCATCTCTTGTTGCGTTGTTTTCTTCATCTTGTCCTCTTCCTCCTCCAACCTTGTAAGTCTTCTAAAACTCCTGTCCGAAGATGTCGGACTCTCCACTCTTGTCCAACCCAATTTCTTCTCCTTCTCTCTCCCTCTCCCCTGCTGTTTCATCCAAGTGTATTTCCAATTGCATGACGTTAACAATTTACATAAACAATTTACTATTTACCTCTACCTTATGTATTAACTCTAACAAATTTTAATATTCTTATATCCAAATATAATATTAGACCTTTATTTTCCCCTCCCCCTCTATCAAATATATGTATATGTACCTACATATGTGTGTACACATACATATATGTATATATATCCACCAAAATTCAAAAAAATATAGAGATGGGAAAGAAAAAAAGAGAAAATAATCACATTTCAGTCAAAATTAATTTCCCTCTTAAATTTTAATATTTTACCCCCAGGAGAACTAAAAAAGAAAAAGAGAGAGGGAGAAAGAAAGAAAAGGAAAAGGAAAAAAAGGGAAAAGAGAAAAAAAGATCCTTCTCAAAAAGAATTTTTTTGATCACTGTTCTTCTACTTTATTCCCTATTTAGTCCTCACTCTTCATCTCCCAATGGAAAGGGAGATAAGGAAAAAAGAGAAAAAGGGGTCCAAAAACAAACAACAGCAAGAGAAAAAAAATCTTCAATATTTGTCCCACAAAAAACTGATATTTTGTTTCTCTTCTAGCGACTTACTCTGTGTTACTGTTGCAACTTACAAGCACTGTCCAACTTAAAGAAAGAAGAAAGAAAAAAACCAAACAGAAAAAAACCCATATATTCGAGCCACGCTAAAGTAAATTTTATATTATTCCAGGCCAAAAAGGAAAAACAAAAAGCAAAAACAAGGTCAGCCGTCCACCCTCCAAGACTCAAAGACAACAACACTTTGTCGCTCACAGCACATTTCAGGGTCCCAGCGCTGTCTTATTCTTTTTTAAGCCTCAGAAAAAATGTACAGAACAAAACCAGTCCCAGTTCTCCAAAGGTCCAACTTCTTCTTCTTCCTCCTCCTCTTTCCTTCTTAATACCCAAATGTAAAGGTCCAAAACTCAAATAATAATGAAGAAGAGAAAGGGAAAAAAGGAAAAAGGAAATCCTGGTATTATCTCCGTTGCTTGGCCCTGGCTTATCTGAGCTCCACTGACGTGTAAGAATACAAAGTCCAGTCCCAATTGCTACACTTTTCTTCTCCTTTTCTCCTTCCCCACCTATTTTTCCAAATTTGCTCATGGTCGAGGCTTCTCCACTTCTCCGCTTAAGCGATTTTCCGGGTCCGCTAGGCTCCGCGTGGCTCTGGTCGAAGGGGCCGATGAGGCCGAATGAGGCTCGCTTCAGCTTCCCCCTTTCGGATCCCCACCGGACTTACCCTTTTCGATCCGCTCGTCCGCTTGTCTGTTTGCCTGCGTTTCTATCGAACTTTGCCGACACACCGATCTCCACACACTTCTCCAAACCGTCCGTTCTTCAACTAAAAGGTTTGTTGAGTCGGCACCATTAAGGGCCGCCCATCCCCCACTCTCTCCAAGGTCGAAATTCACAGTTTTCTCCCTTTCTCGGCACAACTTCGAACCAACCAAGGTAATTTCCACTACTATTTTTTCTTATAAATATTCTAGCCCATTTTTTTCCAGGTCTCAGGAACTATTATCACTTTTAACAGCCACTTTCGTAATCCTCCTTTCTGAGCAGAAAAAAGTTCACTCCTCTCAGCTCTCCATCTTGACAAGCCCCCCATGATCCTCTTCCTTTTGGCATGAGGCATTGTCCTCTTCTTTTTGTCAGCATGGCAAGTGAGCCTGGTGACCGTTGGCAGTCAGGGGTGGTGGTGGTGGTGAGTCATGTAGACTCCTCCCCGAGTGGCAGATGGCACTGGTAAGGAGGAAGTGGATGACACCTAGGAATCCAGCAGGTGCGCATTTGATTGGCCACTGGAAGGACAAGGTACAGTCAAAATTGGGATGGCCAATCAATGGTGGACCATCAGCAAGGTGATGCTATGATCTATAAAGCCTGCAACACCTTGCAAATTACCGGATATACGTTAGATGCTGGAGTCAAGAAGTAGCATCTGATTGGGGTAAACAATTTGTTTAATTTGTAAACAAATAGATACAATGTAGCCAAATATGATTGGCAAAATAAATGGATACAATATTGCCAAACATGATTGGCAAAACAAATGGATACAATGTTGCCAAATATGATTGGCAATTAAAGTTTACTCCTTACCAGCATCACTGCAGCCCGTTTGCCTCAACATGGTTGAGAAAAGTTTAAAGTTTAAAGTTATGAGTTAATAAAGTGGCCCAAATTAAATCCATCACAAGTGTCCGTCTCATTATTGGGGAGTGGGTTCGTCAAGGGAAGTGCAGCGGCAAGACTATGACCACCACACTCTTTGCTGGCACCGCCCCATAGAGCTGGGCACTTGAGCCGGGTGAGGGGCGGAGCCAGGCTCCCTTTAAAAGGGGTCCAGCTCCGCATAGCCTCGCTGGCAGTTGTCACAGATTGGCTGGGTGAAGCGCGCGTTTGCCGTCCACCCCCTCCCTAGGTGACAGTGTGATTATTTTGGTCGCTTTGGGGCTGGATGGGAATTTTTGCTTGAACCTGCATTAGCCCCTTGGTTCTTGTTGTTTTCGCCCATCCCACACTGTTGCTGATGGTTGAGCTACAGGGTGATATGTTTTGTGCTTATTATACAGGTCACTTTGGCGGATGGCACTGGTAAGGAGAAAGTGGATGACACCTAGGAATCTGGCAGGTGCGCAGTTTATTGGCCACTGGAAGGACAAAGTACAGTCAAAATTGGGATGGCCAATCGATGGTGGATCATGAGCAAGGTGATGCTATGATCTATGCAGCCTGCAACACCTTGCAATTTACTGGATATACGTCAGATGCTGGAGTCAACAAGTAGCATCTGATTGTGGTAAACAAGTTGTTTCATTGGTAAACAAATAGATACAATGTAGCCAAATATGATTGGCAAAACAACTGGATACAATATTGCCAAATATGATTGGCAAAACAAATGGATACAATGTTGCCAAATATGATTGGCAATTAAAGTTTACTCCTTACCAGTGCCATTGCGGCCCGTTTGCCTCAACATGGTTGAGAAAAGTTAAAAGTTTAAAGTTATAAGTTAATAAAGTGGCCCAATTTAAATCCATCACAAGTGTCTGTCTCGTTATTGGGGAGTGGGTCCGGCAATGACAGCTGTGAAACCCTTTCGTATTAAATATACCAAAACATAAATGAATTTATTTATAACAGTTAATTCTTACTGTAAGATGATCTGTTGTACTTCTGAGAAGTGGTGTCGTGGTCAACTCTTAACATCCTCAGTACCAGGAAACAAACTTGTCACATTTATCAGGCGGTGGTGTGAGGCGAGCGAGGACATTAAGATTTGTCTCCAGGTATACTCCAACTCCAATGTGGCAGGAAATCACTCATTTGATTGCAAGAGTTTGAATTTGCAGGCGCACCCCCCCAATAACGGACTCAGACAACATTGAAAGTGGATAACAGCATAGGGCCACATTTATTGATTCAATGCCCTAATCCGAATTATAAATTTGTATTGGTAAAACGACCAATCATAATTCTTAAGGCAAGCAGGCCGAAGTAACACTGGTAAGGTACCACCCCAAAATTGCCAACGGCAATTGGTTACAATGTATCAATTTGTATCAATTTGTTTGTTGACAACAAACAAATTGTTGACCGTAGTCAATATCTAACTCATGACCCCACCCTCTGACTCGTATCCGTAAAATCACGGGGTGAGGCATGCTGGCTAGCTATCGCCATCACCCCGTCGCCTGGTTCATCGTTGACCGGACAACGTTTAACTAATTTGTTCCTGTCTAGTGTTGTCCAGTCAATTGCGAACCTGCCGGATACCTGTGGGTCATACTGTTTACCTTACCAGTGCTACCCGCCAATGTGACCAGAGTCAACAGTAGTAACGAAAGGAACCCCTATATCAAACCATAGCAACAGTGTGGGATGGGCAAAAAAGCCAGGACCCGAAAGCCAATGTGGGTCCCAACCAAAAATTCCCACCCGGCCCCGAAGCGACCAAAATATCACACTGTTAACTAGGGAGGGGGTGGAGGGGAAAAACTTCTCCGCTCCGTCGCTGAGGTAAAATGGCAGCGCGGCTGCCTCGTGGCCACCCCTTTTATAAGGGAGCTGGCCACGCCCTAAACTACCCGGATTCTTCGTCCTGTGGGGGGGGCCCGCAAAGAGCGCGGCGGCCATTTTGGCGCCGCGCTTGCATTGCAGGTGCACCCCCCCAATAACGGACTCAGACAACATTGAAAGTGGATAACAGCATAGGGCCACATTTATTGATTCAATGCCCTAATCCGAATTATAAATTCGTATTGGTAAAACGACCAATCATAATTCTTAAGGCAAGCAGGCCGAAGTAACACTGGTAAGGTACCACCCCAAAATTGCCAACGGCAATTGGTTACAATGTATCAATTTGTATCAATTTGTTTGTTGACAACAAACAAATTGTTGACCGTAGTCAATATCTAACTCATGACCCCACCCTCTGACTCGTATCCGTAAAATCACGGGGTGATGCATGCTGGCTAGCTATCGCCATCACCCCGTCGCCTGGTTCATCGTTGACCGGACAACGTTTAACTAATTTGTTCCTGTCTAGTGTTGTCCAGTCAATTGCGAACCTGCCGGATACCTGTGGGTCATACTGTTTACCTTACCAGTGCTACCCGCCACACGGAGGGGCTTCAAAGAAGGCCTGACGCCCCCCCCCGACCGTCAGCTCGGTCAACAGGCCTGCTCGCCAATCACCCAACAGGAGGTCCATACCTCCTCGCGACAGATGGACCCCATCCCCTGCATACAAGTCGTAATTTCGTAGGCTAATAGCGGGGTGACGACTGACCCGTCCCCAAGCCTTGTCGGCAAGGAACCGCGCCACCGCCCCGTTGACCGCGCGCCTAGCGCGGTCAAGGGCCAGGAGGTCAATGCCCCCTCTATAAGAATGGTGCGGGATCATGTCCGACCAAACCAGGGTTGTGGCAGGCCAGACGTAGTGCAAGTAAGCAAGGTCCCCGCAAATCGCATGCTTGAGCGATAAGCCGGTGACCTGACCCAAATCATTGCCCCCAAGGTGTATGATGAGAATGTCAGGCGGGTCAGCACTCCTGCTGGAAAACAGGAAAGGCAGCAGCTCCCGCCACAACATCCCAGGCTTACCATGCCATGTGAGACTGGCGTGTTCACCCAGTCCCAGTCGGGGTCCCCACTCTGTCGCCGCAGCGTAACACGCTGCCCTGTGCACATAGCTGTGGCCCACCAGCCATACTGTCACCGGTGTAACACGACACCCAGGGTCTGTAAGAAAATTAAGAAAAAAGGGGGATAGGATTGGTACTCACGGTGGAAGTGGGCGCACATAAAACTGAAAACATTGCGAGCCCCACCTCCCCATGCTGCGTATGTCAGCCCCGGAGTACCCAAAAGCAGCTGCTGTAGAGGCTGCCCCAATACGAAACGAATGTGTGCCATAACTGGCACCTGGTAGGCCCACCCTGGCGAGGGCTCTGCCTGTCACCTTCCAAAACTGAAATTTAGTAAGGGGAGACCCATCTTGGTGACAGAAAAACGGGCCATGGTGCATGCCACGCAGTGCCAGGAACTCCTGTAGGGCACCAACCGGACAGATGTCTGCCAAAGAACACCGTAGCAGTCTTACACCACTGCCTACGCCATGCTGATCTGACTTAGAGGAACGTATCCTCAACTGGGCCCAGTCTTTGGCAACATATACATCTCCGAGTTCCAGTGCCCTACAACTTGCATCCGCCTTAGACAGCATCACAAGTTCGCTGATGCGGAGCGCTCCAAAAAATGCCACCGTTGTGGCTGCATGAAAAAGGGCTGCCTCATAATGATCAAAACAGAGGCTTGGCCAGCCCCGGGCCAACTGGGTAAGAACCCCTGGGGAAATAGGGTGCCGATCGTCCGGGCAACGCCCACGCTCGCGCACCCACCCCTCCAAAACATGTCTCACACGGAAGTCAGAGGTGTTGTCCACATGACCCCCCACTTTGGCCATAAAAGCCAGCGCCGAGAGCTTGGATGCTATGGTGCGAGGTGCGAGGCCGAGAGCGTGCAGGTGGACCATGAACCGCAGAACATGGTCAACCGGGATAGGCCAGGTCTCTGGCAGTTGAAATTGAGCAGCAAATGCCCTGAAAGAATTAAATGCTTGTTGATACGCCTTACGCGTGCGTGGCGCTAGTGACAGGCCAATTGCCCGGTTCACCTCTCCTTGCCAATGGTCCATATCTCGTCCGGGAGTGGCGAGGGAAATTCCTCTGCATCCGGGGCCAAGGCACGGAACCGGGAGATCTGCAGGCGGGACAAAGCGTCAGCAATATCATTATTAATCCCTGGGACATGCCTGGCTCTGAACAAAACGTTGAGGCGCAGGCAGCGCAGCACAAAATGGCGCGCTAGGTCCATAACCCTGGGCGATTTGGAAGTCTGTGCATTAACAATGTGGACAACAGCAGCGTTGTCACACCAGAAATGCATGACCGAGTTGGCCCATTCCTCGCCCCATAGCATCAAAGCCCCTAGTATAGGAAAAAATTCAAGGTATGTGAGATCACGCAGGCGATCCGTGCCTGCCCAGGCCGGTGGCCACCCACCATAGGCCCACTTCCCATTGAAGTACATCCCATAACCCAGGGATCCTGAGGCATCAGACTGGATCTGAAAATTGGGGGATGCCAGGAGGTCAGACCTCCAAAATGAGACCCCATTGAACTCCCTCAGGAACTGTAACCAGACAAACATGTCTGCCCTGATACCCCGGGTAAGTCTAACTCTGTGGTGAGGCCTGGATAACCCTGCCATGGCGTCGCATAAGCGTCGAGCAAAAGCCCTGCCCGGAGCGACCACCCTGCAAGCGAAATTCAGGTGACCATGTAGCACCTGCAGTTCCCTCAGTGATGCCTTGCGCTTGGCCATCAACTCCGAGATAAGGGCCACTATCCTGGACACCTTATCCTCCGGTAACCTAGACGCCTGCGCTAACGTGTCAATCTCCACCCCCAGGAATACTAACTTGGTAGATGGGCCCTCGGTCTTTTCGGGCGCTAAAGGGACACCGAGTTCCTCCATTAGCGTCTGAAATGTGTTAAGGAGACGTGCGCACGTGTCCCAGCCCCGTTCAACCCGAATAAAAAGTCATCCAGGTAATGGGCTACAGACCGGGACCCTGACCTGCGGACGAAAGCCCACTCTAAGAAGGTACTAAAGCGCTCAAAGGCCGAGCATGATATGGAACAGCCAAAAGGCATGGCCTTATCAAAATAATATTCGCCCCGAAATTTGAAACCCAGCAACTCAAAGTCGCCCGGGTGCACCGGCAGGAGGCGAAAGGCCGACTTAATGTCGCACTTGGCCAGCAGGGCACCCGGGCCACACGAGCGCACCATGCGCAGCGCGTGGTCAAAAGACGTATACCTGACTGAACAAAGGTCATCAGGGATAGCGTCATTGACCGACCGGCCGGCTGGGTAGGATAAATGATGTATAAGGCGAAACTCGCCTAGAGACTTTTTGGGAACCAAACCTAGGGGCGACACCTTAAGGTTGGGGAACGGGGGTGAAGGGAAAGGGCCGGCGACCCTGCCCGCATCCAACTCCTTCCTGATACTGGCAGCAGCCACCTCCTCCCTCCCCTTGAGGGACAAAAGATTGGGGGCATCCTGAGGGGACCTATCACCCATGAAAGGGATGCGGAACCCGTACTTAAAGCCTTGAAGGAGATACTCCCCATCCTCCCCCTTCGGGTACACTGTGAGCCAACGCTCCAACATGTCCACCTTAATTGGGGAGGGGGCCTTTCGGTGAACCAGCTCCATCTGTGGCAGCCTTGCCAGCCCACTGTCCGCCCCTTCCTCTGCCCCGTGTCCCCCCAGGCCTGGGACAGGCAGAGGCTGCGTGGGGGCCCGAACATGTGGGACACTCATGCCGGTATTTGCAATTCTTCTTATTGCAGGAACCATTGGACGAGAAAGCCCAGCACAGCAGGCGGGCTGGAACCCCCTGCCCCGCCGCTTGGCGGGTAGCCTGTGCTGGGACAGCTCACTGGACCGCATGTCCGCAATGGTATCTGTCTCCTGGGACGGGGCGCGTGGGTGTCATGTACAGAAGCCAAAGCCTCTGGCATGGCTCGTCCCACCTCATCTCCGGGTGGAGTGGAATCCGCATACGGAATTCCTCGTCATAAGCAAGCCACGAAGGGCCCGGGAAATCAACCATTGCCCTGTATATGTTGTCCAAATATTGGACCATCGGAATAGCCAACTCCGGCCGCGCCCTCAGATACACTGCCATGTAAATTAAATAAGCCGGCAGCCAGTTGGCCCAGGTACGTGGCGGCTTACGACGGCGCGCCTGCTCCTTATCCTTCTCATCCAGTCCCTCCCTTTCCTCCTTGGTGGGCTCTCTATTCAGGAGTGAGAAGATCTCTACATACTCCCCCCGCCAAATCTTTTCTTTGGTTGTCTGTGCCACGTGGTCACCCAGTGGCAAGGAGTACCCCGCAGTTGGCAAGGCCGAAAAAGGCACCACAGACACCGGGAAAGGGGCCTGAGCTAACCCAGCCACCCCCAGTACATTCCCCGGATTGTGAGAAAAACTACCCACCCCAGTGCCCTGGGTGGCAGTTACCGTCGCCGAGTGGAGTGCCGGCTGCTGTGCCACCGCACCACCCGAGCGAGGCCAAGGCCATTGAAAAGCTCCCCCCATAGAAGGAATGTGTGTAGGTGTACTGGCTTGGACCGCATACTCACATGCTGCACCCCCGCGGGCCGCCCCCACCGGGGGTTCCGGCCCACTGGGGGCGTCGGAGCTCACGACCGACGTAGAGCTCATCATCGGGGCCTGACCTGCACTCGTATGCTGGCTGGGGAGCTGCGGGGCAGTGGCCGAAGCCACGCCACCCGCCTGAGGCAGCTCAACCCTGCCTGCCGCCTGTTGTTCTCCCGCCGACGGCGCCGCAAAAGGGACGCCAAAAGGAGCCCCAGCCTGGCTGGCCTTGAAGCTAAAGACGCTTCAAGGGCCGCAAGGCGGGCCAGTAATGCCTGCACGTCGATCTGGGGCCAAGGGCCGGCCGGCCCGCCAAGTCCGGGCGCGGGTACAGGTCCCTGTACCCCAGGACCCGAATAGGGCCATTGCCCAATACCGAAGCCCGGTAGGGTCGGTGCAGGAACCTGCCAAGGTGGGGGGCCACACCACCCACACAGGCTAGAAGGCCCAGGAGGAATAGAGGCAGGCCCAACAGGATGGGCAGAGGGAGTAGCGGTGTCCACCGCTCGCGGGCCGCGGGCCGAAGCCCCTGCCGCGCCCGCATTCTGGTCCCCCGCGTTCGGCCAAGGGGTGATAGACCCCATTCCGCCGGGGGCCTGGACAGGCGGCTGCTGGGGAGGTGCAGCTGTGGTCCTCCGACCCGGGTTGCGCCTCCTCACAGCTCGAGCCGCACTCGAAGCTGCCTTCTTCTTCAAAGGCATCTCAACGCAGGAGAGGGAAGCCGAAAAGAAGATTCGCCGCCAAAAGGCTTCCCGTAAGGAGCGACGGAGACACAGGGGAAAAACTTCTCCGCTCCGTCGCTGAGGTAAAATGGCAGCGCGGCTGCCTCGTGGCCACCCCTTTTATAAGGGAGCTGGCCACGCCCTAAACTACCCGGATTCTTCGTCCTGTGGGGGGGGGGCCCGCAAAGAGCGCGGCGGCCATTTTGGTGCCGCGCTTGCATTATTTTAATGGTTTGTTATAATACAAAACCAGTAAGTTTTAAAAATCTGGGACTTTAACAATATTTTTATTGAACTGGCCAGGACAATTTTCCCCAACCTTGAATCCGGGACAATCCTGGTTGTCCTGGATATATGGCAACCTTATTTGAGATAGGGTAACAAACATCGCCTCTCCCTTTCTCTGACAGGGCACCTGTTGGAGATCCTGAGGCATTGCATAGCTGATGGTTATTTACTAAATCATCATGGTGGTGACTATTATGTTCTTCTTCCACACCATTGCATTTGAGTTCATCATTAAAAGTGTCATAATAGAAATGCCGACATGTCACCAATCATGAAGCAGATGTAAGGTAACACCCACAGTGTCACTATAAATTGTTGGAAGGCATTCACTAGCGCAATCAGAGTAAAATACCAAATGTCTGCTACACATTCTCTGCCACTAAGCTATTATTCTTCTCAGCCACCTGCGGGAACTGTCTCTGTAATAAGTTTGAAGGAGGTTTGCCCACCTCTGGTTATCACTGGAATCTGGAACTGCAGGGGAAAGCCTATCTTTTTTCTCGCACAAGAAAATAGCCCAACTCCAATATGAAAACACTAGCATTTTGCCCAGGCCAGCTGGGCAGGTATAATGTGTGTGCTGTTGGTTGGGGTGGTTTTTCAGGGCACACACACACAACATAACCATACACGCAACACAACCACATGCACACACACAATATACACACACACACACACAACCACACACACACACAATACACACACAGCATACACAACACAACCATACACCCATTCAATACACACATACAACACATCCACACACACAACACATCCACACACAACACACATCCACACACACAACACAACCACACACACACACTAAACACACACAACACAACCACACACACACACAATACACACACTGTAGCTCTGTGGGGAGAGGAGGGGCTCTTCTCTATCCATCCGCAAGTTCTCAGGGAACTTAACGGTGAAATTGCTGATCTCCTAGCCAAAATATATAATATTTCCCTCAAATCAGGCTTTGTGCCTGATGCCTGGAAGGTAGTGAATGTAACACCAATTTTCAAAAAAAGGATCCAGAGGTGATCCAGGAAATTACCGACTGGTCAGTTTGACATGTGTCCCAGGTAAAGTGATGGAAACCATCCTAAAAAGATAGAATTAATAAGCACATAGAAGAGAAAGTGCTGCTAAAGGAGAGCAAACATGGCTTTTGCAAAGCCAAACCATGCCTCACTAATCTTTTGGAATTTTTTGAGAGTGTCAACAAGCATGTGGATAAGGGGGATCCAGTTGACATTGTTTATTTGGACTTTCAGAAGGCTTTTGACAAGGTCCCACACTAAAGGATCTTGAATAAACTTGCCATTCATGGAATAAAGGGACAGGTCTTGTCCTGGATCAGCAACTGACTAAGGGACAGGAAACAGAGGGTAGCACTAAATGGACACTTCTCCAAGTGGAGGGAAGTAAAGAGTGGGGTCCCCCAAGGTTCAGTACTGGGACCCCTGCTTTTCAACCTCTTCATAAATGATCTAGAAGTAGGAGTAAATAGCAAGGTAGCCAAATTTGCTGATGACACTAAATTATACAGGGTAGTGAAAACTGTGAGAGATTGTGAGGAGCTCCAGAGGGATCTCTTGACACTGGGGGAGTGGGCAAAACAGTGGCAAATCAGCTTCAACACTAGCAAGTGCAGAGTGATGCACGTTGGTGCAAAAAAAACAAACCACACCAATTACATTTATAAACGGATTGGGTCCGAACTCTCTGTGAACAACCAGGAAAGGGACCTTGGTGTCCTGGTGGACAGCTCAATGAAGATGTCAACCCAGTGTGCCTCAGCAGTGAAAAAAGCAAACTCAATGCTAGGGATCATTAGGAAGCGTATAGAAAATAAGTCAGCAAGTGTCATTTTGCCTCTTTATAAATTTATGGTGAGGCCCCATCTGGAATACTGTGTATAGTTCTGGTCGCCATACCTCCAGAAGGATATTATGGAGCTGGAAAAAATGCAGAGGAGGGCAACCAGAATGATTAGGGGACTGGAACACCTTCTTTACAATCTGAGGCTGCAACGGTTGGGCCTCTTCACTCTTGAACAACGGCATCTAAGAGGTGACCTGATTGAAGTTTATAAAATTGTGCACAGTGTGCACAAAGTAGATAAGGAAAAACTGTTTTCCCTATAGCACAACACTAGACCTAGGGGGCACTCCATGATACTTTTGGGTACTAGTTCTGAAACAAATAAGAGAAAGTACTTTCTCACCCAGAGTATCACTGGTCTATGGAACTCCCTGCCAGAAGAAGTGGTGACAGCTGTCAGTCTTGACAGTTTTAAGAAAGGATTAGACAAGTTAATGGAGGACAAGGGTATCAATGTCTATAATTATGGATACCTAAGGAAAACCACCGGGTTGAAGAGATAGGCAGGATATCTCTCAATGCTATTTCCACAGAATCCTAAATGAAGGCATCGGCTTGGGAATACCCTGAAGCAAATGGTGAGCCACTGTGTGAGACAGAATGCTGGACTGGATGGGCTGTGACCTGTTCCAGCAAGGTTGTTCTTATGTTCCTCCACACACCCCTGAAGCCTCAGTGAGCACACACACACACACACACACACACACACACACACACACACGGAGAGAGAGAGAGAGAGAGAGAGCAAAGCTGTGTGGGGGAGGAGGGGCTTTTCCTCCTCCCACCCCCCCAGCCCTCCACGTTTTGGGGGGAAACTGGGGTTGCATCCGCCTGCCATCTCTCCTCCCCATGACGTAGAGAGGCGATGGATGCAGGGTATACTTTTACTTTAGAAATGATTCCTTGAAAAAAGACAGTCAGTCTGAAAAGGTAATATACCGGATAGCTTCAGAAACATTAAATCTACAAAAATTAATTGACACAAGTTGAGCATAATAGACTTTTATGAACTATGTTTTGGCAACAGAGCCCTTTCTTTTGTATGTTACAGTTTTATGAACTCCTCATTTGAAAATATTGCTGTAGAATATTTTTTGTTATTGAAACCTGAAAATAAGGATATTTAGTTACTTCTTCATTTTATTACCCACATGGACTTTGAAAATAAAAAGTGTGAATTGTGAAGAAATTATGTGCTAAATAGTTTTTTTCACAAACAGTTTTTGCTCTTTCCTTCTCAAGTCAAACTGTGTGGCCCCGTTTTTTCCCTATTGTCTCTATTATTGTGCCTGACAAGTTTTTCAACCCACGAAACCTATAAAGTGGGAATTGCAGCTCAAGTTGATACTCTTCTGCATTCCCAAAATGATTCAAATCCCCCTGGAGTACCCCCACCCCTTCAATTTGAAACCTTTTCTTGTTGAACTACTGAGGGATATAAATATTTTCCCCACCACTGAAGATGTTGTTGTTTTTTAATTGATTACCTGTTCTGACTTGGACATTTCTTCTTCTTTTTTCCTTAGCTCTCCTGGGAAATATATGTCTGTTGCTTACATCTGTTCCCCTGTTCTCTGTGTGATCACAGAGTAAAATAATTCATTTGGTTGAATTTTATCAATGTCTGCCTCTTAGGATAGCAAATTATCCTGGCAATTTCTTTGAAATCCCACTGTCTCTTTCAGTGACCTCTCGTATACTTGGAAATATGGCTTATCTTAACCTCTGCTGTAATTTTCATTTCATTCCATTTTTTTCTATTTTATCCAGTTGTTATGCTTGCCACTACATTATGTAACCTTTCTAAGCTTCCCTATCCCACCCATAAACACTAATGTGTATACCTTGAGTATCAATTTGAGGAGTGTCTACAATGTCTCCTCTGCTTTTCTATGAAGGTAGTAACAAAAGTGTAAAAGTAATAATGAGAAGGCATGCATTATTCAGCAATTTAATACTTTTCTACTTTCTACCAGGTTTTATCTGTTATTGCTTTTTTTGCTGAATTTATGCAAAACTTAACATGTTTTATGCTGTACTCAAAGGACCTGAACTATTGTGCCAAAAATAAATGTCTTAAAATGTTAGGCATGGGTAGCTTCATAGTGCCTAAAGGTTTGTTATTTATGAACCTCCTAAAGCCATCTATCAATATACTAAGTAACTCTCAAGAAACCATTCAGTGTTCAAAAACTTGCTTGACCCATATGTCCATATGAGTCCAGCACATGTGAATGTACTCAGAGCCCAATCAGGATCACATTAAGTTATCAGAATAAGCTTGATTCAACAAGATATTGACTCCAGCCAATATCAAAATGGGGAGCTGTTTTTATTAACACCTTGAGATAACTATAATTTGTTTGTGATACATTTAAAAACTAGTATTCTCCTTTCCTGAGAAGCAGAACAAGCAAAGCACACTAAAAATAACATGTTTCATTGCACTAAAAGGAAGTATGCTACTGGTAGCATGGTAACTTATATCACATTATTTCTGTGTTCTGCCTCGTATTTTTTAAAATAAAACATATACAGTAAAACCACAGGTTACGACGGAGGTCCATTCCAACAGCCTCCATTGTAACCTGAAAAAATTGTAAACCAAAACATCCATAGGGATGCATTGAAAAATAAAATTATGTCCTGAGTTGATCATTGTAAACTAAATAAAATACATATAAAATTTGTAATCCAGGACAGCATTTCCATAGGATTTGCCATTGTAAACCACAGCAAACTTAAACCAAGGTGGTTGTAACCCAGGGTTTTACTGTGTTTCATGGGATGAGCAATGATAATATTTCTAGTGATACTGACAAATTTCTACAAATGTGGATAAGCCAATATCTGCAACATCTCTTTTCTACACAGGTGTGTGAAAATAATTTTTGCATGTACTTTTCATTTCCCCAAATCCTAAGAATTTTTCACCTGCAGTTCTCTTGCATATTGTGATAACAACGATCAGGTGAGCAAAGCAGTTCTTCAAGCTTATTATATTTGATATATAAATATTTATCAAATAAACAAATCTGTTTTAATCTGACCTTTAGCAACAGAAGCTCTGTATAATTTCCCAAGAAAAATGCACCCCCCTGGAATCCTCTGACTTTCTAGCCTTGGTGAGAATGTTGTCTTTGGGAAACAGAAAATTCAGTAGATTTTCATGTCCAGCTTTTCTTTCAGTAATCATCACATTGTATATGAACTTTATAAACAGACTTTCCTAAGAGCCATTTGTACATGGCACTGACAAAAATGAATCACACAAAGGTGTGCAGGTTATGACTACTGAATGGTCTAATCACACTAAAGATTAGTAGGAAATGTCTCCCTTAGTAAAAAGTTCTTCATTTGTATTGGTTTTGCCAGATTCAAAATCAAATCAAAGATCAAATAATTTACAATGTATAGGCAAAGCACACATTATCTTGCAGAAAATGTTGGATTTAACCACCCATCGGGGGTCATTTATTTTTAGTGGTTCACAAAATACTGTATTCTTCTTTGATTAAGCATGTGTGAAACAAGGGTTGGTGTATTTCTTGGGTTTCCTGTATAAGGAGAGCAGACTTCAGACTGTAGTGAATCATTGTAGGAAAAAAGCTAATTACAGTACCTTGTGAACCATGCAGAGACTGCACTGAGCACTTTCTTTATTCATGTCAGAAGCACCACCAGCATATAATAACATAAAAAGCTAAAATTATCAAATCTGAAACAAAATACAGTGAACCCCTGGCAGAAAACTCACATCAGGAAAAGAAATCTATAGGAAATGATGGTCAGCTTCAAGAGAAAAAAATGCTATATGGACAGGTTTTCTGGGGTTTTTCCGACAGTTGACTAAGCTGTGGTTGCTCCCAGTGCTTGGCAGCTATGGCAAATGCATTTGCACCATTTTTCCAGCTTTTTGCCACTTTTCAGCAGCTTAGAAGGGCAGGATGGTGATAAGGAGGAAAACAGCTGACTGGTGGGTCATTACCAGATCTGGTCACTAGATGGCACAAAGCGCAGTTTCCCATTGGAATGCATTGAAAACCAATTTAATGTTCCCAAGTTCAAAATCCAAATAAAACATTTCTTTTCTTTTCAAAATTCATTATAAAATGCATTTTGGCATTTTTCGCTGCATTTATACATAGTTTTAAACAGATAAAATACTTTTTGTTATTTTTTTCCTGAGCTCTGGAATGTAATATTTGGTTTGCAATGCATTCCTATGGGAAACCGCACTTCACTTTAAGGAAAAATCGCTATAAGGAAAACCCCATGGAACGGATTAATTCCTTAAAGCAGGTGTTCGCTTTAGAATTAAAAAGGCTGGATGACATCCACCCAATATTAGGCCACCTCAACAGCATTTTCACTTGCCAACATAAGATCCTCCTCAGTGCACATTGAGGGGCATTGTGAGCATTGTATCATATGGGAGATAGTTTGTTCTTCTCTGCATTCACACTTTCTCAGATTAGCCCTTGATCTTCCTATCCTGGCACACAGTCTATTTAAAAGCTTTCTATACCGGCCATAGTTGTTCTTGTCCAGGCAGTATTCATGTGGTTCTGTCCAGTTATCTGGTAACTCCTTGCTTGCCTTCCATAGTTCTAAGGTGGACTGTGGGGGTTTAGTGTTCCAGAAATAACGAACAGCAGCCAGCATTATGGGCCAAACACGTAACTTTATTTCAGGGTTAAGAACACACTTTTAATTGCACCACAGCAACTTATATACAGGTGCAGAAAGATACATTTTGGCGGGCTTTAACAGGATTGGTTGAAGGAGAGTGGGTTGATTAAGGACTTGATCTCAATCGCGCTTCTCGGAGTAAAATGGCACGAACCGCAATCTCGCGTTACTTAGAAACTGAGAACATTAAATGGTGGAACAATTTCATTCAATACACAACACCCAGGATAGCACAAAACCTTTAAGCCATTGTGGGGGACCACAGTATCTTTTTGGCCACACTGATGCCTGGTCAGATGGCTGAGCCCTAGCGCTCTCTGAGGAATGTAATGGTTGCTCTGCAACGGATGGTTTGCTAGGACTAATAGCATGTCGGGAGCAATTGCCCATTTCTGAATTAGACCTAGTGAGGGGAGAAGCCAACTCAAAGTCCCATTTTGTAATTGATGGAGCAGGGAAATGCTCAAACTCAAACCCAGAATTTGAAAGGGAAAAACCAAACTGAAAGTCCCTCTGATGACCATGAGTGGAGGGTGACTCAACACATACTTCCCCATTTTGGGTGTGAGTAGGGGTATACTCAAACACTGGAGGATGCGGGCTCCAGGGGAGCAATCATAACCCTGTTTTTCGCCTGGATGAGTAGGGGAATACTTTGGGGGGGGGGGGGGAAACTCTGATCCTGTAACTCAAGAGAAGAATTATCTGGCACCTGTGAGTCCCTCCAAAGAAACAAAGATTCTTGCTTAGAATTAGGTGGGGCTAAGCCCTCTTTGTCTCCCCCTTGAGATAAGCGGGTGGGGAAGGACCCTAGCATAGAATCATGGTGAACCTCGTTGGCTCTGGGCACCCCAAACTCAAAACTATTCTCCTGTTCTCCCAGTTTTTGTCCTGTTACCCTATGTCTGATTTGGTCAGCGTGTTGCCGCCAAAGTAGGCCATTTTCCAGTTTAACCCAGTAGGAGACTGGTCCTGTTTGCTCTATGACAGTACCTGGAACCGAAGCTGGCCCTTTTGCAAAATAATTCCAGCAATGCACAGGGTCCCCTACCACAAAACTTTTTCTCTGCCCAATTCCTATATTAACCCCCCTATCCTCCACCCTGGAAGGATCCAACCTATCCATCAAAATGGTTGGCTTTCTGTGCATGAGAATGTCAGCTGGAGACAAACCTGAGGCCAGAGAAGTAACCCAATAGGTTAAAAGGAATTGACAGATCTGTAGTTCAATGTCTCCCGGCCCCATTCAACATAAAGCTTCCTTAGTTGTACGGACCTGTTGTTCAACCTGACCATTGGTGGCAGGGTGAAACGGGGCAGAAGTAACATGTCAGATGGCGTTTCTCTTGAGAAATGGCTGAAACTCGACAGACATAAAAGTAGTGGCATTGTCAGAAACAAGCACATCCGGCAGGCCGATACAGCTGAAAAGCCTGCATAGCTGTTTAATAGTCACAGCTGATGTGGTACTAGGAACAGGGATTACCTCTAGCCACTTTGATAATGAATCAACCACTAGAAACAATAAGGTGCCTCGAAACGGACCGGCGAAATCCACATGGATTCGTGACCACGGTCCGCAAGCTGTTAATAATATTTACCAATGTTATCTGCTCATCATCAATTCTTCTATTGGTTATCAAATATCTCCCCTTAGGATCAGAGACACTCTTTGTTATTATGAAACCCAACCTGTTCGAAATAAAGGTTGCTACGCCTCTTGATTTAGATGTACCATACACCTTTTCATAAATCTTAGTCCAACCTAAAAAAAAATCTTATTCATCTCTGCAGATTTCTGATGAGTTTCCTGCAAAAAAAAAACACACACACCAAAAAACAAAAATAAAAACCAATATCTGTTTTTTTTCTTTTCTAAGAGCCACTTCTATTCTTCTCTTCTTCACCTGACAGCTGGTATGTTTCACACTCCAAGTCAATACCTTCACACCTCTCATTCTTTATCTATATCCTTCTTATTAATATGACACCCGCAATCCCCCTTTGGCATGAAAGTTTCAAAAATTAAACCCATTATCCCCATAAAAGTGTACATAAAACTATCATGAAAAAAAGAAAAAGAAAAAAGAATAGACTTTAAAAAAATAAACATAACAACTTAATAACAAGAGCCGCGCTGAAAGATCTTCTCTGGCTCACCACTCATAGCCTGATCAAGACTGCTTCACCAAACCCATCCGTTCAGCCCAATCTGTCCGCTCGTCCGCTCATCTCAGTTTCTCTCACTCTCAATCCCATTCCAGCTTCCCAGTCGCCCAACAAAAAAACACACTCGTGTCTCTCGTCTCTCATTTCTCCACCCAGACCAAGAAAAACAGAGGGGGAAAGTTTCTCAAAATTGGACTCCAAAAAGTTCATTAAAGTAAGCCCACTCATCTCGGTCTCACCCTCTTGTGGCTGAAGCCATCTGCTGATCGGCGCCTGACCACCCACCAGTCACTCTCCAGGATCTTTTCAGTCTTTATGGGGGGAAAACCCCTCACATTCAGTGCAACAAAAACAATAAAGACAAAAACATAAAATTCAATCTTCTTTAACAGCCATCACGTTATAAAATCCACCTTATGTGGCTCCCCTTTTCACAGCAAAATGAAAAATCTGCACTCAGATCACCATCTTGGAACGCCACGCCCCCCCCCCCTACTCACTCTTTCTGAGCAGCACTTTCTTGAAATAATTTTGGTGGAGGAATGCCAGCTAACTAATGCACTTTTTGTGTTGGAGTTAGTTTTAAACATCCTGTGACCAATCTCACTGTTTCGTTTAAGGCCGCATCCACCTGTTTTTCATGTTTTGATCTATACCACACTGGTCTAGCATACTCTCTTACAGAGTAACATAAAGCTAGCACAGAAGTTCTTAATGTGTGTGTTTGGGCACCCTATCTTGTGCTTGTTATTTTGCTTAGAATATAGTTCCTGGCAAAAACCTTCTGTTTGGTATTAAGGCAGTGGGTCTTGAAAGTGAGAGTTTGATCCAGAGTAACTCCCAGATATTTGGGGGTGATGCAGTGTTTGAACCTGGTGTCATTCCAAGTCACCTGCAAGTTTCTTGATGCCTCATGGTTTTTCAAATGAAAATCACAGAGTTGATTTTTTAGGCAGTTTGGCTTCAATTGGTTATCCCTATAATATATAGCCATTAAGTTCAAAGACTCAGTTTTTTTCTCAACAGCCTCAAAGGTTGTGCACTGTATGGCAATTGCCAGGTTGTCAGCATAGAGGAAGCTCCTAGTGGCTTCCATCAATGGTTTATCATTAGAGAATATGTGAGGGCTAGCACACTGCCCTCCATGAGGCCATTTCTTTGACTTCTGCATAGGCTGTGTTCTCCTTGGAAATTGACAAAAAATCTGCGGTTTTCCAATAAACAGCTTATGATTTGTGTGAATTTAAAATCTTTTGTGATGTGGAAGACTTTTTTCAGCAAGACTGCATGGTTGACTGTGTCATAAGCTGCAGTGAGATCTATAAACTGTATGCCTGTGATTTCCTCCAGTTCAAAACCAGCTTCTATATACTGTGCTACATTAAGAATTTGTGCTGTACAATCTTTGTGAGGTCTAAAACCAGCTTGTTGACAATCCCGGCTACCAGACCCATTTTGCCAAACATGTCTTCAATTCTTTCCTAAATGGTAGCAACTGGGCCTGGAGGCATAGTTCTACTGGGAGGAGGTTCCATAGTGTGGGGGCTACGACCAAGAAGGCCCTTTTCCTTGTGTTGGAGAGGCGAGCCTCCCCAACAGATGGAACCTTTAGTAAGTCAACACTTTCATGTGTTAGACTTTGGCTATAGGAAGTCCTACATTCTCAAAGGATAGATTCCCTAGAGCATTTCTGGACAGCATCAATAAACTTATCATATGATGTGGGGTCTGGATCAATATCTACCATTCTCCCATCCAAGGACACTGAAAACTTGAGTCAGTCAGCCATTTAAAAATTGTACCTTCTACAATATGCCACAACTTGTGGTTGGACAGTGGCTGTAATCTCACACAGAATGGGGTGGTGTTGGGTATTTGGTATTGGCTCCCCTAATGACTTTAAGCATTGATGTGCTACATTCTATCTTATGAAAATGAGGTCTCTCCATCTGCCACTGCTAAAAGATGCTGGTAGCTTACTAACATGAATAAGTGACAGTTGATATGATTCTGTTCATTCTGCAAAAGCTTCTCCACTTTCATTGTTGTCTTCATAACCCCACAAGTTGAAGTGGCTATTAAAGTCACCTATTATGAACCTTACAGGTTTATTCCAAAAATTTGGTGGTTCAGCAAAGGAAATTTTTTATAGCTGGTGGTTTATACACATATGCCACTGTGCAGTCACTGAGCTCAGTTGTAATTATTTCAACATTGTTTCCCTCTGTTACTGCTCTAGACAGAATTTGAAGATCTGTTCTGGCAAACACTGCACTTTTGTATTGCCAATGGCATCTTTTGCGATTAATCATATTCTAGGAACTTTAGAGTGATGTTGGTTTCCTTCAATGTTGACTCATATCACTGAGCTCTATGGGGCAGTATACAAGTGGATTGATATGTATTTTTAAAAATGTTTCCATATTCACTGCTGAACACAACAGTCAGATGTGTTCTTCTTCCTCCTCCTCTTCCACTTCTGCATATGTGTCTAGGCCAGATGTGAAATTGTCAAACTGAAACCACCTTTGGGAAGTTCATCCCATAATTCCTCTTACCTGACCTAGTGTGAAAAAGATTAGCTGACAGAAGGTAGCCATTGCCCGGTTGTATAAGCCTAACAGTGGTTCAAAAAAAAAAATATCACAATTTTTTAGTAGGCTCTTTCTGCTTATCATCATCATCATTTTTTCATCATTTTATTATTTGTACCCCATTTATCCCATATACTGTACTGCTATACTATAGATATACTATCGGCCTCCGACCCAAACCCCCTGAGGGGGACTGGCAGTTGGATAATGTTGTAAAGGAGGCATCTAAGAAGGGAAGCCTGGTTGTAATGGGGGACTAAAATTACCCTCACATAGACTGGATGAACTGTTGTTCGGCACATGATACAGAGATAAAGTTCCTAGATATGCTCAATGATTCTTCCCTGGGACAGATGGTTGAAGAACCAACTAGAGGTACAAGAATCTATGACTTGATCATGAGTAATACTCAGGATCTGGTGCAAGATGTTAATAGGACTGTTCCAACAGGGAACAGTGACGACAATTCAATTATGTTTAACTTGATCATAGACTGCAAATCACAGATAAAATCTAACACAGAGACCTTAAATTTTCAAAAAGGAAATTTCCCAAAGATGAGGAATCTAGTAAAAAAGAAGCTGAAAGGGAAAATTGAGAGAGTCCAAACACTCCAAGAGGCATGGAGGCTGATTAAAAAACAATAACAGAGGCCCAATTGGAATGCATACCCAAATGGAAAAAGGGCATTGCAAGGTCCAAGAGAATTCCGATGTGGCTTACAGGAGCTGTTCGGGAAGCAATCGAAAGCAAGAAAAGCTTATTTAGAAGATGGGAGACTTGTCCGAATGGGGACAGCAGGCAGAAACATAAATTCTGGCAGAACAAATGCAAGGCAACAATCAGGAAAGGAAAGCAAGACTTTGAGGAGCGTATAGCTAAAAACACTCAGAGAAATAACAAAGACTTATTAAAGTACATTAGAAGTAAGAACCCAACTAGGAAGGCCATTGGACCATTAGACGACAATGGAAGGCAAGGGGTTATTAAAGAGGAAACAGAGATTGCAGAGAGGCTCAATGAATTCTTTGCTTCAGTATTCACTGCAGAAGACAAAGACCACATGCCCAAAACATAGCCTATCTTCATAGGGAGGGAAATCGAAGAATTAAGCCAGATAGAAATAACCAGGGAAGAGATCCATGCATGTCTTGTTAAATTAAATGCTAACAAATCACCAGGACCAGATGGCATCCATCCACAAGTTCTCAGGGAACTTAAAGATAAAATTGCTGATCTCCAAGCCAAAATATATAATCTTTTCCTCAAATCAGGCTTTGTGCCTGTTGACTGGAAGGTAGTGAATGTAACACCAATTTTCAAAAAAGGATCCACGGGTGATCCAGGAAATTATCGACCGATCAGTTTGAAATGTGTCCCAGGTAAAGTGATAGAAACTATCCTAAAAGATAGAAATAATAGGCACATTGAAGAGAAGGCGATGCTGAAGGAGAGTCAACATGGGTTTTTGCAAGGGCAAAACATGCCTCACTAATCTGTTGGAATTTTTTGAGAGTGTCAACAAGCATGTGGATAAGGGGGATCCAGTTGGCATTGTTTATCTGGACTTTCAGAAGGCTTTTGACAAGGTCCCGCACCAAAGGCACTTGAATAAACTTGCCATTCATGGAATAAAGGGACAGGTCTTGTCTTGGATCAGCAACTGGCTAAGGGACAGGAAACAGAGGGTAGCACTAAATGGACACTTCTCCAAATGGAGGGAAGTAAAGAGTGGGGTCCCCCAAGGTTCAGTACTGGGACCCCTGCTTTTCAACCTCTTCATAAATGATCTAGAAGTAGGAGGAAATAGCAAGGTAGTCAAATTTGCTGACAACACTAATTTATACAGGTAGTGAAAACTGTGAGATTGTGAGGAGCTTCAGAGGGATCTCTTGACACTGGGGGACTGGGCAAAACAGTGGCAAATGAGCTTCAACACTATTAAGTGCAGAGTGATGCATGTTGGGGCAAAAGACCCCAATTACATTTATAAACGGATGGGGTCTGAACTTTCTGCGACAAACCAGGAAAGGGACCTTGCTGTCCTGGTGGACAGCTCAATGAAGGTGTCAACCCAGTGTGCCTCAGCAGTGAAAAAAGCAAACTCAATGCTAGGGATCATTAGGAAGCGTATAGAAAATAAGTCAGCAAGTGTCATTTTGACTCTTTATAAATCTATGGTGAGGCCCCATCTGGAATACTGTGTACAGTTCTGGTTGCCATGCCTCCAGAAGGATATTATGGAGCTGGAAAAAGTGCAGAAGAGGGCAACCAAAATGATTAGGGGACTGGAACACCTTCTTTACCATCTGAGGCTGCAACGGTTGGGTCTCTTCACTCTTGAACGACAGCTTCTAAGAGGTGACCTGATTGAAGTTTATAAAATCATGCACAGTGTGGACAAAGTAGATAAGGAAAAACTGTTTTCCCTATCGCACAACACTAGAACTAGGGAGCACTCCATGATACTTTTGGGTACTAGTTCTGAAACAAATAAGAAAAAGTACTTTTTCACCCAGATTATCACTGCTCTATGGAACTCCCTGGCAGAAGAAGTGGTGGCAGCTGTCAGTCTTGACAGCTTTAAGAAAGGATTAGACAAGTTCATGGAGGACAAGGGTATCAATGGCTATAATTTTGGATACCTAAGGACAATCTCCGGGTTGGAGAGATAGGCAGGATATCTCTCAATGCCTGATCCCTCCATGGCTTTTACTGTCCTCTTTCTCTGTCTGCTCAGCCAGGTGGGCCCCACAATGGTGATGGTGCATGGCCCACCAAGCCTTGCTGGTCTGTCCTAGTGTGCGGCCCAGAGACAATGCCACCAAAGGAACCTGTGGTGATGCCAGCAGCCACAGTTCAGTGGGCGCCTGTGGCGCCTGTGGCAGTGGCACCACTGCACCTTCAGAGACCACAGCTCCATTCCCCCACCGCACAGCTGGTCATGCTGTTTCTGCATTTTTTTCACACTTGAACACGGCAATATGGGTTTTTTCCCTGCCTAAGGCACCATGGGTGGTCATAGTTCCTGCCCTTTCCCCCTTTTTGTGGGGCACACACCCCAAAACAGGACACTGGATCCCCGCAGTGACAGTCCAGCATGCCCAAGGCACCTGTGTGCAAGTTACAGCATGCTAGGTTCAGGGGTGTCAATTTGTATTCAGCACATACAACGTGACATCTATCTATCTATCTTTATCTATATCTATCTATCTATATCTATATCTATCTATCTATATATGTATAGAGATAGATAGATAGATAAATAGATAGATTGATAGATAGATAACAACTAAAAAAATGTAAACTTTACAAATCCTCAAGAGTGATTACTTCCATGAAATATACCAAAATGTAGCACACAAAATACAACCACCATCTTGATTTTAAAAAGAAGCAATTGTGATCCACACACCCATAGTTAAACTAAAACTATGATTGCCAGCTGTAAGAAATCCGAAAATCTGATTCCTGCTATCAGGGGATTTGTTCCACTCCTTAAGACCCCATTACCTCCTTGGGAAGCCAGCTTAAGACCTTTCCAGAGATAGAGAAATCCATGCTAACTTTCCAATTCCTGGTTGATTCTGCTTCCCCGCCAAACAAAACAGGTAAGACAGGAAGCCTAGCAGAAGCCTTCCAATTTAAGGTAACTGAAAATTCTTCTGTGCTTCTAAACAATGACGAGTCTTCCTTAAAAAGTCAAAGCTTTAATATAAAAAGAAATTTAAAAGACAAGAATACAAAATTAGTAAAACATTTAAAATAAAAAGTAACAATTTTCTATTTTTTCTTTTCTCCTAGTTAGAACAGAAGAACTGATGCAGGCGCGTGTTGGTATATCGGACAATTGGGCTTTGTCCCACCCCGCCCTCACCTCTGGTGCCCTGGGTCACCAATATTAATGTATGGGTTTCCCCCCGGCACCCCCACCACGCCCTGTCCAGCACCTTCTCATGGTGCCCTGCACACCCCTGAACTTAGTAAAGCCTTAGCTAAATATAAACTTTGTCTAAGTGACTCCATTCTGCATATCAAAGTATACACTTCAACCTCAACTTCTACCTAACTCTACCATTGCCTTGCTAGAAGAATGAAGAGTAAAAATTGAAGAGTAACAATCCCCATCTTCCACTATTCCAACCTTCCACAGTTCACATGTTCATCAATAATGTCAATTCCCATGCTCAAAGATTGTTTATGGTCGGCAATGAGGAAATAATTCACTCTGTGGTGCCACTGAAGTGCTTCCTCCCCTCATCCATCCTTCGTCTTTCTTATCATCCACCTGGGGGCTTAGCAGACCCCGGCATCTTTGTATCCACATTCCAGTTGATTATCCCTTTCTGGGGAATAAAGGGGGAGGAACAAAGCAGGAACCATTTTCAATCTTTAAAATTTGTTGCCTTCTTCTGAGGACATTACACCAACCTTTCTGTAGTCTTGTTGTATTTATTTTCTACCTTATTTCATTTCCACACTAGGTGAATAGCTCAGTGGTGTAGGTAACTGGCTGTGTTTGGGAGTTCAATTCTCCACTGTGCCGCCAGGAAGCAGAGCTAACTTGCATAGTGAAGGGCAAGTTGCAAATTCTCAGGGCACCATGTCTGTGTAATCTGTTCCCAAGTGAATAGTGTAACATAAATAAGAATTGACTTGACAGCATGATGATGATGATGATGATGATGATGATGATGATGATGATGATGATGATGATGATGAAGATGAAGATGAAGATGATGATGATTCATACTGAAACATTCATGTCATGACTTTTTCTTTTCTTTTATGTTTTTGTTCCTTTTTCTTTTCTGGGATTATAATACTATGGTAATGGGCTGCTTTTTATTACTTACATTTAAGTTGATGTGGGTTTGTTCTTTCTTTCTTTCATTCATTCCTGCCTTTCATTTCATTGGGGAATAAGATACAAATAAAATAAATAAAATAACACAAACATGAGTGTCTTGCATTTCCTTATTTCAAAACCAGAAGGGAGGACATTTTGAATGAATTTTAACAGTAGAGTAGATATAGCTCTCATGAGAGGTATTTGGACCTCTGGACTTTAACTATCTAGCCTAAAAAAAAACACCAAAGAAACAAAGTCCAAGTAATTGGCACCAGTCAGAAAAATTAAAGTTCTATTTTCAAGGAAGATTCCTGGGAATTCTACATCTGCTTGGTTGAATGCATGACAAGGGACTCTGCACAAAGTTGTATATATATAGAGGGTCCTTCCATACCTGAGAACTCAGTGAGAGCTGAATCCTATATGAAGCATCTGTGCATTTTCAGCTGTAGTTGTAGGCCTTTCACCTATCCAGCAAAACAGAAATAAATTTGAGATATGTGCAGAATGCCCACTTTACATTTTCTTTATTCTTTGATTGTACACATGAGTGCTATACCTGTACCTATAAAGTAAGCATAGGAACTTTAATTATATATGCATACGGGGACATTTCACTTTTCAAAATTAACCATTAATGTTAGGAAAGCATTCAGAGTCCCAAATCACCTCTTTCTCTTTCATGGTGAAGAATCCTCTTTTGAACCTTAGTTGGCCCTGTATTTCTTTTGGTCACTTCTAATTTCTCATAATGGAGTCTCTGACACTTTATGATGAGCCTTCCCAGGGTTTTCTAGGTAGAAATGGTTAACCATTCTCTTCTTCTGGGGGTGATGTGAGGTGGGCATCCTAGGACTATGCAGCTTGTTCATGGTTACACAGGCTGGCTCTTTCCCCAGGAGAAACAATGAGTAATTGAACTCTAGCTCTGCAGTTAGATATCTAAACCACTGGAGCCACAAATATTGACATATCAGAGAAGAAATAAAGCAAAAATAAATAAATAAATAAATAAATAAAATAAGCAAGTTGTGTTACCTTAAAAGACTAATTGATATATTTTAATATGAGGTTTTATGGATCAAGTCCACTTCCTAGAATCCTAGCATCACAGAACAATTGAGTTGGAAGGATCCTAGAAGGAATCCAGTCAAACCCCTGCTCAGTGAAGGAATCCAAATAAAACAGATCTGGCAGACCTAAGAGTGAAACCTTGTGGCAATAATTTATATGTGGCCCCATAAGGATAAAGATACAGAAGAATAATGGTTGGTTAATCCAGGTGAAGCAAATACAGTTAATGTATCAGTTAATCTTTAAGGTGGCACAACATTTTTGTCTTATTTATTTATTTCCTTTTTTTTTTTTTTGCTTCTTATTTGATATGATTACACAGACCAACATGGCTATCACTTCAAAAATATTGGGACATTTGCTTCATGAGCATGTAAAAGGACGTCAGCTTGGATATTTCACTCTGCTATGATGCTTGGCAACATTTGCATCAGAGTGTGCCTCTGGGTGTCCTTGTTCCTCTGTTTTATTTTTCTTTAGATCTCTTTCTCTTTCGCTGTATGACTTTCTCTTGTACTTTTGCCATATCCCTTTTTTGAGGTACCTTTATGCTTTTCCCCCTAAAGTTCTTTATACAGTATTATAAGTATATCTATTCATTCCCTTGGATTTTCTTCTTTTTGGCTGTATTTTCTGTGTTTTGTGTGTGTGTGTGTGTGTGTGTGCTATTGTGAATTAAGCACTTTAGAAATAAAAAAAAGAGTCAATCTTCTTTCCAACACCAAAGAGCCAAATATTACCAGCTAGGAAGATGTCATTGTTCTTACAGTTATGATGTGTTTAAATAGAAGGCCACCAATGTCAGAGAGAAAATGCCCCTGTGACACTGTAGAAATTGAAACCATAGAACATTTTCTCTGCACTGCTCTTTTTAAAGAGACTTGTTCCACAAGTATCCTGGCTGGCCAAACAAGCATATACTTGTACACCCACTGACTGCTATCTGATGAAATCCCCACCTTCACCCTCAACAGTGTAAGACCAGAACAACAATCCTGGCAGGTCCTTCAACTAAACAAACCATAGGTTTAGTAATAGTTGTAACACTATTAATATTAAATACTAATTTTACTACTCCTTATCTGTGAGCAGAAACATTCCTTTTTAAAATATATTTTAAGTACCCTAATTTTGACTTCTTGATATAATTTTAGTACACTCATTTTCACTTCTGTCCTTTTTACTATACTATACTGGTCTTGGACTGTAATAAAGACTGGTTGAAATAGAAGGCCTGTATGTCATACACCTTTGAGAGTCTCTGATTGAGGCCAAACAATATCATGGTCAATCAGGTAGTTTCATCTTTTGTCATGGAATTGTCTTTTCTTCCTTGGTCACAGCAGTTATTCACTACTATGGAAAGTGCAAAGGAATGCAGGATTATCACTGGAGCTGTGACTACATTTGCCCTTCATGATCTGGTTGAGGGTACAGGCCAGATTTTATTCCTGTTCAGCACACCCAGATATATTTAAACCCATTTTGTCCCATAGAGCTCACCAATAGTCATTATGAACAGAGCTAATTCTATACTACAGTTTTACTCTTTCATCCACAGAGTTCTGCTACTTGTTGCAATGATTACAGAAGTGTGATATAACCTTCTGGGCTGAATTTTGCAAGGAAGAGCATTGTTGATGCAGTGGTTAAACTGCTGTCCTGCAGCCAAAACACTGTGAGTTTGATCCTGATGGGGATCAAGGTTAACTCATCCTTCCATCCTTCTGAGGTCAGTAAAATGAGTACCCAGCATGTTGAGGGCAAAATGCTAAATACCTTGTGAACTGCCAGGAGAGTGCACTAAGCTCTATGAGGAGGCACAGAAGTGTAATTGCTATTGCTATTGTTTGAAAATATTTTCCCAGCAGTCTTCAAAATAATGCAAAAAATATTCCATAAATGTTTAACTGGTATATTTTCCATAAGCTATTTGATTGCCAGTAGCTAGATGATTACCTATTAATAACCATACATTTTGATTACCTGTGGAAACAGAAGTTTTGCAAGTGAATATAGCTGAGAAAACCATCCAAGGCAGCAGCAATAATAAAACTCATAATTGCAGCTGACTCTCAGACAATCTTCCAGTATACATATTCTAAAGCTGGAGTTCTCAACCTTTTTAGGCCAGGGGCTGGGTCACACTCCCTCAGACGGCTTTGGGGGCCGGATGGCCATTTTGCCCTTCCTCCATCACATGGCACTTCCTGATTTGGTGGTGGTGATGGTGGGCCACATGAAATGGTGCCATGGGCTGCATCCGACCCATGGGCCACAGATTGAGAATCCCTGTTCTAAAGCTAAAGTAGTCATTCATGTGCAACAATTGTAGTTCTGTGTGTTGTTGTTCCCAGTAAGAGAAAATATGTTTGTATCCTAAAATGCACCTTAAGCGCCTGAGTAAAGGCAGAATTAAGTGGCAAAGAAATATTGTTTATACTGGAGGAATTATTTCAGTGATACTCCTCAGGCCATTTTGTTATTCCTATTTACTGTCTCTGGCTGATGCCACTTTCCAACTCAGCTACAAGTAAACCTCACTAACAAAGCAGATATCTGGATTGGTCATGGTTGGTAAGTAATTGGGACTAACCCAAATAATAAGTACTAGGTTTTCCTTCTGAATTTACACAAGGTTTTGATGCAGCAGACTTTTTAATCAAAACTATTACCCCATGATTAAGTAGGGAAGGGGAGAATCACATTTCCTGTGGAGGCAATTTGGCATTTGATAGGTGTTGGCATTTGATTCATGTAAAGATCTATTCTCAATCAGCCAGCCTCATTAGCAGCAGTTTATATTCTCAGATCTTTTGAGGTAGTCCAGGAAGTCCAGCTTCATTAGGCTTTTTGTAGGGAGAAACAGAGAGACAGAGAGAAAGCACACTGCAGTCCTTGGCTGGTCAAACGCTACTGAAGCCTTTTTTTTATTCAGGCAGAGAGCCTCAGAAACGAAACTTAGGCAAGCATTGTATAGCAGAAACGAAACTTAGCAGAGACAAAGCTGAGTGCTTACAGCCAATCAGAAGTGTCAGAACCCAAAGAAAGAGAGATAAGGAGCGCTGTCTCTCAGTGAGCAAAGAGGCTTATGTTTACAAAATGTGTCAGAGACAGGCAAGACAGAAACCAGATGCATTCCTACATGTCCTCCTTTTTCATTTAAATTTGAGAGAGGGACGGCTAATCATACCCCTGCATGTCATCATACTCCATAACTACTCCTCCATATACATCATCACTGTCCTCCTGGACATCGTACCCCTCCTGACTCATGGTACTTTGTTCCGGAGGATGATACCTCATTGAATACAATTGCCGTCGTGCAAAACTCGATGTCTCCCTTCTACGCAATGGACATGTGTTACACATAGAAATAAGATTAGGAATACAAGTAATGCAAAAATACAAAGGTATAAAGCAGATAATAATAATAAACCCACAAAAGAAAACTTGTCTAAGGACAGATAAATCAGGCAACCAAGAAGTCACCCAATCAAAGAGATTAACATCAGTGCGTACATTGTTCGTAATGCTCTCCTGTAAATTCTGAAGTTCTTTCTCAATAGTATTATTCAGATCCTGGAATTTTACCCGACATCCCTGGTTCCCGACCAGTTTACAAAATCCTCCGGATTTTGCTAACAGGTAATCTATGGCCAGTCTGTAAGGTAAAATAACCCAATGCTGCACATTGATATTGTCCTGGATGGAAATTCGTGGCAACTCCATTAAAAAAGAACCACATGTTAGGATCCTTGATTTGCCATCCATTGCAAATTGAACCACTATCTATAGCAGAATAATCAGGAGTAAACATAGGAAATACATCATATATATCTTCAATAGTAGTGTTAAACAAGGTATAATTAAGCTTATAAGAACTGTTATAACTACCCCATAGCCAAAAATAATCATAGAGTACTGAAACCTCTTCCAGGTGCTTCTGGAGGTACCTTGAGAAATGCAGTTTCATAAGACAATACATAACATAAGCAAAGACAGGTCTTTCTCCTGCAAAAGAATAAGCAAAACATTTAAGCATAAACAAGACATGAACATTTTTTTTTCTTACAAGAAGGAGGCCTGGTTGCATTTTAGAAGGCATTCTCACTTCCCCAATCACATGAGTAAGGCATTAAACTTCTTCTTCTCCCACTAGATGTAAAGTGAAAGAGGCATTCAATAACTTATAATCAGCATAGCATGGTAACTCAAATACAGTACAAATCTCATTAGCATGAGCAGGTAGACAATTTCTTAAAAAGGCTGTCAGGTTTTATAATTCTTCTTTAAAGTCCACACAAACTTTTGTTCTTTTTAGTCCAATTAAAATGTCCAAATTAAAAGTCCAAAACTTGATTGAAGCTCTCTGAAACACTATCTCTCCAGCACATTTCTTGGCATGGCAAGTTGAAATTAAGCCATAAATTAAGTCTCACTGACTTCACAAGACAATCCCACACAACCCCCCTTTTTTCAGCTTTTCAGGCAAACACACATTCCTTCATGCTCCGGCCACACCCAGGCCGAAGAGGTGTGAAGGCACAAAGACTTCTCCAGAAGTTGCAAGTAATTTTCACACAGAAGAAAATCACAGGGAAGTCCAAGTTGCTTTCCCTGCAATCCTGATGCTTGAAACTTGGGACAGATCACTCTGGATCTCTTTGTTTGAAAGTTGGGCAGTTCAAAATCAGCCAAAAACGGTATGTCTTCTTCCTCCTTGTATTTTTGCCACAGCCTGCTGTCCATACAGGCAAGATTAACCCCCCTCTTTCTCTGGATTTCTTTCATCTCCAGCATATGATTCTCAACCTTATGACAACCTGCATCTGTTAGTTTGTACTTGCACACCTTTTTTGTCTTGGGTTTTGTGCGTTCCTCCTTTGGGCCATCCTTCCATTTCTGCAGGATCTTCCTGCCCAAACGTGAGGTATCAAATTTACTACTCAGCTTCTCCTGCTTTTGTGATGAGGGTTGATTCACGGGGGGGGGGGGCTGAGATCCCCTATGCTGCTCTTTGAAACACAGTCCTTGCTTCCTGCCACTCTGCATGCATTAACAACTTCAATCTGTGATGAGTTCCCCACCATTTGTTCCCCATCAGCCGGCACTAGTATTTCAGCAGTCTCATTTGCCAGCGGCTCTCTGTTCACTGGATATACATCAACAGGTTCCATATCCAGCACAGCTGTAGTTAACGCAGCAGAGAACAGGTCTTTTGTAGGGCTAAAAGGACTTGATTGTTGCAAGGCAGGATCTAATGTCCCATCTCCATTTCCACCTCCACCCCCATCAGGAGGCTGTTGTTTCTCATATGATGGAAGAGCAGTTGCCATGGCCCCCCCTTTATCTGGAGGCAAAAGCTGTGGGAGGGGGCGGCCATCAAGTCTTTGAGACAATAAAATATTTTTTGGAGTAAGTCTCTGAAGGCAGTCCCTAACTCCCTCCCATGTAAATAATATTGATCTAGAAATTCCATTATGCTTCTGCATTTCTCTCCCGATCTGTTTCCACTGTTTTAAGTCCAGACCTTCATATTTAAACCAAGGACAGATTCGTTCTATAACTTTAACCAGCTGCTGTATCTCTTTATCATCAGCCTTTCACCCATTCTCATGCAAAAGATCTGAGATATCTTTACAAAGTTCCTGCATTTGCGAAGAAAGCAAACACCCCATGATAAAAAAATATATATTTTTCTTTTCCACTTACCCTATATGGGACCCAAAGTTGACTTTGGATGAATTTTCGAGCTCGATTTATGACCTTCCCGGTCGGGGTAAATGAGACCTTGTCCCCGGTCGCCAATTATGGGGTGTTAATTAGATGCTAAATGCTGAAGCAGCTTTCACAGAGAGTCCTTTGAAGTTCATTCAATCGCCTCATCACGGAGCACCAGTTGTTGGGATTTGATTCATGTAAAGATCTATTCTCAATCAGCCAGCCTCATTAGCAGCAGTTTATATTCTCAGATCTTTTGAGGTACTTATGAGTCCAGGAAGTCCAGCTTCATTAGGCTTTTTGTAGGGAGAAACAGAGAGACAGAGAGAAAGCACACTGCAGTCCTTGGCTGGTCAAACGCTACTGAAGCCTTTTTTTTATTCAGGCAGAGAGCCTCAGAAACGAAACTTAGGCAAGCATTGTATAGCAGAAACGAAACTTAGCAGAGACAAAGCTGAGTGCTTACAGCCAATCAGAAGTGTCAGAACCCAAAGAAAGAGAGATAAGGAGCGCTGTCTCTCAGTGAGCAAAGAGGCTTATGTTTACAAAATGTGTCAGAGACAGGCAAGACAGAAACCAGATGCATTCCTACAGATAGGAAGAAAAGCTCCCTTAGGCTTCCAGAAACTGTAGCCTGCCTAATAGTTAAGCTGTTTTTTTCTTAACTATTAACTCTTTCAGTACTTGATAACCACATTGGAGAGGATTTATTTTCCCACTTCAGTTAACTAGACAGGGAAGGCATTACTGCAGGCACAGAAAGGTTTAAGTCCTTCATACTCCTAAGAAGCTACCTTCTCCTAAGACTTTGTGCCATTTGACTCAGTACAACATGCATCAGCTGGTAGCAGTTCTCCAAGATTTTGGACAGGTACTTACTATCTCAGCTCTGCCCAATAATAGCAATACTGTACATACAAACCAAATGATCTGCCTTGAGTTACAGCATGTTTAACTGTTTTCGGCACTCCATCCCTTGCCAGCATAAACACTGTTGGAAGTGACTGCCTCAACAAACTTTGAATATTCTTAGCAATAACAATAGCAATGACACATATACATGACTGATGTGCTGCAAAATTGTTTACTACCCCCACCATGGGTGTGGCTAACTCTGTGGGTGTGGCTAACTCTGTGGGCCATGTCCACTTGGCCTCCCTATGCCATGACCAGGGGTAGGGAGGTGGGCATGGCCAGCCAAGAGGGTGTGGCCTGGGGAAATTTCTGCTACCCGTGCCCGGGCACCTGTGGGCACCTGGAGCAGCTCAACACTGATATACATTCCCATTGATGAATTGATATCCTAGTGGACTGTGAATGAGCCTTCTCTGAGCCTCCAAATCAAAGTAAGACCCAGAAGGGTTCCCAATGTGTCAGGTAAGCTGTATGGAATGTGGATTGTAGCGAGAATGCTGGCAACTGCTGCACTGCCTGACCCCCTTCATGACCACCAAAACTGAGCCTCCCTGACCCCATTTTGGCGCATGGCTGCCATAGTATTTACTGTAGATTGTTAGTGATGGTTGTGGTCCTATTTAGCTGGATTCACCTTGTATCCACTTGTATCCAGCCAGCTCAGAAGAAGTCTCAGCCCCATCAAAAGATTCCCTGTTCCACAGGGTCCCATCTATGATATCAAAAGTGCTCCTAAAATCTCAGAGCACAAGATGCTGCTGACCTATACGCCCAATAAAACTCCTCATGGCAAGCCCAATAAGAATGATTGCATGGACTCTCTTTTGGTGGTTAGACTTGCAAGACCAAGTGGGAGAAGATGAGCTGGCAGGAGAACAAATATATGCTGAAACCTTGGAGAGAAACAACAAGACAGAATAACTCATAATAGCCTAGAGTGGTCTCCCTGCCAGTTTAAAGCAGCTTCAAAGTTGCTCATTCTTCCATAGGGTGCCCAGGAAAAGGAGGAGCAGAACATCTATGTCTCAGGTCTGGGATGCATGAAATGTAAAAAGTTTCTCCTTCCCATTCTTCGTAGACACATACAAAAGCTTGTTAAACTGTGTGCAGAATATTTTTAAGCCTGCCGCTTTATATTAAATGTTTTGATCTCAAAGGGGAAAACAGACTTATAGTATTTATTTGAAAGTCATCTCCTGAACCAAATTTTTACATTATGTACATTTTTCTAATATTTTCCTACATTATTAAACAAAAGAATGAGGATTTGGAAGATACAGTTTTAAAAGGAGTTTTAATTTTGGGAAGCACCAGATTCTTTCTCCAACATATTTTAACACTGAGGCTTTTAAGAATACATTTATGTGAGCTTTAGGAACTGTTTGTTGACATTGCTTGTAAATGAGTCTATTATTGTTGCATGGCTGCTGACAATTTGATGTGTAACATATTTCTCATTCAGTCACTGAGCTAGAAATTGTACAGTATTAATATTTACCAAACATAGTAAAGCTATTAAAAATTGGATGCCAAATTATAAAATATCAACAACACTGCAGACCATAAAACTGGTGCTGGTTTATCAGAGGAAAGAATTTTCACCTTTGTGGCTATTTTAGAAATATAAATATATTCAGAGACATGTCCTCAAATAGCTGATATGGCTCCTGGCTGAGGGATTCTTATAGTAACTTTTCAAAGTTATTTTTGAACGTACCTATGTATCTTGGAACCCCCCCTTTTTTTTTTGTTCAACTAGCAATGGCACTAAAGTTCAAAACTGAAGGACATCTTGACTCTCAATGGCTATTACAAAACAGTCCAAGTCACCATGGCTTATTTTACTCCAGTTTGAGGGTTTATTTTACTCCAGTTTGAGGGTTTATTTTACTCCAGTTTGAGGGTTTATTTTACTCCAGTTTGAGGGTTTATTTTACTCCAGTTTGAGGGCTAGAGACATGTTTTTCAGCTTAAAGATCAGTAAAGTAGAAGAGGAGACAAAATAAGTCAACACAGATGACAAAATCATCTAGAAGGAGGAAATTATAATTATACAGGCTGGACTACCTGACATTTCTTCTACCCACTTTGTCAGTTGTTCATTCTTGCTTTTCTTTTTTAAAGCTGCTGACGGTATCATGGTAAGCCATAGTATTCTGGTCATCATCATTTTTCTTCTTTCAGAAAGCTACCAAGGAAAACACTTTTAGAAGTAAAGAAAGTACACTAGGGATTTGCATCAAAACTATGTCCACCCAAGCCATTTCTGGGTTCAAATAATGACACCCAAGCATACAAAATTATACAATAGAATAGCTGTTTCAAACCACCTTCCCCACTAAGCAAGCCCAGCCTGCAATGTGTTCATTGTGGTGCCATCATTCCTGGGAACCACAGTTGTCTTTTCCCCTCCATAATGTCCTTCCTCAGATAATGGATGACATTCTTCAATAATTGCGTGAATACTGTAACATGGTCCTCATGACAATATATGCAAGTGCACTAATGGTTCTCTTGAACCACTTGGTCTTCAGCCACATAGACCCCAGTGCCAACTCTGACCTAGAAAATAAAGGGCAGAATTTAGCAAAATCTGTTCCTCACTGATTTATCATTTTCTGCTTGTCAACCACCATCTGCAATAGTTGTGGTGGTTTCCTGACTGGACCAGCAAAACATTGGCTGCTTGGCAATCATAAAATTGTTCAGTTCGAAACTATCTTGCTATTTCTTTAAACACTCGTGCTGGATCCATGCTTGAAAATTTTGAAGGAAGCACCAGGAATTGCTTTAACATGTTGAATTAGCTAATCCCATGGAGTAAGAATATTATGAATTCTCTCATCCTAAAGGGGAAAGGGTGTTATGATACATTCAAATTACTCTATCAAAAATTGACCAGGGCTGTGGGTTTATTCATTTGCTTTTTGCTTTTATGAAAGCAGAAAGACCCAAACTTTCTTCCATCAGCAATAAGGTTGCCATAATTCTCTCCCACAAAACTGGGACAGCCACGTGATGTCTTTGTGTTCTTCAAACTGTGCATGAGCACCCCCAATTTACACCACAAACTGGCTCTTGTTCCCTCCATGTTGTCATTTTGTTGTTACATGCCATCAAGTTGCCTCTGAGTTATGGCAACCCTCCCCCTTTCCACCATCCTCAGATCAGGCTGGGGGAGAAGGCAGGTCAAAGCACTGGGCAGCTCTGAGGGAGCTTCTCCCCGTCACCTGGGAGGAAAGAAGGGGGGATCATCAGGGATCCCTGGCTTCCTTTAACCCATCAGATTCCCACCACCATCCTTGGTCCCACGCTGCTTTCGGTTTTCCACAAGCTGGGCTCCTCTCTCTGCTGAACTTAATAACTAGAAGGTTGGCAGGTCAACACCTTATCAGCAATAGGCAAAACAAGCAGCCCTACCTGAGAGCTGGTACTTTCAGCTTCAAGCTGGGATATTCCTGAAGGGAATCCATTCGGGGAAACTCAGACACCAGCCTGGGACTTGTCTCCCTCTCTGGATCAGAGCCATGGATCCAAAGTCATTCCTAGCTCAGCTCCTCGGTGGCAACAGAAGGAAAGAAGGAGAATCCCCAGGGGCATCCCAAGTTTCGCCGATCAATGGGAAGGCAAAGGAGGTCAAGCAGGAGGCACTGCCACTCCTTCTCCCACTTCAGCGGGGACACTCTGGGAGGAAGCGGAGAGCCAAGGTGGGCAAGTCATGGCTCCAGACATGATAAGTAAATGCCCTGTGTGAAGCCCTGCTACAAAGTCCTTGCAGGGCTGCTTCAAATCACCTTCACACCTTTTCCTCTCTCTCGAGAGCTGTGAGAAAGGGAAAGGCTCAGAAAGAGAGGAGAGACAAGCCAGACAAAAATCTGGGACTTTGGCAAGATTTTTATTGAACTGGGTGGGACAAGGATCCCAACCTTAAATCCAGGATAATCCCAGTTTTCTGGGACATATGGCAACCCTAATGAGCAACAACATTCACCCTGTCCCCAATTTTGCATTTGAAAAACTGATGCCTCATGTTAAAAACATTGCAGTTTGGACAAAACCCAAGGTATTTTGTGAAGTACTAGTCGCCCTCCCCACAACATTTAGATATAGTGAATGCCTCTCTGTGGGAGGGGGTGTTTCCATCAGCTTTTAAGCATGTGCTGGTACGCCCGCTCCTGAAAAAGCCATCGCTCGACCCTACAGTTATTTCTAATTTTAGACCAATTTCCAACCTTCCCTTTGTGGGGAAGGTTTTGGAAAAAGCAGGGGCTCAGCAGCTCCAGGGGGTGCTGGATAATACAGTCAGGATTCAGGCCCAGTTATGGTACTGAGACGGCATTGGTCTCACTCTTGGATGATCTCTGGCGGGAATGGGATGGGGGTAATCCTTCTGTTCTCACTCTTCTTGACCTCTAAGCGGCTTTCAATACCATCAACCACAGTAACCTTCTGGGCCGGCTCTGAGGATTGGGAGCCCAGGGCACTGTGTTGTCCTGGTTTTCCTCATTTCTGAGGGACCGGACTCAGTCGGTGTCTTTAGAGAGCAGGCTGTCCAGACCTAGGTTGCTCCCTTGTGGGATACCTCAGGGCTTAGTACTCTCGCCTCTACTGTTTAACATCTACATGAAACTGCTGGGTGAGATCATTCATTCTCAACTGTACATCTTGGCTGTTGGGGACCCAAGTGTGGCAGTCAAAGTCCTAACCAGGTGTCTGGAGGCTGTTCGGGTCTGGATGGGGGACAACGGGCTTCAGCTGAATCCTGGCAAGACTGAGTGGCTGTGGGTTCGGGGCCCCGTGTTTTCCCGGGAGCTACCATCTTTGGTTCTGGATGGGGCTTTGCTGCCTCAGACAGATCCGGTGCATAATTTGGGGGTCCTCCTGGACTCGCAGCTGCTGCTCGATGAGTAGGTGGCGGTTGTGGCCAGGAGGGCCTTTGCACAGCTTCATGTTATTCACCAATTACTCCCGCTCCTGGACCCCTTACTCATGATCACGCATGCTCTGGTCACCTCCAGATTGGATTATTGTAATACGCTCTACATGGGGCTGCCCCTGATAAACATTTGGAGGCTTCAGCTGGTCCAGAATGTGGCTGACTGGACGGTGATGGGGTGCGGACATTATGTCCGTGCGTTGCCACTGCTTCGGGAGTTGCACTGGTTGCCAGTGTGCCTCCGGGTGCAATTCAAGGTGCTGGTTTTGATCTTTAAACCCCTTCATGGCATTGGACCAGGGTACTTAAGAGACCGCGTCACCCCAAGGTACTCAGCCCATCCTACGAAGGCAGACAGGAGGGGCTCAGTGCTGGTCCCATCAGCAAAAGAAGTACATCTCACTGGGACCAGGAAGAAAGCCTTCTCCGTGTCTGCCCCAGCCCTGTGGAACCTCTTACTACCTGAATTACATCTCCAATCTGAATTATCCCCCTTTAAAAGAATGCTGAAGACCTGTCTATTCCAGCGGGTGTGGGGCACGTGTGGCTCCTCTACCCAACCATGCTGGCTGGTCTAGCCTGTGTGAGGGATTCTTATTCTTATTGTCCTGGTACTCCTGTTTTTTAATAATTTTATTAAGCTTTTTCAAATATACATGAAAACATCAAAGAAGAAACACAATAAAACATACCTCACATAAATGATTAATAAACAAAAAATATCACAAGAAAATAGAAGAAAGAGAAATGTTACTTATAACATTAACATATCCGAGTTAAATCAAAATAAAAGAATAACATCAGATTATAAACCCACTTATGGAAAGTAGTGAGATCTTAAACATTTGTCACATTCAATTGCTGGTTAAATATTATCTTTTAAAAAAAAGAATAGTCTAAAGAATGAAGAAAACTAATCTCTTAATCATTATCTAACCATTTGTAATAACTCCATCTCACCATGCTCTAAGGTCTCTTTCTCAACTTAGAATACATAAGATCAAACAATAATAATCACCCAGTGATATAATACATTGCAAAAGAGGGTTGCATCCTGTCTCAACAAAAATCAATGTTTCCAGAAATTAAATTGTTCCGGTACTCCATTCTCCATTTTTAAAAATGAATATTCCACATATAGTTTCCAAATTTTCCAAAATTTATTTTCTTTAACTATTCCTTTCTTTTCATTTAGTTCCCACATCAATTTGTCATTCAGGGCTAGCTGCCATATTTCCTTAAACCAGTCTTCCAATTTTAATTTCATCGGATCCTTCCACTTTCTTGCTATACACTGTCTTCCCGTAGACATAAAAATCGCTACCAGTTCTTGCTCATCCTTATCTAATTTTAAATCCTCTAAGTCTGTAAGCATAGCAGCACCTATTCCAATCTTAATTCTATTTCCCATCATTCCAACTATCTCTTTCTCGATCTCTTTCCAAAAATCTCTGATCTCTTTAAAATTCCACCACATAGAATTATAGGTTCCAACACTTTTATTACATCTCCAACACATATTATTTTTTGTCCTGTCAATCTGATTCAATCTCACTGGGGTAAAATACCATCTCCATAACATTTTGTAATTATGTTCCTTAACTCTAGTAGACAATGTCCTCATTATCCTTCATTTCCATAGAGGTCGCCATTTTAATTCTGATATTTTTATATTTAAGTCCTCTTCCCAAATTGTTCTCAATGTCTCTTGTTGGTTGCGGTCTATATTTAAAATCTTATAAATTTTGGCCACTAACCCATTTAACCCTATATCACCTTGTCTTATTTTAAATAATAGCTCTTCAAATTCTGTCCTAGCCCTTCCCAGACTTGGTCCTTTTAAATATTTTTTATTCCAATTGTTTACCCTTACCACTTGTAGCCAATTTAATCTCATTTGATCCTATATTTCAACTTTTTCTCCTCATGCGAATCCAATGACTCAACAGACACGCATCATTTTCTGGCAACACTGATCTTAGCTCCCCATTTATTTTTATCGGAAAACTTTTTATGTCTTCGATTTCTATTAATGGAGATATTTCATGAGCTAATTTCCCCTTCATCTTCTTCCATACCTCCCACATTGACTTTAACATTCTATTTTTATATTAAGTCTACCTAATTATTTATCTAAAAAAACTGCTTTACCAATTTGCTCAAGATCTTCCATTTCCAAGTCCTCCCAAATCACCTTTCTCTTCATCAAAATCTGAACTATGTTTCTAATTTGAAATGCCATTAAGTAATTTTTAAGATTGGGAATTCCAGTCCTCCTTCTTTTTGTGATATATACCACTCCGTTTTAATAATTCTAGCTTTTTCCCCACCATTACAAAACCTATTTAACAGATCTTGAAATTCCTTGATCTCTCTATCCTTAAGATGGATTGGTAAAGATTCAAACAAAAAAATAATTTTTCGTAACTTCATCTTACAAAGAGCCACTCTACTAAACCATGTCAGGCTCAATTTATTAAATTGTATAATCTGATCTTTAATCACCTTGAATTGTCTGTCATGGTTTAATTTTTTAAGATTTTCCAATGTATTTGTTATGATAATTCCCAGGTATTTTAAATTATCTTTAATCTGTATTTTATATTTCCACAATATTTCTTGTTCATCTTTGCTCACATTACATGTTTTCATTTCTGATTTCTTCCAGTTTAATTTTAATCCGACCTTTTAAATGGTCTTGAATCCTTTCCAATGCCTTCTCTGGATGTTTCATAATAACTAAGGTATCATCTGCATATAAACTTATTTTATTTCCTCCCAATCCCATAATATTGTTATCTCTTCTAATAACCTCTGCTAACAGTTCCATGGATATTATAAATAAAATTGGTGATATCGGACATCCCTGCCTTGTTCCTGCTTCTAATTTAATATTCTCGGTATAAACATCATTTATTCTAACCTTTGCCAATCCTTGCTGATATAATTGTTCTATGACATTCCAAAACTTTGTCCCAAAACCAAAAGAAATAATTATCTCTTTTATTGTTATCCATTGAAGAGAGTCAAAAGCCTTAAAAATATCAAGTGATAGCATTCCTATCTTCTCTTTCCTATTTATAGTAATATCTAGCAAATCAACAACTCTCTTAGTTAAATCCACCATGTGTCTACCCTTTAAAAAGCCTGCTTGGTCTTTATTTATATACCCTATTTTTTGGACCATAAAATGCATTTTTCTCCCCCAAAAGTGGGGAGAAAATGAGGGTGCGTCTTACTGGTCTTCGGTCAGCTGTGGTTGATGTAAAAGGATATTTTACAAGAGCCGCAGCTGGCCAAAGACCTCTACTACCACCTCTCAGCTGTTCTGGGGCAGGGGAAAGAAAAACATATGAAAAACAAGTGGCCACTAGAGGGCAAAAATCGCAATTTCCCATTTAAATGCATTGAAAATAAATTTATTGTATTCAAAAGTTTTCTGTTTGTATGTTCCCAATGCATTTAAGTGGAAAACCAAACCTGTGTTTAAAAAGAAAGGGTTTCATTTACCTTGCTTAATGCCTTTGTCTCTACTCCACATGGACAACATGGAGGGGGGAAACATGCTTCCTGGTTGAAAGGAGAGCAATAGGCTAGGGTAGAGTATCACTTCCTTCCTCAGTGCAATTGGCCTGCCTGTCCATTTCCCATGCAGCGCCACCGCTGGTTGGTGATGCAAAATACATCACTAAATATTCTTTTTTTGTTTTCCTGCTCTGAAAAGTCTTATGGTCAGGTGTGTCTTATGGTCCAAATAATATGGTAACTTCCGATAATGCCATTCATCCTATTTGCTAATATATTTGTAAAAAAAATGCATCTTGATTTATTAAAGATATTGGCCTAAAGGATTCAACCCTTTCTGGGTCTTTCCCTGGTTTAGGTATCAAAACAATTATGGATCTAGTCCATGAAGTTGGAATTGGCTCTCCTTCCAATATGAAGTTAAACAACTTTTTTAATCTTGGGGTAACTATGTCTTCAAATTCCTTATAGAACTCGGAAGAAAGTCCATCCTCACCTAGTGATTTATCCAATTTCAAATTAGAAATAACCTCTTTAATCTCTTTTTCAGAGATTAAATCTTCCATTTTATCTTTGTGTCCCTGCAACAGCCTTTGATTTATATATTTCTCCAGGAAGTCTCTTAGTTTCCCCACATTTATCTCTTTTTTGGAATACAACTCCTGATAAAACTCCATACTATCTCTATTTTGTCCTTAATTCGATGACATCTAACACCTCCCTTTGAAATCAAGGTTCCAATCTCTGTTTTTTCTCTTTTTTCCTTAGCCGATCTTGCCAATAACTTTGATTTTTTATTGCTATATTCAAAATATTCCCTTTTTAAAGATATTAAATTCCTTTTTGCCTTTTCGATATCTTTCCCTACCATTTCTTTTTTTAATTCCTGCATTGTTTCAAATATTTCCTTATTCCCCGTCCTCATATGTTCCTCTTGTAAATGCTTTAATTCCTTTTCCATATCTTCCTGTTTTACCTTAAACTGTCTATAGTTGAAATTGGACATCTTAATACTCTCACCTCTAATAATCGCTTTCATGGTATCCCAGACTATATTATAACTTACTTCACCATTATCGTTAAACTTCCAACTTTCTTCCCAATTTCCGAAAATCTGTTCCTTACTCTTAGGGTCTTTATATAGATAAGTATCATATCTCTAGGGTTTTCTCATCTTCTTCTCTCCTTCTAATTTTAATTTCAGTACCACTTTTGTGGTCTTTAAAGACCCACCACATCCATCTCTTCCAAATTTCTCATTAGATTATCTGACACAAATATATAATCTATTCTTGAATATGTGTTATGCACCTGAGAAAAAAGGTATAAATCCTTTCAAATCCACGCAACTCCCTCCAAGTATCTTTAAGTCCTAGTGCTGATATCCATCTATCTAATGTCTGTGTCTTTGTCATTTTATTACATCTAGCAGTGTTTGTGCAATCAATAGTTTACCTAATTAAGTTAAAATCCCCACCTATAACCAACTTTGCACATCTTTCCATGACTAGAATATCATAAACTTTGTCTATAAAAAAAATTCTTGATTTTCATTTGGGGCTTATATATTTATGCCAATGTTATCTGCTCATCATCAATTCTTCCATTAGTTATCAAGTATCTCCCCTTGGGATCAGAGATACTCTTTGTTATTATGAAACCCAACCTGTTCAAAATAAAGGTAGCTACCCCTCTTGATTTAGATGTACCATACACCTTTTCATATATCTTAGTCCAACCTAAAAAGATCTTGTTCACCTCCACAGATTTCTGATAAGTTTCCTGGAAGAAAACAATATCTGGTTTTTCTTTTCTAAGAGCCGCTTCTATTCTCCTCTTCACCTGACAGCCTGTACCTTTGACATTTCAAGTCAATACCTTCACATCTCTCATTCTTTACCTATATCCTTCTTATTAATATGACATCCGCAATCTCCCTTTGGCGTGGAAGTGTCAAAAATTAAACCATTATCCCCACTTTAGTTAATGTTGTTGTTATTACTGTTGTAATTGGAACAGACGGGGTTGGAATAATGGTTGTTATATCTGTTTTGACTGGTGTTTCTACTGGTATAACTATTTAAGCCTGAGCTTTCTTTTGTTGTTGCTGTTACTGTAATATTTTCCTTATTCTCTCTTGCTCTTCTGCATCTTTAACCTCCTGTCGTAATGTCTTCTTCATCTGTTTATCCACTTCTTCTGCCCAAACAAGTCTTTGGTAACTCCTATCTGAGGACGTTTCTCTATCTCTTAGCCAGCCCACAATTTTTTCCTTCTCTTTTCCTCTTCCTTGTTGCCTCATCCACTTAAATTTGCCCTTCCAAATACAATTCATAAACCACTCATAAATCAATCAATATTAAGGCCTTTCTGGTCCAGAATGCATCAGCCCGGACGGTGATGGGGTGCGGATGTTATGCCCGTGCATTGCCATTGCTTCGGGAGTTGCACTGGTTGCCAGTGTGCCTCCGGGTGCAATTCAAGGTGCTGGTTTTGACCTTTAAACCCTTTCATGGCATGGGACCAGGGTACTTAAGAGACCACATCACTCCAAGGTACTCAGCCCATCCTACGAAGGCTGACAGGAGGGGCTCAGCGCTGGTCCCACCAGCAAAAGAAGTACATCTCACTGGGACCAGGAAGAGAGCCTTCTCTGTGTCTGCCCCAGCCCTATGGAACCTCTTACCACCTGAATTATCCTATCTGAATTAACTACAATCTGAATTATACCCCTTTAGAAGAATGCTGAAGACCTGGCTATGCCAGCGGGTGTGGGGCATGTGCAGTTGGTCTAGCCTGTATGAGGGATTCTTATTCTTATTGTCCTGGTACTCCTGTTTTAGGTGGAGGGAGGGGGAGTAGTAATTTCAGGTGTTTTAACTTGGTTTTTAGCTGGTATTTTTTAGATAGCTGTTTTTAGTCGCTAATGTTTTAATTGGTGTTTACATTGTATTTCTTTTTCTTGTTGTTTAGCAGCCATGAGTGGTGCTTGCACCAGGAGGGCAGGGTACAAATAAGCAAATAAACAAATAAATATGCTCTGCAACACTCAATGTTTTTAAGTGCAAAAGTGTCATGGCCTGGCACCAGTGCAGCTCAACAGCTGGGCAGAGCTGCAGTGGGGAAAGGGGAGATTCCTCTTACTTCAGGCCTTGGAGCAGGATCGTCATCACCAGTCCGGGGTCAGTAGCCATTTGAGTCTTGTCAGGGTTACCAGGGTCTTCCAGGAAATGTAGTCAGGGCCAGTCAGAGGTCTAGAGTTCAGTACATCAAGTCAGGAAGCTAAGAGCATGGTGTCGGGTCCACAAGTTTGACAAGATGGTCTGACAAAGGGCCTGCTGGCACACCTCTCTCCTTTTAAGAGGAGTCAGACCCCACACCTGAGGGTCTGTTCATGAGCCATGGCCAGGCTTTCCTCCTTCTCAGCTGAATCTGATGCCTCAGTTCATTCCTGTAATGAGTAGGTGTGCCAGCCTGCTCCCGAGTAGTCTGCCTGCTGGCACCCAGCCCATCTGTCAAGTTCCACCATTCTGGCCTGGTTTGGCCCTGCTGGGCCAGCTCTGGGGTGACAGCTGGCTGTGGTGCCTGGGCCAGATCCATCTCTTCTGACTCGGCCTCCTGAACTGAGCTGGGTACGTCCTGGGGACTGGCAATGGGTCCCCCTTGGGCTCAGAGTCCCAGTCGGAGCCAGCAGCAGGCAGCTGGGCCAGATGGATGTCCTCCTCCTCCTTGCACCCAGGACCCCAGGCCACAACAAAAAGATGCCCCCCCAATAATTAAGATAAATTTGTAATTATTTTTCAATAAGCAAATATTTATGACCCTGTCATGAGGCAATAGGTAAAGGAATTGTTGTGAACACTGGGGGGGGGGGGGTGTTTCACTGGTGAAAGCCTAATTTGTTCCCTTACCTGCCTCTGAGCAGGCAGAAAGTAGAACTTCATGCAAAACTGAGGTTCACCACAAAAACTGCTCTCTAGCAGTGACTGAGGAGAAGTGGGGGACTACCAGTGGGTTATTGTTCTTGAGTCCTATTCTCTCCAATCTGACAGGAGACTGATTGGAAGAAGTGATAGACACTTTGGATCTCATCAAGTTTTTGGATGACCTACAAAAAGGTATTTTTAAAATGGAAAATACATTAGAGATTTTGACTTTTATCACCTTATGACATGCATATATATGTGTATGTGTGTGTCTGTGTGTCTCTGTGTCTGTGTGTGTAGAAGATCAGGGTCAGTGTCGCGTCAGGCCCTTATAAGCATTAGTCGAGGCAATGATGAACAGAACAGCAACTAGAGTTTATTTAACAGTCTTTTCAGGTTATGCTTACAAGGCATTCTGGACAAAGAGATGGCTATAAAATCCCATGACATCAGTCCCTCCGGAGTCTGCCGTAGAAGAGGCAAGGACTGAGCTACACTAGAAGTGGTAGCATGTGGAGACCCAGGCATAGTACGTTACTGGCTACCTGTGCGGAATGGATAGTATAGATCCAGTCCAGCCCCACCCTTGTTTACTCGTGGGGCTTATATAGTGTCTCCCCGGTGGTGGCTCCTTGATACAAAGTAGTGACCCACCGGACAACCATAACTAACCAATTATAACAGGGTATATACATAATTAACCAATGAGGAACAGGATCCAAAACTGTAATCAATCACGGGGCTTGGATTAGCATAATGAGCACGCCCTGGACAGGGGGGGTTTCGCGCCAACTTTGGCTCCTATTTTGGATGGCGGAAAACCGCCATTATCTTTTTGCAAGGTGCTGCCCGTGCAACTTGAAATCATGCCTTAATACACAACAGTCAGTTTGTTTGTATCTTTCAGGCACTTCCCACTCCAGCTACCAAACAGCTTCAGACTAGTTAGATATGAATTGTTTTCATATCATGGTCAAAGGTTCAGTAGGTTATACATGCCCACATAATAATGAAATCATATTGCATTAACTGCAATGATCAGAATAATAATTATCCAGTCAGACAAGAATCTGAAAATGATCATAATATATTAGTCCACAAAGCAGGCAAAATTAGAACCTTTTTGAAGAATTATGTTATTATTGTGAAATGCTGAGCTATGCTAACACGCTAATGTAGTAAGTAGTAACTGATGGGGTTTGTAAGCTGCAGAACATTTGAATTAAACCTTTCACCTCTAAACTACATAGAATAACTTTAACTGACATTAAATCTAAGACTTCTAAGCAGCATTTGTTGCAACTTCTACTATATATATTTATTGAATTCATGAATACAGTGGAACCCTGGATTACGACAGGACCGTAAAATGACAAAATTGAAAAATGACAGCACATTTTTAGAAAAGATGTGCCCTGGCTACCATCATTTGTCGTTATCCAGTGCATCATGTTTGATCTCCTACCTGGTCATGCTGGTTGGGGATGAAATATAGCCATTTTCAGGTCCCTGTTTCCAGCTCTCCACCTCCCCAGCAGCATCTGGGAAGCTGGGAGGACCTATTTCATGCAATTCCCATCTTCCTAGGACCTCCCTGTGCCACACAACAGTTGAAAATAGTTGTGGCCACCATTTTGTTTTGTTTTTTGGACTTTAATTCCCAGAAACCCATGCAACCTTTTTAAAAAAATTGTCCCTGCATGCATTTTACAGGGTGCTTGGGCTTTTGGTAATTGAAGTCCAAGAAAACCCCACAAATTGGTGGCTGCAACTATTTCCAGCTGTTGCGTGGCACTGGGAGGTCCTAGGAATGTGGGAATAGCATGGAATAGGTCCTCCCAGCCTCCCAGACACTGCTGGGGAGGCGGTGAGCTGGAAACATGGACCCAAAATGGTTACTTTTTCATCCCCAACCAGCATGAACAGGTAGGAGATCATGTCGTCCTTTTTGTAGGGGTGGGCAGAGGCACGGATTGGCTCCTGACGCTCACGGAGGCCCCCGGACTGGCGGAGAACCTAAAATGGGTGAAGGAGTTTTCCCTGGTGTTTTGCCTTGAAGTAGCGACCGGGCAGGTCAGTGGGCATTGGAAACAGCGGGGATCGGCTCCAACAACCCTCACCGAGGCAGCCAGGCTTTTTTTTTAGTGTTAGCCAATGCATGCACTGCACAACGACAAAAACCGGACAATGACACGGCTTGTGGAACCAAGTTTTGTCATTATCCGGAGTCCCACTGTACTTGCTATTGTCATTTCTACCAATTATCACCGATCAGACTCTAAAATGCAAATGAACTGAACCAATGGAAACTAATGTTGCAGTCCTCTAAACCTCTTTGTTTAAGAGTGGTCCATGCTACAGTACTTGAGAAGCAAATCCAAATGCAATTCAACTTGACTATATGATTGAGCCCAAGTCAATAACAGAATCCTAGAATCATGCAACATTGAAAAAAATAAGACCTATCTGCAAGAGTCACTGAGTGCAACCCTCTACTAAAGCAGGAAATTCCTACCTAAAATATTCCTGAATGGTGGTCACCCAAATTTGGTTTAAATACCTCCATCTGAGCTAAGAATCTGCTCCTTATGCAATCTGCTCCTTAAGCAGTGCCAATACTATACTGTTGTGGCTAATTCAGCCAGAGGAATTTTTAATTATCCACTTCTTCTTCTGCCAAATATTGACAATAATCATGGTGATCAGTCATGAAGACTGTCCTGCAAATATAATGCCATGGCCTTTCATCTGCCTCCACAGCGTGACACCCATACCACTGGTCCAGCTCTGCAAGTCACTTTCTGGTTCTGAGTCCTTTTGGCATGCAAAGTCTTCCTCAGCCCCGGGCCAGTATTGATGAAGCTATTGCCTCCATCAAGATATATTCAAGTGGGGTTTAATTCACTTGGGGACCATCACCCTGCCCTGTGGTCTTCACAAAGGTTACTAGTCCTCAGGGTTGTCTGGTTAGTTAGCCTCCACCTGATGCTCGGTGTTGAGTTGTTGGCAGTATGGTCTACTCTATTACCATAGCAAGATAACCTGGCCAGACAAATAATTATCCACTACCAATTTTATTTCAATAGATAATGAATTATTTCTAATGTGTATGTGTCTACTTTGTGGGTATTGGTTTCCAGAGGGCACCCTGGAATATCTTGCCTGGGTCTGCAACCTGAGAGCTTCAAAGTTTCTATTTTTCAGAAGGCAGGAGGAATTTGAAGAAGATAAATTTATGTTTTAAAACATTGGTTGATAATTGGAACAAGAAATATCATACAACAGCTTTTGTATTCCTCTGTATAATCGATATAATAAAATATGCACGACTTTGTACATCATACCTGTCAAGTATCCCATTTCCCCCAGAAAAACCCCTTATTTTACCCCTCTCCCCGCCCCCTCTCATTTTATTAATTTTCCCTTAATATCCCTTATTTTTTTTTAAAAAAAATCCTGACCGGAGCCCTCACAGGCAAAGCTGCATTATGTTTTTCCAGAGGTCGCTGTGGCTTTTTGCTTGTGGAAGGAGAGAGAGAAGGTGGTGGGGGCCTTCTGTACTAGTTTCTCTTTCATTCCCCTGCCACACGGTCATGCAGGCTTCGTTTTTGCTGCTGATGGTCGGAGCCACCATGGAACGGGAGTCCACTCTAGGTGAGCGATATTTAATATATGGAGATTAACTCCTCAGCTGCTGGGAGGCTTGGAAACTATAGAGGTTGCTTTTTACTTTACTAATTCCCTTCCTTAAGCTGGATCCGACATTCTCACATGTTGGTGCTTCAATTGGTTGAAGTGAGGAACAAATAGATTGGTTAATTTGGGGGAATTAATCCCTTGCTCCTCCACCCTAATTGTGTGTGTGTGTGTCTAGCCACGTACAGGGCTAGTTCACCCTAGGGGGTTGGTTTACTATTCTGCTCTTTGCTTCCCAGAAAATTTTTAAATAAAAAATGAGTAAACAAGAAAGAAAACAAAACAAAAGTCCCCCAAGAGGATGGGGAAAGGGTTCTTTGGCCCACACAGCTTTGTGCCCATTGCATCTACAATACCATCTAGCCATCTTATTTTTGGCCACCCCCTTCTTTTGTCCTCCACCTTTCCCAGCATCAAGGCCTTCTCAAGTGAATCCTCTCTTCTCATTTGATGTCCAAAGTACTTTAGCGTCATCTTTACTATTTGACCTTTAATGAGCAGTCGTGGTTGATTTCTTCTAGGATCAACCTATTTCTAACGCCACATTTAAAAGGCATCTATTTTTCTGCGCTCAGCTTTCCTAATGGTCCAGCTCTCACACCCATACATTACCACCAGGAATACCATTGCTTTGACTATGCCCACAGATTTGGCCATGCCCACAGAGGGGTGTGGCCAAAATTTCCCTTATTTTCAAATCCAAAACTTGATGGGTATGTTGTACATTCTGAAGAAATCCACAATATTTTCTTGAACAAGCAGTATTTTAAAACAGAATGTTGGAAATGACACTCACACGTTGTGTAAAGCCTTCATATTCCTTTCAATTATGTACATCTTTGTTTGGATGGCTTCTGGAGGTGTACCAAGCTGGCAATGATAATTTAACATGTTGTGGCACAGCCATAAAGAGCTGTAGAATAAAACAAACAGAGGGATGCAATTTTTTACATTCAGTTCAAAAATAAAATATAATCTACATATGCCAGGGAGGTGATTTTCTCAGAATGATTTTATGCTAAATATTCTGAAGGCCAAAAACATTAAAACAAAAGTCCCAATTATCTTGTCCATTCACAGTGCAAATTTCAGAAAGGATATTCCATGTCTCTATCATAAGCAATTTACTTTTTCAAGGAATGAATAATATTTTATCTGCCCACCACTACGCTGAATGGGCCATCTTGTAAATTCCTGTGTATTTGCTCATCAAATGTATTTAATGGTCATGTGGGTACTGTCAATTGCCTCTCTAATGTCAAGAAATCAAGCAATCCAAACAGATAATTTTCATTTGATGAAGGTGTTGCCAATTGAAATAGAAATATGTTTTGGGATGATTCTTTAATTAAAACTTTGTATCTTTTGAATATGAAGAGGCAAACAAGAAATCGTACTGGTTAAGAATGGAGTGGGGGTGTCAATGCCCTGGACATTTGCACCACCAACGTTTATATATCATGGAACTGTGTGCAACGTTTACTGCACTGCAGTGTAAATCAAGTCTCCCATTTCACCAGGCTCAGAGAGCCCCCTCCTCTCAGAAAACATCTTCTTTATGTAATCCCTTTCTTCTTTACTTGCTTAATCTTCTTTCATTCTCTTGTTGTCGGTCTTCCTATGTGCATTAGGAGCTATTCCAACAGATTGAAATGACCTCATTGAAAATAAGCTTGAATTGGATAAACACTGCCACAGCCTAAAGCATGCCTCAAATTTGTAGCCACCTTCCACAAATGAATGTTTCTTACTATGCCAATGTGCCTCCTTGACAATGCTGCCACTGAAAATAAGCAGCAGATTGGTGTCATGTTAATCATTCAGATTTGTTACTTATAATCCCCCAAAGTAAAATTTGTATACATCTATATGTTTCTCATTCATTGTACTGCATACATTATATAACACCATGTATGCTGCAGAATACAAGTAGGTGGACATGCACCCTGCCTGTTTATTAGAAGTGAAACTGCTTAAGACAAAGGCCAATGCTCCCATCTATATTCCTTTATACAGCAACCTTCTGGATGCAAATCACATTCCACTGTATATCTAGGGAAAAGAAGTGTAAAGTGCCTTCAAACACTCTTATGAATAGCAATATAGAATCATCCTAATGAGGGAATATGGGGTGTTGGTGCGATTTTAAGGGCCCTTCTGTGCCTGCAAATCTATGTACTGTATGTCTGTAGAATTCTGGGGTACCATACAAGAACTGGTGCACACATAGAATACATGTGCATGCATGTATATGAGACATACCACCTGTAGCACCCTGCCTTGGGATCAAGCAAAATGATAGCTGTCCTTCATTTTCTTTTCACTGGGGGATAAAAGGATTGTAATCATATCTTGAAAACCTACTTCAAATTCCTATACTAGTGACCTGCATTTGGCCTTCTCTCATAGGCACTTAGCAAGTGCCTGTCCCTTCAATTGTAACCTTACACCTGTCTGATGCCTTTGCAGGCGCACCCCCCAAAGAAAGACTCAGACACCGGTATATGGATAAAGGCATTGGGCCACTTTTATTGAATAATGCCCTAGTCCGAATTATAACTTTCAATTGGTACTCATCCAATTATAATTCTTAAGGCAAGCAGGCCGCAGTAACACTGGTAAGGTTTCTCCCAAAATTGCCAATGGCAATTGGCTACAATGTATCCATTTGTATCAATTTGTTTGTTGACACAAACAAATTGTTGACCGTAGTCAATAAACTATCTACTGATCCCACCCTCTGACGTGTATCCGTCAAATCACGGGGTGATGCATGCTGAAAAGCTCCTGCCATCACCCCTTGCCTGGTTCGTCGTTGACTGGTCAACGTTATTACACCTGTACCTGTCTAAGTGTTGGCCGGTCAATTGTGAACCTGCCGGATACCTATGGGTCATAAATATTTACCTTACCAGTGCTACCCGCCTAAGTGACCAAAGTCAAGAGCAAAAACCCCTATGTCAAACCTTAGCAACAGTGTGGGATGGGCAAAAAAGCCAGAACCCAAGGGCCAATTGTAGGTTCAGGCCAAACATTCCCACCCGGCCCCGAAGCGACCAAAATATCACACTGTTCACTAGGGAGGGGGTGGAGGGAAAACTTCTCCTCTCTGTTGCTATTTTTAAAATGGCAGCTCGGCTGCCTCGTGGCCACCCCTTTTATAGAGGGGTGGCCACGCCCCCTAACTCACCCGGATGTCTGAGTCCGGGTGGGGTTGGGGCCTGCAAAGAGTGCGGTGGCCATTTTGGCGCCGCACTTTCATTCTCTGTGGTAATTGCCATAAGAGACTAAGGGTTTGTCAACACAAACTTTTTGGATGGGCTTTGTTGTTGCTCAGTCGCACAGTCAATTCTGACCCTTTGTGACTCTATGGACCATTGTCTGCCAGGCACTTCTGTCTTCCACCATCCTCCTCAGCCCACCCAGCTCTGGTGGGATAAATGGGGTTGATTGGGGCCAGATAGAAGTCATGCCTTGTAGTGTGATGCTTGGTCTAAATGGCATACTGGACACCAAGCAACCCTATTTGGTCTCACTCCTTCCTCTGGGATTTTCCAACATCATGAGGCATCTTAAGAAGAAAGCCCCTTCTTTTCCTCGGGGGAGGTGGGACAGAGGATTTTTTTTAAAAAAAAAATAGTTTCTGTTAGAGCAGTGCAGACTATTGCATCACTTGTTAAAAAAGAAAGGAAATCTTCCCAGGAGTGAAATTAGGCAGGAATTGACAAGAACAACATTTTCTTCTTTTCTTTTACTTGTCTTAAAAGTCCAGGCAACAACATGTTCACAGGCAAATTCACTGCCTACTAATACTCAGATTTGGCTGTGGGCAAGTTTTCAATTGGTCATTTGAGACAAGACAAAGGAAAAAGAATATACCCTTTGTTGCCCCTCCTGTCTCATACCATTTCTGGAAGGATGCTTACTTTATAAATAAACTAGCTGATTGCCCGGCCTTGCTCAGGTTTTTTTCTTTTCTTTAAAGGAAGTATAGTTCTGCCAGCATGTACCATTGTTTGATGATGATGATGATGGTGTGTGTGTGTGTGAATTCTCCAAACTCTTTTAACTGTGGAAGAAGATCAGCAGTATGAAAAGGACTTCTGTATATGTCAAATTGTACCACACTGTGGGTGGGGCTAACTCAGTGGGATGGGCTAACTCAGTGGGTGGGGCTAAGTGGGCAGGGGTAACTAAGTGATTGGGGCCAAATCTGTGGGCATGTGACTTGCTGGATGTGGCCATGTGATCTAGTGATCTAGTCATGCCTGCCACATGGCTATGAAAATGTATGCAATCACAGACAGCACTGGCACTTTGACTGTAAATGGATATTAGCACTGTACCCTAGAGTCAAATATGACTAGTTTTTGAGCAAGCGAGTCCTTTACCTTTACTAACCACAGCAAATTTGAATACCAAACAGGGATCTTCTGTTGTTAGGTAAAGGTTGCCCTTGCTCAAAAGCCAGTCGTATTAAACTCTGAAACAGGAAGCAGGGGGCGGAGCCACACCAGGCCCTTCCCAAAACTGTGATGACTCAGAGGGGCGGAGCCACACTATACTTTAAAAGTTCTGAGCTCTTTCAGCATCAGCCATTTTGATTCTGCATGTGCTCTTAAGCAGAGCTGCTGCTAAGGAAAGCCAAACAAAGGAGCACTGGTAAGTTTTGGAAGTGCTTGCATTTGGAGTAGAGCTGCTTTCAGGCAAATAAATAAAGGAAGAATATATTCTTACTAGATAGAAAGGTAGTAAATGTGTAAATTTTTGAGGCCCAGAATACGGCACTTATTAAAATGGATTCTGAGGGAGCACTGTAGTTACCTGCAACACTTGTGCCATGTTTGTGTTCTTGCCAAAGCACATGGAGAACTACACTTGCAGCTAGTGCAAGCTGGTTGCACTAATTGAAGAGAAGGATAAGCAGCTAGAGGCCAGCATATCTAACCATCAGCAAATTAAGGAGCTTGAGCTGTTCTTGGATAGAGCAGAGCAGACTAACCTGGAGAAAGAAGAGACAGGGCACAGTTCTGAGGAAAGTCATTTCACTAACTCAGGAAGTAGATGCATAGAGTAATGTGACTCGAAGAAGTAAAAGAGCAAGGGTTCACTCTGAGAGTCTGACGTTACAGAATCAATTTGAGGCTCTTTCCCTCATCACATCTGATGAGGAAGACACAGAGGAACAACTGGTTCCACCTGAAGATCTCTCCTTCATCACACGTGATGAGATACAGGAAGATAAACAGGAAGATAAACAACAGGAACAAACTGAAGACCTTTCCCTTAATATAGTTGATGAGGTGCATGTGGATGAACAGATTGCAGAAGAGAAGCTAGAGGCCATGTGATCTAGGTGATTAATTAATTAGAAATACAGAGAGATAGATTTGTGATGCACATGATAACCATATGGTGACTTGCCTGTCAGGTGCAAAATTTGCAGACATTACAAGAAATCTAGATAGCTTATTAGAGAAAACTGGGAAGGAGCCAGTGGTCATGGTACACGTTGGTGCCAAAGATGTTGGGAAGGCCAAGAAAGCAGTCCTGGAAGCCAAATTCAGGTTGTTAAGAAGAAGATTGAAGTGGAATAGGGCCTCCCAGATACTGCTGGGGAGGCGGAGAGCCGGAAACAGGGACCCAGAATGGTGACTTTTTCATCCCCAACCAGCGTGAACAGGTAGGAGATCATGTCATCCTTTTTGTAGGGGTTGGCAGGGGCACGGATTGGCTCCCTACCTTCACGGAGGCACCCAGGCTGGCAGAAAACCTAAAATGGATGAAGGAGTTTTCCCCGGTGTTTGGCCTTGTAGTAGCGCCCGGGCAGGTCGGGGGGGGGGGGGGCATTGGAAACAGCACAGATCGGCTTCCCCAACCCTCACCGAGGCAGCCATGCTTTTTTAGTGTTAGCCAATGCATGCACCACACAATGACAAAAACCGGACAACGACACGACTTGTGGAACCAAGTTTGTCGTTATCCGGGGTTCCACTGTACTTGCTATTGTCATTTCTAACAATTATTACTGATCAGACTCTAAAATGCAAATGAACTGAACCAATGGAAAATAATGTTGCAGTCCTCTAAGCCTCTTTGTTTAAGAGTGGTCCATGCTGTAATACTTGAGAAGCAAATCCAAATTCAACTTGATTATAGGATTGAGCCCAAGTCAATAACAGAATCCTATAATCATGCAACATTGAAAAAAATAAGACCCGTTCGCGAGAGTCACTGTGTGCAACCCTCTACTAAAGCAGGAAATTCCTAACTAAAATATTCCTGAATGGTGGTCATGAGAAATATAGATAGCTTGTTAGAGAGAACTGGGAAGGAGCCAGTGGTCATGGTACATGTTGGTACCAATGATGTTGGGAAGGCCAAGCGGTCAGTCCTGGAAGCCAAATTCAGGTTGTTAGGAAGAAGATTGAAGTCCCGAACTTCCAAGGTAGCATTTTCAGAAGTGCTGCCTGTTCCTCGAGCAGGACCTACCAGGCAGGCAGAGCTCAGAAGCCTCAATGCGTGGATGAGGCGGTGGTGTCAAGAGGAGGGCTTCAGATTTGTCAGGAACTGGAAAACATTTTGGGACAAGCCAAATCTGTTCAGGAGGGATGGGTTGCACTTGAACCATGATGGGACCAGATTGCTGGCACTCAACTTCAAAAAGACTGCAGAGCAGCTTTTAAACTGATAAGTGGGGGAAAGCCGACAGGAGCTGGGCAGCATCCATTTCGGGAAAATGTGTACTTGAGTAGTGAGGAGGATGCAAAAATTACGGAGCAGAGCGAGGAGCTAGTCACCAGCACTCTAGCAGAAGGATGCAAGAGGCAGTCTAACAATGCAACTGGACTCAAAATACTGTGTCGGGAAAGCATATATAAATGCTTGTATGTAAATGCCAGAAGCCTCTGGAACAAAATAGGGGAGCTGGAATAATTAGCAATAGATAAAAAGATTGATATTATTGCTATCACTGAAACCTGGTGGACGGATGATAACCAATGGGATACAGTTATCCCAGGCAACAAACAGGATAGGATGGATAAGAAGGGGCAAACCAGAGGTGGTGTAGCCTTATATGTCAAAGAAGTGATAAAATCGTATGAATTGGAATATCTAGGTGATCTGGAGTCACCATTAGAAACTCTGTGGGTAAGAATACCAGGCCACAAGGATGTTCTAACAGTAGGCATATGCTATTGGCCTCCGACCCAAACTCCTGAGGGAGACTGGAAGTTGGAGATTGTTGTAAAGGATGCATCCAAGAAGGGAAGCCTGGTTATAATGGGGGACTAAAATTACCCTCACATTGACTGGGCGAACTGTTGTTCAGTACATGATAAAGAGATAAAGTTCCTAGATATGCTAAATGATTGTTCCCTGGGACAGATGGTTGAAGACCCAACTAGAGGTACAAGAATCCTTGACTTAATCCTGAGTAATACTCAGATGTTAATGTGACTGATCCAATAGGGAACAGTGACCACATCTCAATTATGTTTAACTTGATCATAGACTGCAAACCATTGATAAAATCTAACACAGAGACCTTAAATTTTCAAAGAGGAAATTTCCCCAAGATGAGGAAACTAGTAAAAAAGAAGCTGAAAGGGAAAATTGAGAGAGTCCAAACACTCCAAGAGGAATGGAGGCTGTTTACAAAAAACAATAACAGAGGCCCAATTGGAATGCATACCCAAAAGAAAAAGGGCACTGCCAGGTCCAAGAGGACTCCGATGTGGCTTACAGGAGCTGTTCAGGAAGTGATCAAAAGCAACAAAAGCTCATTTAGAAGATAGAAGGCTTGTCTGAATGAGGACAACGGGCAAAAACATAAATTCTGGCAGAACAAATGCAAGGCAGCAATCAGGAAAGGAAAGCAAAACTTGGAGGAGCGTATAGCTAAAAACACTCAGAGAAACAACAAAGACTTATTTTAGTACATTAGAAGCAAATATCCAACTAGGAAGGCCATTGGACCATTAGACGACAATGGAAGGCAAGGGGTTATAAAAGAGGAAACAGAGATTGCAGAGAGACTCAATGAGTTCTTTGCTTCAGTATTCACTAAAGAAGGCAGAGACTACATGCCCAAAACAGAACCTATCTTCGTAGGGAGGAAAACTGAAGAATTAAGGCAGATAGAAATAACCAGGGAGGAGGTCCTTGCATGTCTTATTAAACTAAATGCTAACAAATCACCACGACCAGATGGCATCCATCCACGAGTTCTCAGGGAACTTAAAGATGAAATTGCTAATCTCCTAGCCAAAATGTATAATCTTTCCCTCAAATCAGGCTTTGTGCCTGATGACTGGAGGTAGCAAATATAACACCAATTTTCAAAAAAGAATTCAGAGGTGATCCAGGAAATTACCGACCGGTCAGTTTGACATGTGTCCCAGGTAAAGTGATGGAAACTATCCAAAAGGATAGTATTAATAGGCATATAGAAGAGAAGGTGCTGCTAAAGGAGAGCCAACATGGCTTTTGCAAGGACAAATCATGCCTCACTAATCTGTTGGAATTTTTTGAGAGTGTCAGCAAGCATGTGGATAAGGGGGATCCAGTTGACATTGTTTATCTGGACTTTCAGAAGGCTTTTGACAAGGTCCCGCACCAAAGGCACTTGAATAAACTTGCCATTCATGGATTAAAGGGACAGGTCTTGTCTTGGATCAGCAACTGGCTAAGGGACAGGAAACAGAGGGTAGCACTAAATGGACACTTCTCCAAGTGGAAGGAAGTAAAGAGTGGGGTCCCCCAAGGTTCAGTACTGGGACCCCTGCTTTTCAACCTCTTCATAAATGATCTAGAATTAAGAGTAAATAGCAAGGTAGCCAAATTTGCTGACAACACTAAATTATACAGGGTAGTGAAAACTGTGAGAGATTGTGAGGAGCTCCAGAGGGATCTCTTGACACTGGGGGAGTGGGCGAAACAGTGGCAAATGAGCTTCAACATTAGTAAGTGCAGAGTGATGCATGTTGGGGCAAAACTGCCAATTACATTTATAAACTGATGGGGTCTGAACTCTCTGCCACAAACCAGCAAAGGGACCTTGGAGTCCGGGTGGACAGCTCAATCAAGGTGTCAACCCAGTGTGCCTCAGCCGTGAAAAAAGCAAACTCAGTGCTAGAGAGCATTAGGAAGGGTATAGAAAATAAGTCAGCAAATGTCATTTTGCCTCTTTATAAATCTATGGTGAGGCCCCATCTGGAATACTGCATACAGTTCTGATTGCCATACCTCCAGAAGGATATTATGGAGCTGGAAAAAGTGCAGAGAAGGGCAACCAGAATGATTAGGGGACTGGAACACCTTCCTTACCATCTGAGGCTGCAACGCTTGGGCCTCTTCCCTCTTGAACAAGGGTGTCTAAGAGGTGACCTGATTGAAGTTAACAAAATCATGCACGGTGTGGACAAAGTAGATAAGGAAAAACTGTTTTCCCTATCGCATAACACTAGAACTAGGGGGCACTCCATGAAACTTTTGGGTACTAGTTCTCAAACAAATAAGAGAAAGTTCTTTTTTACCCAGTGGATCACTGGTCCATGGAACTCCCTGCCAGAAGAAGTGGTGACAGCTGTCAGACTTGACAGCTTTAAGAAAGGATTAGACAAGTTCATGGAGGACAAGGGTATCAATGGCTATAATTATGGGTGCCTAAGGACAACCTCTGGGTTGGAGAGATAGGCAGGATATCTCTCAATGCCATTTCCAGGGAATCCTATGCAGGTGAAGGCATCTGCTTGGGAATACCCTGAAGCAAATGGTGAGCCACTGTGTGAGACAGAAGCTGGACTGGATGTGCTGTGGCCTGTTCCAGCAAGGCTGTTCTTATATTCTTATGTTCTAGGGTTCAGTACCCATCCCTGTTTATACCCTAAGAGTCAGTGAACTTGATCCACATTAAAATACAGCAGTTAGTCTTTAAGGTGCCACAACGTTTTTGTCTTTTTTCTTTGTTTACTCTCTGATATACTTGCACAGAATAAAACTTTTTAAATGGTAGCATGTGTTTCAAGAATAACAGAGTAAACAAAACAAAAAGAAACCCCCTTAGACTACTCCAGACCCTCTCTCTACACACACACACACACACACACACACACACACACACACACACACACACACACACACGAAAGTAAACAAAACAAAAAGACAGACAGACTTACTCAGAGGAGGCAGGCTGTGGAGCACTTGGGTTCATTCCTTGGCCCAGCACTCTTCCTCCTCACCCAGGGACCACGGGGTCAGCAGAAGCAGGATAGCCCAAGCGGCAGTGGTGGAAGTTTCACCCATGCCATGTCAGGTGGTCGCGGTTCACAGGAGGAGGAGCCACCATTGTCTCTTGTCCAGAGCGGCATGACTGAGGGAGCCAGGAAAAAGAGGAGGAGGGAGATGGAAGAGGTGCTGCAGCCAGAGCCCGGGAGTAGGAAGGGCTGACCAGACCGGTAGCCGACTTGTCTGGCCACGTCCACGTCCCTCCCACACCACACCCTCCTCCTCCTCTCCCTGCACTCCGGGCGTGACCAGGAGCCAGGAACAAGAGGAGGAAGAAGACGGAAGAGGTCTCTTTGGCCCTGGGTGAGGCACATGGGAAGTATTGCTGGCACTGCTGGGAGTGGGAGGCCGCCATCCCACCCACCACCCTCACCCCACCCCACCCCAAAGTCATGTGGGAAGTACGGAGGTGAAAGTGTAGCCAGACGGTGAGCCTGGCTGCTCTGGGATTCCTCCTCCTTGTCTGGAGGAGAACAACGATCTTCCTGAGCCCAGTGCGGCATCCCAGAATGGCATGGTGAGGTCCTTTCAGTCATGCTGCTCTGGGCAAGCGGTGGCGGCAGCCCTTCCTCCTCCTCCTCAATTTATGCACATCAGGTGCACGTATGTGACATACTTCCTTTACCTATCAGAAAGTAAAGACAAAACAACAATGGAAAGACCAAAAAAATCACCATGTGGCTCTTTGAAGATTCACTGCTGTACTTAAATATGAGCTATTGTGGATAAAGTCCACAACAAAAAAGAGAAAGAACCTGGAGTGACCAGGTGCTTTATTTCATTGCAGGGTACAATTAAGAGTCACACTCTTGTCATACCCCCTCCCACTGTTTATGTATAGTTCCTATAAAGCAGGGGGTCCCATACCATTGGTTTTTTTTGGACTACAACTCCCAGAAGCCTCTGTCAGCCCACAGGCTGATTCATGCTTTGTGGAATTGACTGAGGCTTCACCAAGAGAAAGAGATCCACGGAGGATGCTGTGGCTACAGCCCTACATGCTGTTCTGACCCATTTGGAGAAACAAGGGACTTATGCGAGACTGTTATTTGTAGCTTTTAGTTCTGCTTTTTAATACTATTCTTCCGCATAGACCGGTGCCCAAATTATTCGATCTGAGGCTTCCGCCATGCTTATGCAGGTGGATACTAGATTTTCTATCAGATCGTCCCCAATGGGTCAGGATGGGCTCTCATGTCTCTGCAGATCTCAGTATAAGTACGGGGACGCTGCAGGGGTGTGTGCTGAGCCCGCTTCTTTACACGCTTTACACATATGATTGTGTTCCCAGTTATCCCAGCAATAAGATCATCAAGTTTGCAGATGACACAATGGTGGTGGGTCTGATTACTGCTGGGGAGGGGGAGTCGGCTTACAGGAAGGAGGTTGAGATGCTGATGGAGTGGTGTAGGGAAAACAATTTATTCCTCAATGTAAAAAAGACAAAAGAGATCATTGCGGACTTTAGAAAATGCAAATTGAACATCCAGCCACTTATTATTGAAGGGAATTGTGTGGAACAGGTCTCGGTGTTTCAATTTCTGGGAATGGAGCTGAGGGATGATCTAACATGGGGAGCAAACACCAAAGCTCTGATCAAGAGAGCACAACAGAGGTTATACTTCTTGAGAATCCTCAGGAAGAACAATCTTTCAAAGGACCTGCTGTTGACATTCTACCACTGTACTATAGAGAGTGTGTTAACCTATTGTCTGTGTGTATGGTTTGGGAGTTGTACAGCTAGGGAAAGAACAATGCTGTCCAGGGTCATAATGACTGCAGAGCGGATAATCAGGCATACTCTTCCCACTCTAGATCAAATCTATGCCACCAGGTGTTATAAGAAAGCTGTAGAGATTGCGCAAGGTAGTACGCACCCCGGAAATGATATCTTTCAGCTTTTGCCTTCTAGAAGAAGGCATAGGGTCATAAAGAACAGGACCAGCCGCTTGAGAAATAGTTTCTACCCAAAAGTGGTTCTGGCTTTGAATACAGTGCAATGCAGTCTATGAGGGAGCTTCTGTATATAGTTTTTAGAGTTTTTAGGGTTTTAGAGTTTTTAGAGTTTTAAGAGTTTTAAGAGTTTTTAGAGCTTTTAGGGGTTAAATGTGTATATGTGGGGTGGGAGTATGTTGATAATTTTGTATAGTTGTATTTTGTTTAGGTTTTGTTGGGTTGTTAAGTGTTTTTCCCCCCAATCTCATTGTTCTTTGCAGGACAATGACAATAAAGATTTATCTATTTATCTAAGAATTAAAGTACAACAAAGTTTGGGAAAACACTTCCATAAAGGCTGTGGGCCTCGAAGAGTCGGAGTAGGCCTCGAAAGGATGGAATAGGCCTTGAAGGCCTCTAGGCTCACAGTTCAGCTCCTCAGGCTCCAAGTGAGGCCTACTCCACCGCCAAGTGAAACGACCCCTACCCCCAGCCCCACCCCCACTGAAATAAGGATAAAAAGGGAAATAAGGTTTAAAACTTACCGATAAAAAACAGCAAGAAATTTTTGGACTGCAGGAAAATAAGCGAAGATGAAAAGCTGTTGTAGGTAATGAGAGCTGTTGGGGAAAGGGGCGGGGCCTTTAAGACTATCCTGGTGTGCCTTCCGCAACACAGACTACAGTTCCCAGGAGTCCAGAGCCAGTCTAACTGATGGAGGGATTCTGGTAATTGTAGTTTTACAATTTGCATCAACATTTGGGGTTGTACACCCCAAATTTGGTTCTGGTACCCACCCACCCCCCAGTGCTGATCTCGCAACACCAAGGAAGGTGTGTGCCAAATTTCAGCGCGGTCAGTCCAGCGTTGAGGGAGCCTTTCCAGGATCCACAAACATAGATCTCTGTTTATATAGAGAGATAAATAAATAAATAATAAGCAGTATATTTGCACTGCCCTACTAGAGAGTTTTTTAAAATTTCCCCAGTCCTTCCAAAGAAGAAAGCGTTAATTTATCAATACCTGAAGTGGCTGTCTCCTTAAGCAACTTCACATTATAGTTCTATTTAGTTCATTTCCAGTGACCATGTGCACTAGAAATGAACTAAAATGGAGTGATCCTTCTCACACTAAAAACATAGAACCCATGATGGAGACCCAGAAAATGAAGCTAGGAACACTCTGTGGATATAGCTAATTCCAGTGAGTGTGTTGTGTGATTTCCAAAAAAGTGGTGAAATAACCTATTTCCTGCAGTAAACCAAACAGCTGTCTAATTATGACCTTACTCTCTACTACCACCAAAACCTCAATTTTTATATTTACTATATTGCCAAATAGCTATAAATTACTACATAACCATGGTAGCAAAAAGAAAAAGAAAAAGAAAAAGAAAAAGAAAAAGAAAGAAAGGCTACAGGAACTTGCATTATTGTATACTTCTTTGTGATATTTGTATCTGTTCTCTTTTCACGACAGAGCTCTATGTAACACATATGGAGGTCCCATGTGGTGACCCCTTTAGGTAACTGCCAGGCTCAGGCTAGAGAGATGTGGATCTCTTTCTTTCCATTTACTTCCTCCACTCCTTATCTTAAATATCTTTCTGTGACAGTTCTGTCTCCCCCCTTTTTTTGGGAAATGAATTTTCTGTACCTTTTTGTACATATTTTCTGTACATTTTCAAAAGGTTACTTAAAGAAACATATGCCCCATTGACTGCATAATGTTTCCATACATTTTAGGAATTGAATAGTGACAGTAAATATATGGATGGTTAAAAAAAACATTTTTTTCCACAGACTGGACCACCAACTCATAATTGTATGGATTTTCAACTGCAAATGTTGTCTGTTTCACCATTCGGCTTATGGGTTTGAAAAATACATTTTTACAAGTTCAATCAAGTTAATTAATCTGGACCAGTTTAGGAAGGCTCCTTTATTTATTTATTTATTTAGATTTATATCCTGCCCGCTTGCTCTAGGGCAACTCAGGGTGGCATACAACATATAAAAACATTACAATATAAAACCCCATAAAAACTACAATAAAAACATTTTATAAAACCATCCCATGTCTAAAAAGACCCTCCCCTTCCCACAATCATTGAAAGGACATGTGGCATCAACTGAGTCAACGTGCAGGAGTCAATACCCCGTCGGCCCCCCCAAACTTGCCCTGCCACCAGGTTTTTAACCCTTTCAGAAAGGGCAGCAATTCTGACTGAAGCCTTAAGTCTGCTTTAAACTTTTTCCCCTTCAAACTATCACCCCATAAATCTTATGCACATTATAAATCTCAACCATGTATAGACTTGTTTAAAACAAGTCTAAAATGTGGCACCTTAAAGACTATTGTATTTTATTGTTAGCTTTTGTGGATCAAGTCCAATTTATTAGACATAAGAGTGAGACTCTTAATACAGTAGTTACTCTTTAAGGTGTCACAGTGTCTTTTAGTCATTTTTATTTTATTTACTCTCTGGTCTGATTGGAAGGAGGGATTTATTTATTTATTTGTTATATTTGTAGCTTTACTCATCCAAGGATGACTCAAGGCGGTTGCATACAGCATAAAATAAGCAAAGTAACAGCACAACAGCACAGATGAGAGGTCCTGGACCAGGCAGTGGTAGTCAGGAAAGGACAAGTAAGTGTGGAAAGAGCGTGGAAGTGTGTTGGTGAAGAAGGAGTAATGGCCACGGGTGATTGTTAAAACGAAAGTTAAATGTTTTTATCTGTTTTTATCTGTTTTATCTATGATTGTGAACTGCCCTGAGTCGGCCTTGGTCGAGTGGGTGGTATAGAAACTTAACAAAATAAATAAATAAATAATAAAAGAAGGAAAGCCGAGTGGAGCCAGGAGGCATAGAAAGAAGGGAGCAACGGAAGGGAGGAATTGGAAGGGCATTGAGAGAGATGAAAATTTAGAAGGAAAATAAGTGGAGATCTGAAGATTGTTATTTGGAATTGATTGGAAGCGGCTGGACTGAAGTGGAAAGTGGAAGGGTCCTCATTCAGAAACTGCTGCCGCGGTTTTGAAGTTAAAGATGGACTTTATTTGTTTGATGTTAAATTGGATTACAAATGAGAATGGATCTCCTTTTCTCCTAATTTTGATATTTTTGTGTTTCAAATTGGAGCTAGTTTTGGACCTGGAGCATTGGATTACGTCATTTTGCGTTTCTCTTTTTTTTGTCCTTCACATTGGAGACATAATATCAACAACAGTTACAACTTTACTCCTGGTGGATTTACTTTCCCTTTCGTGTTTTGGATTGTGGTTTTGTGACTAATATTCAAGCGGAATAACAAGTTTTGGGTTTTTCAGTTTTTTTTAAAATTGAAGTTGGTCTCTAATAAAGCTGCAATAATAAAGTCTGGGATATTGAAACAGAGTTATATTTGGATTATAACAGAGATATATTTAGACTATATTTGGATTGTTTTAAGACTTAGCCAAATTTTTGATTGTGGAAGAGCTAAGTAAAGTCTAACTTTTATGCGTTTAATATATATATTGGAGCTGGAATTTGAACAGGGAGATGGTCTAGGTGGTCATAAAGGGGTTGCTGCACTGAGGCTATTATTTGAAGTCACAATGGAAAAGCTTGGAAAAGGAAAGGGAAAGGATGAAGAGGTGGTGACACCTAAAAGGATGGATCAGAAGAAGGAGGAGAAAAAAGATAAGGCTTCAAATGAAGGAACACCCCCATCAACACCATCACCAGAGCCTGCATCATTGGATCAAACACAAATTTTGGTTGAGTTGGGTAAATTGTTTAAGAAATTTGATAGGATGGAGGATGCGAATGTGAAAGGTTTTCGTGAAATTAAGGAGACAAGGGTAAAAGATAAGGATGAAATTATGGAAAAGCAGGATAAACTGTTTGCAATGTTCAATGACTTTTCTAAGAAGGTTGATTACAATTTTCAGAGGATGGATATAAGTGTTAAGTCAATGCAAAAAGATATGAAATTGATGCAGGATGATATGAAAGGGTTGCATGAGGAAGAAAAAGACACGAAAATGAAAGTAGAAGTACAGGAGAAAAGGATAAATATGATGGAAGAGATGATAAGAAAACAGAATATAGTAATTCATAATATGGTGGGAAAAACGCCAGACCGCTTGAAAGAAAGAATAGTTGATTGGCTAAATAGTTTGAAAATGGGGAAAGACTTTGTGAATGAAGACATCGCAAATGTTTATAGACTGGGTGCAAGGAGGGGGAAAAGTACTCAGAGAAATGTTTTGGTCAAGTTTGCAAATGGGGGAGATAAATTAAAGGTGATGGCCTTTATAAAACAAGCTGGGTCTGGCATTTTAAAAATTGATAGGAATGATGTGGAGGTCTATAATGATATTTCTGTGGAAGAATGAGGTTGGCTATATAAGATGAAACCTGCAACGAAAATTTTGATAGCACATGGGATTAAATACAATTGGAGGTTCCCACAACAATTGAGATTTTTTATGACAAGAAAATGCATACAATTGATGCAGGGATGGATGCCTTGGAATATTTGTGTTCAATTGGTTTGGTTGAAGCGGCATCACAAGAATGGCTTGGACTGAGGAAAGCTTTAATTGAATCTGGGGGAATTAAAAGAGATTATGGGGAGGCAGAAGAGAGGGGAGTCACGGGAGGAGCAGAGGTGGACTTCAAAGCATTGATGGTGGTTGATGAAGGGTGAAGTTGGACTCAGGGGATGGAGAAGTTAAAGAGAGTATGCAGGGTGAAGAAATAAGTTTAATGAATTTTAGAAAAAAACAAGAGCAGTAGGCAGTAGGGTTATTTTGTGTGTTCCCCCCTCCTCTCTTTGTTAGGCAAAGGCTACTTTTGTAAAAAGAAGTGAGGAGGGTAGGCATGAATTTTTATCAGCCTTGAGGAAGGATAAACCGGATGTAGTCTTTCTGCAGGAAACGCATCAGAAATCTGAGGATGTAAATAAGATTTTTCTAGGATGGATGCAAATTTATGAAAAGTCATATGGCACATCAAAATCAAGAGGGGTTGCAGTTTTGATATCAAGCGGATTAGGTTTTGAGATGATAAAGTGTGTTTCCGACCCAGGAGGTAGATACTTAATAATAAAAGGGAAGATAGATGATGAAGAAATAGTTTTAGTAAATATATACACACCAAATGATTGCCAAGGGGAATTTTTAGATAAAATATATGATCTACTGATGAAAGAAAAAGCAGCAAAAATGATTGTGGCTGGAGATTTTAATTTAATAAAATCTAATTTGGATTGGACAAATATAGCAAGGGTTGGAAGAGGAGCTAAGACACCGATTCTTGATAAATGGATGGAGTCATTGGGGTTGAAAGATAAATGGAGGGAAGTTAAAGGGTCGGAAAGAGTATATACTTTTTTCTCACAGGTTCATAATACATATTCCAGAATAGATTATATATTTGTAACAGAGAATTTGTTGTTGTTGTTGTTCAGTCGCACAGTCGGTTCCGACCCTTTGCGACCCTATGGACCATTGTTCTCCAGGCACCTCTGTCCTCCACCATCCCCCTCAGCACTCCCAGTTCTGTGCCCATTGTGTCTACAATACCATCTAGCCATCTCATCTTTGGCCTCCCCCTTCTTCTTTTGCCCTCCACCTTTCCCAACATCAGGGCCTTCTCAAGTGAATCCTCCCTTCTCATTTGATGTCCAAAATACTTTAGCTTCGTCTTTACTATTAGCCCTTCCAATGAGCAGTCAGTGTTGATTTCTTCTAAGATTGACCTATTTGTTCTCCTCGCTGTCCAGGGTACTCTCAAAACTCTCCTCCAACACCACATTTCAAAGGCATCTATTCTTCTGCGTTCAGCTTTCCTAATTGTCCAGCTCTCACATCCGTACATTACCACTGGGAATACCATTGCTTTGACTATTCTAATTTTTGTTTGCAATGTGATGTCTCTGCTTTTCACTATGTTCCCCAGGTTTCTCATGGCTTGTCTCCCAAGAATCAGTCGCCTTTTTATTTCATGGCTGCAATCCCCATCTGCCGTGATCTTTGATCCCAGGAAAGTAAAATCTGTCACTGCTTCTACTTCTTCCCCATCTATTTTCCAGGAACTGATTGGGCCTGTTGCCATTACCTTGGTTTTCTTGATATTGAGTCTCAAACCAGCTTTTGCACTCTCCTCCTTCAGCCCAATCAAGAGGTTCTTTAGGTCTTCCTCACTTTCTGCCATTAGGGTGGTATCGTCTGCATATCTCAGATTGTTTATGTTTCTCCCAGCAATTTTAATCCCATATTGTGATTCCTCCATCCCTGCATTTCTCATTATGTGCTCTGTGTATAGATTGAATAAGCAGGGTGATAAAATGCAGCCTTGTCTTACTCCTTTTCCTATTCCAAACCACTCTGTCATTCCATGTTCTGTCCTAACTGTTGCTTCTTGGTTCATGTACAGATTTCTCAGGAGGCATATGATGTGCTCTGGTATTCCCATCTCTTTAATTACTTGCCACATCTTGTTGTGGTCCACACAGTCAAATGCCTTAGTGTAATCAATGAAACAAAAGTAAACTTGTTTCTGGTATTCCTTTGTTTTCTCCATGATCCAACGTATGTTGGCAATGTGGTCTCTAGTCCCCCTGCCTCTTCTGAAACCGGCCTGCACCTCTGGTAGTTCTCTCTCCACATGTTGCTGAAGTCTGTCCTGTATTATCTTGAGCATCACCTTGCTGGCGTGTGGGATGAGTGCAATTGTTCGGTAATTTGAGCATTCTTTGGCGTTGCCCTTTTTTGGGATTGGGACGTATACTGATCTTTTCCAATCCTGTGGCCACTGTTTTGTTTTCCAGATTTGCTGGCATATTGAGTGCAGTAATTTGACGCCATCATCTTTTAGCGCTTTGAAGAATTCGACTGGGATACCATCATATCCACTAGCTTTGTTGTTTGCAGTGCTCTTTAGGGCCTTTATAACTTCGCTCTCCAGGATGTCTGGCTCGAGTTCAGTTTTTTCATCATTGTGGTTATCAGGAGTGTTGAGGTCCTTTTTGTAGAGTTCCTCTGTGTACTCTTTCCATCTTTTCTTTATCTCTTCTGCATCAGCTAGCTCTTTTCCGTCTTTGTCCCTTATCATGGTCATTTTTGCTTTAAATGTTCCCTTTATTTCCCCGATTTTTCTGAAGAGATCTCTAGTCCTGCCTCTTTTGTTGTTTTCCTCCATTTCTTTGCACTGTTCTTTTAGGTAGTTTTCCTTATCTCTCCTTGCTTTTCTTTGAAATTCTGTGTTCAGAAGGTTGTATTTTTTCCTTTCTCTTTTGACTTTTGCCTTCCTTCTTTCCTCTGCTATTTTAAGAGCCTCATCAGACAACCATTTTGCTTTCTTACGCTTCTTTTCTTTTGGTATGGTTTTCTTTGCTGCTTCCTGCATGATGTCCTTTATCTCTGTCCATAATTCTTCTGGCACTCTGTCTATTGCGTCCAGGCCATTATATCTGTTCATCACCTCCACCGTGTATTCTTTAGGGATGCTGTCTAGGTGATATCTGTCTGGTCTTCTTGTTTTCCCTATTTTCTTTAGTCTTAACCTGAATTTTGCAATCAGTAGGTTGTGATCTGATCCACAGTCTGCTCCAGGTCTTGTTTTTGCTGATTGTATGGAGGTTCTCCATCTTTGGCTGCAGAGTATGTAGTCAATTTGGTTTCGGTGTTGGCCATCTGGTGATGTCCATGTGTAAAGTCGCCTCTTGTGTTGCTGGAAGAGCGTGTTTGCTATGACCAGTGCGTTCTCTTGGCAGAACTCTATCAATCTTTGCCCTGCTTCGTTCTGTACTCCAAGACCAAACTTGCCTGTTATTCCCTCCACTTTGTGATTTCCTACTTTGGCATTCCAGTCTCCTAATATAATTTGGACATCATTTCTTGGTGTCTGTTCTATGAGGTGTTCTAGGTCCTCATAGAACTGGTCCACTGTGGCTTCATCTGCACTAGTGGTTGGTGCATAGACTTGGATTACGGTGATATTGAAAGGTTTGCCTTGAATTCTGACTGACATCATTCTGTCATTTTTGAGGTTATATCCCATTACTGCTTTTCTTACTCTCTTATTGACAATTATGGCTACTCCATGCCTTCTAAGGTTTTCTTGTCCACAATAGTAGATATGATGGTTTCCAGAGCTGAATTCACCCATCCCTGTCCATTTTAGCTCACTGATGCCCAAGATGTCAATGCTTATTCTTTCCATCTCATTTTTTACCACTTCCAGTTTACCTTGGTTCATTGATCTCACATTCCATGTCCCTATGCAGTATTGCTCCTTACAACATTGCATTTCCCCTCCCCCTTTCCTGTCCCTCCCCTTCCTCCACTCTGTGGTGTTAAGCATCCTGTATCACCTAGCCTGCCCTTTTGTTTTGCCTTTTGTTTTGGTCAGTAGGGTTCTCTTGGCAAGATTTATGGCGTGGTTGCCGGTGTCTGTGCCATTTTTCTCTCCTCATACATTTTATCACAGTTTTTAAAAGTTTAAAAACATTTAAGACAACATATTATCATGCATATTATCACACTTTAAAGCACAGTCTCTATGTCAGTTGCTATATTAAGTCATTTTAAAGTCTTTATGTGAGTTACTATATTAAGTCATCAACATTTCTGCATATTTAACTACTTATCCTTTGTATGGGGCTCTGAGTCTCACCCCCTGGTTTAACTCCTTTGCCTTCTTCCCTTCTGCCAATTGGACCTCTCCTTCGGCGCTTGGTTGTTTTCAGGGCTTGGAAAAGGCTCTCGTCGGGGCGACTGGCTGGCCTCTCCCCGCCCGGCTGGTCTTTCTCCTCCCTCACCGGCCCGGCTGGAGATGGTGGGGACCGGCTCGGAAGGGCTCGAGTTGGGGTGACTGGCTGGCCTCTCCCCGCCCGGCTGGTCTTCCTCCTCCCTTGCCGGCCCGGCTGGAGATGGTGGGGACCGGCTCGGAAGGGCTCGCGTTGGGGCGACTTGCTGGCCTCTCCCCGCCCGGCTGGTCTTCCTCCTCCCTCACCGGCCCGGCTGGAGATGGTGGGGACCGGCTCGGAAGGGCTCGCGTTGGGGCGACTGGCTGGCCTCTCCCCGCCCGGCTGGTCTTCCTCCTCCCTTGCCAGCCCGGCTGGAGATGGTGGGGACCGGCTCGGAAGGGCTCGCGTTGGGGCGACTGGCTGGCCTCTCCCCGCCCGGCTGGTCTTCCTCCTCCCGACTTAAACCACGCAGAGTGCCGTTCGCACTCAAGGACAAAATAGAGGCGGAACTGGACAAACTGGTGGGCCAGGGGATTCTTATTCCTGTTGACTCCGCGGAGTGGGAAACTCCAATTGTAACAGCACTAAAGGCAAACGGGGAGGTGCGCATTTGCGCTGATTATAAGTGTACAATTAACAAGGCTATCCGCCCTAACGCATATCCGGTGCCGGTGGTCAGCCACCTTCTGGCCAGGCTGTATGGGGGAAAGTGTTTCGCTAAGCTCGACCTAGCGCAAGCCTACCAGCAACTTCCAGTGACCCCTGCCATGGCAGCGGCACAAACCATAGTCACTCATAAAGGGGCGTTCCAGGTGTCGCGTTTACAGTTCGGCGTGAACTCGGCACCCGGCCTTTTTCAGTCGCTCGTGGAACGTCTCATGAAAGGTTTGGAGGGGTTTTTGCCTTATTTTGATGACGTATTGATAACAGGGGGGAGTGAGACCGAATTAGCCAAAAGGTTGGACAATGTACTGACGGTGTTTGAGAGAGCGGGGTTGCGACTGCGGAAAGACAAGTGCGTTTTCTTTGCAACGGAGGTTGAGTTCTTAGGATTCCGGGTTACACCCGAGGGAATTAAGCCTTCCCAATCCAAAGTAACCGCCATAAAGAAAGCTCCTCGCCCCACATCTAAAACCGAACTGCAGTCGTTCCTAGGACTCCTAAATTTTTATCATACCTTCCTTCCACGGAAAGCGGCTGTGGCCGAACCGCTCCATAGGTTGCTTAAAAAGGAAGAGGCATGGACGTGGGGCGACGAACAGGAGAGGGCTTTTAAGGAGCTGAAGCAACTCCTGACCTCTGATGCAATTCTGACCCATTTCGATCCCAAACGGCCAGTGGTCCTAGTCTGTGATGCATCCCCAGTGGGGGTGGGGGCGGTGCTTTGCCACGTGTTGGAAAACGGAAGGGAGGTGCCAGTAGCGTTTTACTCTAGGTCCCTGTCCCAAGCAGAGAGGAATTATGCACAGACCGACAGGGAGGCGTTAGCGATAGTAGTGGGGACCAAGAAGTTTCACGATTTTCTGTATGGTCGCCCTTTCACCATAGTGACTGACCACAAGCCCCTGTTAGGAATATTTACTGCGAATAGGCCCACGCCACAGATCCTGTCCCCGAGGATGCTGAGGTGGGCTATTTTTCTCAACGCATGCCAACATGAGTTGGAGTACCGACCCGGCAAGGAGATTAGCCATGCGGACGCACTGTCGCGGTCCCCCCTGCCTTTGGCGGGCGGCCACAAGGGCGGAGTAGAAAAAGACCATCAGGTGCTGTTGATAGAGGTTTTAGATTCGCCCCCGATAGTACCTGCCGACATCGCCAAAGCGACAGGCAAGGATAGGACGCTGGAGAAAGTCAGCTCATGGGTGCAAAAGGGGTGGCCAGCGTCCTCCCCGGCTGCGGAATTCGACTCATTTTTTCGGAAAAAACTAGAGTTGTCCCTAGAGAGGGGGTGCCTTCTGTGGGGCCAACGGGTGGTGGTCCCTACATCCCTGAGACCGAGGGTGCTTAAATTGCTGCACGTCAGCCACCCGGGGATTGTCCGCTCCAAGGCACTGGCTCGGAGCTATTTCTGGTGGCCCCAGTTAGACGCAGACATAGAGCACATGGTCGGCACTTGCGAAGCTTGTCAGGGCTCCCGGCCGGAGGAGGCTCGCCTCCCGCATAGGGAATGGGACGCGGCGAGGGGGCCGTGGTCCCGAGTGCACATAGATTTCGCTGGCCCGTTCCGAGGGACCCTTTTTCTCCTGGTAGTGGATGCGTACTCCAAGTGGCTGGAGGTGATTCCGGTCACGAGCACGTCCTCCGCCACTACAATTAAACACCTACGGAGGATTTTTTCTACGTTCGGTTTACCCGACACTCTAATTAGCGATAACGCTAGTTGTTTCACGTCCGCAGAGTTCAGGGCGTTCACAGACATAAATGCCATTCGGCACGTTACCTCCGCGCCGTTCCACCTGGCCACGAACGGCCAAGTGGAGCGCCTTCTGCGTACAACAAAGGATGCGTTGAGACGCATGGGCCCAGGGGACCTGAATCACCAAGTGTGTCAATTTTTATTGGGATATAGAGTAACCCCTTTAGCGTCAGGGTACTCGCCGGCTGAGCTGCTGATGCGGAGGAAGCTGACCACGATCCTGACCAGGTTAGACCCAACGAGGGTTGAGGACAAAGGGAAGAACATAGGGTTAGCGGTCTCGAAAGGTTTCGCCGTCGGCGATCCTGTGCACTGCAGGAACTACGCCAACGCAGGTCCAGCCTGGGTGCCAGGGACGGTTGTGGAGCAGACGGGGCCAGTGTCGTATCGGGTGGAAACTAACACCGGTCTCCTCTGGAGGAGGCACGCTGACCAACTTAGGCACCGAGTGATTGGGGGGCCGGACAGTGGGGCTCAGCAACAGGATTCAGCGTTAGGGTTCTCCTCCACCCGTTTATCCCAAGGGGGAGACAACGAAGGGCAACAGTCCCAAACAAGGGGGGGAAGCAGAGGTCCAAACTCATATCCTTTTCATACGCCGGTTCTATCCAATCCCGTGAAAGAGAGAGACGAGTTTGCCCCTGCAGTTTCACCCAGTCCCTCGGAAGAGGGAAATGAGTTTGCAACTGTTGCCCCCGAATTAGATTTTGTGTTACCGAACCGGGGGGTTTTTTGGGAGTGTTCCCCCACCCGTCCAAGCGAAAAGCGGGGTTTTTCGTTAGCCCCTAGTGCCCCCGGTTTGCCCACATCCACATCAGAAACCTGTCCTCTCCCCTCTCCTGCCCATCCCAAAGCTGCAAGCCCGCGGCGAGTCACTAACGAGTCATCCTCTCCAATTACAGGACAGGAAGCCGGGGAACAAAGAGGAGGGAGCAAAACCGGGGCAGGGCAGCCCGCACCGAGACCCCAGCGTGTTCGAAATAAGCCATCTTGGCTGAGAGACTTCGTCTCATCCTAGGGGGGAGGAGTGTTGTGTTCTAATACTGTAACCTTCTACATGTGATAACAATGTATCTTAACCAATGTAACCTTTCCTACGGGTAACAATATAGCCTTCAGCTGAATCACTATAAACTCTGTAATAGGACGTGAGCTATTGACCACCAGCTGGCAGCAGCGAGCGTCCAAGCTCTCTTGGTCCAAACTCATCAAAGTGCCTCAGCGCGGGAAGTTTCCCGCCACTACCTACACCTGGACAAGAAGGGCGTGACCAGCAATGACGTCACGCGGACAGTAGCCAATGAGCTATCGTGGAGCCACGTTCAAATGTTTTACTACTATATATATAGAGCTATACATCCACCATTACCTCATGTTCCCTCTGACCACTATGCAATAAACCTGTGTTAAACCAGCCCTTGGCTGTTTTCCTGTGTCTTGGTTCTCATACATATAGATGAGTTGGAAGTAGGAATTTTTAAAGAATCAGATCATGTAAAAGTATTGATGGAATTGAGGATAGAGGGAACAAAGAAATTTAGAAGGAATTGGAGATACGACCCAAAACTTTTTAGGGATCATAAATGTAAAGAGCAAATTATTGAAAATTGGAAGGAAAGTTGGTATTGGAATGACAATGATGAGGTTAGTTATAACATGGTTTGGGATGCCATGAAATCAGTATTTACAGGTGAGAATATTAAGTTGGCTAGTTTTAGAAATAAACAATTTAGGGAGAATCAGGACAAAGTTGAAAAAGAGATAAAGCAATTACAAGATAAGCATGCTAAGTCAAATGATAAGAAGATTTATGATAAGATGCAAAAATTAAAGATGGAACTGGTGGGAAAAGACATTGAAAAAGTGAAACGGGATTTGGTTTATCTAAAAAGGGAATATTTTGAATTTAGTAATAAGAATTCAAAATTATTAGCAAGAGCTGCTAAAGAAAAGAGAAACAAAAGAGAAATTGGAATATTGGTTAACAAAGAAGAAATTAGATGTAACAATACTAGAGATAAATTCAATATTGTGAAAGATTTTTATCCAGAATTATATGCCAGAAAGAATATAGATTTGAGGGGTTTAAGGGATCAACTAGAGAAGCGAATTGAAAATAAGATTAAACAGGAAGGAACATAGGGATAAAATGGAAGAGAAAATAACGGAAAAAGAAATAAAAGATGTAATAGCTAGCTTGAAAGCAGATAAAGCTCTGGGAGAGGATGGGTTGTCAGTTGAATTTTATAAGGATTTTAAAGATATTGTTGTTCCAAAATTGGTGAAATTATATAATCATATTCTGGAATGAGGGCAAATACCAATTTCATGGTATAGGGCAATAATTGTTTTATTACCAAAGATGCTAAGATTTTTACAGCAATATTAGCAAATAGATTCAATAGTTTTATGGGAAATTATATAAATGAGGACCAAATGGGTTTTATGAAAGGGAGACACATGGCAGATTTGATGAGGAGAGTTTTGGATTTAACAGACACTGCAGGACAAGCAAAAGAGAAAGTGGGACTATTATCATTAGATATTTTCAAGGCATTTGATTCGTTACAGTGGGTAACAATTAAAGAGATAATTAAAAGCTATGGATTCGGAGACAAATTTAGAAGGACGATTGAACAATTATATCAACATGATACTGCCATGGTTAGGGTAAATGATGAGTTCACAGAAGAAGTAAAATTGGAAGCTGGTACAAGGCAGGGTTGCCCATTATCACCAATTTCGTTTATTATGGAAATGAAATTGTTGGCAAAAGCTATAAGGGAAGATAAGGATATAGAAGGAATATCAGGAAGTAAGATAAGTTTGTATGCAGATGACACCTTGATAACAATGAAGCACCCTAGGAAGGCGTTAGAAAGAATACAAGTTCACTTAAAAGATTTTGAAGAGACGACAGGACTGAGAATAAACTGGAACAAGTCAGAAATTATAATGTGTAATATAGATAAAGAAGAACAGCGAAGAATAAAGGATAAATTTAAATTACAAGTTAAAGATAATTTGAGGTACTTGGGAATTAATATTTCAAATTAATTTGAGGAATTAAAGAAATTGAATTACGGAAAGCAAAAAGTGGAAATGAAAGATAAAATCTAGCAATATAAAAAGCTAAAGTTGTCTTTGTTCGGTAGGATTGCTCTGTGTAAAATGATGTTACTACTGAAAATTAATTTTTTATTTGATGCCCTACCAATCCAATTAAATGATAAGGAAATTAAGGAATTTCAAAATTTGCTGAATAATTTTTGTAATGGTGAAAAGAAATCTAGAATTGCTAAAAAAAGTGGTATTTATCACAGAAAGAGGGAGGACTAGCATTGCAGAATTTGAGGAATTATTATAGAGCTTTTCAAATCAAAAATATTGTGAAAATCTTAGCGAAGGAAAAGGTAATATGGGAAGAATTGGAGATGAGTTAAATCAAATGGGGAAAATGATTTTTTTAGATTATAAAATGGGGGGAATAGTTGTTAAAAACAAAATGATGAAGTCTTTGTTAGGAGTATGGAAAAAGGTGAAGAAGGAATTGGTTCCGGATATATCTCCTATAATAGAAATTGAGGATATTACAAATTTTCCAATACAAATTGATAAACGGACCGGAGGGGCTCTCTAATAGTGCCACCAACTAGGGATGCACATCTGTCTAGCACCTGAAGGAGGGCCTTCTCTGTGTCCGCACCAACTCTCTGGAACCTCCTGCCAATAGACCTAAGACTCCAAAGTGAACTGCTGCCCTTCAGGAAAGGAGTGAAGACCTGGCTGGCAGGGCAGGTGTGGGGCCCGAATGGGACTATGGTGCCCGCCTGCTGGCTTGTATAAGAACTCTCTCTTCTTCCTTTGTATAGTAGATGGGATGGGTGGGTGGGATATAGGGTTTTTTTAAAGGGGGTGGGTTGGGGGTTTTTATAATGTTTTTATGTATTTTTTGAATTGTTGTGATGCCGCCCTGAGTCGGGTTCCGCCTGAGTGGGCGGCATATACAAATATGACTATAAATAAATAAATAAAAAAGGGTGAAGGAAATTTTATTGAGAAATGATGCTTTCCTGCTAAGAGACTTGATACGGGTTTGTAAAGATGAAGAAAGAAAAGTAGAATTGTTTGAACAATTGTGGTTGAATTGGTTCCAGATAGTATTGGTAAATAAGTGGAATAGCAATTATTTGATGAGAGATAGTCTGGAAAGAGGGTTGACTGAGTTTGAAGAACTGATTTTAAAGATAAGAAAGGGAGAAAGGCTTAGTAGGTAAAATATATATATTGATAAATAAAGATAGTAATCCGCATGAAGCTTTGAAAATGAATTGGGAACAGGATTTGAAAATAAAAATATCAGACAAGATTTGGAAAAATAAATTGAAGAAAAGGATTATGAGAACAATGTCTGTTAGAGTGAAAGAACATAATTATAAAATGCTGTGGAGATGGTACTTGACCCCAGTGAGGTTACATCAAATAGACAAAAATAAAGATAAAATGTGTTGGAGATGCAAGGATACACTGAGAACTTATGAATACATGTGGTGGGATTGCAAGGTGATAAAGGATTTTTGGGGGGAAATTGAGAAAGAAATTTGTGCTGTTGTGGGTATGAGATGTAAATTGGGGTCAAGTACTGTTTAGGTGACAGACATTGAAAATATGGATTTAAACAATGATAAAAAGAAGTTATTGTTCATAATGTTGACGGCGGGAAGACAGTGTATAGCCAGGAATTGGAAAAATGATATAGTTCTGAAAATAGAAGATTGGTACAAGGAGATGTGGGATCGTGTGTTGAATGACAAATTAACCTGGGAGATGAATAAGAAAAAGGGTATTGTTAAAGAAAGCAGATTTTGGAAAATTTGGCAAACGTTTGTGGATTATTCATTGAAAGGAGAGGAGAGGAATAGACCAGTACTGGGACAATTGAGTTTTTGGAAATGAAATGATTGAGACATTCTGTTTTCTCCAGAGCAATGTAAGTAACACTGGGTATAATGTTTGACAATTATATTTTAATCTTATTTTTACTGTGACGAAATAATACTTTTAAGTGGATGAAATTAAAAATAAAGATTGAATAGGTACAGATAGGATAATCATAAGTATATTATTAATGTGTTAAAATTTTGAAATGTAATCATTGCTGTTTGGATGAATTTGGAAGTTGGTATAGTACTGAGTCGCAGTTTATATTATGTTTAGTTTTTATATTTTTCTTCTTTTTGATGCTTCTTTTTTCTCTCTCTTTAATGTTATGTATAATGTATTTGTCAGTTGATGTTTGTACAGTGATACCTCATACAACATCCAAACTTGGTTCCACAAGTTTGGACTTTATACGGATTTGGACTTTGTATGAGGCATGCAAAATCCTAGCCATGATGCCTCATACAATGTCCAAATCCTTGCTGCGATGCCTCATACAACGTCATTTCCATAGAGATACATTGTACTGTGACAGCACAGACTTCAGGGCAAAGTCAAGGAAACAGACAGGAAACTGACAGAACTTTAAGAAATCATTGTCTAAAGGCTAAATACATTACAAAACATGTCAAACAACCCTGATTGTCCAAGAACCTGAAGAATGCTGCAAAAATCCCAGGAATGCTTCTAAAAATTCTGATGTAAAATTCAAAAAAATCCAAAATCATGCTGAAAACCACTCCTAAACACTCTTTGCCTTGTGCAAAACCCACAAGAGCAATGCACGCTTGTGTCCTGCCTTTTTTACTGCCCAGGCACCGTGCAACCTGGGAAAAACTGAATGCCTCATAGACATACCTGTCAACCGCCACTCCGACGAATCCGGGACCTGCGCAAACCGCGTCTGCGCAGGTCGCGTTGTATGCATGCGCATGGAGGGCTACACCACTTGCGTAGCCTTCTACACAGGCAGCGTAGCCTTCTGCGCATGCGTGGAAGGGAGCTATGGAAGTGTAGAGCCTTTCCACGCATGCGTGCAATGTGACCTGCGCAGATGGGCTGTGCAGTGCCTCCACCCCCCCCTGCCAAATTACGGGGTTTTGGCAGCGCGGGTCAGGAAATGGTGCAAATCAGCGCTGAATTATGGGGTAATCCCAGCCAAATCGGGATGGTTGACAGGTATGCTCATACAAAGTCAAGCAACTTTGTATGAGGAGTTGTTGCCCTTTAGGAAGGAACTAAACACCTGGCTGGCGGACCAAGTTTGGGGTGCAGGTGGAGGGGTGGCTTCCGTTGGGTGGTTAATATAGGGGAGGATGCCTGCCCCATGGTTTCTTCAGTTCCTGCACCCCTCTCTTTTTAGGGGTGGGTTCTTATTGCTGGTTTTTATCTGTTTTATTTGTTTTTATATGTTTTTACCCACTGTTGTGAACCGCCCGGAGTCGGCTCTGGCTGACTGGGCGGTATAAAAATTTAACAATAAATAAATAAATAAATTCAATGTTGTATGAAGCGGTCTTTGTATGAAGTATTACTGTATTTTCATTTAATTGTATTTATGTTTAAATTTTTTCAATAAAAAATATTTTAAAAAGTACAATATACAATAAAGTGCAATACCATATACAGAATACAAAGCCCAGGCTCACGCTACGATAAAAGCTGGGTGAACACACAATACCCTTCCCCTGGCTGATGGAGTGGCCCTGGGGGAACAATGAGTCAACAGGTGTGGCAGCGGCAGCAGCGGTACATCTGTCTCCCATCCCCAGAGTGATGGCATGGTTCCGGGGAGAGACTGAGGTTCCTCTGGTGCACTTGATGGCAGCGGCTCTTCTCCCCTCAGGGTCGGGTAGGGCTCCAAGGGGCAGGCGGGCAGGCGGTGGCAGTGCACCTTTCTCCCATCCCCAGAGTGATGGTGTGGCTCTGGGGAGAGACCGAGGCTCCTTCGGTGTGCTTGGCGGCAGCAGCTCTTCTACCCTCGGGGCCAGGCTGGGCTCTGATGGGTGGGCGGGTGGGCAGCGGCGGTACACCTGTCTCCCATCCCCAGAGCAATGGTGTGACTCTGGGGAGAGATCAATGCTTGAATTGATGCTTGGCTGAGAACAGATAGAATAAGAGATGGGTATAGAAAGGGTAGGACAAAGAATAATCCTTTTCCATCTTTCCTCAATTCCCCCTCAATTTTTGACAGTCCAGATAGGTATTATTCTATGTAATGTGATGGAAAGTTTATTTTTCCACTGAATGTTTTTTAAACCACATTCCTTTTATAAATTCCTGAGTGCTAATTAGTTTTCCTGCCAATTTTGGTGTAAAGTCATGAAAGGTTAAGACAGCAATTTTCTTCTGTAAGTACTTCCCGTCTAGTGTCTAACATAAGATCTAAGCAGCCTGTTTATTCAAAGAATCAGCATTTGAAACAGGGAAATAATATTTTTCATTCATTGCCATGAATTTGGTGAAAATCAAGTATCAATGCATGCATTGGTGTTAGAAATACGTAAAATGTCTCCAGTGAAATGTTGTTGGTCTTCTGAACATCTGCACTCTAAATAACCAGAGGCACAGACACAAAAATCACCTTGAATTTCTATTTTTGATTATATTTGGAGCAAACTAAAGAATTCAAGACTCCTTCCCAAAAAGGAATGTTAATTGAACCATAGCAACTTTATTCTCCCTCACAACTCTTTGAATCACAACAAAGACATGCTATCCTTACACAATACAAATACAGGATACAGTACCTTTATTAGATCACACACAAAAACTCAAACACTTAGTACAAGCTTTTGTGGACAAAAATCTAATTCTTTAGGCTTATGCACCAATAAGAATAGATAATGCAGAAAAATTGCCCTAAAATTCATGGCAGATGTCTGTGTCAAGTTGGCTTGTAGTGAGTTGAGATACTGGCTGTAGAACCACCCTGGGGTGGGGTGGGGTGTTCTCAAGGTCACCTCCAGCAACATGGTTGGAATTTTCTACCTCATTCTCCAGACAAAGGTTTGCCAATTACTCTACTCTAGAGTCTATCATGTCCCCCCCTTCTGAAATGGCAAAAAGGCAGTAGTATACTGATGGTGGTGTTGCAGATGAGGTTGTGTGGGATTCAGACTAAGAAAATAGAAGCTTGTTCAAATTTTACAATTGATGTAATAATTGCACATAATTGGCATTAGGTATATATGCCTGGATTTTGCATCCCTAACCTGTATATCAGTTTCCCTAAGCAGAAGCTCTCAAGATGTTTTGGTTTTGAACTTCCATTATCCCTGATTATCCATGATGGCTTTTTCTGACTGGAGTTAGTGTTCATCTCATTTGGAGGGTAGTCTAATTTGGAGGGAGGCAACTCTAAGGGCAGAGTGAGGTGCTGCAACAGGTAAGGAATTGACACCGCTCTGTGTAGCTTGTTATTTTTTCCATTGAAGTGTAGTAGAACAGAATGTGTGAGATGACATATGTTAATTTCCTTGTCACTATTTATGTAGAACAAAATAAAAAACGGGGAGATAGAAAAAGAATAAAAATTGATTTTTCTTACCCATTATTTCTGAAACTTTATTCCAAAATTCCACAGGCACTTTTAAACATTGTTCAAGTAAATTTGACTGACAAGTTAATTAGTTTCAGAGAGAAAATATGTCTTGTTGTAATGAGTCAGTCCTTTGTTTTAAAAGGAATGCATGTTAGCCCAATCTATTCTACAAGGTTTCTCCCATTTGTATAACAATTATTATAATAATTATGGTAATTATTTGCTGCATTTAATCTCAACTAAGGTTGATATACTATATGGTAATTCATAGCAGTGGGTGCTTGTTCCCACTTATTTAGCACTGTGAAAAGAATCATATCCACTTCACTACTGGAAGGAATATTTATAAAAATGCAGGACTATCTAAAAGCAATTCTGTGAACTGGAAACCATCCAGCTGAAGGACAGAGCTCAGGCTATCTCATTTTGGCTGTAAGTCAGGACTTCTGGAAAGAAGACATGCATTAATAGACCTGCCTCTATGGTCAAGAGTGGTGAACAGAATCATAGATAATGCTTGCTTGCAATCTATCCTCTACTGTACATGCTCTGGTCTTTTATGCCCAAAAGCAGATATGGAGTCCTTGGGGCTGGTAATAATTTCATGTTAGAAATTACTCTGGGTTGAAAGGATTTTTGCTGGAGAAACTCTTCTCAAGGGATGCCCGAATGAGACTTCTTTCATGAGATGCTGGTCATTGTTATGGTCCTATATTGTCTTATTAAGCCACTGAGCCTTTCTGTGTTGCAAAATGAATTCTCCTGTGTATTGATGGGGCTCATAGAAATCTACACAGAATACCAAGTAAAACACTTAATTTCTTAGTTTTTTCTAGTTTGGAAACAGCATTGAGAGGATGCAATTTGAAGCAAAAAGCTGATACACTGGAAATCAATGCTGAACCCTTCCACTTGCTACTTCTTCCCAACCCTATCCCCATACCAACCAAGAAACCCTTTTATCTCTACCAAAGCAAGATGTCTTCCTGCTGATGAAAATCTCAATGTAACAAGGAATAAATATAATATTTTCATTCTCATTCCCATTTAGTTACTGTTCTTAATAAAAAATAAGCATACAGAACTCTTTCATAATTCAGTCTAACCATGATAGAACATAAAAACCAGCATATAGATCAGGGGTTCTCAACCTTTTCAAGCCAAGGGCTGGATCATGTTCCCTCAGACAGCTTTGGGGGCTAGACAGCCATTTTGCCTCACTTGCATGATGGGAGCAGCCTGACCTGTACATTAAATAGGAACCACACATGTTACTTCCAAGTGTGGTGAAGGCAGTGGGGGCCACATGAAATGGAACTCTGGGCCACATCTGGCCCATGGGCCATAGGTTGAAACACTTGATGTAGATGGTGAAATATACTTAAAAAATAGAGTTGCCATAATTATCTCCCACAAAACCCGGACAGAAGTATACTTGACAAAGCTCCTAGTAGCACATCTCCAAGTCCAGGGCAGAGGGAGTGGCAGCCATCCAGGGTGGTTAATGCGTGAAGTGCTTTGGCAGCATAAATAATGTAGTGGCCATCTTCTGGCTTTTGAGCAAGGGAGACCTTTACCTTTACTAAGAAAATACAGGACAGTAATCACCCTCAATACTCAAGGACAGGGCGGAACAAGAGCAAGCCTGCATATAAAAGGAGAAAAAGGAAGGTAATCTCTATGCTATTCCCATTCTCCAGAGCCCATACAAGGCTTGCATGCATGTGTGCATGCCATCAAGGGGCTATGTGGATTCTTCCTTCCCTTCTTTGCCCATATCTCAAAATAGCACCTGTAGGCAGACGTAATAATTGCCTCATTTCCATCACCGCCTCAGCTATGGCTGCTGAGAGCTTTGCATGCCAACCTGCAAGCTGGCTTGACTCGCTTTAATCCTGCACTTGGCAAAAGAATCGCCACTGGGGACATGGCTAAAGTGGCGATGGAGTAATACGGACTTTTTTGTGCTCGTGCAGAAATGTGGATTATAATGGGGACCAATTGAACAATTGGTAAAGAAAAAGTTCAAAAAAAGGATGCATTTGTGCCTCCAGATCCTGTGACTATCATTTGGCAATAACAACAGTTCAGAGTCTGAAGATCGGGCGGAGAGAGAGGAGCGGCATAAGCTGCCCCCCTCGAGTCATTCCAAGGATGGATGGGAGCTCTGAGATTTTTTTAAAAAGCGATCTTTCTTCAAACTGGAGTTTTTAAAGCTTTAAAGCAGCTGTGGAGGTGGCGGATTGATGGCGTTGGTCGGATGGAGGAGGTGGATTGTTGAAAGTTCGAGTAGGTGCCGAGGGTGAATGAAAGTGGAGAAGAAAGAGGTGGTTGGTTTGGATTAATGGCGGCGGAGTTTGGGAAAGCGAAACCTATTTGTGAATAACGCCAAGAAGTGGAAGATAGAAAGAAGGTGGCTGGGATAGAGTTTTGGAGTTGCCCAGAAGGAGGAAGAAAGAAGGTATTTGTTGGAATTGCAAGTGTAAATTTACAAAGAAGTTCTTGTAAAGGGATCTGAGATTGTTTTTTTGGTGGAGAGGGACGGAGGAGAAGATAAAAAGGGCCACACCGTGAATGCCGCCGTCACGGCCGGGATTATAAAATGGAGCTCAAGGAGCTACTGTAACTTCTGGAGGCAGAATGTAATTGCTGTTCAGACTGACTTTTTTTACTATTAAAAATCTCTCCTCTGTGTTTTAACTTTTAAAAAGCTGTTTTTGGATAATTCTCCACTCCAGAAGAGTTCTTTTTCTTTTGTTCCTCACTTTCTCTTTACTGGGAATATCGCTACAATGTGTCCTCCTCCTTCCTTCCCTTAAGAGAAATAGACTTTTTGCAAGTGTTACAATTACTGGCTATTGTATATCTTTTGAGAGACCTCTGGAAATACAATTTATCTGCAGTTTTAAAAGTTTTAAACAGTGAAGCCAGCCAGCTATGTGTCATTGATTTTTTGGCTTGGAGTCGGGCACAGAGGATTATTTAGCTTCAATCAAGAATTGGGTTGTGGAAGCAATATTTTCAATGGGATTATAAAGTTTGGTTTTTATCGGTTGGAATACAAATTGTTGGTCACTGCAATTGGATTTATTGTTGCCCATGGATTATAACAAGGAAGCTGGCCTCATTGGTTTGGATAGGTTCTGCAAAATCTTCAATCAAGTTTTTTGGCTGGAAGTTATAAATATAGAAGAAGGGTTGTTGTTTTTTTGCTCAATTGAGCTCTGGAACAGCCTCAAGGAGAGGGACGTGTGGGAGATAAAAGAATTGTAGCATTGAAATTATTATTTGATATCACAATGGATAAAATTGCAAGGGGAAAGGGAAAGGAGGAGGAGGTCATGAAACCTAAGAAGAAAGATAAATCAGCTGTGGAGGATGCCCCCCCATCATCATCACCATCACTGGAACCAGCATCAGTGGATCAGACTCAAATATTGGTTGAAATTGGTAAATTGTTTAAAAAATTTGACAAGATGGAAGATGCAATGGTGAAAGATAAAAATGAAATTTTGGGAAAACAGGACAAATTGGCTACAATGTTTATGGATTTTACAAAAAAAAGTTGATCTTAATTTTCAAAGGATGAATGCCAATGTTAAGATGTTGCGGAATGATATGAAACGGATGCAAAGGGAAGTTAAAGGGTTAAAGGAGGAGGAGAAGAAAATCAAGATGAAAGTAGATGTGCAGGAAAAAAGGATAGATGTGATGGAAGAGATGATGAGAAAGCAGAATATAGTGATCTGCAATATAGTGGAAAAAGTGCCAGACCAGCTTAAAGACAGAATAAATGATTGGCTAAACAATTTGAAAATGGGGAAAGATTTTGTAAACGAGGACATTGTTAGTGCCTACAGAGTAGGATCAAGGGGGGAAAGGTGGTTGAAAAAAAATGTTTTGGTCAAATTTGCAAATTGGGGAGATAAGTTGAAGGTGATGGCTTTTTAAAAACAAGCTGGTTCTGGCGCTTTAAAAATTGATGGGAACAATGTGGAAGTATTTAACGATATCTCTGTCAACGAACATGGTTGGAGGTACAAAATGAAACCAGTAACAAAAATTTTGATGGAAAAAGGGATAAGATATAATTGGCAATTTCCACAGCAGTTAAGATTTTTCCATGATAAGAGAATGTATGTGATTGATGCAGCGACTGATGCACTGGAATATTTGTGTTTAAATGACCTGGTCAAAGTGTCCTCAAGGGAATGGCTGGCATTGAGAAAGGCTTTGTTGGAGTCTGGAGATATAAGAAGAGACTATGGAGGAGTATTTGAGGGGGGTGCCGCAGGAGGAGAGGAAGCGCGAGGGGCTGAGATGGATCTACAGTCATTGATAGTAGTTGATGAAGGGGGAAGTAAAGGTTAGAAAGGAGCAAAATAGGGGAGAGGAATGAAATTAAATATCACCATCGAAGAAGATGGTCCTATAAATTAAATTAGTTTTATTAAATAAGATAAATTGTGCTAGAGCTTTAGTAGACATGCACATTTTCCATGTTCCCCCCCTCCCCTCTTTGGAAGACGAAGGCGACTTTTTTGGAGAAAAAAGTGGGGAGGTTAGAATTGATTGTTTTTTGTTGTAAGTATTGTTTTAATTTCTGGGGATTAGAAGGTATCACGTCCAATGGAGAAATAGGAGATGGCAAAAGAGTGTGGCAAATTAAATTATGAGAGGTATTAAAGTGTCATCTTGGAATGTTAAAGGTACAGGGTCTCTGGTTAAGCAAAGGAGGATTGAATCAGTTTTGAGGAAAGACAGGCTGGATATAGTCTTTCTGCAGGAAACTCATCAGAAATCACAAGAAATGAATACTTTTTTTAGGGTGGATGCAACATTATGAAAAAGCATATGGTACATCAAAGGCAAGAGGTGTGGCAATTTTGGTTTTGACTAGGATGGGGTTTGAAATAACAAAGAGTATTTCTGACCCAGAGGGTAGATATTTAATACTAAGAGGGAATATAGATGAAGAGGAAGTCACTCTGGTGAATATATATGCTCCAAATGACCATCAAGCTGAATTCTTAGAAAAAATGTACAAAATTTTGATAAAGGAGAAAACATCAAAGATGATTGTGGCTGGTGATGTTAACTTAGTAAGGTCAAATTTGGAATGCACAAATATATTAAGATGTGGGGAAAATATTAAAGGTCAGAGTCTGGATAATTGGATGACATCTTTAGGTTTGAAAGATACATGGAGAGAGGTTAAGGGGTCAGAAAGGGCATACACTTATTTTCCACAGGTTCACAATTCATATTCCAGAATATATTATATATTTGTAACAGAGAATATGGTCAGAAATTTGGAGGAGGTAGAAATTGGAATTTTTAAGGAGTCAGACCATGCTAAAGTGGTGATGGAAATAAAGATAGAGGGTAAAAGGAAATTGGAGAGGAGTTGGAGATATGATGACAAACTATTTAAAGATCATAAATGTAAAGAACAAATTATGGAGAGTTGGAAGGAAAGTTGGAATTGGAATGATAATGATGAGGTAAATTTCAATATGGTGTGGGATGCCATAAAGTCGGTTTTTAGGGGGGAAAGTATTAAGTTAGCTAGCATTAGATATAAAAATTCTAAGTCGGCGCAGGATAAAATTGAAAGTGAGATAAAGCCGTTACAGGAAGAGCATGCAAGGACGAAGGATAAGAAGGTCTTTGATAATTTATAAGAAAGCTGTAGAGATTGCACAAGATAGTATGACACCTCAATGAAGGTGTCAACCCAGTGTGCCTCAGCAGTGAAAAAAGCAAACTCAATGTTAGGGATCATTAGGAAAGGTATAGAAAATAAGTCAGCAAGTGTCATTTTGCCTCTTTATAAATCTATGGTGAGGCCCCATTTGGAATATTGTGTACAGTTCTGGTCGCCATACCTCCAGAAGGATATTATGGAGTTGGAGAAAGTACAGAGGAGGGCAACCAGAATGATTAGGGGACTGGAACACCTTCCTTACCATCTGAGGCTGCAACGTTTGGGCCTTTTCACTCTTGAACGACAGCGTCTAAGAGGTGACCTGATTGAAGTTTATAAAATCATGCACGGTGTGGACAAGGTAGATAAGGAAAAACTGTTTTCCCTATCGCACAACACTAGAACTAGGGGACACTCCATGAAACTTTTGGGTACTAGTTCTCAAACAAATAAGAGAAAGTACTTTTTCACCCAGAGGATTACTGGTCTATGGAACTCCCTGCCAGAAGAAGTGGTGACAGCTGTCAGTCTTCACAGCTTTAAGAAAGGATTAGACAAGTTCATGGAGGACAAGGCTATCAATGGCTATAATTATGGCTACCTAAGGACAACCTCCGGGTTGGAGAGATAGGCAGGATATCTCTCAATGCCATTTCCAGGGAATCCTAAGCAGGTGAAGGCATCTCCTTGGGAATACCCTGAAGGAAATGGTGAGCCACTGTGTGAGACAGAATGCTGGACTGGATGGGCTGTGGCCTGTTCCAGCAAGGCTGTTCTTATGTTCTTATGTTCTTATGCACCCCGGAAATAATCTCTTTCAGCTTTTGCCTTCTAGAAGAAGGTATAGGGTCATAAAGACCAGGACCAGCCGCTTGACAAATAGTTTCTACCCAAAAGCTGTTCTGGCTTTGAATACAGTGCAATGCAGTCTATGAGGGAGCTTCTGTATATAGTTTTTAGAGTTTTTAGAGTTTTAGAGTTTTTAGAGTTTTAGAGCTTTTAGAGTTTTAGAGCTTTTAGGGGTTAAATGTGTATATGTGGGGTGGGAGTATGTTGATAATTTTGTATAGTTGTATTTTGTTTAGGTTTTGTTGGGTTGTTAAGTGTCCCCCCCATCTCATTGTTTTGTGCAGGACAATTACAATAAAGATTTAGCTATCTATCTATCTATCTATCTATCTATCTATCTATCTATCTATCTATTTGCAAAGATTGAAGGCTGAAATGGTAGGAAAGGATATAGAAAAAGTGAAAAGGGATTTAGTATATTTAAAAAGAGAGTATTTGAATACAGTAACTAAAACTCAAAATTACTAGCAAGAGCAGCTAAAGAAAGGAGAGAAAAGAGGGAAATCGGAGTTTTGATTAATAAACAAGGGATAAGATGTAATAAGATTAGAGATAAATGTAAAATTGTGAAAGAAGTTTATCAAGCTTTATACATGAAAAAGGAGACAGATATGGAGAAGCTTAAAAAACAATTAGAGAAGCAAATAGATATTGGGATAAAACAGGAACATAAAGATAGAATGGAAGAACGAATTACAGAAAAGGAAGTAAAGGGGGTAATAGCTAGTCTAAAAATGGGGAAAGCTCCTGGGGAAGATGGGTTACCAGTGGATTTTTATAAGGATTTTAAAGATATAGTGGTACCAAAATTGGTGAAATTATATAACTATATATTGGACGGCGGGCAAATTCCGACTTCATGGCATAGGACCACAATTGTATTTTTGCAAAAATCTGGAAAGGACTTGGAAAAAGTGGAATCTTACCGACCAATTTCGTTGATAAAACAAGATGCCAAGATCTTCACAGCAATATTGGCAAATAGGCTAAACAATTTTATGGGCAACTGTATAAACATAGACCAAGTGGTTTTTTTGAAAGGGAGACATATGGCAGATTTGACAAGAAGAGTGGTAGACTTAATAGATACAGTGAGACAAACAAAGGAAAAAGTGGGATTAATATATTTGGACATTTTTAAGGCATTTGATTTGTTACAATGGGTTTCAATTATGGAAATAATTAAATGTTATGGGTTCGGGGACAAATTTAAAAGGATAATTGACCAATTATATCAACAAGGTACAGCTATTGTTAGAGTAAACGATGAGGTTACTGATGAGGTAAAATTAGAAGCTGGTACAAGACAGGGTTGCCCATTATCACCAATATTGTTTATTATGGCAATGGAGATGTTAGCAAAAGCTATAAGAGAAGATGGAGAAATAAAAGGGGTAATGGAAAATAAGATAAGCTTATATGCTGACGACACATTGATAATTGCTAAGCATCCTGAAAAGGCATTATATAGAATCCAAGCACAGTTAAAGGATTTTGAGTACATTACAGGATTGAAGATAAATTGGGATAAATCAGAAATGATGTTATGCAATACGGGAAAGGGGGAACAGAAGAGGATAAAGAGAATTGGTAATATTCAAATCAAAGATAACTTGAAATATATGGGGATAAATATTTCAAGTAGACTCGAAGAGCTCAAAGATTGAACTATGACAGTTTGAAAATGGAAATTAAAACTAAAATACAAACTTTTCAAAAATTGAAATTGTCATGGTTTGGAAGAATTGCAATTAGTAAAATGATGCTTTTACCAAGAATTAATTTCTTATTTGATGTCCTAGCAATTCAAATGAAAGATAAGGAAATTAAGGATTTCCAAAACCTGATCAATAATTTTTGTAATAGCGGAAAGAAGTCCAGACTTTCAAAAAAAATTGGTATTTATCCCAGAAGGAAGGCAGCTTAGGAATGCTGAATGTGTTAGCATACTATCGAGCTTTTCAAATTAAGAATGTTGTGAAGATCTTGGCTAGGGAAAAAGCAATATGGGAAGAAATTGAAATGAAGGATTTTAAACAAATAGGTAAAATGGTTTTTTTAGGACCTAATATGGGAAAAGTTGCAACTAAAAATACAATGATGAAGGGATTGATGAGCTTGTGGAAGAAAGTAAAGAAGGTTCTGGCCTTGAATATCTCACCGATTATTGAAATGGAGAATATGGCAAATTTTCCATTAAAGATAGATAAAAGGGTAAAAGAAGTATTGGATAGAAATGAAGTTTTACTGCTGAAAGACTGGTTATGGACCTGTATAGATATAGATAAAAGACCAAATTTGTATGGACAAATGAATCTGAACTGGTTTCAGATTGCGATGGTAAATAAATGGAACACTAAATATTTGAGATTTGAATTGGATAGAGAGAAGACTGAATTTGAGGAGTTGATCTTGAAAATAAGAAAGGGAGATGGAAATATTAAGGGTTTAGTTAGTAAATTGTATATAATGCTGAATAAGGAGTTTAGTCCACAGGAGGATTTAAAAGCAAGTTGGGAGCAAGAATTGAATATAAAGATAGAAAATGATACATGGAGGCATAAATGGAAAAAGAGGATAATGAGAACTTTGTCAGTTAGAATAAAAGAACATAATTATAAAATGTTGTGGAGGTGGTATTTGACCCCAGTGAGGTTGCACCAGATTGACAATAAAAAAAGATAAAATGTGTTGGAGATGTAAAGAGGAAATTGGGACATATGAGCATATGTGGTGGAGTTGTACTGTGGTTAAAGATTTTTGGAAAAAAGTGGAGAAAGAGATAGGCGATATTTTGGGTAAGAGAATTAAACTGGGGTCAGGTATCACTATGTTAACAGATGTGGAATGTTCTAATTTAAATAAGGATGAAAAAGAATTATTAGAAATAATGCTCACAACTGGTAGACAATGTATTGCTAGGAATTGGAAAAATGATATAAAAATAAAGATAGAAGAATGGTATAAAGAAATATGGAATTTAGCATTGAATGACAAACTAACTTGGGAGATAAATAAAAAAGGGGTATTATCAAAGTGAACAGATTTTGGAATATATGGCAGGCTTTTGTGGACTACTCACTTAAAGGCGATGAAAAAAAATAAGCCTGTACCTGATCAAAGAAGTTTTTGGAAAGAAAATACCAAGACAGATTGATTTCCCCAGGGCAATGTAAATATCACTGGTGAATTATTTTTTTTTATTTTTATTTGTATATCATTATTTAGTATTGTAGTATTATTATTAGAGAATTTATGAGTTAAATATTGTATCATATTTAAAGTTATGTTGAAAAGTTTCAATTGCAATTTATAAGGATAGGTTAATAATGCTTTGGTGTAATAATTGTAATATGGGGTTTGACTGCAAACAGACATAACTTGTATGCAACTGTATTATGTATTTTTCCTTATGTATGTTGGTTGTATTATTTTTTATGATGTAATATTGTTTGAAAAATTTAATAAAAATTTATATATTAAAAAAAAAGTATTGTGACCCCAAAGCCCCTTTGATATCCTGAAGGCAGGGAAGGGGGAGCAACCCTTGTGTGCCCCCAGCTAAAACCAGCCCTGGACTTGATCTGACCTGTTTTGGCTATGGTTGATCCAGAAGACAAAAAACAACAACAACAAAAAAAACAGGGTGGTGTTGTGGCACGACAGGAAGGGGGTTGGGAGGGACGATGACACAATCAGTAAGTTTTAAAAATCTAGGACTTTAACCTGATTTTTATTGAATTGGCCGGGACAAGTTTTCCAACCTTGAATCCGGGACAATCCCGGTTTTCTGGGACATATGGCAACCCTATTAAAAAGGCTTGTGAAGCTGCAGTACATAGTTATCAACAACAAACAACAATGGGTGAACACAGAAGGAAGATTCATTCCTGTAGCAGGACACACAAGCCTCATAAAACAACACAAGATTAGGCTCCTGGGGCCAACATGGGCCCCTGGGGAAGATATTCAGTAAAAGTCCCTCAGATTGAGCTGCTATGTGACTTATTATTCATGCTGTCCAGTCCAGTTCTTCAAAATATTGGCTTTAGCAATGCAACTGCAGCTTGAAGTAGTTGTGGATACCCAATTTTGGTGTAAATATGATGGCTTCAACAGGCTTTGAGAAAAGAATTATTTCTGCATCACTTCGGGTTTCTAAGAATGTCAAGAAGGAAGGAGGGACTTTGTCTAGATTATTCCCCTTCAAAAATATCAAGGAACTGAAATGAGTTCAGCGATGCCTTAAATACATGGTAAAATGTCACATGCTTGTATATGTTTTTCTCCTCATAGGTCCTTTGTCACAGTATATTTGTGCGCGTACACACACACTTTGCTCACAACTCTTCTTATTATTTTGTTAGAGCTATTACACATAGCATTGCAAAGAAAGGAAGCAACTTGATTTCCCAATTTTCTGGGGCAGAATAAAGAAGCAAACACATTAGCACAAAGCTCCTTTGAGCTATTTAATTTACTTTTTGAGAAAAAGAGATGACATTGAACACTGCAAAGAACAAGTTATTTTTTGTGCGTGCGTACACACACACACACACACACACACACACACACACACACACACACACTTACGATAATTCAAACAGTAGGGGAAAGATTCTATAATAAGCAATGAAATTCTATTTAACCTTATTAATAAAAAAAACCCTCTGAAGCTTGTACAAAAACAGTCTCCTATGTTAGTAGGTTTTCAAAAGTAAAACAAAAATTTACATTAGATTCAGCCTTTTAGCTGCACAATTAAAGACCTATCATGCTGAGTGTAGCCCAACCATGAAATGGTGCAGTAAAGAACTGTTACTACCAGCCCCTGTTTGAAGAGAAAAGATACATGAACAAACATGTCATCAGTAAACTACTGTGCTGGTCTCTTAAATGGAGGCCCATTAGAGGCTTTATATGCCTCCTGAATTTACTAGTTGAATGACTACTGTTATGAGTGGGTGATGTCTGTAGGCCATTCTATGCATTTGGGGACCTGTGTTTAGCTTACCAGGTTTGATCATGTCTTAGATATGCACTGGGAAGAATGTAAGACAACAATTGCCAAACGGTGAGTGCAAGTGAGAGGAAAAAACCATTTGCAAAAAGATGTAGTCCAATGAAAAATGTCTTTTTTATTATAATAAAGATAACTGAAAATCCTTCCTTCAGGTAATAAAAGTCTTATAAACAAATGCAAACTTTTCTTCAAAAAAATTCAATTTTAGGTGAGTGTAATGTTCAGCGATTCAGTAATATTCTTGATAATTAACTCAAAAAATGCGATAAGCAGCAACTTGGGAGTGACATAATTATACAGACACCTAAGCCATTCCGGTATATTGGCTTTTCCTGACAGATTCCTCAGGGTGTTCTATAAGATTAAACATGAATAACAATCAGAAAGTTCTAGAGTGCAATCCCTATATCGTCAAAATTATACTACACAAAGTTATATAAAATTCTTCACTTAAACGAACAAAATGGTAGTCTGACATAAGAAATTGTTATCATTAAATTACACATTTTTAACGATAAGTTGTAGTTCAACAAATGTAAGGATTTGAATAAATTAATAATCAAGAGACACAAAAGTTTATAATTATTACAGAAGTCAAAAAGTACATACCTGATTAATTTATATTATTTTATAAAGTAATTTTATCACACTAAAAAGCCTCAACAATTCTCTTTCGTGTGCTATGGCGTGAAACTAATCAGCTGACCTACTCCATATTTATACAAAAATTGTGTAAAGAGGCAATTAGTACATAATCCTGATGCTAACACACACTATGGCCCCTTAAAGTGCACCCGCATGGATTCGCAAATTCTACAAAAAGCACATGAAGTCTATGTCTTGATTAAGCCCAGAGGGTTCTAAGGTACTAAATAAATGGATATAAAAAGCCTCCTGTTGTAGCAAGTGTTTTTCAATGTTAAATTTCTCAAAGTGACGAAAGGAGGCTTTCTCCAAAATGACAAAACACAAGTCATCCTCAGAGTGCTTTTTTTAAAAAAAATTTTAATTTACAAAATATAATTACAAAATCTAAATTACAAAATCTAAATAAAAAAAAATACAATACAATACAAAAAAATCATATGACAATATACAATACAATACATAAAATTCATACAAGAATAAACAAGAATAAACAAATAATAAACAATACTAAAAATATCACTATAATAATACCTCTACTTATCAAGGTAATACCTCCCATCCTTCACTAAATCTTAATTGTTGTAACTCATATAATTATATGCAACTTAAAGTTTACATTTGCAATATTTTCTTTTTCTTATAAAATAATCTCCAAATCAACTTATTTATATATTTCTATAATACTCATTTTTACACCATCTTCTTTTTTTCCACCCAAAACCTATTAGTTAACAGTATTACCATCCTAAAATAATATCATGAAAATACAATAATAAAAACATGTATACATAATCAAACTACACACCCAGGGTATCTTACAATGCCCTAGAGGATGCGGGATATCACACATTTTTCACTGTTTCCAAAAAGTAAATTGATCAGGTACTGGCCCAACCCCCACACCTCCAGCCAATTTTGACTCTACAAATAGTTGCCAAATTTTCCAAAATCTATTTTCTTTAATTAACCCCTTTTTTATTCAATTCCCATGTTAATTTATGAGAGTGCTTTTTTCCAAGAAAGTGTGACACCAGCGGGGCATGGAGTGTTTGACTTCATATTTGACTTCGTATTTTAGAGCAATGCTCCATGATCCGCAGTTTTATTTGACGTGTTGTCATTCCCACATAACGCTTGCCACATGGGCAAATTATCATGTACACAACGTGGGATGAGTTGCAGTTTGTGAAACTCTGTAAAACATGAGAAAAGGTTCTTTCGGGGCACTCAACTACCTTGGTTTCTATAGAAAACTTGCAGACTGAACAGGTGGAGCACCGATAATGGCCTCAGATGATTTTCTTGATCGGTTTCGACTGGTGTCCTGCATCGGAATTTGTCAGCATATTCTGTAAAGCATTTGCTATTTGGCTATAAACAGAGATGAGTACTGAACCCTAAATTGTTTACAACTGGCTTTCAAACAAGGGCAATCTTTACCTTACCTTTGCCTTTACTAAGCGAACAACTTTTAAACAAAGAGTCCTGGATGTAAGCTCTTTACAGGCTAGCCCCCTCCACCTCAAATATCTCCTTGACCCCTTTGGGTCCCCTGAACACTTAGTCAGGCCCAATCTTGGAATTCTTTGACTCCAAGGAGCCAGCAGTAAGAAGCTTGTCCTGCAAAACCCTTGCAACAAACTGTGATTTCCACTTTTTTAAAGTGATCTCAAACAATGACAATGGAGAGAATGGTAGCATGTGGTGTCTTCTTGCATTGATTTTCTTGTTTATTGTACATAAAGCATAGTATAAAAGATAAAATCCATCTGTTGGTTTCAGGAAAATCCACAAAACATTTTCTAATTGAAAAGATACTGGAACATCCATTCCTTGGTGTTCTTCCATAGAAATAAAAGTAATTTAACTATCACTTAGTAATCATCTTGAAAACATAGAACTTTGACTCCACACCTGCTTGGAGTCCACATGAGACTGTTCAAGACTGAACTATCTGTCCCTTCTGTCTATACTAAAGATCACTGCTTCTGGTTAGCATATAACCAATCAGAATACATTCATCAGCATTACATAGTCTGTTCTCATAACATCTTCCTCTTGGTTCACAGTGGCAAGATGTTGACATTACCCAGACATTCTAGCCCTAGTAGATAGGAAGATAGGAAGGTCTCTCCCAGTCTCCGACTTGCACCTGCTAATAAGCCTAGCAGTGATAAAACAGAACCTTGGCATTTCTGCATGTCTCTAAACAACACATCAGTTTCTAATCCTAAGAAACTCCATTTTAAATAATTTGTAAACCCATGGTACTACATTACCATGACACTGGATGTTAATGCTCAATCAGCTATTGAGCCAGTTACAATGATTAGGTCTTTGAAATGGTTGGCCAAAAATAAAAAAAGTATTTTCAAATTGATAAATATTTGATAATGGGTCTGACTCTGTTTCGTGTTCAGGGAATGAAGAAGCAGACGATTGAAATAGTGAAATTCAGCTCTTTATTAGTGGGGTTTGAACAGTTTGGATGGGGCAAAACTCAGACTTATATACACTATAAACAGTAACAATAATACAACAAGCCCATTGGCTAACAGAGAGTGCACATTTTCGATCCACTTATTTGCATAAGAATAGATACATGAGAAAAGATACATTCTACTCCTATAAACAGTAACCGTAACAATAATACAACAAGCCCATTGGCTAACAGAGTGTGCACATTTTTGATCCACTTATTTGCATAAGAATAGATACATGAGAAAATATACATTCTGCTCCTGTCAGAAAACACAGTTAACATACATAACACTCTGGATCATAGAAAAGCATTTACCAGAGCAAGATTTGAGTAGTTAGTTTTTATGGTTAAATATGGGTGATTTAGCCATTACAGTGGTGTCTAGGCATGCCTGCCACATGTCCTCGGAAACATCTGCAAATGCAGACAGCGCTGGCTCTGCATGAGCCTAGAGTCAGATATGACTGGCTTTCAAGCAAGGGTGACCTTTACCTTTACCTTAACCATATTCCATACATCTGTTTGTGGAACATCAGAAATAGAAAACATTTCACATGTTATGTCCACAATAAGAGCACAGTATCTACAAACTTTATTAAACAGAATGAAATACTGGGACTCTAATAAAAGGCTAAATTCCTTTAGGGCACAAATAAATAGTTAAATATTTGAACTGTCAATTTTATAGTTGAGGCCATTCAAAAGAAAAGATGTTTTATGAATCAGATAGGGGTTGCATGCAAAGGTGATGGATTTTATTGATAGTTTTATTGAGTGAATTTTATATCTCATTTTATTGATATGGTATCATTCTATTTTAAACCTATTTTTATTCGGTTCTATGTAATCATATTTTATCTAATGTATTTTACCACATTTTAATCGGATATGGTCAGATGACTAATCAGTTAATAAAGGATATCGGTATGGATTTATCCTGCAAGCTCAGCATCTGGGTACTCTGACATAATAGAGGTTACTGGATTTAAATAATTGTCTTCCTGACAATTTATTGTTTGCTAATGCTGACCCGGAAAGCATGAATTAAATGCTTGACATAATTTCCCTCTTATGAGCCTTGGTGGTGCAGTGGTTAAACTGCTGTGAGTTCGATCCTGATGAGAATCAAGTTTGACTCAGCCTTCTATCCTTCTAGGTCAGTAAAATGACTGCCCAGCATGTTGGGGGCAAAATGCTAATTACCTGTAAACCACCGAGAGAGGGCACTAAGCACTATGGAGTGGTATATAAGTGTAATTGCTATTGCTATTGTTATTAAAAATCAAGATGTTGTCCACTTATTGTGGGTACTGTATGCAACATAAAAGAAAGGCATGAAATTTGCAATACCTTTTCTTCAATGACAATTTAAGGCTACAATTAATGTGTGCCAATAGTTTTCTGCCCAAGATCTTTCATAAACTTCTTGAAAGGCTTAAGCCTTTTAAAAACATCTGTATAACATTTTGCACTTATCAGTGTGACTATGGATGTGGATCGTGGTGTTATAGGCAATGATACTATGTCAGGAAGTAAGCAAATAGAAGTTCTGTGGCAAGATAGATTAAACTGTAATTGCCATGTTTATCTTTTCATTCTTGAATACAGCATTTGGATCCTTTCTAATATTCTACAAAGGGGGTTATATAGGATTATTGTCAGGTTTTGAAAAATCCATTGAAGTCTTGGAATTAAAAAGTTGCGAGGCTTATAACAATTAACGCATGGACACAACATTCCTCCCCCCTAGTGAGAAACCCACTCCCCCCATCTTTTCGGTGCACCACAGGTCCGTTTAGGGTGCCCAAATGTGTCAGGACTTAGGGCTGGGGGTAAGGGTCAACCAGGAGCTATGGAATAGTGGGCAGGCTCTCTGAACTGCCTAGGCAAGCTAGGTCTTTGAGGGGTGTCCCTTGTACTGGGGATTGCTTCTGCAACTGTACCCGTAGAACGAGGGCCAACCTCTACTGCAGATTCACTTGCAGTCAGTTCCTGGGAACTATTCTGGGGTTGAGGTACCTGTAAAAGGTATCCTGGCAGTGGCTGAGTGAACAGCTCTTCCTCCAGGTTGAAATCTGGAAGGTGAATTCCATTAGATGAAGGATCTAGCTCTGGAGGCTGATGAGCCTCTGTCTCTGTGGTGGCATTTTTTTCTCCGAACTCGGGGACACATCTGATCTGTGTTTCTCCTCCAAATTAACCCGTTGTCCATGAGGACTTTGTATGACACAGGCCCTGTTTGCTCAAGGTCCTCCCCCCCCCCCATCTACGGGTAACCTGGTGCATAGTTGCAGCAATGAACAGCCTGCCCACCCTGGAAACACTTAGTATTACTGATATCTATGTTGAGACCCCTGTCTTCAACACGTAGTGGGTCTAGACTGTCAAGGACTGTAGACAGACGTCTCTTCATTAAGAGGGCTGAGGGTGAAGACCCTGAGGCAGTGGGGGTAACCCTGTATGCAAGCAGGTACTGACAAATGTGCAACTCTAAATTCCCTGTGCACATACGCTTTGCATGCGCATCCCCCGAAGAAAGACTCAGACACCGGTATATGGATAAAGGCATTGGGCCACTTTTATTGAATAATGCCCTAGTCCGAATTATATCTTTCAATTGGTGTAATCATCCAATTGTAATTCTTTAAGGCAAGCAGGCCACAGTAACACTGGTAAGGTTCCTCCCAAAATGCCAATGGCAATTGGCTACATGTAACTATTTGTATCAATTTGTTTGCTGACACAAACAAATGGGTCAAAAATACCTATGGGTCATAAATCTTTACCTTACCAGGGCTACCCGCCACACGGGGAGGCGTCCATGATGACTCACCGCCCCCCCCCCCCCCAGACCGTCAGCTCGGTCACCAGGCCTGCTTGCATATCCTCAAGAAAGAGGTTCATACCTCTGGCCGATAAGTGGACCCCATCTCCTGCATAGAGATCATAATCCTGCAAGCATATCCTAGGGTGCCGGAAGGCTGTCCCTAAGCCCTTGTCCACTAGGAACTGGGCAACAGACCTGTTTACCGACCGGCAAGCGCGGTCAAGGGCACGGAGGTCAATGCCTCCCATATAAGTATGTCGCGGCACAATGTCCGACCATAGCAGCCGCGTGGACGGCCATACATAATGTAAATAGGCTAGGTCACTGCAAATCATGAATTTTAAAGAAAGGCCAGTGACCTGGGCGAGGTCATTGCCACCGAGGTAAAGGACAAGGACATCAGGCGATCCAGCATCCCTAATGGAAAACAGGAATGGCAACAGTTCCCGCCATCTTATACCGCTCTTACCATACCATCACATACGTGCGGCTGCACGTAGCCTGAAATGGGGTCCCAACTCTGTCACCGCAGCATACTGCGCTGCCCAGTGCACATAACTGTGGCCCACCAGCCATACTGCCACCGGTGTGCGGGGACACACAGGGTCTGTAAAAGAAGAAAGAGGGACAATGCCATAACTGGTACTCATGCATGGAGGGGGCGTACGTATAATGCAAAGCGCATGGATCCCCATCTGCCCATCCGGCGTATATCAGCCTCAGAGTACCCAAACGCAGCCGCAGTGGACGCAGCGCCTATCCTAAAGGAATGGGTGCCGTAACGAGCCCCGGGGAGGCCCACACTGTGAAGTGCCATGCCGGTCACCTTCCAAAACTGGAATTTAGTGAGGGGAGACCCATCCTGGTGGCAGAAAAACGGTTCAGGGTGCGTACTACGCACTGCCAAAAACTCATGTAGGGCACCAACCAGACAGATGTCTTCAATAGAACATCGTAGCAGTCTGACTCCACTGCCTACGCTGTGCTGATCAACCTTTGAGGACCGTATCCTCAACTGAGCCAACTCATGTGTAACATAGACATCGTCAAATTCCAGTGCCCTATGAGACGCATCTGCCTTAGACAGTGGTACCAACTCACTGATGCGGAGTGCTCCAAAGAAGGCTACAGTGGTAGCTGCGTGAAAAAGAGCCACCTCATACCTATCATAACATAAGTTATGCCAGCCTCGTGCAAGGTGGTTAAGAACCTCTGGTGAAATCGGGTGACGTGTGTCCGGGTGGCGGCCACGTTCACGTGTCCACCCCTCCAAAACATGGCGTATGCAGAACTCATTCACAGTCAGCGAAGCCCCGTACCTTGGCCATAAATGCCAGTGCTGAAAGCCTAGAGGCTATAGTACGGGGGGCCAACCCCTGACCGTGAAGATAAACCATGTATTGTGAACCCTGGTCTACTGGTATTGGCCACACTTCAGGCAACTGTAGTTGCCCACAAAAGGTTCTAAATTGTATGAAAGCATGCTGATACGCCATATGCGTGCGAGGTGCCAATGACATGCCGATCGCCCAGTTCACCTCTCCTCGCCAAATGTCCAAATCTCGGCCGGGAGTGGCGAGGGAAATTCCTCTGCTTCTGGAGCCAAGGCACGGAAACGGGAGATCTGCAGGCAGGATAAAGCATCAGCAATATCGTTATTATGGCCCTGAACAGCACATTGAGGCGTAGGCTTCTCAAAACAAATTGACGAACCAGTGCCATGACCATAGGGGATTTGGACGTCTGGGCATTAACAATGTGCACCACTGCAGCATTGTCACACCAAAAATGGACCACTGAGTTGGCCCACTTGTCGCCCCAAAGCATTAGTGCCCCCAAAATGGGAAAAAAATTACAGGAAAGTAAGATTGCGGAGGCGATCCGTGCCCTGCCATGCGTGAGGCCATCGGCCATATGCCCACCGCCCCTCAAAATAAATCCCATAACACAGAGAGCCGGAGGCATCCGACTGTACTTGAAATTTAGGGCAGAGCATAAGGTCTGATTTCCAAAAAGAGACCCCGTTAAAATCCTGGAGGAATGTGAGCCAAACAGCCGGACCCTGGTCAGCCGGACCCTGTGCTGGCATTTTAATAGGCCAGCCATGGCATCACACAGACGCCTGGCAAAAGCTCTGCCCGGTGTCACCACCAAGCAGGCAATGTTGAGGTGGCCATGAAGGACCTGTAGCTCATGAAGGGAACTTTACGCTTGGCAATCAGTGCCAGAATCGCCACAGGGATCCGAGTCACCTTGTCCATGGATAACCTGGATGCCTGTGTGACAGTGTCGATTTCGATGCCCTAAAAGGTGAGCTTGGTGGCTGGGCCCTCGGTATTTTCAGGCGCTAAGGGGACACCCACTTCCCGCATAAGGGCCTGAAATGTAGTAAGGAAACGCGTACACGTATCTGAGCCCCGTTCACCCCCGAACAAAAAGTCATCGAGGTAATGGGCTATAGACCGGGACCCTGACCTACGAACAAAGGCCCATTGGAGGAAAGTGCTAAATCGTTCGAATGCCGAACATGAAACAGGACAGCCAAAAGGCATGGCCTCATCTACGTAGAACTTTCCCCGGAAACGAAAACCCAACAGCTCAAAGTCCTCGGGGTGCACTGGCAGTAATCAGAATGCTGATTTGATATCACAGTTTGCCAGGAGGGCCCCGGGACCACAGGAGCGTACCATCTGTAGGGCCTGATCAAACGACGTGTACCTGACTGAGCAAATGTCATCAGGAATAGCATCATTGACCGAGAAACCCGCAGGGTGAGATAGATGGTGAATTAAGCGAAATTCACCTGGGGTCTTTTTGGGCACTAGCCCCAGAGGGGAGACCTTCAAGTTAGGGAATGGTGGTTCAGTAAAGGGCCCCGCAACTCTCATAGCCTTAACCTCCTTAGCTATGCTTTGTGCAGCGACCTCCTCATTACCCTTCAGAGAAAGTAAGTTCGGGGCATCCTGCGATCCCCGGACACCACTAAATGGTATACGAAAGCCAAACTGGAAACCTTCTAGCAGGTACCTTGCATCATCCCGTCTAGGATAAGTGAAAAGCCATCGTTCCAACATAGGGATATTAATTGGGGAGGGGGCCTTTTGCGTGGCTAGCCCCGTCAGAGGGAGTTCTGACCGCCCCCTGCCCACCCCTTCCTCTGCCTCGTGACCCACCAGCCTGCGGGTACACGGAGGCGGCATGAGGGCCAGAGCAAGAGGGACACTCGTGTTGGAAACGACACTGACGCTTGTTGCACACGCCGCTAGCTGAGAAGCTCCAACACAGCAGGCGGGCTGGAACCCCCTGCCCCGCCGGCTGGCGGGGAACCTGCGTCACATCGGCCCGCTGCACTGCATGGCCACAATGGTACCTATCACCAGGCGCCAGACGCGTGGGAGTCATATACAAGAGCCACAATTGCTCGCAGGGCTCATCCCATCTCATCTCAGGATGTAGGGCCACCCTCATCCTAAATTCCTCGTCGTAAGCCAACCACGACGGGCCAGGAAAATCCACCATCGCCCTGTAAATATTGTCGAGGTATTGCACCATCGGAATGGCCAAATTGGGCCGTGCCCTGAGGTACACTGCCATATATATCAGGTATGCCGGCAACCGATTGGCCCAGGTACGTGGTGGCTTACGACGATGGGACAACTCCTTGTCCCTGTCATCCTGTCCCTCCCTCTCCTCCTTGGTGGGCTCACGATTCAAGAGGGAGAAAATATCAACGTACTCCCCTCGCCAAATCTTATCCCTCGTGGCTTGTGACAGATGATCCCCCAGGGGCAAGGAGTAACCATCCGTCGGCAGAGCGGCCGTTGGCACATTTTGGAGGAAGGGTATGTGCAGCGGGCCCTGAACAGCCCCTGCAATGCTTGGCATACCCCCAGGGGCGGATACCCCTGCCCTAACCGAGAGGCCATTTGGCAACTAGGAGTTAACAGGGCAGTGAGGAAGCAACTGCCCACCCATAGTAACCTGCCGTGGCCATGGCCACTGCACCCCCCCCCAGTATAACTGGATAGTGTCAGTGGTGCACTAAATTGAACCGGACACTCACTTGTTGCATTCACGTGAGCCGCCCCCACCGGGGGTTCCGGCCCACGGTGGGCGTCAGAGCCCGTGACAGGCATCGAGCTCTGGGACCACACCTGACTGCTCCCCACCGGCAAGTCCGGGCATGCGGGGAGCTGCGAGGTGCCAGCCTGGGCTGGCCTGATGTCCTTGAGCAGCTCAACCCTGTTGACGGCCCGCTGGAGAGTGGTGGCCGACGTGTCTGCCGGGATCGACGAAGGGGCTGGAATGGAAGCGGCGGCTAAATCCCCATCGGAAGGTGGTTGGGCAATGCCCAGTGATGCCTCTAGCACCGCAATGCATGCGATAAGCGCATCCAAAGTCTCCGAGCCCCCGGTGTAAGGTGGGCCGGGTGGGCCGGACCTCCCGCTGGTCAATTGCTGCATTGGAAACCTGAATGGAGATCCAGGGCCCGAGTAGGGCCATGCCCAAAACTCCAGCCCGTGGGGGGCCGGAGGAATGGTGGGGCGGAAACCCACACCAGATCCACATGAGCCACCCTGTCCCGAGCCAGGGAAAGGTCCGTCATGGGCAGGGATCCCCTAGGGGCCAGCCTGTGCCAACCCACCATGGAAGCTTGTGCCAGGTGGACAGGCAGGAGCCTGATCAGCCCCACTGGCAGCGGTGGGCAAATTCATCCCACTGCCCATCTGTGGGGTTGCAGCCTGAGTCCTCCGACCCGATGGCTGCCCCCTAGTCGAAGAAGGGGTAGGGAAAGCCCTTCTCCTCGGCCGCAGCTTGATCACCGGAGCCTTGCGCTTGGGAGCCATGTCTCCCGAAGAAACTGCCTCCCAATTGATCCCTGGCCAGGGATCCGATCCTGTGCCCTGAGTACCGCAGTAGCGAAGAGCAAAGGAACTCTGCTAGAAGCTAAGGTATGAAGGACAAAGCTCAGAGTAAAAATGCGATGGAGAAAACTTCTCCGCTCCGTCGCATTCTAAAATGGCAGCTCGGCTGCCTTGTGGCCCTTTTATAAAGGAGTGGCCACGCCCCCTAACTCACCCGGATGTCTGAGTCCGGGGGGGGCTGCAAAGAGCGTGGCGGCCATTTTGGCACCGCGCTTTCATTAGGGCCTCCTTTACAGAGCGAACCATTCTCTCTACTTGCCCATTTGTGGCGGGATGATATGGGACAGCAGTGATATGCCTTACGCCATTGCAGCTAAGGAAATCCTGGAATTCTGCCGACATCGGAGACAACAATGTTGGGCAACCAAAAAGTACAAAATACTGTTCTCAATTTACAAATTGTGACAGCAGAAGAAGTGCCTGAAATGGGAATGACCTCTAACCATTTAGAGTAGGAATCAACAATCAGCAGGAATGTGGCCCCCCTGAATGGGCCAGCAAAGTCAATCTGGACTCGCAACCAGGGGCCCTCGTGGGTTGATGGGATTCCTCTGGCCTGGAGGACTGGCCCTCCCTACAGCGGCCAACCCTGGCCTCGATATCCAAGTCGAGCCTGGGCCACCATAGATAACTCCTGGCAAGCACCTTAGAGCGCATGATGCCTGGATGACTGACGTGTAAAGTGCGTAAAACCGTTTCCCAAAGTGCAGATGGAATTACCACTCTGTCCCGCCATACCAGACATCCCCTTTCCAATGACAGTTCATTTCGTTTAGTGTAATAAACCTTGAATTCTCCAGAGACCATTGGCACTGGCCACTCTTTATGAACCCATGCGACAACCTTCAATAACTGGGGATCCTTTTTTGTAGCATTAGCAATGTCTTTGGTGGACACAGGCGGGGACTCCAAAACCTCTAACATAAAGACCTGATGTTCTGACTCAATCTTGCCCATCATCTCCACAGGAGATTTAGAGAGGGTGTCCACATTAGAAATACTGGCACCCAACTGGTGCTGCAGAGCGTATTGGTAAGCTTGAAGGAACATTGCCCAACCAAGCATTCTAGGAGACAATATCTGAGGTGTGGGCTTGTTGGGTACAAAAATACCCAATAGTGGCTTGTGGTCTGTGACAATTGTAAATGGCCACCCGTAAATGAAGTCATGAATTTTTTTTTGTACCTGCAATAATCGCTAAAGCCTCTCTGTCAATTTTTGCATACCATTTCTCTGTGTCCGTCAGAGACCTCGAATAATAGGCAATTGGTGCCTCTCTCCCTCCCCCCAGGTCATGGCAAAGCACAGCCCCAACCACTACAGGGGAGGCATCAAAAACAAGAATGACCAGCTTACTAGGGTTAAAATGTGTGAGGACGGCATCAGAAGTAAGAAGTTTCTTAACTTCCTGAAAAGCCTTGTCCTGAGGGGGACCCCAGCACCACAACACTTGCTTTTTAAGTAAATGGTGCAATGGGGCAGCCATCGTGGCCTTTTGAGGTAGAAATGCATGGTAAAAGTTCAGAAACCCAAGGAACGCTTGCAACTCACTTTTTGAATTTGGGTGTGGAGCATCCCAAACTGCTTTTACTTTAGAGTCAGAGGGTCGAACACCTTCTGGTGTAACCTTGAAACCCAGGAAATCCACTTCCATAGCAAAAAAACCCAACATTTCTCTTTCTTAACCCTTTTTGTTGTTGTTCAGTCGCACAGTAGACTCTGACCCTTTGCGGCCCTATGGACCATTGATCTCCAGGTACCTCTGTCCTCCACCATCCTCCTCAGCTAAGACCTGCATTTTGGAAACGTTCAAGCACATTACCCAATTTCTCGGCAAGAGCTTTCCCCGCAATCAACACATCATCAAAGTATGGCAGAACACGTGGGAGACCTTTTAGTAATTTTCCCACTAACCCCTGGAAAATACCTGTTGCCACGTTGACACCGAATTGCAATCTTTTAATCTTGAACACACCCTTGTGTGTAGTGATAGTCTGACACAAAACAGATTCGGGAATGACAGGTAACTGCTGGTATGCCTGTGCCAAGTCCAGTTTGGTGAAACAGTGTCCTCTGTGAAGCGTAACCAGATGGTGACTCATGACTGGCACTGGGTAAGAGTTCAGGCATATTGTTTTATTTATTATACACTTGTAATCCAGACAGATGCAGATGTCACCATTGGACTTGATAGCTGTGAAGATCGGCGTTTCCCATGGAGCTGAGACCACCAGCTCCAAAATGCCCTGTGCAATCAGTTTGTCAAGTTTGTCCTCAATACGGTCCTTTAGCGCAAAGGGCACCCAGTGGGCCTTCAGCCTAATGGGCCAAACAGAAGGGTCAAGTTCAAAATGAATGGGGGTGGGGCCTAGAACGTATCCAGACCCAGGAGAAATACATCTGGGTAGCGATCACATGTTGACTGAATGGGATCAGCCTCAACCTTCCCAACACCCGAAAAGGCAATACCCAGGGGCTCAAACCATTGAGTACCCAAAAGATTGTTCTTACCCGCCTTGACCATGACAAGGGGCAAATTGGCCGTCAGCAACTTGAATCACACGTGAAAAGTGTTGATGCCAAGCACAGGGATGTGGCAACCCTGCACATCACTTATCTTGACTTTGAGGGCCCCCAACTTCAGGCGGTCAGCAGCAGAAAGCCAGAAAAACTCCTTCTGTGTGATGATCAAGAAGGATGATACCGAGTCAATTTCCCTTTGGAATGGACTACCCTGCAGGTGGACTCCCATGAAGAATCTGTCGGAGAGCGCATGAACTCTAGAACTGGAGCCGTGGGTGGCAAATACCTTGGAGATGAGGTGCTCCTTGTTGCGGTGAACCTTGTTCCTGGATGGCACCTCGGCGCACTGGTGGCACACTCTGGCAATGTGCCCTTTTCTCCCACAGCAGTGGCATTCAGCAGCCTTGAAAGGCACTGTTTGGCATGGCACAATGGTGCTCTTGGACTGGCCCAGGCTTCTGTGATGAACTTTAACGATGTCATCCCCCTCTTTGGAGCTGACTGAGGATGCTGATGGGCTGGATGAGCATTGTTGTTGGACATCCGATGCCCTCTGGACCAGCGCCGTGGACGTAGCCTGTAGGAACTGGAACCCGGCGATGACAACCTCAGCTGCCTGAGCCTCTTGTAGAATTTGTGTGAAGGTTAAAACGTCCCTTTTCATAAGGCGACGTTGTGTAGCCTCGTTCCTGAGGCCTACAAGGAGCCTGTATCAAAGTGGGTTTTCCCACTTGCATGGAACTGCAGCATGGCAGAGAGCGGCCACATTTTCCGCGACCATTTTCCCAGCCTTATGGTCCCTTCTGTAGAAGGCCACCGGAACTGGGAAAATGGATGTTTTAAGCTTAAAGTGGTTCCAAAGGACGGTCAAAATGACCCTCAGAGGGGTATCCTTCAGCAGTCTAGGCAGAAGCAAGTCTGTGATCAGCTCGAGCATTGTTAGCCTGCAGTGAGCCAAGAACATAGCCTTCTGCAGTCCCTCATCTGCAATCTTCTGCAAGATCACATAGTTGACAAACTGGACCTTGTACATAGGCCATGAGTCTGGTCAGGAAGTCTCAAATGGCCCAAATGGAGCAGGAACAGCAGCAGCCATTGGATCCCATCCTCGTCGCCAATGTTGAGTCTGGCACTTAAGAAGTATTCTGACCAACAGGATCGGGTCAAACACATTGATTTATTATTCAGCTCATAATACTGGACTGGGGAACATGTACAAGGTGGCCAGCTTATATACTGTGAGAATGACAGTTACACAGGTTGATACATTTCGGTGGATTTCCAAAGAAGCAGGAAAGTTTGTACTGATGAATCAGCTATTTTGACAGGCATTTGAAAATGGCGCCTTTAGCAAAAGGTGCACAATAGTGCTGTAGACTTTACAGCACTCAAGCGGTTATAACAATTAATGCTTGGATACAACAGCATCTTAGCCACTTGAACCATTGCAGTCCCCAGGTAACATTACACCATAGGAATTAACGTTACACCATTTTCTTAAGAAAAGGAATTGTTGTCAATTAGTGTGGTATGTGGATCCAGGGATTGCTGTATCTTCTCCACACCTTCCAACAATTAATCACCTCTGTGCCAGCCAGGCTTATCTGACACCTGTGAAATACAGCTTTGAAAAACAAGACATTTTCTTATTCATTCTTCTTCTGTACTTGATGTGTACAAATTGATGCCATGAAGTCTCTCTTTTATGTCTGACAAAGTAGACTTGATCCACAAAAGATCACATTTAAATACAGGAGTTAGTATTTAAGGTGCCAGTTTTTTTTCTTTTGTTATTATTTTGTTTTGGTTTTGTAATTAATATCTCAACTTTTTAAAGATCAATACATGAAATACTTGTGCACAGGATCTGACTCAGTGAATACCAGATAGTTTGTCCATTGTCCTTGATATATCAGGCTATTAGCAATATGCAATACTATTTAGTTGCTCTGCAAATTATGGCATATTCCTCTCTGCTCCCTTGGCTTCAGCAGTGCAAAGTTGTTTTTAATGCAGCACTTTGGAGAAATCAGTGAGGGGAGAGTATCTGTAATCTTCTGGCTGGGAACATCAAAAGTATGCCTTTATGAATCAAGTTTACTGGAGAAAAAGGTGAAATGCTGGAAAATATTTTTCCCATCTCAGCAGTAAGAAGGTAATATCCTGATATTTTGTCCGGTGGCAATTTTCTTTGATAGCCCTGATTAGCTTTCTCAGTGGGCTTTCTGGCTGGGATAAATGATGTCAGTAGGGGGCTTGCAGACTCAATCCCTAATAGAGATTCATTATTTGAAGGAGAGTTTGTATCAGCTGTAAGGTGGATTTCTGGCACCAACCTGAGAATTTAATATCTATTTGAGCATGCAAGAGTAGAAGAATTAATCATGAAATCCTTTTGTGATATCAGACCATTGATCCATAATTGAATCATGCTCTTGGTCTTACCTCCCCCCCCCCCCCCCATATGTCCTGCAAATGTAGCTAGTTTCTCTACAGTAAGAAGGGTAATCCTTCAGGCAACAGGGCAAAATAAAAACAAATATAGCTACACTCGCATCACAATCTTGAGAACATCCTCCAGAAACCTCTTGGCAGAGGAACAAGCAACATTTTCCTGTGGCAGGTCTAATAGTGATCACTGCTTTTTATTGCTATACTCTCTTGGGAAATATACACCTCTGACTTTTGTAGATGTTACAGCAGCCTTAGATTCTACATCTTGTAAACTTGAATCCTAGCATATACCTGTAGATTGTATGTTGCTTAGGAGAATCTCAGAACATTGTGAAAATGCCACTCTGGGAGTAAGATTGAGAGCTTTCAGACCCAGTCCCTGTAAATAGATGTTAGGGAAGTTAACTAAGAACCTCTCATTTTAATTTATATTTAAATGATATAGTCTTCTTAGCCAACTACAAGGTGTTTTTTTTTTGACACAAATATTTCAGTATTTTTGTACTTGTATTCTCTTGTCCTATTATTAGATGAAGATGTGAAGATTATTATGGGCCATAGTATTTTTGCACTGAGGACCACTTCTGATAAATGACATCAAAACCAAAATTATGGTTTTGGTCAAAGGCGGAAGAAATACAGGTGGCAGCTCAAACAGATCAACTTATATAAATACCTAGAAGTGGCATTTAAAATTTAAGGAATATACACAGTGTCAGGGCAGTATTTGTGCCCTGGTTCAGCCTCGTTCCAAGGTGGAAACTTCCATGTGTGGCAGGACCTATAGCACATACCTTAGAGGGATTGGAATGTGAAAACATGCTAGTCTCATGGGCTGGAAGAAATGAAACCTAATTGTGATGGACATGTTATACTATGTGGTCATGGCTGGATTCCTTTATGTGAATGGCAAGGGGATGGACTGTGTGTGAGGAGATAAAACCCAGAGGGAGGAGCCGAGATGCTAACTTGATCCGATGCTTCAAGCTAAGGATGAGCTATAAACATGTAGGTGCTTAAGCCAGAAGGGGAGCCCCTGAGCTTTCAACAATTAGAGAAGTTCTCTTTGCTATGATGTGCTTTCTGAACTTTTGATAAACTTCCTTCTGTAAATTACTCTGATTACAATGTATTTTCAAAATACCTGAAGATGACTGGAGTGTTTACTTGGCTATGTGCTACCTTATTTACATTAAGCTAATTGCTAAACTAGAGGGGCAGCATCTCAAAAGCAGGAACCAACTCCATATGGGCAGAAGTCCTACTCATGACACACAAATCACTTAGAACCTGTAGCTTTGTCAGCTGAGGTATCTGCCAGTACGATTGATTGCTACTTTTCTGGACCAGGTGGAAAAATTGTGAGACTACAATTATAAAAAGATAATTTGCTTCCTCATATGCTCTCTATGGAATGGTGTGGGCTCTTTCAAATTCCAAAATATTAGAATCTGTCCAACATAAATTTCTAACCAGAGCACTGGGGTGTGAAAATCTAGCTCCAAGTCCATAGTCCAATTTGAATCATAGTGCTACTCATAGAACATTTTTGTTAAGAAAGCAGCTGCACTATTTTGGCTTCAGCTAGTTTTCCAAATGGACATACCTTTTGCTTTATTGGTCAGCTAAGATATACTTTTATATCTAAGATGGGCTATTTCCCAGCTTACTTTTCACAGGAGAGAATATGAGGCTGCTCAAGAAGATATTATTTAAAGACTACATAACACTGACATCTATACTACCATGGTATCTGGAGCCATTTGCTGTTTCAATAGTATATATAAAGGCTTTTCCTTTGTCTTTTGGAAAAATGTATTTGTCCCTCTATAAGCTCACATAAACTGAGACAAGTGCTAACTAAAATACACTACCCAAAAAAATGCTACTCAAAATACACAAACTTGGAAACACTGGGAGACACATTGTTTAAAGCATCAACACTGTCACTCTCAAGATATCTGGATATGTGGACTCCATTCTCAAACCATACATCTTATATGTTGGTGATGCGTCCGACATGAATAAAGAAAGAAGTTTCAAATTAACCCCAATGACCACCTGCTGCACAAGGGGACAAATACCGAATAATGTAGTCTTGCTACTATGTGGGATGGTCAAAGTACTAGCACTTTTACTTCTTTTTTGTGTCCCGATCAAACTCTGGACTGCCAAAATGAAACCACCTTCTTCCCATTGTTTTTGTTTTTAAAGGTTAAAGGTGTGGCCAAGATGGCGAAGAATTAACACATACTTTACCTGTTTGCACCACTTAATGAGGATTTGAAAGAGATCTAATACTGAAAAAACTGAAAAAACCCACCAGAAAGTGTTGGTTGTGTCCGTTTAATTAAGGAGATTTGCTTTTGGTCACCACATTCCAGGAGTTGAAGTCCGTGCGGCGGCAGTGGAGGGTAAGGCAAGCGACAAAAGCCGAGGCCAAGCCAGCTAGGTCACGGACGGACGGGACAACCAAGGAGGGAGGCCAGTAAGATGTAATAAGATTAAAGATAAATGTAAGATTGTTAAAGATTTTTATCAGGCTTTATATGCTAAAAAGAACATAGATCTGGAGAAGCTAAAAGATCAATTGGATAAATAAATTGAAAATAAGATAAAACAGGAACACAGAAATAGAATGGAAGAGCGAATAACAGAGAAATAATTAATAGAAGTAATAGCCAACTTGAAGACAGATAAAACCCCAGGGGAAGATGGGTTATCAGCTGAGGGATATTATGGAGTTGGAGAAAGTACAGAGGAGGGCAACCAGAATGATTAGGGGACTGGAACACCTTCCTTACCATCTGAGGCTGCAACGGTTGGGCCTTTTCACTCTTGAACGACGGCGTCTAAGAGGTGACCTGATTGAAGTTTATAAAATCATGCACGGTGTGGACAAAGTAGATAAGGAAAAACTGTTTTCCCTATCGCACAACACTAGAACTAGGGGACACTCCATGAAACTTTTGGGTACTAGTTCTCAAACAAATAAGAGAAAGTACTTTTTCACCCAGAGGATTACTGGTCTATGGAACTCCCTGCCAGAAGAAGTGGTGACAGCTGTCAGACTTGACAGCTTTAAGAAAGGATTAGACAAGTTCATGGAGGACAAGGGTATCAATGGCTATAATTATGGCTACCTAAGGACAACCTCCGGGTTGGAGAGATAGGCAGGATATCTCTCAATGCCATTTCCAGGGAATCCTAAGCAGGTGAAGGCATCTCCTTGGGAATACCCTGAAGGAAATGGTGAGCCACTGTGTGAGACAGAATGCTGGACTGGATGGGCTGTGGCCTGTTCCAGCAAGGCTGTTCTTATGTTCTTATGAGTTTTATAAGGAATTTAAAGACTTTATGGTTCCAAAATTGATGAAATTATATAATTACATATTGGAAGGAGGGCAAATTCTGACCTCATGGTATAGAACTATAATTGTTTTATTACCAAAACCTGGAAAGGATTTAGAAAATGTGGTCATAAAGGCTTATTTCCCTGATAAATCAAGATGCTAAGATTTTTACAGCGATATTGACAAACAGATTGAATAGTTTTATGGGTAGTTACATAAATGAAGACAAGGTGGTTTTTTTGAAAGAAAGACATATGGTGGATCTGACAAGGAGAGTTTTAGATTTAATAGATATTGTAGGACAAACAAAAGAGAAAGTTGGATTATTATCACTAGATATTTTTAAGGCATTTGATTCATTACAGTGGGTAACAATTAATAAGATAATTAAATGCTATGGATTTGGAGATAAATTTAGAAGAATGATTGAACAATTATATCAATATGGTACTGCCAATGTTAGAGTAAATGATGATTTTACAAAAGAAGTAAAACTAGAAGCTGGAACAAGGCAGGGTTGTCCATTATCACCAACATTGTTTATCATGGCAATGGAGTTGTTGGCAAAGGCTATAAGAGAAGATAAGGACATTGAAGGAATACTAAGAAACAAGATAAGTTTGTATGCTGATGATACTTTGATAATTGTGAAGCATCCTAGGAAGGCATTAGAAAGAATACAAGAGCAGTTAAAAGATTTTGAGGAGATGACAGGTTTCAGAATAAACTGGGACAAGTCGGAAATGATACTGTGTAATATTGACAAGGAAGAGCAACAGAAAATAAAGGGTAAATTTAAATTACAGATTAAAGATAATTTGAAGTATTTGGAAATAAATATTTCAAATTTGATGATCTTAAGAAATTGAATTATGAAAAACAGAAAAGGGAAATTAAGGACAAAATACAGCAATATCAAAAGTTGAAGTTGTCCTGGTTTGGCAGGATCGCGTTATATAAAATGATGTTGTAACTGAGAATTAACTTTTTATTTGATGCCCTGCCAATCCAATTAAACAATAAGGAAATTAAGGAATTTCAAAATATGTTAAATAATTTTGTAATGGTGGAAGTAAACCTAGAATAGCAAAAAAAATGGTATTTATCTCAGAAAGGAAGAGGATTAGGATTGCCAAATTTGAGGAATTGTTATAGAGCTTTTCAAGTTAAAAATATCGTGAAAATTTTAGCGAGGGAAAAGGCAATCTGGGAAAAAAATGAGATGAGGGATCTAAATCAAATGGAGGAAATAGTCATTTTAGACAGTAATATGGGGAAAATAGTTACAAAAAATAAAATGATGAAGACAATATTGGGAGTATGGAAAAAGGTGAAGAAGGAATTGGCCCCAGACACATCTCCGATAATAGAAATAGAGGATAGCAAAAAAATTCCAATAAAAATGGACAAAAGAATGAAAGAAGTTCTTTCTAGAAATGATGCTTTCCTGTTGAGAGACTGGATATGGGCTTGTAAAGATAGAGACAAGTAGACATATATGCACAGTTGAGGCTGAACTGGCTCCAGATAATGTTGGTAAATAAGTGGAATAGTAAATATTTAAGGGAAGCCAGTTTGGAAAGAGGTAAGACTGATTTGGAAGAATTGATATTAAAGATAAGAAAGGGAGAAAGGGGAATTAAGGCCTTAGTAAGCAAAATATATATAATGTTAAATAAAGATGGTAATCCACAAGAAGTGTTAAAAATAAATTGGGAACAAGATTTGAAAATAAAGATTGCAGATGAGGTTTGGAAAAATAAATGGAAGAAAAGGATTATGAGAACTATGTCTGTTAGAGTGAAAGAACATAATTATAAAATGTTGTGGAAATGGTACTTGACCCCAGTGAGGTTACATCAGATAGATAACAATAAAGATAAAATGGTTGGAGATGTACGGATACACTGGGAACGTATGAACATATGTGGTGGGGTTGTAATGTGGTAAAAGATTTTTTGGAGGAAATTGAGAAAGAGATTTGTGCTATTATGGGCATGAGACTTAAATTGGGGCAAAGTACTGTTTTGTTGACAGATGTGGAAAATATAAATTTCAATAAAGATAAAAAAGAGTTACTGTCGATAATGTTGACAATAGGTAGACGGTGCATTGCTAGGAATTGGAAAAACGGAGTAATTTTGAAAATAGAAGAATGAAAGCGTGGCGCCAAAATTGCCACCGCGCTCTTTGCAGCCCCCCCCCCCGGACTCAGACATCCGGGTGAGTTAGGGGGCTTGGCCACTCCTTTATAAAAGGGGTGGCCACAAGGCAGCCGAGCTGCCATTTTAGAACGCGACGGAGTGGAGAAGTTTTCTCCGTGGCGTTTTTTGCTCAGAGTTTAGCCCTTCGTACCTTGGCTTAGAGCGGAGTTTCTTGGCTCTTCGCTACTGCAGTACTCGGGGCTCAGGATCCGATCCCTGGCCAGGGATCCTTCAGGAGGCAGTTTTTTCGGGAGCCATGGCTCCCAAGTGCAGGGCTCCGGCGGTCAAGCCACAGCCAAGGGGAAGGGCTTTCCCTACCCCTTCATCGAACGGGGGGCAGCCATCGGGTCGGACGACTCGGGCTGCACCTCCGCAGCCGGGCAGCGGGATGGATTTGCCCACCGCTGCCAGTGGGGCTGATCAGGCTCCTGCCTGTCAGCCTGGCACAAGCTTCCAGGTTGGGCTGACACAGGCTGGCCCCTCGGGGATCCCTGCCCATGGAGGGCCTTTCCCCAGCTCGGGACAGAGTGGCTCATCTGGATCTGGCGTGGGTTTCCACCCCACCATTCCTCCGGCCCCCCATGGGCCAGAGTTTTGGGCATGGCCTACTCGGGCCCTGGATCCCCATTCGGGTTTCCAATACAGCAATTGACCAGCAGGCCATCCGGCCCAACAGGCCCACCTTATACCGGGTGCTCGGAGACCGTGGATGCACTTATCGCATTAATTGCGGTCCTAGAGGCATCATTGGGCATCGCCCAACCACCTTCCGATGGGGGTTTAGCCGCCGCTTCCATTCCAGCCCCTTCGTCGATCCCGCAGACACGTTGGCCACCACTCTCCAGCCGGCCGTCAACAGGGTTGAGCTGGTCAAGGACATCAGGCCAGCCCAGGCTGGCACCTCGCAGCTCCCCGCACGCCCAGACTTGCCGGTGGGGAGCAGTCAGGCCCCAGAGCTCGATGCCTGTCGCGGGCTCCGACGCCCGCCGTGGGCTGAAACCCCCAGTGGGGGCGGCTCATGTGGGTGCGACTAGTGAGTATACGGTTCAATTTAGTGCACCACTGACACTATCCAGTCATACTGGGGGGGTGCAGTGGCCATGGACACGGCAGGTTACTATGGGTGGGCAGTTGCTTCCTCACTACCCTGTTAACTCCAGGTTGACAAATGGCCCCTCGGTTAGGGCAGGGGTATCCGCCCCTGGGGATATGCCAAGCGTTGCAGGGGCTGTTCAGGGCCCTCTGCGCATACCCTTCCTCCAAAATGTGCCAACGGCCACTCTGCTGACGGCTGGTTATTCCTTGCCCCTGGGGGATCATCTATCACAAGCCACGAGGGATAAGATTTGGCGAGGGGAGTACGTTGATATTTTCTCCCTCTTGAATCGTGAGCCCACCAAGGAGGAGAGGGAGGGACAGGATGACAGGGACAAGGAGTTGTCCCGTCGTCGTAAGCCACCGCGTACCTGGGCCAATCGGTTGCCGGCATACCTGATATATATGGCAGTGTACCTCAGGGCACGGCCCAATTTGGCCATTCCGATGGTGCAATACCTCGACAATATTTACAGGGCGATGGTGGATTTTCCTGGCCCGTCGTGGTTGGCTTACGACAAGGAATTTAGGATGAGGGTGGCCCTACATCCTGAGATGAGATGGGATGAGCCATGCCAGCAATTGTGACTCTTGTATATGACTCCCAGGTGTCCGGCGCCTGGTGATAGGTACCATTGTGGCCATGCAGTGCAGCGGACTGCTGTGACACAGGTTCCCCGCCAGCCGGCGGGGCAGGGGGTTCCAGCCCGCCTGCTGTGTTGGAGCTTCTCAGCTAGCGGCATGTGCAGCAAGCGTCAGTGTCGTTTCCGACATGAGTGTCCCTCTTGCTCTGGCCCTCACACCACCTCCGCGTGCCCACGGGCTGGTGGGTCACGAGGCAGAGGTAGGGGTGGGCAGGGGGCAGTCAGAGCTCCCTCTGACGGGGCTAGCCATGCAAAAGGCCCCCTCCCCAATTAATATCCCTATGCTGGAATGATGTCTTTCCGCTTATCCTAGACGGGATGGTGCGAGGTACCTGCTAGAAGGTTTCCAGTTTGGCTTTCGTATTCCATTTAGGGGTGTCCGGGGATCGCAGGATGCCCCAAACTTACTTTCTCTGAAGGGTAATGAGGAGGTCGCTGCACAAAGCATAGCTAAGGAGGTCAAGGCTATGAGAGTTGCGGGGCCCTTTACTGAACCACCATTCCCTAACTTGAAGGTCTCCCCTCTGGGGCTAGTGCCTAAAAAGACCCCAGGTGAATTTCGCTTAATTCACCATCTATCTTACCCTGCGGGTTCCTCGGTCAATGATGCTATTCCTGATGACCTTTGCTCAGTCAGGTACACGTCATTTGATCAGGCCCTACAGATGGTACGCTCCTGTGGTCCCGGGGCCCTCCTGGCAAACTGTGATATCAAATCGGCATACTGCCAGTGCACCCCGAGGACTTTGAGCTGTTGGGTTTTCATTTCTGAGGAAAGTTCTACGTAGATGAGGCCATGCCTTTTGGCTGTTCTATTTCATGTTCAGCATTCGAACGATTTAGCGCTTTCCTCCAATGGGCCTTTGTTCGTAGGTCAGGGTCCCAGTCTGTAGCCCATTACCTCGATGACTTTTTGTTCAGGGGTGAACGGGGCTCGGATACGTGTACGCGTCTCCTTACTACATTTCAGGCGCTTATGAGGGAACTGGGTGTCCCCTTAGCGCCTGAAAAGACCGAGGGCCCAGCCACCAAGCTCACCTTTTTAGGCATCGAAATTGACACTGTCACACAGGCATCCAGGTTACCCATGGACAAGGTGACTCGGATCTCTGCGGCGATTCTGGCACTGATTGCCAAGCGTAAAGTGTCCCTTCGTGAGCTACAGGTCCTTCACGGCCACCTCAACTTTGCCTGCAGGGTGGTGACACCGGGCAGAGCTTTTGCCAGGCATCTGTGTGATGCCATGGCTGGCCTTATTAAAATGCCAGCACAGGGTCCGGCTGACCAGGGTCCGGCTGTTTGGCTCACATTCCTCCAGGATTTTAACGAGGTCTCTTTTTGGAGATCGGACCTTATGGTCTGCCCTAAATTTCAAATACAGTCGGATGCCTCCGGCTCTCTGGGTTATGGGATTTATTTTGATGGGCTGTGGGCATATGGCCGATGGCCTCACGCATGGCAGGGCAGGGATCGCCTCCGTGATCTTACTTTCCTGGAATTTTTCCCCATTTTGGGAGCACTAATGCTATGGGGCGACAAGTGGGCCAACTCAGTGGTCCATTTTTGGTGTGACAATTCTGCAGTGGTGCACATTGTTAACGCCCAGACGTCCAAATCCCCTAGGGTCATGGCACTGGTTCGTCAATTTGTCTTGAGAAGCCTACACCTCAATGTGCTGTTCAGGGCCAGACATGTACCAGGTATTAATAATGATATTGCTGATGCTTTATCCTGCCTGCAGATCTCCCCTTTACGTGCCTTGGCTCCAGAAGCAGAGGAATTCCCCTCGCCACTCCCGGCCAAGATTTGGACATTTGGCGAGGAGAGGTGAACCGGGCGATCGGCATGTCATTGGCACCTCGCACACGTAAGGCGTATCAGCATGCCTGCATACAATTTAGAACCTTTTATGGGCAACTACGGTTGCCTGAAGTGTGGCCAATACCAGTAGACCAGGTTTTACACTACATGGTTCATCTTCACGGTCAGGGGTTGCCCCCCGTACTATAGCCTCCAGGCTTTCAGCACTGGCATTTATGGCCAAGGTGCGGGGCTTCGCTGACTGCATGAATGACTTCCGCATACACCATGTTTTGGAGGGGTGGACACGTGAACGTGGCCGCCGCCCGGACACATGTCATCTGATTTCACCAGAGGTTCTTACCCACCTTGCACGAGGCTGGCATAACTTATGTTATGATAGGTATGAGGTGGCTCTTTTTCACGCAGCTACCACAGTAGCCTTCTTTGGAGCACTCCGCATCAGTGAGTTGGTACCACTGTCTAAGGCGGATGCATCTCGTAGGGCACTGTAACTCGACGATGTCTATGTTACACATGAGTGGGCTCAGTTGAGGATACGATCCTCAAAGGTTGATCAGCACGGCGTAGGCAGTGGAGTCAGACTGCTACGATGTTCCATTGAAGACATCTGTCCGGTTGGTGCCCTACATGAGTTTTTGGCAGTGCGTGGTACGCACCCTGGCCTGTTTTTCTGCCACCAGGATGGGTCTCCCCTCACTAAATTCCACTTTTGGAAGGTGACCGGTTTGGCACTTCACAGTGTGGGCCTCCCCGGGGCTCGTTACGGCACCCATTCCTTTAGGATAGGCGCTGCGTCCACTGCGGCTGCGTTTGGGTACTCCGAGGCTGATATATGCCGGTTGGGCAGATGGGGATCCATGCGCTTTGCATTATACGTACGCCCCCTCCATGCATGAGTACCAGTTATGTCATTGTTCCTCTTTCTTCTTTTACAGACCCTGTGTGTCCCCGCATACCAGTGGCAGTATGGCTGGTGGGCCACAGTTACGTGCACTGGGCAGCGCAGTATGCTGCGGCGACAGAGTGGGGACCCCATCTCGGGCTACGTGCAGCCGCACGTATGCGATGGTACGGTAAGAGCGGTATGAGATGGCGGGAACTGTTGCCATTCCTGTTTTCCATCAGGGAAGCTGGACCGCCTGATGTCCTTGTCCTGCATCTCGGTGGCAATGACCTTGCCCATGTCACTGACCTTTCTTTAAAATTCACGATTTGCAGTGACCTAGCGTATTTACATTATGTATGGCCGTCCACGCGGCTGCTATGGTCAGATATTGTGCCGCGACATACTTACATGGGAGGCATTGACCTCCGTGCCCTTGACCGCACTCGCCGGTCGGTAAACAGGGCTGTTGCCCGGTTCCTAGCAGACAAGGGCTTAGGGACACCCATCTGGCACCCTAGGATATGCTTGCAGGATTATGATCTCTATGCAGGAGATGGCGTCCACTTGTCGGCCAGAGGTATGAACCTCTTTCTCGATGATATGCAAGCAGGCCTGGTGACCGAGCTGACGGTCTGGGGGGGGCGTGAGTTATCATGGATACCTCCCCGTGTGGCGGGTAGCACTGGTAAGGTAAAGATTTATGACCCATAGGTGTCCGGCAGGTTCGCTATTGACTGGCCAACACGTAGACAGGTACAGGGGAAAGAGGTTTGGCCGGTCAAGGGCGAACCAGGCAAGGGGTGATGGCAGGAGCTTCACAGCCTGCATCACCTTGATAATTAACAGATACACGTCATAGGGTGGGGTCAGTAGATAGTTTATTGACTCCGGTCAACAATTTGTTTGTGTCAACAAACAAATTGATACAAATAGTTACATGTAGCCAATTGCCATTGGCATTTTGGGAGAAACCTTACCAGTATTACTGCGGCCTGCTTGCCTTAAAGAATTACAATTGGATGATTACACCAATTGAAAGTTATAATTTGGACTAGAGCATTATTCAATAAAAGTGGCCCGATGCCTTTATCCATATACCGGTGTCTGAGTCTTTCTTTGGGGGGTGCGCATTCAATGGTACAAGGAGATGTGGGATCTTGCATTTAATGATAAGCTAACATGGGAGATGAATAAGAAAAAGAGTATAGTTAAAGAAAATAGATTTTGGAAAATATGGCAATTATTTGTGGATTACTCTTTGAAGGGGGATGAAGGGAATAGACCAGTACCAGATCAAATGAGTTTTTGGGAATAGAAAAACAACTGTGACACTCCACATCCTCCAGGGCATTATATAAAACACTGGGTGTATATTGTGAAAACTGTTTATTGTATTTTAATTATTGTATTTTTATTTTGACTTAGTAGTTGTATTAAATTGAGGAGTATAAGAATTGAGTTTGAATATGTATATTAGGATAATTGCAAGAGTGTTATAATGTACTAAAATTTTTGGATATATAATCAAAGATGTACAGAAGAAAGGGGAAGACATTATATTACTAAGTTGTAATTTAATTGTATTTTTATGTTTTTCTTCTTTCTTTTTTTCATTTATATATTGTATTTGTAAGTTTGTTGTTTGTATTTTTATTCATAATTGTTTTTTAAGTTGTATTATTGTTGAAAATTTATTTTATATTTTTTTTGCATTTGTACACATATTAAGGTTATCTAAATTCATCTCTCTTTTTCACAATCGAGGGTTTAAGAAATCCTGGCTTCTTTTTGCACATGGGTGCCGCCACCTTGGATATAGCTGAATTAGTCTCACCTCTGATAAGTGAGGAGGAGGAAGACAACGACAATGAATGTTCATTCTCCTTTTATATAAAAATTTGATTTAAAAAGGCAGCACAAAGCCACATCCTAAGGGATGCTGTAAAATGGAGAGAGAGGAGAAAAAAAGAAGAAAGAACACAGGAAACAAGAGTGGAAGAAGAAGTCGAACAGAGAGGTGACTAGAAAAAAAGAAAGATATATAGAGAAGGAACTAAAATACTCATTTTTTCCTTGAATGAGGATAAAGTAATTGAAACAACAATTTGGAAGAGATATTTTTAGAACAGATCTGATGGAAGAAATAGTATTGACATCTGTCAGTTATTATGAAACATTTCCTTCAAGCTCATACAGTGGCCAAATTGTTCCTTATTCTAGTAGCAACAGATATTTGTAATAAAACATAGGCAGAAAGGCAATATTTAGTGAATTCATTTGAGAACAGATTATTAGCCTGCTCTGCAGCTTAAGTTTGGATAAAACCATGCAGTGCAAGAACCTTTAGGTTTTGGATATGCTAAGATTTTTTTAAAAAATATCCTACAATATCCTGAGCACAGATTGGCAATAGAAAGGGAAAACATATTTTTGTAGATGTAATTCTTAGAAAGTAAATCAATGACAAATTTGTTCTTAGAGTTGTTGCATTAATGAAAAGCAGCAAAACTTCCCCCATGAACTAAAAATCTAACAGTAAAAGGCAGTGAAATGAAAACATGGAAAGGAACAACTAAAAGACTGTTGAGAAATCTTGACAGATAATGTAGAGTTAGAGGTTTAAAAAAAATAAGAGGATGAATAGCACATACAAAAACAAGGAATAATGTTCAATTGATTGGAATTAAAAACTAAGAAAGAAAGATCATATATACATGTTCTTTATCATTTAAATTCATTAGCCAAGCTAATTTCAAGGGCACATGTCATGGTCTGTTATGTATGGTAACTGTGTGATAACTGTCAAAACTATTCAAACCACCATGTTTGATAGCCATGAAATTTCACCAGACAGCGTAGTCTCGCGAGATTTCGGGATGCCGCGATTCGAACTCTGACAGGCGTGCAATGTATCTCTTGTATGCAAATAAGGGGATTAAAATGTGTGCACACATTGTTGGCCAATTGGCATAGTTCATTATTGTTACTGTAACTATTTGTATTGTATATAAGTCCGAGTTTTGCCCCATCCAAGTTGTGTTCAAACCCTACAAATAAAGAGCTGTATTTCTCTTCTAATGCGAGTCGTCATAATTCCTTGAACACCAAAATTGGCGACAAAGGTGGGATGGCATCCCACAAGGCAGCAACATCGGCCCCTTCAATCCGGCCCATCCAGACAAATGGGTGGTCTACGAATGCCGGTTCCATCATGCCATGGTGTCCCAGAAGATCACCGATGAGGACCAGAAGCACTCCTGTTTCCTCGCACAGTGCAGATCAGAGATGCGAGAGCTGGCCATCCACCTCATTCTTCCTCGGGACATGGATGAGGTGCCGCTCGCTGAAATCCTGTTAGTACTGAGGAAGCACCTGCAACCGGAGGTATCAATCTTCCTGGCTAGAGTGGCCTTTCACTGAAGGGAGCAGTGCCCTGGTGAATCCATTGCTGAATACGCCATCACACTTCACCTTGCTGCTGCCCCGTGCAAGTGGGACAACATAGAGGAAGCACTCCTATACCATCTGCTGGCCAGCATGAGGGACAAAGATGCTCAACGTCACCTCATGACCAGGAAGATGCTAACATTCAAGGCTGTGCTAGATGAGGCACTAGTGTCTGAGGCCGCACGGTCCGGAGTGAAGCTCTTCCAGCATCGCCACTCCACTGCCAGTGCCACTGACTCGGTTGTGCAAGCCCACCGATGCTCATATTTTTCATCATCAGCATCTCCTGGTTCCACCTCGTCCTCAGGGTCCAGCGACAAAGAGAGTGAAGTCCGAGCAGTTCAACGCAAGCACCGAGAGCACCGTAATAACCAGGAGAAAAAACTCTTCCAGAAATGCAATGGTTGCGGGGTCTGGCATGACCGCAAGAAGTGCCCATTCTGCACCACAGAATGCCACAACTGCGGATGGCAGGGGCACATAGCCAAGGTATGCCAGCAGCGAAAGCGGAAACCTTCAGTGCCAGAGTCCAAGCGTGGTCATCGCCGTGAATCATCCATCACCAAGATGTCATCCGAGCCAGATCCATGCCAAGTGGGCAGCATCAGCGATGGGGTCTACGCCGACCTGAGCTTTCAGGATGTCCCCTTCAGAATGGAGGTGGATTCCGGTCCTAGGGGTGGGTAACTTTTTGGTTCATTTCAAGAACATATGCACCACTTTGCCCTTGGTTGTGGTTAAACAGTGCACTAATAATCTGATTGGGATCCAGTGGTTCAAGCCCTTGGGGATCCGGCTATCTGGCATTCATGCAATAGACTCGGACCCAATCTGGGACGTTTGTGCTGCATATCCTGAGGTATTCAAGAAGGGTTTGGGATTGTACAAGGGGCCCCCTGTTGACTTTGAACGGAGTCCTGCCATACTTCGACAATGTCCTGATCACTGCTAAGGACACCATCGAACTAGCGGCCAGGCTCAATAGAGTACTGTCATGTTTCACGCGGGCAGGTCTACGCCTCTGAAAGGACAAGTGTGTTTTTTTGGCAAGGGAAGTGGAGTTCCTGGGGTACATGATTACACCCCAAGGTATCATGCCCTCAGACCTCAAGGTGGTGGCCATTCAGAATGCAACCAGGCCAAAATGTAAAGCTGAATTGCAACCATTTTTGGGACTGTTAAACTTCTATCATGCTTTTCTCCATCACAAAGCCACAGTTGCCAAACCATTGCACTAGCTCATTAAAAAGACACTATTTGGCACTGGGGCCATTGCCAGGAGAAAGCGTTCCAAGACCTTAAAAGACTACTGTCTTCTGATGCAATGTTAAAACACTTCGATCCCAACAAAAGGGTTGTTCTTGTGTGTGATGCATTCCCTGTGGGAGTTGGGGCTGTGTTGTGCCATGTGTTAAATGATGGGAGGGAAGCCCCCATAGCATTTTATTTTGTCCTCTCTTAAAGCCTGAGAAAAATTATGCTCAGACAGACAGGGAGGTGTTGGCAATCGTGGTGGGCACCAAGAAATTCCACGATTACCTCAATGGGAGGCCCTTTACCATCATGACTGACCAGAAGCCCCTCCTTGGAATCTTTGTTAATGGGAAGCCCATGCTGCAAATCCTGTCCCCACGGATGTTCCACTGGGCAATCTTCTTAAATGCATATGATTTCAATCTAGTGCACAGGCCCAGCAAAGACATCAGCCACGCTGATGCCCTGTCACGTTCTCTACTGCCTGGGGTCGGGGAACTGGATTGTGAGATCGAAAATGATCACCAGGTCCTCATGATTGAGGCATTTGACTCGCCCTCGGCCATCCCTTTGGACATAGCCAAAGCCAAGGTCAAAGATGTGGCACTTGCTAAAGTCATTTCTTGGGTACAAAAAGGCTGGCCCATCTCTCCTCCAGATCAAAACATTCCACCGCAAATTCTTGGAATTGTCTGTGGAACGGGGTTGCCTTCTGTGGGGCCAGTGGGTGGTCATTCCTGTCACCCTCTGCCAAAAGGTTTTAAATCTCCTTCATACGAGTCACCTGGGAATTGTGCATTCCAAGGCCATCGCCCGTAGTTACTTTTGGTGGTCCCAACATAGAACAGATGGTCGGCACTTCAGCCACAACAATAATGCACCTAAGGAGGCTGTCCGCTACGTTTGGACTCCCAGATGTTCAGGTGTCCGACAACGCGTCCACGTTCACATCTGCAGAATTCCATCACTGCTGCCCCATTCCACCCTGCCACCAATGGCCAGGTGGAGGAGCAGGTGCACACAACCAAGGACGCACTTCAGCGCATGTGAGAAGGGGATTTGGAGCTCCAGTTATGTCAGTTCCTTTTTACTTATAGGCTCACCCTCCTTGCCTTAGGGCTATCCCCTGCTGAATTGCTCGAGCGAAGGAAACTTTCATCCTTGCTGGACAGATTGGATCCCTCTAGGGGTGGAGGACAAGGGCACAAATATAGTGATCCAACACCAGAAGGGTTTCTCAACCGGGGACCCTGTCCATTGCCACAATTATGCAGCCGGTGGTCCTACATAGGTGCCTGGTTTTGTGATTGATCAAACTGGTCCTATTTCTTACAGAATTGAAACAGCCACTGGTCTGATCTGGAGGAGGCATGCGAACCAGTTGAAACCCAGAATACTGGACCCACTGGACGAATACAGATACTCAACTTTAGGGTTGTCCCCCACCCGTTTAAACCCAGGGGGCAGAGGTAATAGTCAGCAACCAGCTAACATTGACCCAGAAGTGTGTTCTAGGGACCGTTTTGATTTTGGGGATCAGGGAGAAATTGCAGAATGCTCCCCCACTCAAGCCAAGAGTACCCCCACACTGTCTCAGCCTAGCCCACTGGACTCCTCTGTTAATAGTGACTACTATGGTTTAGAGTCACCCTCCACTCTTAGGACACACAGGCGGGACCCTCAGTTGTCGTTTTCATCCCCAGCGTTAAACTTTAATTTTGAGTGATCCCCTGCTCCTCCATCTGACAAACGGGGCTTTTGATTTGGGTTTTCAGTCCTCTCCCTCTAGTCAATCCCTCTCTTCAGCCAGATTGCCTATCCTACGAGCCCCTGAGCCAGCTCAACCGAGTGTCCGACCAAAAAGGGAAACTAGACCAACATCCTGGTTAAAGGATTTTGTTTTTACCTAGGGGGGAGGAATGTTATGTATGATAACTGTATGATAACTGTCAAAACTATTCAAACCACCATGTTCCCATGCTTTCTAGCTGTCAAACAGCATCACTGTTTGACAGCCACGAAATCTCGCCAGACAGTGTAGTCTCGTGAGATTTCGGGAGGCACGCGATTCACATTCTGACAGGCGTGCAATGTATCTCTTGTATGCAAATAAGGGGATTGAAATGTGTGCACACATTGTTGTCCAATTGGCATTGTTTGTTATTGTTACTGTAACTATTTGTATTGTATAAAAGTCCGAGTTTTGCCCCATCCAAGTTGTGTTCAAACCCTACAAATAAAGAGCTGTATTTCACTTCTAATGCAAGTTGTCATAATTACTTGAAAACCAAATGGTCCATCTGACCAGTGGGTAAAGTGATATCCAAATGGCTAGAAAACTGCAGGTTGTGTGGAGTGTTGTCACAGAGATGTGTACTCATCCAGACACTCCTTGCTGAAGAATGATGGCAAGGCAATGTTATGATCTTCTCTGAGAATTGCCAGATCAGAGCAATCCTTGACAGTAAATGCAATCTAAAGAAATTTTATAAATTAATCTTGTTCATAAAAACTTTGAACCATAGAATAACTTAGTTGGAAGGTTCCTTTGAAGCCATCAAGTTCAATCTTCTCCTCGATGCAATAGTCCAAATCAAAGCAGATCTGATAGATGGTTATCAAATTTCTCTTATATGTCTCCAGTGTTGGAGCACTCACCACTTCCAGAGGTAATTGCTTCCATTGTTGTGGAATTTTTACTGATATTCAGACTATATCTGGCATCCTAAAACTTGAGTATATGCCCTGTACTCTGGGATGATGGGAAACAGGTCCTGATCCTTCTCTTTATGAATATCTTTCAGATTTCTGAAAAGTGCTATCTCATCCCCTCCCAATCTCCTTTTCTCAAGGTTAAATAGGATTTTCTCACAGGGATTGGTTTCCAGTTCCCTGAACCTCTTTGTTGCCCTCACTGGAATTGTTCCAGTTAGGTGGCATCCTTCTTAAAGTATGATGTCCAGAACTGGACACAGTACTCTAGATGCAGTCTAGTAAGTGCTGAATAGAGGGCAACTAGTACTTCATGGGTTTTGGAGACTATTCAGCCTAAAGAGCATTGGCGGTTTTTGCAGCCACATCACACTGTTGACTCATATTCATTTTTGACCTACAATATTTTTCTTGCTCATAGTACTGCTGAGCCAATATCTGTGCATTTGCCCTTCCCCCGGTATAGAACTTTACATTTATCCCTGTTAAATTACATCCCATTGATTTCAGCCCAAATGCTCAAGCTTATCAATATTTTTTTGAATTCTGTTCCTGTATTCCAAGGTATTAGCTATTACAGCCAATTTTGTGTCAGCCACAAATTTGATAAGTATTCCCTACACTCCATCACCTTGATATCTATGTGAATGGTAATGAGCACAAGAGGAGATCCGGTTGACCAGGATTTCCCAACCTTGTGCCCCAGATGTTCTTGGACTTCAATTACCAGATTCACAAGTCAACACATCTGCTAATCAGGGCTACTGGGAATTCAAGTCCAAGAACATCTGGTAATGAATGTAACACCAATTTTCAAAAAAGGATCCAGGGGTGATCCAGGAAATTACCGACTGGTCAGTTTGACATGTGTCCCAGGTAAAGTGATGGAAACTATCCTAAAAGATAGAATTAATAGGCACATAGAAGAGAAGGCACTGCTAAAGGAGAGCCAACATGGCTTTTGCAAGGGCAAATCATGCCTCACTAATCTGTTGGAATTTTTTGAGAGTGTCAGCAAGCATGTGGATAAGGGGGATCCAGTTGACATTTTTTATCTGGACTTTCAGAAGGCTTTGGACAAGATCCCGCACCAAAGGCTCTTCAGTAAACTTACCAGTCATGGAATAAAGGGACAGGTCTTGTCTTGGATCAGCAACTGGCTAAGGGACAAGAAACAGAGATTAGCACTAAATGGACACTTCTCTAAGTTGAAGGAAGTAAAGAGGGGGTCCCTCAAGGTTCAGTACAAGATAGTACGCACCCCGGAAATGATCTATTTCAGCTTCTGCCTTCTAGAAGAAGGTATAGGGTCATAAAAACCCGGACCAGCCGCTTGAGAAATAGTTTCTACCCAAAAGCGGTTCTGGCTTTGAATGCAGTGCAATGCAGTCTATGAGGGAGCTTCTGTATATAGTTTTTAGAGTTTTTAGCATTTTAGAGTTTTTAGACCCTTAGAGTTTTAGAGCTTTTTAGGGGTTAAATGTGTATATGTGGGGTAGGAGTATTTTGATAATTTTGTATAGTTGTATTTTGTTTAGGATTTGTTGAGTTGATAAGTCCCCCCCCCCCCATCTCGTTGTTCTGTGCAGGACAATGACAATAAAGATTTATCTATCTATCTATCTATCTAACTATCTATCTTGATGTATACATTTACTTAATTTAGAATCCTTTTCAAACTTAAACAAAGGGTAGTTAAGAACTCACTGACATACACAGGTACAGGCACAGCACAATTCAGTCCTGAATTATACCAGTTCAGTTTGTCACCTCAGTGGGCATAATGCAAAGAATGGCACTTAAAGATGAATGAGCAGGTGTAGGAAGAAGCTCACTCTCAGTTTACAACCATTTGCTATTTACAATAGCAAGTTTATAAACTATCACCATGCCAATCACATTCTGTTCATGTGGGACTGTTTTTTCACGTGAGCCCTTAATATGTAGAGAGATTAATGCAAATTCCTTTTTCCAGCCTTTTCATAATTGTGCAGGAAATTATCCCCTTTCTAGAAGGCATCCAAGCTCTTCTTTATTCTTAAGTCTGGTACTGTTTGAAGGCACTCATACTTTATGGTCAGTCTGATTGACATGAGGAAATTAAATTATGAACATTCACTTGATGCATCAACTTTCATTAAATCCCAAGAAGAAAAAGAAGAAATTATTATCATCTACTCTGCATAATTATTATCCAGTATGCATATTTATACTTCCATGGACCAGTGTTCCTAGAAACAAAGAGTATTAAGAGTGGTGTCTGGGTATATGAAACTGTGTCAGGGATAGGATAGAAACCACAACTCGTTCCAAGCTTCTGATGAATTATTTCTACACCGATTTTGTGATTCAGTAAGATTATAGCACACATGGTCAATAAGATCACACAAGTCTTTTCAGATCTATGTAATATCTAAAGATGCCATGAAATAAGTTCAGAATGGAGAGGAAAGCTACAGATATGAGTTTCATGGCTTTTTTAAAAATGGTAAATGAAACAATTTTTAACAATGCCCTTCCCATTGTGCTTGACATTGATAGAAGAAAAGGTAAAGATTGGGGAGAGAGAAAACACAAAAATTCACATTCATACAAGACCAAAGGAATTTTGACATTGAAACAACTTTGTCATGTTTCAATGGCAATAGTATTTTTCTCTTTCTATATCACATTCAGATTAAAGATGTGTGAAACGTTTCCTGTTATTTGCACTGACACTTCTAATTTGCTGAAAAGTGACCTTGCATGTTTGGGACATTTATCCAGAAAAAAAGCATACAGGCAATTTTTGCAAGGCAGAGTTTTCAGATTTCTTGCTTCATAGGATCTTGGAATAGTATGCACTGTTTTCCATCCACTTAAAGGAGACCTTTAATGTTTCAGGTTAATTAAAAAACCTAGAAGCAGAAATTCACATATATTTCTCCTTAAAAACATTTTAAAAAGTTGTTGATGGGTGGGTGGAATGCCGTTTAATTGCCCATGTTTTTTCCACTAATGGCACAGTCTGCTTGTTATTGTTTGTCTAGTTCCTCATTGTAAACCCCAGTTAACCTATTACAGCTCACATATTACTCCATTTAAAGCAAACTGTTCAAAAACCTGCTGCTGCATTCAGAATATGCAGCTGCACATATGTGATCTTTGCCTAACAATGAAAACAAAACAACTGTATTCCTGACTGAGAGAACAACCATTAAAAGTTATAGCTCCTTCAAATGAACTTTTGGGATACCACAATTGGATGGCCCCTGTTTAAACAAAAACAAAATAAAACAAATATTTGTGAATTCTACCTTGTCCTCTGGACTTCTCACTACTCTGAAGAGCAGGGCAGCATTATAGCCAACTGCAGGGCTGGTCTCTCCATTCAAGCCTAAAGATTATGCAGAAAGATGTTGCATCTGTTGTTTCAGGCAGCAGATGCTAAAGGGATTCCACACCAGCATATTCACTGTTGTCTCTAACAGCTAAGCTGTTAATGTACTGGCCAGATAGCCTTCCTTAGGGAAGGATTCTCTCCATTCACAAGGAGTAATTTAAGATCACCTGTTGGTCCCCTCTGTTTTCATGATTAACGGAGTGGTGAAGGAGGATCATTTTGTCTCTAGCCTCAAGCTGCTACACTTCTTGGGACAGCCCTGTTTCCAACACAACTATACTATAAAGAGGGAGAGGAGGAACTGCTTCTTCCTTGACCAACTGTTGCTGACTGAATCTCTAATTTTCAGGCTATTTGTTACAAAAATACAAAAAAACTGAAACATTTAAAATGGTAGAACTTGAGATTTGGTGCAAAATATGTCCTTTGGTATGAAAGCTAAGCCTAAATGTTGAGACTTCAGTAGAAAAACTTTGGCCTCCTTAGTCAAGACAAGATATAAATTCCACTTATATCTCACCCATCTGGGGATTCATCCCCACTCTGGGTGGCTACCAACAATATATTAAAAACATTTTAAAATTCACACAATCATAAAATGACATCTTAAAATTACACAATTAAAAAGAAAAAATATCTAGAATTTAGATATGCTAAATTCTAGATATTAAAAGATAAAAGAGAAGTTCCAATGGGAAATATGTGTATCATTTATCAGATATATAGACTGAGGTCCAAACCACGAATTGAAGGAGCTTTCCATATCAATATATCAATCCTTTTAGATGCCCAAAATCACAAACATACATAACAATAAAATCTAGTGGCATGAAATGGCTTCAAATTCTGTTTGTGCCATGACATACCAATGTGGAAGGTGCTTGAGGTACACAGTATAACGTTAAACTATTGTAATTGGACTTTACAATAAACATTTATGTTTGTTTCTTAGAAATGTTAGGAAGTTGAAAGTTTTGCTTAGGCTATTAAATCTGATGGGAGTTAACACATGTTTTCACACTTTATAGAGATGTCACATCTAATACAAATTTTGAAGCAATTTACAGTTTTTTCCTTACATGAAACATCAGACAAAATGTCATGACTGTTAATATTTTGAGAAGATTAACAATATTTCCTAGTAGTGTTTGGGTTGCACATATCTATAGTGGGATGAATAGAAGAACAATTAATAATGTTCACATTATTACTTGAGGAAAGATTTTTAGATTTATTAAGGGAGCAGCCACTTTATGATTCTATAGGCCAGTGATGGGGAACCTTTTAGAGACCAAGTGTCCAAGGAGGTGGAGGTGACACATGGGCAGGCATCATGGGTGACCACACACACATTTGATATTGCCAGTGTGCCTCTGGTGAAGTCAGGTGGGTGTGCTGCCCCCGTAGGTGCTCCACACCCCTGTGAGCTCTCCATCCCCCCCCCCCCCGGTGGGTGATTCCCACCTCCCTGTCCACTGTGGGCACTCCCCCATCCCTTGCAGATGCACCAACTGCTCCCCAGCACTCCCTACCCCCAGCCACACACCCAATCCCTGAGGGCACTCCCCACCCCCCCGTGGGTGTGCCTGACTCCTAGGATGGGTGGGTGGGGGTGTGTCTTGTTGCCTTATCTTGTACCCACCACCTCTTCTAGTGTGGGATTTCAGGCTCCCCTCTCACCTTCTCATTGGTGGAGGGAAAGGTTTGTTGGGGAAGTGGTGCTGCTATTGACACTGGCCAGCTGGTGGGGCAGGGCTTCCCCTCAACAGAATGTGTGCCATAGGTTCACCATCACTGCTATAGCTGCTACCATAATTTGAATGACTACACAAAACTATTAATCCTGACATTTAGAACTTCTTCCATCACTGCAGTGCTAAATAAAGGTATCAAGGTTGAATTTTGAGTTCTCATTATTAGGCTATAAATGGCAAAACATATTTAAGAAGTCTTTTTCAGATAAGGGACACGCGGTGACAAAATGGCTGCCGCACGCTTTGCCGGCCCCTGCCCTGAGGCATTGGCCCAAAATGGTGCCGGAGGCATGGGCGGCCACCTTATAAGAGGTGGCTGCCCATGTGGCCACAGCAATTCAATTCGGCTTGGCCAGGGACACGTTTGCTGCACCCCTTTCCAGCCCAGCTGAGTGTTGCGCTCATGCCGGCCACAGCCGGTAGCGAGTCTCCTGGTGCACAGTTCACCTGGGAATGGGCGGACTGCACAGCTTGCAATTTTGGCCCTTTCAGGCCTTTGGAGGACGCGGCTTGCTTCGGAGCGGGCGGGCTGCGTGGCTCGCGGGGTTACCCCCCTTTTTTCCCCACCAGGGGCTCAGGTGGCCCTAAGCTATACTACAGCTCTTACCCCCTTTTCAGAACTTGGCAGCCTTCTGGCCCCCGGAGTGGGGCCTTTCTTTGCGGTAGGCGTGCATGGTGCCTAAGAGGAAGGCCATGCGGGGTGGCGTGCCAGCCGTGCAGCACCCGTGCCAGTTGGCGCGGCCCGCACCCGGCCCCCGTGTCTGCCCTGTGCCGCCAGTGGACCTGGGGCCTCCACCCAGCCGGAGGGCTCGTGTGGGGGGTAGGTCGGCCCCTGTAGCTCAGGCCACAGGGTAGGCCGGTGCCCTGGCCACCCCTGGCCCCTCCACCCATGCGGTGAATTCGGCACCCAAAGCTGCCCCTCGGAGATGGTCAGCCTGCCGGGCTGATGCTCGACACGTGGGGCTGCCAGGGTTGGCCCGGGGGTCAACCGTGGACCGCTTCACGGCCCTGGAACACATGGCAGGTTTATCTGCCAGCATGGAATCCTTCGGGCTCACCAGGCAACTGGTTGCGGTTGCGGGTGCGGGAGCGCCCCTGCCTCTGGCGGCCCTTGATTGGAGACTGCCCTGCCTGGAGGCTGCACTTTTGCCGTGCCTCAGTGTGGCAATGGCATGAGCAGTGCCGGCCCACCTGGCCCACCACTGGGCGCAGGTGTGGCCCACCCGGGATCGTCAGGCCAGAACTGGGAGAGCTCGATTTTGCTCGCGAGCTCAGATTCTCTCGACCAGCTGGAACCCCTGGTGGGGGTGGCTGGCAGGGTGGCGATGGGTGAGTATGCTGGTCAAGTAAGCACACATGTCTTACCCACTGTGTCCCAGCCGTTGGCCCAACCATGGCCCTGGCCTGTGAACCAGCTGCCCACGCAGCACATGCAGCAACCGTGTATGCCACCTGCTCAGTCGCCAATAATGGGGTCACCCCAACCAGGGATGTGGAGGGCTACCTACCCACCTGGGCCTCCCGGGGTCCCACCGGGAGGCCCTAGCATGCCCTACCCAGTATGGCCATATGCCCCCCCGACCAACATCGCCAACCACACGGCCCCGACTTCGACCCTTCCTTCCACTGGTGTCTCCCTGCCTTTGGGTAACCATTTATTACCCAGCACCGGAGACAAAATATGGTGGAGGGAGTACGTAGATTTGTTCAGCTTGCTGAACAGGGAGCCTACTAGGGAGGAGGCGGAGAAGCGGGATGACAGGGACAAGGAGTTGGCCCGCCATCGCAAGCCCCCGTGCACGTGGGCCAACTGGTTACCCGCTTACTTAATATACGCGGCGGTATCAATTAGGGCTCACCCGGATTTGGCCATTCCCCTGATCCAGTACCTGGATATCATTTGCCGGACCTATGTTACATGCGTTGGGACAAACCCAACCAACTCCTTTGGTTGTTGTATATTACCCCATCCTGCCCGGCTGCGGGTGATCAGTATCACTGTGGCCATGCCGTCTATTGGCCAGGCTCTGCACAATCACCCCGCCAGGCGGTGGGGCAGGGGGTCCAACCTGCCTGCTGTGCTGGAGCTATTCGTCTGCAGCTGGATGTTCCAGGAAACAGTGCTAATACCGGCATGAGTGCACTATCTGTCAGGGGCCTCACTCAGCAACTGCTTGCCCCAGGCTAGCGGGATCATGCGGGAGGGGAAGAGGTCAGTAGGGTGCGGGCCGAGCTAACTGTGACTCGGCATCATCTTCTAAAGGCCCCCTCCCCAATCAAAATTGATGTGTTGGAGCACTGGTTACACGTCTACCCCGAAAGGGTTGATGCAGAGTATCTTTTGAGGGGTTTTTCAGAGGGATTCCATATCCCCTTTGTGGGTGCATGCACCCCACAGGAGGCTCCCAATTTGGTATCATTACGGTGCATGGAAGATTTGGCCAGAACCAAGATATTCAAGGAGGTTCAGGAAGGGCACATGGTATCTTTTGATTTCTGATGTGTTTCCTGTAAAAATAAAATATCTGGTCTATCTTTTTTCAACGCCGATTCCAACCTCCGTCTCTTAAGAACAGAACCTGTACCTTTCACATTCCACGATATTATTTTAATACTATCCATAACCAAATTCTTCTCCCAACTTTAAATTCTCCATCGGGCGTGCCACCAAGAACCCTTCACCATACCCACTACATAAAACACACATTTTCACTCTCCCCACCTTCCAACGAAAAGTCGCCTCTGTCAACCAAAGAGGGGAGAGGGGGGACCTGCAAGATGCGCCCTACTGCCGGCGCTATGCGCTATTTACCCATTCTACCTCTATTAGATAATTAAGATTACTACTATCTAATGCTCATCTTTCCTTACCTATCTCCTCCTCCACCATAATCAAAGACAGCTCCTCCTCCTCCTCCCCTCGTTGTGGTGTTCCACCTGTTGCCCCACCGGGCTCCTCCCTCCCATATTCCCTCCCCAAAGCTCCAGAATCCATCATTTCCTTCTTAAGATTTTTCCATTCTTCCGAATCTACTTGTACCAACCCCAACAAACCCAGGTATTCCAATGGATTAGTACCTTCATCAATAACTTGCATTCTTTTATCATAGAAAAAGCGCAATTGTTGTGGAAATCTCCAATTATACCTTATATTTTTACCCATCAATAATTTAGTAACAGGCCTCATCTTATATCTCCATGTTCTTTCTTTTAGTGAAATATCATTGTAGACTTCTACATCTGAGCCATCAAATTTCAACGCGTCTGAACCAACACTTTTCAGATGAGCCATTACTTTTAATTTATCTGCCCAATTTGCAAATTTAACCAACACATTTCTTTGAACCACTCTCCCTCTTCTTGGACCCACCCGGAATACACTTCCTAAATCCTCCTGAACAAATTCCTTCCCCATTTTTAAACCATTTAACCACTGAACCACCCTCTCTCTTAACATATCCGGAGTGCGTTCCGGTACCTGACGGATCAGAATGTTCTGCTTTCTCATCATATCTTCAACAGCATCTATCCTCATTTCTTGTTCCTCCAATTTTAACTTACTGCCCCGCACCACCTCCTGAGTCCCTTTTACTTCCTTCTTTACCGCATCCACCTCGATTTGAACCACTTTCAGCATTCCCTCAAATTTATTCAAACTTAGGTCCACCTTTTTGGTATAATCTATCAGTGTTGACATCATCTTTTCTTGCCTTTTAAACATTTCATTTTTATCTTTCACCCTTGAAGCCTCATTTTTCTCCATTTTTTGCGACAACTTGCCAATTTCCACCATAATTTGAGTCTGGTCCAATGGCACTGTTGGCAAGGATGTTGACTGAGCAGATTCTTCCATTGGTGCTTTTTCAATCTTCTTAGATTTTACAACTTGTTCTTCTTCTTTTGCTTTCGCTCTCGTACCTTTATCCATAGTAATGTAATATATTTCAAACCCAATGTTGCAGATCGCTGTAACAATGCCAATACAGTAAGGCTTACTACACTGCAGCCATAGGTTCCACCGATACAACCAGCAAGTTCTTATGTCAGCAGAAGATCCAAAATTTACTGTAATCCACAACGATGTAACAAAGGAAAACAAAAGAAAACAGCTCTCCAAACAGGCAGTTTAAAAGTAAAAATTGTTAACCACAAATAATCCTTTCCCACATAGCCAGCAGTCAAATGACATCTTCCAACCACAGCAAAAAGGCTTCAGAGAAACAGTTAATCAGGTTGCTGAAGGGGGGGGGGAGCTCAGAAGGAAGGAAAAATCCAGCCACCAAGGGGTTAAGGTGAGAAGTTGAGCAGCTATTTGTAATCCACACGGTGATGGAACCCTACAATCAAAGCCACATAATCCTTCCTTTGAAGTGGATAATCAAAGCACCCTTTTCCAGCGAGTGCCTTAACTTTGAAGTGAGAAGAGGCCCCCCCTCTTCCCCCTCTTCCCTAAATGAGCAGGCAGCTTGAGCAGAAGAGAAGAAAAAGAAAACAAACTCCCACAGCTTCTCCTCTTTTCCAGTCCAGAAAGGAGATAGAAAAAAAGAAAAAGGAAAATTAATCCACCTTATTGATCACAAAATGTGGCGCGGTCCTCTGGAATGTAGAAAAAAAAACCACAGTCTATACACGATCACTTTCGTTTTCCCTGACCGTCGCCATTACAATACCTCCGCCTCTTTCCCCCCCTTTTTTTTTCTTCTAAAAAACTCAGCCGATTTTATGGCTTATAGCTAGAAATGTAGCTCCCTTCAGGCACTTACACACAAATTGCCTTCACTCCAGCCACTTCTTGCCACTTCCAAAGCCAGTTCCAAAGCCTTCTCCACACACTCGCTGATCTCGTTCCTCGGCTCCCCAGCGGAAAAGCCGCGACTGCCGTCACAGCTCAACCGCCCAGAAAAACCTCCCGAACTTCGATCATCCAGCTTCAAAAGCTCAGCAAACTTTCCAAGGAGACAGGCAAGGATCTTAACTTTAAGCTTTACCACTTGAAAATTTTTCTATTCCGCTCCTTCACATCGTTCACCACTTTGTTGAGCGCGAGCGTCCGAAACTAGATGTTACACAGCGGCCATCTTAGCCAAACCCGAATAAACTTTATCTGGGTTGGATGCAACACTATGAGATGGCGTTTGGAACATCTAAAGCAAGAGGGGTGGCAATTATGATTTCTAGAAAGTTAGGATTTGAAATTACAAAAAAGATTGCCGATCAAGAGGGTAGGTATTTGTTGTTAAGAGGAAAATTGGAGGATGAGGAAATATTGTTGGTAAATATTTATGCTCCGAATGACCACCAAGTAGTGTTTCTTGAAAAAATCCGGAAAATAGTGGAGTTGGAAAATGTTGCAAAAATTATTGTGGCTGGTGATTTTAATTTAATCAGGTCAGGAATAGATTGCACAAATATAGCTAGAAGTGGAATGGGTGTGAAAGGGAAGGCGATGGACAAATGGATGAAAGTTATGGGTTTGAAGGATTCGTGGAGAGAGTTTAAAGGCTTGGAAAGGGCATATTCCTTTTTTTCGCATGTACATGGGACCTACTCGAGAATAGATTATGTTTTTCTGTCGGAAAACTTAATTGGGGATATAGAAAGTACGGAAATTGGGATTATTAAGGAATCGGATCATGCTAAAGTATATTTGGAATTGAAAATATCAAAAAATATTCAAAGAGTTAGAAATTGGAGGTACGATCCTAATTTGTTCAAAGATCAGAAAAGCAAAGAGGCAATTATGGAAAGTTGGAAAGAAAGTTGGCAATGGAATGATAATAATGAGGTTGATTTTAACATTGTATGGGATACCATGAAGTCAGTTTTTAGGGGGGAAAGCATAAAAGTGGCAAGCCTCAAATATAAAAGGTATAAAGCAGAATACATAGAAAAAGAAAGAGAAATAAAACAATTACAGGAAGAACACGCAAAAAGTAAAGATAAAAAAATTTTCTTGAAACTACAAGGACTTAAGGCAGAAGTAACGGGTAAAGATATTGATAAAGTTAAACGAGATTTGATCTATTTAAACAGAGAATATTTTGAATTTAGTAATAAGAATTCAAAACTATTAGCAAGAGTAGCTAAGGTTAAAAGGGAAAAAAGAGAGATTGGGGTGTTAGTTGACAGGCAAGGTTCAAGGTGTAATAAGAATAGCGATAAATGTAAAATAGTTAGGGAATTTTACCAGGGGTTATATGCAAAAAAAGAAATAGATATGGAAAAGCTTAAAAGGTTATTGGAGAGGCAGTTAGGGAATGGGATAAAGCAAGAGCATAGGGAGAAAATGGAGGAAAAGATAACTGATAAAGAGGTTAAGGGGGTAATAAGCGGATTGAAGATAGGGAAAGCCCCTGGGGATGATGGATTATCAACAGAGTTTTATAAAGAATTTAAAGAGGTGGTGGTCCCGAAATTGGTGAAGTTATATAATTATATACTAGATGGAGGATCAATTCCGACTTCATGGTATAACACTACAATTGTTCTTTTGCCAAAACCTGGTAAGAATTTGGAAAGAGTGGATTCGTACAGACCAATTTCGCTTATAAATCAAGATGCGAAGATCTTCACGGCAATATTGGCTAACCGTTTAAATAGTTTTATGGGGGAATATATAAATGTTGACCAAGTTGGGTTCCTAAAAGGACGACACATGGCGGATTTGACTAGAAGGGTATTAGATTTAATAGACAGTGTTAATCAAACAAAGGAAAAAGTGGGATTACTATCATTGGATATTTTTAAGGCATTTGATTCATTGCAGTGGTCTTCAATTAAGGAAATAGTTAGAAAATATGGGTTTGGAGATAAATTTAATAGGGTTATAGATTTACTATATCAAAAAGGAAATGCCAGGGTTAGAGTAAACGGGGAGCTCACGGATGTGGTAAAGCTAGAGGCAGGCACTAGGCAGGGTTGCCCATTATCTCCTATTTTGTTTATAATGGCAATGGAGATTTTAGCTAAAAGTATAAGGGAGGATTCAAATATAGAAGGGATTATGGGCAATAAAGTGAGCATGTACGCTGATGATACATTGCTTATGGTGAAGCACCCGGAACAGGTAATGGATAGGATTAAAGATCATCTACAAGTATTTCAAGCTATAACAGGATTAAAGATAAATTGGGATAAATCTGAATTGATGTTGTGTAATTTGAAATTGAGCGAGATGGGTAGGACGGTGTCGACACTTAATATACAAACCAAAGATAAGTTGAAGTATTTAGGGATAATTATTTCCAACAAATTAGAAGAACTTAAACGATTGAATTATGACAGCTTGAGAATTGAATTTAGGAATAAAATACGAGAACTTCAGAAGTTAAAGCTGTCATGGTTCGGAAGGATTGCTATGTGTAAAATGATACTGTTACCAAAGATTAACTTTTTATTTGATACGCTCGCGATCCATTTAAAAGAGAAAGAAATCAATGTGTTTCAAAAAATGTTTAATGATTTTTGTAATGGAGGAAAAAAATCTAGGCTTCCAAAGAAACTATGGTATTTGTCTCAGAAAAAAGGGGGGTTGGGTATGCCAAATCTGTTAGTATATTACCGAGCATTTCAAGTCAAGAATGTTGTGAAGATCTTGGCAAGAGAAAAGGTAATTTGGGAACAATTGGAAATGAAAGAATACAGAAATATTGGAAACTTGAAGTTTTTGGGAATGAAGGATAAGGTGAAAAGGTCAAATAATACTATGATGAAAGGTCTCATGGAGGTGTGGAAGAAGGTAAAAAAAGATATGGTTCCGAATCTCTCCCCAATCTTGGAATTGACCGATATGATGTGTTTCCCAATAAAATTAGACAAAGAAAAAATAGAAATATTGGATAAAAATGGAACGTTGTTATTGAAGGATTGGTTAAAAGCATGTGATGTTGATGCCGAGCGGAAAAAAATGTTCGAGATATTAAATTTGAATTGGTTTCAGAAGTTAAAAGTGGACAATTGGAATAAAAAATATAAAAGAGAACTAGGGTCAGACAGAGTACTCACGGAATTTGAGGAATTGGTAAGGAAGATTAGAAAAGGGGAAAGTAGTATTAAGGGTCTTGTAAGTAAGCTTTATAATATATTGAATAGAGGTGCAGATCCACAGGAGGATTTGAGACGGAAGTGGGAACAAAATTTGAATATAAAAATTGGGGAGATTGAATGGAAAAATAAATGGAAAAAGAGAATTATGAGAACAATGTCTGTAAGAATTAAAGAACATAATTTCAAGATGTTGTGGCAATGGTACCTGACACCATTAAGACTTTACCAGATGGATAATAAAAGAGATAAGTTATGTTGGAGATGTAAAGAATTTGATGGAACATATGAACATATGTGGTGGAGTTGTAAAAAAATAAGGGATTTTTGGGGAAGAATAGAAAATGAATTTGGTGAAATATTGGGTAAAAGTGTTAAGTTGGTGTCGGGTACTATTCTTTTAACGAATGTGGAAGATCTGGGTTTAAACAAGGAGGAAAAAGAATTACTGGAAATTGTATTGACAACGGGTAGACAATGTATAGCCAGAAACTGGAAAAACGATGTAGATATTCAGGTTGGAGAATGGTATAAAGAAATGTGGAGTTTAGCATTGAATGATAAATTGACATGGGAGATTAAAGTCAAAAGAGATAATTTAAAAGAGAATAGATTCTGGAATATATGGAAACCGTTCGTGGATCACTCTATTATGGCAGGTGATAGTTCAGGACCAGTACCATCCCAAAGAAGTTTCTGGACTTGAGTAGAAAATAAACTCTCCGGGCATTGTATATATTCACAGGGTGTTTTTTTTTTTTTACTGGTTAAAAAGATTAGTGGTAGTACAGAAAGTTTCTCTCTATTATTTTGGACTTTGAAATAAAGGTTCTTAATACTTGGTGGTTAAATAGTAGTTAATGAATATAGATATTGTTATGTGCTAGCATATAGTAATGTTTGTTAGTATGATATTACGGACTTGTTAGTGTAATGTATTGTTAATGTACTGTTAATGTTTTCTTTTCTTTTTCTGTATGTTTATTAAAAACTTAATAAAAAAATTTTTAAAAAAAAGGAAGGGCACATGGCAGGACCCTTCGTGGTGCCTCCTTTTCTCAATCTGAAGTTCACCCCGTGGCTTGGTTCCTAAGATGGCCCCTGGTGAGTCCTGGCTGATACACCATTTGTCCTACCCTGTCTGTCAACGGTGCTATACCAGATGAGCTCTGCTCAGTCCGATATACGTCCTTTGACCAGGCACATAGTATGGTTCGTGCATGTGGACCCGGGGCTCTCCTGGCCAAATGCGACATCTAGTCCGCATTTCGCCTCCTCCCGGTCCACCTGGACGATTTTGAACTGTTAGGTTTTAGGTTCCAGGGGCAATATTTTGTTGACAAGGCCATGCCTTTTAGGTGTTCTATCTCATGTGTAGCCTGTGAGTGTTTCAGCTCATTCTTACACTAGACGTTTGTTCACCACTCCGGAGTGCATTTGGTGGCACATTGCCTGGACAATTTTTGTTCAGGGCCGCTGCGGGCTCTGGGGTGTGTAAACATCTGCTTCTTATGTTTCAGAGGCTTATAGCTAAGTTGGATGTGCCATTGGCTCCTGAAAAGACCGAGGGAACTGCCACCTCTTTGGTTTTTCTGGGGATTGAAATAGATACGGTGGCCCAGACATCTAGGTTCCCCGTGGACAAAGTGGCCCGCATTTCGGAAGCCATACGTGTTATACTTGCTAAACTTCATGACCTGCAGGTGCTGCATGGATACCTAAATTTTGCGTACAGGGTCATCACTCCTGGCCGGGCTTTTGCCAGGCACCTGTGTGACGCGATGGTTGGACTGTCCCGGAAGCACCATGGGGTACAACTCATGAAGTGTACCAGGGATGACCTCAGGGTGTGGTTAGCCTTCCTCTCAGATTTCAATGGGATTTCCTTCTGGAGCACCGAGCGTTCGGCTGCACCCATGTTTCAGGCCCAGTCGGATGCGTCCGGAGCATTTGGCTACGGCATATACTTTAATGGTCACTGGTCGTTCGACAAGTGGCCGGAGGCTTGGCAAGGCACTGCCTTGCTTTGTGACATTACATTTCTGGAATTCTTTCCCATCCTCGGTGCGCTTATGCTTTGGGGGGAGACTTGGGCTGACTCGGTGGTCCACTTTTGGTGTGATAACGCATCTGTGGTCCACATAGTCGATGTCCAGACATCCCGTTCTGGTTATGGCTCTGGTTCCCTGTTTTTTGTCGCGGGCCTTACGCCTTAAAATACCTGTTCAAAGCCAGGCATGTTCCGGGCATTAATGATGGCATTGCCAATGCTTTATCCCGCCTGCAGATAGATCAGTTCTTGACCCTGTCGCCAGAGGCCGACAAGCTTCCTCAGACAATCCCGGCAGAGATGCGGAAGTTTGGCGCGGAGAAGTAAATCGGGCCATTGGTTTGTCACAGACTAGTAGCACCCGTAAGGCATACACTCTTGCACACCGAGCCTTCGAGATGTTCCGTCAGGGGGCTTCCCTGCAAAGTACCTGGCCTATACCTGTGGACCACTTCCTTCAGTTCATGGTCCATCTTCGTGGCAAGGGGCTGGCCGCCCACACTATTGGCGGGCGTTTGTCGGCATTGGCCTTTTAGCTGAGGTCATGGGGCTGCCTGCTGCTACACCCGATTTCTCCCTGTGTGTGTGTTGCATTCTTTCCTGGCTCAGCGTGGCCGAGCCACTGGTTCCCTCTTTTGTCACCAGAATACTCTGCCCTTGATCAAGTGCCAGTTCTGGAAGGTTACTGGGACTGCCTTGGCCAAGTTAGGCTTTACTGGAGTGCGCTACAGGACCCACTCATTGTGCATTGGTGCCGCTTCTACAGCAGCGGCTTATGGATACTCTGAGGATGCCATACAGTACATGGGAAGGTGGGGATCTATGTGTTTCTGCTCCTATGTGCGCACTCCCTGTTGCGGTAGCACCTTGCTGGTTCCCTTTCTCTTTCTTTTCTTTCAGCTCCTGGCTGCCTGATGGCACTGGTGAGGGTGTGGATCATCGGTCACATTTACGTTTTATTTTATTTATTTATTATTTATTTAGTCGTATTTATATATATGCCGCCCACTCAGGCAGAACCCGACTCAGGGCGGCATTACAACAAATTCTAAAAACATATAAAAACACTTTAAAAAACCCCAAATCCCACCCACTTAAAAAACCCCTTATCCCACCCATCCATCCCACCCACTCTAAAAAAGGAAGAGAGAGTTCTTAAATCTTTACGTATTATTGGGCTGCCCACCACACTGCTTCTCCATGAGTGACCGAGGCCCACCGGATGTCCTGGTGATACATCTGGGCGGGAATGATCTGGCGCAGATCACGAGTGTAGCTTTGCTCCTCACCATTCGCAGTGATCTTAGCCTGCTGGGTCACCGCTGGCCACAGGTGCGGATCAGGTGGTCACAGATGGTGCCATGTGTAACCTACCGGGGAGGTGGTGATCCTCGTGCTGTTGACCAGGCCCAGCAGTCAGTGAACAGGGCAGTAGCCCAGTATCTGTATGCCAACAGTTTGGGGACAGTAGTCCTGCACCCCTTGATCTGCATGCAGGAACCCAGCTTGTATCGCAGTGATGGGGTGCATTTCTCTGGTCGAGGTATGGACCTCTTCCTGATGGCTTTACAGACGGGCCTGGTGAATGCGTACAGTCAGGGTGGGGTGGTGAGTCAGTGAACTCCACCATGGCAGTCTGTGAACAGGGCAGCCCTGTATCTGTATACCGATGGTTTGGGGACAGCAGTCCCACACCCTTGATCTGCATACAGGACCCCAGCTTGTATCGCAGTGATGGGGTGCATCTCTCTGTTCAAGGTATGGACCTCTTCCTGACGGCTTTACAAACGGGACTGTTTACCGCGTACGGTCAGGGTAGGGCAGTGAGTTGGTGAACTCCTCCCCGTGTGGCGGCTAGCACTGGTAAGGAGAAAGTGCATGACCCATTTAATTTGGCAGATACGCAGTTGGTTAGCCATAGGGAGGACAAGGTTGAGAAAAATGGCAATGGCCAACCACCTGATAATCAAACATGTTGCTATGCTTAACCAGCATGCAGCACCTCTATAATTGATTGGAGGCAATTTTACAGTCAGGAGCTAACTAATAGCATCCTGACAAGGGTCAACAACGTGTGTCAGCGGAGACAGGTTGTTGACAGGGTACCACAGTTTGTTGCAGCGGTAGCATGCTGTGACATGCACTCAACTGGGTATTTGATTAACATTTACTCCTTACTAGTGCTATTACGGCCCGTTTGGTCCTTAACAGCAGTTAAGGAAAGTTTAATATAAAGTTAATAAAGTGGCCCAATTTTTACATCCAATTTTGGTCTCCGTGTCATTATTGGGGAGTGGGTCCAGCAAAGAATTGACAGTAATAAAGAAAATCTTTTTAAAATTACTTCCTCTATCAACAATGCCATTTGTGATCAGAATCCACTGAAAGATTAGTACTATTGCATGGTCTAAACCAAACCTAAACTGGAGGAAGAGGTCTTCAGTTAATGAAAGTTTATCCCAAATAAAACAACAGCAGAAAAACATGGCTACCCCCAATAAATTTCTATATATTATGCTTTGGTTCTCACATCACTATCATTTTATTTTGTTTGGAAGGAATTTCCACAGTGCAAGAATTTATTTGCTGCAGTATCTCACTAAATGCTGGCTTTTTTTTGTATTCTTTACTATCATGATTAACAGTTTACTTTGGTATTTTTTCAGATGCTTCAAACATACCTGTATTTGTGTTTGATCTATTTCCCTTGTGGGTAGGCAGTAGATACAGTGTGTAGGTGTAGTTTTCTCTTTTTATTGTGCTGTCATTTCTTGATTTACTCCTTTTGGAGGCATGAAATCTCCTGCCTGCCTGACAGACTGATTCTGGCTAGAGGGAAAGGAAAATCATCAGACTCCAACCTTGGGAATTCACTCAAATGAAAAGAATATATAGAAATAGGATTGCTTTCCCTTCTTTGGGCTTTTTATTCATATTTGTTTGGCCACCTAAGCATTATAGCTCATATAATTGGTCCCACTTTCCCCTTCAATTCACAGCTTTATCTTGACACTGGAAGCAAATCAATATAAATGATCCTCTGAGCGGAGACTCCGAGGAAGATAGAAATCTGGAAGAGAAAACTAAATTATTGAAAGAGGAGGAAGTTCTTTTTTATCAAGAACTTCCTGTAACCACTCAACTTACAAGCAATTTCTCTTTTCTGAAGCAAACAGGAGAATCTGATCAGTGTTCAATTGGAGTGTAATAGTAGCAGCAGAGGCACAGAATGAGAAGACCAAAACAATTCAGAGGTGAAGAAGTGCTGAAATAATTGAAATTTTTATTTGTATTTTAAACATGATTAAGTATCAAAGCTGATGGATGTGTAATGTTAAAAAAAACTTTTTGACAGAATTGAAGTTAATGTTACACATACATTCCCAAACTCAGGCTGCAATTAGACACATTTTTTTCATGTGCATTATATATCAACATATGAATTCAGGTGAGTCAATGCACAGGGGCGCACATCCCCAAATGATGCATTTTGCACTGATACAAGTATCTGTGCAGAACAAGTGACCCTTATCATGTTGTGCAAAATAACCTGGTTTGGGCCAGAATAATGTGGGCTGATGACTTGTGTGAATGATTTAAAGATAAACCAACCTTCACATAGGCAAACAAAGGGCATTGACCGTGTGATCCATGTTCAAGTCATAAAAAATGCAAAGAATACATGAAGTAAGCGATACCTTTATTTGAGTCACACAAAAAACAAAAACAAAATGCTGCAAGCTTTTGAGAACAAAAGGTCTCTTCATCAGGAAGGCATAAGATTATTAATGAAAGTTCATGGCAAATCTTAATGTGCCAGGTGCTCTTCATAGATATGTTCATGCTCGACAAACAGCTTCACATATGTGTGTTGCATAAGCTTTGATCTTTAAATCAATCTAAATTCAGGACAAAAATAGAGCTTTTAAGCATTTAAATGTAGCCTCAGTATCCAACATTTGTTCTGCAAGTCACAGCTGCCTAAGACTTTAATTTTAAACCACTTTATGGCAAAATGATTTTAAAAAATAAGTAATAGGAGAACATATTTCTCAAGTGTTGTAAGCCAAGAGCATTTGGAGTACTATTTTTTTTAGAGGGATGACTAAATTACTCCATTCACGTGTGTGTATTTATGTGTCCCATATTGACCATCCCCAATGGAGACTACTACTCTTTGAGGGATGTGCTATGACCATTTTGAGCAAAATTGTTGGTGACCTTGGACCAGCCACTCTCTTGCTCTCATCTATCTCATCTTTTAGAGTTGTGTGAATAAAGGGGAGAGGTAGATTATTATATATAAGTCTTGAGTTTGTGCAAAGGCAGAATATAATTGTAATAAATAAATGAAAGAAGATGCTAAGGAGGCTTCCTTCTGATGTTATCTTGGTTGCATGACAGCAGGCACAACATTTTGATTAAGGATCTGAGTGTATCAAGGTTTTCTAATTGCCACCTTGAACTCTGCCCAAGCCTTAGTTTCCACATACATGCAAAATATGCCCATTTTTTGTGTCTGGGTGCTCACTGGTTAAAAGCATGCTTTTGTCCACTTTGCCCAAAGGGTTTTCAAACATATCCAAAACTTTGGGACAAGAAATGCACCTGTGGAAGTGGCACTATATGTGACTCTTTGTTAAAAAAATATTTCTCAGTATTTCTCAAGTTTCACTCATTTATATCAGTTTCATAGATAATACAGTCAAATCTGATCTAAAAAACTTGCCATGGGAAATGGCCAATAGGCTTAAATGACTTACTCAATCAACCAATTAATCAATTTCAAGCCTTATTTTAAAAGGTGTGTTTAAATAAAGTTATGAATGGCAGCCACCTCTTATGATTTTAGGCTGACGGCATTTTAGCCAAAGCTCAATAAACTATATGCATGTTTGCCTTGTATGATACTCAGCACCTAAGGTGATTTATGTTATCTGGTGGAAAAAGAGGGGACCATTTTTTTTATCCTGTGTATTTATGTGTAAGTTACCTGGATTTACTTACAGAAACACAATTAATAAAATGGCACAAGAGAAATTCACAGAGGAGGAATTCTCTAGTATATGTTTTATAATTGTTCCTTCATGGTATCATAACATTGGCAAAGATGTACTACGGGCATACTTCACGTGCATTGTTAAAAAAATCATCCCTATCCATCACAAATATTGCCTTTTCTCTTTCACACACAATTATAGTCAAAATAATATTTCTACTAATGTCTTTCCCACCTTGTTTTCCCCCTCTGTGGTAAAATGCTTCCTTTATGTGCAGAAGAACCTAGATTCAATCTAAGACCTCTCTAGCTTGACAGGAAAATAATTCTCACTGAAGATCCATTGCAAGTCAATGTAGTGATATTGGGCTAGATCAGGGTTTCTCAACCTTGGGCCCTCGGATGTTCTTGAACATCAATTCCCAGAAGCCCAGATCAGCAGGTGACTTGGGCTTCTAGTAACTGAAATCCAAGTACACGGGGGTGGGGTGGGGGGTGGGGGTGTCCAAGGTTAAGAAACTTTGGGCTAGATAAACTAATGATCTGACTCAATAAAAGGCAGCTCCCTCTATCTCTCTGTCCTTCTGTCATTCTTTCAGTCATAAAAAGCTGTTTCTTAAACCATGGCACTAATTTCATGTACCATAACTTTCTGTTACAAATGTCAGATATATCAGACAAGAAACAAATGAAAGGGAACGAGCCATGGGACGTATGTCCCATGGCATGGCTTTGCCCCCTCCCCTGGGAGAGACAGAGGGCAGGCACACCCAGGGGTGTGCCGTACCGGGGGAGGGGAGGAGCTATGCCCTTATATAGGGCTTTGCCTCCCCAACCCCAGCCCAGTCAGCAATACAGTAGGTGAGCGAAAGGCAGCTCACCTAATGTACCGAGTGGTCTTCGTCTGCGGAGCACCCATCTGCAGTCTGAGTGCTTCTGCAGGCCTTTCCATCACTGTGCGGAGGCCCTGGAGCCAGTCTGCTCCTTGGCACTCTCCCCTGCGACTACCTGTGGCACCTGTGGCCTTCCAGGCTCGCGGTGTTTGCCAGGCCTCCTGCGGCCAGAGCGACATGCCTCCTGCAGTGCCCCCTTCAGTGGCATGTGAAGCGCCACTGTGTCAGATGGTTTGACTTGGGGTGTGGGAGGCTTGGGACCTGCAAGGCTGTCAATTCCGGCCTGTGGCACGCTTCCTTTTTCCATGGAGGGTGGCACTTCCCCCCACACTCCGAGTGGGGTCTGTGTTGCTGGTAGGGCCCCTGGCTGCCTTGTTTATTGCTTTACCCCTGTTGGGGTGCCTGCGCTCCCACAGGGAGTGGGGTGGCAGTACCCCTGTACAGGGTGTGTGGGCCTAAGGCAGTATGGGGCCCCTGTTCCTGTCTCTGCCTGGGGATTGGGCCTTAGCCCTGCTGGTGAGCATTACACCTGGGTTATTTCTTATTTTGAATTTGTTAGTATTTATTTTTGTTCATTGTGTTGTTTTTTATTTTTAGTAAGGGCTTTTTGTGGTGTTGTTTTGTTGTAGATAGGTGATTTTAGTGGTTGATTGTTTTGTTGTTTACTTGTTTTGTTTGTTTATTTATTTGTGTGTTTTTGTTTTATTTTGGGTGTTTCTGCTAGGGTAGGGTTGTTTGGCTGGCACCCGGGGTGGACACAGGGCTGAAGTACCCGTCCACTCTCTCCTCCCCGGATGAACAGGAAGTTTGCTGCGGGTGCCTTTGGCGCCCTTGTGTTCACCGCTGCTCGTGGAAGAGGCAGTGGCCAGGTCCTTCAGCCCTGCATTCCCGGGCGAGTGGGGAGTGTGCTGCGGTTGGGAGGGGCAGCAGCCTGTTCTTCATCCCTGCGGGCGTCGAGTCCTCGATGCCTGCTGGGATGAAAGAAAAGGTCGGTGTGCCTCCCAACGCAGAAGGGTGTGCTTTGTGGGGAAAGACCCTGCTGGTGAAAGGTAAGTGTGGTTGGTGCAGGTTATAAAGTGGTGGGGCAAGTTGGTAGGGCAAGGGCAGGAGCGGCATGGTTACCGGGACCCTGCCACCCCCCACTCCCTAACCCCCACCGACCGCACTTAACTTTTGCCGGCTCTGGCTGTGTTTTTGAAAGACTTTCCCTCCTGGTGTGACCTTCTGCATTGGGAGTAGCACTGGCCTGTCCTTCGTCTCTGCAGGCATGGAAGCCTCCATGGCCACAGGGTCAAAAGGAAAGGCCGGTGTGCCTCCCAACACAGAAGACCCAGCCTGGAGGAAAAGATGTTTAAAGACCCAGCCAGAGCCGGCAAAAATCAAGTGCAGTTGGGGGGGGGGGGGTAGGGAGTTGGGGGGGGGATGGTGGTGGTGTGGGGTGTGTGGTTACTGGGGCCATTCCTCCCCCCTAACCCCAATCGACCGCACTTAACTTTTGCCAGCTGGGTCTGTGTAAGTTTTTTCTTCTTGGTGCAGTTTTTTTTAACCACCGTACTAACTGCCCAGCCTCCTCCACACTCACGCCCTTCAGCCTCATTGGCTGAGGGGTGGTGCAATGTGAAGGAGGCTGGGAAACGTAGTTTTATTTTTTGTTTGACTTCATGGGGAAGCTGCCCCACTGGCAACTGCCGGACATTTGCGGCGATGGTCAGGCCAGGTAAAGGTGAGTGCAGGCGGCTTGGTAGGTGATAGGGACCTAGTATGGGGCTTGCCAGTGGTGCAATGCTCCAAGCTCTGCACCAAGGTGCCAAGCAGGGCGCAAGAGCTCCCATTGCCTGTCCCACTTACAATTGCAAGTAGATAAATAGGGAAAAGGGACCACATCGTGTGTGCATGCGTGCATGAATTCTATTGATAGAGCACACTTACTTAAAGAAAATTTCTTAAGTATCACAGTGATATAATTTAGTGCTGTATGCTTCTTTCTCCAATGAAAAATAATAGTAAAATATTGCAATTAAGAGTGTGTGTGCATATGTGTGCGTGCAGCACCATTGTTGCCCCTCCTGAAAAAATATTCACCTCCCCCACATCTAGAATCCTGGCTACAGCCCTTAGTACAAGTGATCAGCTTAACAGTTTTACAGCTCCCACCTGCCACTGATGGGATTTAACAGCAGGCCTGTAGTAATAACCCTGTTACAGCTGATGGGGAATATCCTCTCCCTGTCAACTGGAAAGCACTGCTTCCAAGGAGGGAGTTGTGGCATCCCCCTTGACAAAAGTATAGAGGACCTACTTCTCATCTGATTCGTGGATGGCTTCCCTGATCAGTTGAGAAGCATGCTCCATTGGAAGTGCAAAATGCTATCTAAATGCATGCATGCACCAAACAATATTTTGTTCTTCTCCCAGTTCTTTCATGAGAAGGCTGGTCACCTTCTAATTTCTTAAATGTAGTTTTCACTAGGATTGATGATTGAACCAAGATATCCAAAATCTTTAACAATGTCAGTTTCTTCATTGTCCATACTAAAGTTACATAGCATCTTTGTACTCACTATTTTTGTCTTTTTAATGTTTAGCCACAGTCCTGCATCTTCTTCAATCCTTCATCTAAATCAAATCCAATTTTTTGTATAATATATTCTGCATACAGAATGAACAGACAACCTTTGACTATGGGAGACCATTCTGTTTCTCCATATTCACTCTTAACAGCAGCTTCTTATCCTCAGTATTGGTTAGTGAGGTTTGCCCGGGTCACTAATTGGACAGCAACCTTTCCTGATGGGTTCTTTCAGTGAGAACACTGCTTCAAAGACCAACCAGACTTTACCGGAAAAGAAATTGCGTACGGGCTTATAGCAGTAGGGAACATTAGTGACTCCATGTTTTCCTCGGCTGGGGCCTTTGACAACAGTAGAACAAGTGTCAGGAGGTAAGAGGCCCAAGGTCTCATAAACAGCATAAGGTGTCTGGCTCACGTCCGCGCATAAGGATGAGCGGACACTAACCACAGCTAGACAAAACAGCTATGCATAGGTACACAGTCTTCCAGCTTGAGATAAGGCAGGAACAGTAAGTCTTGCCACTATCTGCTGATTAAGCCTGCTTATGGCTAACCTGGGCACGCAGGCTGGTAAGTGTAACCCAACCAGCCAAGTGCCACGAAGCAGCTTTCTGTCACGGGGGTCTCACGAGGGGTATACGTGATAGCTCCTGATTGTAGTCAATAAATACAGTCTACCCGAGAAATCGGGGCTGGCTTTTACCATCATACTTCAGTCTCCCGTGCCTTCCTTGAGTTCAGCACCTCGACTCCCATTCACCATTACAACAGATTAGGTATCAGAACTATCAAGCGTTGATGTACACCAATTTCTTTTTGAACAATTCATAGCATCTCGTGATCTATGCAGTCAAACACTTGACTGTTATCTGTAAAACATAGACAGATCTTCTAAAATTCTTTGATGTATCCCACCACCAAATGTGTATTGCTAACATTAGTCCAGTTTGAATGTCAGGCATATCCTGCTCTCTATATGATAAAAATATTTGTTGTACTATTTTGAACATCACTTTCCTTACATGGGAAGTTGACACAAGGGTCTCATAGCTACTGCACTTCTTGGAGCTATCAGTTTCCTAGATTTGCACATCCCATTCATTTAATTCCTGAGAAAATGGTCTAGCCTAGAGAAGACATATAAATCACTGAGGGGGAGGAATTCCTAGGAAGAAAACATTTCATCTCAAAATATTTATTTCCAATGAATGGAACATCTTGACAAATCCAGATGACAGCTATGTGAGAAACTACACTCACCTTACTTGTTTTTTTGAGGATACTTTTTTCAGTTTTGCATCATGAAGTGTGGGAGTCATTCAATCCTCAGTTAAGCAAACAAAGAGGATGTGTGGAGAGTTGTGCAAGTTGGATGAACTTTGACACTGGTTGATGAAGTGTTTTGAAGAAGAGCTACCTGTCATTCTCTCTTCTCCATTGTGACCTGTCGGCAAGGAATCTGAGAAGGTCAACCACTTCCTTCCCTTGATATGGTGCCTGTCCCACTCCAAGCATGCAACAGGAAAGGCAGGTGAGGGCTGGAATGGGAGAAGCTGCAGAGTCTGTGTCTTTTTACCTGTTTATACAAGCTCTCTCTGCAAAGGCATGCTCCACCTAGAAGCTCACCTCCCATCCCAAGACATAGACTTGGGAGAATCCCAATGTAGCTAACTGGGTCCCTGCACATAAAAAAAAAAGGTTTTGAAGGAACTAGCGAGTCTAACTCAGCCCTTTGAGATTATGGGAAAATGAACTGTAGGAGTTGGTGCAGAAACATTAATAAAAGTTGTTGTGTGCAAGCAAAGTGAGCCCATGGAGTTTGTCTCAGGGGACTCTGGCTCTGCCAGCATCTTGAGCAAAGGTGACTGTTAGGGAGAGGGAAAAGTTACCCTTGTTCTAAAGCCAGTCTTATCCGACTCTAGGGTTCAATGCTCATCTCCGTATATAGCCAAAGAGCCAGTGCTTTCTGTGTCTGCAGATGTTTCTATGGGTATGTGGCAGGCATGACTGGACACCAAAGTGCACAGAATGCTGTTTATCTTCCCACCAAGTAGATAAATAGGTACCCACCAAAGTGGTACCTATTTATCTACTTGCAATTTCTTGCTTCCGAACTGCTAGGTTGGCAGGAGATGGGAGCTCACTCCATCTTGCAGCAGTTGGGTCTGAACTGCTAACCTGCTGACCTTCCAGTCATCAAGTTCAGTGTCTTAACCACTGAGCCACCACAGACTGTTAGGGTACGAACAGACAAACGTTGATAGAGGGATGTTTTGTGCATGCTTATTTTTGTTTGTTTTGTTCTACTTTTATTGCCACCCCCATCACCTATATGAGGAGAAAGGTGGCCTAGAAACATAACCAACGAAATTGGCACTCAAGGAGATCAGAGAGATGTCTTTGCCGGACCCACTCCCCAATAAAGAGATGGACAACTGTGCTGGATTTTAAAACTGGGCCACTTTATTAAATAACAACTAATAATGCAAGCGGGCCGAAAAAGCACTGGTAAGGATTAACATTAATTTTGAATATTAATTGATACAATGTATCTATTTGTTTATTAATTAACCAATTATAATTGACCCCAAACAGAAGCGCAAATGGTTAATCTCTGCTTCTGATGTATGTCCGGTGAACTGTAAGGTTTTGCAAGCTGCATATAGCATAGCATCACCTTGTTCCTGGTCCCCACTTGATTGGCCACCCCAATTTTCCCTCTATCTTATCTTTCCTGTGGCCACCAAGTGGGTACCTGCCAAACTCGTAGGGGTCATCCAGTACCTCCTTACCAGTGCTAGCCACCACACGGGGAGGAGTCTACCACGACTCACCCCCCCTGACCACCAGCTCGGTCACCATGCCTGCTTGCAAGGAGGCCAAAAACCTGTCCATACCCCTCATCAAGAGGTAGACTCCATCCCTGCGATATAAACTCGCATCCTGTATGCATATCGCCGGGTGCTCCACCACGGTGCCCAAACCATGGTCACCAAAAAATCGAGCAATGGCCCGATTAACCGACCGCTGGGCTCGGTCAATGTGGTGCGGGTCACTGCCCCCCCCCCCCCGGAAAAAGGATCGTGGGATCATGGCAGACCAGATCAAGTGCACCCGTGGCCATTGGCGCCTCACGAGTTCCAGATCCCTCCGGATGGCAATGATCAAGCCCAAACCAGTAATCTGGCCCAAATCATTGCCACCCAAGAGAATGAGCAGGACATCAGGAGGGTAAACGTCCTCCAGAGACAAAAGGAGAGGGAACAGCTGGTGCCATCGCATCCCTCGAATGCCATGCCAGCAAAGGTGTGCCACATCCTGCAGTCCGAGATGAGGGCCCCATTGTGACGACGCCACATGGTGGGCTGCCCAAAACACATAACCATGGCCCACCAGCCATACACGGACCACGGGATCACCCTGTGAAGGACCTGAAAGAAAGAAAAGAGAAGACATGCACCAGCGATGTGTTCAACGCAACATGGGGCGAATATACAGCCTGAAACATGCCGAACCCCACCAGCCCATCCGCTGGATATCAGTGTCTGAATAACCAAAAAGGGTGGCCATCGATGCAGTGCCAATTCGAAAAGAATGCATGCTGTACCGCGCTCCCAGAGGTCCCATGTCAGCAAGAGCAGACCCCGTCACCCTCCAGAACTGGTACTTGGTAAGCGGGAGACCATCCTGGTGGCAAAGTAGTGGACTGGGGGCCGAGCCCCTCACAGACAGGATTGCCGTCAGGGTGGCCACTGGGCAAATCATTGGGATACTACAACTGAGGAGTGTTACTACACAACCCCTGCCTAGCCGGTCCATCTTAGAGGAACGAATGTGAAGCTGCACCAAACCTCATGAAAGAGTGGCATCAGCCAATTCAAGGTACCTATGGGACAGGTCATTCTGGGAAAGGGGGACTAGCTCGCTAACCCGCAATGCCCCAAAGAAAGCCACTGTGGTGGCAGCATGGAAAAGTGTTGCCTCATATTGGTCACGACAAAGAGCCAACCAAGCCTGGGCCAAGCTGGAGAGGAGAGCCGGAGATACCAGCTAGCAATTGTCCGGGCAAAAACCACGCTCCCAGACCCAACCCTCAAGCACCCTGTGCACCCTGAAATCATTGGTGGTGTCCGCATAACCATGTGCCTTGGCCATGAAGGCTAATGCAGACAGCCGCCCGGCTATAGTGTGAGGTGCCAAACCCAAATGGATCATATATTGCAACACATGGTCCACCGGCAAAGGCCAGAGATCAGGAAGAGACATCGTCTGGCGAAAAACCTGAAAAGACTGATAAGTACCGGAATAAGCCCTACGGGTACGGCCGGCAAGGGATAGGCCTATCTCCCGGCGCACTTCACCTCGCCATGCGTCCATATCTCGCCGGGAAGCAGCGAGGGAAAGTCATCGGCCCCCGGCGCAAGCGCCCGAAACCTGGTCATCTGTAGGTGGGACAAAGCATCGGCAATACTATTGTCAACACCAGCAATGTGCCTGGCCCTGAATATAATATTGTTGCGCAAAGTGGCACGCTAGCGACATGCCCCTGGGTGAGCGAGACGTCTGCAAATTGACAATGCGCATGATGGCCACGTTTTTGCACCAAAAATGCACAACAGAATCTTTCCACCTATGTCCCCAAAGCAAAAGTGCGCCCAGGATGGGAAAGAACTGCAGGAACGTAAGGTCCTGGAGTATACCTGTGTCTAGCCAAGCTGCGGGCCAACGACCACAGCACCAATGGCTGTCCCAGTAGATGCCATAATCCAGGGTGCCCGAGGCATCAGGCTGCACCTGAAATTTGGGCACGGTGGCAAGCTCCCAGCACCAAAAGGACACCCCATTAAAATTGGTCAGGAATGCAAGCCACACCCCCAGATCTGCCCGCATACCAGACGTTACCCGCACCCTGATGCTTCCTGGATAAACCAACCATGGCATCTCACAGGCACCTAGCAAAGGCCCTGCCGGGTGCCACCACCCTGCAGGTGTAGTTGAGGTACCCATGAAGCACCTGAAGGTCGTGTAAGGACACTTTGCGCCTGGCTAACATGGCCGAAATAGCCTCTGAGGTGACCTTATCCACGGGGAGCCTGGTCGTCTGCCTGACTGTATTAATTTCAATGCCCAGGAAGGTTAGTAAAGTGGCCGGGCCTTCTGTCTTCTCAGGGGCTAGAGGTACCCCAAATTCAGACATAAGCTCCTTAAAGATTAGGAGCATTTGTTCGCATGTCCTTGACTGCTCCGGCCCGCCAAACAAAAAATCATCCAGGTAATGGGCCACTGTGTCCAAGCCGGACCTGCGAACAAAGGCCCACTGCAAAAAGGAGCTAAAGCATTCGAAGGCCGAACATGAAGTCGAGCAGCCAAAGGGCATAGCTTTATCTACGAAGTATTGGCCCTCAAACCTAAAACCCAATAATTTGAAATCGTCTGGATGCACCGGGAGCAGCCGAAATGCAGACTTAATATTGCATTTGGCAATTAGCGCTCCAGGACCGCAGGATCTTACCATCCGTACAGCCTGGTCAAAAGACGTATACCAGATCGAGCAGAGTTCGTCCGGTATACAGTCATTGACCGAGGAGCCTGCTGGATATGACAAATGGTGTATCAGGCGGAACTCACCAGAACCTTTTTTGGGTACAAGCCCAGGGGGAATACTTTCAAGTTAGGATAAGGCAGTTCGATAAAGGGGCCAGCTACCTGCCCTTCGTGAACCTCCTTAAATATCTTCACCCTAGCTAAACTTTCCTTACTCTTCAAGGACATTAAGTTAGGCGCCTCCTGTGGGGAGCGTGCACCAACAAAAGGGATGCAAAATCCCAATGAAAAACCTGCTAACAGGTAACCAGCATCCTCACGCCTGGGATAAACCCGCAGCCAGCATCCAAGCACCTGCAACTTAATTGGGGAGGGGCCCTTTTGAAGTTAAATGTTGATCACCAGAGAGACGGCCCAGGCCCTGCTGCCCGTGGCCCCAGCCCTGCAACCCACCTGATCGGGTGCAAGTAGCTGCGGAGTGAGGTCCCCCGCAGCTGGAGCACTCGTGCCTATACTTGCATGGTTTCCGAGTGCAGCCCCCTGGCAAGGAGAAGCTTTGGAACCCCCTGCCCTGCCAATTGGCGGGAGACTGTGTTGTGCCAGGACGCTGCATTACATGACCACAGTGATACCGGTCACCAGAGGCAGGGTGAGATGGAGTCATATGGAGAAGCCATAACAACTGGTTGGGCTGGTCCCAGGGCATTTAAGGGTGCAAAGCCACGCACATGCGGAATTCCTCGTCGTAAGCCAACCAGGACTGGCCCGGGAAATCCACATATGCCCTGTAGATCAGATCCAGATATTGGATCAAAGGGACCGCAAGATCTGGACAGGCCATAATTGACACCACTGCGTATATTAAGTAAGCAGGCAGCCAACTGGCCCATGTCCTGGGAGGCTTACGATGACGGGCCAACTCCTTCTCCCGGTCATCCTCCTTCTCCTTCTCTTCTTTGGTTGCCTCCCTATTGAGAAGGCTAAAGATATCTACATATTCCTGCCTCCATATCTTGTCCCTCGTAGCCAGTAACAAGTGGTTGCCCAGTGGTAGGGACCTACCCGCAGTCGGGAGAGCAGAAAGGGGAACTGTATGGTATGCCGTGTTAATAGGCAGGCCATATGGCCATATCGGGTACGGTATGTTGGGCCCCGCCGGTGAAACTCCAGGTAGTACAGGAGGCTAAGGAGCATGCCACGGAGTGGTCTTGGAGGCTGGGGGCATGGGGGCAAACCCCGAGCCAGCCATACCGGGCAGTTGTACTGGGCCTCCCATATGTGATTGGTGTGGCCAGGGCCACAGCCCGTTCCCCATATGAGGCAAGGGTCCAGAAGGAGGTATAATAACTTGACCTGGATACTCACCAGGTGCACCCGTGGCTGCCTCCCCCACCGGGGGTTCCAGCTGCCATGAGCATCAGGGCTCCTGATCAAATCAGAGCCCACCGGACCAGCCTCGAGGACCCATTTACTGCTTGGTCCTGGACAGGTACGGTGCCCGAGGTGAGGGACGCTTAAAGCTGATCAACCCTCCTTTCAAGGGGGGCCGAAAGCTACAGCCCATCAGCCCCTGTCCGCGTGCCTTGACCCGCCAATGGCCCCCTGCCTCACCCTGGCATGGGCTGTGCCGGGTCCAGGCCCGCGGCCCATTCCAGGGCCTCGATCCTGGCCAGCAAGGCCCCATCATGCTCCCGGCCCGTGTAGGCCGCACGCTGGGCCGGGGGCTGAGGCGTCCCAGACCATGCCCTTTGACCACCCTGCTCTGCCCCTGTAGAGACTTGAGCCACCACCCTCGTGCGGGGCCTCCTGCTCAGAGGCAGGCCTGGCGGGGGGGGGGTAGATGCCCCAGGTTTGGGCCGGGTTCCGGCCCCGCGACCAGTGGGGGTGGGTGCTGTATTCTGGATCCGAGCCCCACGTGCCATGGAAGGTCTTGCCGCCCTCCTCTTGGGTGCCATGGTACCCTATTTTTTTTAAAGAGGCTCGCCTCGAGCCGAGTGCCCCGCTGTAGTGGGCCCCCTAGTCCTAAGCCCATGAAGGAGCCACCCGGTCGGGGGCGCAAGCGGGCGGCGCGTCGTGGCAGAACACTGCAAGGCAAGAGCAATGCAGCAGAAAAACCCAGGCCGCATGGAGGGGCGGCACGGCAGAATGCCTCCAGCAAAGAGCCATGTGGCAAGGAAAGCCTGAGCTGCATGGAAGCCGCTCGACTGGGGCAGGGAACCAAACGTTTCCTGGCCCAGTCAGAATCAACTGCCATCGGGGTGGTCTGTGCCTCCCCTTTTAAAGTAGGGCCTGGCCCCCGCCCCTTTGCCGGCCCTGTACCGTCTCCCATGGGGGCGGGGGTGGCAAAGCACACGGCAGCATATTCTTGCTGCCGCGCATCCCTTCTTGTTTTTAACTGAGTCATCCTTGTGTTGTTTTAGTATTGCATACTGCCCATAGTGGGGAACCTGCTTCTTCAGAGGGGCAATATATAAATGTATCATATAAATAAAAAACAAAGTTTGGAGGAAAGTGCCTTTTGGCCAATGCCCTCTTACTTTTTTCTGTGACACTGCTGGCTTTCCTGTACAGTCCCTAGCATAAGAAATGTGGTCACAGGAGCTTAACTACAGGTAAGTGAGAAAACATGGACACACCTTTCATGGTACTCTCAGGAGAACAGGTCTCTCTCTGTTGTGATTGTTTCACAACAAGGAGTTCATGCATTTCAAATTGCTCAGCACCTGGACTTGAAATCTGTCCATTCGCCTGTTGATTTAATACTGTTGCATTGTGATGCTGGCAATGAGCATGTCAGCTTGTAGGGTGATTCCCAAAACCAGACAGCATGTAAAACCTGGAAATATATATTTTCCTCTCTTCATGGCTGGATGATAAGGAGTGGGGTGGGGAATTGGCTGCAACCTCCAAAATGTACATCTGGTTGTGTGACAAAAGCTGGCACCAAAGTTTATCACTTTTAGATTGTTAATTTCAAGGAGAAAGGAAGTGCTATGGTTTGTTTGGAACCTGACTATTGCCTGATAGCAGTCTTTCCAGTTGGCATATTAACAATCTGAACTGAATGGATTCAAATTTAAAAAAAGATTTTGAAAGAAGATTGCTAAAGGTTTCCTTTTTAAAATGCCAACAGAATGTGGCAGGATCCAATGCAAATCAAAGCATGTTTAGTTAAATCAAGTTGCCAGGGGAATATTTTGTGCTTTTCAAGAACACATGAATATCTTTTGTGTCCTGTTTTCAGCCTCTAGTTATAATAATATGAAAATGAAATTTGTGCATCTATCCCAAGGGCCACTTTTCCATATCTGAAGCTTCCAAATCTCCTCATGTGAGAGATGGGAGAATTCCCCTGAAGCATATCACCAAATAAACATGATTGTGGAAACCTTTTATTATTTCTTTTGCTTACTGCATTGCCCCAGCATAAGGAGCAATTGAAAATAAACATATATTGACTGAACTTTTTATGATTTTTTTCTAGCATGACCTCAAACACCACTTTTTTTTTTGAATCCATCTTGAATGTTTGTTAGCTGAAAATCAGTTTTAAAAAGTTATTCCACTGGTGGAGCCCCCAAGAACCTTAGAGACTTTAATTTCAGGCAAAAATAAAAATGGTTTATTGAACATGCATTTAATCAACAGTGGCCTGCTGCTGGTCAAAGATAGATCTCAACCTTTTCCCTGCTATAAAAATCTACACATGAGCTTCCCTTACTAATTTGTTCAGAGAGAGCTGGAGTCCCGATGCTGTAACATCCTCTTATACTATTCTACAAACTAATTCTATCATCTATGTGAAAATAAAGTTTTTGCAAAGAAAACAATAACATAGCAGCAGGCTGTCATTTCATAGGTAAAAAAGTCATCTTTGAGTTACAATGGTAAGTTTTTATGCAGATAGTGGTATTTAGTAAAAAGATTACAAATTCCAGGAAAAATAGAAGGAGGAAGTTGGGGAATGAGTAGGAGACAAATCAATACAGTAGCCAATCGTAGAGCAAAACTGTTTAGCATGCATCCAATGAATTAACTGGGCTTGAAGACTGGAACCAAAGCAGGAGGCTGACTCGACCAATCATCATTGCTGGAAAATGCTTGATGACTTTCTGGAACTTCATTTGATGAATTTCTTGACATTTTCCCACCCAAAACATATCCTGTCTCCATGCATAAACTAACTAGTCTTGTATACATTCTTGTTTTGGATATGTCAATTGCATCAACTGTATTGTATTATGATGTTGTATTTATATTTTGTATTGTAATGTTGTTGTTTCATGGAATGATAGCCATTCTGAGGTGCATTGTCAAGTTGGGTGGCATGCAAGTCTAATAAATAAAATGAATGAATATGGTAATCTTAGACCCCAGAAACAAATATGCAAGAGACACATGCAAAAGAATCATCTTCAAGGCAATTAGGGCTATATTGTTGCTGTAGACTCTCAGGAACCTTGGAAATGACTTTGGGGTCATCTGGGCTTCAGATGGTAATTGAATGTAGCCATTGGAATGTGGTACACCTCTTAGATCTGCCAAGGCAACCAGAAAATTAAAGAAAATATTGAAGGAGCTTCCAGCTTAGAAAATACAAAATAGGACATGTCAGAGTAATTAAGCCAGATAGAAATAACCAGGGAGGAGGTCCTTGCATGTCTTGTTAAACTAAATGCTAACAAATCACCAGGACCAAAAGGCATCCATCCACGAGTTCTCAGGGAACTTAAAGATGAAATTGCTGATCTGCTAGCCAAAATATATAATATTTCCCTCAAATCAGGCTTTGTGCCTGATGACTGGAAGGTAGCGAATGTAACACCAATTTTCAAAACAGGATCCAGGGGTGAGCCAGGAAATTACCGACCAGTCAGTTTGACATGTGTCCCAGGTATAAAGTGATGGATACCATCCTAAAAGATAGAATTAATAGGCACATAGAAGAGAAGGCGCTGCAAAGGCAAATCATGTCTCACTAATCTGTTGGAATTTTTTAAAAAAATTTTTATTAAATTTTTGACAGACATACAAAAAGAAAAAACAATAACAATACAATATAATGATAAATCAAAAACAACATCAATACATTGTTAGCTCAAATTCATAGGAGTTAGCACATAATAATACTTAAACTAATTATTTACCATATAATGACCAATACTAGATACCACATCGTAAATTATTACACAATCATAACAATAAAAGCTTTCTGTGCTACCACTATTATTATTTTTTAGTAGTTACACATCACCCTGTGAATATATACAATGCCCGGAGAGTTTAGTTTCTATTTCAACTCCAAAAACCTCTTTGAGATGGTACAGGTCCTGAGCTGTCATTTACCATAAGAGAATGATCCACGAACGGTTTCCAAATATTCCAAAACCTATTCTCTTTTAATTTATCTCGTTTTACTTTGATCCCCCATGTCAATTTATCGTTCAATGCTAAACTCCACATTTCTTTATACCACTCTCCAATCTGTATATCAACATCATTTTTCCAATTTCTAGCTATACATTGTCTACCCGTAGTTAATACAATTTCCAGTAATTCTTTTTCCTCCTTATTCAAACCCAAACCTTCCACATTTGTTAGAAGAATGGTACCTGACACCAACTTAACACTTTTACCCATTATTTCACCAAACTCCCCTTCTATTCTTCCCCAAAAATCCCTTATTTTTTTACAACTCCACCACATGTGTTCATATGTTCCATCCGTTTCTTTGCATCTCCAACATAATTTGTCTCTTTTATTATCCATCTGATAAAGTCTTAGTGGTGTCAAGTACCATTGCCACAACATTTTGAAATTGTGTTCTTTGATTCTTACAGACATTGTTCTCATTATTATTATTATTATTATTATTATTATTATTATTATTATTATTATTATTATTATTATTATTATTATTATTGTATTTCATGTTGGTTTATTTTACATTTGAGAACCTGCATCAAAGATAAAGCAATTTTCCTTTTGTTTGACCACAGCTAACTTTCTTTGCTAGGAAGATTTATCACAATTTGGTCCTGTTGTAAGATTCTCTGTACCTTGGCTTGGTTGCTTACAGATGGCTCCTAATGTATGCTTTTCGGGCTGGAGCTGGGGGAAGCAGTGTGCTGGCTTTTCCTGAGCTGTTAACTCCTTGTTGTAGCTTGGATGGTAGTTAGGAAAAGCCCATGGACAGTGTCAAGGTATTTATCTGCTCCTGAATTCTGTTGAGACAGTCAAAAATAGCAAGGAGTGATTCTGCAAAGATAAGGCATGCATCTCACAGTTGTTTTGTGATAATTTCTAGCTGTAGCTGTTCTACGCATTTCTCTGTGCTGGTGGTTGGATATCCCCCTGGTGAGGTTTCTTTTTCATTTGGAATTTTTCTGGTGCTGGGGCAGTGACAAGAATAAAAGATTTGTTACTCACTTCTTCAGATGTCTGCTGGATTGCCAGCTGGAGAAAGGCTTCCATTCTAATCTGCTTTTTCTCTCTTTTCTTCTTTCTTGGTGCACCTTCTCCTTGTTTTGAAGGGATCACATCAAGGGGACTTTTCTGCTGTCTTTTCTTGCCCCTGGCTGGCATGTTTTCTGCCCTTGGCTGGCATGTTTGGGGGCTTGAGATGGCAGGAGCTGATGGAATGAGCTGTTAGCTTTCATCCATGTTGGCTCCTTCCCTCAAGTACCTGAAGAAAATACCCAATCTCCATTTACATAAACATGTAGAAAACAGATGTCTATGCATATACACTAGAACCCCGACAAACAGTTTGGCTTACAAAAAAAATGACATACAAATAGAAATCCTGTCTAAAAAAAAATCAACATACAAAATTTTAACAGGAAAAATTCAACATACAAAAAAGATACAGTGACATCTAGTGGCCTCTTCTGGTAGTGCAATGTGTTTTTGACATACAAATAACCTTGTGGAACAGAAAAAAACCATATGTAGAGGTTTCACTGTAAGCTCATCCAATTTAAGTTTAATCTTAAATTAATGTGTTTAGAAATGACATAAAAATAATGCTAGAAAAAAACCTGGACTCTCTGCCCACCAAGGAGCCTATGTGCTTCTTCTAAAGCAGGGAGTCTCAACCTGCAGCCCATGGGCCGGATTCAGCCCATAGTGCAATTTTATGTGGCCCACTACCACCTCCACCACAGCAGGAAGTACCATGTTGTGGAGGAAAGGCAAAATGGCCGTCCACCCTCAAAGCTGTCTGTGGGAGCGTAACTTGGCCCCCAGATTTAACAGGTTGAGATCTCCTATTCTAAAGTGTCAGATATGACTGGAGTTTATATTTTTTAAAATAGATGCATTGACCTAGAAGAACTCAATCACTCTAAGTCTGTCCATTTTTATCCTAAAGCTCTGACCATGCAGATTTTCAAGGCCTCAACACAAATCAGTCATATTTTCAAACCTGTTTCACACACTTCGACAATATTGAAATTTGGAGATATTGAAAGCTTGACACAATTATAAGGATTTTTGTCTCATATATAGATAGATAATGATGAACATTTTGAAATTTATCTTGTGGAGTCATTAAGCTAACTTTGCCTCAAGTCATTAGGAATATAAAGAATGAATACTGAATTTGTATTAGATGTGGCACAAATAGAGGAATAATAAGTTTGCATTAACTTTATGCAAATCAACGTCTGCTTAAATATGAGTAAGAGGGTATGTATATCATTCAAATCCCATTTTTGGGAAGAAGACAGAAATAGAAAATTCTTTCTCCATTTTCAATTTATAAACAAAAAATCAACAGAACAGTGTTTTTGTAAAATATGTACAAATGTATTTTAATCTATGGGGAAATGTTTATATTAAGTAAAATGTATATAACCTGCATACATTAGGAAAGTTTGCCAAAATATAAATTTCCAAGGATGGGGAAAAGCCCCACATAATGTCTTGTAACTGTCTGAAAAAATAAGGCATTTCCTCTTTGATTCAATTCAATTGTAAATGGAACTAAATGTAGGTGTGATTTAAAAAAAACCACAATGAAATTGAGAGATCTGCCTTCTGCACACACAGTATTCCAGCCGGGCCAGGGAAGAGGAGGAAGATCAGCCGGGCGGGGGGAGAAGGAGGCCAGCCATTCGCCCCACCGAGAGCCCTTCCAAGCCCGGGAGCCACCATCTCCAGCCGGGCCAGGGAAGAGGAGGAAGATCAGCCGGGCGGGGGGAGGAGGAGGCCAGCCATTCGCCCCACCGAGAGCCCTTCCAAGCCCGGGAGCCACCATCTCCAGCCGGGCCAGGGAAGAGGAGGAAGATCAGCCGGGCGGGGGGAGAAGGAGGCCAGCCATTCGCCCCACCGAGAGCCCTTCCAAGCCCGGGAGCCACCATCTCCAGCCGGGCCAGGGAAGAGGAGGAAGATCAGCCGGGCGGGGGGAGGAGGAGGCCAGCCATTCGTCCCACCGAGAGCCCTTCCGAGCCCAGGAGCAACAACCGAGCGCCAATTGACAGAAGAAGGCAGAGGAGGAAAACCAGGGGGCGAGACTCAGAGACCCATGCAAAGGATAAGTAGCTGATATGAAAAATTTTGATGACTTAATATAATAACTCACCTAAAGACTTTATGCCGACTTAATATAGCAACTGACATAGAGACTGTGTTTTAAAGTGTGATAATATGCATGATAATATGTTGTCTTAAATGTTTTTAAACTTTTAAAAAACTGTGATAAAATGTATGTGGAGAGAAAAATGGCGCAGACACCGGCAACCACGCCATAAACCTTGCCAAGAGAACCCTATTGACCAAAACAAAAGGCAAAACAAAGGGGCAGGCTAGGTGATACAGGATGCTTAGCACCACAGAGTGGAGGAAGGGGAGGGACAGGAAAGGGGGGGGAGAAATGCAATGTTGTAAGGAACAATACTGCATAGGGACATGGAATGTGAGATCAATGAACCAAGGTAAACTGGAAGTGGTAAAAAATGAGATGGAAAGAATAAGCATTGACATCTTGGGCATCAGTGAGCTAAAATGGACAGGGATGGGTGAATTCAGCTCTGGAAACCATCATATCTACTATTGTGGACAAGAAAACCTTAGAAGAAATGGAGTAGCCATAATTGTCAATAAAAGAGTGAGAAAAGCAGTAATGGGATACAATCTCAAAAATGACAGAATGATGTCAGTCAGAATTCAAGGCAAACCCTTCAATGTCACTGTGATTCAAATATACGCACCAACCACTGGTGCAGATGAAGCCACAATGGACCAGTTCTATGAGGACCTAGAACACCTCATAGAACAGACACCAAGAAATGATGTCCAAATTATATTAGGAGACTGGAATGCCAAAGTAGGAAATCAAAAAGTGGAGGGAATAACAGGCAAGTTTGGTCTTGGAACACAGAATGAAGCAGGGCAAAGATTGATAGAGTTCTGCCAAGAGAACGCACTGGTCATAGCAAACACTCTCTTCCAGCAACACAAGAGGCGACTTTACACATGGACATCACCAGATGGCCAACACCGAAACCAGATTGACTACATACTCTGCAGCCAAAGATGGAGAACCTCCATACAGTCAGCAAAAACAAGACCCGGAGCAGACTGTGGCTCAGATCACAACCTACTGATCGCAAAATTCAGGTTAAGACTAAAGAAAATAGGGAAAACAAGGAGACCAGACAGATATCACCTAGAAAGTATCCCTAAAGAATACACGGTGGAGGTGATGAACAGATATAATGGCCTAGACTCAATAGACAGAGTGCCGGAAGAATTATGGACAGAGATAAGGGACATCATGCAGGAAGCAGCAAAGAAAACCATACCAAAAGAAAAGAAGCATAAGAAAGCAAAATGGTTGTCTGATGAGGCTCTTAAAATAGCAGAGGAAAGAAGGAATGCAAAAGTCAAAAGAGAAAAGAAAAAGTACAATTATTTGAACACAGAATTTCAAAGAAAAGCAAGGAGAGATAAGGAAAACTATCTAAAAGAACAGTGCAAAGAAATGGAGGAAAACAACAAAAGAGGCAGGACTAGAGAACTCTTCAGAAAAATTGGGGAAATAAAGGGAACATTTAAAGCAAAAATGACCATGATAAGGGACAAAGATGGAAAAGAGCTAGCTGATGCAGAAGAGATTAAGAAAAGATGGAAAGAGTACACAGAGGAACTCTACAAAAAGGACCTCAACACCCCTGATAACCACAATGATGAAAAAATTGAACTTGAGCCAGACATTCTGGAGAGCGAAGTTATAAAGGCCCTAAAGAGCACTGCAAACAACAAAGCTAGTGGAGATGATGGTATCCCAGTGGAATTTTTCAAAGCTCTAAAAGATGATGGTGTCAAATTACTACATTCAATATGCCAGCAAATTTGGAAAACAAAACAGTGGCCACAGGATTGGAAAAGATCAGTATACGTCCCAATCCCAAAAAAGGGCAATGCCAAAGAATGCTCAAATTATCGAACAATTGCACTCATCCCACACGCCAGCAAGGTGATGCTCAAGATAATACAGGATAGACTTCAGCAACATGTGGAGAGAGAACTACCAGAGGTGCAGGCCGGTTTCAGAAGAGGTAGGGGGACTAGAGACCATATTGCCAACATACGCTGGATCATGGAGAAAACAAAGGAATACCAGAAACAAGTTTACTTTTGTTTTATCGACTACACTAAGGCATTTGACTGTGTGGACCACAACAAGATGTGGCAAGTAATTAAAGAGATGGGAATACCAGAGCACCTCACATGTCTCCTGAGAAATCTGTACATGAACCAAGAAGCAACAGTTAGGACAGAACACGGAATGACAGAGTGGTTTGGAATAGGAAAAGGAGTAAGACAAGGCTGCATTTTATCACCCTGTTTATTCAATCTATACACAGAGCACATAATGCGCAATGCAGGGATGGAGGAATCACAATATGGGATTAAAATTGCTGGGAGAAACATCAACAATCTGAGATATGCAGACGATACCACCCTAATGGCAGAAAGTGAGGAAGATCTAAGGAGCCTCTTGATTGGATTGAAGGAGGAGAGTGAAAAAGCTGGCCTGAGACTCAATATCAAGAAAACCAAGATAATGGCAACAGGCCCCATCAGTTCCTGGAAAATAGATGGGGAAGAAGTAGAAGCAGTGACAGATTTTACATTCCTTGGATCAAAGATCACTGCAGATGGGGATTGCAGCCATGAAATAAAAAGGCGACTGATTCTTGGGAGACAAGCCATGAGAAACCTGGGGAACATAGTGAAAAGCAGAGATATCACATTGCAAACAAAAATTAGAATAGTCAAAGCAATGGTATTCCCAGTGGTAATGTATGGGTGTGAGAGCTGGACCATTAGGAAGGCTGAGCGCAGAAGAATAGATGCCTTTGAAATGTGGTGTTGGAGGAGAGTTTTGAGGGTACCCTGGACAGCGAGGAGAACAAATAGGTCAATCTTAGAAGAAATCAACCCTGACTGCTCATTGGAAGGTCTAATAGTAAAGACGAAGCTGAAGTACTTTGGACATCAAATGAGAAGGGAGGATTCGCTTGAGAAGGCCTTGATGTTGGGAAAGGTGGAGGGCAAAAGAAGAAGGGGGAGGCCAAAGATGAGATGGCTAGATGGGATTGTAGACACAATGGGTACAGAACTGGGAGTGCTGAGGGGGATGGTGGAGGACAGAGGCGCCTGGAGAAAAATGGTCTATAGGGTCGCAAAGGGTCGGAATCGACTGTGCGACTGAACAACAACAAGGGTGCAGCTTAGAGGCCTCTATAACAACCATATTTTATGGATAACTCAATGGTTTAGATATCTGGCTCAGGAGTAAGAGGCTGAAAGATTGATTCTCCTTTGTGCCTCCCAGGAGAAAAGCCACCTTATGTAGCCATGAGCAAGCAGGACAGCCCCAGGGTACCACCTGTGTCCGAATCTGTCATACTAATAACTGCATCACATTGGTTCTCAGCCATTCTATTTCCTTTTCATTTTAGGCACCCCTGTTTCCAGGAGAAGCTGGCTGGATAGCTCAAAAAATTAGATACAGTAATATCTCATACAAAGTCTGCTTCATACAACATCGGATTCATACAACATCGCCGAATTCCTTGAAAAAAGTTGCCTCATACAAAGTCGTGCGACTTTGTATGAGGCATTGGGGTTTTCCCAGGTTGCATTGTGCCTGGGCAGTATAAAAGGCAGGACACATGCATGCATTGCTCTTGTGGGTTTTGCATGAGGCAAAGAGTGTTTAGGAGTTGTTTTGAGTGCGATTTTGGATTTTTTTGAATTTTTTCGTCAGAATTTTTAGAAGCATTCCTGGGATTTTTGCAGCATTTTTCAGGTTCTTGGACAATCAGGGTTGTTTGACAAGTTTTTGTAGTGTTTTTTAGCCTTTAGACAATGATTTCTTAAAGTTCTGTTAGTTTTCCTGTCTGTTTCCTTGACTTTGCCCTGTAGTCTGTGTTGTTACAGTACAATGTATCTCTATGGAAACGATGTTGTATGAGGCATTGCGGCAAGGATTTGGACGTTGTATGAGTCATCGCGGCTAGGATTTAGTATACCTCATACAAAGTCCAAATCCGTATAAAGTCCAAACTTGTGGAACCAGGTTTGGACGTTGTATGAGGTATCACTGTATTTGGCTGCAGAGATAGAGGTTGGGAGTTCAATTCCCCACTGTGAACTCTGGGAGAAGATCCATCCTGTGTGACTTTGGGAAAGCTGCACAGTCCCAGTACACCACTTCTGAGTACTCTCTACCTAGAAAACCTTGGAAAATGTCACAAGTCAGGCCTAACTTGATGACACATTATTATTATGAAATCTACCATTAGATTCAAAGTTGAAGAATAATATAGAATTAACAGTTCAAGACCTAAACAAGGACCTAAGAACTTTTAAAGTAATATCTAAGTACTTTATATAGGTTGTTCCTAGTAAAGTTTTTTTTTTTGAGAGTTAGGATATTCACTATGGGAACAACAACAGATTTCTTCCTCCACAGACACTCAACTTCAATTTGCAAATCACAATATTTTGTGATTTTTCTCCAGTTATTTGTCTTCCATTCATTCATCTCCTGGTATAGCAATATCAATAAACCAGACCTTTTTCTTTTCCACAACTGTTATATCAGGTGGGTTGTGAGGCAGATGTCTATCTGTTTCAATTTTAAAGTCTCACAGGATCTTGACTCTCTCATTTTCTTTTATTCCTTTTTATTAATTAATTATTAATTATTTTATTAATTATTATTGAATTTTTTTACAACACAACAAATAAAAAACAACATTACAACATACAAAATACATACCATACATACAAAATATAACCATTTTTTGACGAATACAATATTTTAACTAAAATATAAAAAATAAGAGGGAAAAAAGAAGAATATAAAAATATAATGTCTTAAAATATACTATTTTATTATGACTTAGTAGTTTATCACATTCTTCTTCACATCCTTGATTATTTGATTATACTTTCAAAAATAAAAAATAACCCATATTTCATTTATACAATTATCATAATATTCATACTCTTATTATCCCAATATACAAATTCAAACTCAATTCATAACCTCTAAAATTTAGTATATATACTAAATCAAACTTCTAGATCAATATAATTTTACAAAAATTAAAATACTAAACACTTTACAAAAAATAACCACCCAGTGCTTTATACAATGCCCTGGAGATCATGGAGTATCTCTTTTTTTTTTCATTCCCAGAAACTCATTCGACCAGGTACAGGTCTATTTATTTCCTCTCCCTTTAATGAATAATCCACAAAAGCTTGCCAAACATTCCAAAATCTGTTTTCTTTAACAATACCCTTTATTTATCTCCCATGTTAACTTATCATTCAATGCTAAATTCCACATTTCCTTTTACCATTCTTCAATTTTTATAATCACATCATTTTTCCAATTTCTAGCAATACACTGTCTACCCGTTGTCAACATTATCTCTAATAACTCTTTTTTATCTTTATTTAAATTCATACTTTCCACATCAGTTAACAAAATGGTACTTGACCCCAAATTAATTCTCATATCCATAATTTCACCTATCTCTTTCTCAAATTTTCTCCGAAAATCTTTCACCATGTTACAACTCCACCACATATGTTCATATGTTCCCATTGCACTTTTACACCACATGTTACAACATGTTTTATCTTTCTTATTATCCATCTGTTGCAACCTCACTGGGGTCAAATACCATTTCCATGACATTTTATAATTATGTTCTTTCACTCTAACGGACAAAGTTCTCATAATTCTTTTCTTCCATTTATTGTTCCAATTCCCGTCCACTATTTTTATTTTCAGATCTTGTTCCCAACTTGCTTTCAACGCTTCTTGTGGATTACCATCCTTATTTAACATTATGTATATTTTGCTTACCAACCCCTTAATACCTCTTTCTCCCTTTCTTATTTTTAATATCAATTCTTCAAACTCTGTCCTTTCTCTTTCTAAACTAATTTCTCTCATATATTTACAATTCCATTTATTTACCAATGCTATTTAAAACCAATTCATCTTCAACTGTGTGTACAAGTCTACTTTTCTAACATTATCTTTACAGGCCCGTATCCAGTCTTTCAACATGAACACTTCATTTCTATAAAGTACTTCTTTTATCCTTTTATCTATTTTTAATGGAAAACTTTCCATATCCTCTATTTCAATAATCAGAGAAATATCCAGGGCCAATTCCTTCTTCACCTTTTTCCAAATTCCCAATATTGTCTTCATCATTTTATTTTTGGTAACAATTTTCCCCATATTGCCACCAAAAAAGACCATTTTCCCTAGTTTATTAAGATCTTTCATTTCAATTTCTTCCCAGATTACCTTTTCCCTAGCCAAGATCTTTACAATATTCTTAATTTGAAAAGATCGATAGTAATTCCTCAAATTTGGCATTCCTAGTCCTCCATCCTTCTGATATAAGTACCATTTTTTACCTATTCTAGTTTTTTTTTTACCACCGTTACAAAAATTATTTATCATTTTTTGAAATTCTTTAATTTCATTATCCTTCAGTAAAATCGGAAGAGCATCAAATAAAAAATTAATTCTCGGTAGCAACATCATTTTACATAATGCTATTCTCCCAAACCAAGACAACTTCAACTTTTGATACCACTGTATTTTATCCTTAATTTCTGTTTTCAGTTTTCCATAATTCAATTTAATAAGATCTTCAAATTTATTTGAAATGTTTATCCCCAAATATTTCAAATTATCCTTGATTTGCATGTTGCCCTTATCTTTTATTTTTTGTTGTTCTTCCTTGCTTATATTACACAATATCATTTCTGATTTATCCCAGTTTATTCTCAAACCTATCATATCGTCAAATTCCATTAACAATTCTTTTATTCTACCTAACGCCTTTATCGGATGTTTTGTTATTATCAAAGTGTCATCTGCATATAAACCTATCTTGTTTCCAAATACGCCTTCAATTTATTTATCCTCCCTTATGGCCTTTGCAAGCAAACTCCATTGCCATAATTAACAATATTGGTGATAAAGGGCAGCCCTGTTTTGTTCCAGCTTCTAATTTCACCTTTTCTGTAGTCTCATCATTAACTCTAACAATAGCTGTTCCATATTGATATAATTGTTCGATTGTTCTTCTAAATTTATCTCCAAATCCATAGCCTTTGACTATTTCATTAATTGTCTCCCATTGTAAAGAATCAAACTCCTTAAAAATATCCAAATATCTCTCATTTTCTAAAACATTCTCTACCAGATCTTCCCAATTATTTTTATTGCATTCAAATCTCAGCCACTGGCAAAAATTCCAATGAATAATTTTTGCAACTATGTCATGGCATTGCAAATAATCAGTCTGTGAAATTTTGCTGATCAGATGATCTACTGTTTCATCCTTTTCACTACAATGCTGGCATTTGCTATTATTGGATATGTGCTGTATTTTTGTCTTCATGCAATTTGTTGGCAAAACTTGTTTCTGAGCTGCCAAGATAAATCCTTCCATTTCCTTCTTCAAAACCCCTGTGTTCATCCATCCCCATGTCAGCTTTGTGTCAGCCTTTCCTTCTATGTTTTGCAAGTATTGACCATACATAGGCTTCTTTTCCCAGTTTGCAGCTCCACTTTCTATCCTTTCCTTTCTGTATTCAGCTTCTTCACTGTTTTCAAAAGTCCTCCTTTGTTCACTTTCTGAAGCACAGGCTCTTCACTTTTCTTAATGCAGTCATTCAAGCTATGCTTTCCTTCTTCTACTGTCTGTTTTACCTGTAAGAGTCCTCTGCCACCCTCAGCTCTTGGTAAGTACAGACAATCAACATCACTTTTTGGGTGCAGGGCATGATGCATATCCATTAGCTTCCTTGTTTTTCAGTCAAGGTTGTCTAATTCCATTTGGGTCCAATCAATTATTCCAGCTGAATATCATATAACAGGGACAGGCCAGGTGTTGATTGCTTTTATGATGTTGCTTCCAATCAGTTTTGACCTCATGATGATGGTGGTGGTGGTGGTGGTGGTGATGATGATGATGAATCAAGACCTTAAACAAGGGTTTAAAAATATTACTCTACAGATGAACATATTGTAAGTACAATCTCATGTTCCCTGACATGCAGCCTTCTAAACCTTTCTGTCCAGAAGTGTTGCATTGTGAACATGCTAATGAGTAAAATGACCTGATGGTACTTTTATGACCACAAAATAATTTCTATGAATATAGGGGATATCTTGTGGTCTAAAGAGGAACTGTTTTCACTTTGCCCTGAGGTTAGAAGGGTGGTCAGTGAGGCATTGAGAGATAGGGTTAGCAATAGTCCACCTTCACATTTTTTAGTAGATCTTTTGGAATTATGTTTAGAGAATAATTATTTTAGATTTGAAGAACATTTTTTTCTTCAGTCATGGGGTATGGCTTTGGGCAGCCCTCTAGTGCCATCTGTGGCCAACTTATTTATAATTGATTTTGAAAAGGGCACTTTCCTTTAATCAGGTAAGAGGGGTTCTGTTGACTGTTTCTAGAAAAATGCAGTAGATATACCTTTAACATGGCTCTTGACTAACTTACCAGCAACACGTGTGAGTATGAGGAACAGAATAAATTAGGTTACTTACCGTACCATTCTTAACGCTTTGGTGTGCCCCCTCCTGAAGAAAATTTCCCTTGACCCAGCTGTCCTTAACAACTACAGGCCTGTTTCCAACCTTCCCTTTCTGGGTAAGGTATTGGAGAAGGCAGTGATGTGCCAGCTGCAGAGTGTCCTGGAGGAAGTGGATTATCTAGACCCCTTTCAATCAGGATTCAGGCCTGGGTATGGTACGGAGATGGCATTGGTCCCACTAATCAATGATCTCTGGTGGGAGCGGGATGGGGGTTACCCATCCGTCCTTGCTCTTCTTGACCTCTCAGCGGCTTTTGATACCATCAACCATGGTATCCTTCTGGAGCGGCTCAAAGGACTGGGGATCCAGGGCACTGTGTTGTCCTGGTTTTCCTCTTTTCTGGAGAGCCATACCCAGTCGGTGTGGTTGGAGAGTGAGAGGTCCAGCCCTAGGCTTCTCAAATATGGGGTGCCTCAGGGTTCGGTGCTCTCTCCTCTCCTATTCAACTTCTACATGAAGCCACTGGGTGAGATCATTCATTCCCACGGGGTGCGGTACCATCAGTATGTGGATGACACTCAGTTGTACATCTCAGCCTGTGGGGACCCTAGTGATGTCGTTGACATCCTATCCAGTTGCCTGGAGGCCGTTGGGGTCTGGATGGGGGCAAATGGGCTTCGGCTGAATCCCAGCAAGACAGAGTGGCTATGGATAAGGGGCCCCTTGTTATCCAGGGAGCTACCATCTTTGGTACTGGATGGGGCTGTTTTGCCCCAGACAGACCCGGTGCGCAACTTGGGGGTCCTTCTGGACTCGCGGCTGCTGCTAGAAGAACAGGTAGCGGCTGTGGCCAGGAGGGCTTTTGCCCAACTTCAGGTGATTTGCCAGTTGCGCACGCTCCTGGACCGGGACTCCTTGCTTATGGTCACTCACGCTCTGGTCACTTCCCGACTAGATTACTGTAACACGCTCTACATGGGGCTGCCCTTAACGACCATTCGGAGGCTGCAGCTGGTCCAGAATGCAGCGGCCAGTGTGGTGATGGGGTGTGGACGATATGCCTGCACCTCACCGCTACTTCAGGAGCTGCACTGGTTACCAGTTTGTCTTCGGGTGCAATTCAAGGTGCTGGTTTTGACCTTTAAAGCCCTATATGGCAGTGGGCCAGGATACCTTAGAGACCTCATCGTCCCAAGAGTGTCTGCCAGTCCAACCAGAGCGGACCGGAGGGGCTCACTAATAGTGCCATCAACTAGGGGTGCACATCTATCCAGCACCCGACGGAGGGCCTTCTCCGTGTCCGCACCAACCCTCTGGAACCTCCTGCCAACAGATCTAAGACTTCAAAAAGAATTGCTGCCCTTCAGGAAAGAATTGAAGACCTGACTGGCAGGGCAGGTGTGGGGCCCTAATGGGAACACGGTCCCCACCTGCTGGCTTATGTAAACAATTAAGAACTCTCTCTTCTTTTTTAGAGTGGGTGGGATGGGTGGGTGGGATATGGGTTTTTTGAAGCGGGTGGGATATGGGCTTTTAAAATTTTTTATGTGTTTTTATAACTTGTTGTAATGCCGCCCTGAGTCGGATTCTACCTGAGTGGGCAGCATATATCAATATGACTATTAAATTAAATTAAAATTAAATGGGCACTAAAGAGAAAGCCAGAGAGACCATTCCCGACACGAGAGTGGTAAGCGAGAAAACAAGTGTGATTAAGAATAATGTGGGATAATCTGTATTAGATCGACAGTTTTTATTGATGTATTTTTTGCTTTGTTACAGTAAAGAAAATAACTTCTGATGAAGTAATATTACGAAAGACCGATTATCCAGATCGAGTTTCAGGTCCTATCAATTGATCACATTAGAAACTGAAGATATTTTGAAATATACAGTTGAAGAAATTATTTGGAACTTTGCAATTATATTACTTTATTATTATAGACATTGAAGATACTCCGGTTGGATATTGTTAGATTTATTTGGAAGACTGAGCATTTACTTACTTTATGTATTTTGAGAGAAGTATCACTCATCATTATTTTGGACATTAAAATAGAACATTATAATTGAATATTTGTCGCCTCAAACAGTTTTTTCTTGATCTTGTGGATTTCGTCACCGTTTGGCCATCCTCTTTGACTATGAAATGAAATGTGACATCCTTTGAGCCCAAGAAATTCACAGAACTGTTCAGCATTGATTGAAGGTTCCTGTGATTTGTCTACTTTCTGAACGGCTCCCAAATAATGTGAAAAGACCAAGTACAGTGGAACCTCGACATACAAATGGTTGACTTACAAAAAAATTGACATATAAATAGAAATCCTGGCTAAAAAAAATTTGACATATAAAATTTTAATAGGGAAAATTTTGACATAAAAATTGGTGACATTTAGTGGCCTCTTCTGGTAATTCAATGTGTTTTTGACATGCAAATTTTTTGACATACAAATAACCATGTGGGAGGGGGGAATCTTATGTAGATGTTTTACTGTATTACATATCCTCTCAAATGACTACACAGAAAAGGACAATATGAAAATCTTAACCGTTGACCTGGCTGTTTGCATAGTAACATTGATTTATTGACCTCCAAATATATCATTTTGCTTTAATCCACCTAATAAGAAAACCAAAACACTCACTTTCTCGTTGGAGATTTCAACAGTCATAGCAGTATTTGAAGCTATGCATACAAATGTTGAAAATTACAAACCCATTAAACAAAGGTGAGAATCCCATTCAATGTGCTTTATTAATGATCCTGAACTACCCAGTTCATTTAATAGTAGCAGTTAGCTGTGAGGCTACAATCCAGATCACATTTTATTAGTGAGCCTATAGCTCAATCGTTCATTATGAGTGTGGGAGATTTACTTAACACTCCACACAGAAACATTCTGTGTCAGATCTACTCTGCCATCGTCAACAGTGATCTACATCATTCTGTCTTCTTCTTTGCTTCTTCTTTTACCCCATCGGGTGCTGAGGGAGATGCAAGGTTCTTCCTCTGGCATGTCTAGCAACCTCCACTGGTGTTATTTGGTGTTTTTTTAAAATACTAGCACAGTTTGCCCAGCAATGCCGGGCTGTTTTAAATTGTGTTGTAAGGTTTTTTTGGGGTTTTTTTTTTTGGTAATGTATGTAAAAAAGAGATTTTCCTTTGTATAGTTTGTGAATTCACACTCATGGGTTATGCACCTGCGCAGAACGTCCATCAGAGGCTTTAAAGCTGATTGGCTAAAAGTTTTGGCGGTAGGACCGCCCACCACGCCGCCCACCCTTAGGCACCATTTCATCGTTTTACCTCAGTTCTCTTCTTTCCACCTTAGCAGCAGGAACGTTTTCGGAGAGCTCGCAAATTTCAATTTTTTTGGCCTGTCAATTCTTTGGAAGAGATTATCTTCTACATAAATTTTTCTAGGGCAATCTTGCTTTGGCCAGGATTTCCCCTCGGGACTCCTTCCACTAGGGAATTACTCTCCATCGTCTGTCTGGGTCACCGGTACCCCCCTCCCCCCAGGGGGTGGCAGCTGGCCGGCCCTTCGGGGTTGCTAGGATCTTCAAATTCCTCGTCCTTGAGGAAATTTTTTCATGGCGGCTGCATTCAAGCAGTACACTGCTTGTTCAAAGAAGTTTCCCATGTTGGACGGACATGACCTGTGCCTCTTCTGCCTAGGGGAAGCCCACCAGACTCAGTCTTGCCCGCACTGCCGAAATTTCACCTGCTTGGCCGTGCAAAACCATACAAATTGGTTAAAAGCTCACCTAATGGAGCTAGCACATTCTCCAGCCTCCAGACCCTCAACCTCGGGCATGGCGACGACTTCTCCATCCAAGACCAGCGACCCTTAATCTTCCCTCGCCATATGGAAGAAAAAGAAAAAAGAAAAAAGTGGACAGAAAAAGAGACAGCACAGAGCGGAGGAGCATCGATCCTTGCCTCCGACGCCCCGCCAACACATGCCAAGGAGGCCCTCTCCTCCCTTCTCGAGCAGATACCCATTGCCGGGTTCCTCTCCATGGGGCGGTAGGTCATCTTCCGGTTCCCCAACAAAGGGTCAGAGTGCTGGGGATCTGATTCGCCATGTGCAACTCCCATCTCCACTGGGCAAGAGAGGTCGCCTCAGGGAGGCCTTGGTCTCACCAAGACCATGGACTCCCACTATCGAGGAGCAGGAAACCCCTGTTTTGAGGGCCACCGTTTTGGACACCATTCCGCCGGCCCCCACCATTTCGTCGGGTGGAGTCGATGCAGCCCACATGGACATGTTAAGTGTATGTGTGAGGCCTTGGCGAAGACGTTCACTGAACCGTTTAAGGCCTTCATCCCTGTGGCCTCTGCGGCTCTGGTACCGACCACCACAAGCCCCAGGGGTGGGGGCCCTGCTGTCGCTCCCCCACTCTCCAGAGGGTCGAGCAGTCACTCCATTGGCCCATCCTCACCACTGAGGCATGATCCGTACATTGATGCGACCAGCGCTTACCCCGTCGACCCGCCCAGGCTGTACTGGTGCGGTCCCGATGTGGGTTCGAGAGTTCCCCCCTCATCCTCCGATGACTCCAGCGCATCTTCAGAGGAGGAGGAGGGGGACATCAATGTGGACAGGACACCGGACCAGGCCTTCGGATCTGCTGAACCACCACGTGGTGACGACCAGAGGTCCCTCACTGCCATGCTTACCCATTTGGGCAGGGTGCTCAATTTACAGGTCGACCAGCCACCACTGGAAGGGGAAGACCAGATGATGGCTAAGCTGGACAAGAAAACCATCAGACCGGTCCACATCACAATGCTTCCCTCCATGTTGACATCACCGAAAGGCAACATGGAAGAAACTGGTCTCGGCCCATTCTGTCTCGTCCAGGCTCAATGTGTTGTACCGAGTCCTGGACGAGGACATGAAATTCCTCCAGGCTCACCCACTACCAAACTCCTTGGTTGTGAAGGCTTTCCAACACAAGATGGCAGTTAGTGGGTTTCCGGTTCCTTCGACTCCGGAGGGGAAGAAGCTCAACGCGGTGGGCCACAAGTTTTATGCCACCAGGTCGCTCTTCCTCAGAGCTGCCAACTATTCGGCCGCCATGGGCCTATACCAGTCACACCTCTGGGAGGAGGTCAAGGCCATCACTGCTTCGCTGCCAGCTGAAGCCCAGAAGAGACTTGAGGCTCTAGCTGAGGAGGGGGATTTCCTGTTGGAGCAACAGATGAGGACGGCAAGGCATATCAATGACTACTCTGCAAAAGATATGTCTGCCATCCTGCTCAGACGCCACGCGTGGCTCAGGGGGACCTCACTCGATGATTCCATGAAAAAACTCATCGAGGAATTCCTCTTCAATGGTCAGGGTCTGTTTGGTCAGGACACTGACAAAGTCCTCAATGAACTGTGCCAGACCAGCTCCACCGCCAAGTTCCTGGGACTCACCACACCATCCCAAGCCACGAAACCTAGGTTCCAGCCCTTCACCCAACGGTACCGAGGGAACCCGCAGCAGCAAGGGGGATCAGGTGACCAGCCTAGGAACACCTACTACAAGCAAAAACGCCAACACAAACAGCGTTACCAGCCATACGGGCAGGGCAAACAAAATGACCCCAAGCCCAAGTCTCGGGTTTGAGGATGCGCAGGCCAAGGCTCTCTCACTCCATCTACCATACCTCCTCCTCCGGAACTTCCTCCAGGTGTGGTCCAGCATCACGAACGACTGGTGGGTCTTGAAGATCTTGTCCGCTGGTTACGCCATCGAGTTCGACTGAATGCCCCAGGTAGGAAAACACCGTTTCACCACTCCATTTTCCCATCTGGAGGAGGAGATATCTTCTGTCCAAGGGAGTCGTCGTGTTGGTGCCACCCACCAACTGGCACAATGGTTTCTACTCAAGGTACTTCGTGGTCCAGAAGAAGGACAGAGGACTCCGACCAATTCTGGAATTACGCCGTCTCAACAAATGCAAACCAGAAGGTTCCGGATGGTGACCCTACAAATTGTCCTTCCACTCATCAACAGGGATGATTGGTTCACGGTACTAGACCTCAAGGACGGTTACTTTCACATCAGCATCCTCGAGGAACACAGACAATTCCTTCGATTCCGTATAGGGGACACTGTGTACCAGTACCGCTGTCTACCGTTTGGTCTGGCAACAGCACCGAGGGTGTTCACCAAATGCATGGCTCCGGTAGCTGCTTTTCTCTGCCAACAAGGGATCAAAGTCTTCCCATACATCAATGACTGGTTGATAGTCTCGCCCACCAGATCATCCTCCATTCGGAACACAGAGTTCACCATTCATCTCATGGAGAGTCTTCACCTCAGAATCAACTTCACCAAATCGAAGTTGGAGCCTTCGCAGCAGGTAGAGTACATTGCAGCGGTACTCGACTCCCGTGAAGTCAGGGCTTTTGCCCCACAGAAGCGCTTGCAGAACATTGCGCAATTGGTGCACGACTTCAGAACCAAGCCGTACATCAGGGCGTGGAAAGCCCAAAGACTACTGGGTCTCATGGCTTCAACCACGGCAGTGATCCCTCATGCCAAACTGAAGTTCCAATCGCTACAATCATGGTTTCTTCACGAGTTCGACCCCCTCAGGGACAGCCAGTCCAAGAGACTAGTACCATCTCCAGAACTGGTGGACCAGCTGGTGTGGTGGACAACACCTCTCAATGTGGCTATGGGGAAGAACTTTCATCCCCCACAGCCCTCTGTTCAACTTCTCACTGACGCCAGCAATCTCGGCTGGGGAGCCACTTGCGGGACACTGAAGGTCAATGATCTGTGGTCTCCTCCAGAACTGGCACATCACATCAACTATCTAGAGCTGCTGGCCATATGGAAGGCCATGCAGTCCTTCGAGACAATTCTCTGCAGGAAAGCCGTCGAAGTGGCTTCAGACAACACCACAGCAGTGGCGTACCTGAACAAGCAGGGAGGGACGAAATCTCCCAAGTTACTCTATTTGGCAGTTCAACTCTGGGAGTGGTGCCTAGAGATACACATCTTCCCAGTGGGAGTGCATATTCAGGGCACACTGAATGTTCTAGCCGACCATCTCAGCCGCCTCACCTCGACCACCCACGAATGGGAGCTGGACAACAGCATCTTCCGCACCCTCTGCCGGGCATGGGGAACGCTGAGCATTGACCTCTTTGCGTCGGAAACCAACAGCAAGTGCCTCAGATACTGTTCCAGGGCAGGCATTGGACTCAACTCCGAGGGCGATGCCTTCATGAAACTTTGGGATCAGGACTTCATATATGCCTTTCCTCCTTTTTCCTCTGGTCCAGAAGGTCCTCACCAGGATGTACCAGCAATGTGCCAACGCGATTCTCATCACCCCAGCATGGCCACATCAACCTTGGTATCCTCTTCTGCTACACATGTCTTTGGAGTCTTGCATGCTGCCGGACTCTCCATAGGGTCCACCTGGCAGCGGTGGGTTGCCCACTCCCCAGCTGGATCACCTGCATCTGGTGCTTTTTGGGACCATTCGGTGAAGCGTTTCCTTAAAGGACTACTGAATGCCTTCCCCCTGGTCAAGCCTCCGGCCGCTCAATGGTCGCTGTCTACAGTGTTGAACGCCCTAGGGCCCCATTTGAACCACTGGCTACCACGGACATCCGTAAGACTGCCTTTCTGGTAGCCATCACCTTGGCCAGACAAGCCGGAGAACTGGTTGCTCTTCGTGCAGATGCACCTTTTCTAAAATTCTACTACGACTGCGTGGTACTCCACGCCGACATCACTTTTCTACCAAAGGTTGTCTCCAAATTCCATTTGGCACAGACTATTTCCTTGCTGAATTTCTCACAGAACCCCAGCAATGCCCAGGAAAGGTCATGGCACACATTAGATGTGAAACGAGCCTAATTGTTTTACACCAACAGAACACGGGAGTTCAGGAAGACACAACACCTGCTTGTCGCCTACAGGGGAAGTTCCAAGGGTGAACCCATCTCTGCTCAGAGGTTCTCCAAGTGGATCACATCGACCATCTTCCTGGCCTATAAGTCTGCCTTGATGCCCCCTCCGCCACACATCAGGGATTCCACCAGGGCGGTTGCCACATCCACTGCCTTTTTGGAGGGTACCCCGCTCGAGGACATTTGTAAGGCTGCCACTTGGTCCAGACCCTCTACGTTTGTCCAACACTACAGGATGGACACCAGGGCCACTGCGGATGCCAGACTTGGTAGTGTCATCCTTGCCAGTGGGCTTTGGGCTCCTCACCCTTGAGGATCCATCCTACTGGACAGACGTGCTTCTTCGTAGATCATCTCATCTGACTGCCCACCGACCAAGTAAGTGTGAGCTTGCTAATCTCTCATGAGTGGGGATTCACAAACTATACGAAGGAGAAAGTTGGGTTTCACTTACCAGTTTTGGGTTTTTTTGTGGATTAAAAAAAGAAAGATATATTTTTTTCAAATTGTTTTATTTAACCAAATAATGTTTTATTTTGGGGTTTTTTTTAATAGTTGTACCGTAGGTAATAATTTTAAAAATGTGAAAGTACATGTTTTTTTACATTCAATGTTTTTAAACTGTGCTTAGATGTTTTGGGTTTTTATTTGAGTTAAAACTCAGCACAGGATTTTAGAAATCTTTTTATTTAAATTTTTTGACATATGTTTGTGATTTGTGTAAAATTGTGATTTATTGTTATGTTTTTGACTTGTTTTTACTCTTGTGGCCTCTAGGTGGGGCTGTTGAGTATTTTTGAGTTGTTTTTACTATTCTGCCCTGCAGGTCGGGCTGCTAGGGGTTTTGCTTTCATTTCACGTGTTTTTTTTCTCTCCTGGCCTCTGGGTGGGGCTTCTTCGGGTAAGTAGTCTCTTTGTTTCTTCATTTTTGTTCCAGTCATCGTGGAGGGAGGACGTACTGGTGAGTTATCTGGTTTTCTTTCTTCTGGGGTTTTTCTTTGTTTTGCTTTTGTGGTGGTGGACTGGGAGGTATTTCTGTTTGTTCTTTTTTGTTTTTGTTTAGTTTTAGGTTGGTTTGATTGGTTTGATTATTTCTGGTTGTGTTTAATTTGTTTTATTTTGTTGTTGTTTATTTTTGTAATTAGTTGTTGTTTGTTTGTGTACTTTGTGGGTTTTTTTAGTTAGGTGTTTTCTTTGTGGTTTTGTGCCATTGTGGATGTTTTTGTTTGTGTATTTTGTGGTTTATGTTTTTTGTTAGGTAGGTCGGGGGAGAAGGAGGAGACAGAAAGTTCTCTCTTCTCTGTCTCCTTTTTCTCCTGGCTTACCTAATTGGAGTTCAGCAGGCAGCATCCATAAGGGGTGGTACTCTTCCTTGCGGATTGCTGGCTGTTGTTTTTGTATTCAGAAAAACAAAGGCATCAGCCAGTTATCTGCCAGGGAGGGTGCTTCCCCTGATGAACTGCTGCCTGTTTTGGGGGCGTTTTCCACCCCAGCTCAACTTTACTTGAGGCTGGTGGTGGTCTCACCGTGTCTTCGGAGGGATAGCATGGAGGAGAGGAAGTCCCTCTTCTCCCTGTTGCTCTGGGAAAGAAGGAATGCAGGTGTCTCACGGTGGCGTTTTGTGGCTTTTGGTTTTGCATGGCTGTGAGGTGCTGAGTTTGCCTGCTGGGGACTTGCACTCCCGTTGATTTTTGTAAGTTTATTTTTCGCGTGCTGGTTTTCTCAGCATTCTGCACGCTCAGGGCGCGCAGGACGCTGGGACTTGTAGTTTTGCATTTGTGGTTTGCTTTTGTGCGGTGGTTTTTTCCTGCGGCTCAATTTCGATTGGCCGTGCCGTGTTTCCCAATTTTTTTTTGCTCACGCCTCTCAGCCTGATTGGCTGTGGTGCAGCGCGGCACAAAGAACATTGGGAATTGAAGTTGTTTCCCTTTGTTCATGTTTGTGGGGCTCTTGCCCCACTGGTGCATATCTCAAACATTTGTTGACCTCCGGATCGGGTTCGGCCGAGTGCAGGAGGCTCAGTATGGGCTATTGTGGCCGGATGCGGGAGCCTTTGTCACATTCCAATGGTTAATGCTCAGATTTATAGGTATAGATTTCTCTGATGTTATCTCTCCGCCTTCCTCTAGGTTTGTCTCATCGTCTTTGTCCTTCTCTTCTTTCCATATGCCTTGCAAAAGTATGGGATTGCAAGACATTCTCTACAAATGGGCAAACTGCTTTATTTGTTGTCTCTGCATGTAGTGCAAATTGGTTCTATTCCAATTATTTCCCTTTTAAACTCATTCCTGATTTTATCCATTCTAGTCACTCTATCAGCCTTCCTCCGGCTTCTCATTTCCATATTGATGAACATTTGCTTATGTTTTGTTGTAAGTGTCCATGTTTGGCACTTGTAACATAAAGTGGAAATGACTATGCTTTGTATGAGGTATTTCTTTGTGCTGATTGGAATTGTCGTGTGTTGTAAGAGTGGTGCAGACTGTCACAATATTTGGTTTACCTTATTTCACCATATGTTAATCTTGTTGTCTCTTTTGCCATTTTCACTAAATGTTGTTCCTAGCTACAGGTACTTGAACTCTAGGTAAAGGTAAAGGTTGCCCTTGCTCGAAAGCCAACATATCCGACTCTAGGGTTCAATGCTCATCTCTGTTTAGAGCCAAATAGCCAGTGCTGTCTACGTCTGCAGACGTTTCCATGGACATGAGGCAGCACATAATGCTGTTTACTTTCCCACTGAAGTGGTCCCTATTTATCTACTTGCAATTTCTTGCTTTCAAACTGCTAGGTTGGCAGGAGCTGAGACAGAGACAGGAGCTCACTCCCTCATGCAGTACTCAGAAATTGAACTCTGACCTTCCAGTTGCCGAGATTCACTGTGGGTTGACATCATTTTATGTTAATTACCTGCTAGCTTAATAGGATATTGCCTAGAGATGCGAAAACTGCTTTTATTTTCTATCTTTTACTCCACTTAGCCTAAGTGAAGCCATCCTTGAAAGCACACAGCACCATTTTATCCAGTAACTGGGAAAGCACCCCTTGTACTATTCCCAAGACCAAACTCTGGGAACAGTACCAAAAGATGCTCCTATCTCACATACCGAGATGCGAACACTGGTAGCCAGCCACCTGCATCTTGAAGTGCATACCAACCTGTCACTTTGAGGAGTCAATTAAGACATTTCTCAGACATTTTTCTCATAGAAAGGGTATTTTTAAAAAAACCCAAAATCTAAAGAGAGGTCCGAAAAAGCCCATTCTCAAATGCAGGGAGAGCCCATATTATTTGTCATCTCGATGGGTCTCGCTCAGCTCTATATCTGATGAGGCGACAAAGACCACCGCCCTTCACTCTAGGTGAGTGCTAGTTAATGGCTTTTTCTTTCTTTGAGTTCATTTATAAATGTTTCACCTTTATTATTAGTTTAGTCAGTTATTTTTCTCATCCCTGCATTTATTGGGCTTTTGATACTTTTACAATAAAAAACCTTGAAAGGACTTGGTTTGCAGAAGCTTACTCCCGTTTGCTCTTTCAAACCAATGGAGCAAATAGGGGAGGGGAACTTTAACAATACAGCCTTATTCCTGAAAGGAGAACTGTTTCTAAAGTGTATCAACTTTGTGGAGTCTATTGCCAAAGAGAGGAGGATTTGTCCTGCACCCTGGGATTCAGCGGTTGCTGCAGAGGTAACAAAGTTACTCCCACACACCTTTCACACAGCCAAGGCTAGAAGTCCCCCAGAAGCAACATAAGGGTGTATTTTCGCATGGGAATTGGCCTCCCGTCCCGAGGGGCATTGCAACCTAATTTCATCTGCAACATTAGTCACTGATTACCATTCCTCGGTGAACCTATGAGCCAGAATTCTCTGGACTAAGCCTTTCTCTGCCAAGCCTTGAGGGAGCCACCCTTACAGTCCACTAGCCAATCTGGTCTTCTGCCAATGCAGTGGCTGTCCGTACCTCTAAAGGAGGAAGCAGAGACTACCGACAGGTAGAATGTGGTCACAATACCAGTCAGCGAGTTCAGCACCTTAACCAGTTGAGCCACCACAGTCCCTATTTGAACTCTACCACTTGTTATATATTTGTTCTCTCTACACATAGCTCAATATCTAGAGTATGTTGTTTCCTTCCAATTGCCATTACCCCTGTCTTCTCTTTATTGATTCTCATATTATTTATCTTACATTGCAGTCGCACCCCCCAAAGAAAGACTCAGACACCGGTATTGGATTAAAGGCATCAGGTCACTTTTATTGAATAATGCCCTAGTCCGAATTATCACTTTCAATTGGTGTATCATCCAATTGTAATTCTTTAAGGCAAGCAGGCCGCAGTAACACTGGTAAGGTTCCTCCCAAAATGCCAATGGAAATTGGCTACATGTATCTATTTGTATCTATTTGTTTGTTGACACAAACAAATAGTTGACCGGAGTCAATATACTATCTACTGACCCAACCCTATGACGTGTATCCGTTCAATATCAGGGTGATGCAGGCTGTGCAGCTCCTGCCATCACCCCTTGCATGGTTCGCCCTTGACCGGCCAATCGTATTCCCCTGTACCTATCTACGTGTTGGCCAGTCAATTGCGAACCTGCCGGATACCTATGAGTCACAAATCTTTACCTTACCAGTGCTACTCGCCACACGGGGAGGCGTCCGTGATGACTCACCGCCCCCCCGCCCCCCCAGACTGTCAGCTCGGTCACCAGACCTGCTTGCACATCCAGAAGAAAGAGGTTCAAACCTCTGGCCGACAGATGGACCCCATCTCTTGCATATAGACCAGAATCCTGCAAACCTATCCTAGGAAGTTGAATGGCTGTTCCAAAGCCATTGTCAAAAAGGAACCGGGCGACAGCCCTGCTCACTGACCGTCGGGCACGGTCCAAACCACAGAGGTCAATGTCTCCACTGTAACGGTGTCTCGGCACAATGTCAGACCATAGTAGCCGTGTGTACGGCCATAAGTGATGTAAAAAGGCCAGGTCACTGGACACCATTTTTAAAGAGAGGCCAGTGATCTGTGCGAGATCATTGCCGCCGAGGTGCAGAATCAAGACATCAGGCGGTCCAGCATCCCTGATGGACATCAGGAATGGCAACAGTTCCCGCCATCTCATGCCACACTTACCGTACCATCGCATACATGCGGCTGCACGTAGCCCGAGATGGCGTCCCCACTCTGTCGCCGCAGCATACTGCGCTGCCCAGTGCACAAAACTGTGGCCCACCAGCCATACTGCCACTGGTGTGCGTGAACACACAGGGTCTGTAAAAGAAGGAAAAAAGGGGGGATTAATGACATAACTGGCACTCATGCAGTAAGGGGGCATACATATAAAGAAAAACGCACGGACCCCCACCTGCCCATGCGATGTATATCAGCATCAGAGTACCCAAACGCAGCTGCAGTTGAAGCGGCACCTATCCTAAATGAATGGGTGCTGTAACGAGCCCCAGGGAGGCCGACACTGTGAAGTGCCATACCGGTCACCTTCCAAAACTGGAATTTGGTAAGGGGAGACCCATCCTGGTGGCAGAAAAATGGGCCAGGGTGCGTGCCACGCACTGCCAAAAACCCATGTAGGGCACCAACCGGACAGATGTCAGCAATCGTACACCGTAGCAGTCTGACACCACTGCCTACTCCATGCTGATCGGCCTTTGAGGAACGAATCCTCAACTGGGCCCACTCCTGGGTAAGAAAGACATCACTGAGTTCCAGTGCCCTACGAGACATGTCCCCTTTTGACAATGGGACCAGCTCACTGATACGGAGCACTCCAAAAAAGGCTACGGTGGTAGCAGCATGAAAGAGAACCTCCTCATACCTATCGTAACACAAGCTATGCCAACCTTGTGCAAGGTGCGTAAGGATCTCAAAACAAATTGGCAAAGGCCCTGCCCGGTGTTACTACCCTACAGGCAAAGATGAGGTGGCCGTGAAGCACCTGCAACTCTCGGAGAGACACCTTACGCCTGGCAAGCATTGCCAGAATTGCATCAGAGATCCGAGTCACCTTGTCCATGGGCAACCTGGATGTCTGGGCAACAGTGTCAATCTCGATACCTAAAAAGGTGAGAGTGGTGGCTGGTCCCTCAGTCTTTTCAGGTGCCAGGGGAACACCAAGTTCCGCATAAGCACATGAAAAGTGGCGAGGAGATGAGTGCACATGTCCGTGACCTGTTCCCCTCCGAACAAAAAGTCATCGAGGTAGTGGGCTAAGACCGGGACCCTGATCTACGAACAAAAGCCCAGTGAAGGAAGGTGCTAAATTGTTTGAAAGCCGAACATAAGATAGAACAGCCAAAAGGCATGGCCTTATCTACATAAAAACTGCCCCGAAAACAGAAACCTAACAGCTCAAAGTCATCCGGGTGCACTGGCAACAATCGGAATGCCGATTTGATTTCACACTTTGCCAGTAGCGCCCCAGGGCCACACGAGCGTACCATCTGCAAGGCCTGGTCAAAGGACATATACCTGACCGAGCAAAGGTCATCAGGTATTGCATCATTGACCAAAGAACCCGCAAGGTAAGAAAGGTGGTGAATTAACCGAAATTCACCCGGGGACTTCTTAGGGACTAAACCTAAAGGTGACACCTTCAAGTTCGGGAATGGTGGGTCAGCAAATGGCCCAGCCACCCTCAGTGCGGTCACCTCCTTAGCAATAGATTGGGCGGCGATATCCTCATTCCCCCTGAGGGAAATTAAGTTTGGGGCGTCCTGAGGCCCACGTACCCCCTGAAATGGTATGCAGAAGCCAAATTGAAAACACTCAAGTAGGTACTTCACATCATCCCGTCTAGGATAAGCAGCAAGCCAATGCTTCAGCACCTGGACATTAATTGGGGAGGGGGCCTTTCTGATTGGTAGCACTGTCAGAGGGAGCTCTGACCGCCTGCTGCCCACCCCTTCCTCTGCCTCATGACCTACCAGCCCGCGGGCATGCGGAGGCGGCATGAGGGCCAGAGCAAGAGGGGCACTCGTGCCGGAACCGACACTGATGCTTGTTGCACACTCCACTGGCGGAGAAGCTCCAACACAGCAGGCGGGCTGGAACCCCCTGCCCTGCCGTCTGGCGGGGAACCTGTGTAGCAGCCGCCCGCTGCACGGCGTGGCCACAATGGTACCGGTCACCAGGCGCCGGCCACCTGGGGGTCATGTACAAGAGCCACAATTGCTGACAGGGCTCATCACACCTCATCTCAGGATGGAGGGCCACTCTCATCCTAAACTCCTCGTCATAGGCCAACCATGACGGGCCCGGGAAATCCACCACTACCCAGTAAATATTATCCAGGTATTGCACCATCGGAATGGCCAGGTCAGGGTGGGCCCTCAGGTATACTGCCATGTAAATAAGATAGGCGGGTAACCAATTGGCCCAGGTGCGCGGTAGCTTACGACGACAACTCCTTGTCCCTATTGTCCTGCCCTTCCCTCTTTTCCTTGGTGGGCTCACGGTTTAGGAGGGAGAAAATGTCCACATATTTCCCCCTCCAAATCTCCTCCCTCATGGCCTGGGAAAGATGGTCACCCAGGGGCAAGGAATAACCGGCCGTCGTTAGGGCCGCAGTTGGCACAGATTGAATCGAGGGTGTGCACAGTGGGCCCTGAACAACCCCTGAAACATTAGGCATACCCATAGTGGTGGTCACCCCTGTCATAACCGAGGGGTAATTGGGGAACCAGGTGTTAATGGGACAGTGCGGATACAACTGTCCACCCACAGTAACCTGTCGTGGCCATGGCCACTGTACCCCCCCCCCAGTGTTGCTAGGTAGTGTCACTGGTGTACTTAATTGACCAGGATACTCACCCGGTGCACCCCCGTGGGCCGCCCCCACTGGGGGTTCCGGCCCACGGCAGGCATCGGAGCTCACGATGGAGATCGAGCTCTGTGTGCCGCTGCACCCCTGCCACACAGGACTGGTCCCCTGCGGCAAGCCCCATTGCGATGATCCGGTGGGGAGCTGCGAGGCGCCAGCTTGGGCTGGCCTGATGGCCTCAAGCAGCTCAACCCTGGTAGCAGCCCGCTGGACAGCGGTGGTCGATGTGTGGGCTGGAAATGCAGGATGTGCAAACCCACCTTCGGAGGGTAGCGGGGCAATGCCCATTGATGCCTCCAGCACCGAAATGCATGCAAGGAGGGCATCAACAGCCTCAGACCCACCTGGATAAGGTGGGCCGGGTGGGCCGAATGGCCCACCGGGCAATTGCAGTGGGACAAACCCGAATGAGGATCCCGGGCCCGAGTAGGGCCATGACAAATAATCCGGCCCATATGGGGCCGGGGGAATGGTGGGGCGGAAACCCGCACCAGGCCCAAGTGGGCTGTCCTGCCCAGAACCGGGCAAAGACCCTACAGGGGTAGGGATCCCAGAGGGGCCGGCTTGTGCTGCCCCCGCCTGAACCCCAACATCGGGCGGGTAGGCAGAAGCCTGTCTGCCCGCATTGGTGGTAGTGGCTAAACCGGCCCTACCACCCGGTTGCAGGGGCGCCTCCTGAGCCCTCCAGCCCGGGGCGGCCCCCTAGATGTGGGGGTGGGGGTGGGCAGAGCCCTCCCCCTCGGCCGCGGCTTAGCAGCCATTGCCTTTCGCTTGGGAGCCATGTCTCCCAAGCAGAAGAATAAAGAAGAAAGGGGAAAATTCCCTTTTAAAAGAGAGCAAGGCGAAAGCCGGGGAGAAAGCGGCGGAGCAAAATTCTCCGCTCCGTCGCTTCCAAAATGGCAGCCAATCTGCCTAGTGGCCACCCCTTTTAAAGAGGGTGGCCATGCCCCCTAACTCACCCGGATGTCTGAGTCCGCCCCCCCCCCGCAAAGAACGCGGCTGCCATTTTGGCGCCGCGCTTGCATTCTTGGTTCTTGGATGTATGGTGTAGTTGCATTTCTTTAGTTGTACTTGCTATCAATGATATCATTCTGTAAGAGATTTTTTAAAACCCATTTGGTAAAAAAATACCAATGCTAAATGCAGCTGTGTTTCAGATTGCCCTTCAATCAGAGAACTTTGATAAGTTTGTAAATTCCATTTTGAATGATCTTTTGAGGGTGCTGAATTGACTACAGCCCTGGTCTCATTCTAGAATTACATCCATTTAAATTAGTGGTCCTCAACCTGTCACCTGCCTTTAGCTACAAAGCTATTTCTATGTGTTTCTCCAATCTCTTTGTTTACTGCTATCACCCTCAAGACATTTCCCCTCAGACCCACATAGCAAATCCTACCTCAAATAATACCATCTACTTGTCTTTTAATGTTATTTTTGTTTTTACAAAAAACAAACAAACAAACAAACACTGTTTCCTATGGTCTCCATGGTTCCTTCTGTCAGACCACTCTTGGTTTTGTCCTGTGTATTAGCATTTTAGCCATCATGGTTGCTTTGCTAGCCAGGGGAACTCAGGTCCTGGTAACATTAACATTTCTTAATTGACCTCCAAAAATTTGCTTTTGATATAAACTGGTAGGTTAATAATTTTGTTACATTTTGATTAAAGATGTGGTTCTTTTTAGCCATTAGTTACTCTAATGCACACACACACCCCTTGTCCCAGAAGGTTGGGGACCACTGCTTTAGATTATATTTTACACTTTGAATAAATTCCTTTTTATTGATCTCATGATAAAAGCTAGAAGATATTTGATCTTGAAGAAACAAAAAGAACTCATTGGATAGTATAACAGAGCTTGACATAAAAAGAAAAACCAGAAAGCTTGGAAACTACTAATAATAATTTTGTGTCAGAAATTATTCTGGGTTGAAATGATTTTTGCTGGAGAAACTCTGCTCAGGGGATGCCCTGATGAGGCTCCTTTCATGTCCCCAAGATCTTTTCCCACCAAAGTGGTCCCTTTTTATCTACTTGCAATGTCTTGCTTTCAAACTGCTAGGTTGCCAGGAGCTGAGACAGAGACGGGGGTTCAAACTATCATGCAGTACCCAGGTCTCAAACTGCCGACTTGCCTTCTTAACCACTGAGCCACTGCAGCCCCTTTTGGAAACTACTGAAAAAACTAAATAAGGATCCAAAAATAGAATAAGGTATATCCAAATAATTCCAAACCATATAGCAAATAATTCCAAACTATAATCAATACATCAGAAAAATAAAATATAAAAAGAATATTTAAAGCAAATCCAATTAACTTTCTACTTTCATGCCCCTGATGCTCATGATCTGAAGGGCTCAAAGTTGACTTCCATCCTTCTGAAGACAGCAAGTTCTGTTCCTTTGTTCTCATAGGTTTAGCCTGGTGTCTTATGGTTTAATATGTAGAGTTTGGAAAACATACAGAAAACTTTATCTCGATTGTGACTGTCATCTTGCTGACTGGATGAATTACAAAGAGCACCTCCCACTTGAACCAAAGTGGGAAGATCAAAGAATAAAGTAAATAGGGCTACTTAGATACAGGACACATTTTCTGTGGCTGTAGAGAAATATAATCTGTGCTGTATTTATCATATACCCTTGACTGAAGAATTTATGTGTCCTACCACATTTACAAAATCTATAGTAAACATCCAAGATAACACTATTGAAGTAATCACTTCTGGTCAAAACCCAGTCTAATATTTTTAAATCTTTTTTAAAAATATATTTATGTTTTATATGTGCCAAAAATTTTAAACTATCTAATGATCTGACTCAGATAAAAAAGAGCCTTCAAATTTGTTTTGACAACTCTATTGAAGGAGCTTGTGGAAGATAAAACAATTGTTTTTTGTCCTACTGAAATGAAAATGGGGTGATTGCCCCTGTAAATCAGATTGAAAACATCACAATAAATTAGTAGTCACTTTAAAAATACAGCAGAGTATGTCATAAGTTTTAGCAGTGCTGGGTCTTGCTGGTAACCTCCATAATCAAGGATGCATGTTTTTTCTAAGTGACATAACGTCTCAAGAAGAAAGCTGTTTTCTATAGACTTGTCACAGTCCAACCTTGTGAGGTTAGAACAGGACATAGTTATAAAAATCAAATTCTTCATTCATTTCTGAGAATGTTACAGAAACCACTGTTTTGCTTCTCAATAAAACTCTGGCAGGCATAAGAAAATAAAATACAAAACTTTTTTTACAAGTAGAAATAGATCCTACATTTAAGAAGCAATTATCCATGTAAGCTTTACATTTTTCAGCTGACATCCTGTCAAAACGATTCCATTTTCACTGGGTTCATAAACAATAAATGCAATACTTGACCTCAAAACATTCAATGAAATTATGCCTTAGGTCAGGAGTTCTCAACATTTTAAAGCCTGGGGCCAGGTCACGTTCCCTCAGATAGCTTTGGGGTGCGGATGACCATCTTCCCCTTCCTCCACCACTTTGTACTTCCTGGTGTGGTGGAGGTGGCGGTGGTGGTGGTGGGGCTCATGAAATGGTGCTGCATATGTGTATGCAAGCAGCTAGTTCTACACGGAATTCAGCAGGCAGCAACTGAAGCAGATAACAGCTTTTGGAGCCAAGCCCATGCAGCTCCAATCACCCAGTCAATAGCTAGTGCGGGGAACTCCCTGCCTCCAGGTGTTCATGGTCAGGAATACAACACAATAGGTAATCAGGGTGTTCATGGTCGGGAATAAAACACAATGGGAAATCATGGGCAGGAATACAGTGATGTCAACCAATGGGCATTGTGGTGGGGAATTCAAATGCATCATAAAAGGAGCTGCGTCTCCCAGTGTAAACTCATGTACAGATGGACCATGCTGAAATAAAGAAGTGTTTGGCCCGCCTCCCGGCTCCATGTGCAATCAATCTGCCTACATCAAATTGGCAATGAGGATGGGATAATGGCTTCCCACAGAGTAACCCTTGCACCGTTCAACACCTTGAAGCCCAAGTCATGAGACCTGTACGGGGAGCAGTTCCTGTATACCATGGACGCCAGGGCATTGAAGATGAGGCTCAGAGACGAGCCTGCCTCCTGGCTCAGTGCGGGTTGCCAACCCTGGAGCTGGCGAGGATTCTCCTGATGCAGAGGGGGCCTAAGGTCAGTCCCCCTCGGTGAGATCCTGAACGCGCTGCGGGCACACCTCCGGCTGAAGGTGTCCATGTTCCCAGCATGGTTGGCCTTCCACCAACGTGACCAGTGGTTCAGAGAGAGCGTGGAAGAGTACGTTGCTGCGCTGAGACTGGTGGCTGTCCGTTGTCACTGGGGCACCCACCTGAGTGAGGCGCTGCGAGACCTCCTCCTTGGCATGCGGGACGAGGAGGCCCAGCGGAGACTGTTGGCCCGGGACGAGGACATCACCTTTGAGCAGGTCCTCAGAGCTGACCAGGCTGCAAAGATGGTAAAAGACGGGGTGAGGGCATGTCGGGCGAGAACCAGCACCTCAGAGAACCCGTTGTCCGCCGTGCAGGCCCACAGATGCTCGCCTCGCAGAGAGTGAGAGACAAGAGCTGCAGCCGCCGCCGCCGCATCCTCATCCGACCTCAGCGAGAGTGATAGTGAACCCGAGGTCCAGAAGGTTAGGAAATGACCTTCCGAGAGGAGAGACACCGCCGAAGCAAGCAGACGCTGAGAGGGGTGCGGGGGCACACACGACCAGAGGAAGTGCTCCTTCAGGAAAGCCGAGTGCCACAACTGCGGGCATTTGGGCCTCATCACCAAGGTGTGCAGACAACGCCAAGACCCTGACCGGACAAGCCTACAGAAGGACTAGAACGTCGGACCAGCGCACCCATTTCTTTGTTAAGGTACTGTTGCAGGGGGTCCAGGTGAAGATGGAGGTGGACTCTGGGACTGCCTACTCCATAATCTCGCAGACCGAGTTTCTGCGCATACCCCCTAAGGAGTGCCACAAGCTTAGAGCCCTCAAAACTAACTTGCGGGATGTTCAGGGAAGTTACATCCCAGTCCTGGGGGTGGGGGACTTCACTGTACAGTTTAAGAACTTCACCAGAAAGTTGCCCAGTGGTTTGAACTGCTGGGAATTGCATTGACTGGAATCAATGCCGTCCGAGGCGACCCCACCCAAGATGTGTGCAACGCACACCCGGCAGTCTTCAGATAAGGACTTGGGGAGTACAAGGGGCCTCCTGTGGACTTTGATATGGACCCTTCCATCTGCCCTGTGCACCTCAAGCCACGCAGAGTGCCTTTCACACTAAAGAACAAAATAGAGGTGGAGTTGGACAAACTGGTGGGTCAGGGGATTTTGGTACCAGTAGACTCCATGGAGTGGGAAACTCCGATTGTAACTGCCATGAAATCTAATGGGGAGGTTAGAATTTGTGCTGATTACAAGTGTACTATCAATAAGGCAATCTGCCCCAATGCCTACCTGGTGCTGGTAGTTAGCCACTTGCTGGCCAAGTTACATGGGGGAGGTGTTTTGTGAAGCTGGACCTAGCACAGGCTTACCAGCAGTTAACAGTCACACCTGCAGCCGCAGCTGCCCAGATGATAGTGATGCACAAGGGTGCCTTTAAAGTGACACGCCTCCAGTTCAGCATGAATTCAGCTCCCAGTATCTTTCAGGCGCTTGTGGAACACCTACTTAAGAGACTCCCCGGGGTTTTGCCATACTTAGTCAATCAATCTGCCTACATCAAATCTCCCTTGCTCAAATTCCAGTTGTATCCAACTCTAGGGTTCAGTCTGTTTCATAGCCAAAGAGTCAATGCTGTCTGCATCTGTATACATTTCTGTGGACATGTGGCAGGCAAGCCTAGACACCAGAATGCATATTTACCTTCCCACCAAAGTGGTCCCTATTTATCTACTTGCAATTTCTTGCTTTTAAATGGATAGGTTGGCAGGAGCTGGGACATAGATGGGAGCTCATTCCATCATGCAGTACTCGGGTATTAAACTGCTGACCTGTTCCTTCCACTCAGTGCCTTAATCACTTGAGCCACTACAGCATATTATTTTTCTTATCTTTAATTGCCTGTAATACCCCCCCCCCCCCAAAAAAAAAGTTCTTGCTCTTTTATTCTCTCACGGAGAAATATTGTGTCCCTTCTGCTTGTTGATTTTGTATTTTAGATATGGAAATCCAGATGTGTGTGTATATATATGCATATGTGCAAGGCAACTGATAGCATTGGCAAAACATGGAAATATTACCTTTGACTGAGGTGACCCAAAATGCCTGTAATAATTCTACCATGGTGGTATGAAAATAACATTTAAAATAATTATATTTAATAAATAATAATAAATAAAATAATAACATGTAAATAATGTTTAAAATAGCATTTAAAAATCACAGTAACCACAATTTTAGCATTTAACATTCGGCAAAATCCTTTTGTGCAGCTCTACGTGTGTGATGGCAATGTTGTCATTACCAGGGCAAATTGACTTTGATTAAAGGCAACTGCTGCTAAGTTATGGTGCATGGGACTTGTATACTAGGGGAGAAAAATCACATTAATCCCTACATGCCCAAAGGAAGCATTTAATCAGCTCTAATTTGTTTTTGTTTGTTTTTTTGTTTTTTGGCTGCTGCTCTTTCTTCTCCACTTATAGAAATGCACAACAGGTTTTCAGCCATTGATGATTTATGTAGAGGTAACAACTAAGCATTCTTATTTTAGAACCACAATCAGGCATACCCTAGTAACAGCAACTTTGTGTTGCCAATTATTCTTTCTCACACTACAGGATGGCCCATAAGTTCCTACCTGGCCACAAAGAGAATAGGGCTCTGCTGGGGGAGGGAGGAAGCACTCCTATTGGACTGCTAGGCAGAGACGTGGAGTGCGTCCTCATAGAGAGGGTGGATAGGGACTTAGAAACTGGGTAGGGACTTACAGACCAACCTGTATATCAAGCGAAAAGAACTGTAAAATGAACTCACCAAAAGGTACCTTCATTTTAGGAGCTTCACATCTGGCCTAGAAGTCTCATATTACTCAATAAAGAAACCATTTAGGGGGGGGGGGGAATGGCTCTCCTACATGGATATTATGGGATTCTTATTCCAAAAATTTGTATTAAATGTTGAAATGACCAAACACTTTGAAAACTGCACTACATATTTGAGAGCCACTGCTCCCTACAGATATGAAAACCCATTAGCCATTTTCAGAACAACTTCTGTAGCATGCTACTATAGAAACTACTAGAGAAAGTAGAATAAATTAGTAGTTCCAAAAGATGTCTCTGACTCAAACTGCAAAGGGTAACTGGGACCAATTTACATGCTTCTTTTGCTACAGAAAACTACTTACATTGAAAGTTACAGTATTATGTTAAACCAACTCTGTGTAGGGAGGGGCTATGCAAGTAATCCCATCTGCCATTTCTGGTCTGAATCAGAGGCTGATTTCATTTCAAATTGCTTGCAAAGCTAACAGAACTTTGGAAACTTCAAACAGTACTTTGAAATTACAACTGTGGGCAACTGGAAACATTAATTTTTAGTCATTATTAAAAAGGCTGGTCAATGTGACCTGTAATGTGCTCTCATGGTTGCTAGAGTAGTAAGCTAAGTATTTAGAAGTTGTTAGCTTTTAGTTTTACCTACCTGTACATCTAACATTGTTTATATATATGAGTTTTACTTTCTAGAGGTACAGATAGGCTGATGTTGTAAGACAAACAGTCTCTTCTGCCATCACAATTTTGAAGAAAAAATAATTCTATTACCTATCACCCCAAGTTTAATACTTGCATTGTGGGATTTATTGTGTGTTTAAAAGAAAGTGCTGAATTAGAGAGAACAGGTAAAGGTAAAGGTTTCCCTTGCTCAAAAGCCAGGTGTATCTGACTCTAGGGCCCAGTGCTCATCTCTGTTTCAAAACTGGAGAGCCAGCACTGTCTGCTTCAGCAGACTTTTCCATGGTCATGTGGCCAGCATGACTAGACACCGGACCTGACAGAATGCTGTTTTTATTCCCACCTAAGTGGTCGCTATTTATCTACTTGCAATTTCTTGCTTTTGAACTGCTATGTTGGCAGGAGCAGGGACTAAGATGGGAGCTCATTCCATCCTGCAGAGCTCATGAATCGAACTGCTGACCTCCTGTTGAGTCCGGTGCTTAAGTATTCTGACCAACAGGATCGGGTCAAACAGTGATTTATTATTCAGCTCATAATACCAGATTGGGAAACATGTACAAGGTGACCAGCTTATATACAGTGGGAACAGCCATTACACAGGTTGATACATTTCGGTGGGCATCCAGAGAAGCAGGGAAGATTGTGCTGATGAATCAGCTCCTTTTGAAAGACATTTTGACAGACATTTGAAAGTGGTGCCTTTGCAAAAGGCACACAAAACTGCTCAAGTGGTTTAAATAAATAATGCTTGGGCACAACATTCCTTCCCCTAGCTTGACACCTACTCCTCCCGATCTTTTTGGTGGACCACAGGTCCTTTTATGGCGCCCGTATGTGTCAGGACTTAGGGCTGGGGGTAAGGGTCAACCAGGAGCTATGGAAGAGTGGGCTGGCTTGCTGGACTGCCTAGGCAAGCTAGGTCTTTGTGGGGTATTCCCAGTGCTGGGCATCAGCCGGTCCACCCCAGTCTATGCAGACTGGTAGTAGAGTTGGCTGGCCATGCCCCCTCCTAACCCCACCCTGCCCACCTCTTCCCGAGAGAGCGGCGACTGCATCGGCTCTCCTCCTCCTCCAGCTGCTGCTGCTGCCTCTTTAAAATTAAGAGGCTGTGGGTGCTGCTCGGGTAGTGGCAGAGGCAGCAGCTTGTGTGGATGGGGGAAACGGAGGGGAAGCTCATGCCGCACCACCCAGAGCAGCTCGTCACCCCGCCCCCCAATGCCGCTCCTTCTAGCAGCAGCAGAAGCAGCAGCACAACTTTTGTGATGTCCGGACCTAGTCCTGCAGGAAGAGAACTTCCTGCAGGATGTCTGTCTGGGCATTGCAAGAGTTGCCCGGCTTGCACCACACTGCTTGGACATCCCGCTGCCAGGAGAAGGGAAGAGCTTGTGCTGCATTGCTTCGACCACCAGCCTGTAAGCTGCCGCCGCTTCTTCCAGCAGCAAGTGCGCTGGTCCAGGTAGCGCGGCACAAGCTCTTCCCCAAGTTCCCCTGCAGTAGGATGCCCAGGCAGCGCAACTCTTGCGATGCCCAGACAGGAGGTCCAGCATCGTGAGAGTTGTGCTGTTGCTAGAAGGAGCAATAGTGGGGCGGGGGAGCTGCTCCAGGAGGCACGGCATGAGATTTCTTCCCCTTCCCCCATCCACACATGCCACCGCCTCCACCACTGCAGGAGCGGCACCAGCAGCCTCTTAAGGAGGCACAGGTAGCAGGAGGAGGAGGAAGAGCCGCTCTCCTGGGAGGAGGTGGGTGGGGTGGGGTGGGGTGGGGTGGGGAGGCAGTGACAGCCACTGGAGGAGGACAAAGAAGAGTATATGTTCACCATGACAACGTGACCATGAATTTCCGCCTGTGTGTGTGTGTGTTGTGGGGGAATGGGTGGGGGAGGGGGACAGGGTCTGCATGCCCACCAGGGATTTCTAGGCATGACTAGACACCTGAGTACCCATCGTCTGCCCTGGCTCCTGCCAAATTCCAACCTAGCAGTTCGAAAGCAAGAAATTGCAAGTTAGTAAAGAGGGACTACTTTGGTGGGAAGGTAAACAGCATTCCGTGCATCTCCAGTGACTAGTCATGCCTGCCACATGTCCACAGAAATGTCTGCAGATGCAGTCAATGCTGCCCCTTTGGCTATAAACAGAGATGAACACTGAATTTAATTTAATTTTTAAACCCTAGAATTAGATACAACTGGCTTTTGAGTAAGTGCAACCTTTACCTTTTACCGTACCCAACATGCTTGGTAATCATTTTAGTGACTTTGGAAGGATGGAAGGCTGAGTTAACCTCGCGTCCTAGTCAGGATTGAACTCACAACCTTTGGATTGAAGCAGTAAATGTTTCCCTTGCTCGAAAGCCAGTCATATCCCATGCTAGGGTTCAGGTTGCTCATCTCTGTTTCAAAGTCAAAGAACCAGCACTGTCTGCTTCTGCAGTCGTTTCCATGGTCATGTGGCAGGCATGACTAGACACCGGAGTGCACGGAATGCTGTTACTTTCCCACCAAAGTGGTTCCTATTTATCTACTTGCAATTTCTTGCTTTTGAACTGCTAGTTTGTCAGGAGCTGGGACAAAGACAGGAGCTTGCTCCATCCTGCAGTATTCGAGTATTGAACTGCTGAGCTGCCACCTTCCAGTCAGGGCCTTAGCCACTTGAGCCACTGCAGCTCAGTGGTCAAGAAGCTCGCCTTGTTAGCTGGAAGGTTGACATGATGGTTTGAGCTCCCGTCTCTGTCCCAGCTCCTGGCAACCACAAGTAAATAAATAGGGACCACTTTGGTGGGAAAGATAACAACATTCTGGTGTCTATTCATGCCTGCCACATGTCCACAGAAACATCTACAAACAGACAGTGCTGACTCTTTGGGTATAAACAGATGAGCACTGAACCCTAGAGTCAGATATGATTGGTAGCTTTGGATCTAACAATAGGTAAAGGCTGCCCTTGCTCAAAAGCCAGTCATATCCCACTATAGGGTGTAGTGCTCATCTCCATTTATAGCCAAAGAGCCAGTGCTGTCTGTGTTTGCAGATGTTTTCATTCGCAATGTGGCAGGCATTACTAGATTGGCCACCCAGTCACATGCCCACAGATTATAATATTTAATAATAATATTAAAAGGGATAAATGCGAACAAGTCCATGGGTCCTGATGGAGTGGCTGGTAGGGCACTGAGAGACTGCTCAGAACAGCTGGCCGAAACTTTTATGAAGATTTTTAATCCATCTTTGGCCCAAGCCATTGTCCCATCTTGTCTGAAATCCTCTACTATTATACCTCTGCCTAAAAAGCCTAACATAGAAAGTCTGGATGACTTCCGCCCTGTGGCGCTTACACCTGTCATAATGAAATGCTTTGAAAAGTTGGTGCGGAACCATATTATGGCTTACCAGTTGGACTTCACCCTTATCAATTTGCATATAAGAGAAAGAGATCCACGGAGGATGCTGTGGCTACGGCCCTGCATGCTATTCTGACCCATTTGGAGAAACAAGGGACTTATGCGAGACTGTTATTTGTAGCTTTTAGTTCTGCTTTTAATACTATTCTTCCGCATGGACTGGTGCCCAAATTATTAGATCTGGGGCTTCCACCATGCTTATGCAGGTGGATACTAGATTTTCTATCAGATCATTCCCAACGGGTCAGGATGGGCTCTCATGTCTCTGCGGATCTCAGTATAAGTATGGGCGGCATGCAGGGATGTGTGCTGAGCCCGCTTCTGTACACGCTTTACACATATGATTGTGTTCCCAGTTATCCCAGCAATAAGATCATCAAGTTTGCAATGGTGGCGGGTCTGATTACTGCTGGGGAGGGGGAGTCGGCTTATAAGAAGGAGGTTGAGATGCGGACGGAGTGGTGTAGGGAAAACAATTTATTCCTCAATGTAAAAAAGACAAAAGAGATCATTTTGGACTTTAGAAAATGCAAATTGAACATCCAGCCACTTATTATTGAAGGGGATTGTGTGGAACAGGTCTCGGTGTTTCAATTTCTGGGAATGGGAGCTGAGGAATGATCTAACATGGGGAGCAAACACCAAAGCTCTGATGAATAGAGCACAGCAGAGCTTATACTTCTTGAGAATCCTCAGGAAGAACAATCTTTCAAAGGACCTGCTGTTGGCATTCTACCACTGTACCACAGAGAGTGTGTTAACCTATGGTCTGTGTGTATGGTTTGGGAGTTGTACAGCTAGGGAAAGAACAATGCTGCCCAGGGTCATAAAGACTGTGGAGCGGATAATCGGGTGTACTCTTCCCACTCTAAGCCTCTTCCCCGCCCCAGGTTGTGGCATAACATGGCCCCAACCCCAACTTGGGATGCATCACAGACAAGAATGACTGGCTTGCTTGGGTCAAAATGCGTTAGGATGGCTTCCGAAGTAATAAGCTTCTTGACTTTCCAGAACGCCTTGTCTTGTGGGGGACCCCAATGCCACACCACCTGTTTTCAAAGGAGTTGGTGCAGTGGGGCAGCCACAATGGCCTTTTGAGGTTGAAATTCATGGTAAAAGTTCAGGAGCCCAAGGAACACATGCAAATCACTTTTTGAATTTGGGCACGGAGCATCCCACACCACTTTTACTTTAGAATCAGGGGGCCGAACGCCTTCTGGGGTAACCTTGAAACACCGAAAATCCACTTCCGTAGCAAAAAAAGAAAAACAGCAACATTTCTCTTTTTTAACTCTAAGTCCAGCATTTTGAAAAGGTTCATGTACATTACCCAATTTCTTGGCAAGGTCTCCGTTGTCCTACCCTGCAATCAACACACCATCAAAGTATGGCAGAACACCCAGAAGACCTTTTAGCAATTTTTCCACTAACCCCTGGAAAATACCTGGTGCTGAATTTACACCGAATTGTAATCTTTTAACCTTGAATCCACCATTGTGTGTGGTAATGGTCTGCCACAACACAGGAGTAATAGGCAACTGCTTGTATGCCTGCACCAAGTCCAGTTTGGCAAAACAGTGTCCTCTGTGAAACATAGCCAGTAGGTGACTCATGACTGGCACCAGGTAAGAGTTTGGCCATATTGCTTTATTTATTGTACATTTGTAATCTGCACAGATGCTGATGTCACCATTGGACTTGATAGCTATGACGATCAGCGTTTCCCATTGACCTAAGTCCACTGGCTCCAAAATGCCCTGAACAATCATTTTGTCAAGTTCAGCCTCGATATGGGGTTTCAGCTAACCTCCCCACAAAACCAAGCCTTAGCCAGTCTGTATGGAAGGCAGCCAGCAGCAAAAAAAAAATCACTCCAGTCACTTCTTCAACTTTAAAAATGTATTTCAGGTAAAATGTTACAGCAAATTATAACATTTCAGATCAAGAAGAACATTGAAAATAAAGAACCTTTCTAGATTTGGAATCCATAAGGCTCTCCTCATCTAAAAGACTACATGATTACAAAATGCAGAAGCGAACTATACGAGTGCTACCAAGCAAGACAAGCCTCAGTAATTTACCTGTATATTTTCCCTGGCACTCCATCACCAATGTTGCAGGTCTGACCACACAACCAGAAAGAGAACCAATCAGGGTCGCAGTATGGAAATTAGGAAACCATCCTCATGATGTTAGGTCCCAAGAATGTACCCCTCCCCCTGGGAGTAAGCAGACCTGGAAAAAGTGTAGAGGAGGGGAAAAGTGCAGAGTTGGAAAAAGTGCAGAGGAGGGCAACCAGAATGATTAGGGGACTGGAACACCTTCCTTACCATCTGAGGCTACAACGCTTGGGCCTCTTTACTCTTGAACGATGGCGTCTAAGATGTGACCTGATAGAAGTTTATAAAATCATGCACGGTGTGGACAAAGTAGGTAAGGAAAAACTGTTTTCCCTATTGCACAACATTAGAACTAGGGGGCACTCCATGAAACCTTTGGGTACTAGTTCACAAACAAATAAGAGAAAGTATTTTTTCACCCAGAGACTCACTGGTCTATGGAACTCCCTGCCAGAAGAAGTGATGACAGCTGTCAGTCTTGACAGCTTTAAGAAAGGATTAGACAAGTTCATGGAGGACAAGGGTATCAATGGCTATAATTATGGATACCTAAGGACAACTTCCAGGTTGGAGAGATAGGCAGGATATCTCTCAATGCCATTTCCAGGGAATCCTAAGCATGTGAAGGCATCTGCTTAGGAATACCCTGAAGCAAATGGTGAGCCACTATGTGAGACAAAATACTGGACTGGATGGGCTATGGCCTGTTCCAGCAAGGCTGTTCTTATGTTCTTATGACCTCAGTTTACTTTTAAACTTGGTACAAGTAGATAATAGCCTGGCCAATTCTGATGGGAAAGAAATGTGGCCTTTCTCCCCCCAGGGTGTCTCCATCTTTGAATTCACCCTGACCTTTACACCATTTATAGTCTTTTGTGTATGTATTTTTCACACTGTATTATATCGTATTTAAAATGGCCGCCCTGTCATTTCCAATGAGCGTCTTCTTCACTGCGAGCGATTGCAAGACTTGGTTCGTGCCAGTTTCAAGTGAGAAGCGCAAAAATGTATCTGTTCTGAATCCCCCCATTTCTCCCCATTCTATCAGGTTGTACCCTGCCAAAATGTATCTAGTTTGAAGGGTATTTAAGGTGCCATTGTGCCCCATTTTCCATGTTCGGAACTCTGAAATAAAATTGTGTTAGCCAGAATGCCGGCTGCTGCCTCGTTCTTCCCAAACATCAAACTAGCAACTAGGATGGGATGGCGTCCCCACGGAATATAATTGACCCCTTCGACATATCCCAGCCTAAGCGCTGGAATCTCTATGAGTGCCAGTTCCACCACACAATGCTGGCCTAGAAAATAGAGGACAAAGACCAGAAGCATTCCTATTTTCTGTCCCAGTGCAGACTGCCAACACTGGAACTGGCGATCCATCTTGTCCTGCCCAGACATGTGGATGAGGTTCCTCTTGCTGAAATCCTGACAGCCCTGTGGAGCCACTTTCAACTGAAAGTGTCCATATTCCAGGCCCGGGTGGCATTCCACAGACGAGAGTGATGCCCCAGAGAGTATGTTGCAGACTGCGCTGCTGCCCTATGGCTCACTGCAGCCCCGTGCCAGTGGCCCAACCTGGAGGATGCCCTCCAAGACCGTCTGCTGGCTGGCCTGATGGATGAAGATGCCCAATGTCGCCTTATACTCAGGGACACATTGACCTTCAAAATGGTCCTAAGAGAGGTGTTGGCATCTGAGGCAGCCTGGTCTGGTGTCAAGGCATTCAAACAATGGCCCACTGCATCTGGAGGTCTGGATTCTGCTGTGCAGACTCACCTCTGCTCATCGCATTCATGATTGTCTGCGTCGCCGGCATCCATTTCGTCATCCGGGTCCAGATATGAGGACAGGGAAGTCCAAAAGTTGCAGCGGAAAAAGAAAGAGTGGCACGCTCTTCAGTGCAAATGGGACTCAACCAGGCATACCCCTACCACAATCACGAATCCCCCGCCTATGGGGAGGGAACATGTATGACAGAAAGGCGGGGTGAAGGAACCTACCTTGCTGAGCACCGATCCCAAGCTACGCGGATCCAGTGAAGGACCTTCTTAACAACCCAGCAATGGCCACCACAAGGTTTTCAGGAGGCATCGAACCCCATCAGAGAAGAAGCAGGCCACCCGGAAAGGCCTCAATCCAGGCGGACGGGATCTCTGGAGCAGAGGTCCTTCCCCTATGACAATCAACACAGAATGAGCTTCACGCAGGCGCAGACATCCCAAATCAGCTCCACCTACCGAATGGAAGGAGGGAACGAGGAGGAACAAGAAGCAAGGACCAGCCAAATAACACTTGAAAAGGATGAGAGCTCCACCGGCAGGGCACAAGGATTACAGCAGGCGGGCTTTTCAAAACTGTCAGACTCTGTCCCAATTCCTTATTGCCAGCTCCAAGATAAACCAGAACACTTGGGCTCAAGACATCACCAACTGCAACCCCAGCCAACAGAGCTTACTGCCAAGCAACTTCCCCATATTCTGCATGAATGACAGAAATCTGATCGACTGGGCTTAACAATTTCAAGTGATTCTGATGCGAGAGGATGCTCAATTTCTGATCCGAAATCCACCAAGGAAACCATGGACAGGTTGCACCATAGAGTTTTCTGCCTGCTGCTAAGCTCCATTGACTCTGCCATCTATGGCAACATCCCACATGGGTTAACCGTGTCTGAGGTATGGGAGAGATTGTCTAATATGTTTTATTGCACAAAAAGGAGTATGACCAGCTTGCTGCTGAGAGAGCTGTATGCATTCAAAATTAAGAAAGGGACTCCAATGAGTGAACACTTAATGAGATTAGGCAACATGAGGTCGGATCTGATAAGAAGGGGTGAAAACATCACAGAGCAATCTTTAGTAAGCATCATATAGAACTCTCTTGACCCAAGCTGTGATTACTTCCTGAGTCAATTAGATTACATGGGCGGAGACAACATTAGCCTTGAGTTTCTCACCAGAAGGCTCATATCTGAAGACAACATTAGAAGAGAAAGGGCCCTAACGCGTAGGGAAGGTAGACCACACAAAATTGTAAATTTTACAGAACAGTCAGGTCCGCCCCCAGTGTGTTATACATGTGGATCCAGAATAGATTGTGGGGACAAACGTAGCACTGTAAAGTCCACTGGAACCGTTTGTCAATAAATTTATTATAGCAGTCTTCTCAAGGTAACATAAAAGATCCGAAACCCTTTCGATACAGGATTTTTCAAAAGTTTTCTTCAGGGATCAATAGTGTTGTATCAGTGATAAGGTTTTAAAGCAGTATATCGCGTCCAAGACCTCCCTAGTAAATTCTTTTGGTGTCGACGGACATCTCAGAAGGGACTGCCCCATGTCCAACAAGGACAAGAGAATCAGCAACCAATCACACTCACACAATAGGGTACATCGTGATAGTACACCAGTGCCAAGGCATGGGTCACAGGACGGGCACCCATGTAGACATGGAAGTGACAGAGACAGGGATGACACGCGATGGAGGTCACCTAGCCCTGGGAGAGAACTCAGGACACAGGTAGAGCCAAGGAAACATAATCCAGATTCCATAAATGTGGTGAGACATAGCAATGAAACCAGGCACCACAATGCAGACTGTCCCACAGACAGCCATGGGCAATGCTGACTAATAGACTCTGGGGCCAGTACCCACACATCATGTCACAGAGAAATATTCAATTCATTCAAGAAAGATTCCTTCAGGATCAAGGTTGCCAACCAATAACACGCAAAAGTAGCCGGCAGAGGCAACGTGAACATCCCTGAAATTGGTGTGGTCAAAGGTGTCCTTTTTGTCCCTGGAATACCATACAATGTGCTTGCCACCAAATGGCTCACCGAAGACCCAGAACTGACGATAGTATTCAAGAATAGTGTGGCATCCATCAAAAGAAGGGGAAAGGAAATAGGAAGTGTGGAAACCATAGGGGGCCTGTCATACTTCCTGGCAAAGAAGGAGACCGAAGCCAGAGGCATGATCGGATTACTCGAGAAAAACAACGAAGTAGTAACACAAGAGAATAACCCAAGCAGCACTGAAGAGGCTGAGGGCACGAGCTCAGAAGGGGAGGAAGACAATCCCCATGAGTCAGCAGGAATTGAAGGCGCCACAGATACAAAACAGGTAGTGTCCCGCTTCTCCATGGGGAGACACACACACAATGAGTGTGCACATCTGCTACATCGAAAGCTAGGACACATAGGTTTTTCAATAGTCAAGAAAATGCTGGAATGCTCGGAAGGGCTAAATATCAAGAATTGTGAAAACTACCTGGAGTGCTCTGTATGCAAAAGTTCCAAATCAAGGGTTGAACCACGGCCAAAGACATCCACCAGAAGGTCAGCATCCATTTCAATTGGTCCACCTTGACTTAGTAGGACCACTTAAGAAGTCCCTGGGCCAAAAGAGGTTTTTCCTGACAATAGTGGATGACTTCAGCAGGTACGGCTTTGTATATACTCTCAAGAGCAAGGATGAAACCTTCACCAAATTCAAGGAATTCTATAAAAGGGTACAAACCCAACATAACATCAACATAAAGCAACTAAAGATGGACCGTGGCTCAGAATTCCTATCCAAGGAGTTTAAGGATTGGGTAGTCAAGAAGGGGATGTTGCATCTCAAGACTGCACCATTCTCCGCATTCCAAAATGGAGTTGCAGAACGAAGGAATGGAGTACTCCAAGCCATGATCAGGTGTGCAATTGAAGACGCAGACCTGAACTTCTCCTATTGGGGAGAAGCACTGTTGTACTCGAACTACACGCTGAATAGACTATGGTCCAGCATCATTGGAAAAACACCCTACGAAGCCATGTACAACTGGAAACCCAAGCTGACACACCTTCACATTTTTGGGGTATTTGCAGATGTGCACATACCAAAACAGTTGAGGTAAAAGGGAGAAAGGATGACAAGAAAATTAAGGTTCCTAGGGTATGAACCAAGTTCAAAGGCGTACCGATTTCTGGACCACAACCTCAGGATAGTGGTATCCAGGTCAGCCACTTTCCATGAGCACGCAAACTGAAGTAGGATACACGCAAACAAAATCCTGATGAGTGGGCACAAACAAGAGGAGGCCGAAGCGTCATCACTTGATCCAAGGCCCAGCGGGCAAGGAGAAATGTCGAATAACAAGGCTGAAGAACAACAGTCATGCCAGAACTCTATAGAGACTGAAAATGTCGAGTTGCCAAGTCCACCAGAAGGGACACCCAGGAGGTCAACCATGTCAACCAAGGGCCAGATCCCAAAGGGACTGGAGGATTACGTAATGGGTATAGATGCCTACACCGAGACGCCTATCAATTACAACAATTTAACCAAACTGCCACTACAGGAACAGGACAGATGGAAGAGGGCTATGGAAAAGGAAATGGAGAGCCTCATGGCCCTAAACGTGTACACACCTGCACAAGTTCCGGAGAAACAGAAGGCGATAGGACGAAATGGGTATTCAGAATCAAACAACTAGAAGATGGCCAGAATCTGTACAAGGCCAGGCTAGTAGCACAGGGTTTCTAGGAGACATACCCGGACGACTATGACGAAACATACTCCCCTACTGTTAAGGCAGAGAGCGTAAAGACAGCCCTAGTGATTGCATCAATCCTAGGGGAACAAGTATACCAATTTGATGTACAAACTGCTTACCTGCATGTGGAACTAGACAAGGAATTGTATGTCAAAGCACCACCTGGGATCGGATGTAAGAGTGGAGAAACCTGGTTGGTCAACAAGAGTTTGTATGGGCTAAAACAGTCCGGTAAAAGATGGTATGAATGTCTGTCTGAGGCACTAGTGAGATTGGGCTATCCATCATCATCCACGAAGATAACACAGCAGCGATAAACATATTGAAGGCCAAGGCAATAGGAAAAAGGTCCAGGCATATAGACATCAAATACATACACGTGGCAAAACTTTCAAAAAGGGGCTTCATAGATTTAGTTCATTGTGACACCAAGGACCAGGTTGCTGACATACTGACCAAACCACTCCCATTACCACAACACAATCATTTGTTCAAGAAATTATGTCTTAGCGTGTGAATGAATGTTTGTTGTCATGTGCGATCGAAGTGTCTGATATTAGAAGGAGTTTTGTCAGATATAATATCACACACTCATGATCCCCATATACCACAATGCAATGCTCTAATGTATCATGACACTGTTGCCCTATAACCCATGACCCAGTGACATCACCAACCCTATTAAAGGACCCTAACCTTCCCCACTCCTCACTTCCCTTGCTGACCCTAGATCACCACTGACCGTCATGTGGGCAGTGGAAATAAAGACTATTAAAAGGTAATAGCTGTCTCTGGAGTTATTTGACTGATTCATCAGCATCTCTCTAACAGACCCCACATTCAAAGCAGAACAATATGAAGTTGCTGTTCCCAACATTTGAGAAATAGCTGGTACTTGAATTCTTCAGATACCAAACCTATTCTGACATGATCCCCAATGTCCATCCTGAGAGGAGTACTGAGAGGCTGCAGAGAGCTGCTGTTTAAATCATCCCTCAATCCCCAGGGAGGCCCCCAGTGTAGTATAGCTCTGTGTCAAAACCAACTGAGACAAATCAGCTAGCAGTTGAGCTCAAGGAAGCCTGCAGATCACTTTTCTCATCCATCTCTTATTTTCCCCACCCCCAATGTTGCCCCAGGTTGCCCAGGAATCTTTTTGTGGCCTCATCAGGGGGAACCAAAGGAGGAACCCATGGGTGCATGAGTGCATGGCAAGTGAGAAGCAACAGAAGGTGAGATTGGCAAGAACTAATTTATCATAAGAACATAAGAACAGCCTTGCTGGAACAGGCCACAGCCCATCCAGTCCAGCATTCTGTCTCACACAGTGGCTCACCATTTCCTTCAGGGTATTCCCAAGCAGATGCCTGCTTAGGATTCCCTGGAAATGATATTGAGAGATATCCTGCCTATCTCTCCAACCCGCAGGTTGTCCTTAAGTATCCATAATTATAGCCATTGATACTCTTGTCCTCCATGAACTTGTCTAATCCTTTCTTAAAGCTGTGAAGACTGACAGCTGTCACCACTTCTTCTGGCAGGGAGTTCCATAGACCAGTAATCCTCTGGGTGAAAAAGTACTTTCTCTTATTTGTTTGAGAACTAGTACCCAAAAGTTTCATGGAGTGTCCCCTAGTTCTAGTGTTATGCGATAGGGAAAACAGTTTTTCCTTATCTACTTTGTCCACACCGTGCATGATTTTATAAACTTCAATCAGGTCACCTCTTAGACGTCGTCGTTCAAGAGTGAAGAGGCCCAACCGTTGCAGCCTCAGATGGTAAGGAAGGTGTTCCAGTCAAAAGCTCTGATTGCTAGGTTGTTGTTGATTCACTTCAAGTTTTGAAATGAATCTTGGAGAATCCTTCTATTGGAGCTGTACACTGCTAAAGAAGGAAAAGAAATATTTAATGTATAGGAGGCCCCATATACATACAGCTTAATTGGTTATCCAGTGACAGTTGTCAAGAGAACTGGACTATCACTGAGGCCAATGTTATAACAGTATCTTGGTTTTTAAAGAATTCTTACACTTCTGCAAGCGCGGCGCCAAAATGGCCGCCGCACCCTTTGCGGGGCCCCCCCATCGGACGAAGGCATCCGGGTAGTTAGGGGGCGTGGCCAGCTCCCTTATAAAAGGGGTGGCCACGAGGCAGCCGTGCTGCCATTTTGCGAAGCGACGGAGCGGAGAAGTTTTTCCCTCTTACCTCCGTCGCTTTTGCCCTTCACCGGGAAGCCTCTTGGCTGCTGATTTTCCTCCCTTTTTCGGCTTCCCATCGGCTGGCTGCAATGCCCTCAAAGAAGAAGGCGACTGCGAGCGTGGCTCGTTCTGCGCAGAGGCGCAATCCGGGTTGGAGGACCGCGGCTGCGCCTCCCCAGCAGCCTCCTTTGCCCGAGCCCACCAGGACAGGTGGGATGGGGTTAATTCCCCCTTGGCCGGAGGCTGGGAGTCCGTGTACGGGCTCAGTAGGGGCCGCGGCCCTTGGCCCGCAAGCAGTGGCCGCCGCTCCTGGCGTGGCCCACTTCGCTGGGCCTTCCTCCGTTGGGGCGCAGCTCCCTACGGGGGCTTCCAGCCTTGGGGGGTGGTGGGGTCCCCTTCCCTGGCAGGGTACTCCCCCGGCCCTACCGGGCCCGGGCTTGGGATCATGGCCCTATACAGGCCCCGGGGTCCAGGGACCTGGACCGGCGCCTGTAGTCAGTGGGCCGGCTGGCCCTTTGTCCCCCCTTGGTTTAGGGGGCTATGTTAGTGTGGAGGCCCTCCTGGCCCGCGTTGCGGCCCTTGAGGCATCCCTGGCCCGGGTTAGTCACCCTGGGGCCCCTTTTGGGATGCAGGTTGATGCATCGTCTGCTGGGCAGCGGCAGGCGGCGGGACGGGTCGAGCTGCCTGAGGCGTGTGGCCCGGCATCGGCCACTGCCTCGCAGCTCCCCAATCAACAGGCCGGTGCTGGTCAAGCCCCGTCGACGAGCTCTATAGCGGTTGAGAGCTCCGACGCCCCCAGTAGGCCGGAACCCCCGGTGGGGGCAGCCCATGGGGGTGCAGCATGTGAGTATGCGGTCCAAACTAGTGCACCTACACAAATGGCCACGTTGGGGGGGGGGCTTTTCAATGGCCTTGGCCTCGCACGGGTGGTGCGGCGGGCCAGTCGCCGACGCCCCACCCGGTGACTTCAACTATCACCCAGGGCCCCGTGGTGGGGGTTGCTTCTTACTCAGTCGGGAATGTTTTGGGGGTGACCGGGTTAGTCCAGGCTCCTTTCTAGATGCCCGCAGTTTCCACCGTTCCTGTGTCGGCTTTGCCGACAGCAGGGTATTCCTTGCCCCTGGGGGACCATTTGGCCCAGACCACCAAAGAGAAGATCTGGCGGGGGGAGTATATGGACATCTTCTCCCTCCTTAACAGAGAGCCCACCAAGGAGGAGAGGGAAGGCCAAGATGAGAAGGATAAGGAGCAGGCGCGTCGTCGCAAGCCACCACGTACGTGGGCCAACTGGTTGCCGGCCTACCTCATATACATCGCGGTCTACCTCAGGGCCCGGCCGGATTTGGCAATTCCAATGGTCCAGTATTTGGACAACATTTACCGGGCGATGGTTGACTTCCCGGGCCCGTCGTGGTTGGCTTATGACGAGGAATTCCGTATGCGGATTCCCCTGCACCCCGAGATGAGGTGGGATGAGCCCTGCCAGAGGCTATGGCTTCTGTACATGACTCCCACGCGCCCTGCGCCCGGGGAAAGATACCATTGTGGACATGCGGTCCAGCGAGCGGCCCCAGCACAGGCACCCCGCCAGGTGGCGGGGCAGGGGTTCCAGCCCGCCTGCTGTGCTGGACTTTCTCGTCCAATGGTTCAAGCAACAGGAAGAATTGAAAGTACAGGCATGAGTGTCCCTCCTGTGCTGGCCCCCATGCGGCCTCCGCCTGTCCCAGGCCTGGAGGGATGCGGGGCAGAGGGAGGGGCGGACAAGTGGCTGGCAAAACTGCCGCAGAGGGAGCTGGTTCACCGAAAGGCCCCCTCCCCAATTAATGTGGACATGTTGGAGCGTTGGCTCGCATTGTACCCGAGGGAGGAGGATGCGGTTTACCTCCTTCAGGGTTTTAGACAGGGGTTCCGTATTCCTTTCGTGGGTGATAGGTCCCCCCAGGATGCCCCCAACCTTTTGTCCCTTAGGGGGAGGGAGGAGGTGGCTGCTGCCAGCATTACGAAGGAGGTCGATGCGGGCAGGGTTGCTGGCCCTTTCTCTACACCCCCGTTCCCCAACCTTAAGGTATCACCCTTGGGCTTAGTGCCCAAAAAGTCACCGGGTGAGTTTCGTCTGATTCATCACTTGTCCTACCCAGCCGGCCGATCGGTCAATGATGCTATCCCTGATGACCTTTGCTCAGTCAGGTATACATCTTTTGACCAAGCGCTGCGCATGGTGCGCTCATGTGGCCAGGGTGCGCTGTTGGCTAAGTGTGACATTAAGTCGGCATTTCGCCTCCTGCCTGTGCACCCGGGCGACTTTGAGTTGCTGGGTTTCAAGTTCCGGGGTGAATATTACTTTGATAAGGCCATGCCTTTTGGCTGTTCCATATCATGCTCGGCCTTCGAGCGTTTCAGCACATTCCTACAGTGGGCTTTCGTCCGCAGGTCAGGGTCCTGGTCTGTAGCCCATTCCCTGGATGATTTTATTCGGGGCTGAACGGGGCTGGGACACGTGCACACGTCTCCTCAACACATTTCAGATGCTAATGGAGGAACTTGGTGTCCCTTTAGCGCCCGAAAAGACCGAGGGCCCATCTACACAGCTAGTATTCCTGGGGGTGGAGATTGACACGGTAGCGCAGGCTTCTAGGTTACCGGGGGATAAGGTGTCAAGGATAGTGGCCCTTATCTCGGACTTGCTTGCTAAACGCAAGGCATCACTGCGGGAACTGCAGGTGCTACATGGTCACCTCAATTTCGCTTGCAGGGTCGTTGCACCGGGCAGGGCATTTGCTCGGCGCTTGTGCTACGCCATGACAGGCTTATCTAGGCCCCACCATAGGGTTAGACTCACCCGGGGTATCAGGGCAGATATGCTTATCTGGCTCCAGTTCCTGAGGGAGTTCAATGGAGTATCATTTTGGAGGTCTGAGCTCCTGGCTTCCCCTCGTTTTCAGATACAGTCCGATGCCTCGGGATCCCTGGGTTATGGGATGTACTTCAATGGGAAGTGGGCCTATGGTGGGTGGCCACCAGCCTGGGCAGGCACGGGTCGCCTGCGTGATCTCACGTATCTGGAATTCTTCCCTATCCTGGGGGCTTTGATGCTATGGGGCGAGGAGTGGGCCAACTCGGTCGTCCATTTCTGGTGTGACAATGCGGCTGTTGTCCACATTGTCAACTCACAGACTTCCAAATCACCCAGGGTAATGGACCTAATGCGCCAGTTTGTGTTGCGCAGCCTGCGCCTCAATGTCCTCTTCAGGGCCAGGCATGTCCTGGGTGTCAATAATGATATCGCTGACGCTTTGTCCCGCCTGCAGATCTCCCGGTTCCGTGCCTTGGCCCCGGATGCGGAGGAATTTCCCTCGCCACTCCCGGACGAGATATGGACCATTGGCAAGGAGAGGTGAACCGGGCGATTGGCTTGTCACTAGCGCCACGCACGCGTAAGGCGTATCACCACGCATTCAATTCTTTCAGAGCTTTCTGTACCCAATTCCGGCTGCCAGAAACCTTGCCGATCCCAGTGGCCCATATACTTCGGTTCAAGGTTTACCTGCATGCCCAGGGCCTTGCACCTCGCACCATAGCATCTAGGCTGTCAGCGTTGGCTTTTATGGCCAAAGTAGGCGGTCATGTGGATAGTACCGCTGACTTCCGTGAGACATGTTTTGGAGGGGTGGGTGCGGGAGCGTGGGCGTGGCCCGGACGACCGCCACCCGATTTCCCCAGGGGTTCTTACCCAACTGGCCCGGGGCTGGCATGGCCTCTGTTTTGATAGGTATGAGGCAGCCCTATTTCATGCGGCTACAACGGTGGCCTTTTTTGGAGCGCTCCGCATCAGCGAGCTTGTGATGCTGTCTAAGGCGGATGCAAGTCGTAGGGCACTGGAACTCGAGGATGTCTCTGTTGCCAAAGACTGGGCTCAGTTGAGGATATGCTCCTCTAAGACAGATCAGCATGGCGTAGGCAGTGGAGTAAGACTGCTACGGTGTTCTTTGGCAGACATCTGTCCGGTTGGTGCCCTACAGGAGTTTCTTGCACTGCGTGGCACGCACCATGGCCCGTTTTTCTGTCACCAAGATGGGTCTCCCCTTACTAAATTTCAATTTTGGAAGGTGACCGGCAAAGCGCTGGCCAGTGTTGGCCTTCCAGGGGCCCGTTACGGCACCCATTCATTCAGAATAGGGACGGCTTCCACTGCAGCTGCTTTTGGGTACTCCGGGGCTGACATACGCAGCATGGGAAGGTGGGGTTCGCAATGTTTTCAATTTTATGTTCGCCCTCTTCCACCGTGAGTACCAGTTTAGTCACCGCACCTTTCTCTCCCTCGTTTTTTCCCTTTACAGACCCTGGGTGTCGTATTACACCGGTGACAGTATGGCTGGTGGGCTATAGCTACGTGAACAGGGCAGCGCGTTACGCTGCGGCGACAGAGTGGGGACCCCGACTGGGACTGGGTGCATATGCAAGTCTCACATGGTATGGTAAGCCCGGGATGTTATGGCGGGAGCTGTTGCCATTCCTTTTTTCAGGCCGGAATGCTGACCCACCTGACATTCTGATCATACACCTTGGGGGCAATGATTTGGGCCAGGTCACCGGCTTATCGCTGAAGCATGCGATTTGCGGCGACCTTGCCTACCTGCATTACGTGTGGCCCGCCACAACCCTCGTTTGGTCGGACATGGTCCCGCGGCACACGTACAGGGGAGGTTTCGATCTCTTGGCCCTTGACCGTGCTAGACGCATGGTTAACAGGGCTGTTGCCCGGTTCCTTGTCGACAAGGGTTGGGGGTGGGTCAGTCGTCACCCCGCCATTAGTCTGCAAAATTATGACCTTTATGCAGGGGATGGGGCCCATCTGTCGCGAGGAGGTATGGACCTCCTGTTGGGAGATTGGCGAGCAGGCCTGTTGACCGAGCTGACGGTCTGGGGGGGGCGTCGAGCCTTCTTTGAAGCCCCTCCATGTGGCGGGTAGCACTGGTAAGGTAAACATTTATGACCCACAGATATCCGGCAGGTTCACAATTGACTGGACAACACTAGACAGGCATAAGTTGGTTAAACGTTGTCCGGTCAACGACGAACTAGGCGACAGGGTGATGGCTAAAGCTAGACAGCATGCATCACCCCGTGATTTTACGGATACGCGTCAGAGGGTGGGGTCATTAGTTAGATATTGACTACGGTCAACAATTTGTTTGTTGTCAACAAACAAATTGATACAAATAGATACATTGTAACAATTGCCGTTGGCAATTTTGGGTGGTACCTTACCAGTGTTACTTCGGCCTGCTTGCCTTAAGAATTATGATTGGTCGATTACCAATAGAAATTTATAATTCGGACTAGGGCATGAATCAATAAATGTGGCCCAATGCCGTTATCCACTTTCATCAGTGTCTGAGTCCTTTATTGGGGGGTGCGCCTGCAAATTTCCATTCTCTTATTTTCTTCCCTTCTCTCCTCTGCCATCTTGCTTGCTCTGTTTGAAATTCACTGCCATTCTCTCCTTTCTCCCCATCCATCTGCCAATTTCTTGCTCACTCCTTCTCCCTATCTTTTCCTTCTCCCTGTCTGTCTTATGTTCTCTTGGTTGTTTCTTCTCTCCTATGCTGTTACCTTAATCCTCTTTAGTTTTCACTGTGGTCACAATTTCTGACATTATGTAAGGAATCTTACATAATGTTTTGTATTCCTGATTTTTAATCTATCTTTTGACATATAATAAAGCTTTTTTTTTTTTTTACAAAAGAACTTTTGGATTTTTATTTGAAGCCTAGGCTGGTGGGAATATTCTAGTTCCTTTTGAACATTTTTGGTAATCACTTCCTAATTCTGAAAGTCCTACCTGATCTAGTTGGTTTTGCAAGTAGAAACAACCAAGGATTGAAACCTATCATAGACTGACCTTGCCTGGAGCAGAACCTTACGTACTCTGAAGCAGCAAAGGCCTTATGCTGGCCTCCTAAATGAGTGGAGTTCTCTGTCAGGTGGAATAGGTCCTGTGATAATGAGTTCAGTTATCCTTACACATTATGTCACTCTCAACACTAGTAGGAGGAAATTGGGTAACAGTGTAGGGGCCATAAAAGTGAGAGGTTATAAAGTAAATAATCAGCTGAAATTCTGAGGCTTAACGTAGTAAATCACAAATAGAGTTACAGCCATTGGGGAATAGTTCAGTGAATTCCCCCATAGGTTCCCCTGATTTAATAGCCCCTTGTTGTGACTTACTATGCTAAGCAATAGCATTTCAGCAATATACAGTGGTATCTCACTTAAAGAGCATAATGTGTTCCACGGGCTTGCTCTTTAAGTGAAACACCATTGTTGGTGCACCAATGGGCAGGATTGGTTGTGCTTTCCCCTGATGGCTATCCCTTTGTCACCACCACCACTGGAGCTGGGTGAATGTCCCAGGACCAACCAGGGGGTTCCTCACAGAGGTTGGTCTGGCTGCACTGGCAGGAGGCCGGAAGGAGGGTGGAGATCGGGGCCAAGGGAGGTACCCGGAGGCACCCCGCCAAGGGCAGCAAGGCAGGTGGCAAGGAAGGCAGAGGAAGCAGATGAGCGTGTGGCTCTTCCCCCATGGGTAGGGGGAAGCCTTGCCCCTCCAGGCCCTTTGGCTCACCCTTGAGGAAGGGCCCTGATGGCTCCATTCTGCCTCAACTAGAGCACGGGCATCCAGGCTGGCATGGCTCCAGCACTGCACGTTAATGGTGGCTCGCCCCTGGAATATAATGGAGCCACCTGCCAGGCTGAACACTTGTGTGCACAATTTGTTATTGCAATTTGTCATTGCATACATTACAAACGGCTTCCATATTTCCCAAAATTCATTATGTGTTGTTATATCCTTCTTTACCTTCAACTCCGTTGTTAGTTTATCGTGCAGAGCTAATTGCCTAGCCTCCTTGTACCATCTCTCCTTAGTTATCACAAACTTGTTTTTTCCATTCATCTGCAATTAAGTGCCTTGTCACTTGTAACAAAGTTATCAACAGTTCTATCTTATTCTTGTCAATGCTAACTTCATCCACTTCCCCTAACAATGCTATTTTCACATTTAAATTTATTGTAACCCCCAAGATGTTTTGTAATTCCTTTTTTGTTTGTTTCCAAAATTTAGTGGCATAGTCACATCCCCACCACATATGCAAATATGTTTCCATTTCTTTACTGCACTTCCAACAACTATTTGGCATTCCCCCCCCCCCCCCCATTTGGTGTATGCGAACTGGTGTCATATACCATTTCCACAGGATTTTATGATTGTGTTCCTTTTCCCTAATAGATAGTAATTTCATTATTCTTTGGTTCCATTTATTTTTCCATGCGTTCTCTTTTATTTCAATTCCTAATTTATTCTTCCATATTTTCTTTAATGTTTGCTGCACATTTTTTATTTAATTCCTTATATAATTTACCAACAATAATTTTATTTAAAATTAGACCTCTCCATATGAAAAGGTAGAGGCTGTTGGTTCCCTTGCTCCCCCCCCCCCTTTGGAGCCCCTCTACCTTGCCTGAGCTGCTTCTGCTACTAACAACCCAGGACCTTTGCCTCAAAAGAAACTTCTTGAAAGTTTAAAAATGCAAACTCCCTTTCAGGAGGGGAGGGGGCCCTGAGAGCCCCCCTTCTAGTGTAACAGTCTACATTAAGGCACTTCCCAGGCAAGCTGAGCCAAAGAGGGCAGAACTGAACAAAAACAGAACTTCAAACCCCAGCAAGCACACACCACAAACATGTGGCAGTAATATATCTCCTCTCCTGATACTCCATCACCCATGATGCTGGACCGGCCATCCATCAAGAGCAAGAGCCAATTAGGGACACAGTATGGAAATTATGTTATACCAGCTCCTTGGGTGTTAATGGTCCAGGAATGTGCCACCTCCCTTGGAAAGTGTGGAGAAGGGCTGAGGCCTATCTTTACTCTCCCTTTTAATACCATGCCTGATCCTCATGTATGTAATGTTTCATAAACTTGTTCAGTCTGTTTGCCATTATGGCGGTGAATATCTTCGTATCTTGGTTAAGGAGCACCATTGGTATGTATGATTCTATTTTTTCCCTTGCCTGGTTTTTGGGAGCAGGACTGTTACTGAATGATTCCATGAATTTGGAATTTCTCCTCTTTCTAAGATATAATTAGAAAGCCTCTTCAGTTTCAGAATAAGTAAATCCTTGAATTATCTGTAAAACTCAGTTGAATAACCATCTTCACATTGTTCTTTTACAACTTTTAATTTTTTTATCACTTCCTCTATATATCCAAACTTTTCTCCTCCATAATCATCCTGTGTATTTCTTTTACTTAAGAACATAAGAACAGCCTTGCTGGAACAGGCCACAGCCCATCCACACCAGCATTCTGTCTCACACAGTGGCTCATCATTTGCTTCAGGGTATTCCCAAGCAGATGCCTTCACATGCTTAGGATTCCCTGGAAATGGCATTGAGAGATATCCTGCCTATCTCTCCAACCCAGAGGTTGTCCTTAGGTATCCATAATTATAGCCATTGATACCCTTGTCATCCATGAACTTGTCTAATCCTTTCTTAAAGCTGTTAAGACAGACAGCTGTCACCACTTCTTCTGGCAGGGAGTTCCATAGACCAGTGATCCTCTGGGTGAAAAAGTACTTTTTCTTATTTGTTTGAGAACTAGTACCCAAAAGTTTCATGGAGTGCCCCCAGTTCTAGTGTTATGCGATGTTTTTCCTTATCTACTTTGTACACACCATGCATGATTTTATAAACTTCAATCAGGTCACCTCTTAGACGCCATCACTCAAGAGTGGAGAGGCCCAACCGTTGCAGCCTCAGATGGTAAGGAAGGTGTTCCAGTCTCCTAATCATTCTGGTTGCCCTCCTCTGCACTTTTTCCAGCTCCATAATATCCTTCTGGATACTTCCTTTGTTAAATATTTATCCAAATATAATTTTAATTTTTCTGAGTCCAATTGTTTTGCCTCATAGATTCCTTTAAAGAACTCCTCAACAATATGTAGTTTATCTGTCAATTTATTACAATGTTTCCCACTTTTATCAGTTAGTATTTTCTATTTCCCTTTTACACTTGCTGCCTTTGCTAACCTTTCAGTGTTTTTTGTTACTAAACTCAAAATGTGCCCCTTCCTCCCACAACTGTGACATTCAGCAGCCATGAAGGGGCATTGGGTGCGGAGGTGTCTCCTCCCGCAACCCTGGCATGGCACAACAGTGCCCTTGGACTGGCCCAAACTTCTGCTATGCACTTTAGCAACATCATCCCCCTCTTCAGAGCTGACCGAGGATGCAGCCGGGCTGGATGAGCGTAATTGCTGGACAGCTGATCCCCTCTGGACTGGCGCTGTGGATGTAGCCTGTCGGAAATGGACCCCGGCGATGGCAACCTCAGCCGCCTGAGCCTCTTTCAGAACCCTGGCAAAAGTGAGAGTGTCTCTTTTCATAAGGTGACATTGTGTAGCCTCGTTCCAGAGGCCTACAAGGAGCCTGTTATGAAGAGCAATGTCAAGGTTTTCCCAGTGGCCACATACTCAGCTACCATTTCCCCGGCCTTCTAGTCCCTTCTGTAGAAGGCCACACGGGCCGAAAAAAATGATGTTTTAGACTTAAAGTAGTCCCAGAGGACGGTCAAAATGTCTATCAGAGGGGTATCCTTCAGCAGTCTTGGCAGAAGTAAGTCAGTGATCAGCTCAAGCGTTGTGAGCCCACAGTGAGCCAGAAACATAGCCTTCTGCAACCCCTCATCTGCAATCTTCTGTGAGATCACATAGTTGTCGAACTGGACCTTGCACATAGGCCATGAGTCTGGTGTGGTCATCTCAAATGGCCCAAATGGAACAGGAACAGCGGCAGCCATTGGATCCCACATTTGCTGAGTCCGGTGTTTAAAGAAGTATTCTGACCAGCAGGATTGGGTCAAACACATTGATGTATTATTTAGCTGATAATACCAGACTGGGGAACGTGTACAAGGTGGCCAGCTTATATACAGTGAGAATGGCAGTGACACAGGTTGATACATTTTGGCGGGCTTCCGGAGAAGCGGGAAAGTTTGTACTGGTGAATCAGCTATCTTGACAGACTTTTGAAAATGGCACCTTTGTAAAAGGTGCGATTCTGCCGTAGACATTATGGCGCTTTGTTGTTGTTGTTGTTGTTCAGTCACACAGTTGATTCCGACTCTTTGCGACCCCATGGACCATCACTCTCCAGGCACCCCTGTCCTCCACCATCCTCCTTAGTCCACACAGCCCCGTGCCCATTGTGTCTACAATACCATCTAGCCATCTCATCTTTGGCCGTCCCCTTCTTCTTTTGCCCTCCACCTTCCCCAGCATCAAGGCCTTCTCAAGTGAATCCTCTCTTCTCATTTGATGTCCAAAATACTTACGGCGCCATTGAGCGGTTATTCGAAATAAAGCTTGGACACAACAGTTAGTTAAAATTATTTGGTTCCACCAGGTGTTGACTTGTGCGGCTGCCCATCTTGTCTTTCCAAATTAATGGTCTAAAAATCACCAATATAAAAAATCACCCATCACCAGCAGCAACGTAAGTCAGGGATATTTTTAGATTCTTGTAGCATTGATTTATTGATTGATTTTGTATCCCACCCTATTAGTGTGGAACATTTCTCTGGGAATCTAACATCATTTAAAAACAATATAACAAGAACTCAAAGATAAACAATTATCATAAAAACAATAAAATGGTATACAAAACCAATTTAAAACAAGAATAGACAAAACAGGCAATATAAACCAAGCAACAAAATAGAAACCTAGATTATACCCAATTCCCATACCAAATTAAATTCAAGTTAAAAATATTGAGTTAACAATGTCAGGGGGAAAAGGGAAACAAAGGAATAAGTAAATTCATGATTATCAGATGAATATGCTTATAGGATTGTAAATTCTGCATTTTATCACAGCCTCTATGGCTACAACTCTCCTGTGAGGGTCAAAGCATTCAAATTCCTGTTATTATGTTTATTAGCAAACAATTCCTTCCAGTTTTGTTTGTTATCAGGAACGCATAGATTCAAAACCAATAAGTCTTGTTTGGTCAAGACTAAGCTTCCCAAAATGCTTCACAGTATAAGTGAGATAGCTTAAACTAAATATTGCAGGTCAACTTTAGGTCTGTCATGTTGTGGGAAGTGAGTGCAGGAGTTGTGGAAGATAGAAACTGATATTAGATTGAATTCTGTCACCACAATAATAAAAGGGATATAGTTATAAAATGTTAAATTCTCAGCGAGTCCTTTATACACCTCTGGTTAAAGTATCCAAAGCTGCTTCTGTTTTGGAGGCAGACCTATGATATATTGTGTAATATGACCAATCAGTGCATAGTTGCCAGTAGCGAGTAGCTTCTTCTTCTTATATTCATCAATGAGAACCATGATCTTATTGGAGTAGAAGACAATGGAAGGACATGAACAAACTGTTGATCTCAAGCTCACCTAGTACTTTGTGTTACCTGAATAGATGACCTGGGAAAAAATATTTTCAAAAAAAAAAAGACAAGCTGGTGGACATTTGCTTTGTAATTTTGCTCTGAGATGAGGTTGATTTTCCCCTCTTGCAAAACTAAAGTTCTGTAAGAAATTGTTGTTTGATGATAATTCAGCACACACCTGTGTTTCCTTACTGAAGGCCTCCCACATGAATGCTCCTTTGTTCTCTCCAGTGCTTTTGATCCAGCCACACTTCATTAAAAATGTTTTTATTATATACTCCATTTTAACTATTTCTAGAGGCAAAAATAATGAAACTGAGTCTGTACTATTTTGGGTACATGAGAAGGCAATGTTCTGTGGCAAAACAAAAATGCTGGAAAGGGTTAAAGGCAGCAGGAAATTTGGGTGGGGAGGCAATGTTAGATTTATTTATTTTATTTATTTATTTTTCATGCTTATATACCGCCCACTCAGGTACAACCCAACTCAGGGTGGTTTACATAGCGGAAAGTAAATACATAAAAGACACATGATAAAAAAAGTTAAAAGTTAAAAAAGTTTTAAAAAAATAACCCACCCCTAAAAGGTGCGCAAGAACCGAAGGGACCTTGGGGGAAGGCACACTTCTCTATACCAACCACCCAACGGTACCCCCATCCCCACCCGCACCCCAAACTTGGCCCGCCAGCCAGGTCTTTAGTTCCTTCCTAAAGGGCAACAACTCCGTCTGGAGACGCAGTTCCACAGGCAGGAGGTTCCAAAGGGCTGGTACAGACACGGAGAAGGCCCTCCTCCTTGTGCCAGAGAGGCGAGCCCCCCTGGCTGATGGCACAATTAGAGAGCCCCTCCGGTCCGCTCTGGTTGGACGGACAGATGTCCTTAGGGCGATGCGGTCTCTAAGATACCCTGGCCCACTACCATGTAGGGCTTTAAAGGCCAAAACCAGCAGCTTGAATTGCACCCGGAGACAAACTGGTAACCAGTGCAGCCCCCGAAGCAGTGGTGAGGCATGGGTATAACGTCCACACCCAATCACCACCCGGGCTGCGGCATTCTGGACCAGCTGCAGCCTCCGAATGGTCATCAAGGGCAGTCCCATGTAGAGCGCATTACAGTAGTCTAGTATGGAGGTCACCAGAGCGTGAGTGACCATGAGCAAAGAGTCCTGGTCCAGGAGTGGGCGCAACTGGCGAATCACTCGAAGTTGGGCGAAGGCCCTCCTGGCCACAGCCGCCACCTGTTCTTCTAGCAGCAGCTGCGAATCCAGGTGGACCCCCAAGTTGCGCACCGGGTTGGTCTGGGGCAAAACAGCCCCATCCAAAACCAAAGATGGTAGCTCCCGGGATAACACAGGACCCCCTATCCATAGCCACTCAGTCTTGCTAGGATTCAGCTGTAGCCCATTTGCCCCCATCCAGACCCCAACAGCCTCCAGACAGCTGGAAAGGACTTTGACTGCATCACTGGGGTTCCCACGGGCCGAGATGTACAACTGTGTGTCATCCGCGTACTGGTGGTACCGCACCCCGTGGGAACGGATGATCTCACCCAGCGGCTTCATGTAGATGTTAAATAGGAGAGGAGAGAGTACCGAGCCCTGAGACACCCCATATTTTAGGGGCCTAGAACTCGACCTCTCACTCTCCAACCACACCGACTGGGTACGGCCCCTCAGAAATGAGGAAAACCAGGACCACACCGTACCCTGGATCCCCAATCCTCGGAGCCGTTCCAGAAGGATACCGTGGTCAACAGTATCGAAGGCCGCTGAGAGGTCAAGAAGAGCAAGGACGGACGGATGACCGCCATCCCGCTCTCGCCATAGATCATCCATCAGCGCGACCAATGCAGTCTCAGTACCATATCCAGGCCTGAATCCTGACTGGAATGGGTCCAGATATTATATAATGGATCAACTTCTTAAAGGAAGCTGCAGTGTTCAAGACTTGAACAGGGCTGTTGAGGACAGAAAATTTTGCAGATTCATAAGGTCACAATATGTCAGAGGCAACTTAACTAGACAGCACATAACTAGAGCAATTACTGTCAAGTCTAAAGAAGGCCAGATATCAGTTGCCACTTTCATTTGCCCTGCCTGCTGGAATGCAAGTTTAGAAAAGGAAGGAAGGTGGTTTCTTGAATTTTGGGACAAGGAGAAATATATTGGCCAAAGGAAAAGCTGAGAACAATGAAGGGTTTTTAAAGCAATGTTTAGAGAGGGCTATGCCTATTCAAGATTTTAAGACAACTATTGGGAATTGGGTTTTTTCAAATCCAAGATTTCTGAATATTTGAGAGGGTGCCACATTGAGTTTTGAGAGGAGCTTTTTTTAACTTAAATAAATGTGAATTGAGAAACTTGAAAAACAAGCAGATTGTTTCTGTTTTCTGAAAGGATAGCACTGCAGTAAATGACACAACATATTGTGCCTAACTAACACAACCCTTGAAGCACAACACAGGTCTCTGTAACTCACGACCTTTGTAATGACATGTTTTAATCAGTCCTTTTGAAAGATGGTCCACAACTGATTCAAATCACTTCTGTGCTTTGTAGTCTGTTTCGTAAAGTGTGTATGAGATGGCAAGATAATTGTCAAGGGTTATTCCACCAAACCAGAATATCTGTGGATACAAAGCAGAAGATCTATTCTTTGTGCCAACATTCATTGATATGGTTAGACAAATCTGTCAGTTTTGGTTTCTATCAGTTTTATGTTTCTTCAGTATTGTGTTTATTTTGCCCTTTTCCTGGATCACTTTAAAATGTTTTATGGAGCATGAGAATATTTGTATTATTATTATCATTTCCATTTTATGTATGTGCATTTTTGTGTACTTCCCTTTTTATTTGCATTTTTAAATTCCTGCATTGGTACAATATCTCTGAGAATATTCAAGAACAAGTGTTTCTGTGTACAAACTAGGTAGCTTTACATTAAAATATGTCTCAATGAATCCCCCTCCCCCATCTACTGGCATAATTCAGACCATTAGTTTTCCTGATCACACTTTATTTGAGACATAAGTAAGTGATGTGTATGCCATTCTTGGCAAACTAGCATTTCACACCATTCATTTGTTGTCTAAGCAGTGATGTAGGGAATTGATTTTTGAAAAGTACAAAGAACATCCAAGCCTTCTCTTATCTGCCACTTCCTCCTGTTTTACCATTTGATCACATCATACAATCTGTTGTTACCTTGGATTTGCTTTTATCCTTTCTTGGTGTTCCAGCCTGCAGTTCTATTCAATACGTCCACTATCATCTTTAGTGCTGCAAGTTGCAACCAAGGACACTTCTGCTTTTTTGTTCTGTTTCCTGCTTATATTGGTTGTTATAGTAGTGAATCAGTGCAGGAAATAGTTTCACAGAGGGAAGCAAACAAAGAATAGAAACTTAACATAACAGTCATTCATGTGCAGCATGTGTGTAGTACATAATAGTAGCAGTCACTTGTGATAGTTAATTAAAGGGGAAGGAATATTCTTATATAAAATATTGTTTTTTTCAATCTTCTAATAGCTTTGGACAACTTTAAGTCTGGTTTGCAACCAGCACAGCATAACCTAAATAGGACTAAACAACTTTCCAATGATTGAATTCAAGCATTCTATCTCGTAGTTCTATAGAACAAGTTGGAGATATGTCTGCAGTCCTGTACCATCCGTAATTGGCCTCCCCTTGTTGACTTGGAAGGTTTGCAAATTAGATGTAGCCATATTCAGCTGAATGTGGTTACACAACTTCATAGGTTCCATTAGAAAACCTAATAAAAGCAAATAAAAACAGAGGTCCTTGCTTTTGTAGAGCTGTATAGCCATGCTCCTTTGAATATGGGTTATAACTCCTTTGGACACCTTCCCTATCAAAATGAGCAGTGTGAAAATGGAGAAAGTGAGACTTAATAGGACGTGTCCTACTTGACTTTTAGTGTTAAGCATAAGTCCCCATTGCACACACTGATTAGCATGGAGTAGATAAATGAAATACAGGTATCTAATTAAGTGAGCACTTCAGCTTTTGCATATAACTGGGGGGGGGGGGGGGCGTGGGGACCAGCCAATATTTTTTTCAGTTTATTTTTAAAATAATAAATTTATTGAGTTTTAAAAATCACAGCATACATGAAAAAAATAAACAGAAAATAATACTAAAGACACATTAAACAATACAAAAGCTTCAATACATCATCTCTCTTATTTCTTATAATTTATATCTGAAAAACTTTCTCAAAATTAACTCTAAATAATTACTACTCTTATTCAAATTTTGAATGTATTCCCAGATGTATTTCCATTTCACTCAAATATTCATTTTAAACGCCATTGTACTATAATACAATGTCCTTAAATCCACCAATTGTCTCTTGTACCTCTACTTATTACCCCAAAAAACTCATTACATCAGGTACTGGCTTGTCTCCTTTATTATTTTCCAATGTATATTTCAAAAATGGCTTACAAATATTACAGAATTTATTCTGTTTTACTATACCCTTTTTAAAATTTAACTCGCACATGAGTTTTTCATTCAGAGTCATTTCCCAAATTTCTTTGTACCAATTACTCAATTCTAAATTTAAACTGTTTTCTCAATTTTTTGCAATCTGTTGCCTTGCTAATGTCAAAAAAAGAAGAAGATAATAATTCTTGTTTATTTTCATCTAATTTTAACTCCTCAAGATTTGTGAGCAAGGCAATTTTCACATTTAATTTCAAAGTAGGAATCATAATTTTACCAATTTCTTGTTCTATTTTCTGCCAAAAGTTATACACAGCCCCATAACTCCACCACATATGTTCATACGTTCCCAACTTCTGATGACACCTCCAACAATTTTCAGATTTACTATTGTCCATTTGGTATAATCGAACTCCATAACATTTTATAATTATGTTGTTTAACTTTTGTAGACAGGATTCGCATAATTCTTTTTTTCATTTACCTTTCCAATTTTCTTCTGAAATCACTATTTTTAAATCAGTCTCCCATATTTTCTTAGCACAAGAAATCTAACACTCCCAATAGTGTGAAAAATAAAATCAGGAATGTGTCTTTAATAGAAGGAATTATTCACATACTCGTCCTATGATGAGGTATCTCAGGCAAAGGTTAAGGTGTGTAAACTCAACACGATAATAACAGAAGTATCTCCTACGACGCGATTCATTACATCACACCTATAAACCCAAAAAATACTACTATACAGTGATCCTCAATCATACAAAACGTGCTGGGAACACGCAATATAATACATAATACCCGTGGTGCCAAGCAATAAATCATCCCATGTTAAGTCCAGACGTGGGCGTAAGTTGGTATAACAACAAGGTGTCTATCAAATATAGCCTATATCATAGTCTGTGGTCAAGTAGCTATGTACATAGAGTCACTTGCTGGGCTTCTGGAACTGGCACGGGGGGCCGGGCTGCACTACTCCAATGATGGGTTCCCAGGCGGCGAGCATCAAAAGGCAATAGTAGACAAAAATCCGATGCCCTTCCGGTAGTCAGACATTTCGAATATCTTCCTCAAGTGTCTACAATAATATAAACATAAATGGTATACAGTCCACAATCCTGTACCTAATATAACATTCCAAATATGCATGTAAAATCTGACGATCTAACAATTGCATCTATGTCAACCTTTAACTCTGATGTGAAACGATTACGTACCTAAAGAAAAGTAACCCGCACGTATCGCACCTCTGCTGGCGTTTCTCTCCATGTGTGCACGCGTTAATTGCTCACTAGGAAAAGCTCTACATATACACAAATGGAAAATGAGGGACATGTGTTTTAAATTAATCGGAGAACCTGGAAAATTTCTGCTAAGGAGCTATCCATTATTCTTAAAGCGATATATACTCTGCTGGGTGACATAGGTATGCGTCTGTCTTTATAAAAATGCCGAAAGGTCCCATTCCGTATTGAGCCCATTCGGGGCCAGGGTATTAAAGCGCTGGATGTAGTACGCTTCTCTTTGTAGGAGAAAGCGGTCTACATCGGTAACTTGATATTTACTAGGTATAAATGTTTCCAATACCACCACCTTAATATCTTTAATTGTGTGTTTCTCTTCAAGAAAATGGTTTACGAGAGGGGCATTGGCGACCTTATTCCTTATGCGAGAGAGGTGCTCGCCCAGGCGTACCTTAAGAGGTCGCCTGGACTGTCCCACATAAGCCAACTGACATTTACAGATTAGCATATAGATGGTTTCTTTTGAATGGCAATTCGTGAATCCTGTTAGGTCGAGAGTGAAGTTGCTACTGGGCACATTGACTTTTTTGGTGGTCCACATGTGGGCGCAATATTTACAATGGCCACAGGGGTAAGGTCCGGTAACGATGGGGTGATGTGCCTTCTTGGGGGTGACAATATCTGTTCGTGAGAGGAGGTTGGCAATGGTCTGTGTTCTCCTGAAGCCTATGGTAGGTTTATGATGGCATCCAGGCACGGAATCCAGTATATGCCAATGTTTCAGTATAATCTGTTTGATCCGTTGGGCCATGGGGGTATAATCTAACGACCAAAATAATCCCGGTTGTGCATGTTGTTCGTTAGCGTTGTAGTTGAGTAGTGAGCTCCTAGCCCGCAAGTCAGCCCTGTCTCTAGCGGATTTAATCACATTATTTGGGTACCCTCTTTTATTGAGGATAGTTGCTATTTTGTCGGCCGCTGCTGCATAGTCACGGGTACGGGACGAGTTCCTTTTAGCCCTTACTAATAAACTATATGGTATATTGGCCTTGAGATGGTGCGGGTGAAAAGAAGTGTACTGCAAATAGGCAAACCGGTCAGTTGGTTTATGATAAAGCTTGGTTTTTAAATGGTTATTCTCAATAAAAATAGTTAAATCTAAGAATGGTATGGTTAATGCGTCTGTGGTATGTGTAAATTTAAGCTGATGGTGTTGTGTATTGATCCAAGCACAAAAATTATCTATAACTGTACGATCTCTGAAAATAAAAAACAAATCATCTATGTACCTTTTATAACATAAAATATTTGAAAAAAATGGATTGACCCGGGGGTCCAGAATGAAAGTCCTGTCAAAATTGCACATGAATATGTTGGCCACAGAGGGCGCGAAATTTGAACCCATTGAAACTCCCTGTGTTTGCAGAAAAAAAGAATGTTCAAATCTAAAAAAGTTATTCTCAAAGTATATGTCCAGGAGATCCAGCAAGAACTCTGATGGTGGATGATTATCGATACGAGTATCCAAAAGATGGGAGATGAGCGTACGAGCTTCTCCAAGCGGAATATTAGTGTAAAGGGAGGTTACATCTAATGTTAAGAGTACTGCGTCTGATGGTACTGGAAAATTTTCCAACATCTGGATGAAATGTCGTAGGAGATACTTCTGTTATTATCGTGTTGAGTTTACACACCTTAACCTTTGCCTGAGATACCTCATCATAGGACGAGTATGTGAATAATTCCTTCTATTAAAGACACATTCCTGATTTTATTTTTCACACTATTGGGAGTGTTAGATTTCTTGTGCTTGTTGATACACCCCAGCCGCCTCACCTCATTGTTCCATATTTTCTTAAGCATGCTTTGTGACTCTTCTGTTCCATTTAATATTTAATGTACTCACTAATCCTTTTATCTTATATATCAGCCATTTTAAAGTGTGATCCAGCTTTCATTCTGCTCAAGTTTCCAGATCTCTATTGCTCAATTCTTTGTAACCTTAAATTAAGATTATAGTGAACAGGTTGAAAGCGTAAAATATCTAGCTGGTAAACTCTTATTGGATAATCTTAGCAGAGTGATGCAGCTAGCATGTAACACAGAATTAAGGCAGAATATTTTTAAATGCAAGCACTACTTAATTCCCTTTCTTTCTTTGTTCCTTTTCTACAAATGTTCAGGGATAACTTTAGCATAATAAAAAAGTATGTTTTCTTACAAGTACAAATGTAAAATTCCCAGGAATTTTGAATGGATTGGAAAACCCAGGAATATGGGGGGGGGAGGGAGGGGGAATTGGGGGAAATTGGGAAAATATTATTTCTTTATAATTTCTGCAAATTATATTCAGATTCTTTATTTTATATGTGTATAAACAGTACAAGAAATGCATATATGGTAAAGATTAATATGTAATCAAATGAGTTTTTCATATATAAGAAACTAAAAAAAATACCTTAAGCAGTCATGAAATGTGTAGGGAACATCATTCACAGAAAATTTCTGCAAGTAAAAATATTTGGTTGTGCAGCACAATTTGCTACTTCATGACATAAAGACAATGGAAGATCTTCAGTCAGATGATAAACATTCATGAGCGTTCAAAAGGAGAAAAGTAAAGGGTCTTGGAAGAATACTGCAAAAACACTGAAACTGCCATCTGTTACCAGATGGGGAGGAATAATGAAAATGCTGAAAAGTCTCTTGGATGGAAAGGAAGCAATACAAGCAATTTTTATTCAAGATGGTTTACCACTCAAATAGTATTGTTTTGGACAATGATGCATTCTGGGCTTGTGTAGAATCTACAGCTGCTCTTCTGAAATCCATAAGTACTGCTATAGCAAGAATAGAATCTGATAACACACATTTGTTTCAGGTACCTAAAATATTTTCTAAAATAACAAGGAAAATAACAGGACTTGAAGGACTGTTAGTAAAAACACCCAGACTAAAGAATGAGGAGCAGAGAACAGAAAGAACTTCTGTTGTGGATATATTAATTTCACTGTAAATCTAGTTGATCCATGTTTCCAAGGAAAACATTTATCAGATGATGATGTCTCCAGTGCAATGGAATTCATTACAAATAATTCAGAAGAAATGGGACATGATCGGGGCAAAGTCATTGCAAACATAGCAGAATACAAGGCAAATATGGGGTTTTGGAGCAAGCAGTTTTTGTGGGAAAGTGTAGAGCACACTTCACCACTTGCACGGTGAATGGGGCTCTGCAAATGAAAGCGCGGCGCCAAAATGGCCACCGTGCTCTTTGCAGGGCCCCCCCCCACCCGGACTCAGACATCCGGGTGAGTTAGGAGGCATGGCCACCCCTCTATAAAAGGGGTGGCCACAAGGCAGCTGAGCTGCCATTTTAAAAATTGCGACGGAGAGGAGAAGTTTTCTCCGTCGCTGTTCCTTTTATTCTTCGGCACTTTAGCCCTTGGCTTTCCCGGCTGGGAAGGAAGGAGTTGCACAGAGCCTTCGGCTTGCTGGCTGCTCTGTGTTTTTTGGCATAGGTTGATCCCTGGACAGGGATCCTGCTATTTCTATGGATATGCCTCCCAAACGGAAGGCCCCGGTGAAGAAACCGCAGCTAACGGGGAGGGCTTTTGCCGGCCCTGTGCAGCGTGGGGGGCAGCCCTCAGGTCGGAGGACCAGGGCTGCGCTCACGTGGCAGGGCACTACCCTCACCAATACCGGTGGGGTGATGCAGGCTGGTACTGGCCCTCGGCTGGCCAGCCTCCGACCGGCCCTTCCGGGGCTTCGGCCCTCAGCCCGCAGTTGCTGGCCACGGGTCAGGTCAGCGGGGGGGGGGGTTGTCTGGTGCTGGTGCACAGCACGTTCCCCCTCCAGCCCCTCATGGGCCGGAGTATTGGACATGGCCCTATTTGGGCCCAGGCTCTCATTTTGGGGTTCCTGGTCAAATGCCTGGCGGGCCGTCCGGCCCACTTTATACTGGGGGATCTGTGGCAGTGGATGCATTGCTCACGTGTTTAGCTGTGCTTGAGGCATCCTTGGGGATTGCACACAACCCCATGACAGGGGGCCCTTCTCTCTCTGCCGGGGGCCCTTCGTGTCCACCGGCTACCTCGACGGCCGCCACACTGCAACAAGTGGCCAGCCGGGTTGAGATGCTTGAGATGCTCCGGCCTGCGCCTGCCGGTGTCTCGCAGCTCCCTGTCCGTCCAGAGCTACAGCAGGAGAGTGGTCTGGTGTGGCCCCAGAGCTCGATTCCGGTCGCGAGCTCCGACGCCCGCTGTGGGCCGGAACCCCCAGTGGGGGCGGCTCACGGGAGTGCACCTAGTGAGTATCAGGTTCAAGTTAATGCACCCACATCACAGTCCACTTCCAGTGGTGGGGTTCAGTGGCCGTGGCCTTGTCAAGTCGAGGCGAGTGGGCATCAGTTACCAGCCTATCCCAGTGCCCCTTGGTTCCATACTGCCACGACGTTGGGGGTGGGGGTTTCCACCCCCGGGGCAGTGCCGGGCATCGCAGGGGCTGTTTCGGTTCCGCTGCGTATGCCCCGGGTACCTAATGTGCCGGTGATGGCCTTGCCGATGGCTGGTTATTCATTGCCCCTTGGTGATCATTTGTCCCAGGTCTCGAGGGAAAAGGTTTGGCGGGGGGAGTACAGTTGATGTGAGCGGGCATCAGTTACCATCTTATCCCAGTATCCCGTGGTGCTAAATGGTCCCTCGTTAAGGGCAGGGGTGTCCGCCCCCGGGGCAGTGCCGAGCATCGCAGGGGCTGTCCGGGTCCTGCTGCGTATGCCCTTGATACAGAACGTGCCGTCGATGGCTTTGCCGATGGCTGGTTATTCCTGCCCCCTGGGTGATCATTTGCCGCAGGTCATGGGGGTAAGGAGGGGGATATGCAGATATTCTCCATATTGAACTGTGAGCCCACTGAGGAGGAGAGAGAGGGACAGGACGACAGAGACAAAGAGCTGTCCCATCGTCGTAAGCCACCCAGCGCATGGAGCCAACTGGTGGTCGGCATACCTTATATATATGGTGGTATGCCGCAGGGCCCGGCCGGGTTGGGCCATCCCGATGGTTCCATCTATTGCTAATATTACAGGGCGATGGTTGATTTGATGGGCCCACCGCAGTTGGCTTACGACGAGGAATGTGGATGAGGGTGGCCCTACACCCTGAGAGGAGGTTGGATGAGCCCTGTCAGCACTTGTGCTCGTGCACATGACTCCCACGTGACTGGCGCCTGGTGATAGGTGCCATGGTGGTCATGCTGTGCAGCGGGCTCCTCAGTCACAGGCTCCATGCTATATGGTCGGGCAGGGGGTTTCAGCCCGCCTGCTGGGTTCGACCTGCTCAGCTGGCGACGAGTGTACTAAGCGCCAGTGTATTTACCGACTTCGGGTCCCCTGTTGCGCTGGCCCTTACGCCGCCTCCGCGTGCCCGCGGGTTGGTGGGTTATGGGGCAGAGGTAAGGGTGCACAGGGGGCGATCAGAGCTCCGTCTGAAAGAACTAGCCTTGTCAAAGCCCCCCTCCCCAATTAGTGTACTCAGGATGGAGCGATGGCACTCAGCTCATCCAAGAAGGGATGATGCGGGGTACCTGCTGGAGGGTGTTCAATGGGTTTTTTTGTATTCCATTCAGGGGTGTTAGGGGTCCCAGGATGCTACTAAGCTGGTTACCTTGAAAGGTGACGAAGAGGTTGCTCCACCGTGCACAGCTATGGGAGTTGGGGCTATGAGAGTAGCGGGTCCCTTCTTGGAACCACCTTTCTTAAGTTGAAAGTCTCCCCTATGAGTCTAGTACTGAGGTAGAACCAGGGTGAATGTCATTTAATCCTCCATTTAGCTCACCCTGTGGGTTATCCAGTTAGGGATGCCATTCCTGATGACCTTGTTCAGTCAGGTACTCGTAGTTGGTTCAGCCCCTATGGGTGGCTCGCTCATGCAGTCCCAGTGCTTTCATGGCACAGTATGCTTTGCACTCGGCTTTCAGATTATTGACAGTGCACCCAATTGATTTAGAGCTATTGGGTTTTTTAGGTTCCAAGGTGAATTTTACTTATATAAGTCCAACCCCTCCTGACTGAGTTAATTCATGTTCAGCATTCGAACGAGTCGGGACTTTCATTCAGTGGGCCTTTGCTTGCAGGTCGGGGTCTCGGTCTCTAGCCCATTACCTCGACGACTTTTGGTTTGGGGATGAACGGGGCTCGGACACGTGCACGCGTCTCCTCACTACATTTCAGACACTCAGGTGGGAACTGGGTGTCCCCTTGGCGCCTGAAAAGACCGAGGACCCAGCTACTAAGGTCACAATTCTAAATCGACTCTGTTGCACGGGCATCCGGGTTACCATGGATAAGGTGGCTCGGATCTCCACGGTGATTTTGGCGTTGATTGCCAAACATAAAGTGTTCCTTGTGACCGGCCGTTACTTCACGGCCACCTTAATTTTGCCTGCAAGGGGTGATGGCAGGAGCTTTTCAGCATGTATCACCCCGTGATTTGACGGATACATGTCAGAGGGTGGGGTCAGTAGATAGTTTATTGACTACAGTCAACAATTTGTTTGTGTCAACAAACAAATTGATACAAATGGATACATTGTAGCCAATTGCCATTGGCAATTTTGGGAGGAACCTTACCAGTGTTACTGCGGCCTGCTTGCCTTAAGAATTATAATTGGATGAGTACCAATTGAAAGTTATAATTCGGACTAGGGCATTATTCAATAAAAGTGGCCCAATGCCTTTATCCATATACCGGTGTCTGAGTCTTTCTTTGGGGGGTGCGCCTGCAATGAAAGCGTGGCGCCAAAATGGCCACCACTCTCTTTGCAGCCCCCCCCCCGGACTCAGACATCCGATCCGGGTGAGTTAGGGGGCGTGGCCACCCCTCTATAAAAGGGGTGGCCACGAGGCAGCCGAGCTGCCATTTTAAAAATAGCGACGGAGAGGAGAAGTTTTCCCTCCACCCCCTGCCTAGTGAACAGTGTGATATTTTGGTCGCTTCGGGGCCGGGTGGGAATTTTTGGCCTGAACCTACAATTGGCCCTTGGGTTCTGGCTTTTTTGCCCATCCCACACTGTTGCTAAGGTTTGACATAGGGGTTTTTGCTCTTGACTTTGGTCACTTAGGCGGGTAGCACTGGTAAGGTAAATATTTATGACCCATAGGTATCCGGCAGGTTCGCAATTGACTGGCCAACACTTAGACAGGTACAGGTGTAATAACGTTGACCGGTCAACGACGAACAGGCAAGGGGTGATGGCAGGAGCTTTTCAGCATGCATCACCCCGTGATTTGACGGATACACGTCAGAGGGTGGGGTCAGTAGATAGTTTATTGACTACGGTCAACAATTTGTTTGTGTCAACAAACAAATTGATACAAATGGATACATTGTAGCCAATTGCCATTGGCAATTTTGGGAGGAACCTTACCAGTGTTACTGCGGCCTTCTTGCCTTAAGAATTATAATTGGATGAGTACCAATTGAAAGTTATAATTCGGACTAGGGCATTATTCAATAAAAGTGGCCCAATGCCTTTATCCATATACCGGTGTCTGAGTCTTTCTTTGGCGGGTGCGCCTAGATCCTTAGTGGTGTGACCATAAAACTGTTATCGATTCCCTAACATCAGCATCTTCTGAATGCATTTGGCTCGAAATTGTTTGATGAATACAAGAGTCAACAAATTAGTGCCTTCTGGAGGAAAAGGAAAGTGGAGGGTGTTCAAAAGAATATAGTAGTGCCATTACAACAGAAGGTGAAGAAAGTGCAAGTTTTGACTCATCTGATGAGAGTGGAAGTAATTAAAATTGTAGATGTTTTTGGGAACATAAAGTAAATGTAAAAAAAACCCTCATTACTTTGTTATCATCTACTTACTCACTGAATTTTCTTAGTCTAAAATTTCCAATTATAATTATTCCATTAGTTCAGTTAAATGGATTATTGTATTTTTGTTAGTAAAAGAAATATACTGCTCAAAAAAATAAAGGGGACACAAAAATAAGGCATCCCAAGATCAGAATGACTGAAATACTGTATTCCTAGTGTTATTAACATACTGTAGTTGAATGTGCTGACAACAATCACACAAAATCACACAAAACTTAACAATGGGAGTCAAATTCATCAACCCATGGAGGTCTGGATTTGGAGGTCTGTCACAGTGACAGTGGAAGACAACACTACAGGCTGATCCAACTGTGATGTAATGCCCTTAAATCAAGCCAAAATGAGGCTCAGTAGTGTGTGTGGCCTCCACATGCCTGTATGACCTCCCTACAATGCCTGGACATGCTCCTGATGAGGTGGCAGATGGTCTCCTGAGGGATCTCCTCCCACACCTGAACTAAAGCAACCCCCATCTCCTGGACAGTCTGGTGCAACATGGCGTTGGTGGATGGAGCAAGACATGATGTCCCAGATGTGCTCAATTGGATTCTGGTCTGGGGAATGGGTGGGCCACTCCATAGCATCAATGCCCAACTTTCTCCATGGCATCTCCAGACCCTGACACGTCTGTCACATGTGCTCAGTGTGAACCTGCTTTCATCTCTACGCTACTGGACACAATGCTGGCAGACACAGCAAACCTTCGTGCCGCAGCTCGTATTGATGTGCCATCCTGGATGAGCTGCACTACCTGAGCCACTTGTGTGGGTTGTAGGCTCCGTCTCATGCTACCACTAGAGTGAAGGCACTGCCAGTGTTCAACAGTGACCAAACCATCAGCCAGAATGCAAAGGAACTGAGAAGTGGTCTGTGGTCACCTCCTGCTGAACCACACCTTTATTGGGGATGCCTTGCTAATTGCCTCTGATGTCCACCTGTTGTCTCTTCCGTTTGCACAATAAAATGTATTGTCAATCAGTGTTGCTACCAGGGTGGACAGTTTGATTTCACAGAAGTGTGATTGACTTGGGGTTACATTGTGTTGTTTAGGTGTTCCCTTTATTTTTAGAGCAACATATTTTTGCTTCATTAATGGTATATGTAAACTTTATTTTGTAAGAAGCCGTGGAATGATTTTTAGAACTACTATCTCAAATAAAAGTCAAAGGAATAAAAAGGATGACGTTTTTGGAAAAATCTATTGTTTATTGAAATGTGTTTATTTTGTCTTGTACACTTGACATATGTTACATGTGTGAACTTCCCTCCTTTCAAAATTCCTGGAAGATTTACATCTCTAGTGTGTGATTTATGTTAGTTTATGGTGCTCTGCGCCATGTGGAACTGTATGCTCCTAGCCTGCTAAAGGCTTTTCTTTCAAAATAACTCATACTCATGAACTGTAGAAGCATTGATTGAGTCCCCCCTCCCAATTTTCCCATTTTCCCCACAGTCCTTTTCCTCTTACCAATTTTCCCAGGGAGAAAACCCAAATTTCCTGGGGTTTCCCCCCTGCCTTTACATCTCTACTTACAAGGCTTGTGTTCAAACAAAGCTGTCAGGTAGATAGCAAAAATATAATACAGCAGTTCAATTCATCTTGGCTGCAAAAAAGCAAGAATAATTTCTCAAGCAAACTATGGTTGCTAAAGGGTACTGAGTTATTCATTTTCTGAGATGAAAAACATTTTGTGTCAGAAAGAACTAGGTTGAACACTTAGATAAAATAGGTGGACTCATAGAATCACTGAGTTGAAAAGGGACTTTTAGGCCATTGGGCCCAAACCCCTGCTCAATACAGGAATCCGAATCAAATCAGATCTGACAGATGGTTGTTGAATTATCTCTTGAATTCTTCCAGTGTTGGAATGATCACCACCTGTCAAGGCAGTTGGTTCCACTGTTGTACTGCTCTAACCGTTAAGACATTTTCCTAATATTCAGCATATATCTGGCTTCCTCTGTTTTTTCACCCTGTGCATTCAGGGATAATCTCTCTATATATAAAACAGAGGTGTTTGTTTGTGTGTCCTGTATGCGCTCCCACACCCCTGGCGAGCACCCTGAAATTTGGCACACACCTACCTTGGCTGTGCGGCAGTGTCTGCGTGAGGGTCCCAGGGCTGGCTGTGGGGTGCAAGCCCCACAGAATCTGGAAAAATAGACTGCACATGCATGCAGTAAGGGGGCTGGGCACGCATAGAGCCATTCAGAAGTGGCTCACACCTAATGCCGATGAGTGGATGCACGCAGAGCCATTGCAGACTGCACAGGCGCACAGTTCACGGAGGGGGGGAACCACAACCAACGACAATGCACACGCAGAGACCTTGTGGACTGCACATGCCCACAGTTTGGGGGAGGGTGATGAATGCACATGCAGCTGTTCAGCAGTAACTCATGCCCACCGCCAATGCCTGGCCGCACACAGAGCCATTGAGCAGCAGCCACAGGAAGCCATCAAGGGAGCAGACTGGCCCAGGGAGGGGGAGGCGGCCATGATGGCAGACAATGAGGGCAAGAGGTTGGTGGCTGGCAAAGAGCTGGGCAAAAATGAGAAGCCAGCCTGAGGTGAGGTGAGGATGTGAGAGGCAATGCCAGGGCTGGAATATGTGAGCAAACCCACCTATGTGAGGAGGAGGCCATCCAAAGGGGGTGGGTGAAAGCCCCCCCTCCATGGCCTGCCCCACCCCACCCCACCAATGTGCTCAATGACCATCACTGTCTTCAGGCACAGTGTCTCCATCCCATATATATCACGTTTGGCCACGCCGCACCATTCAAAAAACCACCCAGGAGAAACCGGGCACTCATGCTAGTTGAGAACATATTCTTCTCTTCCTCTTTATGACCAACTTTCAGGTACTTGAAGAGTGCCATCATATCTCTTCTCAGTCTTCTTTTCTCAAGCCTAAACATGTACAGTTCCTTAAATCTTTCCTCATACTAAACCTACACTAGTACAACACTGACACACTGAATCCAGCAAAAATGCTAAGTGGAAAGATTTTACTTTTGGAGTGAATAAATATTTAGCCTGTTGATTGGATGTTTACATTCAAAATATGCAACAAATATGTTTGTTAAATGTTGACCCTTTATATCTCCATGTTACCATGCCAAACAAATGCAAAGCATGATAGGATTGCCTGCTGCAACCTCAACAGCTCTCATTGCAGGCGCACCCCCCAATAAAGGACTCAGACACTGGTAAAAGTGGATAACGGCATTGGGCCACATTTATTGATTCATGCCCTAGTCCGAATTATAAATTTCTATTGGTAATTGACCAATCATAATTCTTAAGGCAAGCAGGCCGAAGTAACACTGGTAAGGTACCACCCAAAATTGCCAACGGCAATTGTTACAATGTATCTATTTGTATCAATTTGTTTGTTGACAACAAACAAATTGTTGACCGTAGTCAATATCTAACTAATGACCCCACCCTCTGACGCGTATCCGTGAAATCACGGGGTGATGCATGCTGTCTAGCTGTAGCCATCACCCCGTCGCCTGGTTCGTCGTTGACCGGACAACGTTTAACCAACTTATGCCTGTCTAGTGTTGTCCAGTCAATTGCGAACCTGCCGGATACCTGTGGGTCATAAATGTTTACCCACACGGGGAGGCTTCCCAAAAGGCTCACCGCCCCCCCAAGACCGTCAGCTCGGTCGACAGGCCTGCTCGCCAGTCCACTAACCAGAGGTCCATACCTCCCTGCGACAGATGGGCCCCATCCCCTGAGTAAAGCTCGTAATTTTGCAGACTGATGGCGGGGAGGCTAATGACGCGTCCCCCGCCCTTGTCGAACAGGAACCGGGCAATAGCCCCGTTCACAGAGCGTCGGCTCAGTCAAGAGCCTCGAGGCCGAACGCCCCCCTGTAAGCGTACCGCGGTATCGTGTCCGACCAATTGAGGGATGTGGCAGGCCACACATAATGTGAGTAGGGCAGGTCACTGGAAACCGCAAGCTTCCGCGATAGGCCAGTGACCTGTCCCAAGCCATCGCCCCCAAGGTACATAACCAGGACATCGGGCGAGTCAGCATCCCTGATGTAGAAAAGGAATGGCAACAGTTCCTGCCATAACATGCCGCGCTTACCATACCACCTGAGACGTGCGGATGCACCCAGTCCCAGTCGGGGTCCCCACTCTGTCGCCGCAGCGTAACGCGCTACCCTGTGCAGCGTAACGCGCTGCCCTGTGCAGCGTAACGCGCTGCCCCATGCAGCGTAATGCGCTGCCCTGTGCACGTGGCTATGGCCCACCAGCCATACTGTCACCGGTGTAAAACGACACGCAGGGTCTGTCAAGGAAAAAAAGGGGGGGAGAAACAGTGCAGTGACTAAACTGGTACTCACGGTTGAAGAGGGCGAACACAAAACTGAAAACATTGTGATCCCCACCCTCCCATGCTGCGTATTTCAGCCCCGGAGTACCCAAAAACAGCTGCAGCAGAAGCCGCCCCCATCCTGAACGAATGGGTGCTGCAACGAGCCCCAGAGAGGCCAACACTGTCTAGTGCCTTCCCGGCACCCTCCAAAATTGAAATTTAGTAAGGGAAGACCCACCTTGGTGACAGAAAAACGGGACATGGTGCGTGCCACACAGTGCAAGGAAATCCTGTAGGGCACCAACCGGACAGATGTCTGCCAAAGAACATCGTAGCAGTCTACTCCACTGCCTACGCCGTGCTGATTCGTTTTAGAGGAGCGTATCCCCAACTGAGCCCAATATTGTTCACACAGACATCTTCGAGTTCCAGTGCCCTACGACTTGCATCCGCCTTAGACAGCATCTCAAGCTCGCTGATGCGGAGCGCTCCAAAAAAGGCCACCGTTGTAGCTGCATGAAATGGGCTGCCTCATATCTATCAAAACAGAGGCCAGGCCAGCCCCGGGCCAATTGGGTAAAACCCCTGGGGAAATCGGGTGGCGGTCGTCCGGGCAACGCCCACGCTCCCGCACCCACCCCTCCAAAACATGTCTCACACGGAAGTCAGCGGTACTGTCCACACGACCTCCCACCTTGGCCATAAAAGCCAACGCCGACAGCCTAGATGCTATGGTGCGAGGTGCAAGGCCCTGGGCATGCAAGTAAACCATGAACCGAAGTACATGGGCCACTGGGATCGGCCAGGTTTCTGGCAGCCGGAATTGGGGACAGAATGCTCTGAAGAAATGAATGCGTGGTGATACGCCTTACGCGTGCGTGGCGCTAGTGACAAGCCAATCGCCCGGTTCACCTCTCCTTGCCAATGGTCCATATCTTGTCCGGGAGTGGCGAGGGAAATTCCTCCGCATCCGGGGCCAAGGCACGGAACCGGGAGATCTGCAGGCAGGACAAAGTGTCAGCAATATCATTAATGACCCCCGGGACATGCCTGGCCCAGAAGAGGACGTTGAGGCGCAGGCTGCGCAACAGAAACTGGCGCACTAGGTCCATGACCCTGGGCGATGTGGAAGTCTGTGAGTTGACAATGTGGACAACGGCTGCATTGTCACACCAGAAATGGACGACCAAGTTGGCCCACTCCTTGCCCCATAGCATCAAAGCCCCCAGGATAGGGAAAAATTCCAAATACGTGAGACCACGCAGGCGACCCGTGCCTGCCCAGGCTGGTGGCCACCCACCATAGGCCCACTTCCAATTGAAGTACATCCCATAACCCAGGGATCCCGAGGCATCGGACTGTATCTGAAAGCGAGGGGAAGCCAGGAGCTCAGACCTCCAAAATGACACCCCACTGAACTCCCTCAGGAACTGGAGCCAGACAAGCACGTCTGCCCTGATACCCCGGGTAAGTCAAACCCTATAGTGGGGCCTGGATAATCCTGCCATGGCGTCGCACAAGCGCCGAGTAAATGCCCTGCCCGGTGCGACGACCCTGCAAGCGAAATTGAGGTGACCATGTAGCACCTGCAGTTCTCTCAGTGATGCCATGCGTTTAGCAAGCAAGTCCGAGATAAGGGCCACTATCCTTGACACCTTATCCCCCGGTAACCTAGAAGCCTGCGCTACCGTGTCAATCTCCACCCCCAGGAATACTAGCTGTGTAGATGGGCCCTCGGTCTTTTCGGGCGCTAAAGGGACACCAAGTTCCTCCATTAGCATCTGAAATGTGTTGAGGAGACGTGTGCACGTGTCCCAGCCCCGTTCAGCCCCGAATAAAATCATCCAGGGAATGGGCTACAGACCAGGACCCTGACCTGCGGACAAAAGGCCACTCTAGGAAGGTGGTGAAACGCTCGAATGCCGAGCCCGAAATGGAACAGCCAAAAGGCATGGCATCATCGAAATAATATGCTCCCCGGAACGGGGGTGCAGGGACAGGGACAGCGACCCTGCCTGCATTAACGTCCTCAGCAATGCTGTCAGCAGCCACCTCCTCCCTTCCCCTGAGGCACAAAAGGTTGGGGGCGTCTTGGGGGAACCTACCACCCATGAAAGAAATACGGAACCCCAGTCGAAAACCCCGAAGCAGGTAAACTGCATCTGCCCCCCTCGGGTACAATGCGAGGCAACGCTCCAACATGTCCACATTAATCGGGGAGGGAGCCTTTCGGTGAACCAGCTCCATCTGAGGCAGTCTTGCCAGCTCCCTGTCCGCCCCTCCCTCTGCCCCGCATCCTTCCAGGCCTGGGACAGGCAGAGGCCGCATGGGGGCCAGCACAGGCGGGACACTCATGTCTGTATTTGCAATTCTTCCTATTGCAGGAACCATTGTATGAGAAAGTCCAGTACAGCAGGCAGGCTGGACCCCCTGCCCCGCCACCTGGCGGGGGACCTGTGCTGGGGCCGCACGCTGGGCCGCATGTCCACAATGGTATCTCTCCCTGGGCGCGTGGCACGTGGGAGTCATGTACAGAAGCCAAAGCCTCTGGCAGGGCTCATCCCACCTCATCTCGGGGTGCAGGGAAATCCGCATACGGAATTCCTCGTCATAAGCCAACCACGACGGGCCCGGGAAGTCAACCATCGCCCTATAGATGTTGTCCAAATACTGGACCATCGGAATCGCCAAATCCGGCCGGGCCCTAAGGTATACCGCCATATAAATGAGGTAGGCCGGCAACCAGTTGGCCCACGTACATGGTGGCTTGCGACGACGTGCCTGCTCCTTATCCTTCTCATCCTGCCCCCCCTCTCTTCCTTGGTGGGCTCTCTGTTGAGGAGGGAGAAGATATCCACATACTCCCCCCGCCAGATCTTCTCTTTGGTGGTCTGGGCCAAATGGTCTCCCAGTGGTAAGGAATACCCCGCTGTCGTCGAGGCCGACACAGGTACAGCAGAAACTGGGGGCATCTGGAAAGGGGCCTGGACTAACCCGGCCACCCCCAAAACATCCCCCACAGGGTAAGAAACACCCCCCACCACGGGGCCCTGGGTGGTAGTTGACGTCGCCGGGTGGGGCATCAGCGGCTGGACCGCCGCACCACCCGCGCGAGGCCAAGGCCATTGAAAAGCCCCCCCCAAAGGGGCCACGTGTATAGGTGCACTAGTTTGGACCGCATACTCACATGCTGCACCCCCATGGGCTTCCCCCACCGGGGGTTCCGGCCCACTGGGGGCGTCGGAGCTCACGACCGCCGTGGAGCTCGTCGACGGGGCCTGACCCGCACCGGCCTGTTGGTTGGGGAGCTGCGAGGCAGTGGCCGAGGTCGTGCCACGCGCCTCAAGCAGCTCGACCCGTCCCGTCGCCTGCCGCTGCCCAGCAGACGACGTATCGAACTGTACCCCAAAAGTGACCCCAGGGTGGCTAGCCCGGACCAGGGATGACCCCAAGGGCCGCAACGCGGGCCAGTAGAGCCTCCACGCTGTCATGGGGCAAAGGGCCAGCCGGCCCGCCCACTACAGGCATGGGTACAGGTCCCTGTACCCCGGGGCCCGAATAGGGCCATGACCCCAAAACCCGGGCCCGGTAGGGCCAATGGAGCAACCTGCCAGGGAAGGGGACCACACCACCCCCCAAGGCTGGAAGCCCCCTGAGCGAGCTGCGCCCCTATGGAGGAAGGCCCAGCGGAATGGGCAACATCAGGAGCGGTGTCCACCGCTTGCGGGCCGAGGGCCACAGCCCCTACTGGGCCCGAGCATGGGCCCCCGGTCTCCGGCTAAGGGGGGATTAACCCCATCCCACCGGTCCCGGCGAGTGCAGGCAAAGGCGGCTGCTGGGGAGGCGCAGCCGCGGTCCTCCGACCCGGATTGCGCCTCCGAACCGCACGAGCCGCACTCGCAGCCACCTTCTTCTTCGAGGGCATCTCAGCCAAATGACGGGAAGCCGAAAACGAGAAAATTCAGCAGCCAAGAGGCTCCCCGGTAAAGGTAAAAGCGACGGAGGCAAGAGGGGAAAAACTTCTCCGCTCCGTCGCTTCGCAAAATGGCAGCTCGGCTGCCTCATGGCCACCCCTTTTATAAGGGAGCTGGCCACGCCCCCTAACTACCCGGATGCCTTCGTCCGATGGGGGCCCCCACAAAGAGCGCGGCGGCCATTTTGGCGCCGCGCTTGCATTCTGCATTTTACTGATACTACTTTAGGAGGTTTACAATCACTTATTCCTAAATGTTTACTCTTTTTACTTCATGGATAATTTGATGTGTAATTTAGTTCAGTCCCAAGATCCCTGGCTGTGCATAATGCTAGCAATGTTTTTTTCCTACCAGGTATAATGGACAAGCTTAGCCCTGCGCCTTGTCAGATGGGTCTCTCCAGTTCTGTTGAGTCTGGGCATTAATTGCAATGGGACAGCAGATCAGGGGTTAACCAACAAGTCATTTATTATAGCTCAGTTCAGACTGGGGAAAACAGGGGCAAGATAGCAACTTATATACAGACTGAACGGCAGTTACAGTGATACATTTGCCCGGGCTTTTACTTAATGTGGGAAACCTGTGCAAACCAATCAGAGGACATTGGGAACATATGAATTAGGCGCCTTACAGAATGGTGCACGATTACAGCAAAGACTTAATGGTGCATGCAACTTAAAGCAAAATACGTTACAAAACATTTGGACAACAAGTTCCCAACTGACTATGACACAGTAGGCTTGTATGCTGTCCGGCCAGAAGGCCGCAAATTAACTGGGGTTTATCTGCCTTGGCAGTGCCCAGCCAAGTATTAAGGAGAGTTGGAGATTAATTGTGATAGCGTATGGTTACAGAGGTGTCTGGCTTAACTATTTCCTTACCCCCTTCCCAAAGAACAGGTGTTGTTGATGAAATAAAAGTTGTTCTATTGTTCACAAAGCATGTTGAAGAAATAGCAGTTATTTGAAGTTTCAGGATAGAGAATCAGCATTCAAAAATACTAATCAAAAATAGCAGTTAGGGAAAAACACACCCAGGCTTCTACCACAAAAGAAAGAAAACCTGTTTAATTCTAAGTGATCATTTTGTGTAGTCCCAGAGACCTGGCTTGGTCCTCAGGATACCCAAACTCTCACTAACAGAGTAGAATTGAACTAACTATTAAACCCATGTGCCTAATAGAAAGACATGAGATGACCTACCTAATTAGCATACAGCCAATCAGAGTCCATAAACATTCCCTGGTTCTGATAACAAATTCTGTACTTTTCCAGCACAGGCTGTTGAGGCAGGAACACATTCCAGGCCTGGCTGGAAAGTCAAAACACAGCTTCTCTGAGCCACCTGCAAGATAAGAATTGCAGGAGAAATAAAGAGGCCTTTGCACAGAAGTAGCTTTGCTTCTTTCTAAGACAGTTTCAAACCTAAGAGCCTCCATGTTGAATAACTTGGGCCTAGCCAGTTACATCAGGGATCATGACTCTTAAGACACAGCAAATGCTTAACACCTTCCCCCCTTTCTTAGATGCTTACATTTTCTTAGTACAGGTAGGTGAGATGATAGGTAGTAGAGAAAAGCATTTTGAAACAGGAATTTATGCCCCCCTTATATTAAAGGTGTATGACTAATGCACTTCTGATACTGTGCAGCTGAACAAATCAATATTGCATAAGGCAATTGTGTAAAAGGTGGCATCCCCCCCAAAAAAAAAACCTTTTAAACTTGGTTTTGCATCAACAGAAAATTTGTTACAGTTGTAGCAAGCTGACCTCTCTTACTCTGTGCCAAATTTTAGGAGGTTCGGGGAAAGGGAGTTCAAGTTACATATCTTTAAAAGGAACTGTTTGCACGCCCCATGCAGAAGTAGATGACCCCCAACTGTCTCAGGTTTAAAATAGCTCACGTAAGTTGAAAACTTATTTGAAAGAAAATTATTGGCCTCACAAAATTTCTTTATTTGAAAAGAATCCAAGTTGTAGAGGCTGGAATATCAGTTCTAAAAATAAAAGGCTTTTCAAATGGGAGAAGCAGCAATTTTTATAATATAGATAGAACATGTGAGGAACAACCTGCTAAGAAGAGTGAGGGGCTCAGGGAAATGTGAAAAGAGCTGCAAACTAAACAGCCCAATTTGAAAGGAACACAAAAAGTTTGGTTTAAGGAAAGCAATGGATTGAGTGTCTTTGAGAAAGGGTGCGGTCCCAGAGCAAGAGGTTGCCCTGGTGCCTTACAAGTAACTGAGCCTGAGCCAGTTTAATATGGCTGGCAAGTGGCCGTAAAGCTTCTCTCTCTCTCTCTCTCTCTCCATGGCAGCAGTTATAACCCACTTATTCTCACTCTCCCTTTGCAAGATATAAGTAACATGCATTGACTCTCTATCTCTTAGTCCTCTCTATTATTATCCTTTCGAAGAGTTAATCCCATGAACCACAAACAGCTCTCGCTCTTATTCCCCTGGTGTCCTTTGCTATATTTCTTGTCTACTTCTTGGTTTCTTTTCCCTCTCCCTCCTATGTGCTGTCTTTCTTTTCACCTCCTGCAGCCTTTCCAGTTGTATCTTTCCCAATTCTTGTTGGAAATTGTTAAAATATATGTATTTCTTTGTCCTGTATTTTTTCTTATTCTTGTTCGTTTACCGAATTTTATACAGCTTCTTTTCAAATGCAAATAGATCCTTATCTGGGGGAATCTGATTTTTTGAATCTGTCAATCAGGAGCCAACTGCCAACTAGGATTAAAACTTTTTAACTCCTTCATGACCAAACATACTGTTTTGGATTCATGTCTGCAAGGGGATTATGTGTCTAGTTTGTGGAGTACCACCTGAAAAAAGAAAAGAGTAAATATTCAGCAGCTAATTTGTTAATCTGGGAAATCCAGACAATAGAGGGACTTGGTTCTGAAGACACTAAGAAAAGACTGAGCTCAATTAGCTGACACCTGAAGAAGAAATACATACTATCTGAAATTTATAAAAATACAGTAAGAATTGCTGCCTGAATTAGGTAACAAAGTAGCATTTGTAATTACATATCAAAAAACAGAGTTAATAATAACACTGAGTATTTCTTACCAATATTAAGAGTGAGCACGCTCAAACACCTCATAATGTGTATTCTTATTGGGCATTATTAGCTCTTCCGTTCTCAGACTATAAGTATCTCCTCTTTGCATATTTGCTCCAACGCTCTGGCCCAACGCTACTTTGTTACCTACTTCGAGCAGCAATTCTTACTGTATTTTTATAAATTTCAGATAGTATGTATTTCTTCTGATGAAGATGTACTTCAAAATATCCAATTTACCGGAAGGATATCAGATTTTGTTCTTTGGAATATAGTGTTCTTTGGATTATAGACTTATTTACATATATATCTCATTCCTTGGATTACTTGCCTTTTCGGGTTCAATAATTTTTGATCATATTGTTCCTTGGATAGTGTACTTTCTCATATGAACACCTTATTCCTTGGTTTACTTACCTAATTGGATCAACGAACTACTCTTGCATATCACTGATATTGTTGCAATCCAGAACTAATTGTCTCAATTTCTCTAAGTGGATTTCTAAGATATGTCTAGTTCTTTGGCAAGCGAATACTTTAAGGATTCATTAATGGCAATTCAATATATTTTTGTTCATGAATTATGAGACCGTTCAGATTGTTTTGCATTAAAGCACATATACTTCTATGCTTTATTGTTGCCTTGTGCTTACTTTTTGGACCTTGTGTCCGTCTCAGATGTCATTGGAGCATTTTAAAAAAAGTTTCATTTTACTAATTAAATTTGTTTTTCTCTCTGATATTCTAAAGGTAATTTTTATTAAAAATTTGTAACAACAAACCACTTGAGTTTATTTTAATTTAAATTATTATTATTTGATTTTTTTTATTTTTTAAGTTTGAAAGTATGAACTGACTTTTTCATTAGAAGGTGGCTTGAGGATGGCAAAGGAGAGATGTGGAATGTGAGATTCCTTAGAAATCAAAACAGAGCCATGACGGCTACCAGTTTTATCAATGCTGCATTTGACATAATAATCACTGGCTGCTGGGTTGGCAGCAGTAGCAAAGACAGAGCTGTATTACAGTTATCCTCTTTTTATCTCTTATGCTTGTCAATTGTTTTCCAGTATGGTACAGGATTTTTCAGGTATGGTACAATCTTTTGTGGAGACAACATGAGAACTGTTTATCACTCTCTGTTTATCACTGTTGCCAAATAATATAGAGCAGGACCTTCTGGTAATGAGGTTTGCTGGAGGGCCTATGTCCAGTCCTGCAAATGATTTGTCAAAATCTAATGAGGTCTGAAGCACCTATGCCCATTTCTGCAAAGGATTCAACAATAAGATGTTTAAGAAAGTTGCACATTTTGTTTACATTATTAACAGGTGTTTTAGATTCAGCTTCACCTTCCCATCCAATACTGAGATAGAAAATAATAATGATACATTTTATTTCCATTTTAACAGTCTAATTTAAGCAGCTTATCAGCCTTCGGAAGTTCAGGCTCAAAGCCTGGGCAATTATTTTCCCTGAGGCTTCCCAGGAACAAAAGCTGAAGGAATGGAAACCTAGCTGCTTACTTGCACCAGCCCTGAGGCATAATAGTAAGTCATTTTAGCCTCATCCAACAAGCTCACATTCAGTCTTCCCTTGGGATTGTTCTTCTGTCTTTCAAGCCAGGCAGGGATAAGGGAGTCATGTTTAATTTTTTTATTTATTTTAATGCCTGTGGCAGTAGAGTTGGTATTCTCTACTAGGAAAATAGGCCTAAATTAAATTAAATGATTTGTAAGATGAGTGCATGCAATGAAAAGAAACATCTCTGGATAATATTAGAAATGATACTGTATATTTAAGTATGTGTTCAAATAAAGCAAATATGAAATTACTATATCTTGTAATAGCCATCTTGCTGGTCTACATGTGAATGAGTTGTGACAGTAGTTTATGTGTTGAGCCAGATAATTAAAGGCTTAAAAGAAGCTGTGCACCATGGAGTTTTCAGGAGAAAAAGATGAAGTAAACCCAGAGCAGAACTATTAACTGGACATTATTTCTTAAACTGCTCATCACATGCTGATGATAGCTCATATTTCATCCACTGATACAGCAAGTGGACAAACCAAACTAAATTTGAAGAGGTAAAAAATTATCATATTCAGTGAAGGGATAGGGACATCAGGTCTTCTCAATGATTCTAAGTTGAGGTAGTCTATTTTTCTAGTCATAAACATTGAGGAATTAGCTCAAGCAAGCAATATCAGGATTGTAAACATGGCAAAGTGTTCTGATTCCAGTGGTGGTGATGCGGTGGTGAGTTTGATCTGCTAAAGATTCCTGTCCTTCCTGAAGCTTTCAAACATTTCTCCAGGGTATAGGTAATGCCCCAAGGAGCCTTGGAACTTGATAAGAAGGGACAGAAAGTTTTCAGTTAATTTACAGGTATTCCTGCTACTCAATGATGACACCATCTTATTTGCATAATGATGACACCATCTTATTTGCATAAATGCACAAGAGGATTTTGGCTAACAAAAGCAACTGATAAATTTCTGTATTATCTCGAGCCTGGTGCAATATAAAGGAATCAACAGTGAGCTGTAGCTGTAGGATATCTAAATGTAGCCTCTCTATAGCCCTGTTAGGATTCAACAACATTAAAAAAAACATGTAGATATCTTAGGAAATATTTGGCCTAAGCTTGTGAGCTGTGGCTTATAGGTTGATAACTTTCAAAATCAGAACTGTTTCTAGATTTATAAAACAGATAGGTTATTCCTTGTGTGAAAAATTGTGTATTTTAACATTTGTTAAAATGTTTAGCCAAGTGCAAGTGAACTGAATTTCACTTTTTCCACTAGAAGTTATGGATCCAATTAAGTCAAAGGGTATTCCAATTTTGAGTTTTCTCCAATGCTTGAAATACATTTCAAACAGTTTACCTCACAGACCATAGTTAATATACAGAGCTGCAAACATGATGTTAATAGTGAAGCTATGGGCCATTTAAGTTGTGTCTAGTGGAAAGAGACCACAGATTTTACCAGTATTCCTCAACATTCTTCTAGGCGGTACAGTGGCTTCCAAAATCTTTTCAGCTTTGGAAAACTGTAGTAAAAACATTTCTGACCATGCAGAACACAATGTTTTGCCACTTGCTCTTGGTAATCTTCAGGTACATTGCTAATTGTCCTTCTTTTGCTTCAAGCTTGTTTCAGTGAGTGAAGAAATTAAACAAGTTTCAAAATTTAAACTGTTTTTCTGCTCAGTGTCCACTGGTGTTTCACAGGGAGACTGTAACTAGCTTTTTGTCTGTGACTCACCTTCTTAACGATGAATATGACCCTTTTTACCCCATGCAACAGCTGTGGCCATATAAAAATTCATCTGAGACTAAGAACTGAAATACACTATGTAAGCAGAAATGTTTGAAGTGGTAGCTGTGTTAGTCTGTGCAAGCATATCTGAGAGTAAACAAAACAGAACAGCAATAAAAGACAAAAGTGTTGTGGCACCTTAAAGACTAACCTTTTCTTCTTCAGGTGCCATATCCGTTCCGAATATTGGTTATCATTATGGCAATAGTCTTCCTGTTTTTAACTAATCAGAACTGTTTTTCTGAGGACATGCCACACCAGTCTCTCAGGTTCTTCAGCCACAAAGTCTGTCTACATCCAGGGCCTCTCTTCTCAGGAATCTTTTCTTTCAGAGCAAGTTAAAGGATTCTATACTTCATATTGTTCTTCATGACATGGCCAAGGTATTGGAGCTTTCTTTGCTTAATGGTCTCAAAGAGTTCTTTTTCTTTATCCATTCAGCACAATATTTCTACATTAGTCACATGATCAACCCATGATATCCTTAGCAGCCATCTGTAGATCCAAATTTCAAAAGCTTCGATTCTCTTTGCTGGACCCACTCCCCAATAACGAGATGGACACTTGTGATGGATTTTAAATTGGGCCACTTTATTAATTCATAAACTGTGTTGTGGCAAACGGGCCGCAATGGCACTGGTAAAGCGTAAACCTAATTGCCAATCATAATTTGGCAACAATGTATCCATTAGTTTGCCAATTATATTTGGCAACATTGTATCCATTTATTTTGCCAATCATATTTGGCACCATTGTATCCAATTGTTATGCCAATCGTATTTGGCCATATTGTGTCCATTTGTTTACTAATGAAACAAATTGTTTACCCCAATCAGATGCTACTTGTTGACTCCAGCATCTGACGTATATCCGGCAAATTTCAAGGTGTTGCAGGCTGTATAGATCATAGCATCACCTTGTTTGTGGTCCACCTTTGATTGGCCAGCCCAAGTCTCACTGTCCCTTGTCCTATCCGGTGGCCAATCAACTGGGTCCCTGCCGGATTCCTAGGGTAATCCCCTTTCTCCTTACCAGTGCCACCCGCCACACAGGGAGGAGTTTACACGACTCACTGCCCCCCCAACCGCCAGTACGGTCAGCAGGACCGTTGCCATGGCAACAGAAGGAAGAGTGCCAAGTGCCTCATGACCGAAGGAAGAGGACAATGCCTCAGGTACTCCCTTGAAGTGCCCCGCCTCATGCCACAGGAAGAGGAGAGTGCCTCAGGTACCCCACGAGGCACCCAGCCTCATGCCACAGGAAAAGGACCATGCCTCAGGTACTCCCATGAGGTGCCCCGCCTCATGCTACAGTAAGAGGACCATGCCTCGGGTACTCCCATGAGGTGCCCCGCCCCATGACAAAAGTAAGAGGACCATGCCTCAGGTACTCATGAGGTGCCCCGCCTCATGGCACAGTAAGAGGACCATGCCCCAGATACTCATGAGGTGCCCAGCCTCATGCCGCAGGAATAGGACAATGCCTCAGGTACTCCCATGAGGTGCCCCGCCTCATGCCACAGTAAGAGGACCATGCCTCGGTACTCCCATTAGGCGCCCAGCCCCATGTCGCAGGAAGGGGACCATATCCCAGGCACACTGAGGAGGCGCACTACCTCCTGCCAAAGGAGGAGGGCCATACCTCTGTTACTCCAATGAGGGGGCCGCCTCATGCTGAAAGGAAGAGGACCATACCCCGGGCACACTGAGGAGGCGCTCTACCTTGTGCCAAAAGGAGGAGGGCCATACCTCGGGTACTCTAATAAGGTGCCCGCCTCATGCTGAAAGGAAGAGGACCATGCCTCAGGCACACTGAGGAGGCGCTCCACCTCGTGCCAAAAGAGGACCATGCCTCAGGTACACCAATGAGGGGCACAGCCAGACACCTAAAGGAAGAGGACCATGCATCAGGCACACTGAGGAGGTGCACTACCTCATGTCAAAAGGAAGAGGACGATGCCTCGGGTACTCTAAAGAGGCACACAGCCTCACGCCGAAGGAAGAGGACCATGCCCCGGCACACTGAGGAGGTGCGCTACCTCGTGCCAAAAGGAGGAGGGCCATACCTTGGGTACTCTAATGAGGTGCCCGCCTCATGCCGAAAGGAAGATGACCATGCCTCAGGCACACTGAGGAGGCGCACTAACTCATGCCAAAAGGAGGAGGGCCATACCTCGGGTACTCTAATGAGACGCCCGCCTCATGCTGAAAGGAAGGCGACCATGCCTCAGGCACACTGAGGAGGTGCACTACCTCATGTGAAAAGGAGGAGGGCCACACCTCGGGTACTCTAATGAGGCGCCCGCCTCATGCTGAATGGAAGAGGAACATGCCTCAGGCACACTAAGGAGGCGCTCTACCTCATGCCAAAAGGAAGAGGAACATGCTTCAGGTACTGAAAAGAGGCGCCCAGCCTCATACCGACAGGAAGCAGACCACGCCTCGGTGACACTGGGGAGGCACCCCGCCATGTGCCAACAGGAATGGGACCATGCCTCGGGTACTCAAATGGGTCGCCCAGCCTCACGCCCAAAGGAAGAGGACCATGCCTCAGTTACACTGGGGGCCCCTGCCAATGCCAAAAGGAAAAGGACCATGCCTCGGGTACCCCAATGATGAACCCCGCCACGTGCCGAATGGAGGAGGGGCATGCCTAGGGTACCTTGAGAAGGGGCCATGCCTGGCGCTAAAAGGAAGAGGACCATGCCTCGGGCAAAATGCAGAGGGGCCATGACTAATGCTGACGGAGGAAGGGCATGCATGGGGGGGAATAGGGGCAATGCCCAGGGTCAAAGGAAGGAGGCCATCCGAAAGGCAGAGGACCCTGCACTGGGCACCATTCCAGGAACTCCATACCACCTCCGCTGTGCTACACCCGCATCCCCCATGTGCCTGGGCCGGGTAGCCAAAGAAACCTCTGGGCGGTCCGCAACCGAAACCGTGGCCAGCGAGCCACCCTCGTACAGTGGGCCCTGGGGCTCAGGAGCTGAAAAAGAACAGACAAGAAAGTGCCAGCAAAGTGTCCTACGTAACACATAGAGAAAACCTCCAAATGCACTCAGGAGATTCCCCCCCCCCGTTTGCACCACTGACATCGTCGGGTGCGTATACAGAAAATGCAGCCTGCAGTACAGCATAGACCTGTGCTAACGACCAGGTGGACTGCCCTGCACCACAAGGAGAGTGGCAATACTACCCCTGCCCTACCAGTGACCCTAGGACAGCAGCTGTTTAACTGGAGAAATCAGCAGTAGAATAGTTGACAATGGTCAGAAAGTGCCCAGTTCCAGGGAGGTAACATTAATTAGTAGGGAGCATTGTACCTGACTGACGTGCCAGTACCGTGACCCTGGGTGAAAAAAACATTCTGGGTGTTGGCCATATGTATGACAATCACAGCTGCAACCACCATATGCAGAGATCCCTGATCCCAAGAAAGTAAAATCCGCCAGTTGTATCCAAATCCAGGGTGCAGTGCCCATCTCCATCCACAGCCAAAGAACCAGCGCCGTCTGCGTTCACAGACAACTCCATGGCCATGAGGCAGGCATGACTGGAGCCCAGCAAGCCACATGGTCAGATTTGGCCACACCCACAGATTTGGCCACACCCACTGCGGTGGCCCCGCCTACAGTGTATCCCTCATTTTAAAATCCAAAACTTGACAGGTAAGGTGAGGTTAGAGTACACAGAAAGAGCCCCCTTAAAGCTTGTGGTATTTTTGAGCCACAATCAAGCATACCCCATGCACTGAGCATCTTGTGTTGCCAGCGAATCCTTCTCACACTAGGCCAGACAAAAGGAACTAAAGAATGAACTCCCCAAAGCTGACTTCATTTCAGCAGCTTCACATCTGGCCCAGACATGGAAGAAGAATACTGAGTGATGTTCGGCCAATCATCCATCCCATGCCTGACTGCTATAAGAATGAATATATGTAAAGCTCAGTAAAGTGTGAGAAATAACTATGATAGATAGATTGATAAAAGTGACAATTATTTGGAGCTTAGAAAATAATAATCAAGTGGAAACAGGTCAGGCAGTCTGGCCAGGTTATCCCGCTATGGTAACAGAGTAGACCGTATAGCCAGCGACTCAACACCAAGCGTCAGGTGGCAGTTAACCAACGTGACAACTCTGAGGACCAACAGTCTTGGGTGTCGAAGTCCACAGGGAAGGGTGATGGCCCCCAATTGGATTAAACCCCACTTAAATCCAACTTGATGGAAGACTTTGTGCGCCAAAGGGCTCACGATCAGAAAGTGACTCACAGAACAGGAACAAGGTTATGGGTGTCATGCTGTGATGCGGAAGGCAGATGAAGGGCCACTGCATTATATTCTCAGGACAGTCTTCATGGCTGATCACCATGATGATCACCAATTTTCAAGTTTGGGTATGGCAGAAGAAGGAAACAGGCCACAGATTACTCTAACATCCAAATTTTAAGTTTCCTAATTTGAGCCTCAAGGAATCTTACATTAATCCTAACAGCACTTCTCACCTACAAGCCTGAATGGCGAAGGGAGTGTGTCAACATATGTACTACTCATTCATGTTTCTATCACACACTGAATGTACTCAAACGCAAGGTTCAAGATCAACAATTTCAAGGTAAATTTGGATCTGAGCGCTGCAGAGTTAAAAGCAGACTGGGACAAAAACAACTTGAGCTGCAGCCTTAGAAATGTTGCTTCTGCAGACGTATCCGTGGTCATGTGGCAGGCATGACCAGACACCGGAGCACAAGGAGCGCTGTCCAACCTTCCCCTGAAGTGGTCCCCACTCATCTACCCGCAATCTCCTGCCCCCGAACCGCTAGGTTGGCAGGAGCCAACAAAGACGGGAGCTGCAGCACTCAGGAACCGAACCGCTGACCTTCCACCTCCAAGTCAGCATCCTACCTACTTGAGCAACTGCAGTCCCAGCACAATGCGGCCCGGCGAAGGGAGAGTCATGAGAGGCCGGAGAGGCTGCACTGGTGAAGGCCAGGGCTAGCCCGTCACCGAGCCGCGACACAGCGCCATGGCAAAAATGCAGCCGCCATGAGGCAAAGCTGCACCATCAGAGGCCGGGGCAAGCTTTCTGCAGAGCCGCGGCGCTTTGCCGCGGCCGTCCTCATAGGCAGCGCCATGGCACGCAGCCCAGCCACCCGGGGAGGCTAGGAACATGGCGAGGCCGCGCCGATGAGGGCCGGGGCAAGGTCACTGTGGAGCCACGGCGGATCACCGCGGCCACCCTGCCGAGCAGCGCCACAGCACACAGCCTAGCCACTTGGAGAACGAGGCGAAGCCATGCCGGCGATGGCCGGGACAATCTCGCCTCGGAGCCACGGCGGATCACCTCAGAGCCACGGCAGATTGCTGCGGCCATCCTCCTGAGCAGACACTCAAGGAAAGTGGGATCGGCTAGGCGAAGCCAAACAGGCACTTTGCCCGGCCGATCTTGCAAAATGGCGGCAAAGCTGTGCGGAGCTGGCCCCCTTTAAAGGGGAACTTGGCTCCGCTCCTCACCCAGCTCCAGTGCCCAGCTCTATGGGGGCAGGGCCAGCAAAGAGCGCAGTGGCCGTAGGCTTGCCACCATGCTTCCCTTTCAGATGCTTTAATCAATGTCCAAGCTTCAACTCCATATAGCAACACTGGGAATATGTAACATCTCACTATTCAGATCTTTGTAGTGAGAGTTAATTCTCTACTGCATAACAAGTGTCACATTTTAATGAAGGTGAATCTTGCTTTTTCTATTAATATTTTAATCTCTACCACAGGATCCCACTTTTCATTTAACATACTCCCCAAATAGACGGTTTTATCCAAACTTTCCATTTCTTGTGTTAGGTTCCCATGAGTTGATGTTCACCTTATAACAAGATGTTTAGTCTTCTTCATGTTGAGATCCAAGCCATATTCTGACACTGAGCAGAAACAAAGTTTAATTTTTTAAAATTGTTTAATTTCTTCACTCACTGAAACAAGCTTGAAGCAAAAGAAGCACAGTTAGCAATGTACATGAAGATTACCAAGAGCGTGGCAAAACTTTGAGTTCTGCATGGCCATATATGGTTTTACTACAGTTTCCTCCAAGCAGGAAAGATTTCAGAAGCAGGAAAGATTTTCAGTGCTTGAAGATCTAACTCGATTCAGCATCAACTGAAGATCTGCAGGGTTCGTGGCCAGCAACACTGTGTCATCAGCATATTGGATGTTATTCAGGAATTCCCAATTATTTTTAATGCCAGTGTTTACATCTGATAGTGCTTCTGAAAAAAAGACTCTCCGAATATATATTATTCAGTGTTGGGGACAACACACAACACCTCTACGAATTCGAACCTGCTCTGTCAAGCTGCTCTTCAACTCTGGTTTGAGCTTTCTAATTCCAATAAAGGTTGATGATGATTCTTTTTTAAATATATATTTTTATTATTTATTATAAACACATACCAAGAGAACAGCAAACCATAACAAACATACCGACCCCTCAACCCAACCCTTTCCCATCCCCATGCTGTACAAAGTGAAATTTGCTTATACTGTTCAGATAATATGCCATTGTTCTACTATTTCTTTTCCCAGAATTCATACTCTTCTTGATGTGGTTTAACTCCATCCTTATTTGTCAAACCAAATAAAACAAAGGGCTTTCATATTTCCCAATATCTGTTTTTATAGTCATTTCTTTTTTATCCTTAATTCTGTCGTTAATTATTCTTTAGCACCAAGTGCCATACATTTCTATACAATCTGTCTTTGCTTATTTTGTACTTGTTCTTCCATTCTACAGCTATCAATTGCCTTGCCACCAATAACAATATAACTAATAGCTTTTTCTTGTTATTATTGGTCTTAATTATTCCATCTCCCCTAACAGTAACATTTTTGGACTTAACCTAACTGTAGCCTCTATAATTTTTCCCAATTCTCCTTCTATCAATTTCCAAAATTTATACATGAATTCACATCCCCACCACATATGCAAATATGTGCCTACCTCTTTTTCACATCTCCAGCACATATTTGACCTTCCCACACCCACATGTATTTGCTGTAACCGTACTGTTGTCATGTACCATTTCCACATAATTTAACAGTTGTTACAGTTATGCTCCTTTTCCGTGATAGAAAGTAGGTTCATTAATTGTTGTTTCAATTTCTGTTTCCACATGCTATCATCAGTTGTAATACCCAAATCTTGTTCCCAAACTTTCCTTAATATTATTTGTCCCATTTTTCCATCTTTATACTTTGAAATCAATTCAACCCTAATCTTGTATATACCCCATTCCTTTTCTGTTGATCTTAACATTGTTCTATCCATTGTTTTAATAATAAAAGCTTATTCTGTTGTAAAATTTGTTTCCGTTCTTTACTTAGCTTTAAAAGACATTCCTGTATGTCCGTCAATTCCAAAATGGGTGAAACACCCGGAATTAGTTTACATTTTATCCCTTTTAAAAACTGGTACAAATCAGTATAAATCCCTTTTAAAAACTGGTATAAACCAGAACACCTCATATGCCTCATGAGAAATCTGTACACGAACCAAGAAGCAACAGTTAGGACAGAACATGGAATGACAGAGTGGTTTGGAATAGGAAAAGGAGTAAGACAAGGATGCATTTTATCACCCTGCTTATTCAATTTATACACAGAGCACATAATGCACAATGGAGGGATGGAGGAATCACAATATGGGATCAAATTTGCTGGGAGAAACATCAACAATTTGAGATATGCAGACGATGCCACCCAAATGGCAGAAAGTGAGGAAGACCTAAAGAACCTCTTGATTGGATTGAAGGAGGAGAGTGCAAAAGCTGGCTTGAGACTTAATATCAAGAAAACCAAGATAATAGCAACAGGTCTGATCAGTCCCTGGAAAATAGATGGGGAAGAAGTAGAAGCAGTGACAGATTTTATTTTCCTGGGATCTAAGATCACTGCAGATGGCGACTGTAGCCATGAAATAAAAAGACGACTGTTTATGGGGACACTAGCTATGAGAAACCAGGGGAATATAGTGAAAAGCACAGACATCACCTTGAAAACAAAAATTCGCATAGTCAAACCAATGGTATTCCTGGTGGCAATGTATGGGCGTGAGAGCTGGACTATTAGGAAAGCTGAGCACAGAAGAATAGATGCCTTTGAAATGTGGTGTTGGAGGAGAGTCCTGAGAGTCCCCTGGACAGCAAAGAGAACAAATAGGTCAATATTTGAAGAAATCAACCCTGACGGTTCATTAGAGGGACAAATAGTGAAGATGAAGCTAAAGTACTTTGGACATCAAATGAGAAGGGAGGACTCACTTGAGAAGGCCTTTATGCTGGGAAAAGTGGAGGGCAAGAGAAGAAGTGGGCGCCCAAAGATGAGATGGATAGATGGTATTGTGGACGCAATGGGCACAGAGCTCGGCGTGCTGAGGAGGATGGTGGAGGACAGAGGTGCCTGGAGGAAAATGGTCCATGGGGTCGCAAAGGGTCGGAATCGACTGTGCGACAACAACAAAATAAATCTTTCAGAGTTTTATTTTTATTTTTAAACTTAGTCTCTTGATCTTTTAAAAATACCCCTCCCTTAAGTTTTCTATACTCTATCCAATCAGTTTCTTCACTTTCTATAGTTTCCTGTGCTAACTTATTTATTACTCAATTTTGTTGAAATGCCTTATAGTAATTTACTACATTTGAAATTTCCAATCCACCTTGCCTTTGTTGTAAGTACCACAAGGATTTCATTATCCTCGACTTCTTCCCTCCATTGCAATACTTATCCAACAGTTTCTGCCATTCAATCAGCTCCTTCTCTTTTATCTTTATCGGGAAGTTCCCCAATAAAAAATATTTTGGGTATTATCTTCATTATGCACAAACTTACCCTTCTGTACCAAGACAGTTAATCCACAGCACAAAGTTGTTCAGAATGTCTTTAGAATCTAAGATGAAAAACAGATCATCTATAAACCTGCCATAAAAAATGACATGTGGCAAAAAGGGATTAACTTGCGTGTTGTAGATATGTTTCTTTTCGAAGTGGCTCATATATATGTTCGCTACACTGGGGGCCAACGGGCTCCCCATGGCCATGCCCCTAATTTGCATATAGTAGGAGTCTCCAAACCTGAAATAGTTATGTTCGAAAACCATGTCTAATAAATCCATAAGGAAATGCGTAAGTGGAACATGAGACTCCCTGGAATCCAATTTATCAAGTACAACAGTTCGTGCCTCCTCTAATGGGATGTTGGTGTACAGTGCTTCCACATCCAGCATTAATAAAATGCTATCTTTTGGTATCAAAACACCTTCTACCATAGATAGAAAATGTGTGGTGTCCTTTATAAAGGAAGGTGTATCCCTAGCAAATTTATTGATGTCAAAATCCACATATTTCGCGAGGTGCTCGAGAACTTAATTTGTGCCGGATACTATAGGCCTCGAGGGGGTGGGCATACCCTCTGTTCTGGGTTTATGAATTTTAGGAATTAAATGGAATATGGGAGTTCTCGGATGCTCATTAAACAAAAACCACATGGTTTTGTCCGTGATATACCCCAAAGTAACGCCTTCATACAGGACTGTTTTAATTATATTGGATATATGTGCCATAGGATCGCGGAACACTTGTTTATATGAGCTGCTATCTCCTAACTGCCTAGTAGCCTCAGCGATATAATCAGTGGTATTAGCACAACTATTCCTCCTCCCTTATCTGCCTGTTAAATAATGATGGAACTGTCTTGTGCTAATTGGTCGAAAATGAGGCAAATTATACAGAAGGAATGTGGTCAGAACGTGATTATTGCCGGAGATTTTAATTTGGTAAGATCTGATAGCGATATCTCTAAAACAACAAAGTGTAGGAAAGTGGTGGGAAAATCAATCTTAGATAAATGGATAACATCATTAAAAGTGAAGGATTCGTGGAGACTTAAAAGGTTCAGAACAAGCATATACCTTTTACTCACAAGTTCACAAAACGTATTCTAGGATCAATTATATAATGAAATCAGACAGTTTAGTGAGTAATTTACAGGATATTTCAGTTGGTATTCTTAAAGAATCGGACCATGCTATGGTTTGGCTGGAGATGCAGATTAAATTGAACACCACTCAACAAAGTTGGAGATTTGATACAAATTTAATAAAGAATGGAGAAATAAAAGATAGATTGAGACAAAAGTGGGAGTAAAATTGGAGTATCAACGATACAGAAGAAGGAGATTTGAATATATTATCAGATGCTATGAATGATACACACAGGAATATGATGGAGGAAAAGATCTCAGACATGGAAATTGAGTCTGTAATAAAAAAATAAAAAGCGGGAAGTCCCCAGGTGAAGACGGTTACAGTACAGAATTTTACAGGGAATTTAAATACTTAATTACTCCACAGTTAAAAAAGCTTATATAATTATATCTTAGAGGGAAGCAAAATTCCAGAATCTTGGAATTAGTCTCTTATAGTTACACTTCCTAAGCCGAATAAAGTTGAAGAGAAAATAGAAAATTATAGACCGATTTCATTACTCAACCAGGATGTGAAAATATTCTTGGCAATAATGGCTAATAGGCTGAATAAATTTATCTGTTATTGTTTACACGAAGATCAAGCAGGCTGTTTAAAAGGAAGACAAATGGAAAACCTAATAACGAGGATTATAAATATTATAGAGACAGCCAAGGAAATTAAGGAGAAGCTATGTATCTTATCTTTGGACATTTTCAAGGCATTTGATTTGATTCAGTGGTGTACAATTAAAACAATAATTAATAAAATGGCATTTGGTCAGAATTTTAAACATGTCATCAATCAATTGTACAACAAAGCTCAAACATGGGTAAAGATGAATGAAGCTTATACTAATACAGTAAAAATAATGGCAGGGACTAGACAAGGGTGCCCATTGTCTCCCACCCTATTTATTCTAGCTATGGAGGTTTTGGCAAATGCCATTAGAAATGATAAAGTACTCTTTTGGTACTAAAAGACCCAAGTAATACTATTAAAAAGTCCAAGGACATTTAGAAGTTTTTGAAAAAATCCCGGCGTTAAAAATAAATTGGGGGAAAACAGAAGTAATTACATGTAACTATCAACATAAAGAAAAGCAAAACATTAGTGAACTTTATAAGATACGAATTAAGGAGAGTCTGAAATACTTAGGCATTTATATTGCAGAAGAATTAAAAGATATTCAAAAATTAAACTTTGATAAGATTAAAAAAGAGGTTAAAATATCTATAGAATAGTTGAATAAGGTGATGATTCTGAAATCTTTATCATCTACACTTATTTTCTACAGTGCTGTGATCATCTACTCATGCTGGCATCTGTCAAAGGCTTTTGCATAGTCTATAAAACATGCATGCACGTAACATCTCATGTCTCTACATCTTTGTATGAGGACCTGCATCATAAACAGTGCCTCTCTAGTACCCATAGAATTCCAGAAACCAAATTGTTGTCACCTGTGCTTTCTTCACACCTTATAGATTCTACTATGGCTGATTTTCAAGAAGATCTTAAGAGCATGACCTATGAGGCTAATTGTTCTATACTCCTCACAGGACTTCATGTTTGGCTTCTTTGGTAAAGTAACAAAGGTTGATAGCAACCAATCACTCAGAAGGATCTCTGTGTCATAAATGGTGTTAAGAAGGTCTGTCAATTCTTTGATATTACCTTCGGACAGAAGTTTCAAATTTTCTATGGAGATGTCATCTGGCCCACTTGCTTTCCCATCTTTGGATCTTTGAAAAGCTCTTACAACCTCACTCTCCAGTATTGGTGGTCCATTATTATCATTTACGACAGGCTGTTCACCTCTTTCATCACTAAATAGCTCTATGAATTCTTTCCATACATTGATCTTATCCCTTACTGTATTTCCACCGCAGGATTCCTGTCCTTGTCCTTAAACAATGCATGTGTTCTGTCTTCCACAGTAACTTCCCTGATCTTTTTATGTATGTAGACAAAATCATGCGTAATTTGGTATTCCTCTATTTCAGTGCATCTGTCAGCCATATAAGCTTCTTTTTGCAGCTCTTATTTTGCGCCTAATCATCTTCTGTAGATCATTATATTTTTCCTTGTCCTGATTCTTATAAGTCCTTCCTGTTTCCATTAAATTGAGTATGTCATCTGTCATCCATTCCTTATTCTTATGATTTGGCTTTTGTCTGCAAAGGTGTTTCTATCTAACATTCTGGGTTATTTCTATTATTATCCCCCATTTTTCTTCTACACATCTTTCCCTTTGATATTTTCTCATTTTGTCTAACTCCTCTCTCATTGTCTCTTTCACTGATTGTTCTACATTCTTTGCCCTTAAGGACATTGACATCAGAACCAGTTTTCATTGTTTTAGTTATGATTTTACACTATTTTAGGCAGAGACAACATATTAGCGAGTTATGTTCTGATGAAATATCTGCTCCAGGATAGATATTTGCTGACAAGATGCTGTTACAAAACCTTCTGTTTATAAGAACAATGTCTATTTAATGTCTGACAATATTATTTGGGCTATCAGTAGGGGACTTCCAAGTGTAAAGTCATCTAGGTGGCATCTTTAGCCATGTGTTGGTGATCAATAGATCTTCTTTTCTGCAGAACTGTACAAAGCGGTTTTCTCTCTCATTCCCATTCCTGTTTCCAAGATGATATAGTCCAACTATATCATTCTCGTTACCCTGGCTGACTTTAGCATTAAAGTCTCCCATAATCACAGTAACTTCATTTCTTGTTGTATCATTCAGCACAGCTTTGAGGTGATCATAAAACTCCTCAATCTCTTCATCCAATTTTTCTGCAGTTTGTGCATAGACTTCTATGACATTCATATTGAAAGGTTTGCCTTAAAGTTTTATCATAACGATCCTATCTGAAAATGGCATGACACTAAGCACTGTGTTCTTTATCGCTTTGCTCAGGATCACCCCAACTGCATTCCAGTGATGTTTTTCATTGTTTCCTGAGTAATGGGCCATGTACTATGACACACTGCATTGGCCCACTCCTGGCCACCTTGTCTCACTCATTCCCATTATATCAACATTCAGTCTCCTCATTTCCTTTAGTACAAACCTTTATGGTTGACCTGGAGATTCTTAGCACCCTCTGTCCACTGATGGGCTGCCAGGGACTGAGGGCCATGTTTATTTAAATTTCAGCCATGAAGATTGGTCTGGGAACAAAGAAATGCAGTGGTCATCCCCAACCTTCCACATCGCAGCATGACACCCATATTATTGATCAAGCTCCAAGAGTCACTTTCTGGTCCTGAGCCCTTTTGGCATACAAAGTCCTAATCAGCCCCAGGCCAGTATTTATGAAGCTGCTTCCCTCCATCAAGATGGATTTAAGTGGGATTTAATCAATTTGGGGACCATCACTCTTCCCTGTGAACTTTGGCACCCATGGCCATTAGTCCTCAGTGTGGTCAAGGTTAGTTAACAGCTGCCTGACACTTGGTGTTGTGTCACTGGCAGTATACTAGAGTACTATTACCATAGAAGGATAACCTGGCCAGACTAGCTCCTGTATTTAAATGTGAGTTTTCATGGATCAAGTCTACTTTATCATAAGAGTGACATAAGAGTGAGGCCACATGGCATCAATTTATACACCCATCAGGTACACAGGCACACAATAATCGGCCAGCTTAACAGAATAGTAACATTGTATATTTTTCAACTGACATCCCTGTTATTATTCAAATCTGTTATTATTCAAGCCTAGCCCCCTACTGCAAATGGTTGTAAGCAGGTTGCTGTTTATTTATTACAGCCAGAAACTGTGGTCATTTCTAATCTGGGGACAGGTACCATTGGTAAATTCCATCATCAAGTCTGCTACTTGCCATGGCATAGTACCATCTTTGAGCCTATTCAGTTCTTAATGGTTCCAGTGCATCACAAATTATAATCACATACACCTCATTTCTGGACACCTCAAGAATTCTAGGAAGCATCGGTGTTGTCCTACAAGTTTGTAGATGGTTCTTCTATCCACCTCCTACCCCAGTAGAGGAGCCTTTCCCTGAGTGATGGTGGTTGTTAATTACTGAGCAAATCTGGATTCCTCAAAGAAATCTTTCCATTCGTCTTTTATCTATTAAAATGAAAGTCAATTCAAGTGAATATTTTTATAGAGATACAAGCAAGAAATTACATTTGTCATTAGTTTTCAGAGTGTAGATAATACAGTATAGCTGTATGTCTGAAATTTTCTACCTTATTTATTAGTGGGGGAAAACTTAGGGCAATGGAATAGAATGTGTTGAATATTGTTGAGAATATGTGAAACTCTAATAATTCAAGTTCACCCATCCTCCTCCACAGAATCCTCCAAAATTGGATTTATTTGTGGAGGAGTTTTGGTCCAATTCTCTCCTGCTCTCACACAGTTACTTTTTCTTCCTTACTTATACTTATTCTTCCATCCTCAAAGTCTACTGCACCTAATCCTCTTTCCCTTGGAGCAAAGAAATGAGATGCTCTTTTTTGTCATCTTCAGAGTTTTATAATGGTTTGTTGAACTATGCACATGTAACACAGAGTTATGGATGACCATTAGAATTCTTGGTCAAGTGCCAAGCCACCCAATGGAATCACAATGAGGACATCAAGTGGTAACATGTTAACTAGCCCAAGTTATCCCATCTCCTTTCCCATGTCATAGCTACAAAACAAGTATGGAGGCTTTGTTGTGGAGGATGTGGGGTGTTCACTTCCAACACCAAAGTTGGCAGCGGCAGACCACCAGTCTGGCCCCTCAACAGTCTGAGGGAGTGTGACCTGGCCCCTGGCTCAAAAAGGTTGAGGATCCCTAGTTTAAAGCATCCATTGCTCAAGGCATTCAAAAGAAATAATCTGTTTTGACTTTATTTCTACATTAAGCAGGGGACTGGATTGATTGCCTCATAGGTTCCTTTCAACACCTGTGAATGCATGGTCATTCCCCTCCCCCATTAAAACTAATCTACAAGCTAGCAGACAATACAAAGTGAACCTTTTTCAGTGATAGTTTGAGGCAGAACATTTTTCCCTCTAGTGTTTCAAAATATATCTTTCAAAGATTAAGGCCATGGCATGTCAACAACTGTAGAAAAAGGCTATTTCCCCACTCTATTCTGTTTTGTTGCACTAGGATGGCAAGGTTTAATTAGGTTCCTTATTATTCTATTGTATAGTTCCCCTCACCAGCACACAAAAGAAAGCAGTGGAAAACTATTTCTGAAGTCTTTGTATATAGAAAATCATGAGAAGTGTTGCCAGTAGTAAAAATATATTTGATGGCACAGAATTATTTTAGTTGACTGGATAACTCAGTAGACCAAGAAGATGAGCATAGTGCTCCAGTAACACTGGCCAATAGGCTCTCATAAACCTGTTTTTAGCTGCTTGAATGTATTAATGAGGCTCTAAGGTCCTGGAGGAGTTTGGTTGGGAGTAGTTGTTGAAATTTGAGGTCTGATCTGTCTGACCAAAAACATTTTGGATGGGCAGGCACTGTCTCCCCAACTAAAGAAGGAGAATGAGTCAACCTCCAAGAAGGGGTGGGGGTGGGGGTAAGTATTAAAATTAAGGGAAAGTGGTCACTGGCTGCATGTGTATCTACATAAAAGTCTGCCACTTCAGCTTGAAAAGGTGGTGAAATTAGAATATAATCAATTGCACTCCAGCCTCTGGTGGGCAGAAATGTAAATTCTCCAGGGTAATCATGGATCATTCAGCCATTAAGTGGTAGTTTGTTGAACTGGACACAAAATTTTGCTAAATGAAGGGTTCAGGTGAGAATCTTTAAAGCATCTTTTTAAAGGCAGGGAAAATTGATGGAAGATCATCTGGGTCCAGCCCTAAGGCCGTTGCAAGCACAGTGTCGTACCCACCCAATCTTGCATTGAAGTCTCCAGCGATTAGTATTTCGGAGTGAGGATAATTTAGTTCCAAGTCCTCCAAAAATGATGTTAGCCTACTCCAGATAGAAATGTTTGGGGGGATTGATTGTCTTGTCGGGATGATGTAGTTTTTATTTATTTTTACGTTTATGTGTTGTTGATGGTATGTTAATAATAATTAAAAAAAAAGAAATTGATTGGTATTTATCAAGGTATGGTGGTAAGTATAAAGGTAAAGGTAAAGGTTTCCCTTGCTCAAAAGCCAGTCGTATCCAACTCTAGGGTGCAGTGCTCATCTCTGTTTCAAAGCCGAAGAGCCAGCGATGTCTGCTAATGCAGACATTACTGTGGTCATGTGGCAGGCATGACTAGACACTGGAGCACACAGAATGCTGTTACCTTCCCACCAAAGTGGTCCCTATTTATCTACTTGTAATTTATTGCTTTCGAACTACTAGGTTGGCAGGAGCTGGGACAAAGACAGGAGCTCATTCCGTCCTGCAGTACATTGACTATAATTATATGGAAGTTATCTTGATCTAGTGCATAAGCCTGAGTGATAGGGTTGCAGGCTTTAAGGATGGTTAGCTTAAGGTTGGAGTGTTGAGAAATCAAGAGGGATAGGCCAGCCTGAAAGCAGCCCCTGGAATTAATTCTTATGGCTAATAGAGAATGAGATCTATACCCTGCTATGGTTATTGGCACTGTGGCTCGGGCTTCCTGGAGCAAGATTATATCAAAGTCCTTGATATAGTGCAAAAAGTCACTCCACCCTTGTTGTGTCTAAATGTTGATCAACATATATTGCCAGTGGTGGGCTCCAAAATTTTTTTACTACCACACTGTGGCCGTGGTATGGTGAGCGTGGCCAGGGGGAAAGCCCTGCATTGCACCCAAATTAGGACTACTTTATTTCAAACCTTGGATGGGTGGTGCCAGCCGGAATTTCTGCTACCAGTTCTGGTGAACTGGTGCAAATCTGCTGATGCCCACCACTGTACTGCTTAAGCTGCATTCACCATTAGTCTTTGCTGTGTCTGTGCCCTTTCTTCTCTAAGGCGCCTTATTCATATGTTTGCAATGTACCCTGATTGGTTCTGCACAGGTTTCCCACCTTCAGGGCTGAATCCCGTTGTGGATGGGGAGGGTCGGGGGGGGGGGGCACCGGAGCACAGTCTTGCTGTACGATCTGGGATCGGTTTGATCCTGTTGTCCCTGATGAAGTGGACAGGCTCCTTGCAGCTGTGCGTGCCACTACATGTCCTTTGGACCCCTGTCCCACCTGGTTGGTGAAAGCCTCCAAGGTGGTGACAGGTGGCTGGGTCGGGGCGATAATAAATGCATCATTACGGGAGGGGGTATTTCCTGCACCGCTAAAACATGCTTTGGTGTGCCCCCTCCTGAAGAAAATATCCCTTGACCCAGCTGTCCTTAACAACTACAGGCCGGTTTCCAACCTGCCCTTTCTGGGTAAGGTTTTGGAGAAGGCGGTGGCGCGCCAGCTGCAGAGTGTCCTGGAGGAAGCGGATTATCTAGACCCTTTTCAGTCAGGATTCAGGCCCGGGTATGGTACGGAGACGGCATTGGTCGCACTGATGGATGATCTCTGGCGGGAGCGGGACAGGGGTTATCCTTGCTCTTCTTGACCTCTCAGCGGCCTTCGATACCGTCGACCACGGTATCCTTCTGGAACGGCTCAAAGGACTGGGGATCCAGGGCACCGTGTTGTCCTGGTTTTCCTCTTTTCTGGAGGGCCGTACCCAGTCGGTGTGGTTAGAGAGTGAGAGGTCCAGCCCTAGGCTTCTCAAGTATGGGGTGCCTCAGGGTTCGGTGCTCTCTCCTCTCCTATTTAACATCTACATGAAGCCACTGGGTGAGATCATTAGTTCCCACGGGGTACGGTACCATCAGTACGCGGATGACACTCAGTTGTACATCTCGGCCCGTGGGGACCCCAGTGATGCTGTTGAAATCCTATCCGGATGCCTGGAGGCCATTAGGGTCTGGATGGGGGCCAATGGGCTTCGGCTGAATCCCAGCAAGACAGAGTGGCTGTGGATAAGGGGCCCCATGTTATCCCGGGAGTTACCATCTTTGGTACTGGATGGGGCTGTTTTGCTCCAGACAGACCCAGTGCGCAACTTGGGGGTCCTTCTGGACTCGCGGCTGCTGCTAGAAGAACAGGTAGCGGCTGTGGCCAGGAGGGCTTTTGCCCAACTTCGGGTGATTCACCAGTTGTGCACGCTCCTGGACCGGGGCTCCTTGCTTATGGTCACCCATGCTCTGGTCACTTCCCGACTAGATTATTGTAATGCGCTCTACATGGGGCTGCCCTTGACGACCATTCGGAGGCTGCAGCTGGTCCAGAATGCGGCAGCCCGGGTGGTGATGGGATGTGGGCGATATGCCCATGCCTCACCGCTACTTCGGGAGCTGCACTGGTTACCAGTTTGTCTCCGGGTGCAATTCAAGGTGCTGGTTTTGACCTTTAAAGCCCTATATGGCAGTGGGCCAGGATACCTTAGAGACCGCATCGTCCCAAGAGCGGACCGGAGGGGCTCTCTAATAGTGCCATCAGCTAGGGGTGCACATCTATCCAGCACCCGAAGGAGGGCCTTCTCCGTGTCCTCACCAACTCTCTGGAACCTCCTGCCAACAGATCTAAGACTTCAAAGAGAATTGCTGCCCTTCCGGAAAGGATTGAAGACCTGGTTGGCAGGGCAGGTGTGGGGGCCCCCGAATGGGAACACGGCCCCTGCCTGCTGGCTTATGTAAACAATTAAGAACTCTCTCTTCTTCTTCTTTTTATAGTGGGTGGGATGGGTGGGTGGGATATGGGTCTTTTAAAGTGTGTGGGATATGGGTCTTTTAAAGTGTTTTTATGTGTTTTTAAAACTTGTTGTAATGCCGCCCTGAGTCGGGTTCGGCCTGAGTGGGCGGCATATATAAATATGACTAATAAATTAATAAATAAAAAATTAACGAAGGTCTGGGCAAATGTATCATTGTAACTGACTTCCTGTCTCAATATAAGTTGCTACCGCTTCCCTGTTTTCCCCACAAACCCACAGACAGATAAGCTTATTTACAATACCACTCCTTCCATCCACATTATCTAAAAACCAATATTCCGTATAGTTTACTACTTAGAGCCAAGCGGAATTCCACTGAACATTGGGACTTTATTGAGGCAGCTGGTAACGTTAATTCTCCCTTACATAAGAGAGGTTAACACCCCCCCCCCGGTATCATCGATACTGCCTTTTCCAAAGTACAGGTGCACCTGAGATCCATATTGTTTAACCGCCAGGATAGATCTCCTACATCCAATGTTTTCTGGTTGATAGACTTTACGCCTCTTGCTAATCACATCAAGAAAACTATTTTAAAGCACTGGCATATTTTAGACTCTGTTCTGGGCTGCTCCAATCCCCCCACAGTGGGTTTCCGCAAAACCAGAACCATTGCTAATATGGTTACTAAAAGTGATACCCTCCCTCGATCAACACCTACACAGAAGTTTACTCCTGGTCATTATGCTTATGGCCACTGTAAGTTTTGTAAGAATGTGTGGCAGACTAAGAAGGTAGTGACTTTACATTAAATCTGACCAAATTCAGTAATTGTAACAGCCTTAACTGCGTATATTTAATTTTATGTTCCTGCAAGTTGGCTTATATTGGACAATCCAGTCACCCCTTGAAAATCAGAATCGGGGAACAACAGAATGCTAATCTTCAAGCTCCCATGGTACCACACTTTCTCGACAAAAAACACCATTGTACTAATATGAAGGTTGTGGTCCTCGAAAGTTACAGTCCTCGCCCACACCATGTGGAGGACATAGAGCAGTTTCTTCTCAGACGTGAAGCATTTTATATACATCGTTTTTCAACTCTTATCCCCAAAGGTCTGAATATAGACATTGATTATTCGGCTTTTCTTTAAGTCCTGTCCTGTCCTATTTAATTCTTTAAAGCAATATTGTGTTTCTATGTGGGGTTACCTTTAAGAGCCATTCTTCAGTCTTTTAACAAATGTTTTACGCTCTCACTGTTTCCTGTATAAATTTCCTTCATCATCCCCCTCCCCTTAATGCTCCAGCCCAATATGAATTTCCCTTGATAGGTGTTTCAGTGCACTTAACATTCCAGCGTTTAAGGTATTTATTGTATTGCATTTTCATGGTTCTCTGTATGTTACTCAGTGTTTACACACCTTTTTTATGAGCTTTTTATCATCACAATTATTGTTCCACAGAATTCTGATGAAGAAAATTTCAAAATATCCTGTCTTACCGGATGGATATCATCGATTTTTTTCGCCTTGAACCAATCGGACTGTAATTGTGCTTATTCAATATCAATTTTGCTATGGACCTGTTTCATTCTGGTTGTTGCCATTCTTGCCTTTTACTATTGTGATGCAGCATGTTGTACTTTTTTACGAACAAGTTTGTGTATAATTGCATATTTGTATATTTGGATGAAGAATTCTTATAATGAATGTCAGCTGTCAGATCTGTTGTAATTATACTTTTGTAAATCTTATATGCTTGGTTCAATGTTTGTTTTAGTACCTATGCTCATGCTAATATAAATGAATGTTAGGGCTCTTTACACACCAGTATAATATTTGTTATTACACAATACAGTTCCTGGTTCTCGACTATAGATACTTATTTCTATGTCATCTTATTAAAATATGGTATTCACCTTCTATATAATTTGCCCGTTTTGACTATATTGTTTCCTTTGGGTGTTCTTCTCCTTGCCTGCAGGAGAAGAGCCATGTTATAGCCTTGAGAAAGATTCACAGTCCCAGTGTGCATCTAGAAAAGGGGAATGGTAAACTACTTCTGCAGGAAAATCATACAAAAAATGTCTCCTAGAATTGACTTGACAGCACAATATTATTAAGAATCTAATAATTACTGGATTAAATACTTAAATTTTGGTTGTGTAATTTACAAATTCTGGCTTTGAATTCTTGTTTATTTAACTATATTAAGTGCAGAATTAGGGACACTGTCTTATTTTCTTTCCTTGCAAACTCCTAATATTTGATGTTTGATATCAGCGAAGTAAAGATTTGCCACCCCACACTGGGAGAATAGCTGTCCTCTCAGTTTATTTTTGCAGAATTTGTCATAATTAACAGATTCCATGTTTGAGGTGGAAAGAATACAAAATTTTGGAAATTGGAACATGGGAAAAAGTAGTCTCTGTCTTGAGATAGTTTGAGAAAGCTAACTTATTCATTCATTCATTCATTCATTCATTCATTTATTACTACCAGATGATTTTCTATAAATTTCATGTTAATATAAAGGTAGCTTTATGAAACTTGTCCATTCTATCTGATTCACTTTTTGATGCCTTTACATTTTTAGAGTGTGCAAAGAAAAGAGGGATATTACAGACAGTCCTAATGACACCAGAAAAAATAGAAGAATGTCGCTGGATTGAAGTAATTCTTCACTATGGTGTGCTGGGAATACCTTGTCTTACAGTATACTATTTCCTCTCCATCTGGTTTATTGCTTTCCTTTCACAAGTGCTAATTCTGCAAAAATGAATGAGGCTTGCTCAGAGGAAGGCACAGTATCACACAGGTTATACTAGTCAGCATTGTTCAAGTACCAGTTTGTATTCATCAATACTTTAGCTGCTTCTTTGCAATGGAACATGCTGCATGTTATTAGATTTGCTTAGAAAGAGCAATGCTCTCATAGACACAAGCTTTGTCTGAGTATAAGTTCAAAGTGGAAAAAGAGATTCATCTTTTGCTTCCCTTTGGCATTATTGGAATTTTCCTGTTCTGTTTCTCTGTGTGGTGCAAGACCAACTTATTGTCTGACTTGTTTTATTTGAATTACTTGTTTTTAGTTCATTGTTTTGTGTACATTGTTCTTATTGTAGCACCTTAGAGACACAAAGAACCCTAAAGTTATGAGCAAGCCAGACAAGGAAAACAGTACTTCACAATCTTTTTCCTTTTGGGAGACAGCTGTATCAGTTAATGGTGTGAAGGGCTGACATATATTCTACTGTTCTCTGCTTGGGATATATATATACCCTGGGATAAGTATAACAGTTCTGTCCCTGTACTACTTCCACAGCAAAATTTGCCAGCATAAATCAGCACATGCCATGTAAGTAGATTTAGCTTTAATGAATCATGCAGGATTATTACTAAAAACCACCACTGAAAATGTCTATTATTTGGTTTGCCCCTCTGGAACTGCTAGCAAGTAATGAACAAAATAGGGCAATACAGCATAAAACCCATCCACCTCATGGACACCAACTCCCTAGACAATGGTTAAAAACTGAGACAAATATCTCAAACTTTAAATATTAAAAGAGAAGAGCCTGGCTTAACCTATGGAGAACCAAAATAATACCTTGGGGAATGGATGATTGCTGAAGATTGTCTTCCATTATCAGGAAGCCACTGAGATAGACTTTAAAGCAAAGTAAGAAAATGAAGACTCAAATAAAATGTAACTACTTGAGTACAGGGGAAAATTCTGTGAATAAGGAAAAATACAATCAGTGCAGCATTTATGTGTGTGGAATTTATGTTCTACTACTTGTACAAAAACCTAGCAAATTGATGACAAAATGCTATCAAAATAGTCCACTTCTGGTCAAAAATAGTCATTTTAACATTTTAATGTTTGAATGTATTTCATATATATCCATAATTTTAAATTTTGCAGCACTCTGATATAAAGAAAGAAAGAAAAGCACCAGAGGATTCATTTCTTGAAGCCTAAAATGCAAGTGATGGCTTTGGTTATCAACTACCAATAACTCCCTTTTCTTGTAATTTTCATATAGGCAAACAGGCAAGGCAACATTTACCAAATCAACATTAGAAGGTGAGAAGAAAGAAGTAGTTGTACAGGTGCTAATTCTCCCCATGTATTATTATTATTATATCAAAGATAGATTATGAGGCAAGGAACTGCAAAGCATTTTAGCGTTGCTTTTTTGTTTGTGATTTTTGTTTATTTGGTTAGTTAGTTGATTTTTCTTTGGTCTCACTAATTTATACTTTCAGTGCCACACACATCTATTGTAAACAATACTGCCTCCTTTGAGCCTCCTGATGCACAAAACAGTAGAGATTTCCTGAAAATAATAAAACAGGCAAATGAGCTTGCATACCATGCAGACACACACGTCACCATATTCATTTGCCATTTTCGGTGTGGCTTGTCCTTTCTACATTTTATTATTCATTTATGATAGCTATTATAGGCCTTTCTCTGGCTCTCCTGAGGAATATTTATGGCTATTACAGGGCTCTTATGAAGAGACCCAACAATGGTTATTGCGAAAATCCCGTGAAATGCTACATTAATGCAGAAATAGTCTGTGCAGTAAAATGCTTGAACTTCTCTCAATGTCCCCCCTGTTGAAAATTAAGAGACAGGAGATGTCTGGTGCAGTTCCAGAGTTCACCAAAGAGAGCTAGAAGTCTAACTCAGAATTTCCTCTGTATTGATTTAATTTGAAATGAGAGCCTCAAGAAAGCAAGTGGGGAAAAAAGAGAGTGCAGGGGTTTGCTCATTTATTAAAGAGCAACTCCTTTGAAATAGTTCTGAAGTATCCAGTTCACAATTTTTATTGTTGTTGTTGCTGTTGCTGTTGTTGTTGCTGCTGCTGCTGCTGCTGTGGCTGCTGCTGCTGCTGCGGCTGCTGCTGTGGCTGCAGCTGCTGCTGTTATGGCTGCGGCTGCTACTGTGGCTGCTGCTGCTCATGCTTTAGTTTAGACTGTGAAACCTTCCATTTCAAATTCCAGTTTGTTACTCAGAATTCAGTCTTAACCTGTTTTGGATTTATTTCCATATCTATGCTGTCATCACTCAAATACCATCCACCAGTAACTGAAATGCTGCTCTGTGGATCTATTAAGTGTCGTCATACAACAACCAATAGCTAATGTATTCACTGTGCTGGAAGAAATGGTTTGGGCTAAAGAATAATTGCCTCTTCATTCTGCAGGATCCCATGTGGCAAAGGTGCTTTCTGGGTTGAAAGGGTTTTTTCTGGAGGAACTCTGCTCAGGGGATGCCCAAATGAGTCTCTTTTCAAATCCCCAAGACTTTCCCCCCACCAAAGTGGTCCCTATTTATCTACTTGCAATGTCTTGCTTTCGAACTGCTAGGTTGGTAGGAGCTGGAACAGATACAGGTGTTCATTCCATCATACAGTATCCAGGTCTCAAACTTCCAGCTAACAAGACAAGCTTCTTAACCACTAAGCCATTGCAGTCCCTATCCCTTCATGGCAGTGAACCAGATTACTTAAGAGACCGCGTCATCCTAAGATTGTCAGACCATCCTTTGAGGGCAGACAGGAAGGGCTCAGTGGTGGTCCCTTTATCCAAAGTAGTACATCAAACTGGTACCAGAAACAGAGCCTTCTCAGTGACTGCCCTGGCCCTGTGGAACCTCCTACCACCTGAACTGCATCTCCAGACAGAACTACCTCCTTTCAGGAAAGCGCTTAAGACATGGCTATACCAGTGGGTGTGGGGCATGACAGGCTCCACTTCCCAAGCTTGCTGGCTTGTTTAGTCTGCACGGGGGATTTTCTGCTCTGATTGTCTTGTTTTAACGTGGGTAGAGGGAGGGTGAGGGTAGTTTTTAATAGAGTATTTTATATGATTTTAATTCTGGTTTTAGATAGGGTTTTTTACTTAATGTTTTTAGCTGTGAAATGTGTTGTATCATATTATTTCATATTTATTGTACTATATATTTTTAAATTTTCTCCTGTAAGCCGCTCTGAGTGGTGCATGAACCAGAAGGGTGGGGTATAAATAAATAGAATTAATATAAAATCTGTTCTGGGGCCCTCAAGATACATGAGAATAGGGGGCAGGGCAAAATTCCTGAGAACTTTCCATGACATTAAGGCCTAACCTAAATACTATTATATTGAATCTTTTGAAAAAATCTAAATGCCCCTGGATGTTTAATGCAGTACACATCAGCTATCAAATAGATTCTTAATGCCATCACAGGTCACCAATCATACATTGTTAATATCTAAATCACTTAAATAATCTAAATTGTGTAGAGAATGTATAAGTAAGCACACAGCAATACCATAAAAACATGGGATTTGATCTTTATATATATATATATATATATATATATATATATATATATATATATATATATATATATATATATATATATATATATATATATATATATATATATATATATATATATATATATTTCAAAAAAGCAAAAAAATACAACTAACAAACATACAGAAAAGAAAAAAACAATAAAAATACAATACAATATTACATCAAACTCATAGAAAATAGCACTTGATAGTAATTAAGCTAGTTATTTACAATAAAAACCACAATATCAAGAACCCACATTATAGGTTATTGCTATAACAATAACAATCATAAAAGCTTTCAGTGCTAAAACTGTTTTTTATTTCTTTACAAAAATTACACAACACCCAGTGAATATTTACAATGCCCGGAGAGTTTAGTATCTATATCATCTCCAAAAACCACTTTGAGATGGTACAGGTCCAAAACTGTCCCTTGCCATAAGAGAATGATCCACAAACGGCTTCCAAATACTCCAAAACCTGGTTGTTATTCATTTTTTAAAATTTTCCATGTTTATTTCTTTAATTTGTGAGTTTATTGTTTGTTGAGTTAGGTATTTTTGTGTTGTAGATAGGTGTTTTTAGTGTGCTTTTATGGTTTTTGTTAGCCTTTGGTATGTCAGGTGTTTTTTTATTTAGTTGTTTAATGGGTTTATTTTAATTATTTGTTTATTTATTTGTGTTTTATTAATTTTGGTGCTTTGCGTTTTGGTTAACTGTTGGGTTTTGTTGTTGTTGGGTTTTGTTGTGTGAAGAATGGCCTGTATGTTGTTTCTTCTTTTCCCCATTGCTGCTTTGAAATTAGATTTTGATGCAGTGATGGGAAAAAGGAAGAGCCAGCAGTCAGCTTGCTCTTTGATCGGTAATGTTCGTTAGGTAGCTCGGGTGAAAAGGAGGCAGAGAAGAGCTATCTGCTTGATGATGGTTCTCTTCTCTGGGCCTCCTTTTTCCCCTGGCTTACCTAACAGGGAGATGGGCAGACAACAATCTGTAAGGGGTGGTGCTCTTCCTTGCGGATTGCTGACTGCTTCTTTTCTATTACCTACACTGCTGTTTCATGCTAGTTCTCAAAATAGCGGTGTGGGTAGTAGAAAGGCAGAATCCAGTCATTCACCAGGGAGGCTGCTTCCCCTGATGAATTGCTGCCTGTTGTTTTATCCCCACCCCGGCTCAACTTACCTTTAGGTTGGCAGTAGTCTCACCGTGTCTTCGGCAGGGTAGCGAGGAGAGGGAGTCCTTCTCCCCATTGCTCCGGGAAAGAAGGGTGGCAGTTGTCTCCTCATGGTTTTTCGTGGGTTTTTGTTTGCAAGGCCGTGAGGTGCTGCGGCCGCCTGCGGTGGCCTTGTGCTCCCATTGCATGAGGCATTATTTTATTTTATTTTTCATGTGCTGGCTTTTTCAGCGTTCTGCGCACTCACACCCTTCAGCATGATTGGCTGGAGTGGTCACAGTGCGGAGGACGCTGGGACTTGAAGTTTAGTTTATTTTGTTCACGTTCGTGTGGAGTTTTTTCCCTGCGGCTCGGTTTCTATTGGGCGCGTTGCGTTTCCCAACGTTCTACTTGCTCTCGCCTGTCAGCCTGATTGGCTGAGGAGCAGCGCAGTGCAGAGGACATTGGGAATTGATGTTGTTTTGCTTTGTTTGTGTTCGTGGGGCTGTTGCCCCACAGCCGACTGCGGGACCATTGCGGCGCTCTGTGGGCCGGGTTAAGATGAGTGCAGGTGGCTCGGTACGGGAAATTATGGACGGGTGCGGGTGTGTATGCCAGAGTCCAACGGTAAACATCCCTCCTTATAAGTAAAGATTAAGTCATTAACCACAAAATTCATTATTGTCTTTTTGAATGGCAGTGGTTTCCAGTAGCCTCTGTTAAAGTGTTTGGACATCAGATATTCTATCTAGCTTCCTTTAGTTGCACAGGGCTGAGATTGGATGTGAGCTTCAGATTTCTATTACAGATTTTTATTACTGATTTTAAAACATAAGATATTCATGCTAATTTAATTAGCAATTGCATTAGAATAGTTTGTCATATGCAAAAATTACACAGAGGGTTACTGACCTTGGCTCATCTGTCTGGCCTAGAATAACCACTATATCTATCTGTTGAGTCCAGAACAAGAAGTACTCTAACCAGCAGGATCGGGTTAAACTCAGTGATTCTTTATTCAGCTCATACTTCGGACAGGGGACTATGTACAGGGGTGTTCTCTGTATATGCAGTGTTTTGTTACACAATAAGATACATTTAGGCAGGCTTCCGGAGGACAAACAAAGTTCAACATTTACGGTGCTGACATATATTTGAATTTCGCACCTTTTACAATGGCACACTTCTGTGCTTTATTTTCAGTGAAGTTTTACTTTTGAAAAGGAATTAAGCTTTGGACACAGCACTAAACCAGGTGTTTTATCTTTAAACTTGACAAATATTGTCCACTTTACCTCTTGTGTTCTCCTGCTAAATGCTATCCCTCCCTTATCCACATCTGCTTTTCCAGACATCATATCTAAGAACAAAAGTTGTTCTACCAAATATTTATTTATTTATTTGTTATTCAAATTTCTATTGCCACCCAACTTGACAACAACTCTGGGTGGCTAACAACAATTAAAAGCAACATCAAACTAAAAAATATTCCACACCTTATAAATTCCATGGGAAAAACACCTTTGTTCAGTCAATGTGTAATTCCCCAAGTATAAGCGTGTTTCAGTATCTTAACACAGAGACAAAATGATTTCTGATCATTTCTAGAGATGTAGAGAAGAGGAAATGGGAAATATCACTAACTCCTCATAATAACAATCCTTCTTCTGGAAAAGCCCATCATCCCCAATGAGGAATACAGTAATACCTCATACAACATCGCCTAATTCCTTGAAAAAAGTTGCCTCATACAAAGTTGCTGTGACTTTGTATGAGGCATTGGGGTTTTTCCCAGGTTGCATTGTGCCTGGGCAGTATAAAAGGTAGAATACATGCGTGCATTGCTCTTGTGGGTTTTGCATGAGGCGAAAAGTGTTTAGGAGTGGTTTTGAGCACAATTTTGGATTGTCTGGTGTTTGCTGCTGTGGTTTTTAAAAACAGATTGCATGCTCCATATTTTTTCTTATGTTGGTCTTTTTTGGGGGGGCACTGTTTCGTGGAGTGGGCAATTGTTTGGTGCTGTTTGGATGATTAACACTGTGTTGCATGATGGGACATGTTGGCATCCATTTTGTCCTTGCTTCCATCCAGTAATTGTTTACAGTAGCTTGTACAAAATGGATGATCGGCCGCATGGCTGCAAATTAACACTGTGCTGCATGATGGGACATGTTAACTTTTAAACCTGCACTTCATAAAGTTTTCAAAAGTTAAAAACTTGTTGTATGGTTTGTCCCCTAAAATCAGGGTTGTTTGACATGTTTTTGTAATGTATTTAGCCTTTAGACAATGATTTCTTAAAGTTCTGTCAGTTTCCTGACTGTTTCCTTGACTTTGCCCTGAAGTCTGTGCTGTTACAGTACAATGTATCTCTATGGAAATGACGTTGTACGAGGCATCGTGGCAAGGATTTGGACGTTGTACGAGGCATCGTGGCTAGGATTTTGCATGCCTCGTACAAAGTCCAAATCCGTATGAAGTCCAAACTTGTGGAACCAAGTTTGGATGTTGTATGAGATATCACTGTACAGCAATACAGCCTGACTGTTAAAAATGCCAATGGCAGCAGTCAAGATGTTCAACAGGATATACTCTTTTGCTCACTAAGATTCATACTTGATTAAAAATAGCACTGACAATTGCTATATGCTTGAATGAGAGGTGGTTAACTGATGAAAAAGAGTCGACTTTTGCAATTTCCCATTGCTTGGTGCACTTTCCGAATGGTAGTGAGCACCAGAGGCTGCCATTTGCTACAGAAAGCCTGATATCATTGAACATGATATTGTGCAGTAATATTTGGCCATTTCATGGTGTTCTGAATTTTGGATAGAGAAGAACAATATCTCACTTTCCAAAACTGGAGTTTTTTTTTTAAAGAATTGAATCCTTTAAATTTTGTGATGAAGCACTCCTATCCCCAATAGATTTAACACCCTTCATACACAAAAAGGGAATTTTAATACCCCAAAGGCTAGTTCATTAGAACTGGAAGCAGACTTCCATTATTGTTACTTTATTTGGCTTGGGACATTTTGTTAGCTTACCAGACTATTGGTAGCCATTTCACATAAATATTTTTATACTACATAATTTGCAAAATATCTTTCCTAATAAAGCATTTCTCTCACTCCAAAGACCCTGAGTAGAGATTCTTCCACAAAAATCATTTCAACCTAGAATAATTTCATACATTAAATTTTTATTATTATTATTACTCCAAAGACTAAGTGTTCCACTGCCTCCCCCTCTTTAATTTAAGTGTATCCCTAAATGCCCAATTATTTTCATGGAAACAATTGGAAAACATACCCCCCCCTCCAGCTTTCATATCAATAAACCATGTGCACGCAAAGGGCATATAATATATCAATGAATTGCATTTGCCTCCCATTTAAACATTAAAGGTAAAGGTTTCCCTTGCTCGAAAGCCAGTCATATCCGACTCTAGGGTTCAGTGCTCATCTGTTTCAAAGCCGAAGAGCCAGCACTGTCTACTTCTGCAGACATTTCCGTGGTCATGTGGCAGGCATGACTAGACACCGGAGTGCACGGAATGCTGTTACCTTCCCACCAAAGTGGTCCCTATTTATTTACTTGCAATTTCTTTATTTTCTAATTTAAACATTACTTAACTTCATATAGACCAAATTTAAAAACACACACAAAATAATGTAATGCAAGGGGAAGCTGGTCGATTGTTAGGTTAAAATTCATCCTATATACCAACACAGACACTAGTCTCCCTCATCCCAGGAGGATGAAGGATCAGCACAATAACATTGGCTTCCCATTAAACATGGAGGGTGGAATCATTACTGAGAAAATGGTTTGGTTTCAGGAGGTGCCTTCTATGGGTAGAAGAGTTGGGTTCAGATAAGATGCCTGTAGTTACTTCCTAGAAATTCCTGTCTCCTCCCAGCACCACAGCTATATCCATTCAGCATAGCACCAAGCAGTGGTAGGCTCCAAAATGTTTTACTACCACACTGTGGGTGTGGAATGATGGGCGTGGCCAGGAGGAAAGCCCTGCGTTGCACCTGAATTAGGACTAATTTTTTTCCAAACTTGGATGGGCGTGACCAACCAGAATTTCTGCTACCGGTTCTGGCGAACTGGTGCGAATCTGCTGATGCCCACCACTGGCACCAAGCCTTCGACATAGAATTTGCAAGAGACTGAAATGAATGCTGTAACAAAGTGGTGGCAATGTTTTTTATAGTTCAGTCACACAGTTTTATTGTTCAGTCACACAGTCGAGTCAAACCCTTCATGACCCTCTGTCATCTGCCATCCTCTGGAGACTGCCCAAATCTATGCCCACCCTATCAACTATGCCACCCTCTTCTCCTTTTGCCTTTGATTTTTCCCAGCATTGGGACTTCTCCAGTGAGTCCTCTGTATTTGACCTTCCTAGGAGTAGACAGGGTTGATTTCTATTAGAATTGACTGATTTGTTCTCCTTGCAGTTCGGGGACTCTCAAGAGTTGTAACAATAGGGTGTCTTACTCTTGAGTAGGCCCTATAATTCTTCTGAGTTGCAGCTTCCTGGCTGGACAACCCAGGCATCTAGATATGTGTAGATAAGGTAGTGTTGAGCCAAGTAATCACTACAAGTCTCTTCAGGTATTTTAAAAGTATATTGAAATCAAAGCAAGATACAGAATACAGTCCAGCAAAAGATCAGGAAGCATTTCAAAACAAAGAAATAAAGCAAGCTGCTTGTTTAAGGGATAGCCCATGGCCCCCCTTTCAGGCTAAATAGACTACATGATTGCAGTTCAAAAGCATAGCATCCAAGAGAGCATCCTTTCTCTGGGTTATATCTCTTCCCACAAGGCCCACCTTCCGGCGATCCCCCTTCCCCTTAGGGATTCCAACCAATGTTCTTACATCATAACATGTCTATCACACATTAGGTTTTGGTTCTTTTAAACCACGAGGCAACTCATGAGGCAAGGATGTTTACATTCCATTCTCTCTCCCCCTGATTTTGAAATAGCTTAAAAGTACTAAAACACAAAGTAATCTACAAAACTCCTCATAGTTAAAAGGAAAAAATGAAAAAAGCACAGTTTAAAATGGGGCTTATTTCAGCACCACAGTTCTACGCTCAGCCTTCCTTATAGTCTAGCTATCGCAACAAACAACTAATGGAAAGACCATTGCATGCTTTAACTATGAGGATTTTTGTTGGCAGGTTGAGGTCTCTCTTATTTTGCTAGTTTTGTCATAACTTGCCTCTCAAGGAGTAAGTGTTTATTATTATTATTATTATTATTATTATTATTATTATTATTATTATTATTATTATTATTATTATTATTATTATTATTATTATTATTATTATTATTTCATCGCTGCAGTCACCGTCTGCAGTGATCTTAGATCCCAAGAAAGTAAAGTGTCATTACTTCCATTTCTTCCCCTTCTATTTGTCAGGGAGTGACAGGGCCAGATGCCTTGATCTTGGTGTTTTTTTTAAAAAATGTCTTTCTAGTAACTGTGGTAGCTCAAGTGATTAAGACACTGAACTTGCTGACTGGAAGGTTGGAGTTCGATTCCCAGGCACTACATGACAGAGTGAGCTCCCGTCTCTGTCCCAGTTTCTGCCAACTTAGCAGTTCAAAAGCAAGAAATTGCAAGTAGATAAATAGAAACCACTTTGGTGGGATTAGGAAGGTAAACAGCTTTCTGTGTTTAGGCATGCCTATCACATGTCCACAGCACTGGCTCTTTGGCTATAAACAGAGATGAGCACTGGACCCTAGAGTCAGACATGACTGGCTTTCGAGCAAGGGCAACCTTTACCTTTACCTTCAAGCCAGCTTTTGTGCTCTCCTCTTTCACTCTCATCAAGAGACTCTTTAGAACTTCTTCACTTTCCACCATTAGGGTAGTGCCATCAGCATATTGCAGGATGTTGATAGCAATCTTAATTCCAGCTTGTGTTTCATTCAGCCCTGCATTACGCATGATGTATTCTGCATATAAGTTAAATAAGCATGGTAAAAATATGCAGCCTTATTGTACTCCTTTTCCTATTCTAAACCAATCAACTGTATCTGTGTTGTTCAGTTGAGCTGCAAATTTGTTTACTACCCACACCCTGGGAATGGCTAACTCTGTGGGCATGGCTAACTCTGTGGGCCATGCCCACTTGGCCAGCCACACCATGGCCTGGGGTAGGGAGGTGGGCGTGGCCAATCAAGTGGGCATAGTCTGGGGGAATTTCTGCTACCAGTGCCCACGCACCAGTGGGCACCTGGAGCAGTCCATCACTGGTTCAGTCACACAGTTTAGTCCGGCCCTTTGAACCCCCATTTACCATAGCACAACAGGCTCCTCTGTCATCTGCCATCCTAAGGATGTCCAGATCTCCACCCTTTGCATCAACAATGTTGTCTAATCATCTCTTCCTCTGCCGACCCCTTCTCCTTTTGCCTTCAATCTTTGCTAGCATCAGGATCTTCTCCAGTGAGTCCTCTCTTCTCCTTGGAGTTGAGGGGAATCCCAAAAGTCATCTCCAGCACCACAGTTCAAAGGTGTCTATTCTTCTGTGCCCAGACTTTCTTATGTTCTCACAACCATACATTACTACCATCGCTTTAACCAAGTGGACCTTTGTTAGCAGGGTGATGTCTGTACTTTTTATTATGCTGCCTACATTTCTCATTGCTTGCCTCCCAAGGCGTAAGCATCTTTTTATTTCATGGCTGCAGTCACCATCTGCAGTGATCTTTGATCCCAAGAAAATAAAGTCTGTCACTGCTTCCATTACTTTCCCTTCGGTTTGTCAGGGAGTGATGGGGTCAGATGCCAGATCTTGAGTGTTTTGATGTTGTGTTTCAAGCCAGCTTTCGCATTCCCCTCTTTCACCTTCATCTGGAGGCTCTTTAGATAGTCTTCACTTTCTGTTCCTAAAATCAATACTATTGGCTGTCAATGCATTTTCCTTAATATGTAAGCAGGGGGTGAGGAGATATAAAGCCCAGCACCCATATATCTATATCCCTTGGTCCTTCAGTGTTCAAACTTTTCTGTTAATCTTCTTAAATAACTTTTTAAAATATATTTTTAAGATTTTAAGATATTGAGTGTATATTTGATTGAAGAACTGGGTGGATAAATCTAGTCAACTGCTATCTAGGACACAGTTTGAAACCACATCCCAAATGGCTGTAGACCATTGCATCACAACCTTTGTTTTTTGAACTTCAATTCCCAGATGCCTAAGCCAATTCCCCTAAGCACTGATCAGCCAACTTAGGCTTCTGGGAATTGAAGTCCCCCTGTGGGGCATGGGCCCCATGTTGGGAAATAGTGCTTTTTTAACTCACATTTAAGAAGTGAATCTGGTACAATTGTCTGCCATGATTGTTTAGGACATTTTTTTTGAGAGCTATATATACAGTATACATATTGGGAAGAAAGTACTGAAATGTTCACAAAATCCTGGTGCACAGCCTGAGCTAGATGGACTAACATTGAAAGCTAGCTGTTTGTTCTGTTGTTTTTTTATTGGTCCAATAAAGGCCTTATCTGCTATTGATTTGCTTCATATGTTCGGATCTGAAGGAATATTTGTCCATTGAATGCCAGGGGATTGAAAGTAAAAAATCCCCTTCAGCCTTCTTTCCTTAACATTGAGGTGGTCAGGAGCACAAGGTAGGATGTGAGTCAACATGCATATTTATCCCTCACTTCTTCTAAAAAAATGCCTGGACAGGACTAATGTAAGTAATATAAATAGTGATGGTCATTGCCTGGTAGTCATCACATTGTTGCTCTTTAGCTTAACTTTATATTTTGGAAAGAAACTTCTAAATTTTAACATTTGTATTTAGAGCACAAATAATAAAGGGTCTGTTTTCTCTAGGCTATTGCTGAGGATTTGTTTTTGTTTTCCAAATTTCCCTTGTCTTCCTGCAGTCATAGCCAACAGTAATTAACAGATAGTATGAATCCTTTTTACCCGTCACTGTTCCTTTGATTCTTCGGCTCTTTAGCCCTTGGCTTTCCCGGCTGGGAAGGAAGAAGTTGCACAGAGCTTTCGGCTTGCTGGCTGCTCTGTGCTTTTTGCCATAGGTTGATCCCTGAACAGGGATCCTGCTATTTCTATAGATATGCCTCCCAAACGGAAGGCCCCGGTGACGGAACCGCGGCCAACGGGGAGGGCTTTCCTGCGCAGCGCGGGGGGCAGCCCTCGGGTCAGAGGACCAGGGCTGCGCTCACGCGGCAGGGCACTACCCCCACCGATACCGGTGGGGCAATGCAGGCTGGTGCTTGGCCCTCAGCTGGCCAGCCTCCGAGCGGCCCTTCCGGGGCTTCGGCCCTCGGCCCGCAGTTGCCGGCCGCGGGTCAGGTCAGCAGGGGAGGGCCTGGTGCTGGTGCACAGCACGTTCCCCCTCCGGCCCCTCATGGGTCGGAGTATTGGACATGGCCCTATGCGGGCCCAGGCTCTCATTTTGGGGTTCCTGGTCAAATGCCTGGGGGGCCGTCCGGCCCACCCGGCCCACTTTATGCTGGGGGATCTGTGGCAGTGGATGCATTGCTCACGCGTTTAGCTGTGCTTGAGGCATCCTTGGGGATTGCACACAACCCCATGACAGGGGGCCCTTCTCTCTCTGCCGGGGGCCCTTCGTGTCCACCTGCTACCTCGACGGCCGCCACACTGCAACAAGCGTCCAGCCGGGTTGAGCTGCTTGAGATGCTCCGGCCTGCGCCTGCCGGTGTCTCGCAGCTCCCTGTCTGTCCAGAGCTACAGCAGGAGAGTGGTCAGGTGTGGCCCCAAAGCTCGATTCCGGTCGCGAGCTCCGACGCCCACCGTGGGCCGGAACCCCCAGTGGGGGCAGCTCACGGGGGTGCACCTAGTGAGTATCAGGTTCAAGTTAATGCACCCACATCACAGTCCACTTCCAGTGGTGGGGTTCAGTGGCCGTGGCCTTGTCCAGTCGAGGCGAGTGGGCATCAGTTGCCAGCCTATCCCAGTGCCCCTTGGTTCCATACTGGCACAACGTTGGGGGTGGGGGTTTCCGCCCCCGGGGCAGTGCCGGGCATCGCAGGGGCTGTCCAGGTTCCGCTGCGTATGCCCCGTGTACCTAATGTGCCGGTGACGGCCTTGCCGACGGCTGGTTATTCATTGCCCCTTGGTGATCATTTGTCCCAGGTCTCGAGGGAAAAGGTTTGGTGGGGGGAGTACAGTTGATGCGAGCAGGCATCAGTTACCATCTTCTCCCAGTATCCCATGGTGCTAAATGGTCCCTCGTTAAGGGTGGGGGTGTCCGCCCCCGGGGCAGTGCCGAGCATCGCAGGGGCTGTCCGGGTCCTGCTGCGTATGCCCTTGATACAGAACGTGCCGTCGATGGCTTTGCCGACGGCTGGTTATTCCTTGCCCCGGGTGATCATTTGCCGCAGGTCACGAGGGGTAAGGTCTGGAGGGGGATATGCAGATATTCTCCATATTGAACTGTGAGCCCACTGAGGAGGAGAGAGAGGGACAGGACGACAGAGACAAAGAGCTGTCCCATCGTCGTAAGCCACCGCGCACCTGGGGCCAACTGGTGGTCGGCATACCTTATATATATGGTGGTATGCCGCAGGGCCCGGCCTGGTTGGGCCATCCTGATGGTTCCATCTATTGCTAATATTACAGGGCGATGGTTGATTTGATGGGCCCATCGCAGTTGGCTTACGACGAGGAATGTGGATGAGGGTGTCCCTACACCCTGAGAGGAGGTTGGATGAGCCCTGTCAGCACTTGTGCTCATGTACATGACTTCCACGTGACTGGCGCCTGGTGATAGGTACCGTGGTGGTCATGCTGTGCAGCGGGCTGCTGAGACACAGGCTCCACGCTAACTGGTCGGGCAGGGGGTTCCAGCCCGCCTGCCGTGTTCAACCTGCTCAGCTGGCGATGGGTGTACTAAGCGCCAGTGTCGTTACCGACTTGGTGTCCCCTTTTGCGCTGGCCCTTACGCCGCCTCCGCGCGCCCACGGGTTGGTGGGTTACAGGGCAGAGGTAGGGGTGCACAGGGGGCGATCACAGCTCCGTCTGAAAGAACTAGCCTTGTCAAAGCCCCTCCTCCCCAATTAGTGTACTCAGGCTGGAGTGATGGCACTCAGCTCATCCAAGAAGGGATGATGTGGGGTGCCTCCTGGAGGGTTTTCAATGGGGCTTTTGTATTCCATTTGGGGGTGTTAGGGGTCCCAGAATGCTACTAATCTGGTTACCTTGAAAGGTAACGAAGAGGTTGCTCCACTGTGCACAGCTATGGGAGTTGGGGCTATGAGAGTAGTGGGTCCCTTTTTGGAACCACCTTTCGTAAGTTGAACATCTCCCTATGAGTCTAGTACCGAGGTAGAACCAGGGCGAATGTCATTTAATTCTCCATTTAGCTCACCCTGTGGGTTATCCGGTTAGGGATGCCATTCCTGATGACCTTGTTCAGTCAGGTACTCGTAGTTGGTTCAGCCCCTATGGGTGGCTCGCTCATGCAGTCCCGGTGCTTTCCTGGCACAGTGTGCTATGCACTCGGCTTTCAGATTACTGCCAGTGCACCCAATGGGTTTAGAGCTATTGGGTTTTTAGGTTCCAAGGGGAATTTTACTTAGATAAGTCCAACCCCTTCTGACTGAGTTAATTCATGTTCAGCATTCGAACGATTCGGGACTTTCATTCAGTGGGCCTTTTCTCGCAGGTCGGGGTCTCGGTCTCTAGCCCATTACCTCGACGACTTTTGGTTCGGGGATGAACGGGGCTCGGACACATGCACGCGTCTCCTCACTACATTTCAGACACTAAGGTGGGAACTGGGTGTCCCCTTGGCGCCTGAAATGACCGAGGGCCCAGCTACTAAGCTTACATTTCTAAATCGACTCTGTCGCACGGGCATCCGGGTTACCCATGAATAGGGTGGCTCGGATCTCTGCGGCGATTTTGGCATTGATTGCCAAACATAAAGTGTCCCCTTGTGACCTGCCGTTACTTCATGGCCACCTTAATTTTGCCTGCAGGGTGGCTCCACCCTGCAGAGCATTGGCCAGGCGCCGGTGTGACGCCATGGTTGGCCTGTTAAAACGTCAACACAGGGTCCGGCTGATCAGGGGCATATGGGTGGACCTTCTGGTCTGGCTCAAATTACTCCTGGGTTTTAACGGGGTCTCTTCCTGGAGATCAGACCTGGTGGTCTGCCCTGGATTTCAAGTACGGTCGGATGCCTCCGGCTCCCGGACTTATGGGGGTTTACTCTGAGGGTAGGTGGACTTACGGCCGATGGCAGCACCCATGGCTTGGCACGGATTGCCTCCGCGATCTTACCTTCCTTGAGTTTCTTCCCATTTTGGGGAGCACTGATGCTATGGGGCGATGAGTGGGCCTACTCAGTCCATTTTTGGTGTGACAATGCGGCAGTGGTGCACATTGTCAGCACCCAGATATGCAAATCCCCCAGGGTCATGACATTAGTTCGTCTATTCTTTTTGAGAAGCCTACGCCTAAATGTGCTGTTATGGGCCAGACATGTTCCAAGTATTAATAATGACATTGCTGCTGCTTTATCCTGCCTGCAGATCCCCCGGTTCCGTGTCTTACTCCGGAAGCAGATGAATTCCACTCGCCACTCCCGGCCGATATTTGGACAATTGGCGAGGAGAGGTGAACCGGGCATGTCATTGGCACCTCGGACGTGTAAGGCGTATCACTATGCGTTCATGCGTCGTGTTTTGGAGGGGTGGACATGGGAACGTGTCCGCCGCCCGGACACGCGTCACCCCAGTTCCCAGAGTTTCTGACCCACCTTGCATGAGGCTGGCATTACTTATGTTCGGATAGGTGTGAGGTGGCTCTTGGTCACGCAGCTACCACGGTAGCCTTTTTGGAGCGCTCCGCATCAGTGAGTGGGTGCCAGAGTTGGTACCATCTGTGTAAGGCAGATGTGTCTCGTAGGGCACTGGAACTCGACGATGTCTCTGTCACACATGAGTGGGCTCAAGTGGGGATACGGTCCTCACAGGTTGTTCAGCACGGCGTAGGCAGTGGAGTCAGACTGCTACAAAGTTTTATTGGAGACATCTGTCCGGTTGGTGCCCTACATGAATTTTCGACAGTGCCTGCTGCGCACCCCAGCCTGTTTTTCTGCCACCAGGATAGGTCTACCCTTGCCGAAGTAATGTTACTGAGGGTGACCGGTGCCACGCTTCGCGGTGTGGGGGCCCGTTTTGGCACCCATTTATTTAGGATAGGTGTCGCATTGATTGCGGCTACGTTTGGAGTACTCGGAGGCCGACATGCGTGTACGCGCAATTTCTTATATGTACGTGCCCTCACTGTACGAGTACCTAGTTATGTCCTTAACCTCTTCTCCTCTTTTACAGATCCTGTGTGTCTCTACACACCGGTGGCAGTGGGGCTGGTGGGCCGCAGCTATGTACACTGGGCAACAGTATGCTGCGGCGACAGAGAGTGGACCCCGACTTGGGCTGTGTGAATCCGCACGTATGCGATGGTATGGTATGTGCGGCACAAGGGGGCGGGAACTGTTGCCATTCCTGATGTCCGTCGGGGATGCTGGACCGCCCGATATTCTTCATAGGCACCTCGGCGGCAACGATCTTATACTGATCACTGCTGTTACTAAACTGTCGAGGGGCTGTGACCTGGCGTTTTATATCACGTATGGCTTACACACGGTCGCTATGGTCTAACATCGTGCCGAGACACCAATTTAGGGGAGACGTGGATCTCCGTGGTTCGGACTGTTCCGGCAGTCAGTGGACTGGGCTGTTGCTCAGTCCCTTGCTGAGCATGGCTGGGAGACAGCCATTGGACACCTGAGGATAGGCTTACAAAAATTTTGCCGGTAGGCAGGGGAAGGGGTCCACCTGTCGGCTGGAGGTATGTACCTCGTTCTGGGTGTGGTGCAAGCAGGCCTGGCAACCGAGCTGACGGTCTTGGGGGCGGGGCGGTGAGTCATCATGGATGCCTCCCCGTGTGGCGGGTAACATTGGTAAGGTAAATATTTATGACCCATAGGTATCCGGCAGGTTCGCAATTGACTGGCTAACACTTAGACAGGTACAGGTGTAATAACGTTGACCGGTCAACGACGAACCAGGCAGGAGCTTTTCAGCATGCATCACCCCGTGATTTGACGGATACACGTCAGAGGGTGGGGTCAGTAGATAGTTTATTGACTACGGTCAACAATTTGTTTGTGTCAACAAACAAATTGATACAAATGGATACATTGTAGCCAATTGCCATTGGCAATTTTGGGAGGAACCTTACCAGTGTTACTGCGGCCTGCTTGCCTTAAGAATTATAATTGGATGAGTACCAATTGAAAGTTATAATTCGGACTAGGGCATTATTCAATAAAAGTGGCCCAATGCCTTTATCCATATACCGGTGTCTGAGTCTTTCTTTGGGCGGTGCGCCTGCAATGAAAGTGTGGTGCCAAAATGGCCACCGCTCTCTTTGCAGGCCCCCCCACCCGGACTCAGACATCCGGGTGAGTTAGGAGGCGTGGAAAGGAAAATGACAGACTTTGAAGAATTAATTTACAAAGTAAGAAGAGGTTTAATAGGTATTGAAGGATTGGTAAGCACGAAGGAATCAGGAAGGAAATCCACAAGATACTTTGAGAGTACTTTGGGAGCAAGATTTAAAAATAAACGTTATGGAAGTAAAATGAAAAAGTAAATGGAGAAAATGAAAGCGTGGCGCCAAAATGGCTGCCGCGCTCTTTGCGGGGGCCCCCCACCTGGACTCAGACATCCGGGTGAGTTAGGGGGTGTGGCCACCCCTCTATAAAAGGGGTGGCCACGAGGCAGCTGAGCTGCCATTTTAAAAATAGCGACGGAGAGGAGAAGTTTTCCCTCCACCCCCTCCCTAGTGAACAGTGTAATATTTTGGTCGCTTCGGGGCCGGGTGGGAATTTTTGGCCTGAACCTTCAATTGGCCCTTGGGTTCTGGCTTTTTTTGCCCATCCCACACTGTTGCTATGGTTTGACATAGGGGTTTTTGCTCTTGACTTTGGTCACTTAGGCGGGTAGCACTGGTAAGGTAAATATTTATGACCCATAGGTATCCGGCAGGTTCGCAATTGACTGGCCAACACTTAGACAGGTACAGGTGTAATAACGTTGACCGGTCAACGACGAACCAGGCAAGGGGTGATGGCAGGAGCTTTTCAGCATGCATCACCCCGTGATTTGACGGATACACGTCAGAGGGTGGGGTCAGTAGATAGTTTATTGACTCCGGTCAACAATTTGTTTGTGTCAACAAACAAATTGATACAAATGGATACATTGTAGCCAATTGCCATTGGCAATTTTGGGAGGAACCTTACCAGTGTTACTGCGGCCTGCTTGCCTTAAGAATTATAATTGGATGAGTACCAATTGAAAGTTATAATTCGGACTAGGGCATTATTCAATAAAAGTGACCCAATGCCTTTATCCATATACCGGTGTCTGAGTCTTTCTTTGGGGGGTGCGCCTGTAAAGGAAACTGGTACCTAATAAAAGAGTTTGACCCATTTTAAATTAAGTGTTTTAAATAATGATTTTATTTTTTGAATTAGTAAACCCAATCTCAAGGTTAATTAAAGTGTCACCTGATGATTAGAGACATTATTTATTGAGCTCAACAACATATTAGATTGTGGTATAACAACTTCCTCTGCTGTATTGGATCGTGTAAGAACTTTCTAAGGTATTTCTCACTTTTAAAATTGCAGTGCACTTGGTGTAGTATAAGGTATATAGTGTATATGTGTTTATATACTCTCCCTGTGTACAATATAGCATACTGTTATGATGTTTTGTATAATACTGGGGATGTGGATTAACAGTCTTCTGTGAATTTGTGAACTATGTTAACTGTTGTTTTGTTGTACAAAGCATCAGAAAAATCAGAAGCATTAGATACGCATGTGTGCGTGAAAAAGACACTAGAGACATTTTGCTCAAATTGTACTAAGCACAAAAATACTGAAAATCACACCCTTTCCCTGTGAAGTTATTCCTTGAAATTGATGCATAGAGATAACTCAGTTCTGCACACAATGGAACCATTTGCATTTTTAGGTTATTTCTTTTCTTAGGTTGAAAAGAACTTCATGCAAATCAGACTCCAGGCCTAAACAGGTTGTAAAAACATATAGCCATCTTTACTTCATTGCTTTTCTAAGAACCCCAAATATATTCCTCATCCCACTGGTTCTTTATATCAGCTTTGAGATGTGCATTTGTTTTTTGGTTTTGTTAACCAAAAAAACATTCTTGGACCTACGTACCTGGCAGTTTCCAAGGATCTTCCCAATGTATTTCAGATTCAATCCCATACAGTAGGGAGTCTCCTTTTACAAATATTCTTCTTGCAGCCTCTAGAACTCCCCTGAATGACCACCTGTTTAAATTGAAGAAACTTATAAATCAATTTAAGAATAGAAAAACTCCTGGTACAGATAAAAACCCCTCAAAATTATTATAAAAAATGTAGAATGATGGGCATCATCACTGGCTATAATATTCACCTTTATACAGAATGGGTCATATACCACCAACATGGAAAGAAGTAATAGTTGCCCTATTTTATAAGAAAGGACAGAGGGATGACCCAAGTAACTATAGACCCATTTGTCTTCTTAGTATTATGGGTAAATTTCAAGCTAACCACCTCCTGGACAAACTTAAAACTTGGCTTGAACAGGAACACCTAGAAGAAAAGTCACAATTTAAGGAGGGCAGATCAACACAGGGCACTAGTTTATTTATGCAACATCTAATCAATAAATATATGATTTGAAACATAGTTGCCTTTTATATAGCATTTCTTGATTTAAAAACTGACTTAAATTATGTACCTAGAGACAAGTTATGGAGGAAACTGGTGGCCACTTCCATTGACCAAAGGCTCCTCCACCTAATACAAGCACTCTAGTACAAAACAACTATAAGAGTTAGATATAACAGATAGGGCTAATGAACTAACCCATTTCAAAATTCTAAAGGCTGAAACAGGAATGTGTCCTTGCACAAATGGTTTTTTTAATATTAACAATATGATAGGCTGCTCTGATAATATTAAAAAAAACCCTTAAAATAGCCAACAATAAGATCCCTGCATTGCTATATGCAGATGATACAGTGTTACTCTCAATGAACAACTATTGGTTTTAGAAGAGCCTTGCAAGCCTTTCATATCTATTGTTAGGAAAATCAACTTGTGATCCTTCTCTTCTTCTTTACTTCCTTCTTTACCACTTTGGATGTCAAGGGAGATACAAGGTTCTTGTTCTTGAACTTTTAGTGGCCTCCACTGGCATTATTTGGTGTTGGTGTAATTCTTTTTTCATATATGCCTTGTATGGTAAACTCGTGATTAACTACGAGAAAACAAAAATTATGTATTTTGAGAAGAGACCCAAAGTTAGAGTTTTTAGCATAAATGGACAAAGATTTGAACAAAATTCCTTGGGACAATGTTATAATCAAATGAGGTAAGAATTTTGCATCATGAATATTTTATTTTATTAGGGTATTTATATCCCACCCTTCTGGCGCAGGTGCCACCCGGAGCAGCTAACAACATAAAAGGAGAAAGCTCTTTAAATCCAAAAGAAAGCAATCTCCACACAACACAATATATAATACAAATGATAAAAGATACAATAAAATATCTACACAATCTTTAAAAACCTAGAACCCTCCAGTCCCTCCCTAACCCCTTAAGAGAAGAATAGTAAAAGTTAAAGAGATAAAAGTCATAAAAAGCATAAAAACAGACAAAGTACAAAATTCTGACCATCACAGTGATAACTTAAGGCAGCTAAACCAGCCAGCGGACTTGGGCCATTCCACATGTCGGATCCCAAACCCTCTGGCATAGACAGGTCTTGAGTGCCTTTCCAAAGGGGAGTAGCTCTGTCTGGAGGTGCAGTTCCAGTGGTAAGAGGTTCCACAGGGCTGGGGCAGACACAGAGCTGTATGTAACTGAGACAGATAAAATAGCACAAACTATCTTAAAGTTCTTTAGAATGAGGGGGTGGGCAATTCATCCCTGCTGGCCTCAAATTATTTCAGGCAAAAATACTTCCACAACTTCTATATGAGATGATCTTGAGACCACCAGTTTCCAGTATTTTTCCACTAGAGAGATTTCAAAGATCACAAGGGCAATACTCCAAATGCCTAGAGATGTTGAAACGCTAGCTAATATCTCAAATCAGGCTTACTTAAAATTGAAGCCAGAGTAAGTCTTACTTCTGCTAATCTCTGGTTTAATTACTATCCCAAAGATCTAACATCTTTAATTCTTCAAGATTGTTTTTGCTCTACCTGGTTAAAGCAATAGAATGGCTAGATGGTAGTATCCAAGGATAATAATAGCAAAAAATCCATCTTAGAAGAATAAAGTGTTTATTGTAATGAACTCATATGAACTTAAATTCCTTTACTTCAGGTAGCAATATCAAAAAATGACTGTAATTATGAACCAGATTACTATGTAAATATAAAGATGTATATAAGAATGCATATAAACATGTATGTATATTTGGTATATATAAATTGAATTGTAATTCTATTATTTTATTATATTATAGAAAACCCTGAGGAAGCGAATTTGTGAAAGGCTATATGACTGGATTATCTTCAGTTTTCTTGATATAGCTACCTGAATAAAGGAATTTAAGTTCATATGAGTTCATTACAATAAACACTTTATTCTTCTAAGATGGATTTTTTTTCTATTATTCTCCCTGGTTAAAAGCAGTCCACCATGAGTTAACAGCCAAGGATCTTTCCCCACAATCTCTCTTAAAAACTGGACAGGATGATCACATTCATCAGATAAAGAATGTTTGAAATGGAGAGACAAGACAATGTTAGCAGAACACCTTTGCAGGTGCACCCCCCAAAGAAAGACTCAGACACCGGTAAATGGATAAAGGCATTGGGCCACTTTTATTGAATAATGCCCTAGTCCGAATTATAACTTTCAATTGGTGTATTCATCCAATTGTAATTCTTAAGGCAAGCAGGCCGCAGTAACACTGGTAAGGTTCCTCCCAAAATGCCAATAATAATTGGCTACAGTGTAACTATTTGTATCAATTTGTTTGTTGACACAAACAAATTGTTGACCGGAGTCAATAAACTATCTACTGACCCCACCCTATGACGTGTATCCATTAAATCACAAGGTGATGCATGCTGTTAAGCTCCTGCCATCACCACTTGCCTGGTTTGTCGTTGACCGGTCAAAGCTATTACACCTGTACCTGTCTAAGTGTTGGCCAGTCAATTGCGAACCTGCCGGATACCTATGGGTCATAAATCTTTACCTTACCAGTGCTACCCGCCACACGGGGAGGCGTCTATGATGACTCATGCCCCCCCCCCCAGACCGTCAGCTCGGTCACCAGGCCTGCTTGCAAATCTTCCAGAAAGAGGTTCATACCTCTAGCCGACAGGTGGACCCCATCCCCTGCATAGAGATCGTAATTTTGCAAACTAATCGTGGGGTGTCGGATGACAATCCCCAAACCCTTGTTTGACAAGAACAGGGCAACCGCCCTGTTCACCGAGCGGCGAGCGCGGTCAAGGGCACGAAGGTCAATACCTCAACTGTAAGAGTGTTGCGGCATGATGTCCAACCATAGCAGCCTTGTGGACGGCCGCACATAATGCAAATAGGCTAGGTCATTGCAGATCGTGAATTTTTAAGGAAAGGCCAGTGACTTGAGCAAGGTCATTGCCCCCGAGGTGCAGTACAAGGACATCAGGCGGTTCAGCATCGCTGATGGAAAACAGGGATGGCAACAGTTCCCGCCATCTCATTCCGTGTTTACCGTACCAACGTATACGTGCGGCTGCACGTAGTCCAAGCTGGGGTCCCCACTCTGTCGCCGCAGCATACTGCGCTGCCCAGTGCACGTAACTGTGGCCCACCATCCATACTGCCACCGGTGTGCGGGGACACACAGGGTCTGTAAAAGAAGAAAAGAGAATAATGACTTAACTGGTACTCATACCTGAAGTGGGCGAACGTACAATGCAAAACGCATGGATCCCCATCAGCCTCAGAGTATATCAGCCTCAGAGTACCCAAATGCAGCCACAGTTGATGCAGCACCTATCCTAAATGAATGTGTGCCGTAACGAGCCCCATGGAGGCCAACACTGGATAGTGCCATACCGGTCACCTTCCAAAATTGGAATTTAGAAAGGGTAGACCCATCCTGGTGGCAGAAAAACGGGCCAGGGTGCGCGCCACGCACTGCCAAAAACTCATGTAGGGCACCAACCGGACAGATGTCTGCAATGGAACATCATAGCAGTCTAACTCCACTGCCTACGCCATGCTGATCAACCTTTGAGGACCGTATCCTCAACTGAGCCCACTCATTAGTGACATAGACATCGTCGAGTTCCAGTGCCCTACGAGTCGCATCCGCCTTAGACAGTGGTACCAACTCACTGATGCGGAGCGCTCCAAAGAAGGCCACCGTGGTAGCCGCGTGAAAAAGAGCCACCTCATACCTATCATAACACAAGTGGGTCAGGACCTCTGGTGAAATTGGGTGACGAGTGTCCGGGCGGCGGCCACGTTCCCGTGTCCACCCCTCCAAAACATGACGTATGCGGAAATCATTCATGCAGTCAGTGAAGCCCCTCACTTTGGCCATAAATGCCAGTGCCGACAGCCTGGATGCTATAGTACGAGGAGCCAAACCCTGACTGTGAAGATAAACCATAAATTGTAAAATCTGTTCAACTGGTATGGGCCAGACTTCGGGCAACTGTAGTTGCACACAAAAGGTTCTAAATTGTACAAAAGCATGTTGATACGCCTTACTCGTGTGAGGTGCCAAAGACATGCCGATCGCCCGGTTCAGCTCTCCTCGCCAAATGTCCAAATCTCGGCCGGGAGTGGCGAGGGGAATTCTTCTGCTTCCGGAGCCAAGGCACGGAACCGGGGGATCTGCAGGCAGGATAAAGCATCAGCAATATCATTATTAATGCCTGGGACATGTCTGGCCTTAAACAGCACATTGAGGCGTAGGCTTCTTAACACAAATTGACGAACCAACGCCATAACCCTAGGCGGTTTAGACTTCTGAGCGTTGACAATGTGCACCACTGCCGCATTGTCACACCAAAAATGGACCACTGAGTTGGCCCACTCCTCGCCCCATAGCATCAAAGCTCCCAGGATTGGAAGGAACTCAAGGAAGGTAAGATCGCGGAGGCGATCCGTGCCAAACCATGCTTGAGGCCATCGGCCGTAAGCCCACCTCCCCTCAAAATAAATCCCATACCCCAGGGAGCTGGAGGCATCCGACTGTACTTGGAATCTAGGGCAGACCATAAGGTCTGATCTCCAGAAAGAGACCCCGTTAAAATCCCGTAGGAATGTGAGCCAAACCGAAAGGTCAGCCCGCATCCCCCTGGTCAGTCGGACCCTATGGTGGTGCTTTAACAGGCCAGTCATGGCGTCACATAGGCGCCGGGCAAATGCTCTGTCGGGTATCACCACCCTGCAGGCAAAGTTAAGATGACCATGAAGTACCTGCAGCTCACGAAGGGACACTTTATGTTTGGCCATCAATGCCAAAATCATCGTGGAGATCCGGGTGACCTTATCCATGGGTAACCGGGATGCCTGTGCGACCGTGTCAATTTCAATACCTAGAAATGTGAGCTTAGTAGATGGGCCCTCGGTCTTTTCGGGCGCTAAGGGGACACCCAGTTCCCGCATTAGCATCTGAAATGTAGTGAGGAGATGCGTGCATGTGTCCGAGCCCCATTCACCCCCAAACAAAAAGTCATCAAGGTAATGGGCTACAGACTGAGACCCGGACCTGCAAACAAAGGCCCACTGAAGAAAAGTGCTAAAACGTTCGAATGCCGAACATGAAATAGAGCAGCCAAAAGGCATGGCCTTATCCACATAGAACTTCCCTTGGAATCTAAAACCCAATAGCTCAAAGTCCCTTGGGTGCACTGGCAGCAATCGGAATGCTGATTTAATGTCACATTTTGCCAGGAGGGCACCGGGACCACATGAGCACACCATCCGTAGGGCCTGGTCAAACGACGTATACCTGACCGAACAAAGGTCATCAGGAATAGCATCATTGACAGAAGAACCCGCCGGGTACGATAGATGGTGGATTAAACGAAATTCACCCGGGGTCTTTTTAGGTACTAACCCCAGAGGGGAGACCTTCAGGTTAGGGAAAGGCGGTTCGGAGAAGGGGCCCGCTACCCTCCTAGCCTCCACTTCTTTAGCAATACTCAGGGCAGCTACCTCCTCCTTATCCTTCAGGGAAATTAAATTGGGGGCATCTTGGGGTCCCCGAACCCCCTCGAACGGGATACGAAAGCCCCACTGGAAACCCTCCAGAAGGTACCTCACGTCCTCCCTTCTTGGATAAGTTGAGAGCCATCGCTCCAGCATATACACATTAACCGGGGAGGGGGCCTTTTGAATGGCTAGCTCCGTCAGAGGAAGCCCTGACCGCCCCTGTCCACCTCTACCTCTGCCCCGAGACCCACCAGCCCGTGGGCACGTGGAGGCGGCGTGGGGGCCAGCGCAAGAGGGACACTCATGTTTGAACCGACACTGTCGCTTATTGCACACGCCATTAGCTGAGAAGCTCCAACACAGCAAGCAGGCTGGAACCCCCTGCTCCGCTGGCTGGCGGGGAGCCTGAGTTGGAGCAGCTCGCTCGACAGCATGGCCACAATGGTACCTATCCCCAGGTGCCAGTTGTGTGGGGGTCATGTACAAGAGCCACAATTTCTGGCAGGGCTCATCCCACCTCATCTCAGGGTGTAGGGCCACCCTCATTCTAAATTCCTCATCGTAAGCCAACCACGACGGGCCAGGGAAATCAACCATCGCCCTGTAAATATTGTCCAAGTATTGGATCATAGGAATGGCCAGATCAGGCCGGGCCCTCAGGTATACGACCATATATATAAGATATGCCGGCAACCAGTTGGCCCAAGTGCGGGGTGGCTTACGACGACGGGACAGCTCTTTGTCTCTGTCGTCCTGTCCCTCTCTCTCTTCCTTAGTGGGCTCATGGTTCAATAGGGAGAATATATCCACATACTCCCCTCGCCAAATCTTATCCCTTGTGACCTGTGACAAATGATCACCCAGGGGCAAGGAATAACCAGCCATCGGCAAAGCCATCGTTGGCACATTCTGTATAGAGGGCATACGCAGTGGGACCTGAACAGCCCCTGAGATGCTCGGCACTGCCCCAGGGGCGGACACCCCCGCCCTTAATGAGGGACCATTTTGAAACCATGGGTTACTGGGATAGGATGGTAACTGCTGCCCACTCGCATCAACTTGACGAGGCCAGGGCCACTGAACACCCCCCCCCCCAAATGTAAGTGGACTGTGGTGGTGGTGCACTAAATTGAACCTGATACTCACTAGTTGCACCCCCGTGAGCCGCCCCCACCGGGGGTTCCGGCCCACGGCGGGCGTCGGAGCTCGTGACCAGAATCGAGCTCTGGGACCACCCCTGACTGCTCCCAGCCTGGACATCAGGTCGAACGGGGAGCTGCGAGATACCAGCTGGGGCCGGCCGTACCGTCTCAAGCAGCTTGACCCGGTTGGCCACCCACTGAAGCGTTGCGGCCGGCAAGGTAGTTGGGGCCGACGAAGGGGCCTCTGTTGAAGGAAGAGTAGCGCCCCCCTCCGAAGGAGGCTGTGCAATGCCCAAGGATGCTTCCAGCACTGCTATCCATGCTAACAGAGCATCCACTGCCCCAGAACCCCCAGTATAAAGCGGGCAGGGTGGGCCGGACGGCCCACTAGGCAGTTTATGGAAAAGGCAACCCAAAAGGAGAGCCAGGGCCAGAATAGGGCCATGCCCAAAACTCTGGCCCATAGGGGGCTGGAGGAGCAGTGGGGCGGACACCCGCACCAGGCCCCCCCGGGCCATCCAGTCCCATGCCCAACAAAGGCGGGCCAAGGGCCGAAGCCCCAGAGGGGCCGGCCTGTAGCTGACCAGCTACCAAGCTGGAACCCGGCTGCCAAGTGGTAGCCTGACCAGCCCCACTGGTACCAGTGGGCAAGGCTGGAACATTGCCCTGTCGTTGGGGCGCAGCCCTGGTCCGCCGACCCAAAGACTGGCCCCATCCGATGCAGGGCCGGTAAAAATTCTTCCCCTCGGCCGTGGCTTTAGCACCTGGGCCTTCCGCTTGGGAGCCATGTCTCCCTAGGAGAAGAAAAGTCGCTAAAGGATCCCTATCCAGGGATCAAACTCCTAGCGTGGAAGTACCGCGGTAGCCAAGAAGCAATCCGAAAAGGCTCCGGGTACTGTAATCCTCTTTTCCCAGCCGGGAAACGAACGGCAAGGCTCAATAGCCGAAGACTAAAGAGAAAAAAGCGATGGAGAAAACTTCTCTCCGTCACTATTCTAAAATGGCAGCTCGGCTGCCCCGTGGCCACCCCTTTTATAGAGGGGTAGCCATGGCCCCTAACTCACCCGGATGTCTGAGTCTGGGTGGGGGGCCCCGCAAAGAGCGCGGTGGCCATTTTGGCACCATGCTTTCATATTTTCTTGTCACAGACAGCTTCTGATACATTGTAGTCCCAGCTGCTTCCCTCTCCTTGTTGGAGCTGCTGACATGTTGAAGGGCCTTCTCCCTAGCCAGTTGGCATACCCAAAGAGGTCACAAAAGGGAGCTTCACAAATATCCCACTTGCAGTGAAGATTTGTGCCTTCAGAGATGGGGCAGTTTAGTCAACTATTCATGTTTTGCTCCACTGTCAGTTTTATAATGAACTTCACTTTAAAATTGTTTCCCCATTACTTAATCAGTTTTTAGGTTTCTCTAACAAAGAGGTCTTATGAAACTATGCTTTAACTTTCTTTTTGTCCTTTCTTTATTTTTATTTTTATTGTGACTGGAACATTCTGATGGTCAATGACTGTAATAAAGTTGAAGTTGAATCAGATGAACTAGCTAGTCTTTAGTGCTGTTATCATTATCATCATCATCATCATCATCATCATTGCACTTATAGCCCACCTCTCTAGGGAGAATGAATCCCTACACAATGCAGCTAAAAACATAAAATCCCCCATTCAACAGACATTTTAAAAGTAACCCCCCCCCACACACACACCCAATAAAATTATAATAAAATAAGCTGCAATAAAATTGACAGTAAACATGCCATAAAATTGGGCCAAAATACAGCAAACCCAGACTGAACTGGAAAGGTATAAGCTGGGCCCCAGTCTAAAAGCCAGGGATAGTTAAAACATTTACAAAGGCCTCCTCAAAAGTATAGTCTTCAATTGCTTTTTAAAAGACTGGAAAGAGGAAGCCTGTCACTGCTCAAGTGGAATAGCATTCCACGACATTGGTGCCATCACCAAGAAGGCTCTTCTTCTCATCCCAGTCCTCCTAGCCAATCTCAGAGACAGCACCTGAAGCTGCACTGATGAAGAGGAGCAAGAGACCTGAGGGGGAAGACGTTCCATGAGGTAAGAAAGTCCCAAGATGTACAGGGCTTTAAAAGTTAACACTAGCAAAGAGACCACAAAGAAGAAGGACAGGCAGGTTATTTACTTGTATCTATAGTTCTTCAAGTGGTCATCTGTGAATTTGCCCCATCTAGCCATCCTCAGCAATGTCTGTCAAGCTTTAACCTAGTGACAGACTTGGGGGAACTGGCAGTTAAATGTTCTGGAACATGCACAGTGGAGGGGGAATTCTAACATTTTTTTATTCTTTTCAAAGCTACAGGATAAACACATGGATCACTACTTGAAGAACTACAGCAAGTAAGCTGTCCTTTTCTTCCCATAGCTTCAAAGTGTGATGGAATTGCTTCATAGTTCCTCTTGGCTGTAGCATTTGTTCCCATGTGGATGAAAAGAAAGGGATATGTATCTGCGGGTTTTATGAGTGATGGCAATATTTCTATCAGAACTGTAATCAATCCTCCACTGAGACAGCGTACCTAGCAGGTCCAAGGATCTTCCCAACATATTTCAGGTTCAATCCCACTCAGTAGGGAATCTCCTTTTACAAATATTCTTTTTTTGTAGGGTGTGGCACTGAGCGTTTCTAACATTGATATGAAACATAGATAAAACATTTTTAGAAATGGATGCTGATATTTTGTAAATACAATTTCCCATTGACCAAATGAACAATTGTTTTATCTAGCTCATTGGAAGGTCTAATAGTAAAGACGAAGCTGAAGTACTTTGGACATCAAATGAGAAGGGAGGATTCGCTTGAGAAGGCCTTGATGTTGGGAAAGGTGGAGGGCAAAAGAAGAAGGGGGAGGCCAAAGATGAGATGGCTAGATGGGATTGTAGACACAATGGGTACAGAACTGGGAGTGCTGAGGGGGATGGTGGAGGACAGAGGCGCCTGGAGAAAAATGGTCTATAGGGTCGCAAAGGGTCGGAATCGACTGTGCGACTGAACAACAACAAGCCTAATGTATAGTTTGCCTAATAAAATTTCATTAACTCAGGCTGACTATTAATGACTTCCAGTTTATTGAATGATCTCAAGTCAAAGGCAATATCTGTGTTCTCATAGGTAGAAACCAAATGAAATGCAGGTAGCCTGAATATGTAAGAAATCTTAAGTCCTTTGTGCATGTTCTATAGAAAGGATATGGATTTTCTTAATTTCTTATCCAGTGTCAAGAAATGGAAAGCATAGCTCTTGTGTTCTAAGTAGACTTTCTTTCTTTGTAGGCAGGTATTTATTAATGCTGTCTATAACCAGGTTAGAGCTGAAGAGCTTTTTAAGCAGTAATGAAACAGTGGAGACATTTCCATACTCCCTTTCCAATTAAAAGACATTAATAAGAAAATCCAATTTAAAGACAGTCTCTTTTGATCTCTAGTTTGGAAGCTATGTGATCTGTCAGAAAGTGAAATAATGTTTTCTCCCTTTCGTTAGAGTAATAGCCTAACACACACAAGAAACCTGATTTAAGGTATACCTTGGGACATGTGCAAATTGACACAAAGCCTAGCAACACTATAAATGCATGTTAATAACTCCAGAATGTCTTCACCAGTGGAGCAACATATTTTTTGAGAAATTAAGTCCTAGTTCCAATTATTTTAGCTAAGGGAGTTTAGTACATTTCTGAGTGACCTATTGTAATGTTTATATTCACCTCATCCCATAGGATAGGTAGAAGATGTGCAGCAAATGTTTCCACACATTCTTGTGTTTCTCAAGGAGAGTGTCCATCAACATTTACATCTACAACCTAGCAGTCTGAAAGCAAAAAATTGCAAGTAGATAAATAGGTACCACTTCAGTGGGAAGGTAAACAGCATTCGATGCACGCCTGCCACATGTCCATGGAAACGTCTGCAGATGCAGACAGCACAGGCTCTTTGGCTGCAAACAGAGATGAGCACTGAAACCTAGAGTCGGATATGGCTGGCTTTCGAGCAAGGGTGACCTTTACCTTTACCTTTGCTGCAAGATAGATTGAGGGGGATGCACCCCTCCCAACCTGCCAGGATATTCTGGGCTTCTCTTCATTTTGTCTTCTGTTGGCATCTTTGTTAACAATAATTACTTTTTAATTGTAGTGACATAAGGCATACTGTTTAATGGAGTATTGCAGTATATTTTGTATATATGATTTTACCCAAGACTCAGTTTAATATATTTTAATTTATTCTCTTTTGTTTTCTTCTGTGAGTTTATTTTGGGGTTGGGGGAGTCCAGTTGGCTATGGTGTAGTAAACTGAAAATGAGACAGTGTGAATGGAAACAGAAAGATATACTAGCAGCAATTAATGTATCAGAAAGAAAGCAGTACTCTGTCTGGTACCCAAAGTGCTCACCAATATGTGCACCTACTGATAAGCATTTGGGAATGATTTTTAATAGAAATAATTACTATTTAGTTAATAACCATCTGACTTTCATTTAAATATATTCTGTTATTTTGTCTCATCATTGCATGTTTCTGGCAGTAATTTGCAGACCAGTAAATGAGCCAGATTATGTACTAGTTCACATTCACAAATCATGTTTTTGTCTACTAGCAGTCCTCACTTGAGCATGTTGGTGGGGCCAACATGGCCGAAAACTAACATCTCATTCCACAAGCTCCAGCAAATGCCTGAGCATTTCCTGGCCTGCAAACATGCCACCCAAGGGCAAACCCCCAACCAGAGGCATGTAAAGACAGAGGAAAAGCCCTACTACCACATCTCCCATCCCAGAAGGTGTGGGAGCATCAAAAAAGAGGAAAAGAAAGAAGAAGCAACTCGTAATGGAAGTATTTATCCAAGCAGCCTGATGGCAGCCTTCCTTCTCCAGAGTGAGTAATGAATCTTTTATCTCTGTACCTGCAAAAATCAGTACCCATCCCCACTCCTTCCACCGAACAACAATCACTAGAGGAAAAAACCTCTCCAGGGCAGCATTCACCCATCATCACAAGGGGATCTGAACAAAAACAACAGCTTGACACTTTCACAAATCAACTGAGAGATGTGTTTCTGATTTCTGCTCAGTCCTTCTTAGTAATATTTGAGCAGCTCCACAAAATTCAAGAGCAATTAAAAGTCATGTCCCAAGATTTAACTCAGGTCCAAGCTAAACCTCTAAGGGTTAACAGCTCAGGGAATGCCAGCACACTCCTGTAGCCATCCTAATCCCTGGATGTCCATGACAACATACACCAGGAGCCATCTCTTCACAACAAAACCAACACAAATTCAATAAATTCTCCCCAAATGTCAACAAACCCATTTTTTCTTAATACCTTTTTACACTATTAATTCACATGTTAATTTATCATTAAGTGCCATATTCCACAGTTTGTTGTACCACTCCTCCAATTTTTAGTAATTACCATTCTTGCTGCGGTCATCATGATAATAATAATATCTTACTTGCATTTTTCCAAATTTAGTCTTCCCAACTCATTAAGGAAAGCAATCCTAGGACATAATCAAATCTCAAGTGACAATATTTTGCTTACTTCTTCAAAGATGTATATCCAAGTTTTATTCACCTCTTTACACTCCCACCATAAGTGAAAATATGTCCCATGGATTTTCCATTATTGTCAGATGTAAAGAGATACAATATTATTTTTCTGGTAGACCGGCCGACCATTGTACCTGTGTATAAATTGATGTCATGGAGTTTTACTCTTATGTCTGTTTGGTGTTCAGAAATTGGAGACGACAAGCATTGAAAGAGAAATACAGCTCTTTATTTGGAAGGTCTGAACACACCTTGGATGGAGAAAAACACGAACTTTTATACATACACAAAAAGATACATTTTCAACAGGAACCAATGCTGATTGGACAATTAACCTATGTACACTTCTTAATCCCTTCATTTGCATGAAATGGATACATAGTGTGCCTGTCAAACCTCACTTTCTCCGAAATCTCACGAGACTACTCTATTTGACGAGATTTCATGTCTGTCAAACAGGGACACTGTTTGACAGCATTTTGCATGGGGACTCGGCAGTTTTGAATCTTTGACAGTTTAACATCACAGTTATCATACATAACATTCCTCCCCCCTAGGTATAGACAAAGTCTTTTAACCAGGATGGCGGTCTGGTTTCCCTTTTGGGTCGGACACTTGGTTGAGCCGGCTCAGGGTCTCTTAGGTCTCGCAATCCGGCTGGAGTGAGGTTTTGTCCATTAAGAGAGGGTTGAAAACTCAAATCATAGCCCTGTTTGTCATTGGGAGGAGCAGGGGATTGCTCTAAATTAAACTCTAATGATGGGGGTGAAAATGACAACTGAGGTTCCCTCCTGTGCTTGCTAAGAGTGGAGGGTGACTCAAAAGAATAGTGCTTATTATACCATGAGATTCCAGCATGTTAGGATGAAATAGTGTGGGGGGTACCTTCAGCCTGAGTGGGGGAGCATTCTGCAAATTCTCCCTGGTCCCCAAAGTCAAAACGATCCCTGTAACTCACTGATTGGTCTATGTTAGCTGGTTGCTGACTATTACCTCTGCCCCCTGGGTTTAAACGGGTGGGGGCCAACTCTAACTTTGAATATCTGTGTTCATCCTGTGGGTCCAGTATTCAGTGTCTCAACTGGTCCGCATGCCGTCTCCAGATCAGACCATTGGCTGTTTCAATTCTGTAAGAAACAGGACCAGTTTGGTCTAGCACAAAACTAGGTACCCACGTAGGACCACCTGCTGCATAATTGTGGCAATGGACAGGGTCCCCGGGCGAGAAACCCTTCTGATGTTGGATCCCTATATTGGTACCCTTGTCCTCCACTCTAGAAGGATCCAACCAATCCAGCAAGGATGCTAGCTTCCTTTGCTGGAGCAATTCTGCATGTGATAGCCCTGAGTTGAGGGGGGTGAGCCTATACGTGAGGAGAAACTGACCTAATTGAAGCTCCAGATCCCCTTCTCCCATGTGCCGAAGCGCATCCTTGGTGGTGCGCACCTGCCCCTCCACCTGGCCATTGGTGGCAGGGTGGAATGGGGCAGCAGTGATGTGCCGAATAGCATTCCTTTCCATGAAGGATTGGAATTTTACAGATGTGAACATGGACGCGTTGTTGGACATCAGAACATCTGGGAGTCCAAACGAAGTGAACAGCCTTCTCAACTGCATTATTGTCGTGGATGAAGTGGTGCTGGACACCCTGATTACTTCCAGCCACTTGGAGTATGAGTTGACTACCAATAAGAAAAGAGCCCCCTAAACGGTCCCAATATCTATATGTATCCTGGACCACGGCCCCCTGGCAGAGTCCCATTCCCGGGAGGGAAGATGGGACTGCTTGGGGTGAGAACATTGGCAGCTGGCACAGATGCTGACCATCTGTTCTATGTCCTGGTCCAGTTGGGCCACCAAAAGTAACTTCGGGCGAGTGCTTTTGAACGAACAATCCCCGGGTAGCTGGTATGAAGTAAAATCAAAACCTTTTGGCAGAGTATGACAGGAATGACCACATGCTGGCCCCACAAAAGACAACCCCTTTCAACAGACAGTTCTAAGCATTTGTGGTGAAACGTTTTAAACTCCTCAGCTGGAGGAGAGATGGGCCAGCTTTTTTGCACCCAAGAGATTACCTTTCTTTGGCCATAGCTTTGGCTATGTCAGAAGGGATAACCAGAGGCGAGGTGAGGGCCTCAATCATTAGGACCTGGTGGTCCTTTTCGATCTTGCAATCCTGTTCCCCGACCCCAGGCAGTGGAGAACGGGACAGGGCATTAGTGTGGCTGATGTCCTTGCTGTGTCTGTGTACCAGAGTGAAATTGTATGCATTTTAAAAGATTGCCCAGCACAACATCCATGGGAATAGGATCTGCGGCATGGGCTTCCCATTTACAAAGATGCCAAGGAGGGTCTTGTGGTCAGTCATGATAGTAAAGTGCCTCCTGTAGAGGTAATCATGAAATTTCTTGGTGCCTGCCATGATAGCCAGCACCTCCCTGTCAGTCTGTGCATAATTATTATCGGGCTTTGAGAGGGAACGGGAATAAAATGCTACTGGGGCTTCCCTCCCGTCATTCAACACGTGGCACAACACAGCCCTGACTCCCACAGGGGATGCATCACACACCAGGATGACCCGTTTGGTTGGCTCGAAATGTGTTAACACTGCATCAGAAGACAGTAATTTTTTTTAATTCTTGGAATGATTTCTCCTGGCAATGGCCTCAGTGCCAAACAGTGTCCTTTTTTAGGAGCCGGTGCAATGGTTCGGCAACTTAGGCTTTGCGATAGAGAAAAAGCATGATAGAAGTTAAGGAGACCCAAAAACGATTGTAATTCAGCTTCACACGTTAGCCTGGGTGCATTCCGCATGGCCAACACTTTTGAGTCTGAGGGCATAATACCTTGGGGGGTAATCCTGTATCCCAGGAATTCTACCTCACTTGCCAAAAATACACACTTGTCTTGTAGAAGACGCAGACCTGCTTGCTCGAAACATAACAATACCTTATTGATCCTGGCCGCTAGTTCAACAGTGTCCTTTGCAGTGATCAGGACATCGTCAAAGTATGGCAGGACCCCCGGCAACCCCTTAAGAATATGTTTGACTAAAGATTGAAATATTCCAGGAGCTGCATTCACCCCAAATTGTAGCCTGGTCACCTTATATGCCCCTTTATGTGTTACGATAGTCTGTGCCACAGCAGCAGCAGATGTCACGGTTAGTTGTTGGTAAGCCAGGGCAAGGTCAAGTTTTGCAAAGCAGTTTTCTCTGTGCAAGGTGGCAAGAAGGTGGCTTACCACTGGCACAGGATGTGTGTTTGGGTGAATGGCTTTATTTATTGTACATTTATATTCTGCGCATATCCTGATCTCCCCGTTCCTTTTTTATTTAATTTTTATTATATTTTTAAAAAAGAAAAGTAGTACACAAAGAAAAAGACATCAATACATAATAAAGGATAACATAAAAATACAAATTACAAGTAAAAATTAAAAATAAAATCACATACTTAAAAATACTGCAATAACAGATAGTGTATATTCATTTTACCTTATTTAAACCCTCTTGTTTAGACATATACTATTTTAATGTGAAAAATACACTATCTTAAAAAGAAAAACAAATCTAAACATAAGATAATACCCTAGTGCTATGTACATTGCCTTGGGAGTTGCAGAGCTGCCCAGCATCACATATTATAACCAAAAACTCATGTGACTTGGGGCTGGTCTGCTACCTTTACCTTCAGACAGTGTATAAACCAGAAATGGTATCCAGATGATTCCAAATTTGTTTTTATCTGTCATACCTCTTTTTATTTTCAATTCCCATGTTAGCTTATCATTAAGTGCAAGATGTCACATTTCTCTATACCATTCTTCTATATCCACTGTGGAATCATTCTTCCAATTTCTAGCTATACATTGTCTTGCAGTTGTCAATATTATTGTTAATAGTTCTATATTGTGTTCTTCCATATTCATATTATCAAATTCCATCAATAAGGCAGTGCCTGACTCCAGCTTAAAGTTACTACCCATTATTTGTGATATTTCATTTTCTATTTTAAGCCAAAAAAGCTTTAACCACATCACAACTCCACCACATATGTTCATATGTCCCCTCAAGAGTCTTACATCTCCAGCACATTTTCATTTTAGTACAATCCATCTGATTTAACCTAACCAGTGCCAGGTACCACTTCCACAACATTTTGTAGTTATGCTCCATAACTCTCACAGACATAGATCTCATAATTCTTCTTTTCCATTTATACCTCCAGCTTTCCTCCGAAATTCTAATATTCAAATCTTTGCCCCACTTTTTTCTTAATGTTTCCTGTGATCCGTCATCACCATTTAACATTTTATACAGTTTACTAACAAGGCCCTTGATTCCTACCTCTCCTTTTCTCATTTTAAATACCAACTCTTCAAAATCTGACCTTTCTCTTACTAAGCTGGTCTCCAAAAAATATTTATTATTCCATTTATTCAATAAAATGACTTGAAACCAGTTCAAATTCAATTGTTCATAAATTCTCAGTCTGTTCCTTTTTAGTGCTGTCATAATCGGTTTCTCCCATTCGGTGGAGTCAACTGGCACCAGGATGCCCTGCCCAACCAGTTTGTCCAACTCTGCTTCTATTTTCTCTTTGAGGGCAAAGGGTACCTGGCACAGCTTTATTCGGATGGGCCGAATGGCAGGGTCAAGTTCAAAGTCAACAGGGGGCCCCTTGTACAATCCCAAACCCTTCTTGAATACCTCAGGATGTGCAGCACAAACGTCCCAGATTGGGTCAGAATCTATTGCATGTCTGCCAGATAGCCAGATCCCCAGGGGCTTGAACCATTGTACCTCTAACAGATTATTAGTGCCCTGCTTGACCACAACTAAGGGCAAGGTGGTGCATATAGTCTTGAAATGGATCAAAAAGATACCCACCGCAAGGACCGGAATCTGGCAATCCTGCACATCCCGGAGGGAAGTCTTAAGGGACTTAAGCTTGGGGTGAGAGGCCAGGGGAATCCTAAGGAACTCCCACTGTGGAATTATTGAAAATGAAGTACCTGAATCCACTTCCATTCTGAAGGGGACATACTGTAGACTCAGGTCAGTGTAGAACCAATTGCTGATGTTGCCCACCTGGCTCTGGTCTGACTAGGAGGACACCTTGGTGATGGCTGACTCACGGCGATGACCATGTTTGGCTTCTGGGTCTCCGCTTTTGCTGCCGGCATACCTTGGCTATGTGCCCCTTCCGTCCGCAGTTGTGGCATTCTGTGTCACAGAACGGGCACTTCTTGTGGTCATGCCGGGGCCCACAGCCATCGCATTTCCGAAGAGGTCTCTTCTCCCGGCTGTCACAGTGCTCCTGGTGCCTTCGGCGAACCACTCTTGCTCCCATCGTCCCTGGACCCAGATGACGATGTTGAGCCAGGAGATGCTGACGATGAGGAAGATGAGCAGCGGTGGGCCTGAACGGCTGATTCAATGGCACTGACAGTTGTGTGGCGATACCAGAACAACTTTACTCCGGACCGTGCAGCCTCAGACGCTAGTGCCTCATCCAGCAGGGACATAAAGGTCAGTTTCTTTCGGGTCATGAGGCGACATTGGGCATCTTCGTCCCTCATGCCAACCAGCAGACAGTCACGGAGTGCCTCTTCAATGTTGTCCCACTTGCATGGGGTGGCAGCAAGGTGAAGTGCAGCGGCGTATTCTGCCACAGAATCTCCCAGACACTGTTCTCTCTGGTGAAAAGCCACCTGGGCCGGGAAGATTGACACATCGGGCTGTAGATGCTTCTTCAGTGCTGCCAGGATCTCAGCGAGCGGCACCTCATCCATGTCCCGAGGAAGGACGAGGTGGATGGCCAGCTCCAGTGTCTTGGATCCACACTGGGCTAGGAAGCAGGAGCCCATCTGAGCCTCATCTGTGATATTCTGGGACGCCAAGGCATGGCGGAACCGGTGCTCGTAGATCGCACAATTGTTCGGATGGGCCGGGTCGAACGGACTGATGTTGCTTCCTTGTGGGGATGCCATTCCACCTTAATCGCCAATTTGGTGCTCAGAAATTGGAGACGACAAGCATTGCAAGTATAATACAGCTCTTTATTTGGAAGGTCTGAACACACCTTGAATGGGGAAAAACATGAACTTTTATACATACACAGAAAGATACATTTTCAACAGGTAACAATGCTGATTGGACAATTAACCTATGTACACTTCTTAATCCCTTCATTTGCATGAAATGGATACATAGCGCGCCTGTTAAGCTTCAAACCTCGCACTCTCCGAAATCTCACGAGACTACGCTATTTGACGAGATTTTGTGGCTGTCAAACAGGGATGCTGTTTGACAGCATTTTGTGTGGGAACTCGGCGGTTTTGAATCTTTGACAGTTTAACATCACAGTTATCATACATAACAGTCTGACAAAGTGGTCTTGATCTTGAAAGCTCACATTTAAATACAGGTGCCACAACATTGTCTTTTTTGTTCTGTTTACTCTCTGATATGCTTGCACAGACTAACATGGCTACCACTTCTAAAATTTCTACTGTTGAAATCAAATCTTCCACTTTAATGGCTTTTTCTAAACAATTTTAAAAATTCCTATTTCATCAGGCTTTTCCCTGTTTGTGGTATTTTTGAACCACAATTGGGTGTACCCTAGTAACAGCAACCTTGTGTTGCTGACTAATCTTTTTTGCACTAGGAACTGCATTATGAACTCATCATAAGGTGTCTTCATTTTCACAGTTTCACATCTAGCCTAGATATGGAAGAAGAAGAGCTAAGTTTGTGATCTGTGAAGAAGAGAAAATAAATTAAATATTATTAATATAGTTTTTGATCAATTGAGATGCCATCTTAGTAGGTATTTTATGCATATATAATGCTATCTATGTAAGATTTTGTGAATTTTACTTGTTTTTTCTATATTAATTCATGCAATGTCTGTGAGCCACACAGTTACAAGTTAAACAAACAAATAAACAAACAAATTATTATGTGAAGAGCACACGTCTTCCTTTAAAAATAATGTTTTTAAATTTAAAAATCTTCCCACATATTTTATTTATTTATTTATTTATGTTATATTGCTGCCACCTCGCTGGTGTGATTCCGGGTGACTCACAATAAACATTACAAGATTCAAGCATAAAACATCACAAAGTAATACAATCACAAAACCCCTTAAGCTTAAAAACCATTAAAAGCCCTTAAAATATCCTCCTGACAATACAACAGTTAAAACTAACTAAAAACACTAAGAGAGCCAGACAATTTTAAGTAAGCTAGTGGGAGGGGGCTGCCCCACCGGCAGCACCCCACACTCGCTGTGCCAGCCAGGTTTTAACCCTTTTCTAAACGACAATAGCTCTGCCTGGAGGCGCAATTCAGTTGGCAGGAGGTTCCACAGGACTGGAGCAGATACTGAGAAGGCTCTCCTTCTAGTGTCAGAGAAAGAGCCTCTGTTTAATATATAAGAGAGAAGATTATTATTATCTGGGGAACAGACAGGAGGTGAATATGAAAGAATGAATACCTAGCAATAAAGTGAAAGGGTAATATTCCACTAAACTCATCATTAATTTGTTGTTTTTCAGTCACACAGTCAATTCCGACCCTTTGCGACCCCATGGACCACTGCATGCCAGACACCCCTATCCTCCACCATCCTCCTCAGCCCACCCAGCTTTGTGCCCATTGCATCAACAATACCATCTAGCCATCTCATTCTCTGTCACCCCCTTCTTGAGCTAGCCATGTTTTTAGTCCTTTTCCAAAGGCAATAGCTGTGTCTGGAGGCTCAACTCAGTTGGCAGTAGGTTCCACAGGACTGGAGCAGATACTGAGAAGGCTCTCCTTCTAGTGTCAGAGAAACGAGCCTCATGAGCCCTTCCAGTCTGTTCTGGTGAGGTGGGCAGATGTCCTTGGTGTGATGCGGTCTCTTAAGTACCCTGGTCCACTACCATGTAGGGCTTTACCAGCACCTTGAATTGCACCCGTAGGCACACTGGCAACCAATGCAGCTCCCGCAACGGGGTGAGGCATGGGCCCACACCTCATCACCACACAGGCAGCCACATTTTGCACCAGTTGCAGACTCCGAATAGTCATCAAGGGCAGCCCCATGTAGAGTGCATTAAAGTAATCTAGTCTGAAGGTGACCAGAGCAAGTGTGACCATGAGCAAGGAATCCCGGACCAAGAGCAGGTGTAATTGGCGGATAACACAAAGTTGTGTGAAAGCCCTCCTGGCCACGACTGCCACCTGCTCAGGATCTGTGAGTCCAGGAGGACCCCCAAATTATGCACCAGGTCTGTCTAAGGCAACAGAGCCGCATCCAGTATCAAAGGTGGTAACTCCCAAGATAACATGGGGCCCCTAACCCACAGCCATTCAGTCTTACCGGGGTTGAGTTGTAGCCCATTGTCCCCTATCCAGGCCCTTACAGCCTCCAGACACCTGTATAGGACTTCAACTGCATTGCTGAGATCACCACGGGCTGAGATGTTCAATTGCATATCATCTGCATATTGATGATACTTCACCCTGTGGGAATGGAAGATCGCCCCCAGAGGCTTCATGTAAATATTGAATAAGAGAGGCAAGAGCAAGGACAGGTGGATTACAATTAATTTGTGCAATTTATTGTATTATTTACAGTGTAACTGTATTATATGCATGTACGTGCTCAGATATGAACAAAACCTATTCAGGGTTCACATGTGGAAAGCACATACTTTATAAATTTAGAATAAGGGCATAATTACAGCAGTTTGATCTTGTGTTTCTTTGGTTCATTTCAAAATTTTTCTGTGCAAACTCATCTCTCAATTTTAATGGTAGCTGTAAACTTCTGCTCCACAGTGATGCCCAACTTGTTTTTTGTATTTCCCCTTTTTCTCTAGGAGAACTATGTGGCAATTTGATTCCCATTAGGTTCATCACATGGGCACAATTAGGTTACATAGTGTCATGCTTTGTTTTTTGTTCCTAAAAAAGTAGTGAATGCCTATACACTATACTATTTAAGTGTAGCTTCCAGGAACATGTCAATGTAAGAAAACAGAAAGAAGACATTCTCCTCACTATAAGCCCAAAGATATGGTGATAATTAAAACAGCTATTTAGAAATTCAGGGAGGTTTTCATTTTTCTGATTCTGGATTAGATATAGTAACTAAAGCAAAGTGATTCCACTATATTGTTGTTCAATATAGTCAATGCATTTGAGTTACTCCTTTCCTTCCCTCTCCCCCAAAATATATTTTACCTTTGTTGAGGGAAGGTAAATATCTCCAGGTTAGAGAGATCTGATTCTTTTTTTTAAAGTTGGCCAATATGCTGACTTGATCTTTTCTATGCTTTAATTGTTGCTTTATTTTTGCCAAACAGATGGAAGCTGATTTTGCACAATTTGAATTTCATAAATTGGAGCTGCCAGGAGCTGCTTCACAAGTGTTACAGAAATTTTATTGGATAAAATTACTTCATTTCATGGGATAATTAGAATTCCCTGTAAATTTGAGCTATACAAATAGGCTCGATAGCCAATTAGTCACAGAACAGTCTGATCATGTTCAGAAACCTCAGTAGCAACCTATGCTCTCTAGTGGTAACATCCTGACCTATTACTGAGTATGTGCACTCTGTTTTCAACAGACTTTAGGAATGGGAACAAATTATTTGGCTGTTTACTCAAACAAAATGTATCATAAAAAGTAAAATCTTTTTTATTAATGTCATAGGCTTCACTTATGTTTCCAGGTAACATTCCTCTTCAGTAAGCACATGTTCCAAACATCTGTTTTATGTTTCCATTTGATTATCAGAAGCAATGACTTTGACATTTAAATTTTTTACCTCTATTCAAAATATCATGGGACCACTTACAAAAAAAAAGAGGAAATAATTACTCACATGTACCAAAAATTAACTTGGTCCCATAAACAGATTGAGATAATTTCCTTAATTTTTCCATCTCAGTTACTTTAAAAATTCTGATTTAAAGCCACATCAGAAACACCCTGTGACCTTGTATAGTCCATTCAGGTGCATTGATGCAGACCAAGGTATAGGGTCTTAAGTGGAACTTAAGTGAAACTTTCAAGATGGTTGTGCCTTGTGTCCAGATTTATAACCTTAGGAGCTTTAATTTATCTGTCATTGATTGGATGAAAACTCATGCTACCATGAGAAGGAACACTAGGAACTGCAGTCTTTTCTCCAGGAGGTCGAGAGGAGAAATATAAAGCAAAAGTTGCTTCTGTGAGGCAAAGATACCAACTCTACCTGGTCTGGAGACCCATTTTGACCATCCACCAAGGATACACCATGAGACACATCCCTACCAATAATGTGTTAATTCTGTGTTTGTTTCAAAATGAGAGGCAACTGGAAGCTCATTCCTGGTTTCAAAATAAATGTCAGAACAGTGCCTTTTCACTGAAAGAAAACCTTTAATATTACCTATCAAGAAAATAAAAGAGGGCTTGGTCTGGTTTTTATTTGAATGGGAGATCACTTATTCTATTTATTAAATCCATGTTTGCCATTCTGAACTTTGTAGAGGAAAATTGAAATAGAAATGTGTCATATATTCATTTTGGAAAACAATTTTCAAGTTTGAGTAAGTTTTCAAACTTGAAATGGGGACCTCAATCCTGAGCATGTGCATGAAATTTTATTATATTGTCTAAGTGTTCTGTAGAAAGAACTTGTTGTAAACATCTTATTTTTCACTGGAACGATTCTATTACAAGCAAATACACCAACAGTACACTGCAGAAAACTACCATCAATTCTTTATTTTGCTTGACCAGAGGTATCGTTTATTCTTTTGTACCTGATGATGTCAAGTCAAAACTGGGGCTTCACTGAGATAATTTTGAGAAAGTTGCTTACATCTAATGCCCTGTCTCAAGTGTAGTTTTGATTTTCAAATATGTAATTTGCGATTGTTTCTCTGTAATCTAGTTGTAATATAGAGTATCTCCAAGAAACAATAGGCACAAAGGACCCATATAACATTCACTGCTATGCAATGGAAGAATGACAGACAAAGCTGTACTGCTGCTGCCTACAGTAAGTATCTAAGGGATGATGTAATAATCTCATACATCAGTGAGAAAACTTTAAGGCTGATGCAGGTTGATGAGCCAAGATTAGTATAATATGGACAAACCATTTTTTACTGATTACAATCAGCACAGCTGCAATTTTGCCCTTGCTATTACTCACATGCTTATAAAGACATATTGCTGAAAAGGGGAGGGATAGATACTCATAGATCCAGTTTTGTCTGAGCAGAATGGGGTAAAGGACAGGTGTTAATCATGTCTCAGGACATGGAATCTAAGGAAGAAAAAAAATCAGTAGTCACAGATAGTCTGAAAACCTGGTTTCTACCATTGCTCACACCTAACAAACATGAAGGCAAAGCCCCTCCCCCATATGTTTGCTGCCTGAAAGGCAGTTGCTCCACATTGCCCTGAGTGTGACACTGCTTGGCAGGCTCCTGCCATTTGGCCAAAGGGAGGAGGGAGATAAGTGACCTTATAAGGGAGCTCCCTCCTGTGTCTCCTTCTTGCCAAGGTGCAAACAGTGGTGACAACAGTGAAGATGGTGGAGGCAGCGGCAATGGCAGTGACAGTGACAGCAAAAATGGTGGCAACAGACTGCTACAGGCAGTGTAGATCCTACAGGGCTCTCCTGCGATGGCAATGAGCAGTTTGAGTCTTCCAACAGTGGCATACTACCATGGGGGCACATACATAAGCACTAATCCTTGCTACCAGGGGATTTCAGAGATGTGAGTATGTCTCCCAAAAAAGAAGCAGGCCCCTCCAAAGGCAAGCAGCTGGCAAAGCATGAAGTGCTATGGAACACCCCTCCTGTTGAAGTGCATGATGTTGGGGTCAAGGTATTAGAGAAAGGGGTTGTCATGCATTCAGTAACAGAGGACTTTATCCCACACAGGCATTCAGCTAGAGATTCTCAAAGCCACAGGACAGCGGCCTGGAAGTGGGTTGCTAGATCTGCATCAAAGAGAGTGCATCTTCACCTCAATCCAGGTTGGTTCAGCCTTCAAATAGTCAGCATCAAGATGCCAGGACAGCACAATCCAATGCTGGTTAGGAAGGCATGGTACAGGATTTCGTTTCTGCAGAAGCCCCCATGGCTGTTGTGGCATTGCCATGGGAGTCAGTACCCACACCACATGTCCCAAAGACAGTGGTTGTTGGGGCTGGAATTCCCAGGGACCAAATGGACCCAGCTCCTTGGCCCTGGCAGCTCTTCCTTGGGGCCAAGGGGTTGGGTCAGAAAACCTCAGCAACACCTAGATTAGACACATCCTGGAAGGCTCAGTACCCACAATGACTTTCTCCAGTCAGTGTGGGAATTTTAGTCAGCCAGTGCCTTTGTGGCACTATCCTGGTATTCCTGACACCAGATATAATTCAACAGCACATGAAGCTTTACCTTATGGAGACCAAGCCTTACCACTAGGAGATCACCTGCAACTGGCAACTAAGTGCTATGGTTGAAATAGGGCCTGTGTGTTCATTTCAAATTTGTAATGGAGATTTCTGTGTCCTGCTCTCTTGAAGGGGAGGAGTGTCCTTCACTGAAGTGATGCAGTATGGGTTATCACTGGACAGAAGCTGCTGAGTAGTCAAAACATTTAAACCTTTGTACTCTTGGAGATTTTAAACCAAATTTGTAATAGGCATGTGCTACTGTGTAATGATTGGCTGGAGATAAAAGGACAGGGAAGAGAAAGAACTTTCTCTGCTCTTCGCCATGATTCATAAGTAGTAATTTAAAGTGCTTTCAACTCTGCAAACATGTAGTCTGTTAAACTGGAAGGGGATGCCCTTTGGACTTGCATTGTTTTAATGTACCTTCAGAACTAGAATTGCTTCATTGCCTAGAACTGTTTTGCTTCTGGAATTTATGCTTTACTACAATACATTTTTAAAATACAAGATGACTGGAGTGGTTTAATTTCATACTTACAGCTTAGATTTAGGTCAGGACATGTGAGAAGGCTAGCTTAAAATACTGGGTTGCTATTGTGTATGCAAGCAGCTCCCCTGATTCCGCACGCAACTCAGCTGCCAAAGTAGTGCAGCTGAGGAAGCTCAGCCCATGCGACCTCAACTAATCAATCAGTAGCTAGCGTGGGAAACTGCCCGGTTTCAGGTGAGACTCAGCAGCTATTCAGCAACCCCCGCTGACGTGACCACTAGTGCAACCAATGGGGATCTGTGGCGGGAATTTCAAATACAGTATATAAGGAGCTGCGTCTCCTAAATGTGCCATGTACAGATTGACCATGCTGAAATAAAGAAGTGTTTGGCCCGCCTGCCGGCTCCGTGTGCAATCAATCTGCCTACATCAAAGTTGCTTAGCTGGGAGGGAGGCAATTCAGGTGTGGTCCCATCTACGTATAGCCCAAGTTCTACTCATGAGTAACAGGTACATTACACTAAGGAAAATTTGTGAGGGGGTTGTGTTTATACATGTAGTTTATTGAACAGAGATTCTGAGAAAAAGGAAAAGAATAAGGAGGATGAATGAAATAAGGAGATAGCTATGGGGAAAAAGTCATTTAGATGCTTCCTCCACTGGAGGTATGGTGGATTGTTGGGTAGAGTTGGACAGAGCTATTAGCATGGCCTTGGCTCCTCACAGCAGTTATACAACTGTTTTGTTGGAATTTGAGAATTTTAGGCTGAAAGCAGAATTGATGGATTATTGGCTGATGGTAGTCAAACACCTGCTACAGTTTATAGTTACCCTGCATGACAAAGGGTTGAATAGTTGACAATACAAGGGAAATTATCAGAGTTGGCCTTTTATTCAAAGGCAAAGGTTTTAGAGGAGTAGTTCCCAATGTGGGGCCCATACCCCACCGGGGGACTTTTATTCCCAGAAGCCTATGTCAGTACATTGGCTGATCAGTGCTTAGGATAATTGATTTAGGCTTCTGGGATTTGAAGTCCAAGAACGAAAAGTTGGGAACCACTGTTTTGGAGACTTTAGGATATGTAAGGTCCAGGCTGGACTAGGAAGAAGGGCAAACGTTGATAGGGTTTCCATCTCTCCGGATATCATATTCAGCTTGACGAGAGTGTGGCAACACATATGCAGGAAGCCATCTGAAGGTCCTTGGCCACTCGGTCGGCTGGAAGGAAGGTGAGGGCATGTTACCAGAAAACTGGCTGCCCCTCTCTTGATGTTGTAGGAGCCTTCGAAGTCTGGTTCAGAGCAAAACTTTAACGGTTCGATCGCTGGTGGAACCCTTATCCCAGGAACGAGGAAGCATTTTATTTTACGCAAAATAAAATTAAGTTTATTGAAAGGAGTTTAATCACCACTGGCCGGGTGCTGGTTAAAGCACTACCTCACTTTTTGTCTAATAGAAAGATCCCTTCCCCATTGATCAACTCTTCTTTGGTTCCAGAGTTCTGAAAACCTGACACTAGCGACACAATTTATATACCCTTCACCAAGAGAACTAATTCTAACTCTGACTTCTATCTCATATTTACAGAATATAAGGTTTACAATGATAAACAAAAACCAGCATCCGACCCTTCTTTTCATAACTAAAAAGTTCAACAATGGGAGACAAAAGCAAGCGTGATGATGCAAATATCCTGAGTTCAGCAGGGAGCAGCAAATGTTCATAATCTGGCAAAGGGGTGCAATGATGTCATTGGGTGAACTTCCAATCAGCGTGAGGATCCTAAATGACCACCAATCCAGGGATCCAGGTTTCACATACAGGAGACAAGCTGACAGACATTATGGAAGGGCATGTACTGTGAAGGTCTTGAGATGTGGGGAACATTCCATTCCCACCCACTGGTTAATCTTCATCCTACCCTGCCCAAGGCATTATTTAAATATAATAACAGTTGTTGTCCCAAAACATTGAGCATGCATCATTTAAACAAAAGCCTGATGCAAAAGGTGTATGATGAACATCTCTGATGCCCACAGAAGCCTCCCTCTTGATTTATATTAGCTATCCCATACAATAGAGGCAGGGGTACATGTAATCAGAATCAATACAACAGGTATACAGAGGAATTAGGGTGGCTTTTCCTTCAGGGTACTTCCGGGAACCAAGGGCAAATGGGTGCCAAAGGTGAAAATTAACTAGTGGTTTCCTGTGAAATGGGAAGCTTTTGGGTGTGGCATAGGCAGACTGAGATGTACAGGTAGATGCTGTGATAATATCCTGGTTAAGAATATCGAATAAAACATGTTAGAATTCATTTAAAAACATTTTAATGAATTTAGGACTTTTAATTAAAAATTGCATAATTAATTAACCAATTAGACACCCAATAGCTTAGGTTCGCTATATCAATAATCAAGCAAGGCTCTAAGACCCCTAAAAACATGAGTTAACCATATCCGCTAATTCAAGGAGTCCCTGTGGGTTGCTTTCAAAATGTTTTCCTGTGATTTGACAGTTGAAAGGCTTGTCTTTTTGACAGTTTTTTTGTGGGGTGGGCTGTTTGGAGCGAGAGCATTTTAAACTACCCACGATGCTTCTGTAAGAAATCGATGAGGGCGTCTTAGTAGAACCAATATATATTGTGTAACGCTGTCGGAAAAACCAATTTCCGCTGTCAGTCTTTGTGATACCATATACGGTTTCTGACCAAGTACAGAGTTCCCATTCATAAAATGGGGGTTATTTAGGGACACCACAGTCCGTCCCTAGTGGTTGTGTGGAGAATTTTTCCTGTCAGCCCTGCTTAAACAAAAAGGGAGAAATAAGGGGAAACATTTAAATCATTGGACCTTATGGAGCTTTTGGGGGCCTTGCGGTTATGCACCTGCAACGTGAGTGGTTGGGTGCATGTCAGGGTCATGTTCCTACATGTGAGTGGCAAAATAAAAGAAACAAAATAACTTTATTAAAATAAAAGAAATAAAAATAGTAAGTATGTGTTTTCTTCAGATGTGGGGCTACAGGCAGATCTTTCCATCTGCTGGAGGGAGAGAATTTTGGACAGGTCCAGGGGTGATGGAGGAGACAGGTCCAGGACTTCACAATTACAGGGATCTGTGATGACCAGTGATGAAGAAACCAGCAACCTGGCCGGGAAGGATTAAAGACCTGTCAGGTCTCGTGGCCGGCCAAAGACCACTGTTATCACCACAGCCCGCTCCAGGCTCCGCCCTCCCCTAGCCAGGAAGGGATAAAAACCTGCTGGGCCTCACGGCCGGCCAAAGATCGCCGTTTCCACTGCACCTGCTCCAGGCCCTGCCCTTCCCTGACTGGGAAGGGATAAAGACCTGTCCGGCCTCACAGCTGGCTGAAGACTGCCATTGCTGCCGCAGTTGCCACAGGCCCTTCACTTCCCTGGCAGGTGAGATGGCCCACCCCTGAGGGCTGGGGGTTTAAAACAGCTGTGCCAGCTCGTGTGGCAGATGATGGCCCGCCACTGAGGCTGAGGATGCCTGCCACTTGTTTGTGAACTTTTTGTGTGGTTTGTGGTTCTTGACTTTATTATTTTTGATCAGAAAAATTGTACTGTTTCTTTTACTGTTTTGCAATATTATATTATTGTTATGGTATTTTATTGTATTTTATTGTATGCCTCTGTATTTTGCTGTACTGTAGTATCTGATGTTGTGGTTATGTGAGCCACCCTGAGCCACATTTTTTGAGTAGGGTGGCATACACCGGAGGCGACTCCCAGTGGCTTAGACATAAAACACTAAAAACTTCACAAAAAACATTTAACATTTAAAACATTAAAAATTAGACTTATTTATGATTTTAAAAATGTAAAAAAAAAATTCATTTTAAAAATACCCTCCAGTGAAGTTTTGCTTACAACAAAATCCCTTTGAAGTTTTGCTTACAGCCTTTTTTGGCCATGGAGATGGGTCTTGGCTATAGTCATTATTCATGTCAAGTGACCAAAATTGTACAGGGCTTATGGCATTCCTCTAACTGAATTGGGCAATGATTTGTACTTGCAGGATCTGCAGCAGGCCCTCCAGCCTGAATTAATTGGTCTAGTGGGGACAAGGTGCTTACATGTGGATAACCCATAGCTGTGACATGTAGTGTAGGAGAAAAATAGAATGGTGAAGTCCCAGAGTATTTCAGGACCAGATCCCATGGCAACCAACAACTGGGATCCTAAGGTTCAGTTCTAGAATTGGGGAAAACACTGATGACCACTGATGGTGCTGCCCACCTAACCTCCTGTGGCTTAGGAGGTGGTGATCAGTCATGTTTAGCCATAGCATCCAGCCAGGAGTGGGCTATTAATCAACAGCACATTCTCGAGGTTTAGGGTTCACCCAAATAGGGGTGATGGAGCAGGGCCATGGTGTAGACCCCTGGTTCCATCCCAAGACACAGCACTACTGAGGCCTCACTGCAGGAAAGTTACATTTTAAAGTTCAGTTCAATGTTAAGATTTAATAAAGTTGAAGCCTTTAGTTTAAACTTCACATATTGTCTGAGTCTTTTTTCCAGTCTTGAGAGTGGGGGGGGGGGGGACAAGTTTGGTAGGTCTGGAGTCTGATCTGTTGGTATGATGATGTATTTATGAGGATGTGGAGTTTATTGCCCTGTGGCTATATGGCCGAAAACAAACTGATAAACATCAGTATAAGGAAGCCTATAAATCAAGGATGCCCAAAAAATACGGGCCTTAGGCTCACATGATTGAGTGGATTGGTCACATGGTTCCTCCCACCAGAAGCAGAAGTAACATGTGCCTGCACATACATAAAACGGTGCCATAAATGCACCCACAGCTATCATAAATGTGTTTATGACAGCCATGTGTGTTTTACAGCAACGTTTTGCGCATGCATGGTCATGTTTAACTTCCACTTCTGGGAGTATGGACTGGATTATTAGGTGGCGTGGGCTGGATTATTAGGCAGCATGAGCCAGATCTGGCCCACAGGCCATAGTTTGGACACTCCTGCAATAAATTGATGTGTGTGTGCTGTGCTGGCCTTGACTATGAATTTGCACCAATAATTTGTATTTATTTATTCAATTTGTCTAGATGCCCCAATCAACATGCGTCTCTGGACAGCGTACATAAAACCCCCAACGTTTAAACTATAGAAACCCTTAAAATTCCTAAAAACAGTGATAAACTATCTCCCACCTGCACCAATTAAAAATCTAGTTAAAAACTTTTAAAATCATGAGTGATCCTACTCTAAATGTCAACTCTTTTTGAAATGCCAATTCTTTTTGAAATAACAGTTCTGCTATCTGTACTTTATTTCCTTTCCTATCTTACTTACTCATTTAGACATTTTCTGAACAGGTCTTCATCCAAAATATATTCCAGCATGTGTCCAATATCCAGGGTGATGTGCATGCAATAGTAGTTGGCTAGGATGCAGCCAAATGCAGACACATACTGATCATTCTATGTTTTATTCAGGAAGTAATCAGTGCATAGCCCTATTATGGAGTTGCAATCACGACGGAAGATATGATTGCAGCTGTTGAAGTATAATTCCACAGCCTTGGTTAGCTTACCCAGCTAAAGGGAGATCCTACCGAAGGCAGCATCATACAGAAGAATGCCCTAAGTGCTGAGGAAGTTGAAGAAAGCATAGAATAGTAGAACTGAATGCTGAGGAATTTAGTGGTACACTTGCTTAAGAACAGGAAAGCAGCCTGCTTGGTAGAAAATATTAGTGAGGAATATGCAATCCATACAGATAACGAATTATATTGCTTTACAGGGGGAGAATAATCACCAAGGAGTACAGGTATAATAATACTTGCAAAATTCTTTCATTTTATATTCGACCAATGTGGTATGCCCATGTGCCGAGATTGGCCATCACTCTTCCCAAGGTGTTTGCTCGCTAACACACACGGGTTGAGAATCAACACGGACACTGATGGAAGAGAAATTGGGTGCAGGTTAGGTTAATTGGCATGAATCATAAAAGCTTTGGCTGGAGGATTGTGAAGGAAATAGGACAAAAGGTAAAAGGTTGCTGAGTCTAGGGTTGAACTCGCTCTTCCCCTTCTGACCCAAGATAAGGTTGAGCAAGCACTGAGTCAGCGGCTAAGAAAGTTAGTCCCGGAGGCAGTTAACATGGCCTTCGAGATAGGGTGAGAACAATGGGGGTTTCGCCAACCCAGATCTTAGATAACTGCGGGTCTGTCCATTAATCACATGACAATGTCTGGAGACAGAAGTTATCTTGACCCACCAGAAATGCCAGATTTGCATCAGCCTTCTGTGACGAAGTCCCGTGTGCCTTTAACACGGAACTCTCGAGGCAGGTCAATAAATATGCCACCCGAATTAGGTCGGGACTGGACTTCACCACACATTTTGTCTCACATGCCTTTCCTTGCGGCCAGTCACTCTGAACCTTCGCGGTCCGTTCCTGGACCGGGCGGCCCTCTCTGTCGGCCCTCACAACACCATTGCAACATCTGGTGACCCTGACATGATTTGAGGGAGCCCAACGTGATTCTGAGGTGCCACAGCATGGTCCTACTCCTTGGGCCATGCTCCGACGCGATTCTACTCGAGAGTAATGCTGCGGCTCCGATCGGGATGCTAGCCAGATTGGAACTCTGCAGACTCTCCAGAGGCCAGCGCAGTCCTCGGCCAAGGCTGCGATCGCACCACAGCAAGGAAGGCAGTGCTAACCGCAAGCTCGGCGGCAACCCAAAGCATCATCAGAATGGACGCGTTCCACATCAGGGTGAGCTGTGAACCCTGATCCTATCGGCAGAGGCAGAGATAAGCCTGCGGTAGCCAAGACAATGGTCCTACCCAGACTCAAGGCCACGTCCTGTGCACCACATCACCTGACTTACTGCCTGAGGCATACTGACTCATCCTGCAAGGGAACCTCTGATCAGGTAGTATGGAGGCTTGCTTAGCAGGGCAAGATTCATCAGTTAGGTGAAGAGCTCATAGGGAGGAGTTCAAGCACCTGGCCAGGCTACATCATATTAGCATTCATAGCCAAAGCCTAGCGGAACTCATGGTGTATCTGAGGGAGCATTGTTTGTTCTACCCAGAAGAAGGCATGCTGGTCCTAGAGACTTGGGATAGAGTAGGGGACTGCCTTAAGACAGAACCCTGAGCACCCGCTAAAATCATAGGGACATGAGCAAAGTGTAGACAGATCATTTCAGCAGTTAGTCCAGTCCAGATAGAGATCGAGAAACCCCCAGCATACATAGAACCACCTGCCCCAATGAGTCTCTATCTGACCATTCAGTTTAAGCGAGGTGGCATGGGGGACTCCCCTTCTGTGGCAGCTGCAGATGCCACAGGAGCGGGCAGAAGCCTGGGAAGTGCAGGCGCTTCTCAGGTCACCAAGAGTCCCTTTCAGCATATGGTAGAGGAGGAAGCACGCAAAGGGGAAATCCCGGCCAAGGAATTGGCCAAACTCCAACAGCTATGTCCAGTCCGCTTAGAGACGGATGCCCTCACAGGCGATCAGGTGGCGGTATACATGCCCATCCCATATAAATTGCTTTTGGAGATCCAAAAAGCCATCACAGATACAGGGCTCTAAATTAGATTCACAAGAGGCACGCTCCAGCAGTTGGTAGAATCCACCACGCTCATTCCTCATGACTGGAAGGCCATGATGTGGATGATGCTAAACCCTAGCCAGTACCTCTTATGGGACAGTGAGTTTTGACTGGAAGCACAGGCAAGGGCTGCCCGGATGGGAGGCGCAGTGATACCCGAGCAACTTTATGGCTCCGGTCAATTCGAAACCATCCAGGTGCAGTATGTTCTACCAGCAGCCACACTTCAGCTCTCATCTGAAGTTGCCTTCAAGGCATATCTCAAAGTGCCAGCCACTAGTAAGGGCGCTAAGAACTACACAACAGTTAAGCAGGGAGTGCAAGAGCCTTACATGGATTTCATTAACAGATTAGAGGAAGCCATCAGTAGGCAGATAGATAACCAACATGCCCAAGAAGAGCTCATGATGAAGTTGGCCAAAGACAACGGCAATCTCAATTATCGTAAAATCCTGCAGGCTATGGGCCACAGACCTGATCTGACGCTTACCGACATGATCAGGGCTTGCGCTGACGTTGGAACAGACTCCTAAAAAATTGGGCTGTTGGCAGCAGCAGTGCAAGGGAGGAATAAACCCAAGGGAGCCTGCCACAACTGTGGCAAGGTGGGGCACTTTGCCAAAGAGTGCAGGTTGAAAAAACCCATAAGAAGGAGGGCAGCCAGCCATCGGGCCGCCCAGCGGTACCATCTACCCAGTGTCCCAGGTGCCACAGCGGCTTTCATTGGACCAACCAGTGTCCCAAATCGGGCGTGTCTCTAGCCCTGGTTCAAATAGAGGTGACAGCCACCCTGGAAGCCCCAGAGTGAACATCCCATTGATTTCACCCAGCATCACACCCAGCATTTCTGAGGCACAGGCAGAGACTAAGGGCAGTGCAGTGCTACTCGGAATGCCAGGAGGACGTTACATGCGACCTGCCATGCTCAGTCTACCAAGTCAATTCCCAGTTCAAGGGTCCTCTGCCCACAGACACTGTAGGATTAGTCTTGCCTCATAGCAATGCAGGGAAAAAAGGGATCTTTGTGGTCCCAGGAGTCATAAACTCCGATTACACAGGCATAGTCAAAGTCCAGCTGTGGACACACCTACCCCGGACAGTCAGCAAAGGGGATTCAATAGCACAACTGATCATGGTTCCTTGTCATCTGCCAGGTGGAGACCAGGAAGGGAACAGAGAAAGCTCAGGATTCAGGTCTGCAAACCGCCTGAGAGAGGAAGGGTCAGTAGAAGGATACCAGATCATAGCAACAGTGGAAAAGAACATAGAGTGGAAGCGGCGACCAGTCATTAAGGAATGTTTAAACAAAAGACCTTTTGATGGGTTGCTCGACACCGGAGCCGATGTTACTGTAATTAGCCAGAAATTATGGCCCACCAAGTGGGCCATCGAGTCAGTTGCAGATGTGTGGGGGTAGGAGGAGTTCAGGAAGCTTACAGAAGCAGCGATTGGGTGGAAGTCTCCATCCTGGGGGCAGATGGCACAGCGGTCATCCGACCACACATTTTGAATGTGCTTGTCAACCTCTGGGGGAGGGACATTCTACAGCAGTATCATGCTACCCTAACCTTTGGGTAATGGCCCTACCATTCAAATGGCTCACAGATGAGCCAGTGTGGGTGGAACAATGGCCCATAGTAGGGGGAAAGTTAAAGGCTTTGAAGCAGCTCGTTAAAGAGAAGCTAGAAGTGGGACACATAGAACCATCTAAAAATCCCTGGAATTCACCGATTTTTGTCATTAAAAAGAAGTCTGGAAAATTGAGACTTCTTCATGATCTAAGAGAGATCAATAAATGCATTCAGCCCATGGGTCCGCTTCAATGCGGGACACCCAATCCCAATATGATCCCCAAAGGATGGGAGATCCTAATGGTAGACTTAAAAGACTGCTTTTACACCATCCCTTTAGATCCTAGGGACAGGGAAAGGTTCGCTTTTATGGTGCCAGTCACCAATCACGGAACCAACCCAACATTATGCGTGGAAATTTTTGCCACAAGGGATGCTCAACTCACCCACCTTGTGCCAAATCTATTTCCACGAGGCATTGGAAAGGTTCCAGAACCTGGACCCCAAAGTCTTAGTTTGCCATTTCATGGATGTCATATTGATCGCAGTGCCCAAATTGGCCAGCGACATGTTTTGTGACCTTCAAAATTCATTGGGGAACAATGGCTTGATAATTGCCCCAGAAAAAGTTCAGAGAACCGAACCCTATTCTTATTTAGGTCACCGGTTACTCCGTTCTTTTGCAGCACTGATTTTGCTTAAAATCAACCTCAAAGACTCCGTAATGCTCATGGAACTCCAACAAATTTTGGGAAACATCAATTGGGCAAGACCCTATTTTAAAATTAGCACTGATCTTTTAAAGCCACTTTTTTTTGCTACTAACACTAGGAAAACAGCCGGCAGATTGAATTCAGATTCTGAGGGAGGCGAAACAAACTCTCCAGGAAGTCAATCGCATCCTCAGCCACCTCTGGGTGGATCAGATTGGCGGGGGGGTCATTCACCCCCACGCTAAATCTGTATATCATTAGAACAGGCATCATGTTCACAGGAGCTCTAGGCACAGACTCCGGGGGGGGGCAACATCATGGAATGGGTATATTTACCACATACCACTTCCAGGATCATCATTCCTCCGCAAGAACTGGTAGCCACAGTAATAAACAAAGGAAGGCTTAGAGCTAGGGACATTTCAGGACATGACTTAGCCAAAATAGTTATGCCCTTTAATAAGGAACAGACACGCCAGCTAATGCAGCTCGGAAATACCCTCCCGATTGCATTAGAAGGTTTTACAGGCAACTTGGCATATCACTTGCCAAGGGATCCCAGACTTGTCTCGCTTCAGACTGAGACAGTCGAATTACAAAGCATGTTGTCTCTAACTCCACTTCAGGGGGCCAAGACAGTATTCACAGATGGGAAAAAATATATGGGGTTCTCACTTGGTATGAGGAGCAGGCTTGGCGAACGCTATGGACACTTCCGCAGAAATCAGCACAGAGAGCAGAATTAGCAGCAGTGAACCTCGCCTTAAGAATGCTTGATCAAGAGGCATTGAATATAATCACGGACAGTCAGTATGCCCGAAATTTGATTCACAACTTTTTATTTATTTATTTATTTATTTTTAATTATATTCAAATTTATATGCCGCCCAATCAGGTAAACACGACTCTGGGTGGCTCACAACAAGTTAAAACACACATAAAACAATACAACCAATTAAAACCAACATACCCACCCACCTACCTCATTCCTCTTAAAAACCCACATTAAAAAAACTGCCTTCATTGACAATTAAAAGAAATGGGGGCTTAATTTATAAGCCAACAGGCGGGGGCCACTCTTCCATCTGGGCCCCACACCTGCCCCGCCAACCAGATTTTTAGGTCTTTTCAGAAAGGTAGCAGCTCCATCTGCTCCCGCAACTCTACAGGCAGGAGGTTCCACAAGGCCGGTGCGGACACGGAAAAGGCCCTCCGTCGTGTACCAGAGAGACTGGCCCCTCTGGCAGTTGGAACAATTAGGGAGCCCCTCCGATCCACTCTGGTTGGATGGGCGGACACTCTTGGGATGATGCGGTCTCTAAGGTATCCTGGCCCACTACCATGAAGGGCTTTAAAGGTCAAAACCAGCACCTTGAACTGCACCCGGAGGCAAACTGGTAGCCAGTGCAGCTCCTGAAGTAATGGTGAGGCACGAGCATAACGCCCGCGCCCCATCACCACCTGGGCTGCCACATTCTGGACCAACTGCAGCCTCCGAATGGTTGACAAGGGCAGCCCCATGTAGAGCGCATTGCAATAATCTAGCCTGGAGGTGACCAGAGCATGTGTGACCCTGAGCAGGGAGTCCCGGTCCAGGAGCGAATGCAACTGACGGATGACGTGAAGCTGTGAGAAAGCCCTCCTGGCCACAGCCACCACCTGACTTGCTAGTAGCAGCCCTGAATCCAGGAGGACCCCTAAGTTGCATACCGGGTCTGTCTGGGGCAAAACAGCCCCATCCAAGACCAAAGTTGGCAGCTCCCTGGATAATGCGGTACCCCTATCCAAAGCCACTCAGTTTTGGAAGGATTAAATTGTAGCCCACTGTCCCCCATCCAGACCCCAACCGCTTCCAGACATCTGGATATGACATTGACTGCATCACTGGGGTCCCCATGGGCCGAGATATATAACTGGGTACCATCAGCATACTGATGATACCTTACCCCATGGGAATGGATAACCTCACCCAACGGCTTCATGTATATGTTAAATATGAGAGGAGAGAGCACCGAGCCCTGAGGCACCCCATACTGTAGGGGCCTAGCGCTGGACCTCTCACTCTCCAACCACACCGACTGGGTATGACCCTCCAGAAATGAGGAAAACCAGGACAGCACAGTGCCCTGGATCCCCAAACCTTTGAGCCGTTCCAGAAGGATACTATGGTCAACGGTATCGAAGGCCGCTGAGAGATCCGGAAGAGCCAGGATGGATGGTTGACCCCATCCCGCTCCCGCAAGAGGTCATCAACCAGTGCGACCAATGTAGTCTCAGTACCATATCCAGGCCTGAAACCCGATTGATAGGGGTCCAACTTGCCGGGGGCTTACATTACTCCGGCCATAGACAGGAATTTAATGAGCCTATTCCTGACCATAAAATTCCATTTGCGACATTGCAGGGAAGCTCTATGTAGCTCATATTAGGAGTCACCAGGACTTACCTGGTCCGATTTCAGAAGGTAACAGCAGGGCTGACTCAGCAGTCAAGGAAGCTCATCAGAAGTTAGTCTCGGGAGTCTTTATGACCCCGATCCAGAGCCATGCATTCTTTCATCAGAATGCTAAAGCTCTTGCAAGGCAGTTTAACCTGCCATTGTCATAAGCACAAGGCATCGGTGCATTCCTGCTTGCAATGTGCAGGAACACCGGGGGGCCCTCATGGGGGGTAAACCCACGAGGGACAGAAGCCAACCAAATGTGACAAATGGATGTTACACACGTTCCACAATTTGGGAGATGGCAGTATATGCACATCTCCATTGACACATTCTCGCAGTTCGGCTGGGCCATGGCCCAGAAGGGAGAAACTGCGACCCATATAGAGCAACATCTATTGTCATGCTTCACGACCATGGGCAAACCAGGTCACTTAAAGACAGATAACGCACCAGCTTATAGTTCCAGAAAGCTAGCCACATTCCTAGCCACTTGGGACATAAAGCACACATTTGACATTCCATACAATCCCCAAGGACAAGCCATTGTAGAATAGGTGAACCGGACGCTAAAGTCATATATTGAAAAACAAATAGAAAGGGAGGAGATAGTTCCCCCTAAGAGCCAAGGTGAGGCACAGCAACACCTGCACAAAGTCTTATTCACTTACAATCACTTAATTATTTTTGCTGACTACACTCCACAGGAGAAGCATTTCCGAAGCCGGGAAGCTCTCCTGTGCCCCATGTTTAGATTCAGAGTGCTGCCAGACCCCTCTTGGAAGGGTTCGGCACCCCTGATAGCCTGGGGACAAGGCTATGCAGCAATTATGTCTCCTATAGGTACCATTTGGATTCCGGCCCGCTGTGTGAAGCCGTACTTCCAACAGCATGACGTGCAACCAGGCTGCCCCAAACCCGTTGCCAGAGATGGAGGGAATAGACCTGATGATGGGGAGGAGGCAGGGCAGGCGACACCGGCCATGGCAGCCCAGGATGGAGGAGCCGAGAGTGATATGGGGAATGATCAAAACCCTGTGTGATGATGCCATGACCATTTTGCAAGAGAACCACTCCGCACAACATGGTAGCTGCGGTCTTGGCTCAGATCACCTACAATTCCTTAATGATAGTGTTGATCCTTTCCTTACTTATGGGGGGAGGGGTTCAAGCTTCGGGCGGGAACTTAGCGCCTGGCTGGGACCTTACCCCCAGGCTCTCAGTAAAACATCTGGGAGAGACTGTCTGGACTTGTCAACCAGTCAAACTTTTGCCTAGCGCAGACCACAGACACTTCTTCTTTGTTAAGTACATGCCTTATCCCAGTCTGCCGCACTCCGGGAGAGCAGGCCAAGAACTTTGAATTGTTGCTTAAATGAACACTCAGACGTCATCACCAAATCACATACGCAATTTATGCGATTAGGGGACTCAGGTAACAAAGACTTTGCCCACTGTCATGCTCACTCTGTACACACCCCGAGTGGCAATCAGCCCAAACATGCCCTGTGCCAGAATGACCGGCTGCTCCACAGCCAAAGTGCCACATCACCGTTGCCTGAGTCCCGGGAAAGAGACTTTGAAATGTAATCAGCCAGAAATGGCCCGTTCCATATATGAGAATGTCATTTTGCCCACAGGATGGTTTTTTACTTGTAATCAACGGACGTGGAACTACATTCCAGCTAACATATCTGACTCATACTGTTGTTTGAGTCGTGTGACACTGATACTCCCCGAAAGGGAAATGATCACCCCAGACCCAGTCACCCCAAGACCAGCAGGGCGGCCCGGCTAGATGAGACATGCAACAGTAATATCAGATTGCTTAGTAAGGCAGAGTATGTCTCTTTAGTGGTCAGCATTTTTGGGTTGCCTGGGTTAGCGGTGGGAAATGCACATAGAATCAGCCAGCTGGATTGCGCGCTAGCTAAGGCTATCAATCACACCTCATCAGTCATTGCAATGCTTAATCGAGAGCAGGCTGAATTGAGACGTGCAGTTTTGGATAATAGAGCAGCAATTGATCATTTGTTGCTTTTGCACCATGTGAGCTGTGAATCAGTCTGCAATATGTGCTGTTTTAACCTCACGGATAACTCATGTAAGGTCCAAAATCAGATCACTAAAGTCAACACCATCGTGAGAAATATTCAACAAGATGCCAGCTGGAGGTGGTGGGACGAACGCTGGTCATGGTTGCCATGGAAATGGTTACAAACAATGCTCAAAGCTACTGCTGGCATTGTGGTAGTGGGGATTACACTTTGCTGTTTCGCACAATGCATCCCTTCACTTTTCTCCATGGCAGAAACTTCATGGCGGAGACCTCGAGTGACTCTCACACCCAGACAGATAATACCCTATATCTACCAAGCCCTCAGCCAGGCTGATTTAAACAATGAAAGAAGGGGGAATGTGGTATGCCCGTGTGCCGAGATTGGCCATCACTCTTTCCAAGGTGTTCGCTTGCTAACACACATGGCTTGAGAATTAACATGGGCACTGATGGAAGACAAATTGGGTGTGGGTTAGATTAATTGGCATGAATCATAAAAGCCTTGGCTGGAGGACTGCAGAGGAAATAGGGCAAAAGGTAAAAAGTTGCTGACTCTAGGGTTGAACTCGCTCTTCCACTTCTGACCCAAGATAAGGTTGAGTAAACACTGAGTCAGCGGCTAAGGAAGTTAGTCCCAGAGGCAGTTTATATGGCCTTCAAGATAGGGTGAGAACAATGGGGTTCCGCCAACCCAGATCTTAGATAACTGTGGGTCTGTCCATTAATCACAAGACAATGTCTGGAGACAAGTGTTATTTTGACCCACCAGACATGCCACGTTTGTATCAGCCTTCTGTGATGAAGTCCCATGTGCCTTTAGCATGGAACTCTTGATATATGTTCTTACTGGCAAAGGGGAGATGCCTTTCCACACAAAAATTGGAGAAATCCTCTAAATTTTGGTGCTTTCTTCGCATAGAAATAGTAAGAAACTACTAAGAATCTTGGCACTTCTTTCAAGGAATAAAAAGGACTGCAAAATGGAAGAGAGGTAAAAGGGAATAAATAGATCATGTCAAATACATAGAATGACACAAACATCTGGAGCTATAACTAGAAAAGATGAAAAAGAATGGTGGTCTAAACAATGTAAAGAAATAAATGATCCAGAGAAGGTTGATAACTCATTTAATGTATTATCACAAGATAGGGGGCTGCAGTGGCTCAGTGGTTAAGAAACTCACCTTGTTAGCTGAGGAATCAGCTAACAAGTTGGCAGTTTGAGACCTGGGTACTGCATGATGTTTGAGCACCCATCTCTGTCCCAGCTCCTGCCAACCTAGCAGTTTGAAAGCAAGAAATTGCAAGTACATAAAAAAGGACCACTTTGGTGGGAAAAGATATTGGGGACATGAAAGGAGCCTCATTCGGGTGTCCCGTAAGCAGAGATTATCCAGGAATTTTTTTCCAACCCAGAATAATTTTTCACATGAAATTATATATTATCACAAGATCAAGAAGTTAACAGGAATACTGAGAAAACAACAGTGATGTTGTCGTAATAATTTAGTGATGCTTGGCATCAAAAGCAAAATCATGGCATGAAGCTTTAAGAGCAGTTTGAAGAGACCAGATAACTTAATTAATTTTGCTACATGTTAATAACACATTGGTGTCTATTGAGGTTGCTTACGCACAAGCACGCCTAGCAAAATAGGTGCCAAATTGAAAGAAGCTGATTCGCTACTGTTCTCCTGCTGCCCCGAAAGTCTTGGGTAAATGTAAAAACTATGTTCTGTATATAAGATGTTATTTCTGCACCACCACAAAACTATGTTCTGTATATAAGATGTTATTTCTGCACCACCTGTTCTGCTTGCAATAAACCCATGTTGTTGTTTGAACCTGCTCTGTCCGAGTAACCCTTCAGGGTTAAGACACAACACACATACATCCAAATTTCGCATGCAATAAGACTAACAAAAATAGATCTTGGACACTACGATATTTTCACACAAGTATCAAAGCTAGCAAACATGGCAACTTAAATGCTTTAGCACATCCACTCAATCAAATCTTCTGAACAGGTATAATTCCTGAAATTTACTTGATATTAATCTTTAATACATTAAAAAGGGAACAAAATGACTGAAGCTTACTGTGAAGGTATTGCATAATTGAGTTTACAAGACATGCAAAGAAATGAGCAGGAACATTCAGTATTCAGAAGAGGATATGGCACCAGGTAAATGTTTTTCCATCTACAAGTTTATAGATGGATGGAGCATGTGTGTTTCTAGTTCATTATAAATAAGATGTGACTGGGGATATACAAAGTTCAAGACTTGGTCATTGATGGAATCCTGCACACAGACAGCAGGACACCAGAGGCAGACTACAGAACTGGGCACTATCTTTTGTTTGTAATATTCCCCTGCTATTTATCTAGCTGTCAGAAGAAGGGCAAAGGGCATGCTCCTCTTTGAATTCTTCCTGAAAGAGTAATGCAAGATGCCTGCTGTTCTGGACCCTAACAATACTTTCCCCTCTACCCCACTCAGCCTCTTCCTGTGGCCAGCAGACCTTAACAATTTAATGAATGACTTTACAAGAGGAATAACAGGAAAGGGTGTTTTCTAAGGTAAAGAGCACACTTTCCTTAACCATCATTCATTTCTTTTCTTTTCCCACTTCTAAATGTGATGCATGAATGCCAGATTTAACACAAAGAATCCATGCAGATGTTGTTTTGTGTCATTAACTACCAATGGCTCTTTGCTCTGCCCTGTGCTTATTTCCAGAAATGCACATATACCCGTGATTCCATCTATGTTTGCACATTTATCAAAAGACAGTGCATATCCCTAGAAAATAGCACAATGGTTCACTCTCAGACATGAGTTTTAGTTTGACACTTCCATCAGACACTTAATAGAAGCTAGGGCAGTAGCTTTCTAATGGATGAGAAAATACAGCCATGCTGAAGACTGCTGGTGAGAATGCCACATTTTAAAGCTCTATGGGTTGTGGAGAAAATTAAAACTATTCACTGTGCCGTTTTTAAAATACCCTATAATGATGTATTAGTAGTTTATTGCTTATTGGTCATGCAAGCCAAATTGGTTTTGCTGTCATATAAATGATATACAGTGGTGGTACTTATGAAACAGGGCTGTTGCTATCAAGTCTATAAGGTTGTTCTAAGCAATTGTATATTCCTCCTGCCTGATCAAGATACAGTACAGTAATACCTCATACAAAGTCTGCTTCATACAACATCGGATTCATATAACATCGCCTAATTCCTTGAAAAAAGTTGCCTCATACAAAGTCGCTGCGACTTTGTATGAGGCATTGGGGTTATTCCCAGGTTGCATTGTGCCTGGGCAGTATAAAAGGCCAGACACATGCGTGCATTGCTCTTTTGGGTTTTGCATGAGGCAAAGAGTGTTTAGGAGTGGTTTTGAGCATGGTTTTGGATTTTTTTGAATGTTTTCATCAGAATTTTTAGAAGCATTCCTGGGATTTTTGCAGCATTCTTCAGGTTCTTGGACAATCAGGGTTGTTTGACATGTTTTTGTAATGTATTTAGCCTTTAGACAATGATTCTTAAAGTTCTGTTAGTTTTCTTGTCTGTTTCCTTGACTTTGCCCTGAAGTCTGTGCTGTTACAGTACAATGTATCTCTATGGAAACGACGTTGTACAAGGCATCGTGGCAAGAATTTGGACGTTGTATGAGGCATCGCAGCTAGGATTTCGCATGCCTCATACAAAGTCAAAAGCCGTATAAAGTCCAAACGTGTGGAACCAAGTTTGGACGTTGTATGAGGTATCACTGTATAGTATTTTCATATGAAAAGAATGAAAGCGTGGCGCCAAAATGGCTGCCGTGCTCTTTGCGGCCCACCCCCCACCCGGACTCAGACATCCGGGTGAGTTAGGGGGCGTGGCCACCCCTCTATAAAAGGGGTGGCCACGAGGCAGATGAGCTGCCATTTTAGAAATAGCGACGGAGAGGAGAAGTTTTCTCCATCGCTGTTAGTTATTCAGTCTTTGGCTGTTTAGCCCTTGTGGTGCTTTCCCGGCTGGGAAAGGAGGATTAGCGCACGCAGAGCCTTGGTTTGCTTGGCTACCGTGTGCTTCGGCGCTAGGTTTTCGATCCCTGGAAAGGGATCCTACTTCTTCTTCTCCTCAGGAGACATGCCTCCCAAGCGGAAGGCACCGGTGATGAAGCCGCGGCCAAGGGGGAGAACTTTTTATGGCCCTGTGCCGGAAGGGGGACAGCCATTGGGCCGGAGGACCAGGGCTGCGCCCCTGTGGCAGGGCACCATGCCAGCTTTGCCCACCGATACCGGTGGGGCTACTCAGGCTGCACTTGGCAGCCAGGCTTGGCTGGCCAGCCACAGGCCGGCCCCTCAGGGGCTTCGGCCCTCGGCCCGCCGTTACCGGCGATGGGTCAGGGCAGCGGGGGAGGGCCTGGTGTGGGCATACAACCCATTCCTCCTCCGGCTCCTCATGGGCCAGAGTTTTGGGCATGGCCCTATTCTGGCCCTGGCTCTCCTTTCGGGGTACCTTTCCAACTGCCTAGTGGGCCATCCGGCCCACCCGGCCCACCTTATGCTGGGGGCTCTGTGGCAGTGGATGATCTGCTAGCACGTTTAGCAGTGTTGGAAGCATCCTTGGGCATTGCACAGCCTCCTGTGGAGGGGGGCGCTTCTCTTTCTGCCAGGGCCCCTTCGTTGGCACCAGCTACCTCGACGGCCACAACGCTCCAATGGGCGGCCAGCCGGGTTGAGCTGCTTGAGACGCTCCGGCCGGTGCCTGCTGGTGTCTCACAGCTCCCCGTTCGTCCAGATCTGCAGACTGGGAGTAGTCAGGTGTGGCCCCAGAGCTCGATTCCGGTCGTGAGCTCTGACGCCCGCCGTGGGCCCGAACCCCCAGTGGGGGCGGCTCACGGGGGTGCACCTAGTGAGTATCAGGTTCAATTTAGTGCACCTACATCACAGCCCACTTCCAGTGGTGGGGTTCAGTGGCCCTGGCCTTGTCAAGTTGAGGCGAGTGGGCATCAGTTACCAGCCTGCCCCAGTGTCCCCTGGTTTCAAAATAGCACCTCGTTGAGGGCGGGGGTTTCTGCCCCTGGGGCAGTGCCGAGCATCGCAGGGGCTGTCCAGGTCCCGCTGCGTATGCCCTCTATACATAATGTGCCAATGACGGCTTTGCCGACGGCTGGTTATTCCTTGACCCTTGGTGATCATTTGTCCCAGGTCACGAGGGAGAAGATTTGGCGGGGGGAGTACGTTGATATATTCTCCCCATTGAACCGTGAGCCCACTAAGGAAGAGAGAGAAGGACAGGATGACAGAGACAAGGAACTGTCTTGTTGTCGTAAGCCACCGCGCACCTGGGCCAACTGGTTGCCGGCATATCTTATTTATATGGCGGTATACCTTAGGGCCCGGCCCGATCTGGCCATTCCTATGGTCCAATACTTGGACAATGTTTACAAGGTGATGGTTGATTTCCCTGGCACATCGTGGTTGGCTTATGATGAGGAATTTAGAATGAGGGTGGCCCTACACCCGGAGATGAGATGGGATGAGCCCTGCCAAAAATTGTGGCTCTTGTACATGAACCCCCACGCGTCCTGTGCCTGGGGATAGGTACCATTGTGGCCATGCTGTGCAGCAAGCTGCTCCAACACAGGCTCCCCACCAGTCAGCGGGTCAGGGGGTTCCAGTCCGCTTGCTGTGTTGGAGCTTCTCAGCTAATGGCAATAAGAGACAGTGTCGATATAAACATGAGTGTCCCTCTTGCGCTGGCCCCCACGCTGCCTCCGCGTGCCCGCGGGCTGGTTGGTCACAGGGCAGAGGTAGAGGTGGACAGGGAGCGGGCAGAGCTTCTGCTGATGGAGCTAGCCAGTCAAAAGGCCCCCTCCCCAGTTAACGTGTATATGTTGGAGCAATGGCTCTTAACTTATCCAAGGAGGGAGGAAGCGAGGTACCTCCTGCAGGGTTTCCAGTGGGGCTTTCGTATCCCATTGAAAGGGGTGTGAGGACCCCAAGATGCCCCCAATTTAATTTCCCTGAAGGGTAAGGAGGAGGTAGCTGCCCTGAGTATTGCCAAGGAAGTAGAGGCCAGGAGGGTAGCGGGCCCCTTTACCGAACCACCTTTCCCTAACCTGAAGTTCTCCCCTCTGGGGCTAGTACCTAAAAAGACCCCGGGTGAATTCCGTTTAATCCACCATCTATCGTACCCGGCGGGTTATTCTGTCAATGATGCTATTCCTGATGACCTTTGTTCGGTCAGGTATACGTCGTTTGACCAAGCCCTACGGATGGTGCGCTCTTGTGGTCCCGGTGCCCTCCTGGTGAAATGTGACATTAAATCGGCATTCCGATTACTGCCAGTGCACCCAGGGGACTTCGAGCTATTGGGTTTTAGATTCCAAGGGAAGTTCTATGTAGACAAGGCCATGCCTTTTGGCTGCTCTATTTCGTGTTCGGCATTCGAACCTTTTAGCACTTTCCTTCAGTGGGCCTTTGTTTGCAGGTCCGGGTCTCGGGCTGTACCCCATTACCTTGATGACTTTTTGTTCGGGGGTGAACGGGGCTCGGACACGTGCACGCGTCTCCTCACTACATTTCAGACGCTAATGCTGGAACTGGGTGTCCCTTTAGCACCCGAAAAGACCGGGGGCCCATTAACTACGCTCACATTTCTGGGTATTGAAATTGACACGGTCACACAGGCATCCCGGTTACCCATTGAGAAGGTCACCCGGATCTCCGCGATGATTTTGGCATTGCTGGCCAAACGTAAAGTGTCACTTCGTGAGCTTCAGGTACTTCATGGCCATCTTAACTATGCCTGCAGGGTGGTGACACCCGGCAGAGCATTTGCGCGGCGCCTATGTGATGCCATGTCTGGCCTGTTAAAGCGCCACCACAGGGTCCGACTGACCAGGGGCATGCAGGCTGACCTTTTGGTTTGGCTCACATTCCTACGGGAATTTAATGGGGTCTCTTTCTGGAGATCCGACCTTTTGGTTTCCCCTACATTCCAAGTACAGTTGGATGCCTCCGACTCCCTGGGATATGGGATTTACTTTGAGGGGAGATGGGCTTATGGCCAATGGCCTCCAGCATGGCGGGGCACGAATCGCCTCCGCGATCTTACATTTCTTGAGTTTCTTCCAATCCTGGGAGCTTTGATGCTATGGGGCGAGGAGTGGGCCGACTCAGTGGTCCATTTTTGGTGTGACAATGCGGCAGTAGTGCACATTGTCAATGCTCAGACGTCTAAATCACCCAGGGTGATGGCATTGGTTCGCCAGTTTGTGTTACGAAGCCTACGCCTGAATGTGCTTTTAAGGCCAGACATGTCCCAGGCATTAATAATGATATCGCTGATGCTTTATCCCGCCTGCAGATCCCCCGGTAACGTGCCTTGGCTCCGGAAGCAGAGGAATTCCCCTCGCCACTCCCGGCTGAGATTTGGACATTTGGCGAGGAGAGGTGAACCGGGCGATCGGCATGTCTTTGGCACCTTGCACGCGTAAGGCGTATCAACATTCTTTCGTTCAATTTAGAACCTTTTGTGTGCAACTTCAGTTGCCCGAAGTGTGGCCCATTCCAGTGGAACAGGTTTTACAATTTATGGTTTATCTACACAGTCAGGGTTTGGCTCCTCGTACTATAGCATCCAGGCTGTCGGCAATGGCATTTATGGCCAAAGTGAGGGGTTTTGCTGACTGAGTGAATGATTTCCGCATACGTCATGTTTTGGAGGGGTGGACACGGGAACGTGGCCGCCACCCGGACACTCGCCACCCAATTTCATCAGAGGTACTGACCCACCTTGCACGAGGCTGGCATAACCTGTGTTATGATAAGTATGAGGTGGCTCTTTTTCACGCGGCTACCACGGTGGCCTTCTTTGGAGCGCTCCGCATCAGTGCGTTGGTACTACTGTCTAAGGCGGATGCGACTCGTAGGGCACTGGAACTCGACGATGTCTATGTCACTAATGAGTGGGCTCAGTTGAGGATACGGTCCTCAAAAGTTGATCAGCACGGCGTAGGCAGTGGAGTTAGACTGCTACGATGTTCCATTGCAGACAACTGTCCGGTTGGTGCCCTACAGGAGTTCTTGGCAGTGCGTGGCGCGCACCCTGGCCCGTTTTTCTGCCACCAGGATGGGTCTCCCCTTACTAAATTTCAATTTTGGAAGGTGACCGGTATGGCACTATCCAGTGTTGGCCTCCCCGGGGCTCGTTACGGCACCCATTCATTTAGGATAGGTGCTGCATCCACTGCGACTGCATTTGGGTAATCTGAGGCTGATATATGCTGAATGGGGAGATGGGGATCCATGCATTTTGCGTTGTATGTTCGCCCACTTCAGCCATGAGTACCAGTTAAGTCATTATCCTCTTTTTTCTTTTACAGACACTGTGTGTCCCCGCACACCGGTGGCAGTATGGCTGGTGGGCCACAGTTACGTGCACTGGGCAACGCAGTATGCTGCAGCGACAGAGTGGGGACCCCAGCTTGGACTGCATGCAACCACACGTATACGTTGGTACAGTAAGCGTGGAATGAGATGGCGGGAACTGTTGCCATTCCTGTTTTCCATCAGGGATGCTGAACCACCTGATGTTCTTGTACTGCACCTCGGGGGCAATGACCTTGCCCAGGTCACTGGCCTCTCCTTAAAATTCACGATTTGCAGTGACCTAGCTTATTTGCATTATGTGTGGCCGTACACAAGGCTGCTATGGTCGGACATCGTACCGCGTCATTCATACAGGGGAGGTATTGACCTCCGTGCCCTTGACCGCGCTCGCCGCTCGGTGAACAGGGCTGTTGCCCGGTTCTTGGCAGACAAGGGTTTGGGGATGGTCATCCGGCACCCCACGATTAGTTTGCAAAATTATGATCTCTATGCAGGGGATGGGGTCCACCTGTTGGCTAGAGGTATGAACCTCTTTCTGGAAGATTTGCAAGCAGGCCTGGTGACCGAGCTGACGGTCTGGGGGGGGGGGGGCATGAGTCTTCATAGACGCCTCCCCGTGTGGCGGGTAGCACTGGCAAGGTAAAGATTTATGACCCATAGGTATCCGGCAGGTTCGCAATTGACTGGCCAACACTTAGACAGGTACAGGTGTAATAGCTTTGACCGGTCAATGACGAACCAGGCAAGGGGTGATGGCAGGAGCTTTTCAGCATGCATCACCTCGTGATTTTACGGATACATGTCATAGGGTGGGGTCAGTAGATAGTTTATTAACTCCGGTCAACAATTTGTTTGTGTCAACAAACAAATTGATACAAATGGATACATTGTAGCCAATTGCCATTGGCAATTTTGGGAGGAACCTTACCAGTGTTACTGCGGCCTGCTTGCCTTAAGAATTACAATTGGATGAATACACCAATTGAAAGTTATAATTCAGACTAGGGCATTATTCAATAAAAGTGGCCCAATGCCTTTATCCATATACCGGTGTCTGAGTATTTCTTTGGGGGGTGCGCCTGTAAAGGAATCTGTTCAGGGCAGGGATGTATTTTACTCTGTACTTATATTATTCCATAAAAAAACTGTCACATGTGGGTGTCTGCATAATGTATGTATTGCATATTTCTGCAACAGAATTGACTTGCAAGTAAAATAACTGAGTTGAGATTAATTGGAAATGAAGAGCCACCTTTAAATGTGCCCAAACTGAATATTTTGATGGTTGCCCTTCCAACCCTGACTCCACCTTCCCCTCTTGCACATTCTGTTCAGTGTGCATCTATTAGAGCAAGGAACCATCTCATTTTGAGCCATAAGTCCCATCACTCCTCCCTCAAATAAGGCTTTTATGTGCTAATGGGTATTAGACTCCATGGAAAACTAGAAGCCCATTGGCAAGATACTTTGGACAAGAATGAGATTTACTTGGTGCTTTCCTTCTTCATATGTTTCTTATTAGCACAAAGAAAGAGGGTCTTTGCTTCCTCAATTCCACCTTTACTTGCTTTAAATAAGGAAATGTGTTACTTAATCCATTAGATATGGGTTTTTACTGCCAATGGTTAATAAGGAGCTGGCAGAGAATGTAAGTAACACATCAGTTTAGACCTAGAAGGCAAACACAACTAGGCCTGTTTTTCCTACAAGAATTCCTGATCAAATTTTGATGGCAGATTTCCATGCAAAGACCTGCATGCCAATAACTGTAGAAATGAGATTTATCATTGTAATATTTGTGTTTTCAGATCATTGTACATGTACAATGTATATTCTCAGAATATATTTGCATAAAAGCAAGCTTTAGCAATATCAGTTACACTTATATATCACACAATAGTATTTACAGCACTCTCTGGGCATTTAACAATGTAATTAGCATTTTGCCCCAAACACACTAGGTCCTCTTTTTATTAACCTCAGAAGGATGGAAAGTTGAGTCAACCTGGAGCTCTTCAGTACTGAACTCACAATGTTAGCAGTTTTGGCAGGAATATTAATGTTTAACCACACAGGTGCCTTATGTGCTATCAAGTCAGAAACAACTTATGACTTGGAACATATGAACACATGTGGTGGAGTTGTAAAGTGGTTAAATATTTTTGGAAAAGAATTGAAAAAGAAATTGGAGAAATATTGGGTAAGATGGTTAAATTGGGATCAGGTACCACTCTGTTAACAAATGTGGAAGGTATTAATTTAAACAAGGATGAGAAAGAGTTACTAGAAATAATGATTACAACGGCTAGACATTGTATTGCTAGACATTGGGAAAATGATGTAATTATACAAATTGAAGAGTGATATAAAGAAATGTGGAATTTAGCATTGAATATCAATTTGACTTGGGAGATAAAGAAAAAGAGGGATAATTTGAAAGAAAACAGAGTTTGGAATATTTGGAAACCTTTTGTGGATCACTCCCTTATGGGGGATGAAAGAAATAGACCTGTACCTGAGCAAAATGGATTTTGGGATTAAATTAATGAGATACTCTGAGTTCTCCAGGGCAATGTAAATAAACACAGGGTGATTTATTATCTACACTTATATTTTTGTATTTTTTTTCTTTTCTCTCTTTTTCTCCTATCCATAATGGTACTATATGACTTATTGGAAAATGAGTTTTAGAGTTGGCAGTTAAGGTTAGAGAATAACCATTAAGTAATAAATCAAGAGATTGTATTTATAATGATGGTTTTAAGGTATTAGGATAGTGGTGTATATTTTCTCTTCTTTTTTTAGTTGTTTTTGTATTTTGTATTTTAATTATTTTTAAGAATTATGTTGTATACTTTATTTGTTCTGTATTATGTTTTGTATTTTATATGTATAAAAATTTAATAAAAATTTAATAATAAAAAAGAAACAACTTAGGGTGACCCTAATTGGGCTTTCAAGGTGAGATAATTAAATGTTTTTACCTTTTTACCAGTTGCAATATTGTTATGTATGCATGTACAATGTTTCTTTAAACGTATGAATGTAACCAGTCCACAATCACAATGTATCTCAGCTGTTAAGGAACGCGAGCAAGCCGCCCATAGAGGGCAGCTGCGAGCGTTCAGTCTCACATGGTCCACATTCCCCAAATCACGAACAGCCGTGGGAGATTCCCCGCATGACAAAGAGCTACAGAAAACAACTACAAGAAGAGAGGCGTGACCTGGGCGAGGCCACGCCGGTAGCGGCCAATGAGCTACCGTGCAACAAGATTCAAATGCATTATGTTACTGTATATAATGAGATGTACCTCCGCCATTACCACATGTTCATACTGACCATCAATGAATAAACCTGTGTTAGTCCTTCCTGCGACTCCTTCTTTGTCTCCCGTGCAAGACACTAAATTGGCGACGAAGGTGGGATCGATGGCGAATCCCAAAGTCAAGCCGTACCAGTTCGATGTCAGCGAACCCGAGCAGTGGGAGCTCTACGAGTGCCAGTTTCGGCACACGATGGAAGCCGCCGGCGTCGACGACGATGCGAAAATGTGCTCACACTTCCTGTCCCAGGTCGGGCCGGCCGCGATGCGGATCTTGATGACCCTGGTGGCCCCCTGAAAGGTGGACGAAGTGCCCATCGACCGCATCTTGGAGAAGCTTCGTGAGCATTTCCAACCACCCGTTTCAATCTTCCCAGCCCGGGTCGCGTTCCATCGGCGAGACCAGCGCCCAGGCGAATCCATGTCCGCCTACGCGGCGGCCCTCAGGCTGGCAGCGGTGCACTGCCAATGGGACGACCTGGACCAGGCCCTCCGAGACCGCATGTTGTGCGGTTTGAAGGACGAGGAGCTGCAGAGGCGCCTGATGACCCACGACCACCGCCTCACGTTCAACGAGGTACTGTGGGAGGCCCAAGCAGCCGAGGAGGCCAGGAGCGGGGTCAGGCTGTTTAAGTCCCGAGGGACCGCGTCCGAGAGGGCCAAGTCACCAGTGCAAGCGGCTCAGCGGACACCAGCATAGACGGCCTGGCGGGCCCCCAAGCCGCCCGCCGGCTCACCAGCGATGTCCGAGGAGTCGTCCACAACGGCAGACCCCTGTTCCAGCGAGGACGACGACATCCAGCGGATAAGGAAACGCGGGGAGAAGCGTGAGACCCGCGACAGGCAAGACCGCCGTTGCGACAGTTGTGGGGGCCCCCACGACCGCACGAGGTGCCCGTTTCGCAAGGCCGAGTGCCACAACTGCGGCCGGAAGGGGCACATCGCCAGAGTTTGCAGGCGCGGACAGACAGAGGACAGGAGCGGCCCAAGTCAACCCCGGGGATACCAGCGGAAGGCGACCGGCACCAGGAGGGTCTCAACCGGTTTCGACGAGGGAGGCGTCAACCGCGTGGGACTGGAGCACCGACGTTTTTTCGTTGAGGTACAGTTACAGGGGCTCCCAGTGAGAATGGAGATAGACTCGGGGTCGTCCTATTCTATCCTATCCCAGAGAGAGTACATGCGCATCCCCCCAGAGGCGCGGCCCAAACTGCGGGCCTTAAGGTCAAACTTGCGGGACGTGCAGGGAAATGGGATCCCAGTGTTGGGGGTGGGAAAGTTCGAAGTAAAATTCAAGAACTATTCCGAGAGACTGCCCCTAGTCGTCCTCAAGGGGGGGAGATGCTGCCTTCTGGGAACACAGTGGTTTGCTCCCCTGGGAATCGAACTGTCCGGCATTAACGCCATTGAGACTGACCCAATGCGGGATGTGTGCAATGCGCACCCGGACGTTTTCAAAAAGGGGCTCGGGACGTACAGGGGGCCCCCAGTCTCCTTTGAACTGGACCCAGAGATCCGGCCCATCCGCCTCAAGCCAAGGAGAGTGCCATTCGCCCTAAAGGACAAGATCGAGGCGGAACTGGACAAACTGGTGGGGCAGGGGATTTTGGTTCCAGTTGACTCGGCGGAATGGGAAACGCCGATCGTGACGGCCCTTAAATCAAACGGGGAGGTCAGGATATGTGCGGATTATAAATGTACGATTAATAAGGCCATTCGGCCAAATGCATATCCGGTGCCTGTGGTCAGCCATCTACTGGCCACGTTACGTGGGGGAAGGTGTTTCGCCAAGCTAGACTTAGCGCAGGCATATCAGCAGCTCTCGGTAACCCCAGCTGCTGCCGCCGCACAGACGATTGTAACCCACAAGGGGGCATTTAAGGTGACGCGCCTCCAGTTTGGCGTGAATTCGGCCCCCGGGATTTTCCAAGCCCTCGTGGAACGCCTATTAAAGGGGCTCCCAGGTGTCCTCCCCTACTTCGACGATGTCCTGATAACAGCGGGGAGCAAGGCAGAGCTAGCTAGGAGGTTAGATGGGGTCCTCTCAGTTTTCGAAAAAGCGGGGCTTCGCCTACGAAAAGACAAATGCATGTTTTTCGCAAGAGAGGTTGAGTTCCTCGGGTTTAAGGTAACCCCAGAGGGAATCCGCCCCTCGGAGTCCAAGGTTGCGGCCGTAAAGAATGCCCCTCGCCCCACCGCAAATCCAGAGTTGCAGTCTTTCCTAGGGCTCCTCAATTTTTATCACTCATTCCTGCCAAGGAAGGCATCGGTCGCGGAGCCACTGCACGCCCTACTAAAAAAGGACGCGGCTTGGCGGTGGGGGGACAGGCAGGAGAAAGCATTTAGGGAGCTAAAGTCACTCCTTTCCTCAAATGCTGTCCTGACTCACTTCGATCCAAGGAAGCCAGTGGTCCTAGTATGTGATGCGTCCCCGGTGGGGGTGGGAGCGGTCCTGTGCCACGTGCTAGAGAGCGGGCGGGAGGCCCCGGTGGCGTACTATTCAAGGTCTCTTCCAAAGGCTGAGCGCAATTACGCGCAAACAGATAGGGAGGCCCTGGCCATAATCGCGGGAACGAAAAAGTTCCATGACTTTTTGTATGGCCGCGAGTTTACGGTGGTGACTGATCACAAGCCGCTTCTGGGGATCTTCACTACCGGCAAACCAACCCCCCAAATTTTATCCCCCAGGATGCTGCGTTGGGCCATATTCCTCAACGCTTACCAGTACGAGCTAATTTACCGCCCAGGGAAGGAGATCTCCCATGCAGACGCACTGTCCCGATCCCCTCTCCCTAGCCTAGGAGATCCGGCATGCGAGGTGGAGCAGGACCACCAAGTCCTGCTGATCGAGGCCCTCGATTCACCCCCCATTGTTCCGGCCAACCTCGCCAAGGCTACGGCGGCCGACAAGACCCTAGCTCAAGTCAGCTCCTGGGTTAGAAAAGGGTGGCCCACTACTCCCCCAGGTGAGGAATTCCAGCCGTTTTGCAGACGCAGAGTGGAGCTCTCTCTGGAAAGGGGCTGCTTACTCTGGGGACAGCGGGTAGTCATTCCCGAGAAGTTAAGGGCAAGTTTGCTAAAGCTACTGCACACCAGTCACCCAGGGATCGTGCGCTCCAAGGCCCTAGGCAGGAGTTTCGTTTGGTGGCCCAAGATAGACGCGGATATAGAACGGTTAGTGGGCACGTGCGAGAGCTGCCAGAGCTCTCGGCCCGAGGAATCCAGGCTACCCCACAGGGAATGGGACACGGCCCGCGGGCCATGGTCCAGGATCCATGTCGACTTCGCGGGGCCTTTCCGCGGGGCCACGTTCCTACTGGTGGTCGACTCCTACTCCAAGTGGTTGGAGGTAATCCCTATGAGCAGCACCTCCTCCGCGGCAACCATTAGGCAGTTGCGCAAGCTTTTTGCCTGCTTCGGCCTGCCAGACGTTCTCGTGAGCGACAACACGAGTACTTTCACGTCTGCGGAGTTCAAAACGTTCATAGAAAGAAACGCAATCAGGCACATCACAGCTGCCCCGTTCCACCCCGCCACAAACGGTCAGGTAGAGCGCCAAGTGCGCACTACGAAAGACGCACTGCGGCGCATGGGTCCCGGTGAGTTGAACCTGCACCTGTGCCAGTTCCTCATCTGCTACAGGACAACCCCCTTAGCCTCAGGTTTTTCCCCAGCCGAACTCCTCATGAGGAGGCGTCCGGTAACGCTTTTTGACCGGATGGATCCGTCCAGGGTGGAGGATGAAGGGAGGAATATAAGCATAGGGGGAGGGCGCTCCAAAAGTTTTGCGATAGGGGACCCGGTTCACTGCAGAAACTACGCGGCCTCGGGACCAGCGTGGGTACCGGGCACCATTGTGGAGCAAACGGGGCCGGTATCCTACAGGGTCGAAACCAGTTGAGGTCTACTTTGGAGAAGGCACGCCGACCAACTCAGAAGGCGAGTCACAGGGGAGGGGGGATCAGCGTTAGGGTCCTCCCCCACCCGCATTACCCAAGGGGGAGACACGGCGGAACCCGCAGATACAAACGCGTATCCTGGGTTCCCATCCACAGAGGAGGATACTTTGAAAGAGAGGGATCAGTTTGGTGAGGATTATGATTTTCCATACCAGGGGGAGTTAGCGGAGTGGTCCCCCACCCGTCCTAGCGAGAAGAGGGGTTTCAGTTCAGCCCCTGGTACCTCCAGCCCCCCCAGTTCTTGCATCCTAGAGTACACCATAGCTCTGGCCCCTAAAAGACAGGCAGCCGGCGGGAGCTCACCCGCCCCCGCCGCAATCTCCCGAACTCCCGAACAGGCAGCAGGAGGTGGCGGGACCCCGAGGGCATCCTCGTCGGTCCCGAGGTTTGTGCTGGGAGGGTCCCCGGGCTCCTCAGGCAATAGACAGGGGTTCACTTCCCAGCTGTTCATTCCATTCCCGTCCCCCAAGACAAGGGCATCGCAAGCTCCCCACAGAACCACTAACGAGTCTCCATTTTCTGTTGCAGGACGAGACTCCACGGAACCAGGGGCCACAGGCTCCCCTGTATTAGGTCAGGCAGCCGCACGCCCCAGGCGCACTTGCGGCAAGCCACAATGGTTAAGGGACTTCGTCCCATCCTAGGGGGGAGGGATGTTATGTATGCATGTACAATGTTTCTTTAAATGTATGAATGTAACCAGTCCACAATCACAATGTATCTCAGCTGTTAAGGAACGCGAGCAAGCCGCCCATAGAGGGCAGCTGCGAGCGTTCAGTCTCACATGGTCCACATTCCCCAAATCACGAACAGCCGCGGGAGATTCCCCGCATGACAAAGAGCTACAGAAAACAACTACAAGAAGAGAGGCGTGACCTGGGCGAGGCCACACCGGTAGCGGCCAATGAGCTACCGTGCAACAAGATTCAAATGCATTATGTTACTGTATATAATGAGATGTACCTCCGCCATTACCACATGTTCATACTGACCATCAATGAATAAACCTGTGTTAGTCCTTTCTGCGACTCCTTCTTTGTCTCCCGTGCAAGACACTAAAAATATTCAAGTGAGCTCTGATGGCTGAACAGGGATTCAAACCCAAATATGCTGATTCTAGTCCATTACTCTATCTACTACACCATGCTATGTACCAATTTGCATAGAAATGAAGGAGCAATATCTTGTGCTTCACTCTGGCAATACCTTCTGAAACTATTTTTTGCTGCTATATAATGCTACACATTCAATGAATTAAGCCTGGAACTTGTTTTGCAGCACTGGAAGAGCCATGGTTAGAGACGGCAATAATTCTTTCTTTCTTTCCTTCCTTCCTTTCTACCCATCTGGAAAATCATCCCACTCTAAGAAGTTTACATTGATATATGTCAATAACCATCATTTAACAACAAATTAATAAAAAAATTAAATTATTTCATGTATTGAGGCTTTCTTGACACTGCAAAGCACTTCAGAGAGAAATTGTAAAGTCTCATGATATTCTACTATCCAAGAGCAGGACAATGCAAGCGCGGCGCCAAAATGGCCGCCGCGCCCTTTGCGGGCCCCCCCCACAGGACAGAGAATCCGGGTAGTTAGGGGCGTGGCCAGCTCCCTTATAAAAGGGATGGCCACGAGGCAGCCGAGCTGCCATTTTACCTCAGCGACGGAGCGGAGAAGTCTTTTCCCCTCCACCCCCTCCCTAGTTAACAGTGTGATATTTTGGTCGCTTCGGGGCCGGGTGGGAATTTTTGGCTGGGACCCATATTGGCTTCCGGGTCCTGGCTTTTTTGCCCATCCCACACTGTTGCTATGGTTTTATATAGGGGTCTTCTGTGTTCATAACGTTGACTTTGGTCACATTGGCGGGTAGCACTGGTAAGGTAAACAGTATGACCCACAAGTATCCGGCAGGTTCGCAATTGACTGGACAACACTAGACAGGAATAAATTAGTTAAACGTTGTCCGGTCAACGACGAACCAGGCGATGGGGTGATGACGATTGCTAACCAGCATGCATCACCCCTGTGATTTCACGGATACGCGTCAGAGGGTGGGGTCATGAGTTAGTTATTGACTACGGTCAACAATTTGTTTGTTGTTAACAAACAAATTGATACAAATTGATACATTGTAGCCAATTGCCGTTGGCAATTTTGGGGTGGTACCTTACCAGTGTTACTTCGGCCTGCTTGCCTTATGAATTATGATTGGTCGTTTTACCAATACAAATTTATAATTCGGACTAGGGCATTGAATCAATAAATGTGGCCCGGTGCTGTTATCCACTTTCAATGTTGTCTGTGTCCGTTATTGGGGGGGTGCGCCTGCAAAGACGCCTCTGAACCTTTATTGTGTTGTGTTTCATGAAGTATGTCACAAATGTCCTTTGCCTTTGAGAAGCAAAACACCCATATAAAGCAAATACAGGGTGGCCTGTAAGTCTCTATTGAATCTTTCTCTAAATTTGCCACTTATTGTATCCAGGGTTCACCATTGGGCTCATGTACCCACGTAATTGTCACAATACACTGTTCAAGTGTAAAGGGGCTTTAATCAGCCATATTTCTCTTGAGGGGCAAAAGGGGGGGATACAATACATATGATTAGCTACAATTGATTAGTTTTTATGTGTTTTAATATTGTTTTTAGTGGGCTGAGTTGGTGTTTTTAACAGTTATTGTTTTACCTGTGGTTATATTGTATTTTATATATGTTGTTAGCCGCCCTGAGTGATGTTTCTCATCAGGAGGGTGGGATAAAAAATCATAAATAAATATGGATGGGTAGGGACTTATGGACCACTCTGTAGAGAAGAGCAGGCTGGTTGCTAAGGAAGATGGAAACAGCTCATCCAAAACTTCAAATATTGATGGTGGTAATCATGCTAATTTGATGCAGCTAGGTCAGCCATATAGTTTTTTTTTGTTGGTGTTTTTTTTTGGGGGGGGGAGACATTTAGAAATAAAGCCACTGTTAAAAAGAATATCATTTTTAAGAGTACCAAGATATTTTTTGCTATCCTTGCCAGCATGAATGTTAGTGTTCCTTGTCCTTGTATGCAAGGATAAGACAAAGGCAAGATTTGCATTGGTAGATATGGTTATGTGGGGTCATTTATTAAGAATGTGTGAAATATAAATTGGGGAGATGAATATGAACATTGGGCCATTTAACTGTAGAACTAGAAAAGACAAATCAGGCACCTGCTGTTTGTTACTCACTTTTGTATGCCCACACTCATACTTGGCATTTTGCTTCAGGATGATTAAGCATGGCAGTTGTCTCCCTCTTGTTGCTAGGCATGCCAAAATGTTTGAGATGAGATTGGCAAATTATTAGTATAACATTCGTTTAAAGAAATAATCCTTGAAGTGATGTTCTTTACTGCAGTTCCTATGGAGAAAGCAGAGAGGGGAAGACTTTGAAATGAAAACATGAAAGTTACTCAAAAATATCCTTTCATTTGTAGCTTTAAGACATAGTCTGAAATCCACAGTGGTGGGTATCAGCAGGTTTGCACCAGTTTACCAGAACCAATAGCAGAAATTCTGGCTGGCCCTGCCCATCAAAGTTTTGAAATAAAGTAGTCCTAATTTGGGTGCAACACAGGGCTTTCCCCCTGGCCACACCCACCATACCATGCACACAGTGTGATAGTAAATTTTTTTGGAGCCCACCACTGGAAATCCAGTAGTATATACTGCCATGGGGTGGCACACAAGTATAATTGCTTTGATTTTGTCACCATAGAATTTAGAAATGCTTCTAAATTACAAATGTGACCTGTCATGAGAAATGCAACCCTTTCTAGAACAGGTTGAATCCCAATTCACACATCTGACTTTCTACTGACAAGCAGCATCTCTGGCAGGCTATGATTTAGTTTCTCCTTGTTCACCCTCATCCAGCCCATTATAAACTTGCAGAAACGTGTCCTGCTACTTTGTGAGATGTGCCACATATGCCTTTGTGACAGCTTAACATGCAAGAAGGTATTTTCTCCTTGCTGAGTTAGCAGCTAGTTGAATTCTTATCTGTTCAATGTACATGGTAGTGGACCAGGGTACTTAAGAGACTGCATCACCCCACCCCACCAGAGCAGATCGGAGGGGCTCCCCAAGGGTTTCATCTGCCAGAGAGGCTCATCTCTTTGGTACTAGAAGGAGAGCCGTCTCCATATCTGCCCAGTCCTGTGGAACCTATTACCGATTGAGTTGTGCCTCCAGACATAGCTATTGCCTTTGGAAATGGAATAAAACCATGGCTAGCTCAAGAAGGGGGTGACAGAGAATGAGATGGCTAGATGGTATTGTTGATGCAATGAGCACAAAGCTGGGTGGGCTGAGGAGGATGGTGGAGGATAGGGGTTTCTGGCATGCAGTGGTCCATGGGGTCATGAAGGGGTGGAATTGACTGTGTGACTGAAAAACAACAAACAACAAATTAATGATGAGTTTAGTAGAATATTACCCTTTCACTTAATTGCTAGGTATTCATTCTTTCAGTCAAAGTCCTTTCCAGATGTCTGGAGGCTGTTGGGGTTTGGATGGGGGCTAATGGGCTACAACTGAATCCTAGCAAGACTGAGTGGCTATGGATAAGGGGTCCTGTGTTATCCCGGGAGCTACCATCTTTGGTTTCAGATGGGACTATTCTGCCCCAGACAGACTCGGTGTGCAACTTGGAGGTCCTCCTGGATCCACAGCTGCTGCTAGAAGAACAGGTGGCGGCTGTAGCCAGGAGGGCTTTTGCCCAACTTCGGTTGATTCGCCAGTTGCGCCCGCTCCTGGACCGGGACTCTTTGCTCATGGTCTCATGCTCTGATGACCTCCAGACTAGACTACTGTAATGCGCTCTACATGGGGCTGCCCTTGATGACCATTCGGAGGCTGCAGCTGGTCCAGAATGCTGCAGCCTGGGTGGTGATGGGGTGTGGACATTATGCCCATGCCTCACCACTGCTTCGGGGATTGCACTGGTTACCAGTCTGCCTCCAGGTGCAATTCAAGGTGCTGATTTTGAACTTTAAAGCCCTATATGGTAGTGGGCCAGGTTACCTAAGAGACCGCATCGCCCTAAGGACGTCTGTCCATCCAACCACAGCAGACCGGAGGGGCTCCCTAATCGTGCCATCGGCCAGGGGGTCTCGCCTCTCTGACACAAGAAGGAGGGCCTTTTCCGTGTCTGCAACAGCCATTTGGAACCTCCTGCCAGTGGAATTCCATCTCCAGACGGAGTTGCTGCCCTTTAGGAAAGAACTAAAAACCTGGCTGGTGGGCCAAGTTTGGGGTGCAGGTGGAGGGGTGGTTTCCATTGGGTGGCTGGTTTAGAGGATTATGCCTTCCCCCTCGGTTCCTTCAGTACCTGCACCCCTTTTTAGCGGGTGGATTTTAATTCTGTTTTTATCGGTTTTTATCTGTTTTATGTTGTGATTGTGAACCGCCCTGAGTCGGCCTTGATCGAGTGGGTGGTATAGAAGTCCAACAATAAATAAATAAATAAATAAATAAATAAATAAATAAATAAATAAATATTTACCTCCTGTCTGTTCCCCAGATAATAATAATCTTCTCTCTTATATATAAAACAGAGGTGTCATCTTGTATGTTCATTATACAAATCCACACCTCTTCACCGATCATGCTGTAGCTTGGCATAGACCTACCTTGGGCCGGAGAGATGGTTGTGGTGAGGGTCTGGCAGCCTATTTTGGGTTTTGTGCCCCCCAAAAGGGTCGCCATTAGAGCACCCTCACCCATCGGGAAAAACAGCCAGGGAAAATGATACCACACATGTGTGATGGTCCGCACATGAAACACAGCATCCCCGGTGTGCCAGCTAGTGGTGTGTGTGTGATTGTATCTGTGTGGGTGTCGCAACGCCCATCTGGGGCTCTGTGCCCATGAACAATGGTTGTGGGTGGGGCCCAGACCCCACCGGTGGAAAACACAACAGGGGCAGGCAGCTGGGCCCATGTGTGACTGTCCGCATGCACTAAATGGACTCCCCAGCAGCCTAGGGGGTGGCATGCATGCAACAGCACATGTGCAGGGCCACCCAAGGAGGCGACGCATGACGTGGCCACTTCCAACATGACGGTGGAGACGACAGGGAAAGACGGGCACTGCAAGGAGGCAGCAAGGAGTGGTGGCTGCACGGCAGACTGCAACAGCCACCACCAGACGCCCTGCTGTCACTGCATGCCCTGGCCTGGCACCGGCCTGGAGGCGGCCACGGCAAGGGCTGACAGTGCCTACCACCACCACCTCTGCCAAATGGCCATGCCTGCTGTGCAGGCAGTTGAGCAGGCCCCATGCCAGACCCCACATGCTTCGGAGGGAGCCCAGGTCACTGGGACGACAGAGGCACTGGACCCTGCCTAGCCAGGTGAGCGCAGGGACAAATATAATAAAATATATGATATTTTAAAATGGAGAAATCAATGCAATTATAATTATATACCATGCCATAGTACAGCGGTGGTGAACCTATGGCTCATGTGCCAGAATGGGCACACATACTCCTTTCTGTCGGCACGCAGAGAGGCAGAACAGCACAGAGTTCACCCCACCCCACTGCACAGAAACCCAATGGGAGTGCTTCCTCCTTCCCCCAGCACAGAGCTCACCTGCCCCTCTGTCCAGCAGACCAATGGGAGCACTTTCTCTCTCCCCCAGCACAGAGTTTGCCCCACCCCTCTGTTTGGCCATTTGGTCTCTAAAGGTTTCACCATCACTTCCATAGCACTTTGTGCACTCTCTTGGCAGTTCACAAGTTAATTAGCATTTTTCACCAAACATGCTGTCTACTCATTTTATCTATCTTGGAAGGATGGAAGGCTGAGTCATCCTTGGCCCTGGTCAGGATCAAAACTCACAACCTTTTGGTTGCAGTACAGCAGTTTAAACACTGCACCACTAGTGGTTAAGCAATAACAGAAAGAAGCAATTGAGATGAAATGAAACTAAATAAGAACTTTTTCTGATGCGTTTGGAGTGCTGACAATTTTTCCAGAAAACTGTGCAGCCTTTCAAAACCAAGGAGCATCATAGTGGACCATAAAAAGATTTGGAAAGGTCAATTGTGCAAAAAGGGGAAGGGGAAGAAATAAGACAGCAGAGGAAGAAGAGGTGAGATTAAATAAAGTAAAGTTGGGAGCAACTGCAGGTTGGATTGGAATGCCAATCACATTGCATTACATTGCATCGCATCACATCATTAGTATGGACAATGAAATGCTGATCACATTGGGAATCACAATGTGATCAATCATCATGATCTTAATAGAATTCAACTGTTATTCAAGCTGCAAAACAAACTACAGCAAAACTGAGTTACTGCTTTTTAGGGTAGTCACACTCTAAACCAGCAGAAAAAGTCTTGAGCAAATGCAGTTGAACTTGGTCTCCCTGCCCAATTGACTGCTGTTTTTGTTAATTCCACACAATAATATAATTGTAAGCCATGGGCAGGAGATTTTGGTGAAGATAGCAGATTAAAATTCCTGATTCATTAACTAGCTAAATGCAGCATAACAATTCAGCTAAATATGGAAATATGTTGTGTAATAGCCCAAGCGTAAAATAATTTGGTCTGTGCATCAAGCAGGCTATCTACCTGACAAACTACTTTGGTTAAAATTGCAAGAGACTCTTGATAGTTTATTCCACCTCTGCTAAATAAGCTCCTTTGCACTTGTGGGTAGCCCAGGTCACTGATTGGTCAGCTACCTTTCCCGATTGGGTCGTCTAGCTCACACACAAGCAGAAAACCAACTGGCCTTTACAGGAGAGGAAATTGGTATGGGCTAATAGTGCATTAGCAGAAGTGACTCCATATTTCCTTGGCTGGGAGCACTGAGCGGATATAGGTTAAGTGTTACCCAAATGTCGCAGTGACTAGTAAACAGCACATAGAAGATTACTCACATCCTAGGAGACACCAAACCACAGTTAGACCAAACAACTAGAGCAAAGATGCCTAATGTTTACAAGAACTCAAGATAGGCAAGAACAGTCAGTTCCACTGTTCCTGTTGATTAGCATACCCATGGCTAACCTAGGCACGCAGTAACTTCTTAGACTGGCAAATGTACTTAGCCAATAATATGCTAGGAAAACAAGCCTTCTGTCACGGGGTCTCACACAGTCTGCGAGTGAGATCCAGGAATAGAATAAATACAGACCACCCGAGGATTCGGGACTGGCTTTTTCCACCATACACTCGCCTCTCCTCGCCTTCCTTGAATTCAGCACCTTTACTCCCACGGATCATTACAACATCTGGTGACCCTGAGACGTGATTACTCGAGAGTAACGGAGCAGTTCTGATTGGAAAGCATCTCCAATCGGAACTCAATACCATCACAAGGAAGGCAAAGTAGTCGCAAGCCCGGCAGACTCCACGCATGGGAACGGATGCATTCCAACGCCAGGGAGAGCCATGGTCCAGAAGCAACTAAGGCAGAGCAACAGACCCGCGGCCAGCCAGCGCCGTCATCCCGATTCACCGACCAAACCTGAGAGACATCTCCTGTGCATCACCCGCCCTGTCTACCACTACCTTGACTCATCACCTGGATGCATCAATACGTGAGTTGTTTAAGACATCCAGAGATTTTCCCCAAACCAGGTAGTGTGGGGGGGGCAGCCTTTGGGGAGGCAAATGTCAGGCAAGAGGCTCTTGCGAGAGCGCTAGGAGTCCTGGCCAGGCAATGTCACGTTACAGTAAGCAGAAAGCGTCTGACGGATCTGGTGAGGTGTCTCGGTGAACACAATCTGTTCCACCTAGAAAGCAGGCACGATCAATTTAGAGGTTTGGAATCAAGCAGGGAACCTTAAGCCTTAAGTAAGAAACCTCAAGCACCCACTGACATAATGGGGGCTTGGAGCAAGCGTACACAGAGGAGCGCAGTTAGGCCAGTCTGGATAGGGACCAGGTAACAGCCCCAGTGGGTCTCTATCCGATAATCAAACACCAGCATGGGGAGAATTTGGAAGCGCAGGCGCCTCCGGAGCAGTTAGAAGTCCTCCAATGGAGGAGTGAGGAAGATCAATGAAAGAGTAGAGAAAGACAGAGAAGGATAAGACATTCTGAGTAAAGGTAGAGTTGAGATGAAAGGACAGAATAAGCAAGTGAAAGAGATTCTAAGGAACAGAACAGCAACAGCCATCAGAGGAGGGGTTAAACCCAGAGGCATTTGCTCACAGTAGCAACAGACGCACTTGAGCCACTGGCAATGCAGGAGTCCAGCCACCTGAGAAAAGCCTAGGGGTCTGGCAGCAAGAAATAGTCTCCTCATGAGTAGGATGGAGCATTGCAAGACCTGGGAGGGGATTGTACCCAGGAAGGAATGTTTATCCAAGTATTGGATGTGTGTGTGAGATGCGTGTATGAAGCATGTGGATGACTGAATGGTGCACCGGAATGGATGATTTTGAGAAAATTTTCTTGCTATGATATGTGCTTGCATTATTATTGTTGTACTTTAATGCCAAATATTGTATGCTAGATAATTAAACCTGCTTATAGGCTAGACATATCACCTTCATTGATAGGAAAGACTTCCCCCAGCCTCGGTCCATCCAAGAGAGACAGGCTGGAGAAAGTGTGAAAAGGACTGGCAGGCAACATTTCCTTGCCTGGCAGCACGCTTAGTAAGTTTAGTACCCAGGGCATGGGAGGTAGGTGTGATGGTAAAGAGAAGGTAGACTAAGAGAGGGGGAGTGAAAGGGACAATAAGGAAGAAAGTGTAAGCGAGGCTAGAAGCAGGAGCAAGGAGAGAAGTAGAAGTGGAGGTCGGAGCAAGGGAATAGATAAGTCGAAGCAAAGGCAGAGGTAAGTTGATAGGAAGGAAGAGAAGCAGGGGTGTCAGTAGAAGCAAAAGAAGAGTAGGACTTGGGTAAGGAAATGCAAGTGAGGAAAATTGGTGTCATGGAATCCTGTGCTGGAGCATCCGGGACGACAGTCTCCCACGAAGTCGCGAATTGGGGGAGATTGCCTTTCTGAGTTTTTTTCCCCTAGCCGGAGAGTTCTGCATAAAAGAAATTCTGTACATATCTTCATGAAGATGGGGGCCCCCACGTCATGAAAATGTCCTCAAACTGCATGTATCGTTACTGGTTATGTCCTGTCTAGCATTGTCTTAAATGTGTTGAGAATGTTTGTAAACTGAGATTTTCAGCAGGCAGTCTCAGGCTGAGGCCAATCCTGGCACTTTTGGTGAAATGTTATTTTGCTCTAGGTAAAATGCCTTAACTCTTTGCTTTTTTCCTAAACTAAACCTCCTGATTTTAACAATTTGTTCTTATAGTACAGTTAGAGTTATGCTTCTATGTAACATGTTTAATGATTTAATTCTTGCAAACCTCTCTCCAGAGCGTCACGTTTCAAAAGGCAATTTATTTCCTTACAGCCTTAGCATGTCTGGGACTAGGTTGCTTAACTGCATTTTTTATGGCTTCCTGAGCTACTTAACCCTTTCATTGACAGGAGATGGGATTTCGATGTGTTGTTCAGAGGTGTTGTATTTTATATGTTGAGAGTTAATCACTTATTTTTTGTCATCTTCTAAACTCCTGATTATTAGAGTAAATATTTAAGTTGTTTTCTTCGCAGCATTGTATTTCACAGATTTTTCTTGTTGTGGCTGGCTGTTCCCTCCAAGCGTTTTTATTATCTGATAGAGTTAACTACAAATTCTAAACTTTCCCCTTCTCCTACAGCTACACTTTAAATGTTGTATATTGTTTTACCTTGCCTTATCCTTCTAAGTCTTCAGCCTGTCAGGGGGACAGCGACAAATTTTGCAACATCCAGAGCACATAGGGAGGGAAATTAGATTAAGCCTAGTTCCTGAGAAAATGCAGAGCACTTTATCTCTGGAATTTACGCCGCCTTAATCTTTTGCAGTACCAGAGCTGCTCAAGGTGCATTAAAGATTCAGTCTGGAGAGTAGTACTTCAGATTGGGGAACACTGATTAGACTAGATCAGCATTTTAAATAGACATAGCTTCTCTAAGCATTTTTTTCTTTACTTTCTCTGCTAGCCATGGCACTTGCCAAGAACAGGTTAAGCAGATATTGTAGGCAGTTTTAGCCCTGTCCTAAATCTGTGCATGATTGGAACTGGTACCCTTTTCCGCTGGACCCTCTCTTGGACTCCGGCGGGGGTGGGAAATTTGGTGGAATGATTGTTTCTGCCGAATCCTTCTTCTGCAGTGGGAGTCAGGGCATTCTGCATACCAGGCGGGACACTGCATGTGTGTAATAACTTGACCCACGCTGTTTGTTTTTTCTTTTTTCTCCCTTCTTTTAGACAGTGATGAAGGGGGAGGAGCCCCCCCTCCGCATCAAAGACTAACCCTCAGTCCTCCCAGTTTTCTGCCTATTGTGTATACAATCCCCTCTAGCCATTTTATCTTTGGCTGTCTTTTCTTCTTTTGCTCTCCACCTTTCCCAGCATCAAGGCTTTCTCAAGTGAATCCTCCCTTCTCATTTTTTATGTATTATTTGACGTTTCAGTAAGCAATCAAAGTTGGTCTCTTCCAAGATTGACCTATTTGTTCTCCTGGCTGTCCAGAGTACTCTCAGTACTCTTCTTCAATGCCATGTTTTATAGACATCTATTTTTCTGTGTTCAGCTTTCCTAATTGTTCAGTTTTCTCGCATCCATACGTTACCAGTGTGAATACCATTGCTTTGCCTATTCTACCTCTTGTTCACTGTGTGATGTCTCTGATTTTCAATATATTTCCAATGTTTCTCATATCTTGTCCCCCTAGACTCAGTTTTTTCTTTTCTTTCCTTTTCTTTTATGGCTGCAATTTCCATTTGCAGTGATCTTTGATCCTAAGAATGTAAAATCTGTCATGCTTTTACTTCTTCCCCATTTATTTCCCAGAAATTAATGGGGCCTGTTGCCATTATATTAGTTTTCTTGATACTGGGTCTCAGTTCAGCTTTTGCACTCTCCTCCTTCAGACCAATCTAGAGATTCTCTAGGTCTTTCTCACCTTCTGCCATCAAGGTGGTATCGTCTGCATGTCTCAAATTGTTGGTGTTTCTCCCAGCAATTTTGATCCCATATTGTGATTCCTTCATCCTTGCATTGCACATCATGTGCATATTTTGGGGAACAGTTATTTGGCCCGGTCACATTCTTACACAGGGCAAGAATTTTTTTTCTTTTCTCCCTATTCGCTGCCAACTAGGCACATCTCTATTTTGGCTACACAAGGATTGCTAGCAGTATACTGTCTTCTCAACCCATCGCTGGGTGGACGGGCTTGGCCAGAGGCCGCATTAGTGTGTGGATGTTTCTACCCAATGCCTCTTCTCCTGCAGGCGGTAGGTAGCCACAGCATCTCAGGCACCTTATCCAAAATAGTCACATTTTCATTATAGAATTTTTTTTCCAGCATTCACAGTGATCTTCGACATGTTTTACCTTCTTACTTTCAAGTAGGAGTTAGAATACCAATGGCATCCTTTAGTGCCAAGTCCAGCTATTCTGGAATGATTTTTTTTCTATTTAATCTAAGGAAGGGGGGGGGGGGAATCCCTGGTCCACAGTTCTATTGACATATAATTACAAAACTAACTTATTTCTCTCAGACTTTTCCCAGAAGGCTGCACTTGCAGCCAGTTTTTTATTTTCTATGCAGGTCCGTATAAACCAAGCCAGAACCAGGTGCCCATCTGAGAAGATCCGGCCAAGCGCAGGCACTGCCAAAAGATGACATCACCTGTCCATATTCCTTCCATGCCCTTTTTCACCTTAAGGGGGGAGGATTTGGGTTGGACCTTTTATCACATATGGACCTGACATGCTACTTTGCAGGCGCACCCCCCAAAGAAAGACTCAGACACCGGTATATGGATAAAGGCATTGGGCCACTTTTATTGAATAATGCCCTAGTCCGAATTATAACTTTCAATTGGTGTATTCATCCAATTGTAATTCTTAAGGCAAGCAGGCAGCAGTAACACTGGTAAGGTTTGTCCCAAAATTGCCAATGGCAATTGGCTACAATGTATCCATTTGTATCAATTTGTTTGTTGACACAAACAAATTGTTGACCGGAGTCAATAAACTATCTACTGACCCCACCCTATGACATGTATCCATCAAATCACGGGGTGATGCATGCTGAAATGCTCCTACCATCACCCCTTGCCTGGTTCGTCGTTGACCGGTCAAAGCTATTACACCTGTACCTGTCTAAGTGTTGGCCAGTCAATTGCGAACCTGCCGGATACCTATGGGTCATAAATCTTTACCTTACCAGTGCTACCCGCCACACGGGGAGGCTTCAATGAAGACTCACCGCCCCCCCCCCCCCAGACCATCAGCTCAGTCAACAGGCCTGCTTGCAAATCTTCCAAAAAGAGGTTCATACTCTAGCCGACAGGTGGACCCCATCCCCTGCATAAAGATCATAATTTTGTAAACTAATCGTGGGGTGTTGGATGACCATCCCCAAACCCTTGTCTGCCAAGAACCGGGCAACAGCCTTGTTCCCCGAGCGGCGAACACGGTCAAGGGCACGGAGGTCAATACCTCCCCTGTATGAATGATGCGGTATGATGTCCGACCATAGCAGCCTTGTGGATGGCCACACATAATGCAAATAAGCTAGGTCACTGCAAATCGTGAATTTTAAGGAAAGGCCAGTGACCTGGGCGAGGTCATTGCCCCCGAGGTGCAGTACAAGGACATCAGGCGGTTCAGCATCCCTGATGGAAAACAGGAATGGCAACAGTTCCCGCCATCTCATTCCGCGCTTACCATACCAACGTATGCGTGCGGTTGCACGCAGTCCAAGCTGGGGTCCCCACTCTGTCGTCGCAGCATACTGCGCCGCCCAGTGCACGTAACTGTGGCCCACCAGCCATAGTGCCATCGGTGTGCGGGGACACACAGGGTCTGTAAAAGAAGAAAAGAGAACAATGACTTAACTAGTACTCATACCTGAAGAGAGCGAACATATAATGCAAAACGCATAGATCCCCATATTCCCATACGGCGTATATCAGCCTCAGAGTACCCAAATGCAGCCGCAGTGGATGCAGCATCTATCCTAAATGAATGGGTGCCGTAATGAGCCCCGGGGAGGCCAACACTGGATAGTGCCATACCGGTCACCTTCCAAAATTGAAATTTTGTAAGGGGAGACCCATCCTGGTGGCAGAAAAACGGGCCAGGGTGCGCGCCACGCACTGCCAAAAACTCATGTAGGGCACCAACCGGACAGATGTCTGCAATGGAACATCGTAGCAGTCTAACTCCACTGCCTACGCCATGCTGATCAACCTTTGAGGACCGTATCCTCAACTGAGACCACTCATTGGTGACATAGACATCGTCGAGTTCCAGTGCACTACGAGTCGCATCCACCTTAGACAGTAGTACCAACTCACTGATGCGGAGCGCTCCAAAGAAGGCCACCGTGGTAGCCGCGTGAAAAAGAGCCACCTCATACTTGTCAAAACCCAGATTATGCCAGCCTCGTGCAAGGTGGGTCAGAACCCCTGGTGAAATTGGGTGGCGAGTGTCCGGGCAGCGGCCACGTTCCCGTGTCCACCCCTCCAAAACATGTCGTATGCAGAAATCATTCACGCAGTCAGCAAAACTCCTCACCTTGGCCATAAATGCCAGTGCCGACAGCCTGGATGCTATAGTGTGAGGAGCCAAACCCTGACTGTGTAAATAAACCATAAATTGTAAAACTTGTTCTACTGGAATGGGCCACATTTCGGGCAACTGAAGTTGCACACAAAAGGTTCTAAATTGAACGAAAGCATGTTGATACACCTTACGCGTGCGAGGTGCCAAAGACATGCCGATCGCCCGGTTCACTTCTCCTTGCCAAATGTCCAAATCTCGGCCGGGAGTGGCGAGGGGAATTCCTCTGCTTCTGGAGCCAAGGCATGGAACCGGGGGATCTGCAGGTGGGATAAAGCATCAGCGATATCATTATTAATGCCTGGTACATGTCTGGCCTTAAAAAGCACATTCAGGCGTAGGCTACGTAACACAAACTGACGAACCAACGGCATCACCCTGGGTGACTTAGACGTCTGAGCGTTGACAATGTGGACTACCGCCGCATTGTCACACCAAAAATGGACCACTGAGTCGGCCCACTCCTCGCCCCATAGCATCAAAGCTCCCAGGATTGGAAAGAACTCAAGGAATGTAAGATCGCGGAGGTGATCCATGCCCCGCCATGCTGGAGGCCATTAGCCATAAGCCCACCTCCCCTCAAAGTAAATCCCATATCCCAGGGAGCCGGAGGCATCCGACTGTACTTGGAATCTAGGGGAAACCAAAAGGTCGGATCTCCAGAAAGAGCCCCCATTAAATTCCCGCTGGAATTTAAGTCAAAACAAAAGGTCAGCTCGCATGCTCCTGGTCAGTCAGACCCTGTGGTGGCGCTTTAACAGGCCAGACATGGCGTCACATAGGCGCTACGCAAATGTTCTGCCAGGCGTCACCACCCTGCAGGCGAAGTTAAGATGGCCATGAAGTACCTGAAGCTCACGAAGTGACACCTTACATTTGGCCAGCAAGGCCAAAATCATCGCGGAGATCCGGGTGACCTTGTCAATAGGTAACCGGGATGCCTGTGCGACCGTGTCAATTTCAATATCCAGAAATGTGAGCGTAGTGGATGGGCCCTCGGTCGTTTCGGGCGCTAAAGGGACACCCAGTTCCCACATTAGCGGGAATCTAAAACCCAATAGCTGAAAGTCCCCCGGGTGCACTGGCAGTAATCGGAATGCCGATTTAATGTCACATTTTGCCAGGAGGGCACCAGGACCACAAGAGCGCACCATCCGTAGGGCTTGGTCAAACGACATATACCTGACCGAACAAAGGTCATCAGGAATAGCATCATTGACAGAGTAACCCGCCGTGTACAATAGATGGTGGATTAAACGGAATTCACCCGGGGTCTTTTTAGGTACTAGCCCCAGAGGGGAGACCTTCAGGTTAGGGAAGGGTGGTTCGGAAAAGGGGCCCGCAACCCTCTTGGCCTCTACTTCTTTGGCAATACTCAGGGCAGCTATCTCCTCCTTACCCTTCAGGGAAAGTAAATTGGGGGCATCTTGGGGTCCCCGCACCCCTTTGAATGGGATACGAAAGCGCCACTGGAAACCCTCCAGGAGGTACCTCGCATCCTCCCTCCTTGGATAAGTTGAGAGCCATCGCTCCAACATATACACATTAACTGGGGAGGGGGCCTTTTGACTGGCTAGCTCCATCCGCAGAAGCTCTGTGCGCTCCCTGTCCACCTCTACCTCTGCCCCGTGACCCACCAGCCCGCGGGCAAGCGGCGGTGGCGTGGGGGCCAGCGCAAGAGGGACACTCGTGCTTATATCGGCACTGTCGCTTATTGCACACGCCATTAGCCGAGAAGCTCCAACACAGCAAGTGGGCTGGAACCCCCTGCCCCGCCGGCTGGTGGGGAGCCTGTGTTGGAGCAGCTCGCTGCACAGCATGGCCACAATGGTACCTATCCCCAGGCGCCGGACGAATGGGGGTCATGTACAGGAGCCACAATTTTTGACAGGGCTCATCCCATCTCATCTCCGGGTGTAGGGGCACCCTCATTCTAAATTCCTCATTGTAAGCCAACCACGATGGGCCAGGGAAATCCACCATTGCCCTGTAAATATTGTCCAAGTATTGGACCATAGGAATGGCCAGATCAGGCCAGGCCCTAAGGTATACCGCCATATAAATAAGATATGCCGGCAACCAGTTGGCCCAGGTGCACGGTGGCTTATGACGACAAGACAACTCCTTGTCTCTGTCATCCTGTCCCTCTCTCTCTTCCTTGGTCGGCTCATGGTTCAGTAGGGAGAATATATCCACGTACTCCCCCCGCCAAATCTTCTCCCTCGTGACCTGGGACAAATGATCACCAAGGGGCAAGGAATAACCAGCCGTCGGCAAAGTCGTCACCGGCACATTATGTGTAGGGGGCATACGCAGCAGGACCTGGATAGCCCCTGCGATGCCCGGCACTGCCCCGGGGGCGGAAACCCCCGCCCTCAATGAGGTGCCATTTTGAAACCAAGGGGCACTGGGATAGACTGGTAACTGATGCCCACTCGCCTCAACTTGATGAGGCCAGGGCCACTGAACCCCACCACTGGAAGTGGGCTGTGATGTAGGTGCACTAATTTGAACCTGATACTCACTAGGTGCACCCCCGTGTGCTGCCCCCACCGGGGGTTCCGGCCCACGGTGGGCATTGGAGCTCGCGATCGGAATCGAGCTCTGGGGCCACACCTGATTACTCATCGTCTGCAGCTCTGGACGAACAGGGAGCTGCGAGACACCGGCAGGCACAGGCCGGAGCGTCTCAAGCAGCTCAACCCGGCTGGCCGCCTGGTGCAGCGTGGCGGCCGCCCCGGCAGAAAGAGAAGCGCCCCCTCCCACAGGAGGCTGTGCAATCCCCAAGGATGCCTCCAGCACTGCTAAACGTGCTAGTAAATCATCCACTGCCACAGAGACCCCAGCATAAGACGGGCCGGGTTGGCCGGAAGACCCACTAGGCAGTTGGAACGGGACACCGAAAGGAGAGCCAGGGCCAGAATAGGGCCATGCCCAAAACTCCGGCCCATGAGGGGCCGGAGGAGGAACGGGGTGTGCGCCCGCACCAGGCCCTCCCCGCTGCCCTGACCCATGGCCGGTAAAGGCAGGCCGAGGACCGAAGCCCCTGAGGGGCCGGCCTGTGGTTGGCCAGCCAAGCCCGGCTGCCAAGTGCCAGCCTGAATCGCCCCACCGGTATTGGTGGGCAAGGCTGGCATAGTGCCCTGCGGCGGGGGCGCAGCCCTGGTCCTCCAACCCAATGGCTGTCCCCCATCCTGCGCAGGGCCAGGGAAAGTCCTCCCCCTTTGCCGCGGCTTCATCGCCGGTGTCTTCCATTTGGGAGGCATGTCTTCAGAGCAAAAGTAGGATCCCTTTCAAGGGATCAAAAACCTAGCGCCAAAGCACGCAGTAGCCAAGCGAACCAAGGCTCTGCGTGCGCGAATCCTCCTTTCCCAGCCGGGAAAGGCTCAAGGGCTAAACAGCCGAAGACTGGAAAACAAACATCGATGGAGAAAACTTCTCCTCTCCGTCGCTATTTCTAAAATGGCAGCTCGTCTGCCTCGTGGCCACCCCTTTTATAGAGGGGTGGCCACGCCCCCTAACTCACCCGGATGTCTGAGTCCGGGGGGGGGGCTGCAAAGACCGCGGCGGCCATTTTGGCGCCGCACTTTCATTCATGAACAATGCTTTCAATGGACACATTACCATGCCTGAATGGACTGTCACCTACAATTCCCTGATGGTTGTCTTGATCCTTTCCCTGCTTTTGGGGGGAGGAGTTTGGGCTTCCTCCGGGGACCTGATGGCTGGCTGGGACTTATCTGCCAAGCTCCAGTACATCATTTGGCAAAACTGGCTGGACTTGTCAACCAATCTGACTTTTGCTTAAACATGCACTTAACACTATTTACTGCATGACATACGGGACTTATGCAAACTGGGGTACTCAAGTAACAATGACTTTGCCCACTGATGCAGTCACTCTAAACACACCCTGAGTGGCGATCAGCCAAACACCACCATTGCCTGAAGGCCTGGTCAAGAGACTTGGAAATGTAATCATCCTAACATTATGTATGATCATGATATTCTGCCCACTGGATGGTTTTTCACTTGTAACCAGCATATTTCAATGCCTTTTCCATGCTTTTGTATTATGCTCAAAGCTGCTTTTCTAGGGTAAATGAATTCTGGTACACATGATTGCATATTCCTCACACATTTGCCCCTTCTGATACCATACCTCGTTAGGATAACATACCCTCACCATGGGTGGGAGAAAAACCAAACAGACATCTACAGAAGATTGGGTTTCCTGGAGCCATAGAGACCTCTTGGTTATTGTAATTCACCATCTCAGTGTCAGTCACACCATTGTGAGAGAGAAGCATTTGTCCAATCACCCAAAGAGGCCAATTTGCAAAGTAACCCAAGAAAAAACCAATTCTGCCAGGGGGTGGGAAAGAAGTCAATCACCCCAGTGAGAGATCCATGACAAACCTCATCACATTGTCTGGCCAATAGAAAGCAAGCCACGTTCTTGCAAAACTACACAGTTATTTGGATGTCATTTAAGATCAATACACTGCTGACCCAACCTGAAGAACATTTCTCACAAAGACCCAGCACCAGGTAACCAACTCTGACACCTTCCTCAAGGAGCACCTTATTGGGCAAACACCATAGTCATAAGGTTGTTTTGGGGCAGGTGCAAATTTTACCCCAAACCTACTGGGGGTGGGGGGAATGAGCTCTGATCTTGGGTGCCATGAGACTGGCCACAAACAGTGCATAAAGTCACCATTGGCATTGTGGTATGCTATGCTGTTTTGTGCAATGCATCACCTTGTTCCAGTCCATGTGCCACCCAAGACAGAGACCCCAAGAAACAATCACGCCTTGACAGATTATGCCTTACTTCACTCAGGCTTTCAGCCAAGTTGCTTTTAGAAAATTAAATAAGTGGGAATGTGGGTAGCCCAGGTCACTGATTGGTCAGCTACCTTTCCCGATTGAGCCGTCTAGCTCACACACAAGCAGAAAACCAACCGGCCTTTACAGGAGAGGAAATTGGTATGGGCTAATAGTGCATTAGCAGAAGTGACTCCATATTTCCTTGGCTGGGAGCACTAAGTGGATATAGGTTAAGTGTCACCCAAATGTCGCAGTGACTAGTAAACAGCACATAGAAGATTACTCACATCCTAGGAGACACCAAACCATAGTTAGACCAAACAACTAGAGCAAAGATGCCTAATGTTTACAAGAACTCCAGATAGGCAAGAACAGTCAGTTCCACTGTTCCTGTTGATTAGCATACCCATGGCTAACCTAGGCACGCAGTAACTTCTTAGACTGGCAAATGTACTTAGCCAATAATATGCTAGGAAAACAAGCCTTTTGTCATGGGGTCTCACACAGGCTGTGCATGTGAGATCCAGGAATAGAATAAATACAGACCACCCGAGGATTCGGGACTGGCCTTTTCCACCATACACTCACTTCTCCTCGCCTTCCTTGAATTCAGCACCTTTACTCCCATGGATCATTACAACAGCACTCTTTTGGAAGTAATGGACACATTGAGTGCTATAAGTTTGTTTATTCTAGCATGGAAGGTGTCCAGGGTAGTGGTGGGGATGTCTATAATTTAGTATGGCAACATATATTAGATTCCAACACTAGGCAGCCTAAATCCAAGTCTGGTCTCCTACTGGCAGCCTTAAGCCAAGTCTGCCACTATGGCCTTGAGAAAAAAGACCCTTTTTATTTTGACTTTCTTTATTTTGTGTTTGGTGCAGGATGTAACAGACCCATTGCTCCCGAGTAGAACCCAGGCAACCCTATCCTCCACCATCCACCTCAACCCACCCAGCTTTGAGCCCATTGCTCCTTCCGGCGATCTTTGTCCTTGGGCAACCCACCAGAACACTTTTGGTACACTCTCAATATGTGCCCGTTTCACCCACACCTGTGGCACTCTGCCTCCTTGAATGGGCACTTTTCCCGAGGATGCTTGCCTCCGCACCCTTTGAATGGGACCCTGGTGTGATCAGAGGTTCCAGAGGACTTGTGGTGAACTTTCCGCACCTCGTCCCCTGACTCTCAGTCGTCCGAAGATGAAGAGGGCGGCGAATCCAAAGAAGACAAACCAGAACACTCCAGGCTCTGGTCAACTGCAGCTGTTTTAACTAAGGAGTGTTTGTCATGGAACACCTTCACACTATGCACTGGCGACTTGGACGCTAGAGCTTCCTCAAAACATCACTGAAGGTCAGCGTGTTCCTTTTCATCAGCCGCCTCTGCGCTGCCTTGTCCCAGATGCCCATCAACAACCTGTCTCTGAGGGCATCATCCAAATTCGTCCACTCACATGTCCCAGCCGCTTGGTGCAGGGCAGCGACATAATTGGTGATGGACTCCCCGGGCCTCTGATCCCTCCGGTAGAAGTTTACCCGGGCCATGAAAATAGTGACCTTGGGCTTGAAATGGTCTCTCAAGACCGACAGAATTTCCCAAAGAGAAGTGTCCTTTACTTCTCTTGGCCAAAGCAGATTCACAATAAGGTCAATTGTAGCGATGCCGCAGTTTGCAAAAAACGTCGCCTTCCATTCCTCCAGTTTGACCTTGTTGGCCAAGACCCAATTCTCAAATTCGATTTCGTAACTTGGCCAGGTGTCTGTCTGAGACACGTCGAAACCTCTGAACGGCGTTGCAGCAGCAGGAGATCCCATCATCATCACCAATGTTGAGTCCAAAGGTAATTAGCGACATGACTACAAAGTTTGGGGTTAACATTAGTGATTTATTATCAGCTCACCTTCTGCTGCAAGACAATTTGGACTGGGGAATAAGGGGATGAGGTAGCAATTTATATACACAGCTAAAGGCAGTTACAGTGATACATTTGCCTGGGCTTTTGCTAATGTGGGAAACCTGTGTTAACCAATGAGTACATTAATAACATATGAATGTGGTGCCTTACAGAAAAGGGTGCACTGTTACAGCAAAGATTTAATGGCAATTACAGTAGTTAAAGCAATATAACAGTTGGACATAACAGGCACATACCAGAGGAAACAGCTATTAGATAGTGTAGTGAGAGTCTGCACTACAATATACATAAGAACATAAGAACAGCCTTGCTGGAACAGGCTACAGCACGTCCAGTCCAACATTCTGTCTCACACAGTGGTTCACCATTTGCTTCAGGGTATTCCCAAGCAGATGCCTTCACCTGCTTAGGATTCCCTTGAAATGGCATTGAGAGATATCCTGCCTATCTCTCCAACCCGGAGGTTGTCCTTAGGTATCCATAATTATAGCCATTGATACCCTTGTCCTCCATGAACTTGTCTAATCCTTTCTTGAAGCTGTCAAGACTGACAGCTGTCACCACTTCTTCTGGTAGGGAGTACCATTGACCAGTGATTCTCTGGGTGAAAAAGTACAGCTTTTCCTTATCTACTTTGTCCACACCGTGCATGATTTTATAAACTTCAATCAGGTCACATTTAGACGCCGTCATTCAAGAGTGAAGAGGCCCAACCATTGCAGCCTCAGATGGTAATGAAGGTGTTCCAGTCCCCTAATAATTATCATTGCCCTCCTCTGCACTTTTTCCAGCTACATAATATCCTTCTGGAGGTATGGTGACCAGAACTGTACACAGTATTCCAGATGGGGCCTCACCATAGATTTATAAAAAGGCAAAATGACACTTGCTGACTTATTATCTATACCCTTCCTAATGAAGGGTTTGCTTTTTTCACAGCTGAGGCACATTGGGTTGACACCTTCATTGAGCTGTCCACCAGGACATCAAGGTCCCTTTCCTGGTTTGTCACAGAGAGTTCAGACCCCATCAGTTTATAAATGTAATTGGGTTGTGGTTTTTTTTTGCCCCAACGTGCATCACTCTGCACATACTAATATTGAAGCTCATTTGCCACTGTTCTGCCCACTCCCCCAGTGTCAAGAGATCCCTCTGGAACTTCTCACAATCTCTCACAGTTTTCACTACCCTGTATAATTTAGTGTCTTCAGCAAATTTGGCTATCTTGCTTTTTACTCCTATTTCTAGATCATTTATGAAGAGGTTGAAAAGCAGGGGTCCCATTACTGAACCTTGGGGGACCCCACTCTTTAGTTCCCTCCTCTTGGAGAAGTGTCCATTTAGTGCTACCCTCTGTTTCCTGTCCCTTAGCCAGTTGCTGATCCAGAACTAGACATGTCCCTTTATTCCATGAGTGGTAAGTTTATTCAAGAGCCTTTGGTGCGGGACCTTGTCAAAAGCCTTCTGAAAGTCCAGATAAACAATGCCAACTGGATCTCCCTTATCCACATGCTTGTTGACACTCTCAAAAAATTGGAACAGATTAGTGAAGCATGATTTGCCCTTGCAAAAGACATGTTGGCTCTCCTTTAGCAGCGCCTTCTCTTCTATGTGCCTATTAATTCTATCTTTTAGGATGGTTTCCATCACTTTAGCTGGGACACATGTCAAACTGACAGGTTGGTAACTTCCTGGATCACCCCTGGATCCTTTTTTGAAAATTGGTGTTACATTCGCTACCTTCCAGTCATCAGGCGCAAAGCCTGATTTGAGGGAAATATTATATATTTTGGCTAGGAGATCAGCAATTTCATCTTTAAGTTCCCTGAGAACTCATGGATGGATGCCATCTGTTCCTGGTGATTTGTTAGCATTTAGTTTAACGAGACATGCAAGGACCTCTTCCCTGGTTATTTCTATCTTGCTTAATTCTTCGGTTTCCCTCCCTATGAAGATAGACTGTTTTGGGCATGTGGTCTCTGTCTTCTTCAGTGAATACTGAAGCAAAGAATTCATTCTCTCTGAAATCTCTGTTTCCTCTTTAATAACCCCTTGCCTTCCATTAACATCTAATGGTCCAATGGCCTTCCTAGTTGAGTTCTTACTTCTAATGTACTTAAATAAGACTTTGTTATTTCTCTGAGTGTTTTTAGATATATGCTCCTCAAAGTCTTGCTTTCCATTCCTGTTTATTGCCTTGCATTTGTTCTGCCAGAATTTATGTTTCTGCCTGCTGTCCTCATTCAGTCAAGCCTTCCATCTTCTAAATGAGCTTTTCTTGCTTTTGATTACTTCCAGAACAGCTCCTGTAGGCCACATTGGAGTCCTCTTGGACCTGGCAGTGCCGTTTTTCCTTTTGGGTATGCATTCCAATTGGGCCTCTGTTATTGTTTTTGTAAACAGCCTCCATGTCTCTTGGAGTGTTTGGACTCTCTCAATTTTCCCTTTCATCTTCTTTTTTTACTAGTTTCCTCATTTTTGGGAAATTTACTTTTTGAAAATTTAAGGTCTCTATGTTAGATTTTATCAGTGACTTGCGGTCTATGATCAAGTTAAACATAATTGAGTTGTGGATATCATAGAGTTCTACAATTCATCTCAACTTTGCCCATGCATGAATTCATGAGTTGTCATCAAGGCACTTAATCTTAGATTTCCCCCACAAATTTATAAGTCTATTTATTGTAATGGGCTATGTGGCGTTTCCATTTTAGGGCAACCCTAAGAATTAATGACCTTCAAGTGGTCCTGTTTTTAATAGTACTGCTTAAGACTTGCAAATAAATGACTATGTATTTTTACTCCAGTCTGCACTGGAATTCCATCTGTGCATAAATATTACACAGGTTATTTGACAATATGTTTAACATTTGTTCCTTTTGTGAAACTAAGCATGCATGCACACAGAGAGAGCAAACGTAGAACAGCTGGCTGACTGCTGAGAAAGATTGTTTTGAAAGTTGCTTAATTGTTAGTAAAGGTGGCAGGAGGTAGGATGTAGACAAGAATTACAGTACAAGAGGAGGAACATATCTTCCCTCTCCAAATTTGCTTCAGATAGCAGAAAATGTAAAGATACACTATATCAGTGATGGCAAACCTTGGCACTCCATGTGTTCTTGGACTTCAATTACCAGAAGCTCAAGTCAGCAGTCCTTCTGCTCAGGGCTTCTGGGAATTGAAGTTCAAGAACATCTAGATTGCCAAGTATAAGAATTCCCTTACTCCCAGTCACACAACTGCCAAAAGGTGAGCTGGAATCCACCTGAAAAGACACCCTCAGGCTAAGCATTCCAGGGTTTTAGCTAGCCTCCCACAGCCAAAGGCCTTAACCTTGCCTGTTAAAAAGATAGCAAAAAATGTCTGAAACAGCTCCAGTCTTTTCAATACTTGCTTTCCAGTTTCAAACAAGGTTCCATAGGCAAACAGAACAATTTCAGTCAGAGACACATTGAAAATAAGAAAAACTAGCTAATTTGGAAGCCAAGAAGGGCTTCCGAGCCTCGGTCTAGCCCACAGCTACATGACTACTACTACACACACAGCAAACCAACTCTTGCAAAGCAGCTGCAACTTATATATCTTTTCCTCCCACTCTCAGGATTGAAGTGGGAGCAGCAAAGGGCCCCGGCCTGTTTTGGAGACCAGCCACCTTAATTTGATAAGAGCTTGCATGTTTTCCCCTCTTCCTAAAGGCACAGCTAAGAGCCCAGCCTCCACTAAGACTTTCCAGAACCAGGGTGTCTCCACTTTGAACTCACTCTGGGTCTTACACCAAGGTTCACTATCACTACACTATATTTTTCATTTCATATGACCAAAAGTAACTTTGAAGAGGTGGTGTTAAAAAAAATTACAGAGAGGAATTAACCTCCTTCCCCAGACATACAGTAAGATGAATTAGAGCTACATTCATAATCCTGCAATTTCTTTAAAACTGAAGGCCCTTCTATTTATGAATCTTTAGTGTCATGCTTTATGTAGGTCTTGGAGAGATTTGCACATGATCCAAAATGCCCAGGGCATTCTGTATGGTCACAGAAAACTAAGCTTTCATTCATAAGATCAGACTCCATGAGCAACTGAAACATTTTGCATGCTCTCTCTCTCTTTCCCAAAATGAACTAAGCACTCGAAGGAAGCAAGAAGGCATAACTTAAATGGAAATATAGGAAGATAAGATGGCCACAAATCATATAGTCTGCAATATATACAGTATATGCATCTACCCCAATTATATTAATCCAGATGTTCTCTATGGGACAACCAAGCTCATCCTCCTGTATATACAGTATATTCCTGCACAGAAATACAGGAGGAGAAGTTTGGTTGTCACATAGAGAACATCTGGAGTAATATAATTGGGATGATAAATAAAAGGAACATGGTAGTCTACTTCCAACCACCAGATCAAGGAGAAGATCCAGACAAAACGTTTGAAGAACAAATTGTAAGAATTTAAAAGGGACATGATGGAATAGCAATGGAAGATTTCAATAATCAGGTTCTGTTGGGAAACCAGTTCTGCCACATATAGATCTTCAAAGACATTCCTGGCTTACAAAAAGTGGAGGAAGAAACTAGAGGAGTAGCTATATTTGACTTGATTCTAACTAATAATGACTCTTTGGAAGAAGTAGAAGTAAGGAGGATAAAGTGATCATGTTCTACTCAGGTTCTTTGTTTCAAATGAAAAAACGCTGAGCATAGCTGTAAGTGTATGCTGGATTTTAAGAAAAACAATTTTATTTTGTTATGGATATGAAATTGTATTGTATTCTGTATTGTATTGAAATGTTTTGTTGTTTGATTTTTTGTTTTGTTATTTCTTTTAAAAATTATTAAAATAAAAATTATTATAATAAAAAACAAAAACACTTTTAATGAACTCAGAAAAGTTATAGGTAAAACCCCTTAGCAGGAGATCTTATCAGAAAAAAAGAATCCAAGATTGGTGGGAGTTTCTAAAAAATCAAATTTAAAAGGCACAAGTACAAACAATTCTATCAAGAAAACATGTTTTAAAAAGGCCAATATGGTTTCATAAAAACCTCAGAGAGTACCAGGGAGCAAGCAAATAAATTAATTAGGAAGGACATATATAGAAAGTATAAGGAATGCCAGGCCACAAAGGAAGAATATAGACAAATAAACTAGAACTGCAGGGACAGTGATTCAAAGGAAAAAACTGAGAATAGGCCAAAGGTAGCAAGATACAGTAAAAGCAGCAATAAATTATTCTTCAGGTATATGCATAGCAAAAGAAGAAATATCGGCTGAGATACTCAAAGGGAACAGAAAAATGGTAACAGATGACTAAGAAAGGGAGAAAGTTTTTTATTGCTACTTTAGTTCAGCCTTTCTCTAAAACACTGTAAATGATCCTTCAGGCAAATTGAAGTGCCAAGGGGGCGGGGCAGGATTGCACCTTAAATTTGACAAACATTGGAATACCTTATTACTTTGAATGTGTTTAGATACAGATTTGATTACAGAATCATACTCAGAGAAACATTTTTAGTGACTTCTTCTGAAAATAGGAGGTGGCAATAAGTGAGTACCTCAAAGTTCAGTGCTTGGCCTGGTGCTCTTCAACATTTTCATTAATGACTTGGATGAGGGAGTGCAAGTATTGCTTATAAAATCTGTGGATGATACAAAATTGTGTGGGATTTCTAATATCATGGTAGACCGGGGGGAGGGGGGGGGCAAATATCTTGATAGGCTTGAACACTGGGCTGAAAACAGCAGAATGAAATTAAACAGAGATAAGTGCATAGTTCTACACCTAGGGTGAGGATGGGGGAACAAATGCACAGCTCCAAAGATGGAGAATACTTGACTCAGTTATACTCTCAGTAATACAGTAATAATAATAATTTTGTGTCGGAAATTATTCTGGGTTGAAAAGATTTTTTCTGGAGAAACTCCACTCAGGGGACACACATATTAGGCTCCTTTCATGTCCTCAAGAGCTGGGACAGAGATGGGCATTTCATTAAAATGAATTGTTATAGATCACAAACAATCATGATGATGGGACTGCAAAAAAGACCATTGCTATTTTAGGCTGCATTAACAGAAGGATAAGTCCTGTGAGGTCTAGAATACTGCGTTGAGTCTAGGCACTGAACCTTGAGATGGACCCTAACAAACTGGAACAAATTCAGAAGAGAGCAACAATTATGATCAGGGAACTTAAAATTAAGACCTATGGAAAAGACTGAAAAACTGGACAAGTTTAGACTTGAGGAAGGAATACTGAGGAGACATATGCTAGCACTTTTCATATACAGGTTTTGTTTTTGATCTATCCAAATTGCAGGGCACATAACAATGGGCTCAACTTATAAGAAATCTGATTTTTGATGTAATATCAAGGAAAAAACTCCTAACCTTCACAGCAGTATGACTGTGCACAGTTACAAAAAGAGGGGTGAGTTCTCCAACACTGGGGCATTAAAAAGAAAAGTGGACAGCTATCTTGAAGATTTACTTTAATTTGCTTTACTGATTTGTGAAGTGGTTAGGCTTAATTGCCTTATAGGCATCCCCTAATTCCATTGTTTTGTGAAAAGGAAGAGAAAATGGAACAAATACAAAAGGGTGTTTGACAGATTTTATGTGGAAAGAAGTGAAAAGCATGCTGAAAAGAGCATGTAATCCACTGCTAAAATCAGAAGTTGCCATACCAAGAAAAAATTAGGTCAGTTTAACCAAAGCAAAATAATTATGATCCTCTAATATTTCTCAAATGAAGAAATGATGGTGATTCATACTCTGGGATCAGATGATCCTCTAATTATCAGATCTTTTAAAAGCTTCATTAGAGTCCTGGAGTCTGGAATGAGGGTAGACTTTCAATGGAGCCATCTTCTGTATAGCTAGAAAGGAGAACTAATTGCATCTCAGGCTTTTTCATCAGCCTTCTGGCCTTTTGTACTTTTTATTATCAGCTGCAGAAGCTGGCCTATTTTGGGGTAAATGAGACAATGGCACTCTGGTGGCCTCACAGGACATTCCAAAGTGAAAACTCCAGATGGATGACCCTTGGTGTCTAGCTTCTGGGCATCATAATCTCTGTTTGTTAGGGCTTTTGTTCCATCTGGTTCCATAATGTGTGTCAGTTTACCCTGTTCTGGAGATCTTTAGCTATTGAACTATACTTCTCATTACCCTAACTACACATGAACATTTTCACTTGTTTTGTGTTCATAGTTGAGAAGTGTCTTAATGTGTTATGTGTGACACACCTTATTTGTTGATCAAAGTATAAGAAATCTGTGAACAATCTTTGCATTATTACACCTGCCAGTTGGCTATTGTGGTTGAGGTTGTAATTATAGGATGCCTTACTCTCGAGTAGGCCCTGTTATTTCATTACAAAAGTTGACAGGAAGTGTAGCACAAAAGGTTTGGAAATTGCCAGCATGAAGTACCTTAGTGTAAGACAGTGATGGCGAACCTTTTAGAGACTACTTAGGACATTGACCTCATGAGCCAATCTTCCTTTAATCTTTCCCACTCTTGAGTATCCTCTTTTATTTGGTTATTTGACTCTAGGATGTACAAGCTATATGTCTGGAAACTAACAACTGAAGTTTCCCCCGTGTGGAATAATTTTAATTTTTTGGGGGGCAGCCAATTATATTTTACTCCTTTCGTTGTTAGGAAATTTGTAATGGGTTTATTCATTTCCTCCATTCTCTCTCCTCTTTTGGGATGTCGTTGTAAACTTTCACGTTTCTACCCTCAGGTTTTAGAATCCCCTTCCCTTGTTTCCTTATATGCCCCATTAATCTTAGCTTAACCTCAAGATTGGAAAATTTAACTACTATATGTCTCATCATTTTTCCTCTGTCTCTTTGTCCTACCCAGAAAACCGTGAGAATATCTTCATCCTCTATTTCTTTTTCCATTTTCAAATCCCTTAACCAACAGATAACCCTTGGTCTGAGATGGTCTGCATTTTCCTCTTGAAAGTTCTTAATAATGATATTTTTTTTGTCTTACTACACTTTCCAGAGCATATATCCTGTCCTCCTGTATTTCCCACTTTACATTTTGTTCCTTATTTTTCTTTAATCCCCCTTACTTCTTATTTTAATCATTTAACCTTGTTAATTTCTACCTCAAACCCTTTTATTTAATTCTCCATCTCTTTAAACTTTAAATCTATCTTTTTAGTAAAATTGGTTATCATATCTTTCGTCCCTTGTAACCCTTACATTAGATCTTTCTTGTCCCACTTCTTATCCTCATCATTTTTGGGGAAAACTTTTCCAATCTATCCATTCTCTGATTTATTATTCCTAACATCTCTATGGTTTCAGTATGTATGTCCTGGTCCTTTCTTGCTTTATTACTACAGGCTTTCCCTTTCTATTTCTCATTATGCATTTCTTTTTCTTTTTCCTCTTCCATTCATACTAGCCTTTGAAAGGTTTTATCTGAAGAAGTCTGTCTTGGCTCCCTTGTCCACACCACTTTAGGATCCCGGAAGTGGCACCGACTCATCCACTAACTAACCAAGTTTAAGCTCTTGCCTTACTTATTTTTTTATTTTTTATTTGTTCATTTGTATTCTTCTCTTCTGGCACAAGCGCCACCCAGAGCGGCTAACAACATATACATAGAAATACACACAGACATAAAAACATCTAAAAACCCCACCCCAGACCCTCCCCAACCCAAAAACAGTTTTCCTAAACTGTTCCTAAAAACAGTGAAAAAACTAACAAGATAAAAACCATACATAAATACATAAAAACAGCTATATAAAAACATCTGACAACTCCCAGCAATGACCTGTAACCTTGGGCAACTAAACTAGCCAGCAGACCTGGGCCATTCCACAAGATGGATCCCAGACCCACTGGCACAACCAGGTCTTGAGTGCCTTTCTAAAGAGGAGCAGCTCCAACTGGAGGTGCAATTCCGGTGGTAAGAGGTTCCACAGGGCCGGTGCAGACACCGAGAAGGCTCTTCTCCTGGTCTCAGCCAGATGTGCTTCTCTTGTCGAAGGGACCACCACAGAGCCTCTCTGGTCTGCCCTCATAGGACGGGTAGAATACCTTGGGGTGATGTGGTCCCATAAGTAGGCCGGTCACTGCCACGAAGGTCCACTGCCATACCAGCACCTTGAATTGCACCCAGAGGCACACTGGCAACCAGTGCAGCTCCCGGAGCAGCGCTGAGGCATGAGCATAATGCCCCCGCCCTGTCACCACCCAGGCAGCTGCATTCTGGACCAGCTGAAGCCTCCAAATGGTCATCAAGGGCAGCTCCATGTAGAGCGAACTTACCCTACCACAAGTGCCAATGGTCATCATCATCACTACTGACCACTGACTACCTTTTATAATTCAGTGGGCTTTGCCCTCAACTTATTATATCTTCCTTATGACAGTGAGTAACTCTGGGTAATTCCTTTTTACACCAACCAAATGTTAAATATTCTGACTAACAGTTCAATATTCACTTTTTGCTTCAATAATCTTTAACCCTGTCTTATTCCTGAATCCCCCTGAGTCCAGCATGTTCAGCGTCTCCTTCTCAGCATTCAAACCATTCCTTTTGATACAACTGCCCACACACCGCTTCACTCCTCCCCCACGTTCAATTTTCTGTTATTCAGTCTCTTTTCAATTATTCAGTCCCTCTCTAATTCATTTCAAAAGCCACACTCAGGTTTGCAGTTGCCCAAAATCTTCAAACCGCTACCACAATGTTCCTGAGTTTCAGGAACAGTTGCTGTTGTTCAGATTCCATCTCCTTCCATCCTGACCCTTCATTTTCTCGCTGTTGTTCTGTCTCGCCTCCATTGACGTCTTCCCTCCTTCTCCTTTTTATGTACAGGATTCAGCATTTGACATTCGGTTCCTCCCTACTGCTCTTAACACCCAGGCTTAGCTGTCAGCTATCAACCATCAGCTCACAGCTTGCAGCATTCTGCTCTCAGCCATCCCCTCTCTGCCCTGCTTTCCAGTGCTGACAGCTGTTTTCCTCCCTCTCTGATCAGCTTTTGTTAGTCTTTCAACTTTTGGTCTTCAGCTCTCCCCTTCTGCTCCTGCTCTTCCATTTCACTCCATCTCATCGCCCTGCATTCAGCTTTCTGCTTTTAAGTCTCTTAAGCCTTCTTCTCTTGCCTTTCCCTGCTTCACTGCCTCATCGTTACTAACTCTCCCTTCTTTCTTACTATTTTCTTTCCCTCTGGTGTTTCTGTAGTCTCTCCCCTGCTGCCTGGACTCAGCTGTTCTCTTCCCGCTGCTCGATTCTTAATTCAATTCCTCTTACTGCCTGTCACACAGCACCTGACACTCTGCTTTCAGCATTCACTGTTCACCTCTCAGTCTGGGATTTGGAGATCTCTGGGGTTTGATGTTTGCCAATTGGGATTTGTTGCTCAGAGCTTGGTGCTCGGAACTTGGTGCTTGGCAGTTCAGCTCAGATTCTCAGCTGTTTCTCGCTTCACTGGCACACACCCTCTTTCACCTCTGATGCCCCTCCCCTAGTCCTCTCACAGTTAGTATCAGCAGTGACCAGGTTCAGTTGACTTGTCCCAGCCTCTGGCTTGGCAGTGCCTCTGCCTCGCTGGGGGATCGCTGGGGGTCACTGGGGTTTGTTCATCCACTTTCACAACCCTTCATCTCTCCGTCTCTCTCTTTCTCTTTCTGTTCCAACCACCCTCCTCCTCCTCCTCCACATTCACCACTTTGTAATTTACCTTGCTGTCCTTTCTTACATTCCACTACCACCTTTATAATTCCCCTCTACTTCCACCTTTCATAGTGGGACCAACCAGAGCACCAGCAATTGCATCTGCTCACCCTGCCATCTTAACAGGAATGTTAAGGGTACAGGTTCTGTAATAAAAAGAAAAATGATATAAAATGTGCCAAAGAAAGAAAAGCCGGATATCAGCTTTTTGCAAGAAACCCATCAAAGATAGGATGCTACAAATAATTTACATCTAGGATGGACAGATAAATATGGGGAAAAAAACACATTTGGTTCCTCTAAATTGAGAGGTCTAGCAATCCTCATTTATTTTATTTTATTTTTTATAATTATTATTAAAATACATTCATCATACAAATACATTCACCATATAAAACAGCATAACATACATTATAACATACCACATAGCCTCACCCTCCCACCACCCACACCATGTACCAGATACGTTGAATTTGTCTTCCTCTTACACCAAATTTATCTTTGTCAGTTCACCCAAAAACTACATTCATCCTAGCACAGGCTTTATTCCGTCTTTGGCTAGTATGCCATATTCTACTCATGGTCTCCAAATTTGACAGAAGGGATTATACTTGATTTCTTCTCTTGCCATTTTCATTTCTAATGTTAATTTATCATTTAAAGCCAACCACCATATCTGACTGTACCATCTTTCTTTGCTTATATTCATTTTATTCTTCCACTCCATAGCTATAATCTGTCTTGTAGCGGAGAATAACATAGCCATTAACTCTTTATTTTCATCACCAACATCTATATCCTCAAATTGTCCTAAAATAGCAACTTTGGGGTTCAATGCTATAGTTTTTTTAAAAAATATTACCAATCTCCTGTTCCACCATTTCCCAACATTTCTGGGTATATTCACAATACCACCACATATGAAGGTACGTACCCAACATTTTATTGCATCTCCAACATTTGTTTGAGCTTTTTTTATCCATATTGTGTACTGTTATTGGGGTCAAATACCACATACAGATTAATTTAAAATTATTTTCTCTTTCCTTAATAGATAATTGATTTGTTATACATTGATTCCACTTATTTTAATGTTTGCTCACATATCTTTGTATATAGTTCTTCTTTCAATATATTCCTCAATTTCCTTTGTGGTTCCTCCTTTTTATTTATCATTTTATATATTCTACTTACCACCCCTCTCTTGACCATAATCCCCTTCCTTATACTATAGATCAGCTCTTCAAATTTCAATAACTTCCTACCAATCTGATCTTTCCTTCTTATTTTGCTATCCCACTTTTCTACCTGGATTTTTTGAAGCCAATTAAAGTCTAACTTTTGAAAAATTTCGGATCGCTTTTGGTACGTAGACCCCTTTATTATCCAATCATTGAGCTGTATTAAATTGTTTACTCTTAATTTCTGTCTCATACTGCTAATCCCATTCAAGGGGCAGTCTGCAAAATCCAAAACTTCCAAAATTGGAGAATCCCCTTTGACTAGTTCCTCCTTCATTCCCTTCCAAAAAATGTAGGATTCTCTTACTGACCTAGTCTCAATATACACTTTCTTATTTTGATTACACAGGAATAGATTCCTCCCAAGTTTTTTTGTATTCAATCTGGCTAATATCTTCATATTTATCACTATCCTGAATTAACAGATTTACAATTCTATTTTGTTGGAATGCTTTATAGTAATTTACTATATTGGGGATGCCCAGGCACCATCCTTTTGATTTTGGTACCACAAAGATTTCATAATCCTGAGCCTTCTTCCATTGTTGCTAAACTTGTCTATCATCTTTTGCCATTCCTTTAATGGTTTTTTTTACAAATTTTTAGGGGGAGATTACCTATAACAAAATTCAATTTAGGTAAAATTTTCATACGTCCCAAACTCACCCTCGCAAACCAGGAGACTTTTAATTTATTTAATTTTGCAATACTTACTTGTAGATCCTACTTTAATTTATCTAAATTTATTTTTGGAGTTCTTTAATGTCTTCTGCTATATGGATTCCTAAATATTTTAAACTTTTTTTGATAGTAATATTTGTACCAATCATTAATCTCATCCTTGTCTTTTTGATTATAATTACAAGCAATTGCTTCTCTTTCCCCCCAGTTTATTCTTAACCCAGTTATTTTTTCAAACCTGTTCAAGTGGTCCTGAACTTTACCAATCGCATTTTTTGCATCCTTTAATATTAGCAAAGTATTGTCGGCAAACATACTTACTTTTTGGCTACCCATGCCTTCTAAATCTTGATCTTTTCTGATAGCACTAGCCAAGAGCTCCATAGACAGCACAAACAATATCGGAGACAAGGGACTACCCTGCCTTGTCCCTTGCCGAAATCTCAGTTTTTTAGTGCAACCCTCATTCACTTTTATAATTGTTTGTGATTTGCTATACAACTGTTTAATTACATGTAAAAACTTGACTCCAAATCCCATTCTTTGAACTATTGTTTGAATTGTTTGCCACTGTTCAGAGTCAAATGCCTTAAATATGTCCAACGACAGAATGCATATCTTAGCCTTTTCTCTTTTGGCTGCTTCGAGAATATTTATAATTCTTACTATTTGCTCTCCTAATTGTTGTCCCTTTATAAATCCTACCTGGTCCCTGTGTATATATTTTCCTATAAAAGTGCTCAATCTGTTAGCCATCACCGACGCAAACAACTTAGCATCCTGATTTAACAAGGCATTCGGCCTGTATGAATCAATTATTTCTGTGTCTTTATTTGGTTTCGGAATTAATACTATTATTGATTCATTCCAAGAACTAGGCACTTTTCCTCCATCTAATATATAATTATATAATCTACATAGTTTTGGAGTAATTATTTCCTGAAAAGCCTTATAGAAATCAGTCATATACCCATCTTCGCCTGGAGATCTCCCTGTCTTGAGCTTTTTTATTGCCTCTAGCACTTCTTTCTCAGTAATTTTTTCTTCCATTAATTGTTTATGTGGCTCTTGCAACCTGAGGGCTATTTCTGTATCTAACTGACTATTTAATTCTGACAGATCTATGGGTCTTGCTGTATACAAATTACTAAAAAACTTTTCTGCTATTACTAATTTCTCCTCCGTATTAATCTGTCTGTTCCCCTTTTCGTCTATTAATACTCTTATCTCCCTCCTCATTTTTTTGTCTCTGGCTGCCTTTGCAAGTCTTTTAGAGCTTTTGTTGCCAAATTCAAAGTTATCTCTGTCCAAATAAATCAAATCCCTTTTTACTCTTTCTAAATCTTGGCCTGTTAATTCACTTCTTAACTTTGTTAATTTCTGAAATACTTCCTCCTTCTGACTTTTGGCATGTTATGTTTCCAAGCTTTTTATCTCGTTTTCTAGATTTGACATTTTTTACTTCCTTTGTTTGTTTAACTTTATCATCTCTTTGATACAATCCCCTCGAAATACCGCCTTTACAGCATCCCACAGAATATTCATCTCTACCTCCCCTGTGTCATTGAGCATCCAATTCTTGAGAGGTGTGAAACTTCCTTTCTATTACTTACCCACTCCTTTTTTAATTTTTTAAAATAAATTTTATTATTTAAAAAGGAGCAACAACAACATAAACATACAAATAGAACAACCAGATAAACAAAAATACGTTACGACAATACTAGATTACAACAAATAAGTGAAGACATATACATACCCTACCCACATGTGTACACCCATACATAAGCATATAACTCATTCTATTTTTTCTCTAGACAGTGTCATATCATCAGAAACACCTTATGCTCTCACTGAAGTAATGTACAAACAAATCACTAACTTTCAATCCAAAAAGATAATTGTTCCTTTGGGGGCTTGTTCCCTTTTCCTTGAACAATAATATGGTCAAGAAAGGGCTTCCAAATCTCATAAAATTTATTTTTACTTGTGATACCTTTTTTTATATTTATTTCACACGTGAGTTTATCATTTAATGCAGTTGTCCAATTTTGAGCATACCAGTCATCAATCCTTAGTTGTTCTCCTCCCTTCCACTTGGCAGCAATACAAATCCTTGCAGTTGTAATTAAAATAGATAATAAGTCTGCTTGGCAGCGATTTAAACTCAAACTACTAAATTCAAACAATAGCACACTAGGTGCATCCAGATTAATGCTGGTACCCAACATTTTTTCTACCTCCTTTTCAACTGTCATCCAAAATTCCTTCAACTTTTCACACTCCCACCACATATGAACATAAGTCCCAATCTTTTTTTTACACCTCCAACATAAATTAGATTTAATTTTATCCATCAAATTAAGTTTTACTGGGGTTAAGTACCATTTCCAAATTACTTTGTAGTTATGTTCTTTTAATCTAACTGATAAACACCTCATAACCCTATTTTTCCATTTTTGCCTCCAACTTGCTTCATTAATACTAATATTTAAATTACTTTCCCAAGTCTCTCGCATGATTTCTCTAGTATGATCCTTATCTTTTAACATTTTGTACAATTTGCTAATTAATCCTTTTAATTCTATCTTTTCAGACCTAACGTTGCCTACTAGTTTCTCAAAACTAGTGACATGGAGATGACCTGAGCAGCAGCACTTTTCGTCTCTGCTTGAAAAGCGGAGCCACAAATGCGAATAAAGTGTGCCAAACTAAATGAAACTTTGAACAGAGTGGTTAGATAAGGTGTGTTTAGTTGTTGGTAGTTGGCAGTCTGGAGATTCCTTGGATTTGGCTGCGATTTGGCTGCGAGATTGAGCAGAAGAAGTGGCAAGGTTAAGTGACAGCTGAGCCCTGCAGAGCCGCGGAGACTTATAGACGTGGAGCCCCGGAGCTTCGGACTTCGTAACGCCATGTAGTGATTCTGTGAGTTGTTTCATGGGTGCTTAACAGTGAGCTTGCAGCAAGCGGGAGAGAGGTAAAGGCGAAAAAGTGAAAAACTGCTTTCGTTGTGCTGGTCGGAGTGGAAAGGAGGCAAGGCGGGCGAGACGTACGAGAGCTATTGAGTTAAACACGGCAGAGAAGGAATTGAGGTGAAGGCGGTGGAAAAGGAGGATGGAGAAAGACAAAGAGGCACCTTTGGTGATTCAAGTTACCGGAGTAAAATCACTGTGTGGATTGGGGGCTGAGGGTGTTGAGTGGGTCAGTGTGATTCACTCTCCCTAGCAGTTCCTAACGCTGAGTGATTGCTTTGGTCCGGAGACTCAGAGTGCGCTTTCACCCAAACTTCTACTCTATGTGTAGTGAAAGAGTTCAGCGCTGGCTGAAATTGGCTTGCAATGTTGGAGATCGCCATGTGTCATTCGGACTGTCTTCTATTTTGCCTTGCCTGGCTGGTTCGGTTGCTGCACCATTGAATAACTTGGAAGAGGGGATTCGTGCCTTACCTATCTGCTGAGTGACTTGAACTGACATATTGGAGGATGCTTTGTGTTGCTGGCATTCGTGTTGTGTTTTTTAAAAAAGGGCATAGAACTGTTATAATTTGGCTATTCTAGGAAACGTGAGAGCAAGGAAGAAGTTAGAAGAAAGTCAGAAGAAAGAAGAACTCTATTTCTTCAGCCAACAGCTAATCAGTGCAGCACTCAGCAGCTGCTGTTTCAAAGATATTACTAGACTCAAGGACAGCTCTCCGTCTTGTCTTATCTTAAAGTGCAGCTGTGTTACAAAGTGACAGTTATTCAGTATTCTACAACTTGGAAGAGCAGAGAGTTCAAATTTATAGGTGTATAGTGCTTGCAATTGTAAAGAGCAAATAGGGTACAAGTGTATTAGTAATACTAGGAGACTGAAAATTGCTGGGTAATAAAGCAGTGTAATTTTTCAGGGGTACTTCCCATCAGAGTTGGATGAATCATAGGGAGAAAGCTAAGTTATTAAGGCAAGAGTTAGAATTGGACCCACTCTGGTTAAGGTCAGGCAGGTTAGTGAGAGCTGAGAGTGAAGAAAGGAGAAAATCTTTGCAAGACGAAATCAGGGAAGTGGAGGAATTAAGAATACTAAGAGCAAATATGGAGGCAAGGAAGAAGCTTCAAGAAGGGCAGCAATCTAACCAACCATCAGAGGCAAACCAAGTAGAGCTGTTGAATACTGAGGTAGAAGATACAGCACAGGGGACCATAAAAAAGAAAGCATTAATAAGGAATGAGTTGAAACTCAGGAAAGGGATAAGTCTCAAGAAGCAGACATGAATGATCCTAGGAGTTCTATTGAAGTAAAGTTAGAAGGGTTGGAGAAATTTCTCCAGACAAAATTTGAAAGGCTAGAAGAACAGAGAGTTTGGGACAATCAAGAATATATTAAATTACAGCAAGAGGGGTTTGAGGCTTTCCAACAAAAAATGTCGATGATGATGGCAGGAATGGTGGAATCCACCAAAGCTGAAGTTGCAAGCATTAAGAAAGATGTGTCTGTGTTGAAGGAACGGGATGTACATGAATATAAAAGAGATTGAAGGTTTGACTAAAGAAGTGCAAGGGGTCCATGAAAAAGTAAAGGAGGAGGAAGTGAAGATAGATAATCATCAGGCAAGGATAGAATTTCTAGAGAATCAATGTAGAAAATGTAATGTGATAATACAAAATATTCCTGAGGGTACACCGGACCAATTAAAGATTAGATTATTGAGGTGGTTAAATGATTTAAAGATGGATAAGAGTTTTGGGGCTGAGGATATAATAAATATACATTGATTAGGACCAAAGAAGCATAATGTTGGGAATAGAAGTGTGCTGGTAAAATTTGCAAGTGAAGGTGTCAAGTTGATTTTAATGCAACACATTAGGAGATCTGGTGTGGATGCATTGAAGCTAGAGGGAAATAACATAGAGGTTTATAATGATATTCCGATAGAATGGCGCACCTGGCCAATGCAGTTGAAACCAGTTACAAAGAAGTTAAGAGAAAAAGAAATTTCATATTTTTGGCTTCCAATAAAAAAATTACAAATCCTAAACTCAGGGAAATCATATTTGATCAAAGAAGGCATGTATGTTTTAGATGCTTTGGTAGATGCCAAAATAGTTGAGTACAACTCCAAGGAATGGAAAGACCTTAAGGAAGAATTGATAATATCTGGAATGTATATGACACATGACAAGAATGGTAAACAGGAGTAAGATTTGCATGTTTAACATGTGTATGGCACACGATAAGTAGAGAGTATGAAATAAGTAAATGTGGCAAATAAACTAACTTTTTTCTCTTTAATATTGGGCAGGATGTATAATGGCTAAGCTCACAGATTTGAACATTCCCCCCTCTCCTCCTTGATTCTCAAGGGTGTTCTTTCTAATGAAAGGTGAGGAGGGTGAAGAATTTTTGTTATATGTTTCGTGTTCAGTCTTTGTATAATTCGTGGGCGGGCTTATGGAGTAAGTTGTACACATGTTTATGGGTGGCAGGGGTTCTATTAATGGAATTTAGAAGTTCATCTTATTCAGTTGTGAAGGCTCTTTTGAATTTAATGTACATGCAGGCAAGATTTAACATTGATAATATTGATAATGGTTAGAGTTTTAACATGGAATGTAAAAGGCTTGGGATACCTAATAAAAAGAAAATGTATCGAATCAGGAATTAAAAGATGTAAACCAGATATAATATTCCTCCAAGAGACGCATCAAAAATGAAAAAGTTAATAATCTAAATTTGGCCTGGATAAATAATTATGAGAAATCCTTTGGAACATCTAAAACAAGGGGTGTGGCAGTATTAGTATCAAAAAGGTTAGGTTTTGTGAAATTAAAGAGCATTATTGACCCTGAGGGAAGATATATAATAATAAAGGGTATGGTGGATGAAGAGGAAATTTTGTTGGTCAATATTTATGCCCCAAATCAGAAGCAAGAATAATTTTTATATACATTATACCATATTATATTAAAGGAAAATATAAACAAAATAATAGTGGCTGGTGATTTCAATCTGATAAAATCTGATTTTGAAACTTCGAATGTACAAAGACAAAAAATAGGAACTAAGAAAGTATTAGAGTCATGGATGCAACAATTAGGTTTGTATGACACATGGACCGAAATAAAAGGTAAAAAAGTGTGTATACATACTATTCTCCAATTCACAAATTCTATTCAAAAATTGATTACATTATGGTAACAAATAATTTAGTCAATACACTGGAAAATGTGGAGGTATGAATTTTTAGAGAATCTGATCATGCAAAAATGATAGTAGACTTAAAAATATCTGTCAGAAAGGAAAAAAAGTAATTTTGTATGGAGATATGACCCAAAAGTATATAACAATCAGGGAGATAAGGAAAAAATAACTAAACAATGGGAAGAATATTGGGGTTTTAACGATACAGGAGATGTGCCTGATAATATCCTGTGGGATACAATGAAATCAGTGTTTAGAGGCGAGAGTATCAACATACTCCATAAGCAAGTATTAAAAATAAACAACATAAAGAAAAGCAAAACCACTTGGAGGATGAAATTAAACAACTTCAGGAGATACACATAAGAACCAAAGAAAAAAATGTATTTGATAAAATACAGCAACTAAAAACAGAATTAATTGGAAAAGATATTGAAATTGTTAAAAGAAACTTAGTTTATCTTAAAAGAAATTATTTTGAGAACAGTAATAAAAATTCTAAAATATTGGCAAGAGCAGCAAAAGAAAAAAAGAAATAACAGAAATAAGAGTATTAATTGATAATTATGGAAACTGATGTGTAAAAACAAAAGAAAAAGTTGAAATAGTTAGGCAGTTTTACCAAAATCTTTATCAAGAAAAGAGATTAAATAAAGAAGTGGTATTAAATTATATTACAAATTGGACAAAAAGCAAAGTGAGTCATGTCCATAATTTAATGAGGGAAGTACCTATCATGGAAAAAGAGGTATCATCAATCATAGATAAATTAAAAACTGGAAAGACACCAGGGGAGGACGGATTGGCATCAGAATTTTATAAAGAATTTAAAAAGATGATAGTTCCAAAAATTACTAGAATATTTAATTATGTGTTGGACGGAGGAAAACTACCTGTTTCATGTCTTAAATCGATAATAATATTAATTCCTAAGGAGGGGAAAAATCAACAAAGAATAGAATTGTACAGACCAATATCGTTATTAAATCAGGATTTAAAAATTTTCACGGCAATACTTGCAAACAGATTAAATAAATTTATGTGACATTATATAAATACCGATCAGGCAGGATTTATGAAAGCAAGATATTTATCAGATACAATAAGGAGAGTCGTAGCATTAATGAAGGAGAACAGACCATGAGAGGTTAATGAAAGAGATCAAAAGATTAGAACATAGTAGAAATATAGCAATGAAGTATTAGTTAAGTTACATATATTGAGAAATTAATTGATAGGAAAAGAGATAGAAAAAGTCAAAAGAGATCTATTGTACCTAGAAAGAGATAACTTTGAATACAATAACAGAAGTATCAAAAGACTAGCAAAGGCTGCAAGAGAAAAAAAGATCAAAAAAGGAAAATTAAGGTGTTATTGGACAAAAAGGGGGAACATAAGTTTAAAAAACAAAATAAAATGGAAGTAGTGGAGGAATTTTACAGGGATTTATACCAAGGAAGATAAATAGATCAATGTGAATTGGAAAGGCAACTGAACAAAAAAGATAATAAAAATACAAGAAATACACAAGGGAATAATGGAGGAAAGAATTACAGAAGGAGAAATAGTGGTAATAATAAAAAATCTTAAACCCAGGAAAATGCCAGGAGAAGATGATTTTTCAATGGAATTTTATAAAGCATTTAGTGAAAAGGTAGTACCAAAGTTGAGTAAGGTATATAATTATGTACTTGAAGGAGGGAAAATCCCTGATTCATGGAATAAAACATTAATGGTCATTCTTCCAAAACCAACTAAAGATCCGGAAAAAATAGAGTCATAGACTGATTTCCCTTTTAAACCAGGATGCTAAAATCTTTTCGGCATTAATAGCCAATAGGTTAAGTAAATTTATAGATAAATATATTCATGAGGATCAAGTTGGGTTTGTAAATGAAAGACAGATTGAGAGCCATATAACAAGATAAGGACAAAATTGGTATAATATCTTTGCATATAAGGCTATTGACTCTATCCAATGGAAAACTATTAAATTCATAATTGAGAAAATGGGATTTGGGAAGAAATTCCAACATATAGTAGACCAGTTGTATAGTAAGACAGAAACAAAAATAAAAATGAATGAAATTTATTCAAATTTTTCCATTCAAAGGGAGTCGATATTTCAGCTGGGATGAGACAGGGTTGCCCTTTATTACCCATTTTATTTTTACTGGCAATGGAGATTTTGTCTGATGGGATTAGAGAGGATAAGAGATTAAGGGGCATAGGTAACAATAAAATAAGTATGTTTGCAGATGACACACTTCTTGTCCTGAAGGATCCAAAAAATGCTTTGAGAATAATCCAGGAATATTTAACGGGTTTTGAAAAGACAACAGGATTAAAAATTAATTGGGAGAAATCTGAGCTATTGTGATTAATCTCAGCCAAAAAGAAAAAGAAGAAATTGATAAAAGGTACAAAATTCAAGTAAAGAAAAAGTTAAAATACCTGGCAATTTATATAACAGAAAATATTAAAGAACTTCAAAAAATAATTTTTGATAATACCAAACAGGAATTAAAAGTGATAATTGGACACCTAAATAGGCACTTACCTTCACATGTGGTGGGGTTTTATATACACCCAAAAAGGGTGGAAATTGATAGAAAAAGAAATATGCAAAATTTTAGATACCTCTATAGAGTTAAATCCAAAAATCGTATTACTAGGGGAGGTAGCGGATTGCAATCTTGAAAAAAATAAGAAAGAGCTATTAAGGATATTATTATCAGTAGCAAGACAGATTATAGCCTCCGAATGGAAAAATCAATTTCATATTAAAATAGACAAATGGTATAATCAAGTATGGCTGATAGGATTATGTTGTGCATCAGTATGTATTGTGTAAGATGCATATAACTTTAACAGCTAGCTGAGTACAACCCCTAGCTGTAATCACTGAGTGGATAACTAAGCTTGTTTGCATTATAAATGTAGTGCCTCAGTTGCCACATACTTTGCTGATGTTAGCCTACTTGCATTCTACCTATTGGGCTTGCTGTCTGCCACGTCTCTGTATGCTGTGATGTTACCTACTTGGCTACTACCTGATATGCTGCTAAGCTCTATTTCATGTTCCTGTTGGTATGGAGTTACAGTCAGCTAGTCTCCCGAAGACTTGTCTATCTTAGAATGGCATATCTGTGTTGCCAATTTATCTGGAACTAAACTACATGAACTCACTGGATCCTGTTTCCAGATAAGCAACAAGCAGCAGCACTGAGCCAGGAGGCTCAGATATTTTTCCTCTTGCAAGGACTATATGATTTGGACTGTAACTTTGCCAAATGCCAGCCATGGAGGAGGCTGGAGTATCTGTTTGTCTCCAAGGTCTACTGTGAGTATGTTTTTCTCTCTGAGATAGCCAAGAGCTAAGCTCTATAATTGTCTGAGACACTGACCTTGAGAACTCCTGTTTACAAAGACTTACCACCACAGTTACTGTTTTGCATTACAGAGAAGAACCTACTGTTTATGTTCTTTTACCTAATGGACTTATTAATAGCATGCTGTAGTAAAAGCTTTCTTATTCACACTCTATTAACTGTGTCTTATTACTCTGGGTGTGAGTGAAATACTGTTCGGGCACCTCTGCTATTGCTAAAAGCCAACTGCTTCATTCTGCTGAATTCACACCCAGACCCCCAATACCTAATAATGGCATCTAGCTCTGAATGATAAATTAAAATGTGGATTGAAGCAGAAAAGGGGGGAATTAAAAAAGAATGATTTCTGGGAAATTTGGAACCCGTTTATAAAATATTGTTTGATAAGTAAAGATGGGGTAAAACCATCACAAGAAGAATTTAAGTTTTGGACAGAGGGATGAACAGTAGTTGTATAATGATGATAAAGGTCTTAAAGACCTTGTACAGAAGAGGGGGAGGGTTAGGTTGAGGTTTCTTCAATATATTTTGTACAGTACAGGGTGTGTGTGTTTGAGGTTTTTTCAATGTATTTCTTATTTGCTGGAGATGGATTAATGTAAGATGCACTTTGTTGTTTATTTAATGTTTTAAATAAAATATATTTAAAAAGAATAGAAAGAAACACTTTCTTAACTCCCAGAGGAGTACCACAATGGAACCAATTACCTAGAGAGATAGTGAGCACTCCAACACTGGAGGCATTCAAGGGAAACTTGGTCTGCCATCTGACAAATTTGCTTTGATTTGGATTCCTGCACTGAACAGAGGATTGGACTTGACAACCTTGTAGGACTATTCCTTCTCAAATATTGTGTGAGTCTATGATAAAGAGCTGATATGTTTTCAATCAATGAGCTTCTGCATAGACCAAGAACAAAAGTGATGCTTCACAACTACTAATTCCAGGTATTGTCCACCACTATTTTCAGGTTCCTGCTGAGGTATAGGGATGTGATCAGTGCTGGGATTCCAAATTTTGTACTACAAAATCTGTGGGTGTGGCCATGTGGCCATGTGACTGGATGGGCGTTTTAAAAGAAAAAAATGCAACAACAACAATTAAATGTTTGAAGTGATAGCAACGTTTGAAGTGATAGCCATGCTAGTCATTAAAAGATTTGTTAGAGATTAACTATGAAAAACATTAAGGTATTATCATGGAATGTGAAAGGTACTAGGTGCCCAGTTAAACGAAGAAGATTGGAATTGGCCCTTTAAAAAGATAAACTGGGTTTGATATTTTTGCAAGAAACACATCAAAAATTGGAAAATAGGAATAAATTATTTCTAGGATGAGCACAAATTTATGAGAAAGCCTTCAGCACCTCAAAAGCAAGAGGAGTGACAATCTTTATTTCAAACTAGCAAGGGTTGCCCGGCGTTGCCGGGCTTTTTTTGGTTTTTTTTAATAAAAAATATGAAAATTGGTTTTGGATGATTTTTGTTGTATGTGTATTTAAATGAGTTATGTTATTTTTTTAAAATAATGTTTTTATATGTAGGTAGTGTTTTAAACTGTTATAAAAAAATTTGATTGTAAAAAGAGGAAAGGTTGATATATTTTTCCCCCAATAATGGCATTTTTAAAAATAATGTGTTCCTATGTGGTTTTTGGTAATAGGTGTACCTTGGATAAGAATTTTTTTAAAAATGTGTAAGTGTATGTTTTTTACATTCAATGCGTTTCTTTTGATTGGCTGCGGCGCGTGTCCGAACGCTGCGCCGTGCGAGAGCCTCTCAGCCTGATTGGCTCTGGCGCGGCGCAGCGCAAGGAATGTTGGGAAGTGAAGTTCTTTCCCTTTCTTGCCGTTTGTGGGGCTGAGGCCCCCGTTTCGGTTTTCTAAATCCTTCGTTGACCTGCGTAGCCACTTCGGACGTGCTCACGAAGGGTGGGTGTGGGTCAGTAGGGCGACGCATAGCAACCTATAGCCAGTTCCAATGCTTAACCCTTGGATTTATAGGTTAAGATAGGTTGGGATTTACAATGATTAAAAGTATTAAAGATCTGGAAGGTAGATATTTAATAAAAGTGATGATAGAGGAAGAAGAAATAATGCTTGTAAATATTTACGCATCAAATGAGAATCAATACTTATTTTTGCATAAAGTATATGAGATATTAGTAAAATAAAATGTGACAAAAGTGATTGTAGCAGTGATTTTAATTTAATTCAAACTAATTTAGATTGTACAAATGTGACAAAGTCATGTTAAAGTAAGAGTAAATGATGCTGTAACAGATGAAATAAAACTCAAAGCAGGGACTAGACAAGGGTGCCCCTTGTCACAGATATTATTTGTTATGGCCATGGAACTGATAGCAAGAGCTATAACAGAAGATCAGAACATTATGGGCATAGAAGGAGCTAGCTTTTTGCATGGCTTCGCTTGGGGATGTGTGTGGGGGTGTGGTTTGCTAAGCCCCTGGGACTTTTTTTATGAGTACCCAGCCTTACACATTTCTCTCTCACATGCACACACACGCACACGCACACGCACACACACACGCACATGCACACACAGGGGGGTTGGGTACTCTCTCTCTCTTTCTCTGTCTCTCCTTCCCTCCCTCTCTCTCTCTCACACACACACACACAAACACACAGAGGGGGGGATTTGGGGGCTTTCTCACCTGGAAGCCCTTCTTGCACGGATTGCTGGCCCGGACTTAAAGACTTCCGAATGCAGTGACCTGGTGTCTCTTTGCCATTTATGGCCATTTACATGATTGCTATGGTCATACATCATGCCGGGGCAATATCATAGGAGAAACTTGACCCAGCGGTCGGACTGTGCCCGACGGTCAGTGAACAAGGCTGTTGCCTGGTTCCTTATCTAGAATGGATTGGGGACAGCCATTTGTCATCTGGGGGTAGGGTTACAGGACTGTGGCCTGTATTCTTGAGATGGGGTTCACCTGTCAACAAGTGGATGCACCTCTCTTTTGAATAACGTGCAAGAGGGCCAGGTGACCGAATTGTCGGTCAAGGGGAGCGGCCCCTGCTGCAATGTGGCAATGTTGCCAAGTGGGAGGTGCCTTTCCGAGAGTTGCAGGTGATGCATGGCCGCATCAACTTCGCCTGCAGAGTGGTAACACCAGGCAGTGCCTTCGCCTGGTGTCTGGGACACACTATGGCGGGTTTTGATAAATGACACTGCAGTATACAGCTGATTAGGGGTCTACGAGCGGACCTGTTTGTTTGGCTCACATTCCCGCAGGACTTTCATGCTGTCTCCTTTTGGAGGTATGAGCTTATAGTCAGCCCCGTTCCAAGTACGGTCGGATGCCTCTGGCTCCCTGGTGTGGGGGGATTTATTTAAGGACAGTGTGCCTATGGTCATTGGCCCCAGGGATGGCAGGGCACGGATCGCTTACGCAACCTTACGTTTCTGAAAATTTTTCTCAATTCTGGGTACCCTTTATGCTCTGGGGGGACAGGTGGCCTAATTCTGTGCTTCGCTTTTGGTGTGGCAATGCTGAGGTGGTGCACATTGTCAATGCCCAAACGTCTAAATCCCCCGGAGTCATGGCCTCAGCTTGGGTCCGCGCGCTTTAAGGCACTCCTTAGGGCTAAACATGTGCCAGGCATTATAACGATACTGCTGATGCTTTATCCCGCCTGCAGATCTCCCGGTTCCATGAATGGGCTCCATATGCTTGGGAACTACCCCCTCCACTCCTGGCTGAGATATGGACATTTGGCGAGGAGACGTGAACCAGACGAGTTGCTTGTCTTGGCACCTCACACGCGTACGGCATGTCAGTGTCCACTCCTTCACTTTAGAGCCTTTTGTGGGCAAAGGCAGTTGCCTGAAATGTGCCCGAAACCGGTCGCCTAGGATTTACAATATATGGTGCTCCTCATGATCTGGGGTTGTCTCCACGCACCATAGCCACCAGGCTTTACGCCTTGACATTCATGGCCAAGGCACGGGGCTTTACTAACTGTGCGAGTGTTTTCCACGTATACCATGTATTGGAAGGGTGGACACATGTACGTGGCTGCCGCCCGGACACACGTCGCCCTGTTTTCACAGGTATTCTAACCTTGACCCACCTTGCACGAGGTTGGCATAGACTATGTTACATTAGGTGGGAGGAGTATCTTTTTATGCAGCTACCACCGTAGCTTTCTCTAGAGCTCTGCGAGTCAGCGAGCTGGTCCCATGATCAAAGGGGGACAATTTTTGTAGGGCACTGGAACTCAAAGATGTCTCTATCCACCAGGAGTGGGCTTACTTGAGGATTTGTTCCTCAAAGGCCGATCAGCATGGAGTAGGCAGTGGTGTAGACTGCTATGATGTACATTTGCTGACATCTGTCCGGTTGGTGCCCTACATGCAGTTTTGGCAGTGCCTGCTGCGTGCCCTGGCCTGTTTTCTGCCACTAGGATGGGTCTCCCCTTACCAAATTTAAGTTCTGTAGGGTGACTGGTACCGCGCTTCACAGAGTGGGGCCCGTTATGGCACCCATTCATTCAGGATAGGCGTCGCATTGACCGCGGCTGCGTTTGGGTACTCGGAGGCGAATATGTGTGGGCACGTGGGGGTTTGCGCGTATTTTTCCTTATATGTACGTCCCCTCACTGTATGAGTACCTACTTATGTCCTTACTTCCTTTTCCAATTTTAACAGACCCTGTGTGTTTCTGCACACCGGTGGCAGTGGGGCTGGTGGGCCGCAGCTATGTACACTGGGCGGCAGAATATGCTGCGGCGACAGAGTGTGGACCCCAGGTCGGGCTGCGTGCATCCACACGTATGCGGTGGTATGGTATGTGCGGCATGAGAGGGCGGGAACTGTTGCCATTCCTGATGTCGATCAGGGATGCTGGACCGCCTGATGTTCTTATTCTGCACTTCGGCGGCGATGATCTCACACGGATCACTGACCTTTCCTTAAAATGTCAAGGTGGGTGGGTGTGCCTGCAAGGTTAGTTGTGGAAATGGATCAGTGATACAGGGGTCATGCTGCAATGCAGAAGGCAGATGAAAGGCCATGACATTTATTTTCTCAGGACACTTCATGGCTGATCGCCATGAAGATTGCTCATATTTGGATTTGGATATGGCAGAAGAAGAAGATTCATTTTAATAAATTATTTTGAGTGGGCAATTTGTGTGCAAAGCCAACCCCCCTAATCTAATGCATTTTGTGCTTGCATTACCTTAACATATTTATTTGTATGTACATTTTTTGTTATAAATCGCACTACAACATTCAGAAAGGTGAAGATTTCAGCACACAAATCCATTCTAGATTATAATACAGGTTCACTAGGTCTGAATAAATTCAATGTGGATAAAACCAATTTCAAGGGATACTTCTAATGTTTTGTATCATCCCTGAACATGTAATCTTTTTGAAAGACAGAAAATAGTCATTATGTTTCAAAGGAAATTGATCTTTGCAGGCGCACCCTCCAAAGAAAGACTCAGACACCGGTATTGGATTAAAGGCATCGGGCCACTTTTACACAGTTTGTTGACACAAACAAATTGTTGACCGGAGTCAATATACTATCTACTGACCCCACCCTATGACGTGCATCCGTTCAATATAAAGGTGATGCAGGCTGTGAAGCTCCTGCCATCACCGCTTTCATGGTTCGCCCTTGACCGGCCAATCCTATTTCCCCTGTACCTATCTACGTGTTGGCCAGTCAATTGCGAACTTGCCGGATACCTATGGGTCATAAATCTTTACCTTACCAGTGCTACCCGCCAAAAGTGACCAAAGTCAACTTACCCCGTATCTCAAACACTAGCGACAGTGTGGGATGGGCGAAAAAGCCAAGAACCAGAGAGCCAATTGTAGGTTCAAGCAAAAATTCCCACCCGGCCCCGAAGCAACCAGAAAATCACACTGTCCACTAGGGAGGGTGTGGAGGGAAAACTTCTCTGCTCCGTCGCTTCCAAAATGGCAGCCAAGCTGCCTCGTGGCCACCCCTTTTAAAGAAGGTGGCCACCCCCCTAACTCACCTGGATGTCTGAGTCCGGGTGTGGGGGGCGCAAAGAGGGCGGCGGCCATTTTGGTGCCGCGCTTGCATTGCAGGCACACCCCCCAAAGAAAGACTCAGACACCGGTATTGGATTAAAGGCATCGGGCCACTTTTATTGAATGATGCCCTAGTCCGAATTATCACTTTCAATTGGTGTATCACCCAATTGTAATTCTTTAAGGCAAGCAGGCCACAGTAACACTGGTAAGGTTCCTCCCAAAATGCCAATGGAAATTGGCTACATGTATCTATTTATATCAATTTGTTTGTTGACACAAACAAATTGTTGACTGGAGTCAATATACTATCTACTGACCCCATGCCTATGACGTGTATCCGTTCAATATCAAGGTGATGCAGGCTGTGAAGCTCCTGCCATCACCCCTTGCATGGTTCGCCCTTGACCAGCCAATCCTATTTCCCCTATACCTATCTACGTGTTGGCCAGTCAATTGCGAACCTGCTGGATACCTATGGGTCATAAATCTTTACCTTACCAGTGCTATCCGCCACACGGGGAGGCGTCCGTGATGACTCACCGCCCCCCCCCCCAGACCGTCAGCTCGGTCACCAGGCCTGCTTGCACATCCTCAAGAAAGAGGTTCATACCTCTGGCCGACAGATGGACCCCATCTCCTGCATATAGACCAGAATCCTGCAAGCCTATCCTAGGATGTTGAATGGCTGTTCCAAAGCCATTGTCAAAAAGGAACCGGGCGACAGCCCTGTTCACTGACCGTCGAGCACGGTCCAAACCACGGAGGTCAATGCCTCCCCTGCAACGGTGTCTCGGCACGATGTCAGACCATAGCAGCCGCGTGTACAGCCATAAGTGATGTAAAAAGGCCAGGTCACTGCACACCAACATTTTTAAAGAGAAGCCAGTGATCTTTGCGAGATCATTGCCGCCGAGGTGCAGAATCAGGACATCAGGCGGTCCAGCATCCCTGATGGACATCAGGAATGGCATCAGTTCCCACCATCTCATGCCGCGCTTACCGTACCATCGCATATGTGCAGCTGCACATAGCCCGAGATGGGGTCCCCAGTCTGCCTACTCCATGCTGATCGGCCTTTGAGGAACGAATCCTCAACTGGGCCCACTCCTGGTTGAGAAAGACATTGTCGAGTTCCAGTGCCCTACGAGACATGTCCCCCTTTTACAATGGGACCAGCTCGCTGATACGGAGAGCTCCAAAGAAAGCTACGGTGGTAGCAGCAAGAAAGAGAGCCTCCTCATACCTATTGTAACACAAGCTATGCCAACCTTGTGCAAGGTGCGTCAGAACCTCTGGTGAAACAGGGTGACGTGTGTCCGGGAGGCGGCCACGTTCACATGTCCACCCTTCTAATACATGGCGTATGCGGAAGTCATTCACGCAGTCAGTGAAACCCCTCGCCTTAGCCATAAATGCCAATGCTGAAAGCCTAGTGGCGATGGTGCGAGGGGCTAACCCTAGATCATGAAGGTAAACCATGAACTGCAGAATCTGGTCGACCGGGAACGGCCACACTTTGGGCAACTGCCTTTGCCCACAAAAGTTCCTAAACTGCAGGAGTGCATGTAGATATGCCTTACGCGTGCAAGGTGCCAAAGACATGCCGATCGCCCGGTTCACCTCTCCTCGCCAAATGTCCAGATCTCGGCCGGGAGTGGAGAGGGAAGTTCCTTTGCTTCTGGCACCAAGGCACGGAACCAGGGGATCTGCAGGCGGGATAAAGCATCAGCAATATCATTATCAATGCCTGGCACATGTCTGGCCCTGAAAAGCACATTAAGGCATAAGGATCTCAAGACAAATTGGCGAACTAAGGCCAGAACTCTGGGGGATTTGGATGTCTGGGCATTGACAATATTTCCCCTGTACCTATCTACGTGTTGGCCAGTCAATTGCGAACCTGCCGGATACCTATGGGTCATAAATCTTTACCTTACCAGTGCTAGCCGCCAAAAGTGACCAAAGTCAACTTACCCAGTATCACAAACACTAGCGACAGTGTGGGATGGGCGAAAAAGCTAAGAACCAGAGAGCCAATTGTAGGTTCAAGCAAAAATTCCCACCCGGCCCCGAAGCAACCAGAAAATCATACTGTCCACTAGGGAGGGGGTGAAGGGAAAAACTTCTCTGCTCCGTCGCTTCCAAAATGGCAGCCAAGCTGCCTCATGGACACCCCTTTTAAAGAGGGTGGCCACGCCCCCCTAACTCACCCGGATGTCTGAGTCCGGGTTGGGGAGGGGCACAAAGAGTGCATAATACAATTGATCCAATTTAGCAACAAATGCTTCACAACCATAGTACAGATAAAAATTTTTTTTCCATTTTACATATATAAATCATACCAAAAAGTGATGTAACTTCAAAGCACAGAATATCTCCATTTGTTACTACATGAAAACTCTTTCCTTTTTTTTGCAAATGAAACTGTGAAGAAAGCATTTTCCTGTACTGTGATTAAACCTTGGTAGAGCCACATGGGGACAGTTAAAATTGCCCCAGGGGTTAGATCTGAGTTGCTGCTTGCCAGTTGCTATGTCTAGTGTAAAAAGAAAAATCCTGCCCTGTTAACACTTCATGAACCCATAAAAAGCCTGCTGTTTGTAGCAAATATGTTTTGGGGGAAATTCATTGTTTGATTGAAGCAATTCTTCAAAACTTAATTTTAATTCAAGATAGGAATAAGAGGTAAAATGTGTGATTCTCCTACTCATTCACCATCCATGCTCAAGTCATTGTGAAGGAGGGAACATGTGTGCATATTTGTTCACTGAAATGTGTTTGAGCAATGCATTTAAGCACAGTTTCGTTTTCCCCACTCTTAAGTGTTATTTAAAGTTGTGTGACCTGGGCAAATATTCTGAGCCCAGGGATTTGAGAATTAAACATGAAATTTGCTTCTAAAAGCATACCTTCCAGTGTCAGCAAGATTCACTGCACTCTATGCCTTAACCTGAGGAACTTGCTCTCAAGAATCTAATCTTTTACCACAAGACCAGACTTTATTTTAGTGTATTGACATCTTATAAAACATTACTGAATTCACGCACTTTTTAAAGAGATGCTGCTGCTTCTAACAATCTAATATTCTACATCATACATAGCAATAGGACTGCAGTGGCTCAAGTGGCTAAGATGCTGCCTGGAATGTAGGTGGTCAGCAGTTCGATTTGCAAGTACTGCAAGACAGAATGAGCTTCCGTCTTTGTCCCAGCTCCTGCCAGCCTAGCAGTTCAAAAGCAAGAAATTGCAAGTAGCTAAATATGGACCACATCAGTGGGAAGGTAAACAGTGTTCCGTGTGGTCTGGTGTCTAGTCATGCTTGCCACATGACCACAGAAATGTCTGCAGAAGAAGACAGCAGTGGCTCTTTGGCTTTGAAACAGTGACGAGCACTGAACACTAGAGTCAGATACAACTGGCTTTCGAGCAAGGGAAACCTTTACTTTACATAGCAATCATCCAATTAAAACTATTTTATATCAGTTATGACATGTTACGTCCAAGCTGCACTGTCTGCAAGCAAATACAAGCCAGACCTATCTGCAGAAAAAGGTTTCAAAATATTCATTCTCCAGGATCTGTGACCTAGAGATGAAATTACCTAGATGGGCACACTGCAATATGCCTGTTTTGGAATGTTTGACCTAAATCATGTGCACTTACCATATTTTTTGGACCATAAGACATACCTGACCATAAGATGCACCCAATTTTAGAGCAGAAAAACAACAAAACAAATATTCTGAACCAATTAGGGAGTCGGAGCTGTAGCTGTAGGCGAAGGCGCACAGGAAGCATGGAAGGGAAAGCATGCCCAGACAGTTAGGGGCTGACCTGCTGCAGTTCCCACAGTGCTTCCCATGCACCTCGCCCAGATGGTGAGAGCCCGACCCACCAACCGCTCCCAGAGGCAGAAGACCAGCTGAACTGCCAGCAGTGACTGTAGCTGCCTCATCCTTTCAGCCATGCTGCTCTGGGACACCGGGCTCAGGAAGGGCCTCATATCAGAGACGTAGAGGGAGGAAAATGCCTCACAGGGGCTTCAATGGGGCACCCAGAACTTCTTGGGAACACCCAGCAGGATGGACCAGAGATCCAGCGACCTGCTGCCTCTATGAACATACTTCTTTCTAGCCCGATTCGCTGGTGAACAGGGTAAGAGAAGCCATCTGCATATGGCAGGTAATTATATTCCGTGGCTGAAGCTAAGCTTCCAAATACTGCTTTCTCTCCCCTTCCCTTAGACAGAGCAATCCCCTCTCACCTCTATCCTCTTCTGGCTAGGCGATGAGGACCGTTGAAGTTCCTTCTGGTTGCTCTGGTTGGTTTCCAAGCTGCTTTCTCACATAAAAGGCAGGCACACAAAAACTACTGGATTTTTGTAGTTTTATTTTAGAAACACAGTTACAAACCTTACTTACATAAACACATAAAACAAAGAAATAAACATAAAATTATAACTTGCTAACTAGCAGGTACCTTCTTAAGTATTAGGGTCTAAGAGCCCCGCATGGCATAGCCTCTATCCCTGAAGAGACATCTTGCCTATGAAGTGGCTGAGAGCCAAGGGCTTGGTCTCAGGGGTGTGCTGACCTTGAGTGTTCAAATTGTCCTCTTTTTATAATAGTAGACTGAGCTATGGTATGCAATGACCTAATAATGATCTCATTGCTGTACACCTGTGTTCTCTTGAGAAATGAGACATGTGTACGTGCTTTGTGACATCTGGCCCCCAGCTGTGCATTCTTGAGATGACTCAATCTGCAGGTGTCATGAGGTAATTAGTTTGACTGACAGGAGGGGGCTCCCCTCCTTGGGATAGCAGGTGTTTGGAATAAGTCCAAGTCTGGTAAACAAATTCCTTTATCTTATCTTTGGCATCAGCAGGTCCGGTCAGTGGGTGAAAGAATGCTAACACCTGGACACTCATTTCTCCCTCCTCCCCACAGGAGAAAGTTCTTATTTTATCTAAGCATCATTTGTCATGTCCGGCTATCAGCCTGGCATTTCAATGTGCATCTGAAAGAAAGCTGGCATTTCTAAACCTAAGAAAATCACAAAATGTATCTTAACACTACATAGATCAAATGTCCTTTTAAAATCAAGGCAAGATTGTATGTGGAAACCATGACACCTCATTGTCCCAGAGGTGAGAAGGAGGAGTCATAGATCAGCATGGCTGAAAGGACGAGGCAGCTGCAGCCACTGCTGGAAGGTCGTCTTATGATCCGAAAAATACTGTAATTCATCTTTAGCTTGAATTAACTCATTTCTGCTAGACCAAATCTGAACACAGTCCTAGGATTGAGATCCATATCTGATCTTGGTTTCCCACCTGCATTTACTCGAAGTGGTTTTTTTGTCTGGGGATGATAGATGGTAAAGCATAACACACCCAGAGGATACCAGCTGAGAGAGGCCAATCTAAAGGGCAGAGCTTCTAGGAACTATAAAAATATTATTTCTAGAACTGAAAGATTTACCTCTCCCGTAGCCAGGTGTGGCCAGGTTTTTTTAATGCTACCCCATTAGCATTTTGCGCCCCCCCCTCAAATGACCAGAGGACTGCAGCACCCAGTGTTCTTCAAGATAGGGCAGGCTTGTGGTTTGTCCTTCCCCAGGCTGAGAGTCAGTGTGGAACAGCTTGGGGAAAGAGGAATTGATACCTGTGCTGAAGCAGCAGGTAGGACGGGCAGGCGGGCGGGCAAAGAGGGCTCTGTGCTTGCCTGCCTGTCTCCCTGCTGCTCAGCTGACCCTCCACTTTTGGTATCTATTTGAATTTCTCGCCTTTAGAAATGGTGCACGTCTCGTTCTTCTGCTTTGGTGTGGTTTGTCTTTTAAAGCAGAATTAAGCTTTGGACACAACATCCCTTCCCCCTTAGTGAGGAACATAATCTCCCCCAATGTTTGGGTGGACCGCAAGTCTGTTTGGGGAGTCTGAGAATCTCAGGTCTTGGTCCTGGCTCTGTGTGAACCCTGACTGGTTCCGGCACGGCCGGTGAACTGGGTGCAGCCTTGGTTTCTGCCTCTGCTCTGGGCAACTCCGGTGGAATCCCAGGTGAAGGGGGTACAGGTGTGGAGGGCAGTGTCTCGCTGAAGAGCTCCAACTCAAAATCCTGCTCATTGGTAACAGTGTCCTTCCTCCGTGATCCCCTCTCTGGACTCATGTCCTGACCTGCATGGCCGAATTGGGTCGGTGTGACTTCTCCACACCGTACCATTGTCCAGTTAGACCCTGTATGGCACTGGACCTGTCTGCTCTAAGACCTCACCTCCCAACCATGGGGATCTGGGGGCACAATTCCAGCAATGGACCAGCTGCCTGACTGCAAAACACTTTGCAGTAGCAATGTCAATATTGAGACCACTGTCCTCTAGATCGTGGGAATCCAAATGGTGCAAAACAATGGACAATTTTCTCTTCATTAAGAGATAGGCAGGGGACAGCCCTGATGCTAGGGGTGTGATCCTGTGGGACAGTAAGAACTGGCATAGTTGCAATTCTAGGTCTCCAGTCCCCATGTGCTTAAGAGCATCTTTGATAGTACGGACCTATCTTTCAATCTGTCTGTTTGTCACAGGGTGGAAAGGTGTGGCAATAACATGCCTGATACCATTACGGCAAAAGAAATCTTGAAACTCTGCCGACATGAAGGTCGATGCGTTATCAGACACAACAATGTCGGGTAAACCAAAAATACAAAACACTCACCTTAACTTGCGAATTGTGACTGCAGATGAAGTCCCGGACACGGGAATGACTTCAAACCATTTTGAATATGAATCTGCAATAAGTAGAACTGTGGCTCCCCTGAAGGGACTAGGAAAGTCAATATGGACTCGTGACCAGGGACCTCTGGCAATGTCCCACTTTCTGTTGGGAAGATTTGTTTCCTCCAGCCTAGAGGCTTGACATTCCTGACAACGGCCGACCCATGCCTCAATGTCGAGATCTAATCTGGGCCACCAAAAGTAGCTATGTACTAGCACCTTCAACTGGACAATTACCGGGTGGCTTACATGTAACACTGAAGGAATGACCAGTCTATATCCCCATACCAAGCACCATCACTCTAGGGACAGTTCTTTACGCTTGCTGTAAAACACCTTGAATTCTTTAGAGACTGGTGGCAATGGCCACCCTTTCTCAACCCACATTGATACCTTTGACAGGAGAGGATCTTTCCTTGTTTCGGCCACGATGTCTGCAGCAGACACTGGCGGGGAGTCTAACACCTCTAACATGAGGACCTGATGGTCCATTTCAATCTTACCCACAATGGATACTGGGGACCTGGACAATGCGCCTGCATTACTGATGCTGGCACCTGGGCAATGCTGTAAGTTGTACTGGTATGCCTGTAAGAACATTGTCCAGCACAGCATACATGGTGGCAGGATTTGCGGAGTCAGCTTGTGATGCACGAATATGCCTAGCAATGGCTTGTGATCAGTGATGATCGTTAAAGCCCTTTCATAAATGAAATGGTGAAATTTCTTAGTACCGGTGATTATTGCCAGTGCCTCTCTGTCGAAATGAGCATAACTTTTCTCAGCTGCAGACAAGGATCTGGAATAATAAGTGACAGGTGATTCTTTCCCTCCCCCCAGGTTGTGGCATAAAACAGCCCCTACACCCACAGGTGAGGCATCTCATACCAGGATAAGGAGCTTCTGGGGGTCATAATGCATAAGAACAGCATTAGACGTTAGGAGTTTCTTGAGCTCATGGAATGCTTTGTCCTGGGAAGGACCTCACTGCCACACATTTTGTTTCTTTAGTAACTGGTGCAGAGGCTCGGCTATGGTGGCCTTTTGAGGTAGAAATGGATGATAGAAGTTCAGTTTTTTAAGTCGGATGAGGAGCGTCCCATACAGCTTTTACCTTGGTGTCAGAGGGTTTGACACCTTCAGGGGTGATTTTGAAACCCAAGAACTCAACCTCCCGTGCAAAAAACAAAAACAAAACAACATTTGTCTTTTTTCACACGTAACCCAGCATTTTGAAATCACTCCAACACTTTACTTAATTTGGACGCAAGGTCTACCTTGTCTTCCCTAGCAATCAATATGTCATCGAAATGAGGTAGCACCTCCAGGAGCCCTTTTAGCAACCTTTCAAACAGGGCCTGGAAAATGCCAGGCAATTGACACCAAATGCCATTGACACCAAATTGTAGATGCTTAACACGAAATGCACCCCTGTGGGTGGTGATAGTTTGACACAGAGCAGATTCGGGGGTGATAGGCAATTGTTGATATGCCTGAGCCAAATCCAGTTTGGCAAAACACTTGCCCCTGTGGAGTGTGGCTAGTAGGTGACTGACCACCAGAACAGGATAAAAGTTAGTGCAGATAGCTTTATTGATTGTGCATTTATAGTCCACACAGATGTCCATGTCTCCATTGGCCTTGAGCGTGGTGACGATGGGTGTCTCCCATGGAGCAGAGTCCACCGGCTCAAGAATGCCCTGAGCGACCAGTTTGTCAAGTTCCACGTCAATGCAAAAGGCACTCATCAAGGCTTCATACAAATGGGCTGGACAGTCGGATCCAGCTCAAAGTTAACAGGGGGCCCTTTGAACGTACCCAGTCCTGCACAAAAAACATCAGGGTAGCGTTCACATGCAGCTTGAATGAGGTCAGCCTGCACCCCATGAATCCCCAAAAAAGCAATCCCCAGGGCCCCAACCACTGTGCCCCCAAAAGATTATTCCTACTGGCCTTCACCATGACCAGTGGAAGCTTGGCTGAAATGCCTTTGAAGCACACATCAAATGTGCCGATCCCCAGGAGAGGAATGTGCCTGCCCTGCACATCGCTCAACCGGACTTGAAGAGCCTGCAACTTCGGGCAGGCAGCAGGGGGAATTTGAAGAAAATCTTTTTTGTGAAATAATGGAGTATGATATAACTGAGTTGATCTCCATCTTGAAGGGTCATCCCTGCAGGCGGGCATTGACAAAGAACCTTTTGGACACTGCAGGGACATTGGTAGATGCTCTTTTTCTTGCATAGACTTTGGAAATCAGTTGCTCCCACCAGCAACGACCCTTGTCACCTGGTTGACCCTCTGACAGTTGATGGCACACTTTAGCAATGTGCCCTTTCCTACCACACTTGTGGCACTCTGCGGTCTTGAAAGGGCATTTGGTGCATAGGTGTCTGCTCCCACAGTCTTGACATGGAGCAATGGCACCTTTTGAGTACTTAGAAGGCTTCTGCTGAAATTTACCAATGTCATCCCCTTCCTCCTTGTCCTCTGAGAATGGTGGCGGACTGGCACATCATTGTTTCTGAATGGCTGAATCTTTGTGGGAAGGCGTAGCTGGCCTGGACTGGAAAAATTTCACCCCGGCATCTGCAGCTTTGGATGCCGGGGACTCTTTAAGGATGTGAACTTCGGATGCCACGGCCTCTTTAAGGACATGAGCAAAAGTCAGCCTGTCCCTCTTCACTAGCCTAAGTTGGGCTGCATCATCTCTGAGGCCCAGGAGAAGTCGGTCCCGGAGAGCCTTGTCCAAATTGTGCCACTGGCATGGCATGGCACGGCAGCATGGCGGAGGGCCGTAGCATACTCAGTGACTGATTCTCCCACCTTCTGGTCTTGGCAGTAGAAGGCCAGCCTCGCTGGAAAAATTGAAACCTTCAGCTTGAAGTGGTTCCGGAGGACAGCAAGGATGTCCACCAGTGGAGTGTCCTTCAGGGCCCATGGCAACAGCAGCTCTATCATGGGCAACCTGCAACAGGCCAGGAACATTGCCTTCTGTCGCTCGATCTCCTTGATTTTCTCCGAGACAATGGAGTTCTTGAACTGGATCTCATACATGGGCCATTTCTCTGGGTTGGAGATGTCGAATGGCCCAAAGGAAGATGTTGCAGCAGCCATTCTACCCTCATCAGCAATGCTGAGTCTGGCGCAAGAAGTACTCTAGCCAGCAGGATTGGATTAAACTCAATGATTCTTTATTCAGGTCATACTCAGACTGGGGAATATGTACAGGAGTGGCCTCTATATATACAGTGATTTGACCATTACAAAAGCAAGATACATTTAGGTGGGCTTCCAGAGGACAAGCAAAGTTCAATATTTCCCACTTTGACATCTATTTGAATTTTGCACCTTTAGAAATGGTGCATGTCTCGTTCTTCCGCTTTGGCGCGGTTTGTCTTTTAAAGCAAAATTAAGCTTTGGACACAACAGGAAGGGAAAGGTTTGTTGTGGGCTAGGAAAGCCCTGGATTATTTTTTTTCATGCAAACAGCTTTCAAGTTTGAATTAATGTGAATTAAAATTAAGCAATTTAACGTTTTGTGCCAGTGCACTAACAAATAAGGAACTGGTATTGTGTAACCCAAACAGAGTCTTGAATTAATCCTCATTGTACACTCTTCCTTCCAATTTGAAAGTTTTGAAATGGTAGCAGTATTAGACTGTGTTTCAAGCATATGAGGGAGTAAACAAAACAAAAAGAAAAAAAGTTGTGGCACTTTTAAGACTAACTGCTGTATTTTAATGTTAACTTTTATGGATCAAGTCCACTTCCTTCCAAGAAGCCTTTGTGACATCTGATCCCCCCAAAAAAAGAGAAGGAAGACTTTTCTGAAACAATTTTCAAGTGGGTGTTGGAGGAATATTCAGAGAATTTCCAGGCCAATCTATGACGACAAAAATTAAAGAGTCTTGTGGCACCTTCAAGATAAACAAGTTTTGTGTGATATAATTTTTATGCCCTGTTGTCCATCTCATCAGATTCCCACTCCATAAAATACATGTTCTGAGGTGGGTTGTAGTTCAGGGATGCTTAGGCCAAATGCAAATTGTGCATCTTAAAGTTGTCTCAAGATTCTGTTTTTACCTTCAACAAGGCAGCTATGTCACAACTGAGAATGACCCTAAGCTAGTGCAAGACATTTTATTGCTTTAGAAAAATAGGCAAACTGGCACTTCATTCCATGTGCAGAAAACAGATGGACTGGCTCTTGAACCTTACTTCAGCTCTGGTAATGCAATTAAAGTCCACCTGAGGGTAGTTGGGCAGCTTAGAGAAGTGTTTCCCAAATCATGTTCTGTCGAACACTGGGGGACTTCAATTCCCAGAAGCCTATGCCAATACATTGGCTGATCAATGCTTAGGGGAATTTATTTAGGCTTCTGGGAATTGAATTCCAAAAAACTTAAGTTTGGGAAACACTGGCTTAGAGGGTGCAGAAACAGATATTTGGTGCACACCAACATACCCTATAAAAGAAGGGGACATCTGGAACTTGTATTGCTCTGTGTAAGGCAGGTGCCAATTGTATTTCAGCTTCATAACATTCTTATACTTCTGCCATCAGTTTTGAATTATCTCTCTATCTTGTTCAAATATACATTTAAGTATTATAAAGCAGAGGGGGGCGGACGGACCTTGGGCTCATATTAAATGTGAATGCTTTGTTGTCATGGAAACAGGTGCATCTGAAGGTATGTGGCCTTGTTAATGTGCAGAGTTAGGTAAAGAGTTACTATTTCTTATTCCCCAAGGTCTGTTTCTGATAAGGTAACCTGTGATCTATCACCTTTTGTGGAGAGATATACAAAAACACAGCCACATGTGTTGGTCTGTCAGAGCAGAGCATCATCCATAATTCATTAGCATGCACTTGGGGACTTGAAATACTTTGCCAATGTTTTATACAGTAAAACCTTGGGTTAGGACAGAAGTCTGTTCCAACAGCCTCCATCATAATGTGAAAAAATCATAAACTGAAGCACGTTTTCTCATAGGAATACATTGAAAATAAAAAAGTCCCCAAAAGCGGTGAAGCAATCTCTTTACCTTTTCCATGCCATTTGGGGACCTTATCCTCGGTTCTGACCTGGGGGAGGTGTGTGTTGAGCCCCTTTTTCTATTCCTACCAGCACCGGCTGTAGTGCTGCTGTAGCACTGCCCAGAAAGCTCAAATGAAGGTGGGAACCGAGCAGATAAGGTCCCCAGACTCTCCCAGTGCCATACTCTCCCAGTCCCAGCTGGGGTAGCGGCAGTCTGGAAATAGCAGCAGAAACACCGGCGCCGGCAGCACCTCCACCATTGTAGATTTTAAAACAATGCAATTTTCAGTTGTAAACCGAAATAGGTTGTAAATCGGGGAATTGTTTTAATTAAATTTGCTGTCATAAACCGCAGCAAATGTAACCCAGGGCAATCGTAACCTGGGGTTTTACTGTGTATGTGTGTGTGTGTGACATTGTTGCCCCTCCTGAAAAAATTATTTGTCCCTCCCCATCTAGAATCCTGGCTACAGCCCTGCCCATAGTCCACAGCCACCCAAGGACAAGACACAAAAGAACAAAAGCCTCTAGAATTGGACTGGGATGTTGTCAGAGAGTCCCACCACCATTAGCCACTGCCTTGAAACCTTCCCTCCTGATTTTACCTAGCTGGTTTTCTCCCCTTCCATGTGGCCAGCAGAAGAGTGTGGATAGGAGAAAGAAGGTCATAATGGAAACAACAGGAAATATTCACTAAAACTCATCACAGCTCTAGCTATAAGATATTTGGCCTCAAATAACGATGGTTCACAACAGACTCAAGTTAATTTTGTAAACTTCCAAACCAAACAATATCACACAGGAAGACTATAGTGTGTTATTAAGATATAGTTGAGGAAATGGCAGTGCAACTATATCAGGGAATGCATCTGAAGCATTTTATAAGCCTCCAAAGGTTCTCTGTTTTTATAAATGGTCTGAATGGAAAAGTCATAATAAGAGGACATTCAGTGGTTGAATAATGTAGTATTCCAATCCAAATCATTGCATCTTAACATTGCTTTCAACATCACTGAAACACAGTAGGATAAATGTTAAAACAAGAGCCTCAAAATTTGAATATAAAAATAGGAGAGGTTGAATGGAGAAACAAATGGAGAAAGAGGATAATGAGAACAATGTCAGTAAGAATTAAGGAACATAATTTTAAAATGTTGTGGCAATGGTACTTGACACCACTGAGGCTTCATCAGATGGATAATAAAAGGGATAATTTATGCTGGAGATGCAAAGAAACGGTTGGAACATATGAACATATGTGGTGGAGTTGTAAAAAAATAAATGAATTTTGGAGAAAAATAGAAGGAGAGATTGGGGAAATAATGGGTAAAAGAATTAAGCTGGTGTCAGGTACCATCCTATTAACAAATGTGGAAGGCATGGGTTTGAATAAGGAGGAAAAAGAATTATTGGAAATTATGTTAACTACAGGTAGACAATGCATAGCCAGAAATTGGAAAAATGATGTAGTTATTCAGATCGGAGAGTGGTATAAGGAAATGTGGAGCTTAGCATTGAATGACAAACTGACATGGGAGATTAAAGTAAAAAGGGATAAATTAAAAGAAAATAGGTTTTGGAGTATTTGGAAGCCGTTTGTGGATCACTCTCTTATGGCAAGGGACAGTTTTGGACCTGTACCATCTCAAAGTGGTTTTTGGAGATGATATAGATACTAAACTCTCCGGGCATTGTAAATATTCACAGAGTGATGTGTAATTAGTAAAGAAATAAAAAATAGTTGTAGCACTGAAAGTTTTTATGATTGTTATGGTTATAGTAATAACTCATAATATGGGTATTCAATATTGTGGGCTATATTGCAAATAATTAGCTCAATTATTATCATGTCCTATCTTTTATGAATTTGATGTAATATTGTATTGTATTGTTATTGTTTTTCTTTTCTGTATGTCTGTTAGTTGTACTTTTTTGCTTTTCTGAAATAAATAAAAATTATATATAAAAAAATATCTGTCTGTTGTCAACATCTATTCACAAGAGCAAATTTTCAGTTTTTGTATCCAGCCTGGATAACTATGAATACCTTCAGTATTCCTGACTCTGTGGAAGAGGCCTCAAGTTAGCCAATGCCAGGATGGGAGACTACCTGGTGTCATAAATGATCTTTTATGTTAAGGCCTAAGCAACATATGTATTAAGTGCTTTGATGTTCCAAAATTGAGATGCAGTAGGCAGCATTCAGGGGGCCAAACACATCTTTTTTGCAAGGTATGCAATCTGAACATGAGGTAATGGCGGAGGCGCAGCTCCTTTTATACTGTACAGTGCATTTGAATCCCGCTCCAAGAGTGTCCATTGGCTATGGTGTCAGTGACATCATTGGGACGTACTGCACACCTTATAAGGTTTACCTGTGGCAGGAATGTTTCCCACGGTACACTGTGACTGGGTGATCTGGACCATGTGAGCTGAGCTATTGCAGCTGCCTTCTACCGGCAGCTGAATCACTTGTAATCGCAGCAGGTTTACATTGGGTTACATCGTTGCACAGAGACTCTTTTACAAGGTTACATTCTTAAAGGTACAATGTTACATACACAACAAGAAATCATTTGCTTAAAGGTTGAGAATCCAGCATTTTCTAACAGTTGGCACAAGCATATACACTGTAGTTGGCAAGTAACCTGGAAGAATTTAATTAGTTGAACTTTTCATCTCAGACTCACAGTTAGGAGGGGGAAATAAGAGAACTGTGATGTATATGTGACCTCATCCACTAGAAGGGAGGAGGGAAGACAGAAGAGCAGACTTCAATGTACACTTTCCCTAGGACATCCATACATTGAGATGTACCATAGATGGCAAAGTCGAGCACACAAATGTCAACTATCTATATCATTAGCCATAAGATAATGATGAACATAGTCTGGCTCAGAATCTTATAAAATACACAAGCAGCTGACAGCCCACAGCTGTGGGGAGAAAGCTGAGGAGAGGCTCACAGCTCAGATGAGGGGGGAAGCCTCATCAAGATGCCTTACTTGACTTGATGGCAATGCAAACTTCATGGGGGCAAGTCCTGCCCATACCAAGAAGCCAATTAGCCAGAGTAAACAGGTAGCTATGAAAGCTGAATTTATTATGTTTCTTTCTTGCGTTCATTGAATGCTCAGAGGAGTGAGACAGGATTTTAAGAAGCAAGTTTTTAAATGTTGTTCAAATGCCTATTTTATAGAAAATAGTTCTTTTGCTAATAAAGAGATACTATGCTGCTGAAGCGTGTGTTTCTTCAAAGCAAATAGGAATGGAGAAGGGAAGATAAGAGATAAGAAATTTAACAAGCTCTAAACAAAGAGGCTATTCCTTTTATCTCCAAAGACTTGGAAACCAGAAGTCCTGAGAAGAAGGGTAGCGGGCCAGCCCTCACCCTTTAAGAAAAAGAGGACAAAGTGAAGGGGGAAACTACAGTGAAGAAGGCTCGGGGCCACAACTTGGCACCCAAGTATCTCAGAAGGACATACACATTCACCTTCTATTTCTCCCAGTGCAGCAAGTTGATAGGGAGGAAGCACTTACTTACAGGAGTCAAAGGAAACTGACATCATTTATAGAGCCACCATTTACCCAGCTGATAAAGAGCAGCAGGGGAGCCCTTTCTCTCACCAAGTTAATCTACTACAGATGGTGGGAGAAGCTACCAAAGCAAGGCCAATGCACTGAGCATTTTGAAAGTACCACCGTTCCCCTAACTGATGAGACCCGGGGCGGCTAGCAGAAAATTAATCAAGGGTAAATCAGTGTAGAGTGTGACAGCACGTGGTCACCATGTGGGATGGCGCGAGCAGTGGTGACACCTGGAACCTACTGCAAAGATCTCTATACTTTTTTTGGGAGGAAAAACGGGATGTGCCTGAAGTACATTGTTTGTTCCATGGGAGACGTAATGCACACTTTTGATGCAGAACAGGTGTTGCTCTGGACAACCATGACTGAGTTCCCTCTGATTTCCAAGTACATTCCAGAAGGGAACACAGAATGACTAAAATGGTTTTAGATGGGGAAATGTATTTAAAGCCAAGGCAAGTTAAAGGCAAATTTGAAAGCAGTGATTCCAGCACTTGAGCAGTTAGCAGCAACTTGGCATACCTTTGATAGATGTTATTGATACATGGGGTTAAAGGAGCATTGCCTGCAAGCTTAGGGTTTTTTGTTAGCTTTTGATAAGAGCTAAATCTAGCTCCCAGGGAGGGATTACTGGAAGAAGGGATAGCAAACACTTAAAAGTGTAATGTATTTTGTTTCTTTCTGCATACTAGCTTAATCCTGTGCAAAGCAGCTGCAGTGTGTTGCATATGTGAGTAAGAGGCAAAATGTAATAATCATACTCTAAACTAATTAAAAGGAGGGCTTGCCAAATTGCTTTTGCTCACAACTGAACACTGCAAATTATACATTGTAACAGCAGCAGTTGCAGAATACTTAGCTAAGCACCAGAATAACATGTGGAGGAAAGTAATTAATACCATGCCCTGTCAGGCACATCCTTTCTCTCAATCCAGACCTCAGCACCTCTCATGCACATTTTTGATGGAGGGAGTAAATGCTCAAGAGACTATGGACAGTTTAAGCATAATGAAAGATTAATCTTATGGGCATTCAGCACTATGGTGTATGTAATGCTTAAAGTGGTAATGCTAGAAATTTCTCAAAAAGCCAAGAGGATGGCTTTAGGACATGTCATCATTTTAGAAGAGCATAAGATCCTTGCAGAATTAGACCAAACAATCTCCATAACAAGAGAGGACAATAGACAAATGAGGACAATAGACAAATAGCCACTAAAAGTCTTACTCTCAATAAATTGGTCTAATCTTCCTTTTAAGCTGTCCAAGTTGGCACTTCTGCTTCTGCATAGTAAATTCCACTGATAAGCTATACCCCCACCCCATTAGTGGAATTAAAGAGGTGAGACACATTCCATATTTTTGTCAAAGTCTTGGGCCACAATTTATTTTAAAAATGAACCCATATCCTGTGTGCTCAACCTGGTACTGGAGCAGGGAAAGCTAATCTGCCCCTCCCTGGTTCAGACAGATGAATCCTTGTCCCTGTAAAGTGCTAGTCCTTGTCAGCTACTGCCCAGTTTGGCTTCTAGTTAAGAAGACAACTCTGAGGCTATTTCTAACTCTGACTGTGTGAATGAAAATAGGACATTCCCCAAAGATGTCTCATGGTGTGCCATGTTTGCCCACCAGTTCACTTGAATCGCGCCAGACAAACAGTGCCACCTCATCAATAGTCACTCTAAAGGATTCACTGCTAAACACATCCACCCAGCACTATCTGCCATAAGAAATGAATTTTGCCAGCTTGGCTCCTCTTGCCTCACTCTACCCTTAAAAAGAAAAAGGCCCTTTGTGGGTCATTGTTAAACGTATAGCAGGGGTGCCTAAACTACAACCTGCAGGCCAGATCTGGCCCCAATGCCAATTCATCCAGCTTCTGCTGTTCACGGATACAGAAGCAAAACATGTATGGGTGTGTTTTGCTTCCACTTCCAGGAGCAATGAGGGTGGTGTGGGCTGGATGAATTGACATCAAGGGCCAGATCCAGCTCACAGGCCATAGTTTGGGCACTATAGGTTCCAACTCTAACAGATGAACCCCAGCATTCAAAACCTACATCAGGGTGATGGAGTAAGGCACCAATGTGCATGGAAGACACATGCTTTCATCTCACGATTGCTTCTTCTTCTGACCCTATCTCCTAATCATGACTGCCAACCAGAAGATGACCACTCCTGGCCATCTCTGTCAGATGAACTCCAAGTACTTTGCCATCCACAGGACCAAGTTATGTCATTGTCTCCCAAATGGAGCAGCAATACATTAAGGGATTCCTCAAGCAGCTCACATGATGGTAGGCCCAACTCCATCCCATTTCATGCACCACCTGGGCCTTTACTCCAAAGTGGCCCAGCCTCCCAAACACGGATACAGTGGCAATGCCCCTTAGCCCTCTCAGCTGGCCAAAACAGTTTGCCATCACCGCAAGTGAGTGTGTGCCTCCTACTTGCAGCTCGAGCTCGAGAAATTGTATTGAAGGGTGAACATCACCATCATAGCCTTATAAAAAACCCTACCTATCCTACCTATAAATTCACCCTCTATCCCTAATACTGCAGCAGTGGATGCTGCCCCTATACTGAGATTTCTTCTGTTAACCTATTCCAAATTATCTGCAAAAAAACTAGCTTCTACCTTGCATCACTAACTTTTCAACCACTACTTCAAACCAACCTTTTCAATTAGACTAGAGCCCTGATTGCCTACTTCCTTCTCCCAGAGAGTTCTTGGTTTGAGTTGGGAATGTGACATTCTTATCTCTAGTACATGAAGTGCATGAATGTTGTTCATTACAGATTGAACAGAGGTGCTCAAATCTACATGAGTGGTGTGTGCACACTCCTTTTTGCACTGTATTTCCAACACAAAAGATGAGGCAGAACCACCTGGCCATCTGAGAAGCAAGTTGCCTCAGCTGTCATAGATAGTTGGAAAAGATGGCTGCTAACTGCACGATCCACCTGTCCCATCTTAACTCAACAATTAACTAAAGTAAACTAGGAATAAATGTTAACAACAAAAATTATTATTATTATTATTATGGGAGGGCGCCAAAAGGCAGGCACAATTGCACCACTAAATTGGTAGCTGGGCCTGCATGCAATGCTCTTCTGATCACTCCCCACCCCCCACCCCAGCCAAGCACCAGCAAACACAGCAATAACCCAAAGGAAAACAGGAATAAATGTCAACAGCAACAATAAGGACAAGAAAAAACAGGAAAATGGCTCTAAACAGCAGATGCAAATCCCAAGCCCTATTGTCAAAGCAGCAGCACAGCATGCAGGCTTGTCAGTGTTCTCAAGGCAAAAGAGACTGCAACCTGTGCACAGTGAGTCTAAATAGGCTCAGCTGTTGCATGTTGCACCTCAAAAGGCAATGAATTAATTCCCTGCCTCCTTCCCACTTTGTGAGTAGAAAAGCACCCCCATCACTCATCCTATTTCTGAGTATGTGCATTGGAAGAAGTACTTCCTTTTATTGGCCCTGTAATTCCCACTATTGACCCTGAGTAGATTATACTGGCTGTCACTATAATAGGAACATAGGAAAGTCTCTCCATAGCTTCCTGTTTTATATAATGGGGGACATGAAAGGAGCCTCCCAAAAAATTGCTGTTTCAGTTATCTGGCATCCCCTGGGCAAATGTGGCAATGGTGATTGTCACCAGCTAATCCTTTCAACCCAGAAGCACCCTTTTTTTAGCAGAAATGACTACAAAGAAATGTTTTAACCAATGGACCTTCTCATGGTCCAAATGGACCTTTATATCGGTCATCATTTAAGGAATATCCTCAATTAAAGAAACATAGATGTGACCTACTATACATGCAAGAAACACACATTCTTTTCATCAAACAAAGGCACCCTAAAGTTCCTGGAATGTGATTAATCTCTGAATGATGTCACCGGCAATATGGAAGTATAATGTTTGCATGTTTGCCAGAGTAGATCTCCAGATTCTGTCCACAGCAGTGACAGAGGAGAACATGCTGAAATAATAGCAACTGAGCTCAGTGACTGCACAATGACATCTTTCTATAAATCACCACTTACAAAAAATTTCCTTCGCTGAACCATCAGACTGTTGAAATAAGCCTGTTAGGTTCATGATAGTCAACTTTAATAGTCACAACAACTTGTGGGGCTATGAAGACAATGATGAAAGTGGAGAAGCTGTTGTAGAATGGGCAAAATCCTATCAACTATCACTCATCCATGATAGCAAATTAAGAGCATATTTTAACAGTAGCAGATGGAGAGGTTATAACCCTGACCTCATTTTTATAAGTGAGAATGTAGCACATCAATGCTTAAAGTCAGTAGGGGAGTATAGGGATTCCTTGCTGCCTTCTTAAGGGTTCACACTGGCTTACACAGGTGAGGCCTGTGTGTTCTTGGCCGAAGATCAGCCCTATGACTCATCTCTCCTAAAATAGAGGGTCACCTAACTTCCTGTTATTCACCAAGCTTGATCATGAGCACACCTCATGATGTCATTCCTCATGACTTGTATCACTGCCCAGCCAATATGTAATATCACATGAGTCCTTGCACCAACCAGCACCTTTTCCACCCCATTTCCTGCCTTGTTATTATGCAGTTAATAAAACAAGCTGGGAGGTCTTTGTTTTCAGAGATCTCTCTCCATCCCCAGGAAATGTCAACTCTGGGTCGGTCTGTGTGTGTTTGTTTGTCTGTTTGTTTGTGCATGCATGACTGTGATCTTTCTGTGTGTGAACCCATCAGGGAGGCTGGTGTGAAGGCCTCCCCTGTTACAACAGGGGAGCCAATACCAAATACCAATACTGCCCCATTCTACAGGTATGTGAGATTACAGACACTGTTAAATCACAAATTGTGAAATACCAAAGAAGCTACAACTTTAGAAAGGCTGACTGACCTAAGTTTTCAGCAGCCCTGGATGGAAGGGTGGTAAATATTGATCCAGATTCCACAGCATATGTTAAGTTTATTTATGCTCTCCAGAAATGCTGTAGGGAATCTATCTCACTAGAATGTAGGACTTTCCACATCAAGAGTCTAACACTTGAAACTGTTGACACTGTTGAGTCTGGACAAAGAAGTAATCTAACCAGCAGGATTGGGTTAACAACAGTGATCTTTATTCAGCTCATGATCCAGACTGGGGAAAATATACATGGTGGCCTGCTTAAATACAGTGGATTTGGCCGTTACAAGAAGAGGATACATTTTGGCAGGCTTCCAGAGAAGTGGGAACATTCAATACAGTGAATCAGTGATCTAGGCTGCTTTTGAATTACATGCCATTGGAAAATGGCATGCAGCTTCGCCTTAGACTTCCAGCGAAGCTGACACATAATAGTAAATGCTTCCCTCCCCCCTCAGCGGGGACAAAATCTTTCCAATGCTTGGGTGGTCCACACATACATCTGGGGTGCCCAGGATTTCCCAGTCTTTGGGGAGGCTCGCTGGGCTGCCTGGGAGTGCCAATTCTTTAAGGTGCTTTGAGGGAGTGCCTGTGAGTCCCAGGTCTTTGGGGTGACTCGCTGGGAGCCATAACTGGATCAGGAGATGGAACTGGGGGGTAGAGCCAACCTCTGCTGCTGAATCAGCAGTTGGCCGCTCCAGGGGAGTTCCTGGTGAGGGTAGTGCAGTAGACTTGCTGGGCAAAGGTTCACTTAGCCCATCAAGCTCAAAATCTAACTCTTGAGATTTACTTGTCCCATTTCCCTTCTCTGAGTTGGTGTTTTGACTTGGAACTCGGTGCTGAATTTGGTCTGTGTGTAGCTTCCAAATGGTACCATTCTCCATTTGGACCCTGTATAATACTGGTCCTGTTTGTTCCAACACCTCACCCCCCCAACCATGGAGACCCGGTCACGTAATTCCAGCAATGAACCAGTTGCCCGATCGCAAAACCTTTTGCATTGGTGATATCAATATTGAGACCCCTGTCTTCCCTACAGTGGGGATCCAGGTGGTCCAAGACCATGGACAGTTTCCTCTTCATTAAGAGGTTGGCTGCTGAGAACCCTGATGCCCGGGGGGGGGGGGTTGATCCTGTGGGACAGTAAGAACTGGCATAGTTGCAATTCTAGATCTCCAGCCCCCATGTGCTTTAGAGTTTCTTTGACAGTTTGGACCTGTCTCTCGATCTGTCCATTAGTTGCGAAGTGGAATGGGACGGCAGTAATATGCCTTATACCGTTATGGCAAAGAAAATCTTGAAACTCTGCCGACATGAAGGTTGATACATTATCAGACACAACAAAGTCGTGTAAACAAAAAGTACAGAACATTCCCCTTAACTTGTGGATCATGACCGCAGAGGACGTCCTGGATACGGAAATGACTTCAAACCACTTGGAATATGCGTCTACAACAAGCAGAAATGTGGCTCCCCTGAAGGGACCAGCAAAGTCAATATGGAATCGAGACCAGGGACCTTTGGCAATGTCCCACTCTCTACTGGGAAGATGTGTTTACTCTGGCCTGGAGGCTTCCCTACCCATGCCTCAATGTCAAGGTCTAATCTGGGCCACCAGAAATAGCTACATGCTAGCGCCTTTGACTGGACAATCCCCTGGTGGCTAACATGTAGTGTATGAAGCACTTTGTTCCTGAGACTTGATGGAATGACCACTCTGTACCCCCACACCAAACACCCTCTTTCAATTGACAATAGTTAAGTTTGCTGTAAAACTCTTTGAACTCTTCAGAGACCGGTGGCGACGGCCACCCTTTCTGAACCCACATGGAGACCTTTGACAGGAGGGGATCCTTCCTTGTTTCAGCTGTGATGTCCGCAGTGGACACTGGCGGGGAGTCTAATACCTCTAACATGAGGACCTGATGGTCCGACTTGATCTTGCCCACAATCACAACTTTGGATATAGACAGTGCATCTGCATTGCTGATACTGGCACCTGGGAGATGCTGCAGGTTGAACTGGTATGCCTGTAAGAACATGGCCCAGTGCAGCATGCATTGTGACAGGATTTGAGGTGTGGGTTTGTGAGGCACGAAAATGCCTAGCAATGGCTTGTGATCTGTGACAATCGTAAAAACCCTTCCATAGATGAAGTCATGGAATTTCTTGGTCCTCGTGATTATTGCCAGTGCCTCTCTGCCAATCTGAGTATAATTCTTCTCAGCTGCAGAAAAGGACCTGGAAAAATAGGCAATGGGTGCCTCTTTTCCTCCCCCCCCCCAAGTCATGGCAAAGCACGGCTCCCACCCCCACAGGGGAGGCATCACATACCAGATTTAGGGGCTTTCGGAGGATTGTAATGGGTGCGGACAGCGTCCAAAGTTAGGAGCTTCTTGACCTCATGAAATTCTTTGTCCTGAGAAGGACCCCACCTCCACACTGTTTCTTTAGTAACTGGGGTACAGATTCGGCTATAGTGGCCTTGCGAGGAAGAAATGAATGATAGAGATTCAGAAGCCCTAAAAAGGCTTGCAATTCCATTTTGTAAGTCGGGCGGGGAACATACCATACAGCCTTGACCTTGGCATCAGATGGCTTGACCCCTTCAGGGATGATTTTGAACCCCAGTGATTCTACCTCCCACACACATACACACACAAAAAAAATAACATTTGTCCCTTTTTACATGTAACCCAGCATTTTGAAATCTTTCTAACACTTTACTTAGTTTGGATGCTAGATCCATTTTATCCTCCCCAGCAATCAATACATCATCAAAATAAGGCAGTACCCCCGGCAGACCCTTAAGCAACCTTTCAACCAGAACCTGGAAAATGCCAGGGGTGGCGTTGACACTGAATTGTAGATGTTTTACATGAAATGCACCCCTATGGCTCATGATAGTTTGACACAATGCAGACTCGGGGGTAACCAGCAACTGTTGGTATGCCTGAGCCAAGTCCAATTTGGCAAAACACTTTCCCCCCATGGGGAGTGGCCAGTAAATGGCTGACCACTTGAACAGGATAAGAGTTAGTGTGTATAGTTTTATTGATTGTGTATTTATAGTCTGCACAGATGTGGATGTCCCCATTGGCTTTGAGTTAAGTGACAATGGGGGTTTCCCATGGAGTGGAGTTGACCAGGTCCAAAATGCCCTGGGTAACCAGTTTGTCAAGTTCCACATCAATGCGGTCCTTGAATGTGATAGGCACTCGACGAGGCTTCATCCAAATGGGCTGGACAGTTGGATCCATCTTGAATTTAACAGGGGGCACTTTGAGCGTACCCAGTTTTGCACAAAAAACATCTGGGTAGTGTTCACAAGCAGCTTGAATGGGGTCAGCCTGTACCCCATGAATCCCCAAAATTGCAATACCCAGGGGCCCAAACCATTGGGTACCCAAAAGGTTATTTTTACCCACCTTGACCACGACAAGTGGGAGTTTAGCCACAACGGCCTTGAAGTGCACATTAAATGTGGCAATCCTGAGCACAGGGATGACACTCAAGTTGGCCGGGAGAGCCCGCAGCTTAGGGCGGGCCGCCGGTGAAATTCAAAGGAGCTCTTTTTGGATGATGTTTGAGTAGGACATACCCACGTCGACCTCCATCTGAAATGGAAAACCCTGCAGGAGGACGTCGATGAAGAACCTTTCAGACACTGCGTTGACACTGGATGCAGAACTCTTTCTTGCGTAGACCTTTGAAATCGAGTGCTCTGTCCGGTGACAACCTTTGTCCCTAGGACAACCATCGGAGCACTGGCGGCACACTTTGGTGATGTGCCCCTTCCTGCCACACCTGTGGCACTCTGCAGATTTGAACAGACACTGGGCATGGAGGTGTCTGTTCCCACAGCCCTGGCATGGAATGACGGTGCTCTTGGTAGCCTCGTGGTGTCTACGATGGACCTTACGAACGTCATCCCCCTCTTCCGCATCATCTGAAGATGACGATGGGCTGGAGCAATGCTGCTTGTGGATGGTTGATTTTTTTCTGACCAGTGAAGCAGGCTTAACTTGGAAGACCTTGACCCCGGTGTTGGCAACCTCGGCTGCCTGGGCCTCCCGGAAAACCTGATTGAAGGTTTTCCGGTGATGCTGAGTTGCCTCATCCCTGGTCGTGAAGGGCCTCATTCTGATTCTCCCACTGGCATGGCACTGCTGCTTGGTGAAGGGCAGCTATGTACTCTGCGACCGACGCTCCCATCCTTTGATCCCAATGGCAGAAGGCCACTCTTGCTGGAAAGATTGAGGTTTTAGGCTTGCAGTGATTTCGGAGGACATCCAGAATGTCCTCAAGCAGCGTGTCCTTAAGAGCCCATGACAGCAGCAGATGAATGATAAGTTCGATTGTGGGCAACCCACAATGGGCCAGGAACATCGCCTTCTGTTTGTCATCTGCCACCCTTTTGGCAATGACGAAGTTCTCAAACTGGACCTCGTACGTAGGCCATGCCTCTGGCTTAGAGAGATCGAAGGGCCCAAAAGAAGCAGAGGTGGCAACCATCCCATCCTCGTTGCCAATGCTGAGTCTGGACAAAGAAGTAATCTAACCAGCAAGATTGGGTTAACAACAGTGATCTTTATTCAGCTCAAGATCCGGACTCGGGAATATGTACATGGTAGCCTGCTTAAATATAGTGGATTTGGCCATTACAAGAAGAGGATACATTTCAGCAGGCTTCCCGAGAAGCGGGAACATTCAATACGGTGAATCAGTGATCTAGGCTGCTTTTGAATTACGCGCCCATGGAAAATGGCATGCAGCTTTGCCTTAGACTTTTGGCGAAGCTGACACACAATTATAAATGCTTGGACACAACACTTACTGAATGAATATTTTACTCTCTTTGATGCAAACCCAATCAGTGAAGATGCCATTAAAGCTGGACAACAGGTTGTATCAGCTATCTCAGAGCATAACAGTGAAAAATGGATTAAACTCATAGAGGAAATTGACACAAGTTGCAGCAGTCCAACAGCATGGAGATTTAATCATCTTAATAATTATGTAACCAAAAGATTGGTACATGCCAGTGCCTCAGCCAACCAAATTGACCACCAGCTACTGCTTAATGGGAAATCAGATTCAAACCAATGGTAAAATGACCCACATAAAAACTAACAGAGGATAAGAAGGAAAGAGGAATGGAAGACAAATGATCTGACCATCCCCTTTACCAGAGGAGAGTTGGAAGAGGCAATAGGCAGGTGTAAGAATTGTAAAGCAGCTGGCATGGATGAGATTCAGATTGAGCAGATCAAACATTTTGCACCAATAATGGGGAAAAAAGTTTACTTAGCCTGTACAATAATTGCTTGAATGTAGTTCAGATACCAAAGATATGGAGGAAGGCCTGGGTGACAGCTTTACTTAAACCAGGCAAACCACCAGAATACCCAAAAAGCTACAGGCCCATATCTCTTCTTAGCCACCTATACAAGATACATATGAATGTTTATTTCTGAACTGTTTGTCTGCAATATTAGATTCCCTGCTCATATCACAGCAAGCTGGTTTTAGACACAGCAAAGATTTTACATCACAAATTCAGTAGTGGGCATAAAAAAAATCCTACCACACTGTGGGCATGGCCATGTGACTGGGTGAGCATGGCCTGTTGGCCATGTGACTGCTCTTCACTATAGAGCTATGAAAATAGAACCCTCTTCTATTTTCATCACTCTATAGCAAACCTCTGAAGCCATTTCCCCCTTGTCCAAGGATTTTTGCGGGCTCTATTTCACCCCAAAGTGCCTCCCCAGCCACTCTGGAGTGGCTGGGGATGTGCTTTGTGCGGAAACGGAGCCCAGGAAAAGCCTTGAACAAGGGGGAAATGGCTTAAGAGGTTCGCTATAGAGTGTTGAAAATAGAAGAGGCTTCTCTTTTCATAGCTCTATAGTGAAAAGCCCCCTCTGAAGCCATTTCCCCCTTCCACCAAGGCTTTTCCTGGGCTCTGTTTCACCCCAAAGTGCCTCCCCAACGACTCTGGAGTGGCTGGGGATGCACTTTGGAGTAAAACGGAGCCCAGGAAAAGCCTTTGATGATGGAGGAAATGGAGCCAGCCCCCTCCAAAGCCTCTTTTAGGAGGAGGAGGTGGTGGTGTGGGGAGGTGTGCAGGACCAGCCATTTTTACTAGTGGTACACACGTATTGGTGTGAACCTGCTGATGGCCACCACAGGATAGGAACTGATAACCCATAGGTATCTCTTTCAGGCCTGAAAGCTTGTTCTGTTGTTTGGATTTGTGATTGGAGAAAAGTGGCTGTTTCAAACCTGTGGACGTGCTGCAAGGAACCGCATGGTATACTGCATACCTGAAGGCAGAATAGTATAGTTAGTGGGGAAAAAATCCAGATTGATCTGCTCTCACACAGTTATATACTGTACCTTTGGGTAGTCATACCTTTTGATGATCTTCAAGTCCCTTCCAAAATTCAGTTTAACTTGCAGACGTTATGCCTATCCCCTAGGTGCCTCGGTGTAGTGCAATGTTGTTAGATTCAGTGTCAAAATGAATGAACAGCAGCCTATCAGTTGGTAGTGGTTCCAGTAAACTCCCATGGTGAGGGCAACCTAGAGATTTCTCAGTATATAAGAAGTTTAATATGGTGGATGATATATTTGAACCTCTCACTTACATTGTACTACTGGGACCTACTTCATCATTGTAAACTACTCTGGAAGAATTGTGCTATGTACATACAAAAAGGTTCAGCTAAGCTTCCATTTTTGCTTCTATTAAGTTTGTGAAAACTTTGACTTATGCCTGGCAGTCTGGAAGAAAATATTATATATTCACTTGGATTCTGACTAGCATCTCTAATCATGGTTTTTTTTCAAAATTTCAAAGTAATTTAACTCAAGGGAAGGAGCAGAGGCAATGATCATCTGTCTAGGATCATAATTAATAGGACTAATATTGATCAGCTACAGCGCTTTACACTGTTCTGGCCACAGTTAAATATAATGCTTCTTCACATCTGCCTTTCATTTTCTCCAGAGACTTTCATCTCAAAGCTGAGCTAACTTTGCAATCTTGGCTATTTGATTCTGCCCATCAGGAGCAGGGAAAGCAGAATGGAGGTAGGGAGGGGTGCCTTAAAACCTGTTAAATAATTGGTAGACCTGAGGGTGGACACACACACAGAGTCCTTGCTAAATTTTACATGCCAAAACTTCACAAGAAGTATCATCAGTTCAAAATGACAGAATGACATAGCTCTATATATATATTGGGGGGGGGGGGGGATAAGATCTATAGGTACATAGGGAATTATTTATTATGCCCAGAAAGTTTCAGTATAGACCAAGGGTGCCCAAACTACAGCCCTTGGGCCAGATCTGGCCCCTGATGCCAATTCATCTGGCCCACACTGCCCTCATCGCTCCTGGAAGAGGAAGTAAAATGCTCCTGTATTTCCACTTCTGGGATTGATGAGGGTGGCATTGGGGGCCAGATCTCACCCACAAGCCATAGTTAAGCTGAAAATGGGAATGTCTGACATTCTTCTCAAAGAAGTTTTATCCTCTCTTCAAATTACATAGTTTGTATCTGGAGGCTCTTTGCTCCCTATCCCCAACTCAAAAGAGACTTGGGCAACACATGTTGAGCAAATTGTGGGTCTCCATGATGTGGCTCTCCACAGGGGGCGGGGGGAGGGAGGTAAGGTAAAGGTTGCTCTTGCTTGAAAGCCAGTCATTACCTAGGGTTCAGTGCTCATCTCCATTTATAACCAAAGAGCCAGCGCTGTTTGTGTCTGCAGACATTTCCATGGACATGTGGCAGGCATGACTAGACACGGAATGCTGTTTAACTTCCCACCGAAGTTAAACAGTGTTGCATGTCTATTTATCTACTTGCAATTTCTTGCTTTCAAACTGCTAGGTTGGCAGGAGCTAGGACAGAGATGGGAGTTCACTCTGTCATTCAGCACTCGGATATCAAACTACTGACCTGCTGACCTTCCAGTCATCAAGTTTAGCATCTTAACCACTAAGCCACTGCAGTTAACCCAATACCCACTGTTAATTTCACTGTTGAAGGATTTGCTACTTCAAATTGTGGCAAATCAGTCTCGTCTGCTGTTATTAATTTGTCCTAAGACTTCACTGGAAAAGAAAAAATAATGTTGTATGTTTCCACAATTCTGGCAAATTCTTCTCCTTGGCCCATGAGGTATTTTGTGGTATTCTTAACAAGAAAACAAGATCAAGAATCTTTTTTACCTCATAATTAAATGCAAAAACCAAAATGATGATGGTTGTTTTGTGGAGTTTTTAGGCTCAGAAGCATCAGAGGGGAACATTAGTTCTGCACAAGACAGCACACACAAATTATAGTCTTTGATGTGGAAAATGTACTACTGCTTGGTGGATTTCTTTTACCTGGAGGCAAGGAATTTCATGGACATTGACAATTCTTCATCAAGTCAAGATAGCTTAAACTGACTGAATTGCAGTCATATTTGCAAATTCTAAGCTATCTTGGGTTACTTTCATTTATACCTAGAGGTGGTTGCCCTGTCTCCATTTAGCAATCCATTTTATGAGGGTCATTTTGCTGACATCTTTGAAAACTAAATAATATTGCATCTTTCCTACTCTCTCTGAAAGAATACAAGTTATTGTCACAGTGATCTGTAAAATGCTTTTTATATGCTACATTGGACTGAGTCTCCAAACCCTATTGAATTGTGCTAGGAAGTTAAATGCATATTGTCATAAATATAATCATGAACATGAGCATGGTTTGAGCCATGCAGCAGTTAGCCATGTTCCATACAGTCAAGTAAGACATGAACAAAGCAAATCATTATTTTTGACCGATACTAATAAGTCTTCCCAGCAGCTTGAAAAATGATGGATGTCTCTTTAGCACTGTGGAACTAGTGGTGGAATCTAAGGTTGTCAAGAGACATAGGCAGAAATGCCAAGGCCAGGCTTTCCCTGACTCCGCTGAAGACATCTGAACTATGGGGCTCCGTCGCGGTCGTAGAGTATGGGTCATGGACATTAGGTGGCCGTGGTCATTGCGGTACTTATCTTGTTATTTGTTATTTATTTATTTGGTGTTTCATTGCATAATTTGTATTGTACTTTTTTGCAGCTATTATATTAGTTTGATATATTGTACCGCAGAATTTGTATCTATTTGTAATAGCATTTTGAATATTGTATTTATTACTGTATTTTGAAATTTGTATTTCGTATGTAAACCCCTTGGGTTACCTTGGGGTTATTTATATGTTGTTAGCCGCCCTGAGTTGGCCATGTGCTGAATAGGGCGGGGTATAAATCGAATAAACATAAACATAAACACATGCCTAGGCTAGATGTGGAAACTGCCATAATGAAGCCACCTTGGAGTTCATTCTGTAGTTCCTTTCACCTGACCTAGTGTGAGAAGTACTGCCTAATGCTGCCCAATTAGAAATTGAGTCTTACTGCATAAATGATCCTAAAAGACATCAGTTTGTTTGTTTTTTTACTTCTTTTAGAAAATTCTTTATTGACTCATAAATCCTTCAATATCTGGCCATTTCTGCATGCTCTCACAAGACTTATTGGATATGTAGTGCAGACTACTAGCAAGGGGAATACATTCTTTAACCCATTGTTTGTTTAAGAGGGTGATTCATTCAATATTCAGGACTCTCTAGTATAACAAGGCTTTCTACTTGATCCGTTTAAATAGCAATAACTAGGATTCAGAGTGGAGATTTTGGGCAAGAAAATGAAATCCACTTGGAGACCATAACCCTTCCCTGTGGACTTTGCCACTGAAGGTTGTTAGTCCTCAGGTTGTCAGGTTATTTAACCGCCATTTGATGACTGTTGTTGAGTTGCTGGCAGTATGGTTTTAGAGTATGGGACCAAAGACAACAGAACAGCCGAAGGGTTGGCTTAACACAGGTTTATTGCATGATGATCCGGTGGAACATGAGGTAATAGCGGTGATACATCTCAATATATACAGTAGCATTATACATTTGAATCTTGTAGCACGGTAGCTCATTGGCTGCTACCGGCGTGGCCTCGCCCAGGCACGCCTCTCTTCAGTAGTTCTTTCTCCTCCTGATTAATGCGGGGAAGGTTTTCCCGCGGCTGTCCGTGATTGAGCAATGTGAACCATGTGAGACTGAACGCTCGCAGCTGCCCTCTATGGGCTGCTTGCTCGCGTTCCTTTACAGCTGAGATACATTGTATTTGGAGTGGTTACATTCTTATCTTTCCAGTACAGTGAACATGCATACATAACATCCCTCCCCCCTAGGATGGGACGAAGTCCCACAACCATTGTGGCTTGCCGCACATGCGCTTGGGGCGTGCATGCGCCTGACCTAGTACAGGAGAGCCTGTGATCCCTGGCTCCGTGGGTGCTTGTCCTGCAACGGAAGACGGGGATTCGTTAGTGGCTCCGTGGGGCGTCCGTGCCTGCCTTGCGCTGGGGGACGGGAATGGAATGAACAGCTGGGAAGTGAACCCCTGCCTGTTGCCTGCGGACCCTGGGGACCCTCCCATTACGAATCTCGGGACCGACGAGGATGCCCTCGTGGTCCCGCTGCCTCCTGCTATCCGTTCTGGGAATCTTGAGTCTGGGGGAAGATTCCTCGAGATATGTATGAGTTCGGGGCCCTTTCCTTCCGCCGAGAACTCCCGCATGATATCTGCAAGAACAGATTCCCTTTCCACCCCCCTTGGTGGGGACCCATGGCCCCTTTTCCCTCCCCCTTGGGCTAAACGGGTGGGGGAGTACCCTAACGTTGAGTCGTGGTTTCCTCCGTTCGCGTCCTCCTCTCCGGGGACCCTGCGCCTGAGCTGGTCCACGTGTCGCCTCCACAGGAGGCCTGTACTGGTCTCCACGCGGTATGAAACGGGGCCGGTTTGTTCTATTACAGTGCCCGGCACCCAGGCTGGCCCCGCGCTGGCATAGTTCCTGCAATGCACGGGGGCACCTACGCTGAAACTCTTTGTGGGTTCCATCCCTACGTTCCGCCCTTTGTCCTCTACCCTCGTGGGGTCTAGTCTGGAGATTACCGTGGCCAGCTTCCTGCGCATTAACAGTTCCGCGGGGGAGTACCCTGACGCCAATGGGGTGACCCTGTACCCTAGCAGGAATTGGCACACTTGTAGGTCGAGATCCCCGGGACCCATGCGCCGCAGCACGTCCTTTGTGGTGCGCACGAGGCGCTCTACTTGGCCATTGGTGGCCGGGTGGAACGGGGTGGAGGTGATGTGCCGAATGGCGTTGAGATCCATGAATGCCCTGAACTCGGTGGTCGTGAAACAGCTAGCGCTATCGCTGACGAGGGTGTCGGGTAAACCGAACGTGGAAAAGACCCTCCGTAACTGTTTAATTGTTGTGGCCGAGGAGGTGCTCGAGACTGGAATGACCTCCAACCACTTGGAGAACGCATCCACCACAAGGAGGAAAAGTGCTCCCCTGAACGGGCCAGCAAAGTCTACGTGTACCCGGGACCTGGGCCCCCTTGCTGCGTCCCACTCCCTATGTGGTAAACGAGCCTCTTCCGGCCTGGAGCTTTGGCACGCTTCGCAAGTGCCGACCATATGCTCGATGTCGGCGTCTAGCTGGGGCCACCAAAAGTAACTGCGGGCTAGTGCCTTTGAGCGGACGATCCCCGGGTGGCTGACGTGCAGTAGTTTAAGCACCCTCGGCCGGAGGGACGTGGGGATCACTACCCGCTGTCCCCACAAAAGGCAACCCCTCTCTAGGGACAACTCTAATTTTTTCTTGAAAAATGTGTCGAATTCCGCTGCTGGGGAAGACACGGGCCACCCTTTCTGCACCCAGGAGCTAACTGTCGCTAACGTTTTGTCCTTGCCGGTCGCTTTGGCGATGTCGGCCGGTACTACCGGGGGGGAGTCTAGGACCTCTATCATTAAGACCTGGTGGTCCCTCTCTTCCTCGCCCACGTGGCAGCAATCCCGGGGAATGGGGGACCTCAATAGGGCATCCGCCCTATTGAGGTCCCCCATTCCCGGGCCGGTACACCAACGCGTGCTGATACGCGTTGAGAAAAATGGCCCACCTGAGCATTCTCGGGGACAGGATTTGTGGTGTGGGCTTATCTGCGGTGAAAATGCCTAGTAAGGGCTTATGGTCGGTCACTATGGTGAAGGGGCGGCCATACACAAAATCATGAAATTTCTTAGTGCCCGCAATTATCGCTAGCGCTTCCCTGTCTGTCTGGGCGTAGTTTCTCTCCGCTTGGGACAAGGACCTGGAGTAGAACGCTATCGGGGCCTCCCTCCCGTTTTCCAGCACGTGGCATAACACCGCCCCCACCCCCACCGGGGATGCATCGCATATCAGGACCACCGGGCGTTTGGGATTGAAGTGGGTCAGTACGGCATCGGATGCCAGGAGTTGTTTCAGGTAATTGAAAGCCTTCTCATGGTCGTCGTCCCACTTCCATGCCTCGTCCTTTTTTAACAACTTGTGTAGCGGTTCTGCCACGGCTGCCTTCCGAGGAAGGAAGGAGTGGTAGAAGTTGAGCAGTCCGAGGAACGACTGCAGCTCGGGCTTGGAGGTGGGGCGAGGGGCCTTCTTGATGGCGGCCACCTTGGATTGGGACGGCCTTATTCCCTCGGGAGTAACACGGAACCCTAGGAACTCAACCTCAGTTGCGAAGAAAACGCATTTGTCTTTCCGCAACCGCAACCCCGCCTTTTCGAATATTGCCAGGACCTTTCCCAACCTTTTTGCCAATTCGGCCCGGCTCCCCCCTGTTATCAATACGTCATCAAAATAGGGTAACACCCCCTCCAACCCCTTCAGGAGGCGTTCCACGAGTGACTGGAAGATCCCGGGCACCGAATTCACGCCAAACTGGAGGCGCGTCACCTGGAACGCCCCTTTGTGGGTGACTATGGTCTGCGCAGCAGCTGTGGCGGGGGTCACCGGGAGTTGCTGGTAGGCTTGGGCCAGGTCGAGTTTAGCGAAACACCTCCCCCCGTGTAACCTGGCCAGCAAGTGGCTGACTACCGGCACCGGATACGCATTAGGGCGAATCGCCTTATTGATGGTGCACTTGTAATCAGCGCATATGCGGACCTCCCCGTTGGCCTTGAGCGCTGTTATAATTGGAGTTTCCCACTCCGCAGAATCAACAGGAACAAGAATCCCCTGGCCCACCAATTTGTCCAGCTCCGCCTCTATCTTGTCCTTTAGTGCGAAAGGCACTCTGCGCGGTTTTAGTCTGATTGGACGTACTCCAGGGTCCAGGTCGAAAGTCACTGGGGGGCCCTTGAATTTCCCGAGTCCCCATTTGAAAACCTCGGGGTGCGCGTCGCACACGCCCTGTATTGGATCAGTCCCGGCGGCGTGTACTCCCACGGCGTGCACCCCCCCCAATAAACAACCCCAGGGGCTGGAACCATTGAGTCCCGAGGAGGCTGCATTTACCTCCCTTGAGGACGACGAGGGGAAGCGTTGCTGCGTGCTTTTTAAACTGGACCTGGAACTTCCCAACCCCCAACACCGGGATGCGGTTCCCTTGCACGTCCTTCAGCGTGGACCTCAACGCTTTGAGCTTAGGCCGCACGTGGGGGGCGATTTTCAGGAACTCTCCCTGGGAAATGATAGAGTATGAAGAACCCGAGTCCACCTCCATCCTAACAGGGGCCCCTTGTATTACTACCTCAACAAAGTATCGGGGGTGTTCAGTGGACATGCTGAAAACCGGGGCGTCGTCCTCGCTGTCGCCGGAGATGCGCCCTACGCCGTCCCGCTTCCTCGTGGTCCGGGTGCCGTCCTTGGGCCTCGTGGTGCGGTCCTGCCTCACCGAGCGGTCTGGTGAACTCCTCCTGGCCTCGCGCCGTTTCCGGCAGACCTTGGCGATGTGCCCGCGCCAGCCGCAGTTGTGGCACTCGGCCTTGCGAAACGGGCATTTGGCGCGGGCGTGGGTGGCGCCGCAGCTGTCGCAGCGCCGGCCTTCCTTCTGGACCTTCCGGATGTCCTCGTCGTCGCCGCTCTCCGTGGACGAGTTTGAAACTCGCCGGGCCGCGCGCACCGAGCTCTCTGCCTTGGCAGCTTTCGGGCGCCAGTCCTGGAGCTCTTGCACCCCGGCCGTCGTGGCTTCCGCGGCCTGTGCCGTGTCTAGGACTTGTTGCAGCGTGGGGGGAGGCTCCTGTTTCATCAGCGCGCGCTGAGTTTCGGTGTCCCTCAGGCCGCAGAGCAGGCAGTCCCGGAGGGTGACTTCTGGGGTCTCCCACTTGCATGGGCCGGCGGCCAGTCGCAGGGCCGCTGCGAACTCGGCGACCGATTCCCCAGGCGCTTGGACTCGCCTCCAGAACGCGCTCCGAGCGGGGAACATCGCTATCGCGGGCCGGAGGTGGGCGCGCAGCACCGCCAGGAGCTCCTTAGCTTTGAAGTCGCTCACCCTCCTTGGTGCGATCAGGTCCACCAAGGTCCTCTTGGTCTCGTGCCCGAGCATGCGGACGAAGATGGCCCTCTTCTTGTCCTCATCTGAAACTTCGAGCTCCACCAGCGCTCCATTGAAGTCTATCTCAAACAGCTCCAAGTCTCCCGGCTTCTTGATCTCGTAGCCAGCGCATGTCTTGGTCCCGTGGGCAGCCATCATCCCACCTTCGTCGCCAGTTTAGAGTATGGGACCAAAGACAACAGAACAGCCGAAGGGTTGGCTTAACACAGGTTTATTGCATGATGATCCGGTGGAACATGAGGTAATGGCGGTGATACATCTCAATATATACAGTAGCATTATACATTTGAATCTTGTAGCACGGTAGCTCATTGGCTGCTACCGGCGTGGCCTCGCCCAGGCACGCCTCTCTTCAGTAGTTCTTTCTCCTCCTGATTAATGCGGGGAAGTTTTTCCCGCGGCTGTCCGTGATTGAGCAATGTGAACCATGTGAGACTGAAAGCTCGCAGCTGCCCTCTATGGGATGCTTGCTCGCGTTCCTTTACAGCTGAGATACATTGTATTTGGAGTGGTTACATTCTTATCTTTCCAGTACAGTGAACATGCATACATAACAATGGTCTACTCTATTACCATCCCAAGATAACCTGGTCAGACTGGAATTCCTCTGTAAATTCCTTTGATTAAATTGGTCTACTCTTTTGTGACTTATCATGCTAAGTAAAATTATTTCAGCCCTTGTGTAACAAAAGCAAAAAGTTACTATGGTGCCTTAAAGCTTTCACCACGAGCTTTTATGGATTGATGTTAATTAATTTTCCCATGAAGACCCTCAGATTTGTGTTATTAGCTTTATTTTGGTATTTACAATAAGGGTTACAGTAAGAGAAACAGATGAGAAAAGAGCATGCTTGCCTCCACCAACTTTTTGATAATTCTCTTTACATGGAAACCAATAGTGTGATGACAAAATTGAATTGATCACATATTCATCAACACACATACATTGTGTCTGATATTAAAAAGGGAACTCTCTCCAGGTGTTCAAGGAAAGTATAGGAAATACAAGCTTTTCAACCTGTACTTTCAGAAAGCTGAAATTTAATGAAGTAAAAGTGTAATCTGAGATGCATTTACTATAAAAAGGTGTCTGTTTTTGTATGGGCATTGTCTTGACACTGAAGGAATCGCTCTGAATCCTTTTCTGCCTTTGTCTAGACATTGGTTGTAGTCAATATATAATCATAAACTGGGTTTTCTAGTATTTGTGATGATTGGCAAAGATTACCTCCCAACCCCAAAATGAAGAGGCAGCACACAGATAGATTTGGTGAAAAATTGGGCCACAACTTTATTGAAATTTAATTGAAAACCCTGACCTGTGAAGGGGCCTGATAGTGTAAAGCCTGGTACTAGAGCAGGCAAATTCCTCTCCACCTCTCTAGTTTGGACTGGCAAATCCCTAGCCCCTGCACAGTGCTTATCTTTGTTAGCTACCACAGTGGTTGGCTAAATTGGGGAAACATCAATGTGATTGCTTCCAACTATATTCCCAGGAATGGATGTTGGTTGTATTGCATCATTGCCTCTTGGTGCTCTCTACATGCCACTCTGATGCACACAGTTTCCACCTAAGCCAAAAAATACCTTAAATGACTCATCTCTATCACCCTAACCCAGAGGAGGCTAGCTTATGCTTGACTCCTCTAGCCCTAACTGCCTTCAAGGACAGTGGAAATGTCCCTCAGCAACAGATACCTGTATGTCAAATAGATTTCACCCCTATGTCAGTCAGATGAACCCCATTTGCCCTGAACAACTCCAGGCATCTAAACTGGATATCCAGATGATGCAGGTTAAAAAAAATCCATGTGAACCCATGCCTTGAGTTCACTATTCATGCTGTGACACATGTGGGCTAAACAATGGGGATCACCATCCCCTTTCCAAACATGCCTGGCCAGAACAACTGACCAGACAACGACCACTCCAGGCCAATGCTCTCTCAGTGCCTGCAGATCACAGATCACTTGCAACACCAGCTCTTTATATTTTATGTTGTCAATGTCATTCCCACCCCTCCACCCCACTCCCAAAAAGCACTACCATTACATTTGGGGGTACTAAACCTGCTTCTCCCAACAACACTGCCAAAAGCCCACTCCACCTCATACCTCTCTTGGGCCTCCAGTGGAGCATGGCCTGACTTCCCAGGCCCTCACTGCCCCACATTGTTTCAAAGCACTCAACTATGCAAAATTGCTTTATAAGTGTGCTCTTCCTCATCAGAGGAAGATAACATTACTGGAGGAGGGGCCCTGGCCACCCGCTTGGTTGGCTGCTTGCCACCCTGCTGACCTGGTTCAGTAGCCAGCAGAGACGACAAGAGTCCTGTGAGAAAGACACACAGTCTAGGTCAAGCACAACACCAAGAAATCAACAGCAAGGTATGTCAGGTACAAGTCTATAGTATTGTGCCTTGGGGATACAGCTGCTATATTTTCTAATGAAGCTGCTGTTAATGGGATCTCCACCTAGCTTGCTGTAGGTGAACCTGTGAACACTGGATGACCCTCAAGGAGCCCATTTGTTCATGAGGATGTCTACCCATAAAAAGGCATTCTCTGAAGTTACAGACTCCTTTTCAATGTCACTATACAAGTTCTCTTTTTTCCTGCATTATTCTTGCAAACCTGATAGGAGGCCCAGTTTACTCTTCCATATTCAGAGCTGAACCACCTCAGTCTCGGGTGTCATTTCTTGCACCCCTCTGGGCTGTTAATTTGTTCAATGTGTAATGTGAGTTGGTTGTTGTTTCAATTTGTTTTTTGGAAATTTGAACAACTTTCATATATCTCTTTACATATTCATAGGAAAGTTCAGAAGGCAGCAATTGGGGAAACTGTAATCCACAACCACAGATCAGAACATCTTTTCAGAAACTAACATAAAATAGTTGAATATGAGACAATGTGAACCACTTTTGGTGAGTGTGATGTCAGAACATTGATATCAGATCACTTCTATTAGGAGATAGCTGAAACCTTTAAGCATAGTAACTGTGTCCTGGGGAGTTCATTTTTATTGTTTATGAAAGGATGGCTGCAAATGGAAATGGTAAATACATAAATAATTTCACTACAAACAGATTGTTCCTGTCTATAGTCAAAGCACTGTTTTCTCATTTATACTCCCATTTAAATAATCTTATTCAGCTTCTGAGCATGGATCAGTAAAAGCTACCAAATTTAAGTGTCTATAATCAAAAGATTGTGTGCAGCAAAACATATATAATCTCATATACTCTCAACAGAAAAGGAGGAATTTCAGATCAATTGTCTGGTCAGTTGTTCTGGCCAGGCATATTTGGAAAAGAGATGATCTCCTCCAGTAATTCAGATCCAGGAATTTCAGGCCTTGTAATAGTGTTGCAATTGGATGCCAAGAAAATTCCAATTTTAGTCCCATACTACTTAATCCCAACTTCAATGGCTTTTTTGTTACAATTTTCCCTCTCTTGGCTGCACATTCATTATCCATTTTCTCATTTGCTCCCCCACCCATCCAATCCAAGATAGATCTTGCACTATTAGAATGCTAGGCAGCCAGACTTCTGGAGTGTCGGGAAGTGAGAGAATGACATGGGAAAGATTTAAAAAAAGATTAAGCATAGCAAATTTAGCCCAGTCAAGATGTACTTTAGACCTTACAAAAATTCCCAAGTTAATGAAACTCTGCCTAGAACAGGTATTGTGCCTAGAACAGGTATCGTGTCAATGGGCTACAGTCTGAATGTCAGAATAAAGGGCCAGTATGGGTGCCCAGTGGAGCTACACTCCATTTATCCAACAAAATATCCTTGTGGAACCTTGCCCCCCCCCCCCCCCCCCCAAAAAAAAATAATGCAAAATTTTAGCACTCTTCTCAGTTTTTCGATTATATCTTCTAAACCATGTATTTTTTGTGTACTACATGTAATTAGAAAGTTGTAGAGTATTAAAATTCCTTAAATTATCACTGGTCTTGATGCCCCATTGCAGGTCATTGAGGATTTTTTGTAAACCTTCCTCTGATAAATGTATTCCATCCTGCCTGTAAAGGCCAGGAAATTCAATTTTAATTTCAAGATGCTCAATAACTATGCCAAATCCTTCAGGCATAAACTTAGACACGGCTTTGTTCATGCTGCAGCACACCATGTCAATTCTGTCAGGGTCTCCAGTGCAGCGCCAAGTAAAACGAGGCAGGATCTCTGACCACACCAAATGTAGGTCGGGCCACCAGCACTTCAAAAGGGAGAAGTCCCTTTTCAAAGCTGTGCTCAGTTCAATGCCCTTCATGAGGCACAAATCATTGCCACCCAGGTGGATAACCATTATATCTGGGGGCATGCCTCCCCTTGCCGAGTTCATGAACAGCACCAGCTCTCCCCAGCGCATATCCTGCTTCCTGTGCCAATCCACATATGCTCTTCCATGAAGATTAAGGTCCTTGCCCCATGAGGAGCATGCTACATGATTTTCGGCCCAGAAAATGCAGCTGTGTCCATTGATCACTTTGCATCACCAGACAGAGCTGCTGCCCTTCAGGAAAGAGTGGAAAACCTGGCTGGCAGGGTACGTATGGGGAGGTAGAGAGGGAGCAACCACCCTGGCTCATTTACTGCAGGATCACCCATTGTTTTTAAAAGTTTTAAACTAGATTTTTAATCGGTGCGGGTGGGAGGTAGTTTTTCAGTGTTTTTAGGAATTTTAAGGGTTTCTATTGTTTAAACATTGGGGATTTTATGTACACCACCCAGAGTCACATGTTGATTGGGGCGGCTATACAAATTAAATTAATTAATTAATTAATTAAATAATCTGCTGTGGGTGATGAGGAACACGACCTGGAAGGCAAGGAAAAAAGCAGCAGTTCTTTGTTCAATATTTCATAGGTATAATATACATTTGGTAAGCCCCAGACTTCCATTGGCCCACCCTTTGAATGTCCTCATGGGAATAACCTGCCTCTGCCACGATGGATGTGGCCCCAATCCAAAAAGAGTGTGTGCCGAAGAGCCGCATGTCTACTCCTAAATGGGTCAAAACTTTCTTGGTCACTGCCTAGAACAGGTATCATGTCAATGGGCTATGGCCCGAATGTCAGAATAAAGGGCCAGCGTTGGTTCCACACAGTCTGAGATATGCCTCTAAGGCAACACAAGGGCAAAAGGAAGCAGGGCCAATGCAGAGCAAAGTCACTTGGGCATCCTTGCCCAGTTGATCAGTTTTTGACCGGTAGATCATCAACTCCACCTCCCGGTCACCAAGTCTCACATTGGCCATCTACAAAATTTGGCTGGCCTCACACATCTTTGATGGGGCCAAAAATCTGGCCAAATGGAGGGCTCCAAAAATGCCACCATTTCCACAGCATGACATAGGACTGCCTCAAATTGATTCACAAAGGTAGAAACCCAGGAGGCTGACATGTCTATGAGAAATTTAGTGGAAATTGGTAAGCGGTGGTCATAAAACCTACTCTGCTCTCTAGACCACCCCTCCAAGGACTTAATGATCTGGAAATCAGTAACTGTATTGGCATGTCCCATTGCTTTAGTATAAAATTTTAGAGCAGATGATTTAGAATGGATGGTCTGGGGGGATATCCTCAAGACATGCAAGTGAAACATACACTGCAAAATATGCTCCGCAGGTGTGGGCCAGTCTGGCTGCAACAGCCGGGTGTGATGGAACTCACTGAATTCTGAAATAGTTATAGTGTAGCTATGGCAGGTTCTGGGTGCTATGGCTGCAAAATAGCGTGATCTACCTCAAGTTGCCAAGGTTCCATATTTCTGGCAGCATTACATCTGGGTCTATTGCAACGTCTGGGGTGAGGGTACAAAACCATTGCATCTGCCACCAAGATAAAGCATCGGCAATTTGATTATCAATGCTGGGGACATATTGGGCTTTTAACAATATATTGTACTCTAGACATTTTAAACTGATTTGCGGACCAAACACATGACTCTCGGGGATCGGGACATCATAGTGTTGACAATGCGAACCACGGCCAAATTGTCCACCCAAAATTTCACTGCATAATTGGCCTAGGTCTTCCCCCATAAGAACACCACCTCAACCACTGGGAATAATTCCAAAAATGTAAGATCTTTCATGATGCCTGATTCCCTTCAATTGGCCGGCCACGTGCCATAGCACCAATGGTCGCGGTGATATAATCTGAAACCGCAACTGCCTGAGGTGTCAGAAAATACCATCATTTGTGCCTCAGCCTTAATTTTAGAATGCCAAAAAGAGGCACCATTATAATGGGACAAAACTTCCAACCATAGCCGGATGTCCTCCCTCAAAGCTTGGGTGACCCTAGCTCAGTGTAATAGCCAAGTCAGTGCCTACATGGTTTCGCACAGGTGGCAGGCAAAAGCCCTGCCCAGTGTGACCACTTTGCATGCAAAGTTTAAGTGGTCATGCAAAACCTGCAGCTTTTTCAGCATCACTTTGCATCTCAACAACATGTTACTCAGTTTATCTTGTAACTGTGATAACTTGTCCCGGGGGAAGCGAGACTGCTGACTCGAGGTGTCCAGCAGGACCCCTAAGAAAACAAGGGAAGTGATTGGTCCCTCCATTTTGTCATCTGCCAAGGGGACCCCTAGGTTGAGTGCCAGTGCCTGGAACTCAAGCAGGAGGTCAGCACATTTCAAGGATTGGGCAGGACCACAAAAAAGGAAATCATCCAAATAATGGATCACGTGGCTAGATCCAGTGTGTTGGTGAAATGCCCACTCCAAAAAAGTACTAAAATGCTCAAAGGCTGCACAAGAGATGGAGCAGCCAAAAGGCATAGCCTTGTCTACAAAATATTGGCCCTCAAAAACAAAGCCAAGGAGCTCAAAGTCCATGGGGGGAAAAGGCAAGAGGCGGAAAGCAAATTTAATATCATACTTAGCCATAAGGACATCCTTGCCACACGATTGGAACATTTGGACTGCCTGGTCAAAGGAAGTATACTTGACAGTACATAACTCATGTGGGATTGAATCATTTACCGACCCGCCCGTCGGGTATGATAAATGGTGAATCAAACGAAATTCCCCAGAGCCCATCTTGGGAACAAAAGCCAGAGGGGACACTTTCAAATTCTGGTAGGGGAGGTTGGTCAAACAGCAGCCACCCATCCCACAGTCAGCTCTCCTTATCAATGCTCTGCCTGAACACCGGCTCAAATCCGATTACAGAATGGAGGTTTGGCACCATTTGTGGAAAACAGGTCCCCAAAGCAAGGATACAAAAACCAAAAGTGAAACCTTCCTGCAAATAGTGTTCCTCCTCAGCAGGGTAACCTGCAAGCCAGGAAACTAATGTATCAAGCTTGATTAGGCTGGATGCCTTTTGCAAACTGTGGTAGCTCAGGGCTAACTCTTTTTGCAACCCAGGAATCATGGCCCTTATGCCTCTGGGATCCACTTTTTGTGCAGGCTGCATCCGGATGGTTGCTTCCGTACATAGTGCACTCATGTCGGTATTTGCACACTTTCTTGGAACAACGCCCCTGACCTGTGAACTTCCAACAAACCAACTGGGGTTAAACCACCTGTCCCGCAAACTGGCAGGTGGGAGACGCTGGCAAGGGTGCAGCATGAGGTGTCCACAATCATACTGGTCACTGGATGAGAAGAGGTCATAAATTGGAGCCACAACCGGGCATGCGGCTCATCCTAGCACATGGTCAGCCGAATGGTCACACACATGTGGAAATTCTCATCATAAAGAATCCATGCCTGTCTTGGAAAGTCTACATAAGCTCGATGGATAATATCTAGGTATTGAGTTAATGGTAATGTGAGCTGCTCCCTGGCACAGACTGCCACCCCAGCATAGGTCAGATAAACAGGCAGCCAATTAGCCCAGGTCCAAGGAGGCTTCTTTCTCCTGGTGGACTCCTTATCCTTCTCATCCATATCCTTTTCCGACTTGTCCGAATTCCTGTTAAGCAGGGGGAAAATATCAACATATTCATCTTACACAATTTTATCCCTCATCACCAGGAGGAGATGGTCACCCAATGGTAGAGACTGGTCCCCAGAAGGCAAGGCAGACGCAGGCACCATTGCGAGGGTAGGCAAGGATGAGAACCCAACGCCCGGAGCTTGGGCACCATCGTTTACAGCACTCTCTTTGTAGAGGCTTATTTCACATGCATCACACGAGGCAGCTCAAATGCACGTGCTTTTGCCAGATTACAAAGCAGAAGAGAGAGGGCGAGGCAGGAAGGAGACACACTCTTATAGAGCGTAGGCTCCTCCCTGAAACACCAGAATTCTCTGGGTGGTTGCTGCCTTGGGGCGGATGGACGTCAAAACATGTACACATGTTAATTCATGTGACACAGCCAGTGATGCACTGCAAAAAAATTTACTAACCCCACCATGGGTGTGGCTAACTCAGTGGGTATGGCTAACTCTGTGGGCCATGCCCACTTGGCCTCCTTACGCCATGGCCTGGGGTAGGGAGGTGGTCATGGCCGACCAAGTGGGCATGGTCTGGGGGAATTTCTGCTACCGGTGCCCGGGCACCTGTGGGCACCTGGAGCAGTTCAACACTGGACACGGCCATTATTTACTGAATTGTGAAATATCTTACACTTATACCTGAAATCATTAGTTCAGTTTATGTGCTAATGTATTTATTGTTGTTTTTTGTTTTTGTTTTAATTTGAGTTTTGTGGAACTCCTGTTTGACATTCTTGATTTTGGCTGGTATGGCATGTCATGATCCTAGCTACTTGCTTTGCTAGAGCTGGTCAAACTGTGACACAGCTGTCTGCATTCTTTCTTTTGTTTATACATATCTCAGATTCCACAGAGATTAGGTCAACACCAGGTGCCTGTAAAGCCAGACATGACATCTGAGCACAGAGGGAAGAGGTCAATCCCATCATACCTTGCGAGCCCAGGTGCTTTTCCATGAGATAAACACATTCCATTCCCATGGGAGCCCAAGGGCTTTTCCATGAGGTAAATACATTCCATGGATGGTCAGGTGCCTTCCCATGATGTCATGAATTCTAGAGGGAGGAGAAAACACCTGTGGAGTGGGAATTTCCCATTATGTAATCCCATTATGTAATGCATTCTTCAGGGTGGGTAGCCACTCATTTTGCCTATATAAACCAGAGTTTTTCAGACCCCAAATTGGTTCTCTAACTGAGGACAACCAGGCTCTTGTTAGCTGAACTCTATTCCCTGGGGGGAACACCCCAATGGCAGGAGGCAGGATGTAATCCAACAAGATTGGATGGAATTGGATTGGACTGGATTCTATCTTGGAGATATACTCTACCCAACACATCTGATGTCTTGCCCGGGAGCCCACGCCATTGACTCCCGGGAGTGGAGACAGGTGGGAGATGCCACTGCCACTGCAGCTGATTTCACTCTCTGGGCTCACCTGCCTGGAGAGCAGAAAAGGGAAGCCACCCCCACCGCCGCAAGTGACTCCCTGTCTTGCCTGGGAGCCCACGCCATCGGCTCCCGGGAGTGGAGACAGGTGGGAGATGCTGTCACCGCTGCCGCAGCTGACTTCACTCTCCGGGCTCGCCCACCTGGAGAGCAGGAAAGGGAAGCCACCACCACCACTGCTGCCACCATGAGAGACTCCTTATCTCGCCCGGGAGCCCACGCCATCAGCTCCCGGGAGTGGAGACAGGTGGGAGATGCTGCTGCTGCCACTGCAGCTGACTTTGCTCTCTGGGCTCACCCGCCCGGAGAGCAGAAGAAAGAAGCCACCACCACCGCAAGTGACTCCCTGTCTCACCCAGGAGCCCACGCCATCAGCTCCCAGGAGTGGAGACAGGTGGGAGATGCCATGGGTTATCCTTGTGGGCGCCCCGGTTTACCTCACTACCATCCTCTTGCCCCTTGCTAGGACTTGGGGTCATGATGGCAATGGGTCCATTTCTCCCACTCTGGGACTTGGGGGGGGGGGGCTGGGGTGAGTCATTGTGCTTATAGCATCTTGTATTTGTTGGTTGATTATTTACTTATTACTGCATTCTGTATTTGTTGCATTGCTGTATTTAGCTTGTTGTGTGATTTTTGATGCTTTTGATTTTGTATATTGTTATTGTTTCTTGCACCTTCCTTGATTTAAACTGCTTAGAGTCACCTCTGGTTGAGTTTAGCGGTATACAAAAATAAAGTGAAATGAAAATGAAAACAATCTGATGGATGGCTGAGAAACTTGGACTTTGCTGGATTAACCTAAGATGTTGCCATCCTATGGATATTGGACTTGGTTGATATTTGGCCATTTCATGGACTGATGGACTTGGGGAGGTGTTATTTTGCTCCACAGGCTTATTGACATTCTGATGGACTTATTGGCTCTTTGAAATATTGCATGGACATTTCTGGATCTAAAAGAACCCTATGGATTTTGGGGTTTGGGAATTTTATTCTCTACAGGTATTTCTTCTTATGGAATAGAAAATAAAGTTCTGTTTTGGGACTTTACCTTGTTGGCTTCTACTTGGGCATAGCACTGACAACTAGCGCTCTACTTCTACCACACTGCTACTGCTACATCCACGCTACTATGGAAAAACCACACTCCCTATGACTGGGTAAGATCAGGGTGTCTGGATCCTTGGCAGAGACTGACAGTTGCTGAAAGAAGGGAATTGTAGTGGACTGCATCATACACATCACTCTGTCACAAACAAAGCCTCTTAGCACCCCTGTAACCCTCTGACATGATACATGCAAATGTACATGAAACCACAGTTATCTAGAATTTGGGGGTTTGGTGGCAATTTTTATGCAGATAAACCTCAACTCAATTCCTTTTTTCTTTCCAATTCTGGTGAAGATGATTTGATCCTATACCAGTTTCAGTAATGGGCTAAATGCAACCAAACAATCTGAAGCTTAATTCTGACACAACAGAAGTGCTTCTGGCCACTCAAAATGCAGGTCAGAGAATGGAGATTCAATTTCAATTCAATTTTTAATTTATACCCCGCCCTACTCAGCGGAAGCCAACTCAGGGTGGCATCCAACATATAAATACAGGTACAGCATGGCAATACAATAATACAAAAAGACAAATCCATACAGCCCAGTACAATTACAAACTTCAAAACAAGTAGTTTTACAATAAACATCATTTAAATACTGAAATTACAAAACAAATTACAAAATTAATTGCACAGAACCCCTGGCTACCCAACGTCCATGACAGAGCCTCATGGCTCAACGTCCATAATGGAGCCAAGAGAGAAGGACCGGCTCTAACCCAACTGAGGCAGGAAAATGTACCAGCAGCTAAAGCAACGGCCTTCTTCACAGCTCTGCCACGGGAAAATGGGCACAGCTGTGCTCCCACCTCCCCTGACAAGATGGGTAAGGGGAGGGAGCCGAGGTGTTGTGGCAGCTCAGCGGTGGTGACTTTTGAAGGCCCCGCCATGGGCAAATGGGTGCAGTTGTACTCCCACCTCCCACGACCAGATGGGCCAGAGGAGGGAGTTGAGGTGTTGCAGCAGCTCCATGGTGGTGGCTTTTGAGTGCTCTGACATGGGCAAATGGGTGCAGCTGTGCTCCCACCTCCCATGACCAGATGGGCCAGGGGAGGGAGCCAAGTTGTTGCAGTGGCTCAAAGGTGGTGACTTTTGAGGGCTCTGCCATGGGCAAATGGGCACAGCTGTGCTCCCACCTCCCATGACCAGATGGGCCAGGGGAGGGAGCCAAGGTGTTGTAGTGGCTCAGAGGTGGTGGCTTTTTTTTAATACATTTTTTATTAATTACTTTACAATACATACATCCGACAAAATAACATTACATACAATGCATACAACATAGCACCCCCACCACCCAACCCACACCCAACCCTGTATAAAGTTTAAAAAAAAACAACTACCCTTGTCGCTCAATTATTATTTATAAATTTATAAATCCACCCAAAATTCATATTCTTCTTGTACAGGCTTTATTCCGTCTTCACTTGACATACCATATACTATCCAAGGTCTCCAAATTTTCCAGAAAAGGTTACTCTTAACTTCACCTCTTTCTACTCTCATTTCTGATGCTATTTTATCATTTAACGCCAACCGCCATATTTGTTTAAACCATCTTTTTCTGCATTTATTTATTTTGTTCTTCCATTCCAAAGCAATTATCTGCCTTGTTGCAGTAAGCAGAATGGATAGCAACTCCTTTTCATTATTATCAATATTTATATCTTCTAACTGTCCCAGCAAAGCAATTTTAGGGTTCAATACTATGTTTTTATTAAAGATGTTATGTATTTCCTGTTCTAGCATCTTCCAATAGTTTTGTGTATATTCACAGTCCCACCACATGTGAACATAGGTACCTAAATCTCTATTGCATCTCCAACATTTATTTGATCTTGCTTTATCCATATGATGTAAAATAACCGGGGTCAAATACCACTTCCAAATTAATTTAAAATTATGTTCCCTTTCCCTCATTGATAACTGCTTCATTATTCTTTGACTCCACCTTCCTTTCCATGCCTGTTCACTTATCTTTATATTTAATTCTTCTTCCCATCCATTCTTTATTAATCTTTGCAGATCTTCCTTTTTGTTTATTATTTTATATAATTTACTTACCATTCCGCTCTTAACTACAATCCCCTTTCTTAAGCTGTATATCAATTCTTCAAACTTTGATACCTCTCTAATTTTTTTGTCCCTTTTTTCTTAGTTTGCTATCCCATTTTTCCAACCGAATTTTTGAAACCAATTTAACTCTAACTTTCGATAAATTTCTTCCCTCAATTGGGATGTAGACCCCTTTGAAATCCAGTCATTAATTTGTATTAAGTTATTCAACCTTAATTTCTTTTTCCCTGTTATTATTTGTCTTGTCTATAGAATTATTAGCAAATGTCATTAGAAAGGATAAGGACATTCAGGCTATATTAATGGTCAAAAAATTAGTATGTATGCCGATGACACGTTACTTGTATTAAAAAATGCTAAAAACACAATTGGTAAAGTTCAAGAACATCTATACAGGTTTGAAAAATAACTGGTTTAAGAATTAATTGGAAAAAGACTGAAGCGATAGCTTGTAACTATAATGAAAAGGACAAGGAAGAGATTAAAAAACATTATAAAATAGATATAAAGAAAACTTTGAAATGCTTGGGTATATATATAACTGAGGATATTAAGGAACTTCATAAGTTAAACATAGACAAATTAAGGCAAGATTTAAAGTTAAACATAGCTAAACTCAATAAATTAAAAGTGTCCTGGTTTGCTAGAGTGAGTTTGGGGCGAATGAAAATTTTATCAAAATTAAATTTTGTCATAGGTAACCTTCCTCTTAAGATAAGTAATAAGCAATTAAAGGAATGGCAAAAAATGTTAAACAATTTTTGTAACGGAGGAAGGAAACCAAGGATAATGAAATCATTATGGTACCAAAGTCAGGATGACGGTGGGTTGGGTATCCCCAATATAACAAATTATTATAAAGCATTTCAGCTAAACAGAATTGTTAATTTGTTAGTACAGAATAAGGATGAATTAGAAGATATAAATCAGCTGGAATATAAAAAATACAACGGTAGTTTATTCTTAGAAACGCAGGTTAAGAAAATACAATTAAATACTAAGACATTAAGAGAATTATACCAATTTTGGAAGGGAATGAAAGAAGAATTAGTCAGAGGAAATTCTCCAATATTAGAAGTGACGGATTTTGCAGATTGTCCATTAAATGAGATAGAGGTGGTGGCTTTTGAGGCCTCCGCCATGGGCAAATGGGTGCAACTGTGCTCCCACCTCCCCCGACCAGATGAGCCAGGGGAGGGAGCCAAAATGTGTGCTGGATGTGGTTCTGGGTGCAGTGGGCCACGTGAAATGGTGCCACAGACCATAGGTTGGGAACCCATAGGTTGGACCATCCTGCAGGCCATAGGTTGGGAAACCCTGGTCTACACAGTTAAAAATAAGCTAAAATTGTTTCTTGAGATGTCTGATCTTAGCATGGTGACTGATGCCTTAAATTATATGCTCTTTAGTTTACTGTAATGGTCTGTATAAGGAGACTGGATAGCTCAGTGATTTCGATATCTGGTGGACTCAGCTCAAGACATCCACCTTTATCCGGTGTCACTATTTGAAGCAATGAAGAGTTCAATCTGCAGGATGCATGGAGAAGAGAATGGTTGGGAAAAGTGTCACACCAATGCCAGAATTTTCAATGTGTTATTGAACCGCCACCCGGTTTTGATCAACCTTGCAAGATATGGGCTAGCCTTAATAGAATACGTCTATAGCATGGTAGATGTGCAGACTTTTTGCATAAATGGAGGAAACTATCATCACCAGCATATGATTGCAGGGCACCACGACAGACTGTGCAACATATTATAGAACAATGTAGCCTTAGAGCATATGAAGGCAATAGTGAAGGTTTTCTAAGGGAAATTTCTGTTGCAATCGAATATATAAATTGTTTAGATGTTTGTTTATAAATTAATGTTTAGATTTATACAGTTTATATATATTTTTCTTTTTGTTATATGTTGATTCAATGTGTATAAGTGACATACACTAGATGTCTAGATAGATAGATCTGTTGTTGTTCAGTCACACAGTTGATTCTGAACCTTCATGACCCCATGAACCTCCACACACCAGGCACACCTATCCTCCACCATCCTCCTCAACCCACCCAGCTTTGTGCACATTGTTTCAACAATGCCATCTAGCTATCTCATTCTCTGCCACCCCCTTCTTCTTTTGCCCTCAACCTTTCCCAGCATCAAGGCTTTCTCAAGGTAATCCTCTCTTCTCATTTGATGTCCAAAGTACTTTAACTTCATCTTCAATATTTGATCTTCTAAAGAGCAGTTGGGGTTGATTTCTTTTAAGATTGACCTGTTTGTTCTCTTTGCTGTCCAGGGGACACTGAAAAATGTCCTCCAGCACCACATCTCCCTTCCCGCAATCTTATCCACCCCCATCTTCTGACCTGAGAGGCTTGACATCCTGTTCCATCAACTTTGCCTTCTTTCTGTCCATGGCTTTTTTTCCTTTATTTATTTTGCAAAATTCCTGATGTTGTTTGCTGGCTCCTATGCCTGTATTTTTGTATCATACATATTATCACAATTTAACACAGTGTAACATACTAAAGAAAGTTAGAATACTCTTTGTTGCTACTTAGTATTGATCTAGTTTTGGTTTTGTACTGGATATATGTAGTTAAAAATTAAAGAAGTGTCTCAGGAGGGAAGAAGGTTTTTTCCCCAATGCTCAACACGGCGTTGCTCCTGAAGTGTCTCCTCTGCTGTTCTTTCCCCTTCTGTGCTTGGTGGTGGTGCGGGTGGGGTGGGGGGGAGAAAGGCCTCACCAGAGGGTGGGACGGGCTTTCTCCCAGGGCTCAACCAGCATTGCTCCCAGGGAGTCACCTCTGCTGTTCTTTCCTTGTTGGCACATTGTGGTAGTGATGGTGGTGGTAGTGGGAGAAAGGCCTTACCAGAGGAGGGAAGGGCTTTCTCCCCTGGCTCAACCTGTTGTTGCTCCCAAGGAGTTCTCTCTGCTGTTCTTTCCCCTTCGGCGCTTGGTGGTGGTGGTAGGGGAGAAAGTCCTCATCAGAAGGCAGAAGGGCTTTCTCCTAGGGCTCAACTCGGAATTGCTCCCAAGTTGGAATCAACTTGATGGCATGCAATTATTATTATTATTAGTCTATGTATGAGTCTGCCTTCAAAAAAATCCAGAAATTTCAATGGATTCAGGGTACCGCTTGTAGACTCCTTTTATGTCTGTTTATTGTTTTACTTTCTACCATTTTGCAACTATAAGTCTCTGAATTGGAATAAATGGGGCCTATAAATGGAATCCATACATTTATTCTTTCATTCAGTTATCACCTATCTAGTGAAAGTTTAATGACTTTGGGCAGTGTATATACATAAAATAACCATAGAAACAAACAAACATATCCTCATACATCTTCTCCCTGAGCCCAGGAACAAAAATTTTAAAAAGCTCTCAAAGAAATTCATTCATTGAGGGGAGATATTTTCTTGTATGCCTACCTATATAATTCTATTTTTAAATATTTTTAAAAAAATATTTAGGGAAGGAGCCTGATAAACTCCAAAAATAGGAAGCTCCATAGGGTTGGGACAGCCACTGAGAAACTTCTCTTCCTATTGTAACCTTTGTCATTCTTGATGTGGGCACCCAGAGAGGTAGGACTATTTAACCATTTTCTAAAAAAAGGACACAATGATTTTTTATAAAGATGCAAATAAATAAATAAATAAATAGATTTAACTATTAATAAGTTAGTTATAAATGTGACCACAAATAAAGTGGTTTGCTCATTTGGAGATAATTCCATACTGTACAAGTCATGTTTGAATAAAGAAGAAGGACAAAGACCAGGAGGCAGACCCAGAGGAAGATAAAGAGATAACATCAAATAAACATTACAAGAACACCAAATAACACCACTGGAGAATGCCTGTTCAAAAATCTTGTATCTCCTCCAACACCCAAAGGGTTAAAAATGGGGGGAAAGGAAGAAGAAAAATTCAGACAAAATGCAAATGACTAACAAATTACATGTTTTATTTAAATGATTGATGGTCCTAGGTCTGTGCAAACCCAGGGATTCTTGGTGTTACAGTTGCAACAACAACTTTCCAAGTCTGGATCAAAGCATATTTTTCTTCATTCTATTCTGATGTAGAGATCACTAACAAGCTTCTATTATTAGTGGAGAATTTTCTTTGCTGTATCACAAATGTCTCTTGAAACAGACCCAAGCTTTTGAATGACAGTCACTAAGGATACAGAGAGCTTTATCAATTTTTGCCTAGCTGATATTTTGACTGTTTAAGGCTGAGTTACAGCATTTCATTTGCTTCTTTGGAAAAGCTGCAATATAGTGTCTTCAGTTTGGATCTAGGACACAATCCCTTAAGGAGTAAGCATGCCTGTTAAAATGAATGCAGCAAAACTTCCCAAAGGATTGCAGTCCTCTTTTGTAATTACCTCTTCTACTTGCTTTCCACACACACACATGTATGCACAAACATAATTGCAAGACTGCTTGAGAATGATCACTAGGTTGATAGTAATAGTTTTTCCTTGCTTCAAAGTTTCATTTCACATAGAACCCCAGGTACAATCTAAAGAACACATGGAAGTAGTTGCTGTCTTATCCACACTGCGAGTACCAGGAACTGAGATGTTTGTGTATCTGCATAATAATAAATGTGCATTTGTAAGTGTTGCCACACTATCTGAGTAATATTTACATAAACTTAAATAAGATGATCAATGTCATTAGCCTTGTACTGGGAGGTGTGAAGGAAGAGATTATACAAAGAATATTTTAGCTTGTTGGCTGGCTCAATGAATTTAGTATCTGACTCTGGATCCAGAGGTTGGAAATTCAATTCCTCATTGTGTCTCTCATGAGTAGAGAGAGCCTATGTAGCCTTGAGCAAGCTGCACAATATGACAAAACAACAACAACAACAGCAACCCAGTAAACCATTTCTGGGTGCTTTACAGCTAGAAAAAACATGGAAAGTCTTGCAATAAATCAGAATTGACAGCATATATTTATTTATTTTATTTATTTAAATTCAAATTTTTATGCCGCCCAATCAGATAAACCCAACTCTGGGCGGCTCAGAACAAGTTAAAACATACATGAAAAACAATTGAGCCATTAAAAACCCAACATACCCACCCACCTATCCTATTCAGTTATTAATAACTGTCACACATTTTCTACTGTTACTTGTCAGTGTCCATAAATAAATAAAAGACGGCATGAAATCATATATTCTTCAAAAACAATGTAAGAGGCTTTATGGGCCTACATGTGTCAGCTAAAGCCAGGAGGGGGAAAAACCTGTGCAGCAAGGCAGTTTAAAAAAAGAAGTTTGGAAAAAGGACACACTAGCTAAAATAAAGCCTGTGAAGCCATGGTTAGTCAGCCAATCTGTGCCTAGCCTAAAGGCACAAGGGCCAGGTAGCCAAGATAAGGAGTTTATGCTTTAAACAAAGAGATAAGAGGGTTCACTGAAAACAGAGACAGCAATTAAGTTAAAAATAATTCACTTAATTGTTCTAGGATTCAGTTTTCTCTTTGTGTTAAAATGCTTCTTTGTAGTATACCTTACCTTGGATACCTTGGAGTTGTTACTGAGTGCTGATTCCTTGTATGAGTAGACATGTCCACACAACTTCTGTCCATAACGATCTTTCCCTGGCAGATTGTCCTTCTTCATGTTGTTTCAAGATTTTTATTGAGAAAATCTTCTCATCTATATACTGAAAATATTAAACATTAAACTCTAATTAAGTTTACTGTTCAATCAAGAGCATTCTTTCTTCAGGTTCCTCTTTTGATTTTAAATGCACAAGTACCTTGCTGTGTTTAAGTAGCTGCTGTTAACTCTTTCTTGACTGTATAACTGATTAGCATGAAACGGGAAACCACCCAAAAGTGAGGAGAAGACACTGGGCAAATAACAGTGAAAAACAATTTAATCCACAAAAAGTCGGAGCATCCTTAGAAGTCATAAGCAATTAGCAAAGCAAGGGAATCCTTAAAAGTAACCACTTGTAATAACACTGGTACAAACTTAAGGAGAAGGTTCATAAACTAAGGACAAAGATCTGAATAGGTGTACAAAATTAATAGTTCATGTGGTCAAGAATCTTCATAAAGGTAATCTCAAGGTAGGTATAAAAAAGTCAATGTACAAAAATTCATAGAAAACTGTAAATTCCAATGGCATAATTAATAAACAATGTTGTGATATCCCTCCGGTAGATGGATATTTCGGAAATCTTCAACAGAGACGAGTCATATCTGGAATTTACAAATACATTAAGAGTAACAGCCCAGTATAATACAAGGAAATAAGAACGACAGGATAACAACAATAGTAACAAGAGACATTTCTTACCAATAAAGTTATGACGCGTTCGAGAGCCTCTGAAGAGGGAGTTCATAATGGGCCAGAACGTTAGGGAAAACAGGTTTAGGTAATGTATTTAAGGAGAATGGGAGCATGATTGTAAGCACCTGTCATACCACGAAAGGCAACATTTTAAGCTTATAGCAACCGGATTAAGGGTAAATCTATTGCAGAATTATTAAATGTTATTCATAAAAGGAGGAGAAATCAAGCTCAATATTCAACCCATGTGGAGACAGAGTGTAAAATTGATAGATAAAGAAAGCCTCTCTCCTGAGGAGCATAGATTCTACATTTTCAATCTGGTATGGACGAGGCTTGTAAGTTTCTAAAACTACAACCCTCATGTCTGTACACTGGAGTCCTTTCCCGAGAAAATAACACTCTCTGTGTTATTAACACAAGTAATAAGTGCCTTAAGTGTGATTTGTAGACAGTTTATTTTAATTTTAATTTTGGTTAAGTTTGCAACTATAAGTTTTCCTCAATGAACTACTTTGAATAAAATTATAATATTTTAAAATAAGATAGATCCCTTTGTTACTTTGTTACTATGCCAATGCCATTTTGTATGTTAACCCATTTTGTTACATCTATATGAATTTAGTAATTACACTGTATATCCATATATCCATGATATAAGCATTGCATTTACACTGTTTATCCTGGTATTTCTCTTTCTGCAACTAATGTAAGCAATAAGTATTTTCTAACATTTTAACTTGTCATTTAAATGAAACCTTGTTTTTGAAAAAATAGTTATGTCATATATACTCGTGTTAAATAAATGTTAAGGAGAACATGTATCATTGCCTTTCAATAATTGTAAAATTGTATGCCTACCTTATGCAAAGATACTGGGTGGACAAAACTTTATTTGAGAATTTTGGATTTTTGTAAAGAACCTAGAATTTGGTTATAAGGGTGGAAAACAAGTGTCTACTTTGCATTTTGCATAGGGTGTGTGCGCTATTTCCCATCTTGGGTTTAATTTAACCTTGGCAAAATGCATTCTCTGGTATAGCAGATTTAAAAATGTATTTATTTATTATTTATTTAATCAAATTTAAGACCAAACAAACTACTCCGAATCATCAAAATGAAAGATGGAAGACCAAACTGTATTTTTTCCCAGGAGAACTCTCACAATACGAATGTTTGAGAAGAAAAGGATGGGATATTTTATTACATTGTTATAAATACAGGTATGCACAGTTAAGAAGCAAATTTGGTATAGCCCCACTTAAAAACTTAAAACCACTTAATCAATATATTTCTTACTGAAAACCTTATTCTATACAATGGGAACATATTAACATATGTGGTGGAGTTGTGATGTGGTAAAAAAATTGGGAAATAATTGAGAAACAAACTTCTAGAATTATGGGGACGAAAATTATTTTGAGGTCGGGTACTGTTCTATTGACAGATATGGGAAATATGAATTTAGACAAGGAAAAAAAGAGCTGTTGTCTATAATATTGTCAACAGGTAGACAATGTATAGCAAGAAACTGGAAAAATGATGTGACTAACAATTAAGAATTGGTATAGGGAAATGTGGCAACTTCCTCTGAATGATAAGTTAACATGGGAGTTGAAAAAAAGGAGAGGCATAATTAAAGAAAATAGGTTTTGAAAAATATGGCAGCCATTTCTGGATTTCTCATTGATTAGAGGAAAAGGAGACAGTTCAGCGCCAGCGCAAATGAGTTTTTGGAAACGGTGAAAGTGCTGTGACACACCACAATCTCCTGGGTAATGTATATTTCACTGGGTGTGCATTGTGGATTTAATTTCAAGGTAGTTTGTGTTATTGTGGCTTTGTATTACAATGATGCTATAAATGTTGGTTATATCAAATAGTTAATTATAGTTTGATATTTACTATTGTCTGTATTTTGATTTTTTAAAAAGATTTTATATGCATTTTGTATGTTGTATCTGAAATATATTTTGTTTTTCTCTTTGAATGTTATTCTTTGAAAATTTAATAAAAAATAAAAAAAGAAAACCTCATCCTTTATAATCTTTAAATATGAATTTGTTGTTGTTGTTGTTCAGTCGCACAGTCGACTCCGACCCTTTGCGACCCCATGGATCATTTTCCTCCAGGCGCCTCTGTTCTCCAACATCCCCCTCAGCCATCCCAGTTCTGTTCCCATTGCATCTACAATACCATCTAGCAATCTCATCTTTGGCCTCCCCCTTCTTTTGCCCTCCACCTTTCCCAACATCAATGCCTTCTCAAGTGAATCCTCCCTTTTCATTTGATGTCCAAAGTATTTTAGCTTCGCCTTTACTATTTGACCTTCCAATGAGCAGTCAGGGTTGATTTCTTCTAAGATTGACCTATTTGTTCTCCTCGCTGTCCAGGGGACTCTCAAAACCCTCCTCCAACACCACATTTCAAAGGCATCTATTCTTCTGTGTTTAGCCTTCCTAATTGTCCAGCTCTCGCATCCATACATTACTACTGGGAATACCATTGCTTTGACTATTCTAATTTTTGTTTGCAACGTGATGTCTCTGCTTTTCACTATGTTCCCCAGGTTTCTCATAGCTTGTCTCCCAAGAATCAGACGCCTTTTTATTTCATGGCTACAATCCCCATCTGCAGCGATCTTTGATCCTAAGAAAGTAAAATCTGTCACTGCTTCTACTTCGTCCCCATCTATTTTCCAGGAACTGATGGGGCCTGTTGCCATTATCTTGGTTTTCTTGATATTGAGTCTCAGGCCAGCTTTTGCACTCTCCTCCTTTAGCCCAATCAAGAGATTATTTAGGTCTTCCTCACTTTCTGCCATTAGGGTGGTATCGTCTGCATATCTCAGATTGTTTATGTTTCTCCCAGCGATTTTAATCCCATATTGTGATTCCTCCATCCCTGCATTGCGCATTATGTGCTCTGTGTATAGGTTGAATAAGCAGGGTGACAAAATGCAGCCTCGTCTTACTCCTTTTCCTATTCCAAACCACTCTGTCATTCTGTGTTCTGTCCTAACTGTTGCTTTTTGGTTCATGTACAGATTTCTCCGGAGGTATATGAGGTGCTCTGGTATTCCCATCTCTTTAATTACTTGCCACATCTTGTTGTGGTCCACACAGTCAAATGCCTTTGTGTAGTCAATAAAACAAAAGTAAACTTGTTTCTGGTATTCCTTTGTTTTCTCCATGATCCAGCGTATGTTGGCGATGTGGTCTCTAGTCCCCCTGCCTCTTCTGAAACCAGCCTGCACCTCTGGTAATTCTCTCTCCACATGCTGCTGAAGTCTATCCTGTATTATCTTGAGCATCACCTTGCTGGCGTGTGGGATAAGCGCGATTGTTCGATAATTTGAACATTCTTTGGCATTGCCCTTTTTTGGGATTGGGACGTATAGTGATCTTTTCCAATCCTGTGGCCACTGTTTTGTTTTCCAAATCTGCTGGCATATTGAATGCAATAATTTGACGCCATCATCTTTTAGTGCTTTGAAAAATTCAACTGGGATACCATCATCTCTACTAGCTTTGTTCTTTGCAGTGCTCTTTAGGGCCTTTATGACTACGCTTTCCAGGATGACTGGCTCACGTTCAATTTCTTCATCATTGTGATTATCAGGAGTGTTGAAGTCCTTTTTGTAGAGTTCCTCTGTGTACTCTTTCCATCTTTTCTTAATTTCTTCTGCATCAGCTAGCTCCTTTCTGTCTTTGTCCCTTTTTGGTGTATGAAGACCAAGACACAGGACACAGCCTCGGGCTGGGTTAACTCAGGTTTATTGCATCGTGGACAGAGGGAACATGAGGTAATGGCGGATCGATAGCTCTTTTTATACCGCAGTACTACATTTGAACGTGGTGCCATGGTAGCCCATTGGCTACTGCCTGCGTGACGTCATTGCGAGTCACGCCCTTCTTGTCCAGGTGTAGGTAGTGGCGGGAAAGCTTCCCGCGCTGTTGCCTTTGATGAGTTCGGACCAATAGAGCTTGGACGCTCGCTGCTGCCAGCTGGTGGTCATTAGCTCGCGTCCTATTACAGGGTTTATATGATACAGCTGAAGGTTACATTGTTGCTATAGGCAAGGTTACATTGGCTCCGATACATTGTAATCCATGTGGAAGGAAAACCATTAGAACACAACACCCCTCCCCCCTAGGATGAGACAAAGTCTCGAGCCCCCACTCAAACACGCTCCCCCCCTAGGAGACAAAGTCTCTCAGCCAAGATGGCTTATTTCGAACACGCTGGGGTCTCGATGCGGGCTGCCTTTGCCCGGGTTTGCTACCTTCTCTTTGTCCCCTGGTTTCCTGCCCTGTAATTGGAGAGGGAGACTCGTTAGTGACTTGCCGCGGCTCCGCGGCGTTGTTGGGAGGTGTGCTCTCTCTTAGGGAAGAACCGGGGGCACTGGGGACTAACGAAAAACCCCTCTTCTCGCTTGGATGGGTGGGGGAACACTCCTGAAAACCCCCCCGGCTCGCAAAACCAAAACCAAAATTACATTCGGGGGCAGCGGTCGCGAATTCCTCTCCCCCTTCCCCGGCCTCTGATGGAACTGGTTTATCAAAAGGATATGAGTCGGGGCCGCTGCTTCTTCCTTCCCCCCTTGCTTGGGACTGTTGTCCGCTGATGTCTCCCCCTTGGGCTAAGCGGGTGGGGGAGAACCCTAACGCTGAATCCTGTTGATGAGCCCCACTGTCTGGTACGCTCACTCGGTGCCTCAGCTGGTCCGCGTGCCTCCTCCAGAGGAGACCTGTGCTGGTCTCGACCCGGTACGACACTGGCCCCGTCTGTTCTACTACCGTCCCCGGCACCCAGGCTGGCCCTGCGCTGGCATAGTTTCTACAGTGAACAGGGTCGCCGGCGGCGAATCCTTTCGAGACTGCCAGCCCTATGTTTTTTCCCTTCTCCTCGACTCTCGTCGGGTCTAGCCTGGACAGAATCGTGGTCAGTTTTCGCCGCATCAAGAGCTCTGCCGGCGAGTAACCTGACGCTAAGGGGGTCACCCTATACGCTAATAAGAACTGACATACTTGGTGATTTAGGTCCCCCGGGCCCATGCGCCGAAGCGCATCCTTTGTTGTACGCACCAACCGTTCCACTTGGCCATTCGTGGCCGGGTGAAACGGTGCGGATGTGACATGCCGAATTGCGTTCGCCGCCATGAATGCTCCGAACTCCGAGGAGGTGAAGCAACTCGCGTTATCGCTGACTAACGTGTCGGGTAAACCGAACGTGGAAAAGACTCTCCGTAGCTGGCTAATTGTCGTGGCGGAGGACGTGCTCTTTACTGGGATAACCTCCAGCCACTTGGAGAACGCATCCACCACCAGGAGAAACATGGTTCCTCGGAATGGGCCAGCGAAATCTATGTGTACTCTGGACCACGGCCCCCTTGCTGCGTCCCATTCCCTATGCGGGAGGCGAGCCTCCTCTGGACGGGATCCCTGACATGCCTCACAAGTGCCGACCATGTGCTCAATGTCCGCGTCCAGTTGTGGCCACCAAAAATAACTGCGGGCCAGCGCCTTCGAACGAACGATCCCCGGGTGGCTGACGTGCAGCAGTTTGAGCACCCTCGGCCGCATGGATGTAGGGACCACCACCCGTTGGCCCCACAACAGGCACCCCCTTTCTAGGGACAGCTCTAGCTTTTTTCGAAAGAATGTGTCGAATTCCGTGCTCGGGGACGATGCCGGCCACCCCTTCTGTACCCATGAGCTAACTTTTTCCAGCGTTTTGTCCTTGCCTGTCGCCCTAGCAATATCGGCTGGTACTAGTGGGGGTGCGTCTAAGACCTCGATTAGCAACACCTGGCGGTCTCTTTCTACTCTAGCCTTTTGGTCATCCGACAGGGGCAAAGGGGATCTCGAAAGTGCATCAGCATGGCTGATCTCCTTTCCGGGCCGGTACTCCAACTCGTGTTGGTATGCGTTGAGAAAGATAGCCCAACGCAGCATTCTCGGGGATAGGATCTGCGGCGTGGGCTTGCTTGCCGTGAAAATCCCTAACAGGGGCTTGTGATCCGTTACAATTTTAAACGGGCGGCCATACAGAAAATCGTGGAACTTTTTGGTCCCCGCTACTATGACTAATGCCTCCCTGTCGGTTTGTGCGTAATTTCGCTCTGCTTGGGACAGGGACCTTGAATAAAACGCAACCGGGGCCTCCCTTCCGTCATCCAATACGTGGCAAAGCACCGCCCCCACCCCCACCGGTGATGCATCGCAGACTAATACCACCGGCCGTTTGGGGTCGAAATGCGTTAGAATTGCGTCAGAAGTCAAGAGTTGCTTTAGCTCTTTGAATGCTCTCTCGTGCTCGTCACCCCACATCCATGTCTCCTCCTTTTTAAGCAACCGATGAAGCGGTTCGGCTACGGACGCTTTCCGCGGAAGGAATGTATGGTAAAAATTGAGGAGCCCCAGGAATGACTGTAGCTCGGTTTTGGATGTGGGGCGAGGGGCCTTCTTGATGGCTGCCACTTTGGATTTGGATGGCCTAATACCCTCGGGTGTGATTCGGAACCCTAAAAACTCGACCTCGGTTTCGAAAAAGACACATTTGTCCTTCCTCAGTCTCAGCCCCGCTTTCTCGAACACAGTTAGTACTTTGTCCAATCTTTTTGCCAGTTCGGCCTCACTCCCCCCTGTTATCAACACGTCATCAAAATAAGGCAACACCCCCTCCAGCCCCTTCAGGAGGCGTTCCACAAGCGACTGAAAAAGGCCGGGTGCCGAGTTCACGCCGAACTGTAAACGCGACACCTGGAACGCCCCTTTATGTGTGACTATCGTTTGGGCCGCGGCCGTGGCGGGAGTTACGGGGAGTTGCTGATAGGCTTGTGCTAGATCGAGCTTAGCGAAACACTTTCCCCCATTTAGCCTGGCCAAAAGGTGGCTGACCACCGGCACCGGGTATGCATTAGGGCGGATCGCCTTGTTAATTGTACACTTATAATCAGCGCAAATGCGCACCTCCCCGTTAGCCTTCAGAGCTGTTACAATTGGAGTTTCCCACTCCGCGGAATCAACAGGAATAAGAATCCCCTGGCCCACCAATTTGTCCAGTTCCGCCTCTATTTTGTCCTTTAGGGCGAAGGGCACCCTGCGCGGTTTGAGTCTTATCGGGCGGACCTCCGGGTCTAAGTCGAAGGCTACAGGGGGTCCCTTGAATTTTCCCAGTCCTTTTTTAAAAACGTCGGGATGCGCGTCGCACACCGCTTGTATTGGATCCCCCCCCCCCCGAATGTACTCCCCCTATGAACAGGCCTAAAGGCTGAAACCACTGTGTCCCAAGGAGGCTACAACTTCCCCCCTTGAGGACAACTAGGGGCAGTTCCGCAGAATGTCTCTTGAAATTAACCCGAAATTTCCCGACCCCCAATACCGGAATGCTGTTTCCCTGTACATCTCGTAGCGTGGACCTCAACGTTTTAAGTTTGGGCCGCACGTGGGGGTCGATTTTCAAGAACTCTTTCTGGGGGATTATGGAATAGGAGGACCCTGAGTCAATTTCCATCCTGATAGGGGCCCCTTGTATTAGTACCTCAACGAAGTAATGGAACTGTCCCGTGGACACGCTGAACACCGGGGCGTCATCTTCGCTGCCGTCCGAGACGCGGCCCACGCCGTCCTTCTTCCTCGTGGTCTGGGCGCCATCTTTGGGCCTCGCGGGACGGTCCGGTCTGGTCGAACGGTCTGGTGACTGCCTCCGGCCCTCCTTTCTTTTTCTGCATGCCTTGGCAATGTGCCCCCGACGGCCGCAGGTGTAACATTCAGCCTTTCTAAATGGGCACCTCGCGCGTTCGTGGGCCGCCCCGCAACCATCGCAGCGGCGCCCCCCTTTTCGGACCTTCTGGACCTCCTCGCCGTCGCTGCCTTCCGAGGACGATTTTGAGGCCCGCCGAGTTGCGTGCACCGATTGTCCGGACTTCCCGTGCACCGAATTTTCTGCTTTGCCGGCCCTGGGACGCCACTCACGCCACTGGTGCATCTCGTCTACTCCAGCATTCGTGGACTCCGCGGCTTCGGCGGCCTCGACGACCTCTGCCAGCGTGGGTGGCGGCTCCTTGTTCATCAAGCTGCGCTGCACCTCCTTGTCTTTCAGGCCACACAGCACGCCGTCCCTGAGGGCCATGTCTAGGATGTCGCCCCATTTGCAGGGGACGGCGGCTACCCTCATGGCGGCCACGAATGCCTCAACCGACTCGTCCGGCGCTTGGACTCGCCTCCAAAACGCGCTCCGAGCGGGAAACATCGCCCTCGAGGGTTGGAAGCGCTCCCGTAGCAGCTTCATGATGTCGTCCGCCTTAAATTGGCTCACCTTCCTCGGAGCGATGATGCCCACCAGCGTCCGCTTGGTTTCCACCCCAAGCATTCTGGTGAGGATGGCCCTCTTCCGCTCCTCATCGTCTTCCTTGACTTTGAGTTCCACCAGCGCCGCCTGGAAGTCCATCTCCAACAGCTCCCAGTCTTGCGGTTTGGTGATGTTGAACCCGCTCTGTGCCCTGGCTGCTCCTTGGGGATCCATTATCCCACCTTCGTCGCCAATTTGGTGTATGAAGACCAAGACACAGGACACAGCCTCGGGCTGGGTTAACTCAGGTTTATTGCATCGTGGACAGAGGGAACATGAGGTAATGGCGGATCGATAGCTCTTTTTATACCGCAGTACTACATTTGAACGTGGTGCCATGGTAGCCCATTGGCTACTGCCTGCGTGACGTCATTGCGAGTCACGCCCTTCTTGTCCAGGTGTAGGTAGTGGCGGGAAAGCTTCCCGCGCTGTTGCCTTTGATGAGTTCGGACCAATAGAGCTTGGACGCTCGCTGCTGCCAGCTGGTGGTCATTAGCTCGCGTCCTATTACAGGGTTTATATGATACAGCTGAAGGTTACATTGTTGCTATAGGCAAGGTTACATTGGCTCCGATACATTGTAATCCATGTGGAAGGAAAACCATTAGAACACAACACCCTTATCATGGTCATTTTTGATTTAAATGTTCCCTTGATTTCCTGGATTTTTTTGAAAAGATCTCTGGTTCTGCCTCTTTTGTTGTTTTCCTCCATTTCTTTGCACTGTACTTTTAGGTAGTTTTCCTTATCTCTCCTTGCTTTTCTTTGAAATTCTGTGTTCAAATGATTGTATTTTTTCCTTTTTCCTTTGACTTTTGCATTCCTTCTTTCCTCTGCTATTTTAAGAGCCTCATCAGACAACCACTTTGCTTTCTTACTCTTATTTTCTTTTGGTATGGTTTTCTTTGCTGCTTCCTGCATGATGTCTCTCATCTCCATCCATAATTCTTCTGGTACTCTATCTACCGAGTCTAAGCCATTAAATCTGTTCATCACCTCCACCGTGTATTCTTTAGGGATGCTGTCTAGGAGATAGTTAAAGCATATTTGAGTTTAGGAAAGAAATGACAATAAAGCAGCATTTTTAGAATAGATTGCACACTTATTCTTTTCTTTAATCTTTTCCTATCCTTAACCATAAAGTCATTCCCAAGAGATATCATTTCAAGTTGCCTTAGTCACTTAGTGTGGTAACATGTATTTGCAAAAAGTAATTTGATAGAACCCATGAACACAAGCCTGTGCTTTTGCAAAAGGGTCAGACTACCAGGAAACTTTAAATGAGTAATTGGAGCCAAAATTGTGAAACAAGAGAACTGTCCTCTGGTTCCTGCTTTTGTTTTGTTCTTTGTGTGTTACAGCCACACCAAGGACATGATCCCACCAAATACAAACACTTTCAGTACCTAAATTGTAAATATAATTTTTCAGGATATAATACAAGCCTTATTTCCACATGAACATGAATGTTGGGAAATCCTTTTCCTCTATGCAAAACAACCATTCATATTGTCTTTGGTACTGTTGTTCATTGTGTAATCTAAGTGATTTATCTAAACTGTTCCCCACATTGGCATCCATGGTCAACACTCTAATACTGTGGTCTCATTTCTTTCATTTCCATGGGCCCAATAGCATAATTTGGGTGCATTGTAACCCAATACAGTCTATACAAGAAATACCCCACTTAAATAAAAGGCAGTATGTAATCATGCAGTTAACCATCCAGAGTACTGTCGTGGATTGGATCTGTCAGATTCTTACTTTTCTGCTCTTTTCATACAGGCCTTTCTGTGGCCTGTCTTTCCCTGCCAATTCTCTGAAGGGAGGGGTCTGGACTGGCCAGAGCAGTATAGTCTAAACGTGCTTTGGGAAATCAGGCAGGGCTCTTCTCTGTGTAAGCTTGCTAAACCACAGGAATGCTGTGTGAGCTTGCTGCAAAGAAGACATGATTGTCTCCCACTTTTCTGTTCCCCAGACTGAAGGCATGTTTGTTCACTTACATGTCAGCTAGAAATCCATGTTTAGTTTTTCTAATGCAAGTAAGAACATTCCATTCCCATAGGATGGGGTCAGAGGATTCATGCTGTATCATTGTGGTTAAGGGGCAGTCTTTTGGAAAGTCTCTAAACTGAACACTCCCCTAACCAATCAGATGATTCTCCACCCTTTACTCTAAGGGAGGGGTAAAGAGTAGCACATACTGATAGGACACACTTGTCCTAACCAGGCCCAGCTGGAGCTCTTGGGGAGCTTATTGGAAACTTTTGGGAAGATGGAGTTGTTCCTGAATATTCCCAGTGAGGTTTTCAGCACCTTTTTCTACCGAACAGCGATTCTCTAAGCCTCTTTGAAACAGTGCACCGCAGACAGCCACTTTTTGCTTGTGCATGCAGAGAGAGGCCCCTTGAGAAGGAGAGAGTGTGGTGGAGGGGCGGGCAGGAAGGCCTCCCCCCCATCACGACATGGCTGGCAATGTGGGATTCTTACCTCAGGAGGGATTTCAGTAGCCATCATCCACTACTATTACTGGCAGTTTATGGGACATTTTCAACTCAGGACTGTTGCCAAAGCAGTAGTGTGTGTTTGAACCTGACTATGCAGATGGGAACAGGAATTTTGCAAATGGATTAATATTGGACTATGCCTGTAACATACATTTATGGTTTTGCTTGCTGTTTTCTGATGGAATAGCGGTGCTCATCAGAGCAAATTGGAATATAAGTATTTTCCAGCTTTACCAGTGCTGTCTGAAGGTGAGGATATCTGACCAGGGTAGAATCAGCCCTATAGCACAGGGAGTGCTAGGAGGGGATTCAGGGGAAACATCTGTTCACACTTCAAGGGGCACATCTCCACCAATGATCTACTTCTACCCTGAGACTGGGGATTGGATGAATCCACCTGTGAGTACTGCAAGGTTCTATGGTCTACAGCAGTGGTTCCCAAAGTGGGCTCCACGCCCCACAGGGGACTTCAATTCCCAGAAGCCTAAGTCAGTATATTGGCTGATCAGTGCTTTGAGGAATTGACTTAGGCTTCTGGGAAATTGAGTCCAAAAACCAAAGTTTGGGAAACACTGGTCTACAGGAAGGAGTGAAGGTTTTGCAGGAATGGATCCAAGATGAGATGGAGGTCAGGAGACGAGAGGTGTCTAGCTGACAGGGACCCCTTGAGGATCCCCGCCACCGGGCGGGGAGGTTAAAAGGGCTCCCGTGGCCGTGGGAGCCAAAGACGCCGCCGCGCGAAGCCGTCCCTCCCCGCCCCCTGCCACTGGGCGGGGAGGTTAAAAGGGCTCCCTGGCCATGGGAGCTGAAGACGCTGCAGCCGCCGTGTGAAGCCGTCCCTCCCCGCCCCCTGCCACCGGGCGGGGAGGTTAAAAGGGTTCCCTGGTCGAGGGAGCCGAAGACGCCGCGCGAAGCCATCCCTCCCCGCCCCCTGCCACTGGGCGGGGAGGTTAAAAGGGCTCCCGTGGCCGAGGGAGCCGAAGACGCTGCCGCACGAAGACATCCCTCCCCGCCCCCTGCCACCGGGCGGGGAGGATAAAATGGCTCCCTGGCCATGGGAGCTGAAGACGCTGCAGGCGCCGCACGAAGCCGTCCCTCCCCACCCCCTGCCACCGGGCGGGGAGGTTAAAAGGGCTCCCGTGGCCGAGTGAGCCGAAGACGCTGCCGCACAAAGCCATCCCTCCCCGCCCCCTGCCACCGGGCGGGGAGGATAAAATGGCTCCCTGGCCATGGGAGCTGAAGACGCTGCAGGCGCCGCGCGAAGCCATCCCTCCCCACCCCCTGCCACCGGGCGGGGAGGTTAAAGGGGCTCCCGTGGCCAAGGGAGCTGAAGAAGCCGCAGCCGCCGTGCAAAGCCATCCCTCCCCGCCCCCTGCCACCGGGCGGGGAGGTTAAAAGGGCTCCCGTGGCCGAGGGAGCCGAAGACACCGCCGTGCGAAGCCGTCCCTCCCCGCCCCCTGCCACGGGGCGGGGAGGTTAAAAGGGCTCCCTGGCCATGGGAGCCGAAGACGCTGCAGCCTCCGCACGAAGCCGTCCCTCCCTGCCCCCTGCCACCGGGCGGGGAGGTTAAAAGGGTTCCCTGGCCATGGGAGCCGAAGACGCTGCAGCCGCCGCATGAAGCCATCCCTCCCCGCCCCCTGCCACCGGGCGGGGAGGTTAAAATGGCTCCCTGGCCATGGGAGCTGAAGACACTGCAGCCGCCACGCAAAGCCGTCCCTCCCTGCCCCCTGCCACGGGGCGGGGAGGTTAAAAGGGTTCCCTTGCCAAGGGAGCCGAAGACGTCACGCGAAGTCGTCCCTCCCCGCCCCCTGCCACCGGGCGGGGAGGCTAAAAGGGCTCCCTGGCCATGGGAGCCGAAGACGCTGCAGCCGACATGCAAAGCCGTCCCTCCCCACCCCCTGCCACCGGGTGGGGAGGTTAAAAGGGTTCCCTGGCCGAGGGAGCCAAAGACACCGTGCGAAGCCTTCCCTCCCCGCCCCCTGCCACCGGGCAGGGAGGTTAAAAGGGTTCCCTGGCCGAGGGAGCCGAAGACGCCGCGCGAAGCCTTCCCTCCCCGCCCCCTGCCACCGGGCGGGGAGGTTAAAAGGGTTCCCTGGCCGAGGGAGCCGCAGCCGCCGCAGCCGCTGCAGCCGCCGCGCGAAGCCATCCCTCCCCGCCCCCTGCCACTGGGCGGGGAGGTTAAAAGGGCTCCCGTGGCCGAGGGAGCCGAAGACGCTGCTGCGCGAAGCCGTCCCTCCCCGCCCCCTGCCACCGGGCGGGGAGGTTAAAAGGGTTTCCTGGCCAAGGGAGCCGCAGCCGCCGCAGCCGCTGCAGCCGCCGCAGCCGCCGCATGAAGCCATCCCTCCCTGCCCCCTGCCACCGGGCGGGGAGGTTAAAATGGCTCCCTGGCCATGGGAGCTGAAGACGCTGCAGCCGCCACGCAAAGCCGTCCCTCCCCGCCCCCTGCCACCGGGCGGGGAGGTTAAAAGGGTTCCCTTGCCAAGGAAGCCGAAGACGTCACGCGAAGTCGTCCCTCCCCGCCCCCTGCCACCGGGCGGGGAGGTTAAAAGGGCTCCCTGGCCATGGGAGCCGAAGACGCTGCAGCCGCCACGCAAAGCCGTCCCTCCCCGCCCCCTGCCACCGGGTGGGGAGGTTAAAAGGGTTCCCTGGCCAAGGGAGCCGAAGACACCGTGCGAAGCCTTCCCTCCCCGCCCCCTGCCACTGGGCGGGGAGGTTAAAAGGGCTCCCGTGGCCGAGGGAGCCGAAGACGCTGCCGCGCGAAGCCGTCCCTCCCCGCCCCCTGCCACCGGGCGGGGAGGTTAAAAGGGCTCCCTGGCCATGGGAGCCGAAGACGCTGCAGCCGCCATGCGAAGCCGTCCCTCCCCGCCCCCTGCCACCGGGCGGGGAGATTAAAAGGGCTCCCGTGGCCAGAGGGAGCCGAAGGACGCCGCATGGTGACGTTCTCGTCCATGGCCCCACCATGTTTGTGGGCTTGGCTGCTGAGGACATTGCGGTATTTGTCTTGTTTCTTTTGTATTTTGTAGAGTGTATTATGGTATTATTGCTTATTACTGAGCTGAGCTCCAATGTAGTTGTTGAGCCCGGCTCGCGTTAAGAGTTGTGTAAGGTCGTTGAGCCTTGGGCTCCGACCCTCCCCCCCCTTTGGATTATTATTTTCTTTTCCTGATTATATCTTGTAACATTGTAAACTGCTATTATGTTCTGTATTTGTTTATTTTTTATTTAATTGTTTATATTATGTTTATGCTTGATATGTTGTTATTGTCTTGTATTGCATAATGAACTGTATTGTGTCGTATTTCCCCTTTTCCCTCCCCTTTCCCCCTCCCCTTTCCCTTTACCCTACTTATGTTTAGTAGCTGAGGGATCGTGTAACCGTTTTGTTATGTTACAACTTAAATGTTATTGCACATTTTATTGTTTCACTGCTGTATTGTAACATTGTATCATTTGTAATTTTGTATATTGTATTTGATTTAACTGTTGTAAGCCGCCCTGAGTCGGCCCTGGTCGAGTAGGGCGGAGTATAAATCAAATAAATGAAATGAAATGAAATTCTCTAAGCCTCTTTGCAATGGTGCACTGCAGACAGCCGATTTTTGCGTGTGCATGCAGAGAGAGGCCCATTGAGAAGGAGAGTGTGTGGTGGAGGGGCAGGCAGAAAGGCTTCCCCCCATCATGACAAGTGCAATATCAGCCATATCTTTGTCATGCAGAGAAAAACCCCAGATTTTATTTGTTTATTTAAAAACTTCACAATTTCTTATTGAATCAGTTTTCATTTATCCAGCCAAAACTGAATAGAAAAATGTCTCTTTGATTCAAATGTCTATACTTGAGAGATGCCACTGAAGAAAGAAATATATAATGAGAAGCAGCAACAATGAACAGAAAACAAATGCAGGAGGAAGGCGATACCTTTATTGGGTCAATAAAAAATATCAAACATTGTGCTAGCTTTTGTGATTCAATCTCACTTTTTCAAGCATGCATCAATTTCTTGTGGAAAGTCCAAAATGCTCCTGGCAAGATGTTGTGTCAGGCACTGTTGCTTAGTTCTGAGTTGATGGAAAAAACCCAGCAGTCTACATCTGATATCATCCCCCCCCCCAAAATGCAACAAATACAGGTAAGCAGCTATCTTCATATTGCACCCCTACAGATGGCCTTCTTTTGATTCTGATGGCCAGGGCCTTCTGTCAGGGAACTAGGGTTAAATTTTGGTTTACTCACTTTGGTTCTTACAATGTCCTTTCCTCTGGCTACAAAGAAACTTGTAGTTTTGCAAAAGAAGGCCATCTGCAGGGGGCATTATTCCACTATATCAGATGCAGCCTGCTATTCCCCCCCCCCAACTCACATCCAAGCAGCAGAGCCATACCTGTCAACTTTTGGATTTGAAAATAAGGGAAATTTTGGGCACACCCCTCTGTGGGTGTGGCCAAATCCATGAGTGTGGCCAAATATAGCCATGTGACTTGTTGGGCTCTAGTCATGCCTGCCACATGGCCATGAAAATGCCTGCAAACACAGACAGCACTGGCTCTTTGGCTGTAAATGGAGATGAGCACTGCACCCTAGAGTTGGATATGACTGGCAGATTTTACTTTCTTAGGATCAAAGATCTGATGCTTGGGAAACAAGCTATGAGAAACCTGGGGAACATAGTGAAAAGTAGAGGCATCACCTTTCAAACAAAAAATTGCATAGTCAAAGCGATGGTATTCCCGGTGGCAATGTATGGGTGTGAGAGCTGGACCATTAGGAAAGCTGAGCACAGAAAAATAGATGCCTTTGAAATGTAGTGTTAGAAATAGGTCGATCCTAGAAGAAATCAACCCTGACTGCTCATTAAAGGTCAAATAGTAAAAATGACGCTAAAGTACTTTGGACATAAAATGAAAAGAGAGGATTCACTTGAGAAAGCCTTGATGCTGGGAAAGTTGGAGGACAAAAGAAGGGGGTGGCCAAAAATAAGATGGCTAGATGGTATTGTAGATGAAATGGGCACAAAGCTGTGTGGGCCAAAGAACCCTTTCCCCATTTTCTTGGGGGACTTTTGTTTTGTTTTCTTTCTTGTTTGTTCAGTGGCTTAAGTGACTAAGATGGTGACTGGGAGGCAGAAGGTCAGCAGTTCGATTCCCGAGTACTGCAGGATGGAATGAGCTCCCGTCTTTGTCCCAGCTTCTGCCATCCTAGCAGTTCAAAAGCAAGAAATTGCAAGTAGATAAATAGGGACCACTTTGGTGGGAAGGTAACAGCGTTCCGTGCACTCTGGTGTCTAGTCATGCCTGCCACATGACCACAGAAATGTCTGCAGATGCAGACAACACTGGCTCTTCGGCTTTGAAACAGAGATGAGCACTGAACCCTGTAGTCGGATACCATTGGCTTTTGAGCAAGGGCGACCCTTTACCTTTACCTATTTTTATTTATTTATTTATTTATTTTTGCACATTTATATCCCGCCCTCCTGGTTGGTACACCACTCAGGGCGGCTAACAGTATAATAAAAATTACAATAAAAACAATTCAATGACAATAACTAAAAACAAACCTAACACCCCAATTAAAACCAGCATTAAAACACAAACAAATTGTCATTAAAAAAACAACCAACCCCCATCCTAGCCCTGTTAAAACAGAATAACCAAGCCTGGGGGGCATCCCCTCACATAGGCTAAATCAGCCACCGGGCCTGACTGGTAGAGTCAAGCGTGCCCCAAACTTGCTGAAAGAGCCATGTCTTCAGCCCCTTTCTAAAGGGGAGTAGATCTGTCTGGAGGTTCCACAGGGATGGGGCAGACATGGAAAAGGCTCTTTTCCTGGTCCCAATAAGATGTACTTCTTTCACTGATGGGAACACCAGTAAACCCCTCCTGTCTGCCCTAGTGAGACGGGCTGAATTCCTTGTGGTGATGCGGTCTCTTAAGTAACCTGGTCCAATGCCATGAAGGGCTTTAAAGGTCAAAACCAGCACCTTGAATTGCACCCGGAGGCACACCGGCAACCAGTGCAGCTCCCAGAGAAGTGGTGAGGCACGAGCATAACACCCGCACCCCATCATGACCCGGGCAGCCGCATTCTGGACCAGCTGAAGCCTCCGAATGGTCACCAAGGGCAGCGCCATGTAGAGCGCAAGAAACCTAACTCTGATCCCCTTACACAACCGTGCAAGCACACCCCCCCACCCCTCCCAAGTTAACTCTAGAACAGAAACGGAACACACAACCCTCTCTCTCTCATATAGTGTAGGAATCTCTGACTGTGATGGCGAACCTTGGCACTCTAGAAATGACTGTCCTTCGAGCAAGGGAAACCTTTACCTTTAACATATAGTGATCAAGCACTTCCCCCACCCCTCCCAAGTTAACTCTAGAACAGAAACGGAACACACACACCCTCTCTCTCCCATATAGTGTAAGAATCTCTGACTGTGATGGTGAACCTTGGCACTCTATAAATGACTGTCTTTTGAGCAAGGGAACCCTTTACCTTTAGCATATAGTGATCAAGCACTCCCCCCACCCCTCCCAAGTTAACTCTAGAACAGAAATGGAAGGCAGGGCAGAAACAGCTCAATAAAGCATGAGAGTGAGAAAGAAGTCTCTGCCCACAGACAAAGAGCTGATTTGCTCCTGCATATATGAAATATCACTCACCTCTGACTCCAGTCCCTCCCAGCAAGGCAGCTCTGCCCAGCATCCATCTTGGCCATGTGGCAGGAGGAAAATAAAAGAGAAACCTACAGAACTCCCTCCCCAACCTTCTCTCTCTCCCCTTCCACAAGCGAAAAGCCTGCCACACAGTCACAGTGACCTCTGGTGGCCGGAAAAAAATACTGCAGCTTCGCCTGTAACGGCTCCGGTCAGGATATTTGTTTTAAAAATAAGGGGAAATACGGGGAAATTAATAAAACAGGAGAGGCCGGGAAGAGGGGTAAAAATAAGGGGTTTTCCCGGGTAAAATGGGATGGTTGACAGGTATGAGCAGAGCCTGGCACAACATTTTGCCAGGAACCTTTGGGGCTTTCATTGATTATTTTCATGCCATATCCACAAGAAATTGGTGCATGCCCGAAGAAGTGATCTGAATCATGAATGCTCAAGGAATGTTTGATTTTTTAAGTGACCGAATAAATATCTCACCTTTCCCCTGCATTTGCTTTGTGTAAATATCACATGGCTGTATTTGTTTAATGAACAGACAGACATGGATCCTAAGATGTGCTGTCCCAAGGAGGTTGGAAGCAGGTTGACTTTTCCACCCTCTCCTCTCCTCAGGAAACCCACTGATCATCCTTAGAAGCAAGTTGACTTTCCCACCCTCTCCTCTCCTTAGGAAACCCACTGATCATCCCTGAAAGGCCTCTTCAGAAGATCTGGGTTCTCTCCATAATGGTCTGTGATTTAGGTGATAAGGCTGAAAGACAGGAGCAGGAAACAGCCAAAATCAGACGGAGGTACTTCCCATGTTAACAGTTGGCAGATTTTCAGTGATTCTCTCATGCATCTCTCTCTCTCTCTCTCTTTTGCCATTAGGAACAATTCATGAGAGTACATCTTTCATCACTTCTTCCACAATATCTTGGGATCCAAGATGGTAAGAGAAATCTACGGGTTCTCCTTTGCTGAGTGATGGAAAATGGATTTCCAAACCAAAGAAAAAGTAGGAAAACTTTCAGCAGTGTTTTAACAGGCTTTTTTAATATCTAAGTTTAAGTAGCCATGAAAAACAAGATCAGGAAATTTGAGAGGCAATTAGAGAGTGCTTTAAAAAAGGAGGAATATGAATAAAACAAAAGCAAAAAATGAAGCTTTTAGAAGACTAACAAATTTATTTTAGTCTGAGTTTTGATGGATTACAAGCCACTTCTTTAGGTTCACATAGCAGCCTACTTTACTAACATTGTTCAGCCAACTGTTTTGCCATTGCAATATGTAGGTCTGTTCCATTCAGAATAGGGAGATTGCTTTGTGTCTAATGCAGGGGATTTCTGAGTGTTTTCAACCAGCATTCTGTGTTTTCTCATAAATCTGCAGTTTTTATAAATTCAATTCCTCCTTAAATATGTAATAAATTATAATAATATTTTTCTTTGTAACTGTATTGGTTATTTATTGTGTATTTGTATTATTATATTATTGTAACAGTATGTATATTAACTTGCTATTTGCCGCTCTGAGTAGGCCGTGTGCCTGAGTACAACAGGATATAAATTCAATAAATAAATAAATAATATTAATTTAATTTTTCAAAATGCATCAGATGTTAAATGAGAACCTTACCTTCCTAGTTTATTTAGTTGAATGTATGCTTTGGGACTTTTAATCTGTTCAGCACTGCATCATAATATTTGGGTAAATGTGAAGGTTGTTGGAGAAGCCGTATTCTGATCTATTCATTGATCTGAGAGATGAGAATTAGGTCATTATATTAAATTATGCAGATATTAGGTCTGCAAATATTAAATTCATACACGCACTTGTTCCTACAACAGTATTCTCTCTGGGATACTGGATAGACACCCATCTCCTTCTGAGTGAACAGGAATTACATCCCACCTCAAATGTTGGCAGTGGCAGTGGGGAGTGGAAGGAACAAAAGGCAAGGGAAACATACTTTCATTTATGGAGGAACAAAAGTATCTGCTAGTATTCATATCAGCAGCACACTCACATCCAGGCATCCTTTCCCATAAATTGCATTTAAAGACTTTCTCCACTTAGTTTTATTTTATCTTTCCATTTTACATCATTGTTCTCCTAATCAATTCAGTATTTCCCATTTCCCTTAAAACAAATATTACCCATTTCCCTTAAAACAAACTTTTGACGTGTTTTAAGGCTGAAATTGAGGAACATTTATAGCACTTGTGGTGTTTATACCTCTTAATATTACAGTATTGGGATTTGACTCTAACTCATCTTTTTTTTTGAGAGGCAGTTATTACTTTAATTTATTCTTACATCAAATCCTTGAATTAAAAAGAAAATTCTGGGGCTGACTCTAGGCTTGTATTAATTTTCCCTGACCTTAGTAGTGCCCCTACAATTTCTGAAGGTTCTGTGAATGTTCTGCTAGAAGGACCTTTTTTTCACCCTACAACAACAAGCTGGCTTATGACATAGCACCAAATATTACTCACTGTCCTGTTACACTTCCCTTGACTGCAGCCTTCAGCATGACTGTAACACAATTCTTATTCCCTCATCCATACAGTAAAATGAGGTATCCAGGAGATTAAAAGTTATTGCTTTCAGGTCTTGCTCCCCTGCTCATTTCCTGTTAGCCATCTGATACAAGTCATCCAGAGGCATTTTTCATTAGGGGCTGCAGCAAACTCCGTTTCTTGCCTCTCGATTTGAATTTTGTACAGGCAACACTCAATTGAGTACCCTCTGAACAGCAGATAATATTTGCAGGCAATCCTGAACAGAATACACAATACGTTTTCATCTAATCAGGTGTTTGGAGATACACATCACTCCATGGTGTTTCAATCTTCTTGTGTTAGTCATCTTGAGATCAAAGAAGAGATTAAGATTTGGAGCAAAATAGTTTTTAATCTATTTCATATCCAGACCTACCCAATATGTCCTTCAAGGCATTTGGTAAGAATGTTTCTCTTGCTGTTAAGATATTTTTTTTTAAAAAAAATCAATATATAAAATAAAGCCATCTTTTATCTAAGTCACTTGAGAGAACTTGGCAGAACATGATATGTGTATTTCAGGCAGCAATCCAGATTTTTCCATTAATACCTCTGAGAAGTTTGGAAATCTGTTGGGGAGGGGATGAAATCAGAACTGTTTTAATATCACAAAAGTCACTATGGATCATAGAATCCAACCAATGTATTTAACTTTACCTTTCAATATAGATAAAACATTTCTGAGAGATGTTAGCCATTTCTTTGAAATTTTCCAGGACAGATTTTGCATTGATTACTTTTATACATTCTATATTCCTTGTTCACTGTTTGGCCTCCTCATCAAATGATGATTTTCATGTAACACTGTCCTAAAAATACAATTCTTACTCAGTGTCAGTTTAAACATGGTTGGTCAATTCACTCATGCATGCATGTCATCTATTGGAGTGTGTTTGTCAGCTGTGAATGAACCAGAATAGATTAAGCATTGCAAGTTGACCTTTTCAAATCACTTTATGTCAACAGAAACTTGAAAGTTTGGAATAAAACTGAGGCTTATATATCAGTCAACAAACAAGTGCTAGAGAGAGGTCAAGTGACATACATCCATGTGTTCATTAGCCTAGAGCAATGATGGCAAACTCTGGCACTCCAGGTGTTCTGGAACTTCAATTCTTAGAAGCCATGATCAGCAGGAGTGCTGACTTCAGCTTCAGTCCAAGAACATCTGGAGTGCCAAGGCTTTCCATCACTGGTCTAGAGAGTTCACAAAGATTCAGCCCTCCCGTGAGGTGGAGTGAAATCATGCCTTAAGGTGGTAAGGTAGGAGGAAGCAAAGCATGTGTCCCCATTTGAATTAGGAGAGTTCTACACCACTGTCTCATTGTAGTGAGACAACATCATATGCCTGGTGAGCTCTCTAGAGCTAATGCTTGAAATCTTTTGCTCAGAATGAGAACATAAGAACATAAGAACAGCCTTGCTGGAACAGGCCACAACCCATCCAGACCAGCATTCTGTCTCATATAGTGGCTCACCATTTACTTCAGGGTATTCCCAAGCAGATGCCTTCACCTGCTTAGGATTCCCTGGAAATGGCATTGAGAGATATCCTGCCTATCTCTCCAACCCGGAGGTTGTCCTTAGGTATTGATAATTATAGCCATTGATACCCTTGTCCTCCATGAACTTGTCTAATCCTTTCTTAAAGCTGTCAACACTTCTTCTGGCAGGGAGTTCCATAGACCAGTGATCCTCTGGGTGAAAAAGTACTTTCTCTTATTTGTTTGAGAACTAGTAGCCAAAAGTTTCATGGAGTGACCCCTAGTTCTAGTGTTGTATGATAGGGAAAACAGTTTTTCCTTATCTACTTTGCCCACACCGTGCATGATTTTTTAAACTTCAATCAGGTCACCTCTTAGACACTGTCATTCAAGAGTGAAGAGGCCCAACTGTTGCAGCCTCAGATGGTAAGGAAGGTGTCCTAGTCCCCTAAACAATCTGGTTGCCCTCCTCTGCACTTTTTCCAGCTCCATAATATCCTTCTGGAGGTATGGCAAACAGAACTGTACACAGTATTCCAGATGGGGCCTCACCATAGATTTATAAAGAGGCAAAATGACACTTGCTGACTTATTTTCTATACCCTTCCTAATGATCCCTAGCATTGAGTTTGCTTTTTCACTGCTGAGGCACACTGGGTTGACACTTTCATTGAGTTGTCCACCAGGACACCAAGGTCCCTTTCCAGGTTTGTTGCAGAGAGTTCAGACCCCATCAGTTTATAAATGTAATTGGGGTTTTTTGCCCCAACATGCATCACTCTGCACTTACTGATGTTGAAGCTCATTTGTCACTGTTTTGCCCACTCCCCCAGTGTCAAGAGATCCCTCTGGAGCACCTCACAATCTCTCACAGTTTTCACTACCCTGTATAATTTAGTGTCGTCAGCAAATTTGGCTACCTTGCTATTTACTCCTACTTCTAGATCATTTATGAAGAGGTTGAAAAGCAGGGGTCTCAGTACTGAACCTTGGGGGACCCCACTCTTTACTTCCCTCCACTTGGAGAAGTGTCCATTTAGTGCTACCCTCTGTTTCCTGTCCCTTAGCCAGTTGCTGATCCAGGACAAGACCTGTCCCTTTATTCCATGACTGGTAAGTTTATTCAAGAGCCTTTGGTGCAGGACCTTGTCAAAAGCCTTCTGAAATCCAGATAAACAATGTCAACTGGATCCCCCTTATCCATATGCTTGTCGACACTCTCAAAAAATTCCAACAGATTAGTGAGGCATGATTTACCCTTGCAAAAGCCATGTTGGCTCTCCTTTAGCAGCACCTTCTCTTCTATGTGCCTATTAATTCTATCTTTTAGGATGGTTTCCATCACTTTACCTGGGACACATGTCAAACTGACTGGTCGATAAATTCCTGGATCACCCCTAGATCATTTTTTGAAAATTGGTGTTACATTCTCTACCTTCCAGTCATCAGGCACAAAGCCTGATTTGAGGGAAAGACTATATATTTTGGCTAGGAGATCAGCAATTTCATCTTTAAGTTTCCTGAGAACTCGTGGATGGATGCCATCTGGTCCTGGTGATTTGTTAGCATTTAGTTTAATAAGACCGGCAAGGACCTGAGAAGAAAGTTGATTACTTGCTTCCTTCTTTGATCAGCTGACTGCATTGTTAATGGATGTGTGTGCACTGAGCACACATAGCTTGTGTAGATGCTTGTGATCAAACCAGGAAGCCTTGGAATTTTCAGAATATTCTGGTACTTCCCAGGGAGGCCACAGAAGAGAGAGCAAAAAGAGCAGTGCCAGGAGGTGATGTGCAAGAGTAGTTGCTTGTAAACACTAGGAATAAGTGGAGCATCATGCAAGTATCAAGTATCCCGTATTGGCCAGGATTTCCTATATTTCAGCGCCACTTTTTAAACTTCCCTCCCAGACCTGCTGCCATATTGTAATTTGATGGTGGGGGAAAGTAGTTACTGCACATGCCCTTCTGCGCATGTGCAGGACCCTTCTACGTATGCGCAGAAGGGGATGCACAGAAGGGTATGTGCAGAAGGTTTATGCACATGCATAGAAGGGTTCTGCACGTACGTAGAAGGGTTCTGCGCAGGTCCCGTATTGTCCAGAGCTGTGCTTGACAGGTATGGCATCGTGAGATAAGTACCATGACAGTAACTGTTCAAAAAGTAGAGAAAAGGCAGAAAAGGAGGTGGAATCACAGTATTTATCAAAATCACTTATCGCTGCATAAAAATACAAAAGGATGAACTCAGTTGTTTCATCAAGAGTATCTATATTAATATGATTAACAACATTGTAGTTGGAATCTACTATACACTGCCCTCTCAAGGAGAAAAGGCACTCAAGGAGAAAACCTTAGAAAAACAAACTGCAGGAATAACAAAGGTGCATGATGTAGTAACACTAACAGAAAAATTTAATTTTTCTGATATCTTTTGGGAGACAAATTGTGCTAAATATGGTATTTGTAAGAAATTTCTGGCTAGTAAAGCTGATGATTTTTTTTCCTTCAAAAAGTGGTGGAAGAAAAGAGAGGCGTAGTTATCTGTGACTTGATTCTTACCAATAGAGATGACTTGATAGAAGGACAGCAAGAGGAACTTTGAGAAGAGTAACCATGTTCTACTCGAATTATTTATTTCAAAGAAAATAAAAACAGAGTATAGCTGTGAGTGTACACAGGAATTTAGGAAAGTTGATTTTAATAAACTCAGAACAATGTTAGGCAAAGTCATAGCATGAGATGTGATCAAGAAAAGGAGTCCAAGATGGGTGGGAGTTTCTTTAAAATTAAAATCTAAAGGCAAACTCCAAACAATTCCAAAAAAGAAAGAAAGAAAGGTGGGAGACAGCAAAAAAAACAACAATATAATTTCACACACAAGAACTCATAGTGGAGCAAACTCCCCACCCCCACCCCCCAATGTATAGAAAATGGAAGGCCAGGCTACAAGGGAAGAGTACAGACTTGGAGAGATGATGTTAGGAAAACAAAATCTGATAATGAACTAGGGTTAGGAACAGATACTAAAGGAACAAAAAAAATATTCAGGTACATGGGTAGCAAAAGACAGAGAAAATAAACAATGGCCCAGCTACACAATGAAGATGGGAAAATAATAGATGACAAAAAGCAGAAGTACTTAACTTCTACTTCAGCTTGGCCTTTCCCCCAAAAGATAGGCAATTGCCTTATAGGCAAATATGAAATAAAAAGGAAGAGGGCAAGCTTGCAGTTTAAGTTTGATAAACTAATAGTCAAGGAGTACCTTATTACCATGTATGAGTTTAAATCGCTTGAGCTGGATAACCTACATCCAAGGATATTGAAGGAACTGGCTGAAGAGGTCTTGGAATCACTAGCTATCATTTTTTTGAAATTAAAATGGATGGCAAGTGTTTGGAGGAGGGCAAGACATGTCCCTATGTTCTAAATGGACAAAAGGGAAGAACCAGGAACTACAGACCAGTCAGCCTGATGTCAAACAAAAAGAAAATTCTGGAGCAATTTATGAAGCAGTCACTCTAAAAGCAAATTGAAAAGAACATAAGAATAACTAAAAGCCAACATGGCCAACAAATATTGCCTAACTAACCTCATCTTTCTACTGGGTAACTTCCTTGGTAGATGGTAGGAATTCTGCAGATGTAATATATCTTGACTTTAGCAAAGCCTTTGACAAAGTGCCCCTTTACATTCTGATTAGCAAGCTAACTGTGTGTGTCCTGGGTAGCACAAGTGTCAGTTGGTTACAGACTCATACTCAGAGAGTTCTTATTAATGTCTTCTTCTCAAACTAGGAGGGAATAACAACTGGGGAGTCAGAAAGATGAGTCATGTGCCTGGTGCTCTTCAAAATTTTCACTAATTTCTTGGAGTGCAGATATTGTTTAACTAGTCTGTGGATGACACAAAATTGGGTGCAATAGATTCATTTATTTATTTATTACATTTATATTATGCTCATCTATGATATTTCCACCCTGGGTGGCCTACCACAAATTAAAAAATCTTTACAATAAAAATTAAACAAATTGAATTAATTATACATAATAACAAGAACAGAAATGATAACCTCCCAATTTAAAAACAAAAACAAACCCAGCAACAAAGAACATATGTTGGCAATGGAAAAAGTTAATAAAAAGTTAATCAAAACCTAATACCTTGGAGGATTGGAACAGAATTTAAAAAGATCTTAATAGGCTTAACAATGGGTTGAAAACAGAAGAATGAAATTTAAAAGGGATAAGTACAAAGTTGAGAGAGCTAAGCAAGATAATGACCCTCAACATTATCTGAATGGATATGTGCCTCAAGTCCACTGGTTCATATCCAGGAAGAGCTTTATGGCAAGAACAATCATTCTTGAGCAAAATCAAATTAGAAGATGGAGGAAGGAACTCACTGAGCAAGGAACAACATAAAAGAGCTTATAGCTGGGAAATTTAACCTTTCCCTATGTCACTTTGGGGACTCTGAGTAGGATGAGGGTTGGAGTGCCTAAATGTAAAACCAACAAGTTCAAGTGGGAGCTTCTGGTGGACAATAATGTGTGGTGTGAATGAGGAGAGGTTCAGAATCTGTCTCATTTACTGTTCTACTGATGACTACCAGAATCATGCACCAATGAGTACTTTAGTTTGGCCAACAACAAAGCCAAGAAAGTGGCTTCATTTTGGCAGTCCAGGGTTTGAAAGGAACATGAAAGAAGATGAGTAAAGTTCTATACCTCCTGGAGGAGTGGTATAGAACAGTTACAAGATGGGGGACACTTGGCTTAATAAACTATCAGCGAATTGTTGAAGATCACAAGCTGAATATGAGTGAACAATGTGATGTGGCTGCAAAAACGGCCAATGCTATAATATCCATCCATTCATCTATATCAATCAATTAATTCTGCAGGAGCAAAAGTATAGTCTCCAAAGTATGTGAGGTACTAGTCCCCCTCTATTTTAAATTTGTTAGATCACATCTAAAGCTTTGGTCTGGACACCACTCTTTGAGACCAATGCCAATATACAGTAGTGGAACAAATTCAGAGGGCAATAAGCATGATAATGGGACTGAAAACCAAACCCTCTGAGGAAAGATGGAAAAAAAACTGGGCATGTTTAGCATTGAGGAGACTGAGGAAGGAAGTCAAGATATATATATATATATATATATATATATATATATATATATATATATATATATATATATATATATATATATATATATATATATATATATATATATATATATATATATATATATATATATAGAGAGAGAGAGAGAGAGAGAGAGAGAGAGAGAGAGAGAGATCATGGTTCTGAGATCTCTTCAGCCAGTTCGTTCAATCTTCTTGGATTTAATTCATCGGTTCCTGGGGATTTGAATTCATGCAAGGTATTCATTATTATCTTGATCTAGACTGAATATCAGGAAAAACACCTTAACTGTTAGAGCAGTACAACAATAGAACCAAGTGCCTTGGGAGGTGAAAAGTGCTCAACAGCTGAAAACATTCAAGAGAAAATTGGTCAGATCTGCTTTATATGGTTTTATGCATTGAGTAGAGGTTGGACTCGATGGCCTCTTAGTCCCCTTCTGATTCAAATATTCTATGATTCTATTGTTCTACCAAGATGACCATGAAGGAATTAGAATGAATATTAAAACAAGATGTAGGCTTCTATCACCTGCCTATCCTATGGCGCCAACTCTGATAGGAATTTTTTTGGGAATAGTAGCTGTGTTAGTCTGTGTTTCAATCATATAAGAGAATATACAGCTATACAAAAAACATTGTAGCACTTTGAAGACTAACTATTAAAAAATTGTATTTTATTTTTTTAAAATTTTTTTATTGAATTTTTTAAAGACATACAAAAAAGAAAAGAAAACAATGACTAACAATACAATACATAAACAAATCCATAGTATCATCTTAACAGACATTACTGAATGTTAGCACATAACAATGTCTAGACTCATTAATTACTATATAACCACAGAATATTAAGAAAAAACCATTGTTTCAAAATCCAAAATAATAAGAACTTTCTGTGCTACCATTAATCTTTAGATAAATAATAAACACCCTGTGAATATATACAATGCCCGGAGAGTTTATTTGCTGCTCAACTCCAGAAACTTCTTTGAGATGGTACTGGTCCTGAACTATCATTTGCCAAACAAGAATGGTCCACAAATGGTTTCCATATATTCCAGAATCTGTTCTCTTTTAAATTATCCCTTTTCACTTTAATCTCCCATGTCAATTTATCATTCAGTGCTAAACTCCACATTTCTTTATACCACTCTCCAATCTGTATTTCTATATCATTTTTCCAGTTTCTAGCTATACATTGTCTACCCGTTGTCAATACAATTTCCAATAATTCTTTTTCATCTTTGTTTAAACCCAAACCTTCCACATTCGTTAAAAGAATGATACTTGATACCAACTTAACACTTCTACCCATTATTTCAGCAAGCTCACCTTCTATTCTTCCCCAAAAATCCCTTCTTTTTTACAGCTCCACCACATATGTTCGTATGTTCCATCAAATTCTCTACATCTCCAACATAACTTATCTCTTTTATTATCCATCTGGTAAAGTCTTAATGGCGTCAAGTACCATTGCCATAACATTTTAAAATTATGTTCTTTAATTCTTACAGACATTGTTCTCATAATCCTCTTTTTCCATTTATTTTTCCATTCATTCTCCCCAATTGTTACATTCAAATTTTGTTCCCACTTCCGTTTCAAATCCTCCTGTGGATCTGCACCTCTATTCAGTATGTTGTAAAGCTTACTTACAAGACCTTTAATACTACTTTCCCCTTTTCTAATCTTCCTTACCAACTCCTCAAATTCTGTATATGTTCTATCTAACCCTACTTCTTTTTTGTATTTTTTGTTCCAGTTGTCCACCTTTAACTTCTGAAACCAATTCAAATTTAATATCTCAAATATTGTTTTCCGCTCAACATCAGAATCACAAGTTTTTAACCAATCCTTCAATAAAAGCATCCCATTTTTATCCAATATTTCCATTTTTTCCTTATCCAACTTTATTGGGAAACACATCATATCAGTCAATTCCAAAATTGGAGAGAGATTTGGGACCATATCCTTTTTTACCTTCTTCCACACCTCCATGAGACCTCTCATCATAGTATTATTTGACCTTTTCACCTTATCCTTTATTCCCAAAAAAATCATATTTCCACTATTTCTATATTCCTTCATCTCCAATTGCTCCCAAATTGTCTTTTCTCTTGCCAAAATCTTCACAATGTTCTTAACTTGGAAAGCTCGATAATATGCTAACAAATTTGGCATACCTAGTCCCCCTTTTTTTGAGACAAATACCATAACTTCTTTGGTAGCCTAGATTTTTTGCCTCCATTACAAAAACTGTTGAACATCTTTTGAAACTCATTAATTTCTTTCTCTTTCAGATGGATCGCTAATGTATCAAATAAAAAATTAATCTTTGGTAACAATATCATTTTACACATTGCAATCCTTCTGAACCATGACAGTTTTGACTTCTGAAGCTCTTGTATTTTATTCTTAAATTCCACTTTCAAGCTGTCATAATTCAATCGTTTAAGTTCTTCTTATTTGTTTGAAATAATTATCCCCAAATATTTCAGCTTATCTTTGATTTGTATATTAAGTGTCAACACTATCCTACCCGTCTCACTTGATTTCAAATTACACAACATCAATTCTGATTTATCCCAATTTATCTTAATCCTGTTATAGCTTGAAATACCTGTAAATGATCTTTAATCCTGTCCATTACCAGCTCCGGATGCTTCACCATAAGCAGAGTGTCGTCTGCATACATACTCACTTTATTACCCATGATCGCTTCTATATTTAAATCCTCCCTTATACTTTTTGCTAAAGTCTCCATTGCCATAATAAACAAGATAGGAGATAATGGACAGCCCTGCCTTGTGCCAGCCTCTAGCTTTACCACATCCGTAAGCTCCTCATTTACTCTAACCCAAGCATTTCCTTTTTGATATAATAAATCTATAACCCTATTAAATTTATCCCCAAACCCATATTTTTTAACTATTTCCTTAATTGAAGACCACTGCAATGAATCAAATGCTTTAAAAATATCCAATGATAATAATCCCACCTTTTCCTTTGTTTGATTAACGTTATCTATTAAATCTAATACCCTTCTAGTCAAATCTGCCATGTGTTGTCCTTTTAAAAACCCAACTTGATCAACATTTATATATTCCCCCATAAAACTATTTAAACGGTTAGCCAATATCGCTGTGAAGATCTTCGCATCTTGATTTATAAGTGAAATTGGTCTGTACGAATCCATTCTTTCCAAATTCTTACCAGGCTTTGGCAGAAGAACGATTGTAGTATTATACCATGAGGTCGGAATTGATCCTCCATCTAGTATATAATTATATAACTTCACCAATTTCGGGACCACCACCTCTTTAATTTCTTTATAAAACTCTGTCGATAATCCATCATCCCCCAGGGCTTTCCCTATCTTCAGTCCGCTTATTACCTCCTTAACCTCTTTATCAGTTATCTTTTCCTCCATTTTCTCCCTATGCTCTTGTTTTATTCCGTTCCCTAACTGTCTCTCCAATATCTTTCTAAGCTTCTCCAAATCTACTTCCTTTTTTGCATATAGTGCCTGGTAAAATTCCCTAACAATTTTACATTTATCTCTATTCTTATTGCACCTTGAACCTTGCCTATCAACCAATACCCCAATTTCTCTTTTTTCCCTTTTAACCTTGGCTGCTCTTGCTAACAGTTTTGAGTTCTTATTACTAAATTCAAAATATTCTCTGTTTAGATAAATCAAATCTCGTTTAACTTTATCAATATCCTTACCCATTACTTCTGCCTTAAGTCCTTGTAATTTCATTAAAAAAAATTGTCTTTATTTTTTGCATGTTCCTCCTGTAATTGTTTTATTTCTCTTTCTTTTTCTGTCTGTTCTGCTTTATATTTTTTATATTTGAAGCTTGCCAATTTTATACTTTCCCACCTGAAAACCGACTTCATGGTATCCCATACAACGTTAAATTTGACCTCATTGTTGTCGTTCCACTGCCAACTTTCTTTCCAACTTCCCATAATTGCCTCTTTACTTATCTGGTCTTTGAACAAATTAGGATCGTACCTAATCGTGGATCCATGAAAGCTAACATTAAAATTTAACAGTTAGTCTTCCAAGTGCTGTACTTTTTTTTCTTTTGTTTATTCTGTGATAGGAATGACACTGAGTATCTGAAATCTGGGGAGGGGGGCTACTGTTGGAGCCCTTAGTAGCCTAGGGGAAATGGTGTTAAAGGCTGGAAAGCAACAAATCTTGTTTCCAGAAACACTTGCATGTTTAAATAGATTCATTAGATCAACATGAACTTAATTTTAATCATGGGGCTTGATTACAAATGGATAAAGAGATGGATTCCACAATTAAATTCCCACTGTGCTATTTAGTTTCTTTCACTGTAGGAGGGCTTTATAATAAGCAACTCATTATTCAGTACTTCCACCTTTAACTGTCTTGATATTTCTGTCCATTCCTAGATCAGAGGTTCCCCACATCCACCATGCTTACTGAAGAGATTCTGCTACAAGAAATAAAGCAGTAAATTGGAACCCCTCACATATGAAGCAACGTTAAGGAAAATCATATCCTCACCATTCCATTTTTCTGGCTGCAAAAAGTACAAGAATAAAAAAGTAAATAATAAAAAAATAATTAACTTTCCATGACATCCCAAAACTGAATGAAAAGTCAGCTGACTCACTTTGCCTAAATGCATGCTGGCCCTGTCAGCATACTTTAATAGCTAAAATACCATAGCTCAGTAGTAAAACATGGTTTTTTAATTTATTTATTAGTCACATTCGTATTGCCGCCCACTCAGCAAGTGACTCTGGGTGGCGGACATCAATTACATCATGAACTACATAAATCCCACTAGCGAACTATTAAAAACCTTTAAACCAGTAAAAACCCCAATAAAAAATAAAATAAAAAATAGCCTGACAACTAAAAAGAGCAAGGGAGCAATATTACTATATCAGCCAGCAGGTGGGGGTAACTGCATCCCCAGTGCCCCACACCTGCTTTGCCAGCCAGGTTTTTAGTTCTTTCCTGAAGGGCATCAACACCATCTGGAACCATAGCTCAATTGGCAGGCAGTTCCATAGGACCGGAGCAGACACAGGGAAGGCCCTCTTTCTGGTGCTAGAGAGGCGAGTCTCTCTAGCAGATGGCACAATAAGAGATCCTTTTCAGTCCACTCTGGTGGGACAGACAGATGTTCCCAGGATGATGCGGTCCCTTAAGTATCCTGGCCCACTACCATGTAGGGCTTAAAAGGTCATTACCAGCACCTTGAATTGCACCCGGACGCACACTGGTAACCAGTGCAGCTCCCGAAGTAGTGGCAAGGCACAAGCGTAACGTCAGCACCCTATCACCACCTGGGCAGCCACATTCTGGATGAGTTGCAGCCTCTGAATGGTCTTCAAGGGCAGCCCCATGTAGAGCACATTACAATAGCCCAGTCTGGAGGTGACCAGAGGACGTGTGACCATGAGTAAGGAGTCCCGATCTAGGAGTGGGCATAACTGGTGTATGACACAAAGTTGTGCAAAAGCACTCCTGGCTCATCAAGAAGGAGTCGTGAGTCCAGAAGGACCCCCAGATTAAGCACCGGGTCTGTTTGGGGCAAAATAGCCCCATCCAGAACCAAAGATGGTAGCTCCTGAGATAATGTGGGGCCCCTAACTCATAGCCACTCATACTTGCCAGGATTTAGTTGAATCCCATTGTCCCCCGTCCATACCAAAACAGCCTCCAGACACCTGGATAGGACTCCGACTGCATCGCTTGGATCACCATGGGCTGAGATATACAGCTGAGTATCATCTGTGTACTAATGATACCTCACCCCATGGGAATGAATGATCTGCCCCAACGGCTTCATGTAGATGTTAAATAGGAGAGGTGAGAGCACCGAGCCCTGAGGTACCCCATATTGGAGAGATCTAGGGCTGGACATCCCATCCTCAAACCACACAGACTGGGTCCGGCCCCTCAGAAATGAGGCAAACCAGGACCACACAGTGCCCTGGATCAGAGCCATTCCAGAAGGATACCATGGTTGATGGTTTCAATGGCTGCTGAGAGGTCAAGAAGAGCAAGGATGGAGGGATGACCTCTGTCCCGCTCCTGCCAGAGATAATCCATCTGCGTGACCAATGCAGTCTCAGTACCATATCTGGGCCTGAATCCTGACTGAAAGGGTTCCAGATAATCCGCTTAATCCAAAAACCCCTGTAACTGCCGCAACACTGCCATCTCCATTATTGTTGGGTCGAGCACTGGCTTTGTGTGTAGTTCAGCAAAAAACGAAGACAACCATTTATAGTTCAAAATGTATTGTATTATTCGTGAAATTGCAGAATAAATCTCAATAAAGTTCAATATTTTTCAAAAAAAGTTTGATTCTTCATAGATTTACAAATTGTATCAATATAGAGGTGTTAAATTAAAACTAACTGAAGGTCTTAATATGCCTTATGTATTAAAGATGAACAAAAAGACTATGATGATTCCTTAGATCCTAAAAGTTATGACGAAGTCTCAAAACCATTCTAGTAAACACAGTTTTTCATAATCCTTCTTCCGGAGACAGTCATAATCAATCTAAGGTATAATATAAAAATGTACATCAGAATCAGAAAACTTACACAGCTTTTCAAATATTTACATAGATACTATCAACGTGTTTACATATAAACAGTAGCGTATTAATCCAGAAAAAAACTACCTTCCTAAATGCATCTAATGGCCTCTCAGTGAATTCTTGTGTGGTTGCATGATGTCAAACTATAGGTAAGTTTAAAGCTCTAAATATAGGAGAAGGCAAATGGATCAGGTTTATCCAGTAAGGTAAAGACGAAGTCTCTGGAGAGTCAGACAAAGGTTGAGTAAACCAAGTCATGATGTTTATTAAAGGAGCCTGACTCTTCTTAGCGATGCAGTAAAAGAGTATTCTAAGGGGACAATCAGTGGCGGAAAGTGAAGTTACAAGAAACTGTTCAACTCCAGTTCATGATTGAGTCCATGAGGTGTTACACTATTTAACTTATGAATGTGTTCAGCTTCTTTTTGTAATAGGTGTTGCTCCACATTAAATTTGTTATATTTGTCCTGCCTAACCACTTCAATAATGACAAATTTAAAATCATTCTTGGTGTGCTGTTTCTCGATATAATGTTGGACAAGAGGGGCTTGAAGATACTGCCCTCTAATTTTTGACCTGTGCTCATTCAGCCTAATTCTCTAAGATCTATAGGTTTTTCCCCACATAAATAAGTTCACAACTGCAGATCCAAAAATACACGCAATTAGCTGTCGAACAATTGGAGAGATGACTCGATTTATGTTTAAAATTCTTCTGGGGGAAATACACCTCTTTTATTTCCCAGCTAAATTTACATAGGTTACAGTGGTGACATTTATAATGTCCTGTAGCGACTCCTACTGGTGGACTCCTAATAAGGCAATCAGAATGGGGAAAAAATCGATCCTAAAGGTCTAGTTTTTCTCAAACTCATTTTTGGTAATTCAGCTACCAAGTTACAATGTTTGTGTGCAATCTTCCTAATGCGATAAGACAGAGGGGTGTAATCAAGAGACCCGAACAAGGACTGAGAAAGAGGTTCTCTATTTCTTACAAAAAAAACGTAGCTCTGGTCTCTCACTTCACTCTATCAAAGGATTTCTCAATGCTCATTCTAGGTTAGCCTCTCAGTGTTAGATTGCATACTGTATCAGCTGCAGAATTTAAAAAAGTCCCATTCAGTTGTGAAGTTTCTTTTAACTCGAGAAAGCACATTGTATGGAATATTGGTCTTTAAATAATGTGGATGGAAGGACCTATGATGTAAATAAGAATTCCTGTCTATTTTTTCTATATAATTTGACTTGTAGATCGTTCAGATGAGATCTATAAATCATTATATACAGGAATGGCAGAGAGAAGTGGTCAGAATGTTCACTAAAACTCAAATTGGGGTTCAGGTTATTGATCCAAACAAAAAAAATCACCAATAAGGTCATAATAATCAAAAAACAAAAATAAATAAATCGTCAATGAACCTAATGACGTAAGAAAGATGAAAGGAAACAGAAGGAGAGTGATATTAGAAAAAAGGGTCAAATTGCTTGAAGAACAACAGAGATGTGCAAATATCATGATTCAAAACGTTCCAGAGAGAAACCCAGATAAGTTAAGAGATAGGATAGTGGATTGGATGAGTAATTTAGAGATGGGAAACAAGTTATCATCGGAAGATCTTGTAAGTGTTTTTTGCCTAGCGCAAAGGAGGGGAAGAACCAGTCCTAGAAATGTGTTGGTTAAATTTTCCTGTTTGCCAGACAAGATGAGATTGATGTCTCATATCAGGCAGTCCAGTTCAATTACTCTGAAGATTGAGGGAGTTGATATAGAAATTTACAATGATATCCCAGTAGAGGAAAGAATCTGGTGACAAAAGATGAAACCTGTAACTAAGTGGATGAGGGACTAGGGTGTTAATTACAATTGGAAATCTCAAAGACAGATGATTTTTTGGCACCTGGGAAGATTTCTTGTACAAGAGGAGGCCTATGTATTAGACATTTTAGTAGATGTGAAACTACTTTAAAATGAAACTAAAGAATTGAATGATTTAAAAGATGTCCTGATTCTTTCCGGAGGCATGCACTTTGGAAGAAACAATGATGATGCCAATAAAGTGCCAAAGGGAGCTGATGGAGGTGTTTAAAATGTTTTAATGCAACTAATGGATCAGTTAAAGCTCAGATTCATGGATGGGATGTTCCCCCCTCCCCTCTTTAAATTTTGAAGGCCTCTTTTTCAAGGAAAACTTCTATGTTTATTTTATTTAGCCATATTTTTTTCTTCTTTCTTTCTTTTCTTTTTCCCCTTGATATTCTGATGTACACTTTTAAGGGGATAATGGGTTTATGCCAAAGGGGGGTTGCAGATGTCATATTAATAAGAAGGATGTAGAAAAAGAATGAGAGATGTGAAGATATTGACTTAAAATGTGAAAGCTGCTCTTAGAAAAGAAAAACTAGATTTTTTTGATAAGATTTTTTTTTTAGGTTGGACTAAGATCTATGAAAAGGCATATGGTTCATCCAAATCAAGAGGGGTAGCAACCTTTACCTCAAACAGGTTGGGTTTCATAATAACAAAAAGTATTTCTGATCAGGGAGATATTTGATAATTAATGGAAGAATTGAGGATGAGCAGATAACATTAGCAAATATTTATTCCCCAAATGAAAACCAAGATTTTTTTAAGATAAAGTTTATGGTATTCTAGTTGCGGAAAGAAGTGCAAAGTTGATTATAGGTGGGGATTTTAAATTAATTAGGTCAACAATTGATTGTACAAACCCCATTAGATGTAGTAAAATGACAAAGTCACAGATACTATATAGATGGATGTTATCACTAGGATTTAAAGATACCTGGAGAGAATTGCGAGGATTTGAAAAGGATCTATACCTTCTTTTCTCAGGTGCATGATACATATTCAAGAATAGATTATATATTTATGTCAGATAATTTAATGAGAAATTTGGAAGAAATGGGGGTCTTCAAAGAATCTGATGATGCAAAAGTGGTACTGAACTTAAGATTGGAAGGAGAAAAGAAGATGAGAAAGTCTTGAAGATATGACACTAATTTATATAAAGACACTAAGAGTAAGGAACAGATTATTGGAAATTGGGAGGAAAGTTGGAGGCTGAACGATAATTGTAAAGTAAGCTATAATATTGTCTGCGATACTATGAAAGCGATTTTTAGAGGTGAGAGTATTAAGTTGTCCAATTTTAAGTATAGACAGTTTAAGGCAAAACAAGAAGATATGGGGAAGGAATTAAAGTATTTACAAGAGGAACATGTGAGGATGGGGAATAAGGAAATATTTGAAACAATGCAGAAATTAAAAAAGGAAATGGTAGGTAAAGATATTGAAAAGGTAAAAAGGAATCTAATATACCTAAAGAGGGAATATTTTGAATATAGTAACAAAAAATCAAAGTTGCTGGCAAGAGCGGCTAATGAAAAAAGAGAAAAAAGAGAGATTGGTACTTTGATTTCAAAGGAAGGGGTCAGATGTCATAGAATTAAGGACAAAGCAGAGATAGTAAGGAAGTTTTATCAGGAGTTATATTCTAAAAAAGAGTTAAATGTAGGGAAATTAAGAAATTACCTGGAGAAACACGCAAATCAAAGGTTGTTGCAAGAACATAAAGATAAAATGGAAGATTTGATTTCCGAAAAAAGAGATAAAAGAGGTTATATCCAATTTGAAATTGGATAAATCTCCAGGTGAGGGTGGAGTTTCTTCCTAGTTTTACAAGGAATTTGAAGACATAGTTATCCCAAGATTAAAAAAGTTGTTTAACTTTATATTGAAAGGAGGGCCAATCCCATTTTCATGGACTAGATCCATAATCGTTCTGATACCTAAACCTGGGAAAGATCCAGAAAGGGTTAAATCCTTCAGGCCGATATCCTTAATAAATCAAGATGCAAAATTTTTACAACTACATTAGCAGATAGGTTAAATGGCTTAATGGGAAGTTATATAAATAAACATCAAGCAGGTTTTTTTAAAGGGTAGACACATGTCGGATTTAACTAAGAGAGTAGTTGATCTACTGGATATTGCTATAAACAGGAAAGAGAAGATAGGAATTCTATCACTTGATATTTTTAAGGCATTTGATTCCTTTCAATGGACAGCAATAAAAGAGATAATTCTTTCTTTTGGCTTTGGGGTAAAGTTTAGGAATGTCATAGAACAACTATATCAGCAAGGATTGGCAAAGGTTAGAATAAATGATGTTTATACTGAAAATATCAAGTTAGAAGCAGGAACAAGGCAGGGATGTCCGATATCACCAATTTGAATTATAATTTCCATGGAAGTGTTAGAAGAGGTTATTAGAAGAGATGACAATATAAAAGGACTGGGAGGTAATTAAATAAGTTTATATGCGGGTGATACCTTGGTTATTATGAAACACCCAGAGAAGGCATTGGAAAGGATTCAGTATCATTTAAAAGATTTTGAGGATATGACTGGATGAAAAATAAATTGGGAGAAATCAGAAATGATAACGTGTAATGTGAGAAATGACAAACAACAAGAAATATTGCAGAAATTTAAATTACAGATTAAAGACAATTTAAAATATCTGGGAATTATTATAACAAATAAATTGGAATTTTTTAAAAAAATTAAACCATGACAGACAATTCTAGGTGATTAAAGATCAAATTAGACAATTTAATAAACTGTGACTATCATGGTTTGGTAGAGTGGCTCTGTGTAAGATGATATTGTTACCAAAAATTAACTTTCTGTTTGATGCCTTACCAATTCATCTCAAGGATAGAGAGATCAAGGACTTTCAAGATTTATTAAATAGGTTTTGTAATGGTGGTGGAAAAACTAGAATTACTAAAAGGGAGTGGTATATATCTCAAAAAGAAGGCAACTGGGAATTCCCAATCTTAAAAATTACTATATGGCATTTCAAATTAAAAATATAGTTAAGATTTTGATGAAGGAAAAGGTGATATGGGAAGATTTAGAGATGGAAGATCTTGAGTAAATTGGTAAAGCAGCTTTTTTAGAAAAATAAATGGAAAGACTTAACATAAAAAATAGGATGTTAAAGTCAATGTGGGAGGTATGGAAGAAGATGAAGGGGGAAATTAGCTCCTGATATATCTCCATTAATAGAAATTGAGGACATAAAAAGTTTCCCGATAAAAATAAATGAGGGGCTGAGATCAGTCCTGATAGAAAATTATGTTTGTCTGTTGAGTCATTGGATTTGAATGTGCAATGATGAGGAGAAAAAAAGGTGAAATATATGAACAAAGGCGGTTAAACTGGTTGCAAGTGGCAAGAGAAAATAATTGGAATAAAAATATTTAAAAGGACTGAGTTTGGAAAGGGCTAGGACAGAATTTGAAGAGTTATTATTCAAAATAAGACAAGGTGATAGTGGGTTAAAGGGATTAGTGCCCAAAATTTATAAGATCTTAAATAAGGATAGCAACCCACAAGAGATATTGAGAAAAATTTGGGAAGTGAATTTAAATATAAAAATATCAGAAATAAAATGGCGATCTTTATGGAAATGAAGGATAATGAGGACACTGTCGAATAGAGTTAAGGAACACAATTTTAAAATGTTATGGAGGTGATATTTGACCTTGGTGGGATTGAATCTGATTGATAGGACAAAAATAATATGTGTTGGAGATGTAATAAAAGTGTGGGGACTTATAATCATATGTGGTGGAATTGTAAAGAGATCAGAGATTTCTGGAAAGAGATTGAGAAAGAGACAGTTGGATTGATGGGAAATATGATTAAGATTGGAATAGGTGCTGCTATGCTTACAGATTTAGAAGGTTTTAAAATAGATAAAGATGAGCAAGAACTGATTGCGATTTTTATGTCCATGGGAAGACAGTGTATAGCAAGAAAGTGGAGGGACCTGATGAAATTAAAACTGGAAGACTTGTTTAAGGAAATATGGCAGCTAGCCCGTAATGACAAATTGACGTGGGAATTAAATCAAAAGAAAAGAACAGTTAAAGAAAATAAATTTTGGAAAATTTGGAAACCATTTGTGGAATACTCATTTTAAAAAATGGAGAACTGTGGTTTGCCCGCCTCACTGATTGGATCACAAACCTTCCAGAATGGTTCATCTGGCTAGAACATGGGCTGGAACCCAACCGAGCTAGGACAGGAAAGGAAATTGGGAATGGGCCAATAGAATAGGTAGCAAGAGTGACTCCATGTTGCCTTGGCTGAGGGCACTGAGAGGAGCAGGCATAATCTCATAATAGTGGAAACTTCCAGGAGTAACACAAGCCTGTAGCAGCACACGTAGCTGGCAAGGCAAACCACAGCTAGACACAGGAAGTCTCCAAGGTCGTTTAAGATTGGGCAATCCCTTAGTAGGTGCCAAATGTATACAGTAACTTCTTAGAGCTGGCAAATGTAACTTAGCCAGCAGAATGCCACATAGGCAATGTATCCTGTCATGAGGTCTCACACAGGATGTGCAGGGAAGACCTCCTTGTAATCCAATAAATACAGCCCTCCTGAGCAATCGAGATCAGCTGGCTTTCCTTTACTGCCTCCCGTGCCTTCCTTCACCTTCAGCACCCTGGACTCCGAGAGCCATTACAACATCTGGTGACCCCAACGTGATTTTCTCAACTACTTGAGAGTCATGCGCCGGCTCTTCTCGGAGAGGCTGAAGAGCAGCTCCGATCGGAAATCATTCCGACCGGAATTCAGCACCATCTCAAGGAAGACAAAGTAAAAGAGCCCGGCACAACCCATCTAAGGAGAGCCGTGATAACTAAGGCAGAACAGCAGAGCAGATCTGCAGACAGCAGCCAGAGCTGCGATCTACTGACCAAACCTGAGGTACATTATCCGGTGCATCACTCTCTCTGTCTACTACTACCCTGACCTGTCTCGTGGAAGCATCAACACGTGAGTTGTGTAAGACATCCAGAGAATCCCCACACTGGGTAGTATGGGGGCCCGTTTGGGGGAAATGTAATTTGTCCATCAGACAGGGAGCTCATAGAGAGGTGCTTGAAGGCCTGGCCAGGCAATATTGGATTTGGGATAAGCCTAAACTGTCTGACGAACCTCATGAGGCACATGGGGAAACACAACCTGTTCTAACCAGAAGCAGGCACAATGAATCCAGAGGTTTGGGATAAAACCACCTTCAATAGGAACTCTAAGCACCAACTAACATCATGGGGGCTTGGAGGACATAAAAAGCCGAGGCACTTTCAGTCCGAGTCAGGGATTCTTCCCAGCAGAGGAGTGATTAAGATCAAAGCAAAGGGAGAGGCGCTCCCCCTGCAAGTGGGGAAAAGGCAGCTCTTCAAGGAGCTGTCCGAATAAGCCTACCATCAAGTGCCCATGTTGCCACCATACAGGAGGCAGTCACCACTTTGGGCAAGCCAAAGGAAGAATCCCAGCAATAATTACACCAAACATTCCTGAGGCAGGCAGACACTGATTTGTCTTGTCTCAAAGAAGCACAGAGATAGGAAGGAAACTAGCTCCTAAGAATAGAAGCCCAGGGGGCTAAATAGCCTGCTGAGAATAGCTAAAATATAGCCGCAAGAAGTCATCTCCTCATGAGTAGGGTGGAGTATTGCTGACCTGGGAGGGAATTATCCCCAGGGTGGTATGTCTCTCCAAGGTTTGGATGTGCATATGAATGAGTGGTGCACCACAGTACGCATGCGTGAATGTTTTTATTCCTTGTGCGTGTTTTCCTGGTTATGTTTTATTTATTTATTTATTTATTTATTTATTTATTTATTTTTCACGCTTATATACCGCCCACTCAGGTACAACCCAACTCAGGGCGGTTTACATAGCGGACAGTAAATACATAAAAGACACATGATAAAAAAGTTAAAAGTAAAAAAAAAACCACCCCTAAAAGATGCGCAAGAACCGAAGGGACCTTGGGGGAAGGCACACTTCTCTATACCAACCACCCAATGGTACCCCCATCCCCACCCGCATCCCAAACTTGGCCCGCCAGCCAGGTCTTTAGATCCTTCCTAAAGGGCAACAACTCCGTCTGGAGATGCAGTTCCACAGGCAGGAGGTTCCAAAGGGCCGGAGCGGACACGGAGAAGGCCCTACTCCTTGTGCCAGAGAGGCGAGCCCCCCTGGCTGATGGCACAATTAGAGAGCCCCTCCGGTCCGCTCTGGTTGGACAGACAGACGTCCTTAGGGCGATGCGGTCTCTAAGATACCCTGGCCCACTACAATGTAGGGCTTTAAAGGTCAAAACCAGCACCTTGAATTGCACCCGGAGACAAACTGGTAACCAGTGCAGCCCCCGAAGCAGTGGTGAGGCATGGGCATAACGTCCACACCCCATCACCACCCGGGCCGTGGCATTCTGGACCAGCTGCAGCCTCCGAATGGTCATCAAGGGCAGCCCCATGTAGAGCGCATTACAGTAGTCTAGTCGGAAGGTCACCAGAGCGTGAGTGACCATGAGCAAAGAGTCCCGGTCCAGGAGTGGGCGCAACTGGCGAATCACCCGAAGTCGGGCGAAGGCCCTCCTGGCCACAGCCGCCACCTGTTCTTCTAGCAGCAGCCGCGAATCCAGGAGGACCCCCAAGTTGCGCACCGGGTTGGTCTGGGGCAAAACAGCCCCATCCAAAACCAAAGATGGTAGCTCCCGGGATAACACAGGACCCCCTATCCATAGCCACTCAGTCTTGCTAGGATTCAGCTGTAGCCCATTTGCCCCCATCCAGACCCCAACAGCCTCCAGACAGCTGGAAAGGACTTTGACTGCATCACTGGGGTTCCCATGGGCCGAGATGTACAACTGTATGTCATCCACGTACTGGTGGTACCACACCCCGTGGGAACGGATGATCTCACCCAGCGGCTTCATGTAGATGTTAAATAGGAGAGGAGAGAGTACCGAGCCCTGAGGCACCCCATATTTTAGGGGCCTAGGACTCGACCTCTCACTCTCCAACCACACCGACTGGGTCCGGCCCCTCAGAAATGAGGAAAACCAGGACCACACCGTACCCTGGATCCCCAATCCTCGGAGCCGTTCCAGAAGGATACTGTGGTCAACAGTATCGAAGGCCGCTGAGAGGTCAAGAAGAGCAAGGACGGACAGATGACCGCCATCCCGCTCTCGCCAGAGATCATCCATCAGCGCGACCAATGCAGTCTCAGTACCATATCCAGGCCTGAATGTTGTAATGAGATGCCAGATATTGTTTTTTGGACTGTTCAATTCAGTTAAAAGGGTTGGACAAATTGTCTTCATTGATAGGGAAAAAATTCACCCAGCCTTGGTCCACTCTAGAGGGACAGGCTGAGAAAGTAGGAGTAAAAAGATGGCCAGCTAAACTTCTTTTGCCTGGCAGTCTGCTTAGCAGCGTCAGATCCCAGGGCGGAGGAGGAGGGGGAAATTCCAGCTCGAGAAAGGGGTTGGAGCGACCACCCTCCTCTCAGCCAAACTGGTCTTCAAAGGGAGACTTTTCCCTTCTTCAAAGAATTAAGCTGCAACTCCCTCATTCCAAAGTCCACTTGACAGATTGAGCACCCAGGGCGAAAGAAGAGGGGGAAAATTCTAGTCCAAGAAAGGGGCAGGAATGACCCCCCTTCCTCCCATCCAGAGAGTGTGGGAGGGAGGCCTTTTTCTTCCAGGGTTTGGGCTGCAACATTCACAGTCTCAGACACGATTGGAAGATGCAAGATGAAGAATTGTTACCTAAATCTTCATAAATCATCTTCATGAAATGAGGGGCCCCCCTGTATCCTCAAAAATCCTCATATCATATGTCTCATTCCTGATTAATGCATGTAAATTTTGTCTAGTAACTGTCTAAATGTTCTAAGAATATAGTATCAAATCACAGGCTCAGTTTTTGCTGAAGGCGAACCCTGGCACTTCAGTTAAATAGGTGTTTGAACCAAATTCTTCTTTTGCAGCAGGGATTGGTGGTCACAATCCTCGACTCCAATCCACAAGCTTTGCAGCTGCTCCACCGGAATGCCTAGGCATTCCCGCGCATGCTCCCAAGACCAGGGAGGGGGGCCTCCATGGGAAAATTGCCCATGGGGAGCCTGACACATCAAGTGCCAAGGTTCACCAAGGGGACACTGCATATGGTCATGGCCAGTATGTTCATCTAAATATTGACTTTCTCAACACTCATAGCTTTCTAGATATCTAACATCCTTGCTTCTTAGCACCCTAGGAAGTTTTGCATACAAGGCAAAGCAAGTGCGGAGTGAATTACCCCCCACTGTTTTTAAAGAGAAAGGGGGGAGAAACCCCCCCCCCCGCATCTACAGCTAACCCTCTGTCCTCCCAGTTCTGTGTGCATTGTGTCTACAATCCCCTCTAGCCATTTCATCTTTGGCTGCCTCTTCTTCTTTGGTCCTTTCCCAGCATCAAGGCCTTCTCAAGTGAATCCTCCCTTCGCATTTTTGGTGTCCAAAGTACTTTAACTTCATCTTTACTATTTGACCTTTCAGTAAGCAGTCAGAGTTGATCTCTTCTAAGATTCAGCTATTTGTTCTTCCCGCTGTCCAGGGTACTCTCAAAACTCTCCTCCAACACCACATTTCAAAGGCATCTACTCTTCTGCGTTCAGCTTTCCTAATTATACAGCTCTTGCATCCATACGTTACCACTGGGAATACCATTGCTTTGATTATTCTACCTTTTGTTTGCCATGTGATGTCTCTGCTTTTCACTATCTTCCCCAGGCTTCTCACAGCTTGTCTCCCTAGAATCAGTCACCTTCTTGTTTAATGGCTGCAATCCCCATCTGCAGTTATCCTTGATCCTAAGAATGTAAAATCTGTCATGCTTCTACTTCTTCTCCATCTATTTTCCAGGGACTGATTGGGCCTGTTGCCGTTAAATTGGTTTTCTTGATATTGAGTCTCAAGCCAGCTTTTGCACTCTCCTCCTTCAGCCCAATCAATTCAGCCTCATAATTGCGTACTACCTTTCTCAGGTCTGCGTTTACAGCAAGTTTTTCTCTCCCTAATGCAGGTCAATCCCTGGAAGCCCAGACTCGAGACGTCAGGTGCATCAGGCCAAGAGATGACATCAGTTGTCCATTTTTCCATTTCTAGATGATTTTGGCATGCACCCCAAGGGGGGTGGGTTTTTGGGAACCATCATGGATGCACGCGCGCACACTTGGACATTTTGCACACACATGGACATGCAATGCTACTTTCATGAACAATGCGTTCAATTGACACATTACCTTAAATGGACATTCACCTTCAATGGACATTTTGAGTCTAAGTTCATACCAAAAGGACAATTTAAATACTTCAAGTAGTTTCACCACTCATGACATAAGCTCAAGGAAAACAGAAAAATGTCTATGCTTTATTGCCATTTTTGCTTGTATTGCTTTTGCATATCAATTGATTTCTATGCTTTTTCCATGTCTTTGTACCATGTTCAAAGGGGGCTTTTCAAGGGTTTATGGATTCTTGGACATAATTGCATATTACTCACACATTTGCCCCTTCCGATGCTGCCCCTCGTTAGGATAACCTACCCTCGCCACGGGTGGGGGAAAAAAACCAAACAGACATCTACAGAAGATCGAGCTTCCCCTAGAAACCCCTGGCTATTGTAATTCATTATCTCAGTGTCAATCACACCTCTATTGTGTGAGAAAAACATTTGCCTTGCTAACAGAAAGCAAGCCGCTGTCTTACACACTAACACAGTTGCTTGGACATTATTTAAGCCTGAGGCACATGCTGTCTCAAACCTGAAGGACATTTCTCTCAGAAATCCAGGACTCAGGTAAGGAAGACTTTGCCTGCTGATGCAGTCACTCCACATACACCCCGAGTGGCCATTAGCCAGATACACCTGGTGCCAGGGCTGCTCCACAGTCATGCACCTCACACCAGGTCACCCCACAGCCAGCATGGTCCCTACGATGCACTGGCAAAAGTACTCAGTCACACCCAGACAACTCATGCCCTACGTCTCGCAAGCTCTCAGCCAAGTTGCCTTAGAAAATAAAGAAAGGTAGGATGTGAGTTTCCTGCCTCACTGATTGGATCACAACCTTTCCAGAATGGTTCGTCAGGCTAGAACACGGGCTGGAAACCAACCGAGCTAGGACAGGAAAGGAAATTGGGAATGGGCCAATAGAATAGGTAGCAAGAGTGACTCCATGTTGCCTTGGCTGAGGGCACTGAGAGGAGCAGGCATAATCTCATAATAGTGGAAACTTCCAGGAGTAACACAAGCCTGTAACAGCACACGTAGCTGGCAAGGCAAACCACAGCTAGACCCAGGAAGTCTCCAAGGTCGTTTAAGATTGGGCAATCCCTTAGCAAGTGCCAAATGTATACAGTAACTTCTTAGAGCTGGCAAATGTAACTTAGTCAGCAGAATGCCACGTAGGCAATGTATCCTGTCATGAGGTCTCATACAGGATGTGCGGGGGAGACCTCCTTGTAATCCAATAAATACAGCCCTCCCTAGCGATCAAGATCGGCTGGCTTTCCTTCAGCACTACTGCCTCCCGTGCCTTCCTTCGCCTTCAGCACCTTGGACTCCGAGAGCCATTAGAACAGAGAACACAAGCCGGTACCAGAACAATTGAATTTTTTTTTGTTGTTCAGTCGCACAGTCGACTCCGACCCTTTGCGACCCCATGGACCATTTTCCTCCAGGCGCCTCTGTCCTCCACCATCCCCTTCAGCCCTCCCAGCTCTGTGCCCATTGTGTCTACAATGCCATCTACCCATCTCATCCTTGGCCTCCCCCTTCTTCTTTTGCCCTCCACCTTTCCCAACATCAACGCCTTCTCAAGTGAATCCTCCCTTCTCATTTGATGTCCAAAGTACTTTAGCTTCATCTTTACTATTTGACCTTCCAATGAGCAGTCAGGGTTAATTTCTTCTAAGATTGACCTATTTGTTCTCCTCGCTGTCCAGGGGACTCTCAAAACCCTCCTCCAACACCACATTTCAAAGGCATCTATTCTTCTACGTTCAGCCTTCCTAATTGTCCAGCTCTCACATCCATACATTACTACTGGGAAAACCATTGCTTTGACTATTCTAATTTTTGTTTGCAATGTGATGTCTCTGCTTTTCACTATGTTCCCCAGGTTTCTCATCGCTTGTCTCCCAAGAATCAGTCGCCTTTTTATTTCATGGCTACAATCCCCATCTGCAGTGATCTTTGATCCTAAGAAAGTAAAATCTGTCACTGCTTCTACTTCTTCCCCGTCTATTTTCCAGGAACTGATTGGGCCTGTTGCCATTATCTTGGTTTTCTTGATATTGAGTCTCAAGCCAGCTTTTGCACTTTCCTCCTTCAGCCCAATCAAGAGATTCTTTAGGTCTTCCTCACTTTCTGCCATTAGGGTGGTATCGTCTGCATATCTCAGATTGTTGATGTTTCTCCCAGCGATTTTAATCCCATATTGTGATTCCTCCATCCCTGCATTGTGCATTATGTTCTCTGTGTATAAGTTGAATAAGCAGGGTGACAAAATGCAGCCTTGTCTTACTCCTTTTCCTATTCCAAACCACTCTGTTATTCCATGTTCTGTCCTAACTGTTGCTTCTTGGTTCATATACAGATTTCTCAGGAGGCATATGAGGTGCTCTGGAATTCCCATCTCTTTAATTACTTGCCACATCTTGTTGTGGTCCACACAGTCAAATGCCTTAGTGTAGTCAATAAAACAAAAGTAAACTTGTTTCTGGTATTCCTTTGTTTTCTCCATGATCCAGCGTATGTTGGCAATGTGGTCTCTAGTCCCCCTGCCTCTTCTGAAACCAGCCTGCACCTCTGGTAATTCTCTCTCCACATGTTGCTGAAGTCTGTCCTGTATTATCTTGAGCATCACCTTGCTGGCATGTGGGATGAGCGCGATTGTTCGATAATTTGAACATTCTTTGGCATTGCCCTTTTTTGGGATTGGGACGTATACTGATCTTTTCCAATCCTGTGGCCACTGTTTTGTTTTCCAAATCTGCTGGCATATTGAATGCAGTAATTTGACGCCATCATCTTTTAGCGCTTTGAAGAATTCAACTGGGATACCATCATTTCCACTAGCTTTGTTGTTTGCAGTGCTCTTTAGGGCCTTTATGACTTCGCTCTCCAGGATGTCTGGCTCAAGTTCAATTTCTTCATCATTGTGATTGTCAGGAGTGTTGAGGTCCTTTTTGTAAAGTTCCTCTGTGTACTCTTTCCATCTTTTCTTAATTTCTTCTGCATCAGCTAGCTCCTTTCCGTCTTTGTCCCTTATCATGGTCATTTTTGCTTTAAATGTTCCCTTGATTTCGCCGATTTTTTTGAAGAGATCTCTGGTTCTGCCTATTTTGTTGTTTTCCTCCATTTCTCTGCACTGTTCTTTTAGGTAGTTTTCCTTATCTCTCCTTGCTTTTCTTTGAAATTCTGTGTTCATTTTTTTTGGAAACATTTTTGGAATTTTGGAAATTTTTGGAAACATTGATTTTTGATAGTATCTATGTAAATATTTGAAATGCTGTGTAACTTTTCTGATTCTGATCATACCTGTCAACCCGCGGCTCCGGAAAAAACGGGACCTGCGCAGATCGCTTGTGCGCAGGTCACTTTCCACGCATGCATGGAAGGGTTTTACACTTGTGTAGAACCCTTCCATGCATGCGTGGAAAGCGTTTCCCCCCACTGCCAAATTATGGGGTTTTGGCAGCACGGGGCGTGTTATGATGTCAATCGGCATCAAATTCCGTGGTAATCCCAGCCAAATCGGGATGGTTGACAGGTATGATTCTGATGTACATTTTTATATTATACCTTAGATTGATTATGACTGTCTCCAGAAGAAGGATTATGAAAAACTGTGTTTACTAGAATGGTTTTGAGACTTTGCCATAACTTTTAGGATCTAAGGAATCATCATTGTCTTTTTGTTTATCTTTAATTCATTAGTAAGACCTTCGGTTAGTCTGAATTTAACACCTCTATATTGATACAATTTGTAAATCTATGAAGAATCAAACTTTTTTTGAAAAATATTGAACTTTATTGAGATTTATTCTGCAATTTCACAAAGAATATAATACATTTTGAACTATAAACGGTTGTCTTCATTTTTTGCTGATATTCCATACCATTTTTGCCACATTGGACTTCTACACCTTTATGTGTAGTTCAACATCTATTTTCCAATAGATATGATTTTCATTTTGTTTCACATGCCTTGTCATGCCAAACCCTTCTTCCAAAATTCAACAAGCTAGAAACACATTTCAATTTGTTTTTGTTTGTCTGTTTGTTTAGCCAAAAGTATTAGATTTTCTCCTAGACAGGTTTGATATAGAATATAGATTTCCAGTCAGTCATAGTTGTGATGTTGGAAGAATCAGGCCTGCATTCTGAAGACAAAGTTTTTCCCCTACTGGGTTAAGAAGAAGCTTGAGGGGGAAAATTTAATTCAATTTAATATAATTTTCAAACTTCTACCCTGCCCACTCAGGTGAACCTGATTCAGGATGGCTTACATCAATTCTAAAAACATGTAAAATAAATAAAAAAAACATTTTCTTTGCATTATAGCCATTAAATTAATGATACAGAAGAACTGATAAGCACAGAATTTGAAAGATAACCACCTGATAGGGAAGCATTTGATGGCTATAGTCACTTCAAGATCTGAACCAACAATAGCACTAATTGTCAGTGTTTGCAAGCTGCGCCATGATAGTATCTATGTAAATATTTGAAACGCTGTTTCAAATATGGATCTGTGGGTTTATCATACTGGTAGGCAGAATTAGCCTCCCAGAAACAATCAGTCTCCTTTTACTTCCTTTTACAGCCTGACATCAATTCCAATAAAAATTCTGGAGTATATTTTAAAATGGTAACTCTAAAAGGATGTTAAAAACAATGTGGTAATAACTAGATGCCAACATCCTGCCTAACTAATCTTAACTCATTTTTTAATCAGGCAACCTCCTTGGTAGGAATGCTGTAGATGTAATATATCTTGACTTCAGCAATGCCTTTGACAAAGTGTTCCATCATATTCTGATTAGCAAGCTAACTGTGTGGTCTGGGATAGCACAAGTATCAGGTGGATACAGTTAGTTACAGAAGCATACTCAGAGAGTGCTTGTTAATGGCTCCTTCTCAAACTGGGAGGGAGTAACAATTAGGGAACCACAAGGATGAGTCCTGAGCCTGGTGCTCTTCAAAATTTTCATTAATGACTTGATGAGGGAGTGCACAAAATGTTAAACAAATCTGTGGATGACACAAAATTGGGTGGAATAGCTAATACCTTGGAAAACAGGAACAGAATTCATTTTTTTCATAGGCTTGAACACTGGGTTGAAAACAGCAGAATAAAATTTAACAGGGATGAGTGTCTCTATACATGAGGGGGGGGGACCAAAGTGTACAGATACAAGCTGGAGAACATTTGTCTCAGTAGTACTACAAACAAGAAAGTCTTTGAATTTTTTTGTAGATCACAAGTTGAATATGAATCAATAGTGTGATGTGGCTCCACAAAAGGCCAATGCAGTTTTAGGCTGTAGTAACAAAAGTATAGTCTCAAAAACCTGTGAGGTACTAGTCCCCTTCTATTCAGCACTAGTCATACCATAACTAGTATAGTGTGTCCATTTCTGGACATCATTCATTAGGAAGGATGACAGCCAACTGGAAAGATAGAGAAAATTGGACAGCCATCTCTGTGTGTGTTCAGTTATTCAAGTCCAGAAATTTGAATGCTTGTCAGATGTCTAGCCTTGTGTCTTCAAATATTTATGTGTGCCATTCTAAGTTACTTAATGTTGGTTACCATCTCTTTTTGATTTCTACCTCTTTTTGATGGCTTTAGTCTGGCCAAACAGTACTATTTTCCTCTGAATGAAGAGAATTCAGGACCAAGGCAAAGGACAAGATAGCAGCATCTCTGAGGTTGTAAAGGAATTTCAATGGTTGCAGTATTTTGGTTAAAATTACCTGTTTTGCATGTCTCCAGACATACTGCAAAGCAAAACACTCCTTATTACATTTGTGAGTGTTATGGTATGTTCAGTGGTGGGCATCAGCAGGTTCGTACCAGTTTGCCAGAACCAGTAGCAGAAAATCTAGCTGGCCGCACCCATCCAAGTTTTGAAATAAAGTAGTCCTAATTTGGGTGCTACACAGGGCTTTTCCCCTGGCCATGCCCACCATACCACACCAACAGTGTGGTAGTAAAAAAAAATGGAGCCCACCACTGGGTATGTTTCATATGCATGAAATAAGGATGCATTTTAAAAGTGTATGGCTAAAATGTGTGCCATTGTAAAATATGCATAATATACTTTAGTCAATGGAGAAAGATCTAAAAATTGCTTACTTTAGGAAAAATGTGTAAGTGAACATGCAGACTGTGGGACATGAATCAATGACTTTACATAAATGGGTGTGGGAGCCAACAAGTTTGGGACAGGAATACAAATATTCTGCTTGTGATCTACAATTCCAAGATCCTTCTCATTCATGGAATTACTGAACCAAGTTATAGCTGATAACTCAAGTCATATCTGTTAACATGTAGCCCATAACTTGGACTGGATATATCACAAACAACCAAACATCACAAATACCACCATGGTCATGGATGAGAATCAAATTGGTGTGTCACTGGAGGAACACCAGGGTGGATCAGGTACATCTCTACATTTGGACACCTGGTTGGGAGGACACTACATGCTCCTATAAACTCTGATCTTCACTGAGCTCCCATTTTTAACTTTTGCTCAAGAAGTGTTAATTATTCAGCTGTTGCAAGATATGAATTTTTATTTTTTATTTTTGCCATTTAATGTAAATTATCTATAAGTATAGAGAAATATAATTATTAAGAGGCTGCACATCCCATTTAATTTGGGATGGGGGGAAGTGAATGGGGAGCAGAATGCTAGCAATTAATAGTAATCTATCCTTCCTGCCAAGATTCTTCTCCCTCTTTGCCATCCAGGTGAGTTTCAGACTGGGATCTTCCTGGCTTATAACACACTGTCTTGACTGTATTACCACTACACAAAGTACTGTTGGCCAAAGAGAAATCTTGCAGTTAAAATGTGTCATCTGCAAGACTTTCCAGTGCTAAACCAAGGCAAATTGCTTATGAAATTAACATTCCATTAAACTGCTTAGGGATTTCACTGCTGTTCAGCTGTACTAGATGTCCCCTGTCCCACCTCGCGGATGTTTCGTAAGCATCACTTAGGAAAGAAAGCAATTCTAAGGTTATTGTGAGTGTTAAAAAAATTTAAATAACAAGATCTGCTTGCAATGCTCAAAGTGCAACTGTAGAAGTTTTGTTTTTTTGCCCATAATTTCACTGATCTTGGTGTAATTAACACACTTTATGTGGGTTGAGTTTCCATTTGTGAATGCAAATTTGAGACTGATAAAGAAGGGAACAATTTTTCATAGCATATTAACTTGGACCTCACTTTTCCAGAGAGAGAGAGAGAGATCAGATTGGATTAAGATCTCAACATATGGTTTATAGCCATTTCAGACATTAAAACAGTTTTTGTTATTAAATTATTAAATTATTGTTATTAAATTAACAAAAACTAAACAGCTTGCTATCATTGTGTCACTTTGGGAGGACTGAGGTTAGCACAGCAGCATCTCTATTTGATCTGTTACAACTTATACATAGTACAAATTATTTCTAAAATTATCTATCACTCTCTAGCAAGTGTGGGTCTTGTGTTGTATGAAAATCCACAGATTTATACCAACATTCAATAAATCTCAGTTAAAATACATACTTTACTGACTAGAACTGCTAAAACTTCTCATATATGAAAACAAAAAGTGTAGAATCTGCAAGTATAATAAAAGAATGATGGGATAGTGATGCATTGGAGAGAAAATGTCCTTATTTTGCAGAAAGGAACTGGGGACCTCACCTCCATTTTTTCTTCTTTACAGCTTGAAATATGGCCCATTCCCCCCTTCCCCCATGAGCCTAGACCAGTGATGGTGAACCTTTTAGAGACCAAGTGCCCAAGGAGGAGGAGGCAGCTCACAAGCAGGCACCACACATGCCCATGCACCCATGTGATGGTCCCAGTGCATCCCCCATGAGTGTGCATGCCCCCAAAGAGTGTGCAAGTCCCCTGAGTTTGCACACACCCCACACAGGTGCACTGTCACCACCGCTGCCACCTCCTAGGAAGGGTGGGTGGTGGTGGGTGACTAGTCACTTTACCTCATCCCCACCACAGCCCCTAGGTGGGATTTCATCCTCCCCTCTCACCTCCCCATTGGCAGAGGGAGAATGGTGGATGGGGAAGTGGCACTGCCATTGGTACCAGCGGCACAGGGTGGGGCTTGCCTGCAGTGGCACATGTGCCCACAGAAAAGCCTTGTATGTCACTTCTGGCATGTGTGCCATAGGTTCACCTACACTGGCATAGACTTATCTTTAGGAAGCAAGTACTGTATTTCTGCCCATTGTCACAGTTGGTGTATGTTCATTTTTTCCTAGTTAGCACAGTATAACAACAACAACACATCGAAACATGGAGATATCTGCTCAGTCTCATCAGCCTCACCTTTGGTTTTCCCCACACAAACTAGTACTTGCATGATAAAACCATACTAGAAACATTTAAAGTAGGAGAAAAAGTATTTTTACTTATAGTTATCATTTGTAGTTATAATCAGATTAAAAAAAGGAAAATGAAGTAGAGAGACCCTCAATTCATGTTGCTTGGTTGTAGGTCACAGGAAGAAGAAAGGGCTATGACAAAACAATGAGCCAAATAGAAAGCAAAAAAAGGGGATGGGAGATTTACCAGAAATGGGAAAATAACATTACCAATAATATCAAACAAGAAACAAAACAACAAAAGTAAAAAATTACAATAAAAATATTATAGACAAACTGCTATATAGTATTTTTTTTGATATACATTTTTTATTTATTTTCAAAGAAACAAAATAAAAATAACAGACATACAAAAAACACAATAACAATACAATGCATTACAACAAGCTCGTTAACACATGCCTGATAATTAAACTATTTGTTTACAATATATCCCACAGTATTAAATACCCACATTTTAGATTATCACTATATTCATAGCATTCATACGAGCTTTCAATATTACAACTGTTTATTATTTCTTTATTAATTACACAACACCCAGTGAATATTTACAATGCCCGGAGAGTTTAGAGTCTATATCATCTCCAAAACCCACTTTGAGATGGTACAGGTCCAAAACTGTCCCTAGCCATAAGAGAATGATCCACGAACGGCTTCCAAATATTCCAAAACCTATTTTCTTTCAAATTATCCCTTTTTGCTTTTATCTCCCATGTCAGTTTGTCATTCAATGCTAAACTCCACATTTCCTCATACCACTCTCGAGTCTGTATAAATACATCATTTTCCAATTTCTAGCGATACATTGTCTACCTGTAGTTAGCATAATTTCCACAAATTCTTTTTCCCCTTTGTTCAAACCCATACCTTCCACCTCTGTTAATAGAATGGTACCTGACACCAACTTAATTCTTTTATCCAATATTTCCCCAATCTCTCCTTCTATTCTTCTCCAGAATTCATTTATTTTTTTACAACTGCACCATATATGTTCATAAGTTCCAACCATTTATTTGCATCTCCAACATAAGTTATCCCTTTTATTGTCCATCTGATGCAGCCTCAGTGGTGTCAAGTACCATTGCCACAACATTTTGAAATTATGTTCCTTAATTCTTACTGACATTGTTCTCATTATCCTCTTTTTCCACTTATTTCTCCATTCAGTATCTCCTATTTTTATATTCAGATTTTGTTCCCACTTCAGTTTCAGATCTTCCTGTGGATCATTACCCTTATTCAGTATAGTATAGAGTTTGCTTACTAGACCCTAAATGTTCTTTTCCCCTTTTCTGATCTTTAATACCAATTCTTCAAATTCAGTCATTGTTCTATCTATACCTACTTCTCTTCTATATATTTTTTGTTCCAATTATCAACCTTCAGTTTCTGAAACCAGTCCAACTTTAACTTTTCAAATATTTTTTTCCTCTTGGTTTCGTTTTCACAAAATTTTAACCAGTCCTTCAGTAAAAACATTTCATTTTTATCCAATATTTCATTTTTTTTCCTTATCAATTTTTATCGGAAAACACACCATATCAGTCAATTCCAAAATTGGAGAGAGATCTGGGACCATGTCTTTCTTTACTCTTTTCCACACCTCCATGAGGCCTCTCATCATAGTATTGCTTGTCTTTATCGTTTTATCCTTAATTCCCAAAAAGATCATTTTGCCAATATTCCTATATTCTTTCATCTCCAATCCCTCCCAAATTACCTTTTCTCTTGCCAAGATCTTCACAACATTCTTAATTTGGAACGCTCGAAAGTATGCTAACAAATTTGGCATACCCAACCCCCCTTCTTTCTGAGGCAGATACCAAAGCTTCTTTGGAAGTCTAGATTTTTTACCTCCATTACAAAAATTATTGAACATCTTTTGAAACTCATTAATTTCCTTCTCCTTCAAATGAATTGCAAGTGCATCAAATAAGAAATTAATCTTCAGCAGCAGCATCATTTTGCAAATTGCAATCCTCCCAAACCATGACAAATTCAACCTCTGAAACCCTTGTAATTTGTTCTTAAATTCTACTTTCAAGCTGTCATAATTCAGTTTTTTAAGTTCTTCCAAATTATTTGAAATGGTTATCCCCAAATATTTCAGCTTTTCTTTAATTTGTATATTAGATTTCCTCACTATCCTTCCCATCTCCTTCACCCCCATGTTACACAGCATCAATTCTGATTTATCCCAGTTTATCCTCAGTCCAGTTATAACCTCGAATTCATGAAGTTGGTCTTTAATCCTATCCATTACCGCCTCTGGATTTTTCACCATTAACAGCGTATCATCTGCATACATACTCACTTTATTACCCAGTATCCCTTCTATGTTTGGATCCTCCCTTATATTTTTAGCTAAAATTTCCATTGCCATAATAAACAGGGTAGGAGATAGTGGACAACCCTGCCTGGTACGTGCCTCAAGCTTTACCTCATCCGTAACCTCTTCATTTACTCTAATCCTAGCACTCCCTTTTTGGTATAATAGATCAATTACCCTTCTAAATCTATCCCCAAATCCATAATTTCTGACTATTTCCTTAATAGAAGACTATTGTAATGAGTCAAATGCCTTAAAAATATCTAGTGATAATAAACCCACCTTTTCCTTTGTTTGATTAACATTGTCAAGCAGATCTAATACTCTTCTAGTCAGATCAGCCATGTGCCTACCTTTTAAAAAACCAACTTGATCAACATTTATATATTCCCCCATAAAACTATTTAGGCAGTTAGCCAATATTGCTGTGAAGATCTTGGCATCCTGGTTTATACGAGAAATTGGTCTGTATGATTCCACCTTTTCCAAATTCTTTCCTGGTTTTGAAAGTGTGGCACCAAAATGGCTGCCACACTCTTTGCGTGCCCCCCCAACCCGGACTTAGACATCCGGGTGAGTTAGGGGGCGTGGCCACCCCTCTATAAAAGGGGTGGCCACGAGGCAGACGAGCTGCCATTTTAGAAAGAGCGACGGAGAGGAGAAGTTTTCTCCGTCGCTGTTCATTCTCTAGCCTGCGGATTTTTGCCTCGATCCTTTCCCGGCTGGGACAGGAGGATTGATACAGGCAGAGCCTCAGTTTGCTTGGCTACTGCGTGCTTTTGCCACTAGGTTTGCGATTCCTGGAAATTGATCCTAATTTTCTTTGGAGATATGCCTCCCAAACGGAAGGCACCGGCGATGAAGCCGCGGCCAAAGGGGAGGACTTTTCTTGGCCCCGTGCAGGACGGGGGACAGCCATCGGGTCGGAGGACCAGGGCTGCGCCCCCGCAGCAGGGCACTACACTTGCCCACCGATACTGGTGGGGCGATTCAGGCTAGCACTTGGCAGAAGGGCTCCAGCTCGGTGGCTGGCCAGCTACAGGCCGGCCCCTCAGGGGCTTCGGCCCCCGGCCCACCGTTACCGGCCGTGGGTCAGGGCAGCGTGGGAGGGCCTGGTGTGGGCATACAACCCGTTCCCCCTCGGGCCCCTCATGGGCTGGAGTTTTGGGCATGGCCCTAATCTGGCCCTGGCTCGCCATTTCGGGTTACCTTTCCAACTGCTTAGTGGGCCGTCTGGCCCACCCGGCCCGCCTTATGCTGGAGGCTCTGTGGCAGTGGATGCTCTGTCAGCACGTTTAGCAGTGCTGGAAGCATCCTTGGGCATTGCACAGCCTCCTGGGGAGCGGGGGGTGCTTCCCTTTTTTCAACAGGGGCCCCTTGATCGACCTGGCTACCTTGCCGGCCGCTATGCTTCAGCGGGCGGCCAACTGGGTCGAGCTGCGTGAGACGGTCCGGCCGGCCCAGCTGGTGTCTCGCAGCTCCCCGTTCTACCTGATGTCCAGGCTGGGAGCTGTCGGGGGTGATCCCAGAGCTCAATTCCGGTCGCGAGCTCCGACGCACGCCGTGGGCCGGAACCCCCGGTGGGGGTGGCTCACGGGGGTGCACCTAGTGAATATCAGGTTCAATTTAAGTGCACCAACACCACAGCCCACTTACGGTGGTGGGGTTCAGTGGCCCTGGCCTCGTCAAGTTGATGCGAGCGGGCATCAGTTACCATCTTATCCCAGTATCCCATGGTTGCTAAATGGTCCCTCGTTAAGGGCGGGGGTGTCCGCCCCTGGGGCAGTGCCGAGCTGTCCAGGTCCTGCTGCGTATGCCCTTTATACAGAATGTGCCGTCGATGGCTTTGCCAACGGCTGGTTATTCCTTGCCCCTGGGTGATCATTTGTCACAGGTCACGAGGGATAAGATCTGGAGGGGGATACGTGGATATTCTCCCTATTGAACTGTGAGCCCACTGAGGAGGAGAGAGAGGGACAGGACGACAGAGACAAAGAGCTGTCCTGTCGTCGTAAGCCACCGCGCACCTGGGCCAACTGGTTGCCGGCATACCTTATATATATGGTCATATACCTGAGGGCCCAGCCTGATTGGGCCATCCTGATGGTTCAATCCTTTGATAATATTTACAGGGCGATGGTTGATTTGATGGGCCCATCGCAGTTGGCTTACGATGAGGAATTTGGATGAGGGTGTCCCTACACACTGAGAGGAGGTGGGATGAGCCCTATCAGCAATTGTGCTCGTGTACATGACTCCCACGTGACTGGCGCCTGGTGATAGGTACCATTGTGGTCATGCTGTGCAGCGGGCTGCTCAGACACAGGCTCCACGCTAACTGGTCGGACAGGGGGTTCCAGCCCGCCTGCTGTGTTCGACCTGCTCAGCTAGCGACGTGTGTAATAAGCGCCAGTGTCGTTACCGACTTGGGTGCCCCTTTTTGCGCTGGCCCCTACTCCGCCTCCGCGTGCCCGCGGGTTGGTGGATTACGGGGCAGAGGTAGGGGTGCACAGGGGGTGATCAGAGCCCCGTCTGAAGGAACTAGCCTTGTCAAAGCCCCCCCTCCCCAATTAGTGTACTCATGCTGGAGCGATGGCACTCAGCTCATCCAAGAAGGGATGATGTGGGGTACCTGCTGGAGGGTTTCCAATGGGGCTTTTGTATTCCATTCGGGGGTGTTAGCGGCCCCAAGATGCTACTAATCCAGTTCCCTTGAAAGGTAACGAAGAGGTTGCTCCACTGAGCACAGCTAAGGGAGTTGAGGCTATGAGAGTAGCGGGCCCCTTCTTGGAACCACCTTTCCTAATTTGAAAGTCTCCCCTATGAGACTAGTACCGAGGTAGAACCAGGGTGAATGTCGTTTAATCCTCCATTTAGCTTACCCTGTGGGTTCTCCGGTCAGGGATGTCATTCCCGATGACCTTGTTCAGTCAGGTACACATAGTTTGTTCAGCCCCTATGGGTGGTACGCTCATGCGGTCCCAGTGCTTTCCTGGCACAGTGTGATATGCACTCGGTTTTCAAATTACTGCCAGTGCACCCAATGGATTTTGAGCTATTGGGTTTTTTAGGTTCCAAGGAGAATTTTACTTAGATAAGGCCAACCCCTTCTGACTGAGTTATTTCATGTACGGCATTCGAACAATTCGGTACTTTCATTCAGTGGGCCTTTGCTCGCAGGTCGGGGTCTCAGTCTCTAGCCCATTACCTCGACGACTTTTGGTTCGGGGGTGAACGGGGCTCGGACACGTGCAAGCGTCTCCTCACTACATTTCGGACACTCAGGTGGGAACTGGGTGTCCCCTTGGCGCCTGAAAAGACTGAGGGCCCAGCTACTACGCTCACATTTCTAAATTGACTCTGTCGCACAGGCATCCGGGTTAACCATGAATAAGGTGGCTCGGATCTCCGCGGCGATTTTGTCATTGATTGCCAAACATAAAGTGTTCCCTCGTGAGCTGCAGTTACTTCATGGCCACTTTAACTTTGCCTGCAGGGTGGTTCCACCCGGCAGAGCATTGGCCAGGCGCCTGTGTGACGCCATGGCTGGCCTGTTAAAACGTCACCACAGGGTCCGGCTGATCAGGGGCATACGGGTGGACCTTCCGGTCTGGCTCAAATTACTCCTGGGTTTTAACGGGGTCTCTTCCTGGAGATCAGACCTTATGGTCTGCCCTAGATTTCAAGTACGGTCGGATACCTCCGGCTCCCTGACTTATGGGGGTTTACTCTGAGGGTAGGTGGACTCACGCATGGCTTGGCACGGATCGCCTCCGCGATCTTACCTTCCTTGAGTTTCTTCCCAATTTGGGGAGCACTGATGCTATGGGGCGATGAGTGGGCCTACTCAGTGGTCCATTTTTTGTGTGATAATGCGGCAGTGGTGCACATTGTCAACACCCAGACATGCAAATCCCCTAGGGTCATGACATTAGTTTGTCTATTCTTTTTGAGAAGCCTACGCCTAAATGTGCTGTTCGGGGGCAGACATGTTCCAGGTATTAATAACGACATTGCTGCTGCTTTATCCCGCCTGCAGATCCCCTGGTTCCGTGCCTTACTCCGGAAGCAGATGAACTCCACTCGCCACTCCCGGCCGATATTTGGACGTTTGGCGAGGAGAGGTGAACCGGGCATATCATTGGCACCTCACACGCGTAAGGCGTATCACCATGCGTTCATGCTATTTAGAACTTTTTGCGAGTAACTACAGTTACCTCAAGTGTGGTCAATATCTGTGGACCAGATTTTACAATGCATGTTTATCTTCGCAGTCAGGGTTTGGCCCCCTGTACTCTAGCCTTCAGGCTTTCGGCACCGGCATTTATGGCCAACGTGGGGGAGTTCAATGACTGCGTGAGTTACTTCCGCATGCGTCGTGTTTTGGAGGGGTGGACACGTGAACGCGTCCGCCGCCTGGACACGCGTCACCCCAGTTCGCCAGAGTTTCTGACCCACCTTGCACGAGGCTGGCATGACTTATGTTCGGATAGGTGTGAAGTGGCTCTTGGTCACGCAGCTACCACGGTAGCCTTTTTGGAGCGCTCCACATCAGTGAGTGGGTGCCAGAGTTGGTACCATCTGTGTAAGGCGGATGTGTCTCATAGGGCACTGGAACTCGACGATGTCTCTGTCACACATGAGTGGGCTCAATTGGGGATATTGTCCTCAACGGTTGTTCAGCACGGCATAGGCAGTAGAGTCAGACTGCTACGAAGTTTCATTGGAGACATCTGTCCGGTTGGTGCCCTACATGATTTTTCGGCAGTGCCTGCTGCGCGCCCCAGCCTGTTTTTCTGCCACCGGGATGGGTCTACCCTTACCAAAGTACAGTTACTGAGGGTGACCGGTGCCGCGCTTCGCGGTGTGGGGCCCGTTTTGGCACCCATTTCTTTAGGATAGGCGTTGCGTTGATCGCGGCTACGTTTGGGGTACTCGGAGGCGGATATGCGTGTACGCGCAATTTCTTATACGTACGTCCCCTCACTGCATGAGTACCTAGTTATGTCCTTCACCTCTTCTCCTCTTTTACAGATCCTGTGCGTCTCTGCACACCGGTGGCAGTGGGGCTGGTGGGCCACAGCTATGTACACTGGGCAGCAGTATATGCTGCGGCGACAGAGAGTGGACCCCAACTTGGGCTGTGTGCATCCGCACGTATGCAATGGTATGGTATGCGCGGCACAAGGGGCAGGAACTGTGGCCATTCCTGATGTCCGTCAGGGATGCTGGACCGCCCGATGTTCTTAATAGGCACCTCGGCGGCAACGATCTTATACGGATCACTGCTGTTCCTAAACTGTCGAGGGGCTGTGACCTGGCGTTTTATATCATGTATGGCTTACACACGGTCGCTATGGTCTAACATCGTGCCGAGACACCAATTTAGGGGAGACATGGATCTCCGTGGTTCGGACTGTTCTGGCAGTCAGTGGACAGGGCTGTTGCTCGGTCCCTTGCTGAGCATGGCTGGGAGACAGCCATTGGACACCTGAGGATAGGCTTACAAAAATTTTGCTGGTAGGCAGGAGAAGGGGTTCACCTGTCGGCTGGAGGTATGTACCTCTTTCTGGGTGTGTTGCAAGCAGGCCTGGCGACCGAGCTGACAGTCTGGGGGGGCGGTGAGTCATCATGGACGCCTCCCCGTGTGGCGGGTAGCACTGATAAGGTAAAGATTTATGACCCAGAGGTATCCGGCAGGTTCGCAATTGACTGGCCAACACTTAGACAGGTACAGGTGTAATAGCTTTGACCGGTCAATGACGAACCAGGCAAGGGGTGATGGCAGGAGCTTTTCAGCATGCATCACCCCGTGATTTGACGGATACACATCATAGGGTGGGGTTAGTAGATAGTTTATTGACTCCGGTCAACAATTTGTTTGTATCAACAAACAAATTGATACAAATGGATACATTGTAGCCAATTGCCATTGGCAATTTTGGGAGGAACCTTATCAGTGTTACTGCGGCCTGCTTGCCTTAAGAATTACAATTGGATGAATACACCAATTGAAAGTTATAATTCGGACTAGGGCATTATTCAATAAAAGTGGCCCAATGCCTTTATCCATATACCGGTGTCTGAGTCTTTCTTTGGGGGGTGTGCCTGCAATGGCAGCAGAACGATTATAGTACTATACCATGAAGTTGGAATTTGTCCTCCATCTAAAATATAACTATATAGCTTCACTAACTTTGGAACCACAACATCTTTAAATTCTTTGTAGAACTCTGTCGAAAGTCCATCCTCACCAGGGGCTTTCCCCAACTTCAAGCCATTGATTGCCCCATTTACCTCTTTGTCAGTGACCCATTCCTCCATTTTTTTCCTGATGTACCTGTTTTATTCCATTCACTAACTGTCTCTCCAAAATTCCTTTAAGCCTCTCCATATGTACCTCCTTTTTTGCATATAATGTTTGATAAAATTACTTCACAATTTTACATTTATCCCTATTCTTATTGCATCTCACCCCTTGTTTATTAACCAACACCCCAATTTCTCTTTTTTCTTTTTTTGCCTTAGCTGCCCTCGCTAATAATCTTGAATTTCTATTATTAAATTCAAAATATTCTCTATTTAGATAAATCAAATCTCTTTTAACTTTATCAATATCCTTACCCATTAACTCTGCCTTAAGTTGTTGCAATTTGGTGAAAGTTTTTTTATCTTTACTTTTTGAATGTTCTTCCTGTAGCTGCTTTATTTCTTTTTCTTTTTCCATCTGGTCTGCCTTATATCTTTTATACTTAATACTCGCCAGCTTTATACTTTCCCCTCTAAAAACCGACTTCATGGTATCCCATACAACGTTAAAGTTTACTTCATTATTGTCGTTCCACTGCCAGCTTTCCCTCCACCTTTCCATAATTTGTTCTTTACATTTTTGGTCTTTAAATAGGTTAGGTTCATACATCCAACTTCTTCCTCTTCGATTGTCTTTTTGTAATTTCAATTCCAAAAGTACTTTAGCATGATCTGATTCCTTAAAAATCCCTATCTCCATTCCCTCAACGTCTTTGATCAAATTTTCTGTAAGAAAAACATAATCTATTCTAGAGTAGGTCCCATGGACGTATGAGAAAAAAGAATATGCCCTTTCCGAGCCCTTGATCTCTCTCCATGAATCCTTCAAACCCATCGCAACCATCCATTTGTCTAGAACCTTCCCTTTCAAGCCAATTCCACATCTTGCTAAGTTCGTACAGTCTAAGTTTGATCTTATCAGGTTAAAATCTCCAGCCACAATGATTTTTGCAACATTTTCTAGCTCCACTACTTTCCGAACCTTTTCTAAAAAATCCGCTTGATGTTCATTTGGAGCATATATGTTTACCAGCATTATTTCCTCATTTTCTATTTTTCCTCTTAGAATCAAATATCTACCTTCTTGATCGGCAACACTTTTTATTATCTCAAATCCTAATCTTTTAGAAATCATAATTGCCACTCCTCTCACTTTTGAAGTACCAAACGCCATCTCATAATGTTGAATCCCTCCCAAAAAAAGTTTGTTTGTATCTTTTGACTTTTGGTGTGTTTCCTGTAAGAACACTATATCGGGTCTATCTTTCTTCAAAGCCAATTCCACCCTCCGTCTCTTAAGAACAGAACCTGTACCCTTTACATTCCAAGTTAATATTTTAATATTTCCCATAATCTATTTCCTTTCTAACTTCTAAACTCTCCATTGGGCGTGCCACCACCAACCCTTTCCCCCAGAGACACAAAATTCTACATAAAACACACACTATCACTCTCCCCACTTTCTTCGGAAAAAAAGACTCCTTCGACAACCAAAGAGGGGAGAGGGGGGACATGCAAGATGTGCCTACCAACCAGTGCTACGCACTACCCACCCTTCTAAAGTGTTTAAATAATTTGTTTTTTATTAATCAATTTCTCATTGCTCCTTACTTGCCTCCTCCTCCACCATGATCAGCGACAACTCCTCTTCTTCTTTTCCCTGTGGTGTTCCACCTGTGGCAACACCAGCCTCTGCCCTCTCATACTCCCTCCCTAGAGCACCCGATTCCAACAGTTCTTTCTTAAAATTTATCCACTCTTCCGAACCTGTTTTTACCAACTCCAGCAAACTCAAATACTCCAGAGGATCGGTCCCTTCATCAATTACTTGCATTCTTTTCTCATAAAAAAACCGCAATTGCTGTGGAAATCTCCAGTTATACCTTATGCTTTTGCTCATCAACAATTTGGTTACAGGTCTCATCTTATATCTCCACATTCTTTCTTTCATTGAAATATCATTGTATACTTCTACATCAGAACCATCAAATTTCAGGGCGCCAGAACCAGCTTGTTTCAAAAAGGCCATTACTCTGAGCTTATCTCCCCAATTTGCAAATTTCACCAAAACATTTCTTTGAACTGCCTTCCCTCTTCTTGGGCCCACCCTAAATGCACTTACAATATCTTCCTGTACAAATTCCTTTCCCATATTCAAACCATTTAACCACTGAACCACTCTTTCTCTTAGCTGGTCTGCCGTCCGTTCAACCACCTGACAATGTTCTGCTTTCTCATCATATCTTCCACAGCATCAATCCTTTTCTCATGCTCTTCCAATTTCAGCTTATTCTCCCGCACCGCCTCCTGAGTACCTTTTATTTCCTTTTTTATAACATTTACCTCATTTTGAACCAATTTCACATTTCCCTCTATTTTTTGCAAACTTAAGTCCACTTTTTTTTTGAGAAATCCGTAACAGATGATACCACCTTGTCTTGTTTTTTCATCATTTCATTTCTATCTTTCACCCTTGATTCCTCATTTTTCTCCAATTTCTGGAACAATTTACCAATTTCCACCATAATTTGAGTATGATCATAGGGTTCAGGTGGTGGTGATGAAGACTGAGGGACCTCTTCCATTGGTGCTTTTTCTTTTCTCTTAGACTTCACCACTGGTTCTTCCTCTTTTGCTTTCCCTCTTGTACCTTTATCCATGATGACACCCACTAAGAAAGTCTAGTGTTGCAGAGCGTTGCAAAATCGTAATCAATCCAATCAAGCCTGTACCGCTGCAGCCACTAGTGACACCTATCCAGACAAATCTGACGAAGTTTATGGAGAGGAAGAAGTCCAGCGAAAAATTAATTGTTGTAATCCACAAAAAAAACAGGAACCGGAATATGATCCAAACAAAAAGAAAAAAAGAATAATCCACATCTGGCCCGCTTCCCCAAAGTATACAGCCTAAGTGTTCGCACTCCAAACCGCAAAAATAGAAACTCCAAGGAAACGGTCACCCAAATTTTTCCATTTGAATCAAAGCTGCCAGGGAGAGGAATGGGAGAGAAAAGAAAAAAGAAAAAACCCAAATTCCAAAATGTATAATAAAAGGCAAAAAAAGAGGAGCAATATATCCAAAGAAAAAAGTATTAATTATAATCCAAACGGTGAAGGGGTGAGAAAAAAATTTAATCCTTCTCTAGAGGCGAGCAGATCATAGCGCCCTTTTCCAGTGGAAGCATTAACTTCAGGGGGAGACCCCCCTTTCTTGCTCTGTAAGTCGGCAGACTTTCCCCACAGTCCTTAGCCTCAAAAAGTGCTGAAGCTTTCAAAAACTGTAGCCCAGACAAAGACTTCTTTAACTACTTTACTGTCGCCAAAACACGCCGCGGTTCTCCTGGGGCGCAAAAAAGCCATAGACCGAAACACAACCACTTTCATTTTCCAGGACCGCCACCATTAACGGGTCGACAACCTGATTTTATCCACTTCCACACCCACTTCCAAGTCCGGGCTCTTCTAAGCAGAATCCACAGTTACCTTTACCTTTTCCACATAAACTTTCATGAACTTACGTGAAGTTGCTTTCTTGCCGATTTTACTGCCACCTCAAATCTCCGCCGTCTCGCTGGTCCCGTTCTCGGCTCCTCAGCAGGAAAAGCCGCGGCTTCCGTCACGCGCCTCTCCTACCCAGGAAATCTCACAAACTTCGACCGCCCGACTTCAAAACTTTCCAAGTAGGCAAGCAGGAGTCTTATCAGCAAAAAATACCACTTTAAAGTTTCCCCTTTTACTCGTTCACATTAATTACCACTTTGGTAAGCGCGAGCAACCGAATCAAGATGTTACTCGTCGGCCATCTTAGCCCCGCCCCGCTATATAGTATTTTAACATGAGCTTTTTGCGGATCCGGTCCTCTTCCTGAGACATAGTACCATTCACAGAACAAGGGGGAAATCCCAGAAGTTGACTCCTTTTCTCATTCTCACTTAAGCACAAAGCATTTATCATGGCTGTTTTTGAATAAGTATGAATTGTACTGAACTCAAGAGGGTATCATTTAGCTATTTATGCAGATATATAAAACATCCTGTAGACATTATTCCACCTAGGCTAAGTTCTACTCTGATCAATGATGGCTTTCCACAGTGTGAAAAACAGGCATCTCCCACATTATCTGATACATTGAGAGGCACATGCACTCTTCAGAATAGGATATCCTTCTGAAAGTTCTGCATTAGCTATCTCTCTCCTGGCTTGAAACCAATTTTTTCTTTGAAATTATACTGTGTGACAGAATGCTTTCAAGAGGAATGCCAACTATAATTGTCTTAATGCTTCTGGGATTTTTCTCTTTCTTGGGTACTAATTTTAATTTGAATGTAGACCATCTTTACTGTTGCCATTGGTGTTGTCAAAATTCAGGCTCGCCTTTGCTATAAAAACCTTGGTATCCTTTCTCCTGCTTGAACATGGGCATGATATTAGGTCATTTTCTAACATTTTGAATCGTGGATAGAGAAGCACAATATACCACAGCCATAAACTGGAGGATTTTAAAAACGAATGTTATCTATTTGTAATAATCTGAGATATAAAATATCTTCAACCTAGTGCTTGCTTTCTCTGTGTCATGTCTAATGTAGACACAAATGGAGGCATATGTGATCTGGAAAGGTATGTTTCTTTTAAAGCATGCCTTTTGCCATACTCAGAGAAGTCCTGCTTGAAAAAAGGCTGGTGGGGGTAACATCATATTTATGCAGATTTCCAGAAGTTTAATTTCTGGAAACATAAGGACCAGCCCATTCATGCATGTTAAATGCTCATTATCTCTAAAATCTTGCACATGTGTGAATCAGATAGCCACATTTAATTACCATACATAGAATTTCTGTGACACCAAAGTCAACACAGACAACCTGCTTTTCAATCCAGACAGTTTACACATTGTCAGTGTCTCATCAACACTGAGTAAATCAAGTCATGCGATACTTAAATGAGATTTGAGCATTATTATTATTATTATTATTATTATTATTATTATTATTATTATTATTATTATTATTATTATTATTATTATTATTAAAATTTAAATTTAAATTTAAATTTAAATTTAAATTTAAATTTGTACCCCGCCTTACTTGCACAAGTGCGACTCAAGGCGGCTACCAACCAAAAATAAGTACAATATACAATATACAAGAGAAATATAGCAGTAATACAATTACAATCACAGATCAAATAATACAAAAAAGCACAATACAATACAATGCAGTAACAATAATATACAATAATCAATAATCGCCCCACCAACAGAAAAACACATGACATTCAGCACTCACCCCAATCACCCCAAAAACTGAAGATGCATAGTAACAGGAGCAATGGACCCCTGCCAACAAGGTCCAAGTCCTTACCAATGGCGTGGGGGAGGGGGGAGTCTCAAGCGCCCGTGAAGATGGTCTGCGGAAGCTCCCATCTGCCTCCACTCCCCAGGACCGATGGCGCGGGTCCTGGGTCAAGGCAGGGAGCATTCGCGATGGCGGCTGCAAACGGCATCTTCGGGACTCACCTGGCCTCGGGAGCCCCCTTTATCCTCCCCGCCTGGTGGAAGGGGGCTGGAAGGGACAGCCCTCCTCAGGCACATACACAATGCATGCCCATCAGACTACTGAAAAGGGCAAAATTATACATTCAAAAATTATACATTACTATATGATTACTATATAATTAGCTTTGGAAGAATCTGTCCTTTGCACAGTTTGTAATTTATTATGGACATGGAGTCCATGTGTCCTTTGCAGTTCCCCTCTGGTGTCTTTTATAACATTTACACCTGTGCTCCTGTTTACTAGAAGTTTCTACCTATTTTAATCTCCTTCTGAACATATCCTATTAACATGCCATGCCATGGCACAGAATTTTAATCAAATGCAAATGCATGATAAATTGTGTCAAATTGGCTCTAGGTATTTCAGCCTCACTGACAATTTTCATTGTATTAAACTTACATTTACTTTCTAATTAAAATTAAGCTTGCAGTGCCTGCAGCGATGGCAGCTTTAACACAGGCTGGAAAATGAAGGTAAGTAATTGTTTCTTCAAGCTTTTCTCTTTAACTCAATTTAAACTTGGCTTACTCATTCGTTGGTTGAGAAATAGAAGTCCTTGCCTGGTTACCAAAGCCAAGTTTGTCATCACTGATGCTAACTCTGCTTGTACATGGTGAGTTCAGAGAAGCAGTGGGAAGCTGTTTAACGATTCTCATATCATTCCTAAAACCATGTTGTATACGGAAGAAAAGACATAAGTTAATAATCAGTATGATTTATATGCTATCTGCAGTATTTAAAACAGGGGTGCCCAAACTATGGCCCATGGGCCAGATCTGGTCCCCAAAACAATTTCATCGGGTCCCCAATGCCCTTGAAGTGGAAGTAAAATGCACCTGTGCAGGTGCCAAATGCCAAATTCATAAATGTGTTTATGACAGCCATGGGTCATTTATAGCAGCATTCTGCATACATTTAGGCACAATTGTGGTGGGAGGAACCATGTGACCAGCCCCCCTGAACCATGTCACCTGCCCACAGCCCAAAAATTTTGGGCACTCCTGATTTAAAACAATCAACACACAACATCTTAGTGTTGGCAAATTCTTGCAGTAGCTTTTCTTATACTTTTTAAAAAAATAAACATTTGACTCTGCATATGCTCTTAAGCAGAGCTGCTGCTGAGGAGAGCCAAACAAAGGAAGTGAGCACTGGTAAGTTTTGCAGTTGGAGTAGAGCTGCTTTAGAGGCCCGTGCGCCTAACGGTGTGTGAGATTGCAAACTAGTAACAAGGGAAGAATATAGTCTTACTAGGTAGAAAGGTAATAAACGTGTACATTTTTGAGGCCCAGAATACTGCACTTGTTAAAATGGATTCTGCGGGAACAGCTGTAGTTACCATGTTTGTGTTCTTGCCAAAGCATATGGAGAACTACACTTGCAGCAAGTGCAAGCTGGTTGCACAACTAGAAGAGAAGGTCCAGCAGCTAGAGGCCCACATATCTAACCATCAACAAATTAAGGAGCTTGAGCTGTCCTTGGACGGAGCGGAGCAGACTATGCTGGACAAAGAAGAGACAGGGCACAGTTCTGAGGGAGAAGGCCCTTCACTAACTCAGGAGGGAGATGTTTGGAGGAATGTGACTCAAAGGAGGAGAAGAGTAGGGGATCACTCTGAGAGTCTGAAATTAAAGAATAAATTTGAGACTCTTTCCCTCATCACACCTGATGAGGAACACACAGAGGAACAACTGGTTCCACCTGATGATCTCTCCATCACACTTGATGAGATCCAGGAAGATAAACAAACTGAGGTTCTCTCCCTTAATATGGGCGGGGCTCCCCACAGCTGTGGGAGCAGTCCTCAGGCAGCAGCAGATTGCTGGCACTCAACATCAAAAAGGCTGCAGAGCAGCTTTTAAACTGATAATTGGGGGAAAGCCAACAGGAGCTGGGCAGCATCCGGTTCAGGAAAGTGTGTACTTGAGTAGTGAGGAGGATGCAAAAATTACTGAGCAGAGCAAGGAGCTAGTCACCAGCACTCTAGCAGAAGGATGCAAGAGGCAGTCTAACAATGCAACTGGACTCAAAAGACTGTATCAGGAAAGCATATATAAATGCTTGTATACAAATGCCAGAAGCCTCCGGAACAAAATAGGGGAGCTGGAATACTTAGCAATAGATAAGAATATTGATATTATTGGTATCACTGAAACCTGGTGGATGGGTGATAACCAATGGGATACAGTTATCCCAGGCTACAAACTGTACAGGAAGGATAGGAAGGGGCAAACGGGAGGTGGTGTAGCCTTGTATGTCAAAGAAGTGATAAAATCGTATGAATTGGAATATCTAGGTGATTTGGAGTCACCATTAGAAGCTCTGTGGGTAAGAGTACCAGGAAACAAGGATGGTCTAACAGTAGGCAGATACTATCGGCCTCCGACACAAACTCTAGAGGGAGACTGGCAGTTGGAGAATGTTGTAAAGGAGGCATCCAAGAAGGGAAGCCTGGTTATAATGGGGGACTTCAATTACCATCACATTGACTGGGTGAACTGTTGTTCAGCACATGATAAAGAGATAAAGTTCCTAGATATGCTAAATGATTGTTCCCTGGGACAGATGGTTGAAGACCCAACTAGAGGTACAAGAATCCTTGACTTGATCCTGAGTAATACTCAGGATCTGGTGCAAGATGTTAATGTGACTGATCCAATAGGGAACAGTGACCACAACTCAATTATGTTTAACTTGATCATAGACTGCAAGTCACTGATAAAATCTAACACAGAGACCTTAAATTTTCAAAAAGGAAATTCCCCAAATATGAGGAAACTAGTAAAAAAGAAGCTGAAAGGGAAAATTGAGAGAGTCCAAACACTCCAAGAGGCATGGCTGTTTACAAAAACAATAACAGAGGCCCAATTGGAATGCATACCCAAAAGGATAAAGGGCACTGCCAGGTCCAAGAGGACTCCAATGTGGCTTACAGGAGCTGTTCGGGAAGTAATCAAGAGCAAGAAAAGCTCATTTAGAAGATGGAAGGCTTGTCCGAATGAGGACAGCAGGCAGAAACATAAATCATGGCAGAACAAATGCAAGGCAACAATCAGGAAACCAAAGAAAGACTTTGAGGAGCATATAGCTAAAAATACTCAGAGAAATAACAAAGACTTCTTTAAGTACATTAGAAGTAAGAACCCAACTAGGAAGGCCATAGGACCATTAGATGACAATGGAAAACAAGGGGTTATTAAAGAGGAAACAGAGATTGCAGAGAGACTCAATGAATTCTTTGCTTCAGTATTCACTGAAGAAGACAGAGACCACATGCCCAAAACAGAGCCTATCTTCGTAGGGAGGGAAAGCAAAGAATTAAGCAAGATAGAAATAACCAGGGAGGAGGTCCTTGCATGTCTTGTGAAGCTAAACACTAACAAATCACTAGGACCAGATGGCATCCATCCACGAGTTCTCAGGGAACTTAAAGATGAAATTGCTGATCTCCTAGCCAAAATATATAATCTTCCCCTCAAATCAGGCTTTGTGCCTGATGACTGGAAGGTAGCAAATGTAAAACCAATTTTCAAAAAATGATCCAGGGGTGACCCAGGAAATTACCGACCGGTCAGTTTGACATGTGTCCCAGGTAAAGTGATAGAAACCATCCTAAAAGATAGAATTAATAGGCACATAGAAGAGAAGGCGCTGCTAAAGGAGAGCCAACATGGCTTTTACAAGGGCAAATCATGCCTCACTAATCTGTTGGAATTTTTTGAGAGTGTCAACAAGCATGTGGATAAGGGGGATCCAGTTGACATTGTTTATCTGGACTTTCAGAAGGCTTTTGACAAGGTCCCACATCAAAGGCTCTTGAATAAACTGACCAGTCATGGAATAAAGGGACAGGTCTTGTTCTGGATCAGCAACTGGCTAAGGGACAGGAAACAGAGGGTAGCACTAAATGGACACTTCTCCAAGTGGAAGGAAGTAAAGAGTGGGGTCCTCCAAGGTTCAAGACTGGGACCCCTGCTTTTCAACCGCTTCATAAATGATCTAGAGGTAGGAGTAAAAAGCAAGGTAGCAAAATTTGCTGACAACACTAAATTATACAGGGTAGTGAAAACTGTGAGAGATTGTGAGGAGCTCCAGAGGGATCTCTTGACACTGGGGGAGTGGGCAAAACAGTGGCAAATCAGCTTCAACATTAGTAAGTGCAGAGTGATGCATGTTGGGACAAAAAACCCCAATTACATTTATAAACTGATGGGGTCTGAACTCTCTGCGACAAACCAGGAAAGGGACCTTGGTGTCCTGGTGGACAACTCAATGAAGGTGTCAACCCAGTGTGCCTCAGCAGTGAAAAAAGCAAACTCAATGCTAGGGATCATTAGGAAGGGTATAGAAAATAAGTCAGCAAGTGTCATTTTGCCTCTTTATAAATCTATGGTGAGGCCCCATCTGGAATACTGTGTACAGTTCTGGTCGCCATACCTCCAGAAGGATATTATGGAGTTGGAGAAAGTGCAGAGGAGGGCAACCAGATTGTTTAGGGGGCTAGGACACCTTCCTTACCATCTGAGGCTGCAACGGTTAGGCCTTTTCACTCTTGAACGACGGCGTCTAAGAGGTGACCTGATTGAAGTTTACAAAATCATGCATGGTGTGGACAAATTAGATAAGGATAAACTGTTTTCTCTATCGCACAACACTAGAACTAGGGGACACTCGATGAAACTTTTGGGTACTTGTTCTCAAACAAGAGAAATTACTTTTTTACCCAGAGGATCACTGGTCTATGGAACTCCCTGCCAGAAGATGTGGTGACAGCTGTCAGTCTTGACAGCTTTAAGAAAGGATTAGACAAGTTCATGGAGGACAAGGGTATCAATGGCTATAATTATGGATACTTAAGGACAACCTCGGGGTTGGAGAGATAGGCAGGATATCTCTCAATGCCATTTCCAGGGAATCCTAAGCAGGTGAAGGCATTTCCTTGGGAATACCCTGAAGGAAATGGTGAGCCTCTGTCTGAGACAGAATGCTGGACTGGATGGACTGTGGCCTGTTCCAGCAAGGCTGTTCTTATGTTCTTATGTATTGCTTCTATGCCTTTTAAAGCTTCCAAAAATTATGCATAACAGTTAGATTAAAATTATTTTAAAAACCATTGTTGTGTATTTAAGGAAATGTTTTTGTCATTTTGTCTTTGTCGTGATAGAGTTTAATATGTATTTGCTTTACTATGGTCCAAAGTCTCGTGAGACTTTGGGAAGGTTCTGAACGAGAAGAGCACGAGACAGAGCTGTCAACGGTTCCAACTTTTCCCCAACTCTAAGTTCTGATCAGAGATAAATAAGGAATGTGAGGGTATGTTGTTAGCTCTTGTCACCTATTCTTATTCCGAATAAAATTGTGTGTTTGCCTGTATTGCTGGCTGCTGCCTATTATTTCCAGAACACCAAGTTGGTGATGAGGATGGGATGGCGTCCAAAAAGAATTCTGCCAGGCCTTTCGACATTTCAGCACCAGAAAAATGGGTATGAAAAGCAGTTCAAACACACCATGATGGCTGACAACATTGTAGTGGAGGACCAGAAGCATTCATGTTTCCTGGTCAGATGTGGCCTGCCTACTCTCAAGCTGGCCATTCACTTGGTGCTGCTGAGGGATATCGACAATGTTCCCCTCACCAATATCCTGACAGCCCTGCGAAGCCATTTCCAGCCAAGGGTCTCCATATTTCCCGCTCGGGTGGCGTTTCACCACTGTGATCAACACCCTAGGGAGTCTGTGGCTGACTATGCTGCTGCCCTTTGACTTGCTGCTGCTCCATGTCAGTGGCCGAACATCAAATAAGCCCTTCGTGACTGCCTGTTAGCCAGACTTCGAGATGAAGAGGCCCAATGCAGGATGATGACCTGGGAGATGCTCACCTTCAAGTCTGTGCTGAAGCAAGCGTTGGTGTCTGATGCAGCCAGGTCGGGGGTAAAGTCCTTCAAGCTTTGGCCTGTCACTTCTGGGGCTCCAGAGTCCATTGTACACGCCAACCACCGATCCTCACTGTCATGCTCATCTTTGACAGCATCACTGGCATCATCGTCCACGTCTGGGTCCAGCAATGAGGACGGAGGAGTCGGGAAGGTCCGAAGGAAAAAGGAAAAACATGCCCCAAAAGTCTTGAAAAGGTGTGACGGCTGTGGAAGCAAGCACAACCATCAAAAGTGCCACTTTTGAAATGCGGATTGCCACCATTGCAGCAAGTGAGGGCACATTGCAAAGGTGTGCCACCAGAGTAGCAGGCATACCCCAGTGTTGGAGGAAGCCGGAAGCGCATATCTCCAAGATCTCCATGTCTGTTCTGTCTCCCCCGCTCACTCCCTTTTCCCTGTCGGGAAAACACTCACTGTAAGGGATATCCGAAGAGTAGTCTAAGTCCAGTCCAAAGTTCTAATTCCAGAGTTTCCAATGAGTAGTCAAACCAGTCCAAAGTTCTATTTCCAGAGTTTCCAAAGAGTCAAGACACCACGGTACCAAGCAAGAACAGGGAAGCTAAACTTTGTCCATCACAGAGCCACACCCAGCGTCCTGGTTCCTTATATGCCTCCATGGGTGTGGCCAGATGCTTCCTGATTACCTGCGGCCCCTCCTTCCTCTCAGCCTCTGTAGACAATGCTTTGCCCTGCTTCGATGCCTAGCGTCCAGCCACGCCTCATCCCCAGAGCTGTCTGAACGCAAAGACTGCTGCTGGAGGACATCCTCGTTGCCATCCTGCTGCTGCAGTTCCAAGGGAGGCTGGGGGGGGGGGGAAATCCCTGAGGAAGAGGGTCCTGTCAGCTCCTCCCTTTCATCCTCAGAGTCTTCATCCCCAAGGTGGGCCAGTTCAGGTGCCAGAGGTCGGCCGGGTGCTGGAGTCACAACACTATCCCCCACCGCAGGACCCTTCCCCCGGGGCTGATGGTCCAGATTAGGCCATGAGGGAAACTGGGTATGGAACGAGCGGATGAGATTGGGGGCATGAACGTCAACAATGTCCATCCAGGTAAAGTCCTCCGGCCCACACCCCTGCCACTCAACCAGGTATTGGAAGCAGCCCTTGAGCCAACGAGAGTCACGGATGCTGGCGACCTCGTATTCCTCTGTGCCATCCCCGTCAGGCATGGGCAGCAGGGCTTGGGTGCCCGGGCACCAGAGGGGACATGCCGGGGCTTCCGGTACCAGTGCGGCCATCAGGCTTTTCCAAAAGCGCACCGTGAACTGCATGCCCTGATCTGAGACCACCCTATCTGGCAAGCCGTGAAGATGGAATACATGGTGCAGGAACAGACGGGTGGTCCTACGGGCCGATGGCAGCCCTTGACAGGGGATGAAGTGCACCATCTTTGTCAACATGTCGACCACCGCCAAGACGGTCGTGTACCCCAATGCCGGTGGCAAGTCCATCAAGAAGTCCATGGAGATGGAACCCCACGGCCTGTCCAGCATCAGCAAAGGCTGAAGGAGGCCTGGTGGTGCACCGGTGATAGCTTTTGCCTGGCGGCACGGCACACAAGAGGTCACATAGGCATGAACGTCATGCCGCACCCGAGGCCACCAGAAGGTTTGCAGCACCAAGTTGAGGGGCTTGAAAAAACCAAAGTGCCCTGCCGAGGGGTTGTCATGGCACTGAGTCAAGACAAGAGTCCGGAGCGGCCCTACGGGCACATACAGCCACCCCCGGTGCCTGAGTAGGCCCTCCTCATAAGACCATGGGGATGTGGGGCTGACCTCTGCTTTATGTTGCTGAGCCCACGCGTCCAAAACCTGTGCATCCCGCACTTGCACTCGCAAGTCCACCGGCTCGTGGGCCGCAGCCAAGGATGCAGTGGGCAGAATCGTCTGCGTGGGTGGTGGTTCTTTGGCATGGAGGTACACCGGCTTACAGGAAAGGGTGTCCACTCAACGGTTGGTGTTGCTTGTAATGTAGGTCACCCGGAAGTCAAAATGGCTGAAGAACAGGGACCATCAGACTTGTTGCTGGTTCAGCTGCCTGGCCGTTGTCAGATGCTCAAGATTCTGGTGGTCCGTCTGAATCTCCACCTGATGCTGAGCCCCTTCAAGGTGATGCTGCCAAGCCTCGAATGCAACCTTGATGGCCAGCAGCTCCTTCTCCCAGATTGTATAGTTGCACTCCGATGGGGTGAGCTTCCGAGAATAATAGGCGCAGGGAAAATGCGTTCCGCCAACCTCCGGGGCTTGCAGCAGCACTGCTCCTATGGCCACGTCAGATGTGTCCGCCTCCACCACATAAGTCCGGGTGGGATCTGCGTGGCACAGAATGGGCTCGGAGAGGAAAGCTTGCATGAGGGCCTCAAACACCCCATCAGAACGGAACCTTCTTACATAGGAGTTGGGTAAAGGGTACCGTCAGTGTTGCGTAGTCAGGGATGAACATATGGTAGTAATTGATGAACCCCAAAAAATGTTGGACATTCTTCACCCGACGAGGGGGGTGTCCAAGAACACAGGGGCTCTATCTTATGCGGGTCCATGGTGGTACCCTCAAGAGAAATAACATGGCCAAGGTACTCAATGGAAGTCTGAAAAAATAAACATTTCTCCAGCTTGGCATAGAGCTGGTGCTCCCATAAATGCTGCAGGATGAGGCAAACCTGACGAACATGCTCTGCCCAGGTTCTGGAGTAAACCAGGATGTTGTCCAGGTAGACCACCACAAAACAATCGAGTACATCCCAGAACACGTCATTCATGAAATGCTGGAAAACTGCGGGGGCATTGGTCAACCCAAACAGCATCACGGTGTACTTGAAATGGCTGTAGCGGGTACTGAAGGCTGTCTTCCATTCGTCCCCTGCACGCATTCGCACCAGGTTGTATGCCCCTCGCAAGTCAATCTTGGTGAATATGGTAGCCTCCTGCAGTCTCTCTATGATTTCCGAGATGAGTGGTAGGGGGTACCGGTTCCGCACCATGATGGCATTGAGGCCACGGTAGTCACAACAGAGATGCAGGTCCCCCGTCTTCTTCTTGATGAAGAGCACCAGGGCCAAGAGGGGGGAAGACGAGGGCCGGATAAACCCTCAGGCCAGATTTTTGTCCAGGAAGTCCCGCAGGGCAGCCAATTCAGGTCCCGACATAGGGTACAAGTGCCCCGCCAGCAGCGGTGCATCAGGCTTGAGGTCCACAGGTAAGTCGTAGGGCCGATGCAGGGGCAAATGGTCCGCCTCGCATTCGCTGAACACATCTGCAAAGTTGGACAGCTCGGGGGCAAGGAAACTGCAGGGAAGGAAACCGCCTGGCCGGTGCAGGTGTGGCAGATGAGGTCCATGCACTGCAGGGCCAGAAAGGTGATGGCGTTTCATGACCACGCCACCTGAGTGTCGTGGGTCCGGAGCCAGGCCATGCCTAAGACCAAAGGGAAATGGAGGTCTGCAGTGATGTAGAACTGGATGGCCTCCTCATGGCCAGGCACAAAGGTTGGGTGGCTGTCTTGATGGGCCCCGACATGAGTTCCCACCCATCGATGGTTTCTGCCCGCAATGGCAGGTCGACCGGGGCCAGAGGAATCCCAAAGTGGGCCGCAAAAGCCCGGTCCATAAAGTTTGTCATAGCTCCTGTGTCCACCAGTGCATGTGCTGGAATCTTCTCGGCCCAGCCGGAAACAAGGATCCGGGTGTACAATACCATGTGCCAGGGAGGGTCGGAATCTATATAGGGGGACTCTGGTGGGGACGTGATGTGTGCCCAGGTGAAGGTCTCCTCTAGGCCAGGCCAACCCCATTTCCTGATGGGGCGGGGCAGAAACTGGGGCCGGATGTGGGAGCATCACCCCTTCTGAGAACAGGAGGCAGCAAAGTGTCCAGGCTCCCCTCAGTATAAACACAGATCCCCTTGGCTGCGATGCGCCCATTCCTGGGCCATCAGGCAGGGCCACCCCAAGCTCCATTAGTTCCTCAGCCATCGCCATGAAATGCAGGGCGGTCCGAGGTATCACAGGTGCCGACCATGAGGTCCCAGGCATGGCCGACAGCTCCCGGGCGGTGCGCTGAGTTCGTCAATGCTGAAGACATGCGTCGATGCCGAGACACTGAACTACCAGGGCATCTAGGGTGAGGGGAACCTCCACCTGGACCAACTCATCCTGAAGTTCCTCAGACAGCCCGTCCTGGAAAACATCCAACTCTGCCACCTCATTCCACGCGGAGTCCTGGCACAAAAGCTGAAACTCCGCGATATATTCCTGTAGGGGGGCACTTCCCTTGCCGGAGGTCCTTGAGGCACCTGGCTGCCATCTGTGCCTGGATGGGATCCTCAAACATGTGGCCCAGAAAACGCTGGAAACCCTGGTAGTCCACCAGCAGTGGGCTGTCCTGGGTCAGCAGCAGCGTGGCCCACTGGGCGGCCAGGCCAGACAGGAGGCTGATCACAAGCCCCACCTTGGCCCGGTCGTCAGTGAAGTCCTCGGGCCGGGTGGCCATAAACAATTGGCATTATCCCAGGAACGCTGGAAACATCCCCGGTTGGCCAGCAAACTTGTCAGGCATGGCCACTGGGCATTTTCGATGGGGAGGAGGGGCTGCAGGGGCAGCCAACTCGGCTACCTGGGCTGCCAGGTGTGCCACTTGCTGCTGAAGCTGTTGGTTCACCGCCCGCATCTGTTGCAGCTCCTCCATTGCACCAGCAACGTTGCCTGTTTGGGGGTGACAGACAAGATGTTCTGCCTCCCCCACTCACTCCCTTTTCCCTGTCGGGAAAACACTCACTGTAAGGGATATCTGAAGAGTAGTCTAAGTCCAGTCCAAAGTTCTAATTCCAGAGTTTCCAAAGAGTAGTCTAAAACCAGTCCAAAAGTTCTGTTTCCAGAGTTTCCAATGAGTAGTCAAACCAGTCCAAAGTTCTATTTCCAGAGTTTCCAAAGAGTCAAGACACCACGGTACCAAGCAAGAACAGGGAAGCTAAACTTTGTCCGTCACAGAGCCACACCCAGCGTCCTGGTTCCTTATATGCCTCCATGGGTGTGGCCAGATGCTTCCTGATTACCTGCGGCCCCTCCTTCCTCTCAGCCTCTGTAGACAATGCTTTGCCCTGCTTCGATGTCTAGCGTCCAGCCACACCTCATCCCCAGAGCTGTCTGAACGCGAAGACTGCTGTTGGAGGACACCCTCGTTGCATCCTGCTGCTGCAGTTCCAAGGGAGGCTGAGGCAGTGCTGGGGGGGGGGGGAATCCCTGAGGAAGAGGGTCCTGTCAGCTCCTCCCCTTCATCCTCAGAGTCTTCATCCCCAAGGTGGGCTGGTTCAGTGGCCAGAGGTGGCCCGGGGGCCGGAGTCACAACAATGTCAGAGACTTTATACAGCAATGTGGCTAATGTGTCCGGCCGGTTCGTGCTGACTTGCAATTGCAAGGAGTACCAATTTGCTCAGGTATGTCTTATTCCATTCTGCCCCAAAAAAAATTCTTAAAAATTCCCTCCACCTCACAGCCTAAGTTGCAGGCATTAAAGACATCCCTCCGAGACGTTCAAGGGTGCCACATACCAATTCTGGGGGTGGGGGATTTCACTGTATGTTTCAAGAACATTTCCACTAAATTGCCTCTTGTGGTGGTGAATAAAGGTACTCACCGTCTGCTGGGAGTCCAATGGTTCAACCCGCTGGGAATAAGACTGTCTGGAATCAATGTTGTGAGTTCTGACCTAGCATTGGACATTTGCAACGCACACCCAGAGGTTTTCAAGAAAGGACTTGGCACTTATGTGGGCCCCCTGGTCTCATTTGAACTTGACCCGGCTGTACGGCCAGTCCACCTTAAGCCACGTCGTATTCCTTTCACCCTTAAAGACAAGATAGAGGCAGAAATTGATAAGCTTGTGGTTGAATTGAATTGAATTGAAATTTATTCTTATATACTGCTTTCCTCGTCCAGCAGACAACCCAAAGCAGTTCACAATGCATAACATACAGAAATACAATATAGCACCAATACAAAGCAAAATACAATTTCACAAGCAAAACAACAATGCAAAATTACACAACAGTACATGGTATTACACCAACTACAATACAAAAATGCAATAAATACAAATCAGCTAAACCACCCACAAATTCCCATGCCTTCAGAGTCCCTCGAGGGGGGAGGGCGGGGCCGGGAAGCCTCTTCACCCCCAGCGGGGCCAGGTGTGTGGCGGCGACGTTCCGCTGGGCGTCTCCCTCGCCTTTTAAGTCCTAGGGTGAGGGGGGGCAGGACCCAGGGCTATGGCTGGTGGCATGGCCGGAAAGCCTCTTTGCCCCCAGCGGGGCCAGGTGTGCGGCGGTGGCGTTCCGCTGGGCGTCTCCCTCGCCTTTCAAGTCCTAGGGTGAGGGGGGGCGGGGCCCAGGGCTCTGGCCGGTGGCGGGGCCGGAAAGCCTCTGTGCCCCCAGCAGGGCGAGGTGTGCGGTGGTGGCCTCCTGCTCAGATGTTGTACCCACCCCCTGTTGTGAGCCTGGCCCCCAGCCCGGCCGCCGGCCCAGCCCCGGCCCCTGAACCAGCCCACCTTGGGTATGAGGACTCTGAGGATGAGGGGGAAGAGCTGGCAGGACCCCCCTCCCCAGGAGTGCCCCCCCAACATTGCCTCAGCCTCCGTTGGAACACCAGCAGCAGTCTGATGGAGAGAATGTTCCTCGACAGGTATTTCAAGGTATTTTATTCCCATTGATTCTGCAGAGTGGGAAACTCCTATTGTGACAGCAATAAAGTCAAATTGGGAGGTTAGGATCTATGCAGACTACAAGTGCACGATCAATAAATCCATTCAGCCCAATGCATACCTGGTCCTGCTTGTAAGTCACTTGCTGGCTTCATTACACGGGGGAAAACGTTTCGCTAAATTAGATTTAGCCCAGGCCTATCAGCAGTTGACAGTTACACCTGCTGCTGCTGTAATGCAAACGATAGTCACCCATAAAGGGGCTTTCAAAGTCACATGCCTACAGTTCGGGGTGAATGCAGCCCCCGGTATATTTCAATTGCTCGTGGAGTGGCTACTCAAGGGTCTCCCTGGGGTTCTCCCCTACTTCAACGATGTTTTAATTACTGCGGGAGACAAATTCAAACTTGCAGAGAGGTTGGACTGGGTTTTGCAAAGGTTTGAAAAGGCTGGGATCCATTTACTTAGAGATAAATGTGTATTTTTTTCATTTCATTCATTTCATTTCATTTATTCGATTTATACCCCACCCTACTCGACCAGGGCCAACTTTTTTCTAAGGAGGTCGAGTTTCTTGGGTTCAAAATAACTCCCAAGGGGGTCAAATCCTCTGATTCTAAGGTATCTGCTGTCCATAACGCCCCGTGACCATCTTCTAAGTCTGAATTACAGTCTTTCCTGGGCCTGCTAATCTTTTACTACTCCTTCCTGCCCAGGAAAGCATCTGTAGCCAAGCCACTTCATCACCTTCTTAAGAAGGATGCGGTTTGGAGGTGGGGGCAGAACCAAGAAAAAGCATTCAAAGAGTTAAAGGAGTTGTTATCCTCTGAAGCAGTTCTAACCCATTTCGACCCCTGAAATCCAGTGGTGTTAGTACGTGATGCATCGCTGGTAGGGGTGGGGGCTGTTCTTTGCCACACATTGAATAATGTGACAGCTGCCCCGATTGCCTTTTATTCAAGGTCCCTTCCCAAGGCTGAGAGAAACTATATGCAGACAGACCGTGAGGCTCTGGCCATAGTTGCAGGAATGAAAAAATTCCATGATTTTCTGTACGGGAGGGAGTTCACAATGGTGATGGACCATAAGCCCTTATTGGGAATTTCTGTCACTTCAAAGCCCACTCCACAAATACTCTCCCCCCTCCCCGTATGCTGAGATGGGTAATATTTCTAAATGCTTATCTGTTAGCATTAATTCACTGGCTAGGGAAAGACATAGGCCTTGCCGATGCTCTCTCAAGATCCCCATTGCCCAAACTTGGGGATCCAGACTGTGAGATAGAGTGTGATCATCGGGTGCTGATGATAGAATCTCTCAATTCACCCCCCATTGTTCCCTCAGACATTGTTAAGGCTACTGCAAAAGGTAAGCTGCTGTCCCAAGTAGTCACTTGGGTCCTGAAGGGTTGGCCCACGGCTCCTCTTTCAGAGGAATTCAAAGCCTTTCATAGGAAATGGTTTAAGCTGTTACTCGAGAGGGGTTGCTTGTTATGGGGCCAGCGGGTAATAATTCCTGCTGCCTTGCATCCTAAAGTTTTCAAACCTCTTCACATCAGCCACCCGGGAATCGTGCCCTCCAAAGCTTTGGCATGGAGCTATTTTTAGTGGCCACAAGTGGATTTAGAGATAGAGCAGTTAGTAGGCACTTGCACTAGCTGTCAGAGTTCCCAACCTGAGGAGTCCCAACTTCCCTCCCAGGAATGGGGCATGGATCACGGACTGTGGTCGCAAATCCATGTGGATTTTGCTGGTCCATTTCAAGACACCTTATTCCTTCTAGTGGTTGATTTATTTTCAAAGTGGTTGGATGTAATTTCTGTCCCAAGTACTACATCAGCTATGACTATTAAGCAACTACAAGCAAGAAAGAACCATTTGCCTTGGCTGTGTGATAATAAACTTTAATCCAATGAACCAAACTTCGAAGACAGATCCTAATTCCTTCCCATATAAGAATTTTCAAACTTTTCTTCAGGGATCTATGTCAAAACAAATTAGCAATCATTATTGTCAAAACCTATGTACATTATATACAATATATCCATTATAAACATCATCAATTACAATTAATTACAATTAACCTCCTGCCAGATGAAAACCAGGGTGGGGGAACATAGGTTAAAAATTTGTACTGGGAATATCTCTGCCCCCCTTGTTAGTCATTTTTTGGAGAAAAATCACAGTGACCATGATTTCAAGTTTGTGGTGTTGGAAAGCCATAAACAGGATTCTTTTTTTTCGTAAAGACATAGATACTATTTTGAGACAAAGAGAATGATATTTTATATACCGTTTTAACACCCTGTACCCTTTGGGCCTTAACATGGAAATTGATTACACGTGTTTTTTTTAATCTCTGTTCGTGTCACAGCTGTGTTGTTCAGTATCCCTTTAAATGAGAGCATAGCTCACCATTAGTTTAACGACCATCGACACTAAACAAACTCACAATGGAGGTCTGGGATGCGTTACAAAATATAATCAAAAATATAATAAATATTACACCTCTCAATGGGATAACACAGGTAATTATTGGTAATTGATGATTAGATTACAGCTGGAGATTGATGCGTCCAAGATATGTTTACAATGTATATATTGTATATAATGTACATAGGTTTTGACAATAATGATTGTTAATTTGTTTTGACATAGATACCTGAAGAAAAGTTTGAAAATTCCTATATCGGAAGGAATTAGGATCTGTCTTCAAAGTTTGGTTCATTGGATTAAAGTTTATTATCACACAGTCAAGGCAAACAGTTCTTTCTTGCTTGTTAATCTACGTTTGGTCCCCTTTTTCCTTTATTAAGCAACTACACCAGCTTTTCAGCTGTTTCGGATTGCCAGATGTGCTCGTTTCCAACAACACCACTACTTTTATGTCTGCTGAGTTTCAAGCGTTTCTCGAAAGAAATGCCATCTGTCATGCCACCAATGGCCAGGTTGAGTGACAGGTCCGCATGACTAAGGAAGCTTTATGACATATGGGGCAGGGGGACATTGAGCTGCAGCACTGTCAGTTTCTTTTAACCTATCAAGTTACCCCCTGGCCTCGGGTTTGTCTCCAGCTGACATTCTCATGCACAGAAAGCCAACCACATTGTTGTACAGGTTTGATCCTTCCAAGGTGGAGAATAGGGGGGTTAACATAGAAATTAGGCAGAAAAAGGTTTTTGGGGTAGGAGATCCTGTGCATTGCAGGAATTATGTTGCCAGAGGGCCAGCCTGGGTTCCAGGAACTGTTTTAGAACAAATGTGACCAGTCTCCTACCGGGTAAAACTAGTGAACGGCCTTCTGTGGTAGAGACAGAGAGACCAACTGAGGCATAGGGTAACAGACCAGTCACTGGAAGAACAGGGAGAATCATTTGAATTTGGGGTACCCTCAGCCACCGAAATACATAATAATTCTATGTTAGAGTCCTCCCCCACTCACTTATTCCAAGGGGAAGATGAAGAAGGATCAGCCCTGTTTTCAAACTCTGAGCGAGCATCTTTGCCCCTTGCACAGGGCTCACAGCAGTCTGATATTTCCTCCAGTCAGTTAAAGGATCAGGGGGAGTTTTTCAAATTTTCCCCTGGGACCCCTCATCCTCCTGTGTTAGAGTCTACCTCCCACTCGTAACCAAAGGAGGGACTTTTGTGTTGAGTTGTCCCCTACTGAAACGGGCAATGGTGCGGAACAAGAAACAGGTAATTGGCCGCACCATGCTATGAGTTCCAGAGGTACCCCTACTGTGGGGTCTTTACCATCTACCTCAAATAACCCCAGGGCTTCACTAACTGACCAGGTGCCAGTGCACCACAAAAGATGTTGTGGTCCTCCTAAATGGTTGTGGAATTTTTTCAATCCTAGGGGTATTGTGTATTTAAGGAAACATGTTTACCATTTTGTCTTTGTTGTGATAGAGTTTAATATGTCTCAAGTCTTGCGAGACTTCAGGAAGGTTCTGAACAGAAGTGCACGAGACAGAGCTGTCAATGGTTCCAACGTTTTTTTCCCAACTGTCATTTCTGATCAGTGATAAATAAGGAATGTGAGGGTGTGTTGTTAGCTCTTGTCACCTATTCTTATTCCGAATAAATTTGTGTGTTGGCCCATATTGCTGGCTGCTGCCTATTATTTCCAGAACACCAAAACCATGTTTAAAGCATTATACACATAAAAAAACCTCTTAAGCTGCCCTTTTAATATATTTGTTTTTTATTGTTTAAAATTCAAGTATTCTGAAGCACTGTGTGAAATATTTGACATACAACAGTCTGTAGATCCTAGAAAAAAAATCCTTAAACAAACCCTAGCAGGTACCTGACCATTATCACCACAGGTTGCTGCTTTAAACCAAAATAGCAACAGCATTAACAGACTTTTTGAAGTTCTGGACCTTGTTGTGAATATTTGTAGGCTTCTGTACGAACTGGAACCACGACTATTACAATGCTCCAGTTCTTACTGTAAAACCTCTATGAGAAGACTTGTCTGGGTCAAACTTCCAATCCCTAATACAAATGATGTGGGTGGTGACAGAGTCAGCAGCAGCATCATGATGACCCTTTTGATGTATGGATCCCATTCATGTAGGTAACATGGGAAGAGAGAATTTTATTCATCTTGCCATTGCACATAAGAACTATGGTATCCATTCCTTTGAAGTGCAAACTTCACATGAAATTTTTGGAAATGGCACAGGGATGCATGACAGACAATATTCTTGCATAGTTATTAGGCAGAATGAAAACATTTCACTGAATCTAGAATCCTGAACCATTCCTCTTACTTCATAGAATAACTGGTTTGGAAGGGAACAATGAGGCCATTGAGTCAAATCCCTGCTCAATGCAAGAATTCCTTAGTCAATTGTTTTAGCAGCCAAGAGCAGAAGAGGAGTATTGCAGCCATTTTGTAACCATATGTGAGGGAATCACTCTACACGGTCACAGAAACCCATTGGCCTGTTCCCACAAGAAAAGGGAGTCTAGGAGATAGTGAGTCTCCTTAACCTCTAGCCAGTAGAGAAGTAGCACTGCATACTGAGAGTGGGATGCCAGCTGATGTTGGACATGTGGAGGAGTTAGAATCAGCAGGGATAAAAATATAGATGGGGGGAAACCAAGGAAGTCAGAAATAATGTCAGAGGAGGAAGGGACATGGGAAGAAGCAGGAGAGGAGGAGCAACCCCTATCTTCTGCACCTCCATGGAGCTGCAAGTAAGGAGGAAATTACAAATAAGGAATGGTGGCAAGAAGACCAAATGCTAAACACTCTACTTCTTGTCAGCCAGGAGACTGCATCAGGTACTTGGAACATCAACAACACTTGGCTGACCACCTGTTGTGTATGGAACTTGTGCCTTTAAGAAATGTAACCTTGTCTTCTAAGTAACCTTGTATACAAATGAACTGTGAATGGGTCCTGGTGATTACAATGTAACTCAGCTGTCCTTGCTAGCGATTCAACTGTCACTAGAGGCAGCTGCAGAGCTCAGCCCACATGGTTCAGATCACCCAATCACTGTGTAGTGCGGGAAACATTCCCGCCACAGGTAAACCCTGTAAGGTATCCAGTATGCCCCCAATGATGTCACTGATACCGCAACCAATGGGCGACCATGGGGCGAAATTCAAATGTACTGTAAGCGTATATAAGGAGCTGCATCTCCGCCATTACCTCATGTTCAGATTGCATACCTTGCAATAAAGATGTGTTTGGCCCCCTGAATACTGCCTACCGCGTATCAATCTTGGAACATCAAATTGGCGACGAGGGTGGGATAATGGCTCCCCACTGCATCAAGCTACCTCTGTTCAACATCAAGAAACCAGAGCAGTGGGCTCTGTACGAGTGCTAATTCAAACATGTGATGGCCACCGAACGCATCGAGGAAGAGGAACAGATGCACTCCTGCCTCCTAACCCAGATTGGCCTCCCCACACTAGAGCTGGTGATGCACATGATGATGCCACGGAAAATCGATGCAGTTCCGCTCGACGTGATCCTGTCGGCATTACAGAATCACTTTCAGCTGAAAGTGTCCATTTACCCGGCCAGAGTCACCTTCCACAGGTGGGACCAGTATCTGGGTGAGTCCGTGGCAGAATATGCTGCTGCCCTCAGATTAGCTGCTGCCCCTTGCCAGTGGGACAACTTGGAAGAAGCCCTGAGGGACCGCCTGCTGTGCGGTTTGCGAGACAAGGAGGTCCAGTGGAAGCTGATGGCCCGCGAGCACCTCACTTTCAATTCTGTCCTGAGGGAAGCTCAGGTGGCTTAAGTAGCGAGGTCCAGGGTGAAGGTGTTCAGGGCGAAGCCACCCACACCTTGGGGGCCTGGGTCTGCCATGCCGGCCGCCCGGCACTCACCCCACCATGCATCCAGCTCATCTTCCTCCCCAGAGGCCTCCACATCCTCCGGGGCCAGCTCCAGCGATAACAAGAAGCCCTGAGGGACCGCCTGCTGTGCGGTTTGCGAGACGAGGAGGTCCAGTGGAAGACGTACAGAAGGTCCTGAGGAAGGTGCCCAAGAAGCAAGCAAGTGACAAGGCTCACCACTGATGTGACGGCTGCGGAGCATCCCACGACTGGAAGAGGTGCCCCTTCTGAAAGGCCAAGTGCCACCACTGTGGTCGCCGAGGCCACTGTGGACGCTGAGGCCACATCACCAAGGTCTGTAGATGACGGCGGAGAGAGGACCAGGAGCCAGCCAAATGCCCTCAATGGAAAGGAGGTGCCATCGGAAAGATTTCTATGGAGGAGCCAACCATGGGTCATGTGTCTGTTGCATACCAGCAGTTCTTTGTTGAGGTACTGTTCCAGGGGTTCCCAGTTAGGATGGAGGTGGATTCGGGTTCATCCTACTCCATCGTGTCCCAGAAGGTCTTCCTTAGTATTCCCCCCAATTCACACCCAAAGCTCAAGGCCCTCAAGATGTCCTTGCGAGACATGCTGGGCAACCTGATTCCTGTTTTGGGGGTGGGGGACTTCAAAGTCAAGTTCAAGCATTTCACAGAGAGGCTGCCCCTAGTGGTTCTTAAACGGGGGTCCAGCTGCCTGCTGGGGAGGCAGCGGTTTGCTCCCTTGGGTATTGAACTGTCCGGCATCAATGCCATAGAGACTGATCCAGTGTGAGATGTGTGCGACGCACACCCAGCGGTTTTTGAGAAGGGACTTGGGAAATACAGAGGGCCCCCAGTTTCTTTCAACCTGGATCCTACAATTCGAACCATCCAGCTCAAGCCACGACGAGTGCCCTTTGCCCTCAAAGACAAGATTGAGGCAGAACTGGACAAACTGGTGGGTCAGGGGATTTTGTTTCCGGTGGACTCTGCGGAATGGGAGACACTGATTGTTACTGCTTTAAAATCTAACGGAGAGGTTAGAATTTGTGCAGATTACAAATGCACGATTAACAAGGCTATTCACCCTAATGCATACCCGGTGCTGGGAGTTAGCCATTTACTAGCCACTTTACATGGGGGTAAATGTTTTGCAAAGCTAGACTTAGCTCAGGCCTATCAGCAGCTCACGGTAACTCCTGCCTCAGCAGCTGCACAGACGATAGTAACACACAAAGGGGCTTTTAAGGTGATGCGCCTCCAGTTCAGTGTAAATTCAGCCCCAGGAATATTCCAATCTCTTGTGGAACGCCTCCTTAAGAGTCTCCCTGGGGTGCTCCCTTATTTTGAATACGTTTTGATCAAACCACCCCAGCTATTTGGATTCTCTATATTGCCTAACAGGAGCTGTGGGAACTATTTCCGACTAAGCTAAGGTGGAGGCATGACTGGCAATGGATTCACAGAAGGAGAATTGGTGAAAAGCAGTGCCATGAAATAAAGGCTCCTATTGCTCACCTGTACCAACAGTCCTTAAAAGAACTTCACCCTGGGCTGGGAATCATAACTCTTTCCTCTTTTCTGGATGTAGACTTCTAAGGATCCCAGAAGTCTCAACTGGGGCCCCAGCAGTGTGTGACAGAAACTCAGCCCTCAGAGAACATGGGAGAAGGGACAGTGAGCAATGGTGTTCTTGAGAAATGGAAAGACAAAAGAGACTCCTCCAGCAGTTGATGGATCTACAGAATCAGATCTTCGACTGTATTTTCTCTGCACAACAACAAATGCTGATCCCTATGTTGCAGTGCATAGGGGTGGGTAATACAGAGGAATCACCCTCACACACTCTACCAGAGAGCATTGGTGGTAGCCCCCCATCCATGTCCAGCAAGAGGGGGGCCCACACACACACACACACACACACACACACACACACACACACACACACCACACACCACACACATATTTGAGTGCATTGCAACAGTGGCAGGCTGACTTCTTGCCTCATGGACCCAGGCCTGGGGTTGGTCAATGGCCTGGCCCCAGCTGTTGTTACTAATTATGAGAAAGTTATAATAGATGTACTGAGCATGTTCAATTTGTCTGAAGAAATCTATCAGAGACAATTCAAAGGATTGTAAATAGGCAGTGGCTCAGTAAATGAAGGTCAATGTCACTTGATTGCTGAAACTGGCAGTCAGGTCCTCTAATGAGATATTGGAGCAAGTGGGGCTGGAACAGCTGGTTTCCACCCTGGGCTCTAACCACAAGAACTGTGTAAATTGATACTACCCCAGCTCCATTGAGAAAGCAGTAAAGTTTCTGGAAGTGTTTAGGTGCTACAGAAACAGGATAACAGTGCCACAGTGCCCCCGTAGTAGAAGGTCAGGGCTAAGAGAACTGGCTGGCTAACCCTTAGCTGCCACCTGCTCTGAAGAAGACAACTATGTCTCAACAGTTGCCAAGAAGCTCTGCCCTGATGGCTTCAGCTCCTCCCTTCAGTCACCCATCACCACTGACAGGTTTGCTGTGTGACAGAGAAGTGACTAATTCATACCTGTCTCAACTTTTCAACCCACAATGAAGTTCTCCCTAAGACCTATGAAAACAATCACAGTGGTGTAGCTGTTATAGTCTTAGAAATCCAAATTGGTGTCAGTATACACTAGTGGCAATGGCTGTACACATCTGCTGTTACAAATATTTCAAAATGGTGCTGGAGGAGACAGGAATCCATTGCAAATAAATGTGATCATTGTAAAGGTAAAGATCACCCTTGCTCAAAAACCAGTCACCTAGGGCCGATGTTTATTTCCATTTATAGCAAAAGGTCAGTGATGTCTGCAGACATTTCTGTGGGCATGTAGCATGCATGACTAGACACCAGTGTGCACAGAATGCTGTTGCCTTCCCACTGAAGTGGTACCTATTTATCTACATGTAATTTCTTGCTTTCAAACTGCTAGGTTGGCAGGAGCTTGTACAATACAAGCTTTTATTACAGAAATAGCTGCCTTCCTAGGGCTCAGTTCACTACTGCAGGGTTTCTAAACCTTGACCCTCCAATGTTGTTGGACTTCAATTCCCAGAAGATCTGATCAGCAGGTGTGTGACTTGGGTTTCTGATAACTGAATTTCAAAAACACCTGGGGGCCCAAAGTTGAGAAACCCTGTTCTACTCCATTCCTAGAAATCCATCCCTGTTATGCTCACTAACAAAACACTTTGGTTTCTACTGTTGTTGAAATGTGTTAGTGAGGCCCCATGAAGCCAATGGTCAGGATGCCCTTTGTCTGTTTGAGGCATAGCTGTCAAGTATCCCTTATTGGCCGGGAAAAACCCTTATTTTACCCTCTTTCCCGCTGTCATCCCTTATTAATTAGACTGCAATGCCCTATTGCCACCATTGGAGGGCAGCACAGGATACGCATAGCTGTCAAGTATCCCGTATTTGCCGGGAAATTTCCCTTATTTCCAAATTCAAAACTTAACAGGTATGGTTTGAGGTTACTATGCTTCAGAATCTTCCAAGCCTCAAAACAAAATAAAAAGCCCACTACTAGTATACTGTGAAGCCTGGCAGCAGGGAAAACAAGTATGGGTTTTTATTTAGAAGCTTGTACTTCTTGATAGGGGAATGTGGAGGATGTGTTTGCAGATGCAAAACTGAAGTATTTAGGATGTTTTATATCCCTGCTTTTGTTTGATCCATGCAGCTGCACATTGTTTTTAAAGAAAGATTTCATTATATGATTTCTGCTTTGTTCTAGTCATGCAGGCTAAAATAAGTGAGCAGGAGTTGGGAGGATGCAAAGAATTGCACGAGCAAAACATCATCCACAATATGGTTCTTTTAGAGACACAATGAAAAAATACTGCTTTGAGAATAAAGGAAATATGACACAGTGTGATACAATGAGAGGCAATCAGAAATGTCTTCTGCCACACCACCCCACAGCTCATCTGATGCACACTGGCATGTCTGCTTATTAGCTCAAAATATGTTTAATAAGGAGAGAAGAAAAAGCTACTTTCTGAAATAGTTATTTCCACTTAAATATTGCAGTGCCACATTTCCCCTGCTAAGTAAAATACCCATTATTATGGTGCATGAGAAACTGAGAAAATTCCTGCATTCCATTAAGTAGAAAACTATTTTCAGCACAGGTCTTTTTCTATTATTCTCTTGTGGTTTAATTTTGTTCCAATGAAGATCTTTTTTTAAAAGAACAGACACAGCCTTACCATTAAAGCAGTGTGAGATGCCATTAAACTACTGATCAATTATGGCTTATGGTGGCTCACCCAGAGATTTATAAGTATCAATAACTCAAAATTGGGCTACCAGTCTCTCGTACAGCTTACCTAAGGCCAGACACATGGCAGAGCAATTGATCCTATTAGGCACACAAGCTCTGAATAAACTCCACACTCCAATCTTTTGGAAGGCACAATGAGGATTCGAAAGTCTGACTTTGGCAAGTCTGTTCTCTTTAAAGAAGAATTACAAGACTTAAATGCTGAGAAGGAAAAACAAATTGCTAAAGGTTTTGTATATCTTTGCAGAATCTTTAACGCAAATGGAGACAGCAGCCAATAATTCAGAAATCTGAGTCTTGAAATGGCAGCTATCAAGGAACTACAAAAGATCCACCAGTCTAATAATATCATAGAGTAAACAAAAACACACACACAAAAAAAATCAAAAACATTGTGGCACTTTAAAGACTAACTGCTGTATTTTAATGTTAGCTTTTGTGGATCGAGTCCACTTCATCAGACATAGAAGTGAGACTTCTTGGCATCAATTTATCCCCCCAGGTACAGAGGTAAAAATAAGTATATCATTATAAGTATATCAATATGGCTTTTTACAACTGGTAATAGCAGAAGAGCTCTGGTTGTTATTTGGATTAGTTGTGAAGGTTCGCCCTGTTGAATTGCAAATTGTTAGTAAGAGGATGCAAGACAAACACCTAGCATTAAACATTTGCTAATGAGTTTCACCTTCAGCATCTATTGACAATCCTGTGAGTTCATCCTTTGTCCTATGAGGTAGTTTATGCTGTGGATGAGAATTCTACTGAAGATTAACATGGCTACTATTCCCCAAAAAATTCAGTGTACAAATGTGTCTCTAACAGCATGCTATGATATTCCCAATTACTATGCACAGATATGAAAACTGGGCAAGGAAAAAAAGATAAGAGCACCCAGCGTTTTGGGAGCAAAATGCTAATTAACTTGTGAACCGCCCAGAGAGTACACTAAGTGCTATGGGGTGGTATATAAGTGTGATTGCTTTTGCTTTATAAGAGTGGAGGAAATTGCTTTATTCAAAACTTTGTGTTTGAGGAGAGCTTTACAGATGCCATGGATCAAGAGAAAGGCAAATAAGTGGGTGCTAGGGCAAATCATGCTTGAACTCTCATGAGAAAATAATATAACTAAACTGGCATTACGTTCTTTGGGCAAATCATGAGAACAAAGGACTCAGTGAAGAAAAGAGACGAATCTAGAAAAGGTAAAAGACTATAGGGAAAGTGGATGTCTAAAAATAAGTTGAATTGACTAAGTAAAGAGAACCACATTAGTGTAGATCCCAATATTTCACTCTATGAAATAATAACTAAAATGTCAGTAATAGATTGTCATAGGTTGGAAATGAATGAATAGCAAATAGAAACACCAAATCTGTGTATCATTCATGCACATCTTCATCATATTTTGTCCACATTATTAGCATAGTATAAATGAATTACAGCTTCCAGAATCCTCTAGCCCACTGGTGACCAAGGGCTTCTAAGAATTACAATGCAAAACAAAAAGCAAAACAAGGAGGGACCAAAAGTCACCTTTTCTAAGCTGTGGTAAATCTGGATGACAATTGTTCACTATTCCTGTAGCACACCAAGCTGAACTGTTGAAAGGAAAAAATAATAATTCATTTTAAATGGTTTATAAATGTGAGATATTGTGCTTTTTTACACATGATTCAAATCCCAGTAAATGGGCTGATATTGCCATGAAATAATATGCCCATGTTGCCAGCAGAAAAAAGGATGCCAAACTTTACTTAGCAAAGGGCAGCATGAATGTTGACAAAATAAATGGCAGTAGTCAGGATGGTCGAAAGGATGTCCTGTTGTGCTCACTACTATTCTCAAAGAGACACCAAGCAAGGGAAAATACAAGAAGATTACTCCTTTTTTGTCATTTCACCATTTCTCATCAAAATGCAAAATAATTATGAGGGCTGTTCTTCAATAAGTTTTTCAACTATCAGGGTATTGTTATTATTATTATATTTCTATGCCACCCAATCAACAAATGTGACTCCGGGTGGCTCACAACAGTACATAATACACAATAAAAACACTCGCAATAAAATACTGATCATCCAAGTACAAAAGCGGCCACAGACAGTCCAGGGGCTAGGCTGGCCAGGATGGCCAGGGGAGCGATGTCCAGATCCCACCCCAACGGCCAAGTCCCGGTGTAACAATAGGCTCCTTACTCTTGAGTAGGCCCTATTGTCCTTCTGAGTTGCAGCCCCCTGGCTGGACAACACAGGCCTAAGATGTGTGTAGAATCAGGTAGTGTTGAGCCAAGAAATCACTCTAAGTCTCTTCAGGCATTTTATCATTGTATTGAAAGCATAACAAGATACAGGATACAGTCCATCAAAATATCAGGAAGCAAATAGATAATGCAGGCTGCTTTGGTGAGAGAAAGCCAGTTGCCCCCCTTCCTCTCAAGCCCTTACATCTTGTCTGCTTGCAAAGCAGGCATTCCAGAGAGTGTCTGCCTATGTGTGTGAGTGCATCTTGGAGATATGTCCCCCCCCCCAGGTTCATCTTTGGTCTACCCATCAGGGATTCCAACCAATGATCTTACAGCAAGACATGTCAATCACGCAATAAGTTTAAATTCTTCAAAGTCACGAGGCAACCATGAGGCAAGAATATTTACATTCTTTCTAACTCCCACTTATTTGAAATCACCATTTTTCAGAAGCTAAAGAACAAGGCATGAAAAAGCACAGGGTATACTTCATTGCATCACACCCGGCACCAGAACAGCACAACTCCAGCCATCAGTGTGGCCTGGGGTTGTGGCGGCGTTCCTGCTGCCCGGAGTGGTGGCTCTTCAACCCCAGCCATGGGCATGGCCCGGAGTCATGGTGGCCATCCTGCTGCCCAGAGTGGTGGCTCTACAACCCCAGACATGGGCGTGGCCCGGGGTCGCTTTTTGTTCCATCTCAAAATTAGTAGCCCTACAGCTGGGCCAAAAAGACCCAGCTTGGTCATAGATTGGGGTTATGCTAGAGTTCAGTTCTCAAAATATTGTGTGATAGCTGAGAAATAGTTTGCCTTGGAGTGTTGCACAAGCTGTTAAAAATATGGTCTATTTCTCCACACAATCATATCCTTTCTTTGTCTGGGTGATTGGATATATACCCCTCTAATGTTTTCATTGATGGGAAAGGGAAGGACAGAGGATACCAATATGGGTAAAATGGGGAAATAATAATGGGGACTATTTTATTATTTTTTGTATTTGCACTTACCCCTCCGACTCCAGCTTCTTCAGTGTGCACAAATGAAATCATTTATAGTAGAGTCAGTATTTGTGAATATACTACTTTTTCATTTTTCCCCAAAGAAAGTTTGAATGCAAAATTCTGTATTTCCATTTGAAAATCATATTTGCATTCCCTCCTAGAAATTGTTCTAAGCCAGTGATCAGAAACTGTCAGAAAACTGGAATACCATCTGTCACTTAATAAATACTTATATATCAAATATCCAAAAGCCAAAATTCACCATGGATTTCAAAGAGAATTTTCAGGAAGCATATCTGTTTGTGTTCTAATAGATTAGAGATACAATGGAGAATGGAGTCTTGTGATATGTTTAGTAAACTAATATATACTGGTAATGGCTACCAATACCATCTCCCTCCCCCACCCCACCCCAAAAAAACCTTCACTGGTTTTCATTCCTAGAAAGAGGGAATTTCTGGTTTTACTTTTAATTACATGAAGGCATTATTCTCCTATATGCCAAACACCTTCAAAAGGCATCAGGGAGAGGAACTTTTTAGTAATGTTTCCCCACTATGATCTCTTTAGTCACCCAAAACTTTTGTATGTATCATCATCATTATCATCATCAAACTGCGGAGCTGTATGGGACCACATTGATCATTGAGTTCAACACCTGTCAAGGAGGCACCATGGGGAACTGAACTCCCAACCTCTGGCTCCACTGGGGTTCTCTTTTTTAAATGTGTGTTTTTAATTCAGTGCTGCTGTAAGTTTTTAATTCTTGTATGTTATGTTTCTTTTGATTTCATGGCTCCCCTGGTGGCTTAGTGGTTAATATGCTGATCTTGGAGGCTGGAAGGTCAACTTTCAATACCTGAGGGCTGCTCTTGGGGACATGAAAGGAGCCTCATTCAGGCGTCCACTGAGCGGAGTTTCTCCTGCAGAAAACATTTCAATCCAGAGTAATCTCTTACATGAAATCATTATTATGGCACTATGTTCTTTTCAAAATCAAAAATTGGTCTTGTGTTTTATCATTCATGAGCCTCTCATATAATTTTTTTATGGAATGACATACAAATTTCATGAATAATGAAAAAAGTGGACAGAAGCTCTAACCTCTGAATAGAATTTTGGAACACATATATTTAGGTTTGCTTAATTTTTTCCCTATGAAGCTGAGAGTAGCACACCTGTGAAGTATGGACAATGGCTTCAGAAACCCTCTAGTTTTATGTGTGTATGTGTGTGCATCCATATGTGAGTGTCATACTACCTGTAACATGTCCAAAAAGCACCATTTGATTTGTGGGAGATTATGTAGACTTGCTTGTTCCACTCTATCACCAAATCATTTAATTGGCAGGGGCAAGGGAAGAATTAAGAGTGAAATGGATCTCTGTGGAATCACACTCAATTCCCACTTCTAACTGAATGTTGAATCATTAAGAATTCCTTATCTTTCCTGTTTCAGTTCACATTTCTTTAGCATATGCATATCTATTTCAAAATTGTGTCTAATCACTACTTTTCTTTTCCTTTGAGCATGTCATGTGGAACTGTATCAATTGCTTTATTAAAAGCAAACCTTTGCATGTCCGCTGCATATCCTTTATCCACTAAGCTTGCTATCTGATCAGGACAAGAAATTAAGTTAGTTCAGCTCAATTAGTTTTTGATGAACTCTTGTTACTTATCTATTTCTGAGGTGCTTTCCAGTATCTGCTTCATTAGTTGCTTATAGATGTATATTGAGGACTAAAGGGAAGCTTACCAGTCCATCAGCCTTTACCAAAAGAAAGAAAGAAAGAGAAAAAATATATAATTATAGTTCAGTGCTAGAAATACAAATAAAAATACAATTAGAAACAAATCAATTATTTAACCTGCAGCTGCTATTAATGAAAAATCTATTCATTAGGTCCACAACTCAACAAAACCATGCACCTAAAAGAAAACTAATGGGAAAGTTAAGCTGTTGAACACCTGTTTTTCTTTATAAATATTTATAAAAATGACTAAGATACTTTACATCCTCTGCTAGACTCACCACAAACCAATTCAGTTGAGGAACAGAAGACCACCCAGATATTTTTACAAAGCCATCCTTCGAGGTTGAAAAATAATTTCAGCATAGCTAGAAATCAGGGAGAATTTTCTTTGGACCAAATGTTTAAATCAACCAATCTAAATTGCAGTTTCTTAATTAATACACAGGCTGGAATAAAATCTCTTGAATTTGAACTTTGCAAGACAATTCACAGCTCAAAAGCTGAGTAAAGAATACAGGGTATCCCAAAATTATCCATAAGAACAGCCTTGCTGGAACAGCCCACAACCCATCCAGTCCAGCATTCTGTCTCACACAGTGGCTCACCATTTGCTTCAAGGTATTATTCCCAAGCAGATGCCTTCACCTGCTTAGGATTCCCTGGAAATGGCATTGAGAGATACCCTGCCTATCTCTCCAAACCGGAGGTTGTTCTTAGGTATCCATAATTATAGCCATTTATACTCTTGTCCTCCATTAACTTGTCTAATCCTTTCTTAAAGCTGTCAAGACTGACAGCTGTCACCACTTCTTCTGGCAGGGAGTTCCATAGACCAGTGATCCTCTGGGTGAAAAATTACTTTCTCTTATTTGTTTGAGAGCTAGCACTCAAACGTTTCATGAAGTGCCCCCTAGTTCTAGTGTTATTGTTGTGTTTGGAATATTGTGCCTTTAAGTAATGCAACACTCGAATGAGTGGATATAACAATCACCAGCTGTAACACTGTAACCTTCTGTATCAGGACGCGAGCTAGTGACCACTAGGGGCAATAGCGAGCACCCAGCTCACATGGTTCCTATTCCCCAAATACCTACAGCGCGGGAAGATTCCCGCCACCACCTCACCTGGACAAGAAGGGCGTGACGGGGAGTGACGTCACGAAGACAGTAGCCAATGGGCTATCGAGGAGCCACATTCAAATGTATAGCCACAGTATATATTGAGCTGTTCATCTGCCATTACCACATGTTCCCCCGGACCATCATGCAATAAAGATGTGTTAAGCCAACCTTTCGGCTGTTTCTATTGTCTTGGTTCTCATACACTAAATTGGCGACGAAGGTGGGATTATGGATCCCCACGGAATCAAGACAACGCAGGCCGGTTTCAACATCAACAAACCGAAAGAATGGGAGCTGTTTGAGATGGACTTCCAAAGTGCACTGATGGTGTCCGACATCTCAGACGAGGGGAAGAAGAGGGCCATTCTCATCAGGATGCTCGGGTTCCCCGCCATGAAGGTATTGGTGGACCTGGTGTCTCCAAAGAAGGTGAACAAAGTGCCGGTCAAGCAGCTCCTGAAAGCGATGCGCGACCACTTCCAGCCCTCGGTCTCAATGTTTTCGGCTCGGGATGCATTCTGGAAGAGAGTCCAGGTGCCTGGTGAGTCCATGGCTACCTTTGCAGCGGCCCTCCGTTTGACCGCCGGCCCATGCAAGTGGGAGAACCTGGAAATCGCCCTCAGGGACCGCATGCTGTGTGGCCTGTGGGACGAAGAGGTCCAGCAAAAGCTGATGAACAAGGAGCCGCCCCCGACGCTGCAAGAGGTCGTGAAGGAGGCGCAGGCGGCGGAAGCCACGAGGGCCGGGGTTAAGGGGTTCAGAGCAAGGCCCCCACAACCCGACAAGGCAGTGGGCTCGGTGCAAGCGGCCAGGCAGGCACCACACTCCTCCATGGAGAGCAGCGAGGACAAGGACATCCAGAAGGCGTGGAAGGATGGCCGGCATTGCGATGGCTGCGGGGCGCACCATGACCGCATCAAGTGCCCGTTCAGGAAGGCCAAGTGCCACAACTGCGGGCGCCGAGGCCACATAGCCAAGGTTTGCAGATGGCGGCACAGAGCCTCAACAGACCGCTCACCGAAGAACCAGGAAGGCGTCCGTCCCTCGAGGATGCAGGACAGCGTGGGCCGCATCTCCGATGACAGCGACGACGACACGGCAGTCCACAGCGTGTCCTTAGGATACCCACGTTATTTTGTAGAGGTACTGGTGCAAGGGGTCCCCATTAAGATGGAGATAGACTCGGGTTCCTCATATTCCATTATTTCCCAGAGGGAGTTTTTGGGAATTTCCCCCAACGTGCGGCCCAAGCTCAAAGCACTGAGGTCTACGCTGCGGGACGTGCAGGGAAATAGCATTCCAGTGTTGGGGGTTGGAAAATTCAAGGTCCAATACAAGCAACACGCCGCGGAACTTCCCCTGGTTGTTCTCAAAGGGGGGAGTTGTTGCCTCCTCGAGACTCAATGGTTTAAGCCCCTGGGTTTGTTCATTGGGGGGGTGCATGCCATTGGGACTGACCCAATACAGGAGGTGTGTAACGTGCATCCCGAAGTGTTCAAGAAGGGACTCGGAAAATTCAAGGGGCCCCCAGTCGCGTTTGACCTGGACCCGGAGGTCCGCCCAATAAGACTCAAACCGTGAAGAGTGCCTTTTGCACTCAAGGACAAAATAGAGGCGGAACTGGACAAATTGGTGGGCCAGGGGATCCTTGTTCCTGTTGATTCCACAGAGTGGGAAACTCCGATTGTAACAGCGCTTAAGGCCAACGGGGAGGTTCGAATTTGCGCTGATTACAAATGTACCATTAATAAGGCGATACGCCCAAATGCGTATCCGGTGCCGGTAGTCAGCCACCTGTTGGCCAGGTTACATGGGGGAAAGTGCTTTGCAAAGCTTGACCTGGCGCAGGCTTATCAGCAGCTCTCGGTAACCCCAGCTGCAGCTGCTGTGCAGACAATAGTCACTCATAAGGGGGCGTTCCAGGTGACGCGCCTACAGTTTGGAGTGAACTCGGCGCCAGGCATCTTCCAATCACTAGTGGAACGTCTCTTAAAGGGTCTGGATGGGGTCTTGCCATATTTTGACGACGTATTGATAACAGGGGGGAGTGAGTCAGAATTGGCTGAGAGGCTAGACAAAGTACTGACGGTATTTGAAAATGCGGGGTTGAGGTTGCGGAAAGACAAATGCGTCTTCTTCGCAAAAGAGGTTGAGTTCCTGGGTTTCCGGGTAACCCCTGTAGACATTAAACCCTCCGAATCAAAGGTGGCCGCCATTCAAAATGCTCCTCGCCCCACCTCCAAGCCCGAATTGCAGTCGTTCCTGGGGCTCTTAAACTTCTACCATTCCTTCCTGCCTAGGAAGGCGTCGGTAGCGGAGCCGCTTCATAAGTTGCTAAAAAAGGACGAGGTGTGGAAATGGGGCGAGAGCCAGGAGAGGGCATTCAATGAGCTGAAACAACTCTTATCCTCAGACGCCATATTAAACCATTTTGACCCCAAGAAACCAGTGGTCCTGGTATGTGATGCATCTCCAGTGGGGGTGGGGGCAGTCCTGTGCCACGTGCGGGAAAACGGGTGGGAGGCCCCGGTGGCGTTCTACTCCAGGTCCCTGTCTAAGGCAGAGTGTAACTACGCACAGACAGACAGGGAGGCATTAGCGATAATTGCTGGAACGAAGAAGTTCCACGACTTCCTCTATGGCCGCCCCTTTACCATCATGACTGACCACAAGCCCCTGCTAGGCATTTTCACCGCAGACAAGCCCACTCCACAGATCCTGTCCCCTAGGATGCTCAGGTGGGCCATTTTTTTAAACGCGTACCAGAACGCGCTGGGGTATCGCCCTGGAAAGGACATAAGCCACGCGGACGAGGTCACCCCTCCCCCACATGGGCAGCCACGTGTGCGAGGTGGAACAAGACCACCAAGTGCTCATGATAGATGTCCTGGATTCACCCCCCATAGTGCCTGCAGAGATCGCCAAGGCGACGGGCAGGGACAAAACGTTGGCTCTGGTTAGCTCATGGGTGCAGAAAGGGTGGCCAACGTCCTCCCCGGCGGCGGAATTTGCCCCATTTTTAAGGGAAAAGTTAGAACTGTCCATGGAGAGGGGTTGCCTCCTGTGGGGCCAGCGGGTAGTTGTCCCTGAGTCCCTGAGAGCGAGGGTGCTCAAGCTGCTGCACGTCAGCCACCCTGGAATTGTCCGCTCCAAGGCACTGGCCAGGAGCTACTTCTGGTGGCCCCAGTTGGATGCCAATATGAAGCACATGGTGGGCATTTGCGAGAGTTGCCAAAGCTCCCGGCCCGAAGAGGCCCGACTTCTGCACAGGGAATGGGATGCGGCAAAGGGGCCGTGGTCTCGCGTGCACATTGACTTTGCGGGCCCTTTCAGAGGATCGCTTTTTCTCCTCATAGTGGATGCTTATTGCAAGTGGTTAGAGGTTATCCCAGTTGCGAACACCTCCTCAGCCACCCATCCATCCAGGCGAGAAGCGGGGTTTTTCGTTAGCCCCCAATGCCCCCAGTTTACCCACAATGGAGTTTACCCCTACCCCGAAAACCGCGGAACCTCGGTGGGTCGTTAACGAGTCTCCCTCTCCCATTGCAGGACAAGAGACCAGGGAACACAGAAATGATAGCGCCCCCGGGACAAGCCAGCCAGCCTTGCGCCCGAAACGCGCTTGCAATAAACCATATTGGATGAGAGACTTCGTCTCATCCTAGCGGGGAGGGATGTTGTGTTTGGAATATTGTGCCTTTAAGTAATGCAACACTCGAATGAGTGGATATAACAATCACCAGCTGTAACACTGTAACCTTCTGTATCAGGACGCGAGCTAGTGACCACTAGGGGCAATAGCGAGCACCCAGCTCACATGGTTCCAATTCCCCAAATACCTACAGCGCGGGAAGATTCCCGCCACCACCTCACCTGGACAAGAAGGGCGTCACGGGGAGTGACATCACGAAGACAGTAGCCAATGGGCTGTCGAGGAGCCACATTCAAATGTATAGCCACAGTATATATTGAGCTGTTCATCCGCCACTACCACATGTTCCCCGGACCATCATGCAATAAAGATGTGTTAAGCCAACCTTTCGGCTGTTTCTATTGTCTTGGTTCTCATACACTGAAGTTATGCAATAGGAAAAACAGTTTTTCCTTATCTACTTTGTCCACACTGTGCATGATTTTATAAACTTCAATCAGGTCACCTCTTAGATGCCGTCGTTTAAGAGTGAAGAGGCCCAACTGTTGCAGCCTCAGATGGAAGGTCTTCCAGTCCCCTAATCATTCTTGTTGTCCTCCTCTGCACTTTTTCCAACTCCATAATATCCTTCTAAACCTCACCATAGATTTATAAAGGGGCAAAATGACACTTGCTGACTTAGTTTCTATACCCTTCCTAATGATCCCTAGCATTGAGTTTGCTTCTTTCACTGCTGAGGCACACTGGGTTGACACCTTCATTGAGCTGTCCACCAGGACACCAAGGTCCCTTTCCTGGTTTGTCACAAAGAGTTCAGACCCCATCAGTTTATAAATGTAATTGGTTTTTTGCCCCAACATGCATCACTCTGCACTTACTAATTGTGAAGTTCATTTGCCACTGTTTTGCCCACTCCCCCATTGTCAAGAGATCCCTCTGGAGCTCCTCACAATCTCTCACAGTTTTCACTACCCTGTATAATTTAGTGTCGTCAGCAAATTTGGCTACCTTGCTTTTTACTCCTACCTCTAGATCATTTATGAAGAGGTTGAAAAGCAGGGGTCCCAGTACTGAACCTTGGGGGACCCCACTCTTTACTTCCCTCCACTTGGAGAAGTGTCCATTTAGTGCTACCCTCTGTTTCCTGTCCCTTAGCCAGTTGCTGATCCAGGACAAGACCTGTCCCTTTATTCCATGACTGGTAAGTTTATTCAAGAGCCTTTGGTGTGGGACCTTGTCAAAAGCCTTCTGAAAGTCCAGATAAACAATGTCAACTGGATCCCCCTTATCCACATGCTTGTTGACACTCTCAAAAAATTCCAACAGATTAGTGAGGCATGATTTGCCCTTGTAAAAGCCATGTTGGCTCTCCTTTAGCAGCACCAAACATAGGGAATATGAGAAAGTGTACATCCATACATAGGGAATATGAGAAAGTGTATCTAAATGTACCCTTATGTACAAAATATTCACCCCAAATTTTTACAAAATATTTACAAAAAATTCTCTGCATGTTGGCCACCTCTTTGTAAGGTAAAGGTAAAAGTAAAGATCACCCTTGCTTGAAAGCAAATCATATCTGACTCAAGGGTTCAATGGTCATCTCTGTTTTACAGCCAAAGAGCCAGGACTGCCTGGTTTTCAGATGTTTCCATGGACATGTGGCAGGTATGACTAAACACTTTAGTGCACAGAATGCAAGCGCGGCGCCAAAATGGCCGCCACACTCTTTGCACCCCCCCCCCACCGGACGAAGAGCATCCAGGTAGTTAGGGGGCGTGGCCAGCACCCTTATAAAAGGGGCGGCCACGAGGCAGCCGAGCTGCCATTTTGCGACGCGACGGAGAGGAGAAGTTTTTCCCCATTGCTCCGTCGCTCTTACCTTAGACGGGAAGCTACTTCGGGCAGCGGTCCTTTTCTTTTCTTTTCTTCGGCTTCCCAGCACTTTCAAGAATGCCTTCCAAAAAGAAGGCGTCGGCGAACGCGGTTTGCACTTCGAGGAGGCGCCAACCGGGTCGGAGGACCGCGACTGCGCCCCCCCAACAGCCCCCTTTGCCGCCGCCCACCGGGACCGATGGGATGGGGTCGGTTGCTCCATGGCCCGGGACTGGGCATCCTCAGACCGGCCCGGCGGGAGCCGCGGCCTCCGGCTCTCAATCGGTGGCTCCCGGCTCTGGCCCGGTTTATACCTTGGGGCCTTCTGCCCTTGCCCCGCAGATGCCTGCGGTGGGCTTTAACCATGGGTGGTGGTTGGGTTCCCTTCCCTGGCAGGGCATACCTCCGGCCCCTCAAGGGCCGGTACTGGGTTCTTGGCCATATTCGGGACCCAGGGTCAAGAGACCTGACCCGGCACCTCTTACCAGTGGGCCGGCCGGCCCTATGCCCCCCATCAGTGTTGGGGGCTACGTTAATGTGGACGCCCTTCTGGCCCGCGTAGCAGCCCTTGAGGATTCTTTGGGGGTGGTTAACCCACCCGGGGCCCTTTGGGACCACAGGTCGACGCATCGGCTGACGGTCATCAGCAGGCGGCCGGACGGGTAGAGCTGCTTGAGGCCCGTGGGTCGGCGTCAGCCGCGGCCTCGCAGCTCCCCGTGCAACAGTTGCTGCCCTCAGGTACTGAACAGGCCTCGTCCACGAGCTCAGTTGCGGTCGCGAGCTCCGACACCCACAGTGGGCCGGAACCCCTGGTAGGGGCGGCCCATGGGGGTGCAGCGTGTGAGTATGCGGTTCAAACTAGTGCACCCACACCACTACCTACACTGGGGGGGCGTCCAGTGGCCGTGGCCCCGTATGGCTGGCGCGGCGGTTCAGCCGCCGCCGGGCCATACGGGTGCGGCACCATCAATCCAGGGCCCCACTGGGGGTGGCGCCCTCTGTCCCGTTGGGAACTTACTCGGGGTGGCGGGCTTGGTCCAGGCTCCTTTCACCGTGCCTAATACGGCCTCTGTCCCTTTCTTGGCATTGCCTACGGCGGGGTATTCTCTGCCCCTTGGGGATCATCTTGCCCAGGCCACCAAGGAGAAAATCTGGCGGGGGGAGTATGTGGACATTTTCTCCCTTCTGAATAGAGAACCCACCAAGGAGGAGAGGGAAGGGCAGGATGAGAAAGATAAGGAACAGGCACGTCGTCGTAAGCCGCCACGCACGTGGGCCAACTGGCTGCCAGCGTACCTCATATGCATGGCTGTGTACCTCAGGGCCCGGCCGGATCTGGCCATTCCGATGGTCCAGTACTTGCACAACATATACCGGGCGATGGTTGACTTCCCGGGCCCGTCGTGGTTGGCTTCCGACGAAGAATTTCGCATGAGAGTGCCCCTACACCCGGAGATGAGGTGGGATGAGCCCTGCCAGAAGCTGTGGCTTCTGTATATGACCCCCACGCGCCCGGCGCCTGGGGAGAGGTACCATTGTGGACATGCGGTCCAGCGAGCTGCTCCGGCAGAGACACCCCGCCAGGTGGCGGGGCAGGGGGTTCCAGCCCGCCTGCTGTGTTGGACCTTCTCGGCCAATGGTATCTGCAGCAGGAGAAATTGCCGATATAGGCATGAGTGTCCCTCTTGTGCTGGCCCCCACGCTGCCTCTGCCTGTCCTAGGCCGGGAGGAGCGCGGGGCAGGGGTAGAGGTGGACAGGGGGTGGGCAAGACTGCCGCAGAGGGAGCTGGTCAGGCTAAAGGCCCCCTCACCAATTGATGTGGACATGTTAGAGCGTTGGCTCACGATGTACCCGAGGAGGGCAGACGCAGCTTACCTGCTTGAGGGTTTCCAGCAGGGGTTTCGCATTCCTTTCACGGGGGTTAGGGCTCCTCAAGATGCACCCAACCTTTTGTCACTTAGGGGAAGGGAGGAGGAGGCTGCCTTGAGCATTATTAAGGAGGTGGATGCTGGCAGGGTTGCCGGCCCTTTCCCTGCCCCCCCCCCGTTTCCTAATTTAAAAGTTTCCCCCTTGGGGCTCGTGCCCAAAAAGTCACCGGGCGAGTTCCGCTTAATACATCACTTGTCCTACCCAGCCGGCCGATCGGTCAATGATGCTATCCCGGATGACCTTTGTTCGGTCCGGTATACATCTTTTGACCAGGCTCTGCGCATGGTGCGCTCATGTGGCCCGGGTGCACTGTTGGCTAAGTGCGACATCAAGTCGGCCTTCCGTCTTCTGCCGGTGCACCCGGGCGACTTTGAGTTGCTGGATTTCAAGTTCCGGGGTGAATATTACTTCGATAAGGCCATGCCTTTTGGTTGTTCCATCTCCTGCTCGGCTTTCAAGCGTTTCAGCACCTTCCTGCAGTGGGCGTTCGTCCGCAGGTCGGGGACTCGGTCTGTAGCCCATTACCTGGATGATTTCTTATTCGGGGGTGAACGGGGCTGGGACACGTGTGCGCGTCTCCTCAATACATTTCAGGCGCTAATGAAGGAACTTGGTGTCCCTTTGGCGCCCGAAAAGACCGAGGGCCCATCTACCAAGCTCACATTCCTGGGGGTGGAGATTGACACGGTGTTGCAAGCATCCAGGTTACCGGCTGATAAGGTGACACAGATCGTTGCACTCATATCCGGCTTGGTGGCTAAACGCAAGGCGTCCCTTCGTGAGCTACAGAGGCTGCATGGTCACCTCAATTTTGCTTGCAGGGTGATCGCACCTGGCAGAGCCTTTGCTCGACGCTTGTGCGACGCCATGATAGGCTTAACCAAGCCCCACCACAGGGTACGTCTTAGCAGGGGCCTTAAGGCGGATATGCTCATCTGGCTCCAGTTCCTGAGGGAGTTCAACGGGGTGTCCTTCTGGAGGTCCGACCTTCTGGCTTCCCCTCGTTTCCAGGTCCAGTCCGATGCATCGGGGTCCCTGGGTTATGGGATGTACTTCAAGGGGAAGTGGGCCTACGGCAGGTGGCCGACCGCCTGGTAGGGCACGGGTCGCTTGCGCGACCTCACGTATCTGGAATTTTTTCCCATTCTGGGAGCCTTGATGCTATGGGGTGAGGAGTGGGCCAATTCGGTAGTACATTTCTGGTGTGACAATGCGGCAGTTGTCCACATTGTCAACTCACAGACGTCCAAATCTCCCAGGGTCATGGAGCTGGTGCGCCAGTTTGTGTTGCGTAGCCTGCGCCTCAATGTGCTGCTCAGGGCTAGGCATGTGCCTGGTGTTAATAACGATATTGCTGACGCTTTGTCCCGCCTGCAGATCTCCCGGTTCCGTGCCTTGGCCCCGGATGCAGAGGAATTTCCCTCGCCACTCCCGGACGAGATATGGACACTTGGCAAGGAGAGGTAAACCGGGCGATCGGCATGTCGCTGGCGCCCCGCACGCGTAAGGCGTATCACCACGCGTTCATCACTTTTCAGGCTTTTTGTGCCCAGTTTCGACTACCTGAGGCTTGGCCTATCCCAGTCGCCCACATTCTACAATTCATGGTTTACCTACATGCCCAGGGCCTAGCACCCCGCACCATAGCATCCAGGCTGTCAGCGTTGGCATTCATGGCCAAAGTGAGGGGTTACGCTGACAGTACCACTGATTTCCGCATTCGACATGTTTTGGAGGGGTGGGTGCGGGAGCGTGGGCGTAGCCCGGATGACCGCCACCCAATTTCCCCAGGGGTACTTACCCACCTAGCACGGGGCTGGCATGACCTCTGTTTTGACAGGTATGAGGCCGCCCTGTTTCATGCGGCTACTATGGTGGCCTTTTTTTTGAGCGCTCCGCATCAGCGAGCTTGTGATGCTGTCTAAGGCTGATGCAAGTCATAGGGCACTGGAACTCGACGATGTCTATGTTTGCAATGATTGGGCTCAGTTGAGGATACGCTCCTCTAAAGTTGATCAGCACGGCGTAGGCAGTGGAGTACGACTGCTACGATGTTCATTGGCAGACATCTGTCCGGTTGGTGCCCTACAGGAGTTTCTTGCACTGCGTGGCACGCACCATGGCCCATTTTTCTGTCACCAAGATGGGTCTCCCCTTACTAAATTTCAATTTTGGAAGGTGACCGGTAAGGCACTAGCCAGTGTTGGCCTCCCTGGGGCTCGTTACAGCACCCATTCATTTAGGATACGGGCAGCCTCTACTGCAGCTGCTTTTGGGAAGATGGGGATCACAATGTTTTCAGTTTTATGTTCGCCCTCTTCAACCGTGAGTACCAGTTTAGTCACTGTATTGTTCTCCCCCCTCTTTTTCCTTGACAGACCCTGGGTGTCGTATTACACCGGTGGCAGTATGGCTGGTGGGCCACAGCTACATGCATAGGGCAGCGTCGTACGCTGCAGTGACAGAGTGGGGACTCCGACTGGGACTGGGTGCATCCGCAAGTCTCAGATGGTATGGTAAGCGCGGCATGTTATGGCGGGAACTGTTGCCATTCCTTTTATCCAGCAGAAATGCTGACCCGCCAGATATTCTGATCATACACCTTGGGGGCAATGATTTGGGACAGGTCACTGGACTATCGCTGAAGCATGCGATTTGCGGTGACCTGGCTTACTTACATTATGTGTGGCCTGCCACAACCCTCATTTGGTCAGACATGGTACCGCGGCATTCTTACAGGGGAGGGTTCGACCTCCGGGCCCTTGATCGAGCTGGTCGCTCGTTGAACAGGGCTATTGCCCGGTTCCTTCTTGACAAGGGTTGGGGGCGCGTCATTAGGCACCCCGCAATCAGCCTACAAAATTGTGAGCTTTATTCAGGGGATGGGGTCCATCTGTCGCAGGGAGGTATGGACCTCCTGTTAGGAGATTGGCGAGCAGGCCTGTTGACCGAGCGGACGGTCTGGGGGGGGGCGTCGAGCCTTTATTGAGCCTCTCCGTGTGGCGGGTAGCACTGGTAAGGTAAACATTTATGACCCACAGGTATCCGGCAGGTTCGCAATTGACTGGACAACACTAGACAGGCACAAGTTGATTAAACGTTGTCCGGTCAACGATGAACCAGGCGATGGGGTGATGGCAAGAGCTATGCAGCATGCATCACCCCGTTATTTTACGGATACGCGTCAGAGGGTGGGGTCAATAGTTAGGTATTGACTACGGTCAACAATTTGTTTGTTGTCAACAAACAAATTGATACAAATGGATACATTGTAACCAATTGCCGTTTGCAATTTTGGGTGGTACCTTACCAGTGTTACTTCGGCCTGCTTGCCTTAAGAATTATAATTGGTTGAATACCAATAGAAATTTATAATTCGGACTAGGGCATGAATCAATAAATGTGGCCCAATGCCGTTATCCACTTTCATCAGTGTCTGAGTCCTTTATTGGGGGGTGCGCCTGCAATGCTGTTTACCTTCCCATCAAATTGTTACCTATTTATTTACTTGCTATTTCTTGCTTTCGAACTGCTAGGTTGGCAAGAGCTGGGTCAGAGACAGGAGCTCACTCTGTCCTGCAGTACTTGGGTCTTGAAAAGCTGACCTGCTGACCTTCTAGTCATCACGTTCAGTGTCTTAACCACTAAGCCACTACAATTCCTTTAGTCTGGAATACCACCTCTTTGTACATGCACACAAAGTCTTCTCCTCCTCTATAGGCAAACATGTTCCATGATATCTATTGTTGTGTATTTTTGCCCATGTATGGTGACTTTGGGGATACCCTGTATTTTAGGGTAAAGGATCTATAATATTTTAGAGCAATGGATGTGTAAAGATAGATAAAAGTGTAAATTGTACATATTATATATTAAGGAGGAAATTGTAAAAACAACCACACAAAAAACTACATACTCAATGTTTATTCTCAACCTGAACAGACACATTAAATTAGTGGAACTTGGTAAATCAACATACATGCAAGTGTGTAATACTCTCTGGTTTTATAGACTGTGGTGGCTTTGTGATTAAGATTCTGAACTTGATGATAATTGAAGACCTGAGACTTGATGACAATTCAAGACGTGATGGAGTGAACTCCTCTATCTGTTTCAGCTCCTGCCAACTTAGCAGTTTGAAAGCAAGAAATTGGAAGTAGATAAGTAGGTACCACTTTGGTGGGAAGGTAAACAGTGTTCCATGCACTCTAGTAGCTAGTCATGCCTGCCACATGTCCATGGTAATGTCTGCAGACAGAGACAGCACTAGCTCATTGGCTATAAATGGAGATAAGCACCAAACTCTAGAGTTGGAAACAACCGGCTTTAGAGCAAGGGTGACCTTTACCTTCACTATATATTTTAATAAGTATTACACAAGCACATCTACAACACAGAGGAATCGACTTGATGTATATAGTTTCTAAACCCCTAAAATAAAATAAAATACAAAAGTAATTCAAAAGGCATAAGATCATTTTGTGGCTTTAACTTTCCAAGGGTCCCTCCTGCTCCTAAATAAATTCTACCTAACTAAAAGCAAAATGGCAAGATCCTCAACCTCCACCATGGGAACAATAGCTCCCCTACTCTAACTTGCCAACTCCCCTGCTCTAACTCAAATCCTGAATTGCAGGCCTTTCCTAGGATCGCTTCACCCATAGGGTTGAACTTGCTTGTAGGGGTTACATAAGCTTGATTGCAGCTTTTAGGGCCAATTGGGCTTCATATAAATTTAGGAGATTATCCAGATGATACAGTTGGTGCTCCAGACTGCATGGTGGAATATCCTCCCAGTCCAAACTGCAGATATTGATCACTTATAAGTGCCCTCTCTGATGGAGAGCTCACCTGTCACTGTGCTATAATAGTGGGTTATGAGTGATGAAGCAAAAAACAACAATGATAAGGCTAGAGTACAAATGGAAGGAATCTCATCAGATGTGACTTTGGTCATTGTTTGGAGAAAGTCCAGTGAATACGCTGGGCAATAATATCTGCCAAAAGAACATATTTCACTAAAATCACTATTGAGGTATCCTAACAGCATTTGTAGTGTTTTAGGGTGGGCCAATATCTTATATCATCTCAGTATGGAGATATGCTTCAACCTGTTTTTATACCTGTAATAAACTGTAATTTTAAATGCAAGGTTGCAGCCATCCATAAGGACCTAAACTAATTTAACTGTACAGTTAATTGCAAAGAGGTTTCCAACTCACCATCTTGCCTGGTTTTGTTCTAGCCTATGATTCTTGATGATGTGAATGAGCCACTAGCATGGTGCTAGGCCACAACCTCTCCCTTTGACCCTTGCCCTCTGAGGATTCTTAAGGAGTTGACTGTTGGATGGGTCATGAGATCATCAATGCCTCCCTTTGGGATGTCCATATGCTGTCCTGCCTGAAAGAGATTGTTCTGAAAAAATCAAACCTGGTCAACAATGCTGTCAATAATTAAAAGCCGATTTCAAACATCCCTTTTATGGATAAGCTGATAGAGAGAGTGATTGTGGACCAGCATCAAGCATTCTTTAGAGGATACTGATAATCTAGATCAGTTTCAATCACAGGGCAGGCTGAAAAATGGTACTGAGACAGCATTGGTCACCCTGCTAGAGAGACTCCTCTAGAAAGCTGACAGAGGCAATGTGCCTCTTCTTCTACTCCTTGATCTCTCAGAAGCTTTTGATATTGTCAATCATAGTATCCTTCTAGATATGTTGTCATGGTTGTGTATCAGAGGTTTGGCCTTATGTTGGTTCCAATCATTTCTTGGCAATAGAATCCCGGGGAAGTACCACTGGCTGCATGGCTACAACAGTATGAGATGCATCAGGTCCTGTTTTCTTCCTCCATTCTATTTAACATCTATATCAGTGTTTCCCAACCTTTGGTTTTTGGACTTCAATTCCAAGAATCCTAACTCAGTTCCCCACATCACTGATAATCCAATGTACTGACTTAGGTTTATGGGGATTTGTCCCCCTGTGAGACCTGTGCCTCATGTTGCGAACCACTGATCTATATGAAGTTTCTAGTTGTGGTTATATGGAGATTTGGAGTGCCTTATCATCAATATGTGGATGACCCACAACTCTTTGCCTGACCCACCCCCCTAGCAAGGAGACAGACACATTATTTTGGTTTTTAAAAATTGGGCCACTTTATTAACTGATAACTGAATTAGACTTAACTGGTTAAATGCTCTGCGAAAAGGCTGGAGTAGCACTGGTAATAGCCCAGTCGAGATGTACTTTAGACCTTGCAAAAGTTCCCAAGTTAATGAAACTCTAGGATGTTGTGTATGGGTGCCCAGTGGAGCTACACTCAATTTATCTAACAAAATTTCCTTGTGAAACTGGGGGGGGGGGCTGCAAAATTTTTGCACTCTTCTCAGTTTTTCAATTTTATCTTCTAAGCCATACATTTTTTGTGCACTACATGTAATTAGAAAGTTGTAGAGCATTAAAATTCCTTCAATTATCACTGGTCAAAATTATTTTTAACCCCATAGGTACTGAGATACAGGGCTTTGAAAAAGTGCTAAATTTCTCAAATTTGTAAAAAAAAAACTGCTAAAAAGGCTGGTTTTTGCTATGTATCTTCTATTTAAGAACAGCCTTCCTGTTAGTGGAATTTTGGATTCTATTACAATTTCCAAATGTTTAACTACATCCCCCTCCCCCCTCTTCCCCCTCCCACTACCCCCTCCTCTGTAGGATGTTCATACTTACATTGTACATCTAAGATTCAAAGAGCATGAAAACCGAGTTCGTCTTTCAGTTTGGAAATTTTGACCCCAACCAAACACACACACACACACCCCACACACAAACACACCTTCCTCAGTAATTGTATATTCAGTACCTACCTACATGTTTCAAAAGTACACTAAAGACTTAATTTTCATTTTATGTTTTTCAGTTGTGTCCTATTGTTGAAGCTGTTTGTTCCTTTTGTTATGTTCATTTCAACTTGAGTGACAGCGATTATGTATACCATTATCTGGACAGGAGCTCCAATGGCCTCTTCCAGTGAGCCAGGACAGTGTTTTATTTGTCAAAGGAGTTTGGCAGGATTTACACGTGGTTGTGGGATGACAGACAGAGTGCTTTCTAGGTGGACTTTGGGGATGTTGTGCCCCCAACATATCTGCGAACAAGTAGAGATGTTCACTGTTGTAAGTTCAGGCACTGCAGAACAGCATGTAGACATGAGGCCTTCACGCTTCACTAGGGATTACCTGGACATGGAGAGGTTGTGAGGCTGGATTGATGGACACCCACCATTCCTTGAGAACAAGGAGATAGTCTCTTTGAGCACAGGTGAAATTGGTCACAAGGAAGTGAACTATCACATTGCACACAAAATTGGTATCACATGCATGAAGAGAATTGTGGGTTAAATGCATGAAAATGTAAAGCTAAAATGAAAGGACAAGGTGGTAACCCTTGCATCCATTTCCTGTTCCCTGAAAATTGCAGACAAGAAAATCACAGTTGATCCACTGACTCTGTTACAGCAAGTGTGTATTGCCAAGCAGTGTGACGAAGACCTCAAGGAATTCTTCAAATACAAACTAGCATCCTTACCAATGTCACTCTTTACTGAGTAAGAAATGCGTAAGGATACCAAATCAGCATTATATGATGCAGCATTCACCCCCATTCAAGGGGAAGCTAACTTTGACAACAGGAAATATGCAGTAGTTGACAGAGGTTTCATACTGCACAACACCCACGTTCCAGTCTGTGTGGCAGACCTACGTGGACTACATGCTGAAACACTTTGGGTGCAATACCACTATGGTATTTGATGGATATCCCTTTGATGCCACCTACCAAAGCACCAAGGCCACAGAAAGAGCTTGCCGGGCTGTACTGCACTCATCCACAGGACTCGTTTTTTCCTCAGCAACTGCTGTGATGATATCTCAAGAGTTGTTTTTATCAAATGACATCAACAAAATAAACTTGATCACAATGCTGATGACAGAAATAACAGCAAAGGGGATTGAAGTGCAACAGGCTACTGAAGATGCAGATGTTATGATTGTGAGAACAGCAATATCGAAGGCTGCTGCATATGACAGTGTAGTAATCACAGGTGAAGATGTCACTCTCCTCATGATACTGACAGCCCTTACCTCAACATCTCACAAAAACATCTATTTTCAGAAGAGTGGGAGAGGCAATGCCCCATCAACCTTATATTCAGCAGCTTCATGCAAGATTGAACCAAAAGACATCCTGTTTCTTCACGCAGTCAGTGGTTGCAACACCACTTCAACCCCCTTTGGACAAGGGAAGAAGAAAGTGTGCAAGCTGTATGAGAAGAATAGTTCCCTACACTTTTTGGCTGCTGCTTTTAAAGACTCAGAAGCCACCCTCTCCCAGATTTCCGAGGCAGGGGAGAAGTTTTTGGTAGTGCTGTATTGGAGGTGGGGGGGACATGGAGACCGACACATTGGACAACCTCTAGTACCAACTGTTTACCAAGTCAGTGGCCAAACCCACATTCCAGTTGGCCAGACTCCCTCCTACCAAACACGTTGCCACCCACCATATTTTTCGCACACACCTCCAAGTCCAGATCTGGCTAGGTAATGATGACATCATACCATCGGTTTGGGGGTGGTCACTGACAAGGGAAGGTGTTGTTCCCATCAGAGCCACTCAAAATGCAGCCCCTGGCAACATCTTGAATATAATTTCCTGTAAATGCAAGAAAGGGTGCAGCACTGCTGGTTGCAGCTACAAGAAAGCAGAACTTCAGTGCTCCACCCTTTGCAAGAACTGTGCAGGGGAACAGTTGTGAAAATTCCCTCGAGCCTGACCTCCAGGAGGAAGAAGTGGGGGACTGTGAAAAGCAGAGCATGATGGATGCAGTGCTGGATATGGACGAAGAAGGAGAAGAAGATGAAGCTCTGTATGGCGCAAAATGCCAAAAATATTAAATGTATGCTTCTTAATGCTTCCTGTTTTACTTTATGTACATACATATTGCTTCCCATTTTTATTACATTTTACTGTACATAACTACTAATAATTTCTTAAGAAATACCTGTGTTTTTTAGTCATTATTAGCCTAAAGAACATCTTATAAAGGTCGCTCAGGATAAAGCCACGTCATTGGGGTGGGGGTGGGGTCAAAATTTCCAAACTGAAAAACGAACTCGATTTTCATGCTCTTTGAACCTTAGATGTACATTGTAAGTATGAACATCCTACAGAGGAGGGGGTAGTGGGAGGGGGAGGAGGGGAGAGGGGGGATGTAGTTGAACATTTGGAAATTGAAGTAGCATCCAAAATTCCATTAAATATGTTGTAAAATAGAAGATACATAGCAAAAATCAGCCTTTTTAGCAGTTTTTTTTTTACAAATTTGAGAAATTTAGCAGTTTTTCAAAGCCCTGTATCTCGGTACTTATGGGGTTAAAAATAAGTTTGAGCAGTGATAATTGAAGGAATTCTAATGCTCTACAACTTTCTAATTACATGTAGTTCACAAAAACATGGTTTAGTAGATATAATCAAAAAACTGAGAAGAGTGCTAAAATTTTGCAGTTTTTGCCCCTTTCCCCAACCAGGTTCCACAAGGAAATTTTGTTGGATAAATTGAGTGTAGCTCCACCGGGTACCCATACGCAACATCCCAAAGTTTCATTAACTTGAGGATTTTTGCAAGGTACCCCCCCCCCACCCCCACTCATTTTGGACCTATGGTGACTGGGCTATAAAGACAATTGGGTTTTACTATGTGAAGTATACCATTAGTGAAAATTTTCCTTTAGAGGCCTAATTGTTTGATCCCATGTCAGAAGTTAATTTCTTGTTTCCTACTTCTGACCCACCTTGGTTGAACAGCCGAATAGAGTTTCCAAGCCGCCTGATCTCTCTCGGTTGGCAACTGTCCTAACCAATCAAATGTGTACCTACCAAGTTCTTTGGGATCTGCCTGAGTCCAAACCAGTGCTAACCACCGGATGAAGCACACGACACATTTCCAGACAACAACCCTCAGCAGCAGTGTGGAATGAGCGAAAAACAGGAATCCAGGTAGCCAATCAGAATTTGAGTAAAAATTCCCATCCAGCCCCAAAGTGACCAAAAGTGTCACACTGTGGCTACAGGGAGGGAGGGCAAACATGACCAAAGCCCAACCAAAAGCTAAAGAGGTGAGGGCTGGGTGCACGGAACCCCCTTTTAAGGGAGCTCTGAACTCTGCCCACAGCACATGCGCTCCCTCATCTGTCCTCCCTCCAGGGGGGAGGCAAAGCATGTGCTAACAACATTCGCCCCCAGCATGCGTCCATTGCCTGACCCACCCCCCTACTAAGGAGACAGACACCTTATTTTGGTTTGAAAAAATTGGGCCACTTTATTAACTGGTAACTGAATTAGACTTAACTGGTTAAATGCTCTGGGAAAAGGCCGGAGTAGCACTGGTAAGGACAATTGGGTATTACTATGTGAAGTATACCATTAGTGAAAATTTTCCTTCACCTTGCCAAGGTTCCAAATCTCATCCGGGAGAACTGAAGGAAATTCCCATGCCCCCGGGGCCAATCCTCTGAACCATGGCATCTGCAAGTGGGACAGGGCATCAACAATTCTGTTGTCAATACCAGGAATGTGGTGCATAACACGATGTTATGGTGTAAGGCACACAAAACAAATTGTGTTAACAATTTGGACTACCGCTGAGTTGTCGCACCAAAAATGTAACCACAGAATTGGACCATTGGTCTCCTCACAAAACAAAGGCACCCAGTATCGGAAAGAATTCTAGAAAAGTTTGGTCACATAACAACGAGGAACCCCACCACTGGAAAGGCCAGGGGCCACAACCCCACTGGCCATCAAAGTACATCCCATACCCGACCGACCCTGAAGCAATCTGAATGGATCTGAAAGTGGAGAAAGGGGCATTTCCGAGCGCCAAAATGATACACCATTAAAGTTGGCAAGGAACTCGAGCCAGACATGCATGTCAGTGTGCATCCCCAGGACATGCGTATGAGATGAAACTTTTTGGACAACCCAATCATGGCATCGCATAGTTGCCTGGCAAAGGCATGGCCGGGGGGCAACCACCCTGCACGCAAAGTTGAAATGTCTATGAAGTTCCTGGAGCTCCCAGAGGGTAACCTTGTGCTTGGCAAGCATGGCCCAAATGTTCTCCGAAATATGGTCCACTTTATCCTTCGGAAGGCGGGACAAGTGAAAAACAGTGTCGATCTCAATGCCCAAGAATGTGAGGGACGTGGTGGGGCCCTCAGTCTTCTCTGGGGACAACGGGATGCCCAGTTCACCCATCAATTCCTGAAAGTGACCAAGGAGTCACTGGCAGGCACCAGAAGTAGCGGGTCCACCAAACAAAAAATCATCAAGGTAATGAGCCACCATATCCACCCCTGGCCTTCACACGAGGGCCTAGTGAAGGAAGCGGGTAAAGCGCTCGAACATGGAGCAAGAGACAGAGCAGCCGAAAGGCATTGCCCTATCAATGAAGTACTGGTCACCAAAATGGAAGCAGAGCTCATCCGCTATCGCATCATTGACCAAGGAGCCCTCAGGGTAGGAAAGGTGGTGGATAAGGAGGAAATCACCAGAGGCCTTCTTGGGTACAAAGCCCACAGGGGAAACCTTAAGCTTCAGAAACAGGGGGACAGCAAAAGGTCTGGCCACCTGACCTTCCTTAACTTCCTTAAGAATTTTAAAAAGTGCCATTTGCTCCCTTGCCCTAAGTGACCTCAGGTTGGGGGCATCTTGGGGGTGCGAGGACCGACAAAGGGAATGCGAAAACCAATGGAAAACCCCTTCTCCAGATACTCAGCGTCATCACGCCTAGGGTAGATGCGAAGCCAATGCCGCAGGAACTCAAGCCGTATTGGGCTGTGCCCCCTTTGCAGGTGGAGGTGCATCTGGGAATGGGCGTTTGGATCTGGTCTGCTCTCTAGGCCAGCCCCAAGGGCTGCCTGCCTTGAAGCAAGTGCTGGCAGAGTGAAGGCCACAGCAGATCAAGCAATCATGCTTGAATATGCACGGTTTCCTGCCATAGTGGCTGGACAATGAAAATTCCCAGCACAGTTGTCAGTTCAGAACCCACTGTCCCATCGTTTGGTGGGGAAACTGGGATGGGAGAGTGCATTGAACAACATGGCCACAGTCGTACCACTCCCCCAGAGCCAGTTGAAGCAGGGCCATGCACTGCAACCACAAAAGTTGATGGGACTCATCGCAACACATTTCCGGGTGTAGTGCCTCACACATATGAAAATTAGTATCATATGTGAGCCATGTCTGCCCCGGGAAGTCGATGTATGCCCTATATAATATCGAGGTACTGAATGAGTGGAAGCACCAAGTTGGGGTGGCCTCTAACAGATACTCAAAGAAAGATAAGATAGGCTGGAATCCAGTTAGCCCAGGTGTGAGGGGGCATTCTGCGCCCGGCTAATTCCTTCTCCTTCTCATCCTTTTCATCATTGTCTTCCCTAATCAGTTCCCTATTCCAAAGACTAAATATGTCCATATACTCCCAGCACCAGATCTTGTCCCAAACTGCCGGTATTAGGTGGTCAACCAGTGGCAAGGAATGGCTGCTGGTAGGGATGTCAGACCTAGGGACTATATGGTACCCAGTATTGACTGGCAGGCCATATGGCCACACAGGAACCGGCAAGGCCAGAACAGTAGTCGGGAGCCCTGAAGGAGGAGGGGGATATGAAGCCAGCCAGGGAGAGGGCACGGGTGCCACAGGTGCCTGCCAACCCATAGTTGGTAATGCCGCACCATGTCCTTGCCAGGGCCACTGGGAAGGCAGGGGAGCCTGCAGGGGCCACCCGCACATCCTCTGTGAAAGGAGGAGGGAGGAGCCTAAGGAAGCTGATTGGAGTGATTTCTGTTGTCTCCTTCTCGAGACAAAGAAAAAAGGTCATATTTGGCTATCTTGCCAAAAGATAGCTACTGCAGTCCTTTGAATGATAAGGTACTGTGGCAGGGGTTGAAGGTCCTGTTGAAAAACTATTTGCTGAGAAATCTTCTGTTGAAAAATACTGGAGAGAAAAGTGCTAAGATGCAAAGGCCTTTGGCTGCAAGGCTTTTTAAAGCAATAGACCTGCCATCTCCCTTTTGTTGCTGTGAAGACTTTCTTTTTCACCTCTTTACCTCTGATACAATTTTGGAGGAAAAGGCTTCATACAAGATTGCTTTGGAAAAGTTTACAGTTTATCCACTAAAGCTGTTTCTTTTTGTTGTCGTCCTAATTTCAGAGGGAGGAACCGCCATATTGGGCTGAGCCAACAGAGCTGGCATGAAGCCAGGTGCTTTTTGTGATAAGATAAAGCTTTGTGGTTGTAAATTAAAATAAAACTGCAGTCTCTTAGTAGCTGGTGGAAAAATATTTGTGAACTATTGATAGCTGCAAGTTGCTGAGCAAATAATATCAGGTACTGGAAGAGAGACAATAGTATGATACTTTTTTTTAAAGAGTTACTGCAGCGGTGGTGGATCAAAAACAGCCCATAAACAAAGAAGAATCTGAAAATATGGATGCAAGACTACCCTCTAAGGAAAAACCAAGTGGAGATCTGACTGTTGGAATTAAAAGACTTTATAACTACAAAATCTAATGAAGATAAAAAATGAATTAAACAGTTTATTAAAGACGTGGTCAGAGAGGAAGTGCAATCTCTGGAAAAATCAATTTCTGGATTAAACACAAGAACCAATACTTTGGAGTCAGTGGTTAAGGACTTGGTGGAGATTGAAGTAAGGCATGAAAATACTATGGACAAAAGATTTGAGCAATTGGTGAAGCTACAGAATCAATTGAAAAAGAAAAACATCAGGATTAAGTATCCCCCCCCCCCCCCGACATGGATAAAGACAATTTAAAAATTGAAGTGGTTAAATGGTTACAAACCTTTGCTTTGGACTCTGGCCCAATTAAGGAAGAAGAGATCGAAGCAATTTTTAAGGTCGGTTTCAAGAGAGGTCAACGCCCCAGAGATATGATAATTACCTTTGTATCAGGTTATAAAAAAGATCAAGTAATGGACTATTTAAGGAAGCAGGGTGACTCTGCATTAAAGATAGGAGAAGTAAAAGTACAAGTATATCATGATTTAAGTAATGAGACTATTCAATGAAGAAGATAGATGAAGCCGATAACTGAAATTTTGTTTAATTGCAATATAAGATATAAATGGGGTTTCCCTATCTTCTTAAAGATATTTCATGATGGGAAGGTGGTTAGAGCAGAGGACCCAAAGGGAGCAATGAGACAACTTGAATCACTAAAAAGTATAGTAATGGGAGACCCAAACTGGGAAAAACTGGGGGGAAAATCTCTATGGAGAAGGTTCAGAAAGATCAAAGGGGAAAGAGGAGTATCAAGCAAAGGGGACAGACCATTCAAGGGAGAAACAAAGGGAGAAACCTTTGGGTTATGGAAGTGGAGGGGAAATAAGAGAAGAAAAGGATGCAGAATTGTCTGGTGCAAAGATAAAGCCAAAAGCCAAAAAAGTAAAAATAATATATAAATATAAATAGGCACAGGCAAGAAAGTGTCAACAATTTAGGAATATGAATAGAATATGGACCAAAAGAATTAAAATAGAGGAAAAATAAGAGAAGGAGACGGGGGATAGCGAAAGAAGGAATTTAGAATAAAAGGGATAGGCTCTCCCTCCTCCCCCCCCATTCCCTAAATGGGAGCAGCCAGGCAATAATTAACCTGGTGGGGGGATGAGATTTTTTAGTGTTGTGTGTTGGTGGGTGGAGGGTTATATGTTGCATGTTATATGTTTTATGTTATATGTTATAAAATTTAAAAAGCTGCAAAAAGAACCCTATAAATCCCTAAATGGTTTAGGACTTTGATACCTGCTGGAGTGCCTCTTGACAAATCATGTCTAGGCAACATTATTTTAATGTGGGTGTGTGTGCATGTGTGTCTGTGGCTAAGATGACTACCCTGAGGGAAGTGCATAAGATCAGGACAAGAATATGTTCTTTTCGACAGTAGTCCCAACATTGCAGAATACCCTTCTACCACACATTTGTTGGGCTCGATTGTTGTATAAGCCTGAATTGTTTAAGCAAGATTTTAAGAATCTGCTCCTTGGCAATTAATCACATTTTTCCTCTGCTTAATTTATGCTGCTGCCATCATTGTACAGTAAAACTTTGCATAAAGAGTGCCTTGCTTAGAGACTAATTTGCTTAAAGAGCAGAATTTTCTCTGAATGGTCACCTGGTTTAACAACTAAAACCAACCAAAAACTAGCTTAACAACTAAATCCATGGTGATTTGCTAAATCCATGGTGATTCGCTTAAAGAGCAAACTCACTTAAAGAGCAATCCCATGGAACACATTATGCTCTTTAAGCAAGGTACTACTGTATCTATTTTAGTTCCTATTTGTTATCATTGTTATTTTAGGTGGGGTTTTTTTGTGTGTGTGGTTTGATTCTTCTGTTGTTACTCTTTTTGTTGTTGGGTTTGGTTACTTTGTTATACTGACACTGTCCAGAGTGACTGCATAGTCAGATAGGTGGGATATACAATATATATTTTTCAATAATATATATTGAATAGAGCTGTTGTAATCTGTCTACTCCACTGTGACATTTTATTGCATACTAGTTTTGTGACAGTTCTTCTTGTTCACTGCTTTGAAACGTTCATCTCACAGGGATGACAATTTTTCTCCATTGTTAAAACTGGAGAAACAGTTCACTGCTATACCTAGATTGATTTCCTTATATAATATAACCCTATTCACACATTAAGGACAGGGCTAAACTGACTATGTGAGTCATGGAAGCAGACAAACTCAATTTTCTAATGCAGAACCAGAAATCTTGATTTTTTCATGGTTTCAGATAACATCAAAAAATTCACACACAATAGAAGCTCTCATTTTCAGATATTCTCTCTCTATTTGAAGACAGCAAAAATTGTGAGTTTGCCTGAATGCCTGAACAGAATTTATGTTGGATTAATATCTACCCCCTCTCAGCAAAGGAAGACAACCCATGGACCTCTAAGAAGGATTTTAAAGAAGGGTATTGAGAAGTTGGAAAAAGTCCACACAAGGGCAACCAAAGTAGTAAAAGGTCTGGGAGAAATCCTGTGAGCAAGGTTGAAGATGAATATGAATAAGCTAGAAAAGAGAAGACTGAGTTAATATTATAGCTATCTTTACATATTAGAAAGGCTGCAATATGAAAAATGGATGAAACTGGCTTTCTGTGGCCCTGGAGAGTTGAACATTCATAAGTTTCTTAAAGTAAGAGCTATCTGATAATAAATGGTGTCAGAAGATGGTGGAGACCTCTTTTACTAGAGATCTTTAAACATAAATTAAATAAACCATTCTGTCAAGAAAACCACATGGACAGTATCAAAAGGCTAAAAGATATGGCACCAGAAGATAAGCCACTCAGGTTGAAAGGTTCTGAGTATGCTATTATGAAAGAGTGAAGGGCAAATGCAAGCAGTTCTAGAAAGAGTGAAGCAGCTGAGTCAAAGGCAAAAGAATGCTCAGCTGTGGATGTGTCTAACTTTGAAAGGAAAATAAGGTAAAGGATGCCACTGATTGAAAGCCAGTCATATCCAATTCAAGGGTTCAGTGCTCATTTCCATTTACCGCCAAATAGCCAGCACTGTCTACACCTGAACATGTCCCCGTGGATGTGTGTCAGGCATGACTAGACACCATTGCTTTGACTATTCTAATTTTTGTTTGCAATGTGATGTCTCTGCTTTTCACTTTGTTCCCCAGGTTTCTCATAGCTTGTCTCCCAAGAATCAGTTGCCTTTTTATTTCATGGCTGCAATCCCCATCTGCAGTGATCTTTGATCCTAAGAATGTAAAATCTGTCACTGCTTCTACTTCTTCCCCATCTATTTCCCAGGAACTGATTGGGCCTGTTGCCATTATCTTGGTTTTCTTGATATTGAGTCTCAAGCCAGCTTTTCCACTCTCCTCCTTCAGCCCAATCAAGAGATTCTTTAGATCTTCCTCACTTTCTGCCATTAGGGTGGTATCGTCTGCATATCTCAGATTACTGATGTTTCTCCCAGCAATTTTAATCCCGTATTGTGATTCCTCCATCCCTGCATTGCACATTATGTGCTCTGTGTATAAGTTGAATAAGCAGGGTGATAAAATGCAGCCTTGTCTTACTCCTTTTCCTATTCCAAACCACTCTGTCAATCCGTGTTCTGTCCTAACTGTTGCTTCTTGATTCATGTACAGATGTACCCCACACATATGTGGGAAGAATGTAATTTTTGCCTGTGAAGAGATATTAGTCAGACAATGCTGAGATACAAAGATCTACTCTTATTCTGTATGTTTTCTCAAATGCATGACTCATTTTTTGAAGCATCTATGGCAAAGTTTTACTAACTACCAGTATATCTCTTGTTCAACTTCAATCACCCAATTTAGCCTTCATTTTGTAAGTGCAAGGATGGGCCAAGGAAAGTACAAGGTCCAAAATGACATTTTAAAGTTTTTTAAATCATTTATAGGATGTGGATAATCCAGAAATTCCTACTGATGACATTTGAAGCAGAGTTTTTGTCAGGGAAAATGATCTTGTTATGTTACACGTTTCTAATAACAATATAATATAAATGCATGGCTTAACAATGCAGAAAAGCATGTTCAAATCCAAAGAACACTTCACAAACCATTTTAATGAGCACATGTCAGGTTTACCATATTGGTGCTGCATATCTTACCTAAGCTTCTCTTGTCACCTTGAAGGGGAGAAACCACCAGGAGTGGAAATTTTGTTTCTGCTTAAGGTAGCCAGGAGGGGAAGGCGGAGACAGGGAGGTTGCTGCTTTGGAAGTTGTAGTGCCTGTTTAGAGATGAGGAGAATGATTTGATTCTGCAATTCATTATTCAAGGAAAGTCTCAGTCACTTCTCTAGATTCTTAAATTGCAGAAATGAACAGCAGGTCTTGATTTAGAGAGGAGATAAGGTATCAGTTACAGTGTATCATGAACTTCTAAAATCGTAGAGATGAGTAATATGAAGATGAAAGCAAAATAAAACTATAATGGCTGAGGTAACCCCCAAGGAACATGTTACTCCCTTGTTTATTCCCTTGTTTTCTTGTTTTTTTTTACTATTACAGTAAAAACTCGCATAAAGAGCACCTCGCTTAAAGACTAACTTGCTTAAAGAGCAGAATTTTCTTTGAATGGTTGCCTCACTTAACAACTAAAACCAACCAAAAATTCTCTTAACAACTAAATTGGAGTTCGCAATCCCCCCTCGCCAGAAGTCACAATCGGTCACTTATAATGGTGTTTCACTTAAAGAGCAAACTCGCTTAAAGAGCAATCCCATGGAACACATTATGCTCTCTAAGCGAGGTACCACTGTATATTAATAAAGAATTCAACTTGCATCTGCAAGTGTTTATAATACAAATATTACCCATTCAACACCTTTCATTAGCTAGATGCTTTTCTTTTGCAGAAGATGGAAAGTTGTATGACCCTTTGATTGAAATACTGCTTCTAAAAATAGTCTTTCCAAAAGAAAATGAGCTGCCTAAGTAATGGCATTAGCTGCCCTCTTTAGAAAATGGAAACTTTCCAGAGTCATTTTGAACATTATGGTAACATTTTTCACTGTGAAATGCCCATTTGAGTATTTGTTAATGCTCTAATAAGCTTTCCCCACTAAAAGTGGAGCTCTTAAAGCTTACTAAAACATTAATGGAAAGCTCCTAGACAGGAGTCCAGAGTTCTGACTTCTGCTCAAGGGGCTTTATGTCTTCTTTCTGGTTGACACTAAATTGCACCTACAATGAGCCAAAAACTAGATGTTAAGGCCAACAAGGGTCTGCCACCAAAAAAACCCAAAAAAACAAAAAAGAAACAGCTTGAAACAAACCAGAAGCAACTCCCATTAAGTTTAGTGAGTTTCACCCACATACTCTTGCAATCATCTTTATGGCCAATGGATTAAAAATAATATCTCTACATTGTCTTGTGGTGCCTTTAACATTATGTAAATGCAACTTTATCAACACTTTCTAATAATAATCAACTAGCTGAGATGATTAACATAATGGGCAATTTGCACCTCATAGTGATGTTAAAAGCTGGCTGGATAGCTCAGTGGTTTAGATACCATGCTATGGAGCCAAAGGGTGGGAGTTCAGTTCCCCTCTTTGCCTCCCAGAAGAAGAGCCATCCTGTGTATCCTTGGGAAAGTTGCACAGTCCCAGGGAGCCACCAGAAGAAGTGGATGTGCACCCCAAGTACAAGATGGAACAATGCTACATGGAGGGATGTCTTTTTCCTTACATAGCAATAGGAGAAGCAGACAAAGCAGTTGAAAACAACAACAGGTGGGTGGGTAGGAGGCCATTTAAGCAGCCTCCTTCCTCTTTGGCTTCTGATGTGGATGACCCACCCACCTGCCCTGTGATCTAGAGTACTTGATTGTGTCACCTCATTGGGGCCAGATAGGAATTTTTGTCCCAGCATCTAATTGGAGATAAAAGAGGCTGGAATTTTTTTGCCTATGCTAGTCAGGGGCCACGGGGCACTGGGTTTACTTAATGTGGGCTGTTATTAACTAGGTCACAATGTTGGAGCGGGTAGTGCAAGGTTAATAGGGTAGAGATGAATCCTACAGGGCATTTTTGAAGTGGTTGGTGCTGCTTGCTGACATGATTTGAGCAAATCTGTGGGGCATACAGCACACATCATGAGACCCATAGGAGGTATGCCTGAGTGCATTCATGTGAAGGGGTTAGAATAACCTCAGAATTGTTGACCAAAATGAAAGCTCACCTGCACAGTTGCTGGCAAGGTTCAGCACTGCACAGGAGCAAGGATTCACCCATCTGGGCTAGAGGAGAGAGGACTAGCCTTCCCTGCTCTGGTACCAGGTGATGACACTACCAGACCCCAATGCAGGTCAGGGGTTTATGACATTTTAATAAAATTGTGGCCCAAGACTTTTAACCAAAACAATTGTGTCCTGCCTCTTTATTTCACAGGTGTGGAGGGAATGGTAAATCAGTTCTGTATTCTGTCTACCTGGAAAACCCTGGAAAGGATCACCATAACTAAGAATGGACTTGATGTTACACAATTATATTATAAGTGATGTAAAACCTGAATGGTGTTACACATTTCCTTTGGTGCCCTGTTTTTCATGCTGTATCCCTGCATCTCAATGGCTCACTTTGAAGATATGGAGGGCACTTTGCAGAGGAAGCCACTTGGATCAGCTTGGAGTCCTCTGTTGGGGTATGTGCAGTGCAGGCTGGCCTGGCCTGCTGTGCATGCCGACTCTGTGTGAACCCGCCCTCCTTCGGTGAACTTCTGGGCATGTGGGAGTGCCCCTACCACGCACAACCCCTTTTCAGGCTCTAATCTAATTGTGAGATCAAAGGAGTTGGTTTGTGCAGGTTTTAATACAATGGTTTTAATGTTTTAACTTTATGTGTTTAAACTGTTTTAATTTTTAGAAGAATTTATTTGTTTAAATTGTTTTATATGGCTGTATAACCTGATCTGCTATCTTATTGTGTTATAGGCCATACTATAACTGTTTCAAATTGAAATGAAATTGTATCTGTTCCTTTTGAAGCACACACACACACACAACACACACCATAGGAAAATATAGTATAATTTACTAAACTATGCTATTGTCTTCTCTGATAATGTCTGCGTGATCAAAGTGATGGAAAACATGGCTACCTGAAAAGGACATCTGGAAGAAATGTATTCAATGTCCAACTTAGTTTCAGTCACACCAAGACTACCATTTGGTAAAGTGGCTTAATTTTTACTCTTTCTATTATGTCTGTAGTGCTCAAAAAGATATCAAATTCATTTTGAAGATGTGTTGAGCACTAAAAGATAAGGCAATTGATTGGAAAAAATAATATGATCATCTTGAAATGATTTTCTATTTATGTTTTTTTTCATATGAAACTTGAAGAGATATGAAACTTTGAAGAGATTCTAGGGCTTAATCATGGTTTTGTTATAATCAATGGGAAATGAGTATCTACTGGCACAGTCTAGCCAAAACTAAGCCCTGCAAAATCTCATTTATCCATTTTTTTTATTGAAAGAGAGTTAAATATTTTCTCCTTCCTAGAGAAAAAATGACACCTTAATTTTGATTTTACTCTTTCTGTTTCATTTCAAATGGAAAGACATAACAAAAAATGAAAACCTAAGTTTCTAATTCTTTACAATTACAAATATTCTACAATGTTCATGATTAATTTGTTTCAGAACTTGTGGGCAATGCCAGTGCAGGCAATAATGCCATTTTGGAGATGAATGTAGGTGTGGGAACATGGCAAAAATAATTTTAAAAATTAACAATTTATCTCTGAGGTCCCATGGATGGGATGAGTGCATGTAGATTTACTGTTCTGATTTGTTTTTTTTTTGGTGTGCGTTTTATATTTTTCTTTCTTTTGGTTTTGATTGTGTATTTTAAAATTTGTGGGCAATCAGACTTCTTTGTTTAGGTTTCCTAGCTCATTAGCAATACATTTAATTACAGTTCAGAATCAGAAGAATTAGGCAATTACCTGAACTAGTGAGGTCAAAATGTTCATAGATGACCTCCCTCTCAACGTTTCTGTGAAAGCTGGGTCTCATCTTTAATTGCCATTCTGTTCCTGTTGTAAAATGGACTTTGCAGCAGAGTTCTATCCTTGTTTGCTTAATAAAAAGACCCCTCTCTACACAAAGACCTTTTTACTGTGCCAAGGAACATAAAGTGGAGTCATCTTTGGACCCCTCTGTTAAACTTGGAAAGCTAGAGAACAGAGAAGTGAAATTGGGTAGGCACAGATGAGGATAATGGGAATGAGAGCAATTTACATGCAAACCTGTTACTCAGTTTCAGCCCTTACAAATTGAAGTGAATGCCTGAAAAGGGCTGATGCCAGTACAGTTATTAGCAAGATTTGACAAAAGCATCCTGCTCATACCTTTCAAGTTTTGGACTTGGAAATAAGGGAAATTTGGGGCCATGCCCCACCGGGCCACCCCACCCACCGGGCCACGCCCCCTCCTCCCCACAATTCAGGTACATCCAAGAGCCTAGAAGAGGAGGAGTGTTGAGCTCCCCCGGATGGAGGAGGAATCACCCCCTAGGCACCTTAGCACCACTGCTGCCCCTCACAAGGAGAATGCAGCAGGCCCAACAGGCTAGCCTCAACTGCAATGGAAGAGATAAATACTGTAATAATTCTATTTTAAATCTCTTTCCCTTCCACAGCATTTCATAATATGGTGATTTTTAAATGAAACTGTATTTTACACTTATATCACTTAATTGTCTACTGTCTTAGCCTTATGTACCTCAGTTTCATGTTTTAAAAATCTGTGTTTAAGACAACATCACAGAAATATCCTCTTTATGTTGTATGCTTGAAACTAATTGGCTCATTGTCTCTTCTCTCTCCTGGTAAAGAGGGTGTTAAAGGGAAGAGACAATGAGCCAATCAGCTTCAAGTATATTTGCATACAACATAAAGAGGATATGTCATATATACTGGCTATATTTATATCTATATTTATGACATTGTTGCCCATCCTGAATTTTTTTTGCCCACCCACATCTATAATCTTAGCTATGGCCCTGTCAAGTAGGAATCTCCCACTTGTTCATGTAAATCTCTCACATCAATACCAACTCTCAGATCATGTTTGCACCCTGCCTTTTTTTTTTTAATAGTGGCTTCTGCCTGCCTCCCCAGCATTGACTGCCACTCCGCACAGTTACAGCATATCTTTTCCAGAGTTACCATCTCAAATGCTAAATATATGGTCAATCAAACTCCCCATCTCTGTTTGTGAAGCACAAAAATGCTTTGTGTACTTGCAATGTGGTTTCAAGATAGCATTCCTAGAAGTTACAGTTACTGCTGCTATGACACTCAGATACAAATATCAGTTAAGTGTTTGCATGTCCAAATTATCAGCTATGCATTAGCAGTTGGGTTTGTCCCCAGACAATGAATTTAATGGCCTTTTAATATGGGTACACCTGGTTCATCCAATCCAAGACAAATTTGAAAAGGGCTAAGATATCTGTTGAGATTTCACCAAGATTTTGGTCACACCAGTATGAGCTTTACCACTCTCTTCCCCAAATTTATAAATATCTTGGCATGGCAGCAATGAAGGTTTCATGGAACTCTCTAGGTCACAAATTGTGCTTGCTCCCGACCACATGTTACCCATATTGAACAACATGGGAATCACATTTATCAGAAACACTGGTGCACTTGTAATAGCATCTCTATATCAATCCTGAGATTTACAATTGAGGCAAGTCCCTCCCACATTAAAAATTCAGTTTTGACAGTATACAAAATGATTGTTTTATCCCTTTGCAGGCGCACCCACCCAAAGAAGACTCAGACACCGGTATTGGATTAAAGGCATCAGGCCACTTTTATTGAATAATGCCCTAGTCCGAATTATCACTTTCAATTGGTGTATCATCCAATTGTAATTCTTTAAGGCAAGCAGGCCGCATAGCACTGGTAAGGTTCCACCCAAAATGCCAATGGAAATTGGCTACATGTATCAATTTGTATCAATTTGTTTGTTGACACAAAAAATTGTTGACCGGAGTCAATATACTATCTACTGACCCCACCCTATGACGTGTATCCGTTCAAATATCAAGGTGATGCAGGCTGTGAAGCTCCTGACATCACCCTTTTCATGGTTCACCCTTGACCGGCCAATCCTGTTTCCCCTGTACCTATCTACGTGTTGGCCAGTCAATTGCGAACCTGCCGGATACCTATGTGTCATAAATCTTTACCTTACCCAGTGCTACCCGCCAAAAGTGACCAAAGTCAACTTACCCCGTATCTCAAACACTAGCGACAGTGTGGGATGGGCGAAAAAGCCAAGGACCAAAGAGCCAATACAGGTCCAAGCAAAAATTCCCACCCGGCCCTGAAGCGACCAGAAAATCACACTGTCCACTAGGGAGGGGGTGGAGGGAAAAACTTCTCCGCTCCGTCGCTTCTAAAATGGCAGCCAGGCTGCCTCGTGGCCACCCCTTTTAAAGAGAGGGTGGCCACGCCCCCTAACTAACCCGGATGTCCGAGTCCGGGTGGGTGGGGGCCCAGCAAAGAGCACACCGGCCATTTTGGCGCCGTGCTTGCATTGCAGGCGCACCCACCCAAAGAAGACTCAGACAACGGTATTGGATTAAAGGCATCAGGCCACTTTTATTGAATAATGCCCTAGTCCAAATTATCACTTTCAATTGGTGTATCATCCAATTGTAATTCTTTAAGGCAAGCAGGCCGCAGTAGCACTGGTAAGGTTCCACCCTAAATGCCAATGGAAATTGGCTACATGTATCAATTTGTATCAATTTGTTTGTTGACACAAACAAATTGTTGACCGGAGTCAATATACTATCTACTGACCCCACCCTATGATGTGTATCCGTTCAAATATCAAGGTGATGCAGGCTGTGAAGCTCCTGACATCACCCCTTTCATAGTTCGCCCTTGACCGGCCAAAGCTGTTTCCCCTGTACCTATGTACGTGTTAGCCAGTCAATTGCGAACCTGCCGGATACCTATGTGTCATAAACCTTTACCTTACCCAGTGCTACCCGCCACACAGGGAGGCGTCCATGATGACTCACCGTCCCCCCCCCCCAGACCATCAGCTCGGTCACCAGGCCTGCTTGCACCTCATCCAGAAAGAGGTACATACCTCTAAGCTGACAGGTGGACCCCATATCCTGCCTACAGGTCAAAATTTCTGTAAGCCTATCCTCAGATATCTACTGGCTGTGCCCAAGCCGTTCTCAGCAAGGAACCGGGCAAAAGCTCTGCCCACTGAAGTCCAAACCACAGAGATCCATGTCTCTTCTAAATTGGTGTCTCGGCACGATGTTAGACCATAGCGACCGCGTGTACGGCCATAAATGATGTAAAACGCCAGGTCACTGCACCTCGACATCTTAAGGAAAGGTCAGTGATCTGTGTGAGATCATCGCCACCGAGGTGCAGCATGAGAACATCAGGCAGTCCAGCATCCCTGATGGACATCAGGAATGGCAACAGTTCCAGCCCTCTCGTGCCGCGCATACCATACCACTGCATACGTGCGGATGCACGCAGCCCGAGCTGGGGTCCACACTCTGTCACCGCAGCATATACTGCTGCCCAGTGTACATAGCTGCGGCCCACCAGCCCCACTGCCACCGGTGTGCGGAGACACACAGGATCTGTAAAAGAGGAGAAGAGGTTAAGGACATAACTAGGTACTCGTACAGTGAGGGGACGTACATATAGGAAAAAATACGCGCACACCCCTGCGTGCCCCCATATATCCACCTCAGAGTACCCAACGCAGCCGTGGTCAATGCGACGCCTATCCCAAATAAATGGGTGCCATAACGGGCCCCACACTGTGAAGCGCGGTACCGGTCACCCTCCAGAACTTAAATTTGGTAAGGGTAGACCCATCCTGGTGGCAGAAAAACAGGCTAGAGTGCGCAGCAGGCACTGCCAATTGCATGCAGGGCACCAACGGGAACGATGTCAGCAAATGTACGTCATAGCAGTATACACCACTGCCCACTCCATGCTGATCGGCCTTTGAGGGACGAATCCCCAACTGAGCCCACTCTTGTTTGATATAGACATCTTCGAGTTCCAGTGCCCTAAAAGACACGTCCCCCTTTGACCATGGGATCAGCTCGCAGCGGCAGCTGCATGAAAAGAGACTCCTCCTACCTACTGCAATATAGTCTATGCCAACCTCATGTAAGGTGGGTCAGAATATCTGTGAGAATAGGGCGACGTGTGTCAGGCGGCAGCCACATACACATGTCCACCCCCCTAATACATGGCATATTCAGAAGACCCTCGCATAGTCAGGAAAGCCCCGTGCCTTGGCCATGAGTATCAATGCTTAAAGCCTGGTGGCTATGGTGTGTGGAGCCAAACCAGATCATAAGGGCAGACTATACATTCTAAAAACCCAGTCGACCAATGTCGGCCACATTTCGGGCAATTGCCTTGTCCAACAAAAGGCTCTAAAGTGAAGGATTGGATGCTGATGCGCAGTGCGCGTGCGAGTTACCAATACATGCCATTCGCCCGGTTCACGTCTCCTTGCCAAATGACCATATCACAGCCAGGAGTGGGAGGGTAGCTCACAAGCGTCCGGAGCCCAGCCGTAGAACCGGGCGATCTGCAGGTGGGGGAAAGCATAAGCAATATCGTTATAAATGACTGGCACATGTTTAGCCCAAGAAGCGCCTTAAAGCGCATGGACCCAAGAACAATATGCGAGCTGAGGCCATGACTCCGGGGGATTTAGACGTTCGGGCATTGACAATGTGTACCACCGCAGCATTTCCACACCAAAAGCGGGGCACAGAATCAGGCCACCTGTCCCCCAGAGCAAAAAGGGTACCCAGAATTGGCAAGATTTTTCTTTTTTTAGAAACATAAGATCGCGTAAGCGATCCATGCCCTGCCATCCCCGGGGCCAATGACCATAGGCCTTGTCCTTAAATAAATTCCCCCACCCCAGGGAGCCGGAGGCATCCGACTGTACTTGTAACTGGGGCTGACCAGAAGCTCGGACCTCCCGAGGCGACAGCCTGGAAGTCCTGTGGTAATGTGAGCGAAACCAACAGGTCTGCTCGTAAACCCCTAATCAGCTGTAACCTGCGGCTTCGTTTAGCGAGACCCGCCATAGCGTGACCCAGACACTAGGTGAAAGTACTGCCTGGTATTACCACTCTGCAGGCGAAGTTGATGCGGCCCTGCACCACGTGCGACTCTCTGAGAGGCACCTTCCACTTGGCAACATTGCCACAGCGCAGCAGGGGCCGCTCACCTTGACCAACATTTCAGTCACCTGGCCATCTTGCACGTCATTCAAAAGAGAGGTGCCTCCACTCATTGACAGGTGAACCCCATCTCCAGAAGACAGGCCAAATTCCTGTAACCCTATCCCTAGACTACAAATGGCTGTCCCCGAGGCATTCTAGACAAGGAACCAGGCAACAGCCCTGTTCACTGACCTTCGGGCACGGTCCGATCGCTGGGACAAAGTGTCGCCCATGATATTGCATCGGCATGATGTATGACCATAGCAATCATGTAGATGGCCATAAATGGCAAAGAAACGCCAGGTCACTGCACTCGGAAGTCTTTAAGTCTGGGCCAGCAATCCGTGCAAGATCACCACCTCCGAGGTGCAGCATTAAAACATGTGGCGGCCCCGCATCCCCAATGGACATCAGGAATGTCAACAGTTACTGCCACCTCTATGCCGTGCACATCATACCACACCATTACATACGCACGGTTACGCGTCGTCCGAGATGGGGTCCCCATTCTAACGAAGCGGCATACTGCTCTGCCCCAGTGCACAGAGTTGTGGCCCACAAGCCACACCACAACCTGTGTGCGGGAACACACAGCGTCTGTAAAATAAGGAGAATAGAGGGCAGACAAGGCACTCATTCAGTGAAGGGACGAATAGACAGAGAAAATTGGGCAAATCCACACCTGCCCATGCAACATATGTCAGGCTCCGGGCACCCAGACGTAGCCGCAGCTGATGCGGCGCCCAACCAGGAGGAACGGGTACCAATTCTAGTTTGGTCAGGGTAGACCCGGCCTGGTAGCAGACAACAGGCCGGGGCATGAACCACGTGCTGCCACAAACACCTGTGGGGAAGAACCATACAGATGGCAGCGCCAGGCTAGTACCCTCTCCCGGCTGATCAGCCCTTGAGGAGCGAAGCCTCACCAGAGCCCACTCCTGAGTGAGCAACCCATAATCTAGCACCAGTGCCCTGCAAAACATGTCCCCCGTTGAAGGTGTCAGCAGCTAACTCAATCTGAGAGCTCTAGATCAAGGTGCAGGTGGTTGCCCAAAAGTGGACTCTCTGCACGCAGCATAAGCGTTGCTACGTAAGAGTCACATACAGTGACCACACTTGCTAACAGGAGTCGTCGCTGGCATCTCAGGGTGAGGGGCTGCCCTAAGCCTAAGGTCCTGACCTAGGCTAACCATGACAGGCCAGGGAAAACAACCCTGGCCCTGCCATCATTGTCCAAGTACTGTACCATTGGAATGGCAAAATCAGGACAGGCCCTCATACATCCTGGCATGGATGCCCAATAGGCTGGCAACCAATCGGCCCCATGGGGTGGGGGTGGGGGAGTAGGGTGCAGTGGCGGGGGAATTCCTTGACCCTGTCATCCTGCCCCTAATGCCCTAATGGGTGTGTTCACAATGCAGGAGTGGGAAACGTGAATATATTCACCAAACCACAGAGCCTAGCTAATAGCCCACTACAAGTGGTCACCCAGGGGCATAGAGCAACCGGCCGACAGCAGGACCACCGTTGGCACTGATTGTAGTGGACAAACACATAACCGGCCCTACGGGCCCAGAGAAATTAACTAAAAGCATAGGGGCGGTCATCCCAGTAAGAACCAGAGTGTAATTGGCCTGCTGAGACCATGGCCACTATACACCCCCCCCCACTGTGACAAGCGAGTGTCAGAGGTGTGCTCATTTGACGAGGATACCCACTCGGTGCACCCCCACAAGCCGCCCCCACTGGGGGTTCTGGCCCGTGGTGGGCGTCGGAGTTCACGATGTCCGTCTCGCTCTGTGTTCATGTGCGTCCTGGCCGGATGGGGAGCTGTGAGGTGCCAGCCTACGCTGGCCTGATGGCCTCCAGCAGCTCAACCCTGTTGGCGGCCCACTGCACAGCCATGGCCAGCATGTGGGCCGGAACCACCGAGTTGTCGTGCCCACCATCCGACGTGGTGGAGCAATGACCATTAATGCTTCCATTGCCGAATTGCAGGCAAGGGAGCATCCACAACATCTAACCCACCAGGACATGGTGGGCCGGATGGGCCGGATGGCCCCACTGGGTAATTGATACAGGATAACCGATGGTAATTCCCAGCCATAATAGGGGCATGCCTAATAATACGGCCCGTGAGGGGCCAGAATGACGGTGGGGCGGAATCCTACACCGTGCCCAAGTGGGCCGCTATGCCCAAGCCGGGCAAATAAGGAGTGGGGGTAAGAACCCCAGCGGGGCAGGCCTGTGCCACCCCCTGCCTGAGCCCTCAGCCTGGGCTCATTGAAACTGCGGGGGTTGCCATCCGAGCCCTCCGGCCCGATGGAACGCCCGAAAAATATGGGTGGGCTGAGGCCAAGGGAGAACAGTGAAGCATTCCATTCTGCAGCACTCCGGAATCGAACTGCTGACTTTCAGCCTCTCAGTCAGCCTCCCGGGCAGCCTCTTAGCCACCTGAGCCACTGCAGTCCGGTGCTGCGAACGAAATCGAGCCTCTTACAAAGGGGCGAGCAAAGCTAAAAGGAAGCCTCAAACAGAGGCTAGGAGGGGAGGAAGCGACGGGGCAAACTGCTCCGCTTCATTGCTTCTAAAAGCAAATCGAGGCGAGAAAGCTAAAAAGAAGCCTCGAACAGAGGTTAGCAAAATCAAGCCACTTGCAAAGAGGCAAAAAGGGGAGGAAGCGACGGAGCAAACTTCTCCACTTCGTCGCTTCTAAAATGGCAGCCAGGCTGCCTCGTGGCCACCCCTTTTAAAGAGAGGGTGGCCATGCCCCCTAACTAACCCGGATGTCCAAGTCCGGGTGGGTGGGGCCCCCGCAAAGTGTGCGGCGACCATTTTGGTGCCGCGTTTGCATTACCATCTTTGGTTGTTTTGGAGCTTTCCACGGTACATTTTAGGTGGTCAGTGTAAGGTTTTTTTACATATCAGAACAGATGTTTTCCTCCCTACATTCCTAACAAAATGTAAACTTTTTAGATCATGGAGTTAGAGTGATACCTCATACAACGTCCAAACTTAGTTGCACAAGTTTGGACTTTATACAGATTTGGACTTTGTATGAGGCATGCAAAATCCTAGCTGTGATGCATCATACAACGTCCAAATCCTTGCTACGATGCCTCATACAACATCATTTCCATAGAGACACATTGTACTGTAACAGCACAGACTTCAGGGCAAAGTCAAGGAAACAGACAGGAAACTGACAGAACTTTAAGAAATCATTGTCTAAAGGCTAAATACATTACAAAAACATGTCAAACAACCCTAATTGTCCAAGAACCTGAAGAATGCTGCAAAAATCCCAGGAATGCTTCTAAAAATAATGACAAAAATTCAAATAAATTCAAAATCGCGCTCAAAACCAATCCTAAACACTTTTCACCTTGTGCAAACCCCACAAGAGCAATGAATGCATGTGTTCTGCCTTTTATACTGCCCAGGCACAATGCAACCTGGGGAAACCCCCAATGCCTCATACAAAGTCCCAGCAACTTTGTATGAGGCAACTTTTTTCAAGGAATTAGGCGATGTTGTATGAATTCCATGTTGTATGAAGCGGACTTTGTATGAGGTATTACTGTATATTTTTATTTACCAGATCAAGAAGTCATATAGAACTAAAATTGTCCTGGCCTAACTTTGCAATACTGTACCACATTTGGCTGTGTTCCAGGAATGGTAGAGGTTTGAATTTGGCACAGCATAACTGCGTGCTTATTATGGATCTTCACAATCATATTGGCTCTTCTTCTGGCAGATTTACCTACCAGAGCAGTCTTACCATGAGCTGTCACATCTGTTAGCATTTCTCCGAGATGAAGTAGCAGAAGAGGCTTATACTTAATCCTAACCCACTAGTATTGCAACATATTTGAGTTAGGGCTCTACTGAATAGGATAGCCCATGTCCTCCTTTACAGAATATAGTCCTCCATTTAAAGAGTTGCCCACTTTTTTGTGATATATGCCTTGCATTTGTTAATCTGTAAGTGGCCTTTCTGCTCCCATAGTTGATTCCTTTGTAAAGTAGGGAAAGTACAGCTTTGATTGGTACATGTATCTAATCAGACTTCTCTCATTTATTAAAGAAAACGGTTTGTGGTGTAGCGTTGTGTGGTTTTTTTTTGGGGGGGTGTCATTTTGTGTGTGTGTGTGTGGGGGGGGGGGGGGGAGAGATGCAAGTCACACACACACACACAGTTATAACTATTGATGGATGCCAGGAAGAATAAAGGACAGCATGCCAATTCTGCATAAACTTCAGTTCCAGAAGCAGATTTTCTGGAAATTCTACTCATACCATTCCTCTGAAATAATTGATTTTTGTCTAGCTACATGTTTTTTAAAAAAAAAACCACAATGACCTCTATTTATTTTATTTCTCTATATATTTCTTTGTAGTAAGATGCAGAAAATAAAAGGCACAAAACATTTCAGAGAATTCGTAAACACAAAGCCTTATTTATTAATAGGATGCGTATCCTATATCTCAATGCTATGTCTCAAGGTGGTTACCTAGAGAGACTCTTGTGCAATGTAGTGAGCAATAGCGTATTTCCACTCAAATTATAGTAATGATGTCTAACTGTGAAGATATTTTATATTAGCTGTGAAGATATCTTATATTAGTATATATTAGTTCAAATTAAAACACGCAAATTTAATGAAAACGTTCCTCCTTTTTGTGAAGAATGCTACTTTTTGCTTTTCCTTTAATTTTATGTTCCTTTTTTGTGATTGAGCAGTGTCCATCTTAGTAGTGAATGCTATTTTCATAATTACTTAATGAATATAAACTCTTTTTTGAATTATCATTACAGTCAGTGAGTATTCAAGGCAAGTCAGATAAAAGATAAATATGAGAAAATGGAACAACTCCAAACAAAAACAAAACCAGTCTGAGTTTTTAAAGTGATTTAAAATAAAGCCATGAACACAGTAAAATGCAATTCAAAACAAACTGTAAAAATTCTTGATAAAATGCATATCACAAAATAAACATGGACTGTATTAAAACATGGAATATATTAAAACAGATGAATAGTTTCAATCACTACAATTTGTATTTATTACTGAAATCAATACCAAATCCTCCCCCCCCCTTACAGCTTTTACGTGAGGTTATAAGGCCAATAAGGCTGTGAAGGTGTACCTTGTCCATATGCTCAAGGCTGTGGCAGTCCATTGCAGTCCCAATGTTAAATCTTGCATGTCACGGTTAATGTGTGCCATGGGTGATGGCTCTGAGATCATAGTGTGTGGGTCACTTCATAGCAAGATGGGATCTACCTTAAACAAATTCAGGGGGGAAATGCATTCTCGGATACGAGTTGCAGTTGATGACGATAAGGCCAATAGCTGAATCTAACTTCCCTTAAAGACAGTTTCACAATCTTTGTGCTAGTAACCAACCTTATCTCTTAAAACACTTAGGAACATACAGGTAAAAATTAGTACCTTGAATGGGCTTGGAAAGAAATGAGAAATTGGTAAGACTGCACCAAAAAAGGTAAATGTATGATTCTTCTTAAAATCATAGAATAACTGAGTTGGAAGGGGCCTTTTAGGTGATCGATTCCAACCTCCTGCTCAATGCAGGAATCAAAATCAAAGCAGATCTGACAGATGGTTGTCCAATTCTTTATTGAATGCTTCCTGCACTGGAGCACTCTCCACCTCTTGAGGCAGATGGTTACATTGCCCTACTGCTCTAATTTTCAAGAATATTTTCTGCATATTGAGCCTATATCTGACTTCCTGTAGTTTGAGTCCATTATTGCGCATCCTGCACACTGAGATGACTGAGAACAAATCCTTCCCTTCCTCTTTATGATTATATTTCAGGTATGTGGTTTAACTAGTGCAGAATAGAGGGAAACTATTACCTTAGGGGTTTCACAGACTATACTTCTATTAATGCACCCAAAACCAGTGTTGGACTTTTTTGCAGCCACATCAAAATGCTGACTCATACTTAGCCTGTGATCTACAATTCCAAGATCCTTCTCGCTTTTATTATTACTGAGACAAGTTCTCCCCATCTTTTAACTATGCATCTGACCCACTCCCCCCGTGTTGAACTTTGCACTTATCCCTGTTAAATTTCATTCTGGTTTACAAGAAGTACCTATGACAAAAATCTGGTCACCATGTGTTCCATTGTCTGTAGCTTCACAATCAGGAAAGCAAGCATCCAAACATACAACTGAATCAAAGCAACTGATGAATGCAGCAGTTGACCCGCAGAGCAGGTAGGTTCACTTGCCAACTTACAATGAATGAAGCCAATAGATTTATTTATTTATTTATTTATTTATTTATTTATTTATTTATTCATTCATTCATTCATTCATTCATTCATTCATTCATTCATTTATTTATTTATTTATTTATTTTTCACGCTTATATAATGCCCACTCAGGTACAACCCAACTCAGGGCGGTTTACATAGCGGACAGTAAATACATAAAAGACACATAATAAAACAAAGTTAAAAGTTAAAAACCCACCCCTAAAAGCTGCGCAAGAACCGAAGGGACCTTGGGGGAAGGCACACTTCTCTATACCAATCACCCAAAGGTACCCCCATCCCCACCCGCACCCCAAACTTGGCCCGCCAGCCAGGTCTTTAGTTCCTTCCTAAAGGGCAACAACTCCATCTGGAGATGCAGTTCCACAGGCAGGAGGTTCCAAAGGGCCGGTGCAGACACAAAGAAGGCCCTCCTCCTTGTGCCAGAGAGGCGAGCCCCCCTGGCTGATGGCATGATTAGAGAGCCCCTCCGGTCCACTCTGGTTGGACGGACAGACGTCCTTAGGGCGATGTGGTCCCTAAGATACCCTGGCCCACTACCATGTAGGGCTTTAAAGGTCAAAACCAGCACCTTGAATTGCACCCGGAGACAAACTGGTAACCAGTGCAGCCCCTGAAGCAGTGGTGAGGCATGGGCATAACGTCCACACCCCATCACCACCCGGGTCGCGGCATTCTGGATCAGCTGCAGCCTCCGAATGGTCATCAAGGGCAGCCCCATGTAGAGCGCATTACAGTAGTCTAGTCTGGAGGTCACCAGAGCGTGAGTGACCATGAGCAAAGAGTCCCGGTCCAGGAGCGGGCGCAACTGGCGAATCACCCGAAGTTGGGCGAAGGCCCTCCTGGCCACAGCCGCCACCTGTTCTTCTAGCAGCCGCCGCAAATCCAGGAGGACCCCCAAGTTGCACACCGGGTTGGTCTGGGACAAAACAGCCCCATCCAAAACCAAAGATGGTAGCTCCCAGGATAACACAGGACCCCCTATCCATAGCCATTCAGTCTTGCTAGGATTCAGCTGTAGCCCATTTGCCCCCATCCAGACCCCAACAGCCTCCAGACAGCTGGAAAAGACTTTGACTGCATCACTGGGGTCCCCATGGGCCGAGATGTACAACTGTGTGCCATCCACGTACTGGTGGTACCGCACCCCGTGGGAACGGATGATCTCACCCAGCGGCTTCATGTAGATGTTAAATAGGAGAGGAGAGAGTACCGAGTCCTGAGATTTATGGTCATTGTGATTAAGTTGTGGATTAATAAGATCAAAGCAGAAGGTAGACAAAGACACTCCTAGTTTCTAGCTTCAACTAACTATCTAGAAAAAGTGTTGAATCTAAGAGTCCCTCCAAGCTGTGTTCCTGATCTTTCAGGAGAAATGCAAACTCAAATCACCCTAATACAACCTAAGTAAAGTTGGCATTGATATTGACATATCTGAAATAATAATTTCTTCCTTATTCTTTCCCAATGTCCTATGGATACCTTCTTAAACATATATATTAAAGGGATATTAGTTTTTATTTTAAGTCACTTGTAAGCCATTTCAAATTTGTATGAATGTTAATTTATAGATGCAACTTTCATCTCAGTAATTTCTGAAACTGTTTTTCTCACTCGCCCCTCCCCATATCTACTGGAAATAGCTGACAGCATTGTGCATTCCTACAGAAGAGGAAAATTGTATTTCTCTGCAAAGAAACATGTCTCAAAATATAATTAGGATCACTTTCATTAAAAGATTAGATTTAGTAAGAACCAAAAATGAGCAATATTTTATGTTTTGAGAATGACAGGAACTAGAGCAGACAGCTATTATGATACAGAAGATTCTGTCTAATCTTAAGGATGTGTTACTAAAGAAACTACACAAGAATATAACAAGTAGCTATGAAAGGCAATGCAGCAATTATTATAAACAGAATAACTTTCAGACAGGAAGATGAGATAAAACAAAACATTTGGATTTAACTAAATGAAGACTTCTTATTTTCTTTGTTTTACAGTCAGGTCCCCAAACCCCGTCTAACAGACATTTGTGTCAAGAAATGAAACTTGGCCAGATATGAGCAACTGGTGAGTCACATTGCCAAATACAACCACATTTTAGCAGTTTACCAGAGCCTTTCATTGGACCTTTAGTGGCTTACATCCAAGTCTCCATTACATGCCTAGAAATGGCCAAGTGATAAGCATTCCCCACCCTCATAAAAACCTGAGTGCAGGCTGAGGAATCAACACTGCTGCCTCCCAGTACTGGTGCACCCCCTACCCAAGCCCTATAAAACACAGTTTGGGGGATCTATTTTTGCCATATGCCTGGAAGGGGAAGGGGGAAATGTCAAGATGTCTACCTGCAGTGTTGAGCTACATTTGTTTTGGAAACCCCATTCATGCAATTCTAGGACTGTGCATAATATATTCTCCCTATCCTTTTTCTTTTTAGTTCAATCTCAAAAGTAGTAGTAGAAATTTTCAAAATTTTCATTTCCCCCCATTTATGTTTGGTTCCATTATTTTCTGTAGGTATGACTATATCATTGTCCTTAGTTATTGTTTCTGTTTCTTGGATTAGCCATGTGATCACACAACAAGATGACATAAATATGCTCTGTCAGTGTGGTGCAGTGGTTGAAATGATAGAGTAGCACCTGGCAGACAAGACCCCAGTGCTTTGCAGGCGCACCCCCCAATAAAGGACTCAGACACTGGTGAAAGTGGATAACGGCATTGGGCCACATTTATTGATTCATGCCCTAGTCCGAATTATAAATTTCTATTGGTATTTGACCAATTATAATTCTTAAGGCAAGCAGGCCAAAGTAACACTGGTAAGGTGCCACCCAAAATTGCCAACGGCAATTGTTACAATGTATCTATTTGTATCAATTTGTTTGTTGACAACAAACAAATTGTTGACCGTAGTCAATATCTAACTAATGACCCCACCCTCTGACGCGTATCCGTAAAATCACGGGGTGATGCATGCTGTCTAGCTGTAGCCATCACCCCGTCGCCTGGTTCGTCGTTGACCGGACAACGTTTAACCAACTTATGCCTGTCTAGTGTTGTCCAGTCAATTGCGAACCTGCCGGATACCTGTGGGTCATAAATGTTTACCTTACCAGTGCTACCCGCCACACGGGGAGGCTTCCCAAAAGGCTCACCGCCCCCCCCCCAAGACCGTCAGCTCGGTCAACAGGCCTGCTCGCCAGTCCACTAACAAGAGGTCCATACCTCCCTGCGACAGATGGGCCCCATCCCCTGAGTAAAGCTCATAATTTTGCAGACTGATGGTGGGGAGGCGAATGACGCATCCCACACCCTTGTCGAAAAGGAACCGGGCAATAGCCCTGTCCACGGAGCGTCGGCTCGGTCAAGAGCCTCGAGGCCGAACGCTCCCCTGTAAGCGTACCGCGGTATCGTGTCCGACCAATTGAGGGTTGTGGCAGGCCACACCTAATGTGAGTAGGCCAGGTCACTGCAAATCGCAAGCTTCCGCGATAGGCCAGTGACCTGTCCCAAGCCATTGCCCCCAAGGTACATAACCAGGACATCAGGCGAGTCAGCATCCCTGATGTAGAAAAGGAATGGCAACAGTTCCTGCCATAACATGCCGCGCTTACCATACCACCTGAGACGTGCGGATGCACCCAGTCCCAGTCGGGGTCCCCACTCTGTCGCCGCAGCGTAACGCGCTGCCCTGTGCAGCGTAACGCGCTGCCCTGTGCAGCGTAACGCGCTGCCCTGTGCACGTGGCTATGGCCCACCAGCCATACTGTCACCGGTGTAATACGGCACCCAGGGTCTGTCAAGGAAAAAAAAAGGGGGGGGAGAAACAGTGCAGTGACTAAACTGGTACTCACGGTTGAAGAGGGCGAACACAAAACTGAAAACATTGTGATCCCCACCCTCCCATGCGGCATATTTCAGCCCCGGAGTACCCAAAAACAGCTGCAGTAGAAGCCGCCCCTATCGAGAATGAATGGGTGCCGCAATGAGCCCCAGGGAGGCCAACACTGGCTAGTGCCTTCCCGGTCACCCTCCAAAATTGAAATTTAGTAAGGGGAGACCCACCTTGGTGACAGAAAAACGGGCCATGGTGCGTGCCACACAGTGCAAGGAACTCCTGTAGGGCACCAACCGGACAGATGTCTGCCAAGGAACATCGTAGCAGTCTCACTCCACTGCCTACGCCGTGCTGATCCGTTTTAGAGGAGCGTATCCTCAACTGAGCCCAATCATTGCAAACATAGACATCATCGAGTTCCAGTGCCCTACGACTTGCATCCGCCTTAGACAGCATCACAAGCTCGCTGATGCGCAGCGCTCCAAAAAAGGCCACCGTTGTAGCCGCATGAAACAGGGCTGCCTCATACCTATCAAAACATAGGTCCTGCCAGCCCCGTGCCAGTTGGGTAAGAACCCCTGGGGAAATTGGGTGGCGGTCGTCCGGGCTATGCCCACGCTCCCGCACCCACCCCTCCAAAACGTGTCTCACACGGAAGTCAGCGGTACTGTCCGCATGACCGCCTACTTTGGCCATAAAAGCCAGCGCTGACAGCCTGGATGCTATGTGCGAGGTGCGAGGCCCTGGGCATGTAGGTAAACCATGAATCGAAGGATGTGGGCCACTGGGATCGGCCAGGTGTCTGGCAGCCGAAATTGGGCACAGAATGCTTGGAAAGAAATGAATGCGTGGTGATACGCCTTACGCGTGCGCGGCGCCAGCGACATGCCGATCGCCCGGTTCACCTCTCCTTGCCAAGGGGCCATATCTCATCCGGGAGTGGCGAGGGAAATTCCTCCGCATCCGGGGCCAAGGCGCGGAACCGGGAGATCTGCAGGCGGGACAAAGCGCCAGCGACATTATTGACACCCGGGACATGCCTGGCCCTGAACAGCACATTGAGGCGCAGGCTGCGCAATACAAACTGGCGCACCAGGTCCATGACCCTGGGTGTTTCAGAAGTCTGTGAGTTGACAATGTGGACAACGGCCGCATTGTCACACCAGAAATGAACCCCCGAGTTGGCCCACTCCACACCCCATAGCATCAAAGCCCCCAGGATGGGGAAAAATTCCAGATACGTAAGATCTCGCAGGCGACCCATGCCCGACCAGGCTGGCGGCCACCCACCATAGGCCCACTTCCCATTGAAGTATATCCCATAACCCAGGAATCCAGAGGCATCGGACTGTATCTGGAAACGAGGTGAAGCCAGAAGGTCGGACCTCCAAAATGACACCCCATTGAACTCCCTCAGGAACTGGAGCCAGATAAGCATATCTGCCCTGATACCCCGGGTCAGTCTCACCCTATGGTGGGGCCTGGATAAGCCTGTCATGGCGTCGCACAAGCACCGAGCAAATGCCCTGCCCGGTGCGACCACCCTGCAAGAGAAATTGAGGTGACCATGTAGCACCTGCAGTTCCCGCAGGGATGCCTTGCGTTTAGCAAGCAAGTCCGAGATGAAGGCCACTATCCTTGACACCTTATCCCCCGGTAACCTAGAAGCCTGCGCTACCATGTCAATCTCCACCCCCAGGAAGACTAGCTGAGTAGATGGGCCCTCGGTCTTTTTGGGCGCTAAAGGGACACCAAGTTCCTCCATTAGCGTCTGAAATGTGTTGAGGAGACGTGTGCACATGTCCCAGCCCCGTTCACCCCCGAATAAAAAATCATCCAGGTAATGGGCTACAGACCGAGACCCTGACCTGCGGACAAAAGCCCACTGTAGGAAGGTGCGGAAACGCTCGAAGGCCGAGCATGATATGGAACAGCCAAAAGGCATGGCCTTATCGAAATAATATTCACCCCGGAACTCGAAACCCAGCAACTCAAAGTCACCCGGGTGGACCGGCAGGAGACGAAAAGCAGACTTAATGTCGCACTTAGCTAACAGCGCACCCGGGCCACATGAGCGCACCATGCGCAGCGCTCGGTCAAAGGATGCATACCTGACTGTGCAAAGGTCATCAGGGATAGCATCATCGACCGAATTGCCGGCTGGGTAGGACAAGTGATGAATCAGGCGGAACTCGCCCGGTGACTTCTTGGGCACTAAGCCCAAGGGGGACACTTTAGGGTTGGGAAACGGGGGTGCAGGGAAAGGGCCAGCGACCCTGCCCGCATCAACCTCCTTAGTAATGCTGACAGCGGCCACCTCCTCCCTCCCCCTAAGGGACAAAAGGTTGGGGGCGTCGTGGGGCGACCTATCCCCCGTGAAAGGAATACTAAACCCCAGTCGAAAACCCTGAAGCAGGTAAGCCGCGTCTGCCTTCCTCGGGTACAATGCGAGCCAACGCTCCAACATGTCCACATTAATTGGTGAGGGGGCCTTTTGGTGGACCAGCTCCCTCCGCGGCAGTCTTGCCAGCCCCATGTCCACCCCTACCTCTGCCCCGCATCCCTCCCGGCCCGGGGCAGGCGGAGGCAGCATGGGGGCCAGCACAAGAGGGACACTCATGCCTGTACCGGCAATTCTTCCTATTGCAGGAACCATTGGACGAGAAGGTCCAGCACAGCAGGCGGGCTGGAACCCCCTGCCCCGCCACCTGGCGGGGTGTCTGAGCTGGGGCCGCACGCTGGACTGCATGTCCGCAATGGTATCTTTCCCCAGGCGCAGGGCGCATGGGGGTCATGTACAGAAGCCACAGCTTCTGGCAGGGCTCGTCCCACCTCATCTCTGGGTGCAGGGGAATTCGCAGACGGAATTCTTCATCGTAAGCCAACCACGACGGGCCCGGGAAGTCAACCATCGCCCGGTAGATGTTGTCCAAATACTGGACAATCGGGATTGCCAGATCCAGCCTGGCCCTGAGGTAAACCGCCATGTATATGAGGTACGCTGGCAACCAGTTGGCCCACGTGCGTGGCGGCTTACGACGACGTGCCTGTTCCTTATCCTTCTCATCCTGCCCCTCCCCCTCCTCCTTGGTGGGCTCTCTGTTAAGAAGGGAGAAGATGTCCACATACTCCCCACGCCAGATCTTCTCTTTGGTAGACTGGGCCAGATGATCCCCAAGGGGGAAGGAATACCCCGCTGTCGACAATGCCGACACCGGCACGGTGGGAACTGTGGGCATTGTAAAAGGAGCCTGGACCAACCCCGTCACCCCAACAGTTCCCGACTGAGTCGGAGGCACCACCCCAAACAGGGCCCTGGGATGGAGGTGAAGTCGCCGGGTGAGCCGGCGGCGACTGAACCGTCGCGCCACCCGTGCTAGGCCATGGCCACTGAAATGCTCCCCCCAATGTAGTTAGGTGTGTGGGTGCACTAGATTGAACCACATACTCACATGCTGCACCCCCGTGGGCCACCCCCACCAGGGGTTCCGGCCCACTGGGGACGTCGGAGCTCACGATCGCGACTGAGCTCGTTGATGGGCCTGATCAGCACCAGCCTGTTGAGTGGGGAGCTGCGAGGCAGTGGCCGACGCCGGCCCACGCGCCTCGGGCAGCTCGACCCATCCTGCCGCCTGCCGCTGCCCGGCAGACGAAGCATCAACCTGCGCTCCAAAAGGCGCCCCTGGGTGGTTGACCCTCGCGAGCGATGCCTCGAGGGCCGCAACGCGGGCCAGAAGGGCCTCAACATTGAAATAGCCCCCGGTACCAAGGGGGGGCAAAGGGCCGGCCGGCCCACAGGTTGCAGGTGCCAGTCCAGGTCCCCGGACCCCAGGGCCCGAATACGGCCACGAGCCCAGGCCCGGCCCCTGCGGGGCCGGGGGCATGCCCTGCCAGGGGAGGGGACCCCACCACCCCCATGGCTGAAACCCCCCGCAGGAAGCTCCGTACCAAGAGGAGAAGGCCCCGAAGAATGGACCATGCCAGGGGCAGTGGCCATTGCTTGCGGGCCGGGGGCCGCGGCCCCTGCCGGGCCGGTATGCGGACGCCCCGCCTCAGGCCAGGGGGCTATCAACCCCATCCCACCGGTCCCGGTGGGCTCTGGCAAGGGAGGCTGCTGGGGAGGCGCAGTCGCAGTCCTCCGACCCGGCTGGCGCCTCCGCGCAGAGCGAACCGCATTCGCAGTTGCCTTTTTCTTAGAGGGCATAGCTGCTATCTGCTGGGAAGCCGGATAAAGATGAAGAAAAACTGCGTCCAAAGAGGCTTCCCGGCGAAAGGCAAGAGCGACGGAGGTAAGAGGGAAAAACTTCTCTGCTCCGTCACTTCGCAAAATGGCAGCTCGGCTGCCTCGTGGCCACCCCTTTTATAAGGGTGCTGGCCACGCCCCCTAACTACCCGGATGCCTTCGTCCAGTGGGGGGGCCCCGCAAAGAGCGCGTCGGCCATTTTGGCGCCGCACTTGCATTCTTGCCATGGAGCCTGAGTTTGGGTTGGTCACATGCACACATGCATGCAAGTACGCACATGCACATGTGCACACACAAACACAGACAGACAAAACATATCTCAGAAGACTCCTAGGAATTTATGAGCAAAAAGTAGAATAATCCCATCATAATCCAAACAAGATCTGGAACATGCATTATATAAATCTAGCAAATAAATGAGAATTAAATGTGTGAACAATCAGATTTAGATTTCTGATGTTTCAACTGATAGGAAATAAGATCAAAAGAGAGAGTACAACGTAAATGAGTATGTGGACATATCTGCAAACAGTGACAATTTGTGGGGAAAGAACAAGTGCTGGCTTAATAGTGCAGGGAAATAATTTTCTACAAAAGTGAGTTCTCTTGAGACAGCTTTTTAAAAAAATATGCAAAGTATAAAAATATAAGTATTATTCAGTGTAATATGTAAATATAGGACAAAATAAACTATGGAGGGGAAAAGAAAAATGTTGATCAAGCAAAACTACAGTAATTTAGATAGGTATGGTTAACTTTTTTTATGTTGGTGGCAAAATTGCTAATTACCTTGTGACCACTGAGAGAGTGTTCTAAGCACTATGGGTGGTGTTGGGATTGTGGGCCAGATCTGGCCCATGGATCGTGGAAGTGACTGATCAATAAAGGCATATGAGACAGAGTGGAGTGAAGATCAGTGGTTTATTCACCAGAAAGCAGCATAATTATACTTTTTCCTGGGCCACTTGCAGAAAGGCTTTAGCATGGCCCGACACCAGTTAATTAGTACAATACACATTTCATCAGGGGTGATAATTACTAGGGAATAACCGGACAGGTTAGCCATTGGTCTAATCCAATCATGGACTGCTTTTCCGGAGCTATCTAACGCAAACATGGGATGACAGTTTACTCTTGGGATCGGGGATTCTGTGGAGTTAATTAACTTGCTGTATGTTTACCTTGAGTCACTTATCTGTGACCTCTGCACAACCATTGTTCTCAGAACTGCTGGCCAAAGCATGGTGAATCAATCTAGCTATAAACTGATAACAAATCCCGTGCCCCCAATTTCCATCCCCAAATGGTCCTTAGCGGGGCAAGTGGCGTGTTCGCCAAACCCCAAACCATCCAAGGACGGTTTGTGCCAATTCTATCCTACAGGATATCTACATGGGTAGTATATAAATTTTATTGCTATTGCTACAAAAATCCCGAAACATTTATATTATAATAATCTTTCACTGTGTCTGCAAACCATATTGTTGTTAATTCTATGTAACTGTTCCTGTGTGTTGGACAAGGCACTTGCATGTTGTAAACCCACGACCTCTTGTTTTGATCCTCGCCCATCATGGCTAGTAAAATCCAAAGGGGTTGCTCAGGAGTTAGTGCAGAACATAATTAATTCTTTCCTGGAGGAGGACAAGTTGCCCTCCACCACTGTGGTGAAAAATACATTGGTGAAAAATACAGTTATTCACCCACATCTCAATAAGCCAAGTCTAGCTAAAGTGCAAGCGAGGCGCCAAAATGGCCACCGCGTTCTTTGCGCCCCCCCCCAGACTCAGACATCCGGGTGAGTTAGGGAGCATGGCCACCCTCTTTAAAAGGGGTGGCCATGCGGCAGGTCTGCTGGCATTTTGTTGAAGCGACGGAGAGGAGAAGTTTTCTCGATCGTTTTTTCCCCGGCTTTCGCCTGCTCTCTTTTTCAAAGGGATTTTTTCCTTTCTCCCTTTACTCTTCGGCTTGGGAGACATGGCTCCCAAGCGAAAAACTGCGGCTCCAAAGCCGCGGATGAGGGGGAGGGCTCTGCTAGGGGGCCGCCCACGGGCCAGAGGGCTCGGGTGGCGCCCCTGCGCCCTGGTAGTAGGGCTGGCTTACCCACTGCCACCAATGTGGGCAGACAGGCTGCTGCCTACCCACCCGACACCTGGCTCCAAGCAGGGGCGGCACAGGCCGGCCCCTCGGGGATCACCACCCCTATGGGGTCTTTGCCCGGCTCGGGGCAGTGCGGCCCACTTGGGCCTGGTGCGGGTTTACGCCCCACCATTCTCCCGGCCCCACATGGGCTGGATTATTGGGCATGGCCCTATTCGGGCCCAGGATCCACACTTGGGTTGGTAACTCCGCAATTGCCTGGTGGGCCATCCAGCCCGCCTTATACCGGTGGGTCTGAGGCCGTTGATGCCCTCCTAGCACACATTTCAGTGCTCGAGGCATCAATGGGCATTGCCCCGCAACCTTCGGAAGGTGGGTTTGCACCTCCTGCATTTCCGGCCCACACGTCGCCCACCACTGTCCAGCGGGCTACTGCCAGGGTCGAGCTGCTTGAGGCCATCAGGCCAGCCCAAGCTGGTGCCTCGCAGATCCCTTCTAGATCATCGCTGCGGGGTTTGCCGCAGGGGCCTGGTCTTGCGTGGCAAGGGTGTAGCGCCATGCAGAGCTCGATTCCCATCGTGAGCTCCGACGCCTTCTATGGGCCGGAACCCCAGTGGGGGCCGCCCACGGGGGTGCACCGGGTGAGTATCCTGGTCAACTAAGTACACCAGTGACACTTCCCAGCCACACTGGGGGGGGGGTGCAGTGGCCATGGCCACTGCAGGTTACCACGGGTGGACAGTTGTATCCGCACTGTCCTGTTAGCTTCTGGTTACCCACTTACCGCCTGGTTATGACAGGGGTGACTGCCCCTAGGGGTATGCTCAATGTTTCAGGGGTTATTCAGGGACCACGGGGTTCACCCTTGATTCAATCTGTCCCAACTGCGGCCCTACCGACGGCCGGTTATTCCTTGCCCCCTGGGTGACCATCTTTCTCAGGCCGCTAGGGAGAAGATTTGGAGGGGCGAATATGTGGATATATTTTCCCTCCTAAACTGTGAGCCCACCAAGGAAGAGAGGGAAGGGCAGGACGATAGGGACAAGGAGTTGTCCCGTCGTTGTAAGCCGCCGGGCACCTGGGCCAATTGGTTACCGGCCTACCTCATTTATATGGCGGTGTACCTGAGGGCTCGCCCTGACCTGGCCATTCCAATGGTGCAATACCTGGATAACATTTATCGGGTGGTGGTCGATTTCCCTGGACTGTCATGGTTGGCCTATGATGAGGAGTTTAGGATGAGAGTGGCCCTCCATCCTGAGATGAGGTGGGATGAGCCCTGCCAGCAATTGTGGCTCTTGTACATGACCCCCACGTGGCCGGCGCCGGGTGATCACTACCATTGTGGCCATGCCATGCAGCGGGCGGTTGCTACACAGGTTCCCCGCCAACCGGCGGTGCAGGGGGTTCCAGCCCGCCTGCTGTGTTGGAGCTTCTCCGCCAACAGAGTGTGCAACAAGCGTCAGTGTCGGTTCTGGCACGAGTGCCCCTCTTGCTCTGGCCCTCATGCTGCCTCCGCGTGCCCGCGGGCTGGTGGAACATGAGGCAGAGGTAGGGGTTGGCAGGGGGCGGTCAGAGCTCCCTCTGATGGTGCAACCAATCAGAAAGGCCCCCTCCCCAATTGATGTCCAGGTGCTGGAACATTGGCTTACCACTTATCCTAGACTAGATGATGCGAAATACCTACTTGAGGGTTTTCAATTCGGCTTCCGCATACCATTTCAGGGGGTACGCGGGCCTCAAGATGCCCCAAACTTAATTTCCCTCAGGGGTAATGAGTATATTGCCGCCCAAGTTATAGCTAAGGAGGTCACCGCACTGAGGGTTGCTGGGCCGTTTGCTGACCCACCATTCCCGAACTTGAAGGTGTCACCTTTGGGTTTAGTCCCTAAGAAGTCCCTGGGTGAATTTCGGTTAATCCACCACCTTTCTTACCCTGCGGGTTCTTCAGTCAATGATGCAATACCTGATGACCTTTGCTCGGTCAGGTATACTTCCTTTGACCAGGCCTTGCAGATGGTATGCTCATGTGGCCCAGGGGCGCTACTGGCAAAGTGTGATATCAAATTGGCATTCCGATTGTTGACAGTGCACCCTGACGACTTTGAGCTGTTAGATTTCCGTTTTCAGGGCAGTTTTTATGTAGATAAGGCCATGCCTTTTTGGCTGTTCTATCTCATGTTCTGCTTTCAAATGGTTTAGAACCTTCCTTCAGTGGGCTTTTGTTCGTAGATCAGGTTCCCAGTCTGTAGCCCACTACCTCAATGACTTTTTGTTCGGAGGGGAACAGGGCACGGACATGTGCGCTCGGCTACTCGCCACTTTTCAGGTGCTTATGCGGGAACTAGGTATGCCCCTGGCGCCTGAAAAGACTGAGGGACCGGCCACCACTCTCACCTTTTTAGGTATTGAGATTGACACTGTTGCCCAGACATCCAGGTTGCCCATGGAAAAGGTGACACGGATCTCTGATGCCATTCTGGCAATGCTTGCCAGGCGTAAGGTGTCGCTCCAAGAGTTACAGGTGCTTCACAGGCACCTCAACTTTGCCTGTAGGGTAGTAACACCTGGCAGGGGATTTGCCAGGCGTCTGTGCGACGCCATGGCTGGCCTCTTAAAACGCCACCACAGGGTTCGGCTGACAAAAGGTTTACGGGTGGATCTGATGGTCTGGCTCACATTCCTTCAGGATTTTAATGGCATCTCCTTCTGGAGATCGGAGCTTATGCTCAGCCTGCATTTCCAAGTACAGTCGGATGCCTCTGGCTCCCTGGGTTATGGGATTTACTTTGAAGGGAGGTGGTCCTACGGCCGATGGCCTCAGACATGACAAGGCACAGATCGTTTACACGATCTTACTTTTCTGGAGTTTTTTCCCATTTTGGGTGCCCTGATGCTCTGGGGGGATAGGTGGGCTAATTCAGTAGTTCACTTTTGGTGTGACAATGCTGCAGTGATGCACATTGTCAACGCCCAGACATCTAAATCCCCCAGAGTTATGGCATTAGTTCGCCAGTTTGTTTTGAGGTCATTACGCCTTAATGTGCTTTTCAGGGCCAGACATGTACCAGGCATTGATAATGATATTGCTGACGCTTTATCCTGCCTGCAGATCCCCCGGTTCCGTGCCTTGGCTGCACAGCCTGCATCACCCTGATATTGAACGGATACATGTCATAGGGTGGGGTCAGTAGATAGTATATTGACTCTGGTCAACAATTTGTTTGTGTCAACAAACAAATTGATACAAATAGATACATGTAGCCAATTTCCATTGGCATTTTGGGTGGAACCTTACCAGTGCTACTGCGGCCTGCTTGCCTTAAAGAATTACAATTGGATGATACACCAATTGAAAGTGATAATTCGGACTAGGGCATTATTCAATAAAAGTGGCCCGATGCCTTTAATCCAATACCGGTGTCTGAGTCTTTCTTTGGGGGGTGCGCCTGCAAAGATTTTAGATAGCTATAGACCTGTAGCAAATATTCCCTTTGGGGAAATGTTATCAAGAGGATAGTGGTGGATCAATTGCAAGTGTTCTTGTATGAAACCAACTGATTGGATACATTACAGTTGGGTTTTAGGCCTCATCATGGCCTAAACCACATTGGTCACACAAGATGACCTTCTCCAGGAAGCAGATGGGAAGCTTCATCTCTCCCGGTGCTCCTGGACATCTCAGTGGCTTTTGATACTGTCAATCACAGTATCTTCCTGGGATGCTTATCAGGACTGGGAATCTGGGGCACTGTATTACAGTGGTTCTGTTTCTTCCTTGGTGAGCAGACCCACCTTAAACACTTTAGACCCAGATAGGTCAATTTAGGGAGTTTGATTCAGCACCATGGACCATTTGATGGGATGTTCCACAGGGGTTGAACATCTCCTCATTGTTGATTAATATCTACAAAAAACCACTGGAAGTGGTATTTAGGAGATTCAGGGTACAGTGTCTCTAATATGCAGATGACACCCAACTCTCTCTCTCCTTTTCATCATCTGAATTTGATGTGGTCTGATGTCTTGACAAGTGTTTGAACTCGATAATGGGATGGGCAAAAGCTAACAGGCTGAAACTGAGCCCTGTCAATTTGGAAAATATGGGTAGAATGGTAGAATCAGTAAGAACTATATCCAAAGGATAGTTCTTGCAGAACTCCTGATGAAGTTCACGAAAAGAAAAATATCGAATTTTCTTTGAGAGTTTGTTGCTTGACCTTAATTCTGTTAAGAAGTAAAAACATGAGAAGTAAAAGCATGACTGAAGAAGAAATTCAATGTGGAATATAAATTTACTTTGTCTACTTACCTTATGTTTACTGAAGAAAGTTACTTGAGTTTGAAAGAACATTTGAAATAATTAAAATTACAGTTATATTTTTATAAAAGACTTGATTATTATTGATTTCTTGGAACGGATTCTTGGGATATGGTTCTTACTTAAACTGAGCCCTGACAAGACAGAGGTTTTGATGTTTGAGGGGTCATCTGCCTGACTAGGAGGCCTGGTCTCTACCCTGTGTGGAGCTACTCTTACCTCTAGAGACCAGATTCATAACCTGGGGGTAATTATAGACCCATTACTCTCCTGTGAACAACAAATAGCAGCGGTTTCCAAAGCTGCTTTATTCCAGCTCAGGTAGATTGTGCACTTATGCTCCTACTTTGACAGATGTTGTCTCATACCCTGATCCATTCATTGGTAATCTTGCAGATTATCTACTGCAATGCTCTTTATGTGAGGCTGCCTTTGTGCCGGATACTGAGAATTCAACTGGTCCAGAATGCAACAGCCAATCTGGTGACAGGCATAAAGAAATTTGATCATATTTCCCCAGCCTTGGCAGGCCTGCACTAGTTCCCTGTTCCCTACTGTGTCAGATACAAGCTGCTAGTGATATCATATAAGGCCATATATGGCTGGGGACCTTGTTATCTGTTGGAGTGTCTCTCCCTCAGAACAACTCCCTGCATCACCCATTCATCACAATCTACACAACTTCTGGTGCTCACCCTGAGGATGGCTAGAAAGTCTATAACTAGAAATAGAGGCTTCTTGGTGGTGGCACCAATGCTTTGGAACACACTACCGGTGGAGCTGCACCAGGACCCACCCCTGGAGACTTTATTTTATTTATTTATTTATTTATTTATTTAGTCGTATTTATATATGCCGCCCACTCAGGCAGAACCCGACTCAGGGCGGCATTACAACAAATTCTAAAAACATATAATAACACTTTAAAAACCCCATATCCCACCCACTTAAAAAAACCCCTTATCCCACCCATCCATCCCACCCACTCTGAAAAAGGAAGAGAGAGTTCTTAATTCTTTACGTAAGCCAGCAGGCGGGGACCGTGATCCCATTCGGGCCCCACACCTGCCCTGCCAGCCAGGTCTTCAATCCTTTCCTGAAGGGCAGCAATTCTCTTTGAAGTCTTAGATCTGTTGGCAGGAGGTTCCAGAGAGTTGGTACAGCCACGGAGAAGGCCCTTCTTCGGGTGCTAGACAGATGTGCACCCCTAACTGATGGCACCATTAGAGAGCCCCTCCGGTCCACTCTGGTTGGACGGGCAGACACTCTTGGGACGATGCGGTCTCTAAGGTATCCTGGCCCACTGCCATATAGGGCTTTAAAGGTCAAAACCAGCACCTTGAATTGCACCCGGAGACAAACTGGTAACCAGTGCAGCTCCCGAAGTAGCGGTGAGACTTTTTAAAAACAACTTAAAACTTTCCTATTTAAGGAAGCCTTTAAGAATATTACACCCTTATCAATTAACTAGCTGGTCAGTTGTCCCTGTGTGCCCAGAGATGCCAGGAATTGTTTTTAAATTTTTTTATTTTCTGATGTACTTATTCAGTTGTTTTATTTCATTTTGTTGTTTGTTTTATTATGTTGTTTTGTTACTTGTATGTGCACAGTCAAGACTTGGAAATATCGCAGCTGGACAGTATAAAAATGCAATAAATAAAATAAAATAAATTGTTCTTACTAAAATGTAAAATGAAATGTTTTCACAGCATAGGTCCTTAGATTTCTACTATAGATGTCTTTTTGTAACCTTGGTTGATCATATTATTGATTTCTGTGAAAATCGTTTTCCCTTTTGGTGGCAGCAAGTATTTAATAATATGGCATTAAAAATATGGTCTGCAAGGATGAAATATGAGTGAAGGGGAAAGTGTGAGAGAAATACACAATGGTTCCTCCGCCATGATTACCCAGCTCAATTCAAGATCTGTTACTTAATTAGTCATGTCTTATAAATAATCAGACCAATTTTACCTTTAATGAAAAACTGCTCAAGACATATAGGGATATTGATTTTGGACACCTGTGGTGTTAGCTTTTTATTTCTCCATTTTTTAAAGCTGGTGTTTACTATACATGGTTGTAATAAACCAATAAAATGAACAATTAGCTTAATACAAACTGTCACCAGTTTGGCTGGGAAAGGAGAAGCAAAATCTCTCCCTAATACCTGAGTCCTTGTGTGTACTTAAATCTCTCCCCTTCCCCAAAGACCACTGGCCACATGCAATGATGCAAACTGAATGCAGTTTGTATTTGTAGAGAATCCTGATGGTCTGTGCTAATAACTCATTTTTAGTCATAAAGTCATTTTAAAGTCTTTATTCAGGGGAGGGTATCCATGAGGAATTCTGAAGGGTTTCGGAGAGTGGTCAAAATGTAGGATGGAGGTAAAGTGGGAATACATATATATATATACTTGGTATACATCACAAGGAGCATTGCATTCTGGTACATGTAGTTTGAGGCAGTTTGATATTATATCTGACAAAACCCCGTCTAATATCACACTGCCGAAAAGAGAGACAAATACACAAACATTAACCATCTATAGAGTCAAACATATCTTCCTGAATAGATGTGTGTGTTGGGCCAAGGGAAGCAGTTTAGTCAGTATGTCTGCTGTTTTGGTCTTTTGTGTCACAATGTATTACATTAATGAAACCTTCCCTGGACATCTGCATAACGTGTTTGTGTTTAATGTCTATGTGCCTGGATCTGTGGCCTACGACATCAGCTTTGGAAATTTCAGTAGCTGCCTTGTTGTCTTCATGGATGGGGATGGGATAAGATGGCTTCTTCCAAATCTCAGCGATCAGGTCATTGAACCAGACAAGGATGTTGGCAGCCATGGACAGGCATACGTATTTTGCTTCTGGAGTGGATGTAGCCACTATCTTCTGCTTGCCGGTGTACCAATGTATTGGACTATTGTTTAGGAGGATTAGGTAACCTGAGGTGCTTGTCCTTGTCTCTATGTCCCTGGCCCAATCTGCATCGGCATAGCACAAGAGCTCAGGTCCACTGGTCATCTTGGGGTGAGTAGTAAGCTTGCGTCCATCATGTGCTTTAGGTATCTTAGCAGTCTCTTGACGGTGTTCCAGTGGTAGACTTTTAGGTTACTCTGGTGTCTGGAAAGTAAGTTCACAGCCAAAGGTATGTCAGGTCTGGTCCATCTGGCAATGTATAGCAATGACCCTATGGTTGATCTGTACAACGTGTTCTCTTCGAATGCTTCTCCATCATTGTACATGTTCTTCTGAAAATCTGTCTGTATGGGTGTTCCACAAGGGTTGGTGTCCACCATGCTGCAGCTTTTCAGCAGTTCCACTAACTTTTCCTTTTGGGACATCACAAAGCTATTCTGGATCTTAGATATCTGCACACCTAGGTACCTATCTATCTTCCCTAGGTTCTTCAGTGAAAAGTGATTTGCTCTTCCCAAAGTATAACAGGTCATCGACGTATATCAGTAATTTCTGTATCTCATCCTGGGATTTCCTTATGAAAACACATTTATCTGATATGGTGGCGATGAAACCGATCTGTTCTAAAACCTTGGAAGGCACTCGTACCACCCCTTTCCGGATTGTTTGAGTCCATACAGGCTTTTATTGAGGAGCCAGGTTTCCCCTTCATTCTTCCCGAAGCCAGGGGACGCTCTCACATAGATCTTCTTGTCCAGTTGAGCATGCAGGTATGCAGTCTGCACATTGAATTGGTACACATGATCCTTCAGTACCGATGTCATCACCAATGCGGTCTTGACACTCTCTGGTCTCACTGTTGGTGAATACGTGTTGGTGTAGTCGTCTGGGTATTTCTGGGTGAACCCCTGTGCCACAAGCCTGGCTTTAGCACAGAAGAGAATCACCCAAGAACGCCTCCTCTATGGGCATTTTAGCTATTTTATATGTATCCCATATGATTGCAGATTCTTGAAGATCTCGAAATATCCAAATTATACCGGATGGATATTGACTCTGATTTTCTGCATTGCACCTCATGAATTGCACCGAACTTTTGGTCTGCATGGGATTCCCCGCAGCCTTAGCCTGGTTATTCTGCCTACCTTCAAGTGTCTTTGTATCAATTGCATTTGTTCTTGGGTGTTTCTCTTCCATGCTAATTCTACACCCTAGCCATCTTGCTGTGCATTATTGACCCACGGCCATGACTGATAAAGGTTTTTCTTTTTCTGAGTCTGAAAGAGCAGCACATCTCTAATACATAATACAGGAGGCACTTAAGAAGATGAATTAACCAAATAAGAAAACCTGGAGAAATAGCGGATTAGATTAAATCTACATTCTTCCTTTCTCCTTTTCCTTTCTCCTGGATTATTACAAGTCATCGATCATCCCCAGGGGCTTATGAATGCCTAAAGGTCCGACCCTTTTTGCAAATAATAAAGAGTTCTTAGATAAATGGACATTGATTCTCGATCGATGTTCATTCGATCTCATCCTGCTAATAATAGACCAATGTAATCAGGACTCTGAAGCCCTCAAGACAGACATTGAAACCATCAAAGGTGGCCTTTCTGCATCCAGCTCCACTACCTTTTCACAGAAGATGAGTACCCTCGAGAGCAAGCTGGATGAGTTCCGAGAAAACCTATTACTGTTTAAGAATAAAAAGTTAAATCATGACTGGAATGATTATCAAAGCTCCCATATATATAAATGGCAATTTTCATGTACAACCATACAAAAACAAGTGTCGTGGCGCCACCCACTTGAACAGACAGATTACGAAACTACTGATTTGGATCTGGTGGACTTGTCCGCTGACGAGAGACCACGTGATCCATATAACCTTCGGCAGAATCGGAATAGGATGGCTGCATCCTTCAATAAGACCCCCAGCAGGACTGATTTTTTAGAGAGATGCAACCCACGACTAACCAAGAAGAAGTGACCTCTTCTCTAATTTTCACCTATAGAACTTTAATGGTAAGGGAACTACAATTACTCAACTTGGGCTTAGGGTTTGTCCCCACTCCAAGATATTCATCCTTTCGCACACGTATTGACATCTTTAAATTTATCCGGTTACTGAAGTTACGTGCGTTCTTTAGAGATTCTTCCGCAGGTCCCAGAATTTTTTTCTCCACGTTCTACTTTTGTCCCACTGGTGGTCAACACATCTATCGAGGTCTTTAAACGATTGGTCCTTCGTGATATCTCCTCGTTAGAAACTAACTATCGTTGTTCTTACAATTTATCCCTGGAGGATATGAATCTCTTGACCAACTTAGGTAAAGATCCGGATATCATAATTAAGGCAGCAGATAAGGGTGGAGTAGTAGTAGTTATGAACAGAACAGATTATATCAAAGAGGCTTTAGCACAGTTATCCAATACTACTTTTTACCACAAACTTGACAGTAATCCTACCAAGCATGTATCCAATATCATTTCAGTTGTTTTGCAAGAAGGATTTTCTTTGGGGTATATTTCAGACAGTACTTATCGGTTCCTTTTCTTCCTCTCCAGGCCCAGGTCTTTGGATGGGGAGGGAGGGGCTGGATCCTTTACTCACCTCCCCTGTGGGCCTCTCTGGATGGAATGAGCAGTAGAGCTGGGCCTTTATGATTCCTTTTCTTCCTCTCCAGGCCCAGGTCTTTGGATGGGGAGGGAGGGGCAGGATCCTTTACTCACCTCCCCTGTGGGCCTCTCTGCATGGAATGAGCAGTAGAGCTGGGCCTTTATGATTCCTTTTCTTCCTCTCCAGGCCCAGGTCTTTGGATGGGGAGGGAGGGGCAGGATCATTTACTCACCTCCCCTGTGGGCCTCTCTGCATGGAATGAGCAGTAGAGCTGGGCATTTATGATTCCTTTTCTTCCTCTCCAGGCCCAGGTCTTTGGATGGGGAGGGAGGGGCTGGATCCTTTACTCACCTCCCCTGTGGGCCTCTCTGGATGGAATGAGCAGTAGAGCTGGGCCTTTATGAAAAAAGGAATTAGGAAGGCCCAGCTCTACTGCTCATTCCATGCAGAGAGGCCTACAGGGGAGGTGAGTAAAGGATCCTGCCCCTCCCTCCCCATCCAAAGACCTGGGCCTGGAGAGGAAGAAAAGGCTTCAGGAAGGCCCAGCTCTACTGCCCATTTGCCATCCAGAGAGGCCCAAGGGGGAGGTGAGTAAAGGATCTTGCCCCTCCCTCCCCATCCAAAGACCTGGGGCCAGAGAGAAGGACACTTCCGGAGACCACCGACCACCCCCAGGAGATACCATCAACAACCACTATCACAGCGAGGCCCAAGCCGGTGCCTTTGACCGACCGCCATGCGGCCGAAGAGAGGCAAGAGCTGCTGTGTGCATGCAAAGGATAAGTAATCGAACTGAAATAATATAGTTGACTAAACATAGATGGCTTATGGCAACTGACATAGTGACTGTACAAGAAACTGACTTACATAGAGACTTGATATAGTGGACTTTTTCTTTCTTTCTTTCCCTTTCATTAATTAGTTCAACTTTTACTTTGATACTATGTGATAAACTGTGATATTGTGCATGATAATACTTTGTTTTAAAACTGTTTAAACTGTGATAACATGTGTGATGGGAAAAGACTGGCGTAGAGACCGGCAAGGCACGCCACAAAGTTTGCCAAGAGAACACTATGGACCAAAACAAAAGGCAAAACAAGGGGATGCTCAGCACAGCAGGTCTGAAAAGGGGGAGGGATACGAAAGGGGGAGGAGAAATACAGTGTTGCAGGGAACAATACTGTATAGGGACATGGAATGTGAGGTCTAAGAATCAAGGAAAACTGGAAGTGGTAAAAATAAGATGGAAAGAATAAGCACTGACATCTTGGGCGTCAGAGAGCTAAAATGGACAGGGATGGGTGAATTCAGCTCTGGAAACCATCATATCTACTACTGTGGGCAAGAAAACCTTAGAAGAAATGGAGTAGCCATAATTGTCAATAAAAGAGTGAGAAAAGCAGTAATGGGATACAATCTCAAAAATGACAGAATGATGTCAGTCAGATTTCAAGGCAAACCTTTCAATGTCACTGTGATCCAAATATACACACCAACCACTGGTGCAGATGAAGCCACAATGGACCAGTTCTATGAGGACTTACAACACCTCATAGAACAGACACCAAGAAATGATGTCCAAATTATATTAGGAGACTGGAATGCCAAAGTAGGAAATCAAAAAGTGGAGGGAATAACAGGCAAATTTGGTCTTGGAACACAGAATGAAGCAGGGCAAAGATTGATAGAGTTCTGCCAAGAGAACGCACTGGTCATAGCAAACACTCTCTTCCAGCAACTCAAGAGGTGACTTTACACATGGACATCACCAGATGGCCAACACTGAAACCAGATTGACTACATACTCTGCAGCCAAAGATGGAGAACCTCCATACAGTCAGCAAAAACAAGACCTGGAGCAGACTGTGGCTCAGATCACAACCTACTGATCGCAAAATTCAGGCTTAGACTAAAGAAAATAGGGAAAACACGGAGACCAGAAAGATATCACCTAGACAGCATCCCTAAAGAATACACGGTGGAGGTGATGAACAGATTTAATGGCTTAGACTCGGTAGACAGAGTACCAGAAGAATTATGGAATGAGATGAGGGACATCATGCAGGAAGCAGCAAAGAAAACCATACCAAAAGAAAAGAAGAGTAAGAAAGCAAAGTGATTGTCTGATGAGGCTCTTAAAATAGCAGAGGAAAGAAGGAATGCAAAAGTCAAAGGAGAAAGGAAAAACTACAACCATTTGAACACAGAATTTCAAACAAAAGCAAGGAGAGATAAGGAAAACTTCCTAAAAGAACAGTGCAGAGAAATGGAGGAAAACAACAAAAGAGGCAGAACCAGAGATCTTTTCAAAAAAATTGGGGAAATCAAGGGAACATTTAAAGCAAAAATGACCATGATAAGGGACAAAGACGGAAAGGATCTAGCTGATGCAGAAGAAATTAAGAAAAGATGGAAAGAGTACACAGAGGAACTTTACAAAAAGGACCTGAACACTCCTGATAATCACAATGATGAAGAAATTGAACTTGAGCCAGACATCCTGGAGAGCGAAGTCATAAAGGCCCTAAAGAGCACTGCAAACAACAAAGCTAGTGGAGATGATGGTATCCCAGTTGAATTTTTCAAAGCACTAAAAGATGATGGCGTCAAATTACTGCATTCAATATGCCAGCAGATTTGGAAAACAAAACAGTGGCCACAGGATTGGAAAAGATCAGTATACGTCCCAATCCCAAAAAAGGGCAATGCCAAAGAATGTTCAAATTATCGAACAATCGCGCTCATCCCACATGCCAGCAAGGTGATGCTCAAGATAATACAGGATAGACTGCAGCAGCATGTGGAGAGAGAATTACCAGAGGTGCAGGCTGGTTTCAGAAGAGGCAGGGGGACTAGAGACCACATCGCCAACATACGCTGGATCATGGAGAAAACAAAGGAATACCAGAAACAAGTTTACTTTTGTTTTATTGACTACACTAAGGCATTTGACTGTGTGGACCACAACAAGATGTGGCAAGTAATTAAAGAGATGGGAATACCAGAGCACCTCATATGCCTCCTGAGAAATCTCTACATGAACCAAGAAGCAACAGTTAGGACAGAACATGGAATAACAGAGTGGTTTGGAATAGGAAAAGGAGTAAGACAAGGGTGCATTTTGTCACCATGCTTATTCAACCTATACACAGAGCACATAATGCGCAGTGCAGGGATGGAGGAATCACAATATGGGATTAAAATCGCTGGGAGAAACATCAATAATCTGAGATATGCAGGTGATACCACCCTAATGGCAGAAAGTGAGGAAGACCTAAATAATCTCTTGATTGGGCTGAAGGAGGAGAGTGCAAAAGCTGGCTTGAGACTCAATATCAAGAAAACCAAGATAATGGCAACAGGCCCAATCAGTTCCTGGAAAATAGACGGGGAAGAAGTAGAAGCAGTGACAGATTTTATTTTCTTAGGATCAAAGATCACTGCAGATGGGGATTGTAGCCATGAAATAAAAAGGCGACTCATTCTTGGGAGACAAGCGATGAGAAACCTGGTGAACATAGTGAAAAGCAGAGACATCACATTGCAAACAAAAATTAGAATAGTCAAAGCAATGGTTTTCCCAGTAGTAATGTATGGATGTGAGAGCTGGACAATTAGGAAGGCTGAACACAGAAGAATAGATGCCTTTGAAATGTGGTGTTGGAGAAGGGTTTTGAGAGTCCCCTGGACAGCGAGGAGAACAAATAGGTCAATCTTAGAAGAAATTAACCCTGACTGCTCATTGGAAGGTCAAATAGTAAAGATGAAGCTAAAATACTTTGGACATCAAATGAGAAGGGAGGATTCACTTGAGAAGGCATTGATGCTGGGAAAGGTGGAGGGCAAAAGAAGAAGGGGGAGGCCAGGGATGAGATGGCTAGATGGTATTGTAGACACAATGGGCACAGAGCTGGGAGGGCTGAGGGGGATGGTGGAGGACAGAGGCGCCTGGAGGAAAATGGTCCATGGGGTCGCAAAGGGTCGGAGTCGACTGTGCGACTGAACAACAACAAAACTTATCGGTTTCTTTTGAACAAGTTTCCCCGGGTCCCTATTTTTCACATACTTCCCAAGGTTCACAAAATCACCCCCTCCTCTACTAATATTCCATGCAGACCCATAATCTCCACGGATAATTCTTTATTGGAACCTCTATCAATTTACATAGACCATTAGATCAGACCATTTGCCTCTAATACTCCCTCCTATGTCAGAGATGCTGCCCATTTCATCCAATCTTTAGAGAACACTACGATTCTGCCTAATTCTGTTTTACTTACTCTTGATGTCGCTTCCCTTTATACGAACATCCCCCTCCAGGAAGCCCAGACCATCATTGCACATCATTTGTCTTTACGTACTGATCCGCCCCCCCCCTCCACCCATTTTCTTTTGGACCTTATTGACATTTGTTTTGAACACAATTTTTTTAGATTTGAAAGTGCTTTGCAGGCGCACCCACCCAAATAAAGACTCAGACACCGGTATTGGAATTAAAGGCATTGGGCCACTTTTATTGAATAATGCCCTAGTCCGAATTATCACTTTCAATTGGTGTATCATCCAATTGTAATTCTTTAAGGCAAGCAGGCCACAGTAGCACTGGTAAGGTTCCACCCAAAATGCCAATGGTTATTGGCTACATGTATCAATTTGTATCAATTTGTTTGTTGACACAAACAAATTGTTGACCAAAGTCAATATACTATCTACTGACCCCACCCTATGAAGCGTATCCGTCCAAATATCAAGGTGATGCAGGCTGTGAAGCTCCTAACATCACCCCTTTCATGGTTCGCCCTTGACCGGCCAATCCTGTTTCCCCTGTACCTATCTATGTGTTGGCCAGTCAATTGCGAACCTGCCGGATACCTATGGGTCATAAATCTTTACCTTACCAGTGCTACCCACCAAAAGTGACCAAAATCAACTTACCCCATATCTCAAACACTAGCGACAGTGTGGAATGGGCGAAAAAGCCAAGAACCAAAGTGCCAATTGAAGGTTCAAACAAAAATTCCCACCCGGCCCCGAAGCGCCCAGAAAAATCACACTGTCCACTAGGGAGGGGGTGGAGGGAAAACCTTCTCCGCTCCGTCGCTTCTCTTTAAAATGGCAGCAAGGCTGCCTCGCGGCCACCCCTTTTATAGAGGGGTGGCCACGCCCCGTGACCGACACGGATGTCTGGGTATGGGTGGGGGCCCCCACAAAGAGCGCGGTGGCCATTTTGGTGTCACGCTTGCATTGCACGCACACCCATCCAAATAAAGACTCAGACACCGGTATTGGAATTAAAGGCATTGGGCCACTTTTATTGAATAATGCCCTAGTCAGAATTATCACTTTCAATTGGTGTATCATCCAATTGTAATTCTTTAAGGCAAGCAGGCCGCAGTAGTACTGGTAAGGTTCCACCCAAAATGACAATGGCTATTGGCTACATGTATCAATTTGTATCAATTTGTTTGTTGACACAAACAAATTGTTGACCGAAGTCAATACACTATCTACTGACCCCACCCTTTGACGTGTATCTGTCCAAATATCAAGGTGATGCAGGCTTTGAAGATCCTAGCATCACCCCGTTCATGGTTCGCCCTTGACCGGCCAATCCTGTTTCCCCTGTACCTATCTACGTGTTGGCCAGTCAAATGCGAACCTGCCGGATACCTATGGGTCATAAATCTTTACCTTACCAGTGCTACCCGCCACACGGAGAGGCGTCCATGATGATTCACCCCCCCAGACCGTCAGCTCGGTTGCCAGGCCCACTTGCACCTCTGGCCGACAGGTGGATCCCATCTCCTGCATACAGGCAAAAATCCTGCAACCCTATCTCCGGGTGTCGAATGGCTGTCCCCAAGCCATTCTCAACAAGAAACCGGGCAACAGCCCTGTTCACTGACCACCGGGCATGGTCCAGACCACGGAGATCCATGCCTCCTCTATAACAATGTCTCGGCATGATGTCAGACCATAGCAACCGTGTGTGCGGCCATAAATGATGTAGAAACGCCAGGTCACTGCACACAGACATTTTTAAGGAAAGGCCAGTGATCTGTGCTATATCATTGCTGCCGAGGTGCAAAATCAGGACATCAGGCGGTCCAACATCCCTGATGGAGATCAGGAATGGCAACAGTTCCCACCATTTCATGCCACGCACACCATACCACCGCATACGTGCAGATGCACGCAGCCCGAGATGGGGTCCCCACTCCGACGATGCAGCATACTGTGCCACCCAGTGCACATAAATGTGGCCCACCAGCCACACTGCCACTGGTGTGCGTAGACACACAGGGTCTGTAAAAGAAGGAGAAGGAATTAATGACATAACTGGTACTCATACAGTAAGGGGACGTACATATAAGGAAAAACGTGCGGACCTCCACCTGCCCATCCAACATATATCAGCCTCAGAGTACCCAAACGCAGCCGCAGTTGATGCGGCACCTATCCTGAATGAATGGGTGCCATAGCGAGCCCCAGGGAGGCCCACACTGTGAAGTGCCGTACCAGTCACCTTCCAGAACTGAAATTTGGTAAGGGGAGACCCATCCTGGTGGCAGAACAATGGGCCAGGGCGCATACCACGCACTGCCAAAAATGCATGTAGGGCACCAACCGGACAGATGTCAGCAAATGTACATCGTAGCAGTCTAACACCACTGCCTACTCCATGCTGATCGGCCTTCGAGGAACGAATCCTCAACTAAGCCCACTCCTGGTTGATAGACACACCTTCGAGTTCCAGTGCCCTATGAGACACGTCCCCCTTTGACAATGGGACCAGCTCCCTGATTCACAGAGCTCCAACGAAAGCTACGGTGGCAGCTGCATGAAAAAGAGACTCCTCATACCTATCATAACACAGTCTATGCCAACTTCGTGCAAGGTGGGTCAGAACACCTGGTGAAAAGGGGTGACGTGTGTCCGGGCGGTGGCCACGTTCACGTGTCCACCCTTCCAATACGTGGCATATACGGAAGGCACTCACACAGTCAGTAAAGCTCCGTGCCTTGGCCATAAATGCCAAGGCGGAAAGCCTGATGGCGATGGTGCGTGGGGCCAACCCTTGATCATGAAGGTGCACCATATACTGTAAAATCTGGTCGACTGGTATCGGCCACATTTCAGGCAACTGCCTTTGCCTACAAAAGGTCCTAAATTGAAGGAGTGTATGCTGATACGCTTTACGCGTGCGAAGTGCCAAAGACATGCCGATCGCCCAGTTCACCTCTCCTCGCCAAATGTCCATATCTCGGCTGGGAGTGGAGAGGGAAGTTCCTCTGCGGCTGGAGCCAAGGCACGGAACCGGGAGATCTGCAGGCGGAAAAAAGCATCAGCAATATCGTTATTAATGCCTGGCACATGTCTGGCCCTGAAGAGCGCGTTAAGGCGCAAGGACCAAAGAACAAATTGGCGAACTAAGGCCATGACTCTGGGGGATCTAGACGTTTGGGCGTTGACAATGTGCACCACCGCAGCATTGTCACACCAAAAGTGAACCACCAAATTAGCCCACCTGTCCCCCCAGAGCATAAGGGCCCCCAAAATTGGAAAAAACTCCAGGAACGTAAGATCGCGTAAGCAAAAATTACTGAGCAGAGCAAGGAGCTAGTCACCAGCACTCTAGCAAAAGGATGTAAGAGGCAGTCTAACAATGCAACTGGACTCAAAAGACTGTATCAGGAAAGCATATATAAATGCTTGTATACAAATGCCAGAAGCCTCCGGAACAAAATAGGAGAGCTGGAATACTTAGCAATAGATAAGAATATTGATATTATTGGTATCACTGAAACCTGGTGGACGGATGATAACCAATGGGATACAGTTATCCCAGACTACAAACTGTACAGGAAGGATAGGAAGGGGCAAACGGGAGGTGGTGTAGCCTTGTATGTCAAAGAAGTGATAAAAGCGTATGAATTGGGATATCTAGGTGATTTAGAGTCACCATTAGAAGCTCTGTGGGTAAGAGTACCAGGCCATAAGGATGGTCTAACAGTAGGCATATACTATCGGCCTCCGACCTAAACTCCTGAGGGAGACTGGCAGTTGGAGAATGTTGTAAAGGAGGCATCCAAGAAGGGAAGCCTGCTTATAATGGGGGACTTCAATTACCCTCACATAGACTGGGTGAACTGTTGTTCAGCACATGATAAAGAGATAAAGTTCCTAGATATGCTAAATGATTGTTCCCTGGGACAGATGGTTGAAGACCCAACTAGAGGTACAAGAATCCTTGACTTGATCCTGAGTAATACTCAGGATCTGGTGCAAGATGTTAATGTGACTGATCCAATAGGGAACAGTGACCACAACTCAATTATGTTTAACTTGATCATAGACCGCAACTCACTGATAAAATCTAACACAGAGACCTTAAATTTTCAAAAAGGAAATTTCCCAAAGATGAGGAAACTAGTAAAAAAGAAACTGAAAGGGAAAATTGGGAGAGTCCAAACACTCCAAGAGGCATGGAGGTTGTTTACAAAAACAATAACAGAGGCCCAATTGGAATGTATACCCAAAAAGAAAAAGGGCACTGCCAGTTCCAAGAGGACTCCGATGTGGCTTACAGGAGCTGTTCGGGAAGTGATCAAGAGCAAGAAAAGCTCATTTAGAAGATGGAAGGCTTGTCCAAATGAGGACAGCAGGCAGAAACATAAATTCTGGCAGAACAAATGCAAGGCAACAGTCAGGAAAGCAAAGCAAGACTTTGAGGAGCGTATAGCTAAAAATACTCAGAGAAATAACAAAGACTTCTTTAAGTACATTAGAAGTAAGAACCCAACTAGGAAGGCCATTGGACCATTAGATGACAATGGAAGGCAAGGGGTTATTAAAGAGGAAACAGAGATTGCAGAGAGACTCAATGAATTCTTTGCTTCAGTATTCACTGAAGAAGACAGAGACCACATGCCCAAAACAGAGCCTATCTTCGTAGGGGGGAAAACCGAAGAATTAAGCAAGATAGAAATAACCAGGGAGGAGGTCATTGCATGTCTTGTTAAGCTAAACACTTACAAATCACCAGGACCAGATGGCATCCATCCACGAGTTCTCAGGGAACTTAAAGATGAAATTGCTGATCTCCTAGCCAAAATATATAATCTTTCCCTCAAATCAGGCTTTGTGCCTGATGACTGGAAGGTAGGGAATGTAACACCAATCTTCAAAAAAGGATCCAGGGGTGATCCAGGAAATTACCGAACTGTCAGTTTGACATGTGTCCCAGGTAAAGTAATGGAAACCATCCTAAAAGATAGAATTAATAGGCACATAGAAGAGAAGGCGCTGCTAAAGGAGAGCCAACATGGCTTTTACAAGGGCAAATCATGACTCACTAATCTGTTGGAATTTTTTGAGAGTGTCAACAAGCATGTGGATAAGGGGGATCCAGTTGACATTGTTTATCTGGACTTTCAGAAGGCTTTTGACAAGGTCCCACACCAAAGGCTCTTGAATAAACTTACCAGTCATGGAATAAAGGGACAGGTCTTGTCCTGGATTAGCAACTGGCTAAGGGACAGGAAACAGAGGGTAGCACTAAATAGACACTTCTCCAAGTGGAGGGAAGTAAAGAGTGGGGTCCCCCAAGTTTCAGTACTGGGACCCCTGCTTTTCAACCTCTTCATAAATGATCTAGAGGTAGGAGTAAAAAGCAAGGTAGCCAAATTTGCTGACAACACTAAATTATACAGGGTAGTGAAAACTGTGAGAGATTGTGAGGAGCTCCAGAGGGATCTCTTGACAATGGGGGAGTGGGCAAAACAGTGGCAAATGAACTTCAACATTAGTAAGTGCAGAGTGATGCATGTTGGGGCAAAAAAAACCAATTACATTTGTAAACTGATGGGGTCTGAACTCTCTGCGACAAACCAGGAAAGGGACCTTGGTGTCCTGGTGGACAGCTCAATGAAGGTGTCAACCCAGTGTGCCTCAGCAGTGAAAAAAGCAAACTCAATGCTAGGGATCATTAGGAAGGGTATAGAAAATAAGTCAGCAAGTGTCATTTTGCCTCTTTATAAATCTATGGTGAGGCCCCATCTGGAATACTGTTTTCAGTTCTGGTCGCCATACCTCCAGAAGGATATTATGGAGTTGGAGAAAGTACAGAGGAGGGCAACCAGAATGATTAGGGGACTGGAACACCTTCCTTACCATCTGAGGCTGCAACGGTTGGGCCTTTTCACTCTTGAACGACGGCGTCTAAGAGGTGACCTGATTGAAGTTTATAAAATCATGCACGGTGTGGACAAAGTAGATAAGGAAAAACTGTTTTCCCTATCGCACAACACTAGAACTAGGGGACACTCCATGAAACTTTTGGGTACTAGTTCTCAAACAAATAAGAGAAAGTACTTTTTCACCCAGAGGATTACTGGTCTATGGAAGTCCCTGCCAGAAGAAGTGGTGACAGCTGTCAGTCTTGACAGCTTTAAGAAAGGATTAGACAAGTTCATGGAGGACAAGGGTATCAATGGCTATAATTATGGATACTTAAGGACAACCTCGGGGTTGGAGAGATAGGCAGGATATCTTCAATGCCATTTCCAGGGAATCCTAAGCAGGTGAAGGCACCTCCTTGGGAATACCCTGAAGGAAATGGTGAGCCACTGTGTGAGACAGAATGCTGGACTGGATGGGCTGTGGCCTGTTCCAGCAAGGCTGTTCTTATGTTCTTATGATCCATGCCCTGTCCCTTGTCTCTCGGCTTTTCCTACTGGGCATTTCCCCTGCGGCCATTGTAAGTTTTGTTCCTATATGTTGAGAACCGATACCATCTCCATATCTACTTCCAATTACATACATCATCTCTCACAGTTTTCTAATTGCAATTCCCGCGATATCGTATATATTCTAATCTGCCCCTGTGGCTTACCTTATATTGGACAATCCTCCAGACCACTCAAAACCAGACTCGGAGAACATATTTCACGCATACGAAATAAGGTCCTCACAGCACCTCTTGTCTCCCACTATCTAGACAAGCAGCATGCTCCAACAGATATTAAGGTTGCTGTGTTGGAATTATTTTCACCTCGCAAATTTCACTCTATCAATAAAGAACGTTTCCTCTTGCAACGGGAAGCTTTTTACATTCATCGCTTTTCTACATTGCACCCCCACGGTTTGAATACAGAACAGGACTATGCCGCTTTCCTTTAAGTTGATATTCTCATTGGTTCCAGTCTCTCCTTGTCGTAGTCCTTTAAGACAGTTTCACTCTTGTATGCTTTTGTTAATCAACGGTATCCTTTTCACATGTCCCCACTTAAGAACTATATATAACTTGTATTTGTTCAGTTTGCTTAACGCTTCCACCCTTCATCATATATTACATAGAGGTGTTGTTTGCGCGTTATTACAGGTACTATTTTTGTCTGATATGTTTTAATAGCTTTGTATTCTGAGTGCTGTTTTGTACTTTATTATATATGCATATTAGTATTCACACGTACCATTTCATGGATGTTTATTGTCACTTCGGGTTGTATGTTTTACAGATCTTGACAAATATTCTCGAAATATTCTCTACCGGAGGAATATTGACCTGTATTACTCTTCTCCGTACCTGTTTGTGACAAATTCTTAGCCATCACTTCATGTAGTTTTCAACCGGACTTACAGACCTCCCTTGGATTTCGGCTTGAGCTCTTTATGAGCACCTTATAGTATACCTGACTTGCTGATACAGCCCATTTGGCTGACATCACCAACTTTTTCAAATACGGACTACTACGGAATCCCAGTATTGCGACAGTTTCGTACTGATTACTTTTCTACGGACACCTTCACCCTTCCAAAGGTCTCTCCACGCTTACTTAGAGCCATTCCGGACTATTGACGGGCTCAGTTTGTTCCCCCGTTTCGTGGGCTACCTAGGGTGTTTCTCCATTTATACCATTGCTACTGTGTGGCTTTTTACCTTTCGACTGTGTTATATTGTTCGTTCGGTTCTTTACTATCTTTTTACTTACGTTTTGACTTGCACCTTCACCTATTAAATATACCCAGTATTTGTGATAGTTATTTGCTCATTGGGGTGGTCTCTCCTTCCTCCCCATGCCCTGTCATGTCTGAGGCCATTGACCATAGGCCCACTGTCCTTCAAAATAAATCCCATAGCCCAGGGAGCCAGAGGCATTTGACTGTACTTGAAACTGGGGCCTGACCATAACCTCAGATCTCCAGAAGGATACGCCATTAAAGTCCATTAGGAATGTGAGCCAAACCGAAAGGTCTGCTCGTAAACCCCTAGTCAGCCGTACCCTGTGGTGTTGTTTAGAAAGGCCCACCATAGTGTCACCCAGATGCCTGGCGAAGGCTCTGCCTGGTGTTACCACTCTGCAGGCGAATTCGAGGTGGCCGTGAAGCACCTGCAACTCCCGGAGAGACACCTTACACTTGGCGAACATTGCCAAAATCGCATCAGAGATCCGCCCCCCGCTGACCGACAATTCAGTCAGCAGGCCCGCTTGTACGTCATTCAAAAAGAGGGCCATCCTCTTGCTGACAGGTGAACCCCATCTCCAGAATACAGGCTAAAATCCTGTAACCCTATCCCCGGATGATGAATGGCTGTCCCCCAAGCCATTCTCAATAAGGAACCAGGCAACAGCCCTGTTCACTGACTGCCGGGCACGGTCCAACTGCGGGGGTCAATGCCTCCCCTATAATAGTGCCTCGGCACGATGTCTGACCATAGCAACTGTTTGTACGGCCATAAATGGTAAAGAAATGCCAGGTCACTGCACTCAGAAGACTTTAAGTCCAGGCCAGTGATCTGTGCAAGATCATCGCCTCCGAGGTGCAGAATTAAAACATCTGGCGGTCCAGCATCCCCAATGGACATCAGGAATGGCAACAGTTTCCGCCACCTCATGCGGTGCCCATCATACCACTGCATACGCGCAGTCGCACATAGCCCGAGATGGGGTCCCCACTCTGACGAAGCAGCATACTGTGCCGCCCAGTGCACATAAATTGTGACCTACCAGCCACACTGCACCGGTGTGTGGAAACACACATGGTTTGTAAGAGAAGGAAAGAGAATTGAGGGCATAACAAGGCACACATGCAGTGAGAGGATGAACAGACGGAGAAAAAAGGCGCAAATCCCCACCTGCCCATGTGACGTATTTCAGGCTCCGAGTACCCAAATGCAGCCGCAGTTGATGCAGCGCCTATCCGGAACGAATCGGTACAAATTGTAATTTGGTAAGGGGAGACCCATCTTGGTAGCAGAACAACAGGCCAGGGCGTGAACCATGCACTGCCACAAACGCATGTGGGGTACCAACCGGACAGATGGCAGCACCATGCTACTACCCTTTCCCCACTGACCGGCCCTTGAGGAGCGAATCCTCCACAGAGCCCACTCCTGGTCGAGCGACACATCTTCCAGTTCCAGTGCCCTGCGGAACATGTCCCCTGTTGAAAGTGGGACCAGCTCACTGAATCTCAGAGCCCCAAAGAAAGCCACGGAGGTAGTTGCCTGAAAATAGACTCTTCGTACGGAGCATAGGCGCTGGCCGCATAGGGGTCATATATAGTAGCCACAACTGCTAGCAGGGCTCGTCCCACCACATCTCAGGGTGAAGGGCTGCCCTCATCCTGAGTTCTTCATCAAAGGCCAAACATGACGGCCCAGGGAAATCAACCACAGCCCGGTAAATATTGTCCAGGTACTGGACCATTGGGATGGCCAAATCAGGATGGGCCCTTAGATATCCTGCCATGAATACCAAATAGGCCGGTAACCAATTGGCCCCAGTGCGAGGCGGCTTATGACGACGGGACAACTCCTGTCCCTGTCATCCTGCCCCTCCCTCTCCTCCTCAGTGGGTTCACGGTGCAGGAGGGTGAAAATGTCAATATATTCCCCACGCCATATCTTTTCCCTAGTAGCCCGGGATAAATGGTCACCCAGGGGTAGGGAGCAACCGGCCATTGGCAGGGCTGCTGTTGGCATGGATTGGAGTGGGGGAACACATATTAGGCCCTACGGGACCCCCGAGAAGTTAGGCGGAAGCATTGGGGCAGTCACCCCTTTTCAGAACCTGGGTGTAATTGGCCTGTTGCGGCCATGCCCACTGTACCCCCCCCCCCCAGTGTTATGAGCTAGTGTCACCGGTGTGCTGATTTGACCAGGATACTCACTCGGTGCACCCCCACTGGTGGTTCCGGCCCATGGTGGGCATCGGAGCTCGCGATGGCCATCGAGCTCTGTGTCTCCGTGCGTCCATGCCAAGCAGGACCGGTCCCCGGTGGAATGCCCTGCTGTAATGGCCTGATGGGGAGCTGCGAGGCGTCAGCCTGCGCTGGCCTGTTGGCAGCCCGCTGCGTGGCCGTGGCCGGCATGTGGGCCGGAGCTAAAGAGCTGCCAAGCCCACCATCGGTGGTGGAGCAATTTCGATAGATGCCTCGAGTGCTGATATGCGGGCAAGGAGAGCATCCACAGTGTCAGACCCACCAGAATAAGGTGGGCCGGATGGGCCGGACGGCCCGCCGGGCAATTGATGAGTGGGTGGAGGGATAAAACCATGTGGCAATGCCTGGCCAGAATAGGGCCATGCCCAATAATCCGGCCCATGGGGGGCCGGTGGAATGGTGGGGCGCAATCCCGTGCCGCCCCCAAATGGGCTTCTATGCCCCATGCCAGGCAAAGGTGCAACAGGGGTAGAAACCACAGGGGAGTAGGCCTGCGCAGCCCCTGCCCGAGTCCTCCGACTGGGCGGGTAGGCAGAGGCCTGGTCACCCTCATTGGTGGCAGTGGGGATTGTAACCATGCCACCCCCCTGTAGGGCGGCCACCCAAGCCCTCCGGCATGGTGGTTGCCCCAAGGAGGTTGAGGGGGTGGGCCGAGCCCCCCCAGGTCGCGGCCTAGGGGCCACCTGGGACATGCGCTTGGGTGCCATAGCCACCCAAGCAGACACTGATCGGAGGAGAGATATCCTCCGATCAAATTTGTAAAAGGAAAAAGGCAAGCAAGCCGGGGGGAGCAGCATCGGAGCGGACTTCTCCGCTCCGTCACTTCTCTTTAAAATGGCAGCGAGGCTGCCTCGTGGCCACCCCTTTTATAGAGGGGTGGCCATGCCCCCTGACTGACCTGGATGTCTGCATCCGGGTTGGGGGGGGCGCAAAGAGCGTGGCGGCCATTTTGGCGCCATGCTTGCATTTTATTTGCAGGCACAAGGGTTCTTGATGGGTTCTAATTTTGCACCATCAGTAGCTAACATTTTCAGGATCCATTTTGATAAAACATTCATTCTTAATCCCTCAGTTAACCCATTTTTTCCGGAAAGAGTGACATATAAAAGATATATAGACGATTTGTTTTTTGTATTTAGAAACCCCTCTTTAGTTTCTGATTTTATAAAATGGATCAATTTGCAACACACTAATTTATCCTTTACACATTCCATGAACCACTTTTCCTTACCTTTTTTGGATCTTACAGTTTTCATTTCTAACAATACTGTTAAAATGCGACTCTATAAAAAATCCTACAGATCGACAGGCTTACTTGCAGTTTCGTTCATTTCACCCTCATTCTTTAAAGATGAATATTCCATTCAGCCTTTTGCTCAGAGCTAAACGTAATTCAACCAAAGCCCAGGATTTTCTCCTAGCAGCAGAAAAGATTAATACTTCTTTACGGAGAAGGGGTTATCCTCCAAAAGTGATTAATAAGGTTATGATCAAAGTAAACACATGCCCAAGACAGACCTTATTCCATCGTAGAGATAGATCCTCCTCTTCCAACATCTTCTGGTCCGTAGACTTTACACCACTGGCCAACAATATTAAAAAAAGATCATGAAACATTGGCACATCCTGGATTCCATTCTGGGCTGTGCCGAACGACCCAAAGTAGGTTTTCGCAGGACTAATACCATTGCCAGCATGATTTCTCAAACTGATTGTCTGCCTCACTCGACGATTAACTCTCGATTACCCACAGGACACCATCCTTGTGGACACTGCAAATTTTGCAAATACATGTGACAGACTGATACTGTTACCATTCCCAGTAGCAATTTTACATTACAGTTAACACAATTCACTAATTGCAACACCTCTGATTGTGTATATATGATTTTATGTACTTGTGAGCTTGCATATATCGGACAATCCAGACACCCGCTTAAGGTCAGACTTGGTGAACATCAATCTCGGGTCAGAAACGTGATTATACAAGCGCCCATGGTTGCTCATTTTCTCAACAAAAAACATTCATGCAGCAACATGAAAATAGTTGTGTGGGAGACCTGTCTCCCACCTAAACATCAGATTATAGATATTGAATGCTTCCTCCTTCAAAGGGAAGCATTTTATATACATCATTTTTTTACGCTTACCCCCCACGGGATGAATACTGACCTAGACTTTTCCTTTAATTATTTCACACTATAAACTGGGGAGATGTTCTTATGTAATTTCTTTTTAAAACTCCTTTAAAATCCTACATGACCTCCCCCGATTCATTTCACATGTGCCTCCACCCGGTCTTTAAAGACTCTTGCAATTTTGCTCACTGTAATGCTCTAACCCAAGATGAGATATCCAAAAGAGGTTATTTCTGAGCGCATTTGTATTTGTATTTTTCTGGTACTTATTTACATTGATTATAATGTGCTGTAGTATATTTATAATGTGATTAAGAATTTTCGTGCCTCCTCTATGGGCATTTTACCTATTTTATATGTATCCCATATGATTGCAGATTCTTGAAGAAGATCTCGAAATATCCAAATTATACCGGATGGATATTGACTCTGATTTTCTGCATTGCACCTCATGAACTGCATCTAACTTTTGGTCCGCACGGGATTCCCCGCAGCCTTAGCCTGGTTATTCTACCTACCTTTTATGATAGACTTTGTATCAATTGCATGAATCAGGATCCACACTGTCTATTATTATGGATTGTCTAATGTTCACTATAGTGATATTCGATACATGATACATTTATAGACTTGGTTGTGTGATTCTACATTCTGCAGGTCGATGTTACCGTTATTGTATTTTACCGAGTCTCTATTTTTGCTATGCAGTTTATATTTGCTTTTTTCTATGTCTTATTCTACCACGTGTATTTAGTAAAGTAGCATTCACTTTTATTTTTGCCCATTTGTGTTCTTGGGTGTTTCTCTTCCATGCTAATTCTACACCCCAGCCGTCTTTCTGTGCACAAGCCTGGCTTTGTACAGGGTTTTGTTGTCTTCCAGTGGTTTCACCTTGAATACCCATTTCTTTCCAATTGTCTTCTGGTGCTCTGGAACCTTTGTCGCTGTCTACACATTCAGGTCCTTGAGACTCTTCATCTCCTTTTGCATGGCGGCCTCCCACTTTTCTCTTTCCTTGTGTGGCAGTAGAAGAATGTATTTGTATGTCTTGGGTGTGCTCAAGTTGTGATTGATGGTTATCACGAAGTCTCCTAGCCCCTTTGGTGGTTAGTTCCTGGTTGACCTTACCAGTCTCTGGTGTGAACTTCCAGATGTCCCAGGTTCATCATCATACTTGGTATGACCTGTGCTTGGGGCAGCGTGTTCACTCTCATCGTGGGGTTTTGGTTCATGTCCTGACCCACTGGGTTCATGGTTTGTGACTCCCCTTCGGTCATTGATAGTTGTTTGCTCTGCTGTTAAGGTCTCGTTTGAGTGTATCCTGCTCCAGTTTACGTTTTCATGGAAGTTTGCCGATCTAAATACTACTAGCTTGAGGTTGGAGTCTAGGAAATGGTAGGCCTTCAAACCTGGCTCATATCCTAGGAACCACAAACTTTTTGATACTTTGTCCTCTTTTCTCCTGAACTGTTTTGGGATGTGCACATCTGCGAATACTCCAAAAAATGTGAAGGTGGGACAATCTGGATTTTTGGCCATACATGACGTCAATCGGCATTTTTCCTATGACACTCGACCACAGTCTGTTCAGAGTATTCTAGCATTTTCTTTACGATGGGAAAACCTATATGGTCTAAATTCTGGTGCAGTAGGTGTACACAGTTATCATGTATGGCTTTGCCTATTGACAATTGAGATGTCCTACGGGTCACGCCAGTGTCCCCTTCTGTGGGCCTGCCATAAAGGCCTTCCCTTTCATTTTCCTCATTGTCGACCATGTCTGTGGCATCTGAGGTATCCTCTTCTGTGTTGATGCCTTCTCCTCCTTCTGGGCCCTCATCAATCGATGATGTTGATGCTGGCTTGATTATTACTTTCTCCCATGGGTAACAAGTGGGGTAATCCTCCTGTGATTACTATGTTCCTTATCTTCTCTCCATCCCTTTCAATTGATGCTTCCTTTCCCTGGAAGATTATCTTTGATCCTGTGTCTTCACAGAACCTGACCTCATATGGTGAAAAAAGCAAACTCAATGCTAGGGATCATTAGGAAGGGTATAGATAATAAGTCAGCAAGTGTCATTTTGCCTCTTTATAAATCTATGGTGAAGCCCCATCTGGAATACTGTGTACAGTTCTGGTCGCCATACCTCCAGAAGGATATTATGGAGCTGGAAAAAGTGCAGAGGAGGGCAACCAGAATGATTAGGGAACTGGAGCACCTTCCTTACCATCTGAGGCTGCAACAGTTGGGCCTCTTCACTCTTGAACGATGACATCTAAGAGGTGACCTGATTGAAGTTTATAAAATCATGCACGGTGTGGACAAAGTAGATAAGGAAAAACTGTTTTCCCTATCGCATAACCTATTGCATGGAGGGGGCACTCCATGAAACTTTTGGGTACTAGTTCTCAAACAAATAAGAGAAAGTACTTTTTCACTCAGAGGATCACTGGTCTATGGAACTCCCTGCCAGAAGAAGTGGTGACAGCTGTCAGTCTTGACAGCTTTAAGAAAGGATTAGACAAGTTCATGGAGGACAAGGGTATCAATGGCTATAATTATGGATACCAAAGGACAACCTCCAGGTTGTAGAGATAGGCAGGATATCTCTCAATGCCATTTCCAGGGAATTCTAAGCAAGTGAAGGCATCTGGGGGCTCTCGACTGGTGGCCGGCAGGCAATGAACGAGTGGCACCTGGAGGGCTCATCATCGCCCTCAATAGCCGCTCCAGCCACCACCGAGCCTGGCGGGGCTCTCGACCGGCGGCCAGCCGACAATGAACGAGTGGCACCTGGAGGGCTCATCACCTCCCTCAAAAGCCTCTCCAGCCACTACCGAGCTCGGTGGGGCTCTTGACTGGCAGCTGGCCGGCAATGAACAAGCAGCACCTGGCGGGCTCGTCACCACCCTAAAAATCTGCTCCAGCCACCACTGAGCCTGGCAGGGCTCTCGACCGGCAGCCGGCCAGCAACGAACAAGTGGCACCTGGAGGGCTTGTCATTGCCCTCAAAAGCCTTTCCAACCACCACTGAACCCGGCAGGGCTCTTGACTGGCGGGCGGCCGGCAACGAATGAGAGGCACCTGGAGGGCTCGTCACTACCCTCAAAAGCCGCTCCAGCCACCACCAAGCCCGGCGGGGCTCTCGACCGGTGGCTGGCCACTGCTGCTCTTGGGACTAACCCCCCTTTTTGTCTTGGCTGGAGCTGATGCTGTCGTTAAGGCTCTTGCCTGCACCTTTGCAGCTATTGCAGCCTTGGGGACAATCAGGACTGCCGTGGCCGCCTTTGTTTCCATGGCTGAGGCGCAGAGCTCCTTTCCCTGAGTTGTCGGGGGGAGTGGTAGCTCCTGCGATTTTCTCCAGGGGACATGGGGTCTTTCCATGCTGGGTTTGTTATTGTATTATACTGTTTTTTACTGTATTTTTATAATGTAATTCATTATGTAGTTTTTGTATTTTGATACCATGCTTACTTGTATTGCTTGCTATTGTAAATTTATTGCATCTCTGTATTATTATTTTGTTGTTATTTTGTTTGTATATGCTGTTAGCCACCTTGAGTCGGTCTTTGGCTGAGAAAGGCGGGATATAAATTAAACTGATTGATTGTTTGATCTGTTTGGGAATAACCTGAAGCAAATTGTGAGCCACTGTGTGAGACGGAATGCTGGGCTGGATGGGCTGTGGCCTGTTCCAGCAAGGCTGTTCTTATGTTCTTAACTTGATGGTGGATAACACATTGTAAGGAACTTTAGGTACATAAGGTACTCCTCTGATCTTCCCTATTCCTGGTATGTGCACATTGCCCTGGCCGGCCACTCTTGCGCACCCCTAGTTTGTGACCTTTATTTGGGATGATGTTTTGGTGAAGGAACTGAACAACCTTTTGCTGCAGGATGTGTGTGTGGTGGCCCCAGAGTCAATCAGCCAGATTTGGTCATCTGTGGTAATGTGGGCACCTATTTCCCTGTGCCTGACTCGATTCATTGAGTTGAGTCTGTCTCCCCCCATCTCTTTTCATGTCCTAGGTTCTCCCCTGGGGCTGGGTGACCTCCACCACCTTGGGTTGGTATCCCCCCTTGGTCTGGATTGGTGTCCTACCTTGGGATCTCTGTCCTGGGTTGATCGTGTCACTGCAGTGGTTGTGGTATGTGCGTGTGCATCTGTGTTTGGGGAAATCCCTGCCTTTGTTGGCCCTAGGGCAATCTCTCTTTAAGTGGTGTTTTGACCTGCAAAAATGGCATCCGGTTGGCGGGTTTGCCTGCTCTGCAAATTCAACCCTTCTAGTGCCCCTACCTTCCCTGCAAAGCAGGGCCCTTTCTCTTCTGAGAGTGTCCTCAGATATGAGTTTCCCAGAAATACACTCAAGAGAAAGTTTGTTATCACCCATATTATCAAAATGGCTCAGAAAGTGGTCCCAACTTGAGTCTAGATAGTTAAATATGATATTAATTAGGCATTCATCCGTAATTGTCTCACCCTTGCACATTAGATCTGACCTCATGTTTGTCAGTTTCAGTAAGTGGTCACTCATGAGCACATCTGCTCTGAGTTTTGCTGAGTAAAACTCTCTAGCCAACAAACTGGTTGTACTCCTGTGTTTGCAATAAAACAATTTGCACAGTTTACCCCAAACTTCAGATATAGTTATGCCATTTGGTATGCTATTATAGATTGCGGGGTCAATGGAACATAACAACAAAACAAATGCCTTATGGTGAATGCAATCTATTTCTAGGGTCCATGACTTTTCAGGTGGGCTTTTAATTAAGAAAAGAGCACTCTCTTTCAAAAGGATTACCTGAAAATTTTGAACCCAGTCCATTTAGTTCTTCCCAGATGTGCATAGTACTGGAAAGTTGCTTGGCAGGTTGTTTTGTTGATTGGAGCCAGTGCTGGTCAGTTGCTGTATTTGGTGTCCTGTAATGTGGTTGAATTGACAGTAGGGTTCAGGAATGCAGTCTGTCAGGTTCAAACAGTCAACTTGTCTTTCTCCTCCTTGGCTGAAGGGGGAGCTCGCCTGCCTGGAAGTATGTCCTTCTTCACCTTGTCTAAAGAGGGAGTGATGATTCGACTGTGCATGTGTGGAGCCCATTCTGCTCTGGTCTTTGACGAGGAAGGATCTCTGCTCTCCTGGACTCGTTGGTGGAGGCTCGAAGGCGTCTGAAGGCATTCTGAGGGATGGGCGTCGCTGCTGATATGCTGGAGGAGGGTCGATCATTGTGGAGTCACCCCAAGAGGTTGCTGGTGTCCTCAGAGTGATCCCCAGAACCACGTGGCAGCTTGCCCAGATGTGCTCTTATGTAGTGAGGGTCTGCGCTGGCATCTGGTCCGGGTAAGCCTTGTTGTCTTTACTTTTTGGTATCCCTTCATCGTGGGGTCGGTTTAGCTTGTGGGAGATGACAACCCCACCAAGAGCGGCGGTGATGGTTTCTATTGCCCTACGGAACTCTTCTTCAGAGGGGGCTGTCGGGTTTCACCCTTGTGCCCCGTTCTGTGCTCATCACATGGTTTTGGCAATGCCCCCCCCCCATACTTTGATTCTATGGTTTGGGGGCCGTATATGTTTCCGGTCAACCAGTCCGGTAATGTTTCTTTGTCTCTGGATTTGTTGGTGCCGGTACCCTGGTTTCCCCATCTTTCCGCCCTGGGATTTGAACCCTTGGCTGACATTTGTTTTTGGTCGGCCATATTGGCCACATTTGAAAATGGCACCAGGGTATTGCTTCCTGCCACTGGGTATGGAGCATTTGTAGAGGGACTTACCGCATCGGGGAGCACGGGTCTGTCATCTTCTTCCATCATTGCCAGTAGTTCGGTGATGGGGATCATTCTCCCATTTGACCGTTCAATGATCCTGAGTAAGACGGCCCTTGGGATGCTTTCATTGTTGGTACCTTTGTCATTTGTCTTTTTGTGAATGGACCCGGTATCCGTTGCTGGCTGTTTCTCCTCTTGGCTTTCTGTTGGATCGGCTTCTCCGGTAGTTCCAACGGGGTTTGTTTTTGCTTTTGCCTTTGATGCTCCTGCACGGAGCTTCTTTGTGCTGGGCATCTTTCCTGGATTTTAGAACTTGTTTTGAGTTAAATTCGCAACCATCCTCACTGCTACCACTTTGTGGAGAATCCTGATGGTCTGTGCGAATGACTCAGTTTTAGTCATAAAGTCATTTTAAAGTATTTATTTAGGGGAGGGTATTCATGAGGGATTCCGAGGGGTCTCGGAGGGAGGTCAAAAATTAGGATGGAGGTAAAGTGGGGAAAAATTCACATATATATACTTGGCATACATCACAAGGAGCATTGCATTCTGATACATGTAGTTTGAGGCAGCTTGATATTATATCTGACAGTATTATGATCTGTTTTTTTCTGGCTCAATAATCTGTAGCAATGCAAAGTCAAATATAGTATTGGTAAACATTTCCCTTGCTCAAAAGCCAGTCATATCTGACTCTAGGTTTCAGTGCTCATCTCTGCTTCAAAGACGAAGAGCCAGCGCTGTCTTCTTCTGTAGACATTTCTGTTGTCATGTGGCAGGCATGACTAGACACCGGAGTGTCACATCCAAGGTTAAAATTTATTAATGTTAATATTTATAAAAAATTTGAAATAATTTTTAAAGAAAATTAAAGAGGAGGAGCAGGAGAAGGAGGAGAGAAACTATGGTTATAACTGTACATTAAAGAGAATTTGAAAAGCTGTGCATTGGAAGATATTTTTACATGCCACTGAGTATTATACACACACGTCTGTGCCTTCCACTTAAAGAACAGAGAAGAAGTAAGCTGGGAAGGCAAGATTTTGGAACACTGTTAACCCCCACCCCCCAAAGTATTTGGAAGTCACTTGGGATTGAACCCTGACCTACAAAACACATTGTCTAAACACTAAACAATTAGTTGCTGCCAGAAATATCAAACTTAGGAACCAGTGTGGCTGGGTGACTTTGGGTGACAAAGTCCACAGGGGAGGGTGATGATCCCCAAATAGATTAAATCCCACTTAAACCCATTTTGATGGAGGGCAGCAGCTTCATTAATTCTGGCATTGAGCTGAGGAGGACTTTGCATGTCAAAAGAGGTAGGACCAGAAAGTAACTCACAGAAATGAATTGGTTGTATGTGTATCACGCTGTGGTGCAGAAGGTAAATGGAAGGCCTCTGCATTAGAAGGAGGAGAGGGCAAGTGGCTGGTTCTTACTGGGTGTACATCCACAAACAATAGAACAGCAGATTTGTCCCTGTGCTACTTCTCAGCAGAACATGCTAATGTTGTACGGTATAAATCAGCACATGCTAAACAACTGGTTGAAGCTGTTAATGAACTATGTAGGATTACTACTAGCTGCCTGAAACCAACTGCTTTGGAAAAAGTCTATTATTTGGCTAGAATATCCTCTCTGGATGTATGTTAATAGGTGCTAGCACAGGGGTTCCCAACCTATCGTCTGTAGGCTAGACCCAGCCCATGGTACCATTTCATGTGGCCCGCCGCCACCTCCAGAAGTGGAAGTGGATGCATTTCCATCAGCTGTAAAATACTCCCACACATAAATAACCACTACAGCAGCTGTCATGAATGTGGAAGTGGGCACATTTATGACAGCTGTAAATGCACCCATATCTGCTTTCAGGGGCGTAGTCAGGCCCATGGTGTAAAAAGGTTGGGAACCCCTGTGCTAGCACATAATGAATGAAATGAGGTAGTACAGCACCAAACTACCCACTTCATGGACAGCAACCTCCAGACAACAGCTAAAATCAAGGAAAGGTTTGTGCACAGATCTCAAGTTATAAATATTAAACCAGAAGAGGCTAGGCTACACCTATGGAGAATAGAAACAACACACTTTACTGAATCGATGAATGAGAAAGGGTGTCTTCATCAGGACATCAGCTGACCAATCTTGAATTCACTTAATAGACTTCAAAGTGAAATAGAAGATCAAAGAGTAATCAAGTAAAATGGGGATACTCGGACAGAGGACACATTTTCAGTGAATGTGGAGAAATCCAATCAATAAAGCATTTATGTGCAACGAATTTATGCCCCACCACATGTATAGAAGAAAATCTCATAAGTGGCTGAGATAAAGTTATTGAAATAGCTTATTTCTGCTCAAAATAGTCTTATTTTAACATTTTAACTTGTTTTGAATTTTACCTATGTTTTATATAGAGCTGTAATTTTAAATTGTGCTTTGCTCTTTTATACACAATCTTTTTTTTAACCAATTTTGTCTTTTTATATTATGTTTATTGTTCTTTTCCTTCCTACAGTTATTGAGTTGATGCACCATGGATAAAATAATGATCATTTTAGCTTCCCTTTCTCTTTTTCCACCTCTTTTTCATTCTAGTGATTTTTAATTTGTCCCCATCCAACTCACATTTTCTGCCTCCTCTTTAGTGTCCTTGGTGACACACTTTCAATTAGGTATAATTTTTCTTCCTTAAAAAAGCAATACATCAATTACTCAATCCTTTAGGAAAATTATACTTGTAATATAGAACAAACTATCTCTATTGAACAGATTTCTATGACAAAATCACTGGTGATAAATGAGTTTGGCTACATATCCTAATAACAGATCATCTTTTCCCCCACAGAACAATGGAGATACTGAAGTGCATGAAACCTTTCCGTTTGAAAATGCAATTTCTATTTAAAAGAGCAGAGCAGTTCCACATTATAAGCCTTTTGTCTATTTGTACCTCATCTTCTAGAGTGATTCTTATATTCATTTCTATCTATAGAAGAGAACCAGCTTTTCTCTTTTGATGTCAATGGAAAACGAACTCATATGTTGCAGGGGAAGGTAGGAGATCAATTATTTTTATGTGATGTAGCAGAAGGGGTTAACGATTCTAAGTTCAATTATAACAACAATAATATGCATGCGTGTAAATACCTATATATCTTATATACCATCCTTTACCAAGACTGGAATCAAGCAAAAATGAAGTATCTAGAAACAGTCAGTTGTCTCTGTAAAACTGCAGGAAAGATGAGTCATGTTGCAGTACACACATTTCACTTTTAATATTAATGGTTAATGCTAATGTTGTAGCCACCAAGAAAACTGCTTTGTATGTCACCAAACACAAATCAACAATTGTCATAGGCTCAAATGGTGCTTTCATGTGTTGATTTGGTTCCAATGATAACAGTAAATGGGGGAGCAGTCATTTAATAAATTATTCAGGACTTTCAAATATTTCTTCACCATTGGACTTTTGAAGAAATGCAATCAATAGAGATCCATTTGTCTCATTAGCCATCAACACTGTCACATTTACTCTCCATGTGGATTGAGGCAAGCCCTTTTCTTTAAGGTGTGGCAGAAGAAAGCTCTTTGTGCAATGGCTTTTAAATTGATTTTGCAAACTCTACAATCCTTTCCCAGATATTTTAAGCACATCTGATAGTGAACATCTTTGCTTCTTGGAGGACTCTTTTCATCATAGGTGAGTTCTCTATGCTATCAGCTTCAATTGGTTTATGCCAGATCCTTGTGTTGAATCAGTAAGTCAGTAAGATGGGATATACTGTAGATGTCCAATGATACCTGCAGGATCACAAACCTTATTTGACATGGTCACTAAGGAGTTATCAAAATGAAGTTGGCTTTGTCCTGATGTAGTTTGATCCTTTTTCATATGCAATGTTGTCAATAGATTGCTATTCACACAGCTGGGTTCCTTTGTGCCTTTATAGGCAAAAGAGCCCTGTTTGCTCTTGCTTAGGCTTTTTTCATAGGGACAATCAACAAAGAAATCTAGAATATTACTTTAATGTGAAGGAATAGGGAGAAGAGCTGCTACTAAAACTACAGGAAGGCTGAAAAATTGTGAATAGGTATGATGTGAAAATGAACACAGGGACTCCCCAAAAAGCCTTAAAACTTCTCTACTTCAACCACTTAGGGAATGCAAACTTTAATAATAAAAAGTAGATGTACATTTCCATTGCAGAGTCTAATATCTAGAGAATTACCTATAGCAGTCCAATTATGGACAAGAGAAAATATATGATGGTAACATGAATTGGGCTGGTGCTGTAGCAAAAACAGATGACACTCCTTATTCTTGGATTTTCAGAGATAAATAGGAGAACAGGTTGGAACTAGAGTGGGCATTCAACATATTTTATTATGCACACACCACTCCAAAGAAGCTTAAATGATATTTTTAAAAACCACAACAAAATCCCAACAAGCCATATGAGCCTTCAAATGGAGGTACTGTACAAATTTTCAAATGGCTCCATATGGTAGTGGGGATGAAGGTTAATATGTAGCAAAGTAGATCTAAAGCAGATTTTATATTTGACATATGCAGCCTTAATCCAAAGTGGGGAATTCACTGGTGCTGAACAATAACAAATGGAAGCCTTGGTGTCTGCTCCTAGTCATGAGCTCACCTTTGTTAATCACTGAACACAGCATACAAACTCTGATGCAGGCACACTTTCTCTGCTTATGTGCTTTTAATATCTCAGGAAGAGTCTCCGTTCCCAATCCTGAGAAATCAGAACTGTTCATTGTAGATGTTGCATTCTAAAGCTGGAAGCATGTGGCTGCCCAAAACAAAGAATAAGAGGATCCTATCTGCCACTCCATGTATAAGAGCCGAGTGGATCACTAGTTAAACCTTCCTTCAGCACTGATGATGGGTCATCATCCTCTACCAGATATGGAAGCAGCAGTCTAGTTTAGTAGTATAATGACCACGATTCAGGGCACACAGCTTTCTTCTATGCCACCTTCGTGGCATAATCTGCTGCATGAAAAAACTACCTCACTCTTCTTACTAGCAGAGTCAGATCAGACATGGGATCTTTAATATTTAATGTTTACCCTGCTATTGAGCTATGGGCTAGTGAGGTTCAGAAAGAGGAAAGATTCTGCACAGGGCTGAATCCTGCAACAAACGTCTGCAGAAGAGGTATGTACACATATATGCCTTATGATTCCCACCCAGTATAGCTAGTTCCTACGCAAGGAATTACTGGTCTAGCTGTATTGTATGCATTTGGGGAGAGGGAGTAAGGTAAAGGTCACCCTTGCTCGAAAGCCAGCCATATCCAACTCTAGGGTTCAGTGCTCATCTCTGTTTCGTAGCTGAAGAGCAAGTGCTGGCTGCTTCTGCAGACGTTTCCATGGTCATGTGGCAGGCATGACTAGACACAGTGCTCAGAATGCTGTTTATCTTCCCATCAAAGTGGTCCCTATTTAGCTGCTTGCAATTTCGAAATGCTAGGTTGGCAGGAGCTGGGACAAAGACAGGAGCTCATTCCATCCTGCAGTATTCAGGTATCGAACTGCTGACCTGCTGCCTTCCAGTCAGCATCTTAACCACTTGAGCTGCTGCAGTCTTCCAACTATAGGCAATATTCCTAATTGTCTTTGATTTGGCAATGGTTGTTGCACCTAGTGAGTAATCTAAATTTTATCACCAGTTGTAAGTGAAAGGTCAGCAGTTTGATTCCCAAGTACTGCAGGATGGAATGAGCTCCCATCTTTGTCCCAGCTCCTGCCAACCTAGCAGTTCGAAAGCAAGAAATTGCAAGTAGATAAATAGGAACCACTTCGGTGGGAAGGTAACAGCATTCCATGTACTTCGGTGTCTATTCATGCCTGCCACATGACCACGGAAACATCTGCAGCAGCAGACAGCGCTGGCTCTTCGGCTTTGAAACAGAAATGAGCACTACACCCTAGAATCGAATACAACTGGATTTCGAGCAAGGGAAACCTTGATGGAGTGCTCTTGGTCTTTGTGTTATCCTTTTTTCTAGCCAAACAGGAACTTGCAGTTGTGAAAGAAGGCCATCTGCAGGGTACCATTATGCATATACTGTACTTGGTTTCCTGTGTTTGTGGAATGGAAGATAATACAGTATCAGATGCAGTCAGCTGTTTCTTACAATTTACAGTACCTCTAGAAAACAATTGCACAAAATCTTGCCATAATTTTTTGAGTCTCTCATTAATAATTTTTCTGTACTATACACAAGAAATTGGTGCATGCCTCAAAAAGTGATCTTGAATAATGAAAGCTAGCATAATGTTTGAATTTTCAGTGATCCAATAAAGAGCTTTTCTTTTCTTTTGCATCTGTAGTGTGGAACAGATACTTCCAATACTTTGATCTTGTCTGCTGCTCATTCTCTCTGTCATTATTCATTTCTTTTTAAGGGCATTGCTGATTCCCTCTGAGTGAATAGTTTATATGGCCTACAAGAGAGTCACTGAGGCCAAATTGATTTTCTTTACTGAATATATATCCTCTGCCCTTGGGCAGTTACAGAGGCTAGAAATATAATGGAAGCAATTATGAAAATTACATGCTTAAAATGCAGGTCTACATAGTAGGTGATAAAAATAGAGATCTAAAAATATATTATGATGAGACCAGACAAACTTGTTGAACTTTCTCTTCCCCATAATATTCAAATGTATGCACAACATATTTATGCTTGATATGCCAATAATTATACACCTGTTTTCTTAGTCACAGTTGTACAGACTCTTTTCAGTTCATTGCTGGATTCAATTGCTTATTCCCTACTGGTAAAATTTTCTATTATCTTGTTGTAGCCTTGAGAGAAAGTAAATAGTTATTTCAAGTAAATGAGTTGACTAGGATGATCTTCTTCCTGATATTAAATTGGGATTTGATAAATGTCAGAAGCAGTAGAGGAATTGGTCCTAGGATGTATATAAACTCCAAAAGCACAACAAACAGATTGCAAGAAAGCAATTAATCCAAGAAATCCACATCCTCTTCTTTCACTCCCCCCCTTTAAATAAGTACTGATTGAAGGGATTAGCAAACAAAAGATTGAACTATGAAGTCCACAAACTGATTTCCGTTCAAACAATCAAATTTTACTGTTGAAAAGCAATTTGACCTCTTCTACAGAGTGTGTTTGTTGGCAGTGGGATCAGTAGTGAATGGTACCAGAACTGAAAAGATGACAGAATTATAGTAGACTCATATATTGCAGTGGAGTAGAAATACTAATTTACAGCTAAAAATGCAAATATTGTATTTAAAAATTATTACAATAATTTAAGTAGACACACTACTCCTCACTATAAGGCCAAGTTTTCTAGTCCTACAGCATCTTGGGACACAGAATTGAGAGAAATAAGGGATAAAAATAAAATGGATTGATGGATGGATGGATGAAACACTATAGCTATCTGAAATGCCATGTGTCTTGTATTTTCTGAAGCTTATTGTAAATGCACATAAATGAAAAGAAAATAGAGCTCATGATAGTTTTATAGTTGCAATATGTAGCTAAGCAACAATCAGTTATTTCAAAAGAAAAGTCTGAAGACTGTTTTCAATAGACAAAATCCTAGTATGTAGCTCTGTGGGCATAACTTGACAGTGCACTTAGGGTAGCTACAAAAATGCTAAGGCAGAAGTGCTATCCATGAAGCACCTACACTGACATATTATGTAACAGTGGTAAATGGGGACATACAGAGAGAGCAAATCACATGATTCCCTGTTGCTGGAAAATGTCTGGCACAAATAGGCAGGTATAACTTTGTAATATTACTCTCTATTACCCACTGGCAGAGAAGCCCGCCCAGCGCCAGGCGCCAGGCGCATTCCATCTCCCCCGGTGTCCTTGGACCCCACCCACCCCCAGGGAGGACTTAAGGGCCATGGAGATAGCAGGACTCCTGATGCTGCCTCTGGCCCCACCAGTGGAGAAGCCCGCCAAGCACCGGACACCGGGGGCATTCCATCTCCCCCGGCGTCTTTGGACCCCGCCTACACCCAGGGAGGTTATATTCATTGTTATTCTCTCTTTTTCTCTGGGACTTAATGTTCTGCTATTTTTGCTCTTTGAAATTGTATTATAGTGCTTTTTTGTTGTTGTTGTAACTGAATATTTTATTTTGTGGTTTGAGATTTTGTAACTGTACCTCTGGAGATGTGTTTCCTGTATTATTATTATTATTATTATTATTATTATTATTATTATTATTATTATTATTATTATTATTATTATTATTATTATTATTATTATTATTATTATTATTATTATTATTATTATTATTATTATTATTTATTTATTTATTTATTTATTTATTTATTTATTGTCCGCCATGTAAACCGTCCTGAGTCGTGTTGCACCTGAGTGGGCGGTATATAAGTGCAAAAATTAAATTTAAATTAAATTAAAGTAATTATATTACTATTTTGAGTATTCCAGGGAATTATGCCACATCTGAAATTAATACAGAACTGCCATGTAACACCATATCCTTCATGCCATCCATCAGTAGTTATGCCAGTGTGTAGCATTTGCTTTGTTTCTTACAAAATGATTTCACTTGAATATTTTTAACTAAAAAATGAATGGGGTATGATTGGATACTTTTAGCAAGACTAACATCAATTACAATCACATACAAATCCACAGCGCTCTCTAGATAGTTCAAAGATGATTAGCATTTTGCCCCCAACAATTTGGGCAATAATTTTACCACCCTTGAAGGATGGAAAGTTTAGTCAACCTTGAGCCCATCAAGGTTGAATTCAGATTGTGAGCAGAGTTTTGGCTACACTGCAGCTTAACCACTGCATCACTGGGATTCATTTTCCAATCAGATAGAGAAGTTCACTTGAGTGGGGTAGGAAGATATGCATCACCTAAAAGGAGGATGTTGGTTCAGAGACCTTCCATATCCATTGTGGCTAAGATGGCTATGATGCCATATTTTAGATCTGGACCCATGGAAAGGAAACCTTAGAGAAATTCAACCAGGATTTCAAAAACTTTCATCCAAATATCTACTTCAGCTTGAACCCGTCTGCACAACATGTAAACACCACTGTGAAGCTACAAAATGGATATCTCAGCACTATACTATATCACAAACCCACTGATCGATATACCTATCTGCATTCCTCCAGCTTTCACCTAGAACACATGACAAAATCCATTGTCTGCAGCCAAGCTCTCAGGTATAACCTCATCTGCTTAAACCCATAAGACAGAGACTCCAAGCTCAAGGTCTACAAAATATCTTTCTCTGACAACAATACCCATCCAATATGGGTAAAGAACAAATCAACCAGGCAAGGCAAATAACTAGAAGCAACCCAGAAGAGAGTCCCAGAAGAGAAAGCAATTGAACACTGCTGGTTGTTACTTTCAGCCAGCAACTGAAAACTCTCACATGCATAATAAAAGATCTCTAATCCATCCTGGACAAGAATACTTCATTCTGTATTCACTCAAATACAAGTACAGTAATACCTCATACAAAGTCCACTTCGTACAACATCGAATTCATACAACATTGCCTAATTCCTTGAAAAAAGTTGCCTCGTACAAAGTCGCTGCGACTTTGTATGAGACATTGGGGTTTTACCCAGGTTGCATTGTGCCTGGGCAATATAAAAGGCAGGACACATGTGTGCATTGCTCTTGTGGGTTTTGCACGAGGTGAAGAGTGGCTAGGAGTGGTTTTGAACACGATTGTGGATTTTTTCAAATTTTTCGTCAGAATTTTTGGAAGCATTCCTGGGATTTTTGCAGCATTCTTCAAGTTCTTGGACCAGTCTTTAAAAACGTGTTGTATGGTTTGTCCCCTAAAATCAGGGTTGTTTGACATGTTTTTGTAATGTATTTAGCCTTTAGACAATGATTTCTTAAAGTTCTGTCAGTTTCCTGTCTGTTTCCTTGACTTTGCCCTGAAGTCTATGCTGTTACAGTACAATGTATCTCTATGGAAACTACGTTGTATGAGGCATTGCGGCTAGGATTTTGCATGGCTCATACAAAGTCCAAATCCGTATAAAGTCCAAACTTGTGGAACCAAGTATCACTGTACAGTACAATATTAGCTTTTTGGATAGCAATGAAGGGAAAAAACAATACAAATTATTAAGAATCTGATTTGTGGTCTTATTTGGTCCTAAGTACCACAGTTTAGATTTTGAAGAAGTAGCAATGTTAGTATATTAAAGCATAGCCAGACAAAAGCAAAACAAAACAAAAACATTAGAGACTATTGTATTTTAATGTGAGATTTCATGGATCAAGTCCTCTTCCTCACATCTATGTCCTCAGAAACCCACTTTGTAGCTCAAGTCTGAAACAGAAAGGCAGATATCCTGAGGAATAGAGTAAGCAGAAACTCAGAGAAGGAAATTAAACAAAGATTATAGGAAAGCAAGTTGGGCTGGCATTTGTGCAGCCACTCTGCTACCAGATCACATCCCTAAGGCTAGATTTGTATATACTGTATATAATTGGCCAGTTCAAGAGTAAATGACATGAATGAAGCCACACCCATTGAACATAAGATGTCATTCTAATCTGTTTTATCTTTTTTAGAACTACTTTTAGCATGGATAAAGGATAATCCTGGATTGGCCTCTGGAAATAAACCTTTCAAAAAATAAACAAATCACACATTTACAGACAAGCTCTTGGCTCTTGATGCATCTGCTGTGCGAACTCTCCTTTTGCCATGAAAATCAATCCCCATAATGGAATTTTCTTAGCAGATGAATCTTGTGAGGTCTCTTCAAGCAGCAATTACTCCTAAGATTCTCAGTCACGTCCTAGAACTCCTATGGTGAAATTGTTAATCAGCCAAAAATCTACTCATAATTTGAGTTTGATCTCATTGGTTTAGGGTTGACAAACACTTCTAATTTTCTGAGGTCAGTAAATTAAGTACCCATCTTGCTGGTGGCAAAATACTAATTATCTTGTTAACTGCCCAGAGTGACATATATAAATGTAATTGCTATTGCTATATCATAGACCAGAGATGGGCAACTTTTCAGAGTCTCCACTGGGACCTCTCAAGGATAGAGGCTGAATCACCTCTGGTACAACCACCATTAAGATTATTGTCACTACTGGTGGGAAGCATATACAGTCAGGGTTGCAAAAATTATGGGAAGATACATACAACCTCTACAATGGTGCTGCCAATCCCTGTTTTAGACGATTCCTAACACACACCATTACCTCACTGCTTGAAATAACATGCCTGCCTTTGGCTGCTTTTTGCCCTGCATTTTTAAAAAAATTCTATAGACCAGACCAATAGATGTGCTGTAATCTATAATCTCATATAACTCAGCTGCTACAAATAAACACAAAGCTGCTATATTGATGTTTATCCCCCAGTCATCAGCAATAACACCAGCACCATGTAGCACAGTAAAGTTATGCAGATACATATTAAAGGTTTTATTTTGCTTTAAGGATCTTCCTTCTTCAGATGCCAATGAAATATCTCCATCTGTTGTAGTGCAATACTGTATTAAGCTTCCATTATTACTCTAGTCATGATTTAATTTGTCTTGTTTACCTATATGTGTTTGAAGGCCAAGTCTCTTGAGGTTTCATTAATTTCAGCTGCTCGTCACTCACTGTAAGTTGCATTATTGCTGTGAACACTTTTAACAGCCTCTCTATCTTGATAAGTTCACAAGTATTTTCTGAAGTAAGGTGGGAAGAGGATGAGCTGCGAAGCATGATGATCTGATCACTGATCATGAAGAAAATCTCAACACTGCTTGAAAAGAAGCTGGCTTGTAAGATTCATCTAAAAAATATCACAAATTGTGTCTTTCTTGTTACTTGTCTTGAGGCACTGATGTGCTCGTGCTCCATGTCTGATTCTTACAACATAAGTCCTAATTTTTTCAGCTTTCCATACAACAAATGAACATGACAAGACACTGCCAGAGTGTGCATGTTGGGTGTGTCTGGTATGTGTGTGTGTGTGTTGTGACTCCGGCCCCCGGCCCACCTCTGGCCCCCGAACTGGCCCACCTTGGGAATGAAGACTATGAGGATATAGGGGAGGAGCTGACAGGACCCTCTACCTCAGAGATTCCCCCCCCCCAGCATTGCCTCAGCCTCCTTTGGAATTGCAACAGCAGGATGGCAACAAGGATCTTCTCCAACAGCAGTCTTCACATTCAGACAGCTCTGAGTACAAGGCGTGGCTAGACGCCAGGCATCGAAGCAGAGCAAAGCATTGTCTGCAGAGGCTGAGAGGAAGGAGGGGCCGCAGGTAATCAGGAAGCATCTGGCCACACCCAAGGAGGCATATAAGGAACCAGGATGCCGGGTGTGGCTCTGTAATGGACAAAGTTTAGCCTCCCTGCTCTAGTTTGGTACCGTGGTGTCTTTTTTTTTAAATTAATAATCATAAAATACAAACAAACATAAAAAATATAAATACTTAAAACTAACAATAAAGGAAGAAAAAAACACCAAGAAAAGAGAAAGGAATAACAACAATATATCAAAATCTTGTTCACTCTTTCATTCTTTCAACTTTTAATCCGTGCAAAACCCTATTCTGCAGCAATTTCAATTGGCACAATATACTTAAATCTTCCAAAATTGAATCATGTCAGGGCCAGGCTTACTTCCTTCTTCACTTGTTAACGCGTGCTGTATGAAAGGTTTCCAGATTTCCCAAAATTGTATTTTGATTTTAAAACCCTGTTTTAACCGAATTTGGCTAGTTAATTTTTCATTTAGTGCCAGTTGCCAAACCTCTTTATACCACCTATTCTTATTTAAATTTTCGTTACTCTTCCATTCTTGGGCTATCAGCTGTCTAGCAACCAGCAACAATGTCAAAATTAATTCTTTATTACCCTCACTTAATCTCATTTTTCCTATTTCTCCTAATATAGCTAGTTTGGGTTCTAAAATCATTGTTATGCCAAGAATCTCGTTTATCTCCTTCTCTATCACTTTCCAAAAGTTATTTGTTTTCTTACAAAACCACCACAGATGCAAATATGTCCCCTTTTGTTCATTGCATCTCCAACACAAATCAGATTTATTAATATCCATTTGCTTGAGTCTGATTGGGGTAAGGTACTACCTCCAAAGTACCTTACAAACATGCTCCTTTTCCTTGATTGACATAGTTTTTGTTATTCTGTTTCCCCACTTTTTCCTCCCCTCTTCTTCTTCAATTTTAATATTTAAATCTTCCTCCCAAATTCGTTTAAGTGTATAGTGTGATCCTTCCCCTGGGATAAGCATTTGGTACAGTTTACCTACTAACCCCTGTAATCTTATCTTCCCTTTCCTTATTTCCAAGACCAATTCTTCAAAGGGCGTCTTTGCCCTAGGTACTCCTATAATCCCCCTTATCGATTTGTCCCATTTCTCCATCCCCAATTCTTGTAGCCAATTTAATTTTAATTTATTATATACCTCCTTCCTTTTCTGATATGTATTGCAATTTTTAATCCACTCTGTTATTAACAACACTTTTTCTTGCAATAGAATAGGTCTTATTTTTTGCGAGGATAATAATGGGCAACTCTGGAAATCTAAAATTTCTAAAATTGGGGAAATGTCTGGTGCCAATTTCCTCTTAACCCCTTTCCATACGTTATAAATATTCTTTATAGAAAAGCAGTTAATCTCTGTTTTATTATTTACTTGTGCAAGAAATATTTCACCTTTTAATTTTTTAAATTCTTCTTGATCCCCTTCACCTATTACCTCATTTTGCTGAATTAATAATTTAATTAATTTCTTTATATGAAAGGCTTGAAAATACGCTTTAATGTTTGGAATGTTTAACCCTCCCTGTTTATTCTTCATGTACCATAATCCTTTACTAATTCTTGCTCTTTTATTATTATTGCAAATTCCGTTTATCAATTTTTGCCATTTATTTAGTTCTGACTCTTTGATTTTAATCGGTAAGTTTTCAAACAAAAAATTCAATTTGGGTATAACTTTCATTTTGCAAATATTAATCCTTCCAAACCATGAAGTCTTTGCTCGTTTTATCTGTTCTAGTAATGGTTTCAATTTATTTCTTAATTTATTGAAGTTAATATTATATAGGTCTTTTGGTTCCTTCGTCACGAATATTCCCAAATATTTCAATTCATCTCTTATTGTAATACTAAATCTATCTCCAATTTTTTCCTTTTCCGCCTGGGTTAAATTGCATGTGATAGCCTCAGTTTTCATCCAATTAATTTTTAATCCTGTTACTTCTTCAAAGGCTCTTAAATGTTCTTGTATTTTGTTTAAATTATTTAAAGGATCTTTTACAACTAATAGAGCATCATCCGCAAATAGACTTATTTTTTTAATTTTCTATTCCTACTAATTTCTCATTTTGCCTTATATCATTTGCTAGTAATTCCATTGCCAGTATAAATAGACATGGGGACAATGGACATCCTTGTCTTGTCCCCGTGTTTATATCAATTTCTTTCCCCAGACAATTATTCATTTTAATTTTAGATTTACTTTCTTTATACAATTGTCCTATCACATGATTAAATTTAGGGCCGAATTGTAATTTCTCACATATTCCTTTTATTGTTTTCCATTGAATTGAATCAAATGCTTTATATATGTCTAATGCCACTATACATACTTTTTGTTTATTATTTTTTAATTTATCAATAATATTAATTAACCGATTTATTAATTTATCCATTTGTCTTCCTTTAACAAATCCTACTTGGTCTTCTCCAATATAAGTGTCTATGAATTTATTAAGCCGATTGTTAATTATTGAAGTAAAAAATTTTGCATCCTGATTTAATAATGATATTGGTCTATATGCTTCTATATTCTCTTTATCCTTTCCAGGTTTAGGAATTAGAGCCATTATCGAATTACTCCAGGACTTGGGGATCTCCCCCCCTTCCAATATATAATTATATATTTTTTTTAACTTGGGAATTAATACCTCTCGGCATTCCTTATAAAATTCCGAAGGGATACCATCCTCTCCTGGCGTTTTATGCTTTTTTAAGTTGTTAATTACCTCTTCAATCTCCTTGTCTTTAATATCTTGTTCCATTATATTTACATGTTCTTCCTTTAATTGGTATGTCAAGTTCCTATCCAAATATGCTTGAAGTACATTATCATCAATTCTGTGTTCTATATATAATTTTGTATAGAATTCTTCTGCTACTGATAATTTATTTTCCAGTTTATACTGCCTTATACCTTCTTTATTAATTAGAGCCTCTATATATCCCTTACTTTTTTTTGTCTTACTTTTTTTGCTAAATTTTTCATATCTTTATTATTGAATTCAAAATCATTTCTTTTTAAATATGCCAAATCTACCCTAACCTTTTCAACTTCTACTGCAATTGTTTCCTTTTTTAATGCCTGTAATTTATTCCAAATTGAGTTACTTCCTGTAGCTGCTTGCTTCCTTTTTAGTTCTTTTATATCTTTATCTCTTTTAATTACTTGACTTTTCATTTTTTTTCAAATATTGCCTTCTCTTGTATATAATTACCTCTAATAACCGCTTTCATTGCGTCCCAAAGAATATGTAATTTCACCTCGCCCGTGTCATTATCTTCCCAATTCTTTATCCATTTATTTATTAATCTTTTTTTATTTCTTCATTTTTAATAGTTTAGTATCCATCCTCCATACCTTATTTCGATAGGTGCTACTATTCAGCCGCATCTCTATCGAAATAAATGTATGATCTGAGATATTAAAATTGCCATAATTAAAGTTTTCTAAATTCTTAAGCATATTTTCTGACACAAAGAAATAATCCAAATGAGAGTAAGATCTATGTTTTAAGGAGCAAAAGGTAAATATATTTTTTACCTGTCAACATTCTCATCGCATCCCGTAATCCTAATTTCCCTATCCATTTGTCAATCAATTTATCTTGAGTCTTTCTAAGATTATTTGTTGTATCTAATCCTGACCTGATTAAGTTAAAATCTCCCCCTATAGTTAAATTTACTGATCTTTCTTTTTTTATAATGGGTACAATTTTCTCTAGAAAGATCCCTTGATTCTTGTTTGGTGAGTATACGTTGACAAATGTATAATCTTCCTCCTCTATTTTACCTTTTATTAGCTGAAACCTTCCCTCCTTATCTTTAATGTTCTTGCTCAATGAAAAATCTAGTTTATTCGATATTAATACAGCAACCCCTCTTGAATTATTTGAACCTAGGCTTTTCTCATATATTTCCATCCCTTTTACATAAATATTATTCTTATTTTCACTTTTCTGATGTGTCTCCTGGAGAAAAATGATATCCGCTTTTTCTCTTCTCAGAACTCCTTCCACACGTTTCCTCTTAATTTGGTTCCCTAGGCCCCTGACATTCCATGAGATAATTTTTAACTTTTTAAGTATACATATTTAGTGCTTTCTCTACTGTTACTGCAGAATTCCACATAATATGTGAACCAATACCTCAACCCACAACAAGTTATACTCTCCCTCCTCCAGCGCATCTTAAATTAAATAATATACAATTATCTTAAGCTGAAAAAAATATACAAAAATAACAAAGCTTAAACAAACCAACAATCAAACAAATAAGAATGAGGAAAAAAAAGAAAAAGAAAAAAAGCTCTGCCCTCCCCACTTTCTACTAAAAGTAACCTTTGAAAACCAAAGAGGGGAGGGGGGTTGCGGGTGGCGAGTGGACCTTAATACTTAACATCCGTTTCTTGTTCATTGTTTATTTCTTATTACAAATGGTTATCTTAATTTGTCATAATTTATTCCACGCAGTAGATTCTCTCTTTTTATCCTTTAATGACCTAGTCTTTCCCTCCTTCTGCTCCTTCAACTTCCTCCTCTTCCCATTCTAACATGGGCGCTACTCCCACATTTATTAAGGCATCTTTAAATTGCTTCCATTCTGTAGACCCTTTTTCTATAATCTTAGCTTCCATCAAAATTTCTAAGCCATCAGATTCTTCCCTAATCCAATAATTCTTCCCCTTCACTGTAAAAATTAATTGTTTATATGGTCTCCATTTATATTGTATGTTTTTCTCATGCAATTTTTTTGTGATTGGCTTAATTTGTAGTCTCCAAATGCGTTCTTCTAACAAAATATCTTTATATATTTCTAGCTGTGCCCCCTCCATTTTTAAAGCATCATCCCCTGAGGAGTTAACATATTTCATTATCCTTAACTTTTGTCCTAGATTGCCAAATCTTAAAAAAACATTTCTAGGTCTTTCTTGGTTCCTTTTTTGTCCTAGTCTGTACACACTGTCTATATCCTCCAATTCCATTTCCTCCCCCATTCCCATTGCGTTAATCCATTCTACCAATCTTTGTCTCAAGTTATCCGGGTTCCGTTCTGGTATATTCCTAATAACCACGTTGCACCTTCTCCCCTGATCTTCCATTCTTTCCAGCCTTTTATCATATTTTTTCTGTTTCTCCTGTTTTAACTGTACCTGCTCCTTGACCTCTCTTAACTCATGTTTCATTTCCCAAACTTCTTTCCCAATAGCATTCACCCCCTCCTTTAGTTCATCTATTTCCTTCAATAAATTGGTACACTCTTTCTTGGTGTTCTTGAATGCTTGTGTGATACTTTCTTTTATTTCTTTTTGAAATTTCTGATTGTCTTTTGCTCGCTGATCTTCTAATGTTTGTAGTTTAGCTTGAAGTTCTTCCTCTAATTTATCAAACCTAAGCTCCAGGTCTCCTCTTAAATCATTTAAATCTGGACTTGGGCCTCTATCACCAACCTGCTCCTCTTCTACCTCTTTAACCCTCCCCTTGTCAAACCCTTTTTTTTGGTAGCCATCTGTCTTCTTGACTCCTCTCCTATCAGAATCTCTTGACTCCCCCCCACTCCTATTTGTTTTTCTTTTTCTTCCTGTTCTAAGACTTCTTGCTGTTTAATCTTTAACCTCCTTTCAGCTACTTTCTTCCTCAGCTCTTCTAGTTCTTGGATCTCGTTAAGTTCTTCCTGCAACGATTTTCTTCTCCTACCCTCCTGTTCTCTTCTCTCCAATCTATCTGCTCTCACCCACTTTAAATCCTGTTCAAAATTATCATTTTTTTTGCTCATTAAACTGCTGCCTTTTAACCACAGGATCCTAAACTAACAGTTCAATAGTGTATTAATATACTTATAATATAATAAATGTAGAAAAATGTAGAATATATCTGATTATATACCAATAGGGAATAATAAATTCAAAGTTTAAATGGAGAATAATCAAATACTGCTTTAAGAGAGCCGTTCAATTTTCCCTTTCTTAAATCCCCTCTTTCAAAAGAAAGAAAAAAACCCCAGGTGTTCCAAAACCAAGATAAGGGGAAATATGCAAATTAAATTCCCAGCTGGTGAATCTCTGAGTCCTTGGAGCCTTGCAACCCTATGCTCCTTTTAGCAATGCTGTATCCCTCTGTAGTCCTCTATCCTTCTGCTTTCTACTTCTGCTTGCAAAGTGCACAATCCTGTAACAGTCCGAATTTTAACTGGACACACAATGAAAGACCTTTTTATTAGCTATTTAGTGTCCATAAATTGCTGGGAATCCAATAGTCCGATAATCCAATATTCACTGTTTCTTTACTGCCTCCTTATAGCCACAGTCCCGTCCTTGTAATCCAGCAAAAAGAGAGTCTTTTACTGTAATATTTTAATTCTGTTAATTCTGTTAGCCTCAGTCTCTTTTGGAGCTCCGGGATCCCTCACCTTGCTCCCACTCGGTGTCTGTGCCCCACATTTTTCTACTGTACTTTCTGTTCCTCTCAGTTTCTTACATTCCTTTCATTCCTCTTTAGACCCCAGGTTTCGCTGTATGTTTAATTGTTTATATTCCCCGAAGATGGAGGTCTTCCAACCTTTCGGTCTCCAAGTGTTTCGTAGATTACTGGCACATTTCAAACAGCCTGATCAAACAGCCTGGGCGTGGAATTGTTTCAACATCAGTTTCTTAGTTCCGCAATTAAATAACAAAGACTGAGTGATTAGCAAGTCTTCTTAGTTCCGCACTCATACCCTGCTCCCCTGCAGAGACAGCCCCGAGTTACCTCAGGCTGTCCTTGAGCATGAGAATCTGCGAAGTTGAGTGTTTGTTAAAGTCCTCTTGTTAGATCCCACTGTCCGACTTTTAATCTCCAAAGTTTCAGTATTCCAAAACTTAATACTTAAAGAGAGAGTTCTTAATTCTCCTTTCTTCCTTTCTTTTTCAAATAGTTTTGTATCCCAAAACTGCAGAGACTGGTAAACTCAGTCAGTCAGTCTTTTCATTCTCGAAACCTTTCGAGCCTGAGAGGAAACACGCCCCAAACTCTTGCGGAGAAAGTATAACAACTTGTCCACGGCCAAAAGATCTCTGATTTCTCGGCAACCTCTCTATATTTTACCCTCCAAATTAACCTGGCCGAAGATATTGATCTCACACTCCGTTTAATATACTTTTGAGCCCAAAACGCAACTCCAAAATACCTCCTTTCCCGCTTTTAAGTGGCTCTCCCTTCAGAACAAACGGAAAACGATACCGGTCAGTCCACCATGATGCTCCACCCCCCCGGTACCGTGGTGTCTTGACTCTTGGAAACTCTGGTTTTGGGACTTTTGACTGGTTGACTACTCTTTAGAAACTCTGGAATTAGGACTTTGGACTGGGCTTAGACTTCTCTTCGGATATCCCTTACAGTGAGTGTTTGTTCTGACAGGGAAAAGGGAAGTGAGTGGGGGAGACAGAACAGTGTGTGTGTGTGTGTGTGTGTGTGTGTGTGTGTGTGTGTGTGTGTGTGTGTGTGTGTGTGTGTGTGTGTGAGAGAGAGAGAGAGAGAGAGAGAGAGAGAATGAGTGAGTGAGTGTGTTGTGAGTGTGTTGTGTGATGTGTGTGGCTGAGGTGAATGTGGGTGTGTGTCAGGTGTTTGTGTTGTGTCGTGTGTATGTGTGTGTGGTGTGTGTGTGTGTTGTGGGTTTGGGTGTTTATTCTGTGGGTGTGTTGTGTGGGTGTGTGATGTGTGTCGGTGAAAATTTAGCCCTGGGCAACGCCGGGCACCCGTGCTAGTAAGTATATAAAAATCATAAAATACATTGTTCGAATAATCTACATTACTATAATGCTAAAACCATAAAAATAAAATATCTAAAAATGCTTAGGGGCATAGCTGGTGTTGTTGCTGGTAGCTAAAACTAATTAAAATTACAAATTTTCTAAAACCTTTCCTACTCTAATTTTGACTGCAGCTGTGCCAAACTCTGCCACATTAAACAATATACTTGTACTCTACCCTAAAAGCAGTAAGAGAGTATTAGCTGTGGTTTTGAACATGATTGGATGGGAGTGCCTATCTCCTGCTCCCTCCAGTGTCAGTATTTTCTTGTGATCACTTACAAGTCTGAAAAGTAGTGTTTCCTTCTCTTGTGTACATTTGTACAGGGATCTGGATTTTTCATGATTTGTTCATGTGAAGTATCCCTGTGATTAGCAACTCTCTCTTCTGACTCAGCACTGAAAATCTAAGCTAATCAATTGCATATGAGACAGGGCTAGGTGCTTCTCTCCAGCCATGTTCAGAACCCTGGTTAACATAAAAACATGAAGAGGACTACAAAGTGTAAGACATGGTGGCAGATCCCCATCTTTCCCAGGAAGAGTCTCAAATGAGACTTCAGTTGATCTAAACACACGGGGTTATTAAGAGAATAAAACAGGATTGGAAGAAAAAGGTATTGTACATGTATGCCTGGGCTGCTCTATAGGAAAGAAGAGCAGGTGGTGGCTGTGGCTAGGACGGCATTTGCACAGCTCCGTGTCATTTACCAATTGCACCCGCTCTTGGACCAGGACTCACAGTCACTCACACTCTGGTCGTTTCCAGTTTGGATTATTGTAACATACTCTACATGGCGACCATTCGGAGGCTTCAGCTGGTCCAGAATGTGGCTGCCTGAAGAGTGATGGGGTGTGGCCATTATGTCCAGGCCTTACCTCTGCTTCAGGAGCTACACTGGTTGCTAGTGTGCCTCCGGGTGCAATTCAAGGTGCTGGTTTTGAACTTTAAAGCTTTTCATGGCATTGGACCAGGTTACTTAAGAGACTGTGTCACCCCAAGGAATTCAGCCCATCCTATGAGGGAAGACAGGAGGGGCTCACTGGTGGTCCCATCAGTGAAAGAAATACATCTTACTGGGACCAGGAAGAGAGCCTTCTCCTTGTCTGCCCCACCCCTGTGGAACCTCTTACCACCTGAGCTGCATCTCCAGACAGATCTACTCCCTTTTAGAAAGATGCTGAAGACATGGCTGTGTCAGCGGGTATGAGGTAAGCTTGACTCCACTACCCAAGCCCGCTGGCTGGTTTAGCCTGGTTGACGGACCTTCCCCGGTTTGGTAACTCTGTTTTAATGTGCACTAACTGTCTTATTGGGACGCAATGGTTTAGGCCCCTGGGAATCTGGCTTTCTGACATCCACACAATAGACTCTGACCCAATCCGAGATGTTTGTGTTGCACATCCTGAGGTATTCAAAAAGGGTTTAGGTTTATACAAAGGACCCCCTGTTGACTTTGAGCTTGACCCAACCATCCAGCCCACCCAGATGAAGCCACACCGGGTACCCTTTGCTTTAAAGGAGAAGATAGAAGCCGAGCTGGACAAACTGGAGGGGCAGGGCATCCTAGAGCCGGTGGACTCTGCAGAGTGGGAGACACCAATTGTGACTGCTTTGAAAAGTAAAGGGTAGTTCAGGATATGTGCTGACTACAAGTGTACCATCAAAAAAGCTATTCACCCGAACGCATATCCTGTGCCCGTGGTAAGCCACCTTCTTGCTTCCTTGCATGGAGGAAATTGCTTCGCAAAACTTGACCTTGCCCGGGCTTACCAACAATTGACTGTCTCCTGCTGCTGCCATAGCCCAGACCATAGTAATGCATAGGGCGGCATTTAAGGTAACTAGACTACAATTCGGGGTGAATGTGGCCCCCGGAATATTTCAATTTCTTGTAGAACCTATTTTGAAAGGGTTGCCTAGTGTCCTGCCATATTTTGACAATGTCCTGATCACCGCTAAGGACACCATTGAACTAGCGTCCAGGCTCGATCGTGTCCTCTCACGATTCGAGAGGGCTGGTCTACATCTCAGAAGAGACAAATGTGTGTGTTTTGGCACAGGAAGTGGAGTTCTTGGGGTACCGCATTATACCCCAAGGTATCATGCCCTCTGACTGTGGTGGCCGTTCAAAATGCACCCAGGCCAAAATGTAAAGCCGAATTGCAATCATTTCTAGGATTGTTAAACTTCTATCATGCTTTTCTCCATCGCAAAGCCTCAGTTGCCGAACCATTACATCGGCTTCTTAAGAATGATACTGTTTGGCACTGGGACCATTGACAGGAGAAAACGTTCCTAGAACTCAAAAGGCTGCTATCTTCGGATGCTGTATTAACTCATTTTGATCCTAACAAGGAAGTTGTACTTGTGTGTGATGCATCCCCTGTGGGGATGGGAGCTGTGTTATGCCATGTACTAAATGATGGGAGGGAACCCCCCCATAGCATTCTGTTCCCATTCACTCTCAAAGCCTGAGAAAAATTATGCTCAGACAGACAGGGAGGCGTTGGCAATCGTGGCTGGCACTAAGAAATTCCATGATTACCTTTATGGAAGACCTTTTACCATCATAACTGACCACAAGCCCCTCCTTGGAATCTTTGTGAATGGGAAGCCCACACCTCAAATTCTGTCCCCAAGGATGTTGCATTGGACAATTTTCCTAAATGCATACAATTTTACTTTGGTGCTCAGACCCGGCAAGAACATCAGCCATGCTGATGCCCTGTCACATTCTCCACAGCCAGGGGTTGGGGAAGCAGATTGCGAGATCGAAAGCAACCACCAGATCCTCATGATTGAGGCTTTCGACTTGCCCTCAGTCATCCCCTCTGATATAGCCAAGGCTACGGCCAAGGATGTAACATTGACTAAAGTAATGTCTTGGGTACAAAAAGGCTGGCCTGTCTCTCCTCTAGCCGAGGAATTCAGAACATTCCACCACAAGCATTTGGAACTGTCAGTGGAATGAGGTTGCCTTCTATGGGGCCAGCGGGCGGCATTCCTGTCACTCTAAGGAAAAAGGTTTTACATCTACTTCACACAAGTCACCCGGGAATTGTTCATTACAAAGCCCTTGTCCCTAGCTACTTTTGGTGGCCTCAACTGGACCAAGACATAGAACAAATGGTCGGCACTTGTGCCAGTTGTCAATCCTCTCGCCCAGAGCAATCCCACCTTCCCTTTTGGGAATTGCACATAGATTTTGCAGATCCATTTAGGGGTGCCCAATTTTTGTTGGTTGTGGATTCATTCTCTAAGTGGCTGGAAGTGATTAGGGTGCCTAATACCATTTCAGCCACCACAATAATGCACCTAAGAAGGCTATATGCAGCATTTGGACTTCCAGATGTGCTAGTGTCCGACAACGCATCCATGTTCACATCTGCAGAATTCCAATCCTTCATGGAAAGGAATGCAATTAGGCACATCACTGCCACCCCATTCCACCCAGTCACCAATGGCCAGGTAGAGTGGCAGGTGCACACAACTAAAGACGTGCTTTGGCGTATTGGTGAAGAGGATTTGGAGCTCCAGTTATGCCAGTTTCTTTTCACGTATGTGCTCACCCCCCTTGCCTCAGGGCTGTCCCCTGCTGAATTGCTCCAGCGAAGGAAACTGTCATCCTTGCTGGACAGATTGGATCCCTCTAGGGCACAAATATAGCAATCCAACACCAGAAGAGTTTCTCGTCCGGAGGCCCTGTACATTGCCACAATTATGCAGCTGGTGGTCCTACGTGGGTGTCTGGGTTTGTGATCGATCAAACTGGTCCTGTTTCTTACAGAATCAAAACAGCCACTGGTCTGATCTGGAGGAGGCATGCGGATCAATTGAGACCCAGAGTACTAGACCCACAAGATGAATACAGACACTCAATGCTAGGGTTGGCCCCCACCCATTTAAACCCAGGGGGCAGAGGTAATAGTCAGCAGCCAGCCAACATTGACCCAGAAGTATCTTCTAGGAACCAATTTCAAGGGGAATTTGTGGAATGCTTCCCTATTCCAGCCAGGTGTACCCCTACACTGTCCCAGCCTAGCACTCTGGATTCATTTATTGATGATGACTAATTTTGTTTAGAGTTGCCCTCCACTCTCAATACACACAGGAGGGACCCTGAGTTGTCTTTATCATCCACATAATTAGATTTTGGTTTTGAGTGATCCCCTGCTCCTCCATCTGACAAACGGGGCTTTAATTTGGGTTTACAATCCTCCCCCTCTAGTCAATTTCTCACTCCAGTTGGGTCGCCCATCCTACAAGCCCCTGAGCTGGCTCAGCCAAGCGTCTGACCCAGAAGGGAAATTAGACCGCCATCCAAGTTAAAGGATTTTGTTTTTACCTAGGGGGGAAGAATGTTATGTATGTTAACTGTGTTTTCTGACAGGAACAGAATGTATCTTTTCTCATGTATCTATTCTTATGCAAATAAGTGGATCGAAAATGTGCACACTCTGTTAGCCAATGGGCTTGTTCTATTATTGTTACTGTTACTGTTTATATTATATATAAGTCTGAGTTTTGCCCCATCCAAACTGTGTTCAAATCCCACTAATAAAGAGCTGAATTTCACTACTTCACTCGTCTGCTTCTTCATTTCCTGAACACTAAAATATGTCTAAGATCTAACTGCAGCCTTGCTATTCTGGAAACCCAGTGTAAACTATGTCCCCACCTTGAAGTTAACACTAGCACAGGAACTACATCCCTTCATGTATGTGAGTTCATGTTCTGGATCCAGTGCAGCCACTCACACAGAGGGACAAACAGTTGTAACTGGCCGCCAACAGGTTTGATGCAGTGGAAGACAAAGCAAGTAATGGTAGAAAGTGTAGAGGGGCATAATATACAAAGTGAAGGGTCTATTCCATAGCATGAACCCTTTGCACAGAAAATGAGGTGAAAGGATTCAGGAATGCAAGTGACCTAAAAGGCAATGAATGCAAGGCAAATATTTAGAATGAATACTTTTGATCCATGCAACACCAGAACACTGCCTTCAGGCCATGTTTCTGAACTATGTCTTCAAGTTTTTGAAACTAAATGTATGGCTACACTTAGGAATCAAGCTATGGTGGGCTGCTTTGGAATGGCATGGCTTGATTAGAATGATCTAATAAAGCCTGACCACACACTCAGAAATGGTTTGACGAGATTGCCAGACTTTCCAAGTCAATATAATTACTTTGCTTAATAAGCAAGACACTGCCTGATATTGTCAAATTAATAATTTCCCCTGCTTGGCAGGGGAAGTGATTATTTTTCTGGTTAAAACACAAACACATTGAATATATTGGCAAATTGATGTTGAAGAATAACATACCCCCAACCTGTACTGGAGCAATCTAGGTAATTGCACAGCAAGAAAACTACATTAATTTGCATTGGTTCTAATTTTTTTTACAAATAAACAGTAGTCTCTATCCCTGGACCAAACTGTGACATTGGAGACAGGTTAGACCACATTAACAATAGCTTAGTTTGTTGACCTTTGTTTACTTTAGAGTAATCCGAACGATCACAGCATGGGGCTACAGAATGGGAAAACTTCTGTAGAGTTTAGCTGTAAGGGAAGTTATAATAAAGTAAAGGAATAATCCACACAGTAACTCATAAACATACTTGACTCAGTTTTCCTCTCCATGAAACAACTCCACTTCCTCAGAAGAGGAAAGCCAGGGAAATTAGCTGGTAAGGGACAAATTAAAATAACCTCTGAACAAACAAAATGCATGCCCTGAGACACATAATGCAAGCGCGGCGCCAAAATGGCCGCCGCGCCCTTTGCGGGCCCCCCCCATGGGACGAAGGCATCCGGGTAGTTAGGGGCGTGGCCAGCTCCCTTATAAAAGGGGTGGCCATGAGGCAGCCGAGCTGCCATTTTCCGAAGCGACGGAGCGGAGAAGTTTTTCCCCTCTTGTCTCCGTCGCTCTTACCTTGCCAGGGAAGCCTTTTTGGCGGCGAATTTTCTCTTTTGGCTTCCCTTAGATTTCCTTGCGATGCCTGCGAAGAAGAGGGCGGCCGCGAGCGCGGCTCGCGCTGTTAGGAGGCGCAATCCGGGTCGGAGGACCGCGGTTGCGCCTCCCCAGCAGCCGCCTTTGCTGGTACCCACCGGGACCGGTGGATGGGGTCTATTCCCCCTTGCCCGGAGGCGGGGGACCCGAGCATGGGTCAAGTGAGGGCTGCGGCCCGCGGCCCGCAAGCGGTGGACGCCGCTCCTGGTGCTTCCCATCCTGTTGGGCCTCCAGCGGCGGGGGCACAGCTCACCCCGGGGCCTTCTAGCCTTGGGGGGTGGTGTGGCCCCTTGCCCTGACAGGTACCTACATCGGCCCTACCGGGCCTCGGCGTGGGGCGATGGCCCTATTAGGGTCCCGGGGTACAGGGACCTGTACCTGTGCCTGTAGCAGGAGGGCCGGCCGGCCCTTGGCCCCATGTCAGCGTGGAGGTCTTACTGGCCCGTGTTGCGGCCCTTGAGGCGTCCTTGGCTCGGGCCAGCCATGCTGGGGCTCCCTTTGGGGTTCATTTCGACGCGTCGTCTGCTGGGCAGCGGCAGGCGACGGGACGGGTTGAGCTGCTTGAGGCGTGGCACAACCTCGGCCACTGCCTCGCAGCTCCCCAACCAACAGGCCAGTGCGGGTCAGCCCCCAGTGATGAGCTCTACGGCGGTCGTGAGCTCCGACGCCCCCAGTGGGCCGGAACCCCCGGTGGGGGCGGCCGCAGGGGTGCAGCACGTGAGTATGCGGTCCAAACTAGTGCACCTACACACGTGGCCACGTTTGGGGGGGGGGCTTTCCAATGGCCTTGGCCTCGCGTGGGTGGTGCGGCGGTGCACCCGCTGACGCCCCACCCGGCGATGACAACTACCACCCAGGGCCCCGTGGTGGGGGGTGTTCCCTACCCTGAGGGGAATGTTTTGGGTGGCCGGGTTGGTCCAAGCCCCTATTCCTTACCGCTGAGTGACCACTTGGCACAGGCCAACAGAGAGTAAATTTGGCGGGGGGAGTACGTGGATATCTTCTCACTCCTAAACAGAGGGCCCACCAAGGAGGAGAGGGAGGGGCAGACTGAGAAGGATAGTGGCAGGCACGTCGTCGCAAGCCACCAAGTATGTGGGCCAAATGGTTGCCGGCCTGCATCATATGCATGGAGGTGTACCTTAGGGCCCGGCCGGATTTGGCAATTCCGATGGTCCAGTATTTGGACAACGTCTACCGGGCGATGGTTTACTTTCCGGGCCCATCGTGGTTGGCTTGTGACGTGGAATGCCGTAGGCGGATTTCCCCGCACCCCGAGATTAGGGTCCAGCAGGCGGCCCCAGCACAGGTCACCGGCCAGGGGGCGGGGCGGGGGGTTCCAGCCCGCCTGCGGTGCTGGACTTTCTTGTCCAATGGCTCCTGCAATGGGAAGAATGGCAAATACAGACAGGAGTGTCCCACCTGTGTTGGCCCCCATGCGGCCTCTGCCTGTCCCAGGCCTAGAGGGATGCGGGGCAGAGGGTGGGGCAGACAGGGGGCTGGCAAGACTGCTGCAGATGGATCTAGTCCACCGAAGGCCTCCCTCCCCAATTAAGGTGGGCATGTTGGAGCGTTGGCTCACATTGTACCCGAAGGGAGAGGATGCGGGTTATCTCCTTCAGGGTTCTAGGCAGGGGTTCCGGATCCCTTTCATGGGTAACAGGTCCCCTCAGGATGCCCCCGATCTTTTATCCCTTGGGGGGAGGGAGGAGGTGGCTGCTGCCAGCTTTGACAAGAGGGTCTATGCGGGCAGGGTCGTTGGCCCTGTCCCTGCACCCCCGTCCCGGGGAGCATATTATTTCAATGATGCCATGCCTTTTGGCTATTCCATTGGGGCTCGGTATTCGAGCGTTTCACCACTTTCCTTGAGTGGGCCTTTGTCCGCAGGTCAGGGTCCCGGTCTGTAGCCCATTCCCTGGATGGTTTTATTCGGGGCTGAACGGGGCTGGGACACGTACACACGTATCCTCAACACATTTCAGACGCTAATGGAGGAACTTGGTGTCCCTTTAGCGCCCGAAAAGACCGAGGGCCCATCTCCACAGCTAGTATTCCTGGGGTGGAGAGTGACACGGTAGCGCAGGCTTCTAGGTTGCAGCGGGATAAGGTGTCAAGGCTAGTGGCCCTTATCTCGTACTTGCTGGCCGAGCGCATGGCATCACTGAGGGAACTTCTGGTGCTACATGGTCACCCCAATTTCGCTGGCAGGGTCGTCGCACCGGGCAGGGCATTTGCTCCGCGCTGGTGCGACGCCATGTCAGGATTATCCAGGCCCCACCATAGGCTTAGATTTACCCGGGGTATCAGGGCAGACGTGCTTGTCTGGCCATAGATCCAGAGGTAGTTCAACGGGGTGTCATTTTGGGGTCTGATCTCCTGGCTCCCCCTTGCTTTCAGATGCAGTCCGATGCCTCAGGATTCCTGGGTTATGGGATGTACTTCAATTGGAAGTGGGCCTATGGTGGGTGGCCACCATCCTGGGCAGGCAAGGGTCGCCTGCATGGTCTCACATATCTGGAATGTTTCCCTATCCTGGGTGTTTTGATGCTATGGGGCAAGGAGTGGGCCAACTCGGTTGTGCAATTTTGGCGTGACAATGCGGCTCTTGCCCGCATCGTCAATGCACAGATTTCCAAATCGCCCGGGGTTATTGACCTAGTGCGCGAGTTTGTGTTATGCAGCCTGTGCCTCAACGTTCTCTTCAGGGCCAGGCATGTCCCAAGGATTGATAATGATATTGCTGCTGCTTTGTCCCGCCTGCAGATCTCCCGGTTCCGTGCCTCGGCCCCGGATGCGGAGGACTTTCCCTCGCCACTCCCGGACGAGAGATGGAACGTTGGCAAGGAGAAGTGACCCGGGCGATTGGCCTGTCACTAGCGCCATGCATGAGTAAGGCGTATCACCACGCATTTAGTTCCTTCAGAGCATTATGTACCCAATTTGACTGCCAGGAACCTGGCCGATCCCAGTAGCCCATGTTCTGCGGTTCATGGTTTACCTGTATGCCCAGGGCCTTACACCACGCACCATAGCATCTCAGCTGTCAGGGTTGGCTTTTATGGCCAAAGTGGGAGGTCGTGTGGACAGCACCAATGACTTCCGTGTGAGACATGTTTGGGAAGGGTGGGTGTGCGTGCGTGGGCGTTTCCCGGGCGACCGCCACCCGATTTACCCAGGGGTTTTTACCCAATTGGCCCGGGGCTGGCCTGGCCTCTGTTTTGATAGATGAGGCAGCCCATTTCATGCGGCTACTGCGGTGGCCTTTTTGGAGGCGCTCCGCATCAGCGAGCTTGAGATGCTGAATAAGGCGGATGCAAGATTTTCCCAGGGTTTTTACCCAATTGGCCCGGGGCTGGCCTGGCCTCAGTTTTGATAAATGAGGCAGCCCACTTCATGCGGCTACAACGGTGGCCTTTTTGGAGCGCTCCGCATCGGCGAGCTTGAGATGCTGAGTAAGGCGATTGCAAGATTTTCCCAGGGTTTTTACCCAATTGGCCCGGGGCTGGCCTGGCCTCTGTTTCGATAGATGAGGCAGCCCATTTCATGCGGCTACTACGGTGGCCTTTTTGGAGGCGCTCCGCGTCAGCGAGCTTGAGATGCTGAATAAGGCGGATGCAACATTTTCCCAGGGTTTTTACCCAATTGGCCCGGGGCTGGCCTGGCCTCTGTTTGGATAAATGAGGCAGCCCACTTCATGCGGCTACAACGGTGGCCTTTTTGGAGCGCTCCGCATCAGCGAGCTTGAGATGCTGTATAAGGCGGATGCAAGTCGTAGGGCACTGGAACTCGAAGATGTCTGTGTGGATAATATTGGGCTCAGTTGGGGATACGCTCCTCTAAAATGAATCAGCACGGCGTAGGCAGTGGAATAGACTGCTACGATGTTCCTCGACAGACATCTGTCCGGTTGGTGCCCTACAGGATTTCCGTGCACTGTGGCACGCACCATGGCACGTTTTTTCTGTCACCGAGGTGGGTCTTCTATTCCTAAATCCCAATTTGGAGGGTGGTGGGAAGGCACTAGACAGTGTTGGCCTCTCAGGGGCTCGTTGCGGCGCCCGTTCGCTCTGCATAGGGGCGGCTTCTGCTGCAGTTGTTTTTTGGGTACTACAGGGCTGAAATACGCCGCATGGGAGGGTCGGGATCACAATGTTTTCAGTTTTGTCTTCGCCCTCCTCAACTGTGAGTACCAGTTTTAGTCACTGCACTGTTTCTCCCCCCCCTTCCCTTTTTTACTTGACAGACCCTGGGTGTCGTTTTACACCGGTGACAGTATGACTGGTGGGCCGTAGCCAGGTGCACGGGGCAGCGCGTTACGCTGCATGGGGCAGCGCGTTACGCTGCGGCGACAGAGTGGGTACCCGACTGGGACAGGGTGCATCCGCACGTCGGACACGATACCGCGGTACGCTTACAGGGGGCGTTCCGCCTCGGGGCTCTTGACTGAGCCGACGCTCCGTGAACGGGGCTATTGCCCGGTTCCCTTGACAGGGGCGGGGGATGCGTCATTAGCCTCCCCGCCATCAGTCTGCAAATTTACGAGCTTTACTCAGGGGATGGGGCCCATCTGTCGCAGGGAGGTATGGACCTCTGGATTACTGGACTGGCGAGCAGGCCTGTCGACCGAGCTGACGGTCTTGGGGGGGCGGTGAGCCTTTGCAAGCCTCCCCGTGTGGCGGGTATCACTGGTAAGGTAAACATTATGACCCACAGGTATCCGGCAGGTTCGCAATTGACTGGACAACAATAGACAGGCATAAGTTGGTTAAACGTTGTCCGGTCAACGACGAACTAGGCGACGGGGTGATGGCGATAGCTAGCCAGCATGCATCACCCCGTGATTCCACGGATACGCGTCAGAGGGTGGGGTCATTAGTTAGATATTGACTACGGTCAACAATTTGTTTGTTGTAAACAAACAAATTGATACAAATCGATACATTGTAACCAATTGCCGTTGGCAATTTTGGGGTGGTACCTTACCAGTGTTACTTCGGCCTGCTTGCCTTAAGAATTATGATTGGTCGTTTTACCAATAGAAATTTATAATTCGGACTAGGGCATGAATCAATAAATGTGGCCCGATGCTGTTATCCACTTTTACCGGTGTCTGAGTCCTTTATTGGGGGGTGCGCCTGCAAAGCATTTTGTCACTATATCTCTTCTGCTCACCAGTCAGGCATCTTCCCCTCTTACTGAATTCCCTCCCAGATCCAGAGCAGAGGTTTTAGTTTCTAGATAGATGAGGTTTGTGCACCTTACAAATTAAATATTCATAATAGGTATTAGGGTTCCCTTTCTCTTTTTTCCCTCACTTAAAAAAAATTGCAATTGCCAGTTTGTGGTCAAGAAATGAAACATACATTCACTAGAAGTCTTGTTTTTGGGGGGCGTGTCTAAGATGGCAAACGGAGTGCTTGTGTTTTCCATAAGCTGTGACAGGTGAGGGGAGTGCAATAATATGTGGATAAAAGGGTATTAAAGTTATGGAAAGTGAAGAGGAGTTATATAAAGCAAAGATGAGTCTCTCCTCTTGAAAATTCCATTGTCTGGGCTACTGCTGCTTCTCTTGCGAGTGAGGAATTTGGAGCTGACAGCCCGTGAGCTCAACAAACAGACCAGTAGATTCAGCCAGCAAACAGAAGCAGAGGCTTGAGGAGATTTGAGGAAGTGCATGAAGGTATGATTGTGCAGTCAGCCGAGTTTAGCCTAAATGAGTCAGCAGAAGCTAACCAGAAGCTGTTTTGGAGCCTATTTATATTGTAGTGTGTGAGTTACTGATTCCAATAGCTCTTGTTTGCCAATCTTGGGAGTGAGGTGGAAGGTTGAAAGTTAAAGTACTTTTGTGAAAGACTCCATTAAACTGTGTTGGATCAGTGAGGCAGTGGGACTGGGGAATGGGCCGTCTCGAATGAGTCGGGCTACTTCCCAGGGGCTGCTTTCCTCCATTCATTCATTTATTTATACGTTGGAGTTTTACTTCTTAGACAAAATGGAGTTGAAAATTGAGATACCTCACTCCGTGCTGATTAGATCTGGCATGGAGAAGCATTAAAAGGGAGATAAATCAAGAGTTTGTGGCTCCAGCAGCAGGCTTGAAGGCATGCAGGTTCGAAGCTGGTGAAGTGGTGGAACTGCTCCTGTCTGTACCTGTTCGGAGTTGTGTTTCTTTTCTTTCATATCCATGAGAGACTGAGAGGCTGGAAGAAACTTGCGATGAAGTTGGCGACCACCACTGAAGAATTGATTGTGGATTATAAAGTGTATTTCTGTTTCTACCTCTTAGGGATGTTAGTGATTTTTTTGTGAACTCTCTGATTTTCATGCAATCGGTTCTCCCCCTCATCATAATTATAAGACACTTTGGTTATAATTTGACCGGATGAGTTAAATTGAGATACATAAACCATATAAAATTAACAATATTTTAATTGGTTAAACTTTAATTGGACAATTTCACTGGAATATAACATTGGATTATCAATTAGAATAACTGGATTTGAAATTGAGATTGATTGTTAAATGATGGGACTAACTTTATGTTAACTTTATGTTACTGTATTTTTGGAGGGGGTACAAAGGCTTTTATTTTTGGAGGGGGGTACAAAGGGATTTTCATTATAGTACATTTGTTTATAGGCTAGCTGGATGAATATCCAAAGACTCGATTGTGGATTTTGTTTATAAATTGATTGGTCTGCATAAATTGGTGAAAATAGAATATGAATAGATATAAATTTTGGAAACTGATTGGCATATAGAATAATAATTGTTTGGAAAATTAACCGAATATGTGGTTGGAAATAGACATTTAATCAAATTGCTGATCAGTTGACTAATTGGGATTAATTAGAGTTGAAATTAGATTGATTTAATATGTTATTGGAATATAGATTAATAATTTGATCACTGATCAGTTGACTGATGGGGATTAATTTGGAGTTGAAATTTGATTTTTGACTAATTAACCACATAAAGATATATGAATCGTTCATGATGAGTAAAAGGGGAAAGCAAATGAAGCAAAAAGAGCCAGTCTGGACTAGGCTTTTGAGAATGGCAAGTTTAGAGGAGATATGCCCAAGTGTGGAGCAAATGGAGAAATATTTTAGAGAAGAAATAGAAAAAATTGAGAACCAGAAAAGCAAAAGATGAAAGAAGGAAAGAGCAATGGCAGCCACAGCAACAGACACATCAACAGACTCAGCAGCGGCAACAGCAATGGCAACAGCAACAACAACGGAAAATGTAGGAGGAGGAAAAGATCACCCAGGAAGAACTCAAAGCACAAGGAGCCATCAAGAAGAATCAGAGTGAGAAACTGAAAGTTAAGGGAAAAGAAATAATGAGGCACAAATAGATCAATTAGATAGAACTACACCAGAGCAGGGCAGAACATTGACAACTAAGATGAAGGAACTTGGAGACAGCATTGAGACAAGATTTGATAAGATCGAACAATATCTTCAGACCAGATTTCAGATAATAGAGGATCAAAGGGTTAGAGATAATCAAAATTTTATGTGTTTTCAGCAGCAAAGTCTTTTAAAGTTTCAGCAAGAGGTTAAAGAAACTGTTGTAAGTTTGGTAAAGTCTACAAAAGAAGAGATATGTAAAATTATAAAAGAGGTGACAGAGTTGAAAGAAGATATGAATACAACTATAAAAGAAGTTTGGGAGATGAAGTGTGAAATTCGGAATTTAAAAGAGCAGTAGAAAGAAAAGGAAACAAGGCTGGTTGACCATGAAAAAAGATTGGCATATGTGGAGGAGCAACTGAGGAGAAAAAATGTGGTCATGAAAAAACACCTGACCAATTGAAAATGAGATTGTTGACATGGTTGAACGATTTTAAAAATAGGGAGAGATTTGGTCCAGGTGATATCTTGGCTGTCCATAGATTTGGTTTTAAGAAGAATAGAGTAGGTCATAGAAATGTGTTGATTAAATTTATAAGCTTGGAGGTGAAGCAGAGTGTGATGGCACACATTTAAAAAGTGGGTGCAAGCGCTCTAAAAATGGAAGGGGAGAACATTGAAGTATATAATGATTTGGCAATAGAAGAGTGCTTTTGGAGGTACCAAATGAAGCCAGTCACAAAAACATTGTGAGAGAATGGAATTCTGTACAATTGGAGATTCTCAAAGCAATTGAGAATTTCAAATCTGGGCAGATCCTTTCTGATAAAGGAGGATATACATGTTTTAGACATTTTGGTTGAAGCTAAAATGATAGAAAATGAAACACAGAAGTGGACAGACCTAAAAAAATGCTCTGATTCTGGCGCGCGATAATGGAACATGAGATATAGATTATATGGCTCAAGGTGCCAAGGGTGGGAGTAATTTGCAATATTCTATTTTTCATCAGAAAAAGGGGGGTAGTATATATAAATTTATGAAAGTATATGGGCAACATTGTCTTATATGGGATATGTATATGGTTATAAGTGGTATGTCCTTTGATGTATGGTGAATGAACTGATGAGCAAATGTAGGTTTTGTATTGTATTGCATTTTTTATTTTGTTTTGTTTGTTTTGTATTTTATTTTCTGTATTGTTAGTGTGTTTTGAGTCTTCTGTTTTGTGATGCTTTGTTTTGTTCGAAAATTAATTTTTAGAAAAGAAGTTGTGTTTTATTATTTGTTTTAATATAGTGTTTTCCCAAGCCCCATCCCAGAAGACAACATAATAAAGTGAAAGCCAGAGGGGAGATATAAAGCATCTTTAAAGCTATTCTCTTCTTTGTGCTCTTGAAAATTGAAGATACCAGTGATGCAGGATGGAAGAGGATATTTGTAAATATAATTTGAAAAGAGCCAATAAAAAATGAGTTCTATTATCTGTTTTGACAACTCAACAAAGTACAAATCAGATCATTCTCTCAGTTCCTGTGGTAAATGCATTGATTAAAATGTGTTCTTTTTGTACTTAATCCATTCTGTTTGAAGGGAAGACTTAACATTCTGGAGCAAAGGTAATACAGACTGACTACAGCACTGAGCTGAGGGTAAAGTGGGGATTGCCAGCCGTGCCAAAAGTTGGCATGGGAGATCATAGTTTTATACTAGTCTTAGCTGATATTATGTTTAAGCTGCTTCTGTTTGGACAAAAAGGAGACAATAATTGGACAGATGCTTTTGGCTTTTGTCATGAAATAATTATTCCAAGTTGCTTTTGCTGCTTCCCATTTTCTCAGTAAGTCCTGTGTCTAGTTTGAATGATTTAGACCACTGATTCTCAATGTTTCCAGGCTGCAGGCCTGACCACACCTCCTGGGCAGCTGATCAGGCTAGTCACATGGTTCCTCGCACCTGGAAATGGAAGTAAAACGCCTACCATGCATGCACAGCATGTGTTTTACTTCTGCTTTTGGGAGCAGTGAGGGCATCAGGGACTGGATTAATTGGTATTGGGGACCAGGTCTGGCCTGCAGGCCATAGGGTGCAAATGAATGACTTTATCACTGAACAGGATTTCAGTGATTACATGTTGTGGCAGCACAAAACAACATTTTACAAATGTGGGCACTCCTCCTCCAAAAATTGCAGCTTTGAAAACCAGGTTTTGGATTAGCATCAGATTTACCACACTAGGAGAAAAGAGTCTGATGGTGCTTTATGTGGTTAGGGTTGTGGTTGTAGTTGGGGTTAGGTATAGGGTTAGGGTTAGGGTTGTGGTCAGGATTATGTTTAGGTTTAGTGTTTGGATTAGCTTTTGGGCCCGGGCCCGGGCCTAGGTTGTGTTTAGGGTTAGTGTTGTGGATAGGTTTAGGGTTATTGTTAGTGTTCGTGTTAGGGTTAGTGTTAGTGTTAGGGCTAGGGTTGTGGTCAGGATTAGGTTTAGGTTTTGCGTTTAGGTTAGTTTTTGGGTCAGGGCAAGGGTAGTGTTTATGGTTGGGGTTGTGGATAGTTTTAGGGTTAAGGTTAGGGTTGTGGTTAGGGTTTGGTTCGGGTTATGGTTATGGTTAAGGGGTAGGATTGTTAACTCAACTTGTAAAGGAAAATGTAAAACTAAATGCTTTACATGTTTCAAGATAAAAAAGCTTTGCCAGACCCACTACCCAATAACGAGACGGACACTTGTAATGGATTTAAAATTGGGCCACTTTATTAACTTACAACTTTTATTAACTTAGTTAAGGCAAACGGGCCGAAATAGCACTGGTAAGGACAGATATTATTTCCAGATCTTAATTGACTACATTGTATCAATTTGTTTACTTAATTAAACAAATTGTTAATCCCAGTCAGAATGCCACTTTTAACTCCAGCTTCTGACGTGCATCCAATGAACTCTCAAGGTTTTGCAGGCTGTCTTGAGCATAACATCACCTTGTTCATGGTCCGCTTTTGATTGGCCAGCCCAACTTTCCCTCTACCTTGTCCTTCAGGTGGCCAACCAACTGCGTACCTGCCGGATCCTAGGCATCATCCAGTTTTTCCTTACCAGTGCTAGCCGCCACATGGGGAGGAGTCTTTCACGACTCACCGCCCCCCCCCCGACCGCCAGCTCGGTCACCAGGCCCGCTTGCAATGAAGCCAAAAATTGGTCGATGCCCCATGCAGAGAGGTGCACTCCATCTCTGCGGTATAAACTGGCATCCTATATATGGATCACGGGGTGTTGGACCCCGGTCCCCAAACCATACTCCTCAAAATATCGAGCCACTGCCCGATTAACAGATCACTGGGCGCGGTCAATGCGACGAGGATCACCACCTCCACAGAAATAATGCCTTGGAATCATGTACGACCATATATGCAGACCTGCAGCCAACATTGTCGAATCAGGCCCAGGTCCCTGCGGATGGATATAATCAAATCCAAGCCAGTAATTTGGCCCAAATCTTTGCCACCCAAATGTATCACCAGAATTTGTGGTGGAATAGAGGACTGAGAAGACAGAATGAAGGGGATTAGCTCCCGCCACCTCATTCCACAGAATCCTTGCCAGACCAGACATGCCACGGCACGTAGCCCAAGGTGCACGCCCCACATAGACGAAGCAGCATGACAGGCAGCCCAAAAAATGTAACTGTGCCCAATGAGCCACACCCGTACCGATGCGTCCAGGTGCTCCGGAGCTGAAAAAGAACAAAAAGAATAAACACCAGTGAGGTGCTCAATGCAACATGTGGCGAACGTAGGAACGAAAGTGAGCAGATCCCCACTGGCCCATCCTTCGGATGTCCTCATCCAAATACCCAAAAGCCACAGCCGTGGATGCCACACCTATGTAGAATTAATGAGTACCACAACTTGTCACTGAAAGGCCCAAATTGGCTAGGGCAGTCCCTGTGACTCTCCAAAACTGAAACTTAGTCAACGGAAACCCATCCTGGTGGCAAAAGAGGGGGCCCTGAGCTGTACCCCGGAGTGCTAAGAAGGATGTCAGTGCAAGGACTGGGCAAATAGCCTGTGTGCTGCAACTAAGTAAGGTGACCACGCTGCCCTTGCCCAGCTGATCCGCCTTAGAGTAACAGACAGTCAAGTGGACTGACCTGTTACCAAGTGAGACATCAGCCCACTCCAAGGCCCTGCGCGACTGGTCGTACCGTGAAAGGGGAACCAGTTTGCTCACTCTGAATGCCCCAAAAAAGGCCACCGTAGAGGCAGCATGGAAAAGGGTTGCTTCAAATTGGTTGTAGCAAAGGGCAGGCCATGCCTGGGCCAGACTCAAAAGAAGCGCAGGGGATACCAGTTGCCGCAGATCATGGCAAGGGCTGCATTCCTGAACCCAACCATCCAAGACCCTGCAGATCCGAAAGTCCCCCGTGGTGTCCTGAAAACCCCGGACCTTGGCAGCGAAGGCCAGAGCAGAGAGGCGTCCGTGAATGGTACGAGCAGCCAGACCCCAACTGTGCAAGTGTACCATGTATTGAAGTACATGGTCCACAGACACGGGCCACAAATCGGGCAGGGGGACCATCTGGCGAAACATAAGGTAGGCATGATAAGTCTGATGGTACGCCTTACAAGTGTGGCTAGCCATGGAAAGGCCAAAGGCCCTGTTCACTTCTCCTCGCCAAACGTCCACATCTCGTTCAGGAGTGGAGAGGGAAGCTCCTTGGCCTCTGGTGCTAGTGCCCGAAACTGGGCAATCTGCAGGTGGGATAAAGTGTCAGCAATATTGTTATTGATGCCTGGAACATGCCTGGCTTTGAAAAGAACATTATGGCACAAAGAGCGCAATACGAACTGGTGTACAAGGGACATAACCCTGGGCAAACGAGATGTTTGGGCATTTACAATGTGCACCACGGCAGCATTGTTGCACCAAAAATGTACCACAGAATTTTCCCAGATGTGACCCAATAACATCAGTGCACCCAGGATGGGAAAGAATTCCAAAAAAGTTAAATTCCTAAGCAATTCAGTACCGTGCCATGCTTCAGGCCACTGTCCACAGCACCATCGGCCCTCAAAATAGATGCTGTATCCCAATGACCCCAAAGCATCAGACTGCACTTGAAATTTAGGTGTGAGTGAAAGATCGTTCTGCCAAAAGGACACCCCATTAAAGTCGGCCCGAAATGCCAGCCATACCTGAAGGTCAGGTCGCATACCCATCATGAGCCGAACTCTGTGGTGCTTCCGAGATAAACCAACCATGGCATCGCACAGGCATCTAGCAAACGCATGGCCTTGCGTAATAACCCTGCATGCAAAGTTGAGATATCCATGAAGCACCTGCAGGTCATGGAGCGACACCTTGCGCCTGGCCAGCATGGCTGAGATCACTTCTGAGATGCAGACAACCTTGTCTTCCGGAAGCCTAGATGTCTGTGCAACGGTGTCGATTTTGATCCCCAAAAATGTTAGTGTTGTGGCTGGGCCCTCAGTCTTTTCAGGAACTAATGGTACCCCCAACACAGTCATGAGCCCCTGGAAAGTGACTAGCAGTCGCTCACACATCCTGGAGTCATGTTACCCGCCGAACAAAAAATTGTCCAAATAATGAGCAACATCTTGGACTCCGGACCAGCGAATGAAAGCCCAATGAAGGAAAGAACTAAATCGCTCAAAGGCTGAACAGGATACCGAACAGCCAAAAGGCATGGCCTTATCAACGAAATATTTCCCTTCAAAGCGAAAGCCTAACAATTCGAAATCATCTGGGTGGACCGGGAGAAGCTGGAATGCTGACTTAATGTCTCACTTGGCCATCCGTGCCTCTGGACCGCAGGACCGGACCATCTGTAGTGCTTAGTCAAAGGACGTATACTGGACAGAACAAAGTTCCTCTGGTATAGCATAATTAACAGATGAGCCCACAGGGTATGACAGGTGATGTATAAGGCGAAATTCGCCTGAGGACTTCTTAGGCACCAGACCAAGGGGAGATACCTTCGGATTCCGGTATGTGGGATCGCTAAAGGGGCCAGTGACCCGCCCTTCACATACTTCCTTAAAAATCTTCTCCCGAGCTAAGTCCTCCCTACCCCTCAAGGATGGTAAATTGGGTGCATCCTGCGGTGCGTGTGCACCAGCAAAAGGGATGCGAAAGCCAAAAGAAAAACCTGCTAACAAATAAGCCGCATCGGCCCGCCTGGGGTACACGTGAAGCCAATGCTGAAATACCTCAAGTCGAATTGGGGAGGGGCCCTTTCGCAATTGATGCTGTATCTGTGGTAGTGTGGCCTGAACTCTGTTGTCCACGGGCCCTACCTCACGACCCGCCTTCTCTGAAGCAAGCCGTGGCCGAATGGGGTCCAGCGCAAATGGCATATTTGTGCTTAAATTTGCACTGCTTGTGTGCGCAGCCCCCTGGGGATGAGAAATTCCAGCATAGCAGACGGGCTGGAACCCCCTGCCCCACCAACTGTCGGGGAGACTGTGCAGAGCCGGGTCGTTGTATGACATGGTCACAGTGATAACGATCACCAGAGGCAGGGCGGGACAGTGTCATATAAAGTAGCCAGAGCAATTGGTTAGGCTCATCCCAACGCATCTCTGTGTGAAGGGTGGCCAGCATACAAAACTCCTCATCATAAGCGAGCCATGACTTACCTGGAAAATCTACATATGCTCTATATATAATGTCTAGGTACTGGATTAATGGAATCGCCAGATCTGGGTGGGCTCTAATAGAGACAGCAGCATAAATTAAGTAAGCTGGCAACCAGTTCGCCCAAGTCCATGGAGGTTTACAATGACGGGCCAATTCCTTGTCCCGGTCCTCCTCCTCCTCTTTCTCCTCCCTGGTCGTCTCCCTATTGAGGAGGCTAAATAAGTCCACGTATTCGCGGCACCAGATCTTGTCCCTACTTGCCGGTAAAAGATGATCGCCCAGTGGCAGCGAAATACCAGCAGCCGGGATAGCTGCACACGGGACTGTATGGTAGGCCGTGTTCGTTGGAGGACCATAAGGCCAGATTGGGTCCGGGACATTGGGTCCGGCAGGCTGAACCCCAGGTGGTATGGGTGGGTAAGGTGCCCTCCAAATGTTGACCTGGACATATGGGGTACTGCCCTGTAGGCACTGGGGCCATCTGCTGCTGCCAAGGCCACTAAAATGTCAAAGTTAAAGGCAATGAGCCCATGTGTAGTGAGCTTACTTGACCTGCATACTCACCAGGTGCACTCCACCCACCCGCCCCCACTGGGGGTTCCAGCTGTTGCAGAGCGTCGGAGCTCACGGCCGAATTAGAGCCCGCTGGATCAGACAAAGACAGGCCCTCGAGGTCAGCACCGGACAGTTGGGAAGTGGGCAGGCTGGTTGAAGCAGCTCCAGCCAGTTGGAATACCACCGAAGGCCATGCGGCCTCAAGCTGTTCCACCCTCTGACTAAGAAGTGCGGACAACTAAGGCCAGCTCCAAAGTTGCCGCCCTTCCAGCAGGCAGGCGCATTGCAGTGACTAGCTCCAGGCCTGCAGCGTGCTCCAAGGCTGCAATACGGGCCATAAGGGCCCCAGCATCAGCAGGAAGGCCTCGTGAGAGGCCTGCTGCCCAGACCCTATGGAAGGTCCAGGGAAGATCCCTGGTGCGGCGGCAGTCCCAGCCGGGTCCCAGCCACCATGGGGGCTGGTTGGCAGTGCTGCCTGGCCAGGCCCTGCATGGGCCCCGCTTGGCCTGGAAGCTTGATTGGGGGATGATGATCCCGGTCTCACCTAAGCCCTGCAACTCAGGGGAGAACTGGCAGCATCTGGCAGTGGACTGGGCCTACCCTGGGCCCTGCCCTCCAATGGAGGCACCGCGGGGCCCGGCGCTGGTCTGGAAGGCCTAGTGCGGCATGTGCCTGAGGGCCTGCTGGAGCAGGCCTTCTTCTTCGGTGCCATGGCGCATTAAGTAAATGGGCTAGTCCTAATCTAGCCAGGGAGTGACCCGCATGAGGCCCTTCTCCCGAGCCCTAATAGGGCGAGCAATCAGTGCCGTGTTGTGCCCGTTAGAGAGCGGTGCGGGCGGCAGCGGTCAGGGCCCACCGGAGTGAGGTCCAAAAGAATTGCAGCAAAGTGCCACAAGGGAAGGTTGCAGCGGCGCTAGGTCTCGAGGCCTCACCCCGCCCGAGCTCAGAAATCAGCTGGGAAAGGGGATAAACGCGCCCTTGGCCCAGCCGATAATTTTTCTAAGCCATCGAGGGCATGCGAAGCCTCCCCTTTTAAAGGGGAGCTCAGCTCCGCCCCCTCGAACAGCCAAGGTGCCTGGCTCTAAGGGGCTGGGCTGACAAAGCGTGCGGCAGCCATATTGTCTTGCTGCGCATTTCTTGCAGTTAGTGTTGCATCATTTGTCAAGTACCAGCCCCCCAAAAAGGAACTCTCAAAAATGTCCTAACTGCTCACTGTGTAACATAGTCATTAATGCCCCCCACCCCATCCACAGGATGGAAAGTGACTGCCTATGACTAGCCACTGAGGTATTTGATGTTGAAGAATGCACATCAATTGGCAACTGGCCTACTTGTTTAGCTTTTTAATGTTTTTTTAATTTTTTCAAAAAAATTATAACAGAAACAAAACATAAAAATTACAATACAATACAAACTAAGTACAAAAAAAGCATTAAACAATAATCAGTCATAATAATAATAAAAATACAAATTATTACTTTTAATGAAGTAATACCTACCCATCCTTCTCAGTAAATATGTTACTGCATTAAGAAATCATTTTCTAAAGGCTAAAAACATTACAAAAACATGTCAAACAACCCTGATTGTCCAAAAACCTGAAGAATGCTGTAAAAATCCCAGGAATGCTTCTAAAAATTCTGATGAAAAATTCAAAAAAATTCAAAATCACGCTCAAAACCACTCCTAAACACTCTTTGCCTTGTGCAAAACCCACAAGAGCAATGCACACATGTGTCCTGTCTTTTATACTGCCCAGGCACAATGCAATCTGAATCACACGATGGACCTAAGTACATAGATCCATAGCCTCTCTGCCTACTTTTCTTCTCAGTTTTTCTTTTTTGGCAAACTTAAGTTGCTTTTAATGATCAATTGGAAGTAATGGACAGAGTGTAGCATGAGAATTCGGAGCCATAAATTTTATTGCACTGGCACAAATGACTCATACTTTGTGAAAAATAAGCCTTTATCTACTGGTAAGAATGTCATGGACCCTCTGTCGCATCATGAGTGCATGTTTTCCATTCTAGGTTTTTACATCAAAATATCCTTAAAAGAGAATTTAGCATTCCTTCAAATGTAATTTCTTTCTATATCTTTTAATCAAGTGATTAATCTCTACATATGACACATTAGTTAACACCTAAGGTATATATTTAAACTGATTCCTTTAATAAATACTAATTTTGAAATGTCATCAGGTAATACAAAATCGGATTGTTTTAATTCAGAAATATAGTGGTCATAAGTGAATAATTCCCACATATAAAGAGACCTATGTGCCCAGGTTGAAATCTCTGTAGGAGGGGTGGCTCAAAACAAAATTTTTGTTGCTGTAAACAAGTCCCTAGATTTCAGTATGTAAGTCTGGAATTTTAGGCAGTCTCAGATTCCATCAACCATCCATCATATTGCTGCTGCTGCCATGAAAATGTCTGAAAAATAGCAAAAACGTTGTCAGTTTCTCATGCACCTATTTGAATGGCTAGCTTTGGCTTTCAACACACGATAAAAGAAGATGTGATTGTGTCTGAGCAACTGGTAAACTGCAACAATAGTACTCAGGCATGACACTTGTTAGATTGTATTATTTGTCATCATTGTGAAGATAAAAAGAAGAAACAAAACCAGTATTCTGATATGCATTAGTAAGAAATGAGTCTACTCTCTGTGCTGTAGATATGAAGGTTTCCGTATACACAAAGATCTCACAGCATCATTCACTGTATTCATTAAGTGTAAACTGTGGATAAAGCTAATAAATTCAATGTTATAAAAACTACTGTATGACTTTTAAAGAGTATAGCCTTGCAACTTGTCTACAAATGAATGAACTTCATTGAGAATTTGCACTTGCCGTATCTACATAACCAAAATCAACCTGTCCTAAGTTTTGTTACCCCTAACCAGTGCTGGGCATCAGCCGGTCCGCCCCAGTCTGTGCGGACAGGTAGTAGAGTTAGCTGGCCATGCCCCCTCCCAACCCCACCCCACCCACCTCTTCCCGGGAGACCGGCAACTGCATCGGTTCATTCTCCTCCTGTGGTTGCTGCAGCCTCCTTAAGACTAAGATGCTGTGAGTGCCACAATGGGGGTGGTGGAGGCAGCAGTGTGTGCGGATGGGGGAAGGAGAGGGGAAGCTCACACCGCACTACCCAGAGCAGCTCATTGCCCCACCCCCCGACGCCGCTCCTTCTAGCAGCAGCAGAAGCAGCAGCACTGCAGCAGCACAACTTTTGCTGCAGGATGTCTGTCTGGGCATTGTGAGAGTTGCCCTGCTTATGCTGCACTGCCTGGACATTCCGCTGCCGGGGGATGGGAAGAGCATGTGTTGCGCCGCATTGCTTGGACCACCAGCCCGTAAGCCGCCACCGCTTCTTCCAGCAGCATGTGTTGCTGGTCCAAGCAGCATGACACAAGCTCTTCCCCAAGTTCCCCTGCAGTAGGATGCCCAGACAGTGCAACTCTCACGATGCCCAGACAGGAGTTCCAGGCATCGCAAGAGTTGTGCTGTTGCTAAAAGCAGCAATGGCGGGGGCGGGGGAGCTGCTCTAGGAGGCACGGCATGAGCTCTCCTCCACTTCCCCCATCCACACATACCACCACCTCCACTACTGCACGAGCGGCACCAGCAGCCTCTTAAGGAGGAAGAAGCAGCAGGAGGAGGAGGAGGAAGAGCTGCTCTCCCGGGAGGAGGTGGGCGAGGTGGGGTGGGGAGGCAGCAGCAGCCACAGGAGGAGGACAAAGAAGAGGAGATGATCACGATGACAATGTGGCCATGAGTCTCCTCCTCTGTGTGTGTGTTGGGGGGGGGGGGTAAATGGGTGGGAGGGAGGGGGACAGGGTCTGCATGCCCACCAGGGATTTCTAGCCATGACTAGACACCTGAGCGCTCATCGTCTGCCGCAGCTCCTGCCAAGTTCCAACCTAGCAGTTCGAAAGCAAGACATTGCAAGTTGATAAAGAGGGACCAATTTGGTGGGAAGGTAAACAGCATTCTGTGCATCTCTGGTGTCTATTCATGCCTGCCACGTGTCCATGGAAATGTCTGCAGATGCAGACAGCACTGCCTCTTTGGCTATAAGCTCTGGGCAACCACAAGTAGATAAATAGGGACCACTTCGGTGGGAAAGGTAACAACATTCTGGTGTCTAGTCATGCCTGCCACATGTCCACAGAAACATCTACAAACAGACAGTGCTGACTCTTTGGCTATAAACAGATGAGCACTGAACCCTAGAGTCAGATACGACTGGTAGCTTTGGATCTAACAATAGGTAAAGGTAAAGGTTTCCCTTGCTCAAAAGCCAGTCATATCCCACTATAGGGTGCAGTGCTCATCTCCATTTACAGCCAAAGAGCCAGTGCTATCTGTGTTTGCAGATGTTTTCATGGGCAATGTGGCAGGCATTACCAGATTGGCCACCCAGTCACATGCCCCCAGATTTGGGCACACCCCCAGATTAGGCCACACCCACAGATTAGGCCACACCACCAATTAGGCCACGCCCACAGTGTGGTAGTCATTTTTTTGTGCCCATCACTGCCCCTAACCCACCACACTGTGGCCCCCACACCTCCAGAAAACTCGCACCCACCTACCTAGTGTGCCTGGCCAGCCCGTGGCAGGGGAGCAGCAGCCCATTTCAGGGTTTGTCACCCTGAAAATGGGTTGCAAAGACACCCCCCCTCCACCGGCCAGCAGACACCAAACAGCAATGGAAGAGTGGCCCCGGTGCATCCTGGGGATCGTAGTTCCTTGGGTGGGTGGCCCTCTTTGGAGAGCAGGACTACAGCTCCCAGCAGCCTTTGTGCTCAAGGTCAGCACGGCCCTCCAAGGAGGCAGTTGGACAACAGAGTTTAAGGAGAGTCTGCTGGGAGCTGTAGTCCCGCTCTCCATTCTTCTCAATGGGAGCCAGCCACCCAAGGAACTACGATCCCCAGGATGCACCGGAGCAGCATTTCCTCTCACAGAAATACAAACTCCCAGGAACAGGAGGCTTCGCAAAACTGGCCACGCCTTGGTTGCTGGGTTGGAGATGAAGGAGGAGGCGCCCTTGGGGGTTCCCCTTATTGGAGGAGGAGGCAACTGCACCTCCAGGCCTGTCCAGCGCCACCGGGACCACCACGAGGGCAACGAGCGTGCACATACAGATAAGACAACAGTGGTGGTAGGCGGCCGGGTGGGTCATGCCTGGGTCTCTCCTCGGCCTGGGTTGGGGCCCCCACACGGGCAATGCCTGTGGCCTGCCTGGTCACTGGGCCGCACTTCCCTCCCTGTTCTGAGCCATTCCACGCAGCTCCTGCATCTGACCCCTGCCTACTCCGCTGCTCCTGCTGGCCTGGGGGCGTGCAACTGCTTTCACCTCCTGGGATGCCATGTCCTGGGGCGACGCTGGATACAGAGTGATGGTGGGTAGGCCAGGGAATAGGTGTGTGTTGTGTCATGTGTGATGTGTGTGGCTATGGTGTGTGTGTGTGTCGTGTGTGTGTGTCGTGTGTCATATGTTTTGTGCATGTGTGTGTATTGTGTGTAGGGGTATTGTATGGGTGTGTCATGTGTGGGGAGGTGGTATCTGTGTGTGTTGTCTGTGTGTGTGTTGTGTCTTGGGGGATGTTGTGTGTTGGGTGTGTGTGGTTGGTGTCGGGGGTATGTGTGCTGTGCAATTGTGTTGTGTTGTATGTGTGTGGCTGTGGTGCTGTGCATTGTTTGCCTGTTTGTGTGTGTGTGTGTGTGTGTGTGTGTGAGAGAGAGTGTGTGTGTGTATTTTGTGGGTGTGTCATGTGTGGGTGTGTGCTTTGTGGGTGTGTTGTGTCATGTGTGATGTTGCTGGGTGAGTTGTGGGTGTGTTGTGTGTTGACCCCCGCCAACTCCTGCCGCAACACTAGGTAGCAGCAGTGGAGTGGGATGGCCCCTCCTTTGGCAGGGTTGGGTCCCTCACCTGGGCAACGCTGTGTAGTCAAATTCTTATTTTCTTCCCTTTCAACTCTGTAACTCCTTGTTTAGAGCAGGAAATTCTAACATTGCTTCCCAATCTCACAATTGTGGAAACTCATTAGCATCTCTAGTACCAGTCCCACCCACCCCCAAATGTACAGATCACACTAAGGCTTTTGTTTTGTATGCATTTGACATAAAATATGAAGCTAGTAAAAGATGTGCAGTTGGAAACTAATAAATACATAATTGGATAAATAGAAAATAATTAGACAAGTTATCAGCAGCTATTTAATAAGAACTTATATAAGGATTCAAAAGTGCTTGGTTTTTTTTTTAAAAAATCAACTATACAAAACATTTGAAAAAAATGCTTTTGTCTGGAACTTCCTTTTTTAACCTACATCTATACTGAAAGCCCATATTGACAGTACTATAACAGTCAGTAAAGAAACCACTCAATCTGCACTTAGTATCTCAGGCAGAGAAGAGGGTCTGTCAGGACTACTGCCTGGTTCTTATACCCAAGACTGGAATGCAAGGTCTACCTTGCCAGCACAGGAGAGAGAACTGTTCGCTTTTCACCCCCTTCTCCCCTTTCTCTCCATTCCAGCCTTAGTGACCCAGGCGGAGAAAGAGAAGGGGTGGTGCAGGGAGCAGCAGAAAATTTTAAAAACGAGTCAATCAGGCTTTTCAAAGTCTCCAGCCAGCCTGGGAGGCAGCACCAACCAGAGCAATGTGCAAGTGCAGTCTCCTGCCATTGCCCCTGCCCCAATGACAGTCAAAACAAAGTCCTAGGTGCACGGGGAGGCAGTGGATTTCTTTTTTAAAACTGGCCAATCAGGCTCCACAAAGCCTGATCCCACCCTGGGAGGCAATTTAAATGGAGTGTGTGTGTGTGTGTGTGTGTGGGGGGGGGGCAAATGGGCTTTTTTTCTGCAGTCCCGAATGGAATTTTGGATTTCAATGCATTCCTATGGGGAAATGTGTTTCGTTTAAAGAGCAATTCACTTAAAGAGCAACCCCATTGAATGCATTATGCTCACTAAGTGAGGTATTACTGTAATTACATTCATTCCTTACAGATGCCACAAATTTTTGCCTTGTTTATTATTTCTTCTTTTTTTATTTTTGTTTTGTTTTTCCCTGTAGGTTCCAGTGATCCACTCCAGATAAGTATGATGACACAGTTCTGAAACAAGCAAACAAGCAAACAAGCAAACAAACAAACAAACAAACATCAGCTGCATAGGATATTTTTGGTAAATTTTATGTTTTCTAGTGTGTTGAATCCAAAAATGACCTCGATTCCCCCCATCACATACAGTTTCCCCCCACAAAGTATGAGATTTTTGCAGTAAAAAGCATAAGAGTTATGAGAAAATCACTATTTTGTTACAATGAACTAAACATATTGTTTCTTATAATTAAACAAACAATTTCTTCATAATATATACTTAACATTCCATGTTCACTCTTTTTGTCTGTGAAACCTTTTCTTCTTCTCTTTTATGCTCCTCTGAACAAGTTTTCGCTTTTCATTTTCTGTTTCCCGTTTTAGCATCCAACAGTAGTCAACTAGCATATTGACGTTCCATCTTCCTTGGTAGTGTCTCTTGATATCACAGATATCCTGGTGAAATCTTTCACCCTGCTCTTCACTGTAGGTTCCCAGGTTTTCAGGAAAATAGTCGACATAAGAGTGTAAGAAATGAACTTTTAAGCTCATCTTGCACCCTTGAGCTTTATATGCATTTAACATGCATTGTACAATGGTTTTGTAGTGAGGGTTTTTAGTATCCCCTAAAAACTTGTGAACTATGTCTTTGAAAGAGTCCCATGCTTCCTTTTCTTTTGCTCCCATTGTTTCTAAAAAGAGGGGATTGGATAACAGGTTTCATATGTTGGGGCCAATTAAAACTCCCTCTTTCAACCTGGCTTTGGTCAGTTTTGGGAACTTGGAACACAGATGTCTGAAACATTTCCCATCTTTTGGCAGTGATTTAACAAACGGCTTCATAAACCCTAATTTAATATGAAGAGGTGGCAATAAAACCTTTTCTGTTGGAACCAAGGTTGTATTAATGACTTTTTTTCTGCCGGGGATTAAGGTGCCTCAAAATGGCAAATCAGTTTTTGTCCAATGAAGGTCTCTGGCTCAACTGTCCCACAAACATAGGAAGCTTGGATATTTTGTATAACCTGCTGCTGGCCTAACAACATGGTTAGTATTTTAAAGTTTCCACAAACCATCCAGCGATGTTCTTGATATTTGATTTTATCAAGAATCACAGTTAAATCATTATAGTTTTCATCCAAAAGCACTGAGTGTCCTATAGGAAGTGATGCAAATCTATTTCCATTATGCAGCAAGACTGCTTTGAGGCTTGTTTTAGATGAATCAATGACTAGGCACCACTCAGATGAATCATATTCTATTTAAAAGCACTTCATTAGCCCACTACAAAAAAGGAGATTCCCATCTTTGGAGAAAAACTGAGTGAATTCTTTTTCTCGGTGCCTGCACCATGAAAATGATGTTCCAGGTGACAGCAGGTTTTTATTTGATAGTCTTGACCCCAGCAATTCGGCTGAATCTTTTGAAAGGCCTAAACCTCTAACTATGTCATTGAGCTCACTCTGAGAAAAAAGTTGAGCTACCTCATCAACAGAAAAATCAGAACTAGATTCATCCTGGGAAGGCAATGTGTCTCTGTCCTCCGAATTGCTCAAGATATTATCCAAACTGGAAGGTGGGTGTGGAACTGGTATTTCAGAGATATGAAGCACTGGACAAATAGCTGAATTAAGGTTTGGGTAAGATATCCTCTTTTTATTTTTTATATTAAAGCCTTTCACATCTACTGAACAGAAATAGGAGTCGGTAGTGTGGTTTTGCTGTTCACACCTCATCATAGGAATGTCAAAACTGAATGAGGTTTTCTTACCTTTAAACCACAAACAAAGATCTTCTTTGCACCTTTTACACACCTTATGAGGAGCCCATGCTTTGTCTTTATCCCAAAGTTTCTACTAGAAGTAAGCAAAATACACTTTCTTCACAAAATCACTTATGTATAAAATGGTTTGGCGGTGGAAGGAAGCATTGGGAACATACGAACATATGTCGTGGAGTTGTAATGTGGTAAAAGATTTTTGGAAAAAATCGAGAAAGAGATAGGTGAAATTATGGATATGATAATTAAATTGGGGTCAAGTACCGTTTTGTTAACAGATGTGGAAAGTATGAATTTAAATAAAGATAAAAAAGAGTTATTAGAGATAATGTTGACAACAGGTAGACAGTGCATTGCTAGAAATTGGAAAAATGGTGTGATCATAAAAATTGAAGGAAATGTGGGATTTAGCATTGAATGATAAGTTAACATGGGAGATAAACAAGAAAAAGGGTATCATTAAAGAAAACAGATTTTGGAACATTTGGCAAGCTTTTGTAGATTACTCATTGAAGGGGGAGGAAGTAAACAGACCTGTACCTGGTCAAAGGAGTTTTTGGAAATGAAAACTAATGAGATACTCCGTGCTCTCCAGGGCATTGTACAAAACACCGGGTGGAGGTTTTTTTGTTTTTTTTGTTTTTTGGTTTTGTAAATTGTTTAGTATTTTAATTTTTGTATGGTAATAATGATTTTGAAGCTTGATTTAGTAGATGTATTAAATTTTGGAGGTCATGAACTGAGTTTAAATTTGCATATTGTAATAATAAGAATATAAAAAATAGAATATGTATATTATGAGATAAGTACCAAAAAATTTACTTTCTGAAAGTACAATTAGATAATTAAAGACGTGAAGTAGAATAGGAAATTATTACACTACTAAGTCATATTTAAATATATATTTAGTTATTTGATATTGTATTAGTATATAATTGGTTAAAGGGTTATATGTATTGGTATATATATTTTATGTATTATTGTTGTATTATTTTATTTGTAGTATTATTGTTTTAAAAATTTAATAAAATTATTTTAAAAATTGCTTCTGTTTCTTTGTTGTCTTTTAATAGTGTATTTTCCACAAATAAAACAAAAGTTGTCCGGAGAAATAACACAACCTCTTGGAGCCATAATACAGAACTAAAAACAAGTACAGCAAACAAGATTCTGAACTTATTTAGCATGTTGAAACATGATCAAATCTGACAGTAGGGGTGTTTATACTAATTTATAATACTCCAGAGAACATGTCAAAACATGCTCAACCCAGCCAGTGAGATTCCTGGATATGTTCACCTTTCACTACAAACAAAATAAACCTGTTGGGACATGATCACCTGAGCTTCCTCACACTACTAAACATACACTAACCCCCTCCCCCCCCACACACAATTCCTCTTATTTTCTCTTTGCATTATACTTGATTCTAGTTCTAATAAATATTAAATGAAAGTAAGAAATAATTTTTGGATAGGGTTTTTAGAATCAAGAATAAGATGTCAGATTTTGGGTTAAAGGCAAACTTCATGCTAGATTAAACTAAAAACACAAGTTTTGCAAGAAAACTTGAAAAGTTGGAATTTTTTTAGTATTTTTCTCTGTTTCACTAAGTAAAAATCTATAAAGAAACAATTTAAAAAATCCTATGCAGTTGTTGGGTTGCAGACCTGTGTAATCAGCTTTAGTGTATTTTTAGAGTCTGCCCAGGATATCCTGCTATGGTAACAGGGTAGACCAAACTGCCAGCAACTCAACACCAAATGTCAGTTGGAGGTTAACTAACCTGACAACCATGAGGACTACCAGCATTGGCAAAGTCCACAGGGAAGGGTGATGGTCCCCAAGTGGATTAAATCCCACTTAAGTCCATCTTGATGGAGGGCAGCAGTTTTGTTAATACTGGCATGGGGCTAATGAGGACTTTGTGTGCCAAAAGGGCTCAGGACCAGAAAGTGACTTGCGGAGCTAGATCAGTGGTACAGGTGTCATGCTGTGATGTGGAAGGAAGATGAAAGGACACAGCATTATATTTGCAGGACAGTCTTCATGGCTGATTGCCATGAGGATTGCCAATATTCAGAATTGGATATGGCAAAAAAAGAAGAAGTGTATACTTTGATCTGGAGCATATGTGAACAATTTCACCTGTACATAGCAGGTAAGTGATGGGCTTTTTGAGTTTTCTTACTTAACATTCTGGTGTATGAAGTAAAAAAAAGTTTCTTTATCAAACATTAAAATCTGGACTGAACAATACTTCTCAGATTCAATGGTGCTGGAGGAGTAATTTATTTTGACATATCATTCCAAAGCAAAACAAGGGATTGAAAAGAAATGCAAATTAATGTGCTTTTCAAAACAACATAACATCTGGCCCTTACACAACACAAATCTTTAAATCCATAAATTGACAAGTTTTTGTGGTTGAAATATCATGTCTTCAGACTATGCACCTATATCTTGTCTGCTGTGCAGAAAAGTTAGAAATCATAAACGTTTTGTGCAATGTATGCAAGATCTTGGTTCATACAGTAGTCTGAAAAAAATGGTATTTCAACCACAAAATCTTTCTTGTTCATGAATTTTTAGTGTCTGTTAAAGGCATTCACGTTTGTGTTGCTTTTTAAATAAATATATGTAATTATCTGAGAGATGCTTAGTGAAATCATGAGCTTTTATTTTTCATCACTGGGCATGAAATGCAAACAGAAAATATTTTTTTTCCTTTCTAAATTTGATGCATTGAAAAATGCTCAACACCAAAGTGTGACTTTGAGAATTATGCTCACATTTTAGTCTATGAAGGAAATGCATACAAGTACAAAACCCCACAAAGACCTGAACAATATTCATGTACACAATTGAATAGTGTAGACATTTAACTCTTCCTGCAACTTTCCTGTCTGATCTCATGATGGTTGCAAAATCACAAGCCCAACCAGTGGGGTAGGGGGGAGGAAAGATGGCACTGATGTGCTCAGAAAACATGAATATGTTTTTGGTCCCAATCTCACAGACAAATATAATAAGAGGCAATAGAAAAATGAGATGTTTTTATTGTCCATGTCAAGATGATAGCTTGAGTTCATTAGAATTTCTGGCTCCAGAGCAAGGGACTGGGGGGTGTAAAGACACACTATGCCTTCCAGAGGAAAGGCTAGCTGAGATCACTAGAGGCTGTGTTGGGATTACTTGCCTTGCCATCTGTGCAGGAAAGCTGAACGGACCCAAAGTGCCATCATAAGAAGACACTGGTAAACCTCTGAATAATTTTGCAGCTTTTTGAGGGTCACCAAATGTAAAACATTGTAAAAGTTGATTGTGCTCACTACAGTTTCCAAAGAGACACCAAAGGAAAAAAATCCAGAAGCTGGCAACTATTTTCATCAGCCTCATGGTTGTTGTTGTTTTTGACAAGGTTAAGTGGTAGTGAGCACAACAGGGTATCTTGACTGCTGCCATTGGTGTTGTCAACATTTAGGCTGCCTCATACAATACCTCATACAAAGTCTGCTTCATACAACATCGAATTCATGCAACATCACCTAATTCCTTGGAAAAAGTTGCCTCATACAAAGTCGCTAAGACTTTGTATGAGTGTTATGTATGCATATCAATGTACTGTAAAGCTATCAAGATAAAAATGTATCCATCACAATTACAATGTATCTCAGCTGAAAGGAACGCGAGCAAGCAACCCCTTGGGGCAGCTGCGAGCGTTCAGCCTCACATGGTTCACATTGCTCAATCACGGACAGCCGCGGGAAATGCCTCCGCATTCAGCAGAATGAAGATACTCGCATTCAGCAGAATGAAGATACTCACATTCTGCAGGAAGAAGATACAACTGCGAGAGTAAGGCGTGCCTGGGCGAGGCCACGCCGACAGTAGCCAATGAGCTACCGTGCTGCAAGATTCAAATGTATAGTCCTCAGTATATAATGAGATGTACCACCACCATTACCCCCATGCTCCACCGGAACATCATGCAATAAACCTGTGTTAAGCCAACCCTTCGGCTGTTCTGTTGTCTTTGGTCCCATACAGTAAACTGGCGACGAAGGTGGGATCATGGCTGCCCACGGGACCAAGACATGCGCCGGCTACGAGATCAGGAAGCCGGGAGACTTGGAGCTGTTTGAGATAGACTTCAATGGAGCGCTGGTGGAGCTCGAAGTCTCAGATGAGGACAAGAAGAGGGCCATCTTCGTCCGCATGCTCGGACACGAGACCAAGAGGACCTTGGTGGACCTGATCGCGCCGAGGAGGGTGAGCGACTTCAAAGCCAAAGAGCTCCTGGCGGTGTTGCGCACCCACCTCCGGCCCGCGATAGCGATGTTCCCCGCTCGGAGCGCGTTCTGGAGGCGAGTCCAGGCGCCCGGGGAATCGGTCGCTGAGTTCGCCGCGGCCCTGCGGCTGGCCGCTGGCCCATGCAAGTGGGAGACCCCAGAAGTCACCCTCCGAGACTGCCTGCTCTGCGGCCTGAGGGACACCGAGACTCAGCGTGCGCTGATGAGACAGGAGCCGCCTCCCACGTGGCAGCAAGTCCTCGACACGGCACAGGCCGCGGAAGCCACGACGGCCGGGGTGCAAGAGCTCCAGGACTGGCGCCCGAAACCCGCCAAGGCAGAGAGCTCGGTGCGCGCGGCACGGCGAGTTTCGAACTCGTCCGCGGAGAGCGGCGACGACGAGGACGTCCGGAGGGTCCAGAAGGAGGGCCGGCGCTGCGACGGCTGCGGCGCCGCCCACGCCCGCGCCAAATGCCCGTTCCGCAAGGCCGAGTGCCACAACTGCGGCCGGCGCGGGCACATCGCCAAAGTCTGCCGGAAACGGCGCGAGGCCAAGAGGAGTTCCCCAGACCGCTCGGCGAGGCAGGACCGCACCACGAGGCCCAAGGACGGCACCCGGACCACGAGGAAGCGGGACGGAGTAGGGCGCATCTCCGACGACAGTGAGGACGACGCTCCGGTTTTCAGCGTATCCACGGAGCACCCCCGATACTTCGTTGAGGTAGTAATTCAAGGGGCCCCTGTTAGGATGGAGGTGGACTCGGGTTCTTCTTACTCTATCATTTCCCAGGGAGAGTTCCTAAAAATAGCCCCCCATGTGCGGCCCAAGCTCAAAGCGCTGAGGTCCATGCTGAAGGACGTGCAAGGGAACCGCATCCCGGTGTTGGGGGTTGGGAAGTTCCAGGTCCAGTTCAAAAAGCGCGCCGCAACGCTTCCCCTAGTTGTCCTCAAGGGAGGTAAATGCAGCCTCCTCGGGACTCAATGGTTCCAGCCCCTGGGGTTGTTCATTGGGGGGGGGGGTGCACGCCGTGGGAGTACACGCCGCCGGGACTGATCCAATACAGAGCGTGTGCGATGCGCACCCCGAGGTTTTCAAAAAAGGACTCGGAAAATTCAAGGGCCCCCCAGTGACTTTCGACCTGGACCCTGGAGTACGTCCAATCAGACTTAAACCGCGCAGAGTGCCTTTCGCACTAAAGGACAAAATAGAGGCGGAGTTGGACAAATTGGTGGGCCAGGGGATTCTTGTTCCTGTTGATTCTGCGGAGTGGGAAACTCCAATTGTAACAGCGCTCAAGGCCAACGGGGAGGTCCGCATATGCGCTGACTACAAGTGCACCATCAACAAGGCGATCCGCCCTAATGCGTATCCGGTGCCGGTAGTCAGCCACTTGTTGGCCAGGTTACACGGGGGGAGGTGTTTTGCTAAACTCGACCTGGCCCAAGCCTACCAGCAACTCCCGGTGACCCCCGCCGCAGCTGCTGCGCAGACCATAGTCACCCACAAAGGGGCGTTCCAGGTAACGCGCCTCCAATTCGGCGTGAATTCGGCACCTGGGATCTTCCAGTCACTCGTGGAACACCTCCTGAAGGGGTTAGAGGGGGTGTTACCCTACTTTGATGACGTATTGATTACAGGGGGGAGCCGGGCCGAATTAGCAGAAAGGTTGGGAAAGGTCCTGGCAAAATTCGAAAAGGCGGGGTTGCGGTTGCGAAAAGACAAATGCGTTTTCTTCGCAACTGAGGTTGAGTTCCTAGGGTTCCGTGTTACTCCCGAGGGAATAAGGCCATCCCAATCCAAGGTGGCCGCCATCAAAAAGGCCCCTCGCCCCACCTCCAAGCCCGAGCTGCAGTCGTTCCTTGGGCTGCTCAACTTCTACCACTCCTTCCTTCCTCGGAAGGCAGCCGTGGCGGAACCGCTACACAAATTGTTAAAAAAGGATGAGGCATGGAAGTGGGGCGACGACCATGAGAAGGCTTTCAATGACCTGAAGCGACTCCTGGCATCAGATGCTGTACTGACCCACTTCAATCCCAAACGCCCAGTGGTCCTGATATGCGATGCATCCCCGGTGGGGGTGGGGGCGGTGTTATGCCACGTGCTGGAGAACGGGAAGGAGGCCCCGATAGCGTTCTACTCTAGGTCCTTGTCCCAAGCGGAGAGAAACTACGCCCAGACAGACAGGGAAGCACTAGCGATAATTGCGGGGACCAAGAAATTTCATGATTTTGTGTATGGCCGCCCCTTCACCATAGTGACCGACCATAAGCCCTTGCTAGGCATCTTCACCGCAGATAAGCCCACACCCCAAATCCTGTCCCCGAGAATGCTCAGGTGGGCCATTTTTCTCAACGCATATCAGCACGCGTTGGTGCACCGGCCCGGGAAAGAGATCAGCCATGCGGATGCCCTGTCGAGGTCCCCCATTCCCCGGGATTGCTGCCACATGGGCGAGGAAGAGAGGGACCACCAGGTCTTAATGATAGAGGTCCTAGACTCCCCCCCAGTAGTACCGGCCGACATCGCCAAAGCGACCGGTAAGGACAAAACTTTAGCTACAGTTTGCTCCTGGGTACAGAAAGGGTGGCCCGTGTCTTCCCCAGCAGCAGAATTCGACACATTTTTCAAAAAGAAATTAGAATTGTCCCTAGAGAGGGGTTGCCTTTTGTGGGGACAGCGGGTAGTGATCCCCACGTCCCTCCGGCCGAGGGTGCTTAAACTGCTGCACGTCAGCCACCCCGGGATCGTCCGCTCTAAGGCACTAGCCCGCAGTTACTTTTGGTGGCCCCAGCTAGATGCCGACATCGAGCACATGATCGGCACTTGCGAAGCGTGCCAAAGCTCCAGGCCAGAAGAGGCTCGCTTGCCACATAGGGAGTGGGACGCAGCAAGGGGCCCCTGGTCCCGGGTTCACGTAGACTTTGCTGGCCCGTTCAGGGGAACACTTTTCCTCCTTGTGGTGGACGCGTTCTCCAAGTGGTTGGAGGTCATTCCAGTCTCGAGCACCTCCTCGGCCACAACAATTAAACAGTTACGGAGGGTCTTTTCCACGTTCGGTTTACCCGACGCCCTCGTCAGCGATAACGCTAGCTGTTTCACGTCCGCCGAGTTCAGGGCATTCATGGATCTCAACGCCATTCGGCACATCACCTCCGCCCCTTTCCACCCGGCCACCAACGGCCAAGTAGAGCGCCTCGTGCGCACCACTAAGGACGCGCTGCGGCGCATGGGCCCCGGAGATCTTAACTTACAACTGTGCCAATTCCTGCTAAGGTACAGGGTCACCCCATTGGCGTCAGGGTACTCCCCCGCGGAGCTGTTAATGCGCAGGAAGCTGGCCACGGTAATCTCCAAGCTAGACCCCACGAGAGTAGAGGACAAAGGGCGGAACGTAGGGGTGGAACCCACAAAGAGTTTCAGCGTTGGCGCCCCGGTGCATTGCAGGAACTACGCCAACGCGGGGCCAGCCTGGGTGCCGGGCACGGTAATAGAACAAACCGGCCCCATTTCATACCGCGTGGAGACCAATACAGGCCTCCTGTGGAGGCGGCACACGGATCAACTCAGGCACAGGATCCCCGGAGAGCAGGACGGAGACGAAAATAGCCACAAATCAGCGTTAGGGTACTCCCCCACCCGCGTAGCCCAAGGGGGAGAAAAAGGGGGACATGGGTCCCCACCAAGGGGGGAGGAAAGGGAATCGATCCTCAGAGATCTTTTGCGGGAGTTTGCGGCGGAAAGGAAGAGCCCCGATCTCACACACAGCCCCCGGAAGCATCCCCAAAACACAGATTCCCCAAGAAGTTTAGACCTTGATTTACAGTACCAGGGGGAGTTAGCGGAGTGGTCCCCCACCCGTCCTAGCGAAAAGAGGGGTTTCAGTTCAGCCCCTGGTACTTCCAGTCCCAGTAGCCCCTGTGAGTTAGAATGCAACATAGCACCAATTTCCCGGAGACCGACACCCCCAAGACAGGAGGCAATGGCGAGTCCGCCCACCACAGTCTCAAGGTCCCCCGAGCGGGGAACAGAAGGCAGCAGAACCACAAGGGCATCCTCATCGGTCCCGCGGTTCACACTAGGAGGGTCCCCGGGGTCCGAGAGCAACAGGCAGGGGTTCACGTCCCAGCTGTTCATTCCATTCCCATCCCCCAGTGCAAGGCAGGCACGGACGCCCCACAGAGCCACTAACGAATCCCCGTTTCCCGTAGCAGGACAAGCTCCCACGGAGTCAGGGATCACAGGCTCTCCGGTACTAGATCAGGCGCAAGCACGCCCCAAGCGCACGTGCGGCAAGCCACAATGGTTGCGGGACTTCGTCCCATCCTAGGGGGGAGGGGTGTTATGTATGCATATCAATGTACTGTAAAGCTATCAAGATAAAAATGTACCCATCACAATTACAATGTATCTCAGCTGAAAGGAACGCGAGCAAGCAACCCCTTGGGGCAGCTGCGAGCGTTCAGCCTCACATGGTTCACATTGCTCAATCACGGACAGCCGCGGGAAATGCCTCCGCATTCAGCAGAATGAAGATACTCGCATTCAGCAGAATGAAGATACTCGCATTCAGCAGAATGAAGATACTCGCATTCAGCAGAATGAAGATACTCGCATTCAGCAGGAAGAAGATACAACTGCGAGAGTAAGGCGTGCCTGGGCGAGGCCACGCCGACAGTAGCCAATGAGCTACCATGCTGCAAGATTCAAATGTATAGTCCTCAGTATATAATGAGATGTACCACCACCATTACCCCCATGCTCCACCGGAACATCATGCAATAAACCTGTGTTAAGCCAACCCTTCGGCTGTTCTGTTGTCTTTGGTCCCATACAGTAAAATGAGGCATTGGGGTTTTTCCCAGGTTGCATTGTGCCTGGGCAGTATAAAAGGCAGAACACATGCATGCATTGCTTTTGTGGGTTTTGCACGAGGCGAAAAGTGTTTAGAAGTGGTTTTGATTTTGGATTGTTTGGTGTTTGCTACTGTGGTTTTTAAAAACAGATTGCATGTTCCATATTTTTTCTTACGTTGGTCTTTCTTTTTTTGGGGGGGCACTATTTGGTGGGGTGGGCAATTGTTTGGTGTTTGCTGCTGTTTGGATGATTAACACCGTGCTGCATGTTGGCATCCATTTTGTCCTTGCTTCCATCCAGTAATTGTTTACAGTAGCTTGTACAAAGTGGATGATCGGCCACATGGCTGCAGATTAACACTGTGCTGCATGATGGGACATGTTAACTTTTAAACCTGCACTTCATAAAGTTTTCAAAAGTTAAGAACATGTTGTATGGTTTGTCTCCTAAAATCAGGGTTGTTTGACATGTTTTTGTAACGTATTTAGCCTTTAGACAATGATTTCTTAAAGTTCTGTCAGTTTCTTGTCAGTTTCCATGACTTTGCCCTGAAGTCTGTGCTGTACAGTACAATTTATCTCTATGGAAATGACGTTGTACGACGCATCGTGGCAAGGATTTGGATGTTGTATGAGGCATCATGGCTAGGATTTTGCATGCCTCATACAAAGTCCAAATCCGTATAAAGTCGAAACTTGTGGAACCAAGTTTGGATGTTGTATGAGGTATCATTGTATTACAGATCACCAAAAAGGTAGATAAGTGGGTCATCAATTAAGACAAGTCTGAACTCTCACTGCATCAAAAATGAATTCTCAGTAGAGCAATGGTCCCAATCATGGGGGCCTAGCTTATTTTGGGCAAAAACTCTCAGAAGCCTTCAACATTGGCTGTGCTTGCCAGGATTTCCGGGAGCTTGAAGAAGTGGCATTTCAGTCACAAAATCTTTCTTATTGATGGATTTTAAGGCCCCCAAGTGGGAACCGCTGCACTTCAGCAAAAACAAAAACAAAATAAATCAAAATCTATTATTAACTCAGAACTTACCAGAAAAGACAATATTGAGGGGAAACATGGAGGGCCACAGGAAAAGAGAAGTACATATTATGAGACAACATTGGTTTATAAGCACCGAGCAAATCTGTTAATAATAATTTTGAATGAGAAATTATTCTGGGTTGAAAGGGTTTTTGCTGGAGAAACTATGCTCAGGGGATGCCTGAATGAGGCTCCTTTCAAAGCTGTTTATAACAGGATATTTTGGAACTCCCCTCAGTGGAGGAAATGCCATGTGAAACCATCATATTGGGCACTGTCAGGGTATTGATTGTACCCTGAGCTAAGCCTCGTTTCAAAATGGATATTTCCAAGAATGGGGGGAGCTATGGCACATTCCATAGAAGGATTGTTAGTCAAAACATGCTAGCCTCATGAATCGAAAGAAATGAAACTTAAGATCTGATGGATATTGCATGGTCATTGGCTGGAATTTTTTAGGGGAATGGAAAGAATGTGGAACATGTGTGAGGAGATAAAACCCAGAGGGAGGCAGCAGAATGCTCTCTTGGTACAGTGCTTCATGCTAAGGGTGAGCTGTGAACTTAGAAACATGTAGGGGCTTAAGCTGGAAGGGGCCCCCACTGGGCTTCCACAATTAGATAAGCTTTCTTTGTTTTAATCTGCTTTCTGACCTTTTGGAACTAAGAAGCTTTTTCTTCCTAAAACTTTGTTCTGTAAACTGCTTCTGCTACAATATACCTTTAAAATACCAGAAGATGACTGGAGTGTTTATTTGACTATGCACCACCTTACTTACATTAAGCTAATGTCCTGGGTTACTTAGGTAGGAGGGCGGCAATTCAGGTGGAATCCCAACTATGTGTAGGCCAGAGTCCTACTCAGGAGTAAGGAGATTTCTTACAGGACCAACAGTAAAATGAGCAGAGGAGGAACCACCTCATTATTCTGATTCCCAACATTCATGGAGGTGGAAGAGGCCATGCCAGATGGCCTGGCTGTGAATGTGCACCTTGTCTATATCCTCAAGGCTGCCACAGTCCATTGAAGTCCCAGTGTCAAATCCTGCATTTTTCATTTCATACATGCCTCAGGAGATGGCTCTGTGATCATAGTGTGTGAGTCAGTTCATGGCAACCTGGAATACACCTTAAACAAATTCACACCAATGACATTTTCCCTGAAAATGCTTTTCAGGAAAAAAATGTATGCTTGGACATGAGTAGCAGCCATCACTGCTGATTGTGGAAGTTATTGCCTCATATAGTTATAACATATCAGAACTGACCTGCTGGCACATAAGATCTCTGAAGGCTTTTTAAAAAAATATCAAACAACTGTATAGTGACGGAAGAATGAAATAGTTGAGGCTAGGAGAGGATGTAGGCACCAAAGGTCTGCTAACATTGAGTAAGACCATCCTCAGCCACAATCTGAATTTCTGAATATTAGTTTTTGATTCTATTTTAAAATATATTTTTTTGCAACCAAACATAGAATTCTGTTGTAAGCGCAAATCCCTGTTGTCCAGGAACTAGTTAAAATTCAATGGGGTTCTGACTGAAAGGTTCAAATTATCCCAGACCTGGAGCTGATTTCTGCTTTGAAACTTTGTGTCAGAAGCCATGTCTCCAAAATCCTGTGAGGATATTTTGAGCCTTGGATAAATACAACTGTTATGTGTTATTGTAATGCAAAAATACTTTGAATTTGCCTTACAAAATTGAATGTCAATTGCCTAAAGATACATTCCAAAATGCCCCCCTCTGGAAGACTATCACTTCTTTGCTTTCTTTAACGCAAGGCTGCTCTTTTTACTCTTGACAGAAAACCTGGGAAACCCCACTTTCTCAGATTTACCCCTTGATCTTCCTAACCCTGCATGCAGTCTATTTAAAGCTTTCCACACAGGCCATGGTTGTTCTTGTCCAGGCAGTAGAGAATCATGTGGTTCTGCCCAGTTGTCTAGTAGCTATTTTCTTGCCTTCCAAACTGCTAGGGATTGGTTGTGTGGGGGAGGGGGAGAAGTTATTAGGAAATGGTGCCTTGATTTAAGTCTCTGTTTTGGTGTTTGGCAGGTTTGGCAGGTGTGTTTCGAAGGATCTTGCTTTTACCCACTCTTTCTGAGCAGGACTTTCTTGATGAAATTTTGGTAGAGGAATGCCAGCTAAGTAATGCACTTTTTGCATTGGGATCGGTTTTAGGCATCCTGTGACCAATCTCACTGTTTCATTTAGGACCACATCCACCTGCTTTGCATGCTTTATCTGTACCACACTGGACTAGCATACTCTCCTGCAGATTAACATAAAGCTAGTGCAGACATTCTTAATGTGTGTGGTTGGGCACCCCAACTTGTGCCTGTTATTTGAAAAAAATTGATCATGTAGCTGTAGTGTATAGGTTCCCCACCCCCATATCAACAGGGGATACATTCCAGGACCTTCTACAGATACCTGAAATTGTGGAAAACAGCAAACCCTACATTCAAGTCCACATAAAGGTAAAGGTTTCCCTTGCTCGAAAGCCAGTCGTATCCGACTCTAGGGTGCAGTGCTCATCTCTGTTTCTAAGCCAAAGAGCCAGCGCTGTCTGCTTCTGCAGACATTTCCGTGGTCATGTGGCAGGCATGACTAGACACCGGAGCGCACGGAGCGCTGTTACCTTCCCACCAAAGTGGTCCCTATTTATCTACTTGCAATTTCTTGCTTTCGAACTGCTAGGTTGGCAGGAGACCTGAGCCATAAAGGGTGTGTAGGGATGGGGTGGGTGGGTGTCCAAATGTCTACAAGTATGTGAACAAAATGGCTACTTTGAAAACAACCCATTCATTCTAAACATTACACTGCAGACAGTGGCCTCTAGTGGCCAGATCTGATAATGCACTGTGGAAATACATATACAGTGGTATCTCATACAACGATTTCAATCCGTTCCACAGGGCTCATTGTTGTACAAAACAATTGCTATACGATGCATGCATCGTATAGTGATTTTCCCTATGGGATGCATTGTACAACAATTGTTTTTGTTTTGCTAAGTGGTATTTCCCATTGAAAAATTGTTGTACAATTTTTTCCATAGGGAAAATTGTTATGTGGGACACCATTTCCTCCCAAAACCTAATTGTTATGCGACTGTACCTGTATACTGTGTATTTCAGAGACATTTATTTAATATTTGTAGACCTGTGGATGACTGAATACTGCAATAATTGAACCCACAGATCTGGATGCTGACCAGTATTTGTAGATGTGTTAAGATGATAATGCTACCTGAACTGGTCCAACAGAGGACTAGAGGAAAGATGTGCATTCAGGCTACCAAATATTTTCATAGCAAATAATGGATTGGCTCTACATCCTGATGGTTTGAGATGGATAGCCACTTGCTAATTTTCAACCAATGTTCCCAGCTTCTTATTTTAATCTCCTTGATCTTTGCTATCAAGGTAGGGGACAACCCAAAAATATTTAGCCACAATCCCTGTTTCATATCAATATTTTATATAACTATTCATTACAGCTATTTATCCAGTCTATTTTTAAAACTTCCAGTGGAAAAGCTTCCCTGGTGAATTCTTGTCATTTTTCACCTTTTCTGGCAGCTTTCTTTAATTAGAATAAATTTAAGCAAGCAACTTCAGTAGATTGGCCCAGATCCAAGGAAAGTTAATAACAAATTTCTTGAGCTCCTTGTTTTAAACAGGATATCAGTGGCAGTGGCAGTAGCTACTCATATTCGAGCATACAACCCCCCCCCCCCGGGAAATCAGGAAAAATACCATTGGTGTGAATTTGTTTAAGGTGGATCCCAGTTTGCCATGAAGAGATTCACACACTATGATCATGGAGCCATCTCCTGTGGTATGTATGAAATGAGACATGCAGGATTTAACACTGGGACTGCAATGGACTGTGGCACCTTTGAGGATATTGACAAGATGCACTTTCACAGCCAGTCCATCTGGCATGGCTTCTTCCACCTCCATGAATGCTGGGAATCAGAATAGTGAAGTGGTTCCTCCTCTGCTCATTTTGCTGTTCAGCCCAATATGATGGTATCCAGAGGCATTTTCTCCACTGAGGGGGCCATCACCCCACCTAAAGGGGCTCATCTGCCTGTAGCTGTTGGCCCCTTTAGGGAGTCAGTTTTTTACCGCTGCCCAACACTTGGACGTACATATGATTAGTTCATGCAGAAATCAAACATTTACATGTACAAAGAGGATTCTATATTCTCCCTCAATAAAGGAATCTTTGGATTATTTTTGAGGGGAAAGAAAAGAGCCTGAATATGTTTTGACATAATGGATAGTCTGTTCCAATGATTTCTGAGTCTTCCTGGAGACTGCACTGCCTAAATAATAATTCCTAACTTTATTCCCCTTCTCAGAAGAGCTAATATATTATTCCCAAATGGCCTGCTTTTTATTTAGCGTACAGGATTATACCTTCAGAATGCTACATTATGTGTCTTTGTACTTTGTCTTCAGCAGATATCCTGAAGCAAGATCTGCTGTTCCAAATTTGGTCTCAAAATATAATTTCCAAAAATACTGCATAAATTAGAATTGTACAAAACATACATATATGGATTGTGGCAAGAATTTACCAAGGAAGCTGTAGACCAGTGGTTCCCAATGTGTGGTACATGCCCCACAGGGGGATTTCAATTCCCCAAAGGCTAAGTCAGTACATTGGCTGCTCAGTGCTTTGGGTTTAGGTTTCTGGGAATTGAAGTCCAGAAACCAAAGTTTGGGAAACACTACATTAGACACTCTTTCACTGGAAGTTTTAAAAACAAACTGGATAAACATTCATTACCTCCCTGTCTCCTCTTTGGATTAGCCACAGATCAAACTCAACCAGAGATCACATGTTGAAAGGGGGTGACATCGCTATGCTGAGAAACTATCCAGATTTGAATATGTGGTGATGCTACTGAGGACAAGTCATCACAACTGAGAGTGAACAATTTGGGGAGAATTTGGGGAGAAAATAACTGGAATAGAAAAGCCTCTTTTGCACGACTAGAAATAGTCAATGGGCGGGGAGAAGGGATGAGACCAGAAGCAGATGTTAAAAATAGGCCATGACTGGAAAAGGGATGTTCTTTATGGTCTAGCTGTCATAAAATAAGCTTATCTCACTTCCAGGAATAAACAAAATAGCTTGCTTTGTCTTGTGATATCTTCTGGATAGAAGCATGGGATTGCTTTGAAGTCTAATTTCTTCAATGTTGAAAGACTGCCTCAGTTACCTCTCTGCAACATAAAAAGGCATCTAGCTTTAAATAGAAAAAAAAACTTGACAATATCTATTTCTGCTCTATGTCTTTAGTCTCTATTTCTCACCAAAAAGAATTGGAGGAAAAACACATTGGTGTACAGTAGACCCTTGATTAATGACAAAACGTGGGTCCCCAAGTCGTGTCATTACCTGGATTTTGACGTTGTGTGGGTGGAAATTTTTCTGCCCATTTTTGGGCCCCTGCCACTCCTGGGAGGCTCGGGGGAGGAGATCCAAGCTGTTTCCGACCCCACCGAACTTTTTCCGATGCTGCTGCAAACAAAACCCCTAGGGTAAACTCATTGGCCTGCTGCAGGTAGCAGGGGTGGCTGATTTTTTTTTTTGCCCATTTTCAGTCCCCACCACCTCTGCCAGCTCTACGAGGTTTGGGGGATGTGATCCAAGCTGTTTCCAACCCCCATGGACCTTTTCCGCTACAAGCAGAAACCCCAGGGTAAACCCCTTCATCTGTTGCATGATTCTGCTTGTAGCAGCATCGGAAAAGGTCCAGTGAGGACAGAAACAGCTTGGATCACCTCCCCTGAGCCTCTCAGAGGTGGCAGGGACCCAAAAATGGGCAAAAAATTCGTCCATTTTCGGGTCTCCGCCACCCCTCCCACCTCTGGGAGGCTCGGAGGAGGCGATCCGTGCCTCTACCCACCCCTAAGGTGCAGTCTCCTACCTTTCTCAGCTAGAAAATTGCCATCACGGGGGTCCCTGTTTCTGGCTCTCTGCCTCTCCAGCAGTATGTAGGAGGCTTGGAGGACCTATTCTGCACTATTCCCGCCTTCCTAGGTGCTCCCTGTGCCGTGCAACAGCTGATTATAGTTGTGACTGCCATTTTGAAAAACAAAAAATACGAAACAAAATGGCGGCAACAACTATTATTAGCTGTTGCATGGCACAGGGAGCACCTAGGAAGGCCGGAATAGTGCAGAATAGGTCCTCACAGCCTACCACACACTGCTAGGGAAAAAGAGAACCAGAAACAGGGACATTCCTCGTGGTGATTTTCCAGCTTGGAAGGTAGGAGATGAAACACAGCCCCTCGAATAATGAAGTTACGTCGTTAATTGATAGATGACTTTGGCGCAAAAAATGTGTTGTTAGTCGAAAACAACATTAATCGAACATGTTGTTATTTGGGGGTCCACTGTATCATACAGTAATATATATATTTCACACTATACTTTTGAAATCATCTTTAAAGCTATATCATTATCTATGTGTGTTTTTTTAAAAAAAAGATGGTTAACAGTGGTCATTCCACCTATACTTCTTCCTGCCTAATTTCTATACATGGAAAGTGTAACGGGGGTTTTATGGGAACCCCCCCCCACACACACACACACACACACACACGGTGTGTGTGTGTCCTGGACAGATGGCTATCCTTCTAATTGAAGCTCTGGTAGCTGGCTGAAAACAGTCCCTTTTAAAACACCACCTTCCAACCAGAGACACAGAGTGGACCAGGCTTCTGGGAACTGCCTTAAAGTTATTTTACCTTCAAAGGATGGGACAGCAAGGCAGATGAGGTTCCCAAGCCTAGCTAGGGTTGCAGGTGCTGGCTCCTCCTTAGAATCACCATGGCAACATTATCTGGTCCCAAGCCATTGTCTTTTTATAAAAGTCTGCTCTGTCTCTCTCCTCCTCTCTTCAAGGTTAAACTCATATGAAAATGAAGCCAGTAGTTCGGCTACCCAAACCTCTTACTTCATCAATGGCACCACTCTTGCCTTCTCCTCCTGGATCAAAGACAAAGCTTGTGAGGTCCTTTTAATTCTTTATTTGCAGAAGCATATTCAAAATCCATATGCCATTCACAATGCATATTGATGTGAAATATCTACATTGTTGGACTCCTAGTAAATTTACTTTAGACTTAGAATTCTAATAAAATAACTAAATGCTAGCTTTCTAAAAAATGCATTTCTTCTCAGAGACTAAGACCTTTGCCTTGGTTGATTTTAGCAAAGTCTTAAAGCATGGGCATATGGGCCCCCATTTCCACCTCTTTCTAAGCTCTCATCTCGACGTTCCTTATCAGATGTCTGGAGTAACAAGGACTCTCGATGATTCGAGAATTGGTCCTCCTAAGTGTCTAAACTGTAGGGATTTTATACTATTTTGGCACTCTTCTCCCTCCCTTAAGAATGACAATTATGTGGGAATGATGTACCCTCACAAGTGTTTTCCCATAAACAATTATGTAAGTTTTCCCCCACAGGTTTTCTACTCCTGGTACTGTGTACTTTTACCTCTCCCCTTATGTGAGAGTGCAAAGGTCCCTGTCAAAGTTGAAATGTGACAAGTGAAAGTACTTCTTCCGTAAGAAGTAGGAGGGTTTCCTCCCCTCTTGTTAATAGGTTATTGACCTACAATGAACTGTGAGTTTATTCCAGTCCATTCCCCTTCATATGCAAATATGAATGCTCAGGGATTTCACAGGTGTTTGTATGGTGACATCTGTGCTTAGTGAAGCAGCATCTCTGGAATGCGGCTTGGTATGTCTGCTATCATTGACACATTTTTCCCTTTAAAAGCTGACCTTTCTCAACCTGTAAGGCTATCAAACTACATTATAACTAAATGTATGAAAAGTAATTCAAAGAAATATTAAATGTTCCTAGAATTCCCATGACAGAGAGAAATAGCAAATGTAGGGTTTCCAGGGAGGGAATCCTGCCCTCCCTCCACCCATGGACAACCAGTTATTCAGTAGAAAGTGAAACATGGGAGATGGATCTTTTCCCAAGATCTCAAAGAGAGAATTTTTTCACACCACTTTCATTTGCACTCCACTGCCTCTCTCCTCATTTCATTTTTCCATAGAATCTCAGAGAAGGCAAACAAGCAGCCTTTATGCTGGTACTATGTATGGACAGCAACTGACACTGCAAGAGACAGCAAGCTGCAACTCCTCTATGGAGTTGTACTTACATCCTCGTTCTTAGGATAAGGGCTCCACCAACGATCCGAACCTAAGTTGAAACTGTATCTAGTAGTAGTTTGTCTGGTAACAGGGAGTAAACAAAACAAAACAAAAGACAAAGAAACTGCTGTGGCACCTTAAAGACTAACTCCTGTATTTTAATGTTAGCTTTCATGGATCAAGTCTGTGGAGTTAGTACTAGTACATGAGATCTTCAGCATAATAGAACAAATAATATATTAATTGCTAGTATTGTTAATGTGTATTATGTTATTAGCTCCTATATTACATTTAATATGTATATTTTGCAACTCTTTTATGTAGATTTCCTGGAGAAGGAAAAATAAGTTCGGAAAAGTCAAATTAACTAGTATCGACGTAGAAAAGATATTTGGCAACAGCTGATTAAGTGATTGTATTATACTTCACCCAAAGAGGAATTATTTTTGCTACATACTTCATGTTAAATGTTTGTGTTACATGATGACAGCTTTCAGTTCGAATGAAGATTTTCAAACCCATGGTGGAATTGTTTATGTTGTGATTTTTGCTGAGTAATATATAAAGCAACACATTAATTTGAATATACCTATTGGAGAATTTTTATTCTATCAAACGGTTTCTACTATTCCTTCGAGTTTTCACCGTTTGCGCCCGTTTCCACGTAGTGTTGATCATGGTGGTCTATGAAAAAGGTTTTGCTTATACTGAGCAACAAACAGAACAAAAATTGGGAAGAACTTCAACATTAAATATGAACACTGATTCACCTAACAGTGATTTTGCTACTTTAGAATCCTTAAAGAAACAGGAAATTAGATGTCAACTTCACGCCTTATTTTTGGCTGATTATCACCATCTCTCCAGAATACCAAGGGGTTTGAGAATTAATAAAGGACCTACTCTCTTTAACCAAGATAAAGAATTTAAAGACAAATGGGCAGCTATACTAGATCGTTGTTCATTCGATCTCATTCTACTAATAATTGAGCAATCCCACAAAGAACTTGACAATATACATGAGGACATTGATAAAATTGAAACATCTCTCAAACAGGATAATTCTAGTAACGTGTATGAGAAATCTTTGGAGGACATTAAAATTAAGGTCAATCAGTTCCGTAAGTCTCTTCTACAGTTCAAGAAAAATAAATTTCATAGAGACTCACAGGATTACTCCTCTGCGAGAATATATAGATGGCGGTACCAGCAGGGACCAACCAGAGTTAAACGGGTAACTTGGAAGGACCAAACTTTTTCTTCAGATTTTGAAACTTCATATTCAGACAGGCCATCAACTTCATGTGCTGAAGCTCAGCAGAAATCTTATGACTTCAGAAATAGAGATCGTCAAGGCTATGTGCAATGTTCGAACTCTTTTTTAGGGAAAAGAAGGACTGCGAAGGGGGCGAGGAAAACGTAGTATTCAATTTGTCTGCCAGGTCTCTATCATTTAACAAGGTATGTTTACTCTCACTGGGTCTTAATTTTGTCCCTACACCTGTTTACCATTGCAGGCGCACCCCCCAATAAAGGACTCAGACACTGGTGAAAGTGGATAACGGCATTGGGCCACATTTATTGATTCATGCCCTAGTCCGAATTATAAATTTCGATTGGTATTCAACCAATTATAATTCTTAAGGCAAGCAGGCCGGAGTAAAACACTGGTAAGGTGCCTCCCAAAATTGCCAACGGCAATTGGTTACAATGTATCAATTTGTATCAATTTGTTTGTTGACAACAAACAAATTGTTGACCGTACTCAATAATCTAACTACTGACCCCACCCTCTGACGCGTATCCGTAAAATAACAGGGTGATGCATGCTGCCTAGCTCGTGCCATCACCCCATTGCCTGGTTCATCGTTGACCGGACAACGTTAACTAACTTGTGCCTGTCTAGTGTTGTCCAGTCAATTGCGAACCTGCCGGATACCTGTGGGTCATAAATGTTTACCTTACCAGTGCTACCTTACCATGTGACCAAAGTCAGCAACAGAACTGCAAGAACCCCTGTATCAAACCATAGCAACAGTGTGGGATGGGCAAAAAAGCCAGGACCTGAAAGCCAGTTGTAGGTCCCAGCCAAAAATTCCCACCCGGCCCCGAAGCGACCAAAATATCACACTGTTAACTAGGGAGGGGGTGGAGGGGAAAAACTTCTCCTCTCCGTCGCTTTGCAAAATGGCAGCTCGGCTGCCTCATGGCCACCCCTTTTAAAGAGGGCTGGCCACGCCCCTTAACTACCCGGATGTCCAATTCCGGTGGGTGGGGGCCTGCAAAGAGCGCGGCGGCCATTTTGGCACCGCGCTTGCATTGCAGGCGCAGCCCCCAATAAAGGACTCAGACACTGGTGAAAGTGGATAACGGCATTGGGCCACATTTATTGATTCATGCCCTAGTCCGAATTATAAATTTCGATTGGTATTCAACCAATTATAATTCTTAAGGCAAGCAGGCCGAAGTAACACTGGTAAGGTTCCTCCCAAAATTTCCAACGGCAATTGGTTACAATGTATCCATTTGTATCAATTTGTTTGTTGACAACAAACAAATTGTTGACCGTAGTCAATAATCTAACTACTGACCCCACCCTCTGACGCGTATCCGTAAAATAACGGGGTGATGCATGCCTGTCTAGTGTTGTCCAGTCAATTGCGAACCTGTCGGATACCTGTGGGTCATAAATGTTTACCTTACCAGTGCTACCCGCCACACGGGGAGGCTTCAATAAAGGCTCACCGCCCCCCCCCAGACCGTCAGCTCGGTCAACAGGCCTGCTCGCCAATCTCCCAACAAGAGGTCCATACCTCCCGGCGACAGATGGACCCCATCCCCTGTGTAAAGCTCATAATTTTGGAGACTGATGGTGGGGTGTCGTATGACGCGCCCCCAACCCTTGTCCAGAAAGAACCGGGCAATAGCCCTGTTCACCGAGCGCCGAGCCCGATCAAGGGCCTGGAGGTCAAACCCTCCCCTGTAAGCGTGCCGCGGTATCATGTCCGACCAAATCAGGGTTGTGGCAGGCCACACATAATGCAAGTAGGCCAGGTCACCGCAAATCGCATGCTTCAGCGATAGGCCCGTGACCTGTCCCAAATCATTACCCCCAAGGTGTATAATCAGGACATCAGGCGGGTCAGCATTCCTGATGGAGAAAAGGAATGGCAACAGTTCCCGCTTACCGTACCACCTGAGACTTGCAGATGCACCCAGTCCCAGCAGGGGTCCCCACTCTGTCGCCGCAGCAAACTGCGCTGCCCTGTGCACATAGCTGTGGCCCACCAGCCATACTGTCACCGGTGGAAGACGACACCCAGGGTCTGTCAAGGAAAAAAGGAAACAGGGCAGTGACTTAACTGGTAATCACGGTTGAAGAGGGCAAACATATAACTGAAAACATCGTGATCCCCACCTTCCCATGTTGCGTATCTCAGCCCCAGAGTACCCAAACGCCGCTGCAGTGGAAGCCGCCCCTATCCTGAATGAATGGGTGCCGTAGCGAGCCCCAGGGAGGCCAACACTGGCCAGTGCCTTACCGGTCACCTTCCAAAATTGAAATTTAGTAAGGGGAGACCCATCTTGGTGACAGAAAAACGGGCCAGGGTGCATACCACGTAGTGCAAGGAACTCCTGTAGGGCACCAACCGGACAGATGTCTGCCATGGAACATCGTAGCAGTCTTACACCACTGCCTACACCGTGCTGATCAACCTTAGAGGAGCGTATCCTCAGCTGAGCCCAATCATTGGAAACATAGACATCTTCGAGTTCCAGTGCCCTACGACTCGCATCCGCCTTAGACAGTAGCACCAGCTCACTGATGCGGAGCGCTCCAAAAAAGACCACCGTTGTAGTCGCATGAAACAGGGCTGCCTCATACCTGTCAAAACACAGGTCATGCCAGCCCCGTGCAAGGTGGGTAAGTACCCCTGGAGAAATCGGGTGGCGGTCATCCGGGCTGCGCCCACGCTCCCGCAACCACCCTTCCAAAACATGTCGTATGCGGAAATCATTTGTGCTGTCAGCATAACCACCCACCTTGGCCATAAATGCCAGCGCTGACAGCCTGGATGCTATGGTGCGGGGAGCTAGGCCCTGGGCATGTAAGTAAACCATAAATTGGAGGACGTGAGCCACTGGGATGGGCCAACTTTCAGGTAGCTGGAATCGGGCACAAAAGGCCAGGAAAGTACTGAATGCATGGTTATACGCCTTACGCGTGTGGGGCGCCAGCGACATGCCGATCGCCCGGTTCACCTCTCCTTGCCAAGCATCCATATCTCGTCCGGGAGCGGCGAGGGAAATTCCTCTGCGTCCGGGGACAAGGCACGGAACCGGGGGATCTGCAGGCGGGACAAAGCGTCAGCGATATCATTATTAATACCTGAAACATGTCGAGCCCTGAAAAGCACATTGAGGCGTAGGCTGCGCAACACAAACTGGCAGACCAGCCCCATAACCCTGGGAGATTTCGACGTCTGTGAGTTGACAATGTGGACAACCGCCGCATTGTCGCACCAGAAATGGACAAACGAATTGGCCCACTCCTTGCCCCATAGCATCAAAGCTCCCAGAATGGGAAAAAATTCCAGGTACGTGAGATCCTGCAAACGATCCGTGCCCCACCAGGCTGGCGGCCATCTGCCGTAGGCCCACTTCCCTTCGAAGTAAATCCCATAACCCAGGGACCCTGATGCATCCGACTGAACCTGAAAACGAGGGGAAACCAGAAGGTCGGACCTCCAAAACGACACCCCATTGAATTCCCTCAGGAACTGGAGCCAGATGAGCATATCTGCCCTCATGCCCTTGTTCAGACGGACCCTGTGGTGGGGCCTGGCCAAGCCAGTCATGGCGTCGCACAAGCGTCGAGCAAAGGCTCTGCCAGGTGCGACCACCCTCAAGCGAAATTGAGATGACCATGTAACACCTGAAGCTCCCAAAGGGACACCTTGCGTTTGGCCAGCAAGTCCAAGATCAGTGCAGTGATCCGCGAAACCTTATCAACAGGTAACCTGGATGCCTGCACAACCGTGTCGATCTCCACCCCCAGGAATGTGAGCTTGGTTGATGGGCCCTCGGTCTTTTCGGGCGCTAAAGGGACACCAAGTTCCCTCATTAGCGTCTGAAATGTATTTAGGAGACGCGTGCACGTGTCCCAGCCCCGTTCACCCCCAAATAAGAAATCATCAAGGTAGTGGGCTACAGACCGAGACCCCGACCTGTGAACAAAGGCCCACTGTAGGAATGTGCTGAAGCGCTCAAATGCCGAGCATGAAATGGAACAGCCAAAAGGCATGGCCTTGTCAAAATAAAATTCACCCCGGAACTTGAAACCTAGCAACTCAAAGTCACCCGAGTGCACCGGCAGGAGACGGAACGCAGACTTAATGTCGCACTTTGCCAGTAGTGCACCCGGACCACAAGAGCGCACCATGCGCAAGGGCCTGGTCAAAAGATGTATGCCTGACTGAACAAAGGTCATCAGGGATAGCATCATTGACCGAACGGCCGGCCGGGTAAGACAAGTGGTGTATCAAGCGAAATTCCCCTGGTGACTTCTTGGGCACTAACCCCAAAGGGGAAACCTTGAGATTGGGAAATGGTGGGACAGGGAAAGGGCCGGCGACCCTGCCAGCATTAACCTCCTTAGCAATGCTCATGGCAGCCACCTCCTCCCTGCCCCTGAGTGACAACAGGTTGGGGGCATCTTGGGGGGACCTGTCCCCCATGAAAGGAATGTGAAACCCCTGCTGGAAACCCTCAATCAGGTAAGCTGCATCTGCCCTCCTCGGGTACATCATGAGCCAACGCTCCAACATGTCCACATTAATTGGGGAGGGGGCCTTTTGCTTGACCAGCTCTCTCCGCAGCAGTTCTGCCCGCTCCCTGTCCACCTCTACCTCTGCCCCACAGTCCGCCTGCCCGCGGACACGCAGAGGCGGCATGGGGGCCCGCACAAGAGGGACACTCGTGCCTGTATCGGCACTGCTTCCTATTGCATGAACCATTGGCCGAGAAGCTCCAACACAGCAGGCGGGCTGGAACCCCCTGCCCCGCCACCTGGCGGGGTGCCTGGGCTGGAGCAGCTCGCTGGACCGCATGTCCACAATGGTACCTCTCCCCTGGTGCAGGGCACGTGGGGGTCATGTACAGAAGCCACAGCTTCTGTCAGGGCTCATCCCACCTCATCTCTGGGTGTAGGGGCACTCTCATACGGAATTCTTAATCGTAAGCCAACCACGACGGGCCAGGGAAATCAACCATCGCCCTGTATATGTTGTCCAAATACTGGACCATCGGAATGGCCAGGTCAGGCAGGGCCCTAAGGTACACCGCCATGTATATGAGGTATGCGGGTAACCAGTTGGCCCACGTGCATGGCGGCTTACGACGACGTGACTGCTCCTTGTCCTTCTCATCCTGCCCCTCCCTCTCCTCTTTGGTGGGTTCCCTATTCAGGAGGGAGAAAATGTCCACATACTCCCCCCGCCAGATCTTTTCCTTGGTGGCCTGGGCCAGATGATCCCCAAGGGGTAAAGAATACCCTGCTGTCGGAAAAGCCGACACCGGAACATTGGCAGCGCTGGGCACCATGAAAGGGGCCCGAACCAGCCCCGCCACCCCCAGTAGGTTCCCTGCAGCATAGGGTCCCCCGCCCCACGTTGGGCCCTGAAGTGGCAAAGCTGTCCCCAAATGGGCCGGCGGCGGCTGTCCCGCCGGCCCAGCCAGGTGAGGCCACGGCCACTGTAAGCTTCCCCCCGTTGTGGGTTGTGGTGTGGGTGCACTAGCTTGAACTGGATACTCACAAGTTGCACCCCCATGGGCCGCCCCCACTGGGGGTTCCGGCCCACTGCGGGCGTCGGAGCTCGCGACCGCAACCGAGCTCATAGATGGAGCCTGACCACTACCCGCTGGCGGCATCAGCTGCGCAGGGAGCTGCGAGGTTGCGGCTGTCGCCGACCCACGTGCCTCAGGCAGCTCGACCCGGTCGGCCGCCTGCCGAGAACCAGCGGCCGTTGCATTGACCTGTAAACCAAAAGGTGCCCCGGATGGATTGACTATCCTCAAAGATGCCTCTAGAGCCTCTACGCGCGCCAGTAGGGCATCAATGTTTACAGAGCCCCCAACGCAGATGGGGGTCATAGGGCCGGCCGGCCCACTGGTAGCAGGGGCCGGGCCAGGCATCTGGACACCGGGGCCCGAATATGGCCATGCCCCAACCACCGGCCCCTGAGGGACCGGGGGCATGCCCTGCCAGGGAAGGGAACCCATCCAACCCCCCTGGTTGAAGCCCACCACTGGAAGCTGCGGGGCAAGTTCCGAAGGCCCAGCCTGGGCGTGCCCACCCGCCTGGCCCGATCCGATGGCCGCTAATTGCGGGCCGGGGGCCGCGGCCCCTGCCGGGCCGGCCTGGGGCTGCCCAGTCTCAGGTCAAGGAGCAATCGACCCCATCCCACCGGTCCCGGTGGGCGCCCCCAGGAAGGGGGCCTGCTGAGGGGGCGCAGTTGCGGTCCTCTGACCCGGCTGACGCCTCCTGGAAGGGCGAACCGAATTCGCCATCGCCTTCTTTTTGGAAGGCATTGCCACGAAGCGCTGGGAAGCCTGAGAAAAAGAGTGAAGAAAAAACCGCTGCCCAAAGAGGCTTCCCGGCTGAAGCGAAGAGCGACGGAGCAAGTGGGGAAAAACTTCTCCTCTCCGTCGCTTTGCAAAATGGCAGCTCGGCTGCCTCGTGGCCACCCCTTTTAAAGAGGGCTGGCCACGCCCCCTAACTACCCGGATGTCCAATTCCGGTGGGGGGGCTGCAAAGAGCACGGCGGCCATTTTGGCACCGCGCTTGCATTCCTTTAATACACGGGTGGATTTGTTTAAGTTGATTAGGTTGCTTAAATTGAAGGTTTTCTTTAGGGGTATGGACACGCAAATGGGTGATACTTTTAAACCCAAGTCAACATTTAACCCAGTGGTTGAGGAACCATCAATAGAAGTGTTTCAGAGACAGTTCCTTCGTGATATAGAGCATATGGAAAGGGACAATATGAAACACTGGCACAATTTATCTAGAGAAGACTTACAAGTTCTTAACCAATTAGCACAAGACAGTTCCATTATTATCAAACAGGCAGATAAGAGAGGAGGAATAGTTGTGCTAGATACCACTGATTATATCGCTGAGGCTACTAGGCAGTTAGGGGATAGCAGCTCTTATAAACAGGTGTTCCGTGATCCTACGGCACATATTTCTAATATAATTAAAATAGTCCTGTACGAGGGCGTTACTTTGGGATATATCATGGACAAAACCATGCGGTTTTTGTTTAATGAGCATCCAAGAACTCCCATAATCCATTTAATTCCTAAGATTCACAAACCCAGAATAGAGGGTATGCCCACCCCCGCAAGACCCATTGTATCCGGGACGGATTCTGTTCTCGAGCCCCTCGCAAAGTATGTGGATTTCCACATTAATAAATTTGCTAAGGAGACACCTTCCTTTATAAAAGATACCACACATTTTATATCTATGGTGGAAGGTGTTACAGTACAAAAGGAGAGTGTTTTATTAACACTAGATGTGGAAGCATTGTACACCAACATCCCACTAGAGGAGGCAAGAACCGTGGTGCTTGATAAATTGGATTCTAGGGAGTCTCAAGTTCCACCAACACATTTTCTTATGGATTTATTAGACGTGGTTTTTGAGCATAACTATTTCAGGTTTGGTGACTCTTATTATATGCAGATTAGTGGCATGGCCATGGGGAGTCCATTGGCCCCCAGTGTAGCGAACATGTATATGAGCCACTTTGAGAAGAAACATATTTACAACACACAATTCAATCGCTATTTACCACATGTTATCTTTTATGGTAGGTTTCTGGATGATCTGTTTTTCATCTTGGATTCTAAAGACATTCTGAACAACTTTGTGCTGTGGATGAACTCCTTGGATACTAATCTTCATTTCACTCCTCATGAAGATCCTGTTTCCATCCTATTTCTAGATGTCGAAGTTTATGTTTTAGAATCAAGAAGAATATCAGTAAGGTTGTATAGAAAACCTACAGATAGGAACCAGTATCTTAAGTACACTTCTCATCTCCCTCCTTATGTAAAAAATAACATTCCTTTTGGTTTGTTTGCTAGAGCTAAGAGAAATTCTACTAACATGGTTGATTTTACGTGTTCTGCATGCTCCATTCAACACAAACTCACGCAGAGAGGGTATCCTAGGCACATTATGGATAGAGCCCTTCAAAGAGTTAAGGACACACCTAGGACAGCATTGTTTGAAAGAAAGCAGCGGGGGGCTAGGGGGAGAGACAACAATATATGATGCTCCTTTGAGCTTTTACCAGCAGCTGCAAAAATCAAGAAAATCATATATAGACACTGGCATCTAGTTAGTGTGCTTCCTGGCTGTGACACTAAGCCCTTAGTAGGCTTTAGAAAGACCAAATCCATTAGCAATATGGTTATACGTTCAGATCACACGGCTAGAGCACTCATGGCCCAGCAAAAAAATTTCCAACAGGGCATTATAAATGTAATTCTTGTGTAGTATGCCAGTTCTGCTGGGAGACCAAAGACATCTTCATCCCGGAAAGGAATTACTCCTTCTCTTTAAGATCCCTTACCAATTGTGCCAGTATAAAGGTATGGGTATGTCCATGTGGCAAGTGTTATGTCGGACTCACCAGTCGTCCCCTGAAAGTGCGGATATTGGAACATTGCAGTAAGATTATGGGGAAGGTTACAGAAGTCCCTTTGGTTAACCACTACATTGAACAAGTGCATTCAGAGAGAGACTTTAAATTTGTAGCTTTAGAAATTATTAGATCAAGGCCACATGAAAAGGTAGACATAAATAAGAAACTTAGACAACGAGAGGCATTTTATATTTATTTATTTGATACTATGTACCCCAAGGGGTTAAATTAAGAATTTGAATTGGCGTCTTTTTTGTGAGTGATTTTTGGCTGCAGCTGTTCCTAGTTCTGGCCACCAAGGTTGAGAGAGTCGGTGTTCACCGAATTTGATACACCTGAGTAGCCTTCTTAGCAGCATAAAGGAAGGTTTTTCATTCTGTTTGTTAACGTCCATACTCACCTAGAAAAATACATGGAGGCGAGGACGCAATAAAATAACCACTTCCTTATAATAAATAGGTAAGCTACTGTGTGGTTATTAAATGTGGCTTTGGAGCATATTAGTAAATACTAGTACATGAGATCCTCAGTGTAATAGAACAAATAATATATTAATTGCTAGTATTGTTAATGTGTATTATGTTATTAGCTCCTATATGACATTTAATATGTATATTTTGAAACTCTTTTATGTAGATTTCCTGAAGAAGGAACAATAAGTTCGGGAAAAGTTGAATTAACTAGTATCGACTTAGAAAAGATATTTTGGCAACAGCTGATTAAGTGATTGTATTATACTTCACCCAAAGAGGAAATATTTTTGTTACACACTTCATAAGAACATAAGAACAGCCTTGCTGGAACAGGCCACAGCCCATCCAGTCCAGCATTCTGTCTCACACGGCTCACCATTTCCTTCAGGGTATTCCCAAGGAGATGCCTTCACCTGCTTAGGATTCCCTGGAAATGGCATTGAGAGATATCCTGCCTATCTCTCCAACCCGGAGGTTGTCCTTAAGTATCCATAATTATAGCCATTGATACACTTGTCCTCCATGAACTTGTCTAATCCTTTCTTAAAGCTGTCAAGACTGACAGCTGTCACCACTTCTTCTGGCAGGGAGTTCCATAAACCAGTGATCCTCTGGGTGAAAAAGTACTTTCTCTTATTTGTTTGAGAACTAATACCCAAAAGTTTCATCGAGTGTCCCCTAGTTCTAGTGTTGTGCGATAGGGAAAACAGTTTTTCCTTATCTACTTTGTCCACACTGTGCATGATTTTATAAACTTCAATCAGGTCACCTCTTAGACGCCGTCGCTCAGGAGTGAAAAGGCCCAAAAGTTGCAACCTCAGATGGTAAGGAAGGTGTTCCAGTCTCCTAATCATTCTGGTTGCCCTCCTCTGCACTTTCTCCAACTCCATAATATCCTTCTGGAGGTATGGTGACCAGAACTGTACACAGTATTCCAGATGGGGCCTCACCATAGATTTATAAAGAGGCAAAATGACACTTGCTGACTTATTTTCTATACCCTTCCTAATGATCCCTAGCATTGAGTTTGCTTTTTTCACTGCTGAGGCACACTGGGTTGACACCTTCATTGAGTTGTCCACCAGGACACCAAGGTCCCTTTCCTGGTTTGTCACAGAGAGTTCAGACCCCATCAGTTTATAAATGTAATTGGGGTTTTTTGCCCCAACATGCATCACCTGCACTTACTAGTGTTGAAGCTCATTTGCCACTGTTTTGCCCACTCCCCCAGTGTCAAGAGATCCCTCTGGAGCTTCTCACAATCTCTCACAGTTTTCACTACCCTGTATAATTTAGTGTTGTCAGCAAATTTGGCTACCTTGCTATTTACTCCTACCTCTAGATCATTTATGAAGAGGTTGAAAAGCAGGGGTCCCAGTACTGACCCTTGGGGGACCCCACTCTTTACTTCCCTCCACTTGGAGAAGTGTCCATTTAGTGCTACCCTCTGTTTCCTGTCCCTTAGCCAGTTGCTGATCCAGGACAAGACCTGTCCCTTTATTCCATGACTGGTAAGTTTATTAAAGAGCCTTTGGTGTGGGACCTTATCAAAAGCCTTCTGAAAGTCCAGATAAACAATGTCAACTGGATCCCCCTTATCCACATGCTTGTTGACACTCTCAAAAAATTCCAAAAGATTAGTGAGGCATGATTTGCCCTTGCAAAAGCCATGTTGGCTCTCCTTTAGCAGCACCTTCTCTTCTATGTGCCTATTAATTCTATCTTTTAGGATGGTTTCCATCACTTTACCTGGGACACATGTCAAACTGACAGGTCGGTAATTTCCTGGATCACCCCTGGATCCTTTTTTGAAAATTGGTGTTACATTCGCTACCTTCCAGTCATCAGGCACAAAGCCTGATTTGAGGGAAATATTATATATTTTGGCTAGGAGATCAGCAATTTCATCTTTAAGTTCCCTGAGAACTCGTGGATGGATGCCATCTGGTCCTGGTGATTTGTTAGTGTTTAGCTTAACAAGACTTGCAAGGACCTCCTCCCTGGTTATTTCTATCTTGCTTAATTCTTCGGTTTCCCTCCTTACGAAGATAGGCTCTGTTTTGGGCATGTGGTCTCTGTCTTTAACTTCAAGTTAAATGTTTGTGTTACATGACGACAGCTTTCAGTTCAAATGAAGATTTCCAAACCCATGGTGGAATTGTTTATGTTGTGATTTTTGCTGAGTAATATATAAAGCAACACATTAATTTGAATATACCTAGTGGAGAATTTTTATTCTATCAAACGGTTTCTACTATTCCTTTGAGTTTTCATCATTTGCGCCCGTTTCCACACATGATCCTTGAACATTCCATTCCCACCCTGTGATTAATCCATCCTGTCTCATCCCAAGCACTATCTAGAGTAAGTACAAGAGAAATCCCAGAATCAATAGATATGCAGAATTGTCCCAATTCTGTTTGGCCTCTGGATTGCCTACCTCCATTATTTTAAAGTATGCAGGCGATAATTAGTGACAGGAAAACAGAAGATAGAGATGGAATTTCTGTACTTCCAAGGGTAAGGGGTGACAATAGGTGAACATGATTGAGGTTTCCTGTGTAGGCTGGAAGGTGATTTGGGTGTTAATTATGACTCCAGCTTTGAAACACAGAAGAGAGTATGTCAGGAATCAAATTTATATCATTTAATAAGGCTCTGGCCCCTTTAATTAAATCTTCATGATTAATTAACTAATTAGACACCAAATAATGACAAATAAAAATGTAGCAAAAGAAATAACTTTATTGAATGAATAAAAGAGCAAGTGAGGGAAATAAAGGGAAATAAAATCAGGGTGTGTATCCCTGAAAGTGGGGTAACATCTCTATATCTAACCAACATCAATGGCCAAAATCGAGTGTTAGTCCTACCTACTATAGATACTTAAAAATCCAAAGCACCTAAGTTACAATACCAAGCACAAATCCATTTCAAAGGGTCTGCCCTAACTATCATTCAATTTAGCTCTTGGCTGACTGATACCAAGGTAGGATAATGAGTAGGGGAATTAATATCATGATGATGTGGCATCATATCAGAGCTGTAACTAGCCATTTTGGTACCTGGGGCAAATGTCACTGTCTTCCATTCAGTTAGCCAGGAGGCATGGGCACAACCTGCTCAAGTAGAAAAGGAAAGCAAAAAAAAAGAATGCGTGTGTATGTGTTATCACTTATTTCCCTTTAGGTTTAGATCAGAAGTGCCCAAATTATGACCTGCAGGCTGGATCTGGCCCATGGCACCAATTAATCCAGCCCACACCACCCTCGCGCTCCCGGAAATGGATGTAAAATGTACATGCATATGTGTAGAATGCAACCGCACATACACAGAATGCTGCCATAAATGACCCGTGGCTGTCATAAAGGTGTTACGTTCTGCTGCAGACTGAGCATTGGTGGTGTTGTGTCCTAATGGTTTGATCCTCCACATGGATAACAATGTATCTGAACCAATGTAACCTTGCCTATGGGCAACAATGTAACCTTCAGCTGTATCACATAAACCCTGTATTAGGACGCGAGCTAATGACCACCAGCTGGCAGCAGCGAGCGTCCAAGCTCTCTTGGTCCAAACTCGTCAAAGGCAACAGCGCGGGAAGTTTTCCCGCCACCACCTACACCTGGACAAGAAGGGCGTGACCAACAATGACGTCACGCAGACAGTAGCCAATGGGCTATCAGGGAACCACGTTCAAATGTGTTACCACTGTATATAAAGAGCTATTGATCCGCCATTACCTCATGTTCCCTCTGACCACCATGCAATAAACCTGAGTTAACCCAGCCCGAGGCTGTGTCCTGTGTCTTGGTTTTCATACGCTAAATTGGCGACGAAGGTGGGATGATGGATCCCCAAGGAGCAGCCAGGGCACCGAGCGGGTTCAACATCACCAAACCGCAAGACTGGGAGCTTTTTGAGATGGACTTCCAGGCGGCGCTGGTGGAACTCAAAGTCAAAGAGGACGATGAGGAGAGGAAGAGGGCCATCCTCACCAGAATGCTCGGGATAGAAACCAAGCGAACGCTGGTGGGCATCATTGCACCGAAGAAGGTGAGCGAATTCAAAGCAGACGACATCATGAAGCTGCTGCGTGAGCGTTTCCGTCCCTCGAGGGCAATGTTTCCCGCTCGGAGCGCGTTTTGGAGGCGAGTCCAAGCGCCGGATGAGTCGGTTGAGGCATTCGTAACAGCCATGAGGATAGCCGCCGGCCCCTGCAGATGGGACGACCTAGAGACGGCTCTCAGGGACGGAGTGCTGTGTGGTCTGAAGGACAAGGAGGTGCAGCGCAGCTTGATGAACAAGGAGCCACCACCCACGCTGGCGGAGGTTGTAGAGGCCGCGGAAGCCGCGGAGTCCACGAATGCTGGAGTGGACGAAATGCACCAGTGGCGTGAGTGGCGTCCTAGAGCCGGCAAAGCGGAGAATTCGGTGCACGGAAAGTCCGGACAGTCGGTGCACGCAACCCGAAGGGCCTCAAAGTCGTCTACGGAAGGCAGCGACGGTGAGGAGGTCCAAAGGGTCCGAAAAGGGGGGCGCCGCTGCGATGGTTGCGGAGCGGCCCATGAGCGCGCAAGGTGCCCATTCAGGAAAGCCGAGTGTTACACCTGCGGCCGTCGAGGGCACATCGCCAAGGCGTGCAGAAAACGGAAGGAGGGCCGGAGGCAGTCACAAGACCGCCCAACCAGACCGGACCGTCCAGCAAGGTCCAAAGATGGCGCCCAGACCACGAGGAAGCAGGACGGCGTGGGCCGCATCTCGGACGACAGCGAGGACGACGCTCCGGTGTTCAGCGTGGCCGCGGGACAGTCCCATTACTTCGTTGAGGTACTAGTACAAGGGGCCCCTATCAGGATGGAAATTGACTCGGGGTCCTCCTATTCTATAATTTCCCAGAAAGAGTTCTTGAAAATCGACCCCCACGTGCGACCCAAACTTAAAACGTTGAGGTCCACGCTACGAGATGTACAGGGGAACAGCATTCCGGTGTTGGGGGTCGGGAAATTTCGGGTCAGTTTTAAGAGACATTCTGCGGAGCTGCCCCTAGTTGTCCTTAAGGGGGGTAATTGTAGCCTCCTAGGGACGCAGTGGTTTCAGCCTTTAGGTTTGTTCATAGGGGGAGTGCATACCGTGGGGGTGGATCCAATACAAGCGGTGTGCGACGCGCATCCCGCCGTTTTTAAAAAAGGACTTGGAAAGTTCAAGGGACCCCCTGTAGCCTTCGACCTAGACCCGGAGGTCCGCCCGATAAGACTCAAACCGCGCAGGGTGCCGTTCGCACTAAAGGACAAAATAGAGGCGGAACTGGACAAACTGGTGGGCCAGGGGATTCTTATTCCTGTTGATTCTGCGGAGTGGGAAACTCCAATTGTAACCGCTCTGAAGGCTAACGGGGAGGTGCGCATTTGCGCTGATTATAAGTGTACAATTAACAAGGCGATCCGCCCTAATGCATACCCGGTGCCGGTGGTCAGCCACCTGCTGGCCAGGCTGAATGGGGGAAAGTGTTTCGCTAAACTCGATTTGGCTCAAGCTTATCAGCAACTCCCTGTAACTCCCGCCACGGCCGCGGCACAAACGATAGTCACACATAAAGGAGCGTTCCAGGTGTCGCGTTTACAGTTCGGCGTGAACTCGGCACCCGGCCTTTTTCAGTCGCTTGTGGAACGCCTCCTGAAGGGGCTGGAGGGGGTGTTGCCTTATTTTGATGACGTGTTGATAACAGGGGGGAGTGAGGACGAACTGGCAAAGAGATTGGATAAAGTTCTGACCGTCTTCGAGAAAGCGGGGCTACGACTGAGAAAAGACAAATGTGTCTTCTTCGAAACTGAGGTTGAGTTTCTAGGGTTTCGAGTCACGCCAGAGGGTATTAAGCCATCCAAATCCAAAGTAGCCGCCATCAAGAATGCCCCTCGCCCCACATCCAAAACCGAGCTACAATCATTTCTGGGGCTCCTCAATTTTTACCATACCTTCCTTCCACGGAAGGCGTCCGTGGCCGAGCCACTACATCGGTTGCTAAAAAAGGAGGAAACATGGGTGTGGGGTGATGAGCAAGAGAGGGCGTTCAAAGAGTTGAAGCAACTCCTAACATCCGAGGCAATCCTAACGCACTTCGATCCCAAACGGCCAGTGGTCTTAGTCTGTGACGCATCCCCGGTGGGGGTGGGGGCGGTGCTTTGCCACGTGTTGGACGACGGAAGGGAAGCCCCGATAGCGTTTTATTCAAGGTCCCTGTCCCAAGCAGAGCGTAATTACGCACAGACCGACAGGGAGGCACTAGCGATAGTAGCGGGAACCAAAAAATTTCACGATTTTCTGTATGGTCGGCCGTTCAAAATCGTGACTGACCACAAGCCCCTATTAGGAATTTTCACTGCAAGTAAGCCCACACCCCAGATCCTGTCCCCAAGAATGCTGCAGTGGGCTATTTTTCTCAACGCATACCAGCATGAGCTGGAATACCGGCCCGGGAAGGAGATCAGCCATGCCGACGCACTCTCGAGGTCTCCTTTGCCCTTGTCGGGCGTCCAAAAGGAAAGGGCAGAAAGAGATCACCAGGTTATGTTAATAGAGGTTTTAGACTCACCCCCAATAGTACCAGCCGACATTGCCAGGGCCACAGGTAAGGACAGAACGCTAGAGAAAGTTAGCTCATGGGTACAGAAGGGGTGGCCGGCGTCATCCCCAGGTACGGAATTCGACCCATTTTTTCGAAAAAAGATAGAGTTGTCCCTAGAGAGGGGCTGCCTTTTGTGGGGCCAACGGGTGGTGGTTCCTACGTCCCTGCGACCTAGGGTACTCGAACTGCTGCACGTCAGTCACCCTGGCATCGTCCGGTCCAAGGCGCTGGCCCGGAGTTACTTCTGGTGGCCACAGCTGGACGCGGACATTGAGCACATGGTCGGCACTTGTGAGGCATGCCAGGGCTCCCGACCAGAGGCGGCCCGTCTTCCGCATAGGGAATGGGACACAGCAAGGGGGCCATGGTCCAGGGTGCACGTAGACTTCGCTGGCCCATTCCGAGGAACAATGTTTCTCCTGGTGGTGGATGCATTCTCCAAGTGGTTGGAGGTTATCCCAGTAAAGAGTACGTCCTCCGCCACTACAATTAGCCAGCTAAGGAGAGTCTTTTCCACGTTCGGTTTACCCGACACTTTAGTCAGCGATAACGCTAGTTGTTTCACCTCCGCTGAATTCAAGGCATTCATGGAGGCAAACGCCATTCGGCATGTCACATCCGCGCCGTTTCACCCCGCCACGAATGGCCAAGTGGAACGGCTGGTGCGAACGACAAAGGATGCGCTGCGGCGCATGGGCCCGGGGGACCTAAATCACCAAGTATGTCAGTTTTTGTTAGCGTATAGGGTGACCCCCTTAGCGTCAGGTTACTCGCCGGCAGAGCTGCTGATGCGGCGAAAACTGACCACGATCCTGTCCAGGCTAGACCCGACGAGAGTCGAGGACAAAGGAAAAAACATAGGGCTGGCAGTCTCGAAAGGTTTCGCCGCCGGCGATCCTGTTCACTGCAGGAACTACGCCAGCGCAGGTCCAGCCTGGGTACCAGGGACGGTTGTGGAACGGACGGGGCCAGTGTCGTACCGGGTCGAGACTAGGACGGGTCTCCTCTGGAGGAGGCACGTGGACCAACTTAGGCACCGAGTGAGTGGGGGGCCGGTCAGTGGAGCTCAGCAACAGGACTCAGCGTTAGGGTTCTCCCCCACCCGTTTAGCCCAAGGGGGGGACAGCAACGGACAACGGTCCCAAGCAAGGGGGGAAAGCAGCGGCCCCGACTCATACCCTTTTGATACGCCTGCTCTATCAGAGGCTGGGGAAGGGGGAGAGGAGTTCGCGACCGCTGCCCCCGAATTTAACTCTGATTTTGATTTTGAGAGCCGGGGGGGTTTTCGGGAGTGTTCCCCCACCCGTCCAAGCGAGAAGAGGGGTTTTTCGTTAGCCCCCAGTGCCCCCGGTTCTGCCCCAATAAAGCACACACCTCCCAACAACGCCGCGGAGCCGCGGCAAGTCACTAACGAGTCTCCCTCTCCAATTACAGGGCAGGAAACCAGGGGACAAAGAGAAGGTAGCAAACCAGGGGGAAGGCAGCCCGCACCGAGACCCCAGCGTGTTCGAAATAAGCCATCTTGGCTGAGAGACTTCGTCTCATCCTAGGGGGGGGGAGTGTGGTTTCGAGACTTCGTCTCATCCTAGGGGGGAGGGATGTTGTGTCCTAATGGTTTGATCCTCCACATGGATAACAATGTATCTGAACCAATGTAACCTTGCCTATGGGCAACAATGTAACCTTCAGCTGTATCACATAAACCCTGTATTAGGACGCGAGCTAATGACCACCAGCTGGCAGCAGCGAGCGTCCAAGCTCTCTTGGTCCAAACTCATCAAAGGCAACAGCGCGGGAAGTTTTCCCGCCACCACCTACACCTGGACAAGAAGGGCGTGACCAACAATGACGTCACGCAGACAGTAGCCAATGGGCTATCAGGGAACCACGTTCAAATGTGTTACCACTGTATATAAAGAGCTATTGATCCGCCATTACCTCATGTTCCCTCTGACCACCATGCAATAAACCTGAGTTAACCCAGCCCGAGGCTGTGTCCTGTGTCTTGGTTTTCATACGCTAAAGGTGGTATAACCCTAATAGCTGCAGATCCTGAGGAAGCAATAGTCTTTGTCTCAGGGAGTAAGGAAGATGAAGGTCAGTGCACCTGAAACAGCAGCAGTGCCTGCATGGTGAAGGGGCTGATAATAAGGCAGCCACTTCACCATGCTAGGTGCTGAGGGCCAATCACCTACACACCCAAATTTTAAAAAAATACTTTGTTATGAGTTTTTTAAAAGCATAACAGAAAAAGAAAATAAACACGACAAACATTACAATTGTGTATAACATAATAAAAAAACATAGAAACAAAACCGAACATATAGATATTACTTCTCTTCTTGCCTTGTTTATTTTGATTGTGTGTGTGTGTGTGTGTCTTTATCCAAATCAAATGGGTGATGCATCAGATAAAGTCCCAAAAATGGACTTTATCCGAGGTTCCTATACCAAATACCTCAGATAACGTCCATTTTTAAGCAGTTTAGGACTTTATTTGATGCATCACATGTGCATGAAAACCGCAACTTTATCCAAATCAGACATTATCCAAATCAGACTTTATCCGAGGTACCTTTGTGTGTGTGTGTGTGTGTGTGTGTGTGTGATGCAGGCCATGCTGCCAGGAGAGGCGTGGAAGCCCCGGGCTGGGCTGCATAGAGCCTGGCTAGCAGCAACCCCACACACACACCCCTGAGGAACCGACTCCCCAACCAACAGCCACCTTACCTGTGGGGCATCCTCTGTGGAGCCCAGTCCAGTGCTTCCACCTCGCCTCACACCTGTGAGGGTGTCCGTGTCGCAGACCAGGCACCGGCGCTCTCTTGGGCTAGGCACCAGAAACCCCAGTCCATGCATGTTCGGCATCAGGCATGGGCTGAACAGAGCACTCCAGTTGGCCCATGCCTTCCAGAGAAGCCAAGGCAAAAGACCCGCCTACCCTTCTCCAGAAGGCGACCAGCATACGGGCACCCCGTTTGGCCCATTACCCATAGTTTTAATTTGTGCCACCCCATGATATTTACAAAGCCTTAGAGATTGTGGTTTTGTCATAGCACTATATTACTATTTCCAAAATCTCATATGATCTGGTTCTGGCCTGCCATCTTTAAATTTAACCAAAATATTTCCACAAACAGCCTCCAAATTTCCCAAATGTTATTTTCTTTGATTATACCCCTTTTTTAAAATTCAATTACCATGTAAGTTTATCATTCAATGCAATTTCCCACATTTCTTTATACCAATCTTCCATTTTTAACAAAGAATCATTTTTCCAATTTCTTGCAATACATTGTCTTGCTGTTGTTAACATTATGAATAACATGCCTTTCTTATTTACAGCTATATCCATATTATCTACATCTGTCAATAGGGCAGCATCTGATTCCAGTTTAAGGTCATTACCCATCATTTCTTATATCTCCTTCTCTATCATTACCCAAAAACCCTTAGTCACTTTGCAGGTCCACCACATGTGTTCACACACACCTGGATTTAACTAATTAAAAGAAACACACAAAGAAAGACTAGATGGATTTCACCAATGGCAGCCAGGTGAGCAACAAGGATCAATACATCATATGAGTGACCTGAAGTGAGCCATGGAGTTGTCTAAGGAGAGATCCCAATGGAGATCCTTTGTGGAATCATACACCATAAGGTAAAGGAGTAGGCGATTAAGTAAGTAAGTCTTGAACTAGCCATGTTGCTGAAGGGATAATTTCTCATAGGACTGTTATAGAGATTGTGTGTGGACAAACCTTTTGAATAATAATAATAATAATAATAATAATAATAATAATAATAATAATAATAATAATAATAATAATAATAATAATAATAATAATAATAATAATAATAATAATAATAATTTGCACCCAAGTTCTTCTTCTGTGTCTAGGCCAGCCATTAAGCTGCCAAAATTAAGCCACCTTTGGGGAGTTCATTCTGTAGTTCCTTTTGCCTGACCAAGTGTGAGAAAGATTAGCCATCACAGAGTGAACTCCCCAAGGGTGGCTTAATTTTGGCCAATGCCCAGGGTAGTCCTGATTGTGGTTTAAAAATACCACAAACTTCAAAGAGGCTCTTTCTGTGTACCTTGCACCCCAAGATAAGGACAGTACTAAACATCAGTTAAATAATTTCAGCATCTGAGGGAGAAAATACATTTCCCAGGGAAAATACAGTAGTAACTAGCAGGGGTGCCTGGCTTCAAATGGGCGGGGTTTGGGGGGTCTGTCATATCTCCCGGGGTTAAGTTGGAGCATGGTCTACATACACACACCCTCTCCCACGCACATATCCATTCTCTCTATCCCTCTCCCTCCTTCCCTCTCTCTCTCACACACACTCTTTATTCCTCCTCGGTGTGTGTGCGCACACACACACACAGTCACACACACAGAGCAGTGGCATACTCTGACTCTGTTTTCTCTCCCACTCTCTGGCACACTCTCAGATACTCTATCTCTCCCCTTCTCCCTCTCCCTCTTGAAAGGGCTGGACCTGAGGCTGTCTTTGAACTTGCCTATCGAAGTTAGCAGCTGTAGCTTCTAACTATTATCCAGTTCTGCTGAAGGGTAAGGGTGTAATAAATATTTGTAAATTTTCTAACCCTTGATGAAGAAGCATTCTCAACATATCAAAACACCTATTAGAAAAACAGTCGACTGGTGAGAGATTTTTTGTGTGCCTGCATGAGGGCAACATCAATTTAAAGAAACCTTGTGCTTTTAATAAAAAAATACTTTTAAGAAAAACTGTTTTGAGCAAAATACAAATTAGGGGCACCAAATGTAACCTCTCATCCCCAAAGTATTGAAATGCAATAGATAAATAACACAGAAACTTTACCGCCATAATAATAAAGTAAACATTTCATACAGAGCAATTTCAGCAGGCTGAGTAGCCAGTTTTTACAGGAAGATGACAAGCTGACTAGCTGCTCTTTTCATTCCTAAGAGATAAATGCTAGTGGCTTTCTTGTGAGTTTGAAATTGAGGTGTTTGTACAGGTTACTTGTCTTTTGAACCTTCATACACTTGCTGTCATTTCTCTTTGCCAGCCCACTTCCCCAATAAAGACACGGACACCAGTAATGGATTTAGAATTTTGGGCCACTTTATTGATTATAACTTCATCTTAACTTATAACTTTAAACTTTCCTTAACGCTGTTAAGGCAAATGGACCACAATAGCACTGGTAAGGAATCGACCTAAATTGCCAATCATATTTGGCTACTTTGTATCCAATTGTAGCAATTTTTTTACCGATGAAACAAATTGTTGACCCAATTCATGATGCTACCTGTTGACTCCAGCATCTGACGTATATCCGGTAAAATATCAAGGTGATGCAGGCTGCATAGATCATAGCATCACCCTGTTCATGGTTCGCCCTTGACTGGCCAGCCCCAGTTTCCCTGTACCTTGTCCTTGGGTTGGCCAATCAACTGCGCACCTGCCGGATACCTATGGGTCATTGACTTTTTCCTTGCCAGTGCTACCCGCCACACAGAGAGGCGTCGCCGATGACTCATCGCCGCCCCCCCCCCCCGACCGTCAATTCAGTCACTTGCAAATCCTCCTGAAAGAGGTCCATGCCTGCAACGGAAAGGAGTATCCCATCTCCATGGTACAAACTGGAATTCTGTAACCGTATCCCCGGATGTTGGACCGATGTCCCCGAACCATGTTCGGCTAGAAAATGGGCAATAGCCCTATTAACTGACCGCCGGGCCCGGTCTAAACCACGAGGATCCATTCCTCCCCTATAACAGTAATGTGGTATGATCTGGGACCATAAAAACTGCGTCCACGGCCATGTACGGTGTAAAATCTCAAGGTCCCTGCGCACAGACACAATTAACCCCAGGCCAGTGATCTGCACAAGATCATTGCCTCCCAGGTGTCTAATTAATATATCCAGAGGTTCGGCGTCCCTAACGGACATAAGGAATGGCATCAGTTCCCGCCACCTCATTCCACGCAAACCATACCACCGAAGACGCACTGTTGCACGTAAGCCGAGATGGGTATCCCAGTCCGATGCCACTGCATAACGTGCAGCCCAATAAACATAGCTGTGTCCAACCAGCCACACTTCCACCGGTGTGCGCATACACTCAGGGTCTGCAAGAAAACAGAAGAGAATGAGGGCGAGCAACATATTTAAACAAGAATAGGACGAACATATAAACCAAAACGTACAAACCCCCATCTGTCCATCCTTCGAATGTCCACCTCCGAGTACCCAAATGCTGTGGCTGTCGATCCCGCACCTATACGAAAGGAATGGGTGCCGTAACGAGCACCGGGGAGGCCTAAATTGTAAAGGGCAGTCCCAGTAATCTTCCAAAATTGGAACTTGGTGAGTGGGGACCCATCACGGTGGTAAAATAACATGCCAGGGTGGGAGCCTCATACTGCCAAGAAGGCATGCAGGGCACTGACAGGGCAGATTTCATTGAAACTGCACCTAAGGAGCGTAACAGAACTACCCTTCCCCTGTTGGTCAGCCTTAGATGAATGAATGTTCAGCTGGGCCAACTCTTGCATAAGAGAAACATCAGCCAATTCTAGAGCCCTGTGTGACCTATCATGTTTTGAAAGAGCCACCAGTTCGCTGATCCTAAGAGCCCCGAAAAGGCCACTGTGGTAGCCGCAAGGAAAAGAGATGCCTTGAATTGATCATAGCAAAGGCTATGCCATGCCCTAGCCAGCCTTGCAAGTAGAGCTGGGGAAACCGGTTGCTGTGTGTCAGGGCGGCGGCCACATTCACGCATCCATCCCTCCAGAACCTGGCGGACTCAAAAATCACCTGTGTTATCCAGGTAACCCCGGGCTCTGGCAATGAAGGCCAAAGCAGAAAGTTGAGTGCCAATGGTGCATGGGGCTAATCCTTCCTTATGAAGGTGCACCATGTACTGTCGTATATGGTCAACAGGGATTGGTCACATATTGGGCAGGTGCACATCCCTGCAGAACGCCAGAAAAACCAAGTACATTTGCTGATAAGCCTTGGCACAATTCCAATCTTACTGTAAAAAGAATGAAGTTTCCCTTGTTGTTCTATAATCATAATGTTACTTAATTGTTCCCTCGTTATAGCAAAAAGGAATTAATTGCAATTAAATTGTTGTTTGTAACTTGTTCTTTCAGGCTATGATTAGTCCCCATGGCTGTCACAGCCAATGCAAGCGCGGCGCCAAAATGGCCGCCGCGCTCTTTGCGGGGCCCCCCCATCGGACTTGGACATCCGGGTAGTTAGGGGGCGTGGCCAGCCATTTTGCGAAAGCGACGGAGAGGAGAAGTTTTCTCCGTCGCTCCCTCCCGCCCCTTTTTTACTAGCCTCTTCTCGAGGCTCGATTCTTTAGAAGTGACGGGGCGGAGGAATTTGCTCCGTCGCTTCCCCCTCTGTCAGCCTCTGTGCGAGGCTTCCTTTTACCTTGGCTTCCCTCTTTGCAAGGGGCTGGATTTCGCTCCTATTGGTTTCCTTTTTGCCTGTAACCAGGCAGAATTGCTGGATAGCTCAGTGGTTTAGGACTCTGACTGCAAAGTCAGAGGCCGGGAGTTCGATTCCCCATGGTCTTTTCTTGCTCGGAGGGGGATCGCGGTGGCTCAAGTGGCTACGACACGGAGTGTTAAGTGCCTGGGATGCTGACTGGGAAGTGGAAGGTCAGTGGTTTCGCTTCCTGCGTACTGCAGGACAGAATGAGCTCCCTTTTTCAGCCCCAGGCTGGCCCTTCAGAGGGTCTGGCCCTCGGCCCACGGCTGCAGGCCATGGGCCGGAACGATTGGGGGGAGGGCTTGGTGCTGGCTTACAGCACGTTTTACCCTATTGGGGGCCAGAGTTTTGGGCATGGCCCGATTCTGGCCCAGGCTCTCAAATTAGGACCTCTGGCCCAATACCTAGCGGGTCGTCCGGCCCACCTATTTACTGTGTCTCTCAGATAATGTTTCCTGGTTGCTCTAGAGATTCTCAACCTGTGGCTCGTGGGCCAGATGTGGCCCACATGCCATTTTAGGTGGTCTCCCACTGCCTCCACCCCACTAGGAAGTGCCATGTGGTGGAGGAAGGGCAAAATTGCCATGCAACCCCCAAAGCTGTCTGAGGGTACACGACAGCTGGGTCGAGCTTTTTGTGACGCGTTGGCCGTGCCCGCCGCTGTCTCGCAGCTCCCTGTTTGTCTGGAACTGTGGCTGAGTGCGATTTCGGTCGCGAGCTCCAACGCCCACCGTGGGTCGGAACCCCCAGTGGGGGCGGCTCACAGGGGTGCAACTGGTGAGTATTAGGTTCAAGTTGAATGCACACACATCACAGTCCATTTCCAGCAGTGGGGGCTCAGTGCTCTTTGCCTCGCTGATTTGAGGCTGGGGGGAAACACTCGCCATCCTAGCCCAGTGCCCTTTGGTTGCATTCTGGCACGACGTTGGGGGTGGGGGTTCATGCCCCCGGGGCGGTACATGGTGTCACAAGGGCTGTCCGGGTCCCACTGTGTATGTCCGGTGTACATCATGTACCGGCAATGGCATTGCCGACAACTTGTTATTCATGCCCCCCCCCCAGTGATTATCTGCCCCAGATCATGAGGGGAAAGATTTGGTTGGGGGGGGAGTACGTGGATATATTCTCCCTATGAACTGAGACCCCAATAAGGATAGGAGGTACGGACAGGAGGGCAGAGACATTGTGTGGTCCCGCCATAGTAAGCCACCACGCACTGGGGTGTCCGCCTCTGGAACAGTGTTGAGCATCGCAAGGGCTGTCTGGATCCTGCTGCGTAGGCACCTTTATACAGAACGTGCCGTCAAGGGCTTTGCCGATGGACGGCTATTACTGGCCCCGGTTGATTATTGGCCGCAGGCCATGAAGGGCAAGGGCTGGAGGGGGACATGTGGATATTCTCCCTATTGAACTGCGAGCCCACTGGGTGGAGAGAGAATGACAGGACGGCTGAGACAATGAGATGTCCCATAGTCGTTAGCCACTGCACACCTTGGGGCCAACAGGATGTCGGCATACCTTGTACGTATTGTGGTACGCCGCAGGGCTTGACCTGTTTGGGCCATCCTGATGTCGAGCGGATGGGCCCATGACAGTTGGCTCATGGTGAGGAAGGTGGACGAGGGTGGCTCTATATCCCGAGGTGAGTAAGGATGAGTCCTGTCAGCAAGGGTGCTCGTGTACATCATTCCCACGGAACCGGTGCCCGGGGATGGGTACCATGGTGGGCGTGCTGAGCAGCGGGCTGTTTAGACACTGGCTCCATGCAAACTGGTCGGGCAGGGGGTTCCAGCCCACCTACTGTGTTCGGCCCGCTCAGCTGACGATGTCTGTACTAAGCACCACTTAGTTACCGACTTAGTGCCCCCTTTTTGCGGCGGCCCTCTCGCTGCCGCCGCCTGCCCGCGGGTTGGTGGGCCACGGGGCAGAGGTGAGGGTGCACAGGGGCGATCAGAGCTCTGTCTGAAGCAGCTAACTTAGTCATAAGCCCCCCCCCCCGCCCCAAGTACAGTCAGCCTGGAGGGATGTCACTCAGTTCATCCGTGAAGGGATGGGGCGGGAGACCTGCTGGAGGGTTTTCCAATGTGGCTTTTGTATCCATTCGGGGGTGTTGGGGCCCCCAGGATGCTACTAATCTGGTTCCCTTCCTGGGTGACGGAGAGGGGGCCCCACTGTCCACGGTTAGGAAGTTGGGGGCTATGAGAGTAACGGGGGGGGGGGGGCTTCTTTGAACCACCTTTCCTTAGTCAAATGTATCCCCTTGAGGCTCATACCGACCTAGTAAAAGGGTGAATGTAATATAATCCTCCATTCGGCTTACCCTGGGGGTGCTCCGTTCAGGGATGCCCTTCCTGATGACCTTGTCCAGTCAGGTACTCGTAGTTACCTTGGCTACTATGGGTGGTGCGCTCACGCAATTCTGGTGCTGTTTTGGCACAGTGTACTATGCACTCGGCTTCCAGCTTTTTGCCAGTGCACTTCATGATTTAGGCCTATCGGGTTTTTGTAGGTTTTGAGGGGAATTTTAATTAGATAAGGCCAACCCCCTTTATGATAGTGTAATTCAGGTTCAGCACCCGACCGATGTGGGACTTTCATTCAGTGGGCATTCGCTCACAGGTTGGGGCCTCGGTCTCCAGCCCATTACCTCGACGACTTTTGTCTGGGGTTAAATGGGGCTTGGACACGTGTGCGCGTCTCCTCATCACGATTCAGACACTCAGGTGGGAACTGGGTGTCCCCTTGGCGCCTGAATAGACCGAGGTCCCATCTTCTGGCATCACATTTACGCCTCGATGCTGTCGCGCGGTGGCTTGGATGTCCATAGCGATTTTGGCATTGATTGCCAAACATAGAGTATGCCCTTGGGAATTGTAGTTAATTCATTGCCCCCTTAATTTGTTTGCTCTGGCTCAAATTACTTCTGGGTTTATAGGTGTCTCTTACCGGAGATCAGACCTAGTGGTCTGCCCTAGATTCCAGTACGGCCGGATACCCCCGGCTCCCGGACTTATGGGGTTTACTCCGGGGGTGGGTGCACGGATCCCCCTGCGATCTTACCTTCCTTGCGTTTTTCCCATTTGGAGAGCACTCATGGTATGGTGCAAGGGGTGGGCATACTCAGTGGTCCAATTTCGGTGTGACAATGCGGCAGTGGTGCACATTGTCCACACCCAGACATGCAAATCCCCCAGGGTCATGACATCAGTCCGTCTATTATATTGAGAAGCCTACGCTTAAAGGTGCCGTTCTATGCCAGACATGTAATGGGTATTTGTAATGACATTACTGCTGCTCTCCACCACTGCAGATCACCTGGTTCCGTGCTGTACTCTGGATGCAGAGGGATTCCACTCGCCACTTTGGCTGATGGTTGGACGTTTGGTGAGGAGAGGGGAACCGGACATGTCATTGGCACCTCGCACGCGTAAGGCGTATCACTTTGCATTCAGGCGTCGTGTTTGGGAGGGGTGGACATGGGAACGTGTCCGCCGCCATTACGCGCGTCACCCCTGTTCCCAGAATTTCTACCCACCTTGCACAAGGCTGGCATTGCTTATGTTCGGATAGGTGTGAGGTGGCTCTTGGCCACGCAGCTACCACGGTAGCCTTCTTGGAGCGCTCCGCATCAGTGAGTGGGTGCCAGAGTTGGGGCCACGTGTGTAAGGCGGATGTGTATCGTAGGGCACTGGAACTCGAAGATGTCTCTGTCATACATGAGTGGGCTCGAGTGGGGATGCGGTCCTCACTGATTATTCAGCACGATGTAGGCAGTGGTGTATACTGCTACGAAGTTTTTGAGACATCTGTCCGGTTGGTGCCCTACCTGAATTTTGACAGTGCCTGCTGCGCGCCCCAGCCTGTTTTCTGCCACCGGGACGGGTCTACCCTTACCATAGTGAAGTCCCTGTGGGTGACCGGTGCCGCGTTTCGCGGTGTGGGGCCCGTTTTGGCACCATTTCCTTAAGATAGGCGTCGCGTTGAGCGCGACTACGTTTGGGGTACTCGAAGGTGGATATGCGTCTACGCACAATTTCAGATATGTACGTCCCCTCACTGTACGAGTACCTAGTTATGTCCTTCACCTTTTTTCTCCTCTTTTACAGATCCCAGGGGTCTCAGCACACCGGTGGCAGGGGGCTGGTGGGCCGCAGCTATGTACACTGGGCAGCAGGATATGCTGCAGCGACAGAGAGTGGACCCCGGCTGGGCTGTGTGCATCCGCACGTATGCTATGGTATGGTATGCGCGGCACATGGGGCGGGAACTGTGGCCATTCCTGCTGTCTGACAGGGATGCTGGACTGCCCAATGTTTTATAGGCGCCTCGGCGGCAGCGATCTCATACGGCTCACTGCTGTTGTTAAACTGTCGAGGGGCTGTGACCTAGCATCTTGTATCACGTGTGGCTTACATACGGTCGCTATAGTCTAACATCGTGCCGAGACACCAATTTAGGGGAGGTGCGGATCTCCCTAGTTCTAACTGTTCCGGCAGTCAGTGGACGGAGCTGTGGCTCCGTCCCGTTCAGAGCATGGCTGTGAAACGGCCATTGGAGACCGGATGATAGGTTTTCACGAATTTTTGCTGATAGGCAGGTGAAGGGGTCCACCTGTCGGCTGGAGGTATGTACCTCGTTCTGGGTGTGATGCAAGCAGGCCTGGCGACCGAGCTGACGGTCTTGGGGGGGCGGTGAGTCATCATGGATGCCTCCCCGTGTGGCGGGTAGCACTGGTAAGGTAAATATTTATGACCCACAGGTATCCGGCAGGTTCGCAATTGACTGGCCAACACTAGATAGGCACAAGTTGGTTAACGTTGTCCGGTCAACGACGAACCAGGCAATGGGGTGATGGCACGAGCTAGGCAGCATGCATCACCCCGTTATTTTACGGATACGCGTCAGAGGGTGGGGTCAGTAGTTAGATTATTGACTACGGTCAACAATTTGTTTGTTGTCAACAAACAAATTGATACAAATGGATACATTGTAACCAATTGCTGTTGGCAATTTTGGGAGGAACCTTACCAGTGTTACTGCGGCCTGCTTGCCTTAAGAATTATAATTGGTTGAATACCAATCGAAATTTATAATTCGGACTAGGGCATGAATCAATAAATGTGGCCCAATGCCGTTATCCACTTTTACCAGTGTCTGAGTCCTTCTTTTGGGGGGTGCGCCTGCAATGCAAGCGCGGCGCCAAAATGGCCGCTGCGCTCTTTGCGGGGCCCCCCACCGGACTTGGACATCCGGGTAGTTAGGGGGCGTGGCCAGCCCTCTTTAAAAGGGGTGGCCATGAGGCAGCCGAGCTGCCATTTTGCGAAAGCGACGGAGAGGAGAAGTTTTTCCCTCCACCCCCTTCCTAGTTAACAGTGTGATATTTTGGTCGCTTCGGGGCCGGGTGGGAATTTTTGGCTGGAACCTACAATTGGCTCTTGGGTTCTGGCTTTTTTGCCCATCCCACACTGTTGCTATGGTTTGATACAGGGATTTATTTGCTGTTGACTTTGGTCACATGGGCGGGTAGCACTGGTAAGGTAAATATTTATGACCCACAGGTATCCGGCAGGTTCGCAATTGACTGGCCAACACTAGATAGGCACAAGTTGGTTAACGTTGTCCGGTCAACGACGAACCAGGCAATGGGGTGATGGCACGAGCTAGGCAGCATGCATCACCCTGTTATTTTACGGATACGCGTCAGAGGGTGGGGTCAGTAGTTAGTTTATTGACTACGGTCAACAATTTGTTTGTTGTCAACAAACAAATTGATACAAATGGATACATTGTAACCAATTGCCGTTGGCAATTTTGGGAGGAACCTTACCAATGTTACTGCGGCCTGCTTGCCTTAAGAATTATAATTGGTTGAATACCAATCGAAATTTATAATTCGGACTAGGGCATGAATCAATAAATGTGGCCCAATGCCGTTATCCACTTTTACCAGTGTCTGAGTCCTTCTTTTGGGGGGTGCGCCTGCAATGACATGCCGATCGCCCGGCTCACTTCTCCTCGACAAACGTCCACATCTCGGTTGTAAGTCGTGAGGGAAGTTCTTCGGCTTCTGGCGCTAAGACCCTAAACCGGGAGATCTGCAGGCGGGATAAAGCATCAGCAATATCATTATTAATGCCTGGTACATGTCTGGCCTTGAAAAGCACATTAAGGCGCAATGACTGTAACACAAATTGTCTAACTAGGGCCATGACTCTAGGTGAATGGGAAGTTTGGGCATTGACAATGTGCACTACAGCCGCATTGTCGCACCAAAAATGTACTACGGAATTAGCCCACATCTCATCCCACAACATGAGTGCGCCCAGTATAGGAAAGAATTCCAAGAATGTAAGGTCTCTTAACAGCTGGGTGCCCTGCCATTTGTCGGGCCACCTACCATAAGCCCACTGGCTATTAAAATAAATGCCATAGCCGAGAGCGCCCGACGCATCGGACTGAACCTGAAAGTGGGGTGTAGCAACCAGCTCCATGCGCCAAAAAGAAACCCCATTAAACTCATTGAGGAAAGTGAGCCAGACCGATAGGTCGGCTCTCATACCCCTGGTGAGTTGCACCCTGTGGCGCTTCCTGGACAGACCAATCATCACATCGCACAGTCGCCTGGCGAATGCCCTGCCTGGGGTAACTACTCTGCAAGCAAAGTTGAGGTACCCATGAAGCACCTGCAACTCACGAAGGGACACCTTACGTTTAGCTAACATGGCTACTATCGCCTCAGAAATAAGGGTCACCTTCTCTTGGGGTAACCGGTATGTTTGGGCCAGAGTGTCAATCTCTTTGCCCAAAAATGTAAGAGTAGTGGCCAGGCCTTCCGTCTTTCAGGAGCGAGGGGGACCCCCAGCTCACACATAAGCTCCTGAAAAGTAAGTAATAACTGTCCACAGGTGACCGAACCGTGACCACCGCCAAACAAGAAATTGTCTAGGTAGTGGGCAACGGCTCAAGACCCTGACCTCTGAACAAAGGCCCAATGTAGAAAAGTACTGAAACATTCAAAGGCCAAGCACGAAATGGAGCAGCCAAAGGGCATAGCTTTGTCAACATAATACTTCCCTTTGAAACAAAAACCTAGCAACTCAAAGTCATCAGGGCGTACTGGCAATAATCAAAAAGCCGATTTAATATCACACTTAGCCAGTAGCGCCCCATGACCACATGAGCAAACCATTTGTAAGGCTTGATCAAAAGATGTATACCAGACTGAACAAAGTTCATCCGGTATAGCATCATTGACTGATGAACCTTCCAGGTAGGACAGGTGGTGAATTAAGCGAAATTCACCAGAGGACTTTTTAGGTACCAAGCCAAGTGGAGATACCTTTAAGTTAGCATGGGGGGGGGTGGTCAAAAGGACCAGCGACCCTCCCTTCCCTAATTTCCTTGACTATCTTCTCCCTAGCTATATCTTCCTTACCCCAGAGTGATCACAAATTGGGAGCATCCTGGGGTGCGCGTACACCCATAAAAGGAATGCGGAAACCACACGTAAAACCTTCTAACAAATAAACTGCATTTTCCCTCTTCGGATAGACGTGCAACCATCATTCTAGAACATTAATTTGAATTGGTGAGGGGGCCATTTGTAGTTGTTGTTGCATCAAAAGAACCTCTTCCCGGTCCTTGCTGTCCACGACCCCTCCCACAGGACCCTCCGGCCCGAAAGCAAGTGGAAGCAGCATGAGGTCCCGAGCATGTAGGGCACTCGTGCCAGAATCTACACTGCCTCCTATTACAGGTACCTGAGGATGAATAACTCCAGCACAGTAGGTGGCTGGTGGGGAAACTGTGCAATACTAGGCTGCTGTACCGCATGATAGCGGTACATGATAGTGATAAATTATCATGATAGGGATAGAGATCCCTGGCCGCCGGCCGGGAAGGCATCATGTATTATAAAATGACATTTGATCTATGTAGTGTTAAGATACATTTTGTAATTTTCTTAGGTTTAGAAATGCCAGCTTTCTTTTAGAAGCACCTTGAAATGCCAGGCTGAGAGCCTGACATGACAAATGATGCATAGATAAGATAAGAACTCTCTCCTGAGGGGAGGAGGGAGAAATGAGTGTCCAGCTTTGGACTTATTCCAAACACCTGCAATCCCTTGATGGGACAGACTGACGCCTCCACTCCTGTCAGTCAAACTAATTACCCCAGACACCTGCAGATGGAGTCATCCCAGGAATGCAAAGGTGGGAGGCTCAATGTCACATTGCACATTGCATACAAGTCTGAGCTGGGCCCGACTGGCGGGGATGGCCGGGGAGCTGTGGTTGCCCACACAGCATGGGCCGTGCGGCCTCCAGCAGCTCCACCCGACTCTGAACTTGAGCAGCCACTTGTGGCCACTCCGCCTCGGCCTGAGGAGGCCCACCCAGCATAGGCTGCCCTGCCACCCAGTAAGTCACGGGGGGGTCCCAATACCCACGGCATGCTCCAGGGCCATGATGCGGGCCAAGAGTGGCTGCGGGTCAATCATATCGACCACTCCTGTGGACTGGTGGGTAGGCCTGGCATGGAGCCCCAGTCCCCCAGGAGGCCGAGCAGGGCCCGCAGGCCCACAGGGTGGCGAGGCCACAGGGGGCCTGTCTGATCAGTCCTTGCTCGGGCCCTCCGGCCCGGGGGAAGACCAACGCTGGGGAGCACCAGCTCTCCAGAAGGCCCGGAAGGGCCAGCAGGGGTAGAGGGGGACAAGGCCTCAAGAGTGGCCGTCCGCCCAGGCCTTGCCCGAGCCCTCCGGCTTGGGGTAGGCCTGACACTGGGCGTGGAAGGAGCCGGGCGAGCCCGAGGGGCCAAGCTGCACTCTGCAGCAGAGGGCCTGAATGGTGCCCTTCTCTTTGGGGCCATCGCTCACCCCTGAGAAGGCCTGTAAAAGGCCGCTGCAGTGGCTCAAATGGCTTTAAGCCGCCAAGCTTCGTGAAAAGATTGGCTGGCGCAAGAGGCAAATGAGCTCTTGGCCCACCCGATCTCTCAAAATGGTGGTGGGTGCGCACGTGGCCACCCCTTTATAGTGGAGGTAGCCACGCCATGCTGCCAAGCCCCAGGTGCCCGTATCTTCAGGGCCGGGCCGGCAAAGAGCGTGACGGCCATATTGCGCCGCCGCGCTTTCCTTATATAGTGTGCAAATTCTCTAGCAATATTTATTAAGTATGGATCTCACATTTCTTCTAAACGGGGACAAATGTATAAGTGCATGTAGTAGAGGATCAGAACTGGCATTATACAATAGCTGTGGAAGAATGCACAATTTATGACCTACTAATAGGTCATAAATGGTGTACCAGCCATGAGAAGTAGTAATAATGTGCAAAATAACACACAAAAGGTGCAATAATGTAACCAGCAGACCAGCTTGTATTTTATATGGTGGATTATGAAGTTTGCATATTTTGGTTATAGAATTGATTTCAGAGTTAAGCATTCTATGTTCAAGTGCTTCCTCACTTTAAAAAAATGGCCATGGTAAAGCCAGCTTGTTCTGGACCAGAATGACTGTGGCTGTGAGTTTGTCATCTGAGACTGTAGAAGCTGTTTTGCCATCATCACCTGAGGAAAATGGGAGCATGTGTATTAATTGTACAAATTGTGATAGAGCAACCTACATTTCAATATGTGACCTGATTTTTTTTCCTTCCAGCCACTGCCAGGTTTTGTATTTTAGAGGCAGAAAGGGTAAGTATGCTTGAACTAGTGTGTGACTTGTGTTAGCCAGCTGGCATCGTTACAGATACACACTTGTGGCCTAACTAAATAAATGCAGCCCATCAGCTGTGTGTGGTGAGCCACAAGGGGCTAGACCATGAGTTCTCAACCTTTTAAATCCAGGGGCCAGGTCACACTCCCTCAGAATCTTTGGGGGCCAGATGGCCATTTTGCCCTTTCTCCACCATATGGCACTTCCTGGTGTGGTGGAGGCAGTGGGAGGCCACATGAAATGGTGCTGTAGGCCACATCTGGCCCATGGGCTGCAGGTTGAGAATCCCTGCGCTAAACAAACATCCTGTTCAGAATTATGGGGGGGGGGAGCAAAAGCTGTTACACAGCTGGCAGGCATTAATAGATGGTTTATTAGCAGAATTTCAACTTCCTGAGCCACATGTTTTGCAAGCCTGTCAGTCATATTTTTGTATATATATAGGAAAGGAAATGTACAAGGCAGTGTGTGAAATGGTGCTGCAGGCCGCATCTGGCCCATGGGCTGCAGGTTGAGAATCCCTGGGCTAAACAAACATCCTTTCAGAATGTTCAGAGAGAGTGTGTGTGTGTGTGTGTGTGTGTGTGTGTGTGTGTGTGTGTGTGTGTGTGTGTGTGTGTGTGTGTGTGTGAAAGAGAGAGAGAGAGAACACTAAGTTATAAGCACAATGTTTGAAGTATACATAGTAAGCAGATGTATTTGTGAGCCAGATTTATGTGCATATTTCTCCCAGCACATCCCACTCTTCAATTTATAACTGTCAACTTAGCGCTCAGACTGGTTGGCGAGTCACCTCAGCACTACAGCTAAAATACAGCAATCCATGAGTTTATACTGGGGGGCGGGGGGTGGGCACATGTGTTCAGCACTTGTTCTGTTCCTATTTTAAATGCTGTCAATCGACAGATATATAATCGAATTGATCTCTGAATTTTTTCTCAAATTTGTATTTCAAAGAACTTCTCTTAATATTTAACACATCATCTGTAATGATAATGTGTCCTTTTAGTTTACAGAATGCTGGGATATTGCCATTAGAATGACAACTGGAAAACATAAAGGAAATCAAGCATTATGGCAGCAAAGTTCATATTGAGTTCACTGTGAGATACAGTGCATTCTTGCGCTCCAGGATGAGAACCAGAAACTACAGTGTTTATTTTTGACATTTGCATCTTGCTCTTCTTCCCTAAAACTCAGGGCAGAGGGATATGCAGCTTCATTTATCATTGTAGCAGCCTTTGGGGAAAGTTAGGTTGAAGAGCATTGGGTTGCTCAAAACATGTAAGCAGCTGCCATCACTGAATGGGGCCTTAAATCAGCATTTTCTTCCAGTCTAGCTCTCGAGTTGTGAGCCCTAGCAGTTCTACACATGAAAAATACTGAGAAATTTCACTTCCCCCCTTTAACGCCTGTCCTAGTTATGATTTTTGTGGGGTTTATCCATTATATTATCAAAAGATTACACTTTAACCTATATTTCATCTAAACTTAACAGATCTCTAATGTGAAAATGCTGATCTGAAAAATTTGATTTCTTTGCTTTCAAGAGTAGGGTGAATGTGAACTGGGAAAGGTGGTCTATTATATGTTGCCAAATGATAGTAACTTGTTTCCATTGAGGTCAACACTGCCAGAGTGAATTTGTAACTCCACATAAATGGGGCAATGCCTCACATCATTTTTCTCCCCTGACATCAACAATAAGACTGGTGCAATGTTAAACAGCATTGCACTAAAATGTACTGAGGGATAAATCACAGTGGGAGGACATTTTCCTTTTATGGGGTTATTTCAGAACAGAATGGGAAATTTAAAATCTACCTGTGTGCCTCAAGGTTTCATGTGCATGTTTGTGTGTGCATGTGTGTGTGTGTGTGCACATGCATACATATTTATGTGTATAAAAAGTAATTTGTCATTCTATCTTTTTTCAATTAATGTTCTTTTTATTAGCCTTCTTTTAGGCTAGCAGCTTTACAATCCCTTTTAAACTCATCTTTAATAAGCATTCACAGTTGGCTAGAAGTGGCTTATATCTTGTTTATTAGCTTCAGACTTCATGAGGGTTTAGACAGTTTTACCCTCATTTCCTTCTGCTCTATATTATGATGAAGCATAAAATAAAAGTCTTTACAATGACAGGTATTTTATTTTTCCAATTACGTGCATGAGTCACCACACTTGTATACATGACAAATGCCATATTTCATTTGACTAGCATATAATTTAGGTATTATTTTAGGTAACATGTTGTTTATCAACAACTTTAAGGGGTCACCTAGATACCAGTATTGTGCTATTGTGCAGGCTAAACTATTTTTACTGTACTGCAAATGATTAAAACGCTAGCCTCTTCTTTATTGATGTTTGTTTTCCAATACTTGCTAGTAATTATTTTGCAACATAAATATTATAACATAATATGCCACATAATTGTTGACATACTATAGTTGAAGGAACCGTACTATAGTATGTATTCAGGCATTCCTAGTGAAGAATCAAAATTTAGCACTTTAGGACATATTTACTTAAATGATCATTGTCTGGCAGGACATTCTGCAATGGTAATGGAGTAGGCCATACAGCCAATGGCTCAACACCAAGTGGAGGTGATAAATAACGTGACTCCCTAAAGGGGTCAATGACTATGGATGGATGAGCCCCTTTAGGTGGGGTGATGGTCCCCCTCAGTGGAGGAAAGGCCACTGGAAACCATCATATTGGGCCCAATGGTGAATTTAGGAGGAGGAACCACTTCACTATTCTGATTTCCAATGGTCATGGAGACGGAAGAGGCCATGCCAGATGGACTGTCTGTGAAGGTGCACCTCGTCAACATCCACAGTATATTGCAGTCCCAATGTTAAATCCTGCATGTCTCATTTCATGCATGAAGCAGAAGATGGCTCTGTGATTGTATTGTGTGTATGGGTCACTTCATGGCAAGGTGGGATCCACCTTAAACAAATTCATGTCGGTGGCATTTTTCCTGTTTGTCCATCAACTGTGAAAATGATTTTCAGGAATCAATGTATACTCGGACATGAGTAGCAGCCAACAATGATGACTTCAATTATCATTGGTCAAGCATTTAAAATATAAAATCATAGGATTCTCAGTAAATTTGAGGAACAAAAGCTGGATGATGTGTTGTTTAGGTGAACAGTTATACTAAATAAAAAGAAATCTTAAAGTGAGGAAAGGATCCTCAGAAATAATTGGAGATGTACAGATAATTATTAAAATGATAGGCTACATTTAAAAAAATGAGTATATTTAGAATATTAACAAACTGGTGTACAACTCTATTTTTGGATAAACATATAAAAATAAACTTCACAGGAGGGGACAGAAAGAAAAAGGGAAGCATGACTCCATTTTCAAGTAAAATACGTTTATCATCATATAGAGTTTCATTGAATCATAGAATCAGTGAGTCGGAAGGGCCCCCTCCTCAGACACTCCAAACTGGAAACAATGAAATATCAGTCCTCAAGAATATCTCCTTGGTAATTTTAAAGTAAGAACTATCATGGGAGGACTTAAACATTTCAAACTGGGAGAGGCTAACAATTAGGGTACCACAAGACTCAATCTTTGGCCTGGTGCTCTTCAACATTTTCATTAAGGACTTGGAGGAGGGTGTGCAGGGAATACTTAGCAAATTTGTTGAATACATACAATTGCGTGGAGTAGCTAATACCTTGGAAGAAAAATTCAAAAAATACCTTGATAGGCTTGAGCAATGGACTGGAAACAACATAATTAAATTTAACAGTTGTTTGTTGTTCAGTCACAAAGTTGAGTCTGACCCTTTGCGACCCCATGGACCACCACACACCAGGCTCATCTGAACTCTGCCATCCTCCACAGCCCGGCTACATCTACACTCATCACATCAACTATTCCATCCATCCACCTCATCTTCTGCCGCCCCCTTCTCCTTTTGCCTTTGATTTTTCCCAGCATCAAGGCCTTCTCAGGTGAGTCCTCTCTTCTCATTTGGTGGCCAAAGTACTTGAGCTTCAGCTTCAGTATTTGTTCTTCCAATCAGCAGTCAAGGTTGATTTCCTTCAGCATTGATTGATTTGATCTCCTTGCAGTCCAGGGGACTCTCAAGAGTCTACTCCAGCACCACAGTTGAAAGCCATCTATTCTTCTGTGCTCAGCCTTCCTTATGGTCCAACTCTCACAGGTGTGACATTACTAGTGGGAATACCTTTGCTTTGACTATGCAGACTTTTGTTCGCAGGGTGATGTCTCCACTTTTTATTATGCTGCCTAGGTTTCTCATAGCTTGCCTCCCAAGAAGTAAGCGTCTTTTTATTTCGTGGCTGTATTCACCATCTGCAGGGATCTTAGATCCCAAGAAGGAAAAGTCTGTCACTGCTTCCATTTTCTCCTATTTTCCAGGGAGTGATGGGGCCAGATGCCATGATCTTGGGTTTTTTGATGTTGAGTTTCAAGCCAGCTTTTGCACTTTCCTATTTCACCCTCATCAAGAGGTTATTTAGGTCTTCTTCACTTTCTGCCATTAGGGTTGTGTCACCTGCATATCTCAGGTTGTTGATATTTCTCCATGCAATCTTAATTCCTGCTTGTGCTTCATCCAGCCCTGCATTACGTATGATGTACTATGCATATAAGTTAAATAAGCAGGGTGACAATAGACAGCCTTGTTGTACTCCTTTTCCTATTCTAAACCAATCATTTGTTCCGTATTCTGTCCTAACTGTTGCTTCTTGACCCACATACAGATTTCTCAGAAGACAGGTCAGGTGGTCTGGTACTCCCTTCTCTTTAAGGACTTGCCACAGTTTATTGTGATGCACACAATCAAAGGGTTTGGTGCATTCAATGAAACAAGACATGGTTAGCCTTGAGAAAAGAAGACGGGGATGGGGATATAATAGCTCTTTTCAAATACTTGAAAGATAGTCCTAAAGAGGAAAGGCAGGATCTGTTCTCAATCATCCCAGAGTACAGGACACATGATAGTGGGGTGAAAGTATAGGAAACCAGATATTGGCTGCATATTAGGGAAAACTTTTTAACTGCTAAAGCCGAAGGACAATGGAAAGAATTAACCTGAGAGGTGGTGAGCACTCCAGCTCTGTAGACAACTCAGATCTATTTAGATTTGGATTCCTGCATTGAGTTTCCATGGATAAAAGGGAATTTGAACCCTGTTCTTCAGTGCTCTAGTACATCACTCTGTCTACTACATCAGATTGGGTACTCTGTACAACTCTATACTGCCTTTTAAAAATATTGTTATGTTTCATGTTACTGTAACTGTGTTTTGGTGAATTCCAGAACCAAGGATTCTTAAGAACATATAAGAACATAAGAGCAGCCTTGCTGGAACACGCCACAGCCCATCTAGTCCAGCATTCTGTCTCACACAGTGGCTCACCATTTCCTTCAGGGTATTCCCAAAGAGATGCCTTCACCTGCTTAGGAAATGGCATTGGGAGATATCCTGCCTATCTCTCCAACCCCAAGGTTGTCCTTAAGTATCCATAATTATAGCCATTGATACCCTTCCTAATGATCCCTAGCATTGAGTTTGCTTTTTTCACTGCTGAGGCACACTGGGTTGACACCTTCATTGAGTTATCCACCAGGACACCAAGGTACATTCTTGGTATACTACCATACAAATTCATAAAGGCATGATCCATATATCTTTAGTAGATCTGCCTGTGACGATTTATAGAAGTTTGGTCTTCTGGCAGGCTATCCTTTCAAATCTACATTGCTTATATAGAGATGGAGGAGGGAAGTATTTCCTCAGACTTTTAGGCAGACATTTCCAAACAATACACGTTTGACAGTACATGTTGACCTTATATTCGTCCAGCTAGATTTCCCTCTTTTTTTAATGAGCTTGCTTCTGGCACAGAAGGCAGAGATAGCTCCCTGAAGGATTTAGGTATAAGAAGGTACACAATTTCAATTCCTTATGAAGGTTCATATTTCATATTTCCAATAATTTCTAATACTATTTTTTCTAATTTCTAATATAATTTTAGTACAATAGATATAGAATTATAGGCATAGAAATAGGAGAATATAGGAGCTCAAGGGAATTGGAAGATGGCCATGTCAACTGTATATGCCTGTGCTACAGGATGCATTTAAAATACCAAATAGGTTTGTTATTAGAGTAAAGAACAAGAGTTAGTATTCTTTACTAAAGGTACCTTATTCAGTAGAGATGTAAATGTTGCCACTACCCGCCCCACTGTACAACCTAAATCGGGGCTCCCAAGCAAGGCACACAGGTGAAGAGGGCAAGGAACCAAGTGCTACCTATTATGGGACGGTAAAGCTATGCATCAAGGCCCTCTTTTCAGACTGCCAGGCAACAGAATTTTGCTTCCACAGTTGGCCTGTGCATACCTGTCAAGTTTTGGACATGAAAATAAGGGAAAATTTAGGCCACACCCTTCTCTCCCAGGCCACACCCCTTCTCCCCAAAATCTAGGCACATCAAAGAGCCTAGAAGATGACGAGCCATAGAGGAATGTTGAGTTCTCCTGGTGGAGGAAAAACCACTCCATAGGCACAACCGCTTCCCTTCACAGGGAAAAAGGCAGCCAGCAAGCCAGGCTTACTTCAACAATTCTACACTATATCCCCACCCTCCCATTCTCCCTCCTATTCAACTGCATTTCATATTATGATGATTTTTCATGGAACTATTTTCACATTTTAATCAGTTAATTGTCTCCTGTCTTAGCATTTTATGCCTCAATTTCATTTTTTAAAACTGTATTTAATAGAAAACCATGGAAGTATGCTGTTTATATTGTATGCAAATATACCTGAAGCCCTCTCTCTCCTGGGAAAGAGGGTGTTAAAGGGAAATCAATGAGTCAATCGGAGAGTAGGGGAAAATATAGAATATAATTATTAGTAATCTTGGCTTGCTAACTGCATTTTTCCCTGTGAGGGAAAGCAGTTGTGCTTATGGGGTGGTTCTTCCTCCACCAGGGGGAGCCCAACAGTCCTCTTCTCTGGTATGAGCTGCACACCTCATAAAGATATAACACAATGATATATGCGGGGTTTATATGCCTCTGAATTTTTTTTAAAAATGTGGGAAATTACCAAAAAAAAACGTGATGGTGGGATTAGGGACTCTAAATTATGGGGTTTTCCTGGGCAAAATGGGATACTTGACAGGTATGGGCCTGTGAAGATTTCAACAGACTGAGTCACTCCTTTGATCCCCTCCTTCTTCTGGGCGAACTTCCAAGGTCTTGTAATGATTGTATTGCAAGATCTCGCACACCAGTAGCATGGTTTATCACAATACTTGAACCAACAATCCCGTTCACAAAACAAAATGTCAATTTGCATTTCATGGAAACAAAACCAATCCTGGCTCCATCCTCCTTTTTATTGTAAAAGCGATGAGAAGCAAAGAATAATCGATTGACAAATCCAAACAAAAAGCATAACTAAGCTTAAACTAATAATCTCATAACACACTCTAGAAATGAAAGTTCCCATTCCTGGGTTCCTAATCCAATTCTACTCTAACACACAATTTATACTGAAAAATAAGAAAACGTGCAGATTCTAAGTATCAACCTGGATTCATCTCCCAATTCAAAGTCCAGCCTTGAAAAAATTCTGACTGTGTCAGCCTGGCGAGATTTCTTCTATCTCCTAAATAGTGGCCTGGCTTGGCCCCATGGATCAAAGCCACATTTCCTGATGTCCTCCCGATCTTATCTTCAGAAACACATGGCTTTCAAGAAGCACTCTCCAATTAAACGAATTCAGGGGTTTTATACACAATTTCCCCCTCTTTCTCTCTCCTAAGGAAATTTTAGGTGTCCATGGACCCAGATCTTGAGATAAGCCTTATCTTCTCAAAATGACCAATGGTTCAAAAGGACAATTAACTTTGATTACAAAGTTTGCTCCAGAGCAATGAACTCTGAGATTCCTTCAGGTGTTCCTCTGTCCACTAGAGGCACTAATCCCGATGACATAATGCATCCAGGAATCACTTTGAATCGTTGCACTTTTTAAAGCTCTGCTTCTCAACCTTGAGTAGCGGTGACAAATAACTTAAAACAAAGTAACGTTTCTCAAGTTCATGACAGTAAATATTGGACTTGAATTCATGACTACAAATTGAGTAGATAATTTAACTTTTCTCTTCACATGCAGATTTCACTACACAATTAAAGAAAAAGAAGTCTCATGAGATTGCAAAGGTATTTTGTGGTCATCTTCTCATGCAAAAACTATCACCAATCTATTTACACTTATTCCTGTCACTTTGAAAAATTGTACCTATCAGTGCAAGATTTCTTGAAAGGGCATTGAGCTGCTCAGAATTTGGAGGTAATTTATTCAAATGAATAAAGGAAGAAAACAAAAGCAAAAATAAAACTAGGATATAATTTTTAAGGTGCCAAAATATGAGTCCTCTACACTGAGAAGTCTAAGTGAGGTAAGACTTGGAAAGAACAAAAAAAAATCGAAGTCATTTAGCTGGAATGTTAAAAAAAAACTTTCAAAAATCCAGTATTATTCCTTTCTTACATAATGTTGATTGTACCAATAGAATCTACTAGGCCCTCCATGGGCAGGATGTGTGTCTAAAGGTCCTTTGAGGAATTTTCATAAAACCCAGTGTATGGGTCAGTCTTCATTTAATTCCTTTATTATAGGCCTTCTTCTTTCATGTCCTGATCATAATGCTGGACTAAAAGTGAAGCCACTTTCTTTGCTTTGTCATTGCCCAAACTTAAGTCCTCATTGGTGCTTGTTTCTGACAGTAATTGGCAGACCAGTAAATGAGCTGGATTCTGTATCTCTCCATATTCCTCCCATGTGTTGTTGCCCACCAGCAACCCCCACTTGGTCTTGTATTTAGGGACTCCAGCCTTCAGCCTATTCAGGGTCCTCCAAGTGATGTAGAGGAAGAGGTTGAGTTCCTCCGCTATATCCTCCATTAATGTTGTTCCTTGTCCGGTGAGCTCCTTCCTCCATCTTCTAATTTGGTTTTGTTCTTGTGTTCCCTCAAGAATGTTTGTTCTTGCCATAAAGCTCTTCCTGGATCTGAGCTGGTGGACTTGAGGCTCATGTCTAGTCAAGCAACTTAATACAAAGTCAAGGCTGCCCCATCCCCTTTTCCTGCCCTGAGTCTCTTTCACTTCTTGTATGCCTGCCTTGAAATAATTCTGTGCAGTTTCCAAGGCCATCCCAATCCCAAATGGTCTCTCCCAGTCCAGATCAGTGTAGATCGCTCAGGGAGCAGTTTTACGTTCTCCTGGTACTAAAGATGCTTGGCCTGGTGCCCACAATGCCACACCTATTTTTGGGTTGGATTTGACCAGTTCTTTCTCTAGCAGAGCAAGTCACAGTGGTACCAGGGGAGATGGTATGAGGTTGGGGGGCTCAATGAAGGCACAGGTTACTAAACCCTGGGGATCCATTGGGTTAATTACTCCAATTTTGCCCTCATTCACATCCTCTTCCCCAACATCTCCTGCTTTTATAGATAAAGTCCTATTCCTTATAAGGCACTTCCCTACCAGCCAATGTGTCCATGTATTTGCCACGTGACTCAAGTACCACCACATGCTTGTCACATGTGATGAATGACTCCTCTTCTATTGAGTCCAATGCTTGGCACCTTTGGGTGATTGATGCTGGTGTTCGTTTGGCTTTGCTGCTACTCATTGCAGGCGCACCCCCCAATAAAGGACTCAGACACTGATAAAGTGGATAACGGCATTGGGCCACATTTATTGATTCATGCCCTAGTCCGAATTATAAATTTCTATTGGTAATTGACCAATCATAATTCTTAAGGCAAGCAGGCCGAAGTAACACTGGTAAGGTACCACCCAAAATTTCCCACGGCAATTGTTACAATGTATCTATTTGTATCAATTTGTTTGTTGACAACAAACAAATTGTTGACCGTAGTCAATATCTAGCTAATGACCCCACCCTCTGACGCGTATCCGTAAAATCACGGGGTGATGCATGCTGTCTAGCTGTAGCCATCACCCCATCGCCTAGTTCGTCGTTGACCGGACAACGTTTAACCAACTTATGCCTGTCTAGTGTTGTCCAGTCAATTGCGAACCTGCCGGATACCTGTGGGTCATAAATGTTTACCTTACCAGTGCTACCCGCCCATGTGACCAAGTCAACAGCAGCACAGAAACCCCTATATCAAACCATAGCAACAGTGTGGGATGGGCAAAAAAGCCAGGAGCCGAGAGCCAATTGTGGGTCCCAGCCAAAAATTCCCACCCGGCCCCGAAGCGACCAAATATCACACTGTTAACTAGGGAGGGGGTGGAGGGGAAAAACTTCTCCGCTCCGTCGCTTCGCAAAATGGCAGCTCGGCTGCCTCGTGGCTGCCCCTTATATAAGGGTGCTGGCCACGCCCCCTAACTACCCGGATGCCTTCGTCCGATGGGGGGGCCCGCAAAGGGCGCGGCGGCCATTTTGGCGCCGCGCTCGCATTACAGGCGCACCCCCCAATAAAGGACTCAGACACTGATGAAAGTGGATAACGGCATTGGGCCACATTTATTGATTCATGCCCTAGTCCGAATTATAAATTTCTATTGGTAATTGACCAATCATAATTCTTAAGGCAAGCAGGCCGAAGTAACACTGGTAAGGTACCACCCAAAATTGCCCACGGCAATTGTTACAATGTATCTATTTGTATCAATTTGTTTGTTGACAACAAACAAATTGTTGACCGTAGTCAATATCTAGCTAATGACCCCGCCCTCTGACGCGTATCCGTAAAATCACGGGGTGATGCATGCTGTCTAGCTGTAGCCATCACCCCATCGCCTAGTTCGTCGTTGACCGGACAACGTTTAACCAACATATGCCTGTCTAGTGTTGGCCAGTCAATTGCGAACCTGCCGGATACCTGTGGGTCATAAATGTTTACCTTACCAGTGCTACCCGCCACACGGAGGGGCGTCAAAGAAGGCTCGACGCCCCCCCCAGACCGTCAGCTCGGTCAACAGGCCTGCTCGCCAATCACCCAACAGGAGGTCCATACCTCCTCGCGACAGATGGGCCCCATCCCCTGCATAAAGGCCGTAATTTTGTAGGCTAATGGCGGGGTGACGACTGACCCGCCCCCAACCCCTGTCGGCAAGGAAGCGCGCCACAGCCCTATTTACCATGCGTCTAGCACAGTCAAGGGCCTGGAGGTCAAAACCTCCCCTGTACGTGTGCTGCGGGACCACACGTAATGCAGGTAGGCAAGGTCGCCGCAAATCACATGCTTTAGCGATAAGCCGGTGACCTGGCCCAAATCGTTGCCCCCTAGGTGTATGATCAGAATGTCAGGCGGGTCAGCATTCCGGCCTGAAAAAAGGAATGGCAACAGCTCCCGCCATAACATCCCGGGCTTACCATGCCATGTGAGACTTGCGTATGCACCCAGTCCCAGTCGGGGTCCCCACTCTGTCGCCGCAGCGTAACGCGCTGCCCTGTGCACGTAGCTATGGCCCACCAGCCATACTGTCACCGGTGTAATACGACACCCAGGGTCTGTAGGGAAAAAGGAGGAAGAAAGGTGCGGTGACAAAACTGGTACTCACGGTGGAAGAGGGCGAACATAAAACTGAAAACATTGCGAACCCCACCTTCCCATGCTGCGTATGTCAGCCCCGGAGTACCCAAAAGCAGCTGCGGTGGAAGACGCCCCTATCCTGAAGGAATGGGTGCCATAACGGGCCCCTGGGAGGCCAACACTGGCCAGTGCTCTGCCGGTCACCTTCCAAAATTGAAACTTAGTAAGGGGAGACCCATCTTGGTGACAGAAAAACGGGCCATGGTGAGTGCCACGCAGTGCAATAAACTCCTGTAGGGCACCAACCGGACAGATGTCTGCCAAAGAACACCGTAGCATTCTTACACCACTGCCTACGCCATGCTGATCTGTCTTAGAGGAGCGTATCCTCAACTGAGCCCAGTCTTTGGCAACATAGACATACTCGAGTTCCAGTGCCCTACGACTTGCATCCGCCTTAGACAGCATCACAAGCTCGCTGATGCGGAGCGCTCCAAAAAAGGCCACCGTTGTAGTCGCGTGAAATAGGGCTGCCTCGTACTTATCAAAACAGAAGCCATGCCAGCCCCGGGCCAATTGGGTAAGAACCCCTGGGAAAATCGGGTGGCGGTCGTCCGGGCAACGCCCACGCTCCCGCACCCACCCCTCCAAAACATGTCTCACATGGAAGTCAGCGGTACTATCCACATGACCGCCCACCTTGGCCATAAAAGCCAATGCTGACAGCCTAGATGCTATGGTGCAAGGTGCAAGGCCCTGGGCATGCAGGTAAACCATGAACCGAAGTACATGGGTCACTGGGATCGGCCAGGTTTCTGGCAGCCGGAAATGGGTACAGAAATCTCTGAAAGAATTGAATGCGTGGTGATACGCCTTACGCGTGCGTGGCGCTAGTGACAAGCCAATCGCCCGGTTCACCTCTCCTTGCCAATGGTCCATATCTCGTCCGGGAGTGGCGAGGGAAATTCCTTCGCATCCGGGGCCAAGGCACGGAACCGGGAGATCTGAAGGCGGGACAACGTGTCAGCGATATCATTATTGACCCCCGGGACATGCCTGGCCCTGAAGAGGACATTGAGGCGCAGGCTGCGCAACACAAACTGGCGCACTAGGTCCATGACCCTGGGTGATTTGGAAGTCTGTGAGTTGACAATGTGCACAACGGCCGCATTGTCACACCAGAAATGGACAACCGAGTTGGCCCACTCCTCGCCCCATAGCATCAAAGCCTCCAGGATAGGGAAAAATTCCAGATACGTGAGATCACGCAGGCGACCCGTGCCTGCCCAGGCTGGTGGCCACCCACCATAGGCCCACTTCCCATTGAAGTACATCCCATAACCCAGGGATCCCGAAGCATCGGACTGTATCTGAAAGCGAGGGGAAGCCAGGAGGTCAGACCTCCAAAATGATACTCCATTGAACTCCCTCAGGAACTGGAGCCAGATAAGCATATCTGCCCTGATACCCCGAGTGAGTCTCACCCTATGGTGGGGCCTAGATAAGCCTGTCATGGCGTCGCACAAGCGCCAAGCAAATGCCCTGCCCGGCGCGACGACCCTGCAAGCGAAATTGAGGTGACCATGTAGCACCTGCAGTTCCTTCAGTGATGCCTTGCGCTTAGCAAGCAAGTCAGAGATAAGGGCCACTATCCTTGACACCTTATCCCCCGGTAACCTAGAAGCCTGCGCTACCGTGTCAATCTCCACCCCCAGGAATACTAGCTTAGTAGATGGGCCCTCGGTCTTTTCGGGCGCTAAAGGGACACCGAGTTCCTCCATTAGCATCTGAAATGTGTTGAGGAGACGTGTGCACGTGTCCCAGCCCCGTTCACCCCCGAATAAAAAATCATCCAGGTAATGGGCTACAGACCGAGACCCTGACCTGCGGACGAAAGCCCACTGTAGAAATGTACTGAAACGCTCGAAGGCTGAGCATGATATGGAACAGCCAAAAGGCATGGCCTTATCAAAGTAATATTCACCCCGGAACTTAAAACCCAGCAACTCAAAGTCGCCCGGGTACACAGGCAGGAGGCGAAACGCCGACTTGATGTCGCACTTAGCCAATAGTGCACCCGGGCCACATGAGCGCACCATGCACAGGGCCTGGTCAAAAGACGTATACCTGACTGAGCAAAGGTCATCAGGGATAGCGTCATTGACCGATCGGCCGGCTGGGTAGGATAAGTGATGAATCAGGCGAAACTCGCCCGGTGACTTTTTGGGCACTAAGCCCAAGGGTGATACCTTAAGATTAGGGAATGGGGGTGTTGGGAAAGGGCCAGCGACCCTGCCCGAATCGACCTCCCTAGTAATGCTGGCAGCAGCTACCTCCTCCCGCCCCCTAAGGGACAAAAGGTTGGGGGCATCCTGGGGGGAACTATCGCCCACGAAAGGGATACGGAACCCCTGTCTAAAACCTTGAAGAAGGTAAACCGCATCCTCCCCCCTCGGGTACAATGCGAGCCAACACTCCAACATGTCCACATTAATTGGAGAGGAGGCCTTTTGGTGAACCAGCTCCCTCCGCGGCAGTTTTGCCAGCCCCCTGTCCGCCCCTTCCTCTGCCCCACATCCCTCCAGGCCTGGGACAGGCGGAGGCCGCATGGGGGCCAGCGCAGGAGGGACACTCATGCCTGTACTTGCAATTCTTCCTGTTACAGGAACCATTGGACGAGAAAGTCCAGCACAGCAGGCGGGCTGGAACCCCCTGCCCCGCCACCTGGCGGGGAGCCTGTGCTGGGGCCGCTCGCTGGACCGCATGTCCACAATGGTATCTTTCCCCGGGCGCAGGGCGCGTGGGAGTCATGTACAGCAGCCACAGCCGCTGGCAGGGCTCATCCCACCTCATCTCTGGGTGCAGGGGGATCCGCATACGGAATTCCTCGTCGTAAGCCAACCACGACGGGCCCGGGAAGTCAACCATCGCCCGGTAAATGTTGTGCAAATACTGGACCATCGGAATTGCCAAATCCGGCCGGGCCCTGAGGTATACCGCCATGTATATGAGGTAGGCCGGCAACCAGTTGGCCCACGTACGTGGTGGCTTGCGACGACGCGCTTGCTCCTTATCCTTCTCATCTTGCCCCTCCCTCTCCTCCTTGGTGGGCTCTCTGTTAAGGAGGGAGAAGATGTCCACATACTCCCCCCGCCAGATCTTCTCTTTGGTGGTCTGGGCCAAATGGTCCCCCAGTGGCAAAGAATACCCCGCTGTCGGCAAAGCCGACACAGGCACGGTAGAAACTGCGGGCATCTGCAAAGGAGCCTGGACTAACCCGGTCACCCCTAGAAGATTCCCGACTGGGTAAGAAGCGCCCCCTACCACGGGGCCCTGGGTGATAGTTGAAGTCACCGGGTGGGGAGTTGGCGACTGGACCGCCGCACCACCCGTGCGAGGCCAAGGCCATTGAAAAGCCCCCCCCCAACGTGGCCATGTGTGTATGTGCACTATTTTGGACCGCATACTCACATGCTGCACCCCCATGGGCCGCCCCCACCGGGGGTTCCAGCCCACTGGGAGCGTCGGAGCTCACGACCGCCATAGAGCTCGTCGACGGGGCTTGATCAGCACCGGCCTGTTGATTGGGGAGCTGCGAGGCAGTGGCCAAAGCCGGGCCACGCGCCTCAGGCAGCTCAACCCGTCCCACCGCCTGCCGCTGCCCAGCAAACGATGGATCGACCAGCACCCCAAAAGGGGCCCCAGGGTGACTAACCCGGGCCAGGGATGCCTCAAGGGCCGCAACGCGGGCCAGGAGGGCCTCCACGCTGACATAGCCACCTAAACCAAGGGGGGGTAAAGGGCCAGCCGGCCCACTAACTACAGGCGTCGGTACAGGTCCCTGTACCCCGGGGCCAGAATAGGGCCACGATCCGAAGCCCAGGCCCGGTAGGGCTGGGGAAGTACCCTGCCATGGAAGGGGGCCACACCACCCCCAAGGCTGGAAGCCCCCGCAGTAAGCTGCGCCCCAACGGAGGAAGGCCCAGCGGAATGGGTCACGCCAGGAGCGGCGGCCGCAGCTTGCGGGCCGAGGGCCGCGGCCCCTACTGGGCCCGCACGCGGACCCCCAGCCTCCGGCCCAGGGGGAATTAACCCCATCCCACCGGTCCCGGTGGGCTCGGGCATAGGAGGCTGCTGGGGAGGCGCAGCCGCGGTCCTCCGACCCGGATTGCGCCTCCGCGCAGAACGAGCCGCGTTCGCAGTCGCCTTCTTCTTTGAGGGCATTGCAGCTAGCCGATGGGAAGCCGAAAAAGGAGAAAATCAGCAGCCAAGAGGCTCCCCGGTGAGAGTAAAAGCGACGGAGGTAAGAGGGAAAAACTTCTCCGCTCCGTTGCTTCGCAAAATGGCAGCTCGGCTGCCTCATGGCCGCCCCTTATATAAGGGTGCTGGCCACGCCCCCTAACTACCCGGATGCCTTCGTCCGATGGGGGGGGGGCCGCAAAGGGCGCAGCGGCCATTTTGGCGCCGCGCTCGCATTTGTGCCTTCTCTCCTTGACTGTCCAAACTGAGAGCCAATAGTGTGACACAGTTGGCTCACTGGTTGATATGGTGGGAGATGCACTGTTAGCTCTGACCTGGGCATCTCTACAAGCCTGTTACAGGCACATTTAAGTTAAGAAGTCAACAGCCTTTTAAAGTATATCCTTATTCAAGAAATCTAGTGGGAACCTAGTGGGAGTATAATACCCTGGAGAGTTATGTTATGGACTAGAAATCTATTTGGAAAGTTAACAATGGGTTAAGCCTCATTCTATATTATCTGCTAAACATGTGCTTGAGCTTTATGAAGCCTATTTTCTTTGCAGACTTCAGACTCCAGCTGGGGAAAACAGAATGGTAACTTATAACTTTCTCAGCATTCTGTATCTTTTTATTTGTCCCTAAGAAAAATATAGTTTTATTTCTAGACAGATACAGAAATATTTTATTTCCTTTACTTTATTTACACTTTTAACCTGCTCAATGATGTTGCAATTGATGTTCCAGTGCAATGGTTTCCAAGATTTTGCAAAACCCAAGACCTTTGATTTTTCATTGTTCAATGTGTCTATTCATTGAAAAATAGTCCTGACATTGATTCAGAAGGTGCTTGAGACCGATTTGAGAGCAGGACAGGAGGACTGCTTCATCAACAAGTAAGAATAAGGAAACATGATAGGAACCCAATCTAGGGCTATGACAGTCTATGGGAGATAGGTAGCGAGCCAAATCATTACTGAATATATTAAATAGAGAGGGAACCAGGATGCAGTCCTGCATAACCCCTTTGTTGGTTGGAAAATTTTGGGTTAGTGCCCCTGTGGAGATAGCTTTAACTTGACAGGTAGTTGAGACGTGGAGCTTCCTGATTAATTTTAATAGCCTGTTCTTGATGTTTAGTTTGACCAGTTTGTCCCCAGGAGCACTTGAGGAATAAAGTCAAAGACCCCCTTTAGATCAAGAAAAGTGGTGTAAAGCTTGGTGTTAGCCTTCACACTATATTTAACAGCCAGATGTTTAAGGATAAGACAGTGATATTATGTGGATTTCCCCTGACACTACACAATATGTTCTGGACCAGGGATCCTACTGCAATCCATCAAGCCAATAAGTTTGTTTGTTAAGTGTTTGACATATAACTTACCAATTACAGAGAGGAGTCTTATTAGCCTGTAATTGGCAGGGGATGGAGTGATCTCCCTTTTTGTATACGGGGACTGTAATTGAGGTCAATCAGAATGCTGGCATGCAGCCAATTTGATCAACCATGGTAAAAAGGGAAGCCAATATGTTGCCCCACCAGTATGGATATTGTTCAGGAGGAACTGCATCAGGGCCAGGGGATTTACCTGGCTTAAGTTGAATGGTTAAAGTTAGAATTTATTCTGTGGTAACTAAGGCCAAACTGTAAGGTTTGCTATAAGGTAGTTTCCTCTTGATATGTATCCTCAATTTCATCCTCATAGAAGATGCTTAGATAGTAATGATACCATGTGGAAGGGGAAATAGATAATAACAGTGGTTGGTCTAGTTGGGAGGTGCCAGCTATTATAGACCAAAATTTGTATAGAGTTGTTGGAGATTGTAGCTTGCATAAGATGTTCCCATTGCCTTTTTATGAAAGAAGTTATCTTAAGATGGGAAAGTTGGCAGAGTTGAGACTTAAGTTTGAAATATTCTCGAGGGAAAAATAAGGTTGTAGATAATCAATATTGGTAGTAAGAGGTTCAGATACGGGCTTTCAAAGCTTTCAATTTCTTAAGGGGTCACAATCTTCTAGCTGGCTCACTTCCATAGAGGGAAAAATTAAATCCCTAGGCCTAGCATTGGAACCAATGGCACTATCCACTGCCCTTGAGGTCTTTAGATTAATTAAACAAAGACTATTAGATATTAACTACCAGACCCTTTGTGGTACAGCCAATAAAAACTGCTCTCTCTTGAGGTTGGGGATCCTCTCGCAGTGAGCCCAGATGGCTCCCTATTTGTGTAACCTGATTCTCAACAGTGCAGGGCCTTTTCACTGGCAAGGTTTGACGTTTTCCCCTCTGACCTCTTATTTGGGAGATTCAATAAAACCCCATATAGTGATAGATTGTGTCCTTGTGAGGCCAAACATGTTGAAGCAGTTGTCCACATTCTCTTCTACTGCCCATTTTACAAGGAAATCCATCTTAGAGACCGCATCGCCCTAAGGACGTCTGTCCGTCCAATCAGAGCGGACCGGAGGGGCTCTCTAATTGTGCCATCAGCCAGGGGGGCTCGCCTCTCTGGCACAAGGAGGAGGGCCTTCTCTGTGTCCACACCAGCCCTTTGGAACCTCCTGCCTGTGGAACTGCGTCTCCAGACGGAGTTGTTGCCCTTTAGGAAGGAACTAAAGACCTGGCTGGCGGGCCAAGTTTGGGGTGCGGGTGGGGATGGGGGTACCGTTGGGTGGTTGGTATAGAGAAGTGTGCCTTCCCCCAAGGTCCCTTCAGTTCTTGCACACCTTTTAGGGGTGGGTTTTTTTAAAAACTTTTTTAACTTTTAACTTTTTTATCATATGTCTTTTATGTATTTACTGTCCGCTATGTAAACCGCCCTGAGTTGGGTTGTACCTGAGTGGGCGGTATATAAGCGTGAAAAATAAATAAATAAATAAATAAATCTCAACTACCTAAAAAAGATTTATTTATTTATTTATTTATTTACAAGATTTCTACCCCACCTTCCTCATCCATGGATGACCCAAGGTGGCTTCCCATTTTAACCAATTAAGTGGAGTCTCAGATTCATCTAGATTGCTGCTTCTCTTGAACAATGGCTCCACCGATTACTTTGACCAAGTGGCTGCCTTTCTGTCAGGTGCCATTTGATGTCGACCATTCGGCAGGAATTGATGATTCTTGATTTTACATGTTTTGGTTATGCTGCTTCTCATCATTTTAACCATTTTTATACCACTCACACTTGTGATGCCTTTGCAATGTTCCTGGCAGTAATCGGCAGACCTGTAAATGAGCTGGATTCGGTGTCTCTCCACATTCACATCACATGTTGTTGTCTGCCAGCAGCCCCCACTTGAGCATGTTGGTCTTGTGTTTAGGGACTCCAACCCTCAGCCTATTCAAGGTCCTCTAAGTGATGTAGGGGAGGTTGAGAACATCAGCTATATCCTCCTTTAATGTTGTGCCTTGTCCGGTGAACTCCATCCTCCATCTTCTAATTTGTTTTTGCTCTTGTGTACCCTCAAGAATGTTCGTTCTTGCCATAGAGTAATGTAATAATAATTTTGGGTCAGAAATTATTCTGGATTGAAAGGATTTTTGCTGGAGAAAATCCACCCAGGGGATGCCTGAATGAGGCTCCTTTCATGTCCCCAAGAGCTGGGACAGAAACAGGTGCTCAATCCATCATGCAGTACCCAGGTCTTGAACTGCTGACTTGCTGATCTTTCAGTTAACAAGGTGAGCTTCTTAACCACTGAGCCACTGCAGCCCCTTATAGAGTAATGTGGCACTATTATATTGTTACTTTCTTCATCTGATACAACAGTGGTATGTGGAGGAGAGCCTTTAAATATAGTCATTATTGATTACGGATGCAGGGGAACCTTGGATTCATTGATCCCAACTATATAAAGGCTTTGAAAAACACCACTACTGGAACTGGAATGGAAGCAGTGTAGCTCACTGAACTATACTGAAATATCATCCTGCTCCAAGTAGCAGTCTAATAGCTTTATTTTTATTATATTTTTTCCAGCTCATCTATTAAGGTGATTCCATGAGCAATGCAATGAACTAATCTAGCCACTATTAATTTTTGTTTCTTCAAACTTATTTTTCAGCTGTTTATAAGAGTACAGCCTGTTCAGGGTATTGACTGTACCCTGAGCTCAGCCTCATTCCAAGATGGAGATTTCCAAGCATGTGTGTGTGTGTGGGGGGGACACCTGTGGCACATTCCTTAGAAGGATTGGTATTAAAAAAACATGCTAGCCTCGTGGTTTGGGAGAATTGAAACTGAATGACTGGTAGACATGTGATACTGTATGGTCATTGGCTGGATTCCTTTAGGAGAATGGCAAGAGGATGAAACATGTGTGAGGAGATAAAATCCAGAGGGAGGAGCAGAACTCGCTCTTGATCCGGGGCTTAGACAATATATAGGAGCCTAAACTAAGAGACAGGGCCTGGGCTTCCCCAATTAGTGAAGCTTTCTTTGTTTTGTTGTGCTTTCTGAACTTTTGAAAAACTTTATTCTGTAAACCTACTTTTAAAATAGCAGAAGATGACAGGAGAGTTTACTTGGCTATGTGCTACCTTACTTACAAACTAATAATCTGGGTTGCTAAACCAGAAGGGTGGCAGGTCAGAAGCAGGAATCCCAACCACTTGTGGGCCAAAGTCTTACTTGTGAGTAACTAGATTTCTGACACAGCCCTTTCAGGGCAGAGCAAACAATAACAGAAACAATAAAAACAAACAATAAACATCAACTATAAGACACACAAAATGAACTACTGTATATAAACATACTGTATTTACTGGTTAAAATGACAGAGGACAGAAGTGCCTGGAAATCATTAGTCAATGGGGTTGCAAAGAGTCTGACTGAACAACAACAACATAAAGACACATCAAGTTATTAGACACACCCCATTTTTAGACGCATTTTTAAGAAAAAATAATTTTCTACATTTTAACTACAGGAGGCGGGAAAGGAGGTATTGACTGGGCAAGAGAGCTCCTTTGGAAGCCTCTTGCCCGGCTGATCCCATTGCCACTGGCTGTCAGGTAGCAGGGACAAAACGCGGGCAAATTTGCTCCTTGGCAGGCACACTTGCTCATGTGAGGCCTCCTTTCCCTGTTTGTCTTCCTCTCTGGGGCTGGTGGGAGACTGAGATAAATGGTTTCAGCATGGAAGAAGACAGCTGGGATGGGGCCCCTTCCACCCTTTTTTACGGACAGAGTTGCTGCCTCACAGAGTTGCTGCTGGTGATGGGTAAAGGTTTGCTCTTCACTGTGGATCCTGCCAGAGAGTTTGAAAAATCCCTTTCCATGCAGATGCTGACCTCCCTAGTAGGATCCATGAGGAAGGGAGCAATTTTGGATCAATTTTGCTCATCCCATCCCAACCCCTCCAGCTTACGGCAGCTAGTGGTGGTGGTGTGGTGGTGGTGGTGGTGGTGGTGAAAAATCAGTAGGTGGGGGAGGCCTCACCTGGGCAAGTTCACTTGCAAGTTCATTGGCAGCATCCGGTTTGGGAAAGTGTGTACTTGAGTAGTGAGGAGGATGCTACAATTACTGAGCAGAGCGAGGAGCTACTCCCCAGCACTCTAGCAGAAGGATTCAAGAGGCAGTCTAACAATGCAACTGGACTCAGAAGACTGTATCAGAAAAGCATATATAAATATAAATGCTTGTATGCAAATGCCAGAAGCCTCTGGAACAAAATAGGGGAGCTGGAATACTCAGCAATAGATAAAAATATTGATATTATTGGCATCACTGAAACCTGGTGGATGGATGATAACCAATGGGATACAAACTGTACAGGAAGGATAGGAAGGGGCAAACGGGAGGTGGTGTTGCCTTGTATGGCAAATAAGTGATAAAATCGTACAAATTGAAATATCTAGGTGATTTGGAGTCACCATTACAAACTCTGTGGGTAAGAGTACTAGGCCACAAGGATGGTCTAACAGTAGGCATATACTATCGGCCTCTCACACAAACTCCTGAGGGAGACTGGCAGTTGGAGAATGTTGTAAAGGAGGCATCCAAGAAGGAAATCCTGGTTATAATGAAGGACTTCAATTACCCTCACATAGATTGGGTGAACTGTTGTTCAGCACATGATAAAGAGATAAAGTTCCTAGATATGCTAAATGATTGTTCCCTGGGACAGATGGTTGAAGACCCACCTAGAGGTACAAGAATCCTTGACTTGATCCTGAGTAATACTCAGGATCTGGTGCAAGATGTTAATGTGACTGATCCAATAGGGAACAGTGACCACAACTCAATTATGTTTAACTTGATCATAGACCGCAACTCACTGATAAAAACTGACACAGAGATCTTAAATTTTCAAAAAGAAAATTTCCCAAAGATGAGGAAACTAGTAAAAAAGAAGCTAAAAGGGAAAATTGAGAGAGTTCAAACACTCCAAGAGGCATGGAGCCTGTTTATAAAAACAATAACAGAGGCCTAATTGGAATGCATATGCAAAAGGAAAAAGGGCGCTGCCAGGCTCAAGAGGACTCTCATGTGGCTTACAGAAGCTGTTCGGTAAGTGATCAAAAGTAAGAAAAGCTCATTTAGAAGATGGAAGGCTTGTCTGAATGAGGACAGCAGGCATTTGCAGAACAAATGCAAGGCAACAATCAGGAAAGCAAAGCAAGACTTTGAGGAGTGCATAGCTAAAAACACTCAGAGAAATAAAGACTTCTTTAAGTACATTAGAAGTAAGACCCCAACTAGGAAGGCCATTGGACCATTAGATGACAATAGAGGGTTGTCATCTAAAGGGTTATTAAAGAGGAAACAGATTTCAGAGAGACTCAATGAATTCTTTGCTTCAGTATTCACTGAAGAAGACAGAGACCACATGCCCAAAACAGAACCTATCTTCATAGGGAGGGAAACTGAAGAATTAAGCCAGATAGAAATAACCAGGGAGGAGGTCCTTGCATGTCTTGTTAAACTAAACACTAACAAATCACCAGGACCAGATGGCATCCATCCATGAGTTCTCAGGGAACTTAAAGATGAAATTGCTGATCTCCTAGCCAAAATATATAATCTTTCCCTCAAATCAGGCTTTGTGCCTGATGACTGGAAGGTAGCGAATGTAACACCAATTTTCAAAAAAGGATTCAGGGGTGATCCAGGAAATTATCGACCGGTCAGTTTGACATGTGGCCCAGGTAAAGTGATGGAAACCATTGTAAAAGATAGAATTAATAGGCACATAGAAGAGAAGGTGCTGCTAAAGGAGAGCCAACATGGCTTTTGCAAGGGCAAATCATGCCTCACTAATCTGTTGAAATTTTTTGAGAGTGTCAGCAAGAATGTAGATAAGGGGGATCCAGTTGACATTGTTTATTTGGACTTTCAGAAGGCTTTTGAGATATTTTCCCACTCTTGAGAGCTTACAACACATTAAAACATATTTACAATAAAAAATAAACATAAAAACAAACAAACTGAATATTTATGTAATTATGTATTTATTTATTTATTAGTCACATTTGTATTGCTGCCCACTTGGCAAGTGACTCTGGGTGGAGTACAACAATTATATCATGAACAACCATAAATCCCACTAGAGAACTATAATAAACCTTTAAACCAGTAAAAACCCCAATTAAAAATACAATAAAAAATTTGCCTGACAACTAAAAAGAGCGAGGGAGCGATATTACTATATCAGTCAGCAGGTGGGGTTCACTGCATCCCAAGTGCCCCACACCTGCAGAAGCATGAGGAGAACTGAACCCCTTATCAGCTTTCCAGAGAAGGTCAACATGCAACGTGACCAGTGTGGTTTTGGTATGATAATGATGTCTAAAGCCTGACTGAAATGGATCCAAGCATTTGGTTTTATTCAAGTACATCTGCAGTTGGTCAGCCATGACCCTCTCAGTGACTTTGCCCAAGAAAGGTATCTATCGATATAACTAAAATCAAGGTCCAGTGCTGTATGTTCCTTATACAAATCCACACACCTGCACTGATCATGCTGAAACTCAGCACATACGTACCTTGGGCCAAAGAGACAGTCTGTGTGAGGATGTCAAGCTCGATGGGGAGGGGTATGCCCCATAAATCAATCCGCAAAGGGGACGCCCCCACCGACAAGAGAAAAAGCAAAGGAAAAAAGCCAACTAGAGGATGTTGTGATGTCATTGCCACAGCTCAACCAATTCACAGCTGACCAGATCTGGGGATCCATGACATCACAGGGGTCCCTCATACATAGCAACAGCCCTGCACCGATTGTGCTGGAAACTGCATGCACGCCTAACTTCAACATCTGGGGTGGCCGGTGTGGGTAGCCTGCTGCCCGCCTTGTGGTCCTTGCCCCTGAAAAGGGGATGCAATGCCCCCGGCTGGCAGAAACAACCAGGGGAGGTGACTGCACATGTGTGAGAATCCATACATGCACTTAACCTTGACTGGTGTTCCAGGCTGTGGTGCATGTGTGAAATTCCACATATGCAACAAAGTCTGTCCGGCATTCCAGGTGGTGTACGGCCTAGCCACCAGTATGAACGGTGGCAATTATGGCCATTACGGCCACCCCCGCTGTAACTACTGTCTGACAGTGACTACTGTTGGTGGGCAGCCACCACGGCATGGCTCCTCTGCACTCCTGAGGCATGACTCGGGGGGAAGGGGGAACCCACAGCCGGGGGTGGGTGGAGGACAGGACAAGGTTGCCTCCTTTTGCAGGCCTTTGCCCCCATGGGTCCTCTGCTTCCCGCCCAAATGGAGCCTCCCTTCCGCCTGACACAACCCACGGGAGGATGGAGGGGCCAGACTGTGATGGCTACCCACTGACTGTAGTAGCTGGGGTGGCTGGCGGTGGCAGCCAAAGTCAGGCTGAGACAGCACCTCGCGGCATGGTTGAGAGAGCGGCTGCAACGACAGCAGACAAAAAGGTAAGGTAGCTGGGGTGGGGGTGGGTGGGTCTCTCCTTGTACCGGGTAGGGTACCCCCAGGCAACGCGGGGTCCTCTGCTAGTATTAGCTACAGGTCTATAGTTATAAAAGACATATGTAGCTAAAATTGACCCCCTCCCCAGGAGAAGGTGTATAACAGTCTTTTTTAAACTGGAGGGCATAACAGTCAGAGAAGCATTGATGATTTTTCTCAGCCACTCCCCCCATCTCTTTAAATTGGTTGCAGAAATGCATTAGTAATTGTTGCAGTTAGTAGCCATATTGTGGAAACTGAAAGCCCAGCCTTCACCCTAAGCATTTGTACACACACACAAGGACACACATGGACACTTTATGTTGCAGTTGTTACACAATAGCCTGCCTCAAAACCCATGTTCTGCCTTACCTAAAGTTTCTGAATTGTCATTAACGGTAGCACATAGACTTTGTCTCTTGTTAAGAGTAATTTCATTTTACTTTGAAATCTCTCTTCTGAAGTATAAGTGAATGACAGTATATCCTGAGAGATTGATATGTTCTTATGCTGGGTTTATGAAGGTTGTTATTTTAAATATTCATTTTAGTACAATTCTAGCACAATTTGCAGAGCAACAAAATACATGCCTTCCTGTCTGCAGTGTAACTGTAATTTCCAAATCTAAACACTACTCAGTTTTTAGGCCAGTCTGTTCTTTAAGAAGTTTCTTGCTTATAGGGAACTGTCAAAAATGTCTTACAGGGCCTGTTTCATGTTTAAATGAAAGATCAAAAATGTAAAAAAAAGTGAAAGAGGCTCTCTTTTGTGCAATTTGTTTTCTAACAGTGATTGTCAAAGAGGGTCCTTTTAAAACATGAATGATTCCTGTTTACAAAAAGTTTACAAAAGTGTTAGTTTCCTTTCATATTCACGCTTTCATGCAAAATTTCATTGATCTTTATTTCACCTTTTATTTCTTAATTCTCCTCAGAAAGTTTCCGTGTCAGAGCATTATGACAGTTAAGAGCAGAAAATCATAAAGTCCAGGAGAGAGGGAAGAGGGAATTTGTAGAAGGCCCTCAAAACTCAGCATTTGCTACTGTCCTTCCTTTTGGGTGGGAAGTGCTCCTAGTGTCCTTGCAATGAAATTGAAATGGAGCCTTGATTTTGTGATTTAAAATGGACTCTGTTCACTTTCCTTCCTCAGAGTGGGCAAATTCCTGGAGGAACCAGAATGCTGGAATTTGGCCTGGGAAGCAAATTCTTTTCCACTGAAAATAGTCAAAATAATCTGGGAATGTGAGAATGGAAGGGAAGATTATGGATGTTGGACGTTTATTGGATTAGAGAGAGGAAAGGTGGGACAAAGGATGAAAGAGGTTTTTTTTGTTAATCTTGGAATAGTCAAAGAGAGAAACTCCATGTGCATAAACTGGAGGGAGATGATGGCAGAGGCATGTGAGTAGAAAAGTAGAGAAATGCAATCTTTATTGTGTTAGCTGGCTGGGCCAGGAATTATAGATCAATAGATATTCCTTTTTTTTAACAATGGGAAAGGATCTTTGTATCAGATGGATAAAGAACAAAAACTGTTTAAGAACATTAAATAAAGAAAGCTCCAATACTTTGGCCATATCATGAGGAACAACATGAAATATAGAATAATCCAATTCATTGTTCTAGGGAAAAACCCTGGGAAGAGAAGCCCTGGATGCAGAAGGATGTCATGGCTAAAGAACCTGAGATACTGGTGGGGAATGTCCATGGAAGAAATGTTCTGAAGTTATAAGAAGAGGAAGACTATCACCATGATGATAACCAATATCCAGAAAGGATACACCAGTTGAAGAAGATGAATGGAACAGGGGAGAAAGAATGAATGCTTCTCTTTATTTTATAATGTTTTGTATTCCTGATTTTTAATCTTGCCTTTATATAATAAAGCTATTGACTTTTAACAGAAAACTTTTTGAATTTCTATTTGAAGCATAAACCTCTGAGAATATTACAGTTATTTTTTAACAATCACTACCTGGTCTGATTGGTTTGTAAGCAGATGGGGACCAAACGTAGAATCAACAGCAAAGAAGGGAAACTGTTTGCCTTGGCTGATGAATAATAAGTTTTTAAACCAATAAATCAACTTAAGGGTAACAGATCCTAATTCCTTTCGATATAGGAATTTTCAATTCTTCTTCAGGGATCTAAGTCAAAACAAATTGATAATATCTCTGTCAAAAACTTATATACATTATATACAAAATATACAATATGTGCATTATTTACATAGTAAATTTCCCTTCTTTGCTGTTGATTCTACGTTTGGTCCCCATCTGCTTGCTGAATCTTTTGGGACATGGCTTCGTCAGATCTTGGTTTTGCTTTCTCGTAAGCCAACAGAGATAGAATTCTCCAGAATATCACTTCCTACAGGCTACCATTGGAATCTAACACGGATGACTTGGCCATGATTGAGGTATTGGAAAAGAAAAAATTGAGATTTATTCTTCACTCCTCATTTCTGGCAGACTATCACAAAATGGCTCGTATTCCACGAGGTTTGCGGATCCAGAAGGGCCCTATCTTGTTCAATGATGATAAAACCTTCTGTGACAAATGGGCTGGGATCATGGATCGGTGCTCGTTTGATTTAATACTTCTCATCATCGACTACTCTAACAAACAGGTGGACTCATTAACGGAGGAGATTGATCCTTTAAAATCCACCATTATTGCTGGCTCTGCTAACACACCACCTGAAAAACTTTTTGAGGACTTAAATACTAAATTGGCCCCTTTCCAAGAGTCCTTGATTGAATTCAAAAACAAAAAATTTGACAGGGATATCAGAGACTATTCTACTGCCCGGGTTTACAGGTGGCGTTTACAGAGCAAAAAAATCAGTAATAGAAATCGGAGGGTATCCTGGCAGGACCCCTTAGTCTTCACCGACTGTGAGTCTTCCGACACTGACTTTCCTTCAACTTCCAATGATGAGGATTCGACCGCATCGACCCGCAGAGCCCCCATCACTCGATTAGCTTTGGCAGCCTCTGCATCTGGATCACAACCCCGCGGCACCACACCTTTTTTTCCAAAGAAAGCTTCTCGCAAAAGGAAAACCTAGTTTTCAACTTGTCTTGTAAGTCTTTTCCTCCTAGAGTGCTGGAATTGCTTTCGTTAGGCTTTGGGTTTGTTCCCACCCCCAATTACAATCCTTTTGGCACTCAAGTAGATTTGATTAAATTAATTCGACTACTCTGCTTTTCATGGCAAAAAATTGGGTCAGGCAGACCAGTTTAAACCCAAATCTACCTTTTCTCCACTGTCTAGTGATCCATCAATTGATGTATTTTATAGACTTGTATTACGGGACTTGACAACATGTGAAAAAGATAAGCAGAGGTAGGGGCATAATCTAAGTTTGAATGATATTCGGTTACTTGAGGAGATTTCGTCTGACCAGGAGATTATCATTAAACAAGCTGACAAGGGTGGGGGGATTGTCATTTTGGATATGTCTGATTATGAGGGCGAGGCATTCAGGCAGTTATCTAACAACTCTTTTTACAAGGTGTTAGATAAGGATCCGACTGATAACATCTTGAACATTATAAGAAACCTGTTGTATGAAGTAGTTGCCATGGGCTACATTTCTGAAAAAACTCATGACTTTTTGTTAAACAATAGCCCTAAAGTGCCCCTTTTCCACTTGCTCCCTAAAATACATAAGGATTGATCCCCTGATGGTCTCACGCCAGGGAGACCTATAGTGGCTTCTATAGGTTCTGCCCTCGAACCTGCATCACAATTTTTGAATCACCATATCAGCCCATTTGCTCTTGCCACCCCTACTACTACTACTACTGAATTCATATCTCAAGTAGAAGGGGTTCAGGTTCCCTTGGAGGGTGGTTTCATTACCATGTCCAGGCTTTGTACACGAACGTGCCACTGGAGGACATTAAACCCCTTGTACACAAACACTTAGACACACGCATGGAGCTCCACCCACCCACGCACTTTTTGATGGAATTATTAGATTTAGTTTTGGATTACAATTTTTTTAGGTTTGGTAAAACTTTTTATTTACAAATAAAAGGCGTGGCCATGGGTAGCTCAGTAGCGCCAAGTTTGGAAAACTTATATATGATTGCATTTGAAGAAGATTTTATTTTCAATTCTGATATCAATATTTATTTTTCTCATATTATTTTTTATAGACGGTATATTGAGGACCTTTATTTTATTGTTGATGATTTATCAGTAGCACCTTTGTTTGTGTCAATGGGCTTAATGACAATTTAAAATTCACTCATAACATCACAAAATCCTCCATTCCATTCTTGGATGTAGAAACCTACGTTTCTACTCAGCGTAAAGTCCTAGTCAGACTCTACAGGAAAACAACAGACAGGAACGCATACTTGAACTTCGAATGTTTCCATCCACATCATTTAAAACATAACCTCCCATATGGACTTTTCCTCAGAGCGAAACGTAATTCTTCCATTGAAAGTGATTTTGTCACAGCTGCCTCTACCATCTGTTCTTTTTTACGGGATAAAGGGTATCCTGACCAAGTAATTGCTCATAATTTGAACAAGGCGAGATTAGTACCCAGGGAGCAGTTATTTCAGCAGAATGTGCCTAAACCGATTGAGAAAATCTTTTGTTCTTTTCAGTACTCACCGTTGGTGAGTAAAGTACAATCTATTATTAAGAAGCACTGGCATATTGTTAGCCACTTACCTGGTTGCGCTGCCTACCCCCTGATAGGGCTCAGGAAATCTAGATCCATCAAACAGATTGTGAGTAGATCAGATCATGAATCCCGCATTCAACCAAGATGCCCAATTATTACAGGGCATTTCAGATGTGGTAACTGCACCCATTGTTCTTTAGCATGGCAAACCAAAACAGTTACTATCTCCAGCAGTGAGTTCACTTTGACTTTAAAACAATTTTCTAACTGTAAAAGTTCTGGGTGCGTCTACCTTCTCGTATGTATATGTGGCTTAGGATATGTGGGGATCACTTCCCGCCAAATGAAAACTAGGGTGGGGGAACATAGATCGAAGATCCGCACTGGAAACATTTCTGCCCCTCTCATTAGCCATTTTTTGGAGAAAAATCATAAAGATCATTATTTTAAATTTGTGGTGTTGGAAAGCCATAAACAAGACTCATTTTCCCGCAAAGATATTGACATCATTTTAAGACAAAGAGAGTGTTTTTTCATACATCGCTTTAATACCCTATACCCCTCGGGCCTTAACATGGAAATTGATTACACATGTTTCTTATAATCTCTGTTCGCAGCTCAGCTGTGTGGTTCAGTATTCCTTTAAATACAAGCATAGCTCACCATTAGCTTAACATCCATCGACACTGAATGAACTCACTATAGAGGTCTGGGACGCGCTACAATATATTAATGCTTCAAAATCTTACTATTTACTGGGATACACAGGTAATTGATCTACTAATTATTGCTTAAGCAACTTGCATTATGTCACAGCAGTAGAGATGCATCCAAGACTATGTAAATAATGCACATATTGTATATTTTGTATATAAGTTTTTGACAGAGATATTATCAATTTGTTTTGACTTAGATCCCTGAAGAAGAATTGGAAATTCCTATATCGAAAGGAATTAGGATCTGTTACGCTTAAGTTGATTTATTGGATTAAAAACTTATTATTCATCAGCCAAGGCAAATGGTTTCCCTGATTGGTTTGTAACCAGGAATTGAAACCTATCATAGATTTCCCTAGCCTGGAACAAAATCTTAAGTACTCTGAAGCAGCAAAGGCATTATGCTGGCTTCCTCAATGGGTGTAGGTCTCTGGCAGGTGGAACGGGTCCTGTTATAGTGGGATATAATGGACTGTGTCATCCTTACTGTCCTCCTGCTTGGATTGCTGCTGTGCCTCTATAATGGAGTCTTAACTTTTTGACCTCATCGTCTTGATTTGGGGGAGGGGGTTCTCATTTCTTTGGATTATTTTCACTGCTATCAGGTAAGCAAAAAGGACAATGCTCATTAGAAGGTCAAATAGTAAAGATGAAGCTGAAGTACTTTGGACATCAAATGAGAAGGGTGGATTCACTTGAGAAGGCCTTGATGCTGGGAAAGGTGGAGGGCAAAAGAAGTAGGGGGCGTCCAAAGATGAGATGGATAGATGGTATTGTAGATGCAGTGGGCACAGAACTGGGAGGGCTGAGGAGGATGGTGGAGGACAGAGGCGCCTGGAGGACAATGGTCCATAGGGTCGCAAAGGGTCGGAATCGACTGTGCGACTGAACAACAACAGGTAAGGAGCCTGTATCAGTGTATGCTTTCTGGAGATATATATATATATATATATATATATATATATATATATATATATATATATATATATATATATATATATATATATATATATATATATATATATATATATATATATATATATATATATATATATATATATATATATATATATATATATATATCCCTTTGCTTTTTCTTGTGGTTTTTTTTGGGGGGGAGGGGGGTCCTTCCTTTTTCCTGACCCTTTCTTCTTATTATTCTGTTCTATTATTCATATTCTAGTTGGTCTGTTTTGTGGGGTTTTCATTGTACAGTGATACCTCATACAACGTCCAAACTTGGTTCCACAAGTTTGGACTTTATACCGATTTGGACTTTGTATGAGGCATGCAAAATCCTAGCTGCGATGCCTCATACAATGTCCAAATCCTTGCCGCGATGCCTCATACAACGTCATTTCCATAGAGATACATTGTACTGTAACAGCACAGACTTCAGGGCAAAGTTAAGGAAATAGACAGGAAACTGACAGAACTTTAAGAAATCATTATCTAAGGGCTAAAAACATTACAAAAACATGTCAAACAACACTGATTGTCCATGAACCTGAAGAATGCTGCAAAAATCCAAGGAATGCTTCTAAAAATTCTGAGGGGAAAAAAACACTCCTAAACACTCTTCGCCTCATGCAAAACCCACAAGAGCAATGCACGCATGTGTCCGGCCTTTTATACTGCACAGGCACAATGCAACCTGGGAAAAACCCCAATCTTCATACAAAGTTGCATGACTTTGTATGAGGCAACTTTTTTGAAGGAATTAGGTGATGTTGTATGAATCCGATGTTTTATGAAGTGGATTTTGTATGAGGTATTGCTGTACTTATAACAAATATCATGCATGGTCATGGAATGCAATGACTATTGATATCATTTGTCTTTCTCAGCAATTTTCTGAAACCCACTGTGCCAAGAGTCCCTAATGAAATTCCTGTCTCAGTAAGATTTCCTACCTTTGGCAAAAATAAGTGCCCACTGTATTAATCTCTTATTTCTTTTTTCTCTCTTCCCCCCACAATTGTTCTATGTAACAAAAAGGACAATTCTGTGAACTTTATGCAATTTTTGGTGAATCCTTGGCAAAAAGATTCTGTGCAGAATAACCAAGTGCATGCCACTGTCCTATGAAACCTGACATTTCTGCTATAGAAAAACTCCCACTAAATTCCTAAGAAATCTCATGAGACTTCCTGTGCAATTTTTAAGGGCAAAAAGGTCTTACTCAGAAAAATCTTGCTATGAAAAGAAAAGAGTAATTTTTCTCCTCCACTTCTTTCTTATAAAGAGAGGCTGAAAAATTCACAACCCTAGCTTATTGGCTTGCCAAACATAACTTTCATTGTTGTGGTTGTTACAGCTACTGTCATTACTTTATACATACATACACATTCTTCTGCTTCCCGGTTTAGTAAAATTTCATTTTTTTTATATCTCTCCTCTTTTCAGCTTTGTGCTGTTTGTTTCACTTGATTCCTGCCAGCTGATTTGGGGCTATATTTTTTGAGAGCATATAAAACTAACATTGTTATGTGCTTCTCCTGACAGAAAGAGCACTCATGCAAAGCAAGATGAATGGGGTGTCAGTTTTCCCTATCATGGGATCTCCATTTAGTGACCCAGATGAGAACTGAGAGAACCTGTCACAGAAGTGAGGAGACAGAGCCAGAGATGCTTTAAATGGGGCTCCAAATCTCACTGAGTTTTGAAGTTACTGCCAGAAAAACAAAATTTGTCATAACAGGCTTGTCAGTATAGAGTTCATTACAATAAAGGATGGTAGTGTTTTATCTGGACACTGGTGAGTACTCTGAGAGGAAGCCTCAGCTCTCATTACTTGATGAGGAACAAAAACAACAACAGAATGTGCCTTCACAATATTTTCCTGCAGCTCATCCTTGTTTTCTAATCTCTGTGGAGTTGCTGATTCTAGCATGTAAGTATTTTCCCCCTTTATTTGTCCTCTTTCTGCTTCTTTGTTAAACTCTGAGGTGTGTTTGTAAAGTCAACTCAAAGCCAGCAGAGGCTTGAGGTGAGGTGTTAAACCTCACATGGCTGACTTGGAACACTTAAGGTGAGAGACAAGGCTTTAATCACCTGCTCTGTGGTTGCTGTGCCAAAAAACTTTCTGACCTTGCTTGAATTTACTTTTACTCAAAAGCCAGAATCAATAAAGGTATTCATGACTAAAAGACCGACTTCTGTTTAACTCCAACCAAAATGCCAGGCAAGAACCAAAGGGATAGGAGCTTACCTCTCTGGTATACAGAGAATGCTAGTGCTTGCTTTGCCTTTCAGAATCACACTAGTTTTCCTTCTATATTGGTAAACTATTCACAATGGTTTTGACCAGCCATTTCTATCCCTAGATTCCTAATATTTATTTTCTATGCCACCCCAAGTTTAAACTATACAGATGCATATTTTAGTTTTGTGGCAGATAGGAAGTTGGGATGGATGCAAAATCCAGCATTCCGTTCTAATTAAAGTGAAGTACAAAATATATGTTGTGTTCTGGTAATAATCTTCACCCTCATTTGCTGGGTATGCCCAAGATTCACATAATGCAACTGACCTTCATTCTATGGAAGGGCTTGAAACCTAGCATGACATACAGTACCTAGCATTCTGGGGCTTATACATTCAGGAACTATGATTAAGCAAAATCAAGTCATGCAGATTCTGTCCATTATTTCCTGAGTGGAACCATTTCTGAGATACTCGTGGAGTTGTAACATGGTATTTTGAATGTACATAATATTTAGTGGGAGTTATTTTTCCTTAGTTTAAATAAAGTTATTGTGTTTTAACCTTCCAGGTTCCCTTGATTCAGGTGGAGCCTGGAAAGTTAATGGGCAATAGACCAGGTGCCTCATTTCTTTGAGCTGCCTTTGATATGTTAATCTCTGACTCTCCTGGCTGGCCAGAGCTATTGTCTAAATTAAAAATTAGCTCTTGGCAATAGATTGAAGTGGGTTATTTTAAAATAGGATGTATTATGTAACTGATATGGAATAATTTCTGTTATGTCTGATCATTAATATTGGATTTTTGTGTTTAATCAAGGAAAAGTTATAACTAAAAGAACAACTCTGTTATAAAAAACAAGGCAAATTGGTGGAAGAAACAAAAGGATTCAAAACCAGCAAAACTGGTTTTCCCAGACAGAGGAAATGCTTTTGCATATCAATAATGTCAGGAGGCCAGCCTTCCTTGAAGAATTGGCCCTAGCGAAAGAAAGAATTTTCAAAATATTTTTTCAACTTGAAGCCTGCCTAGTCATCAATAAAATTCTGATTACCTTGGACTTTTACAATCTCTGACATGACATCTTCATGTTTTTGTGTTACTGTTAGATCTGGCCCTTATAAGCACGAGTCCAGGACAATGATGAACAAACAGCAACAGGGGTATGTCCCATAAATCAATCCACAAAGGGGACACCCCCACCGACAGGAGAAAAAACAAGGGGAAAAAGACAAACAGGGGAGGTTGTGATGTCATCGCCACAGCTCAACCAATTCCCAGCTAACCAGATCTGGATCTCTGTGACATCACAGGGCTCCCTCATACAAAGCGACACCCCTGCACCGATTGTGCTGGAAACTGCATGCACGCCTACCTTCAACGTCTGGGGTGGCCGGCATGGGTAACCGGCTGCCCGCCTTGGGGTCCTTGCCCCTGCAAAGGGGCTGCAATGCCCCCGGCTGGCAGAAACGACCAGGGGAGGTGACTGCACATGTGTGAGAATCCACACATGGCCGTAACCTTGCCTGGCATTCCAGGATGTGGTGCATTTGCGAAATTCCATGCATGCGCCAAAGTCTGCCCAGCATTTCAGGTGGCACACAGCCTAGCCACCAGTACGGACGGTGGCAATTATTGCCATTATGGCCACCCCTGCCGCAGTGACTACTGTCAGTGGGCAGCCACCACAGCATGGCTCTTCTGCCCTCCTGAGGCATGCCTTGGGGAGGAAGGGAGAACCCACAGCTGAGGGGCAGGCGGAGGACAGGACTGGGATGACGCCTTGCACAGGCCTCCACACCCCAATGGGTCCTCTGCCCACCCACCCAAATGGAGCCTCCCTTCTGCCTGACACAACCCATGGGAGGACGGAGAGGCCAGACTGTGATGGCTACCCACTGACCGTAGTATCTGTGGAGGCCAGCGGTGGTGACCAAAGTCAGGCTGAGACAGCACCTTGCGGCATGACTGAGAGAGCGGCTGCAACAACAGCAGACAAAAAGGTAAGGCAGCTGGGGTGGGTGTGGGTGGGCCCGGGTCTCTCCTTGGCCTGGGTAGGGTACCCCCAGGCAATGCTGGGACCTCTGCTAGTACATTCCTAACAGAGTCAGTCCCTCTGGACTCATGCCCGGCAATAGGCAAAATACTAGCTACCAGGATTGTAGCATAATGGAGGGACCCAGGCTTAGCGTTACCCAGGCTACCTGTTGAGTAGGAAGTATAGATCCGGTTCGGCCCCACCCCTGTTTGTTCATGGGACTTATATAGTGTCTCTCCGGTGGTGGCTGTTGGATACAAGGTAGCAACCCGCTGGACAAACATAACTAACCAATCAGTAAAGGGGATATATGAAAGCAACCAATGGAGAGCACAATCCTAAACTGTAACCAAATGGTAGGGCTAGGATTAGCATAACTAGCACACCCTTTTGCAGGGGATTTTGCGTCGCTTTAGGCTTCAATTTAGGATGGCGGGAAACTGCCATTTTCCACTGCAAGAGCGCTCCCTGGGTTACTTGCAAATGTACCTGAATACACAACAGTTACTGATGTGTTCTCAAGTATATTTCAATCTGTCTACTTATTCTCACCCTTTTGCTTTGCACTGTAACATTTTACCTGTAAAAAGCTTCTTTGAAACCTGAAGCGGATTTAACAGGGAGGTGGCATTGCTTCCCCTCACAGATCAAAGGCCTATCTCAGGAAATGGGCTGCTTGGGAAGGGTTATGCTGAAGGTTTCAGTATTAAGATTTATGGCACCTTTCCCCATTGCCTACATGATAGATTGGGCATTGCTCTCTTCGTGGAGGAGAGGACATGTCCATCATTATTTTACCATGTGGTCCTGTTTGGCCAAATAGAGATTGCCTGGATTTTGAATTGTTTCATCTATAAACGAGGGTGTTTTTGGGAGGCTCTGGGTCTTGGATCCAGCATGGTCAGGATGGCTGTACTCCCCCCCCCTCTCTTCCCTTCTCTTCCTCTTTCTCTAGCTGGAGCAAACTTTTCCTCCCTAACTTCTGACTTTCCTTAGGCAACTTCTAAGCATGTGATTTCTAAGCAATCTTTTCTTCCTTTCTCTTGCTCCTATTTCTTTCTGCTTGTCTACCATTCTCCTGTCTGCCTGACACACATTCACATATACACACAAAGGAATAGCATTGTTAGGTTTTTCTGTATTGCTGATTCTTCATTCTCAGTGTTTTCCTCTTAAGGTTCTTTAATTCTAAGTATGCTTTATTTCTCTAAGTAACACTTTATCTCTAATTTCTTTCTCTAAATAACTTAAGAACATAAGAACATAAGAACAGCCTTGCTGGAACAGGCCACAGCCCATCCAGTCCAGCATTCTGTCTCACACAGTGGCTCACCATTTCCTTCAGGGTATTCCCAAGGAGATGCCTTCACCTGCTTAGGATTCCCTGGAAATGGCATTGAGAGATATCCTGCCTATCTCTCCAACCCGGAGGTTGTCCTTAGGTAGCCATAATTATAGCCATTGATACACTTGTCCTCCATGAACTTGTCTAATCCTTTCTTAAAGCTGTCAAGTCTGACAGCTATCACCACTTCTTCTGGCAGGGAGTTCCATAGACCAGTAATCCTCTGGGTGAAAAAGTACTTTCTCTTATTTGTTTGAGAACTAGTACCCAAAAGTTTCATGGAGTGTCCCCTAGTTCTAGTGTTGTGCGATAGGGAAAACAGTTTTTCCTTATCTACTTTGTCCACACCGTGCATGATTTTATAAACTTCAATCAGGTCACCTCTTAGACGCTGTCGTTCAAGAGTGAAAAGGCTCAACCGTTGCAGCCTCAGATGGTAAGGAAGGTGTTCCAGTCCCCTAATCATTCTGGTTGCCCTCCTCTGTACTTTCTCCAACTCCATAATATCCTTCTGGAGGTATGGCGTTCTTAAGTAATTTCTATCTCTAAGTAAGCTCTCTATTTCTGAATAACTTCTTCATGTATAAGTAGGATTTTTGTTCTTGAGTAGCTTCCATATGTCTAAGTATTTTTAAGCAATCTTCTGTATTTCTAAAGTGAACTCCATCTAAGTGGATTTCTTATTTTCTCATTTTAAACCTTATTTCCTTATTTGATCCATTAGTAAACATCTTTAAATTTGTATCAAAACAACTTGTACATGAATTTTGTTCCTGACTCAACCCTGTTTCAGGTAACAGAGTTAGCACAATCTTGTGTGCATTTATTGAGAAGTAAATTCCATTGAATTCTATTAGTCTTCTTCATTGGTTTTTCTACTCCATGATATTTTTGCACCTCAGAGCTCAGAGTACATAGAAAGAGCCTCCTCAAAGATTGTGGTGTTCTTGAACCACAATCAGGCGTACCCTGGTAATGGCAACCTTGTGTTGCTGGCTATTTTTTCTCACACAAGGTCAGGCAAAGGGAACTGAAGAATGAACTCACCAAAGAGTGCCTTCATTTTGGCAGTTTCACATGTGGTCTAGACATGGAAATAGTAGTAGCAGCAGTCGCAGCACTTATGCCATTATATTTTGAGATGCCATCATCATAATAAGTGAATCTTGGTCCTTGCCATGTTTATACAGCCCTAAACATTATAATTCCAAATGGGTGCCAGCATACTTTCAAATCTATTTTTAAAATGGCAGTGGCAGCTAAAAATAATTACCACATTAATGAAAGCTTTTTAACCGAGATAGTCTCTGCCCATATATCGGGAATGTGTATGTTCAGTATTAAAACAGCATCCTATTAGAGCTGAGTAAATGTCTGATTAAAGCCTTGTGAAACATATTAAATTGTGTTTATACTGCACATTTAGAGATGTTCACACTTTCCCTATTTTCCATTCTTTGCCCAGATCTTCCACCCATAACAGTTGTATATACCTCATCAATGGTGTATGCAAGAAGATATATTTAAGCTGGAAATGTTATAGCATTCAGTTTTCTCAGAAATACCCATTCTTTCATTTTGAAACACAGCCCATTTATCATCTGTAATAATTCCAAGGCATTTGGAATATGGATTCTTCATGGCATCCTTCTAAAACTTTATGTACCAGGTGATTTCCCTGGAAATGTACAGCACCCGCACCCCACCCCACCATAGCTGTCAAGTATCCCTTATTGGCCAGGAAAACCCCTTATTTTACCCTCTTTCCCACCGTCATCCCTTATTAATTAGACTGCAATGCCCTATTGCCGCCATTGGAGGGCAGCACAGGATAAGCAGAGCTGTCAAGTATCCTGTATTTGCTGGGAAATTTCCCTTATTTCCAAATCCAAAACTTGACAGGTATGCACCCCACCCCACACAATGCTTTCCAGCCATTCCTCCTCTATGGAGAAGTGGATGCAAAATGATTTCCCACTTTGAGCAGTTTACAATTTTACAGTTAAAATAATAACATACAAAGAAACATAATGTAATGATAATCCAACCTCTGATGGTGACATATGGAAGAAAAACTAATCCAATTATTTTTTTAGAAAAGTACAAAAAAAAGATATTATATCTGGGACTGGGTTGGAGAGATAAGGATCTCTCTCAATGCCATTTCCATGGAATCCTAAGCAGGTGAAGGCATCTGCTTGGGAATACCCTGAAGCAAATGGTGAGCCACTGTGTGTGACAGAATGCTGGACTGGATGGGCTGTGGCCTGTTACAGCAGGCTGTTCTTATGTTCAGGAGTTCCCAACCCATGGCACCAGTGCTGAATTCATCCAGTCCCCAAACCAAATTGCCACTGACCCTGGAAGTGTCTTGATGTCACTGTCAGTGCCAAAATTGCTGCATTTTCGCACTGCAAAAATGTGGCAAAAAATCAAAAATGGCTCAAAAATGTTCTTCTCTTGCTCCCTCCTCCAAGGAAAGCAGCGGCAGTGGGAAAACACCCAGAAATGCAGCATAAATACATGTGCTGCTGCCGTTGCCACAAAGAACCACGTGACTGGGCCCTAAGCTGACTGAGGCGTGACATGGTAATGCCTCTGGCAGGAAAGGGTTGGGAACACACTCTCTGAATCAGTCTTGACAGCTTTAAGAAAGGATTAGACAAGTTCATGGAGGACAAGGGTATCAATGGCTATAATTATGGACAACCTCTGGGTTGGAGAGATAGGCAGGATATCTCTCAATGCCATTTCCCAGGAATCCTAATCAGGTGAAGGCATCTGCTTGGGAATACCTTGAAGTGAATGGTGAGCCACTGTGTGAGATAGAATGCTAGACTGGATGGGCCACGCATGTGCAGAACACATTTAGAAGCATTTTACTTCTTCTTCCAGGAACAGCAAGGATGTCGGGGGCAGATGAAATGGTTTTGGTGGCTGGGTCTGGCCCATGGACTGTAGGTTGTGAACGCCTACTTTACAGGATAATTTTGATAATAATTTCCTTTGTTTGAAACATAGGTAAGGCAGGTTTAATGCATTTGGAGTCAATATTGCTCACCCTGTTTATTCTGCTGACTGAGAGCCTAGTGCAGTGATGGCTAACCTTGGCACTCCAGCTATTCTGTTACTTCAATAACCAGAAGCCCTGATCATTAGGAGTGCTGACTTGGGCTTCTGGTAATTGCAGTCCAAGAATACCTAGAGTGCCAAGGTTAGCCACCAGGGGCCCAGTGGTCTGTCTGTGATAGCAACACTGTGTTCAATACCTGGTAGGCTACAGTGTAACATTGGTATGCTGCAATCAATATAGTTGCCCCAAGTTGCACAGCTGTGATTTCTTTATTACAGGGTATGAGTGGCTTGTGGGTCGAGACTGGGGGTACCTCACTCCAAAATTCCATGGGGTCCATCTTGATCATGAGCCATCAGTACCCAAGGCACTTTCTCATTTGATAATTAAGCACTTTGACTGAGTTTTGCAGTTGGGACCAACACTGCATCACGAATTATTCTAACCTCATTTCCCACATACAAATTGGCAAATTTTGACTAAAATTAGAGATGAGGTGAAGAGTCTTACTTCTGCTGGATCCAAAGGAATCCAGCAGAACTCTAGCTCAAAAATAACATCTCTCAATACTGTTTGAGGTGATCCTAAAGGAAGTGCGATACTTGTTTGTTGTGCAAAGAGCAAATTACAGTTTTTCACACTCCTTTTCCACTTTAAATGGAAACAAGTTCTACACCAGACATCAACACATATGAAAATAACTTTAATGAGAACTTGGTGTTTTAATCTTTAGCAATAGCAATAACAAGTATATGCCACCCCTTAGTGCTTAGTGCACTCTTTGGGCAGTTTACAAGGTAATTAGCATTTTGCCCCCAACATAATGCCACTGACCTCTGAGGATTGAAGGCTGAGTTTACCTTGAGTCTTGTCAGGATCAAACTCAAAATGTCAGCAGTTTGGGCTACAGTACAGCAGCTTAACCACTGTGATGCTGGACTCTTAAGACTTTATGAGCATACATCTTCCATGGTCCTGTTTATTTCATTTCATTTCTTTACCACCCATGTGACAACTCTGCACAATGAATATAATAGATAAAACATATCTAATATGTTTTAGATCCAGAAAATGGTGTGGTCCTGATTTTCCTCATTTCTTAGGGGCCGGACCCAGTCGGTGTTGTTGGGAGATGAGAGGTCCAGCCCTAGGCCACTCCAAAGTGGGGTGCCACCGGGCTCAGAGCTCTCACCTCTCTTATTCAATATTTACATGACACCTCTGGGGGAGATCATCCGTTCCCATGGGGTAAACTATCATCAGTATGCTGATGATACTAACTTGTACATCTCAGCCCGTGGTGATCCAAGCATTGCAGTCAAAGTCCTATCCAGGTGCCTGGAGGCTATGAGGGTCTGGATGGGGGACAACAGGCTACAGCTGAATCTCGGCAAGACTGAGTGGCTGTGGGTAAGGGGGCCTGTATTATCCTGGGAGTTACCACCTTTGGTACTGGATGGAGCTCTTTTGCCCCAGACAGACCTGGTGCATAATCTGGGGGTCCTCCTGGACTCACGACTCCTGCTGGAAGAGCAGGTGCCAATCGTAGACAGGAGGGCTTTCGCTCAACTTTGAGTGATTCACCAATTATGCCTGTTCCTGGACCGGGACTCCTTGCTTATGGTCACTCATGCACTGGTCACCTCCAGACTAGTTCATTGTAACACACTCTACATGGGGCTGCCCTTGATGACCATTCAGAGGCTGCAACTGGTTCAAAATGCAGTGGCCCGTGTGGTGATGGGGTGTCGGCATTATGCTCATGCCTCACCCTTGTTGCGGGAGCTACATTGGCTGGTGGTGTGCCTCTGGGTGCAATTCAAGATTCTGGTTATTACCTTTAAAGCCCTACGTGGCAGTGGACCAGGTTATTTAAGAGACCGTGTCACCCCAAGGATATCTGCCCATCTCACCAGAGTGGACTGGAGGGACTCCCTAATGGAACCAATGGCTAGAGTGGCTCACCTCTCTAGTACTAGAAGGAGGGCTTTTTTGGTATCCGCTCTGGCCCTGTGGAACCTTCTGCCAACTGAACTATGCTTCCAGGCAGAGTTTTTAGCCTTTAGAAAAGGCCTCAAAACTTGGCTGGCTCAGCGAGTGTGGGGTGCTGCCTGTGGAGCAGCCCCCCTTACTGGTTTATATGAATGGCCATCTGGGTTTTAATGCTTTTATGATTTTAATTGTTATTGTGGAGATGATTTTATATTTTAGTATTCTTATTGGTTAGACTGTAAGATGCCCGCAGTCTCCTTGGTGAGGGGGTGGCGATAAAAGCCGAACAAAATGAATAGATAAATAAATAATTAAATAGATAAAATAAAACCAACCTCCCACCATGTAACTATAAAATTTTGTATTAATTCCAAAAGGGATATTGCCAACCAATTAAGTGACCCATTAAAAGTAAAAGCATCAGTTATTCAATAACCAAAGTGACTGCTCTCTGAATACGGTGTAAGTCGATACAGCATCATGGTTTGAAGGCAGCATAGAACTACAGCTGGATTAATCTGTTTAAAATGTTTTTTTTTTTAAAAACTAGAATAATTTTTTGCATGCTATTTGTATGAATTATTTTAATCAGAGAATATGAACTAAAATTCTGATAACTGCAAAATTGAACCACAAAGGATAATCATGTTGATGTTGTCTTAGGTCAGTGAGTATAAGTTAAGTTGGTTTGCATTAGTAATAATTGTGGGGTACACAGAAAGAGTCTCCTCAAAGATTGAGGTATTTCTGAACCACAATTAGGCATACCACGGGCAATGGCACCCTTGTTGTGCTGCTTAATCTTTCTCACACTAAGTCAGGTGAAAGGAACTACATAATGAACTTCCCAAAGTTGCCTTCATTTTGGCAGTTTCATGACTGGCCTAAATACAGAAGAAGAAGGAGAAGAAGAAGAAGTGGAAGAAGAAGCAGCAGCAGGAGCAGCAGCAGCAGCAGCAGCAATAATTGTGTGCTGTCAAGTTAGTTCTGACATATTCTGACCCTTTCCAAGCACTGAGTTATCTAGACAGCTCATTAAAGTAAGAATCGAATGGATTTCTGTTCACAAGAGAAGAGACTTATGAAAAACTGGCACAATGATAATATTATCCACCACTACCCCAATACACAATGCCAATGTGCATGTGCCTCTTTCTATTGATTCAAGATTTTAAGATAGAACTGAAAAAATTAACTGTTTAAATTCCAATTTTAAGCACCTCCCAGTCAATGTGGCCACTGACCATATTGTGGGGTTAAGGAAGGGTCCATGATTTTGATTCTGCATGTGCTCTTAAGCAGAGCTGCTGCTGAGGAGAACCAAACAAAGGAAGTGAGCACTGGTAAGTTTTGCAGTTGGACTAGAGCTGCTTTAGAGGCCTCCACTAATTTAAATTGTTAATTTAAACTGCTGAGAGCCACCTCTGTTCAAACAGAGGAAGCAGTTAGAAGCTTCCAGAAGCAGGGGGCAGAGCCTTCCCTGAACTGTGACACATAGGGGCGGAGCCACACTAGCCTTTAAAAGCTCTGAGCTCTTTCAGGGTCAGCCCTTTTGATTCTGCATGTGCTCTTAAGCAGAGCTGCTGCTGAGGAGAGCCAAACAAAGGAAGTGAGCACTGGTAAGTTTTGCAATTGGAGTAGAGCTGCTTTAGAGGCCCCTGCGCCTAACGGCGTGCGAGATTTCAAACTAGGAACAAAGGAAGAATATAGTCTTACTAGGTAGAAAGGTAGTAAACATGTACATTTTTGAGGCCCAGAATACTGCACTTGTTAAAATGGATTCTGACGGAACAGCTGTAGTTACCTGCAATACCTGTGCCATGTTTGTGTTCTTGCCAAAGCATATGGAGAACTACACTTGCAGCAAGTGCAAGCTGGGTGCACTACTAGAAGAGAAGGTCCAGCAGCTAGAGGCCCGCATATCTAACCATCAACAAATTAAGGAACTTGAGCTGTTCTTGGACAGAGCGGAGCAGACTATGCTGGACAAAGAAGAGACAGGGAACAGTTCTGAGGGAGAAGGCCCTTCACTAACTCAGGAGGGAGATGTTTGGAGGAATGTGACTCAAAGGAGAAGAGTAGGGGATCACTCTGAGAGCCTGAAATTACAGAATAAATTTGAGGTTCTTTCCCTCATCACACCTGATGAGGAACACACAGAGGAACAACTGGTTCCACCTGATGATCTCTCCTTCATCACACTTGGTGAGATCCAGGAAGATAAACAACAGGAACAAAGTGAGGTTCTCTCCCTTAATATGGTTGATGAGGTGCATGTAGATGAACAGATTGCAGGAGAGAGGCTCCTTGTACTAGGCGATTCAATAATTAGAAATACAGAGAAATGGATTTGTGATGCACATGATAACCGTATGGTGACTTGCCTGCCAGGTGCAAAAGTTGCAGACATCACAAGAAATCTAGATAGATTGTTAGAGAGAACTGGGAACGACCCAGTTGTCATGGTACACGTTAGTACCAATGATGTTGGGAAGGCCAAGTGGTCAGTCTTGGAAGCCAAATTCAGGTTGTTAGGAAGAAGATTGAAGTCCCGTGCTTCCAAGGTAGCATTTTCAGAGGTGCTGCCTGTTCCTTGTACAGGACCTACAAGGCAGGCAGAGCTCAGAAACCTCAATGCATGGATGAGGAGGTGGTGTCGAGAGGAGGGCTTCAGATTTGTCAGGAACTGGAGAACATTTTGGGACAAGCCAAATCTGTTCAGGAGGGATGGGTTGCATTTGAACCATGATGGGACCAGATTGCTGGCACTCAACATCAAAAAGGCTGCAGAGCAGCTTTTAAACTGATAACTGGGGAAACGCCGACAGGAGCTGGGCAGCATCCGGTTCGGGTAAGTGTGTACTTGAGTAGTGAGGAGGATGCAAAAATTACTGAGCAGAGCGAGGAGCTAGTCACCAGCCCTCTAGCAGAAGGATGCAAGAGGCAGTCTATCAATGCAACTGGACTCAAAAGACTGTATCAGGAAAGCATATATAAATGTTTGTATACAAATGCCAGAAGCCTCCGGAACAAAATAGGGGAGCTGGAATACTTAGCAATAGATAAGAATATTGATATTATTGGTATCACTGAAACCTGGTGGATGGATGATAACCAATGGGATACAGTTATCCCAGGCTACAAACTGTACAGGAAGGATAGGAAGGGGCAAACGGGAGGTGGTGTAGCCTTGTATGTCAAAGAAGTGATAAAATCGTATGAATTGGAATATCTAGGTGATTTGGAGTCACCATTAGAAGCTCTGTGGGTAAGAGTACCAGGCCACAAGGATGGTCTAACAGTAGGCAGATACTATCGGCCTCCATCACAAACTCTTGAGGGAGACTGGCAGTTGGAGAATGTTGTAAAGGAGGCATCCAAGAAGGGAAGCCTGGTTATAATGGGGGACTTCAATTACCCTCACATTGACAGGGTGAACTGTTGTTCAGCACATGATAAAGAGATAATGTTCCTAGATATGCTAAATGATTGTTCCCTGGGACAGATGGTTGAAGACCCAACTAGAGGTACAAGAATCCTTGACTTGATCCTGAGTAATACTCAGGATCTGGTGCAAGATGTTAATGTGACTGATCCAATAGGGAACAGTGACCACAACTCAATTATGTTTAACTTTATCATAGACCGCAAGTCACTGATAAAATCTAACACAGAGACCTTAAATTTTCAAAAAGGAAATTTCCCAAAGATGAGGAAACTAGTAAAAAAGAAGCTGAAAGGGAAAATTGAGAGAGTCCAAACACTCCAAGAGGCATGGAGGCTGTTTACAAAAACAATAACAGAGGCCCAATTGGAATGCATACGCAAAAGGAAAAAGGGCACTGGCAGGTTCAAGAGGACTCCGATGTGGCTTACATGAGCTGTTCAAGAAGTGATCAAAAGCAAGAAAAGCTCATTTAGAAGATGGAAGGCTTGTCTGAATGACGACAGCAGACAGAAACATAAATTCTGGCAGAACAAATGCAAGGCAACAATCAGGAAAGTAAAGCAAGACTTTGAGGAGCGTATAGCCTAAAATACTCAGAGAAATAACAAAGACTTCTTTAAGTACATTAGAAGTAAGAACCCAACTAGAAAGGCCATTGGACCATTAGATGACAATGGAAGGCAAGGGGTTATTAAAGAGAAAACAGAGATTGCAGAGAGACTCAATGAATTCTTTGCTTCAGTATTCACTGAAGAAGACAGAGACCACATGCCCAAAACAGAGCCTATCTTTGTAAGGAGGGAAACCGAAGAATTAAGCGAGATAGAAATAACCAGGGAGGAGGTCCTTGCATGTCTTGTTAAACTAAACGCTAACAAATCACCAGGACCAGATGGCATCCATCCACGAGTTCTCAGGGAACTTAAAGATGAAATTGCTGATTAGACAAGTTCATGGAGGACAAGGGTATCAATGGCTATAATTATGGATACTTAAGGACAACCTCGGGGTTGGAGAGATAGGCAGGATATCTCTCAATGCCATTTCCAGGGAAACCTAAGCAGGTGAAGGCATCTCCTTGGGAATACCCTGAAGGAAATGGTGAGCCACTGTGTGAGACAGAATGCTGGACTCGATGGGCTGTGGCCTGTTCCAGCAAGGCTGTTCTTATGTTCTTATATGTTCTTATGAGAAATAATTTTCCAAGGTCTGATTAAAATTAGAAATATTCAAAATAAATAAATAGAAATGTCAAGAAGTGAACCAAAACCTCATGTATGCCAATTATATGCTCTTGCACTATGTTATAGGCTCTCCTCATCTGTAATGTGTGTCAGAGTATACGGTATAACAATATTGTTATAACAGTCATCACATTTACAGTTCAGTGGATCTCTATTAAACAATCCTGTCTATTAAAATTTCACACGTTATACCAGCTGAAGTCTTGAAAAGCCAATATATAGGACTACAGATATCAAATAATATCATTTTTAAGGGTCATGTTAAGCAGACTTGACAAGCTACACATCCGTTATGAGAAGACAACTTCATATAAACAAAGCAATTATGGATGAGAAATCAAAAATGACAACTTGTAAGACAAGATGTAATGCAAGATAAGAAACAGCAGCTAAGAATAAAATAATGTTGTGGTTATAACAAAAGTCCAGCAAAAGACTGCTGTGCTGAAGATTTTTTATTTTAAAAAAATAACAAATATCTCACGGACCTGATGTCTTAAATATGAAGAGATATGAGAATAATGGATATACAGTGAAAAGTAAATCTCTGTGAGAAGCGTTTAACTAGATTGAGGGGTAGGGTTTTTTGGCTTGCACTATTGTTTCTTGGACAGTGGAAACACAGAAACGCTGCATGATAAAATGAGCTTGAGAATAGTTGCCAATTGCCATTGTCATATTCAGAGAAAAAAAGGTATCTAAAATCTAACAAGAGTTTCCAGGTTATGTATAAAATAGCTCTTTGGATTGTCCATTCTTTGAAATCCTACCTAGCGCTTGCAAGTAATTCAATCTATCTTTATCTACATTTGTCATCAAATACTCTAAACAATGTAACACCTTTTATGAATAATGAACACACTATATCCTCATTTGAGTGCTTTCAAACCCCTTGATTTCAGTGGAGACTAGTTTGAACATACGTGTACTTAGATTGACCAAATCCCAAAGCAGTATTAATATATAATTCATTTATTAGTACACCTTTTTTGCAAGAAGCAGTGTAATTTGTTCTTTTTTTAAAAAAACTTGTACAACATACTTGGGAAATAAGATAAGGCTGGGAGACTTGGTTTGGGGTCAAGTGTTATATGGTTTTAAGTGAGCAGTTACCTGTGAGACTGTGTGGAGTCTGAACTGGAATCTGTTTGGTCTTTCCCTTACTGGCATATGAACTTTACAAAATGTATACATGTAATACAAAATTATATAGGTAATGTTCTGGAGGACAGCATAGTACGTGCTCTGCCAAATCAAACATGTGAGAATAGTATATCAATAAGAGAAGCATTTTTCTTTTCTTTTTCACAGCTCAATTGATCCTGTGGTGTCAAAAGCTCTGATATGACAGAAAGATACATAAATAGGCAAGGCCTTGAGTGGGAAAAGCTTGGCATAGGCACATCCCAGATTATAGCCAGTTCCCTTTTGTAACCCTGGAGACTGGATTCTGCACTCAACAAATTGCTATTTAAGAAATTCATCAGAGAACATTCTAAGATGTCACGTTCAAAATTTAATTGCTTTCAAGTGTAGAGGGAGTAGATAAGCTCATGAAAGAAATATGTTGTTTTATGCTGTGTGTTTCCCTCATCTTGATACTACTCCTAGCCTCAACTTCTTCATCATATTTATATGTATACTCTTCATGTGAGAATCTTACATGCAGGAAGAATTATTTTTGTAGTTTAATTTTATTGATTTGATTTATTGGATTGATATGTTGCCCACTCGACCATGCAACTCAGGATGGCTTACATACACCACAAAGCATCTAATATAATACATAATAGAGTACAATACAGTCACTTTACATAATAAGACATTAGAAAAAACATTGGAAACATAATGTTCTCGTCCGGTCCCGCGACTGGGCATTGTTGGGGGCCCAGAGGTTGGAGCACAAAGCTCAATGACATCAATTGAGTCCAAAGTTCAACAACCTCAACAGAGACCGGAGCTCAACGGAGCCCAGAGCTCAACGTCCTCAATGTAGCATGGAGCTCAATGTTCTCAACAGAGCCCGGAGCTCAGTGTCCTCAACAGAGCCCGGAGCTCAACGTCCTCAATGGAGCTCAGAGATCAACATCCTCGATGGAGCCTGGTGGTCAGCAGTGACTTCCCGTCCTCCCCCGGCTATGGGAAGGGCCCGGAGTCAGCTGTGGTGGTGGGATCCAGCTGCCCAAGAAGCCCAGCTGCTTTTCTCTCCTCCCCGGCCAAGTTCTAGATTAAAATCAAATGATAATTTTAAAAACACAACTTCCTTAAAAGGTTTATCTCATCTTATTTTGAAGCATGTTCACATTTGTTAAATTCATTTGGAATGCTAATACTGTACTTTAGTACATATATTAGAGGTTATGACTGAAAATCATGTGTTGTGTAAGTCGTAGATACATTCTATATAAAGCTCATTTTATATAAAGCTCATTTTATTATACAGCACTGCGGTGGCTTAGTGGTTCAGATGCTGAGCTTGAATCCTGGAAGGTTGGGGTTTGATACCCAAGTGCTGCGTGATGGATCTTGGGGACATGAAAGGAGCCTCATGAGGTCATCACATGAGTGGAGTTTCTCAAGCAAAAATTGTTTCAACCCATATTTATTTATTTATTTATTTATTTATTTATTATACAGAAAAGCCTGATGAACAAAAATGGTCTGGCCATGTTGTATGCACAAGTTACAACAGATGAAGTGCCAGAATAATGAACTGGTATCTGAGAGATTGTAAAAGACCTAGGGGAAGACCACATTGTAGATAGGAAGATTTTCTCAAGAAAAATGTTGGACCAACATGGAGAAGAACTGCCAGGGATAGATTGCTATGTACAGAAGTTGTGCAGAATGTTGTCACAGAGATGTCTACTCATTTCTGTATCAGATACAGAAATCGGTATAATTAGGGAATCAGATCATGCAACACTCAAGCTGGAACTGTTGTTTAATTGGGATAATAATGAACAAAGGAAATGGAGGTTCGATACATATTTAATCAAGAATAAGAAGGTATTAAATAAGTTAAAATCAAAATGGCAAGAAGACTGGATGTTAAATGATACAGGAGAGGTAGAGATGCATATACTTTGGGATGCTATGAAAGCAGTGTTTCGAGGGGATTGCATTAAAGAAATCATAATGTTGAATAAGCAAAAGAAGTTAAAAAAGCAGACTATAGAAAAAGAGATAAAATGTTTAGAATTAGAACACGCTAAGAGTCAGAAGGAAGAAGTATTCCAAAAATTAGTAAAGTTGAGAAGTGAGCTTTTAGGACAGGATCTGGAGAAAGTTAAAAGGGATTTGATTTATTTGAACAGGGATAATTTTGAATTTGGTAATAAAAGTCTTAAAAGACTTTCAAAAGCGGCTAGAGACAAGAAAACAAGGAGGGAAATAAATGTACTAGTAGATGATAAGGGTAATCGTAAGGTAAAAATGGAGGAGAAATTAAGAATAGTAGAACAATTCTTTAGCGAGCTATATACAGGAAAACCTATAGATATGGAAGAATTGAAAAGGCAGTTGGAAATAGAAACAAAGTTAAAATTACAGGAGGATCATAAACAAATAATGGAGGAAAGAGTTACCGAGAATGAAATAAAAGAGGCTATAAAGAAACTCAAACTAGGGAAATCTCGAGGTGAAGACGGGTATACGACTGACTTTTACAAGGCTTTTCAAGAAATAATTACTCCAAAGTTATGCATTTTATATAATTCAATATTGGATGGAGGAATGGTCCCAGATTCCTGGAATAAATCAATAATTGTATTAATCCCAAAGCCAAATAAGGATCCAGAAATAATTGATCATTATAGGCCGATCTCGCTTTTAAATCAGGATGCCAAATTATTTGCAACTGTGATGGCTAATAGACTGAGTATGTTTTTGGGAAAATATATTCAGAGGGATCAGGTAGGATTTCTCAAGGGACGACAACTAGGAGAACATTTAGTAAGAATAATTAATATACTCGAAACAGCAAAAAGGGAAAGAACTAAACTATGTATTCTCTCACTAGATTTATTCAAGGCATTTGACTCAGTACAGTGGCAAACACTACAAACTATAGTTCAGAGAATGGGTTTTGGAGATAAGTTTTTACATGTAATCAATCAATTATACAGTAAATTGCAAACAGTTATAAAAGTAAATGATGGATTCACTAAGAAGATTGAGATCACGGCAGGAACAAGACAAGGTTGTCCTTTGTCCCTGTTATTGTTTGTCCTATCTATGGAACCTTTAGCTAGTGTTATCAGAAGGGATAAGGACATCCAGGGTTTAAATGGTCAAAAGATTAGTATGTTTGCTGCCGACATGTTACTTGTATTGAAAGATGCTAAAAACACAATTGGTAAAGTCCAAGAACATCTGTACAGCTTTGAAAAAATAACTGGGTTAAGAATTAATTGGAAAAAGATGGAAGCGATAGCGTGTAATTATAACGAAATGGATAAGGAAGTGATTAAAAAGTGCTATAAAATAGATATAAAGAAAAGTTTAAAGTATTTGGGCATATATATAACTGAAAACATTAAAGAGCTATATAAGTTAAACATAGATAAGCTAAGACAAGATCTAAAATTAAGTATAGCTAAACTTAATAAATTAAAGGTGTCTTGGTTTGCTAGAGTGAGTCTGGGGCGAATGAAAATCTTAGCTAAATTAAACTTTGTTATAGGTAATCTTCCTCTTAAGATAAGTAGTAAGCAATTAAAGGAATGGCAAAAAATGTTAAACAAGTTTTTTAACGGAAGAAGGAAGCCAAGGATAATGAAAGTGTTATGGTACCAAAGTCAGAAGGATGGTGGACTGGGTATCCCCAATATAACAAACTATTACAAAGCATTTCAATTAAACAGAATCGTAAATTTCTTAACACAAAACAAGGACGAATTTGAAGATATAAATCAGATTGAATATAAAAAATATAATGGCAATTTATTCTTGGAAACGCAAGTTAAGAAAATACAATTAAAAACTAAGACACTAAGAGAACTGTATCAATTTTGGAAGGGAATAAAAGAAGATCTAGTTATAAGTGATTCTCCAGTTCTGGAAGTGACGGATTTTGCAGATTGCCCATTGAATGAGATGAAAGATATGAAACAGAAATTAAGGTTGAACAACTTAATACAAATTAATGAGTGGATTTCAAAGGGGTCTACATACCAAATGAGATAAGAAATTTACCAAAAGTTAGGTTTAAATTGGTTTCAAAAAATTCGGCTGGAAAAATGGGATAGCAAAATAAGAAAGAAGGGACAGATAATTAGGGAAGTATCAAAGTTTGAAGAACTGATATATAGCATAAGAAAGGGAATTGTGGCCAAGAGAGGATTAGTAAGTAAATTATATAAAGTAATAAATAAAAAGGAAGAGCCTCAAAGATTAATAAGGAATGGATGGGAAGAAGAATTAAATATAACGATAAGTGAACAGGCATGGAAAGGAAGATGGAATCAAAGAATAATGAATCAATTATCAATAAGGGAAAGGGAGCATAATTTTAAACTAATCTGGAAGTGGTATTTGACTCCGGTTATTTTACATCACATGGACAAAGCAAGACCAAATAAGTGTTGGAGATGCAATAGAGTTTTAGGTACCTATGTTCACATGTGGTGGGACTGTGAATATACACAGAAATATTGGAAGATGGTAGAACAGGAGATAAATAACATCTTTAATAAAAACATAGTACTGAATCCTAAAGTTGCTTTGCTGGGACAGTTAGACAACATAAATATAGATAATAATAAGAAGGAGTTGTTAGCTATTTTGCTCACCGCAACAAGGCAGATTATTACTTTGGAATGGAAGAATAAAATAAATATAAACAGAGAAAGATGGTTTAAGCAAATATGGCGGTTGGCTTTAAATGATAAACTAACATCTGAAATGAAACTAGAAAGAGGAGAGGTTAAGAGTAATTTTTTTCTGGCAAATTTGGAGACCATGGGTAGTGTATGGTATGTCAAGCAAAGATGGAATAAATCCTGTACAAGAAGAATATGAATTTTGGGTGGATTTATAAACATTAACTGAGTGACAAGGGTAGTTATTTTTTAATTTTTATTTTTTGTTGTTGTTGTGTGTAAAGGGTGTGGGAAGTTGGGTGGTGGGGGTGATACGTTGTATGTATTATATGTAATGCTAATGTATGTATTGTAATGTAATTAATAAAATTATATTTTTTAAAAAAGAAAGAGATTCTACTCATACAAGGACTCCTCGCTGAATAATGACTCCAATGTATCCAAGGTAAAGCCAGATTGTACAATCTTTAAAATGTGAGGAAACAAGTATTGCTTCCATGAAGATTACACAATTTCTGTTCCTTGTAACAGGAGAAATAAGATGGCAATTTGTGCAGATTTTCCATTACACTATGCTGAAATTATTATTCTTTATCGCCCTAACACCAGCATTATTAGGATGTTTTGTCTTTCACAGTACAGTAATATTATTATTATTATATTCAATTTGTATGCCACCCACTCAGCATACGCCGACTCGGGGTCTTAGCGTTATCCGATTTTTAACGTTATGCAATGCATTGATCACACAATGTTTTTAAAAAGCCAGCTTCCTTTTGGGGATGCCGGGGGTGAGTGTGGTCACCCACTTTCCCCCAAAGCAAGCTTGGGATCACAGTGTCTGATCCCAGGCTTGGTTTGGGAGAAATTGGGTAGGAATTGGAGCGTCCGAGACCAGCCTTCCTTTCGCAGAAGGCAGGGAGACCCCAGTGGCCTTCTGTGAAAGGAATGTGGAGAGCACTTGTTCACCCTTTGCCTTCTGAGGTGAGCAGAGTGGGTGGGTGCGTGCGTGCAGAGCCCGGTCTGGCCTCAGAAAACAAGGGGTGAACAAGCGCTTGTTAGCCCCTTGCCTTCCAAGCTGAGCAGGATGAGTGGGTGTGCACGCAGAGCCTAGGCTGGCCTCAGAAGGCAAGTGGGCAAACAATCACTTGTTCACCCCCAAGCCGTGTGAGGCAAGCAGGGTGGGCGTGCGTGGGTCTGCACTCACCCATGGCCCCTTCTGCAAGGGAACGGGCCATTCGCTTGGCCAGTTCCCTTCACGGAGGATCATTGGGTGAGTGCAGAAACACCCGCTGGCCCTCCAGGAAAGGAAGCAGCCAGGCTACATAGCATTTTTGGTGAACTTTGTGCTTCAATATTCATTTTAGATAGATAGATAGATCAGTAAGAATCCTCAATACAGTTTTGTAAGATTATTTGCTGCCAGCTGAGAATAAGATAAGGAATGCCCATTTTTGTCTGTACCTGTGCATACTTAATGTATTTTTCTTTTGAGCAGCAAAACATACTGACACAGTAAACACAGAAATACTAGCTTATTGAAAGAAAAGTTGTGCATAGCATCTCTGATCCTTCTTTTTTTAAAATAATTTTTTATTAATTTTAAAATAACAAAAATTATACAGACATACAAAATATATGTACGGAAAAACAGAAAAATATATAAAGAATACATAAATACATAAAATACATAAACAAAGAAAACAATTTAATACATTAAATTGCTTAAACTCTATTATAATAGCATTTTAAACAATGCCAACTGTTGAACCTTATATTTATCATTCATCTTACAAAATATGTATCCCAAACCTTATTTCTATATTTTTTCTTTATATTTTTATTATGTATTTAATATGGCAAAAGTTTATAAGATTCAACCTTTTATGTTACAAAGTAATAACACCCAGTGCTATATACATGCCATGAGGATCAATATTCTAGTTTACCGGTAATCCTTCCAAAAACTCATATGCTGGGGTACTGGTTTGTCACCTTTATCACTTATTAGAACATATTCTACAAACGGTCTCCAAATTTCCCAAAACTTGTTTTCTTTCAAACTGCCTTTCCTCACATTCAATTCACATGTCAACTTATCATTCAAAGCAATTTCCCACATTTCCTTATACCATTCATCTATTTTAAATATTAAATCACTTTTCCATTTTCTTGCTATACATAATTTTGAGGTCGTTAACATTATAGATAACAATTCTTTATTATTTGTATTCATATTTATACTATCCAATTCTGTCAATAAGGCGATACTTGAATCCAGCTTAAAATCTACTTTAAGGATATCTGATATTTCTTTCTGAATTAATTTCCAAAAGCACTTATCACTTTACAATTCCACCACATGTGTTCATATGTTGCAAGATTGCTTTTAAATCTCCAACAATTTTTAGTTTTACTATTATCCATTCAAAATAATTTAACTGGTGTCAAGTACTACCTCCATAGTATTTTATAGTTATGTTCTTTTAATCTAATTGAAAGATGCCTCATAATTCTTCTCTTCCATTTGTTTTTCCATTGAAGTTCAGAAATTTTTATATTCAAATCCTCCTCCCATAATTTTCTCAAAGCATTTTGTGAATTTTCATCCTTATTTAAGATTTTATATATTTTGCTTACTACCCCTTTTATCCCCATTTCTCCTTTTCTTATTTTACAAATAATCTCTTCAAATTATCTCTGATCCTTCTAACCCATAAGTTTCTCTCAAACATAATTTTCTTCAGTTTGCATTTATTTAATTGAAGTGTTATTTGTGTACATTGTATTAATCTGCACAAACATTGCATTTATTATTTCCTCTTATTAAAAATGCTACAAAATAACTAATCCTTTTATAAGGTGAGGAGAATAATTTTGTGATTCCTACTCTTACATGTCAGGACTGCAGTGACTCAAGTGGCTAAGATGCTGACTGGAAGGCGGGAGGTCAGCAGTTCAATTCCCGAGTACTGTAGGACGGAATGAGCTCTTGTCTTTGTCCCAGCTCCTGCCAACCTAGCAGTTCGAAAGCAAGAAATTGCAAGTAGATAAATAGGGACCACTTTGGTGGGAAGGTAAATAGCATTCTGTGCACTCCGGTGTCTAGTCATGCCTGTCACATGACCAAGGAAACATCTGCAGAAGCAGATGACCAGGGGCATGAGGGCTGACCTTTTGGTTTGGCTCACATTCCTGCGGGAATTCAATGGGGTCTCCTTTTGGAGATCCGACCTTTTAGTTTCCCCTAGGTTTCAAGTACAGTCGGATGCCTCCGGCTCCCTGGGATATGGGATTTACTTTGAGGGGAGGTGGGCTTATGGCCAATGGCCTCCAGCATGGCGGGGCACGGATCGCCTCCGCAATCTTACATTCCTTGAGTTCTTTCCAATCCTGGGAGCTTTGATGCTATGGGGCGAGGAGTGTGCCGACTCAGTGGTCCATTTTTGGTGCGACAATGCTGCGGTAGTGCACATTGTTAATGCCCAGACGTCTAAATCACCCAGGGTGATGGCGTTAGTTCGCCAGTTTGTGTTACGCAGCCTACGCCTGAATGTGCTTTTTAGGGCCAGACATGTACCAGGTATTAATAATGATATTGCCGATGCTTTATCCTGCCTGCAGATCCCCCGGTTCCACGCCTTGGCTCCGGACGCAGAGTAATTCCCCTCGCCACTCCCAGCCGAGATTTGGACATTTGGCAAGTAGAGGTGAACCGGGCGATCGGCATGTCTTTGGTGCCCCGCACGCGTAAGGCGTATCACCATGCTTTCGTTCAATTTAGAACTTTTTGCATGCAACTTCAGTTGCCCGAAGTGTGGCCCATTCCAGTGGAACAAGTTTTACAATTTATGGTTTATCTACACAGTCAGGGCCTCGCTCCCCGCACTATAGCATCCAGGCTGTCAGCACTGGCATTTATGGCCAAGGTGAGGGTTTTGCTGACAGCATGAATGATTTCCGCATACGACATGTTTTGGAGGGGTGGACACGGGAACGTGGACACCGCCCGGACACTCGCCACCCAATTTCTCCAGGCGTGCTTACCCACCTTGCACGAGGCTGGCATAACCTGTGTTTTGACAGGTATGAGGTGGCTCTTTTTCATGCGGCTACCACTGTGGCCTTCTTTGGAGCACTCCGCATCAGTGAGTTGGTACTACTGTCTAAGGCGGATGCGACTCGTAGGGCACTGGAACTCGACGATGTCTATGTTTCTAATGAGTGTGCTCAGTTGAGGATACAGTCCTCAAAAGTTGATCAGCACGGCGTAGGCAGTGGAGTTGGACTGCTACGATGTTCCATTGCAGACATCTGTCCGGTTGGTGCCCTACAGGAGTTCTTGGCAGTGAGTGGCACGCACCCTGGCCCATTTTTCTGCCACCAAGATGGGTCTCCCCTTACTAAATTTCAATTTTGGAAGGTGACCGGTATGGCACTATCCAGTGTTGGCCTCCCAGGGGCTCGTTACTGCACCCATTCGTTTAGGATAGGTGCTGCTTCAACTGCGGCTGCATTTGGGTACTCTGAGGCTGATATACGCCATATGGGGAGATGGGGATCTATGCGTTTTGCATTATATGTTCGCCCTCTTCAGGTATGAATACCAGTTAAGTCACTGTTCCCTTTTTTCTCTTACAGACCCTGTGTGTCCCCGCACACCGGTGGCAGTATGGCTGGTGGGCCACAGTTACTGGGCAGCGCAGTATGCTGCGGCGACAGAGTGGGGACCCCAGCTTGGACTGCGTGCATCCGCATGCATACGTTGGTACGGTAAGCATGGAATGAGATGGTGGGAACTGTTGCCATTCCTGTTTTCCATCAGGGATGCTGAACTGCCTGATGTCCTGGTACTGCACCTCGGGGGCAATGACATCGCCCAGGTCACTGGCCTTTCTTTAAAATTCACGATCTGCAGTGACCTAGCTTATTTGCATTATGTGTGGCCGTCCACAAGGCTGCTATGGTCGGACATCATACCGCGTCACGCTTACAGGGAAGGTATTGACCTCCGTGCCCTTAACTGCGCTCGCCGCTCGGTGAACAGGGCAGTTGCCCGGTTCTTGGCAGACAAGGGTTTGGTGATGGTCATCCGACACCCCACCATTAGTTTACAAAATTATGATCTTTATGCAGGGGATGGGGTCCACCTGTTGGCTAGAGGTATGAACCTCTTTTTGGAAGATTTGCAAGCAGGCCTGTTGACCGAGCTGACGGTCTGGGGGGGCGGTGAGTCTTCATTGAAGCCTCCCTGTGTGGCGGGTAGCACTGGTAAGGTAAATATTTATGACCCATAGGTATCCGGCAGGTTCGCAATTGACTGGCCAACACTTAGACAGGTACAGGTTTAATAATGTTGACCGGTCAACGACGAACCAGGCAAGGGGTGATGGCAGGAGCTTTTCAGCATGCATCACCCCGTGATTTGACGGATACACGTCAGAGGGTGGGGTCAGTAGATAGTTTATTGACTACGGTCAACAATTTGTTTGTGTCAACAAACAAATTGATACAAATGGATACATTGTAGCCAATTGCCATTGGCAATTTTGGGAGGAACCTTGCCAGTGTTACTGCGGCCTGCTTGCCTTAAGAATTATAATTGGATGAGTACCAATTGAAAGTTATAATTCGGACCACGGCATTATTCAATAAAAGTGGCCCAATGCCTTTATCCATATACCGGTCGGTGTCTGAGTCTTTCTTTGGGGGGTGCGCCTGCAAAGTCCCACAGTAGCTTGTAACACCATAAGAAGGCCCATGCCTTCTGATACAAAGCATGTTACAATTTCCCAGAAGGTTTACAACTGGCCGCAAATTACAAACATGGACACCAAAATGAGGCATGAGGATTCAGTCCTGACAACAATGCATAAAATTTACAACTTCTGGGTAAATATGGATTATATCTCTCACTGCAACCTTCATTTTGCAACATAATACCTTACAGTCTTCTTCTTTATGTCCCTACTGAACTGTAGACACTTCTTCTAATCTTGAGTATAGAACTTTACTCAAACCACTGAACAAGATGAATGGTCAAACACAAAACTTATAAGGCAATTGATCAGTCATGGTCAATAAACATATGTGTTGTCATGCTTTGAGTAGCTATAATCAGTGTTATTGTTAATTCATTGCACTTTCAATCTGTATTGTATCTTGACCCCTTTCCTTCAGATTATGACTCCACTCACAGTTGAAATACCCATGATCTTGGGTATGGATTGGTACTTCTGAAAATAATTTTAAAAATATATAAAAGCAGGGAAACAAAGTTAGATAAAGAAGAAACCCTAGTTTTAAAGTAACTATCTGCAACTTTAAAATAAGAGGGTTTTTTTGAAGGTATCTGGTATGTCCCAAATTTAGGTCAAATGCATCAAAATAAGAAAGGCTTCATAATGTTCTTCTTGTGTTTTTCAAAAAGCAATATCCATCACATAGGACAGTTCATGTCTTCACATACTGTCATGAATGCAATCTGGTGCCAAATCTGGGGAAAATGTTCAGTCACCCAAAAAATGTTAGGTTTGGCTTTCCAATAAATCAGGCACAAAGCATGGCTAAAATAGTATGAGAAATTATTTTCTTGCATCGGTTCTGTGTTCCCTACTTTTCATGTGTGATGCAATGTAGATTTTTTCCAAACCATTTACTCAGACCTTTTTTAAAAAAAAAATAATGCATGTTTTTTGTGCCTCTTGAATGAAGGGGCTTCATTTTGTAGATTTCTACAAAAATGCAGGTAGAAGTGAGGGAAAAGGAACTTGGTAGTGAACCAGGTTACCTGAGAGATGGCATCACCCCAAGGTTATCTGCCCATCCCATGGTTCTCTAAAGGTACCATCCATGGGAGAGGCTCAACACTCCAGTACAAGGAAAGGGCCTTTTCGGAATATGCCCTGCCCCTTTGGAACCTCCTGCTGACGGACCTTCATCTTCAGCCAGAATTGTCAGTTTTTAGGAAAGGGCTGAAGACATGTCTGGCCCAGCAGGTGTGGGGAGCAGAGAGAGGAACAGTGGGCCCCCGTTGGCTGATATGAGCATACTAATTGCCATCCGGGTTTTTAGTCAATGTGTTTAGTTTATTTGTTATGAAGATTTTAACAATGTGTTTTATGTAAGGTTTTTAAATTTCTGTGTACGTTGGGAGTTTTTATGCAGGGTTGTGTGCAATGGGATTGTGAGCCGCCCGGAGTCGCTTCGGTGATTGGGCAGCCATACAAATCTAAATAAATGAACAAATAAATAAATAAATAAATAAACTTATCTTTAAAAAAAAGAGAGAGAGTGGAGAAAGAAAAAAGAAAGTGACAGCAAAATCAGCAAGATGTTGAAATCTCATATCATTAAACATATTGGAAATGAATTGTAACCTAGAGTATGTCTGCAATGATAGCTGAGTTATGTGGGAAGAAAAAAAGAAGAGCACTTTTTAACAATCCAAGCCACAGCCCGATTAATCTAAATTAGTTGGACTTCAACCAATGGAGTCCAATGAAATTAAACAACCACTTTGACATTAAAAGTATAAAATATACTTACTTCTTCCTGAGATGGTAATTTTGTGGGTCACCTTAGTTCAGAGAAGAGTTTAACCAGTAACAGTCTGGGAGAAATATGTCATCTCATTCATTCATTCAAAGCTCCACTCTGAATGGCAACATATTGTTATCCCTCTAACATCTGCTTCAGTGGTAGCAACACACATTCCATAATTCATATGTCAGGACAAGTAATGGTTGGTACCTGAAAGTTGATGAGGCTTTCTGAGCATTCCCCCCCCAAACCTGCCACTGCCATCTTGTCTAACACAAGAAAAACTGACATTAAGAATAAGGTTATCTTAAGAGACCGCATCACCCCGAGGATATCAGCCCGTCCCACTAGAGTGGACCGGAGGGGCTCTAAGGGTACCGACTGCTAGAGAGGCTCACCTCTCTAGCACCAGACACAGGGCCTTTTCAGTGGCTGCTCTGGCCCTTTGGAACCTCCTGCTGACTGACCTCTGCCTTCAATTAGATCTGCCAGCATTCAGGAAAGGCCTGAAGACCTGGCTGGCCCAATGGGTGTGGGGTGCCGCAATGGGAGCAGCACCACCCCCCCAGCTGGCTCATGTGACTACTCTAAATAACTCACCATCTGAAGACTTTAGTTTAATTATCTAAGGTTGTTGCAATTTTGATTGTACTGTGATTGTTGTTTATGTTGGCTGTAAACTGCCCTGAGTCGCCATGGCGAGCGGGTGGTGATATAAGTCTAAATAATAAATAAATATCTGGAGATCTGGATAATGCAACAGGAGTACACTGACAGCACTCTTCTTTTTTCCTCATCATGTCTTCTAGTTGTTGCTGTTCAGTTGCACAGTTGAATCTGACCATTCGTGACCCCATGACTAATCTGTCATCTGCCATCTTCTGTTGACACAACAACGCCATCTAGCCATCTCATCCTCTGCCACCCCTTCTTCTTTTGTCTTTGATCTTTCCCAGCTTCCAGACCTTCTCCATTGAGTCCTCTCTTCTCATTTGGTAAAAAAAGTACTTGATCTTCAGCTTCAGTATTTGCCCTTCCAAGGAACATTCAGGGTTGATTTCCTTTAAGATTGACTGATTTGAGCTCCTTGCAGTCCAGTGGACTCTAAAGAGTCTCTTCCAGCACCACAGTTCAAAGTCTGTGCTATTCTTCTGTGCTGAGTCTTCCTTATAGTCCAGCTCTCACAGCCAAACATAACTAGTTAAAGACCATTGCTTTAACTATGCAGACTTTTGTTGGCAGGGTGATGTCTCTACTTTTTTATCGTGCTACAAAGGTTAATCATAGCTTGCCTCCCAAGAAGTAAGCATCCTTTTATTTCATGGCTGCAGTCACCATCTGCAGTGATCTTACATCTCAAAAAGGTAAAGTCTGTCACTGCTTCCATCTTCCCCTTCTATTTGCCAGGGAGTGATGGGGCTGGTTGTCCTGACCTTGGTGTTTTTTTATGTTGAGTTTCAGGCCAGCTTTTTACCCTCATCAAGAGGTTCTTTAGGTCTTCAATGCCAATGAAGGCTATGAAAACACTGAACTGTACCTGGTTGTGGTAATGGTCTTAATGAAGGCCTTCTTCTTCTTCTTCATGTGCCATATCTGATTCTGAATGTTGGTGATCATCATGACGATCAGCCATGAAAACTGTCCTGAGAAAATAATGTAGTGGACTTTCATATGTCTTCCTCATTGCAGTGTGTCACCCGCACCATTGATTCAGTTCCACAAGTCACTTTCTGGTCCTGTACCCTTTTGTCACACAAAGTCCTCCTCAACCCCAGGCCAGTATTAATGAAGCTGCTGATCACCAGCAAGATGGATTCAAGAGGGGTTTAATCCACTTGGGAACCATCACCAATCCATGTGGACGAACTGAGCTGAGCAAAAGCAAACCACAGCTAGACAAAATAGCTATGCATAGGTACACAGTCTTCTAGCACCAAGATAAGGCAGGAACAATAAGTCTTGCTACATCTGCTGATTATTCTGCCTATGTCGAACCTAGGCACGCAGTACTTACCTAGGCTGACAAATTTGCCTCAGCCAGCAACATGCTACGTAAGCAAAGCCTTCTGTAATAGGGGTCATGTGCAGTCTGTGTGTAAGTGATCCGGAATGCAAGCTAATAAATATAGACCACCCGAGGACTCGGGGCTGGCTTTTACTATCATACATCAGTTTCGCGTGCCTTCCTTGAGTTCAGCACCTCGACTCCCATGGACGATTACAACACCATTCCTCCATGCATTTGTGCACAGGGATCTGGGAGAAGGTTTTCTAGCCAAGGAGGACCATTTCTGCCACAATGCTTTTCTATAGTCACACACAAAAAGTATTGGTTTGCTTCATATAAACATTAAATAATATTATTGCTAAGAATCTGAACTGATCCTGCCCACATGTAGGTTTACTACCACAATGAGGACTAGTTGATAAGAATGCAATATCTCTTCTTTCCAGTCCTGTAAAATTTATTTACTGGATCCTGCATGGATCCTCTCCCCCTTACTTAGCTCAGCTTCACTGACCTGATGATTGCATGCTTTGAATTACCAAGACCTTGATTGAGAGCCACCAACTAATTTATTTGTTTAACAGCCTACCCAGTCCCTGTCTCCTGGGTCTCAAAGCATACTGGGACATTTGACAAAAATGAATGTAAAAACATTGCATGAAACTCTGTGATTTGCCAAAACAAATCTTAATAGGATTGGAACCAAACCACAAAAAATGTTTTAAACACGAAAATCATTCAATTTTCATCACACAGTGTACAACATTTAAGCACAAATGTTTCATTTTAGGTGGATATGTTTGCATCCAATTCAAAAAGCTTTAAATTTGGAGCCAACCTTGGTGCTCCAGCTGTTCTTGGACTTCAATTTCCAGAAGCCCTGATCAGCAGGTGGGCTTCTAGCAATTTATTTATTTATTTATTATTGGAATTTCTACCACCACCACCCCCTCGCTGGGGCGTCTCCGGGTGGCTTACACATAAAACAAATGAAAAACTTTACAAATTAAAAACTAAAGACCAAAAAGTTCCAAAAGATTTCTGTAAATTGGGAGAATGGGTATTAAAATAATAAGTGAAATTAAATGTAAACAACTATAAATGATGCATATTGGGAAAGGCCTCTATGTGCTTCATGCCAACACTGATGAGATATGACATAGAATTCACTGCCTATTAAAGGGAGTTTGGGTTTCATTTGGAGAGCTCAAAGAAAATGTCAACCCAATGTGTGAATGCTGTGAAAAAGGTAAATCCTGTGTTAGGAACAATTTAAAAAGTAATAAAAAATAAAACTAAAAAAATCATACGATCTTCAAATTCATGTTGTGATCACATTCAGAACTTTAGTTTGGGTCACTATACTTGGGAAACAATACTGTAGCTTTGGATCAAATGCAGAAAAAAACAATCAAAATGATCAAATCACAAAAATAGAGATTACAATATTTACAATTACAATACAAGATCACACAAGCCCTCCATGGGTAAGGTAAAAGGTCTTTGAGATAATGGCATAAGTGATGGAGGAGCTTTCATATTGTCCATTTTTTTCTTCTTGACAACAAGTAAAGAATGTTGGGGAGGCGACCACTGCTTTCACACCCCCTTGCCCCCTTCTTTCTCAGGGGAGGACGGCCTTCTGCCAACCTGGCAGGCTCTCAGAGCAAGTTAAAAACCAATTACGCCTCCTCCCCTACTTCAGAGAACATGCACATGCAAAAAGCCTCTGCAAGCTTGTACTGGTTAGAGAGGTGTAGAAAACATGGATAGAAAGAAGTCTTTCTCCCTCTCTTATGATGCTGAATCTGGATGGTGAAAGATCTGGAATAGAGACAAAGTGGTTCTTCACATAGCCATACTACAAGCTTTTGTAAATCATTCATAGACAATATGATTCTGGGTTAGGGTTTCACACATAGCAGAGCAGCTCCTTTGCTGTGATCTATTGAAAGTCAGCCCTCAACACATTGCCATTCTGCAGAATTCACTGTCACAATATGTAGTAACTAACTGAACAGCTTTGAATGTGACAAATATATAGTGAACAACAGCATCACTAGTGAGTAATCAAGATATGGTTAGAATCATCTCTGCTATCAGAGGCAGAATACCTCTGTACTGTATATCTGTTCCTACAGATGAGGATGGCAGGGGAGCTACTGTAGTCATTTTCTACTTGTGGGCTTTTCTCAGGCAACCACGTTAGTCCTTACAGGAAGAGAATGCTGAACTAATTAGGCCTCTGATCTAGTTCACACTTCTTATCTTATTTTCAGTCATGTATGAAAGGCAACACCATTTCAAAATCTTTGAAACCCTCCTTCTGAAATAGTTTTTACCCAAGGATTTACAATGTTATTCTTTGTGTTGTATTGCATTTCTCACTCTCAAAATATAGGTATGAAAAATAAATTAACCTCTGTTTTGGAAAGCCCAAGACTCTGGGTACTCCTCATGGTGCATTTTAAAGCATTTTTCTTACCTCTGAGGGAAATACATTTTTGCATTATTTCAAACAGTTTTTTTTAATCCCCATAATTTCAAAAGGAGTAGTTATATTTATGTGGTATGTTGTTCAGTCGCACAGTCAATTCCCACTCTTTGCAACCCTATGGACCATTGTCCACCAGGCACCTCTGTCCTCCACCATCCTCCTCAACCCGCCCAGCTCTCTGCCCATCTAGATGGATACCATCTATCCATCTCATTTTTGGCCACCACCTTCTTCTTTTGCCCTCAACCTTTCCCAGCATCAAGGTCTTCTCATGTGAATCCTCTCTTCTCATTTGGTGTCCAAAGTACTTCATCTTTACTATTCATCTTTACTATTTAAACCTTCTAAGCAGCAGTCAAGGTTGATTTCTTCTAAGATCAACCTACAGTATTTGTTCTCCTCCACTGTCCAGGGTACTCTCAAAGCTCTCCTCCAACACCACTTCTCAAAGGCATCTATTCTTCTGTGGTCAGATTTCCTAATGGTTCAGCTCTCACAAACATACATTGCAGGCGCACCCCCCAATAAAGGACTCAGACACTGATGAAAGTGGATAACGGCATTGGGCCACATTTATTGATTCATGCCCTAGTCCGAATTATAAATTTCTATTGATAATTGACCAATCATAATTCTTAAGGCAAGCAGGCCGAAGTAACACTGGTAAGGTACCACCCAAAATTGCCCACGGCAATTGTTACAATGTATCTATTTGTATCAATTTGTTTGTTGACAACAAACAAATTGTTGACCGTAATCAATATCTAGCTAATGACCCCACCCTCTGACGCGTATCCGTAAAATCACGGGGTGATGCATGCTGTCTAGCTGTAGCCATCACCCCATCGCCTAGTTCGTCGTTGACCGGACAACGTTTAACCAACTTATGCCTGTCTAGTGTTGTCCAGTCAATTGCGAACCTGCCGGATACCTGTGGGTCATAAATGTTTACCTTACCAGTGCTACCCGCCCATGTGACCAAAGTCAACAGCAGCACAGAAACCCCTATATCAAACCATAGCAACAGTGTGGGATGGGCAAAAAAGCCAGGACCCGAGAGCCAATTGAGTGTCCCAGCCAAAAATTCCCACCTGGCCCCGAAGCGACCAAAATATCACACTGTTAACTAGGGAGGGGTGGAGGGGAAAAACTTCTCCGCTCCGTCGCTTCGCAAAATGGCAGCTCGGCTGCCTCGTGGCCGCCCCTTATATAAGGGTGCTGGCCACGCCCCCTAACTACCCAGATGCCTTTGTCCGATGGGGGGCCCGCAAAGGGCGCGGCGGCCATTTTGGTGCCCCGCTCGCATTGCAGGCGCACCCCCCAATAAAGGACTCAGACACTGATGAAAGTGGATAACGGCATTGGGCCACATTTATTGATTCATGCCCTAGTCCGAATTATAAATTTCTATTGGTAATTGACCAATCATAATTCTTAAGGCAAGCAGGCCGAAGTAACACTGGTAAGGTACCACCCAAAATTGCCCACGGCAATTGTTACAATGTATCTATTTGTATCAATTTGTTTGTTGACAACAAACAAATTGTTGACCGTAGTCAATATCTAGCTAATAACCCCACGCTCTGACGCGTATCCGTAAAATCACGGGGTGATGCATGCTGTCTAGCTGTAGCCATCACCCCATCGCCTAGTTCGTCGTTGACCGGACAACGTTTAACCAACTTATGCCTGTCTAGTGTTGTCCAGTCAATTGCGAACCTGCCGGATACCTGTGGGTCATAAATGTTTACCTTACCAGTGCTACCCGCCACACGGAGGGGCTTCAAAGAAGGCTCAACGCCCCCCCCCCCAGACCGTCAGCTCGGTCAACAGGCCTGCTTGCCAATCACCCAACAGGAGGTCCATACCTCCTCGCGACAGATGGGCCCCATCCCCTGCATAAAGGCCGTAATTTCGTAGGCTAATGGTGGGGTGGCGACTGACCTGCCCCCAACCCTTGTCAGCAAGGAAGCGTGCCACAGCCCTATTTACCATGCGTCTAGCGCGGTCAAGGGCCTGGAGGTCGAAACCTCCCCTGTACGTGTGCCACGGGACCATGTCCGACCAAACGAGGGTTGTGGCGGGCCACATGTAATGCAGGTAGGCAAGGTCGCCGCAAATCGCATGCTTTAGCGATAAGCCGGTGACCCGGCCCAAATCATTGCCCCCTAGGTGTATGATCAGAATGTCAGGCGGGTCAGCATTCCGGCCTGAAAAAAGGAATGGCAACAGCTCCCGCCATAACATTCCGGGCTAACATGCCATGGGAGACTTGCGTATGCACCCAGTCCCAGTCGGGGTCCCCACTCTGTCGCCACAGCGTAACGCGCTGCCCTGTGCACGTAGCTATGGCCCACCAGCCATACTGTCACCGGTGTAATACGACACCCAGGGTCTGTAAGGAAAAAACGAGGAAGAGAAAGGTGCGGTGACAAAACTGGTACTCACGGTGGAAGAGGGCGAACATAAAACTGAAAACATTGCGAACCCCACCTTCCCATGCTGCGTATGTCAGCCCCGGAGTACCCAAAAGCAGCTGCAGTGGAAGCCGCCCCTATCCTGAAGGAATGGGTGCCATAACGAGCCCCTGGGAGGCCAACACTGGCCAGCGCTTTGCCGGTCACCTTCCAAAATTGAAATTTAGTAAGGGGAGACCCATCTTGGTGACAGAAAAACGGGCCATGGTGCGTGCCACGCAGTGCAATAAACTCCTGTAGGGCACCAACCGGACAGATGTCAGCCAAAGAACACCGTAGCAGTCTTACACCACTGCCTACGCCATGCTGATCTGTCTTAGAGGAGCGTATCCTCAACTGAGCCCAGTCTTTGGCAACATAGACATACTCGAGTTCCAGTGCCCTACGACTTGCATCCGCCTTAGACAGCATCACAAGAGAATGGAGAATGGAGTTTATGAGCAGAGGTGACAGCAAAGAGAAGTGCTTCCTTGGGAGCTGGCAATAGCTGTGTTCGAGAGAAGTGAATTTTGGCAAAGTCTGGGGTTCGGCAGTGCTTGGAGGAGACTCGAGTGGCGGAGTGGAGCAGAGGAGAAAGGAGGAGAGTCGAGCACGATCTCGCGTGCAGAGTTCCAGGGTGGAAGGAAGTGGCGATTTTGGTCTCGGCTGGAGTGGCGCTGCCGGAGGACAGAGGACGGAGTTTAGGAGGGAGGTCTCGGCAAGGAGAAGCGCTTTTGTGGGCGGCTGAAGTCTCGGCGCCGCTTGGAGTTTGGGGACGCTGGAACGCAAAGTGGTCAGGAGAGTGCTCTGGTTGTGTCGGGCGGAGAAGGAGTCGTTACTCTGTGGGGATAGGGGTCTGAGGGGAGTCAATTGGGAGGTGTGGAAGTGAGTCCCAATTGATCCCAAAGGGCCCTAATCCGGAGCAGGAGTCTGGGCAGCCCGTGTTGACCAGTGCATTGGTTGGATGTGCGTCCCCTGAAATACTACTGAACGTTGGCTGAAAGTGTGGAAGTCTTTAAGGAGCTGTTATTTCTTCTACCCTTGGAACTTGGACTTGGATTGTGTTGAACTTGTTTTACAAGTGGTGTGCTGGAAGGGCAGAGGATATTCTGTTTGATTGATTGTCGGGCAGGGTCCTTCCATGAACCCTGATCATTGGACCATTGTGGGGGTGTAAAATAGAGCTGGTGCTTAGGTGGTGGAGGGCAATTTGTGACTGTGATTTTGACTGCGGCAGAAAGAAGAGAGAAAGTGAAGAAAAAAAAAGAAAATTAGTTTTCACAGCTGCTGTGCCAAGGACAGTGATAAAATCAAGGCTAGCCTTGGAGTTGCTTTATCATCAAGTGCAGCTGTGTACTGCTCAACTGGTTGGACTATAGGAACAATTATTTTTTTCTTTCTTCAAGATCTGTGTTTTGTATATATGCCTTGTGTAGAGTAATGAGCTGGATTAACTTGAAAGTCCATAGTGGTTGAAGTTAATTATAAAAGGGATTGTAAGCTATGGTTGTTTATGTATTGGGGCATAAGGAGATAATTGTATAGGGTATTGGCTAAAAGCGTGGATAAAGTTGTATAGACCTGGTTAGACTATTTTAGAATAGAGTGAATGAGTCGAAAAGAAAAAAGAAAGCAGCAGAGAGAAGAGATAGAAATAGATCCAATTTGGCTAAGAACAGGTAGATTAGTAAGAGCAGGCGGTGAGGAACGAAGGAAGTCCTTAAAGGACGAAATTTTGGAAGCTGAGCAGCTGGATAGGCTTAGAGCAGGCATGGCAGCAAAGAAAAAAGTACAAGAGAAACAGCAATTACAACAGTTAGATATAAATGAAGAAGATCAGCAAATTGAATTTAAAGAGGCCAATGCTCGGGGAGCTATAAAAAAGAAAGTAATAGAAGGAGATGTAGAGGAAAGTGTGGAAGGGGATAGCCCTGATGTGAATGAATGTAGAGGCTCTATCGAAATGAGATTAGATAGTCTTGAGAAGTATCTTCAGACCAAGTTTCAAAATTTAGAAGAGCAGCGAGCGAGGGATAATCAAGAATTTATTAAACTGCAGCAAGAGAGTTTTGAGGCTTTTCAGCAAAAAATGCTGTCAGTGGTGACAGGTTTGATGGAATCAGCTAAAGTTGAAATTGCCAAGATAATGGAAGAGGTGAATGATGTAAAAGAAGGAATGGGTTCAATTTCAAAGGAGGTTGAAAATGTAAAGAGACATGTCCAAGAGGTGCAGGAAAAAGCTAAAGGGAGAGAAGTAAAAGTGGATGATCATGAAGTGAGACTGGAGTTACTTGAAGACCAATCTAGAAAAAGAAATATCATAATTAGGCATGTTTCTGAGGCCCGCCCTGATCAGCTGAAGGCCAGAATAATGAGTTGGTTAAATGACTTAGGTATGGATAGGAAGTTCGAGGCTGAGGATGTATTAAGTGTGCATAGATTAGGGTCTAAGAAACATAATACAGCAGACAGAAATGTGCTATTGAGGTTTGCTAGTGAAGGTTTGAAGGTGATGTTAATGTGACATATCAGGAAATCTGGGTCAAGTATATTGAAAATGGAAGGGAGTAGTATAGAGATCTATAATGATATTTCTATTGGCGAGAGAACATGGAGAACACAAATCAAACCAGTAACCAGGAAGTTGAGGGAAAAAGGAATTGTTTATTTTTGGCTTGCCTTAAAAAAGCTAAAATTCATAGTATCTGGAAAATCATACGTGTTGAGGGATGGGTCATATGTCTTAGACATACTTGCAGAGGCAAAGATAATCGACCGAAACTCCAAGGAATGGGAAGATCTTAAAGAGGAGCTGATAATAGCAGGGGTTTATACAACATATGACAGGGAAGAGGAAGAGCGGATGAAGGATATGAGGGTTGCGTTGTCTAGCCAGGATGAACTAGGTAGTGTGGAATGATATAACGGTGTAAAAATTGCAATTGAAGTAACTGTAAGGCACAATATAAAGCGATGATAGAATCCTCATGTGGAAATGGTGTCATGAAAAATTAAATAGTATTTAGAATGGGTAATCAGGCAGGAGAAGTGGTGGTTTGGTTTGTGAGTGTTGTCTCCCCTCCCCCCTCCCCCCCTTGTTTGGCAGGGGTGTTTTTCTTTTTCGTTTCGAAATGGCGGGGAGGGTGATGATTTATTGTTTTATGTTTTGTGTTCAGCTGTTTGCTTATGTTTTGTGGGTTGGATTAGCACATGCTTGTAGGAGATGGAATTGTAGCAAGCGAAAAATAATAAAGAATTATGAAATCGATTAGGGTGTTATCATGGAATGTGAAAGGCACGGGCAGTATTATTAAGAGGAAACGTTTGGAAGCGGTAATTAGGAAAGATAGGCCAGATGTGATATGCTTACAAGAAACGCATCAAAAAAGTGAGGATGTAAATAAATTGTATATAAAGGGGATAGAATATTATGAGAAGGCATTGGGTACGTCTAAGGCAAGAGGGGTTGCCATATTAATATCAAAAAAGTTAGGATTTACAAAAGTAAAGACAGTTGTAGATCCAGAAGGGAGATTTCTTATAACAAGGGGATTTATTAATAATGAGGATATAACCTTTGTTAATGTATACGCGCCAAACGAAAAACAGGAGGAATTTTTAGATAAGGTGTATCAAAGTATAGAATCAGAAAGGGTGTCCAAGTTAATAATGGTTGGAGATTTTAATTTGATCAGATCAGGTTTGGATACTACAAATGTGGCTAAGCGTACATGTACTAATAGGGTGATGGATAGGTGGTTAAAAATAACGGGATTACAGGATGTTTGGAGGAAAATTAGAGGCTCAGAACGGGGATATACATTTTTTTCACACGTGCACAATTCTTATTCACGAATTGACTATGTTTTGGCTTCAGAAAGTATGATAGATAAGGTTGAAAATATTGAAATTGGTATGATTAAGGAATCTGATCACGCTAAAATAATTACAGAATTTAAACTAAGTGATGACAAACAAAAAAGGGGTACATGGAGCTATGATACAAGGTTATATAGAGATCAAAAGAGTAAGGAAACGATAATAAAAAGATGGGAAGAGTGCTGGGAAATTAATGATACAAAGGATGTAAATGATGGAATATTATGGGATACCATGAAGGCAATATTCAGGGGAGAAAGCATTAGGCTCTCTTGTATTAATAATAGGCAAAATAAGGAAAAGGAAAAAGAGTTAGAGGACGAAATAAAGAAGTTGCAGGATATTCATGCAAGAACGGGAGATAGGGACATATTCGATAAAATGCAAAAATTAAAAAGAGAATTTATTGAAAAAGATATTGAAAAGGTAAAGAAGAATTTAATTTATTTGAAAAGAGATTACTTCGAGTACAGTAATAAAAATTCTAAGCTATTAGCTAGAGCCGCTGAAGAAAAGAAAGATAAAAGAGGAATTTCAGTTTTGATAGATAAGTATGGCAGAAGGTGTAATAAGTTAGTAGATAAAATTCAAATTGTCAAGGCTTTTTATCAGGAATTGTATTCGAGGAAGGACGTAAATACGGATGAATTAGAGCGATATTTAGATAAGTGGTCAAGAATAAATTTAAGCTTGGAGCATAGGAGTTACATGGATGAAAAGATAACACAAAAGGAAATAAAGGAGGTTATAAAAAGGTTAAGGATAGGCAAGGCTCCAGGCGAGGATGGTTTATCGGTGGAGTTTTATAAAGATTTTAAAGAGATGCTGTTACCAAAAATGGAAAGGATTTTTAATTATATTTTGGAGGGAGGGAGAGTTCCTAAATCGTGGTATAGTACAATTATAATTTTAATTCCAAAGGTAGGGAAAAATCTGGAAAAAATTGAATCCTATAGACCGATTTCCCTGATGAATCAGGACGCAAAAATTTTTACGGCCATTTTAGCTAATAGATTGAATAATTTTAGTGGCAAATACATTAATAAGGATCAAGTGGGATTTATGAGAGATCGGTATATGTCGGATTTGACGAGAAGGATGGTTGACTTGACAATTATTGCTCAGGAACAAGAGGAGCATGTGGGTTTCTTCTCCCTGGATATATTCAAAGCTTTTGACTCGATCCAATGGATAACTATAAAGGAAATTATAAAGAAATATGGATTCGGACAAAAATTTTGTGGGGTAATTGAGCAGTTGTATCAGCAAGGCTCGGCTAGGGTTAAATTAAATGAGGAATTAACAGGGGAGATTAAATTGGAAGTGGGCACAAGGCAAGGAGATCCATTGTCGGCATCTTTATTTATAATGGCCATGGAATTGTTAGCTAATGTAATAAGGGAAGATAAGGAATTAATTGGAATTGAAGGTATAAAAATTAGCCAATATGCTGATGACACCCTAATAACAATAAAAAATCCACAGAATACACTAGGGAAGATATATGGGCATTTAGAGGAATTTCAGAGGGTGACGGGACTTAAGGTAAACTGGGATAAGTCAGAAGCAATTCTTTTTAATGTGGATTTGGACATACAAGAAAGTTTAAAGGCTAAATTTAAAATACAAATTAGAGATAATATAAAATACCTGGGGATAAACATTTCAAATAAATATGATGATTTAAAAAGGTTAAATTATGATAAATTGGAAAAAGAATTAAAAGAAATGATTTTACGGTATAAGAAGCTAAATTTGTCGTGGTTTGGACGCGTTTCGCTATGTAAAATGAAGCTTTTACCCAAATTAAATTTCTTATTTGATACCCTGCAAATATATATGAAAGAGAAGGAATTAAAGGTTTTTCAAACTATATTAAATAATTTTTGTAACGGTGGAAAAAGGGCCAGGATACCAAAGTTTTTATGGTATTCATCACAAAAAAAGGGCGGGTTAGGAATTCCAAATATTAAAAATTATTATTGGGCATTTCAACTGAAGAATATTTGTAAAATTTTAGTGAAAGAAGAATCGATTTGGGGAAAAATTGAATTGCGAGAGAAACTGGGTGAAGAAATATTAATGTTTTTGGGCAAAGGGAAAGCAAAAATTAATGCTACAAATAAATTGTTAAAAGCTCTTTTAAAAACTTGGACATTACTGAAAAATAAATTGGCACCAGGGTTGTCCCCAATATTAGGCCTGAGTGATATGAAATCATTCCCACTGAGAATGGATAGGAGCGTAGAAGAAGTATTGAATAAGAATAATATAACTCTATTAAAGGATTGGATAACAGCATGTAGAGACAAGGAAAGAAAGTTAGATATAGGTAGACAACTTAAATTGAATTGGCTTCAATTGATGTCTATTGACAGTTGGAATAAAAGATATTTAGATGAAATGAGCTTGGATAGGGAGCGGACGAAATTTGAAGAGTTGGTACTTAGTCTAAAAAGTGGGCAGGTAAAAGTTAAGGGGTTAGTAAGCAAAATATATAAGGTTTTAGATGACTCAGATCAGCATCAGAAAGCTTTAAAAGAAACGTGGGAGCTAGATTTGAATATCATAATTACAGACGAGCAGTGGAATGCTAAATGGAAAAGGAGAATAATGAGGTCTTTGTCTGTAAGAATAAAAGAGCACAATTATAAATTATTGTGGAAGTGGTATTTGACTCCGGTACGACTATACCAAATTGACAATACAAAGTCGAAATTTTGTTGGAGGTGTAAGGGGGAAATTGGAACATATGAGCATATGTGGTGGGGGTGTAAAGAGACGAAGTCATTCTGGTTGAAGGTGGAACACGAAATTGGGAGAATTCTAGATGTAAGAATGAAATTGGATGTAATTTTAATTTTGTTAACAGATGTGGAGGTGGTAGAGCAACAAAAAAGGGAATTATTAGCAATTATGTTATCCAGTGCTAGACAGTGTATAGCGCGATATTGGAAATGTGATGTTACCCCAAAAATAGAGGATTGGTATAAGGAGTTGTGGAATACTGCGCTGAATGATAAGCTCACCTGGGAGTTAAATTTAAGAAAAGGGTTAATTAAAGAAAGCAAATTTCAGGAAATTTGGAAATGTTTGATAGATTATACCTTGATTAATGGTCATGGGCAACTGCCGGTGCCAGATTACATTGCATTTTTGAGACGATAATAGATAAAAGGGGAAATTCTGTCTCCGTAGCATTGTATATAGCACGTGGTGATATTTTGTTCTGTTTCTTTTTTTCCCTGTTCTCTCATTCTTTGCTTATTTATATTACTGTGTATTTTGTCTTTTATTTTCTTATATTGTTCTGTTTGTTATTTCTTGTTTTTTAATTATTGGACGTGTATCGAGAAATAAATTTTTGAAAAAAAAAAAAAGACAGCATCACAAGCTCGCTGATGCGGAGCGCTCCAAAAAAAAAGGGCCACCGTTGTAGCCGCGTGAAATAGGGCTGCCTCGTACTTATCAAAACAGAGGCCATGACAGCCCTGGGCCAATTGGGTAAGAACCCTGGGGAAATCGGGTGGCGGTCGTCTGGGCAACGCCCACGCTCCCGCACCCACCCCTCCAAAACATGTCTCACACGGAAGTCAGCGGTACTATCCACATGACCGCCCACCTTGGCCATAAAAGCCAATGCTGACAGCCTAGATGCTATGGTGCGAGGTGCAAGGCCCTGGGCATGCAGGTAAACCATGAACCGAAGTACATGTGTCAGTGGGATCGGCCAGGTTTCTGGCAGCCGGAATCGGGTACAGAAATCTCTGAAAGAATTGAATGCGTGGTGATACGCCTTACGCGTGCGTGGCGCTAGTGACAAGCCAATCGCCCGGTTCACCTCTCCTTGCCAATGGTCCATATCTCGTCCGGGAGTGGCGAGGGAAATTCCTCCGCATCCGGGGCCAAGGCACGGAAACGGGAGATCTGCAGGCGGGACAAAGCGTCAGCGATATCATTATTGACCCCCGGGACATGCCTGGCCCTGAAGAGGACATTGAGGCGCAGGCTGCGCAACACAAACTGGCGCACTAGGTCCATGACCCTGGGCGATTTGGAAGTCTGTGAGTTGACAATGTGCACAACGGCCGCATTGTCACACCAGAAATGGACAACCGAGTTGGCCCACTCCTCGCCCCATAGCATCAAAGCCCCCAGGATAGGGAAAAATTCCAGATACGTGAGATCACGCAGGCGACCCGTGCCTGCCCAGGCTGGTGGCCACCCACCATAGGCCCACTTCCCATTGAAGTACATCCCATAACCCAGGGATCCCGAAGCATCGGACTGTATCTGAAAGCGAGGGGAAGCCAGGAGGTCAGACCTCCAAAATGATACTCCATTGAACTCCCTCAGGAACTGGAGCCAGATAAGCATATCCGCCCTGATACCCCGAGTGAGTCTAACCCTATGGTGGGGCCTAGATAAGCCTGTCATGGCGTCGCACAAGCGCCGAGCAAATGCCCTGCCCGGTGCGACGACCCTGCAAGCGAAATTGAGGTGACCATGTAGCACCTGCAGTTCCCTCAGTGATGCCTTTCGTTTAGCAAGCAAGTCCGAGATAAGGGCCACTATCCTTGACACCTTATCCCCCGGTAACCTAGAAGCCTGCGCTACCGTGTCAATCTCCACCCCCAGGAATACTAGCTTAGTAGATGGGCCCTCGGTCTTTTCGGGCGCTAAAGGGACACCGAGTTCCTCCATTAGCGTCTGAAATGTGTTGAGGAGACGTGTGCACGTGTCCCAGCCCCGTTCACCCCCGAATAAAAAATCATCCAGGTAATGGGCTACAGACCGGGACCCTGACCTGCGGACGAAAGCCCACTGCAGGAACGTACTGAAACGCTCGAAGGCCGAGCATGATATGGAACAGCCAAAAGGCATGGCCTTATCAAAGTAATATTCACCCCGGAACTTAAAACCCAGCAACTCAAAGTCGCCCGGGTGCACAGGCAGGAGGCGAAACGCCGACTTGATGTCGCACTTAGCCAATAGCGCACCCGGGCCACATGAGCGCACCATGTGCAGGGCTTGGTCAAAAGACGTATACCTGACTGAGCAAAGGTCATCAGGGATAGCGTCATTGACCGATCGGCCGGCTGGGTAGGACAAGTGATGAATCAGGCGAAACTCGCCCGGTGACTTTTTGGGCACTAAGCCCAAGGGTGATACCTTAAGGTTAGGGAACGGGGGTGTTGGGAAAGGGCCAGCGACCCTGCCCAAATCGACCTCCTTAGTAATGCTGGCAGCAGCTACTTCCTCCCTCCCCCTAAGGGACAAAAGGTTGGGGGCATCCTGGGGGGACCTATCACCCACGAAAGGAATACGGAACCCCTGACTAAAACCCTGAAGAAGATAAACCGCATCCTCCTCCCTCGGGTACAATGTGAGCCAACACTCCAACATGTCCACATTAATTGGGGAGGGGGCCTTTTGATGAACCAGCTCCCTCCGCGGCAGTTTTGCCAACCCCCTGTCCGCCCCTTCCTCTGCCCCGCATCCCTCCAGGCCTGGGACAAGCGGAGGCCGCATGGGGGCCAGCGCAGGAGGGACACTCATGCCTGTACTTGCAATTCTTCCTGTTGCAGGAACCATTGGACAAGAAAGTCCAGCACAGCAGGCGGGCTGGAACCCCCTGCCCCGCCACCTGGCGGGGAGCCTGTGCTGGGGCCGCTCGCTGGGCCGCATGTCCACAATGGTATCTTTCCCCGGGCGCAGGGCGCGTGGGAGTCATGTACAGGAGCCACAGCCTCTGGCAGGGCTCATCCCACCTCATCTCGGGGTGCAGGGGAATACGCATACGGAATTCCTCATCGTAAGCCAACCACGACGGGCCCGGGAAGTCAACCATCGCCCGGTAAATATTGTCCAAATACTGGACCATCGGAATTGCCAAATCCGGCCGGGCCCTGTGGTAGACCGCCATGTATATGAGGTAGGCCGGCAACCAGTTGGCCCACGTACGTAGTGGCTTGCGACGACGCGCCTGCTCCTTATCCTTCTCGTCTTGTCCCTCCCTCTCCTCCTTGGTGGGCTCTCTGTTAAGGAGGGAGAAGATGTCCACATACTCCCCCCGCCAGATCTTCTCTTTGGTGGTCTGGGCCAAATGGTCCCCCAGTGGCAAGGAATACCCTGCTGTCGGCAAAGCCGACAGAGGCACGGCGGAAACTGCGGGCATCTGTAAAGGAGCCTGGACCAACCCGGTCACCCCCAGGAGATTCCCGACTGTGTAAGGAGCACCCCCTACCACGGGGCCCTGGGTAATAGGTGAAGTCACCGGGTGGGGCGTCGGCGACTGGACCGCCGCACCACCCGTGCGAGGCCAAGGCCTTTGAAAAGCCCCCCCCCCAACGTGGCCATGTGTGTAGGTGCACTAGTTTGGACCGCATACTCACATGCTGCACCCCCATGGGCCGCCCCCACCGGGGGTTCCGGCCCACTGGGGGCATCGGAGCTCACGACCGCCATAGAGCTCGTCGACGGGGCTTGACCAGTACCGGCCTGTTGATTGGGGAGCTGCGAGGCAGTGGCCGAAGCCGGGCCACACGCCTCAGGCAGCTCAACCCGACTCGCCGCCTGCCGCTGCCCAGCAGACGATGGATCGACCAGCACCCCAAAAGGGGCCCCAGGGTGACTAACCCGGGCCAGGGATGCCTCAAGGGCCGCAACGCGGGCCAGGAGGGCCTCCACGCTGACATAGCCACCTAAACCAAGGGGGGGGGGGTAAAGGGCCAGCCGGCCCACTAACTACAGGCGTCGGTACAGGTCCCTGTACCCCGGGGCCTGAACAGGGCCACGATCCGAAGCCTGGGCCCGGTAGGGCCGGGGAAGTACCCTGCCATGGAAGGGGGCCACACCACCCCCCAAGGCTGGAAGCCCCCGCATTAAGCTGCATCCCAACAGAGGAAGGCCCAGCGGAATGGGCCACGCCAGGAGAAGCGGCCGCCGCTTGCGGGCAGAGGGCCGCGGCCACTACTGGGCCCGCACGCGGACCCCCAGCCTCCGGCCAAGGGGGAATTAACCCCATCCCACCGGTCCCGGTGGGCTCGGGCATAGAAGGCTGCTGGGGAGGCGCAGCCGCGGTCCTCCGACCCAGATTGCGCCTCCGCGCAGAACGAGCCGCGTTCGCAGTCGCCTTCTTCTTTGAGGGCATCGCAGCTAGCCGATGGGGAGCCGAAAAATGAGAAAATCAGCAGCCAAGAGGCTTCCTGGTGAGGGTAAAAGCGACGGAGGTAAGAGGGAAAAACTTCTCCGCTCCGTCGCTTCGTAAAATGGCAGCTCGGCTGCCTCGTGGCCGCTCCTTATATAAGGGTGCTGGCCACGCCCCCTAACTGCCCGGATGCCTTCGTCCGATGGGGGGGCCCGCAAAGGGCGCGGCGGCCATTTTGGCGCCGCGCTCGCATTACCACCAGAAATACCATTGCTTTGACTATGCAAATATTCGTTTGCAAGGGGATGTTTCTACTTTTAACTAAGTTCCCCAGGTTTCTCATCACTTGTCTCCCAAGAATCAGTTGCTTTTTTATTTCATGGCTGCAATCACCATCTGCAGTGATCTTTGATCCCAAGAAAGTAAAATCTGTCACTGCTTCTTCCCCATCTATTTTCCAGGGACTAATAGACCCTGTTGTCATTATCTTGGTTTACTTGATGTTGAGTCTCAAGCCACATTTTGCACTCTCTTATTTCAACCTAAGCAGCAGCTTCTTTAGGTCTTCCTCACTTTCTGCCAATAAGGTAGTATCATCTGCATATCTCAAACTGTTGCTGCTCCTCCCAGCAATTTTGATCCCAACTTGTGATTCGTCCAACCCTGCATTGCACATTATGTACTCTGTGTATAAGTTGAATAAGCAGGGTGACAAAATGCAACCTTGTCTTACTCCTTTTCCTATTCCAAACCACTCCATCATTCCGTACTCTGTCCTAACTATTGCTTCTTGACTCATGTACAGATTTCTCATGAGGCATTTACAGTAAAGTGTTCTGGTATTCCCATCTCTTTAATTACTTGTCACATTTTCAGTGGTGTGATTCAGCAGGTCCACCCCAGTTCGCTGGCTGGCCCTGCCCACCCAAGTTTTGAAATAAAGTAGTCCTAATTCGGGTGCAACACAGGGCTTTCCCTCTGGCCACACCCACCATACCATACCTTCAGAGTTGGTAGTAAAAAAATTTGAATCTCACCACTGCACATTTTGTTGTGGTCCACACAGTCAAAGGCCTTGGTGTAGTCAATGCAACAGAAGTAGACTTGTTTCTGGTATTCCTTTGTTTTCTCCATGATCCAACGTATATTGGCAATGTGGTCTCTAGTCCCCCTGCATCTTCTGAAACCAGCCTGCACCTCTGGTAGTTCTCTCTCCACGTGCTGCTGCAGTCTGTCCTGTATTATCTTGAGCATAACCTTGCTAGCATGTGCGATCAGCACAATTGTTCGGTATTTTGTATACTGATCTTTTCCAATCCTTTGGCCATTGTTGTGTTTTCCAAATCTGCTGACTTACAGAATGCAATAATTGGATTCCATCATCTTTTAGGGCTTTGAAAAAATCAGGTGGATACCATCATCTCCATGGGCTTTTTTGTTTGCAGTGCTTTTTAGGGCCTTTCTGACTTCACTTTCTAGGATGTCAGGCTCAAGTTCAATGTTCTCATCATTGTGATTATCAGGGGTGTTAAGGTCCTTTTTGAAGAGTTCCTCTGTTTACTCTTGACCATCTTTTCTTAACCTCTTCTGCTTCTTTGAGCTCCCCTTGCTTTTCTTTGAAATTCTGCATTCAATTGATTGAATTTTTCCTTTCTCCTTTGCCTTTTGCATTCCTTCTTTCCTCTGCTATTTTAAGAGCCTCATCAGACAACCACTTTGCTTTCTTATGCTTCTTTTCTTTTTGTATGGTTTTCCTTGCTGCCTCCTGTATGATGTCCCACACCTCTGTCCATAATTCTTCTGGCACTCTGTCTATCAAGTCTAAGCCATTAAATCTGTTCCACACTTCCACTGTGTATTCCTTATGGATGTTGTCTAGGCCATACCTGTCTCACCTAATTGTTTTCCCTATTTTCTTTAGTCTAAGCCTGAATTTTGCAATTAGTAGATTATGATCTGAGCCACAGTCTGCTCTAGTTTTTGCTGACAGTATGGAGGATCTCCATTTTTGCCTGCAGAGTATGTAATCAATCTGGTTTTGATGTTGGCCATCTGGTGATGTCCACGTGTAAAGTCTCCGCTTGTGTTGCTGGAAGAGGGTGTTTGCTATGACCAGTGCATTCTCTTGGCAGTACTCTATTAGTCTTTGCCCTGCTTCATTCTGTGTTCCAAGACCAAAGTTACCTGTTATTCCATTTACTTTTTAATTTCCTACTTTGGCATCCCAGTCTTCTATGATAATGTGGACATATTTCTTGGTGTCTGTTCTATGAGGTGTTGTAGGTCCTCATATAACTGGTCAACTGTGGCTTCATCAATTTTACACTGACCATGTCTGGGATTGGCAAAATACAGTAAAATTCAAGTAATTTTGCTGCTGCTGCAACTGTCCCTGCAAGATAATGATTGGGTAACAAGCAGTTCATTATTTGCCTACCACCCAGGCACTTGTTTGTTATGTGTTTACCTACTGTAGATCAAAATTATGACATTAAATTGAGGCAACTTCATGTTATTTTATACTTTTATTATTTACATCTTTGTTTCCTGGCTTATTGTCAGTGAATATTGTAAATATTGTCATATTATTCTTATGGTAAAAGATTGGTAGCATAAATCAAGGTCTGTATTCCGAATTGATTGTTCATATCTAATTATGTTTCAGTTTCTTCATTCTTTTCTCTTCTCTGCTTTCTGCCATCTTGTGGCAAAATCCTTTGAAAAAGCCACCTGTGTACTATCTATTAACTAAACTTCTCTTCTTCCTTGAAAATTAAATGTGTCAATAAAATATGTTCATCTGAGGCTTGAATATAAGTTTCATAGTACTTGGCTTGAAGAATAGATAGGAATTTAGAGCATTTCTGCTCTCATCTGTCTAAGATCCTAGCTTGAGAAGCATTCCCTGTTTACCCTTCTTCAGTCCAGTCAGCCTACTATTGTTTAAGTTCCCCATTTCTTTTAAAACCAGTAGATGGCAGTAACAGCAGTGGTGGCAATCTGGCTACTGGAAAAAAAGTCTCTGAGTAGTTTCTTAAATGACACTTCATAGAAAAGCAAAGAAAAATATAATGCTCTTAACCAAAGCAAAGCTACAATGATCACTAGAACAGGATTCCTCAAACTTGGCTCACCAGATGTTTTTGGACTTCAATTTCCAGAAGCCGTAATCAGCAGGTGTGCTGACTTGGGCATCTGGTAACTGAAGTCCAAGAACACCTGGAGAGTCAAATTTGAAGAACCCTGAGCTAGAAAGAGAAAAATAATTAATTTCCTCTGCAGAGGAGCAGGGGAAATGTTTAACTGCAGTATTCAATATGCTTTCCTCAAGTGGTAGAAGAGGAAGTAAAGAAGAACAAGAATTCAATAGGTTGAACAGGCTTAGTGGATGTTGACACCAGAAGCAGCTTTTGATGACTGGAAGGGTCCCATGTATGCTGTTCTCAACATCCATAAGTACTGAGGATGGATTATATGGGTTTCTGACAAAAGAGTAGAACTTCTTCGACAAATTGATCATGATTGTCAAGAAATCTGCCTTTTACCTGCATAACCAACATGAACAATTGGGGCGGGAGGAGAGAGGGATTCAAAAGGAAGCACTTAGAAGGAGATTGGGATCTTCAACATTCTGACACTGGAAACAGAACAACCCCCGAGAGCTCTAACAAGTGGTTTACATGCTCTTATCCAATGGTGGTAAACCTTGGCACTCCAGGTGTCCCTGAACTTAAATTCCCAGAAGCCCTGATCAGCAGGAGTACTGACTTGGGCTTCTGGTAATTAAAGTTCAAGAACAACTGGAATGCCAAGGTTGGCTACCACTGTTTGCCAAATGACAATGAAAGAGGGAAATGTGGCCTTTGCTAAACACATAAAGATGTTATAGAAAATTGCTGCCCTTCATCAGTGCCCTAAATTATTTATGTCTTATGATACAGCTGACCCTATACATCTTTGTTTGATTCACATAAAATGTTAGAGTGTGGATACAGTGGCCAAAGCCTGAGACTCAAGAGATGATGTTTGTGCTGGAGAAGTTACAGAATAACATTTTGTGATTTTAAGTTTCTCTTACTAAACTCACTTATAAACCACAGTTAAGGAATATTTTTCAAGAAACTGATCTCCAATTAAGGAACACTACCTTCTTTCCCTCTTGTCATTCTCTGTCTGAGTGCCTAATTGCTGTTTCCTTCTCAGCCCCTTTTTCACACAAAAAGAGAGGAAAATACTGGGATTGGAGGTAAGTCATGAACAAATCCAGTGGTCCCATGGTTGTTTCTGACTCTGATATCAGATCTTCCCAGGAGACCCAGAAAAAACAAAAACCTTAGACATTGGAACTGTGGGACCTTGTAGACCTTGGGACATAATGGCCCTTGGAATAGTGGCACATTTTTCTGTGATTGGGTTCCAATTCTATCTTATTAATCATTTATTGTGGGATATGATATACTTATAAAAGCTGGAAATGAAAAAAAATTGAATGCCTAATTGTGTGCTCACAATGTTTGGCAAAAAAGTTCCCAAAATGGAACAATTAGCTAATGGAGCAATCCCAAAGGATTTTGCTTAAATCTATCAAGGCTGATTTTATGTTCTTAGTAGCAGAGTTTGCCCGGCATTGCCGGGCTGTTTTAAAGTGTGTTGGGCATTTTTAATGTGTGTGTTGGTGGTTATGGGTGGTTTTGGGTGTGCACAACCACCACCACCCATACAATACCACTCCAACGACCAACACACACATTAAAAATTCCTGGCAAGGCAGGAGTATCGTGTGTGTGTGTGTGTGTGTGTTGTATGTGTGTGTGAGAGAGAGGGGGGGGAAGAGAGAGACTGACAGATAGAGTAGACCACCAGAGGGTGCTAGTGAGTTAGATAGAGTGAGGGACAGGGGAGGAGACAGTCAGACTCAGACAGAGGAGACAGCGGGCAGAGGCTATTTGCTGATGCTGCGATTGGTGCAGGTATGTTTGGACTGGAGGGAAGGTTTGATGTTAGGGGGTTGTTCCGCAGTGTGTGTGTGTGTGTGTGTGTGTGTGTGTGTGAGAGAGAGAGAGAGAGAGAGAGAGAGAGAGAGAGAGAGAGTTTTCTTGGGTTGTCTGGGAAAGGAACTTTCGTCCCCAGCCAACCCAAAGAGAAGCGATTCCTTCTCTTTGGAAGGCAAAGGCACCTTTGCCTCGCGGAGAGAAGGAATCCACATCACGGAGAGGTGTTCCTTCTCTCTCGGTTGGCTGGGAAAGGAACTTTGGTTCCAGCCAACCCAGAGAGAAGTGATTCCTTCTCTTTGGAAGGCAAAGGCACCTTTGCCTCCCGGAGAGAACAAATCCACATCACGGAGAGGCATTCCTTTTCTCCCAGTTGGCTGGGAAAGGAACTTCAGTTCCAGCCAACCCAGAGAGAAGCAATTCCTTCTCTTCAGAAGGCAAAGACACCTTTGCCTCCCGGAGAGAAGGAATCCACATCACGGAGAGGTGTTCCTTCTCTCCCGGATGGCTGGGAAAGGAACTTCGGTTCCAGCCAACCCAGAGAGAAGTGATTCCTTCTCTTTGGAAGGCAAAGGCACCTTTGCCTCCTGGAGAGAAGGAATCCACATCATGGAGAGGCGTTCCTTCTCTCCCGGTTGACTGGGAAAGGAACTTCAGTTCCAGCCAACCCAGAGAGAAGCAATTCCTTCTCTTCGGAAGGCAAAGACACCTTTGCCTCCAGGAGAGAAGGAATCCACATCACGGAGAGGTGTTCCTTCTCTCCCGGTTGGCAGGGAAAGGAACTTCGGTTCCAGCCAACCCAGAGAGAAGTGTTTCCTTCTCTTCGGAAGGCAAAGGCACCTTTGCCTCCCGGAGAGAAGGAATCCACATCATGGAGAGGCATTCCTTCTCTCTCCATTGGCTGGGAAAGGAACATTCATCCCCAGCCAACCCAGAGAGAAGTGATTCCTTCTCTTCAGAAGGCAAAGGCACCTTTGCCTCCCGGAGAGAAGGAATCCACATCATGGAGAGGCATTCCTTCTCTCTCCATTGGCTGGGAAAGGAACATTCATCCCCAGCCAACCCAGAGAGAAGTGAGGGCGAGATGTAGAAGGCCGCACCAGGAGGGAAACTTTTAAAGACCCAGCCGGAGCCAGGAGGTAAGCACGATCGGTGGGGGTTAAGAAGAGGGGCTAGGTGGTGGGATGGGTGGGCAGTATGGTTACCGGGGTTGTGCCTTGCCCCACCCCCACTCCCTAACCGCTGCTACCGCACTTACTTCCTGGCTCCGGCTGGGTCTTTAAAAGTCTTTCCCTCCAGGTGGTTTTTTTTAAAGTTGGCATGCCGTGCTTTGCCAGCCTCCTCTGCGCTCACATCCCTCAGCCTGAATGGCTAAGGGGTTGTGCAGCACAGAGGACTCTGGTACTCGTAGTTCGTGCAGCGTTTTTTTCCTGAAGCTTATTTTTGATTGGCTGTGGCGCGTTTTCCAACGTTCTTTTTGCTCGCACCTCTCAGCCTGATTGGCTGCGGTGTGGTGCAAAGAACGTTGGGTATTGAAGTTCTTTTTCTTTGTTTGAGTTTGTGGGGCTCTTGCCCCACTGGCACATTTCTAAAATATTTGTTGACCTCTGGACCCATTTCAGGCAAGTGCACAAAGGTTTGGTACGGGATAGTATGGCCGGGTGTGGGATCCTTTGTCAAGTTCCAACGGTTAACACTTGGATTTATAGGTAAAGATTACAGGAGACACTTCTTAAACATTGATTTTAAGGGAGACGTAAAATCTCTTAAAAATAACTTTAAAAAAAGAACACAACATAATCCAGAAGAAGAAGAAAAATGAATTTTTTTGCAATCAATCAAAAGGTTTGGCTTTGCAATTTTCAATTTAATCCCAACTTCTTGAAACTATAAAGAAAAAAGGTAAGGAAGCAGCAGATTATTTTTTTAAGTCATATTTATTTTTTGCTGCTTTTTTCATTTATTTTGCTGACACGTTTCAGTGCTAGATTTATGAAGAACTATTCCAGCTATTGTGTACCTCTGAGAAAACTTCCAACTCTGTACCCCTTGGCACAACCCCGTGATGCACAGCAACAGGTTCTGTCAGGTTCTGCAGAACCAGTAGCAGAAATTCCCCCAGGCCATGCCCACTTGGTTGGCCACACCCACCTCCATAGTCCATAATGCAAGATGTTTGGCCACATCCATAGATTTGGCCCTGCCCACAGAGTAGGTAGTAAAAAAATGTGCAGTGCATCACTGGACACAACCAAACAATATTTTATCAGACCAAAGAACATGCAGTTGGTTGTCAGAGCTCATTCTCTCAGCTGAATGAATATGCAACAATGTCCCCTCCATAATGTGATATAATAAACACACACACAAACCCTTTCCACCCTCTGTAATTGCAGATTACTTGCAACCAACCTGTCTTGTATTGTTCACAGCAATTTTAAGATAGTTAAGAGCACAGACATGTTTTTCATGCAAGTCACACCTTGACAGAGGCAGTAACAAAATATTTACAAACAGAGAGAAATGAAGCAGAAATCATTTCAAGAGGCAAGCAGGTTTCCATATGTACAAAGGAATATATATTATGTTTGATACATGTTTTGCATATATCTTCTCACTTCTCTTTTTTGAAACTAAGAGATAAAATAGCTAGGAAGATTAGAGATTACAAACTCCAGAGATTAAAAGATTACAGTTTGGAAATAGTTGGTATGTTTGACAAGGACAACAAACCATCAGATTACTCAGCCAGATGTCTACAGAACAAGATAAGTAAAATTTCCCAGAAAAGATGTGAATGACAACTAGTCTAGTTATATTGGAAAAGAGGTTTCTGTAGTAAAGTTTTTGTTTTTGTTGTTTTTTCTTTTTCATAAATTCAAATATGGATCAGATATGGATATCACAAATAGCAATTTGCTTCCACACTTAAAACAGACATCGCCATCTGTGCAGTTCATTGTTTACGTGAGGTGGAACAATGTGTATATTAGTTAGGCAACTAATGTTTTAGAACTACAAATATCTCCCAGACAAATTAACAAATCCATAAAATGTACAGCCATTGAATGCACTCTGTCTTTTAAAGGGGATGAATTCTGATTTAGCATAAAGAACAATACACGATTAAACAATTACACATGAAATATAAAACAATGCACAAATTGCATATCTTCTTTTGGAAGACAGTGCTTAAGCATCAGTGTTTAGGAAGACAGTTTCTCTATCCTTGTTGTTGTTGCTCCATGCCATCAAGTCACCTCCTAACTATACATACTCTATAAATTAGTGATCTCCACAATATTTTATCCTCAACAGCCATGTTCAGCTTTGCAAATTCAAGCCTGTGGCTTCCTTTAGGACAGCGGTGCCCAAACTTTTTTCTAGCGGGCCAGTCCTGCCCCCAGGACACAGCTGCAGGGGCCAGAGGCGGGCGGCTCCTGGTGCTTACAATTCCGACATCATCGGCGGCGGCAGCAATCACACCTGCTTTGGGACTCCTTCCACAGCCTCCACTGTCTTGCCCTGCAGGAACAGGCTGTGCTGGCCATGGTCCCTTCATTTTTGGGCTGTGTGGATACCTGTCAGTGGTGCTGCAGTAGGGGATAGCAAGCCGTTCTGCAGCTCCCAGGTGTCACCATGGTGATGCAGGCATTGTCATGGGCCTGATTAATCATATGTGTAGACCTAATTGGGCCCTCAGGCTGTAGTTTGTGCACCACTGCTTTAGGAATTCAATCCATCTGGAATTTTGTATTCTTCTTTTCCTGCTGCCTTCAATCTTTCCCAATGTTATTGTCTCTTGCAGAAATTTTTGCTTTTCTCACATTGTACAATGTAGGACAGCCTCAGCTTCATCATTTTTGCCTTCACAGATATTTAACACTTGATATACTGTATCAATATGATATGTGTTCTTCTTTCTGGAAATCCAGGGTGTACACAAAGCTCTCCTCTAGCACCATATTTCAAATGAATATTTTTTCCATAATTTTGTTCACTGAACAACACCAGCTCTCATTCTGACTACATTATAACACTGACATATGGATAAACTTCCCATTTTAAGTAAACAGAAATTAAACATCACTAATTAGGCATAATTATCCATTTTTAATCCTTTCAGACTGAGAAAATCATATCTTCCTTTACAGAAGATGAAATTAATAATAACAGCTGGATTTGATAACATCCAATATTTCTATTTGTGAACAGAAACTGGCATCTTGACAGATTTTGACATGATCACAGCTTACTTCAAGTGGGAGCCAATACAGAGCCAAAGTCAATCACAATGTGCTTAATCCAGAAGAGCTCAAGTGTTTTAATAATGTTTGTAGCAATGTTTATAGCAATGTAGACAAAATGCAAGCGCGGCACCAAAATGGCCGCCGCGCTCTTTGCGCCTTCCCCCTGGACGCAGACATCCGGGTTAGTTGGGGGCGTGGCCACCTCTCTTTAAAAGGGGTGGCCACGAGGCAGCCATGCTGCCATTTTAGAAGCAACGGAGCAGAGAAGTTTGCTCCGCCGCTTCCTTCCCGGCCCGGCCACTAGGCCGCGTTCAAGGGGGAGGGCTATGCCCACCCCCTCAACCATGGCCCTATTCGGGCCAGGGATTGCCATTTGGACTTATCCCTCACCAATTGCCCAGTGGGCCATCCGGCCCATCTGGCCCACCTTATCCCGGTGGGTCTGAGACTGTTGATGCTCTCCTCGCACTCATTTCAGTGCTGGAGGCATCAATGGGCATTGCTCCACCACCTTCCGATGGTGGGCTTGCAAACCCTGCAGTTCCGGCCAACACGTCGGACACGGCTGTCCAGCGGGCCGCTAATAGGGTCGAGCTGCTCGAGGCCATCAGGCCAGCCCAAGCTGGCGCCTCACAGCTCCCCATCAGGCCATTGCAACAGGGCTTTCCACCGGGGACCAGTCCTGCTTGGCAGGGGCACAGCGGCACGCAGAGCTTGATACCCATCCCGAGCTCTGACGCCCACCGTGGGCCGGAACCCCCAGTGGGGGCAGCCCATGGGGGTGCACCGAGTGAGTATACTGGTCAAGTCAGCACACCAGTGACGCTACCTAATACTGCTGGGGGGGTACAGTGGCCATGGCCATGACAAGTTACTGTGGGAGGACAGTTTAATCCACACTGTCCTGTTAATTCCTGGTTACCCAATTATTCCCCGGTTATTGCAGGGGTGACCGCCCCTATGGGTATGCCTAATGCCTCAGGGGTTCTACAGGGCCCACTGCACGCACCCCCAATTCAATCCGTACCGACGGCGGCTCTGCCGACGGCCGGTTACTCCTTACCCCTGGGTGACCATTTATCCCAGGCTACGAGGGAGAAGATTTGGCGGGAGGAATATGTGGACATTTTCTCCCTCCTAAACCGTGAACCCACTAAGGAAGAGAGGGAGGGGCAGGACGACAGGGACAAGGAGTTGTCCCATTGTTGTAAGCCGCCTCGCACTTGGGCCAATTGGTTGCCAGCCTATCTGATTTATATGGCAATATACTTGAGGGCCCGTCCTGATTTGGCCATTCCAATGGTCCAGTACCTGGACAATATTTACTGGGCTGTGGTTGATTTCCCTGGCCCGTCATGATTGGCCTATGATGAGGAGTTTAGGATGAGGGTGGCCCTTCACCCTGAGATGAGGTGGGACGAGCCCTGCCAGCAGTTGTGGCTGCTGTATATGACCCCCACGCAGCCAGTGCCTGGTGACCGGTACCACTGTGGCCATGCCGTGCAGCGGGCTGCTACTTCACAGACTCCCCGCCAGCCGGCGGGGCAGGGGGTTTCTCCGCCAACAGAGTGTGCAACAGACGCCAGTGTCGGTTCAGGCACGAGTGCCCTTTGTGTTCCGGCCCTCATGCCGCCTCCGCGTGCCCGCAGGCTGTTGGGTCACGAGGTAGAGGAAGGGGTGTGCAGGGGGCGGTCAGAGCTCCCTCTGATGGTGCTGCCCATTCAAAAGGCCCCCTCCCCAATTAATATCCTAGTGCTGGAACAATGGCTGTGCGCTTATCCTAGACAGGATGATGTGAGATACCTACTTGAGGGCTTTCAGTTTGGCTTCCGTATACCCTTTAAAGGTGTTCGCGGGCCTCAGGATGCCCCGAACTTACTCTCTCTCAGGGGTAATGAGGATATTGCTGTGGAGCAAATAGCCAAGGAGGTCAAGGCACAGAGGGTGGTGGGGCCATTTCTCAACCCACCATTTCCTAACTTGAAGGTATCCCCTCTAGGTTTAGTCCCTAAGAAGTCCCTGGGTGAATTTCGTCTAATTCACCACCTTTCTTACCCTGTGGGCTCTTCAGTCAATGATGCTATACCTGATGACCTTTGCTCTGTCAGGTATACGTCCTTTCACCAGGCCTTACAGATGGTACGCTCATGTGGTCCCGGGGTGCTACTGGCAAAGTGTAATATCAAATCGGCATTCCGATTGTTGCCAGTGCACCCGGATGACTTTGAGCTGTTAGGTTTTTGTTTTCGGGGCAATTTTTATGTGGACAAGGCCATGCCTTTTGGCTGTTCTATTTCATGTTCGGCCTTCGAACGATTTAGCACCTTCCTCCACTGGGTTTTTGTTTGTAGGTCAGGGTCCCGGTCTGTAGCCCACTGCCTCGACGACTTTTTGTTCGGGGGTGGACATGGCACGGGCACGTGTGCCCGTCTCCTCACCACATTTCAGGTGCTTATGCGGGAACTGGGTGTCCCCCTAGCACCTGAAAAGACTGAGGGCCCAGCCACCACTCTCACCTTTTTGGGTATTGAAATCGACACCGTCGGCCAGACATCCAGGTTGCTGGATCTCGGCTGCAATTTTGGCAATGCTTGCCAAGCGTAAGGTGTCTCTCCGAGAGTTGCCTGTAGGGTAGTAACACCAGGCAGAGCCTTTGCCAGGCGTCTTTGTGATGCCATGGCGGGCCTTTTAAAACGTCACCACAGGGTATGGCTGACCAGAGGTTTATGGGCAGACCTTACGGTTTGGCTCACATTCCTACAGGACTTTAATGGCGTCTCTTTCTGGAGATCGGAGCTTATGGTCAGCCCTCATTTCCAAGTCAAGTTGGATGCCTCCGGCTCCCTGGGTTATGGGATTTACTTTGAGGGATGGTGGGCCTATGGTCAATGGCCTCAGACATGGCAAGGCATGGATCGCTTACGCGATCTTACTTTCCTGGATTTTTTTCCCATCTTGGGGTCCCTAATGCTCTGGGGGGATAGGTGGGCTAATTCGGTAGTTCACTTTTGGTGTGACAATGGTGCAGTGGTGCACATTGTCAATGCCCAGACATCCAAATCCCCCAGAGTCATGGCCTTAGTTTGCCAATTTGTTTTGAGGTCCTTGCGCCTTAATGTGCTATTCAGGGCCAGACATGTGCCAGGCATTAAAAAAGATATTGCCGACACTTTATCCCGCCTGCAGATCTCCCGGTTCCGTGCCTTGGCTCCAGATGCAGAGGAACTTCCCTCTCCACTCCCGGCCGAGATTTGGACATTTGGCGAGGAGAGGTGAACTGGGCGATCGGCATGTCTTTGGCACCTCGCATGCATAAGGCGTATCTACATGCATTCCTCCAATTTAGGCAATTGCCCAAAGTGTGGCTGATACCAGTCGACCAGATTTTACAGTATATGGTTCACCTTCATGATCAGGGGTTAGCCCCACGCACAATCGCCACCAGGCTTTCCGCATTGGCATTTATGGCTAAGGCACGGGGCTTTACTGAATGCGTGAATGACTTCCGCATTAGAAGGGTGGACACGTGAGCGTGGCCGACGCCCGGACACACGTCACCCCATTTCACCAGGTGTTCTGATCCACCTTGCATGAGGTTGGCATGGATTGTGTTACAATAGGTACGAGGAGGCTCTTTTTCATGCAGCTACCACCGTAGCTTTCTTTGGAGCTCTCCGTATCAGCGAGCTGGTCCCATTGTCAAAAGGGGACATATCTCGTAGGGCACTGGAACTCGAAGATGTCTGTCTCAACCAGGAGTGGGCTCAGTTGAGGATTCGCTCCTCAAAGGCCGATCAGCACGGAGTAGGCAGTGGTGTTAGACTGCTACGATGTACAATTGCTGACATCTGTCCGGTTGGTGCCCTACATGCATTTTTGGCAGTGCGTGGCACGCACCCTGGCCTGTTTTTCTGCCACCAGGATGGGTCTCCCCTTACCAAATTTCAGTTCAGGAAGGTGCCCGGTATGGCACTTCACAGTGTCAGCCTCCCTGGGGCTCGTTACCGCACCCATTCTTTCAGGATAGGCACCGCTTCAACTGTGGCTGCGTTTGGGTACTCTGAGGCGGATATATGTCGGATGGGCAGGTGGGGGTCCACGCGTTTTTCCTTATATGTACGTCCCGTCACTGTATGAGTACCAGTTATGTCCTTACTTCCTTCTCCTTCTTTTACAGACCCTGTGTGTCCACGCACACCGGTGGCAGTATGGCTGGTGGGCTAGTTACGTGCACTGGGCAGCGCAGTATGCTGCAGCGACAGAGTGGGGACCCCATCTCAGGCTGCGTGCATCTGCACGTATGCGATGGTATGGTATGCACGGCATGAGATGGCGGGAACTGTTGCCATTCCTGATGTCCATCAGGGATGCTGGACGGCCTGATGTCCTGATTCTGCACCTTGGCGGCAATGAACTCACACAGATCACTGGCCTTTCATTAAAAATGTTGGTGTGCAGCGACCTGGCGTTCTTACATCATTTATGGCCGTGCACATGGCTGCTATGGTCTGACATCGTGCCGAGACAATGTTATAGAGGAGGCATGGATCTCCGTGGTTTGGACCATGCCCGGCGGTCAGTGAACAGGGCTGCTGCTCAGTTCCTTGTTGATAATGGCTTTGGGACAGCCATTTGACATACGAGGATAGGCTTGCAGGATTTTGATCTATATGCAGGAGATGGGGTCCACCTGTTGGCTAGAGGTATGAACCCCTTCCTGGAGGATGTGCAAGCAGGCCTGGTGACCGAGCTGACTGTCTGGGCGGGCGGTGAGTCATCATGGACGCCTCCCCGTGTGGCGGGTAGCACTGGTAAGGTAAAGATTTATGACCCAGAGGTAACCGGCAGGTTCGCAATTGACTGGCCAACACGTAGATAGGTACAGGGGAAATAGGATTGTCCGGTCAAGGGCGAACCATGAAAGGGGTGATGGCAGGAGCTTCACAGCCTGCATCACCTTGATATTTGAATGGATACACGTCATAGGGTGTGGTCAGTAGATAGTATATTGACTCCGGCCAAAAATTTGTTTGTGCCAACAAACAAATTGATACAAATAGATACATGTAGCCAATTTCCATTGGCATTTTGGGTGGAACATTAGCAGTGTTACTGCGGCCTGCTTGCCTTAATGAATTACAATTGAATGATACACCAATTGAAAGTGATAATTCGGACTTGAGCATTATTTAATAAAAGTGGCCTGATGCCTTTAATCCAATACCGGTGTCTGAGTCTTTATTTGGGTGGGTGCGCCTACAATGCAAGCGTGGTGCCAAAATGGCCGCCGCGCTCTTTGCGGGCCCCCCACCCGGATGCAGACATCCAGGTTAGTTAGGGGGGGCATGGCCACCTCTCTTTAAAAGGGGTGGCCACGAGGCAGCCGTGATGCCATTTTAGAAGCGACAGAGCGGAGAAGTTTTTCCCTCCACCCCCTCCCTAGTGAACAGTGTGATTTTCTGGTCGCTTCGGGGCCGGGTGGGAATTTTTGCTTGAACCTACAATTGGCTCCCTGGTTCTTGGCTTTTTCGCCCATCCCACACTGTCGCTAGTGTTTGAGATATGGGGTAAGTTGACTTTGGTCACTTTTGGCGGGTAGCGCTGGTAAGGTAAAGATTTATGACCCAGAGGTATCCGGCAGGTTCGCAATTGACTGGCCAACACGTAGATAGGTACAGGGGAAATAGGATTGGCCGGTCAAGGGTGAACCATGAAAGGGGTGATGGCAGGAGCTTCACAGCCTGCATCACCTTGATAATTGAACAGATACACGTCATAGGGTGGGGTCAGTAGATAGTATATTGACTCCGGTCAACAATTTGTTTGTGTCAACAAACAAATTGATACAAATAGATACATGTAGCCAATTTCCATTGGCATTTTGGGTGGACCTTACTAGTGTTACTGCGGCCTGCTTGCCTTAAAGAATTACAATTGGATGATACACATTATTCAATAAAAGTGGCATTATTCAATAAAAGGGCATTATTCAATAAAAGTGGCCCGATGCCTTTAATCCAATACCGGTGTCTGAGTCTTTATTTGGGTGGGTGCGCCTGCAAAGAACAATGTGTCAATTAAAGACTGTGTCATAACCCTTCAGAATTTGCTTACCAATAATGTTATGATATAGCAGACGTATAAATGAGGGCAGTTTCCTACTGACTAGTATGACAAGCCATGATCTCATCATATTTAATGATCTCCTACTGCTAATGGCAATAAGAACAGCTGGGATTACTTAAACTATCAAAAACAACAACAACCATCATCTAACATAGCATGAGCCTGATGAATTGTTTTTAGAGAAATCTAAGTTCTTTTCTAGCTTTGTGATATTACTGATCATACCACTATTTCCCTATCCTTAATCTTCCCTATCTGATTATGTTTGAAGCATTCTAGAGAGCAGACAGAAAGATAAAGTTATAGATTGTTCAGCCACATGTGGGTCATTGAGCTGGCCAATTTAGTTGAATGGTACTAATAATCATGATTGTGAACACCATCAAAGATATCCATCTTTGCAGATACCAATTTCAGAAGTGCTTTGGTGTCTTCTTTGCTTTCCCTTTAAGCTGCTGGATGAGAATTTAGATTGGCAGCTTTCCTCTTTGCTCTAAGCCATTTTTCTGGATGTGGGGAAGCCCATCAGTATTCACACACGTACTGCTACTGCTCTAAGGGAAGGCTCGCTATTGTCAGACACAGGTTGGCAAGGCCAACATATAGGGGTAAAATTCTGTACTTGCGTTCTGCATGCAAGCAGAATCAAGAGTCCAAAGTGCATGCTGTAACAACCAGCCATCATCCCCTTGAACATTTTCTTTACTCTGGGAACTGAGTCTTCAGAAGCAATTTGCTGGTGATCAGTGAAGTGGCTTAGTACCTTCTGGAATTAAGTTCATGGAGAAAATAAAGATCCAAACAATTAAGCTAATATTTAATCAACATTCTGTTTCTCTTGGGAATAGCATTTCCATTAGTAGAACCCTATCCAGATTTTACAAACCATCTACATTTACCATGCGTAGAGGAGAATTCTCTAACCTCACCTACTTTGTCTCAAATTTTGTCATTTCTGTACATGTGGAGATCAATGATTTGAAGTGGGCAGTCTTTGTTGGCTGTGGAGCTCACCACAAGAGTTTTAAGCTTCAAATGCCTCCTTCTAGAGATGTTCACTAGTGAGAAGCTGAAAAGGGATACTTACCAACCTAATTTCTGTTTAACTCATCATGAGTAGACACCTGCAAAGAATAAGAAGAAAGGAAAGGTATTGAACTGCATTGTGTCTGGTTAGCCTAAAAATGTTTGAAAAGAGATACCATTCTATTTTCACTTCTATTCTCTTAGTCTTCTAAAGGGGGTGATGTCATCTTTTTCTTAATCTTCCTCATCATTTCAAAAAGTTAATTACTTTCACTATTATGTATGTTTTGAAAATGCAAAGTAAGAAACTAATGAATAGCTCATTGGTTTAGGTGTCTGGCTGCAGTGTCAGCAGCTGTGTCTTCTTGACCAGGGCTGGACACAGTGATCCATAGGGTTCCTTCCAGCCCTGCAATTTTAAGATTATTATTACTGTCATTTATATAGCATTTCAAAGTGTTCAAAACACTTATTATCTTGACATGTAAGAACCATATAAGATAAACCAATATTACCAAGTATATATTGTTGGAAGTGACTGGGTTTGCCTAAGCCCACCTAATGGGTTTTATGATAAAAAAGCATTTTTATTTGAGTCTCTTATCCACTGTACATCAACACACCTAGGAATACTATCCACGATCAGTTATTGCAGATATGACTCATCTCATGAGAAAGCTTCAAACTGATCTGGTCACTTGTGAAAAATTCAATTCTTTGTGAAAAAGCATTTTAAAAAATATAATAGAAGGCATTAAAATCTAAATTTAGGTCTAATTCTTAAACAAGTAAGAATTCCTTGTCTTCAGGACAATTCATTCCAGTTCCAGTGCATATTACTTTACTGCTATGGAGCTGTTAGTAACAGGTGCACTTTTCAACTTTGACCTATTCAAAAATGTTGAATCATACTCTTGCAGTTTCTGTGCATTTCATAGAGCAGAAAGTACACAAATTTGCTCCTTAAAACCTGCATAATTCTCATTTACCAGAATGACAGTTCATGGAGATGGCAATGCTGGAGGCATTATATGGCCCTGCTTCCTTTTTCTCCATCTTTACCTATAAAGATGGACTTTAACCATTCGAAAGTAACAAAGGCTCCTGCACCTATCCCTACTATCCCAAACCAAGCCATCTGCATTTACCTTAACCCCACCCAGACATCGCTGGAAGGTTCCGGATATCGCCAGTGGGGCAACTACCCCACAAACGTGACCAAAAAACAAAAACTATGACTCCCAGAGTCCTCTGCACTGCACAACCCATCAGCCAATCAGGCTGAGAGACACGAGCGCAGCGGAGGCTGGGAAAACACGCCGTGCTGACTTTAACAAAATAAAAAGACGCCGGAGGAAAAAGGCCCAACCAGCAAAAGGTAAGTGGGGCGAGGAAGAGGGGGGAGGCATGGGCCTGGCACCCATGCTGCCGACCCACCCCACCACCTTGCCCCAACCCCCAAACCCCCCACCTCACGTGCCTTTCTTTGCCACCTGGGTCTTTTCACTCAACACGGCCTTCTGCAGAGGGAGGCACACGGGTTTGTCCTTTGTCCCAACGAAGGGGGAAAAGGCCCAACCAACAAAAGAAGGGTAAGTGAGGTGAGGGCTAGGGGAGGGGGGAAGCATGGGCCAGGCACCCACACCGCCCACCCAACCACCACCTTGCCCAACCCCCACCCCCACCCAACCCACCTCACTATTGCCCATCAAGGCAGGGGTGTCATTCATTTTCTCTCTCTCTCTCTCTCTCTCTCACACACACACACACACACACACACACATTGCTGGCCAATTATTATCTGTGTGTTGGTGGTTGGGGTGGTTTTTTTGGGGGTTGCACCCCCCAAAAAAACCAACCCACCCACCCACTCGCAGACAAACCTTTCCTTCCCAGTCCCAACTTACCTGCACGCAGCCTCGGCTCAGCAGGTAGACTCCGCCCTCCTCTCCTGTCTCCTGTCCCTCACTCTATCTAATCTAGCTCACTAACCCCCTCTGGTGGTCTACTCTAACTATCCATCACTCTCTCTCTCTCACTCTGTCACTCTGTCTCTCACACACATACTGCTTCTCTTTCTCTTTCTCTCTCTCTCTCTTTCTCACTCTCTCTCTCTCTCTCACACACATACACACAATACACACACACACGCACACACACACACACACACACACACACACACACACACACACACACACACATATACAGAGACGAAACTCTTGCCTTGCCAGGAATTTTAAATGTGTGTGTTGGTGGTTGGAGTGGTACATTATGTGGGGGTGGTGGTTGTGCACACCCAAAACCACCCCTAACCACCAACACTCATATTAAAAAATGCCTGGCTGGCTGGGCACAAATATGCTAGTTTTTTCATATACACAGGGAAATACTCTCTGAGTAGAGCTACTGTCCATATTTTCTTATATGCTTTAGGGTACAGGTAATGAGATAACTGCAATAGTTGACCCTGAAAGTATTTTGAAATATTTCACTCTTGATTAGATATCTGAATAACTTTTGGTCCCATTTTTGCTGCATTTCTCAAAATGTCAACCTTTGTAAATATCTAGTTGCAAGAATTTGTTTTAATTATTTTCTTGGAAATGTGAAGAGGTTTTCTGTAATGTATGCTTCAGTTTATGCACTTTTCCTGCTACACATATTTCTGTCGATATTTTGTACAAATACAGTTTTAGCTACTCACATTTTCAAAACTCTGATTATGTTAGAGCAAAACACATCACAAGCCTCAGAAAAGTGTGAATTACTGAGATAAAAGGCACTTTGTTTTGCAACACCTTTCTGGAGGTGTAAAATGGGTAATGCAAGCAGAATCTTGAAACTAGCCTAATTCTTTTCTGTTCCTGACAGGTAGCAACTGAATACTGTACTGGCTGAAGATTCATGAGATTGATTTTATGTGTGCATTCAGTGCAGTTTGGCAAATGACAATTTTTTTGCATATGATGCAATCAGTTGTAAGTATCAAGTAATCTATTCTTCCAAGGGTGTATAAATTTTCACCAAGCAGAAGGGCAGCTAATGGAATGCTGCAGAGTGGAGCCAGTGACCACTTCCAGTACACCGCAGCATTTCCACTGGAAATGTGATCCTAGGCATGGTACTTTGCACTATGGAAAAATCCCACAAAAGGCTACAAGGAAAGTCTTGCTTTGCTTACATTAATTTGCAAGAAGTGGAATGCTAGCTTTTCAATTTCACTATATGAGTCTTCTAGAAATGACTCCATTGTATTTGATATGACAGGGAATTTCTCTACATTGTTAAGATCTATTACGTAGAGGGCAGGAACAGATATTAAATGAATTAGTGTGCTCATCAGTATAGATTGCTTTGACACACCTTGATTAGGAAAGCTAAATTCTACAATTTACCATGCTTCTAATGACAGCAAGACAAAGGGCTAGTTTTCTTCTTCTTGAGGCCCCTGTTACTGGTGCAAAAGGTTTCTAGAAACTTTTCCTACCTCTTCATAAATGATCTAGAAGTAGGAGTAAATAGCAAGGTATCCAAATTTGCTGATGGCACTAAATTACACAGGGTAAGACCTAGGCCTCAACTAACCAGTCACCATCCAGAGGCCTTTGGGGGAGGTGAGTGAAGAATCGGCCCCTCCAACCCCATCCGAAAACCTGGGTGCAAGGAAGGAAGAGGCAGAGAAAGACCTAGGCCTCAACTAACCAGTCACCATCCAGAGGCCTTGGGGGGAGGTGAGTGAAGAATCGGCCCCTCCCCCCATCCTAAAACCTGGGTGCAAGGAAGGAAGAGGCAGAGAAAGACCTAGGCCTCAACTAACCAGTCACCATCCAGAGGCCTTGGGGGGAGGTGAGTGAAGAATCGGCCCCTCCCCCCACCCCATCCTAAAACCTGGGTGCAAGGAAGGAAGAGGCAGAGAAAGACCTAGGCCTCAACTGACCAGTCACCATCCAGAGGCCTTGGGGGGAGGTGAGTGAAGAATCGGCCCCTCCCCCCATCCTAAAACCTGGGTGCAAGGAAGGAAGAGGCAGAGAAAGACCTAGGCCTCAACTAACTAGTCACCATCCAGAGGCCTTGGGGGGAGGTGAGTGAAGAATCGGCCCCTCCCCCCCATCCTAAAACCTGGGTGCAAGGAAGGAAGAGGCAGAGAAAGACCTAGGCCTCAACTAACCAGTCACCATCCAGAGGCCTTGGGGGGAGGTGAGTGAAGAATCGGCCCCTCCCCCCCCATCCTAAAACCTGGGTGCAAGGAAGGAAGAGGCAGAGGAAGACATAGGCCTCAACTAACCAGTCACCATCCAGAGGCCTTGGGGGGAGGTGAGTGAAGAATCGGCCCCTCCCCCCACCCCATCCTAAAACCTGGGTGCAAGGAAGGAAGAAGCAGAGAAAGACCTAGGCCTCAACTGACCAGTCACCATCCAGAGGCCTTTGGGGGAGGTGAGTGAAGAATCGGCCCCTCCCCCCCATCCTAAAACCTGGGTGCAAGGAAGGAAGAGGCAGAGAAAGACCTAGGCCTCAACTGACCAGTCACCATCCAGAGGCCTTGGGGGGAGGTGAGTGAAGAATCGGCCCCTCCCCCCATCCTAAAACCTGGGTGCAAGGAAGGAAGAGGCAGAGAAAGACCTAGGCCTCAACTAACCAGTCACCATCCAGAGGCCTTTGGGGGAGGTGAGTGAAGAATCGGCCCCTCCCCCCCATCCTAAAACCTGGGTGCAAGGAAGGACGAGGCAGAGAAAGAACTAGGCCTCAACTAACCAGTCACCATCCAGAGGCCTTGGGTGGAGGTGAGTGAAGAATCGGCCCCTCCCCCCACCCCATCCTAAAACCTGGGTTCAAGGAAGGAAGAGGCAGAGAAGGACACAGGCCCCAACTGCCCAGTAACCATCCAGAGGCCCACGGGAGTCCTCCTAAAGTAGCAACACCCCAGAGGGCAAAGAGGAAGGGCCGCGCTGACACTACAGACACTGCAGACACAGGAGACCCTCGACCACCCCCAGAAGACACCATCCGTAGCCACCATCACAGTGAGGCCTGAGTTGGAGCCTTTAACCAACTTTTCGCAGCCAAAGGGAGGCGAGAGCTGCTGCATGCATGCAAGGGATCAGTAATTGAACTGAAATAATATAGTTGACTCAACATAGATGACTTATAGCAACTGACAGAGTGACTGTGTCACTGTGTCAGTTTAGAGCTGGCTGACATCAGTTCTAAACTGATACTGTGTTCTAAACTGTGATAATATGCATGATGATGTTACCTTGTTTAAAACTGTGATAATATGTATGATGGGGGGGGGGGAATGGCGTAGAAACCGGCAAAGCACGCCAGGGAGTTTGCCAAGAAAACCCTATTGACCAAAGCAAAGGCAAAACAAAGGGACAAATCAGAGGAAACAGGAAGGATGCTCAGCACATTAGATGGACAGAAAGGGATGGGCAGGAAAGGGGGAGGAGAAATACAGTGTGGTAAGGAACAATATTGCATAGGGACATGGAATGTAAGGTCTATGAACCAAGGAAAGCTGGAAGTGGTAAAAAAGGAAATGGAAAGAATAAGTATTGACATCTTGGGAATCAGTGAGCTAAAATGGACAGGTATGGGCGAATTCAGCTCTGGAAACCATCATGTCTACTACTGTGGACAAGAAAACCTCAGAAGAAATGGAGTGGCCATAATTGTAAATAAAAGAGTGAGAAAAGCAGTAATGGGATACAATCTCAAAAATGATAGAATGATGTCAGTCAGACTACAAGGCAAACCATTTAATATCACTGTAATCCAAATATATGCACCAACTACCAGTGCAGATCAAGCCACAGTAGACCAGTTCTATGAGGACCTACAACATCTTATAGAACAGACACCAAGAAATTATGTCCACATTATCTTAGGAGACTGGAATGTAAAAGTAGGAAATCAAAAAGTGGACGGAATAACAGGCAAGTTTGGTCTGGGAACACAAAACGAAGCAGGGCAAAGACTGATAGAGTTCTGCCAAGATAACACACTAGTCATAGCAAACACCCTTTTCCAGCAACACAAGAGGAGACTCTACACATGGACATCACCAGATGGCCAACATTGAAACCAAATTGACTACATACTCTGCAGCCAAAGATGGAGAACCTCCATACAGTCAGCAAAAACAAGACCTGGAGCAGACTGTGGCTCAGATCACAATCTACTGATTGCAAAATTCAGGCTCAGACTGAAGAAAATAGGGAAAACTAATAGGCCGGATAGATATGATCTAGACAACATACCCAAGGAATACACGGTGAAGGTGAGGAACAGATTCAATGGTCTGGACCAGACAGACAGAGTACCAGAGGAATTATGGACAGAGATGAGAGACATTATGCAGGAGGCAGCAAGGAAAACTATACCAAAAGAAAAGAAGCGCAAGAAAGCAAAGTGGTTGTCGGATGAGGCTCTTAAAATAGCAGAGGAAAGAAGGAACGCAAAAGGCAAAGGAGAAAGGAAAAAATACAATCACTTAAATAAAGAATTTCAAAGAAAAGCAAGGAGAGATAAGGAAAGCTACCTAAATGAACAGTGCAAAGAAATAGAGGAAAACAACACAAGAGGCAGGACTAGAGATCTCTTTAAAAAAATTGGGGAAGTCAAGGGAACGTTCAAAGCAAAAATGATCACGATAAAAGACAAAGATGGCAAAGAGTTAGCGGATGCAGAAGAGATAAAGAAAAGATGGAAAGAGTACACAGAGGAACTTTACAAAAAAGACCTAAACACCGCGGATAATAACAATGAGGGGGAAATTGAACTTGAACCAGACATCCTAGAGAGTGAAGTCAGAAAGGCCCTAAAAAGCACGGCAAATAACAAAGCCAGTGGATATGATGGTATCCCAGTTGAATTCTTCAAAGCCCTAAAAGATGATGGAATCAAGCTACTACATGCTTTATGCCAACAGATTTGGAAAACGAAACAGTGGCCACAGGATTGGAAAAGATCAGTATATGTCCCAATCCCAAAAAAGGGCAATGCCAAAGAATGTTCAAATTATCGAACAATTGCGCTCATCCCACAAGCCAGCAAAGTGATGCTCAAGATAATGCAGGATAGACTACAGCAGCATGTAGAAAGAGAACTACCAGAGGTGCAGGCTGGATTCAGAAGAGGCAGGGGGACCAGAGATCACATTGCCAACATACGTTGGATCATGGAGAAAACAAAGGAATACCAGAAACAAGCTTACTTCTGTTTCATTGACTACACCAAGGCCTTTGATTGTGTGGACCACAACAAAATGTGGCAAGTAATTAAAGAGATGGGAATACCAGAACACCTCATATGTCTCATGAGAAATCTGTACATGAGTCAAGAAGCAACAGTTAGGACAGAGTATGGAATGACGGAGTGGTTTGGAATAGGAAAAGGAGTAAGACAAGGCTGCATTCTGTCACCCTGCTTATTCAACTTATACACAGAGCACATAATGCGCAATGCAGGGATGGAGGAATCACCATATGGGATCAAAATTGCTGGGAGAAACATCAACAATTTGAGATATGCAGATGATACCACCCTAATGGCAGAAAGTGAAGAAGACCTAAAGAAGCTCCTGATTAGGTTGAAAGAAGAGAGTGCAAAAGCTGGCCTGAGACTCAATATCAAGAAAACCAAGATAATGGAAACAGGCGCTATAAGTCCCTGGAAAATAGATGGGGAAGAAGTAGAAGCAGTAACAGATTTTACTTTCTTAGGATCCAAGATCTCTGCAGATGGGGATTGCAGTCATGAAATAAAAAGGCGACTGATTCTTGGGAGACAAGCTATGAAAAACCTGGGGAACATAGTGAAAAGTAGAGATATCTCACAGCAAACAAAGGTCCGCATAGTCAAAGCAATGGTATTTCCGGTGGTAATGTATGGCTGTGAGAGCTGGACCATTAGAAAGGCTGAGCGAAGAAAAATAGATGCCTTTGAGATGTGGTGCTGGAGGAGAGTTTTGAGAGTCCCCTGGACAGCGAGGAGAACAAATAGGTCAATATTAGAAGAGATTAGCCCTGAGTGCTCCTTAGAAGGACAAATAACAAAGATGAAGTTGAAGTATTTTGGACATCAAATGAGAAGAGAGGATTCACTTGAGAAGGCCTTGATGCTGGGGAAGGTGGAGGGCAAAAGAAGAAGGGGACGGCCAAAGATGAGATGGCTAGATGGTATTGTAGACACAATGGGCACGGGGCTGTGTGGACTAAGGAGGATGGTGGAGGACAGAGGTGCCTGGAGAGCGATGGTCCATAGGGTCGCAAAGAGTCGGAATTGATTGTGCGACTGAACAAAGTGAAAACTGTGAGAGATTGTGAGGAGATATTGTGAGGAGCTCGAGAGGGATCTCTTGGCACTGGGGGAGTGGGCAAAAGAATGGCAAATGAGTTTCAACACTAGTAAGTGCAGCGTGATGCACGTTGGAGCAAAAAAAACCAAACAATTACATTTATAAACTGATGGGGTCTGAACTCTCTGCGACAAACCAGGAAAGGGACCTTGGTGTCCTGGTGGACAGCTCAATGAAGGTGTCAACCCAGTGTGCCCCAGCAGTGAAAAAAGCAAACTCATTGCTAGGGATCATTAGGAAGGGTCTAGATAATAAGTCAGCAAGTGTCATTTTGCCTCTATAAATCTATGGGGAGGCCCCATCTGGAATACTGTGTACAGTTCTGGTCGCCATACCTCTGGAAGGATATTATGGGGCTGGAAAAAGTGCAGAGGAGGGCAACCAGAATGATTAAGGGACTGGAACACCTTCCTTACCCTCTGAGGCTGCAATGGTTGGGCCTCTTCACCCTTGAACAACGGCGTCTAAGAGGTGACCTGACTGAAATTTATAAAAGCATGCACGGTGTGGACAAAGTAGATAAGGAAAAACTGTTGTCCCTGTTCATGGGGACACTCGATGAAACTTTTGGGTGCTAGTTCTCAAACAAATAAGAGAAAGTACTTTTTCACCCAGAGGATCACTGGTCTATGGAACTTCCTGCCAGAAGAAGTGATGACAGCTCTCAGTCTTGACAGCTTTAAGAAAGGATTAGAGAAGTTCATGGAGGACAAGTGTATCAATGGCTATAATTATGGGTACCTAAGGACAACCTCTGGGTTGGAGAGATAGGCAGGATATCTCTCAATGCCATTTCCAGGGAATCCTAAGCAGGTGAAGGCATCTGCTTGGGAATACCCTGAAGCAAATGGTGAGCCACTGTGTGAGACAGAATGCTGGACTGGATGGGCTGTTGCCTGTTCCAGCAAATCTGTTCTTATGTCCCCATGTGAAGAAACTGGTGCATATGCACATGGAACAACTGGCTGATTGTTAAGAAAGAAAGAAAAATTCCCCCATGACCTGAGCCCCCAGCAACTTCCAGCAGTGCCGCCCTTCCAGGAAGCCAATTGTGCCACCATAGCCAGGCTGGGCAACTACCCTGTCAAGAATGTGGGCTCCAAATCAATCTGGGAGCTTACTTTGTGTGAATTGTGTGAGTTTTTAAGGCAATTTTGAGCACCATGGATAGGAGCCCTGTTGGCACAGTGGTTAAAGTGCAGTACTGCAACTAAAATTCGATCCTGATCAGGGCTCAAGGTTGACTCAGCCTCCCTTTCTTCTGAGTTCAGTAAAATGAGTACCCAGCATGTTGCTAATTAAATTGTCAACCACCCAGAGAGTGTACTAAGTGCTATGGGGTGGTATATAAGTGTGATTGTTTTGCCTTGTCATGAATTATTCATGTAAATAAGTTCTTAAAATGTGTTAGAGTGATTTAGTTCATTATGCCGGTTTGCATTGAGTTTCCAAGCCTCCATAGAAAGACATTATGTCATCTAGATAAGTGCCTCTAGTGGCACCTTTGAATTATTAAAGGGAAAATTTACCCAGCAGGACACACACAAGTTCACACACTTTGAACTCAGGTGTCATCCACCCAAAGAAAGGGGAGAGAAAAAGGTGTCCTTGGCAGTGGAAAAAGGACTTCCTCATGACCCATAGTCACCTCTCCAGGTCAGAGTGTGACTACCCACTTCCAAAGGGGGATGAGTGACCCCAGGTAGATAAGGATCTAACCTTTTAGATGCTTGACATTCTGAAGAAGGGGGTGAGTGACACCTTAAGTGTATAAAAAGAGCACCCCAAGCCACCTGAGACAGAGATAGGGAGAGGAGATACAGAGAGAGAGATGGCGATCAGGAGAGGAGCGTTGTCCAAGAATGCAGGACCACATTCCAGAGAAATGGCAGCACAGTGGAGGAATGGAACTTTGAAGAAGATGTGACCTTCAACACTGTCTCCTTAGCAATTATCGAGCTAAGTGGGAGACAAACTGCCAGACTTAGAAATTTCTCCAACCTCAACACTTTGAAAATTTCCCAGCTGCAACACTTAGAGAAATCTCTAGCCAGAGGAGGCAATACTTAAAAAACATTGGATTTTTATTTTCGAGATTTAAAGTATTAGGAGACATTGCATGCCTAGGAATAAGTTAGCTAGAGAGAGCAACTTATGTGTTTCATAGCTAGTACTGAAACCCAGGGATGGGATGTTTTATTTTGGATCTTTTGAACTTGATCCTCATTCTAGCTATAGCTATGCTTTGCTTAGTGAAGGAGCAATTTGATTTATGGACATTGCTTTTCTTTTTATCGAATAATCTTTGAGACTATACCAGTATCAGTCTCTTTTCCAAAGATTTTGGAAGTGTTGTTTCCAGTTGGTGTGATCCTGAAAGATGAGATTTTGGCACAAATTTAATTCCAGCTTACCAATATTATTTTACACACTATCACAAATCTTCCGCGGCTCATCTTTTGAAACTGACAACAGAAGGGGAGACAGTGAAGCCGACCCAGGTGTAACACTCAAAGTTACAGGGCTGGAGAGATCGGGAGCTGTGGAAGTCACATAAAGCCCTTATCCTGGGGAAAAGAATATCAGTGGGGTTTTTGGAACTGTCCCAAATGTCCCCACTGGCCCCTCCAGCATCGTGAGATGCTTTGCATTGCAATGTTGCTCATTAAAAAGGGGCAATTTTTTGGTGTGTGAAACATTGTTCTTGCAAATGAGAGAACCTTATCAAGAACACTAGAAATTCTTCTCATCCTCCTTGATAAGGATAGTACTGCTGTTTCTTGTTCTAAAATGGGGGGGGGGGGGGAGGACACATGAGACTTAGAATTCCTAGTGAAAGCCCATTTATACACCAATGGTGTCACTTAAAATTGTAGATTTCAGGTGATGAACTCTCATCACTAAGAGATGAGATTTTCATGAAATGACTGCAGTTATAGGCTCTTGGATCAAAAGTTTAATTAATACCATAAGAATGCCATTCACTTTGTTGAACAATGATGGGAGGAAGACCAGCTGCACCTGGGGATGCTTCGGTGGCCCTGAAAGCTGCTTCTTGATGCTGCCGCAACATTGCTCTGTGGCCAGCCAGCCCAGGTGGGAGGGAGACCAGTGGCACCGGGGGTCACTTCAACGGCCCCAAAACCAGTGGCGCTCACCCTGTGGTTGGCAGGAAAGATGTGTGGCTCCTGCAGTTGCTCTGACGGCCCCAAAAGCCACAACCCCACCACCGACAACACCAGTGGGGCTCGCCTGGCGGTCAGCCAGAGAGGAGATCCACGGCACCTGGGGTTGCTCTGGCAGCCCCAAAAGCCGCAACCCCGCCACTACTGAAACCAGCAGGGCTTGCCCAGTGGCCAGCTGGACAAGAGAACCCCAGCACCTGGGGTCACTCTGGTGGGCCCAAATGTTGCAGCCCTAGAAGATCTAGCCGCATCTGGTGGGCACCTTCGAGACCTGCCGCTGGGTCACCCGGGTGGCCTCAAGAACTGCTGCTTCCACTGCAGCAGAGGCCAGCTTTGCTCTTGGAGGGCAGGTGGGAAGATCAGTGGAACCTGGGTTGCTTGGGTGGAAGATCATGGATGCTGGAGGAGTGGGTGGGTGGGTGGCCAAACGAACTGTTGCCGCCGCTGCCAGCAGCACTGGAGAAACTGGCTTGCCACATCAAGCCACCCTGGCAACCCTCTCAGCCAGATGGTCAGAAGGGGGAGGAAACAGAGAGTGACCCCGGGTGGCTCCCCCCACCCATCACCACCACCTCTGCATCCTGGTCGGAGGATGGAGAATGGGAGGAGTGAGGAAGGGCTAAGGAGGAAAGGACAACCTGTAGAGATGGAAGGGGGCTCTGTTTGGAGGTGGGCATGAGGTTCCTGGGGGCCATATCTGTGGAGTGACAAGTACGGGGTGATATGGCGGGAACCGAGGGGCAGGCTGCACTCAGGGAATGAGAGACCAATGTCTATTATATGTTCCAGCCCCCCTTTTTGATCTTTGGTTCCTGGACAGCAGGTCCGGAGGGACCCCACCCTTAGGCTGCTGCTGGTGAATGCCAGGTCAGTCTGTAATAAAGCTCCGCTGTTGTGTGACTCGCTCTTGGGGGAGTGGGCTGACCTGGCATGCATTACCGAGACCTGGCTGACACCTGAGGATGGTGTTCCTCTATCAGAAATGTTTGCAGCTGGGTTTGGGTTTGGCACCAGCCTAGGGATAAGGGGAAGGGCAGCAGTGGCGCCACTGTAGTTCGAGCATCTTTAGGAGTCACCAGGGTCACCACACCACAGATGCAGGGTTGTGAGCTGCTGCTTCTTTGGCTGGGCCTTAAGGGTCTGTTGGGAATCCTACTCCTGTACCTGCCCCCTTGCAAGGTAGCTGATTCCCTGCCCAACTTGCTCGAGGTGGTTGCAGTGTTGGCATTGGAGTTCCCCGGGCTCATGTTTCTGGGTGACTTCAACTTTCCTTTATTGGGGCCTGCCTCAGAGGTTGCTCAGGAGTTCATGGCTACCATGGCACTGTGGGCCTGACTCAAGTAATTCAGGGCCCTACCAGGAGCAGTGGCCACTCACCTGACTTAGTTTTCCTGTTGGAGCAGTGGCTGAGTGATCTGAAATTACAGCATACAGAGATAACACCAGTGCCATGGTCAAATAACTATCTAGTGACTCTGGATTTTCTGGGAGCGACACCCCACTGTAGGTAGGCAGGACCATTTAAACTGGTCTGCCCCTGGCAACTGATGGATTCTGAGAGATTTCAGAGGGAACTGGGGCTGTTTCCTCCGGACCGGCTGCACGATTCAACTGAGACCTTGGTCACCCTTTGGGAGGAGGCGATGTCGGTCTTGGATACAATCATTCCACTGCGGCCTCTCCTTGCCTGCAGGCCATGCATGGCTCCCTGGCTTACAGAAGAATTGGGGGATCTGAAGTGGCAAGGAGACATCTAGAGCCCCATTGGGTGAAGACCCTGAGTGATTGTGACCAAACACGAATTAGAGCCTCTATCAGAACCTCCCTCGTGGCGATGAGGGTGGTGAAATGCCTCTCCCAGGGCTCCCGTCATCAGCTGAGCTGGCGCCACTCCCCCTGGCCCCGTCTGGGCAGGGGGTAGAAAAGGACACCGAGCCGCTGCAGATGCCGGACCCACCACACCTCTCCCGGGGCTCCCATCATCAGCCCCAGGATGGGAGGAAGCTGAGCTGGCGCCCCTCTCCCCTGGCCCCATCCAGGCAGGGAGTAGAAGAAGTGCCAAGCCTCTGTAGCCACCAGACCCACCGCCCCTCTCCTGAGGCTCCTACCATCAGCTGAGCCTCCCATCCATCCAGGTGTGGAGCTTAAAGGGATGCCGGAGCCACCACCGCACTGCTGCAATTGGACTTGTGAGCCTTTCCCGGGGACCACACTCTGTCTAAGGATGTTGGACTCTGAGTTTTGTTGCTGGTTTGTTGTTGGACTGTTGCATGGTGATTGAATACTGTTATAATGTGCTATTGTTTTTTTTGTTCCCCCCCTGTGTTCTTGATATTGACATTGAATGGATTATGTTGTATTGCTGAACTTGTATTATTATGTATTTATCTATTTTTATGTTGATATTATTGTATCACTTTTTCTGCTGCTATCTGCTGTGCAGACAGCATGCTATACTGTGAACTGTTTTGAGTTGTCTTTGGGCTGAGAAAATGTGGTATACAAATAAGTGATTGATTGATTGATTGAATACTTCACCACTCTTATTGCCTCTGCAGAGAATTGCTCAGTGGCCCTGTTCTGGGTAACAAGATCCCTCCTGGGTAAGTCGTGCCAGAGACTGGTTGGCAGGGATTGGCTGATGATTTTGCTGATCATCTGGCAGAGAAAATTGCTCGCATTTGCTTGGGGTTCAATCCTGACATGGAGATGGATCGCCTGGAGAGAGCTGGAGCAGAGTCTAGCCAAGTTATCTGGGATCAGTTTGGTCTGGTTGGCCCTGATGCACAGCTCCTCGGAGCTGTGCATGATACCACTTGCTTATTAGATCAATGTCCTGCCTGGCTGGTCAAAGCTGCCAAGGTAACAATGGGCAGTAAGGACCGTGCGATGGTAAATGCTTCCTTATGGGAGGGGGTGTTCCCAGCAGTTTTCAAACATGCGCTGGTGCGCCCCCTACTAAAAAAAGCCATCACTCAACCCCACAGTTCTGACAAATTTTAGACCAGTTTCCAACCTCCCCTTTTTGGGGAAGGGGTTAGAAAAAGCAGTGGCACGGCAGCTCCAGGGGCTTCTGGATGATGCGGATTATCTAGACCCATTTCAGTCAGGATTCAGGCACAGTTATGGTACCAAGACTGCATTGGTTGCACTCATGGATGATCTCTGGTGTGAGTGAGACAGGGGAAATCCTTCTGTTTTCGCTCTCCTTGACCTCTCAGCAACGTTTGATAGTATCAACCATGATATCTTTCTGGGACAGCTCTGAGGTTTGGGGACACAGGGCACTGTGTTGTCCTTGTTTTCCTCATTTCTGAGGGGCCGGATCCAGTCAGCGTTTTTAGAGGCTGAGTTGTCCAGCCCTAGGCTTCTCCATTATGGGGTGCCACAGGGCTAGGTACTCTCGCCTCTTCTGTTTAACATCTACATGAAAACACTAGGTGAGATCACATGTTCCCATGGGGTGAGGTATCACTAGTATGCTGATGAAACCCAACTACACATCTTGGCCCGCGGGGACCCGAGTGATGCAGTGGAAGTCCTAACTAGGTGCCTGGAGGCTGTTAGGGTCTGGATAGGGGACAAGACTGAGTGGCTGTGGGTTTGGGGCCCCAGGTTATCCCAGGAGCTACCATCTTTGGTTCTGGATGGGGCATTGCTGCCCCAGACAGACCCGGTGCATAATTTGGGGGTGCTCCTGGACTCACAACTACTGCTCGAAGAGTAGGTGGCGGTCGTGGCCTGGAGAGCCTTTGCACAACTTCGCGTCATTCACCAATAACACCCACTCCTGGATCAGGACTCCTTGCTCATAGTCACTCATTCTCTGGTCACCTCCAGATTGGATTACTATAATGCACTCCACATGGGGCTGCCCTTGACGACCAATCAGAGGCTGCAGGTGGTCTAGAATGTGGCTGCCCGGGTGGTGATGGGGTGCATGCATTATTCCCATGCCTTGCCACTGCTCCTGGAGCTGCACTGGTTGCCAGTGTGCCTCTGGGTGCAATTCAAGGTGCTGGTATTCACCTTTCAAGCCCTACATGGCAGTGGACCAGAATACTTAAGAGACTGCATCACCCAAAAGTTTTCAACCCATCCTATGAGGGCAGACTGGAGATGCTCCGTGGTGGTCCCATCAGTTAAAGAAGCACATCTAACTGGAACCAGGAGGAGGGCCTTCTCGGTGGCTGCCCTGGCCCTTTGGAACCTCCTGCCATCTGAATTGCACCTCCAGACAGATTTGATCCCATTCAGAAAAACATTGAAGACATGGCTATGCCAGAGGGTGTAGGGCACGAATGGCTCCACTTCCCAATCCCGCTGGCTTGTTTAACCCACATGGGGGTTAGTCTGTCCTGGCAGTCCTTTTTAATGTGGTCGAAGGGTGGGGGAGGATGGTTTTAATAGATAGTTTTATGTGGGTTTAATCCGGTCTTAGATAGGGGTTTTATTTGATGTTTTCAGTCAATGTTGTTTGTAAACCGCTTTGGGTCACCCCGGGTGAGGAAAGTGGTATAAAATACTGTAAACAAACAAACAAATAAATATTGTCACTCCCGTGTCAGGCTCCCTGTTGCTCCGCTGGATTGCAACCCACTCCAGGTCTAGTTTCAGTTCCCAGGAAGTCCCACTCTCCCTCACCTCCCTCAGGATCTAGTATGTTAGGCTCCTTGGGGTCCCCTCAAAACAGCTTCGACCCCCATGCCCCTGCCACCTGTACCCCCAAAGCATAGATGGCTACAGAGTCCGCCACCTAGGGACTGGCACTCTGAGAGGATTGGTGTGGGGTCTGTTGTCTCTTCTACACATGCCTCTGACGTGGAGCCATTGTAGGCACCTCTTTCACCCACCATTGCCTTGGAACTGGCTGACTTTTTTGACATGATCCGACGCATGGCTGCTGCCATTGATCTGGAGATTGCCCAACCAGAAGCTAGAACCCCAAGTAAATGGGATAAAGCAATGGGGGATGGGATCGATAGGTATGTTCAAATCCCTATGATCCCAACTATGTTGGAGAAAGTAGAAGCTGTCTGGGCTCAGCCTGTCTTGGGTCAGACCGCTCCACGGAAGGTGGACAATATGTATAGGGTTCAGGAGCCCTCAATTCCCTTTCTCTCCATCCAACCACAACTTACTTCAGCTGTGGTGGAGACTAACCAACACAAATTCAAATTTTCTGCTATTACCACGCCTTTGGGCAAGGAGTAGAGGAAGACTGACAATTTAGCAAATAATCTAAATGCTCACAAAACTACTCAAAGAACTATGTTTATGGTAGGAGACCTACCCTTTCACCTTCTTATGTTACAGTGACAGATTGTCATCTACTTTCAAAAACATAAGAGAAGCTCAATCATTCACAATGAGTTGCTCTAAATTTGCATATGTATGTTGAGTTTGTTAATCATTTAAAAGCTACATTGCTCATCAATGTGAAAGTCTTCAGATGGGTTAATAGCTTTAATATCAATGTGGTAAAATTATATTTACTTGTCATTTTAAAATTGTAATTTTAAAAAAGCTCAAACCAAACCAAGATGGAATCTCATATAGTAGTTTTTCATGAAATCCATCGATTTGGCATTCAAAGAAACTAACTGGGTAGAAAAATATTTTCCAAAGGCCTCCTTGTCCAATATTCTAATCATAGTAATAAGAATAGACAATATTGGTGTTTGTTAAAAAAAAACTTAAAGCAAAGATAAGAGGGGGCAAGCTTTGAAGATGACAAGGCTTTGGAAATTGCTTTGTCTTCAAAGCAGTTTCATTGGAAAAAGCTTTGAAAGTGAACATGCTCCAGCATAAGACTTTGAAGATTGTTGTGCTTCAGGGGAAAAGCTTTGAAGGGTCTGGGTAGGGCACAGTGGAAAGAACTTGAATGGCTTCTACTGATTCCTCACGTTGCCAATGACATATTTCTTTCTGTAATAGTTTGCCATTAGACTCATAAAGCCACAAAACAATGGCCTGATTCAGATATAATATTAGTTAACTATTTGGTGTTAAGCCAGAACTGACTTTTAGCAAACCCAGCAGGGCTTTCAAGGTGAGTGAACTATTTAAGGAGTGCCTTTACCAGTTTTACTCCCCCCAGTATGTTTCCATAGCTGTTTAAGGATTTGAACATAGTCTCTAGGGTGCTGGTGTGTAATTCTCTCCATTACATCACATAATATCACTGGACTGATAAAGCACAATTTATCAACCCATCTGCTCCCTTTTAACCATTTCCTCATCCCTCTTCCTCCTTGTTCATCATTATTTTTTCTGCTTCTTCATTAGTAAAGCTGTATTAATTTCTGAAACTATTGCTTTATATGACATACAATTGTTTAAGTTTTCCCTGAAAATGTAGGTAAAAAATAAGGAACTGCCCAGGAAAAAAATTGATTTAAGAAATCAGTGATCAAACTACACTGGACACTCAGCTCTGCATTTGGAAATTTCTCCACCTCTACATTTTGGAAATTTGACTTTTTTATTGGTCAAGAGGATTGTAGGTCTGGAAATATATAAAAAATATATCTAAAGAGTGAAAGTGAGGACAAAGTTGAGGGGTCATTTCCATGATTTATCAGATTTGGATTGCTACATCTAAACCAGTAGTCATTACTGATAACTTTTACAGCCATTTAAAGCTTTTGAGGAATTGATCAATGCTTATTTTATTCTTCCTTTCAACAGCTTTACAATATAGAGCACTAAAGACTATTCATCTCCTTTATTCTTCATGATTAACAACTGAATTGCAGAAGTGCTTGATGGAGCACTGTCTATGCATGTTTCAAACTATGCTATAAAATAATCCATTTGAGTGATAAATAAACAGGGAAAATTTCATCATTGCTAAAAGAATATAGCTACAGTATCTCTCATTGTCAGGGAAAAGTCCGGTCCTCTGGCCTTCACTTTTCCTCTGCTTTTGCCTGCAAAAACAACCTGAGAATGGAATGTGTTTCTTAGGAAAAACTATTTGCAATTGGCTGAAGTCCCACACATGGAAGGTCTGATGTAGAGAAACGGGGTGAGAATAAAAGGATGAATGTGTAGGGCTGTACTTTCTCTTTCACTCCAAGAGGGTCATGGGAGCCTCACACCAGAATGGGGGAGTGAGTACAATAGACCTGAGGCCTAGTATAAACAGTTTTATTTCTTTTTTGTAACTTGAATGACTAGTCTGCAAATCTGATTTCCTATGCTATAATCATTTCCTTAATTTACCTTAATTTACCTTTAATAAAATTCATAAAATATAGATCATTTCTGTCTATTCGATTGGGAGTAGGAGCTGATTGGACCACACTACATAGGCCATGAAAGCTACCTAATCTAAACCCTGCCTGCACACTTTAACTAGCCAAGGCCAGGTGGAGTCCAGGGGAATCCAAAAAGGGGGATTGCCCCACCCAGGAGGGGGCAGGCCGCTGTTGGCCAGTGAGGTGTGAGCAGGAAGGTGTGGAGAAATCAGCAGATGAAGAGATTTCTACCGTCACACTCATATCAGAAATGCTTGATGGAGCATGTTTCTTGGTGACCCTTATACCAGTCCTAAAGTGGACAAAGAGAGGCTACATTGTTCATAGGAGGGGATGAAGTATTCAAATATTTACATTACTTTGTATATGGTAATTGTGTAGTAATCCTCTTCCCATTCTAATGGAGCAAGTTTGGGCCACCCACTGTATATGTTGTGCAATGTGTAGTCCAAATGAAGCCATGTATATTAAGAAAATATTAACATATTCTGTGATGTCTTCCCCCATAAATTAATGGTGGATGCTGAGATGCTGGGATTGTCTCTATTTATATATTTCTTTTGAAACAAATTAAAAATATGCTATCTTTTGAAAGCATGAGAACATTACTAGTGTCATGCTGGATCAAAGCCATATAAATTCCAGCATACTGTGTAAATCTTAAAAACCCTTTAAAAAGAATGACCCCATTAAAACAAATTACCCCGCTAAAACCCCACACATACTAAAAAGAGGAAAATTACTTTGATATTGAACCAACCAGCAGGTGGGAGTCACGACATCTTCAAGACCCCACACCTGTCCTGCCAGCCATGTTTTCAGATCTTTCCTGAAGGGCAGCAATTCCATCTGCAGCCTTAGTTCCACTGGCAGGAGGCTCCATAGGGCCAGAGTGGACACAGAGAAGGCCCTCCTTCTTGTGCTAGAGAGACGCGCCCCTCTAGCAGATGGTACAAGCAGAGAGCCCCTCCGGTCCACTCTGGTTGGATGAACAGGCGTTCTTGGAGTGATGCGGTCTCTTAGGTATCCTGGACCACTACCATATAGGGCTTTAAAGGTAATGACCAGCACCTTGAATTGCACCCGGAGGCAAATTGGAAGCCAGTGCAGCTCCCAAAGCAGTGGTGAGGCACGAGCATAACATCCATACCCCATCACCGCATTCTGGACCAACTGCAGCCTCCAGATGGTAGTCAAGGGCAGCCCCATGTAGAGCGCATTGCAATAATCTAGTCTAGAGTTGACCAGAGCATGAGTGACCATGAGTAAGGAGTCCCGGTCTAGAAGTGGGCGCAACTGGCAAATCACCCGAAGTCGGACGAAAGCCCTCCTGGCCACAGCCACTACCTGATCTTCAAGCAGCAGTCATGATCTAAAAAGAGTGCAGCTTGAGAGCTACCCATACGGGTTATGGGTCGGATCCAGTCTGGAAGACGAATAGCAGCATCTCGAGATGATCTGAGATAACTACCCTGTTCCTCTCTTCTCCGCCTTATCTGACGTGATTGCCACAATATTTATACCATTCTTGGTGAGAATGTGTGCAGAGGTGTTCTGAGTGACAGACATCCTCTTTTGAAGTCTACTCTGGGAAAGGACATTTAATCAGCGTTCCCATCAGAAAGACGCACATTTCATGTCTACCAACAGGTGGTTCATCTGTGAATCGTGCTTCTCTCAGGTAATTATTCTAAGAACAAACACTCACTCAGCTTCGCTGTCTGTGAACAGAGGTCGGCTTGACCTTCCGCTTTTAATTGGACAGAAGTTGGCTTCTGCTTACTCTAACTTTCCAAAATGGATCTATTTAAGCTAAGTAAAGTTAAAACAATTTAACAGAATAAAAACAGATTAAAAACATAAGCATCTAGGCTTTAAGCAAACAGAATAAAGAATAAAAAATTTAATCTTCCCTGGATATGAAATCACAACAATTCAGTCCTTGTCTGGAATAGTTTGGAAGTAACTTGGATAAGTACTATTAGTGTCTTATCTAGTCCAGATAGTCCAGATAATTTATTTCTTCCAAGTCCTTTCATCTTGTTTTTCAGACTACAGATTCTTCATCACATGATTCTTCCTCATATTATCCTTGCATCTCTTCTGTGTAATTCCTTAGTGTATGGCAGTGGTGGTGAACCTATGACACACATGCCAGAAGTGGTATGCAGAAGCCTTTCTCCTGGCATGTGTGCCAACGAGGGGAAGCCCAGCTCCATGCAGCCCACTTGCACTGCTCCCCCACCACCCCTGTCTCTCTGCCAAAGTAGAGGGGAGATGTGAGGCTGAAATCCCAACTGGGAGGGTGTGGCTGGGAGAGGTAAGGTGATCAAAACCCACCCACCTCCCCTCCTAGCAGCCAGGTGCACCTGTGGGGTAGGGGTGTCTGTGGGGGTGGGGGCATCAATAGGGAGCACCTGCAGGGGGTTGGAAGGCACCCATGGGGTGGGGGCATCCATGGAGGTGGGGGGTGTCCATGGGGTGCATCTGTGCAGGATGGGGGGCATCTGTGGGGACTTAAGCATGCATGTGCCATCTTAAATGTGAGACTTCCAACAAAATCTCCTTTGCTTTTTTTAAAAAGGAACTTGCCTTATTAAACCAGGTAGCGACAATCAAACTCATTGCAGTAGAAAATATTTTCCAATCTGGTTGGATTGGATATCTGAGAGTAAGAAATCAGAGAGATCCCCTCCCCAGTTGTATGTCACTCTGAGGCCAGTTTTATCTCATATAACTTGTAGATTAGGAGCAAAAGTCTTTTATCAATGGAGGATCTGCACAGGATGTCCCAAAGTTTGACCCTTGATATACTGTCAAAAGCTGCCTTAAAACCAATAAAGGCTGAATATAAATTCATACCTGAATGGTTAGTAAAAGAAAGAATAAGAGACTTTGATCACCAAAATGATATTGTCAATGTCTCAAAACTCTATTGTCAACTCCTAGGCAGCCGTAAACCCGCCACCGGAGGTATCTTTATAATCTCTCTTTAACCAAATACAGATGAGCCTTCTCTAGAGCTCATTTTGATGCACTCCCCTCAGCAATTTTGGTGGGAAGATTCCAAGGGACTCCTTATCCGCGGAGACAATGTCCCTGTGGATCAATGGAGTTAGAAACCCTGGCCCACGTCCTATTATGATGTCCTTTTTATGATGTCCTTAGAAACGCTTTAATTGCCCCAGCAATTTCTAAATTTGTGGGCCATAATGATAGGTTTTATGTTAATTTTCTTCTAAAGGATGTGGATTTTACACTCACGCATCAGGTAGCCAAATATTTTTATCAAGCTATTGAATTGAGGAAAACTTTTAACTAGAGGATATACTGTACTGTTTTATTGTATTTTCTCATTGTTAACAAAGCATGAAACCGTTTTCTATTTTAAAGTCTGGTCTAAGACCATAATAACAATAAAGTAAAGTATCTGAGAATAAATAAAACAGAACAACAAAAAAGACAAAAAATGTTGGGGCACCTTAAAGACTAACTCCTGTATTTAATTGTGAACTTTCATGAACCAAGTCCACTTCATCAGACATAAGAGTGAGGCCTCATGGCATCAATTTATACACACATCAGTTACACAGGCACACAATAATGGTTGCAAAACTAAATTCTTTTGCAAGCTGATGCATCACATCCGAAGGGTGGATGCAATAAATATTGTGGTATTACACATTTGCCAATGAGTTTGCATCTATTGACAATGGTTTGAGTGACCCAGGTAAAACTGCAGCACACAACAACACATTAGTTGTAGTGCATCAAATCTGATAATGTCCCAGAAACCCGACATAAATCAGGCATTAAGAGTAGCAATACACAGAAACCCATTTCAAGCCACTTTAATCTGCCTGGACTCTTTGCCATGGGCTTGAGAGTTGTTGTTCTAGAGCAAAGGAATTACAAAACTAGGATCCAGAGAGACACAGCAGAGATTAACTACTCTGCATGCATATGCTGGACCGGCATCTCAGGGGTTTGAATATCATGGGAAGGTTACGTTTAGGATTCTGAAAATCTATTTCTGATTCCTTTTACTTTTGCTTCTCATTTGTCCCTAACAATGTTAAATGTTAAATATTTCAGCAGTCATCTATCTAGGTGTTTCTCTTGACTACTGGAATTGTGGTTTTGTTTCCCATTCTTCACTGTTAAAATATCTGATTTCAATCCACATGTTCCCTCACATTGGGAACCACTGTATTAGGGTCTCTATAAGTCAGTTCCAACTTCATAGCACATAAACTACTAACCTGGAGATTTGGTATTCTGTGATGGTCTCTCACCCAGTATGTATTACTATCAAGTCAGAACTGACTTATAGCAACCCACTTTTAAAGTAAGTGATATTTAAGGAATGGTTTAACCAATCCCCATCCCCACCCCCGGGTTTCCAAAACTAAGCAAAGATTTGAAACCAGGTCTCTTGACTCCTACTCCATCCACTACAACACACAAGATACCCCCCATTCAATATGGTTTCTGAAATTACACAATGTCAGATGTGGTTAGGATGGCACCTTGATGACTGTAAAAAAAAGTCCTAATTTGTCGTGCTTCATCAGGTTAAATGTCTTCTCAGGCTGTCTTTCCCCGTACTGGGGACAAAGTTGTCATCTACAAACAGTTTATTAAAAATGTTTAAAGTGGTAGTAGTGTTAGTCTGTGCTAGCATATCTGAGAGTAAACAAAACAGCAGCAAAAGAAAAAAGAAAGAAAGAAAAGGACAAAAAATGCTGTGGCACCTTAAAGACTAACTCCTGTATTTAAATGTGAGCTTTTGTGGACCACGTTGTGGTCTGATGAAGTGGACTCGATATTCGAACTGGAGAGTAGGGTCATGAAGCTGTCCTTCTCTACTCTTCTCTTTTTTCTATCCCTCCTTTAGCTGCTTTTCCTCACGTTTGTGGAAATGCACTTTGGAATCTAGCCAAGTTGAACAAAGAGGCAAAGAATGGGGAGAGTTAATTCCCTTCTATTCAGCCACTTGTTCTCCTAACAGACATTTGGCTGGTCTTTTCCAATTTTTGCAGGGGAACTGCAGAAGATGCTCTGAGCGGTTTGCCCTTTCCAAAGTTCCTCTTCCCCTTTCTTGCTGTTGTCACTGCTCATTTGCCAATCTCTCAACACTGTCCACAGAAGAAGCAGAGAAAACAAGAGGTTCAGAGGTCACAGTTCCTTCTCCTGCTTTATTGTAGGCCTTAACAGATGTCCAGTGGTGCTCTGTCAATCCCTGGTGTTTATCTTCCACTTTACTTTGCACTTTAGGTCATAAACCTGGGATAAGAAGTCTTATGTTTGCTTTCCTAAAATATCTTCCCCCCTTTTTCTTCAGGAGTCTCTTTCATTTCTGTTTCTTCTTTGAATATTCAGCATGGATCTTTCACCATGCTGGAGGCATTTGAAAGCGTCTTTTCCTTCCCATCTGAATTATTTTGTTGCTGTTTCTAAATCCACTGAAAGCGATATAGTGTGTGAGTTATGTAAATTGCTGTTATATATGTTCATTGTGCAGCAAAATCAATGGAATCATAAAAAGAGGTGACATGTTCACTCAAAGCTGTGAGAAAAAGTTGTTATGACTCTGTGTAACCTGGTAAACCACCCACATCTTTTTATTTTGCCAAGTCTTTGGAGATTAGCAGGGCACATTCTAGGAAATCAACAGATCTATAAATGTTTATCAAGGTTGATTTCTGCTCCTCCCCCTTTTGTCACCACAGATGGTGTGGTTCAAAATCACAAGCATTTTTTATTTTACAAACAACAACAACCCAAAAAACCTCTGACAAGTGTTACAGTAATCACTGAATTATGGTGGAAAAGCAATTTATTAAAACACAGACAGTATGTACAAAATTACAGCTTTTATTTTCAGCAGATATTGCTTAACGTTTTGTAGTGAAATCCAGCTCTTACTGTTTTTTACTACATAATGCAAATGATGGTGGTTGCTTTACAAAGTGGCATTCCAATGTCTATAAAGAGATGTGGGCGAATATTACTGAAGCTTCAATCCTCTTGAATACAATGAGACATACTCTGGGGTAAATATGCATAGCTTTGCATTGTGAGGCAGACTTTTATGATGTATTACTTTCTGACACAACTTCATTTCATTTCTACATTTATTCGTTTCTAAACATGTTTCCTACTTGTTTACTAAGAGATGCTCAGAGCAGCCCACAAAATTTTAAATGGATGTGAAATGCAATACAATATAAAAAAGCAACAGGAAGAAGTAGTACAAAGTCAAACAACACATCTTCTTCTCAAGATTTGCCTTGCTGCACTCTGTTGTTTTAAGTCATTCTCCCACTCAGTGAAGACCAGCTCACTATTCAGAATCAGACTAGGAGAAACAGACATCCTCCATCCAGCATAGCACTGCTGGGTGAGAGATCTTTGCCCTTTCTCTTTCAAGCTAGGAGCATACCTGTCAACCCGTGGCTCCGGAAAAATGGGACCTGTGCAGATCGCTTGTGCGCAAGTCGCTTTCCACGCATGCGTGGAACTGCTACACCACTTGCACAGCCCCTACGCAAGCGGCGTAGTGCTTCCGCTCATGCGTGGAAGGAGTAAAACCCTTCCACGCATGTGCAGAAGCGCTACGCCTCTTGCATAGGGGCTGCACAAGTGGCGTAGTGCTTCCATGCATGCGTGGAAAGCATTTTCCCCCGCTGCCAAATTACGGGGTATTGGCAGCGCAGGGCGGGTTATGACATCAATTGACGTCAAATTACGGGGTAATCCCGGCCAAATCGGGATGGTTGACAGGTATGGCTAGGAGGTCAATCATGCCAGGAGGTAGAGTCAATAGACTATTGCCATCTGGTTGAGTGGGGAGTGGTTTAGGCTAGAGAACAGGAGCAGGCAGCAGCACAGCACTGTTCCTGTTTGACAAGGCTGTGTTCCATCAGGTGGGTAAGATACCTTCTTTTCTGAGACTTGTTTCAGGCCTTGGAACAGAATAGGAAGAGGCAAGTCCAGGAGCCATTGCCTACCGTTCCACTTAGTCATTCAAGTAGGAATACAAGGAGGCAGACAGCTGCTCAGTTGCAAAAGTTGGTGGAAGCTCTAACATCTCATATATCTGCTTTGGAGTCTGATAGACAGGTTTGGCACAGTGATCCTGGGTACAAGACTGTGGAAGATGCTCCTTTTGCATAGAGTTCAGTTGGTGAGGCTGTGACCAGGACATCCAGACCCGTTAGCCCTTCGCTGATGTGTGAGTCACCTACCCACAATCAGATAGCAAGAGCAGTATAGTTGAGGTCATGCTTCAGGAGCTTTGGTTGGATTTGTGTGTCCCAGTTGGCAGCTAGTGTGCCTGGGTCAGGTGAGTTATTAGGATATCCTGACATGGCTTGGGGTATACAGAGGATGGTCCACTGATGAGTGGTGGCACTGCAGCTGTTTGGTCATGGCAACCTATTTCCTTGGATCCTGCTGCATTGAGTCCTGATGCTATGACACCTTGCCTGCTAACTTATCTGCAGTAGACCTTTCCCAGCCAGGTCATAGGTAACTTCCCTGGGGTGACACAGGTTACAATTCAGTGCCCCAGTGGCCATGACTTTGGTGATCAGGCCATGCCTCTGAGTGATCATTTTTATTGTCAGCTACAAAAGATAAAACTTGGAAGGATGAGTATGTTGATATATTTAACCTTCTTAGTAGGGATTCAAATAGGAAGGATAAGAACAGGGAGAATGAAAAAGAGAAATAACTTGTGCACTGTAAGTAGGCTAGGACATGAGCCAACTGGCACCTAGCTTACCTTATTTATGTAGGTGTGGCAATTAGGACCCATCCCCACAGGGCATTGGACCTTTTGCAGTACCTGGACATTATATATAGGGTTAATGTTGATTTTCTATGGGATAATGAGGCTTTTTACATGTGCATAACAATATGTCTGAGCACATGCTGGGCTAAGCTGCACCACAATTATGATCAAATTCATGACACCAGCTAAGCTTGGGGATCATTTTGACAGTGGGTACTTAACACAGAGGTCGGCTGCTGCACTGATGTCTCATGCTTCCATGAGACAGTCTGTTCAACTCCGCTTATTTTATTTGCTGGGAGTTTGTAGTGCAGGGAGCTTGCAGTAGGAAGTAATGCAAGTTCAAGCCTGAGCGCTTTCTTTGTGGCAGACTGCCCTTGTTAAAAGAGAAAAGTTAGTGGGGGTCACTAAAGAAACCAGTGGAGGTAGAAAGCTTCCAGACCCTAGCTCTAGCATTGCAAAAGGGCTCCAGTTCATTTAATATAGATACATTACCACAATGCTTCAGGAGCTATCAAGGAGGGAATGATACAATTTACTTGTTGAATGGTTTTCAGTTTGGTTTGGGGATTCCTGTAGTTGGTGAGTATTCTGCCTTTATGGAAAAAAAAATGAAATCAGTCATAAGTATGGAAGAAATTTTCAGGGCCAGATTTACCAAGGAGGTTAAGGAGAGTAGGGTCCAGGGTCCCTTTCCTTCTCCCAAAATTAGTACCCTTTGAGTCTCACCCTTGGGAATTATTGCCAAGAAAATGCCAGGGGAGTACTGTCTTATTCATCATCAATCCTATCCCAAAGGCCTTTCAGTCAATGATTTCATTCCCCATGAGTTGTGCATAGTGAAGTACACATCAATGGATAATGCTATTCGGATGATCCACTCTGGTAGTGTCATAGTTCAGATGGCTAATTGTGACTTTAAGTCCATTTTTTGCTGCCTGTACACCCCTATGATTTTGAGTTGCTGGGTTTTTCCTTCGTTGGACAGGTTTACATGCCTATGGGCTGTTTCTGGTGCCACATTTGACTGCTTTACTACCTTTTTAGAATGGGTCCTCAAACAATATAAGGGTCAGTTTAGCATTATCTATTACCTTGATGACTTATTAATTACAGTTCCCCCAGTGGCTTAGTGGTTAAGATGCTGAGCTGGAGACTGGAAGTTTGGGGTTCGATACATGAGACTTGGGGACATGAAAGGAGCCTCATTTGGGCATCCCCTGAGCAGAGTTTCACCAGCAAAAATCCTTTCAACCCAGAGTAATCTCTGACACAAAATTATTATTACTTTCTTTTATTTGGGAAGCAGGGGTTGGGTTGGGTGGCAGTGTTTGTTGGAAGCTTTTCAGGACTTAGCTAGGTAGTTGGGCTTTCTATTGGCAAAGAAGAAAATGGATGATCCATCAGTCCTGTTAACATTTCTAGGCATAGTAATAGACAAACTGCATCAATCAAGTAGATTGCCCCACTTAAAGTTGCCAGACCTTTGCCAGAGGATTCATATAAACAGTGACTGATGGTCACCTATTTTAGCTAATCTATTGAGCTATATTACCCTTACTGGCAATTTTCCTTCAGGATAGAGAACAAGTATAGTAGTTACATTTTTAAAAAAAAATTTGATCCTTCCAATCCTTGTAATTATAGACCTATAAGTTCCCAGTAGTAATGTATGGTTGTGAAAGCTGGACCATACGGAAGGCTGAGAGTAGAAGAATAGACATCTTTGAAATGTGGTGCTGGATGAGAATTTAGAGAGTACTCTGGACAGCAAAGAGATCAAATAAGTTGATCCTGAAGGAAATCAACCCTGACTGTTTCTTGGAAAGACAAATATTAAAGATGAAGCTAAAGTACTTTGGACACCAAATGAGGAGAGGACTCACTCAAGAAGGCCTTAATGCTGGGAAATGTTGAGTGCAAAAGGAAAAGGGGGCAGTAGAGGTTGAGATGGTTAGATGGCATTGGTGACACAATGGGTGTAGAGCTGAGTGGGCTGTGGAGGATGGTGGAGGATCGGGGTGCCTGGTGTGCAGTGGTCCATGGAGTGGCAAAGGGTTGGACTTGACTATGTGACTGAACAACAAGAACAAGCCTATTGAATGTGGCCTCAAAGCTCCATGTGAGATACCTAATGAATAAATTCCTTGAATGGGATAGCAGTCAACACATTATTAATGAAGAACAAGCAGGTTTTAGAAAAGGTAGATAACTAATTTCCAATATATATAAATTACTGTTACAATGGTATACTGAAGATGAAAAAGTTAGCTCACAGATGATTAAATGGGCCATTAATATTAACAGAGATATTGGAATGGAAAATTGGGAGTACTTATGGAAGAAATTAAAAAAATTACTACCTGTGTGAATTTGAAAGAATTTTTTTTATAAAATGGTGTATAGATGGTATCTGATGCCCAAAAAGCTTGTGAATGTGAACAATAAAATGTCTGATAAATGTTGGAAATGTCACGAACATGAAGGGTCCTTATATCACATGTGGTGGACATGTAAATAAGCTAAAGTTCATTGGTCATCTATCCACAAGGAAATGTGTAAAATTCTGAAAAGGAATCTACCAAAAGACCCGAAAATGTTCCTGCTGAGCTTAAACTTACAAAATTTAAACAAGAGTGAACAAACAGTATCATGGTATATGTTGATTGCTGCAAGAACATTGTTTGCTCACTATTGGAAACAATAAAAACTTCCCAGTGTCGAGGATTGGAAATTGAAAATGCTACATTATATGGATGTGGATAAACATATTAGGAATTTGAGAGATGAAGATCCATATGATTTTTGGACAGATTGGAGAAAATTAACTGAACATTTTGAGAGCTTGACCTGAAAGGTTTAATCATTGGATATACTATCTATTGAATCTGCTGGGAGAATAATTGAAGAGGATTTTAGAAGAGAAGATGATGGTGTTAAGCTTGACTATACTAAATACTGGTTTTTGAGGTATTAGAATTGTTCAGATATCTGGTTAAATATTTAGTAGTTTTAGAAATTATAGGGGAATTTTATTCTAAAGAGACAGTGATCGGGCTGTTGGAGGTCAACATGAGAGGAGGAGGAGGATAGGTTTGTGTGTGGGAATTGACAACTTTTACTATAATGTTTTCTACTATGCTGTTTTCTCTCCTGATTTGTTGAAAACTAAATAAATATTTTTTTAAAAAAAGGAAAGGTAGATAACAATAGACCAGACATTTGTTCTGAGCCACATAATTAGCAAAGTCACTAAAAACTCCTAAAAAATTCTATCTGCTGTTTTTATGGATTTCTCATCAGCTTTTGATTTAATAGAAAAAGAACTCTTCTGGCATAAATTGGCTAAAACTAACATAGATAGAAGACTCATGTGGCTAATACAACTTCTTCATCAAAATAATGTGATGTGAGTCTGGACTGGGCTACAGAATGCCCTCACACAGCACTTTAGTATCAACCGAGGAGTAAAGCAGGGTTGTACATTAGCTCCTTTTTTGTTCAACTTTTATGTCAACAGAAAGCCCAACTACCTAGCTAAGATCAGATCATTGTACTTGAGTCAACTATCATGGCATATCATTGTTATCCATCGCTGGAAAGATTTTCACAAGACTCCTGCTCAGTCACCTGCTAATTATTTCCCAAAGGGTCCTCCCAGAATTTCAATGTGGTTTCCATATTTCCTGATGCACAACGGAAATGATTTTCTATGCAAGAGAACTTCAGGAAAAATGCAGAGAGCAACAGAATCCACTCTTCTTAGTATTTTATGACCTGGAAAAGGTTTTCAATTCTGTCCTGAGACCTGCTATGTGGTTTGTCCTGAGTCACTTTGGTTGCCCTGAACTTTTTGTAGATCTGGTCCAGGTGCTTCATGATGGCATATATGTATGGGTTCTCCATCAAAACAGCATATCAAATGCCTTCCCAATCACCCATAGATTGAAACAGGGCATTGTGCTTTTGCTCCAACCCTTTTTGTCCTTTACTTAGCTGCCATACAATTTGAAACATCTACCGTATTTTTTGGACCATAAGACACACTTTTTCTCCCCGAAAAGTGGGGAGAAAATGAGGGTGTGTCTTATAGTCCAAATGCTGGTGTTTGGCCAGCTGTGTCTATTGTAAAATGATATTTTACAAGAGCCGCAGCTGGCCAAAGTCTACTACTGCCATCTCTCAGCTGTTCAGCCGTTACGGGGGAGGGGGGGGGAACATATGAAAAACAAGTTGTCACTAGAGGGTGAAAATCACAATTTCCCATTTAAATGCATTGGAAATAAATTTCTTGTATTCAAAGGTTTTCTGTTTGTGTGTTCTCGATGCATTTAAGTGGGAAACCAAACCTGTGCTTAAAAAGAAAGGGTTTCACTTACCTTGATGCCTTTGTCTCTACTCCACGTGGACAAAATGGAGGGAGGGGACATGCTTCCTGGTTGAAAGGAGAGCAAGAGGCTAGGCTAGAGTATCACTTCCTTCCTCAGTGCAATTGGCCTGCCTGGCCATTTCTCCTGCAGCGCCACCACTGGTTGATGGTGCAAAATACAGTATTTTTTTTTTTGTTTTCCTGCTCTGCAAACTGGATGTGTCTTATGGTCAGGTGCGTCTTATGGTCCAAAAGATACGGTAATATCAACACAGGTGTAAATACCACTTCACTGGAGGATTCTTTAATTTGGCTAGACTTTGTTCCCAAAGACTAACCAGTGCTAACGGGATAATGGAAATGCAATATGCCAATTATACTGCATCACCTGCTCTCACACCTGAGGAGCTGCAACAGTCAGTCAACTGTTTCAAGAATGCATGTGATCATTTTGGCCTCACCATAAATGCTCAAAAAACCAAGGTACTTGTACAACCTGCCCCAAGGACAGCCCTTCCAGACTTCAGTACTGTATCACCATCTCAGATTCAACACTGGAACAGGTAGACCAGTTTTCTTACCTTGGTAGCATCCTGCCTAAAAAACTGCACCTGTGAACAGGATATGGTGAAGAGAATTGGTGCTGTCCATTCTGTCTTAGGTCATCTTTGTATGCCCCCGCCACCAACCAACAGCCCCAACATCGCCGGTGGTGAGGAAGTGGTGACAGCTGTGAGGCTGGGCAGTGGAGAGTCACTCCCGCCCTCCTTTCCTGAGCCCTGCCTGCTTGGGAGGGATAAAAGGCTGACACAGCCCTGGCCCAGAGACGCCCCCACCGCCAACCACCAGCCCCAACATTGCCAGAGGTGAGGAAGTGGTGACAGCTGTGAGGCTGGGCAGTGGAGAGTCGCTCCCACCCTCCTTCCCTGCAACCTGCCTGCTTGGAGGGATAAAAGGCCGATGCAGCCCTGGCCCAGAGACACCCCTGCCGCCAACCACCAGCCCCAACATTGCTGGTAGTGAGGAAGTGGTGACAGCTGTGAGGCTGGGCGGTGGAGAGTCGCTCCCGCCCTCCTTCCCTGAGCCCTGCCTGCTTGGAAGGGATAAAAAGCCGATGCAGCCCTGGCCCAGAGACACGCCTGCAGCCAACCACCAGCCCCAGCATTGCAGGTGGTGAGGAAGTGGTGACAGCTGTGAGGTCGGGCGGTGGAGAGTCTCTCCTGCCCTCTTTTCCACCCCTCCGGGATTTTGTCCCCAATTAGAACTCTGGAAGCTGTTGAAATGTCAGCATTTCTGTTTTACTTTAGGACTGCTTGGGGTTGGGGTGATTGTATTCTGTCTTGTTTTGTATTTATGCGATTTTGTATTTTTGCCTTTCGTTGTACTGTATTTTTGAATGCTATGCCTTTTTATTATCTGTAAGCTGCTTTGGGTCACCCATTGGGTCAAGGAAAGCGGGGTATAAATAAAAATATTATTATTGTTATTATTGTTATTGTTATTGTTGTTGTTGTTGTTGTTGTTGTTATTATTATTATTATTATTATTATTATTATTATTATTATTATCATCATCGTCGTCGTCGTCGTCGTCATCATCATCATCATCATCATCATCATCATCTATCACACTGGTTCTTCATGAACAAAGATTTAATAATCCAGACTAATTTTATGGTATACCAAGCTGTTGTTATCTCAAGGTTACTGTATGCCTGTGAAACATAGACCCTCTATCGCCAGGACATCAAACAGTTTGAGCGCTTTCACAAACAGAAGCTAAGGTCCATCTTGAACATCAATTGGGATGACTATGTCACCAACATCGCAGTCCATCGTCTTAGATCAGTGCTGACCAAACTTTTTTGCGGGCCGGTTCCACCCCCGACACAGTTTTGATGTCAGCAGCAGTGGCGGCGGAGGTGACAATCGCGCTTTGTCCTGGCTGCTCTGAGCAGCCCTTTGCTTGGTCCCATCCCCTCTGCAGCCTTTGCCAAAGCCAATCGCCATGTTAGGAAAATCTTTGGAGCCTCCAGTTTCAAAATCAGCAGCCCTGGCAGGGTAATCCTGGCACATTATGGTGATGTCATCCCAGGTGCACTGGGAGCTCTCCTAGTGCCATGGATTTTGAAACAGTGGAGGCTCTGAAGATATTCCTAACACAGCGATCGGCTTTGGCAAAGGCTGCAGAGGGGATGGGACTGAGCAAAAGGCTGCTCGAAGCAGCCAGGACAAAGCACGATTGCCACCACTGCTGCCACCACTGCTGCCATCTGGTGGTGGGGACGGGTAAAGAGGCGGTCCGTGGTGAGCCCGGGTACTCACCGTGGGCCACATTAATTATTTGCAGGGGCCTAATTGGGAACCCCTGTCTTAGATGGATAGGGCATATCTGCTATATGGATGATTCCAGGCTTTCTCATCAAATTCTTTATGGGGAACTTAGCTCTGATACAAGATTTCCAAGAGCTTATTTGAAGCATTATAAGGACAAACTGAAACAAACCATAAAGGTGTCAGGTATAAACTCACAAACTTGGGGATCAGCGGCTGTAGATCACCCACTTTGGTGCCAAATCATCTCTGCTGCTACCAATCACTTTGAAGGAGAATAATGCAGACATGAAGAGGCTAAGTGATAAACACAAAAGCTTCGTCAAACTCAACTATGCCCTCCACCATCTTTCAGTGTAATGTGTGTGGTTGCATGTTTCATGCCAGGATTGGTTTATTGTGTCACCAGACACAATCTATCAACTGATAGATCTATCAACTGACTTCCAGGAAAAATGTATGTTCGGATACAAATAGCAGCTGATGATGATGATGACAATGTTAATAATTTGATTCCCAAAATGGATTCTCCATCATTCTTTCCCCCTGCCATAGGTACTTGCACGATTTCAATACTGCTGTATGCAGATGACCTAGTCTTGTTGTCTCAGACTAGAATCAGTCTTAAAAGAATGATATCCAAATTAAGGCAAGTATGCAAGGAAGAACGATTGACTATTGATTACTCTAAAACTAAAATTGTAGTATTTGGGAAGAGAGTCCCTAAATGCAAGAGACAGTTGGTTATCTTAATTTTGCCTGTAGAGTAAGAGCACTGGAATGGGCTTTTCTTAGATGGCTATGTGAGGCTATGTGTAGTCATAGCCTTACACTAGCCATGAGGGCTGATCTTACCACATGGTGTATGTTTTTGCAATTCTTCAATAGTGTCTATTTTTGGAGGTGTGAGTTAATATTGGGGCTGGATTTTCAGGTGCATTCTAATGCAAGGGGTGCCTTAGGGTTTGGCATATATTTTAAGGGTTAATGTGCAGCGATCTGGCCTTAGGATTGACACAAACAGGGGCTAACCAGGGATTTAACCTTTTTAGAGTCCCCCACCCCCAATTTTAGGGGCCTTATGACTTTGGGCTGAGTTCTGGGCTAATTTCTCTGTTTCATTCTGGTGTGACAATCTTAGTATGTGCCGAGTTTAATGTTTTTCATATAGAAGCTGGTCTTAGGTCACCATGGCCCATCCCAGGTGATTATCTAGTTCAGTTTTTTCTTTTCCTGCATCACAAGTGTTTAGCTCTTCACTCCATACAAGGGAAGTTGTTAGTGCTCTCCTTTTATTCTTGATCCCAGCGGTTTGCAGATTCAACAGGCAACTTTTGGGTCAAGAAATTACTGGAGGGTTGGACCAGGAAATGAGGACTAGTCACAGATATCCAAACTCCTATTTCCACTGATATTTTAATGCACCTAGCAGGTATTTGGCCAAGTGTTTTCTGGGGTGTATATGAAGCAGTGCCATTTCATGCCACTCCTCTACTGGTCTTTTTTACAACATAGAGAATCTGTGAGTTTATGGTGGCTTCCCAGGTAGACACTTCAGGTAATGCTCTGGAAATTCGAGATATTCAGGTAAATAAGAATCAGGTGATGTTGCATTTTCGCAAGCCCAAGACTGATCAGTTAAGAAAAGGCAAAGTGCTGGTATTAGGTTGTTGTTATTTGGAAGCATTATGCCCAGTAAAGGCAATGGTATTTTTCCCCCCAGGTAGATGGGGTACTTATCGGGCCTCTTTTTTTTGTCACCAAGATTCCGCCCGCCCTTACTGTAAGTTTCAGTTTTGGCAAGTGACATAGTAAGCATTGCATATGGTCGGTATTGTTGGTGGTGTTTTGAGACTCATTCCTTCTGGATTTGTGCTACCTCTATGGCTGCTAAACTGGTGTACCTGGTGGAAGGCATTAAGCATTGCCTGCTACCCCCGAGTGAAGAGATGGACGCGTGTCATGGGTTCAAAAATGGGCCACTTTATTAAGCCAAGATAAGTTCTTGCAAACTATTGCACTGGGGACTAAGTAGTGCGGGTGCGTGATAATAAGTCAGGTCAATACCAGAGAATTTGGATCCCAAATAATAGGGACAGCAGAAAAGCTCTGCAGATAGGCCAGCACTGTGTCCAACAGTGTGGCCAAGCTATGCGACCAGGGAGCTAGCATAGCGTCCTGATCAGCTGTCTCAGGTCTGTGACTATTAAGCAGCCATGAGACACCCCAAGTGATAGTGCTATCTGAGTTCCCAAATTAACCGAGACCCCAACCGAATAACGAAACAGGCCATTCTGACTAAAATCACCCACACTGTGATAAGAATGCTTGCTTTAGCTTGCTTTAAGACAAGGCCTCTGTATTCATAATGCAGGCCTATTTAATCATAATGCTAGTTTGATACAGTTTGATTCACCTCTGCTCTAGCTGGATGGAACAAGGAAGCAAAGTGTCAGTATGTTTCACCAAACCACAGAGAAAAACAAGTTATTTCTGGTAATAAGGGAAATGACATGACACTGGGGTACTGGAGACAAAAACAAGTTGCTAAAAGCCAATAAGAATGTAACAAGTTTAAATTTACTGAAATGTAGCCATATTTGGAAGATGATTATAGCTTCTGTTTTTTGTAACCTATGTGCCTATAAAAGTATGCTATTTTGAGCTATTCGAGGTTCGGGGTCTGACTTACTAAAGTGGCTCCGAACCTGCACGTAATAAAAGTTCAGTTATTTGCCTTGAGTCTTGGAATGCTGTCTTAGTCTCTTGAGTTCCACAACAGCACTACCCGCCACATGGGGTACAGCCAAGGACTGAAACCTGATCCACACCAGACTGGCCAGCCGGGCTGGAGGCCACAGTGCAATGGAAGGAGCAAATTGAGGCAAAAAGGCCATGAACCCATGGAGTGGCTGGAGGCCCTAGCCTCTGGAATGGTAGAAGTGGGCACGTGGAATAGCAAAAGAAGACTGGGTTGTGGACATCAGGTACGAGAGGAAAATAATTGTACCACAAGGAAAACAGACGAATGGAGGCAGGGGCACCTCAGTCAACCGATGGAAGGAGGTCCACCAGTGCAGGCCTCGCCTTCATGTTTTCAAAACAAAATGCTCCATCCCGCCGATGACATGTGCAGCACTAATGGATGCACTGTGCTGTAAAATGTCCAATATGAAGATTGTCGGAAATAACTGCACCATTTCTGTGGTGAGATGCCCAACAGAGGGAGGAAACAGGAGGAATATTGTGCCCTCTCACAGATGAGATGCACGCCCCCAGCAGCAGCACTGCGGGACAAAACTGCGGCACAGCAGGCTGCAGCAACGACAGGAACCGCATCTTAAGAAGAGTCCAGGAACCTAGAAGAAAAGAAAGGCACCAGCAGGAACTGTCCACAAACTGGGGGACAGGGGTATGCACAATGAGAAAACCCACAGAGTTATACAAGCATATGGAGTCAGGGCCCAGGGAAAGAAGTGAGCGGAGCAGTGGAGAGGCTGAGAAGTAGAGCCAACCCAGGCACTCAGTGGGTGGGGGCACTAAGCATACCTGTCAACCCACGGCTCCGGAAAAACGGGACCAACGCAGATCGCTTGTGCGCAGGTCGCTTTCCACGCATGCGTGGAAGCGCTACACCGCTTGTGCAGCCCCTACGCAAGCGGCATAGCACTTCCGTGCATGCATGGAAGTTTTATGCCTTCCACGCATGCGCGGAAGCGCTATGCCGCTTGTGTAGGGGCTGTGCAAGCGGCGTAATGCTTCCACGCATGCGTGAAAAGTGTTTCCCCCTGCTGCCAGATTATGGGGTTTTGGCAGCGCGGGGCGGGTTATGACGTCAATTGACCTCAAATTACAGGGTAATCCCGGCCAAATCGGGATGGTTGACAGGTATGGCACTAAGTCATAGGTATGCGCTGAGCCCAGGGCAGGGCGGGGACATTGGGACCCCCAGAATGCCAGAGGAGACCATATCTCCATGGAAACACAGGGGAAAGATGATTCTATGTGCTAAAAGTAGACTCAAATCAAAGCAACACCATCACACTTATCTATTTCCCCATAGCACTAGTTATTAGCCTAGGAGGGAAGGAAGGCCAAATAAACCCCAACCCCCTGGGAAGAATAGAACTTACAATCCTTGGGTAGCAGTACAGCAGTTGATTCACTGATACCCCAAGGGTGGACCCCACCCAAGGAAAAGCCCCAGCCAGTGCAGGCAAGCAATATGAAAGCGAAACTGCTCTCCCAGAAAAAGGCTCACCAAGGAAGAAAATTAGTTTCTCCCTTGCCAATTCAAAGAGAACGGTTCCACTTGGGGACCTTTGGCAAATTAATGGGCAGTGTGCTTAGATTGAACCACTACTATTGAACCAGGCAGACCACTAAAGGAACCCGTGTTAGGCCTCCTTCAGAGAGGGAGAAAGATTTGTTTCTCACTGCCAAGCACAAGCAGTTAAAGAGGGCGAGGCAGGAAGTACTAGCCACCACCTATAAAGGCTTCTTGGCTCCTCTCTATCACACCAGGCAGACCGCAGACAGGCCTGCAAGAGCATGCCCATCTCTTCCCTGGGGAAGCAGGCAAAGCCAGCACAGGTGGGTATTCCCCCCCCCCCCCCCAGTGCTCGTCCATTTGGGAAGATTAAGTAACCAGGACTGTGGCATGGGTGGAAGCATGAGGAGGTTAAATGTCATTAAAGGTCACAACATTTCTAGGGCTCCAGGTTGCTTTGTATCACCCTAATTTTGCCAGCCAGAAATGAACTGTCTAGTGAACAGCTCAGTTATGAGGCTTTGGGACTTGCCTACAAGATCCCCTGGCCACAGGATCCCACACAGCAGGGAAGGGTGTTTTCTAGTTAAAAGTTGATAAAGTTGTGGCCCTAGTTTACTCCAATATCTTGTGTCTATTTATTCCTGGCTTGGGGGGGGGGGGCAGTGTAAAATTGTGAGCTAAGGAAAGGTAAGATGGTCTACATTTTAACTAATGAGTAGATTTCCTTTGCCAATGCTATAGGACTTAATTTGATCTGCATTTTTAACCAAACTGATCTAACCTGAATGTACTCAGTTAACGTATGGAGATGTAAACAGTTATCCTTTGGACTGCCTGCTTTTGCCCACAAACCACAGATTGATTTTAAAAATGGGTCAGGATATTATTACTGTTGTGCAGTTTGTAGGACAGAATGGTTTGCAGTATACAGTTAGTCCTCCGTTCAAAAACTTTGGAAAAGGCTGCATTCAATGTTGATTTAACTTTGCTCCCGTGACTTAACGTTCTTCTTATACCAGCATCTTCCCATTCATCTTGTCTTCTCAGTTACTTTCTCTGTCTACACAGCTGGCTCTTTTAATGAACAAATGCAAGAATATTCAAGATGATATTTGTGCGATAGTGGTGGGGACAAAGAGAAGCTTGTTAGACTGTTCCTTTGCTTGACTCTTTTTTCTCACTGCTGGCTTTGACCTGTGTCATCACATTTTCTGTATCACAGGGAAACCTTTTCTGGTAATCATTCTCAAGTAATAATAATTTCATGTCAGAAACTGTTCTGGGTAGAAATGATTTTTGCTGGTGGAACTCTGCTCAGGGACACCCCAAATGAGGCTCCTTTCATGTCCCCAATATCTTTTCCAACCAAAGTGGTCCCTATTTATCCACTTGCAATTTCTTGCTTTTGTACTGATAGGTTGGCAGGAGCTGAGACAGAGATGAGTGCTCATTCCGTCATGCAGTACCCGGTTCTCTAACCGCTGGCTTGCTGGCCTTTCTTGTTAGCTAACAAGGTGAGCTTCTTAACCACTGAGCCACCAGAGTCCCATTCCCAAGTGAAATATTATATATAAAGAGGAACACAGTTATGGCATCAACAGTATAGTAATACACACTTATGGCCCTGAGTGCTAGTAGTTTGTTTTCATTGCAATAACCTCCAATGAAAACAACAGAACATAATGTACTCTCGGTAAACATACATTCAATGCACTACATGCTCTTAAAAACGATGCACCTGCTTATGCTTCTCATCATAAAGGACAGTGTACTATTTTACATTTTCATTCATCTCTCTCAGGATTTTTCCAGGAGGAGCATGTAACAAACTGCTCCAAGAGAATCTATTGTGGATGCAAATGTCAACAGGAGACTTAACACAAATATAGTTGGAAATGGTTTGTGTGTACCAACAGATTTTTGGGAGGGTATTATAGCTGCCCTCCTAATGTACAAATGTCAGAATTTAAACACTACCATTGTATGATTTGTCTTTAACATTGTTCTAGTCCAAAAATCTTGTTGGTTAGAATATATTCCATATCTAAACGCCATGTGTAACAGCTTCTGCAATGACAATATCCAAAAATCAATAAGGAAAAGGAAAACAAGTGGCTACAAAGAAGAGGCAAATGCAGAAATCAGATCAGGGAATCTCAACCTGGGGCCCATGTGCCGGATGCAGCCCATGGCACCATTTCATGTGGCCCCACCCCACCTCCACCACACCAGGAAGTATGTGGTGGAGGAAGGGCAAAATGGCCTTCCAGCCCCCGAAGCTCTCTGAGGGAGCATGACCTGGCCCCTGGTTTTAAAAGGTTGAGAACTCCTGCATTAGATGGCTTCAGAAGCCTTGCAGTCCTGTTGTAGCCCTGTTCCCCTTCCTTTGCTATTCTGAAGAAAACATTCTATTTGAAGCATCCCCATGTAACGAATGAAGGAGTGTGTACCTGTGTGTGTGTGTCCATATACATTTACCTACTTCCTATCATATACCTACTTGTATACCAGTGTTTCCCAATCTTTGGTTTTTGGATTTCAATTCCCAGAAGACTAAATCAGTTCCCCAAAGTACTGATCAGCCAATGTACTGACTTAGGCTTCTGAGAGTTGAAGTCCACCAGTGTTCCACAGAACATAGTTTGGGAAATGCTGTTCTATACAATCATCAAGTTATGTTGAAATTTTTATTACAACCTCACATCCTGCCTGTAATTAGAGTGACTGGGCCGGGCTTTTCTGTGCTACTAAAAGGAATTTTAATAGAGTTTTAAAATGGACTGCTGTAACTTAGTGGTTAAGATGCTGAACTTGATGACTGAAAGGTTGTCTAGTTATGACAATAGAAATGACTGCAGACACAGACAGTGCTGGCTCTTTGGCTATAAACCATACCTGTCAACCATCCCGATTTGGCCGGGATTACCCCGCAATTCGGCACCGATTTGCACCATTTCACGACCCGCGCTGCCAAAACCCCATAATTTTGCAGCAGGGGAAAGGAGGCACTATGCAGCCCATCTGCGCAGGTTGTGTTGCACGCATGTATGGAAGGGCTCTACACTTCTGTAGCTCCCTTCCACGCAGGCGCAGAAGGCTACACCGCCAGCATAGCCTTCTACGCAAATGGCGTAGCCCTCCACACGCATGCGTACAACACGACCTGCGCAGACCTGGTCTGTGCAGGTCCCGGATTCACCGGAGCCGCGGTTGACAGGTATGCTATAAACAGAGATGAGCACTGCACAATTGAGTCAGATACCACTGGCTTTAGAGCAAGGGTGACCATTATCTTTACCTAAAAGGAATTTTACTAGCAATTGAAAACTGCAACAAGTTATGCCACAACAACCAAGTTATTCTGTTCAACAAAGATGGTTAATCTCAGTTGTTTAAGTTGTAGAAGTGGCAACAACGCCAAAGAAATCCACCCATTACGTCAGGTGCCATTGAGGACAGCTCACATATAGTGAGCTGGATTTCGACTAAATTATGTTTGCTTATTATACATGTTATTAACTAACTTGCCCCATTAGTTTCAGAGGATATGCTTTTTAAATGTGACAACGTCTGGATGCAAGCCATAGTGATTTCTCTGCTATCTGCTTGGCTGGTGATAGGGAACATCCCACACATTCATCTCTTCTGAAATCACTCAGAAACTCAGTTTCCAAATCCCCCAGTACTGTGGTTTAGCTTTCTGCCCTGAAGGGAACTGTTTTACACATTGTTTTCTCTTGTCAGCTCCATCAAATAATCCTCCAAGTGCTGGTGCCATATTTTATTGAAATTAAATAAATCACTTCAGAGGGAATGATATATAAATGACACTGCATGAAATAGATGGCATTGTATTTAAATTCCATGCCTAGCATTATGTATAAACCTATTTCACAGCTGCTAACAGGTGTGAATTGGCTCTTTTCTAATGAAAAAATTCAACTGTTTGGTCCTTTGTTCATTCCATGCTGCTACAGTATATTAGCATATTGCAAAAACAATTGATTTTTTTCACAATACAGTTTAAAAATAAAGGTTTTAATTTGATTGACAAAACTTGTATTTGTTTAATGAAATTGAAAGGAGACTCTACCATAATCTCCAGTCTATAGCATCATTAGTATCTAGTCTTTCTTTTTTTTCCTGAAACGTATTGAAGTCTTTTTAGTGGGCTGTATTGTCTATACTTCAACTTTAAAATATCATTTAAAAAAAAAACATCAGCACAGCTTTCAAAAAATATAAATTTGAAACATGAACATAAAAAGACAAAAAATGGAAGCCTTTAAAAATGCCAGTTTAAAACAGAAAGATTTATGTTAAGTGAGAGTAAAGGGACTAAAAAGGTTTACAGTGGAAAAGTAGTAAGCTTGGATAGTTTACCGCTTGGACAGTCCAGCTTTATGATTATATTCTTCCACTCTGAATTAAAGGTCATTGGTGTCACCACCCTGGCTGAATTATACAGGAATTAAAGAATCCAAATATTCTGAGTGCATGGGTTCAGTCACTGCTTTTGAAATGTCAAGTCAGTGTTATATTTGCTCAGATTTATTTCAGATTAAATAGAAAACAACCCAGTAGAGCAGGGATTCTCAACCTGCGGCCCATGGCACCATTTCATGTGCCCCCCCCCCACTGCTTCCACCACACCCAGAAGTGTCATGTGGTGGAGGTGGAGGAAAGGCAAAATGGCCATCCAGCTCCCAGGGGGTCCTTTGTATAAACCTAAACCCTTTTTGAATATCTCAGGATGTGCAGCACAAACATCCTGGATTGGGTCAGAGTCTATTGCGTGGATGCCAGAAAGCCCGATTCCCAGGGGCCTAAACCATTGGGTCCCAATAAGACAGCCTTGCTTAACTACAACCAATGGCAAGGAGGTGCGAATGTTTTTGAATTTAACCAAGAAATTACCCATCCCCAGGACCTGAATCTGGCATCCTTGCACATCCTGGAGGGAAGTTTTAAAGGATTTAAGCTTGGGCCGAGAGGCAGGGGGAATTCTCAAAAACTCCCGCTGTGGGATTATGGAAAAGGTAGTACCTGAATACACCTCCATCTTGAAGGGGACGTCTTGCAGGCTCATGTCTGTGAAGAAACGCTTGCTGACGATGCCCACTTGGCATGGCTCAGGCTCGGGTGACACTTTGGCGATGGACATGTTGTGGTGATGACTCTTCTTCGGCACAGGCGCTGGAGGTCTTTGCTTTCACTGTTGGCATACCTTAGCAATGTGCCCTCTTCGCCCGCAGTTGTGGCATTCTGCGGTACAGAAGGGGCATTTCTTGTGGTCATGCCAGGCTCCGCAGCCATCACATTTGCGAAGGAATTTCTTCTCCCGATCATCACGGTGCTCTCGGAGCTTTCGTCGGAACGCTCGGACTTTTTCCTCTGTGTCGCTGGACTACAACGAAGAGGTGGAACCAGGCAATGCTGAGGAGGGTGAAGGTGAATTTTGCTGAGCTTGCACAGCTGAGTTGGTGGCACTGGTGGTGGAGTGGCAATGCCAGAAAAGCTTTATCCCAGACCCTGCAGCCTCAGACGCTACTGCCTCTTCTAGGACATTCGTGAAGGTTAGCATCTTTCTGATCATGAGGTGACATTGAGCATCTTTGTCCATCATGCCGGCCAGCAGACAGTTCCGGAGTGCTTCTTCAATGTTGTCCCACTTGCACGGGGTGGCAGCAATGCGCAGCATGGCAGCGTAGTCTGCAATGGATTCACCGGGTAGCTGCTCTCTTCTGTGGAAGGCCACCCTGGCTGGGAAGATCCAGACCTTTGGCTGCAGGTGCCTCCTCAGTGCAGACATGGTTTCTGCGAGTGGCACCACATCCATATCCCTTGGGAGAACGAGGTGGGTTGCCAACTCAAGCGACTCAGAACTGCACTGAGCAAGGAAACAGGAGCGCTTCTGGTTTCCGTCGGCAATCTTCTGTGAGGCCATTGCGTGGCAGAACTGGTGTTTCTATGTTGCCCATTTCTCTGGATGCGCTGGGTCAAATGGGCCGATGTTGCTGCCATGTGGGGACGCCATCCCACCTTCGTCGCCAGTTTAGTGTTCAAGGAATGAAGAAGCAGATGAATGAAGTAGTGAAATTCAGCTCTTTATTAGTGAGGTTGGAACACAGTTTGGATGGGGCAAAACCCGGATTATATACACTATAAACAGTAACAGTAACAATAATACAACAAGTCCATTGGCTAACAGAGTGTGCACATTTTTCGATCCACTTATTTGCATAAGAATAGATACATGAGAAAAGATACATTCCTCTCCTGTCAGAAAACACAGTTAACATACAGAACAGGAGCATACAGCTAAAAACACTCAGAGAAACAACCAAGACTTCTTTAAGGACATTAGAAGTAAGAACCCAACTAGGAAGGCCATTGGACGACAATGGAAGGCAAGGGGTTATTAAAGAGGAAACAGAAATTGCAGAGAGACTCAACGAATTCTTTGCTTCAGTATTCACTGAAGAAGACAGCTACGGCATGCTCAAATCAGAGCCTATCTTCGTAGGGAGGGAAACTGAAGAATTAAGCCAGATAGAAATAACCAGGGAGGAGGTCCTTCCATGTCTTGTTAAACTAAATGCTAACAAATCACCAGGACCAGATGGCATCCATCCACGAGTTCTCAGGGAACTTAAAGATGAAATTGCTGATCTCCTAGCCAAAATATATAATCTTTCCCTCAAATCAGGCTTTGTGCCTGATGACTGGAAGGTAGCGAATGTAACACCAATTTTCAAAAAAGGATCCAGGGGTGATGCAGGAAATTACCGACTGGTCAGTTTGACATGTGTCCCAGGTAAAGTGATGGAAACCATTGTAAAAGATAGAATTAATAGGCACATAGAACAGAAGGCACTGCTAAAGGAGAGCCAACATGGCTTTTGCAAGGGCAAATCATGCCTCACTAATCTGTTGGAATTTTTTGAGAGTTTCAGCAAGCATGTGGAAAAGGTAGATCCAGTCAACATTGTTTATCTGGACTTTCCGAAGGCTTTTGACAAGGTCCCACACCAAATGCTCTTGAATAAACTTACCAGTCATGAAATAAAGGGACAGGTCTTGTCAGGATCAGCAACTGGTTAAGGGACAGGAAACAGACGGTAGCACTAAATGGACACTTCTCCAAGTGGAGGGAAGTAAATAGTGGGGTCCACCAAGGTTCAGTACTGGGTCCCCTGCTTTTCAACCTCTTCATAAATGATGTAGAAGTAGGAGTAAATAGCAAGGTAGCCAAATTTGCTGATGACACTAAATTATACAGGGTAGTGAAAACTGTGAGAAATTGTGAGGATCTCCAGAGGGATCTCTTGACACTGGGGGAGTGGGCAAAACAGTGGCAATTGAGCTTCAACACTAGTAAGTGTAGAGTGATGCACATTGGGGCAAAAAACCCCAATTACATTTATAAACTGATGGGGTCTGAACTCTCTGCGACAAACCAGGAAATGGACCTTGGTGTCCTGGTGGACAGCTCTATGAAGGTGTCAACCCAGTGTGGCTCAGCAGTGAAAAAAGCAAACTCAATGCTAGGCATCATTAGGATAAGTCAGCAAGTGTCATTTTGCCTCTTTATAAATCTATGGTGAGGCCCCATCTGGAATACTGTGTACAGTTCTGGTCGCCATACCTCCAGAAGAATTTAATGAAGGTGGAGAAAATGCAGAGGAGGGCAACCAGAATGATTAGGGGACTGGAACACCTTCCTTACCATCTGAGGTTGCAACGGTTGGGCCTCTTCACTCTTGAACGTCATTGTCTAAGAGGTGACCTGATTGAAATTTATAAAATCATGTATGGTGTGGACAAAGTAGATAAGGAAAGACTGTTTTCCCTATTGCACAACACTAGAACCAGGAGGAACTGCATGAAACTTTTTTTTACTAGTTCTCAAACAAATAAGAGAAAGTACTTTTTTACCCAGAGGATCACTGGTCTATGGAACTCCATGCCCGAAGATGTGGTGACAGCTGTCACTCTTGACAGCTTTAAGAAAGGATTAGACAAGTTCATGGAGGACAAGGGTATCAATGGCTAAGGACAACCTCTGGGTTGAAGAGATAGGCAGGGAATCCTAAGCAGGTGACGCTATTTGCTTGGAAATATCCTGAAGCAATTGGTGAGCCACTGTGTGAGACAGAACGCTGGACTGGATGGTCTGTGGCCTGTTCCAGCAAGGCTGTTCTTATGTTTATGATTGCCTCATTAAATAGGCCCATTACCACACAAAACCAGGAATCTGCTGCTGAATTTATAATCTGTGCTGTCCTCAGTCCCATCTGTATCTGTGTACCCTGGATGTTTTGGGATTGTGCTGTCTGGCAGTCTTAGCTTAAAGTCCATAGTTCCTTTCATGTACCTGGCTACTATTGAAAACTGTTTAGTCACCATCTCCTACTGAACAAACTGATCTGCTCAGTATCAATCCCATTGCCAGGATGCCGGAGTGCTACTTGGGAGTAAGTCGATTGTTACACAGCCTATCTCTCCCAGCCAAGCTACAGTCTGGGCCCATAAACATAATTTTGGTTATTACTTTAAGGCAACAGAATATGACGAAGAAAAAAGAGCAAAAACACATAGAGAGAAAAATGTAGAAATCAGCTCAGTCTCAGCCCACTTTTTTGGTTTCTTTTCCATGCAAACTAGCTCTTTGTATGATAAAATAACTCCAGAACCATTTAAAGTAGAAGAAAACCTTATATTTCCTTACAGTTACAATTTGTAGTTATAGTCAGAAGGAAAAATCGGGGGGGGGGGGGGGGGTCCAACACATGGAGAGAACCTCCATGCTTGTTACTTGTAAGAGGAAGAATAGACTATCAACAAATCAATGGAAGCAAAAAAAAAACCTGAAAGAGAGCAGAAGCTTGTTTCAAAAGCCAGAGGCAAGAAAAGACCATTATCAATCAACTTAGTTGCAAACACAATCACATTATGTGGTAAAGCTCCCTCCTGCTGATTTGTTTCTTTGTTTGTTTGTTCATTTGTTAGACTTGTATCTCTCCCAACTGGTGCAAGCACCACTCTGGGTGGCTCACAGACAAGGATGACATCCATAGTTTAAATTATCTTATTTATACTTCAAACTCAAACAAAAACAAATAATGGAGATACTGCATAGTGGCATCAATTTAAAAGCTTGATAAAATAGGAATGTTTTAGCTGTTTATTTAAAAAAAACCATTAAAGTGAAAGCAGATCTAATTTCCACTGGCAAGTTGTTTCATAATGAAGGAGCCACAACCAAGAAAGATCTTGCCCTGATCATGATCTTTTTGACTTCTTTAGGATTGACAATACATAATTTAAGAGCTTGAGTGCTCTATTTTTCAGAAGAGGAGCTCCTGCAGATAGTGTAGTCCTAAATTGTTAAGGGTTTTATATGTTAATATCAGAACATTGAAACTGCCATATAATACAACTGGTAACCAATACAAGCTGGCTAAGACAGAAGTGATATGGGCAAAATGACCAATTCCAGTAAACAGTCTAGCTGCTACATTTTGTACCTGCTGAATCCTCCATACCAGCTTCAAGAGCAGTCCCACATAGAGAGCATTGCAATATTAGATCTTAGAGATTAGTGTGTAGGTAAGCATAGTCAGGAGTATCCAGTAGTGGGTGAACCTGGGCTATGCAAAGAAGATGATGAAAGGTGAACATGACCACAGAAGATATACGATGCTACGTGGACAGAGCTGGGTCAAGTAACACACCCAGACAATGTACATTCTCCCTAAAAGGAAGAGTCACACCTCTCCATTGAGAGAGTCCCCAACCAGCATAACCTCCATTTTATCTGGATTAATCTTCAGCTCATTATCCTCCATCCATTGCATGTCCATCTCCAGGTATCTCTCCAGGGACCAAACAGTATCCACTGCTGATGTGGGAAAGGAGAGATAGAGCTGTGTATCATCAGTATACTCATGAAAGCAAACTCGAAATCTTCTGATAACTTTACCCAGAGGTTTTACATAGATATTAAACAGCACAGGGGAGATTAACAACCCCTGAAGTACCCCATATTGATCAGACAACTCTTCCCCCAGCAGTATTCTCCAGACACACTTCCTCAAGGAAGGACGAGCCAGGCCAAAGCCTTGCCATGAATTTCTAACCCCAAAATCCTGTCTGGAAGAAATCTTTGTTGACTGTAGCAAAGACCACTGTGCGTTCCAAGAGGACCAACCGGCCCCAGCCAGGCTCTCTCAGAAGGTCATCCAGCAGGGCAACCAATGCTATCTCAGTCCTGTATTAAGGGCTGAACCCAGATTGAGGCATTCAGAACTCTCCAGAAATGCTCTGAGCCAATTTCCCACCACCTTCTTTACTTGCTTGCCCTAAAAACAAGTAAAGAACTTGAAAATTGTTGTTAAGATCATTAGCCACCCAATTTGTGTTTGTTTTTTTGGTGGGCTGGGGGCTGGGATGGATGACCATCACTTCAACTAAGCTGGCAGAAGACTCTTCCACAGAAAAGTATTGACAATCCCTTGTACTGACCTCAATACACCCTCACTGGCAGCTTTACTTAGCCTGGAAGGGCAAGGATTTAGCAGAGAGCAGTGTTGCACTGCTCCCGGTGCCCACCGGTGTCCGGGCACCAGTAGGGGAAATTCCCCCAGGCCATGCCCACTTGGCCAGCCATGCCCACCTCCCTACCTCATGAAGCATGTGCACTAAGCCAAGCACCTGGGGAGGGAGGAGAGCAGATGCAGCACATTTGCTGCTCCCCAGCAGAGTCGGCAGCATGGTTGAGTCAGCATTGTCAGGGGGATTCCGCGGTGCTGGTGACGATGAGGAGGCGATGCCCCTGCCTGGTTCGACCAGCACCATGGACAGGGAGGGCCCCCAAGTGAGGCCACCTGGACGTGGCTGTCCAGATTCGAGGAGGAGAGCTCCAGGCCCACCAGTTCCTCCGGGGCAGGGGGGCCCTCGTCCTCCTCCTTGCACCAGCCCCCTCCATTGGGGAGTCCTGGAAGCAGTGCCAGGAGGAGTCCAAGTCCAGCACCTCCGCTGCTGAAGAGACCAGCTCGGGACAGCCCGGGAAGGCCCCTGCCAAGAAGGCACCCCTGAGTGAGTGGGGCCAGACAGGGGGAGGGGCAGATTGGAGGCAGGCAGGGGGAGGAGAACCCCATAGAGGAGCCGCCGGCCCCTTGTCCAGGAAAGAATGGGGGGGCTGACTCTTGGACTCCCAAGTGGGCTTTGCAAAACCTAAGCAACCTTTTGCAGAATGCGGGCCTCTCTGCAATGCAAAACCACCAGAGAGTTGCTCTTTTTGGGAGCTTTGGTTCCATTTCATGCTGACTTTCATGGCTCCTCCCCAGGTGTGAGTCACGACGTTTACTTCTTTGCTCATCCACTGGAAATTAGACAATCTCTTTTTGAATATATATAAAAAATTTCAAACCAATAATAAAAACCTACAATCTGGGTCTGAGAGAGAGGATTAGAACAGGAGCTAAAATGCTCGATCTTCAGATCCTCATTGCTGATTTCTTTCTTTTTCCCCCTCACTCCTTCCTTCCCCTCCATCAGCCAGTCGGGAGTGGAAATCTCACACACATCCGGGGGTACCATGTCAGAATTTCCCATGCTTCATCATGGGAGGCATTGGGGAAGGGGGTCTGCTATAGACTTTCCCTGCTTTAGCAATTATCTTTTCTCGCAGGAAAACAGGAGTGGAAGAGGGTGCGAGTTATCATCTTGGAAGAAACATGATTAATGCATCTTTTCTTTTCTAATTAATTTTCATTAAACAAATAAGAAGTACAATAGATAAAATACAGTAACAGATAAGAAAAACAAACTATTAAAAGACATCAATCGTGTTTGTGTCCCCTACACCAGTGTAGGGAACCAGTTTCCTCCCCCCACCCCCCAATGGCTTGCTGTATAGCATGATATACTTTGAACCTGGACAAAAGACAAAGAAAATATGAGATATTTAGGCATGTACAGCATCCACTGACCCACATACATTTTCAAATTCATTCTTATGAGTCATTGGTTGAAATTCTCTTATTATTAAAGTATTAAATGTAACAACCTTTTTGTATTTTTTTTGTATTATACTTAGAACAGCAATTAGGAGATGCCTACCCAGTCACTTGGCCACACCCTCAGAGTTAGCCATGCCCACAGAGTTAGCCATTCCCATAGATTTAGCCATGCCTACAGAGTTAACCACTTCCACAGAGTTAGCCACACCCACAGTGTGTAGGTAGTAAAAAAAATTGCAGTGCATCACTGGCAGAGAGGTAGTGGCCCTACAGCTAGTAAGCATCCCAGAGAGTTCCTGCAGTGTTACCTGCTGAAACTGTTCCAGTAAAAGCTAACTAGATGGTGCACTGGACAATTCACGATTAACTGTCATAACTTTGGAGTCCAGCTCCCTTTGGACAACATCAATCTTAGATCTAAAATGAGGCGGCTGAGGAGGAGGAAGACACCGAGTGCCATGATCCCCGCCAAGTGCCACATGTCCTCCCCTCCCCCCTCTGGCTACACCTTCGGAGGGGGGTAAAAGGGCCACCAAACCTCAGAGCCTGAGGTGGCTGAAGAGGAGGAAGACGCCGAGTGCCGCGACCCCTGCCGAACGCAGTATCTCCTCCTCTCCCCCCCTCTGGCCACACCATCTCTGGAGGGGGTTAAAAGGGCCACCGGGACTTTGGAGCCTTGAGGCGATGGAAGAGCCCTTTTCCCAGTCTAGCATTGGCCGCAGGGAAGTAGGATCAGCTGGGGCCATGCGCTGCTGCTGCAGACCTAAAAAAACTGCTGTCTTCACCATTTTACCCCAAAGTTGTTGCAAGACTCTCCCAGGACCCACGCCATCACCCCCTGGATGGGAGGCAGCTGTTGTATGAGGATGTCAGGACCATGGGCCTTGTTGTCGGTTCATTGAGGGGTCATTGAATTTTGTTATAATATATTGTATTTTTGTCTTTTCTTTGCTCCTGTTATTGATATTGTATTCATTATATTGTATTGCATTATTTTGTACTATTGTGTATTTATTTATTTTTGTATATTAGTACCTATTGTATTGTTTTTTCTATTGTTGTTTGCCGCTTTGAGTCACCTTCGGGCTGAGGGAAGTGGGATACAAATTAATTAATTAATTAATTTCCAAAATATTACACTTAGTTACAGTATGTTAGACTGAAGCCCAACTGATTGCTCCTGACCAGATAAATCTTTGGTTATCTTAAAGAGCTCTCTTAATTATTATTAAAGCTTGTCATTTGACATATATTGCATTAGTTTGTCACCATTTTTCTGCATTAATATATTTTCTGTAGGAGTTTTTTACAGGTTGTCATCTGTGGCAGCCTTTTTCCATTTGCTTTCTAGCCTCCTCCTCAGCTATTTCGATGTCCGTAGTTCATAAGTAAACCACGGAGTAGAATGTATCCTGGTCTGGATTAATCATTTAGGAGCAATAGGGTCCAATGCCCTAGCCATCTCCATGTGCCAAGTATCAACCAGGGCAGTAACAATATTGCCTGTCAACTTGGTTGTAGATCCTTACAAAGCATTCTAGAAGACAAGTGGGTCTATTAGTTTGTGAGGCTAGGCAATCTTAATGTGTCCAGGCTCCCCATTGGGGTAGAATGCTAACATGACCCCAAATTGTAGCAGAACTTATCTGACCATGACAAAGGAGTGAGGATAATATCCCACAGTTACATCAAGAAGATCAGGTTCAACATATGACTGGCAACATGAGTGGGAGTGGTGACATGTTGGGATACTCTCATGGATGTCATGACTTCCATGAGATCTTCAGCCACTCTGGACAGAAAAGCCTTCACATGGATGTTGAAGTCCCCCAGAACCAGTGATCTAGGAGAATTCAACACCACCAAAGATACAAAGTTTGCCAGCTCTGGTAGGGAAAGTGTTGGGTCACTGGGAGCTCAATCAACCAAAACAATCCCTGATCTATCCCTGCCTCCCACTTCAATGTGCTGGCACTCAAGACCCTAACTCAAGAGTGCAGAGAGCCTACTAACTTTCAAAGTATTTGGGCCAATGATGGTAACTTCCTCCCAAAAAAACATCCCTCGGTGCATAATTACAAATCCAGGTGGGCACATGAGGGGAAGAGAAGTTCCTCCCCTATTAACCACCCAGGTCTTGGTGATCCATGCTATATCAGTCTTAGCATCCAGGATAGTATATTTATATGTGCTTATATGTGATAGATGTTAAATATCCTATTCTGGTCAGACTTCCATACTGCACTGTACCTTCCTCTTCCCATGAACACTGAAATCCTTGACACAGTGGACTCCATCCCTTTTCCTAGCTAATTGGCAGCTCAGAATTTTCCTAGGGGGGTGGGGAGAGACAAAATACCTGTAACTACAAACCAATGAAAATGATCTAAGCAAAAAAAAATCAATACACACACACAACAAAATACAATCCAATTTAATCCCACCCTAATTAAGGCTAAAACCCTATCTGAAAAATAAATATAAGGGTCTGCCAATCTGAGAAGAATATTATTTCTACTTTAGCTAAAGAAACAGGTTAATTAAATAGAGATTAGCTAAAGAATTTAAATCCGAAACAAAATAGATGTCAGTCCTAATTAATACATGTTGTTTCTTCACTTTTCCTAAAAAACCTTCCCCAGAAAAAACCTCAACCATATAAAGAAAAAATAAATAAAGAGATATACACAGTCAACAGTAAATAAGTAAAGTAGTTATATTAGTTAAATAGAATAGATTAATTGAATTACTTCACTATAAAATGAATAAATATAAAAATATAAATATATAAACTAATAATAATAATGTAAATGAACAATTATTTATCAAATCCATGAGGTAACCAGCAGATGTAGTTAATATAGATAAAGCAATCTAATTAATCAGTGACATGTGCACTAAGTGATCATTATTAAACCCCTTAAATTACTGTTATTAAATATACAGATCATTATTAAACCCCTTAAATTACTGTTATTAAATATACAGTAATATATCTGATAACGACAAAACTTGGTTCCACAAGTCTTAGCGTTATCCGATTTTTAGCGTTAACCAATGCATGCATTGGATAACACTAAAAAAACTGACTGCCTTCTCCAGAAGGCAGGCGCTGAATGGAGTGCCTATACGCCGGCTGCCCACCCCATTTGTAAATAATTGTTTAAACAAAATGGCAGCCACAACTTTTTTCAGCTGTTGTGCGGCCCAGGGATGTCCTAGGAAGCATGGAAAAGGTCCTCCCACCCTCTCAGAGGCTGCAGGGGAGGTGGAGAGCTGGAAACATGCACCTGATGAAAGTGATTTTTTTTTGTCCCCAAACAGCATGAAAAGGTAGGAGATCAAACATAATTAATCAGATAACACTAAAATGGTGTTGTCCGATGCAACAATTTTTTCAAAACATTACGTCGTTATCCGATTTTAGTGTTATCTGATGCAGTCATTATCCAGGGTTTTACTGTACTATCATTACAATCCATGGCCCATATATTTATCACTACTAATCTACTCTCAATCTATTCCATAATGTAAATGATATTTATTCAAGAAACCCACATTCTTTACAAGCCATTTCCACTTTCATCAACTTTCATCAATTTTCTAAAATTACATCCATTTCATCTTACAAACTTCAGCTTGAATAGAAGCTTCACGTACCATCTGTATTAACTCAATCTGTCAGATTCCAAGGTATGACTAGGTAAAGGCAAATTCTGTCTTGCAGTATTCAGGCATCAAACTGCTGACCTCCCACCTTCCAGTCAGCATCTTAGCCATGAGCCACTGCAGTCCCTTAAGATATGACTGGGAGTAGTCCACATTATCAACAATCTTTCCCTGCATTCCTTCATTCTTCTCCATTGCCATCTTAGGTAGAACTTCAGTTGTTCAGTGGAAATGAGAAATACTTTCATTGTTGGTCCCATCCAAAGTTCAGGTTCACTTTTATACACTTCAATATCTTCATAAGACACCTAATAATCTTTACAGCTTTTACTCTCCAATTACATTTCCCATTTCCTTGTCTCTTCCATGACTCTCCATAAATCACAGACACTACTTCTCATGTCCATGCCTCCGCCATGACACTTCCTTCACTTAGATAACCCTGGAGGAGTTTAAAGGTCTTTCTTTGATTGTCTGGTCCTTTAGGCATTCTGATTGGCTCAGCAGTGGTATCACTGATCTTGCAACTTTTTTGTAGATGTAACACAAATGCTGGAAGAACTAGTGATGAGAATTCTAGTAGATATCCCAGTGAAATTTATTTTCCTCACCCAGGCTCTCTGCTGCTATTCCTCCTTTGAGTTGAGGCTTCCAAGTGCTAGCTTTGTTTTCTTTTTCTCATCCAGGCTGTCTGCTGCTGTTCCCCCTTTGAGTTTTTAAATATCAAGTAAACAATCCTCCAATGTAACCCAGTTCAATCAGTCAGTAAAGATCCACAGTTGTGGAAGATCTATGGCCTTGGAAAAAAATCATGTCATTATAGTGATTAAAGAAATCAAATGATAGCCTGGGGGGGGGGGCTGTTACCAGAAGCATATGGAATGATATCTCACCAGAGGTCTTTACTTACTGCATTACATTCTCTGCAAGCTTTTCCTAACCACAATACAGTAATTTGTATAATTCTATAATTTTAGGAGTCCAGAGGAGGGAAAAAGTAGATTGACATCTTGTTAATAATAACAAACTGCTGGCAGTTGGCACAAAAGGAGCAATATGTGAGAAATGCCAAGGGTGTTCCTAGATTCCCCCTCCCCCCCTTTATTTTATTTTTTTGCTGAGAATTAAAACTGTCTCTTGCATGTCAGCATAAGGACTATCAAGAGAACACCAAGTTGGCCTGTGGCTATTATTCTCATCTTCAAGACAAATCTAATTAACTCAATAATTAAATAGGGACTATAGTGGCATAGCTGTTTTAGTCCATAGTGGAGAATTGCAGCACTATTTTATGGGTGACATATCTTCTTTCCACAAATCCTGCAGTAAACTAAACAACTGTATTAAGACAAATAACTCTTAATTGCAACAATGAATAAGATTTGTTTATCACTGAAGACTTAGAAGAAAGCACCCTCTCTACATACAGCTGCCCCCTGTCTGGGGGTGGTGTGAAAAGCTGCTTTATAGGCCTGCCCCACCTAGCTCGGGCCTCTTTGCCTGATCATAATTGGTTTTTGCCTGAGTGATGGACAGGGCCATAGCCAGGATTCTAGATGTGGGTGGGCAAATATTTTTTCAGGATGGGCAACAATGTCACACACACACAAACACACGCACACAGAGAGGGGGGAGGAGAGAGAGAGAGGAGGGAGAGAGAGAGATCATAAGACTGAGGCAGTTATCATGACGAGTAGGAAAGCTGGGGAGACCATCACCCTTACTGTTGGACGCTGCAGTATACTCTCACAGCCATCACTATGAAATCTAGGTGTCCAGATAGATGCTAGGCTACGCTTCGATAAGTATTTGCAAACTGTGAGTGCAAGGGCCAGAGCAGTATATAATGCATTGACAAGGATCATGCCAAATATTGGAGGTCCATGGCAGACTCACCGAAGATGCCTCTCGAGCGTTGTTAGTTCCTTGCTGTTGTATGCAGCCCCAATTTGGTCAGAAGCCACGACAGGGACATCATGTGTGTGACAAATAACCTTGATATACTGAAGGAATGCCCTGTGGGTGGCTCAGGCATTTTGAATGGTCTCATACAATGCTGTGTGTCTTGTTGCCAATATGATGCCGATCCATCTGATGGCATAGAAACGGGTGGATGAAAAAAGATAAGACGGGAAAAATGATAGTAGCAGGTGATTTTAATTTAATTAGATCTAATATGGACTGTACTAGTGTATCGAGAGATAGAGTAAGATAAAAAATGAAAATATTAGATAATTGGATTAAACTTTTAGGTTTAGAAGATGTGTGGAGAGAAGTTAAAGGTTCAGAAAGAATTTACACATATTTTCCGCAAGTCCATAATTCCTATTCTAGAATAGATTATTTTTTTGTTACAGATAATATATTTAAGAATATAGAGGAAATTGATGTTTGAATTTTTAAAGAGTCAGACCATGCAAAAATGTTAATGCAAATAGGAGTTGGAACGATGGCAGAAAAGTGAAATAGTTGGAGAAATGACCCAAAAATGTTTAGGGACCCCAAAAACAAAGAAAATATAGAAATGATTTAGAATCAATATTGGCAATGGAATACAGGTGAAGTGGCGTATAATATAGTCTGGGATACCATGAAGTTGGTTTTCAGAGGAGAATGTATCAAGTTGAATAGTATTAGAAATAAACAGTTAAAGGATAAGCATGAAAAAATTGAGAAAGAAATTAAACAGCTTCAAGAGGAGCATATAAAAACAGGGAAGAAAGAAACACTTGCAAATATACAGAGATTAAAAAGGGAATTAATAGGCAAAGATATAGAAAATGTTAAAAAAGATTTGATATATTTAAAAAGGGAATACTTTGAGTATAGTAATAAAAATTCAAAGTTATTAGCTAGAGCTGCGAAAGAAAAGAGTATTAGGTGAGAAATACGTGTTTTGACAAATCAGCATGGTGTGAGGTGCAATAAAACAAAGGAAAAGGTAGAAATTGTTAAGGAGTTTTATCGAGAGTTGTATTCTGAGAAAAATATAAAAGTAGGGTGATTAAGGGAATATTTGGAAAATTGGAAGGGAATTAAAATTAGAGATGATCATAAAGATAGAATGGAAGCTTTAATAACAAGAGAAAGAGGCAAAAGAAGTGATACAGAAGTTGAAAATGAATAAAGCTCCAGGGGAAGATGGATTTACAGTGGAATTTTATAAACAATTTAAAGAATCGGTAGTGCCGAGACTTTTGAAGCTGTTTAATTATATACTAGATGGTGGACTATTACCGACTTCGTGGTATAGATCAGTAATTGCTTTGATTCCTAAGCCGGGAAAAGACTTAGACAAGATAGAGTCATATAGACCAATTTCATTGATAAATCAGGATGCAAATTTTTTTACAGCAATATTAGCAAATAGGCTAAACGAAATTATGAAGGAATTTATAAATAAAGATCAAGTAGGATTTATGAAGGATAGATATATGGCGGATCTTACAAGAAGAGTAATTGACTTGGTAGATATTGCAGGGCAAAAAAGGGAAAAGATTGGATTATTGTCCTTAGATATTTTTAAAGCTTTTGATTCCTTGCAATGGATCACAATTAAAGAAATTATAAGAAATTTCGGTTTTGGTACAAAATTTATAAATTTAATTGATCAGTTATATCAGAAAGGTACAACTAGGGTTAAAGTTAACGATGTATTAACAGAGGATATTAAATTAGAAGTGGGGACTAGACAAGGATGTCCATTATCACCGATATTATTTGTGATGGCCATGGAATTATTAGCAACATTAATAAGAGATGATAAAAAGATTGAGGGAATAGAAGGAATAAAAATTAATTTATATGCAGATGACACAATGATTATAATGAGAAATCCCGTGAAGGCAATGGAGCGAATTCACATACATTTGAGAGACTTTGAGGAAATGACAGGATTGAAAGTGAACTGGGATAAATCGGAAGCGATTCTTTGTAATGTGGGTGATGAAGAACAAAGAAAGATTAGGGAAAAATATAATATACAAATTAAAAACAGGGTGAAATATTTAGGAATATACATTACAAATAAAATTGAAGACCTTAAGAAATTGAATTATGATAAACAAATAACTGAAATTAAAGCAATATAGTAAGCTGAATTTGTCCTGGTTTGGTAGGATTGCGTTATGCAAGATGAAGTTGTTGCCAAGGATAATTTTTTTGTTTGATGTCCTCCCTATTCAATTAAAGGAAAAAGATTTAAAGGACTTTCAGAATATATTAAATACTTTTTGTAATGGAGGAAAAAGATCAAGAATTACAAAAAGTTTATGGTATGCATCACAAAAAGAAGGTGGTCTAGGCCTTCCAAATATTAAACATTATTATAGAGCTTTTCAATTAAAAAATATTGTTAAGATTATAGCCAGGTCAGAAGTTATTTGGGACAAGATAGAGATTAAGGAATTACAAGGAAGCGGTAATGCAATTTTTTTGGACAAAGATGTAAAGATAAAGACGAATAATCAATTGACAAAGGCAATGTTAGTAGTTTGGAGAAATATTAAAGAGAAACTTGCCCCAGGGGTTTCTCCGATAATGGACATGGATGATATAAAGATGTTTCCCGTAAAAATTGATAAAAGAATAAAAGATATAATGTTGAGGAATGATGTGTTTTTGTTGAAAGATTGGATAAATATGTCTGATGATCTAGAACTGAGAGCTGAAATATTTGAACAAATGAAACTGAATTGGCTACAAGTAATTTTAATAAATAAATGGGAGAAGAATTATAAGGATGAACCTAATTTAAAGAGGGATAAAACGGAATTTGAAGAGATGATCTGTAAAATAAGAAAAGGAGAAATTGGGATAAAAGGGTTAGTAAGTAAAATATATAAGATTTTAAATAAGGATGAAAATTCACAAGAGGTTTTGAGAAAATTATGGGAAGAAGATTTGAATATAAAAATTTAAGAGTCCCGATGGAAACACAAATGGAGGAGAAGAGTTATGAAGAATCTTTCAGTTAGACTAAAAGAACACAATTATAAAATAATGTGGAGTTGGTACCTGACTCCAATTAAATTATCTCGAATGGATAATAGTAAAACAAAGAATTGTTGGAGATGTAAAAGCGATTTTGGAACATATGAACATATGTGGTGGAGTTGTAAAGTGGTAAATGCTTTTTGGAAAATATTCGAGAAAGAAGTATCCAATATTTTTAGAGTTGATTTTAAGCTGGACTCAGGTATCGCCCTATTGACAGAAATGGATAATACAAATATGAGTACAAATAATAAAGAATTGCTATCTATAATGTTAACAGCTATAAGACTATGTATAGCAAGGAAATGGAAGAGTGATTTAACATTCAAAATAGATGAATGGTATAAGGAAATGTGGGAAATTGCCCTGAATGACAAATTGACATGTGAATTGAATGTGAAGAAAGGTATTTTGAAAGAAAACAAATTTTGGGAAATATGGAGACCTTTTGTGGAATACGTTTTAATATGTAATAAAGGAGATAAACCAGTACCTCAACACATGAGTTTTTGGAGTGATTAAAACAAAACAATGATCTTCATGGCATGTATATATCACTGGGTGTTATTCTTATTCTTATTATTCTTATTATTTAATACAATAAGTTGAACCCTATAATTTTTTGGAATATGCGTATGGTCAAAGATTGACCATTAATGAGAAGTTCCTATGTGAGAATCTCATGCTGATTTCAGAGAGGGATGCTGCTTGAAGGATATCAAATCTATTTCTCATTTTGGCGCCGCACTTTCATTGCAGGCGCACCCCCCAAAGAAAGACTCAGACACCAGTATATGGATAAAGGCATCGGGCCACTTTTATTGAATAATGCCCTAGTCCGAATTATAACTTTCAATTGGTGTAATCATCCAATTGTAATTCTTTAAGGCAAGCAGGCCGCAGTAACACTGGTAAGGTTCCTCCCAAAATGCCAATGGCAATTGGCTACATGTAACTATTTGTATCAATTTGTTTGTTGACACAAACAAATTGTTGACCGGAGTCAATAAACTATCTACTGACCCCACCCTAAGGCGTGTATCTGTTAAATATCAAGGTGATGCAGGCTGGGAAGCTCCTGACATCACCCCTTGCCTGGTTCGCCCTTGACCAGCCAAACCTATTTCCCCTGTACCTGTCTACGTGTTGGCCAGTCAATTGCGAACCTGCCGAATACCTATGGGTCATAAATTTTTACCTTACAAGTGCTACCCGCCACACGGGGTGGAGTCCATGATGACCCACCCCCCCCCCCCCAGACCGTCAGCTTGTTCACCAGGCCTGCTTGCATATTCTCAAGAAAGAGGTTCATACCTCTGGCCGACAAGTGGACCCCATCTCCTGCATAGAGATCGTAATCCTGCAAGCCTATCCTAGGATGCCGAATGGCTGTCCTCAAGCCCTTGTCTGCAAGGAACCGGGCAACAGCCCTGTTCACCGACCGGTGAGCGCGGTCAAGGGCACGGAGGTCAATGCCTCCCCTGTAAGTCTGTCGCGGCACAATGTCCTACCATAGCAGCCGCGTGGACGGCCATACATAATGTAGATAGGCTAGGTCACTGCAAATCGTGAATTTTAAAGAGAGGCCAGTGACCTGTGCGAGATCATTGCCACTGAGGTGCAGGACAAGGACATCAGGCGGTCCAGCATCCCTGATGGAAAACAGGAATGGCAACAGTTCCCGCCATCTCATGCCGTGCTTACCGTACCATCGCATACGTGCGGCTGCACGTAACCCGAGATGGGTTCCCCACTCTGTCGCCGCAGCATACTGCGCTGCCCAGTGCATGTAACTGTGGCCCACCAGCCATACTGCCACCAGTGTGCGGGGACACACAGGGTCTGTAAAAGAAGAAAGAGGAACAATGACATAACTGGTACTCATGCATGGAGGGGGCGTACATATAATGCAAAGCGCATGGATCCCCATCTGCCCATCCGGCGTATTTCAGCCTCAGAGTACCCAAACGCAGCTGCAGTGGACGCAGCACCTATCCTAAATGAATGGGTGCCGTAACGAGCCCCAGGGAGGCCAACACTGTGAAGTGCCGTACCGGTCACCTTCCAAAACTGGAATTTAGTAAGGGGAGACCCATCCTGGTGGCAGAAAAATGGGCCAGGGTGCGTACCACGCACTGCCAAAAACTCATGTAGGGCACCAACCGGACAGATGTCTTCAATGGAACATCGTAGCAGTCTGACTCCACTGCCTACGCCATGCTGATCAACCTTTGAGGACCGTATCCTCAACTGAGCCCACTCGTGTGTAACATAGATATTGTCAAGTTCCAGTGCCCTACGAGATGCATCCGCCTTAGACAATGGTACCAACTCACTGATGCGGAGCGCTCCAAGACGGCTACGGTGGTAGCTGCATGAAAAAGAGCCACCTCGTACCTATCATAACATAAGTTATGCCAGCCTCGTGCAAGGTGGGTAAGAACATCTGGTGAAATCGGGTGACGTGTGTCCGGGCGGCGGCCACGTTCACATGTCCACCCTTCCAAAACATGACGTATGCGGAAGTCATTCATGCAGTCAGCGAAGCCCCGTGCCTTGGCCATAAATGCCAGTGCCGAAAGCGTAGAGGCTATAGTACGGGGAGCCAACCCCTGACCGTGAAGATAAACCATGTATTGTAAAATCTGGTCTACTGGTATTGGCCACACTTCAGGTAACTGTAGTCGCCCACAAAAGGCTCTAAATTGTATGAAAGCATGTTGGTATGCCTTACGTGTGCGAGGTGCCAAGGACATGCCGATGGCCCGGTTCACGGTTCACCTCTCCTCGCCAAATGTCCAAATCTCGGCCGGGAGTGGAGAAGGAAATTCCTCTGCTTCTGGAGCCAAGGCACGGAACCGGGAGATCTGCAGGCGGGATCAAGCATCAGCAATATCATTATTAATGCCTGGCACATGTCTGGCCCTGAACAGCACATTGAGGCGTAGGGTTCTCAAAACAAATTGACGAACCAATGCCATGACCCTAAGGGATTTGGATGTCTGGGCATTTACAATGTGCACCACTGCCGCATTGTCACACCAAAAATGGACCAATGAATTGGCCCACTTATCGTCCCATAGCATTAGTGCCCCAAAAATGGGAAAAAATTCCAGGAAAGTAAGATCGCGTAGGTGATCCGTGCCCTGCCATGCGTGAGGCCAACGGCCATATGCCCACTGCCCCTCAAAATAAATCCCATAACCCAGAGAGCCGGAGGCATCCGACTGTACTTGAAATTTAGGGCAGACCATAAGGTCTGATCTCCAAAAAGAGACCCCGTTAAAATCCTGGAGGAATGTGAGCCAAACCGAAAGGTCTGCCCGTATACCCCTGGTCAGCCAGACCCTGTGGTGGCGTTTTAACAGGCCAGCCATGGCATCACACAGACGCCTGGCAAAAGCTCTGCCCGGGGTCACCACCCTGTAGGCAAAATTGAGGTGGCCGTGAAGGACCTGTAGCTCACAAAGAGACACTTTATGCTTGGCGATCAGTGCCAGAATCGCCGTGGAAATCCGAGTCACCTTATCCATGGGTAACCTGGATGCCTGTGCGACAGTGTCAATTTTGATACCTAAAAAGGTGAGCGTGGTGGCTGGGCCCTCAGTCTTTTCAGGCGCTAAGGGGACACCCAGTTCCCGCATAAGCGCCTGAAATGTATTAAGGAGACGCGTACACATGTCCGAGCCCTGTTCACCCCCGAACAAAAAGTCATCAAGGTAGTGGGCTACAGACTGGGACCCTGACCTGCGAACAAAGGCCCATTGAAGGAAAGTGCTAAAGCGTTCGAATGCCGAACATGAAATAGAACAGCCAAAAGGCATGGCCTTATCTACGGAGAATCTCCCTCGGAAACGAAAACCCAACAGCTCAAAGTCAGCGGGGTGCACTGGCAGTAATCGGAATGCCAATTTGATATCACACTTAGCCAGGAGCACCCTGGGACCACAGGAGCGTACCATCTGTAGGGCCTGATCAAATGACGTATACCTGACCGAGCAAAGGTCATCAAGAATCGCATCATTGACCGAGGAAACCGCAGTGTAAGATAGATGGTGAATTAAACGAAATTCACCTGGGGTCTTTTTCGGGACTAGCCCCAGAGGAGAGACATTCAAGTTAGGGAATGGTGGTTCAGTAAAGGGCCCAGCAACTCTCATAGCATTCACTTCCTTAGCTATGCTTTGTGCAGCGACCTCCTCATTACCCTTCAGAGAAAGTAAGTTCGGGGCATCCTGCGGTCCCCGAACACCCCTAAATGGTATACGAAAACCAAACTGGAAACCTTCTAACAGGTACCTCGCATCATCCCATCTAGGATAAGTGGAAAGCCATCGATCCAGCATAGGGATATTAATTGGGGAGGGGGCCTTTTGCGTGGCCAGCACCGTCAGAGGGAGCTCTGACCGCCCCCTGCCCACCCCTACCTCTGCCTCAAGACCCACCAGCCCGCGGGCACGCGGAGGCGGCGTGAGGGCCAGAGCAAGAGGGACACTCGTGTCGGAAACGACACTGATGCTTGTTGCACACGCCACTAGCTGAGAAGCTCCAACACAGCAGGTGGGCTGGAACCCCCTGCCCCGCCGGGTGGCGGGGAACCTGCGTCGCAGCAGCCCGCTGCACGGCATGGCCGCAATGGTACCTATCACCAGGCGCCGGCCACATGGGAGTCATATACAAGAGCCACAATTGCTGGCAGGGCTCATCCCACCTCATCTCAGGATGTAGGGCCACTCTCATCCTGAATTCTTCGTTGTAAGCCAACCACGATGGGCCAGGAAAATCAACCATCACCCTATAAATATTGTCGAGGTATTGCACCATCGGAATGGCCAAATCAGGCCGGACCCTCAGGTATACCGCCATATATATGAAGTATGCTGGCAACCAGTTGGCCCAGGTGCATGGTGGCTTACGACGACGGGACAACTCCTTGTCCCTGTCATCCTGTCCCTCCCTCTCTTCCTTGGTGGGCTCATGATTCAAGAGGGAGAAAATATCGACATACTCCCCTCACCAAATCTTTTCCCTTGTGGCCTGTGATAGATGGTCACCCAGGGGCAAGGAATAACCAGCCATCGGCAGAGTTGTCATCAGCACGTTGTGGATGGAGGGTATGCGCAGCGGGCCCTGAATAGCCCCTGCAACACCTGACATACACACAAGGGCAGACACCCCTGCCCTAACCGGGGGGGGGGGCATTTGTCAACCACGAGTTAACGGGGCAGTGCAGATACAACTGCCCACCCACAGTAACCTTCCTCGGCCATGGCCACTGCACACACACCCCATTGTGACTGGACAGTGTCGCTGGTTCACTCAATTGAACCGGATACTCACTAGTCGCGCCCCCGTGAGCCGCCCCCACTGGGGGTTCTGGCCCACGGCAGGCGTTGGAGCTCGCGACAGGCCTCGAGCTCTGGGGCCACACCTCACCGGTCCCCACCGGCAAATCTGATCGTGTGGGGAGCTGCGAGGCACCAGCTTGGGCTGGCCTGATGGCCTCGAGCAGCTCAACCCTGTTGACGGCCCACTGGAGAGGCACGGCCGACGTGTTGGCCAGGATTGAAGAAAGGGCCGTAATTGAAGCGGTGGCTAAGCCCCCATCGGAATGCGGTGGGACAATGCCCATTGATGCATCCAGCACTGAAATGCGTGCGAGAAGTGCATCAACAGTATCCGAGCCCCCTGTATAAGGTGGGCCGGACGGGCTGGACGGCCCACTGGGCAGTTGCTGAAGGGGAAACCCGAATTGGGATCCCGGGCCTGAATAGGGCCATGCCCAAAATTCTGGCCCATGGGAGGCCGGAGGAATGGTGGGGTGGAAACCCACACCAGGCCCACATGGGCCACCCTGTCCCGGGCCATGAAAAGGCCCTCCAGGGGCAGGGATCCCTGAGGGGCCAGCCTGTGCCAGCCCCGCCTGGAAGCTTGTGCCAGGCTGACAGGCGGAAGCCTGGTCAGTGATATTGGCGGCAGTGGGCAAAGCCATCCTACTGCCCTGCTGCGGGGGTGCTGCCTGAGCCCTCCGACCCGATGGCTGCACCCCGGAGGAAGAGGGGGTAGGCAAAGCCCTCCCCCGCAGGTGCGGCTTGCCAGCCGGAGCCTTGCTCTTGGGAGCCATGTCTCCCAAGCCGAAGAGAGAAACTGCTCCCTAATCGATCCCTGGCCAGGGATCCAACTCACAATCCTGTGCCCTGAGTACCGCAGTATCAAAGAGCAAAGGAAATCCGTCTAAAGCTAAAGGTACGAAGGCAAAACACAGAGAAAAATGCTCCGTCGCATTCTAAAATGGCAGCTCTGCTGCCTCACGGCCACCCCTTTTATAGAGGAGTGGCCACGCCCCCTAACTACCCGGATGTCTGAGTCCGGGTGGGAACCCCACCGCAAAGAGCGCGGCGGCCATTTTGGCGCCGCACTTTCATTTGTCATGTTTTACTATTTTGCTATCACATTTTGTTATTCTAACCTACCATCAAATAAGTTCCAGCATACAGAAAAACTACTATGGTTTATGAGGTATGTGACATATTCAAGGACTAGTTTACTATTGGCATCCCCCAGTAAATTAAAGCCAAGGGGAAATTTGAAGTCAAGGATCTAGAGACCTAGATCTAGAGACCTAGACACCCTGATTTCTATATCACAATTTGACCACGCCTCATCAAACTTGACACACAGCAACATCAGATTATCTACTGCTGCTGTGCCTTATTTAGTACCGTTGTGAATTCCAGCTCAAAACATATAATTTTGAGGCAGTGCCCTCATTTTGGGGTACTCAATTTTAAAAATTGCTTTGTAGAAAATAGTTTTGCTTTGATAGAAAATAATATTTGAAACCCCAACTAAATACACGCATAATGCAGGTGCGCCCGAGACAGCTGCATCTGGTGTGTCCTTTGCTTGCTTCCCTCCCAGGGAGATACACCAGGGCAGCCATGTGGTGCTGGGTGGAGTCACCCTATAAAAGGGGCTGGCTCACCTTGCCCAGCATCATTTGTTTTTCATTCCTACGACAGCCATTTGACCTCCCTCCCTCCCTCCCTCCCTTTGCACTAGTGTGATTCATGGTTGCATTATTACGGACCTGACTGGAATTTTTTGCTTGTACTCCAGATTAGTCTTGGAGTCCTTGTTTTTTTCGCCCCTCCCACACTGGTGTCACAGGTTTTATTTAATGATTTTTATATTAACAAATATTAATATATACATAGAAATACTGTAACACAAACACACCAACAAATACATTTAGAATAGTTCACCTGTGCAAAAGTTAACGTCTCTATCCCCCACCTTACCTCTCCCAAAATTTACGCATTTCTGGGTCTGACTTAATATTATTTTCATTTGACAAAGCATAAACAACAAAAGGTTTCCATATTTACAAAAATTCCTTTTACTTATAATACCTTTCTTTATATCTATTTCTGTTATTAGTTTTCCATTTAATGCTAGCTGCCATGCTTCATCATACCATCCCGTTATACTAATCTTGAAGGCTTCCTTCCATTCTTTCACAATTAGTAGCCTTGCCACCATTAACAGCATAATCATTAACTCTTTCTCATTTGGTTCCAATTTAGTCTTGTCAACCTCACCCATTAAGGCTATTTTTGGAGTTAGCTTTATGTTCTTATTCAGGATTTTCCTTAATTCTACTTCTATTAATTTCCAAAAATTATTTGCATGTTGATATCCGCACCACATGTGCAAGTATGTTCCTCTTGTTGCTTTACATCTCCAGCATTTGTCTGATTTATTTTTATCCATCTGATTCACTCTAACTGGCGTCAAGTACCATTTCCATAGAAGTTTGCTAATATGCTCTTTCTCCCTTATAGACAGTAGTTTTGTTGATCTCTGTGTCAATTTTTTATTCCAACTGGTTTCATTTATAATAATACCCAAGTTGTTTTCCCATTCCCTCCTTAATACAACAAATATCTGGCATAGTTTACTCATTATTCCCTAGATTTTAATTTGTTCACTCCTAATTGGTGTCACAGGTTTGAGTTTGGGGAGTAGTTTTTGTTCTGTTTTTCAGTCATTTTGGGCATGTAGAATGGGAAGGGGTAACAATCTGAAAAATTAGGTAGTAAATTAAGTAAATTTGTGGTACAGGCCATATAAGTTTTAAAGAGGCATATGGCCTGTTAGGAGTTGTCTACCATAGTATACCACCACTACAGAAGTACTTGACAGCTTCATAGTGGAATCTGATATCAGTAAATTATAGTTAATTCAATTGGAAGAAATATATTTGAATATTGGAATTGGCTTACTTAAAAGAGTTACCTCCCGCGCTACTACCACAGTGCAGAACAGTGTTTGCTGCTACAGTGTGAATGGTTTTGAATAAAGTGGCCAGTTATTACCAAGCTAAAAATGTCATCTCTTTCTTGGGGGATGGGTGTGCAAAGGCAAATATTTGGATGACAATAATTGAGTTATATAGTTTTGAAGATTACAAATGACTATGAGAATGATAATATGTAGCAAAGTTGAAAACAGGATTGAAAATGTTCCCATCTGCATTTAATAGCCCCAAAATAAGATTCATGTGAATTAACCTTTGACAGGTAGGTTTCAAAAATATTGTAATGACTCTTTCAGAAGATGTGGGCAGGGGGAGGCAATGACAGTGTTCAGTTTCAGATGCAATATGGGGCTTGAATATCAAGAAATGCTAAAAGCAACAAAAATCATTGCAGGCGCACCACCCCAAGAAAGGACTCAGACACCGGTATAAGTGGATAACGGCATTGGGCCACATTTATTGATTCATGCCCTAGTCCGAATTATAAATTACAATTGGTACTCAGCCAATTATAATTCTTAAGGCAAGCAGGCCGAAGTAACACTGGTAAGGTTCCACCCAAAATTGCCAAAGGCAATTCGCTACAATGTATCCATTTGTATCAATTTGTTTGTTTACACAAACAAATTGTTGACCGTAGTCAATAAACTAACTACTGACCCCACCCTCTGACACGTATCCATGAAATAACGGGGTGATGCATGCTGCCTAGCTCATGCCATCACCCCATTGCCTGGTTCGTCGTTGACCGGACAACGTTAACCAACTTGTGCCTATCTAGTGTTGGCCAGTCAATTGCGAACCTGCCGGATACCTGTGGGTCATAAATATTTACCTTACCAGTGCTACCCGCCACACAGGGAGGCTTAATAAAGACTCACGGCCCCCCCCAAAACCGACACATCGGTCGCCAGACCTGCTTGCATCACACCAGAACGAGGTACATACCTCTGGCCGACAGGTGGACCCCTTCTCCCGCTTACAAGCAAAATTTTGTGTCCAAGAGTCCGAACTAGGGAGATCCGCATCTCCCCTAAATTGGTGTCTCGGCACAGTGTTAGACCATAGCAACCGTATGGAAGCCATACGTGATGTAAAAGCCAGGTCACAGCCCCACACAGTTTAGTAACAGCAGTGATCCGTATAACATCGCTGCCACCGGGGCCTGCAAAACATAGGGCGGTAGAGGACCCCTGTCAGACAGCAGGAATGGCCTCAGTACCCGCCCCCATGTGCCGCGCATACCATACCATAGCCTTCGTGTGGATGCACACAGCCCGGCCGGGGTCCACCCTCTGTCGCTGCAGCCTATACCGCTGCCTAGTGAACATAGCTGCGGCCCACCAGCCCCCCGCCACTGGTGTGTTGAGACCCCTAGGATCTGTAAAAGAGGAGAAAAAAGGTGAAGGGCATAAAGAGGTACTCACCCAATGAGGGGACGTACAAATGTGGAATTGCGCGTAAACGCATGTCCGCCTCGGAGCACCCCAAACGTAGCCGCGATCAGCGCGACACCTACCTTAAGTAAATGGTGCCAAAATGGGCCCCACACCGCGGAACGCAGCACCGGTCACCCTCAGGTACTGTACTGTTGAGAGCAGACCCACCCCGGTGGCAGAAAACAGGCTGGGGCACACAGCAGGCACCGTCGAAAATTCATGTAGGGCTCCAACCGGACAGATGTCTTGAAAAATTTTGTAGCAGTATACACCACTGCCTACCATGCTAAGACCCGTGAGGACCGTATCCCCACTCAAGCCGACTCATGTGTGACAGAGACATCTTCGAGTTCCAGTGCCCTACGAGACACCCCCGCCTTACACAGCTGGTACCAACTTTGGCACCCTCTCACTGACACGTAGCGCTCCAAAAAGCTACCGTGGTAGCTGCGTGGCTAAGAGCCACCTCCCACCTATATGTGCATAAGTAATGCCGCCCCGTGCAAGGTGGGTCGGAACTCTGGGAACAGGGGTGACGCGTGTACGGGCAGTGGACACGTTCCCGTGTCCACCCTTCCCCGACACGACCCATGAACTCATAGTGATACGCCTTACGCATGCGAGGTGTCAACGACATGTCCGGTTCCCTTCAGCTCGCCTAATGTCCAGCTACCGGCCAAACGAGGCAAGTGGAATCCCTCCACTTCGGAAGTAAAGGACGGAAACGGGCGATCCGCTGGTGGGGAAAAGCAGCAGTAAAGTCATTATTCTTACCCAGGACATGTCTGACCTAGAACAGCACATTAGGCGTAGGCTTCACAAACGAATAGACAAACTAATGTCCGGATCTGGGGAATTTGCATTTCTGGGTATTGCTAATGTGCACCACTGCAGCATTGCCGCGCCGCAATCGGACCACTGAGCAGGCCCACTCACTGTACCACAGCCGCAGTGCTCTCGAAAAACAGGGGACAATGAGATTACGGTAACTGTGGGGAGAATCAGTGCACCCACCCTCAGAATAAACCCCATAAATCAGAGAGCCTGCGGTATCTGACCGTACGAGATATCCAGGGCAGACCACTAGGTCTGATCCCCAATAAGTGACACCTCCAAACCCAGGAGTAATTTGATCAGAGCAAAATTAAGAGCAATGAATTAACTGCAATTCCCAAGGGGATACTCAATGTGTGGCAATCAATGCCAAAATCGCCATGGATCCAAGCCACAGTATCAACAGGTAACTTGGATGCCCGCGCGACAGCCTCAAGGCCGAATTGTAAGTTATAAGATGGGATCTCGGTCTATTCAGGCACCAAGGGGACACCCAGTTCCCACCTGAGTGTCTGAATTGTGATGAGGAGACGCGTACACGTGTCCAAGCCCCGTTTAAGCCCGGACCAGAATTCATCGAGGCAATGGGCTGGAGACCGAGACCCCAACCTGTGAGCAAATGCCCACTGAACGAAAGTCCCACATCGTTCGGGTGCTGAACATGAATGAACACTGTCAGGAGGGGGTCAGCCTGATCCAACTAAAATTCCCCCAAAACCCAAAAAACCCAATAGGTCTAAGTCATGGGGTGCACTGGCAAAAGCCAGGTAAATTGAATGGATTATCATATGACATGCACCCTTCTTCTACCTCAGTATGAGCTGGGGGGATACATTCGACTAAGGAAAGGTGGTTCCCAGAAGGGCCCCCGCTACTCTCATAGCCCCCAACTTCCCTAGCTGTGGACAGCGGAGCCCCCTCTCCGTCACCCTGTAAGGGAACCAGCTTAGTATCACCCTGGGGCCCCAACACCCCCAAATGGATAGAAAAGCCCCATTGACAACCTTCCAGCAAGTTTCCCGCCCCATCCCTTCTTGGAAGAACCAAGTGACATCACTCCCGGCTGACCATAATTGGGGTGGGGGGGGCTCATGACAAGGTCAGCTGGTTCAGACGGAGCTCTGATCGCCCCTGTGCACCCCCACCCATGCCCCGTAACCCACCAAACCGCAGGCACGCGGAGGCGGCACGAGGGCCAGCGAAAAAGGGGGGCACTAAGTCGGTAACGACCGTGGTGCCGAGTACCCACATCGTCAGCTGAGCCGGCCGAATACAGTAGGCGGGCCGGAACCCCCTACCCAACCAGTTTGCGTGGAGCCAATGTCCTAACAGCCCGCTGCTCAGCATGACCACCATGGTACCCATCACCAGGCACCCGTCCCATTGGACCGTTGCATACAAGCAACCTTGCTGACAGGACTCGTCCCACCTCCCCTCGGGGTATATCTAGCCACCCTCGTCCACATTTCTCACCATGAGCCAACTGCCATGGGCCCATCCGATCAACACCAGGATGGCCCACACAGGTCAGGCCAGCGGCATACCACAATACATACAAGGTATGCCGACCACCAGTTAGGCCCGCAGGGTGTGCGGTGGCTAACAACGATGGGACATCCCTGTTTCTTGGCCGTCCCGGCCTGCTCTCTCCTCCAAGTGGGCTCGCAATTCAACAGGGAGCATATCCACATGTCCCCCTCCAGCCCTTGCCCCTCATGGCCATGTGGCCAATAATACACTTGGGCAAGCAATAGCCGGCCGTCAGCAAAGGCCTTGACGGCTCGCTCTGTTAAGGGCCCACGCAGCAGGGACCAGACAGCACCTACGATGCTCCACACTGTCCCGGGGTCGTACACCCCAGTGCGTGTTGGCTTCTACAGGGGGGACCACCCAATGTCTCTGTCCCCTTGTCCTCACCTCCTGTCCTTAATGGGACCTCGGGTCATAGAGGATATATCCACGTACTCCCCCACCCCACCAAATCGTTTTTACTCATGATGTGGGGCAAATGATGACTGGGGGAGGGGCAGGAATAACCAGTCATCGGCAATGCCCTTGCCGGTACGTGACGGACACCGGACATACACAGCCGGACCTAGACAGCCCCTGTGAAGCCACGTACTGCCCCAGGAGCATAAACCCCCACCCCCAACATCGTGCCAGAATGCAACCAAGGGGCACTGGGACAGGATGGCGAGTGATGCCCCCCAGCCTCAAGGTGGCAAGGCAAAAAGCGCCGACCCCCACTGGTGGAAATGGACCGTGACGTGTGTGCATTCAACTTGAACGTAATACTCACAAGTTGCACCCCCGTGAGCCACCCCCACCGGGGGTTCCAGCCCACAGTGGGCGTCGGGGCTCGCGACCGAAATCGAGCCCTGTGGCGACCTCCAACATGCTCCAGCCGCAGATCCAGACAAACGGGGAGCTGCGAGACAAGGTGGGCCAGGTGGGCCGGATGGCCCGCTCGGTATTGGGCCAGAGGCCCCAATTGAGAGCCTGGGCCAGAATAGGGCCCTGCCCAAAAACTCTGGCCCCAAATGGGTAAAACTCGCTGTGAACCAGCACCAGGCCCTCCCCCCAATCGTTCCAGCCCGCGGCCGGCAGCCGTGGGCCGAGGGCCGGATCCTCTGAAGGGCCGATCCCTATTGACGCCTCTAGCGCCGCTACGCAGGCCAGTAATGCATGCCAATCCCCCTGCATAAGGGGGCCAGGTGGGCCAGACGGCCCACCGGGCAATGGGGCGCTTTACACTCCGTGTCTTAGCCACTTAAGTCACCGCGATCCCCCTGCTAGCTAAATAAAAAGCTCCCTGTATAGGGGTCGCACAGGCAAATTGAACCTCTCGCAAAAACGCTAGCGAAAATGACCCTTTTACTAGGTGGCTCGACAAAGTCCTACCTTTTCGGCTGCAGCCTGGGAAAAAGGAATAGTGGGGAATAGAACTCCCAGCCTATTGCTTCAAAGCCAAACACTTAAACCACTGAGCTAGCCAGCAGCTTGCTGAAAAGAGCCTAAAGCGGAGACTAACAAAGGAGGAAGCGACGGAGCAGATTTCTCTGCCCTGTCGCTCCGAAAGCCAATTGTGCCTCTAGGGCTCGAAGCTAAGACAGAGGAGGAAGCGACGGAGCAAATTCCTCCGCCCCGTCGCTTCCAAAAGAAGCAAAAACAAAGCCTCGAAGAGGCTAGCCAAATCAAGCCTCTTGAATAGAGGCGAAAAGGAGAGAAGCGACGGAGAAAAAACTTCTCCGCTCCGTCGCTTTCGGAAAATGGCAGCTCGGCTGCCTCGTGGCCACCCCTTTTAAAGAGGGCTGGCCACGCCCCCTAACTACCCGGATGTCTGAGTCCAGGGGGGGGCGCAAAGAGCGCGGTGGCCATTTTGGCGCCGCGCTTGCATTCTTCAGGTACATGTGTAGTGAAAGACATGAAAAAGAAACAGTGGCTCTGCTACTCAGTGGGGATGGGAAAATGTTAACAGACAACAAAGAAAAAGCAGAAGTGCTCAATTCCTACTTCATCTTAGAAGAATGTCTATGCCTTTCAAGGCAAATGTGGAGTAAAAAGAGAGGAGACAGAATTGCAGCAGCACCCAAAATTTGTACCTTTTAAACAGGGCTTGGGATCTGCACCAAACTTTGCATGAATGTGGTAGATACAGTATTCTGTTTTTGCTCTTTGCCAAATTTGGCAAAGTTGAATGCAAAGGGATTTTGTGTTATGATTAAAACAAAATAAATCTGTTTTACTCCCATGCTGAAACTATGCCCCCAAATTTTAGAAAGATCAAATAAGATAAAAAGATTTGTCTTGCTTATCTTGAAGAATAATGGTTGGTACCACTCACTTTTTTATTTAGAAGGAATCCCATATGCTGGGATTGAAATATTCATCATTAAAATACTCCCAAAAGGGTGAAACAGTGATTGCATGGAACTGGCTTACTAGTGCATGTAAGATCCAGCAATCACTGTATAGATGTATTGTTCCAGATTTATTGAGCTCTGGGGAAATCTGAACTTTTATAACTGCCAACTCAGGACCTATTTGATGCCTTCCTAGCCAAACAGATATTAAAATGGAATCTGCTTCTGTTTGTAAAATATTTTAAAATATATTTACGAAAGTATAGAGAATAAATATTCAGTAGCTCACTTGTTTAATCTGTGAAATTACTGTTTTGTTTTGTTTTTAGCTTTGTCGTTGGAGATGGTGTTAATTAATGTTTACAGAACTTTGATGTCTATCCTTATTGTTTTCCCACAAGCTTTTCCAAAAGTTCAGAGTGCTTTCTCTGTTAGGCTTTGGCTTCACACCCATTTTCACGGGTCATTTTCAAGAATGTTGATTAACTCTAAACTGTGAATTTTGCTGAAATTGCATTACCCGGTTATCATATTGCTTGTTTTTTTTTTTTTTTTTTGCAATGGCCACAACTCTTTGTCTCAACTCTACAATTATAACTGCCATTTCCTTGTTGATCAAGTCATACTTTGTTTTCAGGATGCTTTTGATCTTCCTATCTTTAAGATTTCCTTGTCTCAGATTCTTCAGATTACTCAAATCCATTCAAATGTTTTTAAGTTTTTAATTTTCAACTCCAAGCGAATTTTCCATTTTGGTTTTCCTTATTATTTATTTATTTATTTTTATGGATTTGTTTCCCATCGTCCTGATGGGGAACACCACTCAGGGCGGCTAACAGCATACAAAGGAAAAAATACAACAACAGCTAAAACAACAACAGCTAAAAACAGTAGCTAACACACACACCCCAACTAAAAACAGAATTAAAACACATAGAACCAATCAAATTACAGTATCATTAATAAAAAACTAGCCTCCCCTTCTCCTCCCACAACAAAATAGAAAAAACAAACAAGAAGGATCCCTCAGATAGGCTAAATGAGCCAGCAGGCTTGCACAGTAGAGTCAAGCATGCCCCACACCCTCTGGCATAGCCAGGTCTTCAACATTTTTCTGAAGGGGAGAAGATCCAACTGGAGTCGCAGTTCTGGTGGTAAGATATTCCACAGGGCTGGGGCAGACACGGAGAAGGCTCTCTTCCTGGCCCCAGTAAGTTGAACTTCTTTTGCAGATGGGACTTACACTGAGCCCCTCCTGTCTGCCATTGCAGGATGTGCTGAATAGCTTGGGGTGATGCGGTCCCTTAAGTACCCTGGCCCAATGCCATGAAGGGCTTTATTCCCTTGACTCTTTTGTATTTTCAAACCCAGTTCTTCAGTGGTAACATAAGCTGCTGCATACATTAGCTGATTTGTTTGAGCTAATGTTTCTGTTGGAATATATTGGACAGCTTCATTCACTTTCTTCAATATTTTGGCCAAGCTTTCCTTATTACCTTGGTTCAGTTTTGGGAGTCAGACTCTTTCTGTTGCTTTCATTTGAGCTTTACTCTTTTCAACTAATTAAACCCTGGCCATTTGTGCTAAAAATAACTTTTCCAGGTGTTGTTTTTAGTTTCACAGTAGCCCTATTGGTCTCCTCTCTTTCCTCCACTACTTGTTTCTCTATTTGTGAATTAGCTGCTTTATAAATTCTGCTCAGGTCTGGATCGTGCACTGATCTACTTTCAATCTCTTGTAATTCGAGTTCAGTGAAGAACTTGCATTTCAAAATGGACCATCTCTGGTTCATTAGTCTTTGCTCACAGATTTCCAAATCTGGGTGATTTTCTTTCCAAATTTGGTAATATGTTTTTGAAATTCACATTTTGATGGATCAGACTGATAGGCTTCCATAATTGAATAGTTTTCTTCCCTTGTCCAGATTCCTCTGGGTTTTTTATTGTCTTCCAGTAGCTTATCAACTTCATGCCCTGATTTCCTAGCAGAGGAAGTTGAGCCCTGTAGTCCATTTTTTCAATAAATGCCCAGGAGCTATACCATCCATCCATCAATCCATCATCATCATCATCATCATCATCATCATCATCATCATCATCATTATTATGGAGATTGTTTTTTTACAAAATCACAGGGACTGATTGATACATTTACAGTCTTCAGTGTTTAACTACATTCTTTTTAAGTGAATATCTAGAAACATAACATGTTAATACCACAGACAAGTATATCTAAATAGTATAAAGAAGAATCAAGGAATCAGGAAGGTCTGAAGCTCCCTGCTGAATAGAACTTGGTGATAAACCCAGATTATTTGCATTTCCAGGTGGCTCTGGGTGTTTGAAGTTACTGGGTAACAGATACAACTTTAATTTGGTTTCATTTTAATAGTACCTGTAGCTGTTTCTCCATACATATGAGAGATCAAGCTACCCTGTTATGAATAAGAATTGATCTTAATTTTCAGAACACTGTATAAGGAACCTGAATTTTGGAATTTATATTCTAATCATAACTTTAGAACATGCACTCTTATTTCTAATTCCTTTTCCTCATGAATAAAAATGGAGCAGGGAAAAGACCCAGCCCCAATTTATCTACACAGCACACATTTTGACTGTTCAGAATATTGTGTGTATGAACAGTCTGTCGACAAAAATACAGTACCAGAGAATTTTTTCAATTATTTTTGATAATTAATATACTGATAAATTTGCAATCTGGTTGCTCACAGACAAGTCTTTAAAAAGAAACACACAAGTTAAATTTGTCAATCTGATTCAATGGTAAATAGTGGATTTTTCACAATTAAAATGCTGTCAAGGATCCTGCCTGCTAGAAAAAAAATATATGGTGTAGTTTGAGACATCGGTACTACATGATGGATTGAGCACCCGTCCCAGCTCTTGGGGACATAAAAGGAGCCTCATTTGGGAGTTTCTCCCACAAAAATCCCTTCAACCCAGAATAATTTCTGACACATAAAAAAAATGACTACAGCATCAAATATGCCAGAATTTACTTTACTTCTAAAACAAGTACTGTATATTAGAATTACTTTTTGCTGCCTTTATGATGGAAAGGTTGATTCGAATCAATCAGTGGCTTTTTTCTCTCTAAGTGGCTTTTTTCCTGTGCTGGAGGGCTTCTATTTTTTCATGTTGGAGGAATTCAATAGGATTTGTTTTCTGTAAGAATGTGTGTAAAGATGGGGGCATGTCTGTAGGTAGTGTTCTTCTTGGTATTGAGAATTGAACCATATTCTGTGCTTGAAGCTCTAACCCAATCCATCATCAAATGTACATGCACCTGAGGCTTCTGCCATGGGAGCGCACTTTGTTTCTCGCTCCCTTGGGGAGATGAAAAGATTGAAGTGCACTCACAGCAAGTGCAGTGTGAAGGGGAGGAGCCAAGCCCTATTTATGGGGGAGGCTCCTTCCCTTCGCGGCCTTTTGCTTTCTCTTCTTGCAGGGGCAACTTGGTTCCTGCCTCGCTCCACTGTTTAATGGTCAACAAGGACTTTTGGGAGCCTTGCCCGTGCAAATTTTTTTTTCCAGCCTCTTGCTTTGGCTTGTCAGGAAAGCGGGCATTGGGGCAAAGGGAGGGCTTGCCTCTCCTCTGAGCCTCATTTAAACAGCACCTTTTTGGTGATTTAAGGGTCAGAGAATTGGTGGCAGCCAGTAACCATGACACTACTTGCAAGTTGCTCCAGCTGGCCGATGTCTCCATGGAGCCAGACCAGGTTAGGCTATGTATATATAGCTCTAAGAACAACCAGTTGGGCAAAGGGACCATTATAGTTCTTTGCAGTTCTGGCTTTTCAGGTATTTGCCCTGTCAGAGCCCTATCTAACTATATGTCCATCCAGGGCAACTGCCCCGGTGCTTTATTTAGCCACCAGCATGGTTTACCATTAACTCGCTACCAATTCTGGAAGGTAACTGGAGTGGCTTTGGAGGCTGAGGGTGTACAAGGGGCCAGGTACATGACCCATTCCTTTCATATTGGTGCTGCTTCAACTGCAGCTGCCCTGGGTTACCATTTTTAAAAAAATTTTTGCAGGACGGCTTTACCCATTGGGGCTTCGTTGTGTGTGGCTGGTGGACCATAACTTTATTTATTGGTCTTCGCAGCATGCCACTCATTCCCCATGTGGAGTCCTTCAGGAATTTCTGCAAGACCAGGCATTACTGATGTTGCGGGGGAACTGAGGAATTCAGTGGAGCCATCTGTTACCATTTCTCAAGGAGTCACTGCAGTGCCCTCCTCCTGATAACCTGTTGCTGCACCTCGATGGCAATGATTTTGGTGTAGTCACTGGGATCAAATTGAGCATGGCTGTGTGTCATGATCTTGCATTGGTGTGCTGATGGTTGCCTTCCACATGGTTTGTGTGGTTGTGCATCATCCCTCGGTTGGCCTGTAGGGTGCCCTGTGACTCCAGGCATATTGACCATGCTAGGTGTGATGTTAAACATTCTGTGACACAATTTTTCATGGAAGAGGTCATTGACACAATTGTGGAGCATCCAAGTGGAAGTTCGACACTTGTTTCGAAGGGATGGTGTTCACCTTTCAGAGGCCAGAATGCAAATTTTTCTGGTTGCTTTGCACTGTGGCTTCCAGTCTGAATTGTCATGTTGTGGGGTATCCAGTTAATCATTGCTCCTGTGTGGCAGGTAGCACAGGTAAGTATACTGGTTGGAGCCCAAAAGAACATCAGGTAGGGGACACATTTGGTTCAACAGCATAGTAGCGAGATAAGGGAATGAAACAGGACTGTTGGATTAAAATGCAGACTGTGAATTTGGGACTAATAAGAACATAAGAACAGCCTTGCTGGAACATGCCACAGCCCATCCAGTCCAGCATTCTGTCTCACACAGTGCCTCACCATTTGCTTCAGGGTATTCTCAAGCAGATGCCTTCACCAGTTTAGGATTCCCTGGATATGGCATTGAAAGATAACCTGCCTATCTCTCCAACCCGGAGGTTGTCCTTAGGTATCCATAATTATAGCCATTGATACCCTTGTCCTCCATGAACTTGTCTAATCCTTTCTTAAAGCTGTCAAAACTGACAACTGTCACCACTTCTTCTGGCAGGGAGTTCCATACACCAGTGAACCTCTGGGTGAAAAAGTAATTTCTCTTATTTGTTTGAGAATGTCATGGAACGCCCCACAATTCTAGTGTTATGCGATAGGGAAAACAGTTTTTCCTTATCTACTTTGTCCACACTGTGCATGATTTTATAAACTTCAATCAGATCACCTCTTAGACGTCATCATTTAAGAGTGAAGAGGCCCAAATGTTGCAGCCTCAGAAGGAAAGGAAGGTGTTCCAGTCCCCTAAATCATTCTGGTTGCCCTCCTCTGCACTTTTTCCAGCTCCATAATATCCTTCTGGAGCTATGGCGACCAGAACTGTACATAGTATTCCAGATGGGGCCTCACCATAGATTTATAAAGAGGCAAAATGACACTTGCTGACTTATTTTCTATACCCTTCCTAATGATCCCTAGCATTGAGTTTGCTTTTTTCACTGCTGAGGCACACTGGGTTGACACCTTCATTGAGCTGTCCAGCTGTCCCTGTATTCCATGACTGGTAAGTTTATTCAAGAGCCTTTGATGCGGGACCTTATCAAATGCCTTCTGAAAGTCCAGATAAACAATGTTGACTGTATCCCCCTTATCCACATGCTTGTTGACACTCTCAAAAAAATCCAACAGATTAGTGAGGCATGATTTGCCTCATGGATGGATGCCATCTGGTCCTGGTGATTTGTTAGCATTTATTTAAAGAAGTCTTCGTTGTTTCTCTGATTGTTTTTAGCTATATGCTCCTCAAAGTCTTGCTTTGCTTTCCTGATTGTTGCCTTGCATTTGTTCTGCCACAATTTATGTTTCTGCCTGCTGTCCTCATTCAGACAAGCCTCCCATCTTCTAAATGAGCTTTTCTTGCTTTTGATCACTTCCCGAACAGCTTCTGTAAGCCACATCGGAGTCCTCTTGGACCTGGCAGTGCCCTTTTTCCTTTTGGGTATACATTCTAATTGTGCCTCTGTTATTGTTTTTGTAAACAGCCTCCATGCCTCTTGGAGTGTTTGGACTCTCTCAATTTTCCCTTTCAGCTTCTTTTTTTACTAGTTTCCTCATTTTTGGGAAATTTCCTTTTTGAAAATTTAAGGTCTCTGTGTTAGATTTTATCAGTGACTTGCAGTCTATGATCAAGTTAAACATAATTGAGTTGTGGTCACTGTTCCCTATTGGATCAGTCACATTAACATCTTGTCAAGGATTCTTGTACCTCTAGGTGGGTCTTCAACCATCTGTCCCAGGGAACAATCATTTAACATATCTAGGGACTTTATCTCTTTATCATGTGCTGAACAACAGTTCACCAAGTCTATGTGAGGGTAATTGAAGTCCCCCATTATAATCAGGCTTCCCTTCTTGGATGCCTCCTTTACAACATTCTCCAACTGCTATTTTCCCTCAAGAGTTTGGGTTGGAGGCTGATAGTATATGCCTACTGTTAGACCATCCTTGTGGCCTGGTACTCTTACCCACAGAGTTTCTAATGGCAATTCCAAATCACCTAGATATTCCAATTCATACAATTTTATCACTTCTTTGACATACAAGGCTACACCACTTCCCGTTTGCCCTTTCCTATCCTCCCTGTACAGTTTGAAGCCTGGGATACCTGTATCCCATTGGTTATCATCCATCCACCAGGTTTCAGTGATTCCAATAATATCAATATTTTTATCTATTGCTAAGTATTCCAGCTCCCCTATTTTGTTCTGGCATTTGCATACAAGTATTTATATATGCTTTTCTGATACAGTCTTTTGAGTCCAGTTGCATTGTTAGACTGCCTCTTGCATCCTTCTGCTAGAGTGCTGGTGACTAGCTCCTCACTCTGCTCAGTAATTTTTGCATCCTCCTCACTACACAAGTACACACTTTCCCGAACCGGATGCTGCCCAGCTCCTGTCGGCTTTCCTCAGTAATCAGTTTAAAAACAGCTCTGCAGGCTTTTTGATGTTGAGTGCCAGCAATCTGATCCCATCATGGTTCACGTGCAACCCATCCCTCCTGAACAGATTTGGCTTGTCCCAAAATGTTTTCCAGTTCCTGACAAATCTGAAGCCCTCATCTCAACACTACCACCTCATCCACGCATTGAGGCTTCCGAGCTCTGCCTGCCTTGTAGGTCCTGCACGAAGAACAGGCAGCACCTCTGAAAATGCTACCTTGGAAGTCCAGGACTTCAATCTTCTTCCTAACAACCTGAATTTGGCTTCCAAGACTGACCACTTGGCCTTCCCAACATCATTGGTACCAATGTGTACCATGACCACTGGTTCCTTCCCAGTTCTCTCTAACAAGCTGTCTAGATTTCTCGTGATGTCTGCAACTTTTGCACCTGGCAGGCAAGTCACCATATGGTTATCATGTGCATCACAAATCCACCTCTCTGTATTTCTAATTATTGAATCACCTAGTACAAGGAGCCTCTCTATAGACTGCAATCTCTTCATCTACATGCACCTCATCAACTATATTAAGGGAGAGGACTTCAGTTTGTTACTGTTGTTTATCTTCCTGTATCTCATCAAGTGTGATGAAGGAAAGATCCTCAGGTGGAACCAGTTGTTCCTCTGTGTGTTCCTCATCTGATGTGATGAGGGAAAGAGCCACAAATTGATTCTGTAATTTCAGTCTGTCAGAATAGTCCCTTGCCCTTCTATTTCATTGAGTCACATTCCTCCATGAATCTGTCTCCTGAGTTAGTGAAGTGACTTCTTCCTCAGAACTGTGCCCTGTCTCTTCTTTGTCCAGGATAGTCTTCTCTGCTATGTCCAAGAACAGCTCAAGCTCTTTAATTTGTTGATGGTTAGATATGTAGGCCTCTAGCTGCTGGACCGTCTCTTCTAGTAGTGCAACCAGCTTGCACTTGCTGCAAATGTAGTTCTCCATGAGCTTTGGAAAGATCACAAACATGGCACAAGTGTTGCAGGTAACTACAGCTGCTCCCTCAGTATCTATTTTAACAAGTGCAGTATGCTTGGGCCTCAAAAATGTACACGTTTACTACCTTTCTATCTAGTAAGAACATAGTCTTTCTTTGTTTTTTGTTTGAAATCTTGCATGCCGTTAGGCGCTCGGGCCTCTAAAGCAGGTCAACTCCAACTGCAAGCATGCCCAAAACTTACCATTGCTTACTTCCTTTGTTTGGCTCTCCTCAGCAACAGCTCTGCTTAAGCTTGACAGCTTGGTAGTCACTGATCTGTTCACCAAAATTAAAAGAAGTGGTAATAGCACTTCTGCAATGGGAAGGTAAAATCAAGTAAAGGAAAATTAGATTGGAAGGAATATCATAAATTGATCCTTGCATTACCCATGCTACATTTGCCCCATTGCAGAGCAGTTATGCCACTGATTTGATTGGTTAGTAATAAAGGAGCCCATTGTTGTCAACCCAAGAAATGTGTCTGTCTCTTACTCGGGATGGAGGGGAAATGAAGATCTGCAAGGTTTATGGCCTACAGCACTGTGTCATCAGCAGGTGTTATTCAGGTATTCCCCAGTAACTTTAATGCCAATGTTGAAATCTGATAGTGCTTCTGAAAAAATACTCTCTGAATATATATTACACAGTATCAGGGACAACACACAGCTTGTCCTCTCTGAATTGGAACCTGCTCTGTCAGCTGCTCTTCAACTCTGACTTGACCTGACTGATTCCAATAAAAGTTGACGATGATTATGATATCTTTATCATCTTTACCTATTTTTTCAGTGCTGTGATCATCTTCTCATGCTGGCATCTGTCAAAGGTTTTTGCATAATCTATAAGACATGCATGCACATCACATGTCTGTACATCTTTGTATGAGGACCTACATCGTAAAACAGTGTCTCTCTTGTACCTATAGAATGCTGAAAGCCAAATTGTGTTTCACCTGTGCTTTCTTCACACTTCTTATAAATTCTACTATGGATGATTTTTAAAAAAAAACCTTAAGGTCATGACTCATGAGGCTAATCATTCTGTACTCCTCACAAGACTTCACATTTGGCTTGGAAGGATCCCTATGTCATAAATGGTGTTTAAAAGGTCCATCAATTCTTTTATGTTAACTTCAGACAGAAGTTTCAAAATTTCTACTGGGATGTAACACCACACCATGCATTACTTCCTCTATTTCAATCTTCCTCCTTATTAAAGTTTATATATGAAACTTTATGAAAAACATTTCTTATGAAAAACATTAAAGTGCCACCTTTTCCAGAGCACTGCGTAATGCTTTAAAAACCAACACATAACACATTTCATTTAATCCTGATTGCATCTTCTGGGGAACTGGATGGGGAGATAAATACAGGAAAGAATCATAAGAACAAAGACTTAGCAAGGACAAGATATAGCATGATTCTTAGCTCTTTAATTAAAATATAGAAAAGAGACAGGCTTGCAGGAAAGAAATATGGAAAAAAGTAGAATCACATGAAGGAAGGAAGGAAGGTGGGACTGTGGGTTGGATATGAATGCCTATCACATCACCAGTGTGATCACTAAACTTCTGATTCAATCTGCAAACCTAATGTGAGCATTCATTACAATTACAATTGTAGTTGAGGCTGCAAATCAATCCACAGCAGGGTTGAATTCCTCCCATTCAGCTTTCCAATGTAGTCATATTCTCAGTAAACTATTTTAGTTTTGTACAGGAAATGTGCAAATATCCTGTTGTGACTGACAAATTCCAACACTTAAGGAGTTCCCTTTTCTAACCCGAATTATCATTTCCAACCCTCAGTCCTAATTATTTAAGTAGGATTAGTCTATCTCCCTACATCCCACTGCAGACAGAATGGAGGACACAAGGCAGGGCATCTTGATGTGGGGCATAGTGCATGCCTAATGGGGATGGAGGCCAGTTCTAAAAGACTGGTAAGAAGAGCTAGGAGAAAGATGATGCAGCCATCTCCCTGAAAATCTCTACAGATGGCTGCTAAGGATACCATGGGTTGATCATGTGACTACTGTAATGTAGAAGAGTTGAGCTGGATGGATAAAGAACAAGAACTGTTTAAGACCTGAACATAAATGGACTTCATGGCTCAAGAACCTGAGAGACTGATGTGGCATGTCCTCAGAAGAACTGTTCCAAAAGGTTAAAAAAATTAAGACTATTATATTAAAATTATGAGCTTATGTTTTTGAAAAGAAAAGTAGATACAGCAGCAAAAAGAAATTAAGAATAGCCAGGCTTAGATGTATTTTTGGTACATGCATTACCACATTAATTGCTGAACATTTTGTGTGCAAGGACTGCAGTGGCTCAAGTGACTAAGACACTGACTGGAAGGCGGGAGGTCAACTGTTCGATACCCAAATACTGTTCATCCCACCAGAGCAGACCGGAGGTGCTCCAGGCAGAGCTACTGTCCTTCAGAAAAGGTCTAAAAACCTGGCTGGCACAGTGGGTGTGGGGGGCACAGTGGGTGTGGCAGCCCCCTCCCCCCGGCTTATATGAAAGCCGTTCAGGTTTTTATTTTTATTTTTTATTTTATTGTGGTTGGGAGGGTATTTTAAATGTTTTTATGTTTTTACTGTCATGGGGATGTTTTATATTGAATGCTTTTATGCTTTTATGGTGATTGTGAACCACCCGGAATTGCTTTGGCGAGGGGGCAGCAATAGTATTCTAAATATAATATAATATAATATAATATAATATAATATAATATAATATAATATAATATAATATAATATAATATAATATAATATAATATAATATCCAAAAATTCATTTGGTCTGGTACCAGGCTGCCACCTTTACTCTTAATCAATGTATATGCCAAAAAGGCATCCAGATATCTCAAAATGTATTTTCTTTAATTAGACCTTTTTTCAAATTCAACTCCCATGTAAGTTTATCATTTAAAGCCATTTCCCATATCTCTTTGTACCAGACATCCACTTTTAACTTTGAGTTATTTTTCCAATTCTTTGCAATGTGTTGTCTTGCTATTGTTCAGGAGATAGATAACAAATCTTTCATATTTTATATATATATATTTATTTCATCCAAATCAGTCAACAAGGTAGTTCTTGACTCCAGTTTAAAGTCAAAACCCATTATTTCTCCAATCTCTTTTTCTATCTTTCCCCAAAAGTCAGATATCATGATACAACTGCACCACATATGCTCATATGTTCCCAGTTTATTCTGACAATTTTTTTTGTTTTCGTATTACCTATTTGATTTAACCACACTGGAGTCAAGTTCCACTTCCACAGCAAATCACAATTGTTCTCTTTAACACTTACTGCCCATTCACTTTTCCAATTTGCTTCCGATATTTTTATTTTTAAATCCGACTTCAATAACACTCTTAAAACCTCCGGCAGATTTTCCTCCTGATTTAATTTTTTTATATATTTTGCTCTCTAATCCTTTTATTTTATAAAGTTATTTTATTTTATAAGTCCTTTTCTTATTTTATAAATTAGCTTCTCAAATTCCGTCAGTTTCCTATTCAAACCACTCATTTCACCGTATATCTTATTCCACTTATTTAATAATACTATTTGGAACCAATTCAAATTTGTTTGTTTATATATTTCTGTACTCTTTTCCTTATTTTCACATATTTGTATCCAATCTTTCACCAAATATGCATCATTAATCAAGTATCTCTTCTTTCTAACAATCTCAATTGGAAAAGATTGTATAGCCTCTGGAGAGATATCTGGTGTCAATTTATTCTTTATATTCTTCCAAATTTTCATCATCCCTTTGGTTAATTAATTTTTTATCTTAAATTTCATTCTATCTTTATCTTTAAAAAATTGCATTTCCATTTTGAATTAAATCCTTCATTTCATTTTCTTTCCAAATAATTTCTTCCCTTGTCACTTTTTTATTACATTTTTAACTGGAAGGCCCTATAATAATTCTTAAAATAAGGTAAACCCAAGCTTCCTTCTTTTTGAGATGACTACCATAATTTTTAAATATATTCTCAGTCTCTTCTCTCCATTGCAATAATTATTCAACATATTTTAAAAAGGTGTAATTTCTTTTTCTGTGTGTTGAATTGGCAAGACATCAAATAAAAAGTTTTTGGCAACAATGTCATTTTACACATCGCTATCCTGCCAAACCAAGATAAATTTAATTTTTGATACTGTTCTATATTTTTCGTAATTTCAGTCTTTTGCTTTTCGAAGTTTAGTTTTTTTAGATCATCAAATTTGTCAGAAATATTTATTCCCAAATATTTTAAATTGTTTCACCTGCATTTTATTTTTTTCTTTATCTTTTCCACTTTCCTCTTTTCCATATTATAAAATATTGCTTCCAAATTTTCCCAGTTTATTTTTTAAACTTGTCATTTTCTCAAATTATTTTAGATGTATTTGAACTTTATCTAAATTTTTCATTTTCCCCCATTATAATCAATGTGTCATCTGCATGCAGATTAATTTTTGTTCCTTCTATACCTTATGTACCTTGGGCCAGGGGTGTCAAGCCCCATAAATCAATCCGCAGAGGGGACAACACTACCAACAGGAGAAAAAGCAAAGGGGAAAAGCCAACCAGGAGGGATTGTGATGTCATCACCACAGCTCAACCAATTCCCAGCTGACCAGATCTGGAGCTACGTGACATCACAGGGCTCCCTCATACAAAGCAACACCCCTGCACTGATTGTTCTGGAAACTGCATGCATGTCTACCTTCAACATCTGGGGTGGCCGGTGTGGGTAACCGGCAGCCCGCCTTGGGGTCCTTGCCCCCCAAAATGGGCTGCAATGCACCCCGGCCAGCAGAAATGACCAGAGGAGAAGACTGCACATGTGCAAGAATCCACGCATGCACCTAACCCTTCCTGGCATTCCAGGCTGTAGCGTATGTGTGAAATTCCACACATGTGACAAAGTCTGCCCGGCATTCCAGGTGGTGCATGACCTAGCCGCCAGTATGTATGGCAGCCATTATGGCTGCCCCTGCCCCAGCGACTACTGTCAGCAGGTGGCCACTGCAGCATGGCTCCTCTGCACTCCTGAGGCACGCCTCGGGGGGGGGGGAGAACCCACAGCCGGGGGCAGGTGGAGGACAGGACTGGGCTGCCACCTTCCACAGACCTCCCCCCCATGGGTCCTCTGCCCACCTGCCCAAATAGATAGATAGATAAATCTTTATTGTCATTGTCCTGCAGAGAACAACGAGATTGCGGGGGGGGGGACACTTAACAACCCAACAAAACCTAAACAAAATACAACTATACAAAATTATCAACATACTCCCACCCCACATATACACATTTAACCCCTAAAAGCTCTAAAACTCTAAAAACTCTAAAACCCTAAAAACTCTAAAAACTATATACAGAAGCTCCCTCATAGACTGCATTGCATTGTATTCAAAGCCAGAACCGCTTTTGGGTAGAAACTATTTCTCAAGTGCCTGGTCCTGGTCTTTATGACCCTATACCTTCTTCTAGAAGGCAGAAGCTGAAAGAGATCATTCCCGGGGTGTGTACTATCTTGTGCAATCTCTACAGCTTTCTTATAACACCTGGTGGCATAGATTTGATCTAGAGTGGGAAGAGTACGCCCAATTATCCCCTCCGCAGTCTTTATGACCCTGGACAGCTTTCCTTTCCCTAGCTGTACAACTCCCAAACCATACACACAGACCATAGGTTAACACACTCTCTATGGTACAGTGGTAGAATGCCAACAGCAGGTCCTTTGAAAGATTGTTCTTCCTGAGGATTCTCAAGAAGTATAACCTCTGCTGTGCTCTCTTCATCAGAGCTTTGGTGTTTGCTCCCCATGTTAGATCATCCCTCAGCTCCATTCCCAGAAATTGAAACACCGAGACCTGTTCCACACAATTCCCTTCAATAATAAGTGGCTAGATGTTCAATTTGCATTTTCTAAAGTCCACAATGATCTCTTTTGTCTTTTTTACATTGAGGCATAAATTGTTTTCCCTACACCACTCCGTCAGCATCTCAACCTCCTTTCTGAAGCTGACTCCCCCTCCCCAGCAGTAATCAAACCCACCACCGTTGTGTCATCTGCAAACTTGATCTTATTGCTGGGATAACTGGGAACACAATCATATGTGTAAAGCGTGTACAGAAGCGGGCTCAGCACACACCCCTGCGATGTCCCTGTACTTATACTGAGATCTGCAGAGACATGAGAGCCCATGCTGACCTGTTGGGAACGATCTGATAGAAAATCTAGTATCCACCTGCATAAGCATGGCGGAAGCCCCAGATCTAATAAATTGGGCATCAGTCTATGAGGAAGAATAGTATTGAAAGCAGAACTAAAATCTACAAATAACAGTCTCACATAAGTCCCTTGTTTCTCCAAATGGATCAGAACAGCATGTAGGGCCATAGCCACAGCATCCTCCGTTGATCTCTTTCTCTTATATGCAAATTGACAAGGGTCAAGTCCAACTGGTAAACAAGCCATAATATGGTTCCGCACCAACTTTTCAAAGCATTTCATTATGACAGGTATAAGTGCCACAGGGCAGAAGTCATTCAGACTATCTATGTTAGGCTTTTTACGCAGAGGTATAATAGTAGAGGATTTCAAACAAGGTGTGATAATGGCTTGGGCCAAACACCGATTAAAAATCTTCATAAAAGTTTCTGCCAGCTGTTCTGAGCAGTCTCTCAGTGCCCTACCAGCCACTCCATCAGGACCCATAGACTTGTTCGCATTTATCCCTTTTAATATTCGCCTCACTTCTCCCTCTTCCACCCTGGCAACATTCCCTAAGGGGAGTAATCACGATGACTCTGGCAACACTGCTGGATCCACTGCTGGTGTCACCTCAAATCAGGTGAAGAAGGTATTCAGCTCCTCCACCAGAGAAGCATTGCTCTCTACAGGCGCTGAATTACTGGGTTTGTAGTCAGTAAGGTGCTGGATCCCCTGCCACACTTGCCTGGTGTCGTGACTACTCAGGTGATCTTCAATTTTCCCTCTATACACAGCTTTTGCCTTCCTTATACCTCTCTTCTGGTTCGCCCTTTCTATACTATACAATACCCGGTCTCCAGTTCTAAAAGCAAAGTTTCTGGCCTTCAACAGTCTCTGAACTTCACTCGTCATCCAGGGCTTCCTGTTTGGATACATCTTTACATGCTTTTCCCTGGTGACGTTGGCGGTGCAGAATCTAATATAATCCAGGACTGTTGATGTGTAGGTCTCCAGATCTTGATGGTCAAACACATTCCAATCGGTCTCCTGGAAACAGTCCTGCAGCTGTTGAGAGGCTCCATCAGGCCACACAGTAACAGTCCGTGTTTGTATCAGGGCTTGTTTCCTAAGGGGTGTGTATGCTGTTGTCAAAAGCAGGGACACATGATCTGACCTACCAAGGTGTGCCAGGGGCTTAACCTCATATGCCCGTTTAATGTTCGTATTCACCTTGTCAAGAGTATTCTCCCCCCTAGTTGCACATTTAATGTGCTGATGAAATTTTGGGAATACTGCCTTCAAGTCTGTATGATTGAAGTCTCCTGCGATGATCAGCACGGCCTCTGGGTATTTGCTCAGTTTAGTATTGATGTTTTCATACAAAATATCCATGGCCATGCGTGCATTTGCAGTTGGTGCCACATACACCACCATTCATACTACTGCTGTAAATTCCCGGGGGAGATAAAAAGGTCTACATTTAATCATTAAAAACTCTACCTCCGGGGAACAGTGGCTATCCAACCTGACCGAGTCCTTGCACCAGTTGTGATTTACGAAAATACACACTCCCCCACCTTGTTTCTTGCCAGAATCCTTTGTCCTGTCCAACCAGTGTGTAGTATAGCCTTGCAATTCAATAGCTGTGTTGGGAATGAAAGAGTTAGCCACGTCTCTGTGAGTAGCAATGCACAGCAATCCCGAAAGTGTCCCTCAGCTCCAACACACAGCTTCCACTCATCAAGTTTGTTCACCAAAGACCTCACATTGGAATAGAAAATACTTGGGAGAGATAATTTATAGCGTTGTTTTCTTATCTTTGCCCTCGTGTTCACATGGCCATTACCTCTACAGCCTCTTTTTTGCCTTCACTCTCTCCTCCTCCTCCTCCTCCTCGTCTTCCTCCAGGTTCTATGATTTCTGGGATCTTGGAAGCCTACAGTTTTTCACACAGTTTTCCACACATAACACAGTCTCCACTTCTGCTTCTATAAAACAACAATTCCTGATGACTATAAATAACCCTACTTAACTGACCCTTTGTCAAAAGCAAGGATCTCTCAGCCGCAGCGTCTGAATGCGCCGCCATCTTCTTCCCAGCCCAGGTGGTGGGGAGGGGGGAGCCTCCCTTCCATTTGGTGACACTTTCAAGGTGACTCTTTATCACCTTTATTGTTCAACATTGCCTTGATCCCCCTGTCAATAACTTTGCAGAATACCTGGGGTACCAAACTGCCAAAAATGCAAGGAAAATTTATCACCTGTTATACATGGATGACCTAAAGGTATATGGGAAATCAGAAACCAAAATACAGTCACTGACCAATGCAGCCTGAATTTTCAGTACCAACATTAACATGGTGTTTGGATTAAATAAATGTTCCACAGTGGCACTGATAAAAGGAAAAATCATGGAGAGTGAAGGAATTGAAATGCCAAATGAGTAAGCCATTAAGTGTCATCAGTCTGAAGCCTCTAAATATCTGGGCATATTGAAATTGGATAACATCAAGCATGGGCAAGTGAAAAGTGTGGTCAGTAAAGATTATACTCAAATAATCAGAAAAAATCTGAAATGCAAACTGAATGGAGGCAATACCATCAAGGCCATTACATCTGGGACATACCTTTAATCAGATATACTGCTGGCATTATAAACTGGACTCGGGCAGAGCTAGATAGTTTGGATAGAAAACCTATGACTATTCACAATGCATTACACCCACACAGTGATGTGGATAGGCTGTACTTACCAAGAAAATCAGGAGGTAGAGGTCTCTTGCAAGTGAAACAGACAGTTGAAGAAGAGAAGCATGCACTAACAGATTACGTAATAGACAGTGTAGAGCCAGCTTTAATGGTGGTCAGGAACAAGGAATTGCTTAAAGTGAAGCAAACAAAGAGTCAATATAGAAAAACAATGATGCAAACACGGGCTGACAGTTGGCACAACAAGGCATTGCATGGGCAGTTCCTTGAAAAGATTGAAGAAAAAATAGATGAGGAAAAGACTTGGTTATGGCTTACCAATGGAACATTGAAAAAAGAGACAGAAGGCTTGATCCTTGCAGCTCAAGAACGGGCTATTAGAACAAATTTAATCAAGGCTAGAATAGAAAAATCAGCTGATGACCCCAAATGCAGACTCTCCAAAGAAGTGGATGAAACTATAGACCATATACTGAGTTGTTGCAAGAAAATTGCTCAGACTGATTATAGACAGCACCATAATACAGTTGCTCAAATGATTCATTGGAATTTGTGTCACAAATACCATTTGCCCGTAGCAAAGTACTGGTGGGATCATAAGCCTGAAAAGGTGATTGAGAATGAACATGCAAAAGTACTCTGGGATTTTCAAATACAGACTGACAGGGTTATGGAGCATAATACCCCGGATATTACAATTGGGGGGGGGGGGGAGTATGGATCATTGACATTGCCATACCTGGTGACAGCAGAATCAATGAGAAACAGCTTGAAAAAATTACTCAATATCAGGATCTGAACATTGAAATGCAGAGACTATGGCAAAAACTGGCACAGGTGGTCCCAGTGGTAATCGGCACACTGGATGCTGTGCCTAAAGACCTAAGCAAGCACTTAGAAACAATTGGAATTGACAAAATCACCATCAGTCAGCTGCAAAAGGCATCACTACTGGGATCTGCTCGCATAATTCGCCGATACATCACGTAGTCCTAAATGCTTGGGAAATGTTCGACTAGTGATTTGTGTTATAAAACCCAGCGTAGTTATTTTGTTGTCTGTGTGTTCGATGATGATGATGAAGACGATGACGATGACAATGATGATGATGAAATAAAACTGATAGACATCCTGGAAAGAACCTGTACAAATATGTACATTTATTTACTATGATTAATTGCTAGTGAACAAAAAATCATGTGCTGAAACAAAATGTACAAACATGCATAAAAAGACAAATCCAAACATTCTAAGTAAATGCTCTGAGTAAATAAATCATATTTGAATCCTGCTTGCAACATAGAATAACTTTGTGATGAACATAGTCACAGAGGGCAATGTGCCAAATAAATGATACACAATAAATCCTGTAGAAAAAGTCACCTCTTATTCCAACAATATCTACCAAAGTGCTAAAAGTCACTCATTAGAAATAAGTCTTTCTACCTGAGCATATATATACACATATATATTAATAAACTTCATCTCAATTCACTGAGCCATTTTCCAAGAAAAAGAAATAGAAGTTACTGTATTCTCCTCACTCAACTGTTGCTTATAATGCCAGAGAGAGTTTCATGTGACCAACCTTCAGGTATGGCTGCACTAGCAGCCTTATAGTATGAGACACAATTGGCTATGGTCAAGAAGTATTTGAAGATTCCAAAAATAAAATAAAATAAAGACCTATCTAGCCATGCTGCTCCATTAGCAGTGGAGATCTTAGGACGGGGAGATTGCTGTTGGAAATGACACAGTCTTAGCATTGCACTGATAAGAGTGAGAACATAATATAAGACACTGAGTTAAACCAAATTGCAAGATGAGACCAGTAATTTAAAGCAATAGACTTTAAAGGGAATGCAACAGAGTGATAAGAGGCTAAACCAGATTACTGATAATGCAAGTAAATAGTCTGCAACAGAGATATAAAAATGATTGGGTACAATGAATACGAGTGCTGAAAGTGTGATTTGTGAAGTAGGGATTATGCCTCCATTTGTATGTGCCCTTTATCATTTAATCAGGCACATCCTGACTCTCCTGAAATTGGGTTCGCATCTTTACCCTACCATTATAGTTAATCAGTGAAGAGATATTTCAGCTTGCTGGGCTTGAATGAAATTTGTTTTTCTGTATTTAATTCCCATTCAGGTGAGTTGTTGTTGAGCAGATGGCACACTAGCAAGAAAGAAAATTAGTAACATGAAGGGTGGCACTGGTCCATGCAGCTCTTCTGACATCTTGTGATATCACTGGTGCACTGGCAAGAGGAAATTACTTTTCGAGTATCAATAGGGATTAAAGGCGTTATCCATCACATTCACGTCTGCATCGTACAGCCTTTAGCTGTGCTGGAAAATAAAACAATTAATTCCTCATGCAGGACCTACAAGGCAGGCAGAGCTCAGAAGCCTCAATGTGTGGATGATGTGGTGGTGTCGAGAGGAGGGCTTCAGATTTGTCAGGAACTGGAAAATATTTTGAGACAAGCCAAATCTGTTCAGGAGGGATGGGTTGCACTTGAACCATGATGGGACCAGATTGCTGGCACTCAACATCAAAAAGGCTGCAGAGCAGCTTTTAAACTGATAACTTGGGAAAGCCAACAGGAGCTGGGCAGCATCCAGTTCGGGAAAGTGTGTACTTGAGTAGTGAGGAGGATGCAAAAATTACTGAGCAGAGCGAGAAGCTAGTCACCAGCACTCTAGCAGAAGGATGCAAGAGGCAGTCTAACAATGCAACTGGACCCGAAAAACTGTATCAGAAAAGCATATATAAATGCTTGTATGAAATGGCAGAAGCCTCCGGAACAAAATAGGGGAGCTGGAATACTTCGTAATAGATAAAAATATTGATATTATTGGCATCACTGAAACCTGATAGATGGATGATAAGCAATGGGATACAGTTATCCCAGGAAACAAACTGTACAGGAAGGATAGGAACGGGGAAATGGGAGGTGGTGTAGCTTGTATGTCAAAGAAGTGACAAAAGATGAGGAAACTAAAAAAGAAGCTGAAAGGGAAAATGCATACCCAAAATGAAAAAGGGCACTGCGAGATCCAAGAGGACTCTGATGTGGCTTCCAGGAGCTGTTCAGGAAGTGATCAAAAGCAAGAAAGGCTTGTTCGAATTAGGACAGCAGATAGAAACATAAATTTTCCAGAACAAATGCAAGGCAACAATCAGGAAAGCAAAGCAAGACCTTGAGTAGCATATAGCTAAAAACACTCAGAGAAATAACAAAGACCTCTTTAAGTACATTAGATGTAAGAACCCAACTAGGAAGGCCATTGGACCATTAGATGACAATGGAAGGCAAGGGGTTATTAAAGAGGAAACACAGTTTGCAGTGAGACTCAATGAATTCTTTGCTTCAGTATTCACTGAAGAAGACAGAGACAACATGCCCAAAACAGAGCCTATCTTCGTAGGGAGATAAACCAAAGAATTAAGCCAGATAGAAATAACCAGGGAGGAGGTCCTTGCATGTCTTGTTAAACTAAATGCTAACAAATCACCAGGACCAGATGGCATCCATCCACGAGTTCTCAGGGAACTTAAAGATGAAATTGCTGATCTCCTAGCCAAAATATATAATCTTTCCCTCAAATCAGGCTTTGTGCCTGATGACTGGAAGGTAGCGAATGTAACACCAATTTTCAAAAAAGGACCCAGGGGTGATCCAGGAAATTACCGACTGGTCAGTTTGACATGTGTCCCAGGTAAAGTGATGGAAACCATCCTAAAAGATAGGATTAATAGGCACATAGAAGAGAAGGTGCAGCTAAAGGAGAGCCAACATGGCTTTTGCAAGGGCAAATCATGCCTCACTAACCTGTTGGAATTTGTTGAGAATGTCAACAAGCATGTGCATAAGGGGGATCCAGTTGACATTGTTTATCTGGACTTTCAGAAGGCTTTTGACTAGGTCTCGCACCAAAGGCTCTTTAATAAACTTACCAGTCATGGAATAAAGGAACAGGTCTTGTCCTAGATCGGCAACTGTCTAAGGGACAGGAAACAGAGGGTAACACTAAATGGACACTTCTCCAAGTGGAGGGAACTAAAGAGTGGGGTCCCCCAAGGTTCAGTAATGGGACCCCTGCTTTTCAACCTCTTCATAAATGATCTAGAAGTAGGAGTAAATAACAAGGTAGCCAAATTTGCTAACGACACTAAATTATACAGGGTAGTGAAAACTGTGAGAGATTGTGAGGCACTCCAGAGGGATCTGTTGACACTGGGGGAGTGGGCAAAACAGTGGCAAATGAGCTTCAACACTAGTAAGTGGAGTGATGCACATTGGGGCAAAAAAAATACCCAATTACATTTATAAACTGATGGGTTCTGAACTCTCTGTGACAAACCAGGAAAGCGACCTTGGTGTCCTGGTGGACAGCTCAATGAAGCTGTCAACCCAGTTTGCCTCAGCAGTGAAAAAAGCAAACTCAATGCTAGGGATCATTAGGAAGGGTATAGAAAATAAGTCAGCAAGTGTTATTTTGCCTCTTTATAAATCTATGGTGTGGTCCCATCTGGAATACTGTGTACAGTTCTGGTCACCATACATCCAGAAGGATATTATGGAGCTGGAAAAAGTGCAGAGGAGGGCAACCAGAATGATTTAGGGAACTGGAACACCTTCCTTACCCTCTGAGGCTGCAATGGTTGGGTCTCTTCACCCTTGAACAATGGCGTCTAAGAGGTGACCTGACTGAAATTTATAAAAGCATGCACGGTGTGGACAAAGTAGATAAGTAAGAACTGTTTTCCCTATCGCATAACAGTAGAACTTGGGGGCACTCCATGAAACTTTTGGGTACTAGTTCTCAAACAAATAAGTAAAAAGGTAAAGGTTTCCCTTGCTCGAAAGCCAGTTGTATCTGACTCTAGGGTGCAGTGCTCATCTCTGTTTCTAAGCCGAAGAGCCAGGGCTGTCTGCTTCTGCAGACATTTCCGTGGTCATGTGGCAGGCATGACTCGACACCGGAGTGCCGGAACGCTGTTACCTTCCCACCGAAGTGGTCCCTATTTATCTACTTGCAATTTCTTGCTTTCGAACTGCTAGGTTGGCAGGAGCTGGGATGAAGACGGGAAAGTACTTTTTCACCCAGAGGATCACTGGTCTATGGAACTCCCTGCCAGAAGAAGTGGTGACAGCTGCTGGTCTTGACAGCTTTGAGAAAGGATCAGACAAGTTCATGGAAAACAAGGGTATCAATGGCTTTAATTATGCATACCTAAGGACAACCTCCAGGTTGGAGAGATTGCAAGCACGGTGCCAAAATGGCCGCCGCGCTCTTTGCGGGCCCCCCCATCGGACGAAGGCATAGTTAGGGGGCGTGGCCAGCTCCCTTATAAAAGGGGTGGCCATGAGGCAGCCGAGCTGCCATTTTGCGAAGCGACGGAGCGGAGAAGTTTTTCCCTCTTACCTCTGTCGCTTTTACCTTTACCGGGAAGCCTTTTGGCTGCTGAATTCTCTCGTTTTTGGCTTCCCATCGATTGGCTGAGATGCCCTCGAAGAAGAAGGCGGCTGCGAGCGCGGCTCGTGTGGTTCGGAGGCGCAATCCGTGTCGGAGGACCGCGGCTGCGCCTCCCCAGCAGCCGCCTTTGCCTGCACCCACCGGGACCGGTGGAATGGGGTCTATTCCCCCTGGGCCGGAGAATGGTGGCCCACACACGGGTCCAGTAGGGGCTGCGGCCCTCGGCCCGCAAGCGGTGGACACCGCTCCTGGTGTTGCCCATTCCGCTGGGCCTTCTTCCATAGGGGCGCAGCTCGCTCCGGGGCCTTCCAGCCTTGGGGGGTGGTTTGGTCCCAATCCCTGGCAGGTTGCTACATCGGCCCTACCGGGCCCGGGTGTGGGGTCGTGGCCCTATTTGGGCCCCGGGGTACAGGGACCTGTACCCATGCCTGTAGTAGGTGGGCCGGCTGGCCCTTTGCCCCATATCAGCACGGATGCCTTACTGGCCCGCGTTGCGACCCTCGAGGCATCCCTGGCCTGGGCTAGCCACGCTGGGGCTCCCTTTGAGGTTCATTTCGACGCGTCGTCTGCTGGGCAGCGGCAGGCGACGGGACGGGTCGAGCTGCTTGAGGCGCGTGGCACGACCTCGGCCACTGCCTCGCAGCTCCCCAACCAACAGACCGGTGCGGGTCAGGCCCCATCGACGAGCTCCACGGCGGTCGTGAGCTCCGACGCCCCCAGTGGGCCGGAACCCCCGGTGGGGGCGGCCTATGGGGGTGCAGCATGTGAGTATGCGGTTCAAACTAGTGCACCTACACACGTGGCCACGTTGGGGGGGGGGCCTTTTCAATGGCCTTGGCCTCGCGTGGGTGGTGCGGCGGTCCAGCCGCTGACGCCCCACCCGGCGACGTCAACTACCACCCAGGGCCCCGTGGTGGGGGGTGTTTCCTACCCTGTGGGGAATGTTTTGGGGGTGGCCGAGTTAGTCCAGGCCCCTTTCCATATGCCCCCAGTTTCTGCTGTGCCTGTGTCGGCCTCGCCGATAGCGGGGTATTCCTTACCACTGGGAGACCATTTGGCCCAGACCACCAAAGAGAAGATTTGGCGGTGGGAGTATGTGGATATCTTCTCCCTCTTCAACAGAGAGCCCACCAAGGAAGAGAGGGGGGGCAGGATGGAAAGGATAAGGAGCAGGCACGTTGTCACAAGCCACCATGTACGTGGGCCAACTGGTTGCCGGCCTACCGCATATATATGGCGGTATACCTTAGGGCCTGGCCGGATTTGGCGATTCCGATGGTCCAGTATTTGGACAACATCTATAGGTCGATGGTTGACTTCCCGGGCCCGTCGTGGTTGGCTTGTGACGAGGAATTCCGTATGCGGATTCCCCTGCACCCCGAGATGGGGTGGGGTGAGCCCTGCCAGAGGCTTTGGCTTCTGTACATGACTCCCATGCGCCCCGCGCCCGGGGAGAGATACCATTGTGGACATGCGGTCCAGCGTGCGGCCCCAGCACAGGTCCCCCGCCAGGTGGCGGGGCAGGGGGTTCCGGCCCGCCTGCTGTCCTGACTTTCTCATACAATGGTTCCTGCAATAGGAAGAATTGCAAATACAGACATGAGTGTCCCGCCTGTGCTGGCCCCCATGCGGCCTCTGCCTGTCCCAGGCCTGGAGGGATGCGGGGCAGAGGGAGGGGCGGACAGGGAGCTGGCAAGACTGCCTCAGATCGAGCTGGTTCACCGAAAGGCTCCTTCCCCGATTAATGTGGACATGTTGGAGCGTTGCCTCGCATTGTACCCGAGGGGGGCAGATGCAGTTTACCTGCTTCGGGGTTTTCGACTGGGGTTCCGTATTCCTTTCATGGGTGGTAGGTTCCCCCAAGACGCCCCCAACCTTTTGTGCCTCAGGGGAAAGGAGGAGGTGGCTGCTGTCAGCATTGCTGAGGAGGTTAATGCGGGCAGGGTCGTTGGCCCTGTCCCTGCACTCCCGTTCCGGGGAGCATATTATTTCGATGATGCCATGCCTTTTGGCTGTTCCATTTCGGGCTTGGCATTCGAGCATTTCACCACCTTCCTAGAGTGGGCTTTTGTCCGCAGGTCAGGGTCCCGGTCTGTAGCCCATTCCCTGGATGATTTTATTCGGGGCTGAACGGGGCTGGGACACGTGCACAGGTCTCCTCAACACATTTCAGACGCTAATGGAGGAACTTGGTGTCCCTTTGGCGCCCGAAAAGACCGAGGGCCCCTCTACACAGCTAGTATTCCTGGGGGTGGGGATTGACACGGTAGTGCAGGCTTCTAGGTTGCAGCGGGATAAGGTGTCAAGGCTAGTGGCCCTTATCTCGGACTTGCTGGCCAAGCGCATGGCATCACTGAGGAAACTGCAGGTGCTACATGGTCACCTCAATTTCGCTTGCAGGGTCGTCGCACCGGGCAGGGCATTTGCTCGGCGCTTGTGCGACGCCATGGCAGGATTATCCAGGCCCCACCATAGGATTAGACTTACCCGGGGTATCAGGGCAGACGTACTTGTCTGGCTCGAGTTCCTGAGGGAGTTCAGTGGGGTGTCATTTTGGAGGTCTGAGCTCCTGGCTTCCCCTCGCTTTCAGATACAGTCCGATGCCTCGGGATCCCTGGGTTATGGGATGTACTTCAATTGAAGTGGGCCTATGGTGGGTGGCCACCAGCCTGGGCAGGCACGGGTCGCCTGCGTGGTCTCACGTATCTGAAATTTTTCCCTATCCTGGGTGCTTTGATGCTATGGGGGCAAGGAGTGGGCCAACTTGGTCGTCCATTTCTGGTGTGACAATGCGGCCGTTGTCCACATTGTCAACTCACAGATTTCCACATCGCCCAGGGTAATGGACCTAGTGCGCCAGTTTCTGTTGCGCAGCCTGTGCCTCAACGTCCTCTTCTGGGCCAGGCATGTCCCGGGGGTCAATAATGATATTGCTAATGCTTTGTCCCGCCTGCAGATCTCCCGGTTCCGTGCCTTGGCCCCGGATGCGGAGGAATTTCCCTCGCCACTCTCGGACGAGATATGGACCATTGGCAAGGAGAGGTGAACCGGGCGATTGGCTTGTCACTAGCGCCACGCACGCGTAAGGCGTATCACCACGCATTCATTTCTTCAGAGCATTCGGTCCCCAATTCCGGCTGCCAGGAACCTGGCCGATCCCAGTGATCCATGTACTGCGGTTCATGGTTTACCTGCATGCCCAGGGCCTTTGCACCTCGCACCATAGCATCTAGGCTGTCGGCGTTGGCTTTTATGGCCAAGGTGGGAGGTCGTGTGGACAGTACCGCTGACTTCCGTGTGAGACATGTTTTGGAGGGGTGGGTGCGGGAGCATGGGCGTTGCCCGGACGACCGCCACCCGATTTCCCCAGGGGTTTTTACCCAATTGGCCCAGGGCTGGCCTGGCCTCTGTTTTGATAGATATGAGGCAGCCCATTTCATGCGGCTACAACGGTGGCCTTTTTTGGAGCGCTCCGCATCAGCGAGCTTGAGATGCTGTCTAAGGCGGATGCAAGTCGTAGGGCACTGGAACTCGAAGATGTCTGTGTGAACAATATTGGGCTCAGTTGGGGATACGCTCCTCTAAAACGAATCAGTACGGCGTAGGCAGTGGAGTAGACTGCTACGATGTTCTTTGGCAGACATCTGTCCGGTTGGTGCCCTACAGGATTTCCTTGCACTGTGTGGCACGCACCATGGCCCATTTTCTGTCACCAAGGTGGGTCTTCCCTTACTAAATTTCAATTTTGGAGGGTGCCGGGAAGGCACTAGACAGTGTTGGCCTCTCTGGGGCTCGTTGCGGCACCCATTCGTTCATGATAGGGGCAGCTTCTACTGCAGCTGTTTTTGGGTACTCCGGGGCTGAAATACGCCGCATGGGAGGGGGGGATCACAATGTTTTCAGTTTTGTGTTCGCCCTCTTCAACCGTGAGTACCAGTTTAGTCACTGCACTGTTTCTCCCCCCCTTTTTTTTCCTTCACAGACCCTGGGTGTCGTTTTACACCGGTGACAGTATGGCTGGTGGGCCAGGTGGGAATTTTTGGCTGGGACCCACAATTGGCTCACGGGTCCTGGTTTTTTCGCCCATCCCACACTGTTGCTATGGTTTGATATAGGGGTTTCTGTTGCTGCTGTTGACTTTGGTCACATGGGCGGGTATCACTGGTAAGGTAAACATTTATGAACCACGTGCACAGGGCAGCGCGTTACGCTGCATGGGGCAGCGCGTTACGCTGCACAGGGCAGCGCGTTACGCTGCACAGGGCAGCGCGTTACGCTGCGGCGACAGAGTGGGGACCCTGACTGGGACTGGGTGCATCTGCACGTCTCAGGTGGTATGGTAAGCGCGGCATGTTATGGCGGGAACTGTTGCCATTCCTTTTCTACATCAGGGATGCTGACTCGCCCGATGTCCTGGTTATGTACCTTGGGGGCGACGGCTTGGGACAGCTCACTGGCCTATCGCGGAAGCTTGCGGTTTGCAGTGACCTGCCCTGCTCACATTATGTGTGGCCTGCCACATCCCTCAATTGGTCGGACACGATACCGCGGTACGCTTACAGGGGGGCGTTCGGCCTTGAGGCTCTTGACTGAGCCGACGCTCCGTGAATGGGGCTGTTGCCCGGTTCCTTTTCAACAAGGGCGGGGGACGCGTCATTAGCCTCCCCGCCATCAGTCTGCAAAATTACGAGCTTTACTCAGGGGATGGGGCCCATCTGTCGCAGGGAGGTATGGACCTCTGGTTAGTGGACTGGCGAGCAGGCCTGTCGACCGAGCTGACGGTCTTGGGGGGGGCGGTGAGCCTTTTGGGAAGCCTCCCCGTGTGGCGGGTATCACTGGTAAGGTAAACATTTATGACCCACAGGTATCCGGCAGGTTCGCAATTGACTGGACAACACTAGACAGGCATAAGTTGGTTAAACGTTGTCCGGTCACCGACGAACCAGGCGACGGGGTGATGGCTACAGCTAGACAGCATGCATCACCCCGTGATTTCACGGATACGCGTCAGAGGGTGGGGTCATTAGTTAGATATTGACTACGGTCAACAATTTGTTTGTTGTCAACAAACAAATTGATACAAATAGATACATTGTAACAATTGCCGTTGGCAATTTTGGGTGGTACCTTACCAGTGTTACTTTGGCCTGCTTGCCTTAAGAATTATGATTGGTCAATTACCAATAGAAATTTATAATTCGGACTAGGGCATGAATCAATAAATGTGGCCCAATGCCGTTATCCACTTTTACCAGTGTCTGAGTCCTTTATTGGGGGGTGCGCCTGCAAAGGCAGGATATCTCTCAATGCCATTTCCAGGGAATCCTAAGCAGGTGAAGGCATCTGCTTGGGAATACCCTGAAGCAAATGGTGAGCCACTATGGAAGACAGAATGATGGACTGGATGGGCTGTGGCCGGTTCCAGCAAGGCTGTTCTTATTTTCTTATGTAATACTGGTGAAAGTTTAATATTTTGATGCTGATGTTGTGTTAAGACTTGACTGAACTCTCTACTCAGAACTTTATGCAAAGTACTCATAAAAGCAGGTCCTCTTCTGATTAGTCACTGTGTGAAAAGCCTTTTCCTATTTGTATCTGTCACTTTCACTTGCCCTTGCTTTCAAATAATTTCACTTTTTCTGGTACATGCTGCCTAATCTGATTGGCTAATAACGTTGTGATGTCATCTCTTTTCCTATGTGACCCCAGATTGGCTAAATTCAGAAAGAAAAGGAAGAGCAGCTTCAGTGTGGGGTGAGTAGTCCAGGTCCAGCTGAGACTCCATTGTTGTTGTTTTTTACATAATCCTGCCATAAATATACTCGAAATGGGTATTATGTTTGTTAGCAATAGGGATATAAATCTTTACTTGTCACTTGTCTCATCCTTGCATGGTAATATGAGGATCCCTAACAAGCATGACAAGAAATTTATGGGTTTTTCTCTTTATCTCTTACTCAATATTGTTTCCTTGTTGGTGGAAAAGATGGTTTGTGCGAGCTGAAGTAGTAAAGAAGTAGTCTTTTGATGCTACATTGATTTTTAAATATATAAGCCTTCAATGATTTAGGAGCAATAAGACTTCAGACTTGATTTTATTTTTTTCTCAGCATAGTATCAAAGTGATAAGAACAGCAGCAGTTTAATTCCTGCAGAAATTGAAGTTCTCACCCTTAGAAGAGAACTGGCAGTTTATCACCACTGCTGATTAAAAAGTACATGCAAACCCACTTTAATAATGTTTCCATGTTGGGCTGCTTAGGTTCCAAGTTCTGTGTTTCATTTGTTTTTGTTGTTTTTTTTTGTATCACTGAAAGCTTGCTACAAAATATTGCATCAAACCTTCACTGATTAATAGGATTTCTGTGGTTGCAAGTTCCAGCTAGCCAGTCATGCCCTCCTTCAGAGTCCCACATTCTTCCAACACTTATCTCATATCTGCACCATGGGTTTCCATTATTCTGAGGATTACTGAACATGTCCAGGCTTCATTGTAGACTTCCAAGAATTACCACCTCATTTTTTTAGAAAGATAAAATAAAATTGATTTATTTTACCTTTGCATTTCTTGGCATTCCATCTATATGCTGATTCCCCTTCTTTTTTCCAATGACACAATTTTGTCCATTTTCAACTGGTTTTTCCTATTATCTAAACCAGGAGTTCTCAACCATTTTAAGCTATGGGCTGGGTCATGCTCCCTCAGACAGCTTTGGGGGCTGGATGTCCATTTTGCCCTTTCTCCACCACATGGCACTTCCTGGTGTGATGGTGCCCCGGGCTGCATCCAGGCCTCTGGCCACTGGTTGAAAATCTCTGATCTAAGCTCTCAGTTTTCCAGAGCACAACTCAGAGTCTGGTTGTTGTGATCCAGTCTTCGTCAGACTCTGAGGATGGCCTGGATCAGGGGGCACTCCCTATGCCCAGCCCAGTTCTGCCTGCACCTGAACCTGAGGATGTCCTGAGCCAGGGATCTCAGCCTGCGCCTGGCCCAAGTCTGTTTCCCCAGGCAGATGATCTGTCAAATAAGGAGTCTGGCTCTGACAGTGATCAGCCTCAGTCAGTGAGAGGCTTAGAAAGGAGCTACACCTGAGATGCAGGCAGGCTAGAGCAAAGTACCAAAGAAGGCTCCCAGCTGATAACAATTAGCTGGGAGGCTTATAAGCAAGCTTCTTCCAGCCTTCCAGCATTGGTACAATTCTTTTTTTTTTAATTTTTTTATTAAGTTTTTAATAAACATACAGAAAAAGAAAAGAAAAGATTAACAGTACATTAACAATACATTACACTAACAAGTCCGTAATATCATACTAACAAACATTACTATATGCTAGCACATAACAATATCTATATTCATTAACTACTATTTAACCACCAAGTATTAAGAACCTTTATTTCAAAGTCCAAAATAATAGAGAGAAACTTTCTGTACTACCACTAATCTTTTTAACCAGTAAAAAAAAACAAAAACAAAAAAAAAACACCCTGTGAATATATACAATGCCCGGAGAGTTTATTTTCTACTCAAGTCCAGAAACTTCTTTGGGATGGTACTGGTCCTGAACTATCACCTGCCATAATAGAGTGATCCACGAACGGTTTCCATATATTCCAGAATCTATTCTCTTTTAAATTATCTCTTTTGACTTTAATCTCCCATGTCAATTTATCATTCAATGCTAAACTCCACATTTCTTTATACCATTCTCCAACCTGAATATCTACATCGTTTTTCCAGTTTCTGGCTATACATTGTCTACCCGTTGTCAATACAATTTCCAGTAATTCTTTTTCCTCCTTGTTTAAACCCAGATCTTCCACATTCGTTAAAAGAATAGTACCCGACACCAACTTAACACTTTTACCCACTATTTCACCAAATTCATTTTCTATTCTTCCCCAAAAATCCCTTATTTTTTTACAACTCCACCACATATGTTCATATGTTCCATCAAATTCTTTACATCTCCAACATAACTTATCTCTTTTATTATCCATCTGGTAAAGTCTTAATGGTGTCAGGTACCATTGCCACAACATCTTAAAATTATGTTCTTTAATTCTTACAGACATTGTTCTCATAATTCTCTTTTTCCATTTATTTTTCCATTCAATCTCCCCAATTTTTATATTCAAATTTTGTTCCCACTTCCGTCTCAAATCCTCCTGTGGATCTGCACCTCTATTCAATATATTATAAAGCTTACTTACAAGACCCTTAATACTACTTTCCCCTTTTCTAATCTTCCTTACCAATTCCTCAAATTCCGTGAGTACTCTGTCTGACCCTAGTTCTCTTTTATATTTTTTATTCCAATTGTCCACTTTTAACTTCTGAAACCAATTCAAATTTAATATCTCGAACATTTTTTTCCGCTCGGCATCAACATCACATGCTTTTAACCAATCCTTCAATAACAACGTTCCATTTTTATCCAATATTTCTATTTTTTCTTTGTCTAATTTTATTGGGAAACACATCATATCGGTCAATTCCAAGATTGGGGAGAGATTCGGAACCATATCTTTTTTTACCTTCTTCCACACCTCCATGAGACCTTTCATCATAGTATTATTTGACCTTTTCACCTTATTCTTCATTCCCAGAAACTTCAAGTTTCCAATATTTCTGTATTCTTTCATTTCCAATTGTTCCCAAATTACCTTTTCTCTTGCCAAGATCTTCACAACATTCTTGACTTGAAATGCTCGGTAATATACTAACAGATTTGGCATACCCAACCCCCCTTTTTTCTGAGACAAATACCATAGTTTCTTTGGAAGCCTAGATTTTTTTCCTCCATTACAAAAATCATTAAACATTTTTTGAAACTCATTGATTTCGATTGGTACAATTCTTGTGCAAAGACTGACACCCTGCTTGACTCCAGACAGCAGTGCTGCAACCGGGAGGGGGGGACAAGTAGGACTCCCATCCTGGGCCCGGAGATGATGGGGGTCCATCAGTGCCGGGAAACAAACAATGTGTGCATGCACAAACAGACCATGCATGCGCAGAAAACCACAGGGGTGTGGTGCCACTGGGAAACCACCAATGTACACATGCGCAAACAGACCATGCATGCGCATAAAACATGGTGGCATGGCCAAAATGGGGTGGGGGCACATACCGGGCCCAGCAATTTCTGATGTAGGCCCTGCCAGATTGCCTGCCTAGATGCTGACTTGCCAGCCATGACCCTGACTTCTTTGCCAACCCTGACGATACCCCTGGACACCCTTTGGATCAGACGCTTCCTTGAACTACTGGTAAACAGAACTTGGCTTGCGTTTTGGACTTTGATACCTGGACTCTCCTCGAATAGACTCTCTGTGTAGTGCCACTGTGCAGCATCCATGTCCGCTCGGGTGGATCAACACACTGGGTTGTTCTGGATAAATGGATCTAGATTACTGTACATAAATCCTGATTGAAATGATTTGGACTGGCCTGTTAATTTCCTGTATAGCTTGGGAATGCTATTTGTAAAGGCCAGGCCACTCCATCTTGAGACAGTGTTGACCCACTACTGATTGTGGATGAGGAGACTGATTTAGCATAATTCTCTGAAATTTCAGTGGATGAACAGAGACATGAAACTTTCCAAGTGCTGTCCTTTTCATCCTTAATTTCCTTCACCATGGAACAATTTACTCAACTGATGGAAATCAATATTTATGCTTCTTGGACCAGAGGTAAATAATAGATTATCTTTGTGTACTGAATGTCCTAGTCCTCAACTTTCTTCCTGGTTCAAATGGCATTAGTTATTTCTGGCATGTTTTGGAAAGTGCCACAGCTGCTATATTGGAAGATTCTGATATTCACATTTGCAGAGTGCTAGGGTTTGAGTTCTGGACATTGTGCCACCATAAACCTTCTCAAAATGGCACTAGTCCAATACATCTGTTGAGGCATATTATCAGTCTGATGATTTCCAAGAAATGTGAGGCTCTGATGTATAAGATGAGGAGGCAAGTATTGCTATGATACCATTTTCCTGGAAATGAAATTTAAGTGGCCATTCTCATCCATAGACATGAGGACCATATTAAAATGGCTATTCCCAGGAAACCATGGTGTCTATTTGGAACTAGAAACTAGAAACCTTGCAGCATTTTAACTAGTTTTTAATTTTTATTGTTTTTTTGTGTTGAAGCACACTTCTTCTCATGAATGTAGTGACTGTGTCTTGAGGTGTTTGTGTTTATAACTGCATTTTATAATGGACAAACAGGTCAAAGTATAGGTAAGAGAATAAACAGGAACAGGATGTACTTCAGAAATAGAAATATAAAGAAAACATGGAGTGAACATTTCACCCCGTTCAAATACATAGCAACCCAGCATTATGCATGAACTAATTATTAACACAATTAGTTATATGACTGTTGTGTATGTAACTGAATGTAATGCTTTAACAATTTGTATTAAATTGTTGGGATCGGGTGATCCTCCATTTTGTGTTCTTCTTAGAACTAAGCTCTCGTGGGACTTGGGCTCCCACCCTTTCTAACGAGACGCGCAAAGGCTCCATAGTCTTCGGTCACCCCATGATCACCCCACTGTTTTCCCAACCAATCCAGTTGCTTCCCGCCCGAATGTATCTTTCCTATATTGTATATATAGGCACTGCTGCACCATTACTCTCCATGTTCAGTTCCCGAAATAAAGTTGTGTTTGGCCCTGTTATGCTGGCTGCTGCGTATCAATTCCTGAACATCAAATTGGTGATGGAGGTGGGATGGCGTTGCACAGGGCTAGCTTGAGTCCCTTTGATGTGGCCACCCCAGAGAAATGGAACCTGTATGAGCAACAGTTTCGGCATGCTATGATGGCTGAAAATATCATCGAGGAATATGAGAAGAGATCCTGCTTCCTTTCTCAGTGCGGTCTGGCCACCCTTGAACTCGCCATCCACCTAGTACTACTGAGGGACATTGAAGACGTCCCCCTCATGGACATCCTTGTGGCTTTGTGAAACCATTTCCAGCCCAAGGTGTCCATCTTCCCGGCCTGGGTGGCATTCCACAGGCATGACCAATGCCCCAGGGAGTCTGTGACTGACTACGCTGCTATGCTGAGGTTGGCTGCCGCCTCATGCCATGTGCCCAACTTGGAAGATGCCCTCCGCAATCACCTGTTGGCCGGCCTACGGGATGAGGAAGCACAATGCCGGCTCATGACCAGAGATACTCTTACCTTTAAGTTGGTCTTGAGGGAGGTGTTGTCGGCCGAAGCCACGCGGTCCAGCATCAAGTCATTCAAGCAGAGGCCTGCCACCTCCAGGGGTCCGGAGTCTGCCTTGCAGGTCCACCGCTGTTCGTCGTCCGGCTCTTCATCATCGTCCGCGTCACCAGCCTCCACGGGGTCCAACGATGAAGAGGGCAAGGTCCAGAAGGTTCACAAGAAGAAAAAGGATAGGCACATCACCGAGAAGGCCCAGCGGAGGTGCAATGGCTGCTGAGGATGACACAGCCAGCACAAGTGTCCCTTCAGGAATGCCAACTGCCACCATTGCGGCAAAAGGGCCATGTCGCCAAGGTGTGCCGACAGCGACAGAAGCAGGCTCCAGTGCAGGATGAGCGACCGAGGCATAAGGGCGCATCCATCTTGAAGATTTCATCACCGGAGCCGCTTGTCAGCCGCATTTCCAGTGTCCCCAACTGGTTCTTCACTGAGGTCCAGTTGCAGGGCGTTCCAGTCAAGATGGAGGTGGATTCGGGTATGTCCTACTCAATTTTACCTCAGAAAGAGTTCCTGTGCATTCCCCCCACCTCGCACCCTAAATTGTGGGTGCTGAAAACATCCCGTCAAGATGTTCAGGGATGCTAGATTCCGGTCCTGGGGGTGGGGGATTTTGCAGAAACATTCAAAAACATTTCAGCAAAGTTGCCCTTCGTAGTGATAAAACAAGGTACCAACTGCCTACTGGGGGTGCAGTGGTTTGAACCATTAGGGATTAGACTGTCCGGCATCACCGCCATCTGAGCTGACCCAGTGCAGGACGTTTGTAATGCGCACCCGGCAGTATTCAGAAAAGGAATTCTAACGTATGTGGTACCCCTGGTTTCCTTCAACCTTGATCTGGCTGTGCGGCCTATTTGTCTCAAGCCTCGCCATGTTCTCTTTGCATTGAAAGACAAAATCAAGGCCATACTTGATTAACTTGTGGGCCAGGGAATAATGGTGACAGTGGATTCCGCAGAATGGGAAACACCCATAGTCACAGCAATTAAGTCTAACGGGGAGGTTAGAATTTGTGCAAATTATAAATGTACAATTAACAAGGCAATCAGGCCTAATGCTTACCTGTGGTGCCTGTGGTAAGCCATTTGCTAGCAATGTTGCATGGGAGAAGTGTTTTGCTAAATTGGACCTAGCCCAGGCCTATCAGCAGCTCTCAGTTACACCTGCTGCTGCTGCCGCCCAAACTATCGTTACTCATAAGGGGGCTTTTAAGGTAACTCGCCTGCAATTTGGGGTTAATGCAGCCCCCATCATGTTTCAATCTTTGGTCACCCCACGATCACTCCACTCTTTTCCCAACCAATCCAGTTGCTTCCTGCCTGAATGTATCTTTCCTGTACAGTATATATAGGCGCTGCTGCGCCATTGCTCTCCATGTACATGGTAGCTCCGGGAAGAACATGGGGTGGTCCTCTGTGCGGCGGTGGCTTTTTCACCACTTTGAGTCCAGGCATGGCTCCAAAGGGGGCGGTGGCGGTGGCTTGTCATAGCTGGCTCCCATTCCCCCACCCTTTTCACCCCTTCGAGCCCAGTGGTGACCATGATAAGGGACAAAAACAGCAAGGAATTAGCTGATTCAGAAGAAATTAAGAAAAGATGGCAAGAGTACACAGAGGAACTCTACAAAAAGGACCCGGATAATCACAATGATGAAAACATTGAACTTGAGCCAGACATTTTACAGAGTGAAGTCAGGAAGGTCCTAAAAAGCACTGCAAAGAACAAAGCCAGTGGAGATGATGGTATCCCAGCAGAATTTTTCAAAGCCCTAAAAGATAATGGAGTTAAATTATTGCATTTTATATGCCAGCAGATTTGGAAAACATAACAATAGCCACTGGATTGAAAAATATCAGTATACATTCCAATCACAAAAAAGGGCAAAGCCAAAGAATATTCAAATTATCAAACAACTGCGCTCATCCCACACGCTAGCAAGATTATGCTCAAGATAATACAGGATAGACTTCAACAGCACATGGAGAGAGAATTACCAGAGGTGCAGGCTGGTTTCACAAAAGGCAGGGGGACTAGAGACAACATTGCCAACATATGTTGGACCATGGAGAAAACAAAGGAATATCAGAAACAAGTCTACTTCTGTTTCATTGACTACACCAAGGCCTTTGACTGTGTGGACCATAACAAATTTAGCAAGTAATTCAAGAGATGGAAATACCAGAACACCTTATATTTTTCATGAGAAATCTGTACAAGAGTCAAGAAGCAACAGTTAGGACAGAATACGGAATGACAGAGTGGTTTGGAATAAGAAAAGGAGTAAGACAATGCTGCATTTTGTTCAACTTATATACAGAGCACATAATGTGCAATGCAGGGATGGACGAATCACAAGTTGGGTCAAAATTGCTAGGAGAAACATCAACACTTTTGAGATATGAAGATGATACTATCCTAATGGCAGAAAGAGAAGATGACCTAAAGAAGCTCCTGATTAGGTTGAAAGAAGAGAGTCCAAAACCTGGCTTGTGACTCAACATCAAGAAAACCAAGATAATGGCAACAGGCCCTATCAGTCCCTAGAAAATAGATGGGGAAGAGGTAGACACAGTGACAGACTTTACTTTCTTAGGATCCAAGATCATTGCAAATTGTGATTGCAGCCATGAAATAAAAAGGCAACAGATTCTTGGGAGACAAGCTATGAGAAACCTGGGGAACTTAGTTAAAAGCAGAGACATTACCTTCCAAACAAAAATTCGCATAGTCATAGCAATGGTATTCCCAGTGGTAATGTATGGTTGTGAGAGCTGGGCCATTAGGAAAGCTGAGTGCAGAAGAACAGATGCCTTTGAAATATTATGTTGGAGGGGAATTTTGAGAGTCCCCTGGACAGCGAGGAGAACAAATAGGTCAATCTTAGAAGAAATCAACCCTGACTGCTCCTTAGAAGGTCAAATAGTAAAGATAAAGATAAAGTACTTTGGACATCAAATGAAAAGAGATGATTCACTTGAGAAAGCCTTGATGCTGGGAAAGGTGGAAGGGAAAAGAAGAAGTGACGTCAGAGAATGAGGTGACTAGATGGCATTGTTGATGCAATGCACACAGAGCTGGGTGGGTTGAGGAGGATGGTGGAGGACAGAGGTGCCTGACAGACAATGGTCCTGGGATCGCAAGTGGTTGGAGTCAACTGTGCGACTGAACAACAACAACAACAACAATCTAATACAGGGGTTGCCAACCTTTTAAAGTCAGTGGCAGGGTCTTGCTCCCTCAGACAGTTGAGGGGGCCGGACTGGTGGTCCCTCTGTCATTTACAGCTGCTGTAAACAGGTCCATGGCCGATTCCAGCAGCGGCGCCAGTGGCGGCTGGAGCAAGGGCGGCAGCAGCTGGAGTGAGGGCGGAGGCCAGATTATTTGCCTACCCCTGCTCTAATAGATGCTTTTGCACAAGTTTTATTTTCTGCATAGTGCAGAGGTTATTTGGCAACTTAGTGAATCCAGGAAAAACAAACATGCAGATCTGCATCATTTATTTCTTAGCATTCTATTTAGTTTTCTTTGGAGAGCTGATTAGGTTGGCTTGACATAGAATTTAGATTGTATTAGTATGAAGGAGGAGCAGACCTTCCTTTGTGCTTGGCATACAAATGCCTTTATATCTCTTACAATTGCCCTTGCTATACACAAGACTTTACAAACTCATTCCAACTCATTCAAAACACAGTATTTTTATTCCTTAATTGGCCTTTCCACATTCATTTCTATCATACTGTAGAAGCCAGTTTAATTTTACTCAAATAATTTTTTTTTAAAAAAAACTGAAAACAATCCTAGATTTTAATTGCAACCTCTCCATTCCACTTGTATAATCTCACTCTGTATTTTGCTTTATTACAAAGCAAAGGTCAGAGAAACTTTGACATGACTGTTTAATAAATGTACTTGCTATATGCAAACAGACTGTGTATTTTTTTTAAAAAAATATTGTTGCTTTTATAGTGAATTCCATGACTTAAATGAAAATAAATGGTGTAGAAAAATTGGTGTTATAAATTAATATGCTTGAAAATATGTTATATCTCAGGGCAGGACTAACAATTCATTCTCTTCACTAACCTCAAGTTAAAATGATAATTTCCAAATAAAGTAGCAATTTTTCTTTAAGTTGCTATTATCAGAAAAACTGCAAAAGGCAAGAGTACTGAACTTAAATTTGCAAGACATATGAAAAAAGAAATACTGTATTTTCTGGCGTATAAGACTACTTTTTAACCCCGAAAAATCTGTGCCAAAGTCGGGGGTCGTCTTATAGGACAGGTACTTAACCGCAGCTTGTTTCCCCTTGCTTCATATGTCCGGCGCATATGGTGGGGGGTGCCGCGGCCGAGTCCCTGCTCTGTGCGGGGAGTATGAAGCAAGGGGAAGCAAGCTGCACACATCTTCCTGTACCTCGAGGAGGAGAACGTGAGCGTGGATTGGCTCTCCACCAGAACCTGCCAATTCGACTTGGAGGGCTGCGCGTCTTCGGGTTGAGTGTGGGTTAATTTTTATTTGGTGTGCATTGGAAGAGAGGTAGTCTTATACGGCAAGTATATTCCAAACTCTATATTTTAACTGGAAAAGTTGGGGGTTGTCTTATACGTCCAGTCGTCTTATACGCCGGAAAATACGGTACTTATTACTGAGACAGTTTTCCTATCAGGATTAAGAGAGAGAGAGAGAGAGAGAGAAATGGTGAGTGAGTTTAGGACAAATTAGGCTTTTATTACACTATTGTCAATACATCTGCAACCAGAATCCAGGCTTTATCATTCCTGTTTAAGAGTACACATGCAATGGAAGCGTGGCGCCAAAATGGCCGCCGCGCTCTTTGCGCCCCCCCCCCACCGGACGAAGCCTTCCGGGTAGTTAGGGGCGTGGCCAGCACCCTAATAAAAGGGCTGGCCACGAGGCAGCCGTGCTGCCATTTTGGCGAAGCGACGGAGCGGAGAAGTTTTTCCCTCTTACCTCCGTCGCTCGTGTCCTTCCAGGGGAAGCCTTTCGGGCAGCTTTTTTCTTTTCTTAGGCTTCCTAGCTAACTCAGCTATGCCCTCTAAGAAGAAAGCAGCTGCGAACGTGGCTCGATCGGCACGGAGGCGTCAGCCGGGTCGGAGGACCGCGACTGCGCCCGCCCAGCAGCCACCTTTAGCGGAGGCAACCGGGACCGGTGGGATGGGATCGGTGGCCCCTTGCCCCGATGCGCGGTGCGCGCAGGCTGCCCCGGACGGGGCCTCGGCCCTTGGCCCGCAAACGATGACCACTGCCCCCACCATGGTCCGTGCGGCTGGGCCCTCTTGCCCGGGCGCACAGTTCACCATGGGGGGAGCGAGCCACGGGGGGTGGTTGGGTTCCCTGCCTTGGCAGGGCGTGCCCACGGCTCCCCAGGGGCTGAGCATGGGCTCTTGGCCTTATCTGGCCCCTGGGGCCCAGGGATCTGGACAGGTACCCGTGAATTATGGGCCGGCTGCCCATTTGCCCCCTGTTGGGGCTGGGGCCTATGTCAACGTGGAGACCCTTCTGGCCCGTGTAGCGGCCCTTGAAGCATCCTTGGCGAGGGCCAATCATACAGGGGCGTCTCTAGGATTCCAGGTGGACCCTTTGGCTGCCGAACAGCGGCTGGCGACGGGTCGGGTTGAGCTGCCTGAGGCGCGCGGGCCGGCGGCGGCCACTGCCTCGCAGCTCCCCACTCAACAGGTGCAGCAGTCTGGTGCTGGTCTGGCCCCGTCGACGAGCTCAGCTTCGGTCGTGAGCTCCGATGCCCCCAGCGGGCTGGAACCCCCGGTGGGGGCGGCCCGTGGGGGTGCATCGGGTGAGTATGCAGTTCAAGCTAGTGCACCCACACAACTGACTTTCCTGGGGGGGGCTTTCCAATGGCCATGGCCTCGCTCGGGTGGCCCGGCGGTCCAATTGCCCCCGGCCCACCCGGCGATTTCACCCCTGACCCAGGGCCCGGGTCGGGGTGGCGCCCCCTATGTGGTAGGGAATGTGTTGGGGATCCCCGGGCTCGTACAGGCCCCCTTTGCTTTGCCCGCAGTTCCCTCTGTGCCGGTGTCGGCATTGCCAACAGCAGGGTATTCCTTGCCCCTGGGGGACCATCTGGCCCAGTCCACCAGGGAAAAGATCTGGAGGGGCGAGTACGTAGATATCTTCTCCCTTCTTAATAGGGAGCCAACCAAGGAAGAGAGGGAAGGGCTGGACGAGAAGGATAAGGAGCAGGCACGTCGTCGTAAGCCACCACGCACGTGGGCAAATTGGTTGCCAGCGTACCTGATTTACATGGCCGTTTACCTCAGGGCTAGGCCGGATTTAGCCATCCCTATGGTCCAGTATTTGGACAACATTTACCGGGCTATGGTGGACTTTACGGGTCCGTCGTGGCTGGCTTACGACGAAGAATTCCGCATGAGGATTCCACTGCACCCAGAGATGAGGTGGGATGAGCCCTGCCAGAAGCTGTGGCTTCTGTATATGACCCCCACGCGCCCGGCGCCTGGGGAGAGATACCATTGTGGACATGCGGTCCAACGAGCGGCCCCGGTACGGGTTCCCCGCCAAGTGGCGGGGCAGGGGGTTCCAGCCCGCCTGCTGTGCTGGACCTTCTTGTCCAATGGTTCTTGCAACTGGAAAAATTGCAAGTATAAGCACGAGTGCCCCTCTTGTTCTGGCCCCCATGCTGCCTCCGCCTGTCCCAGGCCGGGAGGATACAGGGGCAGGGGTAGGGGTGGACAAGGGGCAGGTAGGACTGTCACGGAGGGAGCGGGTTCACCGAAAGGCCCCCTCCCTAATTAATGTCGACATGCTGGAGCGTTGGCTCGCATTGTACCCGAAGAGGGCAGACGCTGTGTACCTCCTTCAGGGATTTCAACTGGGTTTTCGTATTCCTTTCACGGGGGATAGGTCACCGCAAGACGCACCCAACCTTTTGTCACTTAGAGGAAGGGAGGAGGTGGCTGCCGCCAGCATTAATAAGGAGATTGATGCGGGCAGGGTCGCTGGCCCTTTCCCCGCGCCCCCGTTCCCCAACCTTAAAGTGTCTCCTCTAGGACTAGTGCCCAAGAAGTCCCCGGGCGAGTTCCGCCTGATTCATCACTTGTCCTACCCAGCCGGTCACTCGGTCAATGATGCTATCCCTGATGACCTTTGTTCGGTCAGGTATACATCCTTTGACCAGGCATTGTGCATGGTGCGCTCATGTCGCCCGGGTGCACTGTTGGCTAAGTGTGACATTAAGTCGGCTTTTCGTCTCCTGACGGTGCACCCGGGTGACTTTGAGTTGCTGGGTTTCAAATTCCGGGGTGAATATTATTTTGACAAAGCCATGCCATTTGGCTGTTCCATATCCTGCTCCGCTTTCGAGCGTTTCAGTACATTCCTGCAGTGGGCATTTGTCCGTAGGTCAGGGTCTCGGTCTATAGCCCATTACCTGGATGACTTTTTGTTCGGGGGTGAACGGGGCTGGGACACGTGCACACGTCTCCTCAATACATTTCAGACGCTAATAGAGGAACTTGGTGTCCCTTTAGCGCCTGAAAAGACCGAAGGCCCGTCTAATAAGTTTGTATTCCTGGGGGTGGAGATTGACATGGTAGTGCAGGCGTCTAGGTTGCCGGGAGACAAGGTGTCAAGGATAGTGCCCCTTATATCGGATTTGCTGGCTAAGCGCAAGGCATCCCTTCGGGAACTGCAGGTGCTACATGGACACCTTAATTTCGCTTGCAGGGTGGTCGCACCTGGCAGGGCATTTGCTCGGCGCTTGTGCGATGCCATGGCAGGCTTATCCAGGCCCCATCATAGGGCGAGATTGACACGGGGCATCAGGGCAGATATGCACATATGGCTACAGTTCCTGAGGGAGTTCAATGGGGTCTCATTGGAGGTCCGACCTCCTGGCTTCACCTCAATTTCAGATTCTGTCTGATGCCTCGGGATCCCTTGGTTATGGGATGTACTTCAATGGGAAGTGGGCCTATGGTGGATGGCCACCAGCCTGGTCAGGCACGGGTCGCCTGAGGGATCTCACATATTTGGAATTTTTTCCCATACTAGGGGCTTTGATGCTATGGGGTGAGGAGTGGGCCAACTCTGTGGTGCACTTCTGGTGTGACAATGCGGCCGTTGTCCACATTGTCAACTCACAGACCTCTAAATCTCCCAGGGTCATGGACCTCGTGCGCCAGTTTGTATTGCGCAGCCTGCGCCTCAATGTACTGTTCAGGGCCAGGCATGTCCCGGGGGTGAATAATGATATTGCTGACGCTTTATCCCGCCTGCAGATCTCCCGGTTCCGTGCCTTGGCCCCGGATGCGGAGGAATTTCCCTCGCCACTCCCGAAGGAGATATGGACCTTTGGCAAGGAGAGGTGAACCGGGCGATCGGCATGTCACTGGCGCCACGCACGTGTAAGGCGTATCACCACGCGTTGGTTTCCTTTCAGACTTTTTGTACCCAATCTCGACTGCCAGATACCTGGCCGATCCCAGTGGCCCACCTCCTTCATTTCATGGTTTACCTGCACGCCCAGGGCCTGGCACCCCGCACCGTAGCATCTAGGCTATCAGCGCTGGCTTTTATGGCCAAGATGGGAGGTCATGCGGACAGGACCGCTGATTTCCGTGTGAGACACGTTTTGGAGGGGTGGGTGCGGGAACGTGGGCATAGCCTGGACGACCGCCACCCAATTTCCCCGGGGGTCCTTACCCAACTGGCACGGGGCTGGCATGACCTATGTTTCGATAGGTATGAGGCAGCCCTGTTTCATGCGGCTACAACGGTGGCCTTTTTTTGGAGCGCTCCGCATCAGCGAGCTTGTGATGCTGACTAAGGCGGATGCAAGTCGTAGGGCACTGGAACTCGAAGATGTCTATGTTCGCAATGATTGGGCTCAGTTGAGGATACGCTCCTCTAAATCAGATCAGCACGGCGTAGGCAGTTGAGTAATACTGCTACAATGTTCCTTGGAAGACATCTGTCCGGTTGGTGCCCTACAGGAGTTTCTTGCACTGTGTGGCACGCACCATGCCCCGTTTTTCTGTCACCAGGGTGGGTCTCCCCTCACTCAATTTCAGTTTGGAAGGTGAATGGGAAAGCCCTAGCCAGTGGGGGCCTCCCGGGGGCTTGTTTCGGCGTCCATTCCTGCAGGATGGGGGCGGTTTTTACTGCGGCTGCTTTTGGGTACTCTGGGGCTGAAATACGCCGCATGTTTTCAGTTTTTGTGTTCACCCTCTTCAACCGTGAGTACCAGTTTAGTCACTGCAATGTTTCTCACCCCCCTTTTTTCCTTGACAGACCCTGGGTGTCATTTTACACCGGTGACAGTAGGGCTGGTGGGCCGTTGCCACGTGCACAGGGCAGCGCGTTACGCTGCACAGGGCAGCGCGTTACGCTGCACAGGGCAGCGCGTTACGCTGCGGCGACAGAGTGGGACCCCGACTGGGACTGGGTGCACCCGCACATCTCAGGTGGTGTGGTAAGCGCGGCATGTTATGGCGGGAACTGTTGTCATTCCTTTTCTACATCAGGGATGCTGAATCGCCTGATGTCCTGGTTATTCACCTTGGGGGCAATGGTTTCGGACAGGTCACTGGCCTATCGCGGAAGCTTGCGATTTGCAGTCACCTGGCCTACTCACATTATGTGTGGCCTGCCACACCCCTCATTTGGTCGGACATGATACCGCAGTACGCTTACAGGGGAGCGTTTGGCCTCCAGGTGCTTGACCGGGCTCGTCGCTCCAGGGCTATTGCCCGGTTCCTTTTTGACAAGGGTTGGGGACGCGTCATTCGCCTCCCCGCCATCAGTCCGCAAAATTGTGAGCTTTATTCAGGGGAGGGGGCCCATCTGTCACAGGGAGGTATGGACCTCTTGTTAGTAGACTGGCGAGCAGGCCTGTTGACCGAGCTGACGGTCTGGGGGGGCGGTGAGCCTTTTGGGAAGCCTCCCCGTGTGGCGGGTAGCACTGGTAAGGTAAACATTTATGACCCACAGGTATCCGGCAGGTTCGCAATTGACTGGACAACACTAGATAGGCATAAGTTGTTTAAACATTGTCCGGTCAACGACGAACCAGGCGAGGGGGTGATGGTTACAACTAGACAGCTGGCATCACCCCCTGATTTTACGGATACATGTCAGAGGGTGGGGTCATTAGTTAGATATTGACTACGGTCAACAATTTGTTTGTTGTCAACAAACAAATTGATACAAATAGATACATTGTAACAATTGCCGTTGGCAATTTTGGGTGGTACCTTACCAGTGTTACTTCGGCCTGCTTGCCTTAAGAATTATGATTGGTCGTTTTACCAATAGAAATTTATAATTCGGACTAGGGCATGAATCAATAAATGTGGCCCAATGCCGTTATCCACTTTCATTTGTGTCTGAGTCCATTATTGGGGGGGTGCGCCTGCAAATATCTGTCAGACAAGATATATTATACAGGCCTACAAGACAAATTTTTTTTGTTGGTTCCTAGGATTTTAGAACTGATTTTAGCTATATTTGGGTCGCTGAATCCAAATATGAAATCAGTTTTTCTCTATGTGCTCTACTTTTTTAGATCAGTGTTTTTTAACGTGCAGTTCTACGCAAAATGTGCAGTTCTAACTCCATTTTGTGCAGTTCTAAATCACATATGCAAGGATTGGTTCCTGTATATTTGCCCTATTGTCATTCGCTGAATGAGGCTGAGTGAAAAGCCTGGACTTCATTTGTTGCAGTTGTCAGAAATTTTCTAGGCAAACACAAAGCTGAAAACTATGTTGAACTCGTAAACAAGATGTTTAACAGTTTCAAATCCCTTGGGTGTAATATGAGTATTAAGGTGAACTATTTACACAGCCACTTAGACCGTTTTCCTGAAAATTTAGGAGACACCAGTGAGGAACAAGGTGAAAGATTTCACCAGGATATAAAAACTATGGAGGACCGCTACCAAGGAAGATGGTATACACACATGATGGCAGATTACTGCTGGAGTTTAAAAATGGACTGTTCCAAAATACATTTAAGAATGTCATGGAAAAAGAAGCTTCTGAAGTGTTCAGTGACTAGTTTGTTTCATCAATGACTTTTTTCCTCTATCTTTGTATATAATATTTGTATACTATAATAAAAATTCTGTGTTTAGTTTTTTAATTTGTTCCATGGATTTAACTTAAGATAGTGTAATGTATATTTCACTAAAATGCTATATCTTAGAAATTTGAGCTTCTAGGCAAAAAAACTAATGTCATATTTGAATTCAGGGGATCAAATTCATATGAAATCAGCTCAAAAAACCCTGGCACTAAAGCAACTGTTGGCCTGTGTTATGAATAAGACACAGTGGGGCAATTTCCTACTGGCTAGATTTAATCCCTTCACCTGCTCCTGTGATGGTGAACCTTGGCACTCCAGGTGTTCCTGGACTTCAATTACCAAAAGCCCAAGTTAGCACTCCTGCTGATCAGGGCTTCTGCGAACTGAAATTCCAGAACTCCTGGAGTGCCAAGGTTCGCCAGCTGTGACCTACTCCATTGGCTCAATCACATTGGTTTTAAAAAAATGGCTGTTTTCTATGATCATTTAAATTGGTAAGTTATCTAAGATAAAGAAACAATCATGTGTGATTAATACATGTGTGTATGGTCAGAAATAATGGATTGAAAATATAGAAATGCAAGCTTATTGCATTGTTTTTAAAATGAGGAATCAAAGAAGACAGTCCCCATTGCCCTTTTAAAGACACTCATTCTCATTCTTCCCTGTAGCTGCCTTAGGAAGCCAGTGTTATCTTTTCTGTTGCTGATTGGAAAAGAGAGAATAAAAGCAAAACAAGTCAAATAGATCTGTAGACTGGCACTGTTGCCTTCTGCTTTTGATCTTTCCTTGCCCTTGGTGCTCCTCATAAGCAGGAACTGGGTTTTCATGATGAAGGAACATCATACAAATACAGTTGTAGGTCCAGAAAGAGGTTAGGTCAGTATGTCATCAAAAAGGCACAGATCAGGTCAAACAGCAGTCTATGTGTCCTTTATTTGGACATGGGCTGGGTTTGGAGCCCTCTGCACATCTCTAACTTAGGACATGACTTCCACTATTTCTCCCAATGTTTATTCTGTAATTTCAGTTTCTCAGTTGCTTTTCCTCTTTGTTCCTTCCATCCTATTCCAGTACTTGCAACTTCATTCTTTTTATTTCTTTTCTTATTATCTTAGAAAAATGACAGCTTTATGCAGAACAAAAGTTAGGACTCCAGAGTTTGTGGCTCATTGTGAAGGAGACCCTAGAAGAAGAGGTGACCAGTGACCCTCTGTGGTTGAGGGTGTGGGTTCTAATACCTCTACCTCCCCTGTGGATTCAGGCTGGGATGACTCAGAATTGGGTGGAGAATTTGATGTAGTTACGTAGGGATGGGAAAAGGAAAGTGGAATAAGGGTACTATTTGTGAATGAGAAGAGGAAAGAGTTAAAGGGGATCAAAGGAGAGCTAGAACAGGTAGGATTTGTGGTGGGGAGAGAGCTGGAAAGAGAGGAGGAGATATAAGGATAAGAAACTCGAGAAGAGGGGGAGAAGGATGAAGAGAGCCACTCAGAGAAGAAAGACCTGAGGCTGCCTGCAGAGTAGATCTTTATAATTAAGGACCCATGGACTGCTGAGCTGGTATGGAAGAAGGATTCTCCTGGAGGATGCAGAACCCCAAACCAGAGTGAAGATAACACATTGTGAACCCTCTTATTGGAGAGGAAAGGGAGTGGAAACAAGTGGAATATTGCCAGGGGATGCCATGCCAAGTATCCTCATTGCTGACAAAATGTAGTGTGGCATTGAAGAGACTGTAAAGAAATTTGAGAATGTGAAGTAACTGTCATCTATCCCAGACTGTAGATAGAACTAAGTCAAACTCTCACAGTGAAGAGTTTATATTTCAAAATTGTTTGTGTTTCCCCCTGATGAAACTGTTTTTATCTTCATTTCCAAGATGGATGAAGGCAGACAGGCAGACCACAATCATCCACAAGACTAAACATATTTTGGAAGTGCTAAAAATGTTCTTCTTTGCCTAGTTTTTGATGACCAGATGAGCCTATTTTTAATTTTTGATGTTTTAATACAGTAGTATTATGTATTTCCTCATGTTGTTGTTGTTCTGTAACATGCTCCAGTTCCTTGAAGTAAGGAAAGATTAAATCCAAAGCCACATAATGTATAATGAGTAGTATAGTTTTCATTGTTAAGGAATGAAAGTGATCGTTAGTGTCCAGTATGATCAGAGATCAAACTAAATTTGAAGACATTCTGTACAGAAAGTTATCCAATATGTTTATATATTGATAACATTTGGCTGATATAATACATCAAGTCTGAGCTTTTGTTTGAAGTATGAGGATGCGATTTCTTCTCCTTGCTAGTACCCAACAGTGAGGATCTAGATAAGCACAGAAAAATAAGAAATAGCTCCAAAATTTATCAGTTTAAAATGTGTAAAATTCTGCTACACTTCTGAAGTATCTTGTTTGGAAAATAAAGATCCTGCAAAAATCAGTCACAATCACAGCCATCTTTGTATGTAAGAAGTGGAGCAAACACTTTAGGGAGGTATAAAAACAAAAATAATAATATTTACCCATAAAAAGTGCTCAGAAGATATATGTACTCATAAAAATTGATAAGGTGTCATTATGTTAATCTGCACATAGAGAAATTCAGGTGCGGTATTTAAAAGGTAAATAAAATTGCCCTTTTTAATTATCTGTCTGGGAAGACAGAGTCTCTGATGAGTGTCCTTTTTTCCAAGGCAACTGGTGACCAGAACAATGAAAGGGCAGAAGTCATACAAATAGTGTCAGACAATCTCTATGGGTAAGGAGACAGGAATTCTTTTAATTGGTTGGTTAGACACAAACAAGGTAGATTTGCCTAGAAAGAAGTCTTTTTCCTATCATATGACTAATTGTGCTAGTCCTCTAATTCAGGGGTTCTCAACCTTTCCGTGTCCTGGGCTGGACAACTCCCCCTCCGACAGCTGAATGGGCTGGATATGTGGTTCCCCTGCCACACATGCTGCTGTAAACAGCAGTGGGCACGATTGCACATGTATGGGTGCATTTACGACTGTCATAAATGTATCTGCATCTGCTTCTTTTAAAAAATATTTTTATTAATTTTATAAGATATAAAGTAAATATATGAAAAATAACAAGTAAAGTGTAGAAAAATACAAAATATATACAAAAAAGGAAAAGTCAACATATATAGAAAAATTGACATTAACATAATCATATAAAAAGGTAAAGCACTATGAGTATTAAGATACAACTAAAACTGCACTTGATTAAGTATAAACAGTTAAATTTTATCCTAATTCATTTAATTGTTATCAGCCAAGTAAAAAGTTTCTATAATCAAACTAATTTGACTCTTCATACATTTGTTAAACTTCTTTTCCTTAATGCAAAAGTGCATACTTTCCAGAATGGCCCATTTAACCAATTTCTTACCATAATGAACCACAGTAAAAATCAAGTGCTAGTTCACCCCAAGTGACTGTACATTGCCCTGGTGGATGCGGTGGCACACATATTTTACACTATTTCCAAAAATTGGAATATTCCGGTACTGGTCTGCTCCCGTCACCTTTTTTACCAAAATCCACAAATGGTTGCCAAATTTGCCAAAATCTGTTCTTTTTAACTATTATCTGCATCTGCTTCTGGGGTCATTGCATGGGCTGGTTGGAATGGCGTAAGGGGCCAGGTCTGGCCCATGGGCCATAGGTTGTGAACCCCTGCTCTAATGCATACCCTGTGTTGCATTAACATGCCTTGTTTTTTAAAAAAATTGTTTTTAATATTTTATTAAATTTTATCAATATAAAACAAAAAAGAAGACAAGTATTACAAACAAATACAACACTATAATTAATAAGGAAAATAATAATACATCAACAAATGTCCTCCTACCACCACTGTCACATTATTATCTTATCCGTATGATCTAAACAAAATTTTCCTTTCTTATTCTTATCCTCCATTTCCCAAAATGTTGAATATTCTTGTCCTGGCTTTAGTCCTTTAGTTATAAAAAAACATAATCAATCAATTCACCCCAAATATCTATAAAATCATTTTTCTTTGTCAAACCTTTCTTTACTTTTAATTGACATGTCAGCTTATCATTTACAGCAATATTCTATATATTAATACCAATTACAAATTCCATATACATTTTCCAAGTTTTAGTCATTAATAATCTCATAGCTGTTACCGTAATAAAAACCATATCTTTCCCATATTTAACTACTTTTATGTTTCCAAAATCCAGTCACACAGCTATTCTAGGGCACACACCGGTTGGCCATTTCCTTATTGATTTTTACAATACCATCTAGCCATCTCATCTTTGCCCCCCCTTTCTTCTTTTGCCCTCCACCTTTCCCAGTATCAAGGCTTTCTTAAGTGAATCCTCCCTTCTCATTTGATGTCCAAAGTACTTCAGCTTCCGCTTTACTATTTGACCTTCTAATGAGCAGTCTGGGTTGATTTCTTCTAAGATTGACCTATTTGTTTTCCTCCCTGTCCAGGGGACTCTCAAAACTCTCCTCCAACACCACATTTCAAAGGCATCTATTCTTCTGCGTTCAGCTTTCCTAATGGTCCAGCTCTCACAACCATACATTACCACCGGGAATACCATTGCTTTGACTATTCGAATTTTTGTTTGCAATGTGATGTCTCTGCTTTTCACTATGTTCCTCAGGTTTCTCATAGCTTGTCTCCCAAGAATCAGTCGCCTTTTTATTTCATGGCTACAATCACCATCTGCAGTGATCTTTGATCCTAAGAATGCAAAGTCTGTCACTGCTTCTACTTCTTCCCTATCTATTTTCCAGGAACTGATTGGGCCTTTGTCATTATCTTAGTTTTCTTGATATTGAGTCTCAAGCCAGCTTTTGCACTCTCCTCCTTCAGCCCAATCAAGAGATTCTTTAGGTCTTCTTCACTTTCTGCCATTAGCGTGGTATCGTCTGCATATCTCAGATTGTTGATGTTTCTCCCAGCAATTTTAATCCCATATTGTGATTCCTCCATTATGTGCTCTGTGTATAAGTTTAATAAGCAGGGTGATGAAATGCAGCCTTGTCTTACTCCTTTTCCTATTCCAAACCACTCTGTCATTCCGTGTTCTGTCCTAACTGTTGCTTCTTGATTCATGTACAGATTTAGAACTTTACAATAAATGAAAATATGTCCCAATCTTTTCTTTATATCTCCAACTTTCTTATATTTATGATCATATTAACTTAATCAGAGAGGTGTAATATACCACCTACATACTATTTTAGAATAATGCTCCATAATTCTCACTGACATATTTTTCATAATCTTTTGTTTTCATATTTTTTACCATTCACCACCCTTAATTTCTTCCTTTAAATTGGACTCCTACATCTCTCTCATCACTTTCTGTGTTCCCCCCTATTCATTACAAGTTTGTATACCTTACTAACTATTCCTTTTGTTAAAAATTATTTTTGTTTTAATTTGATTATTAATCCAATTCAGTTCTTTAACTGCCATATGGGAAATAGCATACTTTTGAAGGCAATTAAAGGAGGAGGAAAGCAAAATATTTTGCTTATATACGAGCTACTTAGTCATTTTTAGAAATGTTGTTTAGTTTTCATTATCTGAGCATATAAACCTACATCTGTACGTTTGTATGTTTGTTTACTGATTGATTTTTATCCAGCCTTTTCCCCCTGTAAAGGACCTAAGACCATTTTGAAATATTTAAGAAAGACAGGAGGGGCAAAACATTTTCAGGAGGGGCAACAATGTCACTCTCACATATATAACATTGGCATCATGGGGTGGGTTGAATGGGCAAGCTGTTAGCTCAGGAGGGTTTGCCCGGCTCCCCTGGCTACGGCCCTGCAATGAGAAAATATAGAAAAGATGAACAAAAGATTAAACATATTAATCATTAAAACACAGAAAATAAAAACGTTGTTACATGCATATACATACACTATATGTAATTTCCAGTTTCTGTAACAAGAAGACTAATGCGTAGGAATACAATGAATACTCATGTTTGTTTTAAAATAAGGAATGTCTAATCACTGGAGAGTCTTCATCCCAATACAAAAGGAAAAATTGTAGGTTTTTTTTAATTTGCAAAAAACAAATTATAAAAAATGGAGATATTTATTTATTTTTAAATTGTAATTTGTGTGAACACACCTTATAAATTGAAGAAACCACAAAATGTGAGTCCATTTCTGGGCACAATTAAATTTATGGCATATAAAGCCCTATATATGGATGGACTCAAAGAGAGTACATAGAACACTGCCTTGCCTTTGAGATCTGCTGGGAATCTCACAGGCTCACCAATGTCAAAGTCCATTTTGGTGGGGACTTAATAGAGTCTTAATGGTGGCTTCACCCAGTCTATGAAACTCCTTGTTTAATTTGCCTCTTTCTTTCTGACCTGGCAGCAATCAAGGACCTATTTATGGAGACAGGCCTTGAGTCATAAGAGTCTTGAATCATAAAACCTTAGGTGATGTGCTGGTGATATTCTATTTTAAGGCAAATTATTATTAGTATTTAAATGTTTAAATTTTAATTACACAAGCTGATTTGTAAATCACCTCATGCCCACATTCTGAAGATGCAGCAATCAAAGAAAAAATAAATACTTCTATATGTTTTACTAATTCTTGGGAAGCAAGCTATGAGAAATTGGGGCAACATAGTTAAAACTAGAGACATCACCTTGCAAACAAAAGTCTGCATAGTACATACCTGTCAAGTTTTGGGAAATTTCTGTCAAATAAGGGAAATTTCCCAGCCAAAACAGGAAACTGGACAGTTATGCTTATTGTGTGCTGGCCTCCAGTCTAACTCCTGTCTAATTGCAGTCTAACTAATGCGGGATGATGGCAGTAAAGAGTGTAAAATACAGGGGTTTGACAGAAATTTCCTGAAACTTGACAGGTATGGCATAGTCAAAGCAATGGTATCTCCTGTAGTGATGTATGGTTGTGAGAGCTGGCCCATAAGGAAAGCTGAGCACAGAAGAATAGACACCTTTGAGATGTGGTGCTGGAGGAGAATTTTGAGAGTTCCCTGGACAGCAAGGAGAACAAATAGGTCGATCTAAGAAGAAATCAGCCCTGATTGCTCATTAGAAGGACAAATAGTAAAGAAGAAGCTAAAGTACTTTGGACATCAAATGAGAAGAGAAGATTCACTTGAGAAAACCTTGATGCTGGGAAAGGTGGAGGGCAAAAGAAGAAGAGGGCGACAGAGAATGAGATGGCTACATAGTGTTGTTGATGCAATGGGCACAGAGCTGGGTGGGCTGAGGAGGATGGTGGAGGATAGGGGTGCCTGGCATGTGGTGGTCGATGGGGTTGCAAAGAGTCAGAATTGACTGTGCGACTGAACAACAACATTTTTTTTAACCAAAAATGAAAATCTTATAACACAGAAAATACACAACACTTATTTTAATTTCACCAGCAGGAATATATTTTTAAACATATTTTCACCAATGAGAGAAAAATAAGCAAAAATTTGCATCCTTACTGCTGATGAGCCACTCACTGCCTTGCTTTAAGTCACACAGTGAGCCATGGGGAAATTCCACTGATTGTTCCCAATCCCATCTTCCTTTTCTGACATCTTGTGTAGAAAAATTCTGCATGCACAACATACATACAAACATGTTTGTGTTGAGCCACAGAGCTCTGACACTAAGTGGCAGGTGCTCTGAGAACTCAGATAAGGCCCATACCCCCTTCCCTTGTTTGGATAGAGTAGTAATATTTTTTAAAAAAAAACTATGTTGAAACTATTCATAGAATGCATGACAGTATGACACTTGGCTGAAGTGAGCCTTTGCCGGACCCACTCCCCAATGACGACACAGACACTTCATTTGGATGAAAAATGGGCTACTTTATTAACTTTATTTTAACTTTGCTTGGCTACTGCCAAGAACCAAACGGGCCGTAATAGCACTGGTAAGGAGTAATCTAATTATGAACCCAACTTAAATGCACATCACAATTTGCTACCACTGCAACAAACTGTGTGACCCTGTCCACAACCTGTTTCTACTGAAACACATTGTGGAGCCTAGTCAGGCTGCTACTAGTTAGCACCTGATATTGAAATGCCTCCTGTAAATACTGGAGGAGTTGCCTGCTGGTTAAGCATAGCAACAGTTTTAGTTGTAAGCTGGTTGGCCATTCACAAATCTTGCCTGAAGACTTGTCCTCCCTACGGCCAACCAACTGTGTATACCAGATTAAATGGGTCATGCAATTTTTCCTTACCAGTGCTAGCCGCCACACGGGGAGGAGTTCACTGACTCCCCGCCCCCCCTTGACCACACACTCGGTCAACAGGCCCGTTTGGATAGCCACCAGGAAGAGGTCCGTACCTCTAGCTGAAATATGCACCCCATCTCCATGATACAAATAGTGTTTCTGTATCCGGAGTAGGGGATGGAGGACTACTGTCCCCAAACCGATGTTATTCAGACGTCGGGCGACTGCCCTGTTCGCAGACCACCGGTCCCGGCCCAAACATGCAGATCACCCAAATCGTCCGGTGTATCCTGGTGCCATCACGTAGCGAGGAGCTGAAAGAAAAGGACAAACAAGCAGGGTGCTACTGCAACAAAGGACGTACATAAGAGTGGAAACGCCTGGACACCCATATACCCATTGTCCTAATGGCAGCATCCGAGTAGCCGTTGGCAGCTGCCGTCGATGCAGCTCCGATGCGAAAATAATGAGTCCGAAAACTAAGCCTCGTGACGAAACACCTCGAAGGCCCTGTATGTGAGTGAGTATGCCTTACGCATGCTGCTAGCCAGCGACAACCCAATGGCCCATCTCACTTCTCCCCAACAAACTGCCATATCTCAGCCAGGAGTGTTAAAGGCAGCTCGTCGGCCTCGGGCACCAGGGCCCGGAACCGCTCTATCTGTAATCGGGATAAATAATCAGCAATGCCATTATTGATGCCTGGTACATGTTTAGCCCTGAAAAGTATGTTGAGGCACATTGCACGGGACACAAAGTGGCATACTAGGGCCACTACCCTCGGGGAACGTGATGTCTGGGCATTGACTATGTGGACAACAGCTGCATTGTCACACCAAAAGTGTACTACAGACTTCACCCATGTCTCCCCGCACAGCAGCAAGGCACCTAAAATTGGAAAGAATTCTAGGAAAGTCAGGTCACGAAGCAAGGCCGTTGACTGCCAAGCCTCCGGCCACTTGCCATAGGACCAGTGCCCATTAAAATAAATGCCATAGCCAAACGCTCCGGACGCATCTGATTGCACCTGAAACATGGGCTGATTCGAATGCTCCGCCCGCCAAAAGGACACATCATTTAACTTTGAGAGAAAGTTCAGCCACACTTGCAGGTCATTCCTGATACCCCTTGTGATTCGCACCCTGTGATATTTGTGTGATAAACCAATCATGGCATCACACAAGCACCTGGCAAAGGCCCTGCCAGGTGTCACAACCCTGCATGCAAAATTGAGATACCCATGGAGAACCTGTAGTTCATGAAGTGAAGCCTTGCGCTTAACCAGGAGGGCCTGAATAGCATTTGAAATATGGGCTATCTTGTCCATGGGTAGCCTTGACGTTTGGGCCACTGTATCAATCTCAATCCCCAGGAAAACTAAATTAGTCGCAGGTCCCTCAGTCTTCTCTGGTGCTAAGGGCACTCCCAATTCAGTCATAAGCTCTTGAAATGTGGCAAGCAGTTGTCCACACGCCCCAGAACTCACGGCAGCCCCAAACAAGAAATCGTCTAGGTAATGAACCATCGGGCACACTCCAGTGCGATGAACAAAAAGGCCAATGTAAGAATGTACTGAAAGGCTCAAAAGCCGAGCATGACACAGAACATCCAAAGGGCATGGCCCTGTCCACAAAATATTGTCCCTGGAACCAAAAACCCAAGAGTTCAAAGTCATCTGGGTGGACAGGTAGAAGGCGAAATGCAGACTTAATGTTGCATTTTGCCATAAGTGCCCCATGACCACAGGCACGAACCATGTGAACTGCCAGATCAAATGACGCATACCGAACAGAACAAAGTTCATCCGGTATTGCATCGTTGACCGACCCTCCTGCAGGGTAGGACAAATGGTGGATCAAATGATAATCACCTGGGACCTTCTTGGGAACTAGTCCCAGGGGTGATACTTTCAAATTTGCAAAAGGGGGATTGTCATAGGGTCCCGCGACCCGCCCCTCCTTTATTTCTTTGAATTATTTTTTCCTTTGCCAAATCCTCCATCCCTCTTAATGATATCAAATTGGGAGCATCCTGCGGTGCCCGCACACCAACAAAGTGTATGCGAAACCCCGCAAGAAATCCCTGCAAAAGATACTCTGCATCTTCCCTTTTAGGGTAGACATGTAGCCACCGTTCAAGTACCACAGTTTTGATTGGGGTGGGTGCCTTTAGAAGATGACCCTGAATCCGTGTTTGTCTGGCCTGCACCCTGCTGACCTCGCCCCTGCCATCTTGCTCCCCCTGTCCTTGGACAGATGGTGGCCGAATGCGGCCTCAAACAAATCGTACATTTGTGCTTGTACTTACACTGTTTACAGGAACAGCCAGCTGTGGACGAAAAATTCCAACACAACAGGCGGGCTGGAACCCCCTGCCCCGCCGTCTGGCGGGGTGATTGTGCAGGGCTGGGCCGTTGTACGGTGTGACCACAATACCTGTCTCCCGTGGCCGGGCGTGATGGGGTCATATATAATAACCAAAGTAATTGGTTGGGCTCATCCCAACGCATCTCCGGGTGAAGCGCGGCCCGCATACAAAATTCTTCGTCATACACAAGCCAAGCCTGACCCGGAAAATCTACGTAAGCCCGATAAATTATGTCAAGATACTGTATTAGGGGAAGTGCCAAATTGGGATGAGCCCTAATCGACAATGCCGCATATATTAAATAGGCCGGCAGCCAATTAGCCCACGTGCGTGGTGGCTTGTGACAACTCCTTGTCCTTGTCGTCCTCCTTCTCTTCTCTTGTTGGTTCCCTGTTTAGTAAACTAAACAAATCTACATATTCCCTGCGCCAAATCTTATCCCTAGTGGCTGGCAACAGATGGTCGCCAAGGGGCAGGGAAACGCTCGCAGTAGGCAAGGCTGAGGTGGGCACAGCGTGGTAGGCAGTGTTGATGCTAGTGCCATAAGGCCAGAGAGGATAATGCAACACCGGAGTAGCATTAGGAACCCTGGGCGGCACTGGTGGACATTGTGCACTCCAAACCCCTGGCTGAGTGGCAGCCCGTATTGGAGGCTGAACCGAAGGAGTTGTCGCTGCTGCATAGGCCAGGGCCAAACAGGAGCTGGCATTTGGTTGACACTGGGCAACATGGGTGCGTTGAATTGTCCACCATACTCACCCGTTGTCGCCTTATCGGCTGCACCCACCAATGATTCCAGCGGCCAGGGGCATCAGGACTCGGGATCGTAATAGAGCTCACCTGCTCTGCCCCTGGCAATCCATGATGCCCTGCACCTGCACTAAGTGCCTGTGCTGTCCGGCCAGCGCCAGTCATTCCAAAGCCATTCTCAGGCGTGCCAAGCATGGCCGCCTTGAGGCGGGCCAGCCTCCAGTCCAGCGAAGCCAGAGGCTGGGACACACCGGCCCCATCAAATAAAGTGTCTATAGACTCCGAGGGCCCAGCTTTTGGACTCAGGCCCAAGGCCCGTTCAAGGGCAGCAAAGCATACCTCATAAGCTGCTGGGCCAATAGGGTAGACCCCCAGCAGAGGAGGCTGGCCTTGTAAGTTCTGGGCTTGGGGCAAAGTGGCCATTGGTGTCATGGCCTCCCCCTGGTCAAAGCAGTGCGCCCAAGCACCCACAGCCACGCCTCCTGCCAGTTGTTGTTGCTGCAGTGCCCGTGACCCACCCCGAGCCCTCCGGCTTGGTGGAGGGCCGAGGGCTGGACTTGAAGTGGGTCATGTACGTGGCCCGGGAGCAGCCTGTGCCTTTGGCCTATAACGCCTGGCTGATGTGGGGCCAGTAATTGTGACATTCTTTTTTGGTGCCATGAGCGACAAAAGAAGTGCCGTGTAGGTGGCAGCCAAAATGTGTTGTGGAACACTGCCAAACAATGACCCTAGGTGTTTTTTTTAATTGTTGCGTAAGGTAGCCCATTCCCTAGCTAACTGTCACCTCCCTTAAAGCTCGCAACGGTGAGCCTGCGATGATTCGGCTGGTCTAGGCTAACCTGCACTGAATCCAAAAGCAGAGGTGTGGGCAGTACAAGCCTGCGCTAGTTAGCCCATTCCCAAGCCAACCGGCGCGGACGTAGGCGGCTCAAAAGCGCCAGTTGAGCACGGGGCAGATCCTGGTGCGCCGGTGAGCTTGGTCCCAAATTAACCAGCTTGGAAGGGTGCTCAAAGTAGCGAGCCTCACAAAAAGCCAAAGCTAATCCACCCTGGCTTTGTCCCCCATGAATGGCCCTGCGATTGGGCGGCTGCTAGAAGCTGCCAGAACCGCCGCCCGATCTTTGAATCAGCTGGGCTAGAGGAACGCCCAAACGTGCCCTGGCCCAGCCAGATCGTGAGGAACTGCCTGGTAGCGCAGCCGTTGCCACCCCTTATATAGCCGTTTAGTTGCCGTGCGCTTTGCTGGCCCTGCCCTGAGGCACGGGCACGGCTTGAGAAAGCTGGGGGCATGGCTAGCCAACCCCTATATAAGGGGTGGCAATGGCTGCGCTCCCCGGCAGTTCCTCACGATCCGGCTGGGCCAGGGTGCGTTTGCCCACCACCCCCTCCTTAGGTAACAGTGTGATTATTTTGGTCGCTTCGGGGCTGGATGGGAATTTTTGCTTGAACCTGCATTAGCACTTTGGTTCCTGGCATTTTCGCCCATCCCACACTGTTGCTGATGGTAAAGATTGGGGTTCAGTTAAGTTTGTTACTGGTCACTTTGGCGGCTAGCACTGGTAAGGAAAAATTGCATGACCCATTTTATCTGGTATACACAGTTGGTTGGCCATAGGGAGGACAAGGTACAGCCAAGATTTGTGAATGGCCAACCAGCTTACAACTAAAACTGTTGCTATGCTTAACCAGCAGGCAACTCCTCCAATATTTACAGGAGGCATTTCAATATCAGGTGTAAATAGTAGCAGCTTGACTAGGCTCCACAACGTGTTTCAGTAAAACAGGTTGTGGACAGGGTCACACAGTTTGTTGCAGTGGTAGCAAATTGTGATGTGCATTTAAGTTGGGTTCATAATTAGATTACTCCTTACCAGTGCTATTACGGCACGTTTGGTTCTTGGCAGTAGCCAAGCAAAGTTAAAATAAAGTTAATAAAGTGGCCCAATTTTTCATCCAAATGAAGTGTCCGTGTCGTCATTGGGAAGTGGGTCCGGCAAGGCAGGCGCAGCAGCCATTTATTTGCCTGCCCGCTTTGCCAGCCCCGCCCCAAGGCACGGGCAGGGCTCGAGGAAGCTGGGGGCATGGCTAGCCAACCCCTATATAAGGGGTGGCAATGGCTGCGCTCCCCGGCAGTTCCTCACGATCCGGCTGGGCCAGGGTGCGTTTGCCCACCACCCCCTCCCTAGGTACAGGGTGATTATACACAACCCTTATATTAATTTCACCAGCAGGAATATATTTTTAAACATATTTTCACCAATGAGAGAAAAATAAGCAAAAATTTTGCATCCTTACTGCTGATGAGCCACTCACTGCCTTGCTTTAAGTCACACAGTGAGCCATGGGGAAATTCCACTGATTGTTCCCAATCCCATCTTCCATTTCTGACATCTTGTGTAGAAAAATTCTGCACACACAACATACATACAAACATGTTTGTGTTGAGCCACAGAGCTCTGACACCAAGTGGCAGGTGCTCTGAGAACTCAGATAAGGCCCATACCCCCTTCCCTTGTTTGGATAGAGTAGTAAAAATATTTTACTATGTTAAAAGTATTCATAGAATGCATGACAGTATGACACTTGGCTTAAGTGAGCCTTTCCCCTCCTCCTTCCCCATGAGTTGGGGCCCAGGCTGAATAGCTCTGCTACTATCCTACCCATAGAGCCTGCCATCTGGTAATAGGTTAGGATACCTATGCTTCAAAGCCTTTGCACCCATAGAAATCAAATTTTCAATCCTCCACAGCTCCTCAAATATGTCTTCCTGCCAGGATAGCCAAAGAAGCATATCAATTTCCTAAGCCTACATCTGATGTCCTGGGACTTGGTACTGTACTACTTACTAGCTTTTTAATGCTAGATGAAATGTTGTATGTATTAGAAAAACTATAAATAATTCAGATCACAACCTCTTACAAAGCCCAGGATACATGGTGTCCAAGATACAAGTGTAGAAATACTGCTAGAAACTCCTTTCATTTTGACTATAAATGATTCTAAATAACTAACAACATGGTTCTTCTCAGACTCAGTCACCACCTTTGATTTTTTTATTATAAAATCATAATATAGATAGTCCCAGACAGGTTTTTGACTGTTGCTGTCTTTAAATAAGTTTAATACCTACATATATGTCAATAGAAATTTAAGGATGGCAAAACTGCTGTAAATAAACAGAGCTGCTACAGAAGGCAAAACCTCATAGCAGCTGCCATTGGGGGTTGCCTCTTTTTGTGTAATGCTCCTCAAAATGATGCTACACCAAACTGCAAAATGGCATTTGGCAGCAAAGACTAAGTAGGATTAATGCTGTTTTTTTAGCCATGTCATCTATCTTTACCTTTCTCAAAGAAGTAGAACTTCCCCTTGATTTTTCCCACATCAAGAGACAAAATAGGAGTTGGGGATAACATGTTACTTTAACACTTTCCTGTTCAGATGACTGATATCTTCCTTTCTTCCACATCCGTGAGTGCTGCGCTCTCCCCGCCTCTTCCACCGGCAGGGAGATAAAGGGAGTCTCCCCCGGCCCGGGAGACCCCAAAAACGCCGCCACTGTGAGCGCCGTGCTCTCCCTGCCTCTTCCACCGGCGGGGAGATAAAGGGAGTCTCCCCTAGCCCGGGAGACCCCGAAGACTCTGCTGTCGTGAGCACCACACTCTCTCCGCCTCTTCCACCAGTGGGGAGATAAAGGGAGTCTCCCCCGGCCCGGGAGACCCCGAAGATGCCGCCGCTGTGAGCGCCGCGCTCTCCCCACCTCTTCCACCGGTGGGGAGATAAAGGGAGTCTCCCCTGGCCCGGGAGACCCCAAAGACGCCGCCGCCATGAGCACCGCACTCTCCCTGCCTCTTCCACCGGCGGGGAGATAAAGGGAGTCTCCCGGCTGAAGAGACGTTGTGCCTCCTGGCCCCTTTGGCGTCCAGGAGGTTGGCAAGGGCGGGTGTAACTGTGACTTTGTGGCAGTTTCCCACTGCGCTGGGACGCCTGGGGTTATGAATACTGGGATGCTGCTTCTTTGTATTGTTTTTTATGATATATCCATTTTGCATTATTGTAATTGTACTTTTGTTAATCTTGTTGTTTGATGATATTGTATTTTTTGTATGTTGTAAGCCGCTTTGACTGGCACTTGTGTCAGGAAAGTGAGATAGAAATTAAACGTAATAATAATAATAATAATAATAATAATAATAATAATAATAATAATAATAATAATAATAATAATAATAATAATAATAATAATAATAATAATAATAATAATCTTCATAAGTAGTAATCTAGCATGTCAGGCAGATGAAAGAAAACAGTATGGAAGACAACATGGATGTCACTTGAAGAAGCTGATTATGTCACCCAAAACTGTCCAGCAATTGTCAACATAATCCCTTGCAAGTGAGGGCTAGAAAAAACACCTCAAAATATGAGGCCAAATGATAAATGATATGAATAGAGAGAAAGAAACCGTTTGAGGCAAGCAGAAGTTCACTTAATCACTTATCATAGTTATATAACCTGGACAAAAAGTCCTTTAGATGTCTTTATTCAAGTCTTATTCATGTCCAATAAACTGAAAAAATACAAAAAACTCTTGTTCACGTCACAATGAGTAACAGTCTCCAAAATAATGTCTCCACAAAAATATACACAATAGTAAATCTTATAAATTCTTAAGAATATTCTGATCGAAACATTCCTGAATGCATAAAGTTTCAAAAATTCCCAAAATCAATCTAGTAGTTGATTTTTCAAAACATCTTCTTCAGGAGATATTCATTACTGATAGTGAAACAATAGTGAGAAAATAATATATCCAGATTATATAACTACGATAAGTGATTCAGTGAACTTCTGCTTGCCTCAAATGATCCCCCACCCTCTATTCATAGAAAAAACACCTGCCTGGCTCTAGGAAGGTGCCCTTCAGTGGGACAGGGACTGCCATTCCATGTGGAAAGTACTGAGATAAATTGGGGGAAAAAGTTTTTCCCTCATATGAGGTAATGACTGTAGTAGTAGTAGTAGTAGTAGTAGTAGTAGTAGTAGTAGTAGTAGTAGTAGTAGTAGTAGTTCCTTCTAATGCTACCTGGTGCCTGCCTCCACCACTACAGTATATCTTCTCTTTATAATTTGTGAAACAGTAAACCAGCTGGCTGAATACTTTAGGTAAATGTTGGGAAGGTGATTCCCTACTGCATCTCCAGAGGCAGGAGTCAGCTTATGTGGCCTTGAGGCAAGATGCATCGTAGTCCCAGGGCACCCCCAGTAGAAGGGAAGGGTAAAACACTTCCGAGTACTCTGTCTCTCAGAATCAACTTGACGGCACTCCAACAACAATAACAACATCAACAACAGCATACCACAAGTACTTTTCTTTGTATCAATTCTCATCTCCCACTCAAAGTCCTTCCTTTGTTTCTGATGAAGAACAATGTCAAATTCAAGTTCATCAATTCATATCTGTAGAATGAAAACATTCAGTTTCAGATATTTCCAGCATTTTGTTGAGACACATAAACTGAACGAGGATGCCCATTCTTTAGAGAAAGAAATCTAGCTTTCATCCCATTTTGAGCAAACTGCTAATTGTTAATCCATACTTTAAAATTTTAGACTGTTTAAGAGCAATTTCAAAGTTCCATGTTTGCCTAGTCCAGTGAAGAAATTTAGATAGCATTCACCCCTTCAATTATTCATGTAAATTATGTAAGACTTCAAGGACTCGTAAGGATTTGGCATAATGCTGGCAGGGAATCTCCAAATTCTTTCCTCTTATTTCTGCTAACAAAGAGCAGGTGTATGTATTTAAAGGAATGCTGATAAAAAGTGCAATTCCATATAAGTGTACACAGAAGAAACTCATCCTAAGTCCAGTTTGATTTAATGTTTGGCGACTATATATAATAGTTGGCTATAGCCTTAAAATATCTTCAGTAATAGTATACTTATAAGGTCCCCATGGTATTTTTTTCAGTTTTGTTAACTCTACCTTTTTAATAAATAAATAAATAATAATGATTGTCTAGAAAGCTGGCTTTAACCAAACTATTAGGACTTTAATGATATATTTTCTACTTCTCAATCTAAACTATTTTAAGGGACTTATAATTAAAAGGGACCCCATCCCACAGCATATGCTGGAGGACGGGGCTTTGCCCTCTTCCCTTGTGAGGAGACGGAGCCTGTGCATTATGCCCAGAGGTATGGTGGCAGAGGAGGGGAGGAGCCAGGTTACCTTAAAAAATGGCCCCTCCCAAGCCTTGGCCTCTTCCACATCAGTAGGCAAGTGGAAGAGGACACGTTTTTTGTCTCCCACCTACCTTGCCAAGCGGCTGCATTTACAGATGGCTGGGGGGCTTTTTCTTGGTACCAACGAAGGGAAGAGGGAGGTGGTCTTGGGGCACACAGGCTGTGGATATGCACCCAGAGTCCTGAGGCCACCATTTTGGGTGGCAGCATGAAGGAGTTTCTCCAACTGCCTGCCCCTGAGTGACATGCATTGGGAGCTCCTGGCCTGGCAGGTGGCACACGGGCTAGCAGCTGTGTGTGAATGACTGAGGCTTAGGCCCAGGCGATGTGCACCTTCCTGGACACCATTTTTTTGGCCCTCCATTTTGTTTTTTGCCCCCTCTTGCTTGGGCCTTCAGGCCTTGGTTTGCCAGCTTTCGCCTGGTTATGGGGCTGAAGAAGAGCTTGGGCAGCAGGATGGGCAAGTGCCCTGCCAAGAAGTGCCCTCCCCCACCTTCTCCATGGGCACCTCCCTCCTCGGAGGATGAAGAGGATGCCCCTGACCTGAGGGCAATGGCAGCCCACATTGTGCCCTTGGAAAAGGCCGCTGGTGTGCGGCCCACACGGGAAGACTCATTGCAGCCACGGTGGTCAGCCTGGGGGTCCGAGGTGCATAAGGTGGCTAAATGGAAGGGCATGACCTTGGCATTGCAGAGGAGGACATGGCCCTAACATTGCCTTAGAGAGTGGGAGTTTTACTGAGCCTGTTTCATTTTCAGCACAGGTGGATGGGTAGCCGCTCATACCAGAGGGGCTAGATGCCACAGCGCAGGCCATGGAACAGCTCAAGGCTATGGGGGATGGTGGGCCACCTCTTCGAGCACTGGCAATGGCAGGCCGCAACAGGAACAGACCCAAATTGGGGCACAGCTTCTAGGCTGGGTGAGATGGTGAATAAAAAACACACAAGCACCACTTTGGCCAGGTGGTCTGGCATGCAATGGTTCTCGCCTCCACCACAGCATTGGCTGTGTTTCCCTACCGGGCCACAGGCCTGACTCCTCTGCCATAGCAGCAAACTTGGGGTATGCCTTATCCTCATTGGTTTTACCCTAACCAGGGGGAAGGGGCTCAACTGCAAGCTTCTGAGAGTCCTTTCCCAGCTCTGACTAACATGGGCTATAATTCCATACTGGTGGAGGCTCTGCCTTTCGGCAACCAAGCTCTCCCTTTGGGGGATCACTTGTTGCAGGCCACGAAGGAAAAAAAATTGGTGAGGGGAGTATGTTGATGTGTTCGGCCTACTGAACTGTGACTCCGATAAGAAGGAGTCAGGGAAGGAGGATGGCAAGGATAAGGAGTTAGCCTGGAAAAAGAAATCAAAATTCAAATTTACCCCCTTATCACAGGGGATAAAAAGCATCATATACAGGCATTGGCACATAGTGCAAGATCTACTGGGGTGTCAGAATAAACCCCTTTTAAGGTTTAGAAAAACTGCATCTTTAAGTAACCTACTTACAAGATTGGACTACCTAGCTCACCTGGATAGAGATAATGACAGAGGGGTTGTATCAGGGCATTTTAAGTGTCACACCTGCGTGTGCTGTAAATTCTGTTTGGAAAGAAAGGAGGTCCCAATTCCTGAGAAAAACTACACACACAAACTTAGAAGTTTCAGTAATTGTAACAATAAAAATGTAATATACATGTGGGAATGCCCCTGTAATGAGTGTTACATCGGTAAAACTTCCAGAAATTTGAAAATACGCCTAAGTGAGCATCACTCTAAAATCCGTAGTCAGGTCCTTAATGTGCCCCTGGTCTCACATTATATGGAGCATGGACATTCAGAAAGCCAGTTTAGATTTCTGGTTTTGGAGATGATTTGCCCAAGATTACATCAGAAAACAGATATAGATAAATTATTGCTACAATGTGAAGCATACTATATTCACCTTTTCAATTCATCATTCCTCATGGTCTCAACATGGAACTAGAGTTATCACCCTTTCTATGGATGCATTTAAAATGAAGAACTTTATGCAGTCTGTAAGTCTTTTCATTCAAGCATGATCTCAATAGGCTAGGAACTTCACCTAGTTTGGCTCAGATCTATATAATTTGTTTCACACATGCCTAGTGTTAACGTCCTGTTGCACAACATACAGACTCCGTGTAGAGGCAGTGGACACCAGTAAAACTATACAGTAATACCACATACAAAGTCCGCTTCATACAACATCGAATTCATACAACGTTGCCTAATTCCTTGAAAAAAGTTGCCTCATACAAAGTTGCAGCGACTTTGTATGAGGCATTGGGGTTTTCCCCAGGTTGGTTTTTCCCCTAAAATCAGGGTTGTTTGACATGTTTTTGTAATGTATTTAGCCTTTAGACAATGATTTCTTAAAGTTCTGTCAGTTTCCTGTCTGTTTCCTTGACTTTGGCCTGAAGTCTGTGCTGTTACAGTACAATGTATCTCTATGGAAATGACGTTGTCCGAGGCATCGCGGCAAGGATTTGGATGTTGTATGAGGCATTGCGGCAGCCAATAAATTACTTATAAGGTAAGACTATTATTGACATGTTTAATGTAAGATCCTTCATTTTTTAGCAGTCAAGCCTTAATAGTAATCATAGCATAGGACTGTGCCAGTTTAAATAACAAATATATTACTGTCTGATGTCGCAATTGCTTTTTAATGATCCTTTGTATTATTGTAACACATACTATTTTAAATTCTCTTTGTTAATGATTTTGTAGAAATCACGGAGAAAGAAATAATTCTGAAAAGCAGTATGAATTATCCAGAAAAGGCTTCGACAAGCTTTATTGTCTATATATAATTTTCAGTTACATTTCCATATAAGGACACTCTCAGTTACTATTGACAACAAGCAATTAGGTTACTAAAGAAGACATATTTAGATCTTAGTTTTGTTTTTGCTAAGACATTGTATGAAGTATAATACATGGACTGAAGGCCTTTTTTATTTTTCAATACATGTTGTTAACCACCAAGACTCGTGACTTTTTTTGTTACAATTAAAGACATAGTTCTGATTTAAAAGACATTCAAGCTTACTGCAAGTACACTCCATTGGATATACTGTTTTTATATTTTCACTTTGATGGTGTTCTCTTCTAATTCTTGCTCTATGATGAGAACTTTTTTATGTGGGCCGCAATCTGGCCCACTATGCACTGGGACAAACCCAACCCCCCCTTGTGATTGCAGTTCATGATGTCATCAAGGCTGGTGTTTGGGGACAGGTATGATTGCAGTTATCTTGTCCAGCACCCTGCCCCTGTGGCACTACCCCACCAGCTGGTGGAGCAGGCAGTTCAGCAATGCTTGGCCTGCTGGGAATTCATCAGGCAGGGATGATGTAACCACAAGAACTGCAAATATTGCCAAGAGTGTTCCATCTGTCAAAGACCGCATGTCATGTCCAACTATTTTAAGGTTGGCTTTGGCCGGGGACATGGTAGGGACCGGGACATGGTAGGGACCATGGTGGGGAGGAACAGGACCTATCCCAGTGGGGCCCAGGACCTATCCCAAAGGAGCCTAGTCCAATTAAACTGACGGTACTCAAACAGTGGCTGCAAGGCAGAATATGGCATATTTTTTGCACGGTTTTACCTGGGGCTTTAGGATACCAGCTGAAGGGGAATGCAGGCCTCAGTGGGTGAATAACTTGCATTCAATGATAGGGATGGAGGATGTAGTGAGGAAAAAGATATTAGTTGAGGTGGAGCAGGGGAGGGTGGCTGGCCTGTTTGATTGTCCCCCTTTGTTAAACTGGGTGTCACCTTTGGGCCTGGTGCCTAAGAAGGTGTCAGGGAAATGTTGTTTGATCCACCACCTGTCCTACCCAGATGGGCGGTTAGTCAACGATGTGATCCCGCATGAGCTCTGTTCCGTTAGGTATGCATCGCTGGTGGAGATGGTCGGCTCGTGTGGTGTAGGGGCCTTGATGGCTAAATGCGACATCAAGTCTGCTTTTAGGTTGTTGCTGGTCCATCCAGACGAATTTGAGTTGCTCGGTTTTGCTTTAGAGAATTAATTATTTGTGGACAGGGCCCTCCCATTTGGATGCTCAGTTTCTTGTGCTGCCTTTGAGCGTTTCAGCTCCTTTTTGGAATGGTTGCTGACACAACATGTGGGCCGGATGCAGGTAGTCCATTACCTTGATGACTTCTTATTTAGCAGCCTGCAGGGGTTGGGGAGCTGCCAGCATTTGCTGGCATCCTTCCAGGGACTAGCAAGTGAGCTAGGAGTTCCTCTTGCACTGGAGAAAACGGAGGACCCGGCGATCACACTTACTTTCCTGGGTGTTGAATTGGACACTTGCACACAGGTGACTCTCCTGCCGCAAGATAGGTTGTGCACGCTGGGCGTGAAGTTGGCAGCCATGCTCGCCAGGTGCAAGACTACGCTCAAGGAATTGCAAGAGCTCAATGGCCGCTTGAACTTTGTGTGCAAAGTAGTGGCACTGGGCTGCACTTTCCTATGGAGGCTGTGTGATGCCATGCATGAACTGCCCAATGCTTACTACAGGACCAGGGTCATTACAGGTACGTGGGAGGATCTGAGGGTTTGGCAGAAGTTTCTTAGTGAATTTAATGGAGTCTCCTTTTGGAGGACTCAGCAGCAGCTTGATGCACAGTTTCAGATTTACTCCAATGCTTCAGGGTCCCTGTGATATGGCATTTATTTTAGAGGCTGCTGGTGTAATGGGTCTTGGCCTGAACAGTGGGAGCCTAAGTGTTTGCTGAGGGATCTCACATTCCTTGAATTTTTTCCCATCTTGAGTGCCCTGTGGCTCTGGGCAGACATTTGGTCCAATTCCTCAGTGTGTTTTTGGTGTGACAATTTGGTGGTAGTTCACACACTGAACTTCCTGACATAAATGTCCCCTTGTGTTATGCAGCTCATCCGGGCCTTTGTCCTCAGATGCCTACAGTTTAATATACTTTTCCAGGCCAGGCATGTCCAGGCCTGGATAATTCCATCGCTGATGCCCTGACCCACCAACAGATGCCCAGGTTCAGACTGTTGGGGCCATGTGCAAGGGAGCTCACCGACACCCTACCAGATGAGGTATGGAACATTGGAGTGTAGAGGTGGACAGGGCCATTGGTCTGGCCTTGGCACCCAGGACCCGTACCCTTTATGCTGCTGCGCTGAAGGAATTTGCAGACTTCTGCAAGGCACAAGGCTTACAAGAAGTGTGGCCCATCCCAGTCATTCAGGTATTGCAGTTCATTGTTAGCCTGCAGTCCAGGGAGCTGACCCCCAGGACTATCCGGGACCACTTGTTGGCTCTTGCTTTTCATGCCAAAGCCATGGGGGTCCCAGATTCTTTAGGTGACTTTAGGATTAAGAAGGCGTTGGAAGGTTGGTCGCAGGAGCGTGGCCACATTCCAGACAACAGGGCACCAATAGATTCATTCAATTAGATTTGATTAGATTTATTAGACTTGTATGCCACCCAATATCCCTGGAAGTACTGCAATATCCCTGGAAGTACTGTTGCACCTTGTTCAGGCATGGGAATCCTTCTGTGGTGCCCCTTTCAAGGTCTTATTGTTAAAGGCAGCTTCACTCATTGCATTTTTTTGGGTCCTGTGAATTAGGGAGCTGGTAGTAGCCTCTAAGCAGGACAGTTCAGGCTGGACCCTTGCCTTTTCAGATGTCAGGAAGGAGGGGAGAGTCTTCTGATTATGTATTCGCTCTTCTAAGACAGATCAGTAGTGAGGGGAGTGGAACTGATCCTGGGCCCCTGTTCACTGAAGGCACTGTGTCCTGTTCAAGCCCTTTCAGCTTACTTGCCTGATAGGAGGGAGCAACCTGGGCCACTCTTCCTGCATGTTGATGTTGTGCCATTGACACGATACCAATTTTGGACCATTGTGAGTGGGGCCTTGCATGCTGTGGGATTAGTAGGGGTACATTTTAGAATGCATTCCTTCTGGATCAGGGATGCCTCAACAGCAGCTGCTTTGGGTTACTCACCCGATTATATCAAGAGGGTAGGGTGTTGGGCATCCGGAAAGTATAAAGTTTATGTTCGGCCCATGAAGTTTTAAGGTTTGCTGTTCCCTTCACTTTCGTTGCAGGTTTCTGGTTGGGAGACCGGAGGGCACATGTCCTGGTGGTGGGACACAGTTTTGTTTTTTGGACTACATGTTGGGTGGCCACAATGCCAGGGGGGGGGGGAACCGATTAAGGTTTCCGTGAACTGTCCCATTTGGAATGGAGGGGACGGCAGGGCATGACATGGGGGGAGTTTATTCCATGCCTGTTTTCTCATCATGTTGGACTGCCCTCTGACGTGGTGATGATACACTTGGGAGTAATGACTTTTGCAGAATGAAGGGTATTGCCATTAGTTTAGCGATTCAGCTTGACCTGGCTGAAGTCCGGTGGCATTGGCGGGCTGTGCGTTTTGTATGGTCTAACGTCCTACCACGGAGGTGGTGGAGGGCAGACTATAATCCCCATTTTATTGATAGGATCAGGAGAGGGGTTAACAAGGCAGTGGCCCATTTCTTTGAAGAAGGATTGGGCACTGTAGTGGAACACCCTCAGATCTGGTTCAACTGGGCCCATTTATATAGGGTGGATGGAGTTCATCTCACCACCCTTGGCATCAACATATTCTCGACTGACCTGCAGGCTGGGTTGGTCAGTCTGGTGGGGGCAAGCAGTGTATCAGAATGATAAACCCTTGCTGTGGTGGGTAGTGCTGGGTAAAATGGTAAGTAAAGGCCTAGGATTATTTGGGAATGGGGCATGACATGGCAAACAGCTGGGAATGCAGAAACCTATGCTTCCTTTCCTGGCTGGTTGGTATGCTGTTGGCCTGTTGACCATGCTGTTGGCCTATGGCCCTGAGGCTTGAGAATAGCATCAGTCATTGCACCCAAATGCAAACCAGGACAGGGACTGTTAAAGAACAGAACAGTCCCGGGGAGCCGGTTTGCACCTAGACGTGAGTGGAGAAGGTGAAAGCTGATTACCTTTGCTCCATCACTTAGACCAGCACTACTCGGTCCCCATTGCAGGCAATGCAGAGTTACAGTTGATAAAGTTATGAGCTAATAAAGTTGCCCTCAGTTTAAATCCAACACTGTGTCTGTCTCTTTACTCAGGGATTGGGGGACAAAGTGCATTCTTAACTAAACAAAAACCTGTTCTGTGCAAATAACAATGATTCTGCCTTAAAATTACTTCTTATAAAAGTTCTAAAATTATCTGAGGAATAAAATTACAATAAATGGGGGAAAGGTAAGTGAGAAAAGCAGGAATTCTTCATTTTGTTGCCCACAAATGAAACTGACAATGCAATACCCTCCATCAACCAAAAAACCCTTGCCCGAACTTGAGGGAGATAACATTTCTCAAAGCAAGGCACTGTAGATATTATTTGTGCAATGGCAGTAATACCATAATTTCCAGAAATAGACATTTCTTTCTCATATATATACTTTTCATTTCCAATAAAATATTATTCCTTTATTTTAATCTTTCCCCCATTGAAGTCATCCACAAGCAACACACGATTACCATTCATTTACACGCAAGTAGACCGAAGTTCATGCAATCAAATTGCGAGAGAGCTTTGACTCATTGAGGCAAAAGGGAAATTATCTGTTTCAGGTCAGCCGCCCTCTCGGCTTTCCCCTGGAGTTAACTCTGAAAGCAAGGGTGGATTAAACCCCCCCCTGAAAACTTGTCACCCAGCAGAGAAAAGCGGCAGACAGGAAAACTTTTTAAAAAGTAGCTCCTAAGGATTTCTCAGCCCTGGAGACTTAGTTTAAATTGTGGTTTTGGGGGTTTGAGAGTTCCATTTGAATACTAACTGGCACAATTGATTATTAGACACCTGATTAAATTTGATTTTTAACATAATCTGTCTTATATCTTGAAGCAGGATGTCCTCAGCATAACCTCAGTTTATTCTGGGCCATCCAGGAAGGCTGAATTTCACAGGAATCAATAAAATCCCCCAACCATATGGGTTTCCCATTCACACCGAGGTGACCAACAGTTTCCAAGCTTTCACATTCAGCCCTTTGATCTAAAGTTGTTTATTTAGTTGTGTACTTGTACTGTTCTTTAGTTGTTTCCTTGATATTTCAGTTGTTTCTTTGATGTGTATATGTCCCTTGTTCCCAAACATGTCACACCTCAATCTCTTGCTGTATGTCGCCCATATAGATCTGAGGCCAGGTAATTCTGCATATACCTTCCTTTGGATTGTAAATTGAGGCTAGATGATGCTGGGCCATATAACTTCTGTTTGGACATTTCCATTGATGTGGTTGGTCGCTGGAATCCTTGCCTCAGATATGGACGATCCCTGGTTGGCCAAGTGATATTTTCTGCACATCCTTTGATGACCCTCCATTGCCCCAAGCTATGAGGTTCCCCATATGGTTCCCACCTTTGAAAACCAGATCTCATCTCTTTGATCCCTTTGATCACATCCAGACCCTATCTCCTTGATTCGCACCCAAGATCGCATCCCTTGAAACCCCCTTCCTTGACACCTATCTGCTTTGAAGTGCCCTCTTGCTTGTATCTCCTTTGAAATGTACCTGTATAACATATGTATTGGCCACGTACTTCCTTTGAATTGCTGTAATTAAGTAATCCCCTTTAAGTAATCCCCTTTGTTTCTTTCATACCCTCTTTGAACCTTAAATTGTTCACACACTGTAACCTTTATTATGTAAAATCAGGTAGAACTGTAGAGATAGAATAGTATAAAGGCTGGCTTCGAAGTTGCCTGAGCAGCGATCCTGACTACACCTAGGAAAGCTCACGTAGTTCTTTGATTTAGTTTAGACAGCCTTTTCTCTACAGAAGGCCACTGCAGATTAAACGCTTGTCAAATAAAATTATTTTTTATATTGCCTTAATCAAAGTCTACGTTATTTCTTTATTACTGTTAAGGGTAAGTGCTCCACCAGTCTACGAACTAATTTAAAATATACTGGAAATTGTACAAACAGTTTTCAGGTAACAGTTTTTGGAGGCACCACTGGGATTTAGACTGGAGCTTCGTTTTTCCCTGAGTAACCATAGGGAAAACGAACTAACAAAAGGAGCCACCTAGTAACAGCGAAGCCAGGAAGAAATCAACTAAACCAGAACGAAATTGAAGTCTGCAACCAGATCAGGTAACGTATGAATTGTTTAATATTTTCGGGTACTGTGAATTTTATTTAGAAATTTGAACTGCTACTGTGATGTATATCTCTCACCAGGCTAAGCACCTGGGTTAATTTCTCAGCGAGATAGGGTTGGGTTCCTTGAGCTGACTATTGGACAGCTACCACGTCTCGTCAACGTGATAGCAAAATTTCTTTGGTAGGGACAAGTAGCGTATTTCCTGAATAACCACGGGGAAGGCGACTGCTTAGTAGCGAGGCTTAATCACCCACGCTACGAACCAATTGGGTTACTTTCCAACAAGAGATGACCTCCACTTGAGGAAAGTTAAATTAGTACCAAAATCAGTCTGATCAACTGTAAGGTACGCCTATTAATTGGTCTGCTAAGCAAGATAGGAATTATCCACCTTGAGCTAGCACAAATTGACAGCAAGATTAAGTGATACTTTGAGCTGTCAACACTAGAAATAAATATTACAGGGGACGCTGCCCGTAGTTTGGGGCGTAACTCGGAACCTGCAAGCCTCTGGATCTAGAGCACAGACAAGACTCAAAAAGCCATGGGAGTGGAATTGAGCCATCACAAGCAGAAAGGGAAAGGGAAATTCGTCACAGAAACTCCTCTGACGCATGTTCTCAGAAATTGGGTTAAATTAGCAGGCCCGAAATCAAAACTGAGCAAACGCAGATTAAAATTTCTATGTAGGGAGGACTGGCCCTCTCAGAAAAATCTAGTGCCGAGCTGGCCGGAAGGAGGCAGCTTAGATATTCGCAATTTACAAGCCTTAATTAGGTGGTGTCAGAACAGCCCTGGGAGGTTGGGTGATTTGGACTATGTGGGTCTCTTTATGGGAATGCACAACAGTCCTGAGAGGTTCCCTTGTGTGGGAAACATTTGTATTGTAAAAACCTCTCTAAATGAAAAAGGGGAACCCCCTAAATATGGAGAAGTTATGGACATTGGGCCAGAAGAAGATCTGTTAAACCCGCTATACCTTATACCTTCCTTTGGATTGTAAATTGAGGCTAGATGATGCTGGGCCATATAACTTCTGTTTGGACATTTCCATTGATGTGGTTGGTCGCTGGAATCCTTGCCTCAGATATGGACGATCCCTGGTTGGCCAAGTGATATTTTCTGCACATCCTTTGATGACCCTCCATTGCCCCAAGCTATGAGGTTCCCCATATGGTTCCCACCTTTGAAAACCAGATCTCATCTCTTTGATCCCTTTGATCACATCCAGACCCTATCTCCTTGATTCGCACCCAAGATCGCATCCCTTGAAACCCCCTTCCTTGACACCTATCTGCTTTGAAGTGCCCTCTTGCTTGTATCTCCTTTGAAATGTACCTGTATAACATATGTATTGGCCACGTACTTCCTTTGAATTGCTGTAATTAAGTAATCCCCTTTAAGTAATCCCCTTTGTTTCTTTCATACCCTCTTTGAACCTTAAATTGTTCACACACTGTAACCTTTATTATGTAAAATCAGGTAGAACTGTAGAGATAGAATAGTATAAAGGCTGGCTTCGAAGTTGCCTGAGCAGCGATCCTGACTACACCTAGGAAAGCTCACGTAGTTCTTTGATTTAGTTTAGACAGCCTTTTCTCTACAGAAGGCCACTGCAGATTAAACGCTTGTCAAATAAAATTATTTTTTATATTGCCTTAATCAAAGTCTACGTTATTTCTTTATTACTGTTAAGGGTAAGTGCTCCACCAGTCTACGAACTAATTTAAAATATACTGGAAATTGTACAAACAGTTTTCAGGTAACAGCAGTAATAAAACCTTCAGAGCTCCTCATCTACATTATCTACCACTGAGAAAGTGCCCCTGAAAGCCAACAATTGGGGCATAGTGGGCAGTACCAGGTGCTTTGTGTAACCAATGGTGCTCTCAATAGGCAGTGCCCACCTACCATCTGTCTTTTTGTCAGTGCCAGAAGGTGGGTGGCAGCAGTAATAAAGTAATGACACCATGTTTCGTTTATAAGCCTTCCATCTGGTTTCCAGGGCTACATAGCTCTCATGATGTTTATTCAAAATCAGCACCACTCTTAATCGTAAACTATCCCATGATGCTGATTCAACACTTTCCTTTCCTTTTTACAAGGCTAAACAAAGGCAAAGGTCAATTTGAAACCCTTCTGCAGTATGAATAACAACATTGCTTCTGGAAACAGTTCTCCAGGATAGCATCTCTGCTGTTCTACCCACTCTGTTTCTTAAATCAAGCATGCATGAGAAGGCTGATAACCCTAAGGGGAGCAGCATCTATGGTTCACATTGAGGATATAGAAGTTAACAAACAAATTCTCAGTTTGTCTGAGACTAAATCTGTACATGTAGCATAATGAATTGTTGAATCCTGCCTGAGGTGGTAGAATGTAGCTCATACCAGGATTTTACTGTTGTTGCTACTGCTAGATTCTACCTAGAATTAAGACAATTTTGATTCTTGCTTAATTGTGGATGTAGTGAGCATCTAGTGTGGCCAGGTTATCCTGCTATGGTAATAGAGTAGACTATACTGCCAGTGACTCAACGCTGAGTGTCAGGCATTGGTTAACTAACCGAACAACCCTGAGGACTAACAGCTTAGGTGCCGGAGTCCACGGGCAAGGGTGATGGTCCCCAAGTGGATTACATCTGATTTGAATCCATCTTGATGGAGGGCAGCAGCTTCATCAATACTGGCCTGGGGCCAATGAGACCTTTCCATGTCAAAAGGGCTCAGGACCAGAAAGTGACTCATGGAACTGGATCAGTGGTACGGGGGTCATACTGTGTTGCAAAAGGCAAGATAAAAAGCCACTGCACTATATTCCCATGAGGATCACCAATATTCATTGGAGATGCTAAACACTTCCCTTGTTGCCTCATGTGTGATTCAGAGGAAGGCAACAAGTGGAAGGCAACAGTAGCCAGGGGATGACTCCTAGACCCCCATGGCATTGTCACCTGCTCACCTGTCTAATGTAACCACCATCTCACCTATTTGTCCCAAGGCTCCTTCAGGTACTTCTTCTGTTGTCAGAAGACCAGTTGCTTTTGCTTGCAGATTTTGACACAGGCCTTCTTCAGTTTAGATCAAAGTGAAGTTTGCCTGTGTTCTGCTGAGAGGGAAATTTCTCCAAATTTCCAGTATACAGTGTATTTTGGTATATACCCCAGAACTAAAAAAAAAAAAGTAGGAGCCCACTGCCTGCATGCTCAAATAATTACCAGAAAAGAATGTCTCAGTTGTGGAGGCAATAAACTAAGTTTTTTCTGTAAAATATTGTTTTTGGAGAATGACAGGATGTTGTCACTTCAGCTTGCCAAAGGTTTCAATCATTCTGAAGTCTTTTTTTTAAAAAATGAAAAATATAGAACCAAAATTTGTTACTGATAGATTGGTTACTTGCCTTATTACCTAGAGACATACCTCCTAAATTAAATCATAGTAGAAACATTAGGAGAGGTCTGTCATAATCATGCCTATGTTTCTCAGAATGTGGTTTTCCAAAGAATTGGCCTTCTAAAGAATGGGGGTGGAGGACAATGATCTACAGCTGAACAAGAAATGTTCCTTCTTTTAAACAAACACAAAACAGAATTAGAATTAAAGGTTAAGATTTTTCTCCTTTAAAAGCAATATAGTTTTAAAGGTAAGTTATGACAGATTTACTGAATTTTACATTTGGAGGACATGTTCTCAATCTCAGGACATCTTGACTGGATTATAAAAAGTACCATCCTTTTCCTTAATGACAAAAGCGTAGGTCAGTACACCTGCTGATCAGGGCTTCTGGGAATTGAAGTCCAATAACATCTGGAGTGCCAAGGTTCACCACCATGGGACTAGGTTATTGGTGTGTACATATACCAGGACTGGTCAAGTACAATGTGTGTGCATGTGCGAGTGCGTACAGATATACACACTTTTTTGAAATGAGCTCCAAGGATGTAGAATTTCAATTAATTCAGAAGGCTACAACCCAAATTCTAAGATGCAGAGTTAAAATTTGAATGTCTCTGGATATGCAGTTCATATATTATAAGCACCTTAGAATCATAGAAAGCTAGATTGGAAGGACATCAAAAATCATCCAGTCCAAACATCTGTTGTTGATTAAATTTATTGCTACAACATCCTCAATAGGAGACCATCCCATCTCTTTTTAAAAAGTCCACTTTTAAAGTTCATCTCATCAAGATGTTCTTTCTAATAATTCAGTGCAATCCTTTGTCTTGTAATTTAAATCTGAGATTTTCAATCCTAAAAAATATAAAATAAATTTGTTCCATAATCTGTGAATGGCTATGACAGCCTTTGATAAGAAGATGAAATTATATCAAATTATTTCACCCTTTCCTAAACACACCCAGTTGTATATATCTACAGTGTGGTGTAAAGAATATTCATTGGTTTGTGATTTCCTGCCATGTTAAAAGTCCCTGATGAGGAATTCTCAGCCTTTTCAGGATTTCTCAACCTTGGTGCAAGAATGAGGATGAGATATCTGGGTGCTTTTATTCTTCTCTTCCTTTCATGTTTTAGTTGATATTTTGGGTGAAGAAGGAGAAGCAATAGCAGCAGCAGATTAATGTATGTGTAAAATAGACTTGACCCTCTGAGCAAAGTTTATTGAAGCTTGCACATAAAGGAACTATTCAACTCAAATAAGATAACTGACTTCCATACTTCCTTTGTCTTGTTTGGAGATTTTGCTTGATGAAGGGCCCATGGGACATAATGGTTTACCTTATCAGAAGATATCGTTTCTTTTATGTTCTGTCCTCTTCTTAAGCAGCAAGGTCAATACAAAAGGTGAAATGTATATAGAATATATAATATGTGTTGCTTGAGTTCGAGTTATACTGAGGCCATACCAAGCAGGGAAAGCCAGAATTGTATTTTAAAAAAAAAATCCTGAAGCTTTCTAAACAGTAGGCCCTAGATCCCAACCTCATCCCCAACAAAAATCTGGGGTTCCCTCTCTTTAATGTTTGCATAAAAACAACAAAACCACTGGTGCAAAACTTTATGAAAATTAACTAATCAATTTACTCCATGTACATAGGAGATGTACAGGTTCTCTCTAGATCCAACAGACCAGAGTGAAAGCACCCCAGTTTTAATTTGACCTGATTATGACACACCACAAGGATTGAGAAGTGTCTGTGTCCAACAACAGTCAGCAAGCAACAACCCAAGGTCTAAAATGTGGGGTGTTTGTGCTAGTTTATGTTTGTGCAAATAATCAGGTCAGGCCAGAGGACAAGTGTTGAGTCCGGTGCTTAAAAAATATTCTGACCAGCAGGATTGGGTCAAATACAAGTGATTCATTATCAGCTCAGGAAATCGGACTGGGGAACATGTACAAGATGGCCAGCTTACCTACAGTGAGAATGGCAATTACACGGGTGGACAAATTTTTGGCGGGTTTCCAGAATCAGCTATTTTGACAGTAGTTTGAAATTGTCACCTTTGCAAAAGGTGCGCTATTCTGCCGTAGACTTTATGGTGCTAATAGCGACTTTAGTAAATAATGCTTGGACACAACATTTCTTTCCCCCCCCCAGTGAGGAACCCACACTCCCAATCTTTTTGGTGGACCACAGGTCTGTTTTGGGCACCCAAGATTCTCAGGTCTTAGGGAAGGGGTCACTGGTCATCCAGAAGTGCAGGGTATTTGGGCTGACTCCCTGGACTTCCTAGGCGTGCTAGGTTTTTGAGATGGTTCCCTAGGAATTAACATTGGTTCCGGAGCTGGAACCTGTAGAGTGAGGGTCAACCTCTACCACAGAATTGGTGGTGGCCAGTTCTGGGGGACTTCCCTGTGAGGGTGGTACCTGCAAAGGGTACCTGCAAAGGGTCATCCAGATTGAAGGCTTGAGCCTCAGGCTCTTGAAACTCACTTGCCACCAGATCTACCTCTGGTGTGGCATTTTGCCCCATAACCAGGGGGCGCATTGGATCCATGTGTCTTCTCCAAATAGTACCATTGTCCATAAGGACTTTGTATGAAACAGGTCTGGTTTGTTCAAGGGCCTCACGACCCAACCACGGGGGTCCTGGCGCATAGTTGCGGCAACGGACAGCTTGTCCAACCTGGAAAACTTTAGTATTACTGACATCTATGTTTAGACCTTTGTCCTTAACATGAAGTGTGTTTAAACAGTCAAGAACCGTAGACAATCTCCTCTTCATTAAGAGGTTCAAGGGGGATAAACCCGAAGCTAGGGGAGTAATCCTGTAAATTAACAGAAATTGGCAAAGCTGCAATTCTAAATCCCCTGTTCCCATACGCTTGAGTGCCTCCTTTACTGAGTGAACCATTCTCTTGACTTGCCCATTTGTGGTGGGGTAAAAAGGAGCAGCAGTGATGTGCCTTACACCATTGCGGCTAAGGAAATCCTGGAATTCTGCTGGTATGAATGTTGAAGCTTTATTGGAGACAACAATGTCGGGCAACCCAAAAGTACAAAAGACCCTTCTTAATTTACGAATTGTGACAGCAGATGAAGTTCCAGATACAGGAATTGCCTCTAACCATTTAATTAATCTACAATAAGCAGGAAAGTGGCTTCCCTGAATGGTCCAGAGAAGTCGATGTGGACTCACAACTAGGGGCTCTTTGCAGTGTCCCACTCCCTGGTGGGCTGGTGGCTTTATTCCAGCCTGGAGGACTGGCACTCTTTACAGTGGCCAACCCAAGCCTCAATATCTAAGTTGAGCCTGGGCCACCACAAATAACTCATGGCAAGTGCCTTTGAGTGGATGATGCCTGGGTGACTAATGTGCAATGTGTGTAAAACCTTATTCCGTAGTGCAGGTGGAATTACCACTCTGTTCCCCCCCCACACACCAAACATCCCCTTTCTAATGACAGTTCATTACGTTTTGTATAATAAACCTTGAACTCTTCAGAGACCGGTGGCGATGGCCACCCTTTCTGAACCCACAAGACAACCTTCGTTAAAAGGGGATCTTTCCTTGTAGCAGAAGCAATGTCCTCTGTGGAAACAGGCGGGAAATCTTAAACCTCTAACATCAGGACCTGATGGTCTGAACCAATCTTGCCCACCGTCTCTATGGGGGATCTAGATAGGGCATCTGCATTGGAAATACTGGCACCAGGCTGATGCTGTAGAGTGTACTGATACACTTTTAGGAACATTGCTTGTCGGGCACGAAGATGCCCAGCAGTGGCTTGTGATCCATGATGATCGTAAAGGGACGATAAAGCCATGAAATTTTTTAGTAGCTGCGACAATCGCCAGAGCCTCCCTGTCAATCTGGGCATACCTTTTCTCTGTATCTGTCAGAGATCTTGAGTAGTAGGTGATCAGTGCCTATCTTCCTCCGCCCAGGTCATGGTAGAGCACAGCCCCTACCCCCACAGGTGAAGCATCACAGGCAAGAATGACTGGTTTACTTGGGTCAAGATGTATGAGGACAGTGTCCGAAGTAAGAAGTCTCTTAACCTCTCGAAATGCCTTGTCCTGCGGAGGACCCCAACACCACACCATCTGTTTCCTAAGCAGTAGGTGCAGTGGGGCGGACATTGTGGCCTTTTGGAGTTAGGAATGAATGGTAGAAATCCAGAAGCCAAAGAAATGCTTACAATTCACTTTTTGAAGTTGGATGTTCTTACCCGCCTTGACCACAACAAGCAGTAACCTGGCTGACAAAGCCTTGAAATGCACGGTAAAAGTGCTGATGCCAAGTACAGGGATGTGGCAACCCTGTACACCACTCAGGTTGACCTTAAGAACCCGCAACTTTGGGTGGTCAGCTGGAGGAAGTCGGAGAAATCCCTTCTGCGTGATGATTGAAAATGATTATCCTGAGTCAATTTCCATCAGGAATGGACAACCCTGCAGGCGGACATCCATGAAGAACCTGTCGGAAACCATGAGAACTCTGGAACTGGAGCCATGACTGGCAAAGACCTTGAAAATTGGGTGCTCCTTCCCTCAATGAACATTGTCCCAGGAAGCCACATCAGCACACTGGTGGCACACTCTGGCAATGTGCCCCATTTTCCTCAACAGTAACATTCGGCCACTTTGAACGGATATTGGGTGCGGAGGTGTCTGCTCCTGCAACCCTGACACAGTGCAACGTTGCCCTTGGACTGAGTGCAGCTTCTACAATGAACCTTAGCAACTTCTTCCCCCTCTTCAGAGCTGTTTGAGGATGCTGACGGGCTGGACGCGCACTGTTGCTGGACAGCCGATCCCCTCTGGACTGGAGCAGCAGACTTGGCTTGGAGAAATTGGACCCTGGCAGCGGCAACTTCAGCCGCCTGAGCTTCTTTGAGGACTTGTGCAAGCATCAGAGTGTCCATTTTCATAAGGCAACATTGTGTAGCCTCATCTCTGAGTCCGACAAGGAGCCGGCCGTGAAGAGCAATGTCGAGGTTTTCCCACTTGCAGGGAGCTGAGGTGTGGTGGAGAGGAGCCACATAGTATGTGACTGATTCAATGACCCTCTGGTCTCTCCTGTAGAAGGCCACTCTAGCAGGGAAAATTGAAGTTTTCAGCCTGAAATAGTCCCAGAGGATGGTCAAAATGTCTCTCAGAGGGGTGTCTTTCAGCAGCCTAGGCAGAAGCAAGTCTGTGATCAGCTCGAGCATGGTCAGCCCACAGCGAACCAGGAACGTAGCCTTGTGCAACCCCTTGTCTGCAATTTTCTGTGAGATCATGTAGTTGTCGAACTGGACCTCATACATAGGCCATGAGTCTGGAGGTATCTAATGGCCCAAACAGAGCAGGAACAGTGGCAGCCATTGTGATTCCACCTTCATCGTCAATGTTGAGTCCGGCACTTAAGAAGTATTCTGACCAGCAGGATTGGGTCAAAAACAAGTGATTTATTATCAGCTCAGGAAATCGGACTGGGGAACATGTACAAGGTGGCCAGCTTATATACAGTTAGAATGGCAGTTACACAGGTGGATACATTTTTGGTGGGCTTCCGGAGAAACGGGAAGTTTGTACTGACGAATCAGCTATTTTAACAGTAGTCAAATGTCTTCCAGGCAACTTTTGTGATCCTTGGCCTCACCCAAGGATATGCAAAGACCTTGAGAGAGATGGTGCACAAAATAAATACACCTAGTGTCAATACCATTTCAAGAGGTATCTAAGTTAAGGCAGAGTAGTCTGTTGGGATGTTAGGGTTTTTTCACAGTCTCCCCAAGGGGCCTTCCTATCGGGAAGAGTCAGCTTAGGATGCTGGGCTGTGTTTTGCTGTGCAGAAGGCCAGACAGATGAGTCATCTCCTAAAATAAAGGGTCACCTAATTTCCTGTTATTTCAAGTTGTGTTCACAAGCACACCTTATGAGTATATGACTACTTGCACCAACCAGCATGTTCTCCACCCCATTTCCTGCCTTGTTATTGTGCAGTTAATTTAACAAGCTGGGAGGGCTTTGTTTTCAGGGATCTCTCTCCAGCCCCAGGAAAAGTCAACTCTGGGTCTGTCTCTGTGTGTTTGTTTGTTTGTTTGTTTGTTTGTTTGTGAATGCATGACTGTGATATCTGTGTGTGAATCTATCAGGGAGGCTGGTGTGAAGGCCTCCCCCATTACAACATTCTGGCAGCCCAAACAAGGGACAAAAAAAGAAGAACCCTCCCACATGAGTGGACACCTTTCATCCATGGCTTCATCTATCCGGCAGAGACCGAAAGTGCACTTAACTCAATCCTGTCTCAGGAACTCCTCAGTTAAGCCACAAGGTTGCAGAAGGCTCAGGGGAAGAGCTTTCTTTCTTTCATTTCCCTTTCATCCTTCATAGAAGTGGCTGGCTCCCTTCTATTCTGGAATTCAGGGAAACGGATACAGGTGTTCATTTACTCTCGGGGGAAAAAATTCCATGCTGAGAGCATTGGAATGGCTTCACATTCTGGCTGGAGGGCCAGAATGGAGTGGGCGTCGCTGCATGTTCCCCTATTGTCTCAGATGCATTCCTCCCTTGTCCTGACCCTTCCTCTTCCCTTCCTTCCTGTCATCTGTCCAGCTAAATGTAGCCCCCCCTGATGAAGGAAGAGAGCAACTGTCTGAAACACACAGAGAGAATTCATGGGCAGAGCAGGCAGGGTGGAGGGGTGGAGTCTGTGTACAAGGAAAGGATTTGCAGCCAGAGTGCTCATCAGCAAAACCGACAGAAAAAATAGAAGGAAATTTGAACACAGGGAGTGAGGCTAGGCCCTCGCACTTTCTTGCCCACAACAGCTCATTAGTTGAGAGCACATTCCAAGCTGTGGAGGAGGAGGGGGCCAGAGAAGCCAGGAAGAATTGAGTGAGGCAGTGAACAGAGGGAAAGTTCTGGTCCTGAGCATGGCCTCTGCTCTTTCAGAGGCAAATCAGTGTTTGTTGCATCCTCAAAAAAGCATTCTTGAAATCATTTCTCTGCCGGCCTTAGGCCAATCAGTTCAATTTCTGAGCAGGCAGCAGCAGACTCCATTGAGAATTACTTTCCAGTGAAGCAGTCTGCATTCAGAGCAATTCCCTTTGTTGGGCCAATCATTTATCTCATTTTCTGTTTTGATGGAGGATAGAGAACTGTTTCTAGCATGAGGCAATCGGTGCTCAGATGTTTAACCATGCAGCACCTCCTGGCGGCTTGCCATTAGTGACTTCATGCAATTCATTTATGAGGTTCCTGCTTTAAAACAGGCACCAGGGGGTTTGCCCAGAGTTCCTCATTCAACTTCTAATGAGTTTTGTTTACACGATTTCTTTCTTCCAGATAACAAGTTTCATTTTTCATAATGCATTTGTTTTTAACTCTTCCCAGCATCAAGGCTTCCTCTAGTGAATCTTCCCTTCTCATTTGATATTGATAGCTATGGCTAATGATTTCTACAGCATCTAAGCTTTCTCAAGTGCATCCTCTCTCAAAAGCACTCTTAATTTCAACCATAGGCTTCAATAATTCACACTTTTTCAGATCCAATAATTTGTATCAACTATTTTCACTGGTTAGCTATTGTTAATAAGTTTCTTAGTTCTCTCTTTCTTTCATCAACCAATGCTGTTTCTCTTTGTAACCAGCTTTGACTTGTGATACTTCTCATTATGTGTTCTTCAGATTTCTTATAGTTTGTCTCTTAAAAATTAATCACCTTTTCATTTCATGACTGTAGGGCAATTAAATGCACAGGAAGTGAAATCTGTACTGCTTCTTTATCTATTTTCCAGGGCCTGACTAGGCCTGCTGCCATTATTTTGGTTTTCTTGTTTTTGAATTTCTAGCCAGCTTTTGCACTCAATCAAGTGATTTTTTTGGGTCTTTTCCACTTTCTGCCAGCAGGGAAATGTTGTGCATTAATGCAGCATTGTCTGGCTTCTTTTCCTATTCCAAACCACTTAGGGATTTCTCATGAGGCATCCAATGTGTTCTGTATTCCCATCCCTTTATAAGGTCCTTGGTTTCTGACATTTTTCTGTTTTTTCCATGATCCAATGTGTGCTCATGTTCTCTAGTCCACTTGCCTCCTTCTCCCAGACAGGATTTCATTCTCAATATGCAGTTAGCTTTGAATATGCCACTTCTTCTTTGCAGGAATAGATCTCGTTCCATCTCTGATTTCTTTGCACTTCCTGGAGAATCATCCATAGTTCCACAGGGCAGACAGTTGTGCCCTTTCTCACATGACAATTAAAAAGAAGGAGGATAGATGCCCACCCTCAGTCCATTGTGCATTTTTCAGCATAGCATCAAGCCCACACCTTCCAGCCAGGGTGCCATGGCAACATAGGCCATCACCCAGTTGGGGGTTGGGCACCAGGCCAAGATCCTCTGGGTGGGGCCTCCCCTCCCCCTCCAAGGCGGAGGAGTACTTTTTGGGCTTTCTCCACAGATCTGCAGCTGTGAATCCAGATCCAGCCTCGGAGCATGCCTGGACCATCACAGGCCGAGCAGTTACCCAGATGCAAGCACCAAGGCCTTCACAGGCCAGCAAGCCACCTGAGGCGCAGTATAGAGTTTTTACATAGCAGCTTGGTCCATTTTCACATATTGCCCAACCTTTTCACCTGTGTTTTATGCATTCTTCCACTTGCAATTTCACCAGCCTTGTGGACCTTTTAGTAACTTGACCAGTGGCCAACTTATAGCCTGGACACACTTTGACATTGTCATACCAGCCCCATCTGCCCAGGACTTTGTTGCGGGGCTAACTTATGAACTGTACCAACACCTATGTACATTACGCCATACCAGCCACTGTTGCTTCCAGCAAGACAAGAACATTGCCATATCCCAGATGTCTTGGTCCTCATCTCTACAAGTCCAGTTAACTATAATCTAGTATAATGTATAAGTTTGCCACAACATAATAATTTTTCCAAAGTTATTCCCATGAATTTTGCCAGGTTATACTCATGTTGCTTGCAATTGTTTTTTGCTTACCATTTTTCCTCGAAGACTTGCTTTGCACCAAGTGTTATGATATTTACTCATATTCATTGAAATCAACTTTTGCTTTCTATGTTATTTTATTTGTACACACCATTTCCTCATTGGGAACCTGCCATGCATATGATGCCATTTTCTGTGTATACTATTCATATTGCCTTTTATGTTATATAGCACCATTTTTCCCATTGGGAAGTTTCATATAATACTACTCATATTCATTTTATTATGTTTGCATAATTAATTATTTTAGCTTTCACAGAGGTCATCACCATTAACAGACCTGGGGTGGAATTGTTCTACCCTCATCATCTTCATGCCATTGGGCTTATATTCAGTTATAATCTGATTGTCTTTGCTTTTTGCTTTTCACCCATGGGAAGGTACATGGAATTACATTCCAGCCAACTGCAATGCTGCCTTGGCAGCAAGTCATATGGTCACTGACCCTCACCATGCAACCAACCAAGCCAGCCCTAGCTCTTGACAAAGGGACACACTCTGGAATGAGACATGCATGCATGATCTCTCTTCTGCCAGAGGTGGAGCTCATAGCCGCCTCCCTTGTGGACATACATGGAATATTGATTCCCAAACCTGTGCTTGAGTCAAAGTGATACATCACACGCCGCAGTTATAAAAGCCCTCAGTGAAAGTCCAGCAAGCAGCTCAGGACCATGGGGCACCACTGGTTATCTTCTGTTGTTGCATCACCATGATGATGAAAAAGTCACAAATATGTATTGTTCTGATTTGTTCGACTATAGCACAATTGTATTGAATAGCTTCATGCTTTACATGATATAGTTGACTCCAGTTAACAGGATGTCTTTTCCGCTTGAAACCTTTGCTTGATACTGACCTCCCGGGTTGGAATGGTTCAGACCATATCACAATATGCAATTGCTATCCTAGGTATTTTTGGATGCTGCTGTAATTACCGCTTGTTGCCCCCATTTTGATTACCCCGGTGTAAGTCCATTTAGCACAAGGCGCTTGCCTACCCCCACCAATGCAGGTTCTTTATTTAATAAGATGGGATGTTGGGATGTTAGGGTCTTTTCACAGTCTCCCCAAAGGGCCTTCCTATCGGGAAGAGGCAGCTTGGGATGCTGGGCTGTATTTTGCTGTGCAGAAGGCCAGACAGATGAGTCATCTCCTAAAATAGAGGGTCACCTAATTTCCTGTTATTGCAAGTTGTGTTCACAAGCACACCTTATGAGTATATGTAATCCCACATGACTGCTTGCACCAACCAGCATGTTCTCCACCCCATTCCCTGCCTTGTTATTGTGCAGTTAATAAAACAAGCTGGGAGGGCTTTCAGAGATCTCTCTCCAGCCCCAGGAAAAGTCGATTCTGGGTCTGTCTGTGTGTGTTTGTTTGTGCTTGCATGACTGTGATTTCTCTGTGTGAATCTATTGGGGAGGCTGGTGTGAAGGCCTCCTCTGTTGCAACAGTAGTCTCTCTCCTTTATCCTTCCTTGCCCATGAAGGCACCCAACAATCTGAATAAATTTGTCAGCAAAGAATAAAAGAACACAGAAAGAAGAATTGCCTATCATCACTCATTTGGCTTATGAGACTGAGAGTTGCGAAAATTTGTTGTTATTTTCAAATCAGAAGAGATTGGGCAGAGCCAAATAATTGTGTTCTCCCTATTGACAGTGTGCTGTAGAATTTTGAGTTCCAATTGTGGCAGGATGTTTTTGGGTCCTGTACAAAATGGTAACATGGTTGCCTCTCCCATCCAATTCCAATATTCTGATGATTCATAGATGATGTAAAAGATACTGAATATAAATTTTCTCATTTTGAAAATTACATTATGGCTGTCAGTTAGGCTTTTTACCAAGCCCTCCTGCCTCAGTTATTTTTTGTTTACTGTAAAATCTAATTTGAATAAGACTGATACAAAGTTTGTTGCCTTCTTTAAAAAAACTTTTTTTCTTCTTCTGGAGATAGGATGTTATTGTGAGTATTTTAATGTACAATGCAAAAATTATAAACAACTATGTTGTGTTGCATCCAATCAAATCTCTCATGTTTTCTGCCAAGTAGTTCTTTTCCTCTTCTATGTTTACCCCCTTTTATTTCACCTTGAATATCCTTATGTAACAATTTATGTTTTCCCCTCTTTACATGATTAAAGCATTTTATCTTTTATAAAGGCATTATCATGTCAATATTTTGATTTTGTTTATTCTAATGAATCAACACAGCTATAAACATTTCATAGTCAGACAAAATCACATCTATGCTTTATTTGCCCACACATTTTTCTCCTACAAGTTCACAGTAAATAGAGTGGGAAAAGAGTGAGCAAACAAGCACCATGCTAAGTGGTTTGAATGTTTTTGACCCAAAGGAGAATGATTGCAATTTTGGTGCATAGTGAGGTTCTTAAATTCCTTTCAGCTTCTGCGACAGTAACTTGCAAAAGTGTAGCTTTTAAAAAAGAATCTATATGGTTATGTATATTTGACTGAAAATTAGCTGAACTTGTGTGTTTTTTCTAAATTTCATCCAATATGATATTTGGGGTAGTTTATAGTCCACTAATAAAAACATAAACAAAATAAGTCCCTTTTGGATGTATCATATCATGGTAAGGACTTTCCATGTTTGCACAAATTCTAAAAAGCTAGGAATTCACTACCAACTTATTTACTTTTATGTATGTTTGTATTTTTCTAGGCATATATACTGAAGTTAGAAATCTTCCATATATTTTTCCAGTGTTCTAGGACGGACTGTTGAAAACTATAGAGAGGCAACTTCAACATATGTTTTTAAGAATAGTTCCCCTACCCATGAATCCTCTACTATCTCCCTCTCTTAGTGGAGAGAGCTGTCTGTGCCACATAGCCTTCTCACCATTTCTGACCCATTGGCTATGTTTAGGTTTGGTGGAGAATAGGTAAGATTTCTGTTGTCATCTAGATATCATCTTGTGTTTCAGGTAACACAACATTTCCTGTCAGCCTCATGGGCCTTTACAACCTGCCTAAACAGCTAACATTCTAAGAGATTTAGGCAATTGAGCTAAGCACAATCAAAGTTTGGAGCACAACTTTTGGAAAATTGTATAGTTACACAGTATATTCTACAGTCTACTTTCACCTGCCTCCAAAAGAATTATTGGGTCATCTTTGTTTATAGGTAGCTCCGTGTTGCATTTCACTTTGGTGTGAAGCGTCCTAGAGATAATTTAATGTGCGTGAAATCCATTGCACAGGCCATCTCAATAAAAAACATTTATTACTATGACAGGCTCAGCCAGCTTTGCTAAAGGGAAGACAGAGAGAGAAAGAGAGAAGGGGGAGGAGAGGAAGAAAGAAAGGGAGACAAATCTTAGGCACCTGTCAGCATTAGATACAAAACATCAAGGTGGTGTTGAGACTAGGAATTCCAAGTTAGTGTTTGCAATTTAACCCCAGCCATTATCATCCACTTCTGACAGCCAAAGAATCAGCATACCTGTCTACAGATAATAGGGAAAGGCAGTCACAGTTTCCTTCATCACTTACTGTTTAAGCATTTCATACCATTGCACATAATTTTCACAAGAGGAGGCTCGGAGCTGTCTCATTTTCTAGTTCTAATCTTCTGGAAAGATTGTGTAGTAATCTCCCCCCCTTCCCCCAATTTTGTCTGAACATTTTCTCAAAGTGTTTAATTTTGTCTTGATGGAAATGTAATTTCTTCATTTGCTAATACAACCCATTTCCTTTATCCACTCCTCATCTAATTTTAAAGATTATGTCTTCTCCTGAGCTCATTATTATTATACTTGTCACTCAAAATAAAAGGAGGAGAAAAAATTGGAATGATCATTCCCTGATGAATTCCCTGATGAATTTCAACCATGATTATGGAAATCTGTGGACACAAGCATTCATTTCGAAGTGTCCATATAAATATACTAGCATAGTTTGCCTGGCGTTGCCGGGTTGTTTTAAATAGAGTTGGAAGATTTTTTTCTTTAGGTAATGTTTGTAAAAAAGAGGTGAGGCTGTAACTGTTATTTTTTAAATGTTTATTCATATACAATTTTTTAATGTCATTTGTTAAATAGATTGTATTTTTTGATAATTCAAAGTAATAACTATTTGTATTTTGTAGTTTTTCTAATGCATTTTTGAATATTTGTTTTAACATATATGTTATTTTTGTTACACAATTTTTTTTATAAAAAAATATATATTAACATTTTAAATTGAACCATAAACATTTTTCAATCATCCTTTTTTTTGGAATTTTTAAATTATTTATAATTTTAACTATATACATTAATTAAAAAGATACAGTGATACCTCATACAACGTCCAAACTTGGTTCCACAAGTTTGGACTTTATACGGATTTCGACTTTGTATTAGACATGTAAAATCCTAGCTGCGATACCTCATACAACGTCCAAAATCTTGCTGCAGTGCCTCATACAATGTCCAAATCCTTGCTGCGATGCCTCGTACAATGTCGTTTCCATAGAGATACATTGTACTGTAACAGCATAGACTTCAAGGCAAAGTCAAGGAAATAGACAGGAAACTGACAAAACTTTAAGAAATCATTGTCTAAAGGCTAAATACATTACAAAAACATGTCAAACAACATGTCAAAAAATCCAAAAATCCAAAATCACGCTCAAAACCACTCCTAAACATTCTTCAGCTCGTGCAAAACCCACAAGAGCAATGCACACATGAGTTCTGCATTTTATACTGCCTAGGCACAATGTAACCTGGGAAACCCCCCCAATGCCTCATACAAAGTCGCAGTGACTTTGTATGAGGCAACTTTTTTCAAGGAATTAGGTGATGTTGTATGAATTCGATGTTGTACGAAGCGGACTTTGTATGAGGTATTACTGTAATCTGTTGATGGATTGTTTCTTTGTTGTTTTCATAATCTGCAAAAATATATATATATATTTTGCCTTACTGTAATGTTAAGTATTGTGCTTTCTTCTTGGTGATTTCAGTCAAGAATAGTTGGTCAGTAATTTAAATGTTATTTTTTTTATTTTCTTCAAGTCCTGCAGCATATAAATTTGAATATTTGTGTCAAAATATTTTTTTTGTAGTACGTATGCTGTAATACGTAACATAGTGTGCTCCATAATTTCTTCAAGCACTATTGTGCACAATTGTAATGGTTATTTAAACCATTTACTGTGTGTGGTATTTAATTTTGTTGAAGAGCTGTAAAATAGAACTATTTTTTTGTCTAAAACGTGTAGCATATAGAGTTGAATAACTTTGGGAAGGTTTTTTTCCACTTTAACTATTCAAGTAGTAAATGAAGTTTGCTCCGTAATTATCTTTAGGCGCAATTGTACATAACCGTGATGGTTATTTCTCATCAAAACTGGGAGGGATCTCTGATGTGGCGCCTTTTATTCATTTTTTTCACGCTTTCCCCAACGTATAATGCATTTGCACCATTCAACATGATTGGCTGCATTGCTGTAATCGTGTAGGATGCTGGGATTTATAGTGTAATTTGTTCTGTGAGCATTCCTATGGTGGTTTATTTTTAATTTTTAATTTAAAATTACTTTTCGTATGTGTTGTGTATGTATTACGTGGATTATCATAGATTGAAAATTTGTGAGTTGAGCGGCAAAAAATTGATTTTTAAAAACAGTTTATCCTACATTCTATGCCCTCGCACCGTTCAGCTACATTAGCTGACGTGCTGTAGGTGCATAGGATGCTGGGACATGAAGTTCAATTTCAAATTTAACCATTCATACATTGTAATGTTTTCTACCGCTTTATTTTTATTGGCTGCGGCGCGTCTCACACCGTTCTATTTGATCAAACATCTCAACCTAATTGGCTGTGGTGCACTGCACAGGATGTTGGGTAATGAAATTCTTTTTCTTTGTTCATGTTTGTGGGGCTCTTGCCCCACTGGTGCATTTCTAAAATATTTGTTGACCTCCGTACCCAGTTCGGGCAATTGCAGGAGGTTCAGTACAGGATAGTGTGGCCGGGTGCTTATATATATATATACTTTCATCAAAGCACACAGCCATGTATAAAATTTAGCATGCTATTAATATTGCAGTTCCTTTATTGACCAAAATTGTGGCTGTTCATCTTCAGGGGTTCTTTAGGTTCAGAAGTCCACAGAACCTGATATATTCCCTAGACAGCAGATTCTTGAGAAGCCAGCTAGAAGGACAGTTCGTACAACTACAACCCCCCCCCCCCCCATGTTCTGTGTGCATGCCCAGAGGCACTGCCTAAACCATGCAATGCCAGCTCATTTGATGTTCATTAGAAGGAATTGCCCACATTTATAATCCAGATTTACATGCAGAGCATTCTTGTCAGAAAATGGCAAGCAATTATTTTTATTGGAGCGTGGAGTTGCTACTAGCAATGAAAATGGTGTGATTCTATGACACTCCTGGATGAAGATGGAATGTGTTGTCTATGCCCTGCTTTTATTAAAGGGGGTGTAAACATCAAGATAGTACAGACATATTTAAAATCATTCAACAGACATCCAAAAAATGGAAGAAAGATACAGAAAAAATGAAAAAGAGCTTATTTGTGTTTATTTTTATATAAAATTTATATTATATTTCTTATGAAAGATAATCATCTCAACAGTTTCAAAAGGAGTTTGAGGAAATGATTCCACACAAACATACCATAAATACTTAAGGTTTTGAAAATCTCAGAACAATGTAGCCTACAAAAAAGACTGGAATAAAGCATTTCTCCTCCCCTTTCCATTATCCCAAAAATTATAAATTGGTTGCCTAAAGACTGTTTTGAGCCAAGAGTGGTAAAAGTGAACCATAAGAGCAAGATAATCAAGCAAAATGAGATCAAGATTTTTTTTTGCTAAATTTGCAAAGATATGAGCAATGAAAAAACAGACAACATCTAACAATAGCACAAAATTAAACAGAAGATGAAAGTGAATAAATTTAAGAGACTAAGCTGAAGATTCATCTGTAACTACTTACTGTACAGGTTTGTCCTGCACATTTTTAACACAGACAGATCAATTTTATATGCAGACAGAAATGGAGCTTGAACAAGACAGGAAAAGAAAAAAACAATAAGTGACTGTAGCAAATCTGTAGAATTAAATTCCAATTTATATTCTGGGAACAGTGGTGAGCATCAGCAGGTTTGCACCAGCTCTCCAGAACCGGTACCAGAAATTCTGGCTGGCCCCACCCATCCATGTTTTGAAATAAAGTAGTCCTAATTCAGGTGCAACACAGGGTCGTCCCCCCCAGCCACAGTGTGGTAGCAGAAGTTTTTTGGAGCCCACCACTGCACTGTGTGGGAGTGCTGTACAGAAACAAGTTTCTGAGTGGGGGTAAAAGTTGGTGCAGTTTGATGAAGACTTAGATGACTGCAAAAACTGGTTATGAAAAAAATCTACTTGTTCATCAAGCAAGACATATCGGTAAGACTGTCAGGTCAAAGACAATAACATAATGAAAAAGACAAAAAAATATCTTAAGCAAACTGAGAGATTTTGGGAAATCCCCCCCTTTTTTTTTGATCTCATTTGGTTTATTCTGTCCAATATGGTCCTTCCGAGAAATTCCTGGCAATGTGTGTTTGATAATTTTTTCCTACAAAAACTGGAGGAAGAAACTAGAGGAGTTTCTTGACTTGAGGAACTAGAGGAGTAGATGCTCTTGACTTGATGCCTACAAATAGAGATGATTAGGTGGAAGCAGAGGCAGCAAGAGGAGCTTGGTTCTTGATTTCAACAGAAATAAAGGTACATTTATGATAAATTTTAGGAAATCCAATTATAATCAGAACAATGATATGTGAATTCCCATGACAGAAGGTCCTAGCAAGAAAAGGGGTACAAGTTGGGTGGGAGTTTCTAAAAAAATTAAATTCTAAAGGTACAACCCAAAAAAAATCAACAAGAAAGAAAGATGGAAGACAGTATGACTAATGTGGCTCTAACAAAAACCTTAGAGTTGAGTTAAAAACAAAAAAAGATACATATTGGAAATGGAAGAAAGGCCTGGCTACAAAGGTAGAGTACAGACAACCTGCTGGTCACGGGAGGTGGGAGCGAAGCCCAGCTGTTCGCCATCACGGCAGGGGCCGTGAAAAGCCGCCGCCGCCACCCCGGACGCCAGCGCCTTCGGCTCCCTCCCGTGGCCCTGCTGGTCACGGGAGGTGGGAGCGAAGCCCAGCTGTTCGCCATCACGGCAGGGCCATGAAAAGCCGCCGCCGCGACCCCGGACGCCAGCGCCTTCGGCTCCCTCCCGTGGCCCTGCTGGCCACGGGAGGTGGGAGCGAAGCCCAGCTGTTTGCCATCACGGCAGGGGCCGTGAAAAAACCGCTGCCGCCACTTCAAACACCGGCCTCATGGGAGGTGGGAGCGCGGCTGAGGACTGTTTCATCAAGCCTGGAGTTGTTGGACTTACTGGACACCCGCCCTGGTGGGAGCAGGGCGGGGAGGAGAGACTGGTTTAGCCGCCTCCAGAGCTCCTGGTCTCCTCATTCTTCCCTTAGTGTGAGTAGGGGTGAGTGGAGAGTTCGAGAAACAGGGAGATGGACTGGCCTAGCAGCTGTTGATGTTTCCTCCACTGATGAGTTGGGCTCCATTTGGGACATGAGCTGTGCTCTGTCACCTGGGGATTTTTTGAGTATTGTAATGCTAAATGATTTACTATATTTTGTTGTTGTTTTCCATAAGGTTTTACATATATTAACATGTCCATTGTGTATACAAGCTGATTCTTATTACTACTGATGTTGCTCTGTATTGCTATATTGTATTTTGTGGTTACTGTAATGTAATTTGTGATTGATTTTTGTATTGAACCTGCTTTGTACATTTATTGTATTTACATGTTGTAAGCCGCTTTGAGTGGCACTTGTGTCAGGAAAGCGGGATAGAAATTAAACGTAATAATAATAATAATAATAACTAGCAAAGAATTGCAGACATGGTTTTAGGAAGGCAAAAGTTGAGAATGAGCTGAGGTTAGGAAGGGATGCTGAATGCAACAACAAAAAAGCATTCTTCCAGTACTTACAAATCAAAAGACAGAGAAAAAGAAACAGTAGCTCCGCTACTCAGTGAGGATGGGAAAATAATAACAGATGATAAAGAAACAGGAGAAGTGCTAAATTTCTACTTCAGCTCAGTCTTTCCCCAAAGGTTGTATACAATCCTCCAGGCAAATATGAAGTGTGAAAGGAGGGGGCAGAATTGCAGCCTGAGATTGATAAAGAAATAGTCACGGAATACCCCATTACTTTAAATGAGTTCAAATACCTAGTGCAGGGGTAGCCAAACGTTTTCCACTGCAGGCCTGACTACATCCCCTGGACAGCTGAATGCTCCCCAGAAGCAGAAGTGGGTACATTTACAGCTGATGTAAATGCACCCACTTCCAGATTTATGACAGTCATGGGTGCATTTGTGCATGCACATTTTATGGATGCTGTAAATGCTCCCACTTCCAGGTATGGCAGAGGCAGCGACAGTCCATATGGGATGGCATCAGGGGCCAGGTCTAGCCTACAGGCTGTAGCTTGGGAACCCATGGCCTAGGACAAGGTGAACGTCACCCAAGGATATTGAATGAACTGAAACTGATTGAAATCTTGGTTGTGCTTTGAATTTTTAAAGTATTCTCAAGTTCAAAAACACATATGCCATGAAGACAACATCTATCCCATAGATAAACCATATCATCTTGTCAAGGCAGTGTGTTTATATTATCATATTATACCTTAGCAATGGTTACACATTACTGTGAGAGAAGTGGTAATTCAATATTTTGGAGAAGGCAGTGGCGCGACAGCTGCAGGGGGCTCTGGAGGAAGCAGATTATCTGGACCCCTTTCAATCTGGATTCAGGCCTGGACATGGTACTGAGACAGCATTGGTCGCACTGATGGATGATCTTTGGCGAGAGCGGGAGGGTGGTCATCCAACCATCATTGCTCTCCTTGACCTCTCAGCGACCTTCGATACTGTCGACCACGGTATCCTTCTGGAATGGCTCAAAGGATTGGGGATCCAGGGCATTGTGCTGTCCTGGTTTTCCTTATTTCTGGAGGGCCGTACCCAGTCGGTGTGGTTGGAGAGAGAGAAATCCAGTCCTAGGCCCCTTAAATATGGGGTGCTGCAGGGCTCAGTGCTCTCTCCTCTCCTATTTAACATCTACATGAAGCCACTGGGAGAGATCATCCATTCCCACAGGGCGCAGTACCATCAGTACGCGGATGACACCCAAGTGTATATCTCATCCCGTGGTGATCACAGTGATGCTGTCAAAGTCCTGTCTGAATGCCTGGAGGCTGTTGGGGTCTGGATGGGGGACAATGGGCTTCAGTTGAACCCCAGAAAGACTGAGTGGCTATGGATCAGGGGTCCGAGGATAACCAGTCAGTTACCACTTCTGGTCTTGGATGGGGCAGTTTTGCCCCAGACAGACCAGGTGCGCAACTTGGGGGTCCTCCTGGATTCACGACTGCTGCTGGAAGAGCAGGTGGCAGCTGTGGCCAGGAGGGCTTTTGCTCAATTTAAGAGTAACCCACCAGTTGCGCCCAATCCTGGGCCGGGAGTCCTTACTCATGGTCACTCATGCTCTGGTCACCTCCAGACTAGATTACTGTAATATGCTCTACATGGGGCTGCCCTTGATGACCATTCGGAGACTACAGCTGGTCCAGAATGCGGCTGCCCAGGTTGTGATGGACTGTGGACATTATGTCCATGCTGCCCCGCTACTTCGGGTGCTGCACTGGTTACCAGTTTGTCTCCGGGTGCAATTCAAGGTTTTGACCTTTAAAGCCCTATATGGTAGTGGGCCAGGATACCTGAGAGATCGCATCATCCCAAGAGTGTCTGTCCATCCGACCAAAGCAGACTGGAGGGGCTCCCTAGTTGTGCCATCAGCCAGAGGGGTTCACCTCTCTGGCATGCAGAAAAGGGCATTCTCCGTGTCCGCACCAGCCCTCTGGAACCTCCTGCCAATAGAGCTTACGCTTCAGATGGAGTTTCTGCCTTTTTGAAAAGGTTTGAAGACCTGGCTGGCAGGGCAGGTGTGGGGCCCTGATGGGAATTTGGCCCCAGCCTGCTGGCTCAGTCAATGCCCCTCTTTGTGTATTGATGTATTTTTTATGTATTTTATATTTATGGATTTATGGATTTTAGCTTTTTTAGCATTTAAAAGGGAAGTGGAAGGAGGGTGGGTGGATAATGGGTGGTTGGGGTTTTAACTTGTTTTTATGTATTTTTATGGTTGTACGCCACCCTGAGTCGGGTTTTTACCTGAGTGGGCGGCATAAAAATTCAAACAGACAAACAAATAAATAAAAAAATAAATATACAGCTGAAGTTGTCAGGAAAAAATATGCATTATTAAGATCACAAGTAGACTAAGCCTAAAGAAACCTCTTATTTTTCCCCCAAACTTGACACATGTTTTCAATAGTATTCAATAATAATATTCTACCTTATTTGTTTTGTTAAGGCTTACTGAAATAATATGTAGGAGGGAGGCGATATTTTTACTGGATCACTAAAAAAACACTGCACGTGCTTTTGAGATCAAGGTCTCTTCATCAAGCAGACATAAAATTATTAATGAAAGTTCATGGCACAATGTTATTGTGCCAGGTGCTTCTTTATAGAAATGCACGATGGCACAATAACTCTGTGCCATGAATTTTCATTAATAATTTTATACCTGCCTGATGAAGATACCTTGATCTTGAAAGCTTTCACAATGTTTTTAGTGATCCAATAAAGGCATCACCTCCCTCCTGCATTCTTTGCAGTTATTATTATTATTTATTATTTCCTTTGTTTGCCTAAGAAATAATGTGTTAAACATAAAATTTTAAATATTATATTCATGTTCTATATGATTTCTTATTTGTCCTATGGAAAGTGAGGTAGAGTACTTGAGGAAGAGTACTTGAGCATACTGTGAATGTGTGAGGCCATGAGCATAGTGAGCATTATGTTCAAACTGGCACTGCTGAGTGGAACAGGTATTCCTTGTCCCAAATTCTCAACAATGCAGCCAGGGTTGAACCAGCTGACGTACCACTGGGTGGCTACTATTGACCTGTCAGTTTCTACTTACCAGGTGGCCACTGTCAGTCCATTCCCATTGAATGGGCCAGGAGAACATCATAAGTTGCAGCCATAATTCCTGGTTTCTTTTTCCCCAATGCAGCCTAAGCATTTTTGGCCACCCTACATCTAAAGGCCTCATTATATTAGAGCCACAATGGTCCTGCATAATGTACATATATTTGGAACCTCGGTTAACAAAATTAATGCGCCTTCTGGGATATTTTGTACAATGAAAATTACTTAAACCAATTTTTCCATAGGAATGAATTGAATGCAATTTCCCATAGGAATGCATTGAAAACCATAATATGTTAACCAAAATGTGATTTCTCGTAGGAATGCATTGAAAACCAATCAATCCATTTTGGAAAAAGTTCCATAAACTGAGCCACTATTTTCTATGGCTTTCCTTTCAATATGTGATTTTTACATTAACCATGCTGTTAATTAACTGAGGTTCCACTGTGTGCTCTGAAAATTTAATGCACATACTGAAACAACATTGCAGCCCTCCATGGCTGGGATGTTACAATTCCCGCAGTGTAGATTTAGAAGCCTGGCAACCACTTATGCCAGGTTCTATCCACTATTCTCCTCTTTATTCTCTCCTTTCCCCTACCATCCATCGATTATTTATCTTTAGACTCCAATTCAGTATACAGCAATGAGAACACATAAACATAATCTCCCTGGAGAATCTTCTTCCTCACAGCTACCATGAGGTTATCTCTTAATGGGGGCCCATTCTCCCACCCATATCCTGCCATAGCACTCTGCCTTATGTCCTCAACCCCTGCTCTCAGCAATACCCACAAGGGGCCATTTCCAGTGGCAGGTACCAGGCCTGAGGCTTAGACCACCTTAGACCACCACATGTGAGCTGCAAAGCTATTTAGAGGTTCAGCCTGTGGTCCCATTGTGGCTATTTGTTGGGACATCACACCACCTGTAGCATCATTTGAAAAGACAGCCACCACTTATGGTGAAAAGCCCCATGTCTCTGTCACTCCCCCATGTCCACCACATGTGTGCGGTGCATTGTGTTGTACTCACTGGAACCTCTATGTTTATGGATGATTCTATCTCAGTTTCTATCCAAGAGTGTGATGTTTTACCAACAACGGCTGGGCCTCATCCTCCAAGAATGAAGAAATTACTGGAGTGGTGGTGGTCTAGCTGGGCCTCCCCTCTCTATTGCCTCTCTCATTACCTTAAGCCTGGCAGCTGCCCCTTTAACCCTCTATATGTGGCTTTGGATGTATGGGGGAAATGGAGGTTATACTACTACTCTGCTCTTCCTTCACTTCCAGCAGAGCAAAGAGCCCCATGTGGCCAGGCACCTTTCCCCTAGATTCTTCCCTGGCTCTCTGTAGCAAACCAGTCCAAGCTCCACTTCACCACTGCCTCTGCTACTCCCTTTGCTTCAGCCAGTACTTCTTTGCCCTCACAACTCCACTTGATGATACTCCACTCAGAGCCACTGCTGTGATGCCTCAGAGACCTCTGAAGCCACTGCTCAACCCAGCACCAATTGCTCCACTCTGTGTTGCCTCCTCCTTGCCTCCATGATTTCTGCCACCACTTTCTGCCTGGTGCCACTGCAACATTGTCCCCTGTAAGCTGCTGCTCTGCTTGACTCTACCACTGCTCCTCCTCCTGAGCGATTACCACTGCAGCCACTAGCACCAGTCTGCTGCTGCTGTTCCTTTTGTTGCCGGTTTACCATTAACAAATTCTCCCAGATTTGTCTCCCTCAGAAGCAATGAGACTTAAAAGCCCAACATACTCCACCCCATACTGATGACCACAATGTCATTCATCAGCTGTTCATGACTTCCATTCATGGTGGCCGGGGGTGGTGGTGTAGAAACATCCCCCTTTACCTAAGAAGCTGTGACTGAGCTTGAAGATATGCTTCTTCAGTCTTTGAACTGATTGAAAACCTGGCAAATTTGACACAAATGTAATTTTGCTAGTCAAGACATACCACAAGTGAAGCAGGTCGTATTGCCTAGTTCAAGATTTGAAACAAGGGGTAAGGAACAATAGAACAAAAAAATGAAACATTTCCTTGTTGCAATGAGCCACAGATTAGGGCCGCCTGGCGTGGCGGGGTCCGTGGAGAAGGTCCACGGAGGAGCGGAGTGACTGGCCACAAGGAAGGACACATGAGGCGTGTATGCAGGAAAGTCCAGCCCCCGATTCATATCGAGTGGCACATTTATTGATCCTGCCTCGCGGGTTCCGAGCCTAGCGTGCTCGGACCTGCATCACAGAAGGCTGATGCAAACGTGGCATTTCTGGTGGGTAAAGATAGCGCCTGTCTCTGGCTATTGTCCGGTGATTGATGGGCAAACCCGCAGTTATCTAGATCTGGGTTGGTGAGACCCCATTGTTCCTATTCTATCTCGAAGGCCAGTGCAAATGGCCATCAGGTCTCTAACTTTCTTTCCCACTGACTCAGCCTCCCTCCTCCCACCTTATTGAGACCAGAAGGGGGAGAGGGGATTCGACCTTTGACAGTCAGCAGTTTCTCCTTTGCCCTATTACCTCCACAAGTCCCCAGCCAAAAGCCTTTATGATTAAATGCCAATTAATTAACCCGCACCCAATTTCTCCTCCATCAGCGCACGTGATGGTCCTCAAGCCGTGTGCATTAGCGAGCGCACGCTTCGGGAAGAGTAATGGCCAATTTAGACATGCGGGCATGCTACATTCCCCCTTATTTCTTTGTTTAAATCAGCTTGGCTGAGAGCCTGGTAGATTTAGGGCATTATTTGCCTAGGTGTGAGGGTCTCTTGAGGTTTCCACCATGAGGTGCACATGGAAAGAAGAGATGCATTGTGCGAAACAGCAAAGTGTGATCCCCACTACCACAATGCCAGCGGTAGCTTTAAGCATTATTTGCAACCATCCCCATGGCAACCAAGACCAGAGGGCATTCCACCACCCCCAATTGGCATCTTGCTGGATATTTCTCACGATGGTGTCAAGTTGGGTGATTTGACTTTGTACCTTGCATGAGTTATCCGTGAGGTTAAAACAGCACATATTGCAGACTGATTCACAGCCCACGTGGTGCAAGAGCAACAAATAATCAATTGCTGCTCTATTATCTAAAACTGCATGCCTCAATTCAGTTTGCTCTCTGTTCAGAAGAGCCAGGGCCGATGAGGTATGATTAATAGCCTTAGCTAGCATGCACGCCAGCTGGCCAATCCTACATGCATTTCCCACCACCAACCCTGGCACCCCAAAAGTGCTGACCGCTAAGGAGACATACTCTGCCTTACTAAGCAACCTGATATTACTGTCACTTGTTTCATCTAGTCGGGTGGCCCTCTTGGACCATGCTGGTTTAGGGGTGACTGGATCTGGGGTGATCATCTCCTTATTGGGGAGTACCAGTGTTAAGCGGCAAAAACAACAATATGAATCAGATATGTTAGCAGGAATGTAGTTCCACGTCCATTGGTTACAGGTGAAAAACCATCCTGTGGGCAAAATAACATTCTCATACATAGACCTGGCCATTTCTGGCTGGTTACATTTCCAAGTCCCTTTCCTGGGACTCAGGCAACAGTGGTGTGGCATTTTGGCTGTGGAGCAGCCGGTCATCCTGGCACATGGTGTGTTTGGGCTGATCGCCACTCGGGGTGTGTACAAAGTGAGCGCATCAGCAGGCAAAGTCCTTGTTACCTGAGTCCCCCAAGCTGCATACATTGCATATGTGATTCGGATATAGGGTCCGTGTATTAGCCTGAGCAACAGTTCCATGTTCTTGGCCGGTCCCCCCGGAGCATGGCAGACTGGAATAAGGCATGTACTTAACAAAGAAGAAGTGTCCGTGGTCTTCTCTAAGCAGAAGTTTGAATGGTTAACAAGTCCTGCCAGTCTTTCCCATATGTTGTACCCGAGCCCGGCGTTAAGATCCCTACCAGGTGTTAAGTCCCCATAGTCAGCTTGAACCCCTCCCCCCATAAGTAAGGAAAGGATCAACACTATCATTAGGGAATTGTAGTTGATCTGAGCCAGGACCGCAGCCACCATGTTGTGCGGAGTGGGCTCAGAATTGTTCTCTTGCAAAATGGTCATGGCATCGTCACACAGGGTTTTGATCATTCCCCATGTCACTCTTGGCATCTCCATCCTGGGCCGTTGTGGCTGGTGTCTCTTGCCTCACCTCCGTCCTGTCATCAGGTCTATCTCCTCCATCTCTGGCAACGGGTTCGGGGCAGCCTTGTTCCATGCCATGTGGTTTGAAGTACGGCTTCACACAGCGGGCCGGAATCGAAATGGTACCTGTAGGAGACATAATTGCTGCATACCCCCTTCCCCAGGCTATCAGGGGGCCCGGACCCTTCCAAGAGGGATCTGGTGGCACCCTGAATCGAACCATGGGGCACAGGAGAGTTTCCCTACACTGGAAATGTTTTTCCTGTGGAATGTAGTCAGCAAAAATATTTAAGTGATTGTAAGTGAATAATAATTTGTGCAGGCATTGTTGTGCCTCACTTTGGCTCTTAGGGGGGACTATCTCCTCCCTTTCTGTTTGTTTTTCAATATAGGACTTTAACATCTGATTCACCCATTCAACAATCGCTTGTCCCTGGAGATTGTATGGAATGCCAAATGTGTGCTTTATGTCCCAGGTGGCCAGAAATGTGGCCAACTGCCTGGAACTATAAGCTGGCATGTTATCTGTCTTCAAGTGACCTGGTTTGCCCATGGGCGTGAAGCAAGACAACATGTGTTGCTCTATATGGGTCGCAGTTTCTCCCTTCTGGGCCGTAGCCTAGACAAACTGCGAGAATGTGTCAATGGAGACGTGCATAAACTGCCATCTCCCAAATTGTGGGACGTGTGTGACGTCCATTTGCCAACTTTGGTTAGCTTCTGTCCCTCATGGGTTAACCCCCCATGAGCCCCCCCCCTGATGTTCCTTTGCATTGTGGACAAGAATGCACAATGCCTTGAGCTTGCGATAGTGGCAGGTTGAATTGCCTTGCCAGAGCCTTGGCATTCTGATGAAAAAATGCATGGCTTTGTATCGGGGTTGTAAAATCTCCCGAAATTAATCTTTGATGTGTTTCCTTTACTGCAGTGTCAGCCCTGCTATTACCTTCTGAAATCGGACCAGGTAGATCCTGGTGGCTCCTAATATGTGCAACATACAAGGCTTCCTTGCGATGTCGCAAATGAAATTGCATAGTCAGGAATAAGCTTAATAATTCCTGTCTATGGCAGGAGTGATGTAAGCTCCTGGTAAATTGTGAATCAAATTCCGGACATACAGGCTGTCTGTAATTATATTCAAGGCCTCCTGATCAAAGGTTCTTAAGGCGAGGTTCACTGCTGCCAACTCCGCTCTTTGAGCTGATTTCTGTGGAAGTGTCAGCAGCGTCCTCCAAGCTTGTTCCTCCCGCCAATTTAGAACTCCATATGTTTTACCACCATCTGTGAATACTGTCTTTGCTCCCTGGAGTGGGGTCAAAGACAGCATGCTTTTTAGGTTGACTGTCTTGGTCTGAAGTGAGACCAATCTAGGATCCCTAGGCAAATGATATGCCAAGTTGCCTGTAAAGCCTTCCAATGCAATTGGGAGAGTGTCTGTGAGTTGCATGAGCTGGCGTGTCTGCTCCTTGTTAAAGGGCATCACAATCTTGACTAAATCATGGCCTGAGATGTCTCTAGCTCTGAGCCTTCCCTTGTAGATGATTGTGGCTACCAGTTCTTGCAGAGGGATAATATTCATGGAAGTGGTGTGTGGCAAATACACCCATTCCACAACGTCCCCCCCCCCCCCGCTGCCGTCCATGCCGAGAGCTCCATGATGCCTGTCTTAATGATGTATAGGTTTAGCGGGGTGTGTGTGGATGACCCCCCACCAACCCTATCAACCCAGCGGCGGCTGATGATGCTATTTACTTCCTGGAGAGTTTGCTTTGCCTCTCTTAGAATTTGGATTCAATCTGCCAGCTGTTTTCCCAGTGTTAGTAGGGAAAAGAGCGGCTTTAAAAGATTGGTGCTGATTTTAAAGTATGGTCTAGCCCAATTAATATTTCCCAGAGTTTGCTGGAGTTCCACTAACGTTACGGAGTCTTTAAGATTGATTTTAGGCAAAGTCGGTGCTGCAAAAGAACGGAGCAACCGGTGCCCTAAGCAACCGGGTTTTGTTCTCTGGACTTTTTCTGGGGCAATGATCAAGCCTTTGGCCACAATGAATTTTGGAGGTCACAAAATATGTCGCTGCCCAATTTAGGGGCAGTGATCAATATGTCATCCATGAAATGGCAAACTAAGACTTTGGGGTGCAGGTTCCGGAACCCTTCCAATGCCTCGTGGACATAAATTTGGCACAAAGGGGGTGAGTTGAGCATGCCCTGTGGCAGAAATTTCCACGCATAACATTGGGTTGGTTCCCTATGATTGGTGACTGGCACCATGAAGGCAAACCTTTCCCTGTCTCTTGGATCTAAAGGGATGGTGTAAAAACAGCCTTTAAGTCTACAATTAAGATCTCCCATTCTGCTGGGATCATGTTGGGATTTGGAGTACTGCATTGAAGCAGACCCATGGGCTGAATGCATTTATTGATCTCTCTTAGATCGTGCAGAAGTCTCAACTTTCTGGATTTTTTCTTAATGACAGAAATCAGAGAATTCTAGGGACTGGTGGATGGCTCTATGTGTCCTGCTTCTAGCTGCTCTTTAACAAGCTTCTTTAAAGCTACTATTTTATCTCCAATTATAGGCGATTGTTCCACCCAAACCGGCTCATCTGTGAGCCATTTGAGTGGTAGGGCCATTACCCAAAGGTTAGGGTAGCACAATACTGCTGTAGAATGTCCCACCCCCAGAGGTTGACAGGCACATTCAAAATGTGAGGTCTGATGACCACTGTGCCATCAGCCCCAGGGATGGTGACTTCCACCCAGTCTCGGCTTCTGTATGCTTCCTGAACTCCTCCTACCCCCCACACATCTGCAACTGACTCAATGGCCCACTCGGTGGGCCACAATTTCTGGCTGATTATGCTAACATCAGCTCCTGTCTCGAGCAGTCCATCAAAAGGATTTTTGTTTAAAAATACCTTAATGACTGGTCACTGCTTCCACTCTATGTTCTTTTCCACTGTTGCTATGATCTCGTATCCTTCTATTGTCCCTTTCTCTCTCGGGTGGTTTGCTGACCCGAGTCTTGAGCTTCCTCTGCTCACCCCCTTGTCTCTACCTGGCAGATGACACAGAACCATGATCAGTTGCGCTATTGAGTACCCTTTGCTGACTGTCTGGGGTAGGTGTGTCCTCAGCTGGACTTTGATGACACCTGTATAATCTGAGTCTATGACCCCTGGGACCACGAAGATCCCGTTTTTCCCTGCACTGCTGCGAGGCAAGACTAATCCTATTAAGTCTTGGGGCAGAGGATCCTTGTACTGGGAGTTGACTTGGTAGCCTGAGCCTGGCAGGTCACATATAACTTCCTCCTGGCATTCCAAGTCTAGCCGTGCACCTTGGAGCTGCTGGGAGTGATGCTGGGTGAAATTATTAGGAGGTCCACTCTGGAGCTTCCACAGCGGCCATTGCCTCTATTTGAACTGGGGCTAGAGACAAGCCCGTGGGCCGGTTTCCCAAATTGGGACACTGGTTGGCCCAATGGAAGCTGCTGTGACACCTGGGACATTGGGTAGATGGCAACGCTGGGCGGCCTAAGGGCTGGCCACCCCCCTTCTTACGGTTTTTTTTCAACATGCACTCTTTGGCAAAGTGCCCCACACCGGGGTCACCGGATGTTGCAATGAGTCATGGATTGGGGCCGCCTGTTGCGGCGGGGTCCGCGGAGGAGCGGAGTGACTGGCCGCAAGGAAGGACACGTGAGGCATGTATGCGGGAAAGTCCAGCCCTGATTCATATTGAGTGGCACATTTATTGATCCTGCCTCCCGGGTTCCAAGCCTAGCGTGCTCGGACCTGCGTCACAGAAGGCTGGTGCAAACATGGCATTTCTGGTGGGTAAAGATAGCGCCTGTCTCTGGCTATTGTCCGGTGATTGATGGGCAAACCTGCAGTTATCTAGATCAGGGCTGGTGAGACCCCATTGTTCCTATTCTATCTCGAAGGCCAGCACAAACAGCCATCGGGTCTCTAACTTCCTTTCCCACTGACACAGCCTCCCTCCTCCTGCCTTATCGAGACCAGAAGGGGGAGAGGGGATTTGACCTTTGACAGTCAGCAGTTTCTCCTTTGCCCTATTACCTCCACAAGTCCCCAGCCAAAAGCCTTTATGATTAAATGCTAATTAATTAACCCGCACCCAATTTCTCCTTCACCAGTGCACGTGATGGTCCTCAAGCCGTGTGCATTAGCGAGTGCATGCTTCGGGAAGAGTAATGGCCAATGTAGACACGTGGGCATGCTACATTTCCTACTGAAATGTAGAAAACCAGGGTGGGGCTCAATGTAAATCAATACACTGTGTCATTTCTGATAACATCAGGTTTAAAAAAGCCAAACTGTGTCTGTAGACTGAAGACACTGAACTTTTCCTTCCCTGCCACTGCAAACAAAAGCAGGCCATCTACTACCAATGGAGGGTTTCTTTATTCGGGAATCAGTTAAGGGGGAAGGGAGATTTTTTTTAAGGTTACAGTGGGGAGGAAAAAGTTAACAGTGAAGCAATAGTATGTAATATGTACCATCCATACAAAGTATAAAGCCTCTGGCTTAGATAGGATTGGAATAAATAATAACAGGAATATGACAATTCATCTTTACTAACAGGACAATTATCTTCCACTTGGCTTAGTCAAAGCCTCACCATCTTCACATCATATCTATGATCAGAGGGAGGATGAGAGGAAACTAAGACTATTCATAATTACAGCTTGACCCTGCCAGTCTTTCCCATGTATGCAAATTTTAAGTTATAAAGTAATGTAGTCTCATTCAATTAGGTATTTGTATTCACGTTCTATGAAAGGATTACAGTATGTGTAGGAGGCTCAATACCAATGTCTCATTTCTCTTTTCTAATATGTTTTTTGAGCCAATTAAATCCACAGAGCAGCTGTTCACAGTTCCCTGTGTGGCAATACAAACAAATTTTTACAAATTTGCCCTTTAAGTTCCAAATCAGAATAGTGAAAACTTGCCATCTGTGCAAAAGTCAGTCCTTGGGGAGACCTGCTAGTGGGCAAAGAGGCAGTGCCTCAGGCTAAAGTGCACTTCTGGTCATTTGTTTGTTTTGTTTCTACACACCCTGAGTTGAACTATGAAGGGGAAAAATCAGATTGAGAGAGGTGGTGCTTGGGGAAAGTTGTGAAAAGCTTTAAACAGATATGCAAAATCCCTGTAAATAACCATATTATAATGAAGAAATGTTTTTGTGTTGTTTTTTAAATTATTTTTTCATGGAAGATGAAAAATCGACTAGTCAGTTGTCATCCTATTTGCTATCACATTATTTAAATCTATGAGGGTGCCTTAAGGTTCCAGGGTATGGTACACTGACATGAATCTTTTGTTTCAGACTGGCACTTTACTTTTAAAAAGTTTTTTTTATTGTAATCCTTGTATCTCACCTTCCCATAAACACTGACATTTTCTCCATTTTGGTACATTCAACTGTGAATGCAATTAAAGCAGTAAAATCCTTTAAAAGCACATCAAAACATAATAGAGTATACAATTTCATACTATGATGGCCTGTCAAACAAAGTTTGCAAGATTTCCTAGCCTGCTGCACTGTCTCACCGCACATTCACACAATGCAGGTTGGAACTATGGTTCCTTTCCCTGAATGATCTGGAACAATTCACTCACTCCAAATGCTCATATCTGTTAGTCAGTTAGTTGTGTGAAATTGCCTAGTTCTGTCAATTTTTTCTACATCTCAGGGAGCCTTTCATATCAAGGCAAACAAGACAGCCATGTGATCTATGCACAAAACAATTTCAGGAGAAAGGTGATATCTTTATTGGATCACTTTAAATCATACCTGTCAAGCTTGGGATTTAAAAATAAGGGAAATTTTGGCCACACCCCTCTGTGGGTGTGGCCAAATCTGTGGGTGTGGCCAAATCTGGCCATGTGACTTACTGGGCTCTTGTCATGCCTGCCACATGACCATGAAAACGTCTGCAAACACAGACAACACTGGCTCTTTGGCTGTAAATGGAGATGAGCACTGCACCCTAGAGTCAGATACGACTGGCTTTCAAGCAAGGACAACCTTTACTTTTACCTATTGTTAGATCCAATGCTGCCTGTCATATCTGACTCTAGGGTTCAATGCTCATTTCTGTTTATAGCCAAAGAGCCAGCACTGCCTGTTTGTAGATGTTTCTGTGGACATGTGGCAGGCATGACTAGAGACACCAGAATGTTGCTACCTTTCCCACCAAAGTGGTCTCTATTTATCTACTTGTAATTTCTTGCTTTTGAACTGCTAGGTTGCCAGGAGCTGGGACAGAGATGGGAGCTCAAACTGTCATGTCAGCCTTCCAGCTAATAAGGTGAGCTTCTTAACCACTGAGCTGCAGTAGCTCAAGTGGCTAAGGTGCTGACTGGAAGGTGGCAGGTCAGCAGCTCAATACCCGAGTACTGCAAGATGGAGTGAGCTTCTGCCTCTGTCCCAGCTCCTGCCAGCCTAGCAGTTCAAAAGCAAGAAAATTTAGGGAAACAAATAGGGTATGTGGATTAGTCCAAGCCCCTTCCCCTCATCTTCCTGTTTGTTTAAGCTTGAGTCTCACCAACCTAGTGGAGCCTCCATTCCACCACACAGAAGTGGCTCGTCTTCTTCTGCCTCTTTCCTTTCATCTAGGGCCTTATGTTTTCACCCTCAGACATCTCTTTCCCTAGGGTCTACCTTATGTTTATCAAACCACCACCTCATGATGTCATTATTTGTACTTTCACTGTTATTTTTGCAGTTCTGAAGACATGTTACCTGTATTATATTGAAATTTGTCTGTTTGAGTGATGATTAATCTATACAAAATGCATTCAAACCATATCTCACATTCCACTTTATATAATTGCAAGTAGATAAATAAGGAACACTTTGGTGGGAAGGTAAACAGCATTCGGTGTGCTCCTGTAGTCATTCCTGCCACGTGACCATGGGAACGTCTGCAGAAGCAGACACGCTGGCACTTTGGCTTTGAAACAAAGATGAGTACTGAACCCTAGAGTCAGATATGACTGGCTTTCAAGCAAAGTAAAGGTAAAGTATCCCTTGCTAGAAAGCCAGTCATATCCGACTCTAGGGTTCAGTGGTCATCTCTGTTTAACCTGGTCCAGACCCTGGCCCCTCACCCACAACACACACATAACCACACACACCATCGCTCTCCACACCCACACACACACACACACACACACACACACACACACACACACACAAAGGCGAGTCTCTCTCTCTCTCTCTCTCTCTCTCTCACACACACACACACACACACACACACACACACACACACACACACACACACACACACAGAGCAAAGTTAGCAAAACAAAAAGACAGAGACTTACACACACAAACACAGACACACACACAAAACAAAAAGACAGAGAGACTTACTTACACACACACACACACACACACACACACACACACATACACACACACACACAGAGGAAAGTAAACAAAACAAAAAGACATAGACTTAGCCAGAAGGGGCAAGCGCTGGGGCATCCATGCTGGCCCTCCTTGGCCCAGGGCCAGCCATGTCGGGTAGCTCTTTTCTTCCTCCCCCCCCCTCCACCCTCCCCTCACACGGGCCCATGGAGCAGTCAAAGGAAGTTGGAATGGAAGCAGAAAGATGAAGGCCCCACCCCAAACCACCTTCTCTCTCCCCTTCCACAAGCGAAAAGCCACAGTGGCCTCTGGTGGCAGGAAAAACCCTGCAGCTTTGGTGTTTTTTTTTTAAAAAAACGTGATATTATGGGGAAATTAATAAAACGGGAGGGGGGCAGGAAGAAGGGTAAAATACGGGGTTTTCCTTGCCAATAAGGGATATTTGACAGGTCTGCTTTAAATAAATGAAACATTATGTGAGCTTTTGTGATTCAAGATCACTTCTTCAGGCATGCATCAATTTCTTGTGGATAGGGTATGAAGATTATCAATGAAAGTCCCAAAAAGTCATGGCAGGATGTTGTGACAGGCTCCTTTACTTAGAATTGTTGTTGTTGTTTTTTTTACAGCAGAGCTGGCTGCTTCTGGTCTCAACCCCTATAAAACAAACACAGGAAACCAGGTTCTGAAACTGACCAGTAGTTGCTAAAAACAGCAACAAGAAATCTGCACTCCCACAGCTGACATCACAGTTGATATCAAGGATGATTTATTTTATGTGCTTGCACAGGAACCATGCCTGTTGGAACCAAGGCTGCCCCTGTTTAAAAGAAAGTTCCCCAGCAAAAGAAAATAATACTGAACAGGAAGGTAAGTAGGAAGGATTGATTCAAGTCTCTAGTAACATCATGTTGATCTGTTCAATAAATCTAGATCAATGGGTGACTGAACTGCCTCTTAAATAGGAACAAATTGGATGTCTGGAGCCCTGTCCCATCAGGAATAGCAGTGGTGATTATAACAGAGCTCCCTCTAATGATTTCAAAGTTCAAGAAACTATGGAAGTGACAGGGCATTTCCTCAGCTACTTTCAGTATGCACATTCTTTCCTACTGAGTACAGTAATACCTCATACAAAGTCCACTTCGTACAACATCGAATTCATACATCACCTAATTCCTAGGGAAAAGTTGCCTCATACAAAGTCACTGTGACTTTGTATGAGGCATTGGGGGTTTTCCCAGGTTGGATTGTGCTTGGGCAGTATAAAAGGTAGGACGCATGCGTGCATTGTTCTTGTGGGTTTTGCATGAGGTGAAGAGTGTACAAGTGGTTTTGAGCGTGAATTTGAATTTTTTAAAGCATTCTTGGACCATTATTTGGCACAGTGGAAAGTTAGGTAAATGAGGTTTTCTGTTACTGATTGGCTTGGGGTGGGGAGGGGGAGGGGGGAGGGCAATTTTTTGGTGGGGTGGGCAGTTGTTTGGTGTTTGCTGCTGTTTGGATGATTAACACTGTGCTGCATGATGGGACATGTTGGCATCCATTTTGTCCTTGCTTCCATCCAGTAATTGTTTACAGTAGCTTGTACAAAATGGATGATCGGCGAATGGCTGCAGATTAACATTGTGCTGCGTAATGGGACATGTTAACTTTTAAACCTGCACTTCATAAAGTTTTCAAAAGTTAAAAACTTGTTGTATGGTTCGTCCCGTAAAATCAGGGTTGTTTGACATGCTTTTGTAATGTATTTAGCCTTTAGACAATGATTTCTTAAAGTTCTGTCAGTTTCCTATCTGTTTCCTTGACTTTGCCCTGAAGTCTGTGCTGTTTCAGTACAATGTATCTCTATGGAAATGACGTAGTACGAGGCATCGCGGCAAGGATTTGGACATTGTATGAGACATTGCGGCTAGGATTTTGCATGCCTCATACAATGTCCAAATCCGTACAATGCAAGCGCGGCGCCAAAATGGCCGCCGCGCTCTTTGCGGGGGCCCCCACCCAAACGCAGACATCCGGGTTAGTTAGGGGGCATGGCCACCCCTCTATAAAAGGGGTGGCCACGAGGCAGCCTGGCTGCCATTTTTCGAAGCGATGGAGCGGAGCAGTTCACTCCGACGCTTCCTTCCTTGCTCGCCTTTTTTAAAGAGGCTCGCTCTGCCTTTTGATCTTTGATCGGAGGTTTTCTCTTCCTCCGAACAGCTTTGGGCCATGGCGCCCAAGCGCAAGGCTCAGGCGGCCCCTCGGTCGCGTCCAAGGGGGGTCTCGGCCCAACCCCTCTACTTCTTTCGGGGTGTCACCAGGCCGGAGGGCTCGGGTGGCACCCTGTAGGGGGGGTGGGGTTACCATACCCACTGCCACCAATGAGCCCAGTCTGAGGACTCAGGTGGGGGCGGCACAGGCCAGCTCCCCTGGGGTTCTTACCCCCGCTCCTTCTTTGCCCGGCTCGGGGCATAGCGGCCCACTTGGGTACGTTGCGGGTTTCCGCCCCACCGTCCTTCCGGCCCCTAATGGGCCAGATTACTGGGCATGGCCCTATTCTGGCCAGGGATTACCACATGGGTTTATCACTCAGCAATTGCCCTGTGGGCCATCTGGTCCATCCGGCCCACCTTATCCTGGTGGGTCGGAGACTGTGGATGCTCTCCTTGCCCACATTTTGGTGCTGGAGGCTTCAATGGGCATTGCTCCACCACCTTTGGATGGTGGGCTTGCCAACTCTCCAGTCCCAGCCCACACGCCGGCCACGGCTGCGCAGCGGGCCACCAACAGGGTTGAGCTGCTAGAGGCCATCAGGCCAGCCCAAGCTGACGCCTCACAGCTCCCCATCAGGCCGGCACAACAGGGCTTTCCATCGGCTACCGGTCCTACTTGGCAGGGGCGAATTGGGATGCAGAGCTCGATACCTGTCGCGAGCTCTGACGCCCACCATGGGCCGGAATCCCCAGTGGGGGCGTCCCAGGAGGGTGCGCCGAGTGAGTATCCTGGTCAAGTCAGCACACCAGTGACACTAGCCAATACTGCTGGGGGGGTACAGTGGCCATGGCCGCAACAAGTGACTGTGGGAGGACAGTTTAATCCGCACTGTCCGGTTAATTCCTTGTTGCCCGATTATCCTCCGGTTATTGCAGGGGTGACCACCCCTATGGGTATGCCTAATTTCCCGGGGGTCCTACAGGGCCCACTGCGGGCACCCAAAATTCAATCCGTGCCGACGGCGGCCCTGCCAACGGCCGGTTAATCCTTACCCCTGGGTGACCATTTGTCCCAGGCTACAAGGGAAAAGATTTGGCAGCGGGAATACGTGGACAGTGGCCATGGCTGCAACAGGCCAATTACACCCTGGTTCTTACAGGGGTGACCGCCCCTATGCTTTCCCTTAACTGCTCGGGGGTCCGATAGGGCCTATTATGTGTTTTCCCACTCCAATCCGTGCCAACGGTGGCTCTGCCGACAGCCGGTTACTCCATACCCCTGGGTGGCCATTTGTCCTGGGCTATTAGCAAGGCAATGTGGCGTGGGGAATATATTCACATTTTCCCCCTCCTGCAACATGAATCCACTGAGGAGGAGATGGAGGGGTAGGACGACAGGGACAGGGAGTTGCCCCATTGCCGTAAGTTGCCTCGTAATGGGGCCAATTGGTTACTGGCCTATTCGGTATCTATGGCAGGATATATAAGGGCACGTCCTGATTTGGCCATCCCAATGGTCCAGTACTTGGACAATAATTACTGGGCCATGGTTGATTTCCCTGGCCCGTCATGGTTAGCCTATGGCCAAGACTTTAGGATGAGGGCGGCCCTTCACCCTGAGATGCGAGCGACAAGCCCTGCTAGCACTTGTGGCTAATATATATGACTCCTACGTGGCCAGTGCCTATGCTCCGTATGGGGAGTCTACTTTCGGGCAACTACCTCTGTGGCATTCTTTGGGGGCTCTCAGATTAAGTGAGCTGCTACCACTTTCAACAGGGGACATGTTCTGCAGGGCACTGGAACTAGAAGATGTGTTGCTCGATCAGGAGTGGACTCTGGGGAGGTTTCGCTCCTCAAGGGCCGGTCAGCCAGAAAAGGGTAGTAGCCTGGTGCTGCCATAGGTCCATTTGCTCCCCCATATGTGTTTGTGGCAGCGCGTGGTTCACAGCCTGGCCTGTCATTGGCTACCAAGTCGGGTCTCCCCTTACTGAATTACAATTGGTACCCATTCCTTCCGGATGGGCGCCGCATCAACTGCGGCTGCATTTGGGTACCCGGAGCCTGACATACGTTGCATGGGCAGGTGGGGATTTGCGCATTTTTCTCTGTCTGTTCGTCCCCTCACTGCATGAGTGCCTTGTTCTGTCCTCTATTCTCCCTCCTTCTCTTACAGACCCTGTGTGTTTCCGCACACTGGTAGCAGTGTGGCTTGTGGGCCACAATTTATGTGCACTGGGCGGCACAGTATGCTGCTTCGTCAGAATGAGGACCCCATCTCGGGCTACGCATAACGGCACGTATGCAGTGGTATGGTGTGCATGGCATATAGATGGCGGGAACTGTTGACATTCCTGATGTCAATTGGGGATGCTGGACCACCAGATGTTTTAATTCTGCACCTCGGAGGCGGTGATCTTGCACAGATCGCTAGCCTGGACTTAAAGACTTCCGAGTGCAGTGACCTGGCGTTTCTTTACCATTTATGGCCATATACATGGTTGCTATGGTCATACATCGTGCCGAGGCACTGTTATGGGGAGGCATTGACCCCCGCGGTTGAACCGTGACCGGCGGTCAGTGAACAGGGTTGTTGCCTGGTTCCTTATTCAGAATGGCTTGGGGGACAGCCATTTGTTGTCCGGGGATAGGGTTACAGGAATTTAGCCTGTATTCTGGAGATGGGGTTTCACCTGTCAGCAAGAGGATGCACCTTTCTTTTGAATAACGTGCAAGGGGGCCAGGTGACCGAATTGTCACTCAAGGGGGGCGGACCTCTGCTGCGATTTTGGCAATGTTGCCAAGTGTAAGGTGCCTCCCCAAGAGTTGCAGGTGATGCATGGCCACATCAACTTCGCCTGCAAAGTGGTAACACCAGGCAGTGCCTTCGCCAGGCGTCTGGGTCACGCTATGGCGGGTCTTTTAAGGACAGTCTGCCTATGGTCATTGGCCCCAGGGATGGCAGGACACGGATCGCTTACGCGATCTTATGTTTCTGGAGTTTTTCAATTCTGGGTTCCCTTTATGCTCTGGGGGGACAGGTGGGCTGATTCTGTGCTTCACTTTTGGTGTGACAATCCTGCGGTGGTGCACATTGTCAATGCCCAAACGTCTAAATCCCCTGGAGTCATGACCTCAGTTCGCCAATTGTTCTTGGGTCCGTGTGCTTTAATGCGCTTCTTAGGGCTAGACATGTGGCAGGCATTAATGACGATATTGCCGATGCTTTATCCTGCCTGCAGATCTCCCGGTTCCGTGACTTGGCTCCATGCGCAGCGGAACTTCTCTCTCCACTCCTGGCTGAGACATGCACATTTAGCGAGGAGAGGTGAACCGGGCGAGTGGCATGTCTTGGCACCTTGCACGCGTACAGCGTATCAGCATATACTCCTTCATTTTAGAGCCTTTTGTGGGCGAAGGCAGTTGCCTGAAATGTGGCCGATATCGATCGACTAGGCTTTACAGTATATGGTGCACCTTCATGATCTGGGTTTGGCCCCACGCACCATAGCCACCAGGCTTTACGCCTTGACATTCATGGCCACGGCATGGGGCTTTACTGACTATGTGAGTGTCTTCTGCAAACGCCATGTTTTGGAAGGGTGGACACGTGTACGTGGCCACCGCCCGGACACACGTCACCCTGTTTTCACAGGTATTCTGACCCACCTTGAACGAGGTTGGCATAGACTATGTTACAGTAGGTAGGAGGAGTCTCTTATTCATGCAGCTACCACTGTAGCTTTCTCTGGAGCTCTGCAAATTGGCGAGCTGGTCCCATGGTCAAAGGGGGAGGTGTTCCGTAGGGCACTGGAACTCAACGATGTGTCTATCAACCAGGAGTGGGCTCAGTTGAGGATTCATTCCTCAAAGGCCGATCAGCATGGAGTAGGCAGTGGTGTTATACTGCTACGATGTACATTTGCTGACATCTGTCCGGTTGGTGCCCTACATACAATTTTGGCAGTCCCTGCTGCGCGCCCTGGCCTGTTTTTCTGCCACCAGGATGGGTCTCCCCTTACCAAATTTCAGTTCTGGAGGGTGACCGGTACCGCACTTCACAGTGTGGGGCTCGTTATGGCACCCATTCATTCAGGATAGGCATCGCATCGACTGCGGCTGTGTTTGGGTACTCTGAGGCTGATATATGTTGGGCACGTGGGGGTCCGCGCGTTTTTTTCTTATATGTATGTTCCCTCACTGTATGAGTACCTAGTTATGTCCTTAATTCCTTTTCCTTCTTTTACAGACCCTGTGTGTCTACGCACACCGGTGGCAGTGGGGCTGGTGGGCCACAGCTATGTACACTGGGCGGCAGAATATGCTGCGGCGACAGAGTGGGGGCCCCATCTCGGGCTGCGTGCATCCGCACGTATGCGGTGGTATGGTATGCGCGGCATGAGAGGGCGGGAACTGTTGCCATTCCTGATGTCCATCAGGGATGCTGGACCGCCTGATGTTCTGATTCTGCACCTCGGCGGCTATGATCTCGCATGGATCACTGGCCTTTCCTTAAAATGTCGAGGTGCAGTGACCTGGCGTTTTTACATCATTTATGGCCGTACACACGGTTGCTATGGTCTGACATCGTGCCGAGACACTGTTTTAGAGGAGACATGGATCTCCGTGGTTTGGACCGTGCCCAGCGGTCGGTGAACAGGGCTGTTGCCCGGTTCCTTGTTGACAATGGCTTGGGGACAGCCAGTAGATATCCGGGGATAGGTTTGCAAAATTTTTTGACCTATATGCAGGAGATGGGGTCCACCTGTCGGCCAGAGGTATGAACCTCTTTCTGGAGGATGTGCAAGCAGGCCTGGTGACTGAGCTGACAGTCTGGGGTGGGGGTGGGGGCGGTGAGTCATCATGGACGCCTCCCCGTGTGGCGGGTAGCACTGGGTAAGGTAAAGATTTATGACCCATAGGTATCCGGCAGGTTCGCAATTGACTGGCCAACACGTAGATAGGTACAGGGGAAACAGGATTGGCCGATCAAGGGCGAACTATGAAAGGGGTGATGTCAGGAGCTTCACAGCCTGCATCACCTTGATATTTGAACGGATACACGTCATAGGGTGGGGTCAGTAGATAGTATATTGACTCCGGTCAACAATTTGTTTGTGTCAACAAACAAATTGATACAAATTGATACATGTAGCCAATTTCCATTGGCATTTAGGGTGGAACCTTACCAGTGCTACTGCGGCCTGCTTGCCTTAAAGAATTACAATTGGATGATACACCAATTGAAAGTGATAATTCGGACTAGGGCATTATTCAATAAAAGTGGCCCGATGCCTTTAATCCAATACCTGTGTCTGAGTCTTTATTTGGGTGGGTCCGCCTGCAAAGTCTAAACTTGTGGAACCAAGTTTGGACGTTGTATGAGGCATCACTGTATATAAATGCAAGGAAAAAACATCAAACATGCCAACATGTTTATCTACAGTTATCTACAGTTATCAAGTTGCTACAGTATTCAGATGGCCCATGCTTCCAGTTTACCTTCCAGAAGAAAAATCCAACTTTGTTTTCTAAAATTTTAAGAGGTAAAAATAAGTAGCCATGGCAATCTATTTTGTGTAGATCCAGATAAGAACTTCACTTCTCTGTGTCCCCACAATGCATTGAAGATAGCACTTTTTTACGTCCCCTCTTTCCAACTAATCTTAAAAAGAGGAACAAAGTGAGTACTTCTAATGTGGATGAATAATAATAATCTTTGAAATAATGTAGAAAGGAAAGAAGGTCACAAATCACAAAGACCATTATGGTTCAGAGTGGAGCTACAAACAAAAAAGGACAGATATAGGAATTGGAAGAAATGCCAGGCTACAAGAGAAGAATAAAGACAAGTAGCAGAGAATTGCAGAAATAGTGTTAGGAAGGCAAAAGCTGAGAATGAACTGAAGTTAGCAAGAGATGTTTTTTTTTTTAAAAAAAAGCATTATTCAGGTACATTTACAGCAAAAGACAGAGATACTGCAAACTATTTGCCAGTATAGCAATCTGGCTGATGAGCCACTTGGCAATAGTAGCAAATGGAAGACTTCATTCCCCCTTTATCAGATACCCATTCGTTCATAATGTTCATATTATCTATTTTATTCTTGTATACACAAACATTCTTTTTCCATGGTCATGGCTTACCGGCGCTATGCCCATGTCTCGCCACTGCTCTGGGAGCTGTATTGGTTACCAGTATACCCCCGGGTGCAATTCCAGATGCTGGTAATGACTTTTAAAGCCCTACATGGCAGTGGGCCAAGATATCTAAGAGACCATGTCACCCCAAGAACATCTGTCCGTCCAACCAGAGCGGACTGGAGGGGCACTCTAATTGTGCCATCTGCTAGAGGGGCTTGTCTCTCTAGCACAAGAAGGAGGGCCTTCTCTGTGTCCGCACCGGCCCTATGGAACCTCCTGCCAACAGAGTTACGGCTGCAGACAGAATTGCTGCCCTTTAGGAAAGAATTGAATACCTGGCTGGCAGGGCAGGTGTGGGGCACCGATGGAGGGATGACCCCTGCCTGCTGGCTTATATAATCAAGTTTTTTCTCTCTCTTTTAATGGATGGGGTGAGTGGGTAAATTATTTAGAATTTTTAATGGGCTTTTAATTAGTTTGATGTTGCTTTTAATTGTAGTTAGCAGCTCAGAGTCATTGCCGACTTGGGTGGCAATATAAATTTGAATAATAAATAAATAATAAATTAATACAGTGATACCTCATACAACGTCCAAATTCTTGCCACGATGCCTCGTACAACGTCGTTTCCATAGAGATACATTGTACTGTAACAGCACAGACTTCAGGGCAAAGTCAAGGAAACAGACAAGAAAACTAACAGAACTTTAAGAATCATTGTCTAAAGGCTAAATACATTACAAAAACATGTCAAACAACCCTGATTGTCCAAGAACCTGAAGAATGCTGCAAAAGTCCCAGGAATGCTTCTAAAAATTCTGATGAAAACATTCAAAAAAATCCAAAACCGCGCTCAAAACCACTCCTAAACACTCTTTGCCTCGTGCAAAACCCAAAAGAGCAACGCACACATGTGTCTGGCCTTTTATACTGCCCAGGCACAATGCAACCTGGGAATAACCCCAATGCCTCATACAAAGTCGCAGTGACTTTGTATGAGGCAACTTTTTTCAAGGAATTAGGCAATGTTGTATGAATCTGATGTTGTATGAAGCGGACTTTGTATGAGGTATTACTGTACATAAATAATTAAATGATGGCTATAGTAAGATCAGGAGATAGGACAAGGGATATAACTGTGCCCAGGAACAGCATGAAGGGTTGTTAGTGTTTTGGTTTTCCCATAGGGATTGCTGAATGGATCAGGATAGCCATCTGACCCAAGTCATAGAGGAGCTTGTTCCATGGACTGCCAGAGAGAATACAGTAGGTATAGCATAGAGAAGAAAGATTGATGTGTTAGCCTGGCTAATCAATCACTTAAGGCAGTTAAAGTTCCCCGCTTTTGCTCCCTTCAGAGTTGGGTAGGTTTTTTGTAAATTGAACATTTTGTTTTTTACTACCTACCCTTGAGTTTGTGTGTGTCTGAAGGTCCTTTTATTTTGATTATGTGTGTCAACCAGCCAAGCCTTGTTTTTCTGTCCTTTTTGGTTTTGTTTTTAAACAATAAAGTTTTGTTCAAGCCAATGTTTGGTGTTCACTGGTTGTTCTGGGGTGCTAAGTCCAGGTCCTGATTCTGAAACACCTGGCTCCAGATAGAGGCAGTGACTACTCTGGCCAGCTACTGAAAGGAAGGGCAGGAATGTTAAAATTAGCCCAATAGTACTTCTCTTTTCAAAAGAAGTGTTCCTGGCACGGACTGGAGAGGAGGTCCTCTGAGATTCATCTTTTTCCACAGATGTGCTTATATTCCCATAAACAGTCCAGAAAGTGACTGGTCCTCACTGAGTATGAAGCAGCACACAGATTAAACCTCTTGGTAAACCTGGATGCACAGACCATAGGGAAGCATTCCCACTCTGGCTGACAGTTATTATGATCATGTCACACAGTGGCAGTGAGAGCCCTTGCAGTATTATAATCCCCTACATATATTTAATATGCAGTTCAATGTACTTAGCAAGGAAATCTTGAACAAGAAGGCCAAGATGAGCAGGAAACGAGCCTGAATTCCATCAGAAAAATAAGGAGCAAAGAGCAATCACACTTATAATGCTTATTTTATTTTATCTTATTTTGTTTGTTTGTTTATTTATTTATTTATTGTTCAAATTTCTATGCCGCCCAATCAGGCGAACCCGACTCAGGGCGGCTCACAACAAGATTAAAACATACATATTAAAAACAATTAAAACCCCAACATACCCACCCACCTATTAAAACTAACCATATTAAAACTGCCCGCATTAAAAAGATGGGGGGCTTCATTTTATAAGCCAACAGGCGGGGGCCACTCTTCCATCTGAGCCCCACACCTGCCCCACCAACCAGGTTTTTAATTCTCTTCTGAAAGGCAGCAGCTCCATCTGCTCCCACAACTCTACTGGCAGGAGGTTCCACAAGGCTGGTGCGGACACAGAAAAGGCCCTCCTTCATGTGCCAGAGAGGCGAGCCCCTCTGGCAGATGGAACAATTAGAGAGCCCCTCTGGTCCACTCTGGTTGGACTGACAGACACTCTTGGGATGATGCAGTCTCTTAGGTATCCTGGCCCACTACCATGTAGGGCTTTAAAAGTCAAAACCAGCACCTTGATTGCACCCGGAGACAAACTGGTAACCAGTGCAGCACCCGAAGCAATGATGAGGAGCGAGCATAACGCCCACACCCCATCACCACCTGGGCTGCCGCATTCTGCACCAGCTGTGGCCTCCAAATGGTCAAGGGCAACCCCATGTAGAGCGCATTGCAATAATCTAGCTTGGAGGTCACCAGAGCATGTGTGACCATGAGCAGGGAGTCCTGGTCCAGGAGCGAACGCAACTGACGGATGATGAGAAGCTGTGCGAAAGCCCTCCTGGTCATGGCTGCCACCTGATCTACAAGTAGCAGTCCTGAATCCAGGAGGACCCCTAAGTTGCATACCGGGTCTGTCTGGGGCAAAGCAGCCCCATACAAAATTAAAGTTGACAGCTCCCTGGATAACGCGGAGGGCCCCATTCATAGCCACTGAGTCTTGGAGGGATTCAATTGTAGCCTGTTGTCCCCCATCCAGACCCCGACAGCTTCCAGACATCTGGATAGGACATTGACCGCATCACTGGGGTCCCCACGGGCTGAGATGTACAGTTGGGTATCATCAGCATACTGATGATACCTCACCCCATGGGAATGGATAATCTCGCCCAGTGGCTTCATGTAGATGTTGAATAGGAGAGGAGAGAGCACCGAGCCCTGAGGCACCCCATAACGGAGGGGCCTAGGGCTGGACCTCTCACTGTCCAACCACACCAACTGGGTCTGACCCTCCAGAAATGAGGAAAACCAGGATAACACAGTACCCTGTATCCTCAATCCTTTGAGCCGTTCCAGAAGGATACTGTGGTCGACAGTATCGAAAGCCACTGAGAGGTCAAGAAGGGCCTCTGGATGGCCACCATCCTGCTCCCGCCAGAGATCATCTACCAGTGTGACCAATGTCGTCTCTGTACCATATCCAGGCCTGAAACCTGATTGAAAGGGATCCAGATAATCCGCTTCATCCAGGACCCCCTGCAGCTGTCGCATCACCAGCTTCTCCAATACCTTCCCCAAAAAGGGAAGGTTGGAGACCGGGTCTATAGTTAGCTGGAACTGCTGGTTTGAGGGATTGTTTCTTCAGGAGGGGGCGCACCAAAGCAGGTTTTAAAGGTGCAGGAAACACCCCCTCCAGTAGCGATGCGTTGATTATAGCACCAACCCAGCCTCCCGTCACCACCTTAGAGGCTTTCACCAACCAGGTGGGACAGGGATCTAAAGGGCAATAGGTGGTGCAAACAGCTGCAAGAAGCCTGTCCACTTCCTCAGGGACAACTGGACCTCTGGGCAGGTAACAAGTTAATTAGCATTTCCACCCAACATGCTGGGTACTCATTTTATCTACCTCAAAATGATGATAGGCTGAGTTAACCTTGAGCCCTTGTCAGGATCAAACTCAAAACAGGCATCCAATAGATTTCCACCCGATCCACAACAGCCATGGCCTTGATTCACTCATGAGAGGTAAGCAGGTAATTGCCCACAAAGCCACAGTGTCTGTTATACAGTCTAGTGTGCAATAGCTATTGTGCTATAAGGAGAAACTGCAATTATTTGTATATTTATTTATTTAAAAATATTTTATATACAAACCTTGCTTTCAGACAGTATACACACACACACACAGAGAGAGAGAGAGAGAGAGAGAGAGAGAGACTGCAACCAACATATAGCAAAACTCACATCAGCCAAAATATCCCTAAGTAGAGATCAATTTACTAATTTAATTGTCAGGGTCTTCCCCCAAGGAATCAATTTTAGTTTTGATGAAATGCAGAGAATGTACAAGCGCCTGTGGGCCCTCCACTGAGCACGCGCTTTGCCCCCCCAGAGACAGGAGCCCAGCCAATTCCTACTGGTAGGTTGGGGAGGAGCCAGCCACCCTTTATATGGGTGGCTCCTCCCAACCTGGCCCATTCAGTGATCCAGCCTCCGGAGAAGCTTCTGCTTCTCCTTTGGCTGGACAATTTGCCACGTGGCTGCCGACCCACCTGGTTTCATCTAGCCCTGCTGCCTGCGCCTGCCTGATGGCTCCACCTGGCAGGGCCCTGCATGGCGGGCACACCTGCCATCGCTGCCCACCAATCCCCACCGGGATCCGGGCTGCACGAATCCGGCTCTGGCTCCCACGCCTCGTGACCCAGCTGGGGATGAGCCTGGGTGGTACGCTCTCGCCATGGCCCTCTCCAGCAGGGTCGCCGTGCTGGAGGCCTCCGTGCCTTCCTCCTCTGCTTCCCTGGATCCCACTGCGGCCCCCGTGCAGTCTTCCCTCACGATGCCTCCCGGGTCGGCCGATTGTGCCTGCGTCCTGCCTTTTCACCTGCTGATTGTCTTTCTGGCTTTCCTTCTTCTGGGCCCACTAGCCAGGGCCCCTGTGAGTATGGTACAACACCTAGCACACTCCTTCCCACTGGCCCAGCTCCTGGCTCCCTACCTCCTCACTTCTTCTGGCCTTGGCCCTGGCCCCACCAGGGGCAGCCTTTCCCCCAGAGTGACACCGGTTATTGGCGGGGGCCCTAGCTCAGGCCCTCCCCTTCTCACCCACTTGGACATTCCCCAGAGTGACACTGTTCTTCCCCTTGGGGACCACCTTACCCAGTCCACTAGGGACAAAATTGTACGGGACGAGTACATCAACCTTTTCGGCCTACTTTACCATGACTGTCCCAAGACTGACTTTGACAAACTTGATGACTTCGACAAGGAGCTCCTATGGTGCAGGAAGCCCCCACGGATGTGGGCCAACTGGCATCCCGCCTTCCCCATTTATGCCGCTATCTCCATCCGGGCCAGACCTGCCCTTGCCCTTCCCCTCCTCCAGTACCTGGACCTCATTTACCACCCTCATGTGGACTTTCCGGGTGTTGCCTGGAAGGCCTATGATGAGAATTTCCCATGTGGGCTGCAATCTGGCCTGAGATGCAGTGGGATCAGCCAAACTCCCTGCTTTGGCTCCAGTACATGACCCCTTCCCGTCCGGTCCTCGGGGGCAGGTATGACTGTGGCAATATTGTCCAACTTTCCACCACACCACACCTCCTGCCCTGTCCACCCTGGATGTGCCCCATCCGGCGCCCTGCACTTACTGCTGGGAGTTAGCGGCACAGGGGCATTGCTCCAAGAATGCAAGCGCGGCGCCAAAATGGCCGCCGCGCCCTTTGCGGGCCCCCCCCCACAGGACAGAGAATCCGGGTAGTTAGGGGCGTGGCCAGCTCCCTTATAAAAGGGGTGGCCACGAGGCAGCCGAGCTGCCATTTTGCCTCAGCGACGGAGCGGAGAAGTTTTTTCCCTGCGTCTCCGTCGCTCGTTAGCTTACCGGGAAGCCTTTTGGTGGCGATTCTGCCTGGCTGGCTTCCCTTTTTTGCTTCAGGAGAGATGCCTTCGAAAAAGAAGGCAGCTTCGAGTTCAGCTCGGGCTGTTAGGAGGCGCAACCCAGGTCGGAGGACCGTGGTGCCGCCTCCTCAGCAGCCACCTTTGCCACCCCCGGCCGGGGCTGGTGGAATGGGGTCTATTGCCCCTTGGCCCGATCAGAGTGCGGGCGCGGAGGGCGCTCCGGCCCGCGGCCCGCGAGCGGTGGACACCGCTCCTCCTCCTGCCCACTCCGTCGGGCCTATTTCTTTTGGGCCGCAGCCTCTCCCGGGGCCCTCTAGCCTTGGGGGGTGGCCCGGCTCCCTGCCTTGGCAGGTTTCTTCACCAGCCCTACCGGGCTTTGGCGCTGGCCAATGGCCATATATGGGCCCTGGGGCGCAGGGACCTGTCCCCATGCCAGGATCAGGCGGGCCGGCCGGCCCTTTGCCCATGGTCAACGTGGACACCTTACTGGCCCGCATTGCGGCCCTGGAGGCGTCTTTGGCCCGGGCCAGTCAGGCAGGCGCCCCCTTCGGGGTACCTTTTGAGGCGCTGTCGGCAGCAGGACAACAGCCGGCGGGGAGGGTTGAGCTGCTGCAGGCGGGTGGCGCGGCTTCGGCCACTGCCTCGCAGCTCCCCAGCCAGCAACCTGGTGCGGGTCAAGCCCCGGTGACGAGCTCTACATCGGTCGTGAGCTCCGACGCCCCCAGTGGGCCGGAACCCCCGGTGGGGGCGGCCCGCGGGGGTGCAGCATGTGAGTATACGGTGCAAGCAAGTACATCTACACACATTCCCAACATAGGGGGGGCCTTTCAGTGGCCTTGGCCTCGCGCGGGTGGTGCGGGGGCCACGCTGCTGGCGACCCACCCGGCGACAACGACTGCCACCATGCCCACTGGGGTGGGCCTCGGTCCTTATACTGCTGGGAATGTCCTGGGGGTGGCAGGGTTTAGCTCAGGCCCCTTTCAATAGGCCGGCTGTCCCCTTTTCGGCTTTGCCAACGGCAGGGTATTCCTTGCCATTGGGTGATCACTTGGCACAGGCTACCAGAGAAAAGATATGGCGAGGGGAGTACGTAGATATCTTCTCACTCCTGAACAGAGAGCCCACCAAGGAGGAAAGGGAGGGTCAGGATGAGAAGGATAAGGAGCAGGCACGCCGCCGTAAGCCGCCGCGTACCTGGGCCAACTGGCTCCCCGCTTATTTAATATATATGGCGGTGTATCTGAGGGCGCGGCCGGATTTAGCTATTCCCATGGTCCAATATTTGGACAACATATATAGGGCGATGGTAGATTTTCCGGGCCCCTCATGGCTAGCATATGATGAGGAATTCCGTATGAGGATTCCCCTCCACCCCGAGATGAGATGGGACGAGCCGTGCCAGAGACTGTGGCTCTTGTATATGACACCCACACGCCCTGCCCCGGGGGATAGATACCATTGTGGACATGCGGTCCAGCGAGCGGCTCCAGCGCAGGTTACCCGCCAACCGGCGGGGCAGGGGGTTCCAGCCCGCCTGCTGTGCTGGACTTTCTCGTCAAATGGTTCCTGCAATCGAAAGAACTGCAGGTATAAGCATGAGTGTCCCACATGTTCTGGTCCCCACGCAGCCTCTGCTTGTCCCAAGCCTGGGGGGGCGCGAGGCAGAGGGAGGGGTGGACAGTGGGCTGGCAAGGCTGCCACGGATGGAGCTAGTTCTCCAAAAGGCCCCCTCCCCAATTAAGGTGGACATGCTGGAGCGCTGGCTCGCATCGTACCCGAAGGGGGAGGACGGGGAGTATCTCCTTCAAGGTTTTAAGCAGGGATTTCGTATCCCTTTTATGGGTGATAGGTCCCCTCAGGATGCTCCCAACCTTTTATCCCTCAGAGGAAGGGAGGAGGTGGCTGCGGCCAGCATTAAAAAGGAGTTAGACGCGGGCAGGGTCGCTGGACCTTTCCCCGCACCCCCGTTTCCCAATCTTAAGGTCTCGCCATTGGGTTTGGTTCCCAAAAAGTCCCTAGGGGAGTTTCGCCTTATTCATCATTTGTCCTACCCAGCAGGCCGATCGGTCAACGATGCTATACCTGATGACCTTTGTTCGGTCAGGTATACATCGTTTGACCATGCGCTGCGCATGGTGCGCTCGTGTGGCCCGGGTGCCCTGCTGGCCAAGTGCGACATTAAGTCAGCTTTTCGCCTCTTGCCGGTGCACCCGGGCGACTTTGAATTGCTGGGTTTTAAATTTAAAGGGGAATATTATTTTGATAAGGCCATGCCTTTTGGCTGCTCCATATCATGCTCGGCTTTCGAGCGTTTTAGTACCTTCCTAGAGTGGGCTTTCGTCCGCAGGTCAGGGTCCCGGTCTGTAGCCCATTACCTGGATGATTTTCTATTCGGGGGTGAACGGGGCTGGGACACGTGCGCACGTCTCCTCAATACATTTCAGACGCTAATGCAGGAACTGGGTGTCCCTTTAGCGCCCGAAAAGACCGAGGGCCCATCGACCAAGTTAGTATTCCTGGGGGTTGAGATTGACACAGTAGTGCAGGCTTCTAGGTTGCCGGGTGATAAGGTGTCCAGGATAGTGACCCTTATCTCTGAATTGCTGGCCAAGCGTAAGGCATCCCTGAGGGAACTGCAGGTGCTACATGGGCACCTTAATTTTGCTTGCAGGGTGGTCGCACCGGGCAGGGCTTTTGCCCGGCGCTTATGCGGCGCCATGGCAGGGTTATCCAGGCCCCACCACAGAGTCAGGCTTACCCGGGGTATCAGGGCAGACATGTTCGTCTGGTTGCAATTCCTGAGGGAGTTTAACGGGGTCTCATTTTGGAGGTCTGACCTCCTGGTATCCCCCAATTTCCAGATCCAGTCTGATGCCTCAGGATCCCTGGGTTATGGGATGTACTTCAATGGGAAGTGGGCCTATGGTGGGTGGCCACCGGCATGGGCAGGCACAGGTCGCCTGCGGGATCTCACATACCTGGAATTTTTTCCCATTCTGGGGGCTTTGATGCTATGGGGCGAACAGTGGGCTAATTCAGTGGTGCATTTCTGGTGCGACAATGCTGCTGTTGTACACATTGTCAATGCACAGACTTCTAAATCGCCCAGGGTTATGGATCTAGTGCGCCATTTTGTACTGCGCTGCCTGCGCCTCAACGTCTTGTTCAGGGCCAGGCATGTCCCAGGGGTTAATAACGATATTGCTGACGCTTTGTCCCGCCTGCAGATCTCCCGGTTCCGCGCCTTGGCCCCGGATGCGGAGGAATTTCCCTTGCCACTCCCGGACGAGATGTGGACTATTGGCAAGGAGAGGTGAACCGGGCGATTGGCCCGTCACTAGCGCCACGCACGCGTAAGGCGTATCAACAAGCATTCAATTCGTACAGGGTTTTTGCTACTCAATTTCACTTGCCAGAGACCTGGCCTATCCTGGTGGACCATGTTCTGCGGTTCATGGTTCACCTGCATGCACAGGGCCTCGCACCTCGCACCATAGCATCCAAGCTCTCGGCGTTGGCTTTTATGGCCAAAGTAGGGGGTCATGTGGATACCACCTCTGACTTCCGTGTGAGACACGTTTTGGAGGGGTGGGTGCGCGAGCGCGGGCGTTGCCCGGACGACCGGCACCCTATTTCCCCATGGGTTCTTACCCAGTTGGCCCGGGGCTGGCCAGGCCTCTGTTTTGATCATTATGAGGCAGCCCTCTTTCATGCAGCCACAACGGTGGCATTTTTTGGAGCGCTCCGCGTCAGCGAACTCGTGATGCTGTCTAAGGCGGATGCAAGTGGTAGGGCACTGGAACTCGAAGATGTCTATGTTGCCAAAGACTGGGCCCAGTTGAGGATCTGCTCCTCTAAAACAGATCAGCATGGCGTAGGCAGTGGAGTAAGACTGCTACGGTGTTCTTTGGCAGACATCTGTCCGGTTGGTGCCCTACAGGAATTCCTGTCACTGCGTGGCATGCACCACGGCCCGTTTTTCTGTCACCAAGATGGGTCTCCCCTTACTAAATTTCAGTTTTGGAAGGTGACAGGCAGAGCCCTCACCAGGGTGGGCCTACCAGGTGCCCGTTATGGCACACATTCGTTCCGTATTGGTGCAGCCTCTACAGCAGCTGCTTTTGGGTACTCTGGGGCTGACATACGCAGCATGGGGAGGTGGGGCTCACAATGTTTTCAGTTTTATGTGCGCCCACTCCCGCCATGAGTACCAATCCAGTCACTTTACCTCCCCTTTTTCTCAATTTTCTTACAGACCCTGGGTGTCGTATTACACCGGTGACAGTATGGCTGGTGGGCCACAGCTATGTGCACAGGGCAGCGCGTTACGCTGCGGCGACAGAGTGGGGACCCCGACTGGGACTGGGTGACCACGCCAGTCTCGCATGGCATGGTAAGCCTGGGATGTTATGGCAGGAGCTGCGGCCTTTCCTTTTTTCTGGCCTGGGGGCTGACCCGCCTGACATTCTAATCATACACCTGGGGGGCAATGATTTGGGCCAGGTCACCGGCTTATCGCTCAAGCATGCGATTTGCGAGGAACTCGCCTACTTGCATTATGTCTGGCCTGCCACAACCCTGGTTTGGTCGGACATTGTTCCGCGCCATTCTTACAGAGGGGGCGTTAACCTCCTGGCGCTTGACCGCGCTAGGCGCGCGGTCAATAAGGCAGTGGCGCGGTTTCTTGCCACCAGGGCTTGGGGGCGGGTTAGTCATCACCCCGATATTAGTCTACAAAATTATGACCTGTATGCAGGGGATGGGGTCCATCTGTCGCGAGGAGGTATGGACCTCCTGTTGGGTGACTGGCGAGCAGGCCTGTTGACCGAGCTGACGGTCTGGGGGGGGGGCGTCAGGTCTTCTGTGAAGCCCCTCCGTGTGGCGGGTAGCACTGGTAAGGTAAACAGTATGACCCACAAGTATCCGGCAGGTTCGCAATTGACTGGACAACACTAGACAGGAATAAATTAGTTAAACGTTGTCCGGTCAACGACGAACCAGGCGATGGGGTGATGACGATTGCTAACCAGCATGCATCACCCCTGTGATTTCACGGATACGCGTCAGAGGGTGGGGTCATGAGTTAGTTATTGACTACGGTCAACAATTTGTTTGTTGTTAACAAACAAATTGATACAAATTGATACATTGTAACCAATTGCCGTTGGCAATTTTGGGGTGGTACCTTACCAGTGTTACTTCGGCCTGCTTGCCTTAGGAATTATGATTGGTCGTTTTACCAATACAAATTTATAATTCGGACTAGGGCATTGAATCAATAAATGTGGCCCTTTGCTGTTATCCACTTTCAATGTTGTCTGTGTCCGTTATTGGGGGGGTGCGCCTGCAATGCAAGCGCGGCGCCAAAATGGCCGCCGCGCCCTTTGCGGCCCCCCCCCACAGGACAGAGAATCCAGGTAGTTAGGGGCGTGGCCAGCTCCCTTATAAAAGGGGTGGCCACGAGGCAGCCGAGCTGCCATTTTGCCTCAGCGACGGAGCGGAGAAGTTTTTTCCCCTCCACCCCCTCCCTAGTTAACAGTGTGATATTATGGTCGCTTCGGGGCCGGGTGGGAATTTTTGGTTGGGACCCATATTGGCTCCGGGTCCTGGCTTTTTTGCCCATCCCACACTGTTGCTATGGTTTGATATAGGGGTCTTTCTGCGTTCCTACTGTTGACTTGGTCACATGGGCGGGTAGCACTGGTAAGGTAAACAGTATGACCCACAAGTATCCGGCAGGTTCGCAATTGACTGGACAACACTAGACAGGAATAAATTAGTTAAACGTTGTCCGGTCAACGACGAACCAGGCGATGGGGTGATGACGATTGCTAACCAGCATGCATCACCCCTGTGATTTCACGGATACGCGTCAGAGGGTGGGGTCATGAGTTAGTTATTGACTACGGTCAACAATTTGTTTGTTGTTAACAAACAAATTGATACAAATTGATACATTGTAACCAATTGCCGTTGGCAATTTTGGGGTGGTACCTTACCAGTGTTACTTCGGCCTGCTTGCCTTAGGAATTATGATTGGTCGTTTTACCAATACAAATTTATAATTCGGACTAGGGCATTGAATCAATAAATGTGGCCCTTTGCTGTTATCCACTTTCAATGTTGTCTGTGTCCGTTATTGGGGGGGTGCGCCTGCAAAGAGTGCCTTTACAAGCACGAGTGTCTTATTTGCACCACCAATCACGGCACTTCATCCTGCCTGTCCCTGCCCACCACCCGCCCCGTTACTCCGGCCCGCACTCCTTCTCACCCTGTGGTCGCTCCACAGGGTGCCCTGGCATCTCTGCCTTCTGTCCCCCCCCCCCAGGCACCTCTGTTCCGACTGTGTTCCTCTCTGGTTATTTCTTTCCACAGGTTTACTCGACTCTTCAGCCTGTGCCTCCGTTCCTGTTGTGTGGACTTGCTGTTCATGCCTCTTGTGGGGTTTGGTTTGTTTCCCCTTTTTCCCATTGCACTGGGTCCCCCCGTCTGTTAGTTCAGGCTGGGGTGGGTTGGGATCACTCGCGCACCCCCGTATGGCGGTTAGTGGGGGTGCTTACCTCAAATTTCACAGTACCATCGGGTATGGGCTGGGGTTGTTGCAGGAGCTGGAAGGGTATCATCTAGGGTTGTGCCCCAAGGCTTCTGTAGCAACTTTACACCAGAGCTGGCTTATCAGTAAGCCTCTTCTATCTCTGCCACTCATGTGGCTTATTTCTGACTCTGGTGTGTTTGGCCCATAGTCTTTGCTTCCGATGACATTTGTTACCCTTATTCTTCATAGCACCCACACTACTGGCCCAGTGCAATATTGTTTGCATATTTCAATAAAGTGGCCCATTATTCAACCCAAACACTGTATATGTCTCTTCAATTGGGAGGGGGGTTCGCACCGGCAATGTATGCACGCCTGCGGGCCCTCTGCCGGACGTGCGTTTCGCTGCCCCCCCCCCCCCCAGGACGGGAGTGTGGCCAATTCCAACCAGTAGGGCAGGGAGGAGCCAGCCACTCTTTATATGGGTGGCTCCTCCCAGCCTGGCCCATTCGGCAATCCAGCCTCCGGAGAAGCTTCTCCCTCCCTGTGAACAGTGCGTAACAGGTCGCTACAGGACCGGGTGGGAATTTTTGCCTCAACACCCTATTGACCTGGGTGTTGTGGGTGTTTTCACCCACCCACACTGTTGTATCAGGTTGAGTTTTTCCTGGAGGTCTTGTCTTCCGTTGGTCACTTTGGCGGTCAGTGTGGGTGCTTACTTCAAATTTCACAGTACCATCGCGTATGGGCTGGGGTTGTTGCAGGAGCTGGAAGGGTATCATCTTGGGGAGTGCCCCAAGGCTCCTGTAGCAACTTTACACCAGAGCTGGCTTATCAGCAAGCCTCTTCTATCTCTGCCACTCGTGTGGCTTATTTCTGACTCTGGTGTGTTTGGCCCATAGTCCTTGCTTCGGATGACATTTGTTACCCTTATTCTTCATAGCACCCGCACTACTGGCCCAGTGCAATATTGTTTGCATATTTCAATAAAGTGGCCCATTATTCAATCCAAACATTGCATATGTCTCTTCAACTGGGGGGTGGGGGAGTGCACCGGCAATATGTTTTCCAGGTACACTAAGATTCCTTATTCCCTCCCAGATTTACCATTACTTGGGGAGATAGAATTAGACCCATCTAAGTCTATAGACCTAACAAGACCTAAATAATTCAATCTCATCACCTCGTCACACAGAAGGTTGAGTGTTTACTTGCTTGCAGCCTACAAATTGATTCACAAGAAAATAGTACATAATATTTAAGGCAGAGTATTGGCACAGAAAACAGAGATAATAATAGCTGGGAGTCAAACCTGCATACATTTCAAAGAGAAACACAATTTAAAAACAATTGAGAAATTTCTATGATTGCAAAAGTTTGAATGTGTGCTGGGGGAAAGCCTGCTTCCTATATTTTGAAATATATTTGCTTGCAGAAAGCTGTGTTGCTTTCAAAATACATGCATCTGTACCACTCTAGAGATTAGCTAAGAAAATTTATTTTTTTCTTTAAGAAACAGATAATTGGGGTATCTTGAATTTAGTAGTATCTCCAGACAGGTATTCAGCTCATTGGTTTTACTACAAGTTACTTGTAAAAGTAACATTGGAAAGAAAGTAGCAGTAATTTGTAAATATTTTTATCAGATAATATTTTATTTATTGCACTACTGCCCCGGGTAACAGGAACGGTATGCTAAGAGAACTTTAAATAAAATAGAATGGTCAACCTCGCTCTCCCACAGATATTCTCTAAAATCTGTATACAGAAAAAGATAACCCCTTAAACCAGGAGTTCTCTACCTTTTAAAGCCAGGGGCTGGGTCACACTCCCTCAGACAGCTTCGAGGGCCGGATGACCATTTTGCCCTTCCTCCACCACACAGCACTTACTGGTGTGGTGGAGGCAGCGGAGGGGGAGAGGCACATGAAATAGTGTCATTGGCCACATCTGGCCCATGGGCCGCAGGTTGAGAATTCCTGCTTTAAACAATGGGAAAAAACATAGTTCTTCAAACAATCCCACAATGACCAAGCAAGATTCTGAAGGTTCTCCTGAGTCCTGGTCTGGTAATCTATATACTTCACTACACTACACTGCCTCTCTGAAAGATAGGGTAAGATATGCACTATTCAAAGATTACCCAAATAAATTTACTAGAGAGTTTCAAATAATCGTTAACAGATGAATAAGTTTATTTGAAAGAAGAGCTTGCCTTGTAGTTTTCTTCCACTGTAAATACAATTAACGATACATTTTTTTCTGTTACAACTATTTCTTATCTACTGTGTGTGTGTGTGTGTGTGTGATTGTGTATGTGTGTTGTGACTGTTCCTTTTGTTTGTATATACAAGGAATCTTCAATATTTTTTCAATAATTGTGCTGGAATTATAAAATCAAGAGCAATACCTCTGTTGTTTTATTGTTTTATCCTTTATTCTTTCATTTGGTTTAAGTCATTTTAAAGTCATTGTTTTACTTAAAGGATAATTTTTACAACCTCCACCACCATCATTTTAACTGTGTGTGTCTAATGAATTCTAGGTTAATGGTATAATTTGGAAATATAATTGTTGAAAGACTGACATCACCTGCAGAAATATTCATACATTGACCTTTAGCACATTGCTTACAAGAGTGCTTTTCAAATTCTCTGAGTTTTGGAGAATTATACCCCCAAAAGAATGATCAATGCGGAGAGCACTGACATAATCATGATGTCAATACAAGTCAGAGGGATATGAGTGAAACATAACTTTTATCATGTCGAAGGCCAACTGCAGGCATATGGAGATCATTCCTATTTCTCATTAGAAGGAAGATATACTGCATCGCCAAGCAAGAATCATCTATAAAAGAAATAGCTAAAGCATACCAGATTAGCTGACAACATTAGAGAAGAGTAAAAGATGATGAAAAAGATGGTATTAGATTAAACTTGTGAGATGCACTCACAACTCTCTAGGCTTAACCATACCAGAATGTCTAATTTCAAACATTTATCTACTATTGCTGGGGTTTCTATTTATCTGGAAAAGGAACAGAAAAAATATAATTATGGGATAAAAAAGCCAAGGAAAAGGAGAGGCAAAAGGCAGGAGTGAAACAAATTCTCTGCCTTTTGCTCCTTGACTTTGATGCATTCCTATTGTCTGTTGACTGCAATTTGGAAAGACCAATGGCTTTTGTTAAAATGTAGACCATGGAACCTCACTTCCTAATTCAACCACTCAGCAGATATCTTTCATTTTCTACTCTGAAAAGTGCAATGTCACTTGAAGTTTTAGTTGCTGAAGCTCAGATGCCAGGTCTCTAGTTGTTTTGGAGGATACAATACTGTTGGATCGGGGCCCGATATGGGCCAGAATGTCCTGGAGGAGACTGGTCAAGTAAAAACACACGAGGCAAGATGGAGCGAAGACCAGCATTTATTGATCAGAAGGCACTAAACTTTATACTCTGCTTAGCTCGACTGTGTGCATTCGTTGCGTGTGGCCGTTACAGGAAAACTGCAAGTCTGCACTTTGAGATTACACAAATTACTCATTAGGGATGACTTCACTGGGGGAAGTTCCTTATCTATCTAATTTACTACCAGGGGGACATGCATTGTCTACTGCTATCGGGAGTAAACATCTGCCTCAGTTGACTCTTGGGCTCCGAGTCTCTGCGGAGGCAAAATTACCCATTACATGTTTATCGAGATCACCACCCGGTGATCTTTTGCCCTCTACAGTCCGAACTGCCTGCCAGGTCAGCGATCAGTGAATTAAACTCCTATTAATCCACACCCTAATATCTGTCCCTTTGGAACCAGGCTCTAAGGAGCATTCCGCCAAGCCGTGATTCTGTCAGGGACAGTATGCCAATTGTGTGCACGGAACCCACACAATACTTTTATTTATATATATTAAAAGAGGTTTTTTTTAACTGTTTTTTTTTACTAGCCACAAGTAGATGGTAGTAGTAACAGCAGAACCAGAAGCAATAAGAACAATAACATGATTTGATCCAACAATTCTTAAATCCCATTGTTTTCTTTGGGAAATATGAAAGAGAAAAATAAACATTTAAAGTCAATTGGCATTGAATGCTGAAATCCCATTCTAGGGTTCATAGGTTACAACAGTTCTCTCAGAGATAGGAAAAGTCAATTTTTTATATTGCAGCTTGCTGGCTGGGGTAGGGATTGTGTGACAGAAAAAACACTACAAGAGGGTACGGTTGAAAAGGATATGCCCCTAAATCAATGGGAAAATGTTGTAAGGTTAATCCTCACCCAGCAAGTTAAATAAGAATAAGTCTCTGTCTTTAAAATAAAAGGATCAGTTGGGTTGACATGAGAAACAGCAACTCCTCACCTTCTACTCCCTTCCCCATTTTGGATTTTCTACTCCATGAAAGGTATGATTGTTCTGTAAGTATACTTAATTGCATCTAGAGTTTGATATGGATTATAACCATGATGACGAACCTTGGCATTCCAGGTGTTCTTGAACTTCAATTCCCAGAAGCCCTGATAAGCAGGAGTGCTGACTTGGGCTTCTGGTAACTGAAGTCCAAGAACCCCTGGAGTGCCAAGATTTGCCATCACTGGACTATAGCTTTAAGGGCCAGTTTTGCCACAAAGAGTCAAAGCAGCAAAACATCTAAAAGGAGCCTAAAATCTTCTAGAAGGAAACAGAACAGGACTTCTTCTGAGCAGGTCAATGGCATCTGCTTGGCTATATTTCATCCTTTAGGTGCTTGTTTTCTTTTCGTTGACTTCTTATTTACTGGTATTCATCTGCTAATATTGACTAGTTTGCCTGCCTTTCTCATGTTTGTATGCAAAATCCCTCAGACTTCCCAGAGCTGCTGACATTTTTGTATTCAGCCATTATAGCCTTCTCTTAAGAGTGGATCCTGTCTTGTCCCAAGGTACCTCTCAACTATTGGCAGCAGGCCCTCCCATATCCACAAATTCTTAGCCACGATAAATAAAGTCCATTGTTTCAAATGGGTACTGGCTCAAAATACTTAGGCTTGGTGAAATTTGTCAGTTTCCATGGAATATTCAGGTTTCAAGGGCAGTACAAAAATGCCCATGAGGATTGAGCTGAATCTTAAACCAAGATGAATTTTTAGTAATTGCCCAATAGTGTATATGTATTTTATTATTAGAGATGAAACAATATTAAGGGGAATGTGCATTTCCTCTAATTAAATAATTTATTCTTGCACAAAGCAATTTCCTCAACGATACTTGTCTCAGCAGTTAGACATGCAGATTAAATCCATGTTTGCCAGTGACCAATCACTAAACAAAGCATATTAAATTCAAAATACAAAGGTCAGGAAAATGACAAGAACATGTGTTTCACTACTGGAGGAAGAAACTAACATGTTACATTTTGCATTTAGTTTGATCTTGAGGTTGAAACAGTGATGAGGCTTTTGCCAGGTGTGTGTGGTTGTGTTTGTTTGTTTGTTTGTTTAAGGTTTAAGTAAGAGAGAACCAAATCCATCTAATCCTTAAAAGGAAGAAATCACACTTTTTAAAACATTTTGCTTTTCTCCAAGGCTTCAAATATCCACCATCCACATTTATGGGGCATGAACAGCTCTGAAAGAGTGGGGTGGGAGACATTCAGCACATCTTTGCATCAAATGGATATTCATTTAATGGTGCAAATCAGATCAAGATGCTATCCTAGGCAACACTCACTATTGCTAATAATAAAAAAGAGTTTCTTTTTAAAAGTACAGTATATTTGATCACAAACACACTGTATAATCCTCATAATTCAAGTGTCATTTGGTTTCTACTGCAACATATTGTTATCAATTCTATTTTAATGTATTTGTCTCTTGCATAATCAGTTTTAACATGAGGACGTAATGTTTGTAACATATAAATTGTTTTATGTTTGAGCCAAGGACCAGGGTCTGTCTGTCCAGTTGTCTGAAGAGATGTTTCTATCAGTTTCCCATTGGAACACTTCAGTATTTCTGACTTTGCAGCTGGATGCATAAAAATGTGTCGGCAGTTATCTAGTAACATGGAAAGAGTACACAGTGGGTGGGATATATATAGTATGCATGGATGGCTTGGTTACCTTTTTCACTTCTCTGTATACAGTTGTACAAAAGAGAATGATAATCAGGCTGGCCTACACCATTTTGATAGTAAAGGCCTATCCTCCTACCAACAGCTGGTTCTAATGCAGTGTTGGTGAACTTATGGCATGCATGCCAGAGGGGGCACACAGAGCCCTTTCTGTGGGCATGCATGCCATCGTGGGCAAGCCCTGTACCACCTGTAACAATGGCAGTGCTGCTTCCCCACCTTCCCCAATCCCTTTACCAGTGGGGAGGTGAGAGGGAAGTCTGAAATCCCACCTGAGCAGGATGAGGTGAAGTGACCAGACACTCCACACACACTCCTCCTAGGAAACAGAGGCGGAGGCGGTGTTGTGCGGGGCAGGCAACCATCATGGTAAAGTAGTACCATGGATTTACAAGTTATTCAAAATGGAGTTTCCTTGGATTAGAAACTGGTGTGTTGTTTAGAGATGTGCAGAAATGCCAAAGTTATGTTCTCTGACTGCTTTGTTATCAGCAGGTGCAAGGGGCAGATTGGTCAAGAATTTCTCCAAGGCTTCAAAGTCTCCATATCTTCCTATCCACTGGGGCTGGAATGTCTGGGTGATGTCAACATCCTGCCTCTGGAAACAGAGAGAAGATATTATGAGAACCTCTTATGTTATGCTTAAAGGTGCTTTCATATTGGGTATATGATAATTAGCTGAACCAGAAGCCAGGAGCTTTCTTATAGACACATAGGACATATAGTCCATTCTCGTGTGGACTCCAAGTCAGAATGGAGTCCAAGTTCTGCTAAGTCATCAAGATAGGACAGATAGATTACTTTGTTTTCAGGGGCAACATCAAGGTGTGGCTGTGTCTGTAACTTTTTTATTAGAATTCTTTTTCTTTGGATTTTTCTGTATCCTGAAATCAATAAATGAACTGTATCTTTTTACTATCCTTTTCATACAATAAACCAAAACTTCTTCACTACATCATGTGATCATTCAGGAGGGTGTGTGTGTTAAGCCAAGAAGAGCCACGTTGCTTCCACAAATACTTTTAATTCTCTCCATTTTCAAGTTCTGAGTTCACTTTAACTAAGTGGGAAATCTCAGGTTGCTGCCAGGATTTTGCAGGACAAGTTAATTTAATTTAATTTAATTCTCAAACTTGTATTCCGCCCACTCAGGAAACCCGACTCAGTGCGGCTCACACAATACTATGCAGTAAACACAATAATCCAATATTCAATAAAGACAATAACTATACCATATTCATCCTACAGAAGCACATATCATAATATAAACAACAACAACAACAACAACAACAATAATAATAAATAATCAATACAACAATCAAATAATACAACAGCCTCTCCACTCCATCCGCAGACAAGCCTAATTAGTCTATTTGCATGTGTGTACCTTAATTATTCCCTTCTGATTACTGCAAGAGGTTATCTTTAGAATGGGAGAACTGTGGGGGATGTGGAAGGACAAGCCACTCTATTCCATTGGATAAACTGCACTCCTGCTTCTCGGAATTCTACAATTCCATTGGATGTGCATCTTGTGGATTATTGCTCTATTTGGTTCAGGCTTTCCCACAGTATAAGCAACTGAACCGGTTATCTAAGTGGAGTGTTTTATCCCTGTTTAGATGTGATTTGGAAAGGAATTTTTCCCACAGTCTGTACACTCATGTGGCGTCTCACCCCAATCGGTTTTTTCATGCTTTGTAAGCATTGACTTGACACCAAACAGCTTCCAACATTTGGGACATGCATATGGCTTCTCCCCTGAATGGGTTCTCTCATGTTTTGTTTCTAACTGCTGGCTGCTCAGCCTCTTGGTGTCCCAGGTTTGGGCCTGTTTATGTGTTCAGGTGTCCATAAGGGAACAGGAGAGTACTGAGGCAAAAGGGGCTTGTGCAGTTGGATGCTTACAGCAACACACTTGTGCATGCACCCATGTGACCACCCGTTCACTGTTTGAGGCACACTGGCAATATTACATGGGTGTGTGCACATGCATGATGTGTGCCCGCATGCTGCTGCCACCTCCTTGGGCACTCAGACTGGAAAAGGTTAGCCATCATTGTTCTAAGGTATTAGTAGAGTGAAGTAACAATGAAGCAGTGCCCCAAAGGAGTGTTCATATAAATTCTCAGAAACCACATTCATAAGGGCCTGTTTCCTCCAAGTAAGACCACACTGAAATTTCAATGGTGGACTTTGGATCTTTTCACCCCCACACCTTTCACCCCACATAGAATATCATAGGGATATTCTATGTACAATACACGTTTTTGAAGTGAGACCTCTGCTGTCTTTTTTAGATTGCAAAATGGGGTTCAAATGCTGTCAAGAGTAAAACAGCTTGTCATTATACTAAAAGGTGGGCAAAATGCATAATCATGTGGATCTATAGCAAACTGTTTCCAAATCTGCACTGTTCGCTTAAGGATCAAAATTTCAGTGAGATTCTTCAAACGATAAACATTTTTTACACTCTCTTTACTAGAGACTGACTAGAAGGCATAAAATCAGGAATGAGGTTATAAGGGAAAGAATTAGAACAAAATCAATCTTGCATTACATACAGAAACAGCAAATAAAATGGTCTGCACAGTTAGAGAGAATGTCTTGGCATTCCAAACCTTACAAGGCATATGTGAAAAGAGGAGGACAAAGACCACAGGGCAGACCCAAATGAAGTTAGAGAAGTAACATCAAAGAAATATTACAAGAACACCAAATAACACCAGAGGAGGCCACTAGAAGTGCCAGAACAAGAAACGTGCATCTCCCTCGACACCCAATGGGGTAAAAGATGAAGCAAAGAAGAAGATGACAACACTCTCTTGATTTAATATAAATAAATTTACTCTAGTTAGCAAATGTGGCACAGAAAAAGGATGAAAGGAAAGAGTGAGGTAGTAAATTTCCAGTGCCATACTCCCAAAATTCAGAATATTATACAAAAATGATTGGTTATGTGTTTTAGTTTAGGAGATATAATAGTCAGGAAAAGAACACTTTATATCTCTTCACCATGTAGATTTTCAATTTTGTACTTAAAATTGGCTTTGGCTTGAAAGTTGTTTATCAGCCTATAAACAAAATTCAATCAGCCATCAGTTTACAAAAAACAGAGCTCTGAGCAGGCAAAATGGCTTCTGAAGCCAGTAAACAAATATATGTCTTTATAGATAGCCAGAAGCCAGTAAACTAGTAAGAGTGAATTGCTGTGTAAAAATATATCAAATGGCATCATTATTTTTTCACAGCCCAAGCTCAAAAATGGAATTGCTAAATTAGATGATAAGCTATATTACTACCACCCAGCATTTGTACAGTGTGTCTTGGGAATTCCAAGTACCTTCTCTCAGTAATTCTAACAATGTTGCTGGCTGGGATTTGGGAGAAAAGGTTTATTTAGCGAGGGGGCAGGGAGTGTTCCCTTTCATATGATTGGAGAAACCCAAGTACAGTAGTCGGGATGTTGGGAGAGCAGACCTGTCATATCCTCTGTTTGTGTGGTTGACCTCCACAGTATCATCAGGTTTGTGTACTCAGACTTTATGTTAGATATATGAAGAAATCTCATTAATGTCTCATTGGTGGCAGAGGTTGACTTTCTGAAAAGAGGAAGGATTCCCTATCTAGTACAAGGCTTTTCACCTCCAGCACAGGCAGCAAACAGCACTACTTATAGTAAATATCTATTTCCCTTCTGAAAATAAGGAAGCACTTACATAGGGCAAGTCCAAAGAAGAAAGCAGATTACTGAAAAGAAAATGAGCAGTCCATCAAATATTACTCCTTTTTAGGAGTCCTTGCAAAACCAAAGCAGAAGATTCCCCCCCCCCCTTGTGCTCGTATGAAATACTGCCAAAGGCCATAATAAAAAAGGAGTGACATCTGAATTCGAGATTTTCCAGTTCCCATTCTTAACTACTGCCCTGCATAAAGCTAATCAAGGCCATGAGGCATTTGTAGCTTGTTCTCCCATCTGTCTAATTATTATAATTAATAATGCAGTTGGCAATCAAAGTTTCACTTTGGTTATGGTACACCTCTGAGTGCCTGCTTCACATTAGCCACTTATGGTTGTATTTTTTAAACTCTCCAGGCAACATTGATATGAAGTATATCTTTGCTATCCATATTTTTGCACATTTTAGTACTGATAAATCAAGTGGCTAAGATGCTGACTGGGAGGCGGAAGGTCAGCAGTTCGATTCCCAAGTACTGCAGGATGGAATGAGCTCCCGTCTTTGTCCCAGCTCCTGCCAACCTAGCAGTTTGAAAGCAAGAAATTGCAAGTAGATAAATAGGGACCACTTTGGTGGGAAGGTAACAGTGTTCCGTGTGTTCTGGTGTCTAATTATGCCTGCCACATGACCACAGAAACGTCTGCAGAAGCAGACAGTGCTGGCTCTTCAGCTTTGAAACAGAGATGAGCACTGAACTCTATAGTTAGATATGACTGGCTTTCAAGCAAGGGAAACCTTTAATATATCTGATAATTGGCACTGATGTTACCTTATTCTTGTTATGTCTTATAACTTTCTTTTTTTTATATAAATGATTTTTATTAAATTTTTGACAGACATACAAAAAAAAAAGAAAACAGTAACAATACAATACAATAATGACTCAAAAATAACATCAATGCAATATTAACTCACATTCATAGAGGCTAGCACATAACAGTACTTAAACTAATTATTTACCAGATAACCACCCATATTAGATACCACAATGTAAAATATTACACAATCAAACAATAAGAGCTTTCTATGCTACCTCTATTATAACTTTTTAATAATTACAAATCACCCTGTGAATATATACAATGCCCGGGGAGTTTAGTTTCTATTTCAACTCCAAAAACCTCTTTGAGATGGTACAGGTCCTGAGCTGTCGTTTACCATAAGAGAATGCTCCACAAACGGTTTCCATATATTCCAAAACCTATTCTCTTTTAAATTATCTCGTTTCACTTTAATCTCCCATGTCAATTTGTCATTCAATGCTAGACTCCACATTTCCTTATACCATTCTCCGATCTGTATATCTGCATCATTTTTCCAATTTCTAGCTATACATTGTCTACCTGTAGTTAATACAATTTCCAATAATTCTTTTTCCTCCTTATTCAAACCCAAACCTTCCACATTTGTTAAAAGAATGGTACCTGACACCAACTTAACATTTTTACCCAATATTTCACCAAACTCCCCTTCTATTCTTCCCCAAAAATCCCTTATTTTTTTACAACTCCACCACATATGTTCATATGTTCCATCAGTTTCTTTGCATCTCCAACATAACTTATCTCTTTTATTATCCATCTGATAAAGCCTTAGTGGTGTCAAGTACCATTGCCACAACATTTTAAAATTATGTTCTTTAATTCTTACAGACATTGTTCTCATGATCCTCTTTTTCCATTTATTTCTCCATTCAACCTCCCCAATTTTTATATTCAAATTTTGTTCCCACTTCCATTTCAAGTCTTCCTGTGGATCTTTACCCTTATTCAATATAATATAAAGTTTGCTTACAAGACCCTTAATATCTCTTTCCCCTTTTCTGATCTTTATTACCAATTCCTCAAATTCTGTCTTAGTTCTATCTATCCCTACTTCTCTTTTATATTTTTTATTCCAATTGTCCACCTTTAATTTCTGAAACCAATCCAAATTTAGCTTCTCAAATATTTTTTTCCTCTTAGTATCATCATCACAAACTTTTAACCAGTCCTTCAATAAAAGCACCCCATTTTTATCCAATATTTCCATTTTTTCCTTATCTAATTTTATTGGGAAACACACCATATCCGTCAATTCCAAAATTGGAGAGAGATTTGGGACCATATCTTTCTTTACCTTCTTCCACACCTCCATGAGACCTCTCATCATGGTATTATTTGACTTTTTCACCTTATCCTTTATTCCCAAAAAAATCATATTACCAATATATCTATATTCTTTCATCTCCAGTTGCTCCCAAATTGTCTTTTCTCTTGCCAGAATCTTCACAACATTCTTAATTTGAAATGCTCGATAATATGCTAACAAATTTGGCATACCCAAACCCCCTTTTTTCTGAGACAAGTGCCATAGCTTCTTCGGAAATCTGGATTTTTTACCTCCATTACAGAAACCATTAAACATCTTTTGAAACTCATTAATTTCCTTCTCCTTCAGATGGATCGCTAGTGCATCAAATAAAAAATTAATCTTTGGTAACAATATCATTTTACAAATAGCAATCCTTCCGAACCATGACAGCTTCAACTTCTGAAACTCTTGTATTTTATTCTTAAATTCAGCTCTCAAGCTGTCATAGTTCAATCGTTTAAGTTCTTCTAATTTATTTGAGATAATTATCCCCAAATACTTCAGCTTATCTTTAATTTGTATGTTAAGTGTCTCCACTATCCTATCCATCTCACTTGCTCCCAAATTACACAACATCAATTCTGATTTGTCCCAATTTATCATTAATCCAGTTATAGCTTCAAATACCTGTAAGTGATCTTTAATCCTGTCCATTACCAGCTCCGGATGTTTCACCATAAGCAATGTATCATCCGCATACATACTCACTTTATTACCCATAATCCCTTCTATATTTAAATCATCCCTTATATTTTTAGCTAATATCTCCATTGCCATAATAAACAAGATAGGAGATAATGAACAGCCCTGCCTAGTACCAGCCTCTAGATTTACCATATCAGTAAGCTCCTCATTTACTCTAACCCTAGCATTCCCTTTTTGGTATAATAAGTCTATTACCCTATTAAATTTATACCCAAACCCGTATTTTTTAACTATTTCCTTAATTGAAGACCACTGTAATGAGTCAAATGCCTTAAAAATATCTAATGATAATAAGCCCACCTTTTCCTTCGTTTGATTAACGTTATCAATTAAATCTAATACCCTTCTAGTCAAATCCGCCATATGCCGACCTTTTAGAAACCCAACTTGATCTACATTTATGTATTCCCCCATAAAACTATTTAATCGGTTAGCCAATATTGCTGTGAAGATCTTAGCATCCTGATTTATAAGTGAAATTGGTCTGTACAATTCCACTCTTTCCAGATTCTTGCCGGGCTTTGGCAGTAGAACGATTGTAGTGTTATACCATGAAGTCGGAATTGATCCTCCATCTAAAATGTAATTATATAACTTCACCAATTTTGGAACCACCACCTCTTTAAATTCTTTGTAAAACTCTGTCGATAATCCGTCATCCCCCGGAGCTTTCCCCTTCTTCAACCCACTAATTACCTTCTTAACCTCTTTATCATTGATCCTTTCCTCCATTTTCTCCCTATGTTCTTGTTTTATTCCGTTCCCTAACTGTCTCTCCAATATCTTTTTAAGCTTCTCCAAATCTACTTCCTTTTTTGCATATAATAGCTGATAAAATTCCCTAACAATTTTACATTTATCTCTGTTCTTATTACACCTTGAACATTGCTTATTAACCAATACCCCTATTTCTCTTTTTTCCCTTTTAGCCTTGGCTGCTCTTGCTAATAATTTTGAACTTCTATTACTAAATTCAAAATATTCTCTATTTAAATAAATCAAATCTCGTTTAACTTTATCAATATCCTTACCCATTAATTCTGCTTTAAGCCTTTGTAATTTTGTAAAAAAAAAATTATCTTTACTTTTCGCATGATCCTCCTGTAATTGTTTTATTTCTCTTTCTTTTTCTATCTGTTCTGCTTTATATTTTTTATATTTAAAACTCGCCAACTTTATACTTTCCCCCCTAAAAACCGACTTCATGGTATCCCATACAACGTTGAAATTAACCTCATTATTATCGTTCCACTGCCAGCTTTCTTTCCATCTTTCCATAATCTGCTCTTTACATTTCTGGTCTTTAAACAAATTAGGATCGTACCTCCAACTTCTTACTCTTCGGGTATCTTTTTGTATTTTCAATTCCAAATATACTTTAGCATTATCCGATTCCTTAATAATCCCAATTTCCATTCCTTCTATATCTTTGATCAATTTTTCCGTAAGAAAAACATAATCTATTCTTGAGTAGGTCCCATGAACATGTGAAAAAAAAGAGTATGCCCTTTCAGAGCCCTTAAACTCTCTCCAAGAATCCTTCAAACCCATAACATCCATCCATTTATCCAGAACCTTCCCTTTCAAGCCAATTCCACTTCTTGCTATATTTGTACAATCTAGCCCTGACCTTATCAAATTAAAATCTCCAGCCACAATAGTTTTTGCAACATTCTCTAATTCCACTATTTTCCGAATTTTTTCAAGGAACTCCGCTTGATGATCGTTTGGAGCATAAATATTTACCAACATGATTTCCTCATCCTCCAATTTTCCTCTTACAATCAAATATCTACCCTCTTGGTCAACAACCCTTTTTGTAATCTCAAATCCTAATTTTTTAGAAATCATAATTGCCACCCCTCTTGCTTTTGAAGTTCCAAACGCCACCTCATAGTGTTGCATCCATCCCAAAAAAAGTTTGTTCGTATCTTTTGACTTCTGATGTGTTTCCTGTAAAAACAATATATCTGGTCTATCTTTCTTCAGCGCCATTTCCAGTCTCCGTCTCTTAAGAACAGAACCTGTACCCTTCACATTCCATGATATTATTTTAATACTTCCCATAACCTACTTCCTTTCCAAGCTCTAAACTCTCCATCGGGCGTGCCACCAACAACCCCTTACCCCTATACCATACAAAGCTACATAAAACACACACTATCTCTCTCCCCACTTTCTTACAAAAAAAAGCCGCCTTTGACAACCAAAGAGGGGAGAGGGGGGACATGCAAGATGTGCCTTCCTACCGGTCCTACGCGCTACTCACCTTTCTATATCAATTAACTGCTTTAAATTGTTATAATCTAATTCTCATTGCTCCTTACTTGTCTCCTCCTCCACCATGATTAACGACGGCTCCTCCTCCTCTTCCCCTCGCTGCGGTGTTCCACCTGTTGCCCCACCAGCTTCCTCCCTCTCATATTCCCTCCCCAAAGCTCCCGATTCCATCAATTCCTTCTTAAGATTTATCCATTCTTCCGTATCTACTTTTACCAGTTCCAACAAGCTCAAATACTCCAATGGATTGGTCCCTTCATCAATTACTTGCATTCTTTTATCATAAAAAAGCGCAGTTGCTGCGGAAATCTCCAATATACCTTATATTTTTACTCATCAGTAATTTGGTTACAGGCCTCATCTTATACCTCCACGTTCTTTCTTTCAATGAAATATCATTGTAAACTTCTACATCAGAGCCATCAAATTTCAAAGCATCAGGACCAACTCGTTTCAAATGGGCCATTACTTTTAGCTTATCTGCCCAATTTGCAAATTTTACCAACACATTTCTTTGAACCACCCTCCCTCTTCTTGGGCCCACCCGAAATACACTTACAAAATCTTCTTGGACAAATTCTTTTCCCATATTCAGACCATTTAACCACTGAACCACTCTTTCTCTTAACAAGTCCGGTGTCCGTTCCACTACCTGACGGATCACAATATTCTGCTTTCTCATCATATCTTCCACAGCATCAATCCTTCTCTCTTGTTCCTCCAATTTCAGCTTATTCTCCCGCACCACCTCCTGAGTCCCTTTTATTTCCTTTTTTTATGGCAATTACCTCGGTTTGAACCAATTTCACATTTCCCTCAATTTTTTTCAAACTTAAGTCCACCTTTTTTGAAAAATCTGCTACAGATGATACCACCTTATCTTGCTTTTTCATCATTTCATTTCTGTCTTTCACCCTTGAATCCTCATTCTTCCCCAATTTCTGAAACAACTTGCCAATTTCCACCATAATTTGGGTTTGATCATAAGGCACTGTGGGCGGGGATAAAGACTGAGAGGCTTCCTCCATTGGTGCTTTTTCCTTCTTCTTAGGCTTCACAACTGGCTCTTCTTCCTTTGCTTTCCCTCTTGTGCCTTTATCCATGATAATACAGTATATAAAAGCCCAAAGTTGCAGATCGTTGTAAAAATTAGTCAGACAGATGAAACCTGTAACACTGCAACCCCTGGTTCCACAAGTCCAACAAGGAAACTTATATGTAAGCAGAAGTCCAAAGAGTTACTGTAATCCACAAAAAAGACAGAAGGAACCAATACTCCCAACAGGCAGCTGAAAAGAAAAAAGAAGAACGGAAAAGAAAATAATAATCCACAGCGGGTCCGTTTCCCCAGAGCAAGCAATCCAGTCAGTCGTCTTCCAAGCTGCAATGTAAATGCTCCAAGGGAACAGTCACACAGAACTTCTCTTTTAAATCCAAGCCGCCAAAAAGTAAAAAAGGGAGGGGAGACTGGAAGGAGAAAAGCCCAAAATCCAAACAGGAAAGGAAAATTATAACTTTCATTTCTTCCTTATAATATAGGAACTGTCACCTGTTTTTCTGGGATTGCTTTGAGAAAGAAATGTTACTTTGAGCTATGTAAGTAAATAATATTATTCATAATTTCCACTTCTACATATAGAGAAGCTCTCCTTGTGTAATGGGGATGACCTATTTCTCCAGATAAAACCACTTATTCCTGTTTACTTTCTTTATTCATATCAGAGTGCTTCATAGTTTAAAATTATTGATCTATATGAAATATAGGTACAGTTCAAAATCAATTAAAATGTTCAAATAATTAGACTACTTTTATCAGAACCTGGTGACTTCAATAGAGTTTTCTCTGCCATTTTCTGGATCTTCTTTTGTACACATGGTGACACATTATTTCCATGCACATAAATGATGCATTGGTTGGATTTCTCCACATTCAGATAAAGTTTGTACTGTATCTAAGTAGCTCCATTTTATCTCATTATTTTTTCATCTTCCTACTTGGCTTCAAAATCTCTTAAGCAACTTCCAGATGTCCAGCCAGAATCTTGTCCTGGTGGGAGCCAGATAATATATTAACATGGTAAATAGCAAGGTAACAGTTGCCGTTTTAACTTTTATAAGAGAAATGTGTCATAGAAGCTTAAGCCAAAGAACTCTTCAGTTCCTTGTCAAGTCACCACTACCTGTGCACACAAGCTTACCTTGTTAAACTACTGTAAATAGAGCACCTTCTAAGCATACTAGTACCAGGTCATAAATTCTGATGCCTGATCATTGCCCGATGACCCCCTACAGATAAACTTCATTGTTTTGACTAAATTTTGTGAAGCCTGTAGAAATAAAGACTTGTAGACTAAGGGCTCTGGTGCACCAAAGTACAGATCTCCAGTTTGCTATCATAAGCTAGGCTGGTTCTCTCCCCAGAAGGCTGGAGAGTGAGGGGCAGGGCCCCCTGCTGGCCATCCGGTGGGAAAAGTGCCCACACACTAGGCCAGTTCTTCCTCCGGAGGGTGAGCATTTATCTGCCTCCCGGACAATGACAAAAACCGGACAATGACACAACTTGTGGAACCAAGTTTTTGTCATTGTCCGGAGTTCCACTGTATATTCTATACTACCAGAATATTGCATTCCAATATTACCTAAAGGTGATGCCAACAAATGTAATAGCTATATGACCACTGCATCAATTTCCTGAGCAAGTGAAAAGATTCTTAAAGATTTGCAAAATAATAATAATAATGTTTAAAGCATAAATACATGAAGAAATGCCTGATGCTCAAAGGGAGATCTATTTATATAAATATTAGTACAAATATATGTTGGCTATTAAAGAGTACCATAGAATTTCAGAATAAAATTAGCCATGCTTTATGCACTACAGCAAAGCCTAAGCCCATCTGAATCATGAAAAGCTATGTATTATTTTAAAGAAATGGGTGTGCTATAACATGTGATTGTCCTCATGAATAGCATATTCTGGATAAGACACTACTATCAGACAGAATATTGATAAGCAGAATGGTTTCTCATTGGCAAAGATGCCAGACATGGCTTAATTTTATTTTCCTATCTGTTCAATGGTGTAGAGTTTCAAACCAGCATTTGCTCTCTCCTCTTTCACACTCATCAAGGGTCTCTTTAGATCTTTTTCACTTTGTGCCATTAGAGTAGTGTCACCTGCATACCTCAGGTTGCTGATATTTCAATGCAGGTATAAGGATGTATTATTAGAACCTGTCTACACAGGACCTCATATAATGCAGTTTTTCATACAATCATAGAGTCCATACTTGTCAACTTTTGGTTTTGAAAATAAGGGAAATTTTGTGGGTGTGGCCAAATAAGTGGGCATGGCCAAATTGAGAGATGAGCACTGCACCCTAGAGTTGGATACGACTGGCTTTTCGAGCAAGGGCCAAGGGTGACCTTTGCTAACCAGCCGGGGGTGAGGAGGAGGACCAGGCAGCTGAGCGGCGGGAAGGCTAGGTACCGCTGCTGCTGCGAGGCCGCCTTGAGACCACTACCACCAGCCAGGGGTGAACAGGAGGAGGAGAACCAGCTGAGTGGCCCCCAGCTCCTGAGGATGGTCGAGAAGCTCTGTGCTTTCTTACCCACCTGCCCTCCCAGGACCTGAGGAATCACCTCAGGTAGATGAACTGCCACAGTCAGTCACCAGGACCGGGACTCCCTGAGGGGGGGGAGGGACGGGCCCACCCTCCCTTCCTCACAGCCACCTGGCTGTATGGTGCAGCAGGTGGCCCTGAGACATGGTGGGAGGAGCCCAGCATGAAAAATACCTGTCCTTGCCTGAAACAAGCGCCATGCCTCGTGCCACCTTCACCTGTGCTTGCCCTGTCAGGGCCCAAGCGCCCGTCGGAGCAGGAGCTAATCAACAAGTGCCAGCGCCACATCTGCAAATTAGCTCCACCCCCTTCCCCCGACTCGAGTCCTTAAAGCATGGAGGTATTACAAACAGGAGATGACATGACATCACAAACTTGAAGCCGACTAATCTGCCAGTCCACCATGTTAGTTGGCCCAAAACATTGCCTTATGGTGCCTTGATTGTGTGGAGTCGTGAAAGTAGATCAGGGTTTCCCCTTTAATATCAGTGGGGGGTTGCGACCCCCTCTCCTGGGTCCCGTGGGTCCGTGAGGGTTGGGGGGACAAAAGGGGTCTGTTCCCCCAATCCTTCTGGCCCCAGGGGACCCAGTGGAGAGGGGGATCGCAACCCCCACCCACTGATATTAAAGGGGAAACCCCCGATCTACTTTCACGACTCCACACAATCAAAGCCCCGGATGGGGCTGAACCTCGGTGCTGCCTACCCATCTGCCGCCCCAGCTTCTGAGGTACCCGGCCACTTGCTGGGGGGAGGACCCCAGCCTTGGCTCGGTTCCCCCACCCCACCCTGTTCCCTCCCCAGCCGGCCCTGGCCGGCCCTCCCCCACCATGGTCTGGCCGAACCTGCACCCTGGCGCTTCTCTGGCACTGGGGCAGCTGCGCTCTGGCCCAGGCAGGCGGACGGGAGGACGGGCACGGGCGGCCGCACCCTGCCTGCCGGTTACACATTATTAGGGGCCTTGGCCTCCTGGCCTGGCCTCTTCCACCTTCCTCTGCCGGTCCCAAAGGCTCCACATCGCCCTTTTCACCGGCAGCCTGGCAAGCGGGTGTGGAGCCAGGGCGTGGACTGTCAGTTTAGTTGGCTTCAAGTTTGTGACATCATGTCATCTCCTGTTTGTAATACCTCCAGGTTTTAAGGACTCAAGTCGGGGGAAGGGGGTGGAACTAATTTGCAGACTTGGTGCCGGCGCTTGTCGATTAGCTCCTGCTCTGATGGGCGCTTGGGCCCTGACAGGGCAAGTGCAGGTGAAGGTGGCGCGAAGCATGACACTCATTTCGGGCAAGGACAGGTATTTCTGGAGGCCACGCTGCTGCAGTGGTAGTTGGCCTTCACACCGCAGCCCAGCTGGTGCTCCTCCTTCTCCTCACCCCCAGCTGGGGGTGTGGTCTCTGGGTCCGGGCGGCCCCTGCCCGGCTCCAGGCGGAGGCCACGGTGGTAGCTGGCCTTCCTGCTGCGGCCCAGCTGGTGCTCCTCCTCCTCCTCACCCCCCGCTGGGAAAATAAGGGAAAATACAGGGGAAATAATAAAATGGGAGGGCTGGGAAGAGGGGCAAAAATAAGGGGTTTTCCCGGATAAAACGGGATGGTTGACAGGTATGCATAGAGTCACAGAATAACTGAGTTGAAAGGTCATCCCCTGCTCAATGCAGGAATTCAAATGAAAGCAGATCTGACCAATGGTTGTCCAATTTTCTCTTGAATGCCTCCAACATCTGAGTGCTTATCATCTCCTGAGCTAATTGGTTCCATTGTTATACAATTAGTTTTAACAATTTTTAAAAGCTGCTTCAGGACGAGCAAAATGCCATCTGGTGTAATTCCTACTAATGTTAAGAGCACTCTGGGGCTGCAAATTCATAGGTTTGAGATAAGCTGGAAGCAATTTAATAGCATATAGGAATAATGTTATTGGCAGCTAAAGTCTTGCAACCTGGATCTGTCCCAAAGCTGAACATTACATCATGGCCTCCTTGACCACTGACCATGGGGCTCAACAGAGTTCAGGAGCATGTGGCAGGCCCCAGTGGTTTTTGATTTTTTTTCATTTAAGAGAATCAAATGCTTTAAGCTATAAAAAGCACTTTGTCTGTTATAGGCCAGTGGACTACAGACCATGAAATCTAATGCCATAATATATTTGCCAGTTTTTCTAGTGCAAAAAGGCTCTTTTCTGTGTACTATGCAACAAATTAACATTGCTAATCTCGGGTTGATTTCAGCCACTAACTGAACGCATCCACAATGAAAAATAGAGTTCATACATATATGTATGTAAAATGCCAACTTCTATGAATTCATGTACAAGAGCTTCAAAGATCTAAAATATGTTTGCAGAATCAGTGTGAAGAAAGGAATAAGAACCCTGGCTGAGCATTTGTAAGAACTGTCATCAAAAGAAACATTTCCAGGCTCCAGTATTTATACATCATACTGTATTTTCTATTTCTGCAGTGAGTTGGATGTGATGACTCATGGGATATCTTCCAGCTCTCTAGTAATATGAGTCTACCTTCCAGAAACTCAGCTTCCATTTTATCTTCCATAAGTTTCTGAGTTTGGCTTTGAGTTTAGCTAGGTGTTACACTGAGGGAATAATTTGGGGTAAAGAGGAGAAAAGAGAATAAAAAGCTGCTGCTGCTGCTGCTGCTGGTGGTGGTTCTGCTTTTTTTCCTTCTCCTCCTTGAATCATAGAATAACTGAATTGGAAGGGTGCTATGAGGCCATCAAGTCCAGCCCCCACTGCTCAGTGCAGGAATTCTAATCAAAATAGATCTTACAGATGGTTGTCCAATTTCCTCTTCAATGCCTGCAGTGTTGAACTGCTCACTACCTCCCAAGGGAATTGGTTCCATTGCCATACTGCTCTACTCTTAAGACATTTCCCCATATATTTAGCCTATATCTGGGTTCCTGTAACTTCAGCCCATTATTATACATCCTGCACTCTGTGATAATTTAGAATAGATCTTGCTCCTCCTCTTTATAAATATATATTCAGGTATATGAAGAGTGCTATCACATCCCCCTCCATATCCTTTTCTCAAGGCTAAACATGCCCAGTTCTTTCAGGTTTTCTTCATAGGGCTTGGTTTCTACTCCCATGATCCTCTTCGTTGACGTCCACTGAACTAGTTCCAGTTTGTGGCCATTCTTCTTAAAGTATGGTGTTGAGAACGGGACATGGTACCTTAGGCTAACTAGTACTGAATAGAGAGGGACTAGTATTTCAAAGACTTTGGAAAACATTATTTTGTTGATCTATCTATATAACTAAAATCAAGGTCCAGTGCTGAACGTTCCTTATTCAAATCCACACCCCTGTACTGATCACGCTGAAACACAGCACATACGTACCTTGGGCCAAAGAGACAGTCACTGCGGGGGTGTCAATCCCCATGGGGAGGGGTACGCCCCATAAATCAATCCGCAAAGGGGACGTCCCCGCCAACAGGAGAAAAAGCAAGGAAAAAAGCCAACCGTGTGTGTGTGTGTGGTGTCATTGCAACAGCTCAAACAATTCCCAGCTGACCAGATCTGGGGCTCCGTGACATCACAGGACTCCCTCATACAAAGTGACACCCCTGCACCGATTGCACTGGAAACTGCATATACACCTACCTTCAACGTCTGGGGTGGCCTGTGTGGGCAACCGGCAGCCCGCCTTGGGGTCCTTGCCCCTGAAAAGGGGCTGCAATGCCCCCTGGCTGGCAGAAATGACGAGGGGAGGTGACTGTGCATGTGTGAGAATCCTCGCTTGTGCCTAACCTTGCCTAGCATTCGAGGCTGTGGCACATGTGCGAAATTCCACACATATGCCAAAGTCTGCCCAGCATTCCAGGTGGTGCACGGCCTAGCCACCAGTATGTACAGCAGCAATTATGGCTGCCCCTGCCTCAGCAACTACTGCCGGTGACCGGCCACTGTGGCATGGCTCCTATGCACTCCTGAGGCACGCCTCAGGGGGAAGGGAGAACCCACAGCTGGGGGTGGGCAGAGGACGGGACCGGGCAGCCGCCTTCCACAGGCCTCCGCCACCAATGGGTCCTCTGCCCACCTGCCCGAATGAAGCCTCCCTTCCGCCTTACACAACCCATGGGAGGATTGAGGGGCCGGACTGTGATGGCTACCCACTGACTGTAGTCACTGGGGAGGCCGGCACCGGCAGCCAAAGTCAGGCTGAGACAGCGCCTCAGGGTGTGGATGTGAGAGCGGCCACAATGACAGCAGACAAAAACGTAAGGCAGCTGGGGTGGGGGTGGGTCCGGGTCACTCCTTGGCCCAGGTAGGGTACCCCTGGGCAACGCCGGGTCCTCTGCTAGTGCAGCCTAAAATAGCCCTTTTCTTTTTGATAACAACAACAACAATGGTGGCAGCAATGAGCTTGTGTTATCTTGAAAGCTTAAGTTTCCAAAAGAAGATTTGAACAATGAAAATAAAATTATAATGGCACTTTTGAAGAATTAATTGTACATATATTTGCCTTGAAAGGACTCTTTGAACTGCTTACTTGGACACCATAATCTTACTAAGTTTTGTTTTTCTTTTACTTCAGTAAATCTGCACGAGGAAATTGCTATACCTTTATTTAATAAGAAGCAGGGATTAATAAAGTTGCTTTCTTCAATTATCAGAATCTCCCAGCCAACAAATCCAGTTAGAGCCATAGCCAGGATTCTAGATGTGGGTGGGAAAATATTTTTCCACGATGCCACCCCATGGCTATGGCTCTGTATCAAGTGACTATGCTAGCTGCTTCTGGATGACATCTAGAAAATGCATTGTCCAAGTTTTGATATGAATCTCATTCTTTACAACAATATAGCTCAATCAGTAAAACTGAAGCTTTATAATGAGCAGGTGGAAAATGAATATGAGTGGAGGCACATTGGATTGGTCTTGTTTTGATACAGACCAGTGGTTCCCAATGTGTGTCCCACACCCTACTTCAATTCCCAGAAGCCTAAGTTGGTACATTGGCTGATCAGTGCTTTGGGGAATTGACTTAGGCTTCTGCAAGTTGAAGTTCAAAAAAAACAACAATAGTTGGGAAACACTGATACAGACAGAGAGACAGATAGAGGATAGGAGGTATGAAAATTTGAATATGGTGAAGAAAGTGAAGCTAGGATAGTTCTTAGCTCCAATATTTGATTTTTATATCAGAAGAACCAAACTATGTCTCCCACCCCCACCACCACCACCCCCACACACACACACACACTGATTTCATCAAGCCACTCTTACTTTCTTCTGCATTTATTCCTGCACATCAGATGACAGTGTGTCATCATGGGTATTCTCACATTTCTCTTGGTGGGGTAGGGGACTGCCTTCAGTTTAAAAGAAGGCTGTGTTGACTGATAATTCACTAAGCATGAGAAGAGTCCCACTTTCATATGATCACCAGAAGTCCTTGAGGATCACAAGAAGTCCTTGTGCTGTTATTCATTCATCCATTTATATGGATCAGCAGTGTGCATGAGTATGTTACATGACTCCCCTTTCCTTATTTTGTCTCCCAAATGACAGTGTAAAGTAAGTAGATTTATTAAAAATGCTGATTGGTCCAAAGACATCAAATAAGTTTTGTGGCTGAACAGGGATTTTAAAGTGAGCATCTCAAATCTAATTTGATCCATTACATTGTACTGACTCGCTCAGATCAATAGTAAACATATAAATGAAGCCTAAACTGAAACATACTGGTAGAAAAACAAGGCCATAATCACTCTGCTTAATTGACATAGCATCACATCACATCTTTGTGTTAGACAAAATAGGCTGCTGGATTTGGAGGACTAGAATGTGACAACCCTAAGTTAGCCCTTGTAGAGATTCTTTCCTCTTTTAGAATTTAGTATTTATTCCTCAAGCAAAACTTTCACCCTCCAGGTTAGTGGCTTATGATATCCCTCCCTCTTGTGTGTCAAAATGCAGGAAAGGTAAGAAAGATAGAAAGAAAATATGTTTGAAAACTCTAGAAAGCCTAGGTGATAAAGAATTTGTATTCCACATGCAAAATCAGAGAGAGAGAGAATGTGAGAAGCTCCTTGTTGGATCAACAGAACGAAGTAGTAAATTTCCTTTCCAAGCACATGGCCAATTAGATACCTTTGGAAGCTCACAAGTTTAGCAGTGCATGAAGGTAATGGCCTTCCTTTGTTGTTTACTCCTGTGCCTAGTATTTAGAAGTAAGGCAAAGCCTGTCACTGGGTCAGCAGCTTTTCAGTTTGATCCCTTTTGTGTTTATTTAGAATCTATTCCCATTGATCTGATTGTAAATTTCAAGGGGACTCACATCTAAACAAACTGGCTTTGGGTTGCAGCCCTAATAGTCAATAGTAGGTATGTTAAAAACCATTATACATTGAGTCCTTTTGCACTGAGGAAATGTGGTACTCAAGACAATGCTTTGAAGCACTCTGCTCAGCTTTCAGATACATGGAAAACTTTTAAAAATTCTGCTTTCAGTCTGAAACACAGAGAGACCAGTTCCTCTTGGCACAGTTTATGACAACTACAAATAGGGTAGCCATACATCGCGGAAAAATGGGATTGTCCTGGATTTAAGGGTGGGATCTTTGTCCCACCTAGTTCAATAAAAATCTTGCCAAAGTCCTGGATTATCATTTGGCTTGCCTCTCCTCTTTTTCTGAGCCTTTCTCTCCCTCGCAGCTCTCACAAGAGAGGAAAAGGTGTGAAGGTGACTTGAAGCAGCCCTACATGGACTTTGCAGCAGGACTTCTCATGCAGGGCATTTGCTTATCAAGTCCGGAGCCCCAACTTGCCCACCTTGTCTTTCCGCTTCCTCCCTGAGTATCCCGGCTGAAGTGGGGCAACGAGTGGTGCCGCATGCAACTTGGCCTCCTTCGCCTCCCCGATGATCAGTGAAACTTGGGATGCCCCTGGGGACTCTCCTTCTTTTCTTCTACCGCCACCGAGCAGCTGAGCTGGGAACAGCTTTGAATCTGTGGCTCTGAGCCAGAGAGGGAGACGAGTCGTGGGACGGTGTCTGGGTTTCCCTGCCTGGATTCCCTTCAGGAATATCCAGGCTTCAACATGAAAGTGCCAGCTCTCAGGTAGGACTGCTTGTTTTGGGTTTCCTTTTATCTATTGTTGAGAAGGTGTTGACATGCCAACCTTCCAGTCGTTAAGTTCAGTGGGGAGGGAAGCCTGGCTCGGGGGAAGACCGAGAACAGCATGGAACCAAGGGTGTTGTGGGAATCTGATGGGTCAAAGGAAGAAAGGGATCCCTGATGATTCTCCCCTTTCTTCCCTCCCAGGAGATGGGGAGAGCCTCCCTCAGAACTGCCCAGTGCCTGCCTCCCCCCCCCCAGCCTGATCTGAGGATGGTGGGGGGGGAGGGGAGAGGGTTGCCATAAGTCAGAGGCAACTTGATGGCATGTAACAAAAATATGGCAACAAGGAGGGAACAAGAGCCAGTTTGTGTTGTAAATTGGGGGTGCACATGTGCAGTTTGAAGAAGCCAAAGACATCACCTGGCTGTCCCAGTCTTGTGGCAGATAATTATGGCAACCCTAACTAAACTGGTGTATGTACATGACCAACTGCAATAAGCAATATACTAAATGAGCAAAATCTGCTTCACACAATGTTATGTAATGTAAACCATATCCAGCACCAGAAAGATTTAATTAAAATGTATTTAAAGCTTTCCATCTCACCTTTCAGGGCTCTCTGGGGCTCACTTTTGCCTTTAGAAAGCCTTTGAGAGACTTGAGACAGGAAGCAAGAGAAGCTTTTCATAGACAAAAGTTGCATTTGGAACACTGTGGGCTTTCTTATCATTGTTTGGGTTATATCCTCACCTCCACAGACCAATATTAAAGGCCAGAGGCAGCTTTGGACCATATATTAATTTTAAACCTATAGAATAATTTTAAGACCAAAATGGGGGACATGAAAGTAGCCTTCCCGGAAAACTCACTTGAAATCAGCTGTGCAGACTCCCAGTTAAAATGGTGAATTGAGCAGACATGTTTGAGTGAGCTCCAGCAGACCCATGGGGAAAAGGAGGTTGAGTGCGTTGGAGAGAGAGAATAATGAAAAAGAAACAATATGTAGATTAAAAGCAGAAAAGTGTGAGAGTGTAAGGAGTGAGAGAGAAAGTGGAATGTTCCACATTAAAAGAGGCAAGATAAGTACTTGGGTCCAGCGGGCTGTGACGCGGGCTATGAGGCAGTGTGCTGGCAGAGGTGAGACTGCAGAGTTGAGCCCCAAAACCTCTTGAGGTGCCCTGAGTCTTTGAGACAGTGTGCTGGCAGAGGTGAGACAGCGGAGCTGAGCCCTGAGTCTTCTTGAGGCCTGAGGAGAGGCGGACGAGAGGCGGATAGAGTGGTGTCAGCACCACCGCTTGTGGCGGACTTGGACCGAGCTTGGCAAGCAGGCAGGCTTGGTGTGGAGGCTTGAGACCCGGGGTCTGAGGGGCATATTGCCTTGAAACACCAGAGCAAAAAGTGAAATGCCAGGCAGGAGACATCGCGTGCCGAGCGCCAGATGCCAAAAAGGATACTCCAGGTCAGAGAAGTTGAGCGCAGAGCAATGGAGGAGAAACAAGCAGGGGACATCAAGTGTTGGATTCTGCTCTTGGTTGCTGGAATTGCTACTTGGAGGGGATTTGAACTCAAGAAGCAGGGGATGTCGAGCGCTCGATACTGTCAGCCATTTGTTGTATATGGAACTTGTGCCTTTAAGAAGTGTAACATTGTCTTTTAAGTAACCTTATATCCAAATGAATTGTGAATGAGTCCCAATGGTTACAATGTAACTCAGCTGTTGTCCTCTGAGGCAATCCTAACCCATTTCGACCCCTGGAAGCCCATGGTGTTAGTTTGCAATGCTTCACTAGTGGGGGTGGTGCTGTGCCACGTGTTAGAAAACGGGCAGGAAGCCACGGTTGTCTTTTATTCAAGGTCCCTTTCAAAAGCAGAACGCAATTACGCAAACAGATAGAGAGGCCCTTGCAATAGTCGCTGGAACCAAGAAATTTCATGACTTCCTCTATGGTTGGGGGTTCACTATTGTAACTGACCACAAGCCGCTGCTGGGTATTTTCACCACATGCAAGCCCACACCCCAGATTCTGTCCCCTAGGATGCTTAGGTGGGCAATATTCCTCAATGCGTACCAGTACACACTGGTGCTGATGCCACGCTGATGCACTTTCCCGGTCGCCTCTCCCAGAGCTAGGAGAAACTGAGTGCGAGGTAGAATGGGACCATCAGGTGCTGCTGATTGAGTCCCCTGATTCGCCCCCAATAGTACCCACAGACCTCACCAAGTCCACTGTGAAGGACAAGGTCCTGGCCCTAGTTCTTTCTTGGGTAAAAAAGGGGTGGCCCGCAACTCCCCCACTGGAGGAGTTCAAAGCGAATTTCCAGAAGTGGGTCGAGCTTTCGATAGAGAGGGGTTGCCTCCTCTGGGGCCAGTGGGTGGTAATTCCTGAAGCATTGCACTCAAAGGTGCTTAAATTGCTACATGTTAGCCACCCGGGAATCATGCGCTCAAAGGCTTTGGCCAGGAGCTACTTCTGGTGGCCCCAGATAGATGCAGACATTGAGCACATGGTGGGCACTTGCGAGAGTTGCCAGAGTTCTCGAGCAGAAGAGTCCCAACTTCCTCACAGAGAATGGGACACAGCCCGCGGACTGTGGTCTCGATTGCACATCAATTTCACTGGTCCTTTCTTTTTTTTTTTAATTTTTTTAATTAATAATCATAAAATACAAACAAACATAAACATATAAATACTTAAAACTAACAATAAAGAGAAAAAAAACACCAAGAAAAGAGAAAGGAATAACAACAATATATCAATATCTTGTTCACTCTTTCATTCTTTCAACTTTTAATCCGTGCAAAACCCTATTCTGCAGCAATTTCAATTGGCACAATATACTTAAATCTTCCAAAATTGAATCATGTCAGGGCCAGGCTTACTTCCTTCTTCACTTGTTAACGCGTGCTGTATGAAAGGTTTCCAGATTTCCCAAAATTGTATTTTGATTTTAAAACCCTGTTTTAACCGAATTTGGCTAGTTAATTTTTCATTTAGTGCCAGTTGCCAAACCTCTTTATACCACCTATCCTTATTTAGATTTTCGTTACTCTTCCATTCTTGGGCTATCAGCTGTCTAGCAACCAGCAACAATGTCAAAATTAATTCTTTATTACCCTCACTCAATCTCATTTTTCCTATTTCTCCTAATATAGCTAGTTTGGGTTCTAAAATCATTGTTATGCCAAGAATCTCGTTTATCTCCTTCTCTATCACTTTCCAAAATGTATTTGTTTTCTTACAAAACCACCACAGATGCAAATATGTCCCCTTTTGTTCATTGCATCTCCAACACAAATCAGATTTATTAATATCAATTTGCTTGAGTCTGATTGGGGTAAAGTACCACCTCCAAAGTACCTTACAAACATGCTCCTTTTCCTTGATTGACATAGTTTTTGTTATTCTGTTTCCCCACTTTTTCCTCCACTCTTCTTCTTCAATTTTAATATTTAAATCTTCCTCCCAAATTCGTTTAAGTGTATAGTGTGATCCTTCCCCTGGGATAAGCATTTGGTACAGTTTACCTACTAACCCCTGAAATCTTATCTTCCCTTTCCTTATTTCCAAGACCAATTCTTCAAAGGGTGTCTTTGCCCTAGGTACTCCTATAATCCCCCTTATCGATTTGTCCCATTTCTCCATCCCCAATTCTTGTAGCCAATTTAATTTTAATTTATTATATACCTCCTTCCTTTTCTGATATGTATTGCAATTTTTAATCCATTCTGTTATTAACAACACTTTTTCTTGCAATAGAATAGGTCTTATTTTTTGTGAGGATAATAATGGGCAACTCTGGAAATCTAAAATTTCTAAAATTGGGGAAATGTCTGGTGCCAATTTCCTCTTAACCCCTTTCCATACATTATAAATATTCTTTATAGAAAAGCAGTTAATCTCTGTTTTATTATTTATTTGTGCAAGAAATGTTTCACCTTTTAATTTTTTAAATTCTTCTTGATCCCCTTCACCTATTACCTCATTTTGCTGAATTAATAATTTAATTAATTTCTTTATATGAAAGGCTTGAAAATACGCTTTAATGTTTGGAATGTTTAACCCTCCCTGTTTATTCTTCATGTACCATAATCCTTTACTAATTCTTGCTCTTTTATTATTATTGCAAATTCCGTTTATCAATTTTTGCCATTTATTTAGTTCTGACTCTTTGATTTTAATCGGTAAATTTTCAAACAAAAAATTCAATTTGGGTATAACTTTCATTTTACAAATATTAATCCTTCCAAACCATGAAGTCTTTGCTCGTTTTATCTGTTCTAGTAATGGTTTCAATTTATTTCTTAATTTATTGAAGTTAATATTATATAGATCTTTTGGATCGTTCGTCACAAATATTCACAAATATTTCAATTCATCTCTTATTGTGATACTAAATCTATCTCCAATTTTTTCCTTTTCCGCCTGGGTTAAATTACATGTGATAACCTCAGTTTTCGTCCAATTAATTTTTAATCCTGTTACTTCTTCAAAGGCTCTTAAATGTTCTTGTATTTTGTTTAAATTATTTAAAGGATCTTTTACAACTAATAGAGTATCATCTGCAAATAGACTAATTTTTTTATTTTCTATTCCTACTAATTTCTCATTTTGCCTTATATCATTTGCTAGCAATTCCATTGCTAATATAAATAGACATGGGGACAGTGGACATCCTTGTCTTGTCCCCGCGTTTATATCAATTTCTTTCCCCAGACAATTATTCATTTTAATTTTAGATTTGCTTTCTTTATACAATTGTCCTATCACATGATTAAATTTAGGGCCGAATTGTAATTTCTCACATATTCCTTTTATTGTTTTCCATTGAATTGAATCAAATGCTTTATATATGTCTAATGCCACTATACATACTTTTTGTTTATTATTTTTTAATTTATCAATAATATTAATTAACCGATTTATTAATTTATCCATTTGTCTTCCTTTAACAAATCCTACTTGGTCTTCTCCAATATAAGTATCTATGAATTTATTAAGCCGATTGTTAATTATTGAAGTAAAAATTTTTTGCATCCTGATTTAATAATGATATTGGTCTATATGCTTCTATATTCTCTTTATCCTTTCCAGGTTTAGGAATTAAAGCCATTATCGAATTACTCCAAGACTTGGGGATCTCCCCCCCTTCCAATATATAATTATATAATTTTTTTAACTTGGGAATTAATACCTCTCGGCATTCCTTATAAAATTCCGAAGGGATACCATCCTCTCCTGGCGTTTTATCCTTTTTTAAGTTGTTAATTACCTCTTCAATCTCCTTGTCTTTAATATCTTGTTCCATTATATTTACATGTTCTTCCTTTAATTGGTATGTCAAGTTTCTATCCAAATATGCTTGAAGTACATTATCATCAATTCTATGTTCTGTATATAATTTTGTTTAGAATTCTTCTGCTACTGATAATTTATTTTCCAGTTTATACTGCCTTATACCTTCTTTATTAATTAGAGCCTCTATATATCCCTTACTTTTTTTTTGTCTTACTTTTTTTGCTAAATTTTTCATATCTTTATTATTGAATTCAAAATCATTTCTTTTTAAATATGCCAAATCTACCCTAACCTTTTCAACTTCTACTGCAATTGTTTCCTTTTTTAATGCCTGTAATTTATTCCAAATTGAGTTACTTCCTGTAGCTGCGTGCTTCCTTTCTAGTTCTTTTATATCTTTATCTCTTTTAATTACTTGACTTTTCATTTTTTTTTTCAAATATTGCTTTCTCTTGTATATAGTCACCTCTAATAATCACTGGTCCTTTCTGGGGTTCACTATTTCTGTTAGTGGTCAACTCCTTTTCTAAGTGGTTGGAGGTTATTCCAATGCCTAATACTTCCTCTGCTGCAACCATTAAACAACTGCGGAGGCTAATTAGTTGTTTTGGATTACCCAATGTGCTTGTGTCGGACAATGCCAGTACTTTTATCTCCATCGAATTCCAGGCATTCCTTTTTATATATATATAATTTTTTATTGATTTTATTGATTTTCAAAAAAAAAAGGTAACATACAAATACAGGGGAAAAAACAACAACATAGAAAAACATCACTAAAAGAAAAAAAGAAAAAAAGATCTTTAGACAATAGAATTAGATGCATATATGTCTAAATATAACCCTTTTGAAATTTAACATTTAACTTACTGTCTCTTTAATGTTTTATTATCACAATGATAAATATCCCAACTTTACTCTTAAACATTAGTAACCAATACTTCTTATTTTATCTAATTTCTATTCAAATCAGATTTATCCAAAACAATTATATTTCTGTTTCTATCCATATCAATTTATTCCAATATTACATTCTATACATCATTCACCCCATGTATTTACATTGCCCTGGAGGATGTGGTATTTCCCATTGATTTCTACTGTACCCAAAACTTCAATTGGTCTGGTGTCAGTCTATTCTTCCCCTCTCCCTTCAAAGCATGATCCACAAACTGTCTCCATATATTCCAGAATCTATTCTCTTTAATTATTCCTTTTTAAAAATTCAACGCCAATGTTAATTTTTCATTCAATGCGAGATCCCACATCTCCTTATACCAATCATCTACTTTTAATATTATATCATTCTTCCAATTTTTTGCTATACACATTCTGCCCATAGTAAGCATTATAGCCAATAATTCTTTTTTATCATCATCTAGGTTCATATTATCTACGTCCGTCAACAAGATGTTACTTGGCCCCAATTTGAGAGATGTTCTCATAATATTAACCATCTCCTTCTCAATTTCCTCCCAAAATTTCTCGACCTTTTTACATTTATACCACATATGTACATATGTGCCCAATGTATTTTTACATCTCCAACACATTTTTTAATCTATCTGATTTAGTTTCAATGGGGTCAAGTACCATCTGCACAACATTTTAAAAGTATGCTCTTTAACCCTGACAGACATGGCTCTCATACCTCTTTTTTTCCATTTATTTTTCCACTCTTTTTCAATTATACTTATCTTCAAATCTTGTTCCCAAGCATTTCTTAATGTCTCTTGTGAATTATTTTCTACATTTAATATTTTATAAATTTTACTAACCATACCTTTAATTCTAATTTCCAACTTTCTTACTTTCCATATTAACTCTTCAAATTCAGTTTTACTTCTTTCCAGACTCTGCTCTCTCAAATAACTATTATTCCACTTATTTATCCTCATAATTTGTAACCAATTTAACTTCATTTGATCATACAGCACTTGTTTTTTCACATCATCTCTACAAACTCGTATCCAATCTTTCAACTGGAAAATCTCATTCTTCATTCTATCATCCTATCATCAATTTTATTGGGAATTTTTTAAATATCTTCAAGCTCAATTATTGGTGATATATTCGGGGATAATTTCATTTTAACCTTCTTCCAAACTTCCAACATCGATCTCATCATTCTATTTTTAACCATTATTTTTCCTTTTCCATTCCCTAGAAACACACTTTTACCCAACTCTTTTAGTTCCATCATTTCAATTTCCTCCCAACTACCTCTTTCATTAAAATCTTAACTACATTTTTAATATGGAATGTATTATAATAATTTTTCAAATTCAGTATTCCCAGCCCCCCTTCTTTTTGTGACTGGTACCACATTTTCTTTGGTATTCTAGCTCTTCTTCCCCTATTGCAATAATTATTTATTAAAGAATTCCAGGCATTCCTGGAGAGGAACGCAATTTGACACATTACATTGGCCCCTTTTCACCCCACAACGAATGGCCAAGTTGAGCGCCAAGTGCAAACTACTAAAGAGGCACTTTGGTGAATGGGCCATGGGGACCTAGAGCTACAGTTGTGTCAATTCCTCCTGTGCTACAGAATAACTCCCCTGGCATCCGGACTCTCACTTGCCGAGCTACTAATGTGCAGGAGACCGGTTTTCCTTTTCGACTGCTTGGATCCGACCAGGGTGGAGGATAAGGGGAGGAACATCAAAATTGCACACAGCAAAGTTTTCTCAGTTGGGGACCCAGTATATTGTAGGAATTATGCGGCTGGCAGTCCAATGTGGGTCCCAGGGGTGGTATTCAATCAGACAGGGCCAGTTTCCTACCAGGTAGAAACTAGTACGGGGTTACTGTGGTGGTGACATGCTGACCAGCTCAGGCGTCACGGAGGCCCAGGGAGATGAAGGCCAGGGGGAATTCAATGTTAGGGTCCTCCCCCACCCACTTATCCCAAGGGGGAGACACAGCAGACAGCTGACCAAGGGAATTGAATTCCATCTCTTTCACCCTTTGCAAACAGGCTGGGAAGATTACGAAAGCCCAGACCCCTACAGTTTAGATTTTGAGTTACAAGACCAGGGGGAGTTTTTTGAGTGTTTCCCCACTCATCCAAGCGAGCAGCGGGGTTTTGATTTCTCCCCAACAACCCGTCCTCTAGTTTTCGAGTCCACTCCTACTCCCTTGCAGACCAGACAATGTACAGTCGGTTCTCCCCCTTCTCAGAGTAGCAGGCGGGAAATTTCCTCGAGTCAGCCTCCTCCCCTCCCAGGTTTCGATATGCAGTATCCCCTTCCGGGTTCATCCTCTGATTCAGACCAGTGCTCCCGAAATGCCGCTAATACTCCTCATTTCCCTTCTGCAGGATGAGAGTCTGTGGAACCTGGAACACTCTGTTTCTCCAAGCCCAACCAAGCAGCAGTGCGGCCAAAATGCACTTGCAGGCTACCACAATGGTTGAGGGACTTTGTCCCATCCTAGGGGGGAGGGATGTTGTATATGGAACTTGTGCCTTTAAGAAGTGTAACCTTGTCTTTTAAGTAACATTGTATCCAAATGAACTGTGAATGAGTCCCAATGATTACAATGTAACTCAGCTGTTCTGGCTAGTGATTCAGCTGTCGCTAGAGCCATCTGCAGAGCTCAGCCCATGTGGTTCATATCACCCAATCACAGAGTAATGTGGGAAACTTTCCTGCCACAGGAAAACCTTGTAATGTACTCAGTACATCACAATGACGTCACTGATACCACAACCAATGGGCGCCCATGGGGTGAAATTCAAATGCACTGAACGCATATATAAGGAGCTGCATCTCTGCCATTACCTCATGTTCAGATTGCATACCTTGCAATAAAGATGTGTTTGGCCCCCTGAATGCTGCCTACCGCGTATCAATCTTCAAACACCAAACCATTGGAGTTAGGAATTTGGCCCCTGGAGAGACTTGAATTTGGGAATGGTTAAGGGAAATTGTGAACTGTGGAACAAGGGTTCTGGGCCTTGATCTGTGGAATAAGACGTGCAAACAGAGAGTGAGGAACTGGTGAACTGCGAAACAGGAGGAAGTTTTATTTGTGAAAGTTGGGAGAAAGTTTTGTGGTAAATGTGGGCAGCCAAAGGGGACGAATACAAGGTTTTTTAAAAAGAGTTTGAAAGAAATTATAATTGTTGAGGGTGTGACCTCCTTTTGTAAGAGGATAGTCATTGGGGAAATAATAGGAAATAATAAGAATTAAGATAAAGAATCCTTTTTAGTATAACAAAGATAGGAGAGTGAGGTGAATGACTCGTTGCTACCCAAAGGAGCCCAAGGCAGTCTGGAAGAAGGAACCAAGGGGAAAATCTTCTGATTGCAGTTATAAAAAGTTAACCAGAATGGAAGAAGAAGCTCAAAGTGCTTCTAGTACAGAAAAACTTCAAGGTAATAGAGGAAAACCACAAATGAGAACAGATCTTAATCCACAATTAGATACAGTAAAGACACTTGGGAAAATAGTACAAAGGATGGACAGGCTAGAGAATTATTTTCAACAAAATGAAGAATCTAGAAAACAAGATAAAAATGATATAATGAAAGGGCAACAGTAATTAAAGGAAATGATAGCCAATTTTACTAAATTCATAGATCTAAAATTTGAATGGGTAGAATCTAAAATAAAAACAATGGAGGAAGATGTTATGATTGTAAAATCAGTGGAGGAGAATATAAATGAAACGATAATAGAAAATAAGAAGCAGAAAAAGAGACAGGAAGGTATGGAGAAATAATTAAAGCATCTGGAAGAACATGCAAGAACTCATAGAAAAGATGTGTTACACAAGATGTAAGTTTTAAGGAAAGAAATTTTTGGTCAAGAAATTGAGAAAGTTAAAAGAGATTTGATTTATTTGGAGTGGGATAATTTTGAGTATAATAATAAAAATACAAAAAGGTTAGCAAAAGCAGCTCAAGAAAAAAAGCTGGAGAGAAGTCCAGGTGTTAGTTGATAAAGATGGAAAATGGTGCAATAAACTGGAGGATAAACTAAAAATTGTGGAATAATTTTATAATAGACTGTATAAAGGAAAGGAAATGAATATAACGGATTTAAAAGAGCACCTAGAGAGACATTTAACGATAAAAATAAATGATATACATAGGAATTTGAAAGAGAAAAAGATCTCATATATGGAAATTGAGTCTGTAATAAAAAAAACTGAAAAATGGAAAATATCCAAGTGATGATGGATATACAACATAATTCTATAGAGAATTTAATGATTTAATCATTCCAAAATTAAAAAGGCTTTACAAGTATATCTTGGAGGAAGGTAAGATCCAGAATCATGGAATCAGTCTATTACAGTTATACTTCCTAAGCTGAATAAAGATGAAGGAAAAATAGAATCTTATTGACAGATTTCATTACTTAATCAAGATGTGAAAATATTTTCTGCTGTAATGGCCAATAGGCTGAATAAATTTATGTGTCATTATATACAAGAAGACCAAGCAGGTTTCTTAAAAGGTAGACAAATGGAAAACCAGACAATGAGGATAATAAATATTATAGAGATAGCTAGAAAAGATAAGGAGAAGATATACATTCTGTCTTTGGATATATACAAGGCCTTCAACTCAATCCAATGGTGTACTATTAAAGCAATTATTAACAAAATGGTGTTTGGTAGGAAATTTAAACATGTTATTGATCAGTTGTATAATAAAGCTCAAACACGGGTAAGGATGAATCCTATACCAATATGATAAGGATACCTGCAGGAACTAAACAATGGTGCCCACTGTCTCCTACCTTATTTATCTTAGCTATGGAAGTATTGGCTAATGCTATTAGAAATGATAAAGGGATTAAAGGTTTGGGAAATAAAAAAGATCAGCATGTATGCTGACAATATTATTTTTGTATGAATAGATCCCTGTAATACTATTTTAAAAGTCCAGGGACATTTAGGAGTTTTTGAAAAGATTACAGGCTTAAAAATAAATTGGAAGAAAACAGAAGTTATTACTTGTAATCATCAACAGATAGAAAAGGGAAAAGTATTCACAAACTTTACGAGATACAAATTAAGTATAGTTTGAAATATTTGGGCATATACATTGCAGAGGATTTTAGACATATCCAGAAATTAAATTGTGAAAAGATTAAAAAAGAGTTTAAAACTTCTATAGAAAGGTTGAACAAGTTAAACATGTCCTGTTTTGGAAGGGTAAATCTATGCAGGATGAAAATAATGCCCCAAATATATTTTTTTTACTTGGGAACCTTCCCATAAAGATAAAAAGAGAAAGAATTATTTGATTGTCAGAAATTGTTAGACAAATATTGTAATGGAGGGAAGAAGCCTTATGGTATTTACAACAAAGGGAAGGTGGATTGGGAATCCCGAATGCAATGAATTATTATAAAGCATTTCAATTGAAAAGAGTAATAAATAAGCTAATACATGAAATCACAAAGAGTGAAGAAACTGATTGGATAGAATATAGAAATGTTAAGGGAGGTTTATTTTTAGAAGTTCAGGAGACTAAGTTTAAAATAAAAAATAAAACTCTGAAAGATTTATATCAATTTTGGAGAGGGATAAAAAGTAAACTATTTCTGAGAGTATCACCCATATTCGAATTGTTGGATATACAGGACTGTCCTTTAAAGTTAAGTAAAGGATTGAAACAAATCTTATTACAGAATAAGCTTCTGTTATTGAAACAATGGAAAGGACAAATGTAAAGATCAACAGAAAAGGAATGAGGTATATATGAAATTAGGGTTGAACTGGTTTCAAAGAATTTAAATGGAAAGATGGGATAAGAGAGTAAGAGATAATAGTAACCTGGATAGATCATTAACTCCATTCAAGGAGCTGATCTATAATTTAAAGAGGGGAATTATCATGAGCAAGGGTTTGGTAGGTAAGATATATCAGATGCTAAATAAAAATGAAGAACCACAAAAAATATTAAGGGATATTTGGGGAAAGGAGTTGGGCATTACAATTAACGGGGAGGTATGGAAGGGTAAATGGAAACAATGGTTAATGAATTTACTTTCTGTCCAGGAAAAGGAGCATAATTGTAAAATCATGTGGAAATGGTACATGACCCCAGTATGGTTGTATCAAATGAATAAGGGAGAAACAAATATGTGCTGGAGATGTGAAAAAGAGGTTGGTACATACTTACATTTGTGGTGGTGGTGTGAATTTGTGCATAAATTTTGGAAAATAATAGAAGGGGTATTAGGGGAAATTGTAGAGGTTACAATTAGGTTAAGCCCCAAAATTGTATTGTTAGGGGAGATGGAGTAAATCAAGATTGATACTAATAAGAAAGAGTTGTTAAGTGCACTGTTATTGGTGGCAAGGCAATTGATCACTGCAGAATGGAAGAATAAGTTTGCATTAAGTAAAGACAGATGGTATAGAAATTCCAGGTGTCTGGCCTTAAATGATGAATTAACAACAGAATTAAAGATAAAGAAGAATGATTACAAGGAATATGTTTTGGGAAATATGGAAGCCCTTTGTGATATTTGGTGTGACAAATAAGGATGGAGTGAAGCCATGCCAGGACGAGTATACATTTTGGAAAAGAAGTAATAGAAAATGGCATAATAACAAGATAGTATGAGCAATTTTCACTTTGTACAGCACAGGGATGGGATTAGGGATGGCTGGATAAATTTATAAACTTGTTGTGTCATGTCCTTTTTGGTATGTGTTTTATAATGAAATAATAAAGAATATTAAAAGAAAGAAAGAAAGGAGCCTCCCCGAAGATTGCTATTTCAGTGATTGAGCATCCCCTGGGCAACGGTGGCAATGGTAATTGTCATCAGCTAATCTTTTCAACCCAGAAGCACCTTTTTTGAGCATAAATCACTACAAATAAATGGTTTAAACAATGGCCCTTCTCGGGGTCCAAATGGACAGTGATATCAGTCAACATTGAAGGATTCTCTTCAGTTAAAGAAAGCTTGCTTCAGGAACTCTACAATAAAAATAGATGTGACCTACTATACATGCAAGAAACTCACAAGGATGAAAACCAATGCTGCCCCAAAGTTCCTGGAATCTGATTAATCAATTAACGATGCCACCGGCAAATATGGAAGCACAGTGTTTGCCAGGGCAGATCTCCAGACTCTGTCAACAGCAGCAACAGAAGAGAACGATGTGGAAATAATAACAACTGAGCTTACTGACTGCACACTGACATCTGTCTATAAACCACCACTTACAGAAATTTTCATCGCTGAACCACCAAACTTTCAGAATAAACCTGCAAGGTTCTGTCAGAGTCCGGTACCAGCAGAGCTCTATAGCTTGGTTAGAGCTACAGTGGGGGAAGAGGAGCTTCTCCTTATTTCAGGATTCAGAAGGAGCATAGCAGAGTCGGTGCCACCAGTCCTGAGGTCAGGAGCCAGTGGAGTTGTGCTAGAGGTGCAGGGGTCTTCCAAGAGGGTGGTCGAGGTCATGGACTGAGGATCAGAATCCAGTAAATCAAGGTCAGGAAGCCATGAGCACAGTGTTGGGTTCACAAAACTGACTGCTGGCACCTGGCCTAGCTGTTAAGCTCCAATCCTCTGGCCCTGCTTGGCCCTGCTGGGCTGGCTCCAGTGACAGCTGGCTGTGGGGCTGGTGCCAGGTGTCCTCTGACTTGGCCTCCTGATCTGAGCTGGGTGTGGTCTGGGGACTGGCAAGTGGGTCTTCCTCAGGTTCAGATTCCAAGTCGGAGTCTGCAACAGGTAGCTGGGCTGGCTGAAAGTCCTCCTCCTCCTTGCACCCAGGACCCCAGGAAACAACAACAGATTCAAAATAGGTGACTTTAATAGCCACAACAACTTGTGGGGCTATGAAGACAATGATGAAAGTGGAGAGGCTATTGTAAACTGGGCAGAATCATATCAACTATCACTCATTCATGACAGCAAATTACCAGCATCTTTTAACAGTGGCAGACGGGAGAGAGGTTATAACCCAGACCTCATTTTCATAAGTGAGAATGTAGCATACCAATGCTTAAAGTCAGAAGGGAAGCCAATACCAAATACCCAACACTGCCCCATTCTGTGTGAGATCATAGTTGCTGTTTGACCACAAGTTGTGAAATACTGAAGAAGGTACTGTATAACTTTAAAAAGAGTGACTGGCCTATGTTTTCAGCTGCCCTGGATGGAAGGGTGGTAGATATTAATCCAGATGCCATTATTGATGCTGTCCAGAAATGCTATAGGGAATTTATCCCATGAGGATGTAGGACTTCCTACATCCACGGTCTAACACAGGGGTGCCCAAACTATAGCCTGTGGGCCAGACCTAGCCCATGGCACCATTTCATTCAGCCAGTGACATAAAAATCAGCAGAAGCATCAAATGGCTGCTGCGCCAGGGATAGCATGTGCATGTGATTTGCACGTGAGGTGCATATGAATTGCACATGATTTGCATGTATTTGCACATGATTTGCCACTTTTCCCCCAAGGCGGGAGACCACGTTAGTGGCCACCAGTGTTGCAGGGAGGAACCAAGTCTGGCATATAAGGGTGGCTCCTTCCCGCCTCGCCATCTCTCTCTTTCATTACATAGTTATGATAGATTCTTCCGCAAATGCTCCTTTTCAATATAATCAGATTTTCACACATACACTGGAACAAATCTAAAGAGTTACCTGGAAGCAGACCATGGAAGTACTGCAAGCACGTTTAGCCATATGCACTTTCAGGTGCCTCTTCAAATGTGCTGAACATTTGAAGGTCTGAATGACATCAGGGTGGGAACATTTGGTGGGAGGGACTTAGTTGAGCAGCCATGTCCCTACATGGTTTCAGTCTTGTGTGGTTCTACATTATAAAGAGCCCTGGTGGTACAGTGGATAAACTGTTGTAGTAAAGGTAAAGGTTGCCCTTGCTTAAAAGCCAGTCATATCTGACTCTAGGGTTCAATGCTCATCTCTGTTTATAGCCAAAGAGTCAGTGCTGGCTGCATATACAGATGTTTTCATGGACATGTGGCCAGCATGACTCGTGTGCATGGAACACTGTTTACCTTCCCACCAAAGTGGTTCCTATTTATCTACTTGCAATTTCTTGCTTTCAAACTGCTAGGTTGGCAAGTGCTGGGACAGGGAAAGGAATTCACTCCGTAATGCAGTATCCGGGTATCAAACTCTGACCTGTGGTACTGCAGTCCAAACTGCTGAAGTTGTGTGTTCAATCAAGATTGACTCAGCCTTCCATCCTTCTGAGGTTGGTAAAATAAGTATCCAGCTCATTTAAATTTTTCTTATTATTTTTTTTTTGAGGTGTGTGTGCTAATTATCTTGTGAACTGCCCAGAGACTGTACTGGGTTGGTATGCAAGTGTAGTTACTATTGGTAATGCTTAAACAGTGATTGTCAAAGCCAAATGTATGACACTTGAACAAAGTCCTCTTTAGTTGTAGAAGATCTAGGCTTGTATCTGAGTGTGCCTGTAGTGTCCTTCTCATACACATTAAATGTGCAGCCAGCATAGCCATTAGGCAAAGCATCAATAGAGCTAACTAATGTGGTTGTGGGAGACTGGAACAATTTTACACACTGTTAGATGTGAAACGTTTTATCTGATGTTAATTATGAAGACCTCTCAGAGCTAATGTGCAAACTGTACTTTATTAAGATTAAAAAGCATTTTTGGAAAGGGCCTTTGCCCTCTGTTGTTGAGGTCAGCAAAGTGCAAGGTAATATAGAGGAACAGGGGGAAATGGATGAATGTTTGAACAAATGCAATCATCCTTTGTTTATATTATAGTTTCATGATGGCTGGAGATGGAGAATGTGGTGTTAATGTAATTGCTGTCTGTTTTTCCCCCCACTCATACTAGATAACAAAGAATCTACATGTCATCACTTATATTTTTAGATGCCTTTTTCCTGTTAACATAACTTGGCTTCACTGAAAAGACATTCCTGGCATTCCAGAGGTTAGCTGGAGATTGCCTCTGATTGAAACAGATCTAAATAGATGAAATGGTTCATTTTCTCATTTGATCCCCCAACCCCGGACTTTCAGTAAACAGGAAAGTTTCTGGTTGTTTAAGAATAGTGGAGATCATTTCTATTTTTGCATAAGTACACTTCCATACTTCCCCAGGACTCAACTAGACTGCTAATTCTGCCAAAAGGTAACTGCTGAATGAATAAAGCTGCAATACTATTTCATCCAAATAAGCATGACATAATGTAACCTCCCCTTTTGTTTCCAAAAATTGTCCCCTGGATTAAAACAATCTGTTAGTGCAAGTCAATTATGGTTCCTCTTTATCTTCCTAACATTTATTTTTCCTTTCTGTACTCTAACAGGAAAAGTAAAGATAGAATACATGAGAGCTCCATTGCTGAGTCAGATTTGAGAACAAGGAAATTAATATCCTATTTTCAATCTGGGAATTTATTATTATTATTATTATTATTATTATTATTATTATTATTATTATTATTATTATTATTATTATTATTATTATTATTATTATTATTATCACCACCGTCGTCGTCCTCGTCCTCGTCCACGGTGGTGGTGGCGGCGGCGGTGGCATCGGCGGCGGCAGCGGCGGCGGCAGCGGCGGCGGCAGCGGCGGCGGCAGCGGCAGCGGCGTTGTTGTTGTTGATTAGATCTGTATGCCGCCCTAATCACTGAAGCGACTCAGAGCAGCTAACATACCATGGGACTATATATATATATATATATATATATATATATATATATATATATATATATATATATATATATATATATATATTACAGTATTCTAATATCAAATATAAATACAACAACATAATATAAATATAACAATATAATGCAATAAAATCAATACAGTCAATAATCTAATATAAAATAAAATACAGTCAGGAGGATCTTATCACATTAGCACAGTAAAAAACATTTCAAGAGCAATACACATTACAAGGGCAATACACAGGGGAAAAGAAAAATTGCATTGCAAAAACTCAGACTTATCCACTTCCCTCCTGGCTGAATGGCAGAGGGGAAAAGTCCAGCAGCAGTGGCAATGGTGGTGTTCTTCTGGCCAGCCGGCCATGCTGCTCAGCTGTTCCCATTTCCCTCAAGGCCAGGCTGGCCGAGGGAATAGTCCGTAGGCAGCGGTGGCAGCAGTGTTCTTATGGCTGGCCGGCCGTGCCACACAACTGTTTTCATTTCTCTCAAGGCCAAGCTGGCTGAGGGAAAAGTCTGGTGGTGGCATCGGTGGTGTTCTTATGGCCAGCTGGCCACACCGCTCAGCTGTTCCCATTTCCCTCAAGGCCAGCTGGCTGAAGGAAATGTCTGGAGGCATAGCTGTCGGTGGCATTCTTCTGGCCAGCTGGCCGCACCGCTCAACTGTTCCCATTTCCCTCAAGGCCAGGCTGGCTGAGGGAAAAGTCCAGTGGCAGCGGCATTCTTCTGCCCAGCTGGCTGCTCCACTCAGCTGTTCCCATTTCCCTCAAAGCCAGGCCAGCCGAGGCAAAAGTCTGGAGGAGGTGGTGGTGACGGCGGTGTTCTTATAGCCAGCTGGTCACACTGCTCAGCTGTTCCCATTTCCCTCAAGGCCAGGCCGGCCGAGGGAAAAATCTGAAGGTGTAGGCATCGGCGGCGTTCTTCTGGCTGGCTGGCCGCACTGCTTAGCTATTCCCATTTCCCTCAAGGCCAGGCTGGCTGAGGGAAAAGTCCAGCGGCAGCGGCATTCTTCTGTCCAGCTGGCTGCTCCGCTCAGCTGTTCCCATTTCCCTCAAGGCCAGGCCAGCCAAGGCAAAAGTCCAGAGGAGGAGGTGGTGACTGCGGTGTTTTTATGGTCAGCTGGCTGCTCCGCTCAGCTGTACCCATTTCTCTCAAGGCCAGGCTGGCTGTGGGAAAAGTCCGCAGGAGGAGGAAGAGGCAGCGGCAGTGTTCTTATGATCAGCCAGTCATGCCACTCAGCTGTTCTCATTTCCCTCAAGGCCAGGCCGGACGAGGGAAAAGTCCAGTTTAGGGAGGCTACTATAAGTACCTCTGTACATTTAGCCATGAACCAATGTATGAAACTGGGAACAATAAAAGGGTATGTGACAATCCTTCTTTCCTTCCTGCATGTAGATGCTCTCCACTAAGTTAATTATCTACTTTATTTGTTTGCTTTATATAATAATGTTCAAGCCACAACATTTTTATAATTTTGTTCAGTGGCTAATAAATCTGCAGAAAGATTGCTCGTCCTCTTTTCCACTTGTCCTTTGCTGTCTTGTCTTCTGCTGAGACCCAGACAAATTATATCCTGGAAGATTGATCCTGTTGCCTGAGAGCTAAAATCTGCCCATGGAATACCTGTGCTTACTAGCTTGATTTCATCAAGCTTCAAAGATGAACAAGCTATGAACACAGTTATAACTCCTTGGCCACTTTGGCATATACTGTGAGATTTATGTAAAGCACAAACCCTTAAGATTTTAATCCTTTGGCAAATTTCAAAGTCAAAATGTGAGACTTTAGAGGCTTTCGAAACTAGATTTGCCTATACTTTATTAGTATGCCATGAATCAAATGGCAACATTTTATACATGGAAGTAGTACAGAGGTGTTCTATAATGGAAATGTGTTTCTTTCATCCTTGGCTGTGGTTTGCAAGTTAGCATCACTTTTCCCCAGGCTTCAATAGCAATTAGATTGAATTGGTAGGAGAACAGGGTAAAATATTATTCCCTCTATGCATTTTGCAGACTTTTGAAAGATACCTTAAATTAGCAAACTAAATTGGTTAGGTCTACCTGTATCATGGTCTTCCATATTTCAATTTCATTCGATTAAACTAGACAGAATATTTTCTCAATATTTACTTAAAGAAACAGAAGTCTCTGTGAAAATGCAGTTCTGCTGCTACTGCATCTCATCTTATGAAGATGAACAGAAGTGGTTTTTATTTTTCCTGTGCTAGACCATCACTGTTCTGCAGAACAACTTAATATTTATATATTCTAAGAAAGTTCCCACCCTTAGATGTCATTACCAAGAAAATTTAGCTCCAGTTTAGATCTATTTGTATACAACCAGCCACATATTACAATTGGTCCTATTTAGAAAAAATGTTTGCTCATCAACATTAGACAATACTGTGATACCTCATATAACATCCAAACATGGATCCACAAGTTTGGACTTTATACGGATTTGGACTTTGTATGAAGCATGCGAAATCCTAGCCACGATGCCTCATACAACGTCCAAATCCTTGCCGCGATGCCTCGTACAACGTTGTTTCTTTTTTAAATTTTATTATTTTATTTAATACAAACAAAACAATGAAGTTGACATAACTGAACGGAAAAAAAATAAAAGAAGAACATATACATAAAAGAGACGACTCTACCACATCTATACAAACAGAAAATGCTTGTCTCCAGCATTCTTCTTTTCTTCCCGACTTTATAGTCATTTACTTCTTATAGACTGAAGGCCTTTCACCCATGTGCTCATTGGGGATTGCTATGATGTTCAAATGGTACAACTTAACTTACAGCTTCCAAAATTGGATTGTTTCTGGGCATGTGTATATATGAACCTATCTCTTCATTGCATCTCCAGCACTTATCTGTTTTTTTATTATTCATTTTTTTGGATTTTCTTTGGGGTAATGTACCATCTCCACAATATTTTACAGGTGCCTTCTTTTTCTCTGATAGACATAGTTTTTGTAATTCTATTTTTCCATTTCTCTTCCCCCCCCCCCCCTGGCCAATTTTCTTCTTTAATAGCAATTTTTAAGTCTTCTTCCCAAATCCTTTTAAGTGTGTGTTGGGCTTCTTCACCCGGAATAAGTAATTGATATATTTTACTAATTAAACCTTTTAATTTCATTCTCCCTTTTCTTACTTCTACTACCAAATCTTCGAATGGTGTCATTGTTGTTCTCCTTTCCCCCATTAATCCTTTTATAGAATAATCCCAACTCTCCATTTCTATTTCCTGAAGCCAATTTAAACTCAATTTGATATATAATTCCTTTCTTTTTATATGAATTATAATTCTTAATCCAATCTATTTCTAAAAGTGCTTTATTTTGATTTAGGATATCTCTTATTTTATCTAGTGAGGTTAATGAGCAATTCTGGATGTCTAAAATCTCTATTATAAGTGAATGATTGGCTGCCAATTTATTTTTTATTCCTTTCCAAACTTTACATATATTTTTAAGAGAAAAGTTCTTAAATGATTGTTTTTTTATGTATCTGAGATAGGAAAATCCCTCCCCTCAACTTTTTAAATTCTTCTTGTTCAGTTTCATGTGGTATTGCCTGCTGCTGACTTAATAATTTTATGACTCTCTTTAGATGAAATGCTTGGTAGTAAATTTTTACATTTGGAATGTTTAATCCTCCATATTTATTTATTTTATACCATAGACTTTGTTAATTCTAGATTGTTTCTCGTTATTGCAAACTTCACTTATTAATTTTTGCCAGCTTCCATGTTCTGAAATTTTTATTGATAAATTTTCGAATAAAAAATTTAATTTGGATATAATTTTCATTTTACAGATATTTATCCTCCGGAACCATGATACTTTTGCCCATTTTATTTTCTCAATTGTTGGTTTCAAATCGTTTCTCAATTTTGTAAAATTAATCTTATATAAATCTTTCATTTCTCCCGTGACATATATGCCCAAATATTTGAATTTATCTATTATAATAATGTTGTATAATTATGTAATTTTCCTGTTTTCCGCTTGCGATAGATTGCATGTAATTGCTTCTGTTTTTGCCCAGTTAATTCTCAATACTGTTACTTTTTCGAAGTTATTTAAATGCATTTGAATTATTTTAATATTGTCAATAGGTTTTTTTATTACTAACAGTGTGTCATCTGCAAAAAGACTTAATTTTTAATTTCCTTACCCCATTAATTTCTCCTTCTGTCTAATTTCATTTGCAAGTAACTCCATAGCCAGTATAAATAGTGATGGGGATAATGGGCAACCTTGCCTTGTCCCTGCATTAATATTAATTTCTTTACTTAAACAATTATTCAATTTAATTTTAGTCTTACTTTCTTTATATAATTGGACTATTACATGTCTAAATTTAGGGCCGAATTGTAATTCCTTGCATAAACCTTTTATCATTTTCCATATATTGCTAAAATACAATTTTTTTGCTTATCCCTTTTTATTGTGTCTATTATATTCACTAATCTATTTGTTAATTTGCTCATATGCCTATCTTTAACAAAACCTACCTGGTCCTCTCCAATATATTGGTTTAAAAAAGAATTAAGTCGATTATTCATGACCGAGGTGAAAATTTTTGCGACTAGAATGAACAACGAAATCAGTCTATATGCATCCATTTTTTCTTTAACTTTGCCTGGTTTGGGAATTAATGTCATGATAGAATGGCTCCATGATTTTGGAATTTCTCCTCCTTCCAATATATAATTGTATAATTTCTTTAATTTTGGAATCAAAGCTTCCTGGCATTCTTTAGAAAATTCTGCTGGGAGGCCATCTTCACCGGGTGTTTTATCTTTTTTCAGATTTTTTATTACTTCCTCAATTTCCTCATCTTTTATTTCTTGTTCCATTAGATTTATATGGTCTTCTTTTATTTGTAGTTTCAAATTTTTATTTAAATAATTTCTCAGAATGTTATCATCAATTTTATACTCTTTATAAAGTTCCATATAAAAATCTTCTGCAATTGCTAATTTAGTTTCAATTTTATGTTGCCTTTCCCATTTCTTATCTATTCATGTCTCTATTTGTTCTTTGCTTTTTTGTCTAACTTTTTTTGCTAAGTTTTTCATATCATTATTATTATATTCAAAATTGTTTCTTTTTAAATATGCCATATCTTTCCTTACCTTTTCCACTTCCACAGCTAATGTTTCCTTTTTTAATGTTTGCAGTTTATTCCAAATTTCTTCATTCCCCGTATCTGCATGTCTTTTTTCTAATTCTTTTATGTCTTGATCTCTTTTAATTGCCTGTCTATTTACCTCCCTTTCATAAATAGCTTTTTCCTGAATATGGTTCCCCCCCCCCAAATAACAGATTTCATCGCATCCCAAATAATATGTAATTCTACTTCCCGGGTGTCATTATTTTCCCAATTAATTATCCATTTATTTATTAAGCTTTTTTAATTGCATCATTGTTAAGCATACTCCTTTTTTATGTATTCTATTTATTAATTGGACTTCTAGCTTAATCATCACATGATCTGAAATTTTAAAATTTCCTATTTTAAGATCTTCCAAATTCCGTACCAAATTTTCCTTTCCAAAACTAAGAAATAATCCAGCCGTGAATATGATTTATATTTTGTGTAAAAAAACATATATGCTCTCTCTTTACCTTTTAATATTCTTCATACATCTCTGAGACCTAACTTCCCAATCCACTTATCGATTAGGTTATATTTAATTTTCCTATTAGTGTATTTCGATGTATCTAATTCTGATCTAATTCAATTAAAATCCCCTCCTATAATTAAATTTAAATATCTTTCTTTCTTAATAATGGGCAAAATTTTGTCTAAAAATATTCCTTGCTTCTCATTTGGTGCATATACATTTACGAGTGTATACTCCTTCTCAATTTTACCTTTTATCAATAAGAATTTTCCTTCTTTATCCTTAATACTTTTTAGACATTACAAAATGTAATTTATTTGATATGATGGTGGCCACTCCTCTTGAATTAGATGATCCCAAGCTTTTTTCATATATCTCCATTCCTTTTACATATAAATTATTTTTATTTCCGCTTTTTTTATGCGTTTTTTGGAGAAAAATAATGTCTGCTTTCTCTCTTTTCAATGCGGCTTCCATTCTTTTCCTTTTAATTGGGTTCCCTAGGCCCTTGACATTCCAAGAAATAATTTTTAACTTTTTAAACATTTGTAATAAGTACTCATTTTACTATCATTGCAAATCCCCCTACAATCTAAATACATAAACTTTAACATACATCCCATATCCCCAGTTCCCTCCTTCAATTGTGCCGAGCAAGAGTGGGGAAGAACAAGAAAAAAACACAAAAATAGAAAAACAAAAATAAAAAATTCTACCCACCCCATTTTCCTAATGGAAAAAAAACCCTTTAAAAATAAAGAGGGGAGGTGGGTTGCAGGTGGCGAATATAACTTGTAGCTAATACCTGTTCCTTACATATTATTTTGTTACCAGCAGTAATTATATTCTTAATGCATGTTTATTCCTGATCAGTTTCCCTATTCACTTCCACCTTCTGCTCCTATGGTTTCTTCTTCTTCTCCCTCCCCCCTGTGGCCTCTTCCTCCTCTCTTTCCATTGTAGGAGATGCTCCTGCATTAAACAGGGTTTCTTTAAGTCGCTTCCACTCCTTCGATCCCTTTTCTAACACCTTTGCTTCTATCAATGTGTTTAGACGGTATGGATCATCTGTAATCCAAAAATTTTTTCCCTGTGCTGTGAAAATTAATTGTTTGTATGGCTTCCATTTATATTTTATATCTTTTCCCTGTAATTTCTTTGTTATTGGTTTTATTTGCGATCTCCAAATGCGCTCTTCTAAACAATATCCTTATAGATCTCTAACTTTGCATTCTCTATTTCTAGCGCTTCTGATCCCAAGGAATTAACATGCTTCATTATTTTTAATTTTCAACGCAAATTGGAAAATTTTAATAAAACATTTCTTGGTCTTTCCCTATTCTTTCTTTCTCCTAATCTATATACACTTTCTATTTCTTCTGGTCTCATCTCCTCTCCTAATCCCATCTCATTAATCCAATCCACCAGTCTTTGCCTCAGATTGTCTGGATTCCTTTCTGGAATATTTCTAATAATCAAATTATTCCTTCTCACTTGACTTTCCAATCTTTCCAACCTTCGATCATATTGTTTCTGCCTTTCTTCTTTTATCTGTACATGCTCTTTGACTTCTTTTAGTTCATGCTTCATTTCCCAAACTTCCTTCCCTATTGCATTGACTCCCTCTTTTAAATCGTCTATTTCCTTTAACAGATTGGTGCATTCCTTTTTTGTATTTCTAAACACTTGGGCAATGCTCTCTTTTACATCTTTTTGAAATTTTTGGTTGTCTTTTGATCTCTGATCTTCCAATGTTTGAAGCCTAATCTGAAGTTCTTGCTCCATTTTGTCAAACCTAGCTTCCAACTCTCCCTTTAAATCACTCAGGTCTGGGCTTGTATCCCTATCACAAATTGGCTCTTCTCCTCCTCCCTTCACTTTCCCTTTATCCATCCCTTTTTTTCTTAGTAGCCATCTTTCCTTCTAACTCTTCCTCTTTGGACAACTCCTGTCCGCCCTCTTCTTGTTGTTCTACATATCTCTCTTGTTGCTCTCTTTCTTCTTGTTCTTTAATTCTCAAACTTCTTTCCTCTACCTTTTTCCTCAATTGTTCCAATTCCTGAATTTCTTTTATCTCTTCCTGCAATGATCTTCTCCTTCCATCCTCCTGATCCCTTCTCTCTAATCTTCCTGTCCTGACCCAGGTCACGTCTTGTTTGAAATTATCAGTTTCCCTACTCATTAATACTACTACCCTATGTTATTATAATCCAAAATCTTACTCTTATAACCTATGATCTATAACTATAATTATAATTTTCAAAATCTTATACCCACAAACAGAGATATTACTTCTTAGATAGAGGAATTATAAGAAGGTTATAAAGAGAGAACTATATAGATATCATGTTGCTGACAGTCCCCAGACTTCTTCTTCTTCTTCTTCTTCTTTTTCTTAAAGATGGTTTCTATTCCTCTCCCTCCTTTATTCCCTCCTCCCTTCAAAATAAACCCAGGTGCTACAGTACATGAGATAAGGAGAGCCTAGAACAGCTAAATCATCAGCTGGCAGAGTTCAGAGTCCTTGAAACTTTGTATCTTTTCTCAACAATTACTGTCTCTGCTAATCTGATCTTCTCCTCGCCAGCCACTATTCACTTTTCACTTCTCACTGGAATACAGCTCAATTCTAAATCAATTACTCAACCCAATTATCCAATGTCGCTCTATCAATCTTCAGGAAAATAATCCATTTGTACGGTTGCCTGTTGTCCAAAACCTACAAAAGTTTAAAGACTTTCAGTTCTTTCTCCAAATCTCCAAATTCCCTCAATGTGGTGTTCAGAAGGAGACCCTACTTGCACCTCTTTAATTCTCCAGGCTGATTTGTATTATAGTCTTGTATTATAGTTCCGTAGCTCCTGCTCTTGACTTCTCCGTCCGTCACCACCGCTGCACGCCAAAAAATCCTTCCTTTTACCGGCTGTCTTTCGTTGATCCATCTACTCTCGATTCTCCTCAATCCTCCCGTCACGGTCCATCGCTGCTGCCTCTACTGGTGTCTCAAAAAATAAAATTCCCCTCTCTGGCCGTCTTTTATGTGTTCAATTAATCTCACTTTCCTAGAATCTTGTCACAAAATCCACCTCATTCTCCTTTCCCCACATTTCATTCCTGTGTGTTCCTTAGCACCATCTTTCCTCAGCCCCATTTGAAAACATACACGGTCAAATATAGTCTCTCTCCAAGTTCCCTCTGGCTGTTCATCTGTTCCTTTTAAATCCTTTTTTAATTTTGATAGATTTCCCCCCCTTTTCCGATTCACACTGATTTCATATTGGGACTCGCTCCAAACAGCCTCTTGCCCTGAACCCTGATGGAGTCAGCCCGGGTTACCCCAGACTGCTCTCGTACATGGGAGTACACAGGGCTATGATGAAAAGTCTATAAAAATTTATCAAAATCTATAAGTCTCTAAGGCTGATTTTCAAAGCTCCAAATTTATCTCTTTTTATCCAGTGCCAGGAGCTGGTGTGTGTGTGTGTGTGTGTATGTGCTCTAATAACTTTTCCTTTCTCCACCAACTTACACTTTGAAGTCAGCCAGTCTTGTCACTTTCGATCTCACCAATGTGCCGCCGTCTTTCTTACATCGAGCAGCTTGCAATTTCTGGACAATTTATTCTTTCATTTATTTTGTTCAAGAGGGATCAGTCTCTAAGCCCATTTCCAACCAAATAATCCAATTTTGGGTCTGTGAAACCCCCCTCCCCCCCCCGCTTTTCATGGCTCACCCTTCAGAACTGACGGAAAAAAGCTGTTGGTTAATCCGCCATGATGCCATGTCCCCCTCTAAAATGTTGTTTCCATAGAGATACATTGTACTGTAACAGCACAGGCTTCAGGACAAAGTCAAGGAAACAGACAGGAAACTGAGAAAACTTTAAGAAATCATTGTCTAAAGGCAAAATACATTACAAAAAACATGTCAAACAACCCTGATTGTCCAAGAACCTGAGGAATGCTGCAAAAAACCCAGGAATGCTTCTAAAAATTGTGACAAAAAAATTAAAAAAAATTCCAAAATCGCGCTCAAAACCATTCCTAACCACTCTTCACCTCATGCAAAACCCACAAGAGCAATGCACGCATGCATTCTGCCTTTCATACTGCCCAGGCACAATGCAACCTGGGGAAAACCCAATGCCTCATACAAAGTCGCAGCGACTTTGTATAAGGCAACTTTTTTCAAGGAATTAGGCAATGTTGTATGAATTCGATGTTGTATGAAGCAGACTTTGTATGAGGTATTACTGTACACCAGACCATTCAATAAGCCCAAGACCATTTCAATGTATGCATTGATATAAGTTCTATAGAAGTGACTCCTGTTGGAACAGTTGTTTAAAAAATATGTGTGTGGAAAGGGGCAAGTGTTAATTAGTAAAAATGTCTCAAGATATCACCGAGGGTTCTCCTCCCATTTTTTGTCCACAGAACAGCTCTGGGAAGAGTATTAGATAGAGAAAGAGAATGTGACTGACCAATATCATTCTCTGGGTTTCATGGCTTAGTGGGAATTTGAGCCTGGATCACTCCTGTCACAGATGAATCACTACACTGCACCAGGTTTTCTGTTTCACTGAACATTAAGAGCTGGTGTGAAGATTACATTTTACCAAGCTTGGCTGTTGAGTCTTGGCTCATAGGCTTATGACCTTTTGCCTGCTGGTGCTGAGGCTCTAGCGATGTTCTTTTTCTTCATCACAGAGGAGGCCTTTGGTGGAGGCAAGGCCACACAGAAGCACAGCAAGAAAATGAATAACATATGAATTTTCTAGAGCATACTTAGAAATTCTCCTGTGGTACGTAAATTTGCTCCATAAAACAAACTGAAAATTACATTCTGAGCCTATTTGATCTTAAAACAAGCTATTCCTGAATGTGGGAAATTTAGGAAACAAGCACAAACTGTAGGTTTGTGACATTCTGTATATATAATACATATATAATCATTCTTCAAATGTTCACTCCTCTTTCCCTTTGAGAAAGTGTTGCAGATTAGATTACTGATCTTTAATAAAATATATCCTTGCAGGATAATGTTCTGAAACCTCTGTATTTCCTAAAAAGATGGTTAGGCACCGATTTTCCATAGCCTGCAATCACAGTTTTGAAACTGCAGCATTTGTGACAGAATAAACTCCATTAACTTGTTTTATTAGTACTGTGTGCAGTGAGGAGGATCAATTTTGTTGAACGTGATGAAATGACTAACAGGGCTCCATCGAAGTCTGGCAGAATGTTTTTATCTTGCACAGAATATATAATTATTGTTCACATAAGCAGGTACCAATTCTAAGTGGGTGTGCATTTTTAAAATCTTCTCACCTTGGGTAGCACAGAAATCTAAAGCCTTTTAAAATTATTAATCAGGGAAGAAATAAAAACTAAATTGCACTCCCCAACCTCATGTGCCCACACGTGAATACAAACTCACCTCTCTTGTTTCTGTCTAACACTGTTTTCTCCTGGTTGCTACCCCTTTTGACTCTATTGCTGAAAATAATCCAGTAATAAAGCACTATTAATATAATGATCAAATACCTGGTCAAAGCTAAAGTGGCTTTTCTGGGCTCAGATGTCCTCATTAATTACAATTGTTTTTATAGCAATACTCAGAAATGAATTTCTGCACTGAATCTTGTGACATTTTCTTTTAAACTTATATATTTGATGTTGTTGTACAGGCAACTCATGAGTGTCAGGAGAGGGCAGGGAATAATTAGTTATTTAAATAGTCAATGGACAGATTCCTGCTGGTGTTCACATAAGGTCTGCACAAGGGAGTATATGACCATATATGTCAGGGGTTCCAAACCTATGGCCTGTGGACCGGACACAGCCGGCAGCACCATTTCATCCAGCCTGTCACTGCCATTGCCACTGCACCTGGAAGTGGAAGCGTTTGTGTTTATGTCAGCTCTAAAACGTGCCTGTACATGTGTAAATACACCCATGGCTGTCATAAACGTGGAAGTGGGCACATTTATGACAACAGTAAATGCACCCGCTTCTGCTTCTGGGGGGCATGGTCAGGCCTGCTCAGCTGTCAGGGAGCATTATCAGGCCAGTGGCATAAAATGACCTTTGATATGCAGTATGTGATCAAGACTAGCCCCAGCACCATGTCAGTTAGCTGCAATCAGCCACAGCAAATTATGCAAATCTTATAGAGGATTCTGGCAATTACATGGTACAGTGGTTATACTGGGGTACTGCAGCCAAAACTGCTGATGTTGTGAGTTCAGTCCTAATTGGGATCCAGGTTGACTCAGCCTTGGTAAAATGAGTACCCAGCATGTTGAGGGCAAAATGATAATTATCTTGTGAACCACCCATAAAGTGCACTAAGTGCTATGAGGCAGTATACAAGTGTAATTGCTATCATTGTATTCCTGCTGCCTTAGGTACTTGTGGGATAGGGGATTTCAGTTTCCTACTTTTTGAAACAACATAACTCAGCTGGATTGGGGTCAATGCATCTTGGAGAGAGACTGCCTCTTGTTGCTCTTTTTGCTTTGCCTTGGGCAGCCAGATGTCTTGGGCTGGCTTTATTTGGAACTGATTGTTGAGTGTACTGGAAAGATACCTCTCTGAATACCACTGTGAGTTACAAGCTCTTTCATGCCATCTGTTTCCTTACTTTCTGCTGCTTCTTGACATCATTTTCCTCTTCCATTACCCCCACTGTCCTCAGCCTCTTTTGACCATGTGGCCACTTAATCTGCTTGGCAACGGGGACTGACACAATTTTGTTTGTGAATGCCTGTGAGTTATCACATTGCAGGTGCAGCACCATGACATCATTGGATTAAGCTGAAATGTGGGGAAATGATCCTTAGGAGATGAGTATGAGGGCACAGGAGAAGAGGGCCAAAGCAAAATACATCAACATCAAAGCAACATCTATTTGTTTGCAAATGAATGCTGAAAAACCACTAATATTGGGAGGTATTTTTTGATGTACACACGAAAGGACAAGAAAGGAGAGTAAACAGGTTCATTGGGTATATGAGGTATATTTCCTCATAAATAGTCAAGTGGTGGAAAGATATTCTAACATTTGAAATAAATGCAGGCAGTCTTCCTCCAAAACAGGTATCTCATGTAGCAAATGGCACAGCTGCCAACATTTATCTGAAGAAAAAGTGAGTTACTCTTCTACAAGAACTCTGACAACGTTAACCACTTGAAAAATATAAATGGCATTCTCTCTTCTGCTCTACCTCCACTTCCTGCTGCCTGTTCTGCTGTCCCAATTTAGGAAAGGAAGCCAGCCAGCATTACAAGACTCCAAGTATCAATGTAGCACAGTGTCTTTTAGGCTAACAAAATATATGAAACTTGAAGCAAAATAATCACAAGGAAAAATAATTGAAAGGAAGATTGACTATAGATATCAAACCTTGAGAAGCTGGAGGGAGGGGTTGTGAGGGGAGGTGGAAGGTTAAAATCTAATCCATTGTTTCTTTTTCTTACTGAAAATGTGTTGCTTGCAGATGATTATAACTAAAAAGGAAACTGTTTTTCAAAAATAACACTTTATATAGTCAATTTTATTAGAGAAAGGTACATTTTATTCAGCCTTATTTTTTTAAGAAAACCTGCAACCAAAAATTCAGATAGAATAGAGGTTGAGTATGAAGTTCAATATTTAATCAGGTATATATAATATACAGTACCGTATATGATAGATAATTTAATCATGTGTATACTGCACAAATGTATGAAATTTGGAGACAAAGTGACCCCCTCTTGAGTCTTTAGGGGAATTTACAGCTAATCTGAATAACAGCAAGAGATCATCTGCCAATTGTATGAAGCAACATTGATTTGTATGCTTATCTGTTATGCTAACCAATCACTCTGTACCCCTGTACCTGATGTGTATAAATTGATGCCATGAAGCCTCACTCCTATATCTGATGAAGTGGACTTGATCAACAAAAGCTCACATTGAAATATAACAGTCTTTAAAGTGCTACCACATTTTTGTTTTGTTTTGTTTATTCTCTGCTTTACACAGAAGGGTACATTTTATTTTCACTGAGAAGCTTACATATGTAATGTGAATTCAAAGGATGCCATTAATTTTCATTTATTTCTGTGTGAAGTAGAGGAATGTTTAGTCAGTTAGTGCTTTATAGTGTTTTATGAGGTAATGCCAATTATAAAATTGTTGCATGCCCAGGTGTCAATTAGAGCCATACTAACATGTTCTCATCAGACGCCAGTCCCAAGGACACTTAGTCTGGGAATCTGACAGTTTCATCTATCACATTAAGATACCAAAGGTGGAATCTAAGATAAGCGGCTCACGTAATGTGCAGGTGCGTAACACACAGCTGGATGTCCAAATGACCAGTCAATTTGTCTCCTCATGTCATATTTGGGGAATTTTCACATATTTTGAGAAGGGGAGGTGTGATTGGGGAAAATGTATAAAAACTGGGAAAATTAGCTTCTCAGCAGCAGACATCCCACAGCCTGGGGTGACTCTGCCCTTTTTCTTTTTCAATATGCTTAAATGTTAGACAACCGGTCTAATGTTTAATGGGGGCTCATCGGGACCCAACTTTTTACCTATTTAGCTAGCTTAGCCATTTTTATTGTTTTATATTTTATGTTTCTATTTGAACTGCCTTTATCCGTATACTATTTTGCTTTATTTTTGTACCAATAAAAAGCTGCTATATTTGAAGAATTGTAGTAGCATTTTTTTTCTCCTCAAAACTTAAGGAGGAGAAGCCTTAGAATCCAGCATACAAAAAACCAGGGAGAGGGAGACCATAAATTAGGTCTTTTGTCAGGAGGAGTGAATTCCAAGAGAAGAAGAAGACTTCATTTAAAAGTGCCTTTCTTTGTAAAGGAGCGTTATCAAGTTAGTTGGAGTCTCTTCCTGTTGAGGTAATTGTTAGCTAAACCCCTGGTTAGCTGGACTCTGAAACTATCATAAAAAGTGAGGAGGCATAAAATAGATATTTGGGAATACTTGACATTCCAATAAGTCCTGCATTGCCATTTTAATTGCCAGATATCTCTGGATAAAGAGAGGTGAGCGCATCTCAAAACGCTGCCTGCAAAGAAAAAGCAGATAAACCTCTAGGAAAGAATTTATGCCTGCCTTGACACTATAATAAACAGCTCTCTGTTCGGCAGTACAGAAGAAGGGCCAATTTTACCCTATTGACAACATATAAGTAAAATTCACAGAAGATGGAGAACACAAACCTCTTTTCCTTTGAAACAGTGTGAACACCACAAGAATACATTCATTATAACAAAGCATACATAGCATTGCTTCATTGTGGATTGCATTGCAATTTAAAATCATAATTATGATTTTTTTAAAAAGTCTTGTAGAATGTTCTATTTCTCCAGTTTGCTCTGGACCATATTGGAAGGAAAGATTCTTCTAACATCTTGTACTCAAAACCCTTCATCTTTCTAGCATTTGATTTACAACTACAAAATAATTTGCTGAGTGTAATTTGTAATTAAGTGTCTTCTCATTCATATGCAAACACTAATGAATATCTGTCATCATTCTGCTGTTGTTAATAGTCTCATAATTACCACTCTGGAATATCTTTAAAGATCAGAGCAATTTTTCAATAGGTCAGTGTTCTTTTTATTACTTAACTAATTCCTATATTTAGTTTCCCATTGCATTAATATTTCTTTTTGTCATTTAATTTAATAATGTTACTGGAAAAAAGAAATGAATGTCTTCACACTTGAGGTGCACAAAATAACTACAATGTATAGTACCTACAGAACCTATATAATTACAGTCTGATTCTATTCAGGAAAAAACCTCAGGATTATTATTAGACAAGGGGAAGAATTGTAGTATTTTATTTTTGTCAGAATTTTGATGTTTTGCTTCTTTTATTCTCCCTCTACATTTTCAATTATCTGAGCACAATTTTCAGAGAGGGCACATTTAACGATGGATGTTTTTATACTGCATTTTGGCCAAACATTGTCTTCCAAAGTAGATTACAAAAATTATGTAGAAGGAACATTTAAAGTGAAGTACACAGTGCTTCTGGATTAGGCATTCTACAGAAATAAATTCTACAGAAATTGGAGGCTTTGGACAGAAGATAGCAGAAATAGAATACTGCAACACAGAAATGAGCTGTTGAGTGCTTCCCAATTAGACTGAACTGCCTCTTTTACACAATTTTACAATATCCAGATGATGATGTCTTCAAAAAAACCTTTCCAAAGTTTTTCCATTGTGTCTTCTCCCCCCCCCCCCTCGAAATTTATTAAGGAATAGTTTTTGTTTATTTATAGTAGAGCTCTCCATGTGGAAGACTTGTAAATTCATTTACATCTATTTGGGATTGATGATTGCTTTATCTTTGGGTGGTAAATGGTTAACTGTGGTAAAAAGCAGTTGGGTTCTGGAATTCCCCCCTGTTTGGTGTTTCTGTGTGAATGAAAGTGAGTTCTGTCAGGGATTTTACTGTACCCTGAATGTTGCCTCATTTCCAAAATGGAGATTTCTGAGGTGGGGGAAAAGTTGGCATGCATTCCAGGGGTGTGTGCATTTAAAACATGCTATCCTGAGGTTTGGAAGAAATAAAACCTAATGTGTGATGGACATGTGATACTGTATGGTCATTGGCTGGATTCCTTTAGGGCAAGAGGGTGGGACATGTGTGAGGAGATAAAACACAGAGGGATGGGCCAAGATGTTCTCTTGATCCGAAACTTCACTCTGAGGGTGAGCTGTGAACTGGAAACATGTAGGGACTCAAGGGGTGGGCTGGGCTTCCCCAATTAGAGAAGTGTTCTTTGTTTTCATGTGCTTTCTAAACTTTTGAAATACTTTATTCTGCAATTTACTTTGATCACAGTATACTTTTAAAATACCAGAAGATGACTGGAGTGTTTACTTGGCTATGCACTACCTTATTTACACTAAGCTAATATCTTGGGTTGCTAAGCTAAAGGGGAGGCAGCTCAGAAGCAGGAATGAACCACTTGGGGGCCTACCTAAACCATAATTGTGAGTAACGGCGTTCCAGACAAGCTCAAGAGGATATCCTGTTGACCATCTTCACTGTTGATATTGGTGTTGACAACATCCAGACCACCCTTTACAAAGTAAAGTATGGCATAATTTATCCTGATGGCAAAGCAGGCACAATGTTGCTGTACAATAGTGTGCCATTTCCTAGCATTTCAAATTGCACACAGAGAAGCAAAATATCTCAAAGGGTGGGTTTTTAAAAATGAATTAAAAGTATTGTTGTGCTCTTTATCTCATTATATTTCTGTTGTCCATAGCACTGTCCCCATGAAACATCATAATCATAATCACAAATACAACAGCAACAACAATAATAATTTATTCATTTATTTATAGTTTTATAGTATTTAGTTTTAATTAGCATTGGGTATAGGTTTTAAGTGATATTTTGAACCGCCGTATCACTATTGTTGTGAGTCGCCTCGGCGAGGGGGTGGTGATACAAATGTGAAAATTAAATTAAATTAAAATTAATGGATTTATATAACCACCCTTTTTGACTTAAGTGACCCAGGGCGGCTCACAATGTCAGTTAAAACCTATACCCAATGCTAATTAAAACTAAATATGTTAAAACTATCTAAAACATTTATAATAATTTCATGACATCACTCAGTTCTGACTTAAGACACACCTTTCCCAGGGTTTCTCATTAGACAATACACAGAAGTGGTTTCCCCATCCCTTCTTCTGGGGGGTGCACTGGGACTGTGCCATACCTGTCAAGTTTTGGATTTGGAAATAAGGGAAATTTCCCGGCAAATTGAGGATACTTGACAGAAGAGAAATTTCCCGGCAAATACAGGATACTTGACAGAAGGGACATTTCCCGGCAAATACAGGATACTTGGCAGATGGGAAATTTCCCATCAAATACAAGATACTTGACAGAAGGGAAATTTCCCGGCAAATACAGGATACTTGACAGAATGAAAATTTCCCGGAAAATACAGGATACTTGACAGCTGGACCATTAGGAAAGCTGAGTGCAGAAAAATAGATACCTTTGAAATGTGGTGTTAGAAATAGGTCAATCCTAGAAGAAATCAACCATGACTGCTCATTAAAGGCCAAATAGTAAAGATGACGCTAAAGTACTTTGGACATCAAATGAGAAGAGAGGATTCACTTGAGAAAGCCTTGATGCTGGGAAAGGTGGAGGACAAAAGAAGGGGATGGCCAAAAATAAGATGGCTAGATGCTATTGTAGATGCAATGGGCACAAAGCTGTGCAGGCCAAATAACCTTTTCCCCATCTTCTCAGGGGACTTTTGTTTTGCTTTCTTTCTTGTTTACTCAGTGGCTTAAGTGACTAAGATGCTGACAGGGAGGCAAGTGAAAAGCCACAAACAGCGACCTCTGGTGGCTGGAAAAACATACTGCAGCTCCTGTCAGGATTTTTTATTAAAAAAAGGGGGAAAAGGGAAAATTAATAAAATGGGATTGGGGTGGGAAGAGGGCTAAAAATAAGGGGTTTTCCCGGGAAAAATGGGATAGTTGACAGGTATGGACTGTGCAGCTTGCTCAAGACCTCACAGTGTGGCTACTCTCCCAAGAAGCACAATGTGGAATCAAGCTCCCAAACTCTGACTCCAAGGTAGATACCTAAACCACTGAGAAAGAGTCAGCCATGAAAAATAGCCATGTATAAATCGGGCTATACTGTTGAGAATTCTGAAAGCTGGAGGTATCCATAATCACTGGCTGCCTGTCTCCAACTCTGGCTATCTATGATTATTACTACTGAATAGGAGATAAGTAGCTGCTAAGGAGAGATAAGACACACAAAGATAAACTGGATGGGGAAAAACACAAGATACAACTTTGCAATCTTCTCCTTTCTTTGTCTGCCTCTGTAGAATGTACAGAATTATTGAGTCAGAACTTGTTTAGCTGTATCACTAATACTTATAGTAAGAGTGTTACTTTTATTCAAGACTACTCTATTTCTATTACTATATCTAAAAATCTGGTATAACTCAGTTGTGTTTAATATGGGAGAACAAGTGCATCTATCCAGTCATATATTGTTGTTATGCTGTTACACAGTAATGGTTGGGCAACATTACCAAGGTCAGTCCTTTCCTCAGTATACCCATATTATGGTTATTATCAATGTGGGATATAACTGCTAGCATAATAGGTTTGCAACTTGTACTACAGAAATCTGCATAACTTAGTTGATGAGAAATTATCATAAAGATTGTAAATACCAAAACCAGGGAGGGGACTGTCACGCAGATATTAACTCTCTGAAGTGAAGTATTGCCTCTCTTCAGCTGCCATGACAAAATCCATGGCTGTAAAATGGTTCTTATAAATTGCTCCACAGACTCCATGAAGCTCAAATGTCACATTTGAACAAATGCCAAATCTTATAGAGCAATCAGTAGCTGAAATGAGAGAAATCGGAAAATATATTCAATTGTCGACTATGGAGGAAGGGGTGATATGAGGTTATTATGAGTCAAAGTAAGAAAAGTAATTGTGTGCTATGTAAGCCAGGTTTGTTTATGTCTGAATAATTATACAGGTGTTGTCAGTGGGTGAATGTGAGTGAAATGTCTTGAGTGAGAGAAACACCGGTCAGGGTGGCACTCGGACCCCTCTCTGTCATCACCTGTGCAGTTGCCCCAGCACAGAGTTTGTGGGAGTCCAGCTCCGGAACAAAATGGCGTGATCAGAAAGAAAGGGAGACTGCAGTCTTATATCTGGTGCACTTAAACAAAGAAAGAAAAATGTCTCCTGGCCGCACCCAGCACAGTATTTTTTATTGAATACAAGGTTACATACGTCATACACCTCATCAGCCTATCAGAGCATAGCAAGCATAACCTTATATGGAAGCATGAGTAGGCACTTTTACCTCTGTCTGCAAATGTGCAGTAATCTATATCCGGCCGCATCAGTCTTGGGGGTGGGGTCTCACTTGCAAGTAATGGAGAATACAAGCATACAGTGATACCTCATACAACGTCAAAACTTGGTTCCACAAGTTTGGACTTTATACGGATTTGGACTTTGTATGAGGCATGCAAAATCCTAGCTGAGATGCCTCATACAACATCCAAATCCTTGCCACGATGCCTCATACAACGTCGTTTCCATAGAGATACATTGTACTGTAACAGCACAGACATCAGGGCAAAGTCAAGGAAACCGACAGAACTTTAAGAAATCATTGTCTATAGACTAAAAACATTACAAAAACATGTCAAACAACCCTGATTGTCCAAGAACCTGAAGAATGCTGCAAAAATCCCAGGAACGCTTCTAAAAATCGTGCTCAAAGCCACTCCTAAACACTCTTCACCTCATGCAAAACCCACAAGAGCAATGCAAGCATGTGTCCTACCTTTTATACTGCCCAGGCACAATGCAACCTGGGAAAACCCCAAGGCCTCATACAATGTCGCACGACTTTGTATGAGGCAACTTTTTTCAAGGAATTAGGTGATGTTGTATGAATCCGATGTTGTATGAAGTGGACTTTGTATGAGGTATTACTGTATTGAGCAATTCCAGTCCAGGTAGCCTCCCACATGTCCTCCTTCTTTATTTTAATTTTTGAGTGAGGGACCACCAATTATATACCTGCATATCAGCATAATTCATAACTACCCCCTCATAGTCACCATCACTATCCTCCTGGGCATCGTACCCCTCATTGCTCCTGGCATGCTGATCAAGAGGATGATACTTTACAGAGTATAATTGCCTTTTTGTAGAACCAGAGGCTTCCTTTCTATTCAGTAGACAGGTATTGCAAACAGAATTAAGATTAGGAATACATTGAATACAACAGCATAGAAGTATAAGGCATATAATAGCAATGACTCCGAAAAAGAAAAGCTGCCTGAGGAAGGGCAGATTAGGCAGCCAAGAAGTCATCCAATCAAAAAGAGATACATCATTATGCACATTATTAGTAATGGTCTCCTGCAGATCCTGGAGTTCTTTCTCAATTGTACTGTTTAGATCATGCAATTTCACCTGACACCCCTGGTTTCCTACCAGTTTACAAAATCCTCCAGATTTCACTAGTAGGTAATCTATGGCCAACCTGTCCTGCATTTGATCTTGATGGAGTTCAGTGATTTCCATTTGAAGGTCCTGTATAATCCTCCCTGTGGCATTGATCGATTTCTCCGGCCTACAGGTAAGCCCCAAAATGGACCTCCTATTTTCCTGGGAAATGACTCCAAAGCCAGATCCCTCCATTCTTGCATGCAAAGCATGGCTTCGGCTGGAGGCAGGAGTGCCCTGATCATTTGTTTCCAATCAGCCAGCACCAGTTTTTGTGTAGAGATGGCTTCTAACAGGGCTTTTGTGAAAGGTGCATTAACACCATAGTCCCGGATGCTACCTTTCAGCTCTTTTAAATATTTGTAATGAAGGGTCTCATATCTGTCAAGGAGTGCTCGAGCATTTCTGACGGCCGGGGCACCTCGGATGACTGGAAATGCAGTGGTGGGCTCCAAGTCCAGCACAGCCGCAGTTAAAGCAGCAGAGAATGGGTTTTTTGTAGTATTAACAGTGCCTGATGGCGGCAAAGTGGGATATAACGTTCCACCTTCATCAGGGGGTTTCGGAGGCAGTTGTCGCCCATATGGCGGTGGGGGTGCTGTTGGGGAAAGAGGATCTCCTGTGGCAGGTGGCAGTATTCATGGCATTGAAGTGGTCGGGCTTTGGGCCAAAAGGATGTTCTTCGGGGTAAGTCCCTGAAGACAGACCCTGACTTTACACCAGGTATGTTGCACTGGAATGGAAACCCTGGGGCGGCCCTGGAAACAAGTTCCGATCTTGTCCCATGTTTTTAAATCGAGTGTGCCCCCCTCTGGAACCCAGGGTCAGATGTTATCTATGGCACGAACTAATTCTTCAACTTCTTTAGGAGCAGTTTTATGGCCATTCTTATTCAAGAGATACACTAAATCCTTACAATATTTCTGTTGCGGGGAAGTGAGGGAATTTCCCATGTCGATCAACTCACCCGGGATCCAAAAGGATGTGAAGGGCACCCTGAAGATTTGGCTGGTCGAGGGTGAGTAGCGAGACAGCACTGAAGACGAGAAAATGCGAAGAGCCTCACGCAGGGGCACCACTTGTGGGAGTCCAGCTCCGGAACAAAATGGCACAATCAGAAAGAAAGGGAGACTGCAGTCTTATATCTGGTGCACTTAAACAAACAAAGAAAAATGTCTCCTGGCCGCACCCAGCACAGTATTTTTATTGAATACAAGGTTACATACGTCATACACCTCATCAGCCTATCAGAGCATAGCAAGCATAACCTTATATGGAAGCGTGAGTAGGCACTTTTACCTCTGTCTGCACATGTGCAGTAATCTATATCCGGCCACGTCAGTCTTGGGGGTGGGGTCTTGCTTGCATGTAATGGAGAATACAAGCATATTGAACAATTCCAGTCCAGGTAGCCTCCCACAACAGTTTGTCCCGCCCTTCTGCCCAGCAGCCCAATGGGAGTGCTTCCTCCCTCCCCCAGCACAGAGTTTGCCCCACCCCACCATAGGTGATCAGCTGCAAAGCAAAATGTCCAGTTAGAATGAAATTTTCAAATTATAAGACTACATTTTATCTCTGTGTTAATTTGTAAATTGGGGAAAAACACTTTTCAGATTAGATTAGATAGATTAGATAAATCTTTATTGTCATTGTCCTGCACAGAACAACGAGATTGTCAGATAACAATTGTGATTATGATATAAATATTAGTCAGCCAAGGCCAAACGGTGAAGCAGTATATGAAAAACAAGATACCCTTTTGAGGCAAACACTTTGGTAATGTTGCTTGATTTGGAGACGACAACTCCCCTCAGTATACTTTACACACTTTATTCAGTAGTGTTACTCTTTCAGTTTCTAAATAAAGTTCATATACATGTCATAACAGTGCTTGATGCCAATAATCTTCATCTGATTGTTCCAATTTACAAACATCAGTTCAAATTAAATTTCCACAAGAATCCTCTTGAAAATCCAAAATAATATACAGTATCTTGATTTCGTTAATGCATGAAAATTATCCAAAACCACTCTAGTAACTAGTTTTTCAACATGTGTCTTCCTCAGGGTATATTCAATTGTCTGAAAACATTAGAGATAATAATAAACATCAGTAAATAAGCCGGATTCAATGTACTGATCAAGAATGCATCCTATTAACTTAGTAAGTCAGTAAATTGTAAAAGTCTCTCAGGTGTTCTGCCATGCTTTGATGATGTGTTGATTGTGGGGAAGGACAGGGAGGTCCTTGCGGAAAAATTGGGAAAGGCACTGGAGCGTTTTCAGAATGTTGGTCTTAGGGTTAAGAAAGAAAAATGTTGTTGGTTTTTATTTGCTGTTTTTTTTTTTGCTATGGAAGTAGATTTCCTGGGGTTCAAAGTCATCCCCAAAGATGTTAATCCTTGTGATTCTAAGGTAAAAACAGTTTGGGATGCTCCATGCCCAACTTTGAAAAGTGAGTTGCAAGCGTTTCTTGGGTTGCTGAACTTTTACCATGCATTTCTACCTCAAAAGGCCACTGTGGCTTCCACCCTTCACCAGCTGTTTTGGAAGCAGGTAGTGTGGCATTGGGGTTCTCCACAAGAAAAAGTATTCCAAGAAGTTAAAAACTTCTTACTTTGGACGCCGTACTCACACATTTTGATGCGAGTAAACCGGTCATTCTCACTTGTCATGCATCTTCTGTAGGGGTTGGCACAATCCTCTGTCACAACCTGAGGGGGGGGGGGGGGAGAGGTGCCAATCACCTACTATTCCAGGTCATTAACTTCATTTATGGGTGGCCATTTATTATTGTCATGGATCACAAGCCACTCCTGGGCATCTTCGTGCCTGACAAGCCTACCCCCCCAGATAATATCCCACAGAATGCTTCATTGGGCAATGTTCCTTCAAGCTTATCAGTATGCGCTTCAGCACCACCCCGGTGCCAGTATCTCAAATGCAGATGCCTTATCTAGATCCCCAGTGGAGACGGTGGGCAAGATTGGTTCGGACCATCAGGTCCTGACGTGAGAGGTTTTAGAATCCCCGCCAGTGTCCACCAAGGACATTGCTGATGCTACAAGGAAAGATCCCCTATTAATGAAGGTTGTTTCATGGGTTCAGAAAGGGTGGCTGTCACCACCAGGCTCTGAAGAATTCTAGGTTTAGTACATGAAACATAATGAGCTATTATTGGAAAGGGGATGTTTGGTTTAGGGGGACTAAGTGGTGATTCCGCCAGCACTTCGTACTAAGGTTCTTCGCATGTTACATGTCAGTCATCAGGGCTCTAAAGTGCTTGCCAGGAGTTACCTGTGGTGGCCCAGGCTTGATTTAGACATCGAGGCCTGGGTAGGGTACTGCAGTGAGTGCCAATCTTCCAGGCCGGAATAAAGTCACCAGCCCACAAGGGAGTTGGACACTGCAAAGGGCCCATGGTCATGGGTTCACATCAACTTTGCTGACCCATTCAGGGGGCCACGTTCCTATTGATTGTTGATGCATTCTCTAAATGGTTAGAGGTCATTCCCATCTGAGGGATTTCATCTGCTATTACAATCCATTAATTAAGAAGGGTTTTTTGTACTTTTTGGTTGCCTGACATAGTTGTCTCCGATAATGCGTCAACTTTTATGTTGGCTGAATTCCAGGATTTCCTTAGCCAAAACGATGTAAGGCACATCACTGCTGCCTCCTTTCACCCTGCCATGAATGGGCAAGTAGAAAGAATGGTCTGCTCCGTCAAGGAGGCACTTAAGCGTATGGGTGCAGGAAACTTAGAGTTGCAACTTTGCCGATATCTTCTAGTGTACAGGGTCACTCCCTTAGCTTCTGGCTCATCACCCTTGAACCTCTTAATGAAGAGGCAGTTGTCTACGGTTCTTGACCATCTAGACCCACTATGTGTTGAGGACAGGGGTAGTAACATTGATATCAGTAATACTAAGATGTTTCAGGTTGGACAGACTGCTCATTGGCACAACTATGTGCCAGGGTCCCCGTGGTTGGGAGGGGAGGTAATTGAACAAATGGGGCCTGTGTCTTACAAAATCCTTATGGATAATGGATTAACTTGGAGGAAACACGCAGATCATATGCATCCCCGGGTTTGGGGAAACAATGCCTCAACAGAGACAGAGGTGAATACTTCATCAAATGGAAGTCAGAAGTTGTCAGACTTCAACCTGGAGGAAGAGCTGTTCACTCAGCCACTGCCAGATGACCTATTACAGGCACCCTCATTCCTAAATAACTCCCCTGAACTGACCACAACTCATTCTGTGGTAGAGTTAGGTCCTCGCTCCATGGCCACAACTGCAGAGGAAATTCTGTGCTAGCAAAAGCTCCTAGCTTGCCTAGGCAGTCCAGCGAGCCAGCCCACCCTTCCATAGTTACTGGACATCCCTTACCCCAACCCTAAGTCCTGACACATTCAGGCACCCTAAACGGACCTCTGGTCCACCAAAGAAATGGGGGAATGGGTTTCAAACTAGGGGGAGGAGTATTGTTTCCAAGCATTATTTGTTAAGACAGTTTGGGTGCCATAATGTCTACAACACTATTACAGTCTTTTGCAAAGGCACCAATTTCAAAGGTTTGGCTTGGGGTGGTCCTGCCAGAGCGGCCCCTGGGAAAGATGTGGGTGGCTGTGTGCATCTGCTGCTTCCACTTCTTCTGCCAACACCTCAATCCTTGTCCCCTCTGCTTGGCTTGGTATGTCCCTAACGATGCTCCATAGCAGGGTGGATGTTGTAAGAAGGCTGGATGTTGTAAGAACATCCACTCTGCTATGGAACACAGTTAGTGACATGCCAATTCAAGTAGAGGGGACAATGATTGAGGCACCACTAGTGGTGGAAGTGGTGGCTGGAGTGATGGCATGGGTTCGATGAAATGGTGCTGCAGGCCAGATCTGGCCCACAGGATGCAGGTTTAGGATCCCTGCTATATACTGTCAGGGAAGATGAGGCAGGGAGCAGACCATGGTTCATATCATGAGCTACTGCTTGCCAAATTCAGACTTAGAATGAAGAAAGTAGGGAAAACAATTAGGCCACTCAAGTATGATCTACATAACATCCTTCGTGAATATTCAGTAGAGGCGAAGAATAGATTTAAGGGGTTAGATTTAACAAGCAAAGTGCTTGAAGAATTATGAACTGAGGTTCATAGCATTAAACAGGCGGCAGCAATTAGAACCATCCCAAAGAAAAAGAAATCTCTGTCTTGGATGATGCTAACCACTGTGCAGTGGTGGGTTGTAGTCATTTCGCCCACACCTCGCCACTGCTGTGGGAGCTGCTGTCGATCATTCTCACATGTTATCAATCCATGAATCACTGTATAAATGTAGTACTCATCTGTAAGAAATTAACGCGTGCACACATTGGGGAAAAGTACTATGGAGGTGTTATACGCGCCATGAATATATTGTTAGGTACATACCTTGTCCGTTCTTTTCTAATGTATATGCTTAGTGTACTTAAAATGTTTTAAAAGGGTACTTGTAATAGCAAATATTATAGTATATATGTGTTTCTCATGTTGTAAATTTGTAGACTCTTGAGAAAGTTGTTCGAAATGTCCATTTACCGGAGGGGCATCAAGAACTCGTCCTTGACCGCTTGATGCTGCCCACCACATGGGAACCTGCATTTGGAACTGATTCACTCTTTCCTGACGATCATACCACGGACGGCATTTACAGCTGATATATGTTTATAGAAATCCCAAAGACTACTTGTCGTGGACTTCAGTACCAGTGATCTTACTTATTCCTGCTAGATATATAAGCACTGAACTTGGGGGTTTATTTCGGGAAATTTTCTACATTCTTTGTGGGCTTCTTGTGTGGGGGTATTGCATACTGTTGCGTTCTTGGATGTGCATATTTCTCTGTACGTGGATATATACTTTTTTACATATATATTTACATAGAAATACACCAGATACAACTTTTAGCAGTATATATACCACAATACGTTTTATTCATAATCAAGATACCTCATCATAGGATATGCATGTGAACACTTTCTTGTATTAAAGATATACACTTGCCTTTTTCTAATTCGGTACTTTGGGAGTGTTGTTTCGCTGCGCTTTTATTGTTACACCCCAGCCACCTCACTGCATTGTGGGAGCTGCACTGGCTGCTTATATGTCTCCGGGTGCAATTCAGGGTGCTGGATGTCACCTTTAAAGCCATTCATGGTAGCGGACCAGGATACCACAGGGGCGGCATCGTCCCTAGGACATCGGCCGGTCCCATGAGAGCAAACTGAGAGGGCAGCCTTCAGGTACCATCTATTGAGGAGGATTGCCTCTCTAGCACAAGGAAAAGGGCGTTCTTGGTCATATCTCCCACACTATGGAACCTCCTCCTGGTAGAACTATGCCTCCAGACCCATTTGCTACCATTTAGGAAAGAATTGAAGACGTGGTTGGCAAAATGGGTCTGGGGAACAGGATTGTTAACAAGCTCCCCTTTCTGGCTTGTCAGAAGTTCCCCCCTCCTGTAATTACTTCTTTAATGTTAAGGTTTTGTAGATTTTATATTTGTTTTTAGATAGTAAATGGCACAGTGGAGGAGGGGGTAATATTTTAAAGGGTTTTAAAATTGTTTTATATTGGTTTTAACTTGTGTACACCACCCAGAGTTCATTGGATAGGGGGTTATATAAATTAAATTAAATTATTAAAAACCAAGGCCTAAATTCTCCCCTGACACTGGATTCTGAAGAAGCAGTGGAATTCAAGACCAAATTATCATATTTTGCTGGATCATGGAGAAAGCAAGATTGTACCAGAAAAACATCTACAGTACCTCTGTTTCATTGACTACACCAAAGCCTTTGACTGTGTGGATCACAATAAACTGTGGCAAGTCCTTAAAGAGATGGGAGTACCAGATCACCTCACCTTTCTTCTGAGAAGAAGCAAGTTAGGACAGGATATGAAACAAATGATTGGTTTTGAACAGGAAAAGGAGTATGACATGTCTGTATATTGTCACCCTGCTTAGTTAATTTATGTGCAGAGTACATCATGTGTAATGCAGGGCTGGATGAAGCACAAGCTGGAATTAAGGTTGCATGGAAAAATATCAACAACCTGAGATATGCAGATGACACTACCCTAATGGCAGAAAGTGAAGAAGACCTAAAGAGCCTCTTGATGAGGGTGAAAGAGGAGAGTGCAAAAGCTGGCCTGGAACCCCCCCCCCCCCACACACACACACACACACACATACACACAAAACCAAGATCATGGCATCCAGCCCCATCACTCCCTGGCAAATAGAAAGGGAAGAAATGGAAGCAGTGATAGACTTTACCTTCTTGGGATCTAAGATCACTGCAGATGGTGATTGCAGCCATGAAATAAAAAGACTCTTAATCCTTGAGAGGCAAGCTATGGAAACCCTAGGCAGCATAATAAAAAGTAGAGACCTCTCAGTGCCAACAAAAGTCTGCATAGTTAAAGCAATGGTCTTACCAGTAGACTGTGAGAGCTGGACCATAAAGAAGGCTGAGTGCAGAAGAATAGACACCTTTGAACTATGGTGCTGGAGAAGTCTCTTGAGAGTCCCTTGGACTGCAAGGAGATCAAATCAGTCAATCCTAAAGGAAATAAAACCTGACTGCTCCTTGGAAGGACAAATACTGAAGCTGAAGTACTTTGGCCACCAAATGAGAGGAGAGGACTCACTGGGGAAGGCCTTGATGCTGGGAAATATTGAATGCAAAAGGAGGAGAATGAGATGGCTAGATGACATTGTTGACGCAGTGGGTATAGATCTGAGCGGACTCCGGAAAATGGTGGATGAAAGAGGAGCCTGGCGTGCTGGGCTCTATGGGTTCAAATAGAGTTGGACTCTACAGTGTGACTGAACAACAAGACAAAATCAATCTCCACATCCCTCAGTATCAGGACTGAGGATAATATTACTGAGTATTTCAGTTAAAGATGCAGCCTGTACAAGTTTGCCTATGTAGCACCTCCCATACCTTAAGAATATGAAAATGGAAATACAATGAAATACAGTGATTATGAATAATAATAAAAGTATGAAGGGGCAAGTTTTATCAAGCGGGAAAGAGAAATTCATGCTTTAGCACTGCAGTGATGTACACATTGTGATGAATGAAAAATACTAAGTTTTCAAATTCTGATACCTCATTTTACCTAACTTTACTTCTCAAACTGACTTGCAGTTTGAAGCATACTTATCAACCAGCTTTGCTATTCCCCAAATGTACTGACAAAAATCTTATCTCAGAAAGAGCATCAACATGCTGTCAAAATAGTGAAAGTACCAACATGAGTACACAATTTAATGAATAACACTTTCATTTGAATCTGTTTGTGGATATGCTTTAAAAATATGGATCTGTTTAAAAAAATTCTCCCCACTGAAGAAGAAAAGGCAGGATAAAAATCAAACAAGTAAATAAATTATAGATGGACGTACTAAATATATAACAGTTATAGTTGAATGCAGGCAAAAGTGGCAGAAATGGAGAACAGAATAATACATACCTCTATGTATAGCTATGTCAATTATGGAATAATCATTCACATCTTGTTTGCTTACAATATACTATGTATGAACCCACATTTTTCTTGGTCTCTCTGGACACAATACAAATGGAATAGATGGAGTCCATGAAAGTCTTGATTCCACATAGCCTTATGGGATATCTGAGCCTTACTGCAATTACTTAATAGCTTGTGATACCGCTGCTCAGAATGCAAGCGCGGCGCCAAAATGGCCGCCACGCTCTTTGCGGGCCCCCCCCCACTGGACGAAGAGCATCCGGGTAGTTAGGGGGCGTGGCCAGCACCCTTATAAAAGGGGCGGCCACGAGGCAGCCGAGCTGCCATTTTGCGAAGCGACGGAGAGGAGAAGTTTTTTCCCATTGCTCCGTCGCTCTTACCTTAGCCGGGAAGCTACTTCGGGCAGCGGTCCTTTTCGTTCCTTTTCTTCGGCTTCCCAGCACTTTCAAGAATGCCTTCTAAAAAGAAGGCGTTGGCGAACGCGGTTCGCACTTCGGGGAGGCGCCAGCCGGGTCGGAGGACCGTGACTGTGCCCCCCCAACAGCCCCCTTTGCCAGCGCCCACCGGGACCGGTGGGATGGGGTTGGTTGCCCCATGGCCCGGGACTGGGCGTCCTCAGACCGGCCTGGCGGGAGCCGCGGCCTCCGGCTCTCAATCGGTGGCTCCCGGCTCTGGCCCGGTTTATACCTTGGGGCCTTCTGCCCTTGCCCCGCAGCTACCTGCGGTGGGCTTTAACCATGGGGGGTGGTTGGGTTCCCTTCCCTGGCAGGGCATACCTCCGGCCCCTCAAGGGCCGGTACTGGGTTCATGGCCATATTCGGGACCCGGGGTCCAGAGACCTGACCCGGCGCCTCTTATCAGTGGGCCGGCCGGCCCTATGCCCCCATCAGTGTTGGGGGCCATGTTAATGTTGACGCCCTTCTGGCCCGCGTAGCAGCCCTTGAGGCTTCTTTGGGGGTGGTTAACCCACCCGGGGCACCTTTGGGACCACAGGGCGACGCATCGGCTGCCGGTCATCGGCAGGCGGCCGGACGGGTAGAGCTGCTTGAGGCTCGTGGGTCGGTGTCAGCCGCGGCCTCGCAGCTCCCCATGCAACAGTTGCTGCCGTCAGGTACTGACCAGGCCTCGTCCACGAGCTCGGTTGCGGTCGCGAGCTCCGATGCCCACAGTGGGCCGGAACCCCTGGTAGGGGAGGCCCATGGGGGTGCAGCATGTGAGTATGCGGTTCAAACTAGTGCACCCACACCACTACCTATACTGGGGGGGTGTCCAGTGGCCGTGGCCCCGTATGGCTGGCGCGGTGGTTCAGCCGCCGCCGGGCCATACGGGTGCGGCACCATCAATCCAGGGTCCCACTGGGGGTGGCGCTCTCTGTCCCGTTGGGAACTTACTCGGGGTGGCGGGCTTGGTCCAGGCTCCTTTCACCGTGCCCAATGCGGCCTCTGTCCCATTGTCGGCATTGCCTACGGCGGGGTATTCTCTGCCCCTCGGGGATCATCTTGCCCAGGCCACCAAAGCGAAAATCTGGCAGGGGGAGTATGTGGACATTTTCTCCCTTCTGAATAGAGAACCCACCAAGGAGGAGAGGGAGGGGCAGGATGAGAAAGATAAGGAACAGGCACGTCGTCGTAAGCCGCCACGCACGTGGGCCAACTGGCTGCCAGCATACCTCATATACATGGCTGTGTACCTCAGGGCCCGGCTGGATCTGGCCATTCCAATGGTACCTGCAGCAGGAGAAATTGCCGATATAGGCATGAGTGTCCCTCTTGTGCTGGCCCCCACGCTGCCTCCGCCTGTCCTAGGCCGGGAGGAGCGCGGGGCAGGGGTAGAGGTGGACAGGGGGCGAGCAAGACTGCCGCAGAGGGAGCTGGTCAGGCAAAAGGCCCCCTCACCAATTGATGTGGACATGTTAGAGCGTTGGCTCACGATGTACCCGAGGAGGGCAGACGCAGCTTACCTGCTTGAGTGTTTCCAGCAGGGGTTTCGCATTCCTTTCACGGGGGTCAGGGCTCCCCAAGATGCACCCAACCTTTTGTCACTTAGGGGAAGGGAGGAGGTGGCCGCCTTGAGCATTATTAAAGAGGTGGATGCTGGCAGGGTTGCCGGCCCTTTCCCTGCCCCCCCCCCCGTTTCCTAATTTAAAAGTTTCCCCCTTGGGGCTAGTGCCCAAAAAGTCACTCGGCGAGTTCCGCTTAATACATCACTTGTCCTACCCAGCCGGCCGATCGGTCAATGATGCTATCCCGGATGACCTTTGTTCGGTCCGGTATACATCTTTTGACCAGGCTCTGCGCATGGTGCGCTCATGTGGCCTGGGTGCACTGTTGGCTAAGTGCGACATCAAGTCGGCCTTCCGTCTTCTGCCGGTGCACCCGGGCGACTTTGAGTTGCTGGGTTTCAAGTTCCGGGGTGAATATTACTTCGATAAGGCCATGCCTTTTGGTTGTTCCATCTCCTGCTCGGCTTTCGAGTGTTTCAGCACCTTCCTGCAGTGGGCGTTCGTCCGCAGGTCGGGGTCTCGGTCTGTAGCCCATTACCTGGATGATTTCTTATTCGGGGGTGAATGGGGCTGGGACACGTGTGCGCGTCTCCTCAATACATTTCAGACGCTAATGAAGGAACTTGGTGTCCCTTTGGCACCCGAAAAGACCGAGGGCCCATCTACCAAGCTCACATTCCTGGGGGTGGAGATTGACACGGTGGAGCAAGCATCCAGGTTACCGGCTGATAAGGTGACACGGATCGTTGCACTCATATCCGGCTTGGTGGCTAAACGCAAGGCATCCCTTCGGGAGCTACAGGTGCTGCATGGTCACCTCAATTTTGCTTGCAGGGTGATCGCACCTGGCAGAGCCTTTGCTCGACGCTTGTGCGACGCCATGATAGGCTTAACCAAGCCCCACCACAGGGTACGTCTTAGCAGGGGCCTTAAGGCGGATATGCTCATCTGGCTCCAGTTCCTGAGGGAGTTCAACGGGGTGTCCTTCTGGAGGTCCGACCTTCTGGCTTCCCCCCGTTTCCAGGTCCAGTCCGATGCATCGGGGTCCCTGGGTTATGGGATGTACTTCAATGGGAAGTGGGCCTACGGCAGATGGCCACCAGCCTGGTCGGGCACGGGTCACTTGCGCGACCTCATGTATCTGGAATTTTTTCCCATTCCGGGAGCCTTGATGTTATGGGGTCAGGAGTGGGCCAATTCGGTAGTACATTTCTGGTGTGACAATGCGGCAGTTGTCCACATTGTCAACTCACAGACGTCTAAATCTCCCAGGGTCATGGAGCTGGTGCGCCAGTTTGTGTTGCGTAGCCTGCGCCTCAATGTGCTGTTCAGGGCTAGGCATGTGCCTGGTGTTAATAACGATATTGCTGACGCTTTGTCCCGCCTACAGAGCTCCCGGTTCCGTGCCTTGGCCCCGGACGCAGAGGAATTTCCCTCGCCGCTCCCGGATGAGATATGGACACTTGGCAAGGAGAGGTGAACCGGGCAATCGGCATGTCACTGGCGCCCCGCATGCGTAAGGCGTATCACCACGCGTTCATCACTTTTCAGGTCTTTTGTGCCCAGTTTCGACTACCTGAGGCTTGGCCTATCCCAGTCGCCCACATTCTACAATTCATGGTTTACCTACATGCCCAGGGCCTAGCACCCCGCACCATAGCATCCAGGCTGTCAGCGTTGGCATTCATGGCCAAAGTGGGGGGTTACGCTGACAGTACCACTGATTTCCGCATACGACATGTTTTGGAGGGGTGGGTGCGGGAGCGTGGGCGTAGCCCGGATGACCGCCACCCGATTTCCCCAGGGGTACTTACCCACCTAGCATGGGGCTGGCATGACCTCTGTTTTGACAGGTATGAGGCCGTCCTGTTTCATGCGGCTACTACGGTGGCCTTTTTTGGAGCGCTCCGCATCAGCGAGCTTGTGATGCTGTCTAAGGCGGATGCAAGTCGTAGGGCACTGGAACTCGACGATGTCTATGTTTGCAATGATTGGGCTCAGTTGAGGATACGCTCCTCTAAAGTTGATCAGCACGGCGTAGGCAGTGGAGTACGACTGCTACGATGTTCATTGGCAGACATCTGTCCGGTTGGTGCCCTACAGGAGTTTCTTGCACTGCGTGGCACGCACCATGGCCCATTTTTCTGTCACCAAGATGGGTCTCCCCTTACTAAATTTCAATTTTGGAAGGTGACCGGTAAGGCACTAGCCAGTGTTGGCCTCCCTGGGGCTCGTTACGGCACCCATTCATTTAGGATAGGGGCGGCTTCTACTGCAGCTGCTTTTGGGTACTCCGGGGCGGAAATACGCCGCATGGGACGGTGGGGATCACAATGTTTTCAGTTTTATGTTCGCCCTCTTCAACCGTGAGTACCAGTTTAGTCACTGTATTGTTCTCCCCCCTCTTTTTCCTTGACAGACCCTGGGTGTCGTATTACACCGGTGGCAGTATGGCTGGTGGGCCACAGCTACGTGCATAGGGCAGCGTCGTACGCTGCAGCGACAGAGTGGGGACCCCGACTGGGACTGGGTGCATCCGCAAGTCTCAGATGGTATGGTAAGCGTGGCATGTTATGGCGGGAACTGTTGCCATTCCTTTTATCCAGCAGGAATGCTGACCCGCCAGATATTCTGATCATATACCTTGGGGGCAATGATTTGGGACAGGTCACTGGACTATCGCTGAAGCATGCGATTTGCGGTGACCTGGCTTACTTACATTATATGTGGCCTGCCACAACCCTCACTTGGTCAGACATGGTACCGCGGCATGCTTACAGGGGAGGGTTCGACCTCCAGGCCCTTGATCGAGCTCGTCGCTCATTGAACAGGGCTATTGCCCGGTTCCTTCTTGACAGGGGTTGGGGGCGCGTCATTAGGCACCCCGCAATCAGCCTACAAATTATGAGCTTTATTCAGGGGATGGGGTCCATCTGTCGCAGGGAGGTATGGACCTCCTGTTAGGAGATTGGCTAGCAGGCCTGTTGACTGAGCTGACGGTCTGGGGGGGGCGTCGAGCCTTTATTGAGCCTCTCCGTGTGGCGGGTAGCACTGGTAAGGTAAACATTTATGACCCACAGGTATCCGGCAGGTTCGCAATTGACTGGACAACACTAGACAGGCACAAGTTGATTAAACGTTGTCCGGTCAACGATGAACCAGGCGATGGGGTGATGGCAAGAGCTATGCAGCATGCATCACCCCGTTATTTTACGGATACGCGTCAGAGGGTGGGGTCAATAGTTAGGTATTGACTACGGTCAACAATTTGTTTGTTGTCAACAAACAAATTGATACAAATGGATACATTGTAACTAATTGCCGTTTGCAATTTTGGGTGGTACCTTACCAGTGTTACTTCGGTCTGCTTGCCTTAAGAATTATAATTGGTTGAATACCAATAGAAATTTATAATTCGGACTAGGGCATGAATCAATAAATGTGGCCCAATGCCGTTATCCACTTTCATCAGTGTCTGAGTCCTTTATTGGGGGGTGCAACTGCAATGTGATCACACCAATCAAATATGCTCCTTTTCAGTTAGCCTGACTGAAATACAACATTACATGATGTGCTTCAAAGAAAATAAGAGAAAAAGGGATCAATGTCTCAATTTTCAGCACTATTTATCTTTCTATAGCTCTAGCAATGTTTACATGATCATTCTGAAGTCTGACACATTTGTGAACTTCATCAGTTGGATTGTAGCTTCCAGGTTACTAGCTGAACAGACGTATTTTGGTATAATTGTGTGTGTGTGTGTTTAACATGCCTTAATAAAGACATACAAACATGCATACATACACACAACACACACTGTTACACAACACATGCTAGATACCAACAACACAGATACCAGGGAGTATCAGGCATCATGTAACAGCAACAGCAGCACCTCAAAACAGACAAGAACAACACAGATTTTTCTCCATAGATTCAAATTTGTCTTGGCTAGATGAGCATTTAAAATACTTTATCTGTTTCTTTATAATATATTTAAAGGAACCAGCAAGAAACGTGTTGGTGGTGGGGCTGTGTGATGGTCGAATTTGGGAAAGAAAGAATGAGTGAGCAGAGGGCATGCCTTCCTTCCAACCCACAGGAGTGACCGGGCTCCTGTTTGGTTAGGGTACAGTTCGACCTCCCACTCTCACTTGTGGAGGCCTCTTTGGCACAAGCTCCCCATCATCGTAGCTGGGAGGTCAGTTTGGACAGACTAAGTGACCAACAGCCCATCTGGGAGCGAAGAGTTGGCTTGGGAGAGGTGAGAGAGTGGGAATTGGACACTGGAGGAGACAAGATGGGCTTGGAAATGGGATTTGGGGGGGGGATGAAGGACCCAGCATGAGGGGTGTGTGGTAGGGCAAAATGCCAATTCAATTGGGAACTGCCCAGAGAGTGAATGCACTAAGTGCTTCTCTGGGTTAGGGGATAGAAAAGACATGGCTCTCATTGCTGTCCTTGTTAGTGAGGCGGAGGGAGCCCTGAAAGAGCCTCAGGGTTTGGGGAAAAGTCAGTGGCAACAAACCAAAGATTCATTGAGTTGAGTGTCTCATCCAGAAGCTTCCATAATATACCAAGCAGGGCATAAAGGCAGGCAGTAGCCCTCCTTTGTTCAATTCAGCATCTTGCATTCTGGCATAGATTTCTGGCAAACATGGGTTGTTGTTGTTGTTTTTGTGTCTAATGAGCCTGACATTTATCTAGATATAAATATTGTCTTTTGAACGTTTTTAGAAGCATACATTTATAAACCATTGGCTTTGATGGATAAAACTTAAACTCCTGGATTTAGCCATTCCATTTGGCTGCAGTATAGCAGTTTAACCACTGTGTCACCAGGATATTAAGTATTTAGAAGAGGTGGTGGGTAATTGAAAGAAATCTATAAGGTTTGTGTGCATTGTGGTCTATTCCATTACCATAACGGGATGTCTGGCTGGACATCCCACTACAGTAATGGAGTTGACTGTGCAGTGCCGGTAAATAACCTGACTCCCTAAAGGGGCCAATGACTATGGGCAGATATGCCCCTTTAGGTGAGGTGATAGTCTCCTGAGTGGAGGAAATGCCACTGAAAAGCATCATATTCGGCCCAAAAGCAAAATGAGCAGAGGAGGAACTCTGATTCCCAATGGACGTGGAAGTGGCCATGTCAGATGGACTGGTTGTGAAGGCATACCTTGTCCATATCCTCAAGGTTGTGACAGTCCATTGCAGTCCCGGTATTAAATCTCGCACGTCTCATTTCATCTGTACCACAGGAGATGGCTCCGTGATCATAGTGTGTGGATCATGTCATGGCAAACTCTGATCCACCTTATACAAATTCATGCCAACGACAATGTATTCTCAGATGCGAGTTGTAGCCAATGACTTAAAGGTTAAAGACATAATGCTTTTTACATTACAGTGATGTGTTAAGAGATTATTCTCTGCTTTTTGATTGTGCCTTTTTAGGCTATAATCCCCCATGTAATGTTGGAATGAAATTGAAGCATTCTCATTGTTATTTCTTATTCTTAAAATACTTTATTTTTATGCTCCCCCATTTAGATATCTAACTTAAGTAGTTGCCTGCAGCTTTAATTTTTATATATTTAAAAGTATTTGTGCCTACAGTTTTTTATAATTGTAAGACCTTTGAACGGTTTCAATAACTTTGTATATAGAATTAATGTAGACAGAGACAAGCTGATGTTACCTGTACTTACTGCAACAATGAAGCAAGATATTTTGATGTCCAGGAGAATTTTGATATGGTTGTAGACATAGGCTTCTGATTATTATCATTTTGCTGGAGTCCTGTAAAAGTCTACATGGCTCTTAGGATGATGAACAGGTATCAGAGTTTCTCACCTGTCATTTTGAATGACAGTCCGTGCATTGAAGAAGCCAATTTCAGCAACTGTGTGTGGTAGTCTGAATCATGATTAGAACACACAATATTTCACAAAAAAAAATAATAGTGAGTGCTATGGTTTGAGTTCAGGGCAAAATGAAGAGGAGAAGATGATACATGGTTCTTGATTTTGTGGGAATACATTCTTGTTCAGAATATTGACCATGACGCATAGTTGTAAACATCATGCAATATCTATAGTTCACTGCAATAAATAGCTCCTTGAGGGGAATGACAGAATCTCACTAGAGCAGAGAAAAATATAAACCATATTTCTCCCCAGGCTTTACACATGCACAATTAAAACATCCTGAATAAAAGGAATTTCCAGACCACAGTTAATTAAGCATTTAGATTTGACATTGCAGAAGAGAGCAGCATTCACCTTGATTGTTTTCTTTCCTAGACAAAAGTGTAGTTCATTGTCTTTTTTAAAAAAGCACCAAGACTTCAGGCTGGGACTCTTCCACTCAATGAGACCTCTAAACACCATTCAACTGCAAAGATAACATTGAAGAACCCCCTTGAGGCAGTATGAACTCAGTAACCAAAACCACTCAAAACCAAATTAGAAGATAGAAGAAGGAGCATACTGGGCAAGGAACAACATTAAAGCGGAAGATCTCAATTTCCGCATGTCACCAGGATGACTCTGATTAGGCTGAGGGTTGGAGTCCCAATGTGCTCAAGTGGAGACTGCTGGTGGACAACAACAGACAGTATGAATGGAGAGTATGGAGTATGGAGAGACACAGAGTCCAGCCCATTTGCTGGTCTGTCGATTGCTACCAGAGACATGCACTGATGAGGACTGAGGACTTGTGTTTAGGCAATGACAAAGTGAAGAGGCTTCATTTGGCAATACAGGGTTTGTTAGGGAATGTAAGTCTTCAGTCTCTCCCTAACTGGTTGCAAGGCATATTGTATCTGTGATGCCTTTAAGACTTTACTGCTGGGGCACACAGGTGCTGGGAGTTTTCCCTGATGTGCTCCAAGGGCCAGTGTATTTAGGACAGAGCAGGATTGCAGACCTTCAGCTACAATGCTCAACATTCCTGAGCTACAATTCTCAATTTTTCTGAGCTGTAATGTTCACCTTCCTCTGCCAACAGTCTGGACAAAGAATCCTGTAACTTCCAGAACCTGCTACAAGGACTGAACCTTTACCACTGTTCCTGCTGATGGTTTTTTGCTGGGTATGCCATCTGTGCTTACTGGACAAAGGAGAACTAATTGGGGTAAGCCTCCACTGGAAGGACAGAATTTGTCCTCTTTGGCTTTGTTTGTGGCTACAGCTTGTCTTTACCCTGCTGAACTGAACTGTTGCTGAACTGTATGGACTTGTATATAGCATAACTGTACTGTCTCAGTGAGGTCAACTGAGCAGCCCGAAAGAATATCTGTTTGGTGTTACAGTCGTTGCACTGTATATACTTACACCCTTCTACTTTCTTTATTAAATTTTCAAAAAATCATAACAAAATCAGAACGAAAAAAAATACAATACAAATACAAAAAATCATAAAGACAATGAACAATACAATACAAAAGAATTAATAAAACAGTAACTAATAATCATAATAACACCAATAATAATAAAAAACTCTACTTTACCAATGTAATACCTCCCCATCCTTCACTAAATCATGATTAATATACTCCAATTCATTATATACAACATAAAACTTATATTTGCAATATCCTCTATTTCTTATAACATTGAATCACCAAATCATCCTCAATTATTTATACCTTTAGCTATTCATACCTTATTTAATCTACCCAAAATTTATTAATTATTACAGTATTGCCAGGATTCTACCCAAGCAAAGTGCAATGAAAATACAATAATGAAAATATAATAAACACAAAAACACACTACACACCCTGTGTATTATACAATGTCCTAGGGGGATGCAGGATATCATAGTGGTCTTCCCTATTTCCAAAAACTCAATTGATCTGGTACTGGCCCAACCCCCACTCCTCCAACCAATTTAGACTCCACAAATAGTTGCCAAATTTTCCAAAATCTATTTCCTTTAATCAAACCTTTTTTTTATTCAGTTCCAATGTTAACTTATCATTTAGTGCAAGATCCCACATTTGTTGTAACGGGAGGGCCTCTTGCAAGCACCCTGAAGTTTACTCTAATACAAGCATACACACCCCAATCACTGGGACAAAGCTGTTCCCTTTCTGGCTGGAGGGAGGGAAGGGAGGGATCTCATGACAAAGGACTACCAGCTGTTTTATTCCTACATAACTGTAAGCCAGGAAATGGGAGTAACTCTTAAGGTGATTGGTCAGCATTAGCTCAGTGCATGGCCAGGTTTGGGGTAAACAGGAAACGTGAGGTAATGCTCATGAGGTGTGCTCGTGATCACAGCTTGCAATAACAGGAAATTAGGTGACCCACTATTTTTGGGGAGATGAGTCATAGGGCTGATCTTCGGCCAAGTTTTCATGGCCTCGTCTGTATAAGCTACTTCCACCTTTTTGAAGACAGTCCGGGATTCCTACACACATTTCCTTATACCAATCTTCAATTTTCAAAGTTACATTACTTTTCAAATTTCTTACATACCTTGTCTACCCATTGTCAACATTATACCCACTAACTATTTTTTATCCACATCTAAATGTATATTATCCATGTCCATCAACAAAGCAGTACTTGGCCCCAGTTTAATTCTCATTCCCAAAATACTACAAATTTCCTTCTCAATTCTTCCCCCAAAAACTTTTACCACATTACAGCTCCACCACATATGTTCATATGTTCCCAATGTATTCATACATCTCCAACACATTTTATTTTTATTTTTATCCATCTGATGAAACATCACTGGGGTCAAGTACCATCTCCATAATATTTTGTAACTATGTCATTTTATTCTGACTGACATCGTTCTCATAATCCTTTTTTCCCATTTTTTTCTCCATTCCATTTCTGTAATTTTGACATTCAAATCCTGATCCCAGAGATTTCTTACTATATCTTGTGGATTAACTTCTTTATTTAATATCTTATAAATCCTACCCACAATGCCCTTAATTCCCATTTCTCCCTTTCTTATCTTTAATATGAAATCCTCATATTCAGTCTTACATTTTTCCCAAACTGGTTTCTGTCAAATACTTACTATTCCACTTGTTCACTAATGCAATCTGAAACCAATTCATCCTCAATTGCGTATATATTTCTGATTTCTTCTCTCTATCTTCACAAACCCATATCCAGTCTTTTTAAAATATTTTAAAAATATTTTATTCAAACTAAATATTCAACAAGACAGATAAAAACATAAACAAAGAACAGGAAGAAAGAAAGGAAAAAGAGAAAAAAGGAAACATAATTAAACATTTAAAAAATACATAACAAACTCCAACACTCCTAAAAAAATAATAATGGTAGAAATGTATACACCCCCTTTAAATTATTCATACAATTAGATAATATTAAATCGTCTTTGATCAATTTAACATTTTAAGGTATGTAAATATTTTGACACTTCTACTTTAATACTACTATCTTATCCAACTACAACTAACCGTCCCAAGCTCCAACAGTATTATTTTGCTTATTACCATTTTATAAAGACACATAATGTGCTATTTACATTTGTCCATGAGACTGAAAACACCAATATTTATACATTTGGTTTGCAAAACACTAATTGATCGGTTCTTGCTGCTTGTCCATTCCTTTTCTCAATTGCATATGTTATAATGTCCTTCCAAATTGCAAATATATATATATATATATATATATATATATATATATATATATATATATATATATATATATATATATATATATATATATATATATATATATATATATATATATATTCTCTTTAACTAATACTTTTTTAACATTCTTTTTCCAAGTTAATTTGTCATTTAGGGCCATTGCCCACATCTCTTTATACCATTCCTTGATTTCAGGAGCAATTTCTCCTTTCCATTTTCGAGCAATATACTGCCTTGCAGTTGATATCATAATTGAAACAAGATCTTTTCTATGCACGTCAATATTTAAATCTTCAATTTCAGTTAACAGTGCCATACAAGCCCCTAAATTAAAATTACCATAAATTATACCCTTGATTTCACTTTCTACTGCTATCCAGAAAAATTTATCACATTGCAATCCCTCCACATATGTATGTAGGTACCCATCACTTTTTTACATCTCCAACACTTTAACAAATTTGATTTATCTATTTGATGAAGGTGAATAGGGGTTAAGTACCATTTCCATAGTATTTTGAAATTATGTTCCTTAACTCACACAGATAATGTCTTCATAATTCTTTTACTCCATAATCTTTTCCAATTATCTTTATTTATTTCCATTTTTTAGATCCTGTTCCCAAATTGTCCGTAATACTTCTTGTGATTTATCATCTGAATTTAGCAGTTTATACAGATTACCTACTAATCCCTTGAAATTTATTGTTCCAGATTTTAAATTACTCAATAAATCCTCAAATTTTGTATTTTTCTGTTCAGATCATTATCTGTTATTTACCTTTTATTCCAATTATCTACAGAAATAATTTGGAGCCAATTTAATTTTAATTGCTTATATAAGTCTAATTTTTCTTTCTATTTTTGCAAACCCTAATCCAGTCCTTCAGTTTTGACACACCATTATTATTAATAACTTCTTCTAAACTTCTACTAATTCTTATCGGGAAATTTTTAAAGTCTTTTAGTTCTATAATAGGCGAAATACTAGGGGCTAACTTCCCTTTCACATCATTCCATGTTATCATTGTTGCCTTTAACAACTTATTTACAGAGCTAATAACTACTCTATTTTTATCTAAAAAAGCTGCTCTACCTATTTCTTTTAATTCATCCATTTCTAAACCTTCTCATATTACTTCTTTTTTTGCTCTCAATTTACACATATTTCTTACCTGAAATGCTTTATAATAATTTTGGATGTTAGGGAGTCCCAATCCACCCTCCTTCTGATTCAGATACCATAATCCTTTTGTAATTCTAGACTTCTTACCTCCATTACAATATTTATTAATCAAATTTTGGAATATCTTCATATCCTTTACTTTCAATTGAATCGGTAGGTTATCAAATAAAAATACTAATTTTTCGTAATAATTTCATCTTAGCCAAGGCTACTCTTCCAAACCACAACAAGTTTATTTTATTATATTTTTGTATCAATACTTTAAACTCTTTAACCAATTTATCATAGTTTATTTTTTAAAAATTTTCAAATTTACCCGAAATATTTATTTCTAAGTATTTAACATGCTTTTATTTGAATTTTATACTTATTTTTAATCTTTATTGCATCTTCATTACTAATATTTAACATAATCGCTTCCGATTTTTCCCAATTTATTTCTAACCCAGTAACTTCCTGAAAATCCTTCAAATGGGTTTTAATTTTCGGTACTGCTAATATTGGGTTCTTTACTATTATTAAAGTATCATCAGCATACAAGTTGATTTTAACTCCTTCTACTCCAACTAAATCCAAATAATCCCTTATTGCATTTGCCAATGTTTCCATTGCCATTATGAATAATATCGCAGATAGAGGATCTCCTTGACAAGTACCAGCTTCCAATTTGATTTCTGGGGTATATTTATCATTAATCCTAACCCTTGCCAAGCTTTGATAGTATAAATTATCTATAACCCTTCTAAACTTTACTCCAAATCCATAATGTTCAAACATTTTCTTAATTGATACCCATTGCAAAGAGTTGAAAGCTTTATATATGTCCAGTGCCAATAAGACCATTCGGAGGCTGCAGCTGGTCCAGAATGCTGCGGCCCGGGTGGTGATGGGGTGTGGACATTATGCCCATGCCTCACCACTGCTTCGGGAGTTGCACTGGTTACCAGTCTGCCTCCGGGTGCAATTCAAGGTGCTGGTTTTGACCTTTAAAGCCCTATATGGTAGTGGGCCAGATTACCTAAGAGACCGCAATGCCCTAAGGATGTCTGTCCGTCCAACCAGAGTGGACCGGAGGGTCTCACTAATTGTGCCATCAGCCAGTGGGGCTCACCTCTCTGGCACAAGGAGGAGGGCCTTTTTCGTGTCCGCACCAGCCCTTTGGAACCTCTTGCCAGTGGAATTGCGTCTCCAGACAGAGTTGCTGCCCTTTAGGGAAGATCTAAAAACCTGGCTGGCAGGCCAAGTTTGGGGTGCAGGTGGAGGGGTGGTTTCCGTTGGGTGGCTGGTTTAGAGGATTATGCCTTCCCCTCAGTTCCTTCGGTACCTGCACCCCTTCTAAGGGGGTGGATTTTAATTCTGTTTTAATCGGTTTTTATCTGTTTTATGTTGTGATTGTGAAACGCCCTGAGTCAGCCTTGGTCGAGTGGGCGGTATAGAAGTCCAACAATAAAATAAAAATAAAACAAACCTATCTTTTCTTTTTTTGCTTCTGCTTTGGTCATCACATCAATAACTCTCCTTGTCAGATCCGTTAAATGTTGACCTTTGATAAATCCTGCTTGATCACTATTTATATATTTGCCAATAAATTTGTTTAATCTGTTAGTTAAAATGAATGTAAAATTTTTGGCGTCCTGGTTAATTAATGATATCGGCTGATACGAATCTATCATTTCTAAATTTTTCCTTGGTTTGGGAATTAGGATAATGTTTATCTTATTCCACGAATTTGGAATTACTCCACCATCAAGTATATTATTAAAAAGTCTGCAAATTTTATATATTATGATATCACTGAATTGTTTATAGAATTCAACATTTAACCCATCTTCGCCAGAAGCTTTACCAATTTTCAATTTATCAATTATATCATTAATTTCCTTAACCGTGATTTTACTTTCCATACACTCCATGTGTTCCCGATTTATTGTCTCTTTTAGCCTTTTTAAGGTAATTATCTAATTTTATTCTATCTATTTTCCTTTCTGAGTATAATTTTTGAAAGAATTCTTTTACAATTTCAATTTTTTGCTCAGATTTATTATACCTTATTCCATCTTTACCTATCAATACTCCTATCTCTTTTATCCTTTTTTCTTTCGGCAGCTTTTGCTAACCGTTTTGAGTTCTTATTACCAAATTCAAAATATTCCCTTTTTAGATAAATTAGATTTCTTTTTATCCGCTCATTTTCTTTGCCTTCTACTTCTGCTTTCAATTTTTGTAATTTTTCAAAAATAATCTTATTCTTCATTCTAGCATGCTCGGCCTGTAAAAAATTTATTTCATCTTCTAATTTCTTTTGGTGTTCTTTTTGTAATTTATTCTTGATTACTGAAAGTCTAATACATTCACCCCTAAATATTGATTTCATCGTATCCAATAGTATACCATCAGGAACATCATTCATGTCATTTAACTCCCATAGTTGCTCCCAATTCTTAATTGTCTCTTTTTTATCTTTTTGGCTGTTAAATAATTTTGGATCAAATGTCCAATTTTCATAGACTTTTTTCTTAATACCCCCTATATTGATACCTAGTATTTTTTTGGCATGGTCTGATTCTTTAATCACATCAATTTCTATATTTTCCAAGGCATTACATAAATTCTCAGTTACGAATATATAATCTATTCTGGAGTAAGTGTCATGGACACCTGAGTAAAATGTATATTTCTTTCTTGTCCTCTTAATGCTCTCCAGACATCACATAAGCTTACAATTTTCATCCATTTGTCTAACATTCCTTGGTAATTACCTTTGCATCTAGTAAGATTAGTAGTGTCAATGTTTGATCTCGTCTGATTAAAATCTCCTCCAATTATTATTTTCAATATGTTCTCTTTAGCTATTTCTTGGCAAATATTTTCTAAAAATACTTCCTGATTTTCATTGGGGGCATATATGTTGACCTACAAGATTTCTTCATCTTCAATTTGACCTCTTATAATTAAATATCTACCCTCAGAATCTACAATACTTTTTGTAATGATAAAACCTAATCTCTTTGAAAGGATAATAGCCACTCCCCTTGATTTTGATGTTCCACAGGCTACTTCATAATTCTGAATCCAACCTAAGTTTGTTAACCTATGGTCTGTGTGTATGGTTTGGGAGTTGTACAGCTAGGGAAAGAACAAGACTGTAGAGGGGATAATCGGCTGTACTCTTCCCACCCTAGATCAAATCTATGCCACCAGGTGTTATAAGAAAGCTGTAGAGATTGTGCAAGATAGTACGCACCCCAAAAATGATCTCTTTTATCTTCTGCCTTCTAGAAGGACCAGCTGCTTGAGAAATAGTTTCTACCCAAAAGCGGTTCTGGCTTTGAATGCAGTGCAATGCAGTCTATGAGGGAGCTTCTGTATATAGTTTTTACAGTTTTTACAGTTTTAGAGTTTTTAGAGTTTTAGAGCTTTTTAGAGTTTTAGAGCTTTTTAGGGGTTAAATGTGCATATGTGGGGTGGGAGTATGTTGATAATTTTGTATAGTTGTATTTTGTTTAGGTTTTGTTGGGTTGATAAGTGGTTTTTTCCTCCAATCTCGTTGTTCTGTGCAGGACAATGACAATAAAGATTTATCTATCTATCTATCTAATTTCAAAGAGTTGTCGTTAGCAGTTTTTTGGTGTGTTTCTTGAAGCAAAATTATATCAGGTTTACATTTCCTTACAGCAGATTCTAATATTTTCCTCTTAATTGGGTTGCCAGTACCGTTAACATTCCAAGATAAAACTTTTAAATCTTTCATATCAGTAACACATTTTTATTTTATTAGTTATTTCCAACCTCCTATGGACAAGTGCAGTTAGACTTATGAGACAAACCCAGAATCCCAAATACAACACAAAAATAAAATAAAAACCAATATTAAATAGACAACATACAACATATTTCTTTATACTCCCCATCTTTCCTGCAAAAAGAACCCTTGGTGACCAAGAATGGGGAGGGGGTGAGGTGATGAAATTATAGCTGAACATCTTATTTGTCGCTCATATCCAGTCTTTCAACAAGGAAACATCATTTTAAAAGAAAACTTCCTTCACCTTCTTATCTATTTTTTATTGGAAAGTTTTTCATGTCTTCCATTTCTATAATTGGAGATATATCTGGGGCTAATTCCTTCTTTACCTTCTTCCATACTTCCATCATTGCTTTTACCATTTTATTTTTGATTATTATTTTAACTACTTCTTTATCTAAAAATACTGCTTTACCAATTTGAGCTAATTCTCTCATCTCAATGTCCTCCCATATCACTGTTTCCCTCATTAAAACCTTCAAAATATTTTTTACCTGAAATGCTCTATAATAGTACTTAACATTCGGCAATCTCAATCCCCCTTTTTCTGGGATAAATACCACAAATTCTTTGCAATTCTAGATTTCCCCCCACCATTACAATAGTTGTTTAATAATTTTTTGAACTCCTTAATTTCCTTATCCTTAAAACGGATTGGCAGGGCATCCAACAAAAAATTAAGCCTCAGTAGTAACATCATTTTATCCTTCTACTTTCTGAGTAAACCTGTTTTGAGTTTTCTTCTGCATCAAACACTGGTCTGCCTCTTTTTCTCACAAGAGATGACTTGGCCAGGTGTGAACCTCTTGCTGGCCACTGCACCACTCTGCTGACCAATTATATCAACACAGGACACAAAAGAAAATGCAAGCGCGGCGCCAAAATGGCCGCCGCGCCCTTTGCGCCCCCCCCACAGGACAGAGAATCCGGGTAGTTAGGGGCGTGGCCAGCTCCCTTATAAAAGGGGTGGCCACGAGGCAGCCGAGCTGCCATTTTACCTCAGCGACGGAGCGGAGAAGTTTTTTCCCCTGTGTCTCCGTCGCTCTTGAGCCTACCGGGAAGCCTTTTTGGTAGCGATTCTGCCTTGCTGGCTTCCCTTTGCTTTGGTGGAGATGCCTTCGAAGAAGAAGGCAGCTTCGAGTTCAGCTCGCGCTGTTAGGAGGCGCAACCCAGGTCGGAGGACCGCGGTGCCGCCTCCTCAGCAGCCACCTTTGCCAGCCCCGGCCGGGGCCAGCGGAATGGGGTCTATTGCCCCTTGGCCCGGAGTGGGCGATCAGAGTGCGGGCGCGGAAGGGGTTCCGGCCCGCGGCCCACGAGCGGTGGACACCGCTCCTGCTCCTGCCCACTCTGTCGGGCCTACTCCTCTTGGGCCGCAGCCTCTCCCTGGGCCCTCTAGCCTTGGGGGGTGGTCCGGCCCCCTCCCTTGGCAAGTTTCTCCACCAACCCTGCCGGGCTTCGGTGCTGGCCAATGGCCATATGTGGGTCCCGGGGTACAGGGACCTGTACCCATGCCTGGACCAGGCGGGCCGGCCGGCCCTTTGCCCATGGTCAACGTGGACACCTTGCTGGCCCGCATTGCGGCCCTGGAGGCGTCGTTGGCTCGGGCCAGTCAGGCGGGCGCCCCCTTCGGGGTTCCTTTTGAGGCGCTGTCGGCAGGAGGACAACAGCCGGCGGGGAGGGTCGAGCTGCTGCAGGCGCGTGGCGCGGTTTCGGCCACTGCCTCGCAGCTCCCCAGCCAGCAACCAGGTGCGGGTCAAGCCCCGGTGATGAGCTCTACGTCGGTCGTGCGCTCCGACGCCCCCAGTGGGCCGGAACCCCCGGTGGGGGCGGCCCGCGGGGGTGCAGCATGTGAGTATACGGTGCAAGCGAGTACATCCACACACATTCCCAATCTAGGGGGGGCCTTTCAATGGCCTTGGCCTCGCGCGGGTGGTGCGGGGACCACGCTGTCGGCGACCCACCCGGCGACGACGACTGCCACCTTGGGCACTGGGGTGGGCATTGGTCCTTACACTGCAGGGAATGTTCTGGGGGTGGCTGGGTTAGCTCAGGCCCCTTTTACCAGGCCGCCTGTCCCCTTTTCGGCTTTGCCGACGGCAGGGTATTCCTTGCCATTGGGTGATCACCTGGCACAGGCTACTAGGGAAAAGATATGGCGAGGGGAGTACGTAGATATCTTCTCACTCCTGAACAGAGAGCCCACCAAGGAAGAAAGGGAGGGTCAGGATGAGAAGGACAAGGAGCAGGCACGCCGCCGTAAGCCGCCGCGTACCTGGGCCAACTGGCTCCCCGCTTATTTGATATACATGGCGGTATATTTGAGGGCGCGGCCGGATTTAGCTATTCCCATGGTCAAATATTTGGACAACATATATAGGGCGATGGTCGATTTCCCGGGCCCCTCATGGCTAGCATATGATGAGGAATTCCGTATGAGGATTCCCCTCCACCCCGAGATGAGATGGGATGAGCCGTGCCAGAGGCTGTGGCTTTTGTATATGACACCCACACGCCCTGCCCCGGGGGATAGATACCATTGCGGACATGCGGTCCAGCGAGCGGCTCCAGCGCAGGTTACCCGCCAGGCGGCGGGGCAGGGGGTTCCAGCCCGCCTGCTGTGCTGGACTTTCTCGTCAAATGGTTCCTGCAATCGAAAGAACTGCAGGTATAAGCATGAGTGTCCCACATGTTCGGGCCCCCACGCAGCCTCTGCCTGTCCCAGACCTGGGGGGGCACGAGGCAGAGGGAGGGGTGGACAGTGGGCTGGCAAGACTGCCTCGGATGGAGCTGGTTCTCCAAAAGGCCCCCTCCCCAATTAATGTGGACATGCTGGAGCGCTGGCTCGCATCGTACCCGAAGGGGGAGGACGGGGAGTATCTCCTTCAAGGTTTTAAGCAGGGATTTCGTATCCCTTTTATTGGTGATAGGTCCCCTCAGGATGCTCCCAACCTTTTATCCCTCAGAGGAAGGGAGGAGGTGGCTGCGGCCAGCATTAAAAAGGAGTTAGACGCGGGCAGGGTCGCTGGACCTTTCCCCGCACCCCCGTTTCCCAATCTTAAGGTCTCGCCACTGGGTTTGGTCCCCAAAAAGTCCCTAGGTGACTTTCGCCTTATTCATCATTTGTCCTACCCAGCCGGCCGATCGGTCAATGATGCTATCCCTGATGACCTTTGTTCAGTCAGGTATACAAGATGGGTCTCCCCTTACTAAATTTCAGTTTTGGAAGGTGACAGCCAGAGCCCTCACCAGGGTGGGCCTACCAGGTGCCCGTTATGGCACACATTCGTTCCGTATTGGTGCAGCCTCTACAGCAGCTGCTTTTGGGTACTCTGGGGCTTACATACGCAGCATGGGGAGGTGGGGCTCGCAATGTTTTCAGTTTTATGTGCGCCCACTCCTGCCATGAGTACCAATCCAGTCACCTTACCGCCTTTTTTCTCAATTTCTTACAGACCCTGGGTGTCGTATTACACCGGTGACAGTATGGCTGGTGGGCCACAGCTATGTGCACAGGGCAGCGCGTTACGCTGCGGCGACAGAGTGGGGACCCCGACTGGGACTGGGTGACCACGCCAGTCTCGCATGGCATGGTAAGCCTGGGATGTTATGGCGGGAGCTGCGGCCTTTCCTTTTTTCTGGCCTGGGTGCTGACCCGCCTGACATTCTAATCATCCACCTGGGGGGCAACGATTTGGGCCAGGTCACCGGCTTATCGCTCAAGCATGCGATTTGCGAGGAACTCGCCTACTTACATTATGTCTGGCCTGCCACAACCCTGGTTTGGTCGGACATTGTTCCGCGCCATTCTTACAGAGGGGGCGTTAACCTCCTGGCCCTTGACCGCGCTAGGCGCGCGGTCAATAAGGCAGTGGCGCGGTTTCTTACCACCAGGGCTTGGGGATGGGTTAGTCATCACCCCGATATTAGTCTACAAAATTATTACTTGTACGCAGGGGATGGGGTCCATCTGTCGCGAGGAGGTATGGACCTCCTGTTGGGTGATTGGCGAGCAGGCCTGTTGACCGAGCTGACGGTCTGGGGGGGGGGCGTCAGGTCTTCTTTGAAGCCCCTCCGTGTGGCGGGTAGCACTGGTAAGGTAAACAGTATGACCCACAAGTATCCGGCAGGTTCGCAATTGAATGGACAACACTAGACAGGAATAAATTAGTTAAACGTTGTCCGGTCAACGACGAACCAGGCGATGGGGTGATGACGATTGCTAACCAGCATGCATCACCCCTGTGATTTCACGGATATGCGTCAGAGGGTGGGGTCATAAGTTAGTTATTGACTACGGTCAACAATTTGTTTGTTGTCAACAAACAAATTGATACAAATTGATACATTGTAACCAATTGCCGTTGGCAATTTTGGGGTGGTACCTTACCAGTGTTACTTCGGCCTGCTTGCCTTAGGAATTATGATTGGTCGTTTTACCAATACAAATTTATAATTCGGACTAGGGCATTGAATCAATAAATGTGGCCCTATGCTGTTATCCACTTTCAATGTTGTCTGTGTCCGTTATTGGGGGGGTGCGCCTGCAATGCAAGCGCGGCGCCAAAATGGCCGCCGCGCCATTTGCGCCCCCCCCACCACAGGACAGAGAATCCGGGTAGTTAGGGGCGTGGCCAGCTCCCTTATAAAAGGGGTGGCCACGAGGCAGCCGAGCTGCCATTTTACCTCAGCGACGGAGCGGAGAAGTTTTTTCCCCTCCACCCCCTCCCTAGTTAACAGTGTGATATTATGGTCGCTTCGGGGCCGGGTGGGAATTTTTGGTTGGGACCCATATTGGCACCGGGTCCTGGCTTTTTTGCCCATCCCACACTGTTGCTATGGTTTGATATAGGGGTCTTTCTGTGTTCCTACTGTTGACTTTGGTCACATTGGCGGGTAGCACTGGTAAGGTAAACAGTATGACCCACAAGTATCCGGCAGGTTCGCAATTGAATGGACAACACTAGACAGGAATAAATTAGTTAAACGTTGTCCGGTCAACGACGAACCAGGCGATGGGGTGATGACGATTGCTAACCAGCATGCATCACCCCTGTGATTTCACGGATACGCGTCAGAGGGTGGGGTCATAAGTTAGTTATTGACTACGGTCAACAATTTGTTTGTTGTCAACAAACAAATTGATACAAATTGATACATTGTAACCAATTGCCGTTGGCAATTTTGGGGTGGTACCTTACCAGTGTTACTTCGGCCTGCTTGCCTTAGGAATTATGATTGGTCGTTTTACCAATACAAATTTATAATTCGGACTAGGGCATTGAATCAATAAATGTGGCCCTATGCTGTTATCCACTTTCAATGTTGTCTGTGTCCGTTATTGGGGGGGTGCGCCTGCAAAGTATTCACTGAAGTGATCCTGCCTCCCATCACACTCTTAATTTGCTTTTCCCCCAAGTCAATCTGCCCAGGTAGTATTAGGTGCAAAACCTTGATTACAATCCTCACTGAGCCTGTTCATGCTTAATTGCTACATGAGAGTGCAGCACTCATCTTCTGCTGACAGAACAGAATCACACCCAAGTAGGAGCAGCAGGGCAGCAAACTCAAAATGTGTGAGGACTCCTCTAAGCCATTATTCATGTTTGACCATTTCTGTGGCAACTGGAGTTGTGCACCTCTGTGGAGGCAGCACTGGAGCATGCTGAGGCTGCTCAGATTGTGAAAGCTTCAATTTTTTTCTGAGATTTTTGTTTATAGCATCTCAGTATGAAATTTAGAATGTTTTAAATATAATCAAAACCACAACTACCGATTGTTGGAGCAAGACACATGTTTTGTTTGTTTATCCGTTTGAGTCCAAAACACTAAAGTTTGAAACCAACATAATTGTAAAAGCACTAACCATCTAAAATGTATGAATATATAAATTGCATATTAACACCAGACCTGACAAGTATCCCGTAATGGCCGGGAAAACCATGTATTTTAATCAAACTGCCCGCTGGCCTCCCAATTTTTATTTACCCCCATATTCTCCCATATTTTTGGCTGCCCTGCTCGGAGCTCTGGGGTGAAGACTGGCACTGGCAACCAGTCTCCTCCCCCAGAGTTCCCTGCTGGCAAGCCTCCAGACTGGGAGTGAAGCATCACGGGATTTGGGATTGGGAGTTATTTTGATGACCCCCCTTTCCCACCCCCACTGAAATAAGGATAAAAAGGGAAATAAGGATTAAAATGTACCCTTGCAAAACACCAAGAAGTTCCGGGGTTGCAGGAAAGAAAGTGATGCCGCCGCGTTGCCTGCCCCGGGACCCACTTCATCGGCCCGGGGATGCGGGGCAGCTGCGTCGCCCACGCCCCTCCCGTGCTTGAGCCAGGAGGGGTTGAAAAGGAGCAGACGCCGGACTTGCCGCTACCGCCGCCGCGTTGCCTGCCCCGGGACCCACTTCATCGGCCCGGGGATGCGGGGCAGCTGCGTCGCCCACGCCCCTCCCGTGCTTGACCCAGGAGGGGTTGAAAAGGAGCAGACGCCGGACTTGCCGCTACCGCCGCCGCATTGCCTGCCCCGGGACCCACTTCATCGGCCCGGGGATGCGGGGCAGCTGCGTCGCCCACGCCCCTCCCGTGCTTGAGCCAGGAGGGGTTGAAAAGGAGCAGACGCCGGACTTGCCGCTACCGCCGCCGCGTTGCCTGCCCCGGGACCCACTTCATCGGCCCGGGGAAGTGGGGCAGCTGCGTATGAACTTTGTTTAAGTGTATGCTGTATTTTTTCTTTTCTTTTTTGAATTGTATTCTGTAATTTTGAAACTTTGTAATTTTCTATGATATGTTGTGAAGCCGCCCTGAGTCGGCTTAGTGCTGATTTGGGCGGGGTACAAATTAAATTGATTGATTGATTGATTGATTGATTGATGTGGAAAAGCTGCTACTGCTTACCTTTGTTGCCTTGCCGAGGTAAAAGTCTCTCCCAATCCCAAATCCTGCAAGGAGCTCTGTCTGGGGCTGGTGGAGGCTTCCTTTGACTGCCCCTCCCTCTTTCCCTGCACCATTTGGGGGTGGGTGGGTGAGAGCAGATTCTTGCGGCTTGATGGGTTTGGGACCCCCAGGTGTGGGAAGACGATGATGAGGAGGACTCACTGAGAGTATAGACTTCCCCTGACTCTCCAGCAAGGGGCCATGGGGGGGAGAGAGGGAGGGGATGGGGATGCTTCCTCTCCTGAAGGATTCATGTGGGACTCCCCTTTTTAAATTAAGTTTTAAATCTCTCTTTACCAGGCAGATTTTGGGACTACTAGGTCTGCCTCATCCCCCCCTCCATGTATGAAAATGAATTTCTATATTTTAAAATAAATGTCTGTTTATGTATTTTTCCCTATTGGGTGTGTTATGTGTGTTAGTGTAGTTGCTCCTAATAAGGAAAGGAGGGATTCAAAATGAGGCATGGAAGGAGGAGGAGTGGGTTTTAAATGGGGAAAAAAATATTCTGTGTATTTCTCCACCAAATAGAAAAACCCTGGAAAGAGTCACAAAATCAGTATGGCTTGATTTGATGTCTTTCTTTCTTTCATTTTCTGTTTTCTTTTTCACATTCCTTCCTTTCCTTCTATTCCTTCCTTCCTTTTCCTTTCATTTTTTGTTCACTCCCTCCTTTCATTATTCCTTCTTTCCTATTCTTTCTTTTCTTTTCTCTCTTTACTTCCTTGCTTTCTTTCCCTCCTTTGCTCCTTTCTTTATATCTTCCTTTCTTTTTCTCCTTCTATACCTTCCTTCTTTCTTCCTTTATTTCATCCCTTTCTCTCTTTCTTCTTACCTTTTTCTTTTTTCTCTCCTTTTTTATTCCTTCATTTCCTTTTTCCCTTTCCACCCTTTGTTCCTTCCATCCTTCATTTCACTCCCTTTTTTCCTTCCTTCTTTTCTATTCCTCCCTCCCTTTTCCCCTTCATTCTTTCTTTCATTCCTTTTTTTTTCATTCTCAGTCCCCCATCTCTGTATATTCCCCTCCCTCCTTTCTTTATTCCTTCCTTCCTTTATTCCCTTCCTTCTTTTCTATTCCATCTTTCCTTTCTCTCTTTCCTTCCTTCCTTTCTCTCCTTCTATACCTTCCTTCCTTTTCCATTCTTTCTTTCTTTCATTCCTTCCTTCCTTCTCTTCTGTTCTTTTCCTCCTTCCTTCCCCTTTCTCTTTCTTCCTTTTTCTTTCTTTCTCTCCTTTCTTGCATTCCTTCATTTCCTACCTTCCTTTGTTTTTTCTACTTTTCCTTTCACTCCATTTCTTTCTTTCTGTTTCTACCTCCCTTTCCTTCTCCCCCCCATTCTTTCTTTTCCTTCTTTCATTCATTCATTCATTCCCTTCTTCCTTTTGTTCTCATCCCCCCCCATCCTCAGTGAGTTTCAAAGGCCACTTGCAGGGATTTGAACCAAGGTCTCTTGAGTTGTAGCCCACCCCTCTATAAATAGCTCTCCAGCCCTCCTTTTAATTCTTTTGAAAACACCCCTGTGAGATAGACCAGGCTGAGAGTTTAACACCCCCCCCACCACCACCCCAGTAAACTAAAATGCTTAAAAGAAACTGCAAACACATTTAACATTATGCCCAAGCCCACAACAGCTGACTTTCATGCCAGCAGCAGCACGGCAACAAAAAAGAACTGTAATCTGGTGTTTGCATTGTGAATTAAATGTTGTTGTTTATGCTGTGGTGACAGTAAAAGTCTGCTCTGTGTGCTGGCATTTATTATGTTCGGGTGTTCTTAATTGTGAATTAAATGTTTGTTTGTTTGTTTTTTTGCTGTGGTGTGTTAAAAGTCTGCTCTCTAGGCCTACTGATCTGAATTGTGAATTAAAGGTTATTTTTTTGCTGTGGTATGGCACCTTAAAGAATAACTGCTTTATTTTAATGTGAGCTTTTGTGGATCAAGTCCACTGGCTTTTTGGCTATAAACAGAGATGAGCACTGAACCCTAGAGTTGGATACAACTGGCTTTCGAGCAAGGGCAACACTTACCTTTACCTAATAACAGAAGATCCCTGATTGGTATTCAAAATTGCTGTGAGGTTTTGCCTGTGTTTAGTTGCAAGTGGTTAGCAAAGGTCCCCCTTGGCCCTTGCTCAAAAGCCAGTCGTATCCAACTCTAGGGTGCAGTGCTCATCTCCATTTATAGCCAAAGAGCCAATGCTATTTGGCTATACCCACTTATTTGGCCACACACACCAATTTGGCCACACACACCATTTTGGCCACACCCACAAAAATTTCCCTTATTTTCAAAACCAAAACTTGACAGGTATGATTTACACTCTACCTTTCCAATATGCAACAGTTTGAATAGTCCTGTCACTTGCTTCAAGTAAATCCTAGATATCACACTGTGTAGGCAAGTTGCTGCAGATTAGCATATGTTTACACTTTTGTCTCACCACCTTCACATTCTTCACCATTGTCAATATGGCCCAGGAGTGTCCAAAGTACAACCTGTGGGCTGGATCCAGCCCATGGCGCCAAATCATCTGGCCCACGCTGCCCTCACTGTTCTCACACGCACATTTTACTTTCACTTCTAGTGGCAGGAACTACGTGACTGGCTTTAGTGTATGGGACCAAAGACAACGAACAGCCGAAAGGTTGGCTTAACACAGGTTTATTGCATGATGATCCAGGGGAACATGAGGTAATGGCGGATGGGTGGCTCAATATATACAGTGGCTATACATTTGAATGTGGCTCCTCGACAGTCTATTGGTTACTGTCCGCGTGACGTCACAGACGGTCACGCCCTTCTTGTCCAGGTGTAGGTGATGGCGGGAATCTTCCCGCGCTGTTGTTTGCTGGTGAGTCTGGGCCAGGAGAGCTTGAACGCTCGCTATTGCCACCAGGTGGTCATTAGCTCGCGTCCTATTGCAAGGGCTACAATTAAGCAGCTGCTGGTTATAATGTTACACAAGCATGGTTACATTGGATACACGTGAATGGATACATTGTAAAAGGTACAGTACAGAACACAACATCCCTCCCCCCTAGGATGGGACGAAGTCCCTCAGCCAAGATGGCTTATTGCAAACGTGTTTGGGCCGCGATGTGGGCTGACTTGCCCCAGGGGCGCTACTGCTTCCTCGTTCCCTGGTCCCTTGTCCTGAAACGGGAGAGGGAGACTTGTTAGCGGCTTGCCGTGGTTTGGCGGTTTTGGGGGAAGGGAAAAACTCCATTGTGGGCAGACCGGAGACACTTGGGGCTAACGAAAAACCCCTCTTCTCGCTTGGACGGGTGGGGGACCACTCCGCAAAACTTCCCCGGTTCTGAAAATCAAAATCTAAATCTGCTGTGGTATCCGTATTAGTGGGGAGATCCCGCGGGATATCTATGAGGACAGATTCCCTTTCCTCCCCCCTTGGTGGGGACCCATGGCCCCCCTTTCCTCCCCCTTGGGCTGAACGGGTGGGGGAGAACCCTAACGCTGAATCTTGTGCCCCGCGGTCCATGCCCTGCTCGCCGGGGATCCTGCGCCGGAGCTGGTCTGCGTGCCACCTCCAGAGTAGACCTGTGCCGGTCTCGACGCGGTACGAGACGGGGCCGGTCCGCTCTAGGATGACACACGGTACCCAGGCCGGACCCGCGCTGGCATAATTCCTGCAATACACGGGGGCACCCACATCGAAACTCTTTGTGTCCTCTGTCCCAATGTTCTTCCCCTTGTCCTCTACTCTTGTGGGGTCTAGCCTAGTTAGTATGGTGGTCAGCTTTCTGTGCATCAGCAGCTCTGCGGGGGTGTATCCTGACGCTAGGGGAGTCACTCTGTAACCTAGCAGGAACTGGCACACTTGATGGTTTAGGTCCCCGGGCCCCATGCGCCGCAGCGCGTCCTTGGTGGTACGCACAAGGTGCTCTACTTGGCCGTTTGTGGCAGGGTGGAAAGGAGTGGAGGTGATGTGCCGAATGGCGTTGATTTCCGTGAATGCCCTGAACTCAGAGGACGTGAAGCAACTTGTGTTGTCGCTTACGAGGGTGTCGGGTAAACTGAACGTGGAAAAGACCCTCCGCAAATGCTTTATGGTTGTGGCCGTGGACGTGCTTGTAACCGGGATGACCTCCAACCACTTGGAGAAGGCATCCACCACAAGGAGAAAAAGCGTCCCACGGAACGGGCCAGCAAAGTCTATATGAATCCGGGACCACGGCCCCTTCGCCGCGTCCCACTCCCTGTAAGGCATGCGGGCTTCTTCTGGCCTGGAGCTTTGGCAGGGTTCAGAAGTGCCGACCATGTGCTCGATGTCGGCGTCTAGCTGGGGCCACCAGAAATAGCTCCGTGCCAGGGCTTTGGAGCGTACAATTCCAGGGTGACTGACGTGCAGGAGTTTGAGTACCCGCGGTCGTAAGGACGCCGGGATCACTACTCGCTGGCCCCACAGAAGGCACCCCCTCTCAAGGGACAACTCTAACTTCTTTCGAAAAAATGGGTCGAACTCCGCTGCCGGGGAGGACGCTGGCCACCCTTTCTGCACCCAGGAGCTAACCCTTGCTAAAATGTTGTCCTTGCCGGTCGCTTTGGCGATGTCGGCGGGCAGTATTGGGGGCGAGTTGAGGACCTCTATCATCAGCACCTGGTGGTCTGGCTCCTCCCCGCCCACGTGGCTGCTATCCTGGGGAAGAGGGGACCTCGATAGAGCGTCCGCATGGTTGATCTCCTTCCCGGGCCTGTACACTAACGCGTGCTGATACGCGTTAAGAAAAATGGCCCACCTAAGCATCCTTGGGGACAGGATCTGTGGCGTGGGCTTATCTGCGGTAAAAATGCCTAGCAGGGGCTTGTGATCGGTCACGATTGTGAAGGGGCGGCCGTACAGGAAGTCATGGAACTTTTTGGTCCCTGCGATTATCGCTAACGCTTCCCTGTCTGTCTGGGCGTAGTTTCTCTCCGCTTGGGACAGGGACCTGGAGTAGAACGCTATCGGGGCCTCCCTCCCATTTTCCAGTACATGGCACAGCACTGCCCCCACCCCCACCGGGGATGCGTCACATATCAGGACCACTGGGCGCTCGGGGTTGAAATGGGTGAGGATGGCGTCAGACGCCAGAAGCTGCTTTAGCTCACTAAATGCCCTCTCTTGCTTGTCGCCCCACTTCCATGCCTCGTCTTTTTTAAGCAGCCTGTGCAACGGCTCGGCCACGGCTGCTTTCCGGGGAAGGAAGGAGTGATCAAAGTTCAGCAGCCCTAGAAACGACTGCAACTCGGGCTTGGAGGTGGGGCGAGGGGCTTGCTTGATGGCGGCTACCTTAGACTTGGACGGCCTTATTCCCTCAGGAGTGACACGGAACCCTAGGAATTCGACCTCGGTCGCGAAGAAGACGCATTTGTCTTTTCGCAGTCTCAACCCCGCCTTTTCGAATATCGCCAGGACCTTGCCCAACCTCCTTGCCAATTCGGCCTGACTCCCCCCCCCCCCCCGTTATCAATACGTCATCAAAATAAGGCAACACCCCCTCGAGCCCCTTCAGGAGGCGTTCCACGAGTGACTGGAAAATTCCAGGTGCCGAGTTTACGCCGAATTGAAGGCGCGTCACCTGGAACGCCCCCTTATGGGTGACTATAGTTTGTGCAGCCGCGGCAGCTGGGGTCACCGAGAGCTGCTGGTAGGCTTGTGCTAAGTCGAGCTTAGCGAAACACTTTCCCCCATGTAACCTGGCCAGCAAATGGCTGACTACCGGCACCGGATACGCATTAGGGCGAATGGCCTTGTTGATGGTGCACTTGTAATCAGCGCATATGCGCACCTCCCCGTTGGCCTTTAGTGCTGTTACAATTGGAGTTTCCCACTCCGCAGAATCAACAGGAACAAGAATCCCCTGGCCCACCAATTTGTCCAGTTCCGCCTCTATTTTGTCCTTGAGCGCGAATGGCACCCGGCGCGGTTTGAGTCTTATTGGGCGGACCTCCGGGTCTAGGTCGAATGCTACTGGGGGTCCCTTAAATTTCCCAAGTCCCTTTTTGAAGACTTCGGGGTGCGCGTCGCACACCTCCTGAATCGGGTCAGTCCCAACGGCAACGGCGTGCACCCCCCCCCCAATGAACAACCCCAGGGGCTGGAACCATTGAGTCCCGAGGAGGCTGCAATTCCCCCCTTTGAGAACAACTAGGGGGAGAGTCGCGGCGTGTTTCTTAAATTGGACCTGAAAATTCCCAACCCCCAACACTGGAATGCAGTTCCCTTGCACGTCCCGTAGCGTGGACCTCAAAGCTTTGAGTTTGGGCCGCACGTGGGGGGCAATTTTCAGAAACTCCTTCTGGGGAATGATGGAATATGAGGAACCCGAGTCAATTTCCATCCTAATGGGGGCCCCTTGTACTAGTACCTCAACAAAGTAACGGGGGTGTCCCGCGGACACGCTGAACACTGGTGCGTCGTCCTCGCTGTCGTCGGCGATGCGGCCCACGCCGTCTCGCTTCCTTGTGGCCTGGGTGCCGTCCTTGGGTCTCGTCGCGCTGTCTCTCGAGCTCTTCCGGGCCTCGCGCCGTTTCCTGCAGACCTTGGCGATGTGCCCCCGGCGGCCGCAGTTGTGACACTCGGCCTTTCTGAAGGGGCATTTGGCGCGGTCGTGGTTCGCTCCGCAGCCGTCGCAACGCCGGCCTTCTCTCCGGACCTTCTGGACGTCCTCGTCGTCGCTGCTCTCCGCGGACGACTTCGAAACTCGCCGGGCCGCGTGCACCGAAACGTGCACCGAAGTTTCTGCCTTGCCCGTCTTTGGCCGCCAGTCCTGAAGCTCCTGGACCCCGGCCTTCGTAGCTTCCGCGGCTTGTGCCTCCTTCAGTACCTCCTGCAATGTGGGGGGTGGCTCGCGGTTCATCAATGTGCGCTGAGTTTCGGCATCACTCAGGCCACACAGCACGCAGTCTCTTAGTGTGATTTCTGCGTTCTCCCATTTGCATGGGCCGGCCGCCAGTCGCAGGGCCGCTGCGAAGTCGGCGACCGTCTCCCCGGGCGCTTGGACTCGCCTCCAAAACGCGCTCCGAGCGGGGAACATCGCCGTCGAGGGCCGGAAGTACTCACGCAGCATGTGCATGAGCTCTTTCACCTTGAATTCACTCGCCCTCCTCGGCGCGATCAGGTCCACCAAGACCCTCTTGGTGTCTGGCCCCAGCATCCGGGTGAAGATGGCCCTTTTCTTTGCCTCATCCGTGACTTCGGATTCCACCAGGGCTCCCTGGAAGTCCATCTCGAAGATGTCCCAGTCTGCCGGTCTCCTGATTTCGAAACCGGCGCATGTCTTGGTCCCGTGGGCAGCCATATCCCATCCTCGTCGCCAATTTAGTGTATGGGACCAAAGACAACGAACAGCCGAAAGGTTTGCTTAACACAGGTTTATTGCATGATGATCCAGGGGAACATGAGGTAATGGCGGATGGGTGGCTCAATATATACAGTGGCTATACATTTGAATGTGGCTCCTCGCCAGTCTATTGGTTACTGTCCGCGTGACGTCACAGACGGTCACGCCCTTCTTGTCCAGGTGTAGGTGATGGCGGGAATCTTCCCGCGCTGTTGTTTGCTGGTGAGTCTGGGCCAGGAGAGCTTGAACGCTCGCTATTGCCACCAGGTGGTCATTAGCTCGCGTCCTATTGCAAGGGCTAAAATTAAGAAGCTGCTGGTTATAATGTTACACAAGCATGGTTACATTGGATACACGTGAATGGATACATTGTAAAAGGTACAGTACAGAACACAACACTGGCACACTCAACCATGTGACTGGCCTGTGGCCTGAAAGGTTTGGGCACCAATGATATAGCCCACCTCTTTAGATTTGTTGTCTGTTGTGTCAGTTCTCAGTCTATTCAACATCTTCCATGTCCCACATTGGAGATGGTATCCAGTTGCTGGTTTCTCCTTTGTCACCCATAACCCTCCAAGTGATATTCTTTTCCATAGTTGTACATGGAAGATGCCCATACCTGTCAAGTTTCAGGAAATTTCTGTCAAACCCCGGTATTTTACACTCTTTCCCGCCATCATCCGGTATTAGTTAGACTGCATTTAGACTGGAGCTAGACTGGAGGCCAACACAGGATAAGCATAGCTGTCCAGTTTCCTGTTTTGGCCAGAAAATTTCCCTTATTTGACAGAAATTTCCCAAAACTTGACAGGTATGATTAGATGTCCCCTCCCTCAGCCCATGATTAACAGTCAGGTGTACCCCGGGCAATGTTGTGGGAAACCTGAACAACTGAAACTTCCATTACCAAAGCACTATATAGTGCATATTTATTTGGCATAATAAATCACATGTTTGGTGGGGGGATGGGAATAAGAAAAAGGTGAAGGCTCGTAGTAAGGACAGGAAACGGGTGTGTGTGCCATATTTTCTAATGATGAGATCGCTTGTGTTTGGTGTAAATGAGAGCTAATCACTTGAGGTGTGATTCACTGCCCCACCTGGGAGAGAGTATAGTCTAGTGCTTACTGTTCCCCAATTGGAGCAGAAACATAGGTATGAGGGGGTCTCAGTGAACTGTCCTCTAAGGAGCACCCTCTGACACCTGTAATTCCATGTATGTGCTTGTGGCAGGAGTCAGCAACGGCAGTACTAACATCTTTCTGAAGGGCAGAGACAGGGGAAGTATCAACTATATATCAACTATTTGATCGCATAAGGATAAATTTTAAATTGCAGATGCTCATCATGGCAGACCTCACAGGCATACCTCCAACGAGAACTCTAAAATCCAAGCAGACATGTTGTTCTTTATATGTAAACCAGTCCTTCCAATTTGTATTTCCATCAGGAAAGTGCCTTGTGATGTTAATGAGCTTTAATTACTCATTCATGGTCAAGACAAAGTGCTTGTGAGGATAACCACCTCTCCCTGGCATTAGGAGTAAAGAATGCCTCCTATTTAGTGGTCCAGCCATCACTCTCTTATCCAAATTCTTCATCAAGTAGTTACAGGCTGGGGTCCTGGGCAGGAAACAAATAGCTGAGCACATATATAACAGACACGTTATTGTCTTCTATTGAAATAATGGATGGTGTTCTGTAGGAAATGTATATGACTGTGAGTTAGTAGGGTAGTGATGATAGGAAAAAGACTCCAGAAGAACAAGAACAGACGAAAATGTTGTGACATTTTAAAGACTAACCAGTATATTTTAGTGTAAATGTTCATGGATTAAGTCCACTTTCACAAAATATGAAGTGGATTTGATTAGTGAAAGCTGACATTAAACTCTCTCTCTAAAAAATTCCTCAATCTTCAGCTTCTAAATATAATCCAGTTCCATCAGAAGCTGTAGTCGCATCATTTAGTTATTTGTTCTGGCCTACCCATTATACAATCAGGAGAAAAAATCCTTCTGCAGAAAGCCAGAATACAGCTGTTAAAATGTTAACCCAGATATTTATAAGATTAAAGGTAAAGGTTTCCCTTGCTCGAAAGCCAGTTGTATCCGACTCTAGGGTTCAGTGCACATCTCTGTTTCAAAGCTGAAGAGCCAGTGCTGTCTGCTTCTGCAGATGTTTCTGTAGTCATGTGGCAGGCATGACTAGACACTGAACACTGTTTACCTTCCCACCAAAGTGGTCCCTATTTATCAACTTGCAATTTCTTGCTTTCAAACTGCTAGGTTGGCAGGAGCTGGGACAAAGATGGGAGCTCATTCCATCCTGCAGTACTCGGGAATTGAACTGCTGACCTCCCGCCTTCCAGTCAACATCTTAGCCACTTGAGCCACTGCAGTCTCTTTTATAAGATTACTCAAACTTTATCTTAAGACCTCTTAAAAACATAGCTCGCCAAGAAAGGCAGGTAACACTGTTTATATAATCTTCAGTCTAAAAATACTAACATGTACTGTATATTTCATATATAAAGTCAAAGCAAATGCTATTGCACAAATAACATTTTCTTCAGAGCACTTGTCCTTCATGTTATTAATGGTACTTTTCTACATCACAAGGAAAGAAAGAAGGGGAGAAATAACTTAAATTTCTCCATGTTATCATTTTCCCATTAATTTTAAGGAATGACATTTCAAAAATTAACACATAGTAAAGTAAGTCTTCAAAGTTCTGCTGCCATGTTAGAAAGAGGGATTCAAGAACTTCTACACTAAGATCAAACAAAGTTTATGTATTTTAAAAAGTACAGCTACTGAAAACATTGCTTTGATGTAATTTAATTGGATAAAGGCAATTGAATTCAAGCAATTGAATTCAAGCAATTGAATTCATGCAGTAAATTCATAAGATGAGATTTTTGTCTTTGGAGATCTAATGGAATCTGGATTTTCTATGAAACATCCCTAATTAAATTTGAGATTTTATTCGGTATGAGAGGAGAAAAATGTAATTAAAGGTTTTTTTTTTTTTTACAAACCAAACCCAAGCTATGTCTGCTTCAATGCTTGGTACAGATCTCAGGTTGACCAGACCTGTAATTTGATGCTCATATTCCAGTCTGTGGATGATTTGCAAATGTACTTCAAAAGATTTCTCACTGCAGCATTAAAAAGGTGACCCCGTCATATTTTATTTATTTTATTTATACACTGCCTTCCTTATCCTGGGGTTACTCAAGGTGGTTTACATTTCATAAGATATACATAGGGGCCCAACGGCTCCTCTTCTGCCCACCCTGGCCTTGGGTGGGCGAGAGTCCCAGGGGTGGGGGGCAGCGCGGATGGAAAAGCCACCTCTTCTCCCCAACGGCTCCACTTCTGCCCACCCAGGCCTTGGGTGGGCGAGAGTCCCGAGGGGTGGGTGGATGGAAAAGTTGCCTCTTTCCCCCCAACAGCTCCTGCCCACCCAGGCCTTGTGTGGGCAAGAGTCTTGGGGTGGGGTGGGGGCCAGCACAGATGGAAAAGTATTCATATATACTATTAGCTATTCAGAGATTGGAATATACAACATCTATGCTTATTGTTGTTATTGTTATATTATTTTATTTATTTTATTTAGATTTGTATGCCACCCACTCAACAACGCAACTCAGGGCAGCTTACAAATTACACATCTTCAAGTCATCTCCAACCTATGATGAGTCTATGAATGAGAGATCTCTGAAATATTCTGTCCTCAATAGCTTTGCTCAGATCTTATAAACTAAATAAGGATTCCCTTAGGGTTATGATAGTGAACCTTGGCACTCCAGGTCTTCTTGGACTCTAATTACCAGAAGCCCAAGTCAGCACTCCTGCTGGGATTGAAGTTCAAGAACAGCTGGAGTGCCAAGTTGTGCCAATCACTGCCTTATGGATTAAATCCATGTCATGTTTTGTTTTCCTCTTTTTCTGCTGCCTTCTGCCTTTCTCAGCATTATTGTCTTTTCAAAAGACAATAATCTCATGATGTGCCCAGAGTAGAATAGCTTCATCTTCTTGCTTTTAGACTACAGAGATAGTTCAGGTTTTATTTTCACTAAGAATACAATTATTTCTGACAGTCTAGGATGGATAGATAGATAGATAATGATTATTATTAAGTAAAGCAGTAACAACAATCAACAGTGTAATGGAAACATTACTGATGAATACAACTTTGATCTACACAGAAGTGAGAACACACCTGAACTGTTGGATCGGGGCCGCGAAGTGGCGGTTGGGTCCCGGAGGAGACTGGTCAAGCAATGAGACACGAGGCAAGATAGAGCTAAGACCAGTAATTTAATGAGGCAAATCATCAGTATTTATCATGTACAGGCTGCATGCAAAAGAACTGAGATCTGGCAGAATCCATATGCCATGTTTACATGAGTTAATTGGGAAACTCTTCAGGGGAGTTAATTAACTAACTTAATCAATGACAGGGGAACTCCATTGTTCCAAGCTATCTGGGGTAAACATGTGGCTGGTATTGGTTTTAGGACATAAGGTAATCCGCAGAAGCAAGATTACCCATTACATGACTAACGAGTTAGTCATTAGCTTCCTATTGTCCGAGCTGCTTGTCAGGTCAGCTGTAGGTGAATTAAACCCTATCTAATATTCCGCTCCCCCAATTTCTGTCCCTTCAGGAACCCCTGGTAACGAGGTGATCACCCATCACCGGGGTTCTGTCAGGGCCAGTATACCAATTGTGTGCGCGGATACCACACTGAACTGACACCCTCTGGCTAAGAAATTCAGGAGGCGGGGGGGCGTGTCAAGATGGAGGGCTGAGAGGGGCAAACTTTTCTCTGCTCGGAATGGAGAGAAATGAAAGTGACTTTTAAAAGTGAAAATAGCTCCTGAAATTGGCAAAAAAATGGATTAGAAAAAATAGAAGGAAAAATAGATACGGAAAATACTTTGGAGGCTCCAAAGCAGCCCTGGGAAAGGGAGATAAATTAGAGTTTCGATCTTGGAGAGAGCGGGGGGAGGGGCGACCTATAATGGCGACGAGTCCCCGGAGCTCTTAAAAGAAAAGCGGATAGATTGGAAACAAGAGGAGATCGTCGTCCCGGTGAAATTGATTAAAAGTCCGGGCAAAGAGGATAAGTGGACGATCGGATCGAAAAGGGCAATCTCGGCGGGGTGTGAAAGAGGTAAGCTGAAGCGGACCTCGCCCGCCCCCGCCACCCCCTCGATCGGAGACGGCCGGAGCTTTGTGGAGCTGGACAAGAATAAAGGGGAGAAGTGGAGAAAGCAAGACGGTGAGCATTTTTGCAAAGACTTTCAAAGAGGTTAAGGGGAAGAAAAGAGACTGAGACTTTCCGTATTGAGTTTTGCCGGTGGGAGCTGATAAAGCAGCGGCTAAGTAAAGAGAACAATAGAGCTACTTCCTGCTTTTCTTTTTCTTATTCCCTTTTTTCTTTTTGCTCCCCTCTCTTTGTCGTTATGTAAGCTGTGGACTTGGAGTATTGGCTTTTAAAGAAAAAGGAGCGGGTTTAAGTGTGCCCCTGCATATATATATATTTTTTTTGGAGCTATAAAGTGAAGCAAGATGGTGCTGTGGGCTAGAGCCTAGGGAAATAAACTGCCGTTAATCTGAAACTTTGGAGAGCAGGAGCCTGAATCCGTCAGTGTTTTTTACTTTTGTATTTATCCCATAACAGCAAGATAAAGTGGGCTCTCCCTCCAATTATTTTTTGAGCTAAAGTCTGAAGACACTTTCTAACTGCTTTTGTTTCAACTCCCCTCTTTTACTGCTTGTGGGAAATTTTTATATTTTTCATTATTAAAAATTTTTACCTTTTTTTTTCTTTTTTCTTTTTTCTTTTAAATATAAATATAATTTTTCTTTTTGGTCTTTTTTGTTTTACCATCCCCCTTTTTATTTTTATCTCCCTCCCCCCTTTTTTTCTTTTTCTTTTTTTCTTTTTCTGTTTTAAATATTAAAATATTTAAAATATCTAAAATTTAAGAGGGAAATTAATGAGGCCTAAATTGGGATACTGACCTTTTTCCCGCCATCACCCTCATATAGAGTGAGATCTGGGTGATTACCTGTGTGTGCATATGTGTGTGTAAATACACACACATATATATCACAGGGAGGGAGGGGGAGGGGGAGGAGAGGATAAGGGTTAAGTATTATACTTTGAAATAAATATATTGAAATTGGTTAGATTTAAAATATAATGTGAATTTTGAATGATAAATTGTTTATGTAAACTGATAAAAGCGAAGCAGTTAGAAATACATTTGGATGAAACGGCAGGGGAGAGGGAAAGAGAAGGAGAAGAAATTGGCTTGGACAAGAGGGCAAAGACCAACGTCCTCAGATAGGAGCTTCAGAAGGCTTACAAGGTTGGATGAGGAGGAAGAGGAGATGAAGAAAACAATGCAACAGGAAATAAAGGACTTGGAGGAACAGGAGACAGTGAAGAAGATGGCACAGCAATTACAACAACAACAGCAACAGAAGACAATAATATCGCCAACTACTGTTGCTCCATCTGCGGTAAAATCAATTGTGATAACAACAGCGAAAGTTACAACAACAACGACAGCTACGACAACTGTAACAACTACAGCGGCAATAGCAGGGACAGCACCAACAACGATAGTAACCACAGCCACAGCAACAACACCAACATCGGCAATGGGGGAGGGGCAAGGATTTAAATCTGAATTTGAAAGCTTAAATGAGAAATTTGATAACCTGGGGAATAATATTGGAAAAATGATTGCCCAAATTAAATTGGACATGAAACAAGAACTGCACGATACGATAGGAAATCTTGTGAAGGAAATCAACGACCTGAAGGAGGATACAAATAACCTCAAAAAAGAACAAGAAGTTATTAAAAAAGAACAGATAACGATTAAAGCAGAGGTTATGGACTTGAGAAAGAGAGAAAAGGAGAGAGAAAATAAGGTTGGAGATCATGAAAAGAGATTAGAAAATGTGGAAGAACAACTAAGATGAGCAAACGTCATAATTCGAAAATTCCCAGAGAATTCTCCAGATAAATTAAAAGAAAGAATAGTGAAATGGCTTGATGAAATTATGGAAGATGGTTTCACGCCGCAGGAGGTTGTAAATGTATTCAGATTGGGATCAAGAAGAGGTAAAACTGGGTCAAGGAATGTCATGTTAAAATTTGCCAATGTGTCTGATAAACTGCGTTTAATGGCGCTTATACGGGAAAAAGGAACAGAGGTTCTAAAAGTGGAGGGTCATGAAATTGAAGTGTATAATGACATTCCAATTGAGGATCGATTTTGGAGACAATCGATGAAGCCAATTACAAAACGATTTCAGGAAAAGGGAATAAGGTACAATTGGAAATTTCCACGACAATTAAGCTTTTTTTATTTGGGAAGACGTTACTTAATTAGTGAGGGTCCTAATGTCTTGGATGCAATGACAGATGCTAAGTTAGTGGAAGCAGGAACCAAAGAATGGTTTGATTTGAAGGAAGAATTGATTATATCTGGTGGTTATAGAAGACGAGATAGTAATGGAAATGAGAATATGCCTAAAGGGGCGGAAGGAGGAATTGATCCGGGTGGGGAGTAGTTTCTGATCTCTCCCAAGCTCCTATGATTGATCGCACCCCCCCTCCCCTCTCTGAACCCCAGAGGCCATTTGTTAAAAGAAAATGGGGAGGGATAGTAGTAGATTGTTCAATGTAATTTTTTTAGATGTTTTCTTTTTTCTTTTCTTTCTTACTTATTTGTATAAGGTGAAGGAAATGTTATATGTTAATCACAGGTCCGTAGGAGGAAGCGGGAAGTGTAAAAAATGGTGGGAGAAGCACAATAAATGAGGAATGTAAAAGTAATGACATGGAATGTGAAAGGTACTGGCTGTCAAGTGAAGAGAAGGAGGTTGGAAGCGGCGCTTAGGAAAGACAGACCGGATATAATCTTTCTTCAGGAGACCCATCAGAATTCGGAAAAATCTAATAAGCTATTTCTAGGATGGACTCAAGTTTATGAAAAAGCATACGGTTCTTCAAAGGCCAGGGGGGTCGCAACTTTGATATCAAATAGATTGGGATTTGAGATGATAAAAAGTATATCAGACCCAGAAGGTAGATATCTTATAATAAAGGGAAAAATAGAGGAAGAAGAAATAACGTTGGTGAACCTGTATGCACCAAATGAACACCAAAATAGTTTCTTAAATAAGGTATACCGAATATTAGAGAAGGAAAAAACAATAAAAATGATTGTCGCGGGAGATTTTAATTTAATAGGATCAAATATAGATAGTACAAATACAACGAGATGTGTAGGTGGAAATAAAATGCATGTGTTAAACAATTGGGTGAAATCCCTGGGGTTGAAAGATACATGGAGGGCACTTAAAGGATTGGAAAGAGCCTATACATACTTCTCACAAGTGTATAATACATATTCCAGAATAGACTATATATTTGTTACGGATAATTTGATAAGTAATTTAGATGGTATAGAAATAGGAATTTTCAAAGAATCGGATCATGCAAAAGTTTTGTTGGAAATGAAGATAGATGCTATAAAGAGCATGAAAAATTGGAGATACGATGTTAGATTGTTTAGAGATAAAAAGTACAAAGATCAAATGGTAGAAAAATGGGAAGAAAACTGGAAATGGAACGATACAGGGGAAGTAGGAATAGGCATAGTATGGGATACAATGAAAGCAATATTTAGGGGTGAAAGTATTAAGATGGCAAGCATTAAAAATAAACAATTAAAAATTAAACAAGAAGAAACTGAAAAAGAGATTAAAAGGCTACAGGAGGAACATGCAAGAACTAAGGATAGAAAGGCTTACGAAAGGATGCAGGGACTAAGGAAGGAACTAATAGGAAATGACATGGAAAAGGTGAAAAGAGATTTAATATATTTAAAAAGAGAATATTTTGAATATAGTAATAAAAATTCAAAATTATTGGCAAGAGCGGCTAAAGAAAAAAGAAGTAGAAGGGAAATAGGGATTTTGGTAGATAAGGAAGGTATAAGATATAATAAGACTAAAGACAAATATAAACTGATTAGAGAATTTTATCAAGATTTATACTCAAAAAAGAAGATAAATATAGATAAATTAAAGGATAGATTGGAGATGCAAATCAAGAATAAAATTAGTCAGGAGCATAAACAAAGAATGGAAGAATTAATAACTGAAAAAGAGATAAAAAAGGTAATAAACAAATTGAAATCAGATAAATCACCCGGAGAAGATGGATTACCCGCTGAATTTTATAAAGAGTTTAAGGATATAGTAATCCCGAAATTGTTAAACTTGTATAATGGGATTCTTAATGGGGAACAGTTACCTGTATCTTGGTATAGAACAATAATTGTCTTATTACCAAAACCGGGAAAGGATCTAGAAAAAGTAGAATCATATAGACCCATCTCCCTGATAAACCAAGATGCTAAGATTTTTACTGCAATATTGGCAAACAGATTAAATAGTTTCATGGATAAATATATAAATAAAGACCAGGCCGGATTCGTGAAAGGGAGACATATGGCGGATTTAGTAAGGCGAGTATTAGATTTAATAGATGTGGCAAGACAAAATAAAGAGAAAGTAGGATTATTATCGTTAGATATCTTTAAAGCTTTTGATTCTTTACAATGGGTAACAATTAACGAGATAATTAAGAGTTATGGATTCGGTAACAGGTTTGTAAAAACAATAGAACAATTATACCAACAAGGATATGCTAAAATTAGGGTCAATGATGGCCTTACAGAGGAACTGAGACTAGAGGCAGGAACAAGGCAAGGGTGTCCCTTATCTCCAATACTATTTATTATGGCAATGGAAATATTAGCCAATACAATAAGGGAAGATAAAAGTATAGAAGGAATAATGGAAAATAAAATTAGTTTATATGCAGATGATACTTTATTAATTATGAAACAACCTAGAAGAACTATGGAAAGGATTCAAAAACATTTAAAGAATTTTGAACAAATTACAGGTCTGAAGGTAAATTGGGAAAAATCTGAATTGATCCTAAGTAATATTGGAAAGGAAGAACAAGAGAAAATTAGAGATGAATTTAAATTGCAGATCAAAGCGAATTTGAAATATCTAGGGATAATTATTTCCGATAAGTTAGAGGATTTGAAAAGATTAAATTATGATAAACAAAAGAAGGAACTTAAGGTTAAAATTTTACAGTATCAAAAACTGAAGTTGTCTTGGTTCGGCAGAATAGCATTGACTAAAATGATGTTATTACCAAAACTAAATTTTTTATTTGATGCCTTACCAATTCAACTGACGGATAAAGATATTGAGGAATTCCAAAAATTATTTAATAATTATTGTAATGGGGGACGTAGAGTTAGAATTTTAAAGAAAATGTGGTATTTATCTCAAAAAGAAGGGGGCTTAGGAATACCTAGCCTAAAGAATTATTACAAAGCATTCCAGATAAAGAACGTAGTTAAGATTTTGATGAAGGAGTCGGTTATTTGGGAAGAAATTGAAATGAAGGAAATAAAGGAAGAGGGTAAGAGCCTCTTTTTAGATAAGGAAATAGGAAAAATATTGGTTAAAAATAGAATGATGAAATCAATGTTGGGAGTATGGAAGAAAATTAAAATGAAATTGGCCCCAAATATTTCACCGATTATTGAATTAGAAGATTTGAAAAAGTTCCCAATAAGTATGGATAATGAGATGAAAGAATTACTGTTGACAAATAAGGTTCTCCTGTTGAAAGATTGGATACGAGTTTGTAAAGATGATGAGAAGAAAAGAGAGTTATATACCCGGATGAAGTTGAATTGGTTTCAGATAGCAATGCTGAACAAGTGGAATAATAAATATTGGAGGGAACGGAGCTTGGAAAGAGATAGGACGGAATTTGAGGAATTAGTATGGAAAATAAGGAAGGGGGAAATTGGAATGAAAGGGTTGGTTAGTAAAATTTATAAAATAATAAATGTAGAAAGTAAACCACAAGAAATATTAAGAAATACATGGGAACAGGATCTGAATATGAAGATAACGGAAAAGGAGTGGCAAAATAAATGGAGAAAAAGAATCATGAGATCCCTGTCGGTTAGAATAAAGGAACATAACTTTAAAATGTTATGGAGGTGGTACCTGACCCCTATGAAATTACATCAGATAGATAAGAAGAATAATAAAATGTGTTGGAGGTGTAAAAACACCTTGGGTACATATGTTCATATGTGGCACGATTGTAAAGTGGTAGAAAATTTTTGGTTAAAAATTGAGACCGAGATAGGAAAAATCTTGGAATTGCGTTTTAAGTTGGGGCCGGGCACCACCCTATTAACCGATGTTGATAATGTTAATATAGACAAAGATAAGAAAGAGTTGTTGTCAATGATGCTTGTAATGGCAAGAATGTGTATTGCAAAAAATTGGAAAAGTGAAGTAACGTTAAAGGTGGAAGATTGGTACGGGCAGATGTGGGATCTCGCATTGAATGAAAAACTAACATGGGAGTTAAACTTTAAGAAAGGTATAGTAAAAGAAAATAGATTCTGGAATATATGGCGAAAATTCGTTGAATATTCATTGACGAGAGAAGGAACACATAAATTGACACCAGACCAAATGAAATTTTGGGAATAATAGAAACGAATGGGAGATCCCACAACCTCCTAGGACAATGTATATAGCACTGGGTGACAAAGTATATAATTGTATGTAATATATAGTTTGTATTTTTTTTTCTTTTTCTCTTCTTTTATATGAATGTAATGTGGTTTTTCTCTTCAGGGTGAATGTATTCAATGTATTTTTGTTCATTTTTTTATATATGTATCGTATTGTATTGTATTGTAACGTTATGAATGTATTAACTTTGTAATTTGTCTGAAAAATTAATAAAAATTAAAAAAAAAAGAAATTCAGGAGGCAAGATATCTTCCCAGCTTAAGAAAGGGTTAACACTTCTCTCTGTGTTTATCAGAAAAACAAACAGGGAGGATAAAAAACCCTCCTCTCTATGCTTTCCAGAGGGTGCTTTGCTGCTTAACTTTCAGTTTGACAAGCATAGAGCTAACACAGCTGGCAAAACAACAGACTTTTAAAAGACACACAGAAGTAAATTTAACTGTAATCTTATTTCAGATACCATGACAAAAACATCAATATTTACTTTTAAATAAAAATAAAGCAGTGAAAGAATTATAAGAAAAACAATAATGCAGTCTCTAAACACACCAGGAAAACTGCTTCTATAAGTAAACAGCTGATAAAAGTTATGCAGACTCACCTTGTGGTGGGAGACTTGTGAGCACCCAGAGGAGCATCACACACTCAGCTATCAACTGATGTTTACGTGTTTCATAGGGTAGAATGAACCATGTGTCCACCCCATAAAAGTTTTTGCATTGCATTGTTAAGCAAGCAGTATTTCAGAATGTTACTGAATGTTCCCAAAGAAATTTTCTTCTTGCTTAAAAGCAGGAGGGGAAAATTCACTCAGTGCCTTTCTCAATAAAAACAGGAACTGGCTACAGACAGATTACATTTTAAACCCCCTTTTGAGGCTTATTTTCCATGGCTAAATACTTCCTTTTTAAGTTAAATGCCTTTCAGAGACACAAAGCTTTCTTCAGATATTGACACTGTTAAATAAAGTACACTAGTCTTTAAGGTGTCACACTACTTCTTTTCAATTTTACTGCAAAAAACTCCAACAGATGAACTTCAAAAGGTTCTATTACAAACCATGTCATTTCTTTACTCTACTTTCTATTCTGTTTGCATAACTGTTTTGTCTACAAATGCATTCCATTTTAATTACTAATGCATTTATATTATGGCAGTTCTTTGAAGGTTTTAGTGTTAGATTTATGGCCTATGCAATTGGGTTTTCTTCATTGTGTATATGCTGTTTCGGGCATCTTACTCCTCATGCCATGTGGCCACTCTTGAGCCAAACTGGTGGTCACCTGGTCTTCTTGTTGCATCATCTTTAAAAGAAGAGGTTTTTCAAATCTTCATGGCTGCTAATTTTGGCTAGGAACAGCCAGCAGCCCTGGGCCTTGACTCCTGCCAAGCAATGAGGGGCCCCATGTGTGGTTCTGACCCAAAACCCAGAATATTTTTATATGTTATTGTATCATGTTATGTTGTTCATTCATGTTTCTCTGTATTGCTGATTATCATAGTTTTCTCTCTATCCTGTATTCTCAATGTCTACTCTTTGAAACACTTTCCATTTCTCGAAGCCTAGATTTAGTTTATTTAAAGAGAGAATATTTTGAGTATAGTAATAGAAATTCTAAATTATTAGCAAGAGCTGCTAAAGAAAAGAGAAATAAAATAGAAATTGGATTTTTGATTGATAAAAATGGAATAAGATGTAATAAGACTAAAGATAAATGTAAGATAGTTAAAGAGTTTTATCAGGATTTATATGCTAAAAAGAATATCAATTTGGAAAAAATTAAAAGATCAATTGGAAAAACAAATTGAAAATAAGATAAACCAGGGTCATAGAAATAGAATGGAAGAACAAATAACAGAGAAAGAAATAAAATATGTGATAGCCAATTTGAGGACAGATAAATCTCCAGGAGAAGATGGGTTACCAGCTGAGTTCTATAAAGAGTTTAAGGATATTGTAGTTCCAAAATTATTGAAGCTGTATAACTATATAATGGATGGAGGACAGATTCCAACCTCATGGTACAGAACTATAATTGTCATATTACCAAAACCTGGAAAAGATTTAGAAAAAGTGGAAGCATATAGGCCCATTTCCTTGATAAATCAAGACACCAAGATTTTTACAGCAATATTGGCAAACAGATGAAATAGCTTTATGTACAACTATATAAATAAAGATTAAACAGGCTTCTTGAAAGGAAGACATATGGTGGACTTAATAAGAAGAGTTGTGGATCTAATTGACATCACAGGACAAACTAAAAAGAAAGTTGGATTATTATCATTAGACATTTTCAAGGCATTTGATTCATTGCAATGGGTAACAATTAATGAGATAATTAAATGTTATGGATTTGGGGATAAATTTAGAAGAACGATTGAACAATTATATCAATATGGTTTTGCTATTGTTAGGGTAAATGATGCTTTTACAGAAGAAGTAAAATTTGAAGCTGGAACAAGACAAAGTTGTCCGTTATCACCAATGCTATTTATTATGGCGATGGAATTGCTAGCAAATGCCATAAGAGATGACAAAAGTATTGAATGAGTATTAGGTAAAGGTTTCCCTTGCTCGAAAGCCAGTCGTATCCGACTCTAGGGTGCAGTGCTCATCTCTGTTTCTAAGCCGAAGAGCCAGCGCTGTCTGCTTCTGCAGACATTTCCGTGGTCATGTGGCAGGCATGACTAGACACTGTAGCACACGGAACACTGTTACCTTCCCACCGAAGTGGTCCCTATTAATCTACTTGCAATTTCTTGCTTTCGAACTGCTAGGTTGGAAGGAGCTGGGATGAAGACGGGAGCTCATTTCCGTCCTGCAGTACTCGGGAATCGAACTGCTGACCTTCCGCTTCCCAGTCAGCGTCTTAGCGACTTGAGCCACTGCAGTACAAAACAAGATAAGCTTGTATGTGGATGATACTTTGATAATTATGAAACATTCTAGGAAAGGACTAGAAAAAATGCAAGGACATTTAAATGAATTTGAAGAGATGACAGGTTTGAGAATAAACTGGGATACATCTGAAATGATGTTATGTAATATTGGTAAAGAAGAACAAGAGAAAATAAAAGGTAAATTTAAATTACAGGTTAAAGATAGTTTGAAATATTTTGGGGATAAATATCTCAAATAAGTTTGATGATCTTAAGAGATTGAATGATGAAAAACAGAAAAAGGAAATTAAGGATAAAATACAGCAATATAAAAAGCTGAAGTTGTCTAGGCTCAGTAGGGTAGCATTGTGTAAAATGATTTTTATTGCTGAGAATTAATTTACTATTTGATGCCCTGCCGATCCAATTCAATGATAAAGAAATTAAGGAATATCAAAACTTATTAAATAATTATTGTAATGGATGATGTAAACCTAGAATCATAATGAATTTGTGGTCTTTATCCCAGAAGGAAGGGGGACTGGGATTGCCAAATGTGAGCAATTATTATAGAGCTTTCCAAGTAAAAAAAACATTGTGAAGGTTTTAATGAGGGAGATGGTAATTTGGGAAGAAATTGAAATGAGGGAATTAACTCAAATAGGCAAAATAGTATTTTTAGGTAGGGGTAAAGGGAAAATGGTTATTAAAAACAAAATGATGAGGAAGGTAAAGAAGGAATAAGAAGGAATAAGCTCCAGATATATCCCTGATAACCGAATTAGAGGATATGAAAAATTTTCCAATAAAAATTGTTAAAAGGGTGAAGGAAGTTTTTCTTAGAAATGATGTTTTCCTGTTGAGAGACTGGATACAGGCTTGCAAAACTAGAGAGAAGAAATTTATACACAGATGGGTTGAACTGGTTCCAGATAACATTGGTAAACAAGTAGAATAGTAGATATTTGAGGGCAGCCGGTTTGGAAAGAGGTAGGACTGAACTCAAGGAATTGATATTAAAGAAAAGAAAGGGAGAAATTGGAATTAAGGGATTGGTAAGTAAAATATGTAAGATACTAAATAAAGAAGGCAATCCACAAGAAGCATTAAAAAATTTGGGAGCAAGATTTGAATATAAAGATTACAGAAAAGGACTGGAAAAATAAATGGAAGAAAAGAATTATGAGAACTATGTCTGTCAGAGTAAAATAACATAATTATAAAATGTTGTAGAAATGGTACCTGACCCCAGAGAGTTGCATCAGATGGATAAAAATAAAAATAAAATGTGTTGGAGATGTGAGAATACACTGGGAACGTATGAACACATGTGGTGGAGCTGTAATGTGGTAAAAGATTTTTGGGGGGAAATAGAGAAAGAGATTGGTAGTATGGGGATGGTACTTCAATTGGGGCCAAGTACCATTTTGTTGACGGATGTTGATAATATGAATCTAAATGAGGATTAAAAAGAGTTATTGTCTAGAATGTTGACAACGAGTAGACAGTGTATTGCAAAAAATTGGAAAAATGAAGTAATCTTAAAAACAGAAGAGTGGTATAAGGAGATGTGGGACCTTCCATTGAATGATAAGTTAACATGGGAGTTGAATTAAAAAAGGGTATAATTAAAGAAAATAGATTTTGGAAAATATGGCATCCATTTGTAGATTACACATTGGCGGGAAGGGAGTAGGCCGGTACCAGATCAAATGAGTTTTTGGAAATAATGAAAAATTACTGTGACATGCCGCATACTCAAGGGCATTGTATAATACATTGGGTGTGTATTGTGAAAATTGGTTTATGTTATTTTTATTTTTGTATTTTAGATATGATTTGGTAGTAGTATGATTGTATTATAATAACTTAATAAGCTTTTGTTATAGTAAATATCGAGAAAAAAGGAGTATAGAATTTGACTTTGAATATATACTTTAGGGTAATTACATGAGTGTTATATAAAAAATTAAAATGTACTCAATGGATTATGAAACATGGGGAGGTGTTATACTGCTATGTGTGTAATTTGATTTTATTTTGAACTTTTTATCTTTGTATTTGTATTGTATTTTTGGTATTTGTATTGTTCTTGTATTTGTATTCCTTTTTCCTTTCTTTAAGTTGTTGTTTTGTTGGTATTTTTGAAAAATTTAATAAAAAAGAAACTCTTTTCATTTCTCATTTATTCTTCATAAGGTTCCATTCAACCCTCTGCCAGCTGGATCCTGCTTTAAAATAAATGCAACTTTTATTGGAATGTTCTTTTGTGATGTATTTTATACAATGTGCCGCCTTACTTTGGGGCACTGCAAAGCTTTGGGTATTCAGGTAATATAAAGGTGATGGCCCCCCCACGGGCCCCCACAGGAACCCCAGTATTTCAGGTTACATAATAATAGCAAAACATTATTTTAGAATTCTCTTGTTTGTGGTTGCTCTCAGTTTTTGCCTTAGTAACCAATGCCAGTAAAGCAATGCACTATCCAAGAATGTTGGGCTTTCACTGGGTGCTACTGTGATTGTCATTTTGCCACAAAATATTTTGAAGCACGATAACTTAAAAATCTCTGCAAAGCTTATCACTAGTTGAGAAAAAGAAATATTCTTCATCATTTAAGGCTTTGATTTTTATTGCTTTTTTGAAAAACACAGGGGGGAAAGGTACACAAATTTTTGTTTTTGTTTTAAAAAAGGAAACCTCAGGCCAGGCTTCAAAATATACCAGTGTCATTATTACAGACATCAACTTTCAGTTTATGCTCTTTATCTTTTGTATCTCTGTTCTGCTTGTTTCTTCCACTAAGAGAGTCTATGTCTACCTTTGGTAAACACTAATAACTGTCAGAATTTCCTCATAGCATTTCAGCAGGAGGCTGTCTTTGCTCAAGAGTTTGCACCACAGGAGTACAGCTCTCTTGCGACTGTGTTGAGGAAGATTTTCCTGGTTTTAATATGTAGAGGTGAATTTACAAAAGGTTAATAATGTAACTTTTTAAGTCACTCAATCAACCTTCAACATAATTCCTTTATGGGGGCTCCCCACTCATTACAACAGAAGTATCATATTTTATTTATTTAATTAAAAATATTTCTGCCCTTCCTTTCTCTTAAAAAGGACCCAAGGAGTTTTTCAGTATTAAAAATAAATGTTATAAAAGCTGAAGAAATTTTTGGCAATATTTTAAAAAAGAATTAAACAGGTATGTTAAGAATTTGTAGGTCAAAGGAAAAAAATAAACACATAAAAAGCAACAGAAATACAATTGTCCCCTTTTAAGATTCTTGCCTAGACAGCCAGTCACTAAAAGAAAGTCTCCCTGAAGAGAAAATTCTTTATTTGCTTGCAGAAGGACAGCAAAGATGAAGCCAGCTTAGACCCACCAAGAGAGGGGAGTCCCAGAATCTGGAAGTAATGACAGAGAAGACTTTCTCCCACATCTCCACCAAATCCACCTGTGAGGTTGGTGAGACTAAGAGAAAACCTCCACTGATGATCTTAAAACCGTATCATGTTCTTAAAGGGAATTAGAGCTTGGACCCAATCCATGTAGGTCAAAACCAGCATTGTGCCTAGTGATTTCAGGTAAGTGTTAAATAGCAAGGGTGACAAAACAGAATCTTAGGAATACCATCCTATGGCATTGACCAGTAGTCCACCAGCTCTACCTTCTGAGTTCTTCTATCCAAGAAGGACTGGAGAAATAGTAGAGAGATGGCTCAGAAGGATGTCAGAGCCAGTGATATTGAAAGCCACTGAGAGGTCCAGCAGAACCCACAAGGATTTTATTTTATTTTATTTTACTTATTCAAATTTATATTGCTGCCCAACTCGGCAATGACTCTGGGTGGCTAACAACAATTTAAAACTAACATCAATTAATTCTGCAAGCAATTAACTAAAAGCCCTTTAAAAACCCATTAAAAATTCTAAATAATTTACCCACTCACCCCATCCATTAAAAGAGAGAGAGAGAAATCTTAATTATATAAGGCAGCAGGCAGGGTCACCCCTCCATTGGTGCCCCACACTTGTCCTGCTAGCCAGGTTTTCAGTTCTTTCCTAAAGGGCAAAAATTCAATCTGCAGCCATAACTCTGTTGGCAGGAGGTTCCATAGGGCCTGTGCGGATACAAAGAAGGCCCTTCTTGTGCTAGAGAGACGAGCCCTTTTAGCAGATGGTACAATTAGAGAGCCCATCCGGTCAGCTCTGGTTGGACTCCCTCGGCCCAGTTCCCAACATAGACAACAAAAACTGCCTCCATTACACAGCCAGACCAAAATATAGACTTAAATAGATCTACTCATCCATCTCACCTAGGAACCTCTGGAATAGTGAAAGCACAACATACTCCAATACCTTATGCTAGAATGGAACATTAGAAAGCGTTAGCAATTATCCAATACATTGTGATCCAAGGAAGGCTTTTTCAGCAATATTACCACTACCTCTTTTAAGCATGCTGGGGTCCTACTGTGCTACAGAAAGGCACTCACCACTCTTTCTATTCAGTTTGAAAGTGCCTAATGTTCCATTAAATTGTTTTTTCTTCATGTGCAAGGTCATAAAATTGCAGTATTCTTCTCAGTTGTATGGATGGTGAGAAATTTCTTGGGGTTTTTGGTAGGGTACTTTCAATGGCAAGAATTATGTTTTATGTAAAAATTCCATTGTTATGCACTTTTGCCCACCCACCCTGGGAAAAATATGTTTTGCATAGAACTATATAATGTTCAGGACTGTGGTGGCTTAGTGGTTAAGATGCTGAACTTAATGACTGGAAGGTTGGCAAGTCAACAGTTTGGGACCTGAGTGCTGCATGATGGAGTGATCTCCCATTTCTTTCCCAGCTCCTGCCAACCTAGCAGTTTGAAAGCAAGAAAACTGCAAGTAGATACATAACTACCACTTTGATGGGAAGGTAAACAACATTCTGTGCATTCCATTGTTTAATTATGCCTGCCTGCCACATAACCATGGAAATGTCTACAGATGCAGACAAAACTGGCTGTTTGGCTGTAAATGGAGATGAGCACTGTAACCTAGAGTCAGATGCAAATGGCTTTCAAGCAAGGGTGACCTTTACCTTTACTATACAATATTCAAATTGTGTGAATTTTTATAGTTTAAGATGATTGGTGTTTTATTTAGGTATGTAAAGCATTAGATATGGTGCCTCCATTTTTCTTAACAATCAGTCTGTCCTTTGCTGCTAGGTCTGTGTGATTTAGTGTGATTTGTATCTCATAGAGCAAGGACACTGGAGACATTCCCATCAATTACCAAGGCCTTGAGGCATAAAAAAGGAGCTCTTTGTCTGCCAAAAAAAGCATTCTCTCTTCTTTGCTTAGTGCCCAAAGAAGGATATTGGTTTTACCAGGATTGTAATTTAATGTCTCTTTTAAAAACTGCTTCTTTCTAAATCTAAGGATTGGCTTTTGTTCAAGAAATCCAGTTCTGTGCTGGAGCTTCTCTACCAGATCTAAACAGGAAAATAGAAGAAAATCTCATAAAGACAGAGGAAAACATATACGGGTGAAACCCAAAGTTTTTCAGCTTTTTTCTGGTTTGGAAACTGAAATTAAAATCAATTTTAAAATATATTGCAAAATAAAGATCAAGACAGCAAAATTGCAATACAAACATATTGCCCAGTAGACAGTCTAAAATAACTCAGTTTAAAAGTCCTACAGATTGGATGTTAATTGAAATTGAATGTTAATTGAAAACTTTCAACCAGAACATTTGCTGCAGACATTAACTGCAAATGTGAAGTGCTAAACTCTGCCCCTAGTACAAGGTGATATTAAAAACAAGCAATGTTTTCAGGAGGTTTGGGAAGGGCATGAGGAACATGGTAGGAAATATTACAATAACATCCAGAGAACAAATGATCTTATCTGGAGGAGCCTTCTCAACTAGAGATGAGGAATCTCATAAGGTTGTAACATTCCTCATTGAGGCTTCTCATCATGTCAAAAAAGTTGAAACAGACGAAAATAAGAAATGTAGTACTATAGACCAGTAATCCTCTGGGTGAAAAAGTACTTTCTCTTATTTGTTTGAGAACTAGTACCCAAAAGTTTCATGGAGTGTCCCCTAGTTCTAGTGTTGTGCGATAGGGAAAACAGTTTTTCCTTATCTACTTTGTCCACACCGTGCATGATTTTATAAACTTCAATCGGGTCACCTCTTACACGCCATCGTTCAAGAGTGAAAAGGCCCAACCGTTGCAGCCTCAGATGGTAAGGAAGGTGTTCCAGTCCCCTAATCATTCTGGTTGCCCTCCTCTGCATTTTCTCCAACTCGGCAATGACTCTCCGAGCACATACCCATCCTTCTGGCATAGCACAGATCCCAGATATGGTGATGTCAATAGGCATCAATCCTCCATCATTGGAGCACCTGGTTGGCCTGGAGGGTTGGCTGGAGAAAGTCTGGTTTATATCTGGGTTGGAGGATTACATGTCTGAAATCCCCATCCCATTTTGGGGAAACCTTTAGACATGCTCACACCTCTGCATTTTACAGGTGGAGCAGGAATGCCTCCTCTCTTCTGCAATGACCTTAAATGTATCTTCCTTCCTTTCTGGTACCTTTTAACATTTTTTTCTGCAGCCACGACTCATTTTAAGGCTAATCTTTTCTTTCTTTTTTGGAAATATATTTGTTCAGGCTATTTGAGACATGGAATCCCCAACCCCTTTGGTCTGAGTGCATCCATGGAGAAAAAGCAGATCTCTCCCTGCCCCCCTTGCATAAGATAGTTAACATAACATTACAAACTTGTGTAATTCCCCACCCACCCAGTCGTTGTAGGGGTTTTTCTTCCTTTCTTCTGTGTTGGTCAGCCCACTTCCCTGTTGATGGGCAAAGTCAAAGATGAATACAAAGTTTAGAGTCAGAGTCTGTTATCTATTGATACTGGAATTGCTGAATGGGTTTCCTCTTCTGTTATCCAAAATTGGTCACACCCATTTTCCAAGTTGACAGGTGCAATTTGTCTCTTCAGTTGGACAAAATACCATGCTACCTATAGCCAAAGTAAAACACAGCATAAGAAAAGACATGCAAACATTTCAGCAATGCATAACATTTACATGTAACTTGTGGGTTTACAGAGGTTATAAAAACAAAACATATGACACACGATGGGGGGTTGGTTGGTTCTTTTCCAAGGGATGTAGCAACACAGCTTTCTTTGAAACACCACACTGACTGGTTCAACCTCTGGAACCTGACATACCTCTTGTGGACTGGACTCCTTGGGGCTGGCTTGAAGTATTTTTCAGTGCAGTCACCATTTATGGAACTTCTGTGGAGGACATGTTGTCCAGTTTGCCACAGATGTTCAAATCATTGGTCTCTGAGATTTGACATCTCAGTGTCAGGAAGTCAGTTCTTGTGCGTGGTTGAAGTCTCAGTGACTTCCTCTGCTTCTTATTGTGCCTGGGTACACTCACAGGCTTCCTCTGGACTGGTGTCCCTCTCAATAGGGTTGGCACCTGGCTTTGCTTCATGCCTGCATAAGTTGATGGTTGAGATTTTTCCTCTTTCTTTTTTTTGTTTTTTTAAATATTGTTTTATTTTTTAATAACATATAACATGCAACATGTAACCCTCCACCCACCAACACACAACACTCAAAAATATCATTCCCCCCTCCGCAACCAGGTTAAATATTGCCTGTCCGCTTCCATTTAGGGAATGGGCGGGGGGAGGAAGAGGAGGAGGGAGAGCCTATCCCTTCTATTCTAAATTCCTTCTTTCACTATTCCCCGTCTCCTCTTATTTTTCCTCTATTTTAATTCTTTTGGTCCCTATTCTATTCATATTCCTAAATTGTTAACACTTTCTTGCCTGTGCCTATTTATATTTATATATTATTTTTACTTTTTGGCTTTTGGCTTTATCTTTGCACCAGACAATTCTGCATCCTTTTCTTCTCTTATTTCTTCTCCACTTCCATAACCCAAAGGTTTCTCCCTTTGTTTCTCCCTTGAATGGTCTCTCCCCTTTGCTTGATACTCCTCTTTCCCCTTTGATCCTTCTGAACCTTCTCCATAGAGATTTTCCCCCAGTTTTTCCCTGTTTGGGACTCCCATCTCTATTATTTTTTAGTAATTCAAATTGTCTCATGCTCCCTTTGGCTCCTCTGCTCTAACCATCTTCCCATCATGAAATATCTTTAAGAAGATAGGGAAACCCCATTGATATCTTATATTACAATTAAACCTAAATTTCAGTTATCGGCTTCATCTATCTTCTCCATTGAATAGTCTCATTACTTAAATCATGATATACTTGTACTTTTACTTCTCCTATCTTTAATGCAGAGTCACCATGCTTCCTTAAATAGTCCACTACTTGATCTTTTTTTATAACCTGATACAAAAGTAATTATCATATCTCTGGGACATTGACCTCTCTTGAAACCAACCTTAAAAATTGCTTCGATCTCTTCTTCTTTAATTGGGTCACAGTCCAAAGCAAAGGTTTGTAACCATTTAACCACTTCAATTTTTAAATTGTCTTTATCCATGTTGGGGAAAAACTTAATCCTGATGTTTTTCTTTTTCAATTGATCCTGTAGCTTCACCAATTGCTTAAATCTTTTGTCCATAGTATTTTCATGCCTTACTGCAATCTCCACCAAGTCCTTAACCTCTGACTCCAAAGTATTGGTTCTCATGTTTAATCCAGAAATTGATTTTTTCTAGAGATTGCACTTCCTCTCTGACCACCTCTTTAACAAACTGTTGAATTTCTTTTTTATCTTCATTAGATTTTGTAGTTATAAAGTCTTTTAATTTCAACAGAGTCAGATCTCTACTCAATTTTTCCTTAGAGGGTAGTCTTGCATCCATATTTTCAGATTCTTCTTTGTTTATTAAGCTGTCATCTGCACTGACAAAACGTCTATATGCTTTATCAGATACAGTCTCTTTTTCCAGACTCTCCTCTTCATTTATTTTGATCCACTACTGCTGCAGTAACCCTTGTAAAAAAGTATCTTACTGTTGTCTCTCTTCCAGTACCTGATATTATTTGCTCAACAACTTGCAGCTATCAACAGTCCACAAATATTTTTCTACCAGCTACTAAGAGACTGCAGTTTTATTTAAATTTACAACCACAAAGCTTTATCTTATCACAAAAAGCACCTGGCTTCATGCCAGCTCTGTCGGCTCAGCCCAATATGGCGGTTCCTCCCTCTGAAATTAGGACAGCAACAAAAAGAAACAGCTTTAGTGGATAAACTGTAAACTGTAAACTTTTCCAAACCAATCTTGTATGAGGCCTTTTCCTCCAAAATTGTATCAGAGGTAAAGAGGTGAAAAAGAAAGTCCTCACAGCAACAAAAGGGAGATGGCAGGTCTATTGCTTTAAAAAGCCTTGCAGCCAAAGGCCTCTGCATCTTAGCACTTTTCTCTCCAGTATTTTTCAACAGAAGATTTCTCAGCAAATAGTTTTCAACAGGACCTTCAACACCTGCCACGGTACCTTATCATCCAAAGGACTGCAGTAGCTATCTTTTGGCAAGTCCCATGGTACTTTTAACCCAAATAAGACCTATTTTCTTTGTCTTGAGAAGGAGACAACAGAAATCACTCCAATCAGCTTCCTTAGGCTCCTCCCTCCTCCTTTCACAGAGGATGTGCGGGTGGCCTCCCCATCACATCTGGAGGACATCTGGTATGCAGAGGCAACTCTCTGCACTGTGGCTGCTCCTCTTGGTGGCTCCTTTGTGGGACCTCAGGTATTCTTTTCTTGTGCAGTTTGGGGCAACTCTGCAAATGAGCAACCACATAACCCATTGTTTTGACTGCATCTTGAATCAATATTTCTAGGTTTGGAATGGAAAATGTTCCTTGTTGTACATAGGGATATCTCAAGAATCTGGTTTTCTTAGTCTCCTTGCAGGGAACCCTACAAAGTAATTACACACTTCCATGCTATTAATGACTCATTTCTCATTAAGTGGACTTCTGAACCTAGGATATCATCTGGTGGGGACAGAAACCATACCTCTACTCCATCTCTGGTTGTTGGTTTAAAACAAAGTGCATCTTCAGGCAATAATGGATCCTGGGTTGCAGGACCTGAACAAAACTCATTAAGAGAAATTTCAAAAAAAAAACATACAAAGAACAGCCTGTTGTTGTTTTAACCCATTAAAGCCTCTCCTTATGAAGGGTGCATACTTAACATTATGTTCAAAAAGAATCATAGTTCCCCGTTCTTGCTAATCAAATGGGTCAAAGGTTACAAGCATATAGGGTCTCTACACACCAAAAACTGATTCTGGTTGAAATACCAGAACAAAGAGGTTCTGTCTGCCCTGTTGTGTGGGTGGTACTACAGCTGTTGGCCTGATTTGCACTGCTATTCATCAATTTTAACACAGAAATGAATTAATGCTTATGTGTAGAGGGAACTCTAGATTGATCAAGCCTAGAGGTGATTAATTAATGAATTTATGAGGGAAGGATGCTGGGTTTTAGAATCCATATGGCACACTATGTGTGTAGTACCTTGTGGCTTGCTCACCACTGTCACATCCCTCCTTCCCACAATGGCCAAAAAAGCTAATTTCCATATAAAGATTTTGTTTTATCTGAAATAGTTATAAATCATTTTTTCCAGATGGAAAACTGTTTAAAAGTATAAAAAGATGGAGAAATTCTATATAGTCAGCAAAGATGAGGCCTGGAGCAAACTGGCTCAAATCATGAGCTACTGATTGCCAAATTCAGGCTTAGTATGAAGAAAGTAGGGAAAACAATTAGGCCACTCAGATATGATCTAGAAAACATCCCACTTGAATATACGGTGGAGGTAAATAATAGATTTAAGGGATTCGACTTGACAGATAGATTACTTGAAGAATTGTGGACTGAGGTTCGTAACATCAAACAAGAGGCAGCAATTAGAACCATCCCAAAGAAAAATAAATGCAAGACAGTGGAGTGGTTGTCTGATGAGGCTCTCCAAATAGTTGAAGGAAAAAAGAAGGTGAAAAGCAAAGGCGAAAAAGAAAGGTTCACTCAACTGAATTAAAGAGAACAGCAAGGAGAGTTAAGGAGGCCTTTTTAAATGAACAGTGCAAAGTACAGTAAACCCCCGGTTAGTGACATTTCTTGGTTCCCAATGTTGCATCGCTAACCGGGAAATGACATTAACTGGGAAGCAGAAACCTGCAGCAGACAAAAGGGTTTACCCCGGGGTTTCTGCTTGCAGCATTGTCGGAAAAGGTATGGTGGGGTCGAAAACAGCTTGGATCACCTTCCCACAGCCTCCCAGGGGTGGCAGGGGTGGCGGGGACCCAAAAATGGGTGAAAAAAATCCCACCATCATGGGATTTTCCCACCCATTTTTTGGGTTCCTGCCACCCCTGGAAGGCTGGGGGGAGGTGATCCAAGCTATTTCTGACCCCTATGATGAGATCTCCTACCTTATGTAGCTGGAAAATCACTGTTGGTGGGTTCCCTGTTTCAGGCTCTCTGCTTCCTCAGGAGGGTCTGGGAGGCTGGGAGGAACTATTCCACACTATTCCTGCCTTCCTAGGTGCTCCCTGTGCCACCCAACAGCTGATTATAGTTGTGGCTGCCATTTTGTTTGAGTTTTTTCTTTTCAAAATGGCGGCCACCTGAGGAAGCAGAGAGCCTGAAACAGGGACCCCACTGACAGCGATTTTCCAGCTACATAAAGTAGGATATGAAATATGGTGTCCTTGGTTAACGATGCCAGATAGTTAACCGAGAGATGACTTTTTCCAAAAAGTCACATTATTAAATGAAAATGACTTTAACTGAAGGCATCGTTAACCAAGGGTTTACTGTAATAGAGGAAAAGAACAGCAGAGGAAGGACTAGAGATTTCTTCAAGAAAATTGGGAGCATCAAGGGTATGTATCAAGCAAAAATGGCCTTGATAAGGAACAAAAATGATAGGGACCTAACAGATGTAGAAGAGATTAGGAAAAGATGGCAAGAATACACAGAAGAACTCTACAAAAAGAACCTTCATGTCCCTGACAACCACAATGGTATTATCATTGAACTTGAGTCAGACAACCTGGAAAGTGAAGTCAAGAAGGCCTAGAAAGTAGGATACGATAGTATTCCAGTTGAGCTATTGAAAGCCCTAAAAGAAGATGCAATTAAAGGTCAGCAAAACCTCAATTTACGGGAAAATTCTGTTCTGTAACTTTTTCCATAAATCAGTTTTTCCATAAGTCAAAGCTCAATTTCCCATAGGAATGAATTGAAAAATTAAAAAGGATTCCAACCAAACCAAAAATAATAATAAATAGGGGGAAAAAACAAAAATCTAAAAAAAAATGCCAGACATAATCCTCCTCTACCCCTCAATGGATCACACCAGCTGGTGAGGGGCTGGGATGGAGAAAAGAAGGTGATCTTAGATTAGCCTTTTTTATCCCACACCTCCTCAACTTTGATCGATCAAACTCCCCAGCTGGTTGGCAGCTGAGGTAGAAAAGCGGGGGAGTTCTTGAGGTGTGGGAGAGAAAGGGGAAGCACCTAAGAACACCCCCTCCATTCCAATCCCATCTGACCCCCAATGGTGGAGATTGATTGAGGTGCGGGATTGATCAATCAAGGTGCAGGGGGAACACATATAGTAAAGGATGAAGCAATCTCCCTACCTTTTCCACACTGCTTCTTCTTTCTGAGCAGTTTATCTAGCCATCAGGGGAGCCTAGGTGGTGGTGGTGATGATTGCAGCATTTTTACCACTGTTTCCACAGTATTCACCACTTCTACCGGCAGCGGGAGACTGTGGGGACCATATCTGCTCAGTTCCAGTCTGTGGCAAGTCCTTTAAGATATGGGAATACCAGCTCACCTCACCAGTCTTCAGAAAAATCTGTTTGTTGGTCAAAAGACAACAGTTAGGACAGGATAGGAAACAACTGATTGATTTCAAATAGGAAAAGGAGTACAACAAGGCTGTATATTGTCACCCTGCTTATTTAACATATAAAGAGTACATAATGCATAATGCATGGCTGGATGAAGTACAAACCAGAATTAAGGTTGCTGGAAGAAATATCAACAACCTGAGATATGCAGATGACACTATCCTAATGGCAGAAAGCGAAGAAGACCTAAAGAGCTTCTTGATGAGAAGAGTGCAAAAGCTAGCCTGAAACTAAACAACAACAAAAAAACAAGATAATGGCATCGGGCCCCATGACTCCCTGGCAAATAGAAGGAAAGAAATGGAAGTAGTGACAGACTTTACCTTCTTGAGATCTAAGATCTCTGCAGATGGTGACTGCAGCCATGAAATAAGAAGATGCTTAATTCTTGGGAGGCAAGCTATGGAAATCCTAGGCAGCATAATAAAAAGTAGAGACATCATCCTGCCAACAAAAGTCCGCATAGTTAAAGCAATGGTCTTCCCAGTAGTAATGTATGGCTGTGAGAGCTGGACCATAAGGAAGGCTGAGTGCAGAAGAATAGATGGTGGAGAAGACTCTTGAGAGTCCCCTGGACTGCAAAGAGTTCAAATCAGTCAATCCTAAAGATAATCAATCCTGACTGCTCCTTGGAAGGACAAATACTGAAGTTGAAGCTCATATACATTGGCCACCAAATGAGAAGAGATACTCACTAGAGACGGCCCTGAGGCTGGGAAAGATCAAAGGTAAAGGGGAAAGGGGACAGCAGAGTGTGAGATAGCTAGATGGCATCATTGATGTAGTGGGCATAGATCTGTGCTGGCTACAGAGGATGGCAGATGACAGAGGAGCCTGGCATGCTGTGGTCCATGAGGTCACAAAGGGTCAGACTCGACTGTGCGACTGAACAACACAAAATATTAATCTATAATTAAACACTTAGTGTCTGGCCATTTTTTCCTACTATTGCAATAGAGTAGACCATATTGCCAGTGACTCAATGCTGATCATCAGGTGGTGACAACCCTGAGGACTAACAGCCTCTTAAAATGGCTCTCAGAAGTACTACAGCCACTCCTTTTCCCCCTTAAGATTAGCAAATGAAAAGAAAGGCTTTTGAAGGCCATGAAGTATCAGAGGAATGACCTTCTCCAAGTTAGGAAAAGGTAGTTATCTCCAGATGTGTGGACAGAAATACTTGGAATTCTGCTTGGGGAATTCTTGCATAATATTTGGAGTTGGAGTCTGAAAAGCTGAAAGTTCACATCACCTAATGCTCCTCTCCTCTCATGAAAGGCATAACAGAAGGTACAAGAATTGATTGGATATTTGAGGCTGGATTCCACCCCCACTTTCAAGTATCTCTTAAATAATCCCTTCTACAATTCCCTCCTTCTAGTAGACAAGGTGAAGTTTATTGGCTAACCTCTGAGGACACACAAACTATGGGTCATAATAAAATTATAATAGGAGCTTTTTAAAATTCAAGTAAAGTAATTGGTGCAGCAGCCTAAGGCAGTTAATGTCACAGGTTCACTTTGTTGACATCAAGACTGATTTCTTTTTACTGTTTTTAATTAATTGCTGTTACTTGTCAGGATAAAGTTGTTCTAGCCTGGTTATTTTTGAATATTTGCTGATACTGATAGCAAATTTACTTATATGATTGAGCAAACAGTTTGGCAATAGTCCTTGCTCAAATGTCCTTTTCTTGAAAACAACAACAACCCAGCAGCAGTAGCAACAACAACACCCCACTTTTTCATCCACCATAATTACAAAACACACCTTGACACAAAATATAATTGGATCATAAATTACTAGTGTTTCAAAAATAGTTGAAAAAGATAGGTTTTTCAAGAGTTCCAAACTGGATTGCAATGATTGAAATCTAGTATCACTGAAATCCGGGAGCACTAAATCAATGTGGATTGGGTGAGTCTTCTCCTTCATAAATTCTACTCAGTTTGCTATTGGATTGCAGCTGATGTTTCATACATGCAGTGTCTCATGTTTCTTGTGATATTCTAAGGTGTAGAAAATAACTTTCACAAAGCAACACTTCCCAAATGTTCACAGAATCATAGAACAATTGAGTTGGAAGGAGCTTATGAGGCCATTGAGTCCAACTGGCTGCTCTGTGAAGGACTCCAGATCAAAGCAGATATGACAGAAGCTGTCTGATTTTCTCTTGAATGCCTCCAGTTTTGGAGCATTGATCGCCTTGCAAGGTAAATTGTTCCATTGTCGTATTGCTGTTACAGTTAAGAAATTTCTCCTCATACTCAGCCTATATCTGACTTACTATAGTTTCAGTCCATCATTACAAGTCCTGTGCTCTGGGATGACTGAGAACAAGTCATATCCATAGTCTTTATGGCTAGCTTTCAAGTATTAGAAAAGTGTGATCACATCCCACCTCTGTCTCCTTTTTTAAATTGCCCAGTCATTTTAGTCATTCCTCATAGGGCATGTTTTCCAGCCCACTGATCACCTTGCTGCCCTCCTCTGAACCTGTTTGTTGGCATCCATATTAAAATGTGGTGTCCAGAATTGGACACAGTACTCTAAATGTGGTCTGATTAGTGCCAAAAAGAGAGGGACTATTACCTCATGGGTTCGGGAGACTATACTTCTCTTGATGCAGCCTAAAACAACATTTGCCATTTTTGCAGCCATGTTGCACAGTTAAATCATATTTATTTATTTATTTTTAGTTAGTTAGTTTATTTATACCCTGCCCTATTGGTGTAAACACCACTCAGGGCGGCTTACAAAGAAAGTCCCATATCATAATAAAACCCTAAAAGACATCAAAACTAAAAATATATATATTAAAACCCTATCTAAAGAAGAAGAATAAAACAAGTAAACCCTATAATAGCCACCCTAACCCATTAAGAAGACAAAAATAATTAAAACAGACATTAAAAGGTTTTTTTAAAAGGTGGGGTGAGGGGGAGAATAAAATCAGACAGGTCAATTGAAGGTACTATATAAGCCAGTGGGACTGGGCCGTCACACCTGCCGGCCCCTACACCCACTGGCATAACCAGATCTTCACGGCCTTTCTAAAGGGGAGTAGCTCTGACTGGAGGCACACTTCAGGTGGAAGGTGGTGCCACAGGGCTGGTACAGCCACTGAAAAAGCTCTTCTTCTGGTCCCCATCAGGTGAGCTTCTCTTGTAGAAGGGACCAGCACTGAGCCTCGCTGGTCTGCCCTCGTAGGATGGGTAGAATGCCTTGGGGTGATGCAGTCCCTTAAGTATTCAGATCCACTGCCATGTAGGGTTTTAAAAGTCAAAACCAGCACCTTGAATTGCACCTGGAGGCACACTGGCAACCAGTGCAGCTCTCAAAGCAGTGGTGAGACAAGAGCATATCACCCCCGCCCCATCACGACCCTGGCAGCCGCATTCTGGACTAGCTGAAGCGTCCAAATGGTCATCAAAGGCAGCCCCATGTAGAACACATTACAGTAATCCAATCTGGAGGTGACCAGAGTGTGAGTGACCATGAGCAAGGAGTCCCAGTCCAGGGACTAGTGATCTACTGTACAACAATTTCAAGATCCTTCACACACAAAGTATTACTGAGCTGAGTATCCCCCGTCTTGTAACTGTGGTTTTTGGGTTTTCTCCCACTAGGTGTAGAACTTTGCACTTATCCCTGTTAAATTTCATTCAGTGTTCAAACCTACTAAGGTATTTTTGGAATTTATTCTCTGCGTTCCCTCTTCATGGCACAGTGGGTAAATTGCACATGCGCCGCCTGCAATTGTAGGGGGTGCACGCTTTGCTCAGCCCCTCCCCGGAAGATGGGAGCATGCCTGATTTTCCCACCGGTTGGGCATGGAGGAGCCTACACCCCTATATAAGGGGTGGCTCATCCCTGCCTCACCCTTCCTTTTACTTTCAGGAGAAACTTCTCCTTCCCTGTAAAACTTTGTAGGTCTCTCGAGGACTGAGTGTTCGGATCCCTTTTCCTTTGAGTCCGTGGAGCCACTTTGGTTCCACTTGCTCTTGCCTCCTTCCGGCGCTCTGGTGCAGGGCCCATTCTTCCCCCCTCCCCCCACCCCACTCCTGCTCTTCGGCTGTTGCCTCCCACGGCCCCAGCCAGCTTGGATTGGGGCGAGGCTGCCTTCCCTCCTTCAGAGGGTTGCGGCCCTGGAGGCTTATCCCACTATCACCCAGACTTCCCCATTGGTACTGCGCCCTGGTGGCTCAGTGGATATAAGCACTTTGCTTGGAGACCGAAAGGAAGAAGTTTGATTCCCCAAGAGCTGCATGATAGTGCATCTTGTAACATTGGGATAGCTGGTGCTGAAGAGCTAAACTAGTAGCCATTTTCTCTATGTTGCCGGAGGCTGCGCCTTCATCAGCCGAGCCCCTGGGCTGCCCAGCCCTGACTCCTGCCCCATCGCTGGCCAGCCACCCTGGGCCCTGCCAGGGTCAGGGGCTTCGGGTGAGGTTGAGTACCTGTCTCAAGCTAGTACATCTACCCAGATACAATCCCCCCCTGCCCTCTACTCCCTCTGGCAGATGGGTGGCCATGGCCGCTGGCTGTGCAGTGTGCCTCTCGTACCACCAATGGGCATTGGCCTTATGGCCCTCCACCCCCTTTCTGCTGCACCATCTGGTTTCTGCCACCGTTCTGCTTAGGGGGTCTATTGTCTGGCCCTGTTGGGCCAGATTGCAGCCTGGTTCCCCTTTACCTCCTCCTTCAGTCCACCAGGGACAGGTTTGTCTGGGGGGAGTTTGTTGCAATTTTTAGTCTCCTCCGCCATGAGGTCCTTAAGACTGAGCTTACATTTTGGATGTCTCTGATAAGGAGCTGGCCAGGCACAATAAACCACCACGTACGTGTGCTAACTGGCTGCCAGCTTTTCTCATCTATGTGGGGGTTTCAATTAGGGCCCATCTGTCTCTTGCTTTACCCTCACCAAAGTGCCTACCCTATTCCTCCCCTGGAGGTTGTCGTCAACTACTCATGCACTTTCTGCTTGGAGTTCGCTGCTCTGGGCCATGGCACTCAGAAGCAATTTCGCTATGAGCATGAGTGGCCCATTTGTTCCGGTGCTCATGCAGCCTCCTCTTGCTCTCTCCTGGCTTATGCCCGCCCCTTCCATGGTAACCGAGGTGTGGTTGTTCACCCTCCCTTGCTGCCCACAGCTCCAGTTTCTTATGTGGGGTTCCTCCCTGCTAATCCTTGCATCCTTTTTGCTGTTTTTTGCTTTTGTTTACTAGTTTCTCTCTTCTTTTTACCTTTCAGGTCCAACCAAGTTGTGGCGTCTGGTTGTGTCCTGCTGCATTGCATTCTTTGGTGTTTGTCCTGCCCCTGGGTGTGTGTGTGTGGCTGATCTCTCTTCCTACTGCACTAGGGTCCCCAGTCCAATAGGTCGGGCTGGGGTGGGTCAGAGGTCTGTTCCTTTCCTCCATGTGGCGGTTAGTGCAGGTGGTCTTTTATTCTGTATTGCCAGTGGGTACGGGCTGGGATTTTTTTCCAGGGGCTGGAAAGCCAATACCTAAGTGTGTGCCCAACTGCTCCATGATTAACCTTTCAATTGGCTTGGCTTATAGGTAAGCCTTGCCCTTCTCCGGCACTTAGTGTAGGCACCATAGCCAATTGGTTTCCTCCCATGGCCAATTGGTTTCTAACTATGGTCTGGCATCCACACTACTTTGCCCCCAGTGCAGTTATTTGTTTGTCAATAAAGTGGCCATATTTTACATCTACTCACTGCGTAGTCTCCTCTTGGGGGGGGGGGTGTGCACGGGCAATGCACGCACACCTCTTGCAATTGCAGGGGGTGCACACTTTGCCTGGACCCTCCCCAGGAGACAGGAGTGTGCCTAATATTCCCGCTGGTCAGGCAGGGAGGAGCATACCCTACACCCCTATATAAGGGGTGGCTCGTCCCTGCCTCACCCTTCCCTTTTCTTTCAGGAGAAGCTTTCCCCTCCCTCCCTCCCTGGCAGCAGTGTGATTTCCTGGTTGCTTTGGGTCTGGGTGGGAATTTTTGCCCCAATGTCTAATTGGCCCTGGTGTCAGGGGTTTTTTTCACCCACCCCACGGTGCTGTTCTTGGTTGAGTGTTTTTGGAGGTTATTAGTCACTTTAATGGTTAGTGTGGGTGGTCTTTTATTATATATTGCCAGTGGGTACAGGCTGGTTTTTTTCCAGGGGCTGGAAAGGCATTACCTAGGTGTGTGCCAAACTGCTCCAGGATTAATCTTTCAATCAGCTTCGCTTATAGGTAAGCCTTGCCATTCTCCGGCACTTGGTGTAGGCCCCACTATACACCATTGACCATTTTATCCCATGGCCAATCGGTCTCCGACAATGGTCTGGCACCCGCCCAAGGAACATGCGGGCCACCACTTTGGTTAAGGGACTTTGTCCCATCCTAGGGGGAGGAATGTTGTATATCGAGATCCGTACCTTTAAGAATGTAACTTTGAATGATTACAATGTAACTCAATGTAAAGCAGCTGACATGATACGCAGTTCAGCTGCCTCTAGAGGATATCAGAGGCAGCTGCAAGCGCTCGGACTACATGGTACAAAACAACCAACCATAGGCTCCCGCGGGAAAGATTCCCGCCACAGGTAAACCCTTGTAAGGTAGACCACACATCTCAGTGATGTCACGAATACCTCGGCCAATGGTCAACCGTGTAGCTAAATTCAAATGTACTGTAAGCATATATAAGGAGCTGCGCCTCCGCCATTACCTAATGTTCAGATTGCATACCATGCAATAAAGATGTGTTTGGCTCTGTGATGCTGCCTATCGTGTATCAATCTGCATACATCAAATATTGCTAAATCATTAATGAAAATGTTGAAGCACATCAGGTCCATATTTGTGGTATCCCACTTGTAAACCCCCCAACCCCTTCTAGTTTGAGAAGGAGCATAATTATGTAACCAACTGTGTATCCATCTGACACTTGAGCTATCCAGGCTAAACATAGTTTCGTTACTAATGAGAATATCATGGGGTGCTTTGTCAAAGGATTTTTTTTTAAAAAAAAGGGAATACTTTCCAGTTTCACATTTTCACTTTTAGATATCAAAAACACTGCTGAGTAATCAACAACTGTGCATATGCTAACAACAACAACTATTCCTGGGTAAAGCTGTTATCGTCCAGATAGACAATTACTAGGAATTGTTAAAAGAAACTTAAACAAGCTCCACCTATGGAATGAAATGTGAAATTAATCTGCAATAAATTTACCTCACTATTTCTGGTGATGTACAGTATTCACATTTGTGTCACTATTCTTCTATCTCATTAATTTTGGGCTAGAGATCACTATATCTTAATGGAGCATGTGCTTGGAGCAAGGGCATAATGTAAAGGTAAAGGTTTCCCTTGCTCGAAAGCAGTCGTATCGGACTCTAGGATGCAGTGCTCATCTCTGTTTCTAAGCCGAAGAGCCAGCACTGTCTCCTTCTGCAGACGTTTCCATGGTTATGTGGCAGCCATGACTAGACACCAGAGTGCATGGAATGCTGTTACCTTCCCACCAAATTGGTCCCTATTTATCTACTTGCAATTTGTTGCTTTCAAACTGCTAGGTTGGCAGGATAATGTACTTTGTGCATAATGTACTTTGGAGCATAATTACAAAGTCTTAGAAAGGAAGTGCTAATTATTCTTTAAAATTACATAATGATAATACTTTCTTATAACCTGAAGTTTTCCTGGGCAAACAATTTCAAAGTACAAATTCCTAGGACTGTACTGTTTCTGATCCTATGGATGAGATTAGGTTAGAAAGGTCTGTCACAGTAATATGTCTCACCACATAGAAAACTAGCACATGTAGATTTGAACTTGGCCTTTTGTTTTATATGCTGAGTTTTTATATGAAAGAAAAATAAACAATAACGTTTTAGGATGGAGGTGTCACATGGAATGACATGGTATAATCTGTGGTGCCCTTCATTTGCACAGATGTAGATCTGTTTTTAGTAAGGAGAATACAGTACTTGGTAAAGAGTGATCAAATGTGTCTTTCTCACATGATCCTGTTCTTCTATGAATCTTTTGACCAGGAGGTCAAACATGACAGTTCAGTCTCATTTTATTCTGATGTGTAGACTATTTAGCCATAATTATGTCACGTTGCCCAAGATGCACCATGTGGAGGCTAGTCTACTCTTGCAGAGCCACTCTGTTCACACGGGGATAGAAGGCCTCTCCCCAGTATGACTGTGGAGAAGAAAACTAAACCATGGACCACATTATATTTAAGTGTCCCTTATACGCGTTTGGAGGCACATTGGAGGTATTGCATAGTGCCACAGATGAAGCCCTTCAATGGCTTTCAAACCTTGGCATAGAACTCTAGTTAGGAACTTGAGATGGTCAATTTGTGTTCACTGTATATATCATCATTAATGTAGTCAAATGAAGTTCATCATATGATAAACAAATAAACATGATCCTGTCTTGGTTTTTTTTTTTTTTTTGATCATTTGACCTGAGAAGCCCTATTTCCAAAAAGAAAAGGATTTAGTTTTAAAATGAGTTTTTCTGCCATATAAACTCTACGCTTCAGGCAGGTCTTTTGTGGTTCTCAGGAGTACAAAGTATTCGAGAAGAGTACAAAATGCACAACACTAGACTGCACTTTGCTGATCAGAACAAAGGTGCTAGAGCCAATGACATAATTGTTTTAGAAACTATGTAAGGCCAAGCCATAACATTATGATTTTGAGCACTGCCAACTTCGGCCAGTGTAGTTGCTCTGAAGGTTGGGTGCCCCATGAGCCATTCTGCCAGGTTGGTAAGATGTACGGTAGCTTTGATAAGCTATGATGTTTTGATTCAATTGTTTGCCTTATTCGTATAGAACTGTTTAATCCTGTTATATTCAGAGCAAGCTAGAAATTGTTCCTCTCTTTCTCTTTCACTGAAATAAGAGATGTATTATAAACTGAAAACAGTGTTTTCATTCTGTACTGGCTAGCATAGAACTGGCTGCCAAGGTCAAGTGCTGATAAAGGAGCTTCTCCTGGACAGTTTGGTATTCTATTGTATTTGTTATAATTTTTGTCTCTTTAAAAGATAAAGGTTTCCCTTGCTCAAAAGCCAGTCGTATCCGACTCTAGGGTGCAGTGCTCATCTCTGTTTCTAAGCCGAAGAGCCAGCGCTGTCTGCTTCTGCAGACATTTCCGTGGTCATGTGGCAGGCATGACTAGACACCGGAGCGCACGGAACGCTGTTACCTTCCCCCCAAAGTGGTCCCTATTTATCTACTTGCAATTTCTTGCTTTCGAACTGCTAGGTTGGCAGGAGCTGGGATGAAGACGGGAGCTCATTTACCTTGAGATAAAAACAAAGCACTGTTTGTTCTTAAAATAAATGAGGTTTATTACTATAGTAGAGACACCAGAAGATGATTCAAACTCACCCATATGTCATATGTATTTGTATCCTGGCTGTCTATTAAGTGCTTCATTTATATTTACTTTGTTATAGATGTGTTAATTAATGTTAATTTAATTTATTTTTTATTTTTCGAATTTATATGCCGCCCACTCGGGAAACCCGACTCAGGGCAGCTCACATGGCAATCAAGCAAAAACACAATAAATGCCCAATCACAAATAACACAAAACTAAACGTAAGCAGATAAGAAACATAAAAAAACAGGGGGGGAAACTACCCCCATAAAAACCCACCCACCCATTCATAAAAAGAAAAGAGGAAGAATCTTGATTATTATGCAAGCCAGCAGGCAGGGGCCACATTTCCATCAGGGCCCCACACCTGCCCTGCCAGCCAGGTTTTAAGACTTTCCTAAAGGGCAGCAATTCTGTCTGCAACCGTAGCTCTATTGGGAAGAGGTTCCAAAGGCCCAGTGCGGACATGGAGAAGGCCCTCCTTCTTGTGCTAGAATGTCGAGCCCTTTTAGCTGATGGTACAATTAGAGAGCTCTTCCGGTCCACTCTGGTTGGATGGACAGACGTTCTTGGAGCAATGCAATCTCTTAGGTATCCTGACCCACTACCATGTAGGGCTTTAAAGGTCATAACTAGCACCTTGAATTGCACCCGGAGGCAAACTGGTAACCAGTGCAGCTCCCAGTGGCGAGGCGCGGGCATAACACCTGCACCATATCACTACCCGGGCAGCCACATTCTGGACCAGCTGCAGCCTCCGAATGGTCGTCAAGGGCATCCCCATGAAAAGTGCATAACAATAATCTAGTCTGGAGGTGACCAGAGCATGTGTGACCATGAGTAAGGAGTCCCGGTCCAGGAGCGGGCACAACTGGTGGATTACACGAAGTTGTGCAAATGCCCTCCTGGCCATGACTGCCACCTGCTCTTCGAGCAGTAGTCGTGAGTCCAGGAGCACCCCCAAAGATGGTAGCTCCCTAGATAATGCAGGACCCCTGATCCATAGCCCCTCAGTCTTGCCAGGATTCAGTTGTAGCCCATTGTCCTCCATCCAGACCCCAACACCCTCCAGACACCTGGATAGGATTTTGACAGCATCGTTTGGATCACCATGGGCCAAGATGTACAACTGAATATCATCAGCATACTGATGATACCGCAACCCGTGGAACCAGATGATCTCACCCAATGTCTTCATGTAGATGTTGAATAGGAGAGGAAAGAGCCCTGAGCCCTGTGGCACCCCATATTGGAGGGGCCTACGGCTGGACCTCACACTCTCCAACCACACCGACTGGGTTCGGCCCTTCAGAAATGACAAAAACCAGGACCACACAGTGCCCTGGATCCCCAAACCTTTGAGCCATCCCAGAAGGATACATGGTGGATGGTATCAAAGGCTGCTGAGAGGTCAAGAAGAGCAAGAATGGACAGATGACCTCTGTCCCGCTCCCACCAGAGATCATCCATCAGTGCGACCAATGCCGTCTTTGTACCATATCCGGGCCAGAATTCTAATGGAAGGGGTCCAGATAATCCACTTCATTCAGGACCCCCTGCAACTGATGTGCCACTGCCTTCTCCAATACCTTCCCTAAAAAGGGAAGGTTGGAGACAGACCTATAATTGGTTAGGACTGCTGGGTCGAGTGAAGATTTCTTTAGGGGGTGCACAAGAAAGCATGTTTTAAAGGTACTGGAAACACCTCCTCCCTTAATGATGCATTAATTATTGCCCCAACCCAGCCACTTGTCAACGTCTTGAAGGCTTTCACCAACCAGGTAGGACAGGGATCAAAAGGGCATGTAGTGGCATGAACAGCTGCAAGTAGCCTGTCCACTTCCTCAGGGACAACTGGATCGTACCAATCCCAGATAACATGGCTAGACGGTGATCCGATCACCTCTGGACCCTCCCCATCTATGCCAGGATTAAACCCTGAGCGAATCCAAGCGATTTTCTCCACCAGATAATCAGCAAAAGCCTTAGCTGATCCCTGCCAACCGGGCACACACACCCTGCCAAGGAGAGACCTGGTTACCTGGAACAGGGTGGTGGTGGCAATAAGGGTGGTGAAATATTGCCATTTCACCACCTCCTTCACCACTAGGTAGGCCCTAATAGCGGCTCTAGCTAGTGTTCGGTCGGGATCATACCGGGCCTTCACCTGGGGCACTCTAAGTGTCTCTTTGTACCTTTAAGCTCCCGCAGTTCTTCCGTGAACCACAGGCTAGATCAAAACCCACAGGCTCAGAGAGGCCGTAGTGGTGCGATTTCATCCAAGGTTGCCATCATTACCGTGTGCCACAGGTCAACGAGCACCTCAGGTGAATCGTGTAGCCTATCCAGTTCCCTCTGGAATCCATCAGAATCCATTAGTTGCCAGGGGTGGGCCAATTTAATAAGCCCTGCCTTCCTATGGTGGAACGCCGCCCCCAGAAAGTCTAGAGTCACCAGGTAGTGATCTGACCATGACATAGGTCACTGTATAATTTGTTGACTATACTTCCCTAACTACTATAAGTTTCTAATAGTTATAAGAGTTGTTATGTAACATAAGAGGTTTTAAGTTACTTGTAAGATTGCATTTTCTTTCTAAAGCATATAAGTCTCAGTGATTTCTTTTATAATACACCTCCTTGTTATAACCTAGCTTTAAAGCAGGGGTTCCCAAACTTTTCTCGCCAGATAGCTGAGCATGTGGTTTCTGCAACAAAACATGTGGTTTCTGCAACAAATCTAGAATTCACAGATAGAGAGCAGGTAAAGCAAAGCAAAGAAATCACATTTATATCCCACTTCATAGCACTTAGTGCACTCTCTGGGCAGTTCTCAAGTTAATTAGCATTTTGCCCTGTGACAATTCACATACTCCCAGGTAGGACTCAGGAGTCCTCCAGCCTCCTGGCAATGGGATTGCACCTGATCCTGCTTCCCTGGTCCAGTTCAGACCCAGTAGTTCAGGCTTCTCCTATAAGTGTGCCCCATTACCCCTGACCAAAATACAGGTGGTGAGCAATGGGTGCACATGGAACTAGTGTAGATTCAGGTAATGTGAGCCAAGTAATCACTCCAGATCTCTTCAGGTATTTTAAAGATATATCAAAATCAAAGCATAGAACAGAATACAGTCCAGCAAAAGCTCAGAAAGCATTTCAAAACAAAGAAATAAAGAAAGCTGCTTCTTTAAGGGATAGCCCATGGCCCCCCCTTCTGGCTAAATACGCTACATGATTGCAGTTAGATCCAAGAGTGTCTGTCACTCAGGCACGACATTCTGGCTTATATCTCCTCCCACATGGTCCACCTTCTCCCTTCTCTCTTAAGGATTCCAACCAATGACCTTACAGCATGACAAGTCCATCACACATTAGGCTCCATCTCTTCCAACTCATGAGGTCAATATTGTTTACATTCCAAACTTGGTGTGAAGGGACTCCTACAAACCAAATTACCCATCTTGGATTAGGCTAAAGCAAAGGGTATGTTTCATTCTGTTACATGCCCCCAACATGCTGGGTACACATTTTACCAAACTTGGATGGATGGAAGGCTGAGTCAATATTGATCCCTGGCCAGGATCGAACTCACAATCTTATTGTTGCAGGACAGCAGTTCAACCAATGGGTCACCAGGACTCCTGTGCCTTGGGCCTAGGTGGCGCTATACTTACCAGGGTGTAGAAAACACTCTGATAGAAATCTTTTGAACCTGACAATCTTTTAAATGCCAAGGCTATACAATTCGGTTTTTCAAATATTTTCAAGCGTTTCATTAGGAAGCTGCTCAAGGATAAACGGTTCTCACACATGGAGGCGAAGAAATCTCATTCTCCCCCCCCCCCCCCCACATTTTTTCATCCAGACAGGCCAACTCACAAGCTATTGAAATACAAGGTGTTGAGGATTTTTCTCTTTCCCTGACAAGGCCTAGTCTTGAGTGCAAGAATGGGACAACAGATTTCCCCCGTTTGTTTTCCACATATCTGTATAAAATGCAGTACTGCAATACTAGTACCTTTTCTCCTAGTGACTGATTCTCAGCAAGCACAAGATCAGAGGATGAATGACCATCCCATGCAATAGTAGTATGTTTGCAAGTTAACACAAGAAGAAATACTTATGTATTTTTAGAAATGCACAAATATCAGCATCATAAATGCTCAGGTTTTCTCTGAGACTGCAAAACAAGTAGTTTCACGATCTCACAGTAAGCAGTAAAATACTAACTTTTTCTTGTTTACTGCTCAATAAAACAACAAGATAAGATCTTTATCACTACTGTCATAAGACAGTTTCTAAAAGATGACTCATGGATTATTGTGGGGTATATCATAATTTTGTTGTGAAGCAGAAATACAGAAGTAAAAGAAAAGCTTTCCAACAGTATATTTTCTTTCAACACTAAGATACAACAGGAGGGCCCTGTCCATTTCATTTTAAGCATATGGAATCTATAAGGTAGTTCTACATTCTTGGATGCTTCACTTAGTTTCTCTTTAAACAGTGAAGGCTACTCTATGGAAGAATGAACTTTGCCTAGAGCATGGGTTCCCAACCTTTGGTTTTTGGACTTCAATTTCCAGAAGCCTAAGTCAATTCCTCAAAACACTGATCAGCCAATGTACTGACTTAAGCTTCTGGGAATTGAAGTCCTCCTGTGGGGCATGTTCCCCACATTGGGAACCACTGAGAAACCCAGACATAGGTCCTTGCTGAGATGCAGATAGCAAAGTGAATTGGAGAATGACAATCAAATTCACTGAACTGCATAAATAAAGGAACATGAGATTCTCCATTTGGAAGCAATCCTTTTCTGAACTATAATCTACAGCAGTGTAGACAAACCTATTGCACATATTGCAGAGGTGGTATGCAGAGCCCGTTCTGTGGGCCCATGAGCCATCATGGGCAAGCTATGGGCTAACGCGCTAGGCACGTAATAGGTAATCTCATGTCTGCAGATTACCTTAAGGCCTAGAACCAATACTAGCCACTTGTTTACCCCGGATAACACGGAACAATGTATTTCCCCTGCTGTTAATTAAGTTAGCTAATTAACTTCCCCTGTAGACTTCCCCAATTAACTTGTGTAAACATTATGTGTGAAACCTGCCAGTATCGCAATGCTTTTACATGCAGCCTAAACATGATAAATACTGATGATTGGTCTTCATTAAATCACTGGTCTTCGCTCCATCTTGCCTCGTGTCTCATTGCTTGACCAGTCTCCTCCAGGACCCAACAGCCGCTTCGTGGTTCCGATCCAACTTGTGCAATCCGCTTTGCGGCCCAGATCCAACAGCAAGCCCCACCCCACACATGTGCACCATCACCCCAGCACAGAGTTCAACTTGCACCTCTACCCAGCAGCCCAAAGGGAGAGCTTCCTCCTTACCCCAGCACAGATTTCACCTGCCCCTCTGCCAACAGCCCAATGGAAATGCTTCCTCCCTCCCCCCAGCATAGAGTTCACCCCACCCCTCTGCCCAGCAGCCTAATGGGAGCACTTCCTCCTTCCCTACAGCACAGAGTTCTCCCTGCTCCTCTGTTTAGGAACTCAATCTCTAAAAGGTATGCCATAACTGATCTACAGGATCTTCCAATTAGCCTACCTTGTACAAATCTTCATATACCAAATGGTCAAAAAGTTCAGTTTTCAAATGTGAATAATTCTTATTCTGCCCAAAATACACAATTCACATATGAGATAAATAATGTAAAGTTGTGTGAAAATGCTTAAAATTTAGAGAAGTATTTGGGTGGGGAAACAACCCAGGAAATTTAAGTGCGGTTTGAGCATTATCAGTTGCCCTAGAATGCTGACTGATAGGGGGAAAATGGGGGTGGGGGAGAATGATGGGTAGAGTGGAATACATTATGTTAGTTAGAACCCACAACAGGCTACTGTACATGTTTATGGGGAGAACAATGATTTTGCTTCAAAGATCTGAGTTCCTCATGAAATGAAAGTGTTGTTGCCTGGTACTGATATTGAAATTCTTAGCTCCAAATATATTGAACCTCTTGTAACTGCAGTGGCTCAAGTGGCTAAGATGCTGACTGGGAGGCGGAAGGTCAGCAGTTCAATTCCCGAGTACTGCAGGATGGAATGAACTCCCTTCTTTGTCCCAGCTCCTGCCAACCTAGTAGTTCAAAAGCAAGAAATTTCAAGTAGATAAATAGGGACTTCGGTGGGAAAGTAACAGAGTTCCGTGCACTCCGGTATCTAGTCATGCCTGCCACATGACCACAGAAACATCTGCAGAAGCAGACAGTGCTGACTCTTCAGCTTTGAAACAGAGATGAGCACTGCACCCTAGAGTCAGATATGACTGGCTTTCACTCAAGGAAACCTTTACCTTTGCCTTGTAACAATCTGCTTACTCCCAGGGGACACGGTAGTCCTCCGGCCTCCTGGTGATGGGATTGCACCTGATCCTGCTTCCCTGGCCAAGTTTGGACCCAGCAGTTCAGAACTTTTCCCATCAGTGTGCCCAGCCACTCCTTACCGGAATCTAGGTAGTGACCAAGGCTGCACGAGTGACTAGTGTAGATTCAGGTAACATGTGCTAAGTAATCACTCCAGAGTCACTTCAGGCATTTTATATTTATATTGAAATAAATGTGTGCATTCATACATGAGCCATTCACTTCCCCAAATACAGTGGACCCCCGAATAATGACAAAACTTGGTTCTCCAAGTCGTGTCATTATCCAGATTTTGATGTTGTGCGGGTGGAATTTTTTTTGCCCATTTTTTGGGCAGCTCAGTGGAGGCGATCCAAGGTGTTTCTGACCCCACCAGATCTTTTCCAATGTTGCTACAAGCAAAAACCTGGAGCAGACGAAGGGGTTTACCCTGAGGTTTTTGCTTGCAGCAGCATCGGAAAAGGTCCGGTGGGGTCGGAAACAGCTTGGATCACCTCCCCAGAGCCTCCCAGAGGTGGCAGGGGTGGCGGGGAGCCAAAAATGGGCAGAAAAAATTCACCCATTTTCAGATCCCCGCCACCCCTACCACCTCTGGGAGGCTCGGGGGAGGTGATCTGTGCCTCTTCCCACCCCTATGACATGATCTCCTACCTTTCAAAGCTAGAAAATCGCTATCGGGGGGGGGGTCCATGTTTCCGGCTATCTGCCTCTCCAGCAGTGTGCAGGATGCTTGGAGGACCTATTCTGCACTATTCCTGCCTTCCTAGGTGCTCCCTGTGCTGCACAACAGCTGATAATAGTTGTGGCTGCCATTTTGAAAAACAAAAACAAAAACAAAATGGCGGCCGCAACTATTAGTAGCTGTTGCGCAGCACAGGGAGCACCTAGGAAGGTGGGAAAAGTGCAGAATAGGTCCTCACAGCCTCCCACACACTGCTGGGGAGAAAGAGAACCAAAAACAGGGACACACACCCCATGGCGATTTTCTAGCTTGGAAGGTAGAAGATGAAACACAGCCGCTCAGATACCGATGCTATGTCATTAACCAAGAGATGACTTTGACACAAAAAACTTGTAGTTAGTCGAAAAAAACATTAATCGAATGTGTTGTTATCCGGGGGTCCACTGTAAGACAGGCTGTAATGTGGGAATTTATCTGGTTTCTGTCTGCCTGCTTTCTACACATTTTGTAAACAAAGGTCCCTTTGTTTACATGAGAGACAATGCTTGATTTTGGGCATGCGCAGAAAGTGAGAAAAATGCTTAATCATCCTCCTTATATGGGTCTGAGATTCTGTTTGGTTATGTGTGCCTTACTCTTGTTTTTATATACTCTGTTGAATAAAGAGACGCCATGATTCCTTTGTTCAGCCCCAAGACTGCAGTCGTGTGTATGTTTTCTCTCTATTTCTCTGTCTCTTCCTTACTCTGCCTAATGCAGCTGGACTTCGTTAGGATTCTTAATTCTTCCTTTGTTTATTTGGGGCTGTAAACTACTCTGCCTGAGACTGATTAGATCTTTACATGGATCGGATTGCGACACTGTAATGGAGTGTACTGCAAAACTGTGAAGAAATAATCTCCTGGACAAAGTGAGCTTTGATGAAGGTGCCAAAACAACCTTGTGCATAACGAGAGCAGCTGTGCTAGGAGAGTCTAGATCAGGGGTTGGCAACCTATAGCCTGCTGGCCAAATCCAGCCTGTTGTGCCAAATCATCCAGCCCGTGCACTCACTTCAGCTGCCGCTGCTACTGCTGCCTCCTGAAGCAGCCGCGGATGCATTTACAACAGCTGAAAATGCTTTTATGACAGTCACAGACATGTTTATAGCAGCATTTACAGCAGGGCGACCACCAGTCTGCCCCCCCCCCCCCCCCGCAACTGTCTGAGGTAGCATGCCCTCAACTTAAAAAGGTTGTTGACCCCTGGTCTAGATGCTTCCCAAATCAGCCTGAACCCGCCAAGCCTTAGTTGCAATTATGGTAGCTGAGGGGGGAAATGAAATACTTGGTAGATTCCTAGCTGTTGGGGAGAGTGGCTAGAGTGACAGGTTGTTATCTCTAATTGACTAGCTGGAAGAACATAGGGTGGCTTAGTTAGTGCAGGGCTAGGCTCAGATGCTGTTTAGGTGGCAAAATGGTTGCCCATCATTTTCAATTGCACAGGGAGTCACCCCATTTGTTGTGTCCTAGAAGAAGTGGCCCTTTGGAGGGAGAAGTAGGCATTTTCTCCAAGCCAGCAGCCACAAGTTTTTTCCACTCTTCTGCTGACTCTAACTGCAGTTAGAGCAGTTTCTTGTACCCTCAGGGGTGTCCTATCTTTCCTTTAAACTTGCTCAATTGGTCCATTGTTTTTCCACCCATGGAGTCCCTTTTATATGTGTTACCTGAAAAAATTGTTACTTTTTAATTTAGGGGGACATCCCACAGGCAGGGTTGAATCAGGAACCAAAAGAAGAACAGGTGGCGGCTGCTAGAAGAACAGGTGGCGGCTGTGGCCAGGAGTGCCTTCGCCCAACTTCGGGTGATTCGCCAGTTGCGCCCACTCCTGGACCGGGACTCTTTGCTCATGGTCACTCACACTCTGGTGACCTCCAGACTAGACTACTGTAACGCGCTCTACATGGGGCTGCCCTTGATGACCATTCGGAGGCTGCAGCTGGTCCAGAATGCCGTGGCCCGGGTGGTGATGGGATGTGGACGTTATGCCCATGCCTCACCACTGCTTCGGGGGCTGCACTGGTTACCAGTTTGTCTCCGGGTGCAATTCAAGGTCCTGGTTTTGACCTTTAAAGCCCTACATGGTAGTGGGCCAGGGTATCTTAGAGACCGCATCACCCTAAGGACTTCTGTCCGTCCAACCAGAGCGGACCGGAGGGGCTCTCTAATTGTGCCATCAGCCAAGGGGGCTCGCCTCTCTGGCACAAGGAGGAGGGCCTTCTCCATGTCCGCACCAGCCCTTTGGAACCTCCTGCCTGTGGAACTGCGTCTCCAGACAGAGTTGTTGCCCTTTAGGAAGGAACTAAAGACCTGGCTGGTGGGCCAAGTTTGGGGTGCGGGTGGGGATGGGGGTACCGTTGGGTGGTTGGTATAGAGAAGTGTGCCTTCCCCCAAGGTCCCTTCGGTTCTTGCGCACCTTTTAGGGGTGGGTTTTTTTTTAACTTTTAACTTTTTTATCATGTGTCTTTTATGTATTTACTGTCCGCTATGTAAACCGCCCTGAGTTGGGTTGTACCTGAGTGGGTGGTATATAAGCGTGAAAAATAAATAAATAAATAAATAAATAAAATAAAATAAAAGACCACATTAAATTGTGGGTTCAAATAGAAAGGAGATCATTAAACTGAAAGTACCATTCCAATTCAATAGAGTCCACCCACAAAATGAGCCCCAAACTTTTAAATGGACCACAGACAATTCCTTGATATAAATTAGAAAGCAAATAAGAAAATAAGAAAACAATAAGCAAAATGAAACATTGGGTAGAGAAAGAAAAACAAGAACTGTGAGGCAAATTAACCCCCCCCCCCCCGATAACACATGGCCTATATGCTATGGGAAATTGCTACCACAGGGCAGAACCAGAAAGGAAGGAGGTTCTGCACCAGACAATGGGAGAAGCCAGCTTATATGTGCAGTCAAATGGAGCAGAAAGGGGCTTGCACAAACACTATTAGTCCAAGGATTCACATGGGAGGGGAATGGGTCTGCCCTCATATTTGATTTGCTCAGGGGTGTCCACATTGAAGAGGAGAAGTCCATCCCCAAACTTGGTTGGTCCAGAATGTCACATAGAGAAGTGGGAGGAGTTTTGCCAAGTGACCAGCATGGAGGCTGCTATGGGAGGAGTTGAGGTCAGTTACAAAAGTCCATATATGGTATTTTCCTGGGAAAGAGGGTGTTAAGGGAAGAGACAGTGAGCCAATCGGCATCAAGTATATTTGCATACAACATAAAGAGGATATTCGGTGGTCTTGTCTTAAACACAGATTTTTTAAAAATGAAATTCAGGTACACAAGGCTAAGACAGAACACAATTAAGTGATATAAGTGTAAAAAACACAGTTCCATTAAAATCACCATGTTATGAAAAGCTAAGGCAGAGAATGGGGAAAGGCATTGGGAACAGAGATACCACTTGCTTCTTCCACTTTCCTTCTCTCACTGTAGCTGGGGCTGGCCTGCTGCATTGTTCTAGCAGGGGAGCCGCTGCCCCAGCATGTCCATGTCACCCAGAATTTCCCCTTGGATCCGCTGCTGTCCTGAGCATGGAAGAGGAGAAAGAGCAGCTGCCCAAATGCCCTGCTCCCTGCAAGGGATAGTGTTGGTGGTGCCAAGGGGAGCACCTGGATGACAGCAGTGGTATGGCTATGCTGGGCCCATGGCTCCTCCTCCTTGGTTCTGGCAGCTCCTCCTCCTCTTCTTCTAGGCTCCTGGATGCACCCTTGGGTGGGGAGAAGAGGAGGAGGGTGAGGAGGTGGTTGTGGCCAGCCAGGTTTGCAAACGGTACACCCATGCTGGGGTACACCAGGAGCAGCACACCACTGCATGTAAGCCTATCTTTGATGTGGAGGGCAAATGAAAATAAAGAGTAAAACATTTCTATTGAAAATAAAAAATAATTAAAAAATAATGAAAGGGGCAATTTTCAGATATGGGGTAACATATAGTTGAAGGACCCATTTTGTTTTGGTGTGCATGTGATGTTTTTTCTATCCTGTTTTGTTTTGTTTCAATATGTTTGTGTGCAAGCCTATAGCTATTTCCCTGGGGTGTCCTGAATAAGTTTCTGGGGACCCTAAATTTCAGTAGCCTTGCCATGCCTTTATTTATTTATTTATTTATTTATTTATTTATTTATTTATTTATTTATTTATTTATTATTATTATTATTATTATTATTATTACATTTCTATACCGCGTTACCTCCTCTAAGGGAACTCAAAGCGGTTTACAGCATATAAATACAATATCCAAAGTACAAAAGCAGCATACAAATCTCAATTCAAACAATATACAAAAAATATATACAAAATAACAATTATAAAATTATATGTAAAACATCAATTAATCGCATCAAAAAAGTACAAAATATACAAAATACAAAATGTCCAAATACAAATCATCACAAAATAACAATATACCAATATAAAGATATACCCCAACACAGTCCCTTCCAAGTCCTTCCAGGGGGTGGGGGGATGAAAGAGTACACAAGTCCTGGTGCTCCTAGCCGGCCGGCCTCCTCGTCTCCGCTGAGGCCAAGACCATGAGCGATTGTGGTGGCAAATCCAGCCGCCCGCCACAGTGTCATCTTTTCTGTGATGGCCCGAGGTGAGGCCCGGGAGCGCAAGGAAAAGAAAGAGAGAGCAGAGCCCCTCCCCGCAGCTGCAGCAACAGTCCTTGGGGTGGCAGCAGGTATTTGGCCTGGACCAGTGGCCTGCAGCCCTTTATCCTTCCCCACAGGGGATGGGAGAGTAGGGTGGGGGGCCCCGCAGCTGCGGCAATGGTCCTTGGAGTGGCGGCAGGTCTTTACCTCTCCTGGCAAAGGGAGGAAGGGTGGGCTCCCCTCAGCTGGTCGGCGGCAGCGGTATTCTACCCCTGGGACGAACAGGGAGCGCTCCCATCAACTCGAGCGGTGACAGGATAAGCCTCAGTGGTGCTCCCACCCCCACCCCAAAATATTGGAGGTAGTTTGTTCCTAGTTTGCTTGCTTTACTACTATTGTTCCCTCTCTTTTTCCCCAAGCTTCATGAGGATGACCCAAATATGGCAGAGACTTCTATCTTGTTCCTTTCATTCTTATGGATGTAACTACAGATTACAGTGGCACCTCATACAATGATTTTAATCCATTCCATGGGGCTCGTTGTTGTATGAAAAAATTGCTATATGATGCATGCATTGTATAGCAATTTTCTCTATTGGATGCATCTTACAACAGTTTTTTTTTTTTGCTAAGTGGTTTTTCCCATTGAAAAATTGTTGTACGATTTTTTCCATAGGGAAAATTGTTATGTAGGACGCCATTTCCCCCAAAACCTAATTGTTATATGGTTTCCTTGCTATATGGGGCAATTGTTGTATGAGGTTCCACTGTATATTTGTAAGTAAAGATACCTTTGTCTACTTTAATGATTCGGGAGTTATTTTTATTATAACAAATGCTAGTAACTGTGTGAATGGGCTTGGTGTGAGATTTGGCCTATTCTCTCACATTTTTTCTGCTACGGTTGTTTTACCTTTTATCTCAAATTTTGCTAACTAGACTTTAGATATTTTATTGGCCAAGTGTAACAAACACACATTGAATTCAAATCCAGTATCAAAGCTTTCAGTGTGCTGACTGATCAAAAACAACAAAATAGTAACAAAACAGGAAACAGGATTCATAACAGTATATGAATTAAACAGAATTTAAAAATGTTTAAAATTATTCATGATATCATATCAATAATATAACTAAGTGTTCAGCTGCATAATAGCATTGGGGGGGGGACTATTCCTAAATCTAGTTGTTTTACTGTAAGGTAAAGGTAATGGTTGCTCTTGATTGAAAGCCAGTCATATCTGACTCTAGAGTGCAGTGCGCATCTCCATTTATAGACAATGCAAGCGCGGCGCCAAAATGGCCGCCGCGCCCTTTGCGGGCCCCCCCCCCACAGGACAGAGAATCCGGGTAGTTAGGGGCGTGGCCACCGCCTTGATAAAAGGGGTGGCCACGAGGCAGCCGTGCTGCCATTTTGCCTCAGCGACGGAGCGGAGAAGTTTTTCCCCCTGCGTCTCCGTCGCTCGTTGGTGCTACCGGGAAGCCTTTTAGTTCCGTTTACTAGCTAGCTTCCCTTTCTGCTGCGGTGAGATGCCTTCCAAAAAGAAGGCTGCTGCGAATGCAGCTCGGGTGGTTCGGAGGCGTAATCCGGGTCGGAGGACCGCGGTGCCGCCTCCCCAGCAGCCACCTTTGCCATCCCCGGCCGGGGCTGGTGGCATGGGGGCTATCGCCCCTTGGCCCGATCAAAGTGCGGGCGCGGAGGGAGCTCCGGCCCGCGGCCCGCGAGCGGTGGGCACCGCTCATCCTCCTGCTCAATCGGTTGGGCCTATTCCTGTTGGGCCGCAGCCTCTCCCGGGGCCCTCTAGCCTTGGGGGGTGGCCCGGCTCCCTGCCTTGGCAGGTTAATCCACCAGCCCTCCCGGGCTTCGGCGGTAGTCAATGGCAATATATGGCCCCTGGGGTGCAGGGACCTGTCCCCATGCAAGGATCAGGTGGGCCGGCCGGCTCTTTACCCATGGTTAATGTGGACTCCTTACTGGCCCGTATTGCGGCCTCGAGGCGTCTTTGGCCCGGGCCAGTCAGGCAGGTGCCCCTTTTGGGGTACCTTTGGAGGCGCTAACGGCAGCAGGACAACAGCCGGCGGGGAGGGTTGAGCTGCTGCAGGCGGGTGGCGCGGCTACGGCCACTGCCTCGCAGCTCCCCAGCCAGCAACCTGGTGCGGGTCAAGCCCCGGTGATGAGCTCTACATCGGTCGTGAGCTCCGACGCCCCCAGTGGGCCAGAACCCCCGGTGGGGGCGGCCCGCGGGGGTGCAGCATGTGAGTATACGGTGCAAACGAGTACATCTACACATATTCCCAATATAGGGGGGGCCTTTCAGTGGCCTTGGCCTCGCTCGGGTGGTGCGGGGACTACCCCTCTGGTGCCCCACCCGGCGACAACGACTGCCACCATGCCCACGGGGGTGGGCCTAGGCTCTTACACTGCTGGTAATGTCTTGGGGGTGGCAGGGTTAGCTCCGGCTCCCTTTACCAGGCCTGTTGTCCCCTTTTCGGCTTTGCCGACGGCAGGGTATTCCTTGCCACTGGGCGATCACTTGGCACAGGCTACCAGAGAAAAGATTTGGAGGGGGGAGTATGTAGATATCTTCTCACTCCTGAACAGAGAGCCCACCAAGGAAGAAAGGGAGGGTCAGGATGAGAAGGACAAGGAGCAGGCACGCCGCCGTAAGCCGCCGCGTACCTGGGCTAACTGGCTCCCCGCTTATTTGATATATATGGCGGTATATTTGAGGGCGCGGCCGGATCTAGCTATTCCCATGGTCCAATATTTGGACAACATATATAGGGCGATGGTAGATTTCCCGGGCCCCTCATGGCTAGCATATGATGAGGAATTCCGTATGAGGATTCCCCTCCATCCCGAGATGAGATGGGATGAGCCCTGCCAGAGACTGTGGCTCTTGTATATGACACCCACACGCCCTGCCCCGGGGGATAGATACCATTGTGGACATGCGGTCCAGCGAGCAGCTCCAGCGCAGGTTACCCGCCAACCGGCGGGGCAGGGGGTTCCAGCCCGCCTGCTGTGCTGGACTTTCTCGTCAAATGGTTCCTGCAATCGAAAGAACTGCAGGTATAAGCATGAGTGTCCCACGTGTTCTGGTCCCCACGCAGCCTCGGCTTGTCCCAAGCCTGGGGGGGCGCGAGGCAGAGGGAGGGGTGGACAGTGGGCTGGCAAGGCTGCCACGGAGAGAACTAGTTCTCCAAAAGGCACCCTCCCCAATTAAGGTGGACATGCTGGAGCGCTGGCTCGCATCGTACCCAAAGGGGGAGGACAGAGAGTGTCTCATTCACGGTTTTAAGCAGGGATTTCGTATCCCTTTTATGGGTGTTAGATCACCTCAGGATGCTCCCAACCTGTTATCCCTCAGAGGAAGGGAGGAGGTGGCTGCGGCCAGCATTAAAAAGGAATTAGACGCGGGCAGGGTCGCTGGACCTTTTCCTGCACCCCCTTTTCCCAACCTTAAGGTTTCACCATTGGGTTTGGTTCCCAAAAAGTCCCTAGGTGAGTTTCGCCTTATTCATCATTTGTCCTACCCAGCCGGCAGATCGGTCAACGATGCTATACCTGATGACCTTTGTTCGGTCAGGTATACATCGTTCGACCATGTGCTGCGCATGGTGCGCTCGTGTGGCCCGGGTGCCTTGCTGGCCAAGTGCGACATTAAGTCAGCTTTTCGCCTCTTGCCAGTGCACCCGGGTGACTTTGAATTGCTGGGTTTTAAATTTAAAGGGGAATATTATTTTGATAAGGCCATGCCTTTTGGCTGCTCCATATCATGCTCGGCCTTCGAGCGTTTTAGTACTTTCCTAGAGTGGGCTTTTGTCCGCAGGTCAGGGTCCCGGTCTGTAGCCCATTACCTGGATGACTTTTTATTCGGGGGTGAACGGGGCTGGGACACGTGTGCACGTCTCCTCAATACATTTCAGACGCTAATGCAGGAACTTGGTGTCCCTTTAGCGCCCGAAAAGACCGAGGGCCCATCGACCAAGTTAGTATTCCTGGGGGTTGAGATTGACACAGTAGAGCAGGCTTCTAGGTTGCCGGGCGATAAGGTGTCCAGGATAGTGACCCTTATCTCGGAATTGCTGGCCAAGCGTAAGGCATCCCTGAGGGAACTCCAGGTGCTACATGGGCACCTTAATTTTGCCTGCAGGGTGGTCGCACCGGGCAGGGCTTTTGCCCGGCGCTTATGCGACGCCATGGCAGGGTTATCCAGGCCCCACCACAGAGTTAGGCTCACCCGGGGTATCAGGGCAGACATGTTCGTCTGGTTGCAATTCCTGAGGGAGTTTAACGGGGTCTCATTTTGGAGGTCGGACCTCCTGGCTTCCCCCAATTTCCAGATCCAGTCTGATGCCTCAGGATCCCTGGGTTATGGGATGTACTTCAATGGGAAGTGGGCCTATGGTGGGTGGCCACCGGCATGGGCAGGCACAGGTCGCCTGCGGGATCTCACATACCTGGAATTTTTTCCCATTCTGGGGGCTTTGATGCTATGGGGCGAACAGTGGGCTAATTCGGTAGTGCATTTTTGGTGCGACAATGCTGCTGTGGTACACATTGTCAATGCACAGACTTCTAAATCGCCCAGGGTTATGGATCTAGTGCGCCATTTTGTGCTGCGCTGCCTGCGCCTCAATGTCTTGTTCAGGGCCAGGCATGTCCCAGGGGTTAATAATGATATTGCTGATGCTTTGTCCCGCCTGCAGATCTCCCGGTTCCGCGCCTTGGCCCCGGATGCGGAGGAATTTCCCTCGCCACTCCCGGACGAGATGTGGACTATTGGCAAGGAGAGGTGAACCGGGCGATTGGCCTTTCACTAGCGCCACGCACGCGTAAGGCGTATCAACAAGCACTCAGTTCATATAGGGCTTTTGCCACTCAATTTCACTTGCCAGAGACCTGGCCTATTCCGGTGGACCATGTACTGCGGTTCATGGTCCACCTCCATGCACAGGGCCTTGCACCTCGCACCATAGCATCCAAGCTCTCGGCGTTGGCTTTTATGGCCAAAGTAGGGGGTCATGTGGATACCACCTCTGACTTCCGTGTGAGACACGTTTTGGAGGGGTGGGTGCGCGAGCGCGGGCGTTGCCCGGACGACCGGCACCCTATTTCCCCAGGGGTTCTTACCCAGTTGGCCCGGGGCTGGCCAGGCCTCTGTTTTGATCATTATGAGGCAGCCCTTTTTCATGCAGCCACAACGGTGGCATTTTTTGGAGCGCTCCGCGTCAGCGAACTCGTGATGCTGTCTAAGGCGGATGCAAGTGGTAGGGCACTGGAACTCGGAGATGTCTACGTTGCCAAAGACTGGGCCCAGTTGAGGATTCGCTCCTCAAAAACAGATCAGCACGGCGTAGGCAGTGGAGTAAGACTGCTACGGTGTTCTTTGGCAGACATCTGTCCGGTTGGTGCCCTACAGGAGTACCTGGCACTGCGTGGCAGGCACCACGGCCCGTTTTTCTGTCACCAAGATGGGTCTCCCCTTACTAAATTTCAGTTTTGGAAGGTGACAGCCATAGCCCTCACCAGGGTGGGTTTTTCAGGTGCCCGTTATGGCACACATTCGTTCCGTATTGGTGCAGCCTCTACAGCAGCTGCTTTTGGGTACTCGGGGGCTGACATACGCAGCATGGGGAGGTGGGGCTCACAGTGTTTTCAGTTTTATGTGCGCCCACTCCCGCCATGAGTACCAATTCAGTCACCTTACCTTCCTTTTTTCTCAATTTTATTGCAGACCCTGGGTGTCGTATTACACCGGTGACAGTATGGCTGGTGGGCCACAGCTATGTGCACAGGGCAGCGCGTTACGCTGCGGCGACAGAGTGGGGACCCCGACTGGGACTGGGTGACCACGCCAGTCTCGCATGGCATGGTAAGCCTGGGATGTTATGGCAGGAGCTGAGGCCTTTCCTTTTTTCTGGCCTGGGGGCTGACCCGCCTGACATTCTAATTATCCACCTGGGGGGCAATGATTTGGGCCAGGTCACCGGCTTATCGCTCAAGCATACGATTTGCGAGGAACTCGCCTACTTGCACTATGTCTGGCCTGCCACAACCCTGGTTTGGTCGGACATTGTTCCGCGCCACTCTTACAGAGGGGGCGTTAACCTCCTTGCGCTTGACCGCACGAGGCGCGCGGTCAACAAGGCGGTGGCGCGGTTTCTTACCACCAGGGCTTGGGGACGGGTTAGTCATCACCCCGATATTAGTCTGCAAAATTATGACCTCTATGCAGGGGATGGGGTCCATCTGTCGCGAGGAGGTATGGACCTCCTGTTGGGTGACTGGCGAGCAGGCCTGTTGACCGAGCTGACGGTCTGGGGGGGGGCGTCAGGTCTTCTGTGAAGCCCCTCCGTGTGGCGGGTAGCACTGGTAAGGTAAACAGTATGACCCACAAGTATCCGGCAGGTTCGCAATTGACTGGACAACACTAGACAGGAATAAATTAGTTAAACGTTGTCCGGTCAACGACGAACCAGGCGATGGGGTGATGGTGATTGCTAACCAGCATGCATCACCCCTGTGATTTCACGGATACGCGTCAGAGGGTGGGGTCATGAGTTAGTTATTGACTACGGTCAACAATTTGTTTGTTGTTGACAAACAAATTGATACAAATTGATACATTGTAACCAATTGCCGTTGGCAATTTTGGGGTGGTACCTTACCAGTGTTACTTCGGCCTGCTTGCCTTAGGAATTATGATTGGTCGTTTTACCAATACAAATTTATAATTCGGACTAGGGCATTGAATCAATAAATGTGGCCCTTTGCTGTTATCCACTTTCAATGTTGTCTGTGTCCGTTATTGGGGGGGTGCGCCTGCAATGCAAGCGCGGCGCCAAAATGGCCGCCGCGCCCTTTGCGGGCCCCCCCCCCACAGGACAGAGAATCCGGGTAGTTAGGGGCGTGGCCACCGCCTTGATAAAAGGGGTGGCCACGAGGCAGCCGTGCTGCCATTTTGCCTCAGCGACGGAGCGGAGAAGTTTTTCCCCTCCACCCCCTCCCTAGTTAACAGTGTGATTATGGTCGCTTCGGGGCCGGGTGGGAATTTTTGGTTGGGACCCATATTGGCTTCGGGTCCTGGCTTTTTTGCCCACCCCACACTGTGGCTATGGTTTGATATAGGGGTCTTTCTCCATTACTACTGTTGACTTTGGTCACATGGGCGGGTAGCACTGGTAAGGTAAACAGTATGACCCACAAGTATCCGGCAGGTTCGCAATTGACTGGACAACACTAGACAGGAATAAATTAGTTAAACGTTCTCCGGTCAACGACGAACCAGGCGATGGGGTGATGGTGATTGCTAACCAGCATGCATCACCCCTGTGATTTCACGGATACGCGTCAGAGGGTGGGGTCATGAGTTAGTTATTGACTACGGTCAACAATTTGTTTGTTGTTGACAAACAAATTGATACAAATTGATACATTGTAACCAATTGCCATTGGCAATTTTGGGGTGGTACCTTACCAGTGTTACTTCGGCCTGCTTGCCTTAGGAATTATGATTGGTCGTTTTACCAATACAAATTTATAATTCGGACTAGGGCATTGAATCAATAAATGTGGCCCTTTGCTGTTATCCACTTTCAATGTTGTCTGTGTCCGTTATTGGGGGGGTGCGCCTGCAAAGAGCTAGCACTATCTGTGTCTGCAGATGTTTCTGTTGGTTGTGTGGCAGGCATGATTAGACACTTGGGAGTGCACGGAATGCTGTTTTAACTTCCCACCGAAGTGGTACCTATTTATCTACTTACTATTTCTTGCTTTCAAACTGCTAGGTTGTCAGGAGCTGGGACAGAGATGGGAGCCCACTCCATCATGCAGCACTTGGGTTTTGAACTGCTGACCTGTCAACTTTCCAATCACCAAATTATTAATCACTAAGCCACTGAGCCATTGTTTTACTGTACAATATCCTATAACCATGATGGAGAACCTTGACACTCCAGTTGTTCTTGGACTTCAATTCCCAGAAGCCCAAGTTCCTGTGAATCAACACAAATGGGTTTAATGTGTGTACATGCAGTAAACCCATTCATGTGGATTCACAGGGACTTGGGCTTCTGGGAATTGAAGTCCAAGAACAGCTGGAGTTCCAAGGTTCACCATCACAGTCCTATAACATCTTCCAGATGGAAGAAGAGCAAACAATTTATATGCAGGATGTGATGGGTCTGAAACTATCTTATCCAGCCTTCTCTTAGCCTGAGCAACGTAGAGGTCCTCCATGAAGGGCAGGCTAACTCTAATTCTTTCTGCAAACCTGACTATTTGTTGAAGTCTGTTCCTATCATGGTTGGTTGCTGAAACAAACAAACAAACAAATGCAAACAAACAAACAGTTACTGAAGTACAAAGAAGAGATTCTGAATTCCTTTATAAACCTGCATCAGCAGCTCCTTAAACAGGTTGAACTTCCTAAGCTGTCAGTGGAAGTACATTCTCTGCTGTGCCTTCTTTATGGCGGTACTAATATTAACTGTCCGTATCAAGTCTTGGGAGATTATAGAACCCAAAAAAATAAAGGACTCCACTTTCAATACTGTATTGTTGAATGTGACAGGAGGAGGTAAGATAGAAGAACTCTTCCTGAAATCCACTATCAACTCCATGATTTTTATCATTTTAGCTCCAATTTGTTGCAACAGCACCATAGACTAGCAGTTCAACCTCCTGTCTATATGCAGACTCATCATTGTCTCAAATGAGACCAATGACCATTGTGTCATCCACAAACCTCAAAACTTTGGCAGAGGGGTCTCTAGATGTGCAGTCATTAATATGAAAGGGAAAAAGCAGTGGTGTAAGCACACAACCCAGAGAAGTGCCTGTCCCAATTGCCCAAATACTAGATGCAAAATTTCCCACCCTCACTTGCAGCCTCCTATTTGTCAAAAAACTATTTATCAACTTACAGATATGGGCAGGCACAGTGAGCTGGATCGATTTAGAATGATGAATATCTGGAATGACAGTATTAAATGCTGAGCTGAAATCCACAACAGTAACCTGTGCATAAGTCCCCGGGGCCTAAGATGTTATAAAATCTAGTACAATGGCATATCAATGCCATCATCCATAGATTTGTTTGTTTGATAGGCAAACTGCAAGGGGTCAAACAGTGGATCAATAATATATTTCAAATGGCCAACACCAACCTTTCAAAGATCTTCATGACCATAGATGTCAAAGCTACAGGTCTATAGTAATTCATCCACCGACCAAATGCTTCTTGGGAATCGGGATAATAGTAGACTATTTAAAACAAGAAGGGACATCACAAAACTTCAATGATCTCTTTAAAAACTGTGTCCGATTCTACCACAAAGGAGTCACACCTTCTGGACCAGGTGCTTTTCTGATCTTGTGTGTTTGAAATAGACTTTGTACATCATATGTCATATTCACCAATAATGGGGGCCTGAGAGGAACAGGGATAGTTCTAAAGTAGGGGTAGCCAACCTTGGTGCTCCAGTTGTTCTTGGACTTCAATTCCCAGAAGTCCTGATCAGCAGCTGTGCTGACTTGGGCTAATTGAAGTCCAAGAACAGCTGGAGCACCAAGGTTGGCCACCCCTGTTCTAAAGGAAACAACTGCTGTTGCGGTATCTGAAATGAAGTAGGTAGCAGGAGATGATAATAACTGCTTCTCAAACTCATAATAAAACATGTCCAGATCATCTGACAATCAACAGCTTTCCGCAACAGGTGCATATGGTCTCCTATAGCCAATGATATTTTGTAGAATTCTCCTTAACAAAGTAGAGCCATTGGCTAATAACTGATTCTTCAGTAGCTCCTCTTTGCTACCTTAATCTCTCTCATCAAAGCATTTCGAGTCAGATTGTACAAAATTCCATCCCCTTTCCTGTAGGACTCCTCTTTGATGCAACAAAGCTGATTAAGCTTACTTTTGCTATATGTGCACACCCTCTTAGTGGGCACACACATATCTTCATAAAAGCTGGTATATGATGTCACAGTATTAGTAAGTTCTTCAAAATTCACTACATAAGGGAGAACCAAAATTCCTCAACAGTAATCAGGGTATAGTGGTTTATAGTAATCAGGGTATAGTGGTTTATAACTTTGTGGGTTTCCCAGCAGGTAATATAACTTGGATTAGGCTTGTTGTACTGAGGAAAACTCATGTATTGTCTCTTGTGAATCCCTTATATTACCACAGACTGCTTCTGAGGAGACAGAGAGGCAGGAAAAAAAACTTTCAGCTTGTATCTTGCTGGAAAATCTGCCTCATCCTATTGCTCATTGTTTGCTGCCCTTTGAAGAAAGAACCTGCAACTTCATGTCAACATTTATTTTCTCTGTTCTCCTGCTTTACTGTTTCCTGTAATGATAGTGAGTAAAACATTTCCAGAAACTGGCATGATTTTGAGTATGACAGTGACCCCTTTTAATGTATTTGTATTATTGATTCCAAGCACTGATGCCCTCTTTAATGACATAAAATAAAAAATGGAAAAATGGCCTCAGAGTAAACCCATTAGGATGTTTTGAGTAGGAAGGATGACACCACCTGGCAAACCTTTCAGGCTCTCATTCTAACAACAATAATCATATGGTGTCAAGTTGATTTTCACTCACAGAGTTTGTTTCCAAGGTTCTCTAGGATAGAGAAAATACAGAGGTACTATTTCCTTCTTCTGAAGACAACCTAAGATTATGCAGCTTGCTCAGGTTTACACTGGCTGGTTTTTCTCCCAGGAGGCAAAGTGGGGAAGTGAACTCTTGACATCTAATTTCACAGCCAGATACCTAATTTACTGAGATATCTGTTAAAATTCAGTTCTCCTAACTTGGTAGGGGAAGAATGTCAAAAATATATTGGTTTGTTCTTGTTGTTCAGTAGCACAGTAGAGTATGATCCTTTGCGACCCCATGGACCACAGCATGCCAGGCTCCTCTGCCATCTGTCATCCTCCATAGTCTGCCCAGATCTATGCCCACTGCATTAACGATGCCATCTAGCCATCTCATCCTCTGCTGCCCCTTCTCCTTTTGCATTCTATCTTTCCCAGTATCAGGGCCTTCTCCAGTGAGTCCTTTCTTCTCGTTTGGTGGCCAAAGTACTTGGGCTTCAGCTTCAGTATTTGTCCTTCCAAGGAGCAGTCAGAGTTGATTTCATTTAGGATTGACTGATCTGATCTCTTTGCAGTCCAGGGAACTCTCAAGAGTCTTCTCCAGCACCACAGTTCAAAGGCATCTATTCTTCTGTGCTCAGCCTTCCTTTTGGTCCATATTTCACAGCCATACATTACTACTGGGAAGACCATTGCTTTAACTATGCAGACTTTTGTAGGCAGGGTGATGTCTCTACTTTTTAATATGCTGCCTAGGTTTGCCATAGCTTGCCTCCCAATAGGTAAGTGTCTTTATATTTCATGGTTGCAGTCACTATCTGCAGTCATCTTAGATCCCAAGAAGATGAAGGCTGTTACTGCTTCCAGTTCCTTCCCTTCTATTTGCCAGGCCCAAATTGGGCCAGATGCCATGATCTCTCTCTCTCTCTTTCTCTCTCCTGATGTTGAGTCAGGCCAGCTTTTGCACTCTCCTCTTTCACCCTCATCAAAAGGCTCTTTAGGTCTTCTTCACTTTCTGTCATTAGGGTAGTGTCATCTGCATATCTCAGGTTCTTGATATTACTCCCAGCAATCTAAATCCCAGACTGTGCTTCTTCCAGCCCTGCATTATGCATGATGTATTCTGCATATATTTTTTTCCGTGTTGGAGATTACTCTGGGTTGAAAGGATTTTTTAGGGGACACCTGAATGAGGCTTGTTCATGTCCCCAAGTCTAGCTCTCAGGTATCGAAACTTGACCTTCCAGCCTCCAGCTCAGTGTGCTAACCATAAGTTAAGTAAGCAGGATGACAATATACAGCCTTGTCGTACTCCTTTTCCTGTTCTAAACCAATCAGTTGTTCCATGTCCTGTCCTCACTGTCACTTCTTGACCCAAATAATATTTCTCAGAAGACAGGCGGTATTCTCATCTCCATAAGGACTTGCCACAGATTATTGTGGTCCACACAATCAAAGGCTTTGGTGTAGTCAATGAAACAGAAGTAGATGTTTTACTGGTACTCCCTTGTTTTCTCCATGATCCAGTGAATGTTGACAATTTGGTCACTAGTTCCCCTGCCTATCTGGAATCCAGCTTGTATTTCTGGAAGCTCTCAATCCACATACTGCTGAAGCCTAGCTTGTAAGATCTTGAGCATGACCTTGCTAACTTGTGAGATGACTGCAATTATATGATATTGAACATTCTTTGGCATTGATCTATTTTAGAATTGGAACATAGACTGACCTTTTCCAATCCTTTGGCCACTGCTGCATTTTCCAAATCTGCTGGCATATTGAGTGCAACACTTCAATTGCAATTTATTTTAGGGCTTTAAATAGCTCAACTGGAATACCATCATCTCCACAAGCTTTGTTGTTACTAAGACTTTCTAGGGCCCTCTTGGCTTCACTCTCCAGGAGGTCTGGCTCGAGGTCAATCATCACACCATTGTGATTGTCAGGGGCATTAAGGTCCCTTTTGTAGAGTTCTTCTGTGTATTCTTGCCATCTTTTTATAATCTCTTCTGCCACTGTTAGTGCCCTACAGTTTTTTCCCTTTATCATGGCCATTTTTGCTTGATACATTCCCTTAATTTCTCCAATTTTCTTGAAGAAAACTCTAATCCTTCCCCTTCTGTTCTTTTCCTCTATTACTTTGCACTGTTCATTTAAGGAGGCCTGCTTATCTCCCCTTGCTGTTCTCTGGAATTCTGCATTCAGTTGAGTGACTCTTTCTCTTTTACCTTTGCTTTTCACCTTCCTTCTTTCTTCAGCAATTTGTAGAGCCTCATCAGACAACCATTTCACTTTCTTGCATTTCTTTATCTTTAGGATGGTTCTAATTGTTGCCTCCTGTTTGAAGTTATGAACCTCAGTCCATGATTCTTCAGGCACTCTGTCTGTCGAGTCTAAGCACTTAAATCTATTCTTCACCTCCACCATACATTCATGTGGGATGTTTTCTGGATCATACCTGAGTGGCCTAATTGTTTCCCCTACTTTCTTCATTCTAAGCCCGAATTTGGCAATCATAGCTCATGATCTGAGCCACAGCTGCTCCAGGTCTCATCTTTGCTGACTGTATAGAACTTCTCCATCATTGGCTGCAGAGTACATGAATCAATCTGATTTCAGTGTTGGCCATCTGGTGATGTCCATGTGTAAAGTCACCTCTTAGATTGTTGGAATAGGGTGTTTGCTAGAACCAGTGCATTCTCTTGGCAAAACTCTATTAGCCTTTGCCTTGTTTCATTTTGTACTCCAAGACCAAATTTGCCTGTTATTCCAGTTACCTTTTGACTTCCTATTTTGGCATTCCAATCTCCTGTGATGATAAAGGCATCTTTTTTTGGTGTCAGTTCTGGAAGGTGTTGTAGTTCTTCATAGAACTGGTTGACTATGCCTATTCTGCATCAGTGGTTGGGGCATAGATTTGAATTACTGTGATGTTGAATGCTTTGCCTTGAATTCAAACTGAGATCATTCTGTCGTTTTTAAGATTGTATCCCATTACTGCTTTCCTCACTCTTTTATTGACTACTAGCAGGGTGCCCGGCATTGCCCAGGTGAGGGACCCAACACAAGGCATAAGATTCACCCAGACACATCACACACAACACAACACATGACACAACACACACCCACACATGGCACACCCACACAACATACACCAACACAGCAAACACCCACACACAACATACCCACACAATACACCACACACACACAGTACACACACACAACATGCACACAACATGCAGTCACAACACACACACACCACAGCCACACACATGACACATGACCCAACACACACAACACCCCCACACAATACACACACACACCGCAACACACACACACCACACACACACAACACAACACACACACACATCCAGCCACCCTCTCCCACACAAACCGTACTTTCTCTTTCTCCCTCTCTCTCTTTCTCTCTCTCTATTCCTCCATGGTGCACACACAGAGAGAGGCACACACACAGAGCAGTGGCGTACTGTGACTCTGCTCTTTCTCTCTCCCACTCTCTCGCATACTCCCAGATAATCTCTCTCTCTCTCCCCTTCTCTCTCTCTCTCTCTCTCACACACACACACAGACCCCAGCCCTCCCCACACCTACATATCTGGAAGTGGCAACCGTTGCCTAGAAATGCAGGTGATGCTGGCAGGAGTTGTGAACTAGCAGCAGCTTTGGCTGGATGGAGAGGCCCTGCGTGCAGCTGCCCCTCAATGAACCATCCCCTGTGTCACTGCCCCATGTGGCATCATGAAATCTATGTGTGAGGACCCCCAGAAACCACCCCACATGTCCTGGGGGCCCCTGTCCCCTAGTCATCCATGCTACCAGTGGGGTGGGCCCTCCACTGAGCCCAGCCATGGCCAGTCTGCAGCAGCCTGGGCAGGATCCCTGTGGGTTCTCAGCCACTAGTCAAGGCAAGCCTGCAGCATTCTGGGCATGGGCAGAGGGACGGGAGATGGGCCCCAGAGCTGGCAGAGCGCAGGGCACATCTCCCCACCAGCACAGGCGGTGTCTCACCTCCTCTCCCTCTTGCTCGGCTGCTGTGGCTCCTCTCCTTTCCATAGTGCCAACTCCTCGTCCCATGTTCCTCAGCATCCCTTGGGGTTTCCTGGCTTCTTGGCTCTTCCGTGGTGGCTCCTCTCTATCCAACAGCACTGGCCCCTTGTCCTGCATTCCTCGGCATTCCCTACGGCTCCAGGCGTGTTGTCAGCAGCAGCTCCTCACTTTCCGGCATGGCTTGTGGCTCATATAGCCACCTCCTCCTCCACCGTTGGCCTCACCTCCAGTGATGTGTCGTCGGGCATGCGCATTGGTGCCACAGCTGGTGCTCTTCTGCACTTGTGTGGAGTTCAGTACCTGCACAGTGGCGCTTTTCCTGGCCCCTTCTCCCGGTGGTGGGGGGCACCCCTTTTGTGATGCACACATGCACACACGCGCACGCACGTGCGCACGCATGCACGCACACACGCACACACACACGCACACACACACACTGAACTTCCTGGGAGTCAGAAGGTAACTCAGAAATCGCTCTGTGTAAACCTTTTTATCTGCCTAGCTAAAGGTCACACTTGCTCGAAAGCCAGTTGTATTCAACTCTAGGGTTCAGTGCTTATCTCTATTTATACCCAAAGAGGCAGTGCTGTCTGCAGCTGCAGATGTATCCATGGACATGTGGCAGGAATGGAGTGCTGTTTACCTCCCCCCTGAAGTGGTCCCTATTTATCTATTTGCAAGTTCTTGCTTTGGAACTGCTAGGTTGTCAGGAGCTGGGACAGAGACAGGAGCTCACTACATCATGCAGTCTCTCTCCTTGCCCTTGCTCTCACCTAGAACATAAGAACATAAGAACAGCCTTGCTGGAACAGGCCACAGCCCATCCAGTCCAGCATTCTGTCTCACACAGTGGCTCACCATTTCCTTCAGGGTATTCCCAAGCAGATGCCTTCACCTGCTTAGGATTCCCTAGAAATGGCATTGAAAGATATCCTGCCTATCTCTCCAACCCGGAGGTTGTCCTTAAGTATCCATAATTATAGCCATTGATACCCTTGTCCTCCATGAACTTGTCTAATCCTTTCTTAAAGCTGTCAAGACTGACAGCTGTCACCACTTCTTCTGGCAGGGAGTTCCATAGACCAGTAATCCTCTGGGTGAAAAAGTACTTTCTCTTATTTGTTTGAGAACTAGTACCCAAAAGTTTCATGGAGTCTCCCCTAGTTCTAGTGTTATGCGATAGGGAAAACAGTTTTTCCTTATCTACTTTGTCCACACCGTGCATGATTTTATAAACTTCAATCAGGTCACCTCTTAGATGCCGTCGTTCAAGAGTGAAGAGGCCCAACCGTTGCAGCCTCAGATGGTAAGGAAGGTGTTCCAGTCCCTGAATCATTCTGGTTGCCCTCCTCTGCACTTTTTTCAGCTCCATAATATCCTTCTGGAGGTATGGCGACCAGAACTGTACACAGTATTCCAGATGGGGCCTCACCATAGATTTATAAAGAGGCAAAATGACACTTGCTGACTTATTTTCTATACCCTTCCTAATGATCCCTAGCATTGAGTTTGCTTTTTTCACTGCTGAGGCACACTGGGTTGACACTCTCATTGAGTTGTCCACCAGGACACCAAGGTCCCTTTCCTGGTTTGTCGCAGAGACTTCAGACCCCATCAGTTTATAAATGTAATTGGGGTTCTTTGCCCCAACATGCATCACTCTGCACTTACTAATGTTGAAGCTCATTTGCCACTGTTTTGCCCACTCTCCCAGTGTCAAGAGATCCCTCTGGAGCTCCTCACAATCTCTCACAGTTTTCACTACCCTGTATAATTTAGTGTCGTCAGCAAATTTGGCTACCATGCTTTTTACTCCTACCTCTAGATCATTTATGAAGAGGTTGAAAAGCAGGGGTCCCAGTACTGAACCTTGGGGGACCCCACTCTTTACTTCCCTCCACTTGGAGAAGTGTCCATTTAGTGCTACCCTCTGTTTCCTGTCCCTTAGCCAGTTGCTGATCCAGGACAAGACCTGTCCCTTTATTCCATGACTGGTAAGTTTATTCAAGAGCCTTTGGTGGGGGACCTTGTCAAAAGCCTTCTGAAAGTCCAGATAAACAATGTCAACTGGATCCCCATTATCCACATGCTTGTTGACACTCTCAAAAAATTCCAACAGATTAGTGAGGCATGATTTGCCCTTGTAAAAGCCATGTTGGCTCTCCTTTAGCAGCGCCTTCTCTTCTATGTGCCTATTAATTCTATCTTTTAGGATGGTTTCAATCACTTTACCTGGGACACATGTCAAACTGACAGGTCGGTAATTTCCTGGATCACCCCTGGATCCTTTTTTGAAAATTGGTGTTACATTCGCTACCTTCCAGTCATCAGGCACAAAGCCTGATTTGAGGGAAAGATTATATATTTTGGCTCGGGGTCAGCAATTTCATCTTTAAGTTCCCTGAGAACTCGTGGATGGATGCCATCTGGTCCTGGTGATTTGTTAGTGTTTAGTTTAACAAGACATGCAAGGACCTCCTCCCTGGTTATTTCTATCTGGCTTAATTCTTCGGTTTCCCTCCCTACGAAGATAGGCTCTGTTTTGGGCATGTGGTCTCTGTCTTCTTCAGTGAACACTGAAGCAAAGAATTCATTGAGTCTCTCTGCAATCTCTGTTTCCTCTTTAATAACCCCTTGCCTTCCATTGTCATCTAATGGTCCAATGGCCTTCCTAGTTGGGTTCTTACCTCTAATGTACTTAAAGAAGTCTTTGTTATTTCTCTGAGTATTTTTAGCTATACGCTCCTCAAAGTCTTGCTTTGCTTTCCTGATTGTTGCCTTGTATTTGTTCTGCCAGAATTTATGTTTCTGCCTGCTGTCCTCATTTGGACAAGCCTTCCATCTTCTAAATGAGCCTTTCTTGCTCTTGATCACTTCCCGAACAGCTCCTGTAAGCCACATTGGAGTCCTCTTGGACCTGGCAGTGCCCTTTTTCCTTTTGGATATGCATTCCAATTGGGCCTCTGTTATTGTTTTTGTAAACAGCCTCCATGCCTCTTGGAGTGTTTGGACTCTCTCAATTTTCCCTTTCAGCTTCTTTTTTACTAGTTTCCTCATCTTTGGGAAATTTCCTTTTTGAAAATTTAAGGTCTCTGTGTTAGATTTTATCAGTGACTTGCGGTCTATGATCAAGTTAAACATAATTGAGTTGTGGTCACTGTTCCCTATTGGATCAGTCACATTAACATCTTGCACCAGATCCTGAGTATTACTCAGGATCAAGTCAAGGATTCTTGTACCTCTAGTTGGGTCTTCAACCATCTGTCCCAAGGAACAATCATTTAGCATATCTAGGAACTTTATCTCTTTATCATGTGCTGAACAACAGCACCCAGTCTATGTGAGGGTAATTGAAGTCCCCCATTATAACCAGGCTTCCCTTCTTGGATGCCTCCTTTACAACATTCTCCAACTGCCAGTCTCCCTCAAGAGTTTGGGTCGGAGGCCAATAGTATATGCCTACTGTTAGACCATCCTTGTGGCCTGGCACTCTTACCCACAGAGCTTCTAATGGTGACTCCAAATCACCTAGATATTCCAATTCATATGATTTTATCACTTCTTTGACATACAAGGCTACACCACCTCCTGTTTGCCCCTTCCTATCCTTCATGTACAGTTTGTAGCCTGGGATAACTGTATCCCATTGGTTATCATCTGTCCACCAGGTTTCAGTGATACCAATAATATCAATATTCTTATCTATTGCTAAGTATTCCAGCTCCCCTATTTTGTTCCGGAGGCTTCTGGAATTTGTATACAAGCATTTATATATGCTTTCCTGATACAGTCTTTTGAGTCCAGTTGCATTGTTAGACTGCCTCTTGCATCCTTCTGCTAGAGTGCTGGTGACTAGCTCCTTGCTCTGCTCAGTAATTTTTGCATCCTCCTCACTACTCAAGTACACACTTTCCTGAACCGGATGCTGCCCAGCTCCTGTCAGCTTTCCCCCAGTTATCAGTTTAAAAGCTGCTCTGCAGCCTTTTTGATGTTGAGTGCCAGCAATCTGGTCCCATCATGGTTCAAATGCAACCCATCCCCCCTGATCAGATTTGGCTTGTCCCAAAATGTTCTCCAGTTCCTGACAAATCTGAAACCCTCCTCTCGACACCACCGCCTCATCCACACATTGAGGCTTCTGAGCTCTGCCTGCCTGGTAGGTCCTGCGCGAGGGACAGGAAGCACTTCTGAAAATGCTACCTTGGAAGTCCGGGACTTCAATCTTCTTCCTCCTAACAACCTGAATTTGGCTTCCAGGACAGACTGCTTGGCCTTCCGAACATCATTGGTACCAACGTGTACCATGACAACTGGCTCGTTCCCAGTTCTCTCTAACAATCTATCTAGATTTCTTGTGATGTCTGCAACTTTTGCACCTGGCAGGCAAGTCACCATACGGTTATCATGTGCATCACAAATCCATTTCTCTGTATTTCCAATTATTGAATCACCTAGTACTAGGAGCCTCTCTCCTGCAATCTGTTCATCTACATGCACCTCATCAACCATATTAAGGGAGAGAACCTCACGTTTTTCCTGTTGTTTATCTTCCTGGATCTCATCAAGTGTGATGAAGGAGAGATCATCAGGTGGAACCAGTTGTTCCTCTGTGTGTTCCTCATCAGGTGTGATGAGGGAAAGAGCCTCAAATTTATTCTGTAATTTCAGACTCTCAGAGTGATCCCCTACTCTTCTCCTTTGAGTCACATTCTTTGTCCAGCATAGTCTGCTCTGCTCTGTCCAAGAACAGCTCAAGCTCCTTAATTTGTTGATGGTTAGATATGCGGGCCTATAGCTGCTGGACCTTCTCTTCTAGTAGTGCAACCATCTTGCACTTGCTGCAAGTGTAGTTCTCCATATGCTTTGGCAAGAACACAAACATGGCACAAGTATTGCAGGTAACTACAGCTGTTCTCTCAGAATCCATTTTAACAAATGCAGTATTCTGGGCCTCAAAAATGTACACGTTTACTACCTTTCTACCTAGTAAGACTATAGTCTTCCTTTGTTATTAGTTTGCAATCTCGCACGCCGTTAGGCGCGCGGGTGTCTAAAGCAGCTCTACTCCAACTGCATAACTTACCAGTGCTCACTTCCTTTGTTTGGCTCTCCTCAGCAGCAGCTCTTCTTAAGAGCACATGCAGAGTCAAAAGGGCTGACCCTGAAAGAGCTCAGAGCTTTTAAAGGCTAGTGTGGCTCCGCCCCTATGAGTCACAGTTCAGGGAAGGGCCTGGTGTGGCTCTGCCCCCCTGCTTCTGGAAGCTTCTAACTGCTTCCTCTGTTTGAACAGAGGTGGCTCTCAGCAGTTTAAATTATCAATTTAAATTAGTGGAAGCCTCTAAAGCAGCTCTACTCCAACTGCAAAACTTACCAGTGCTCACTTCCTTTGTTTGGCTCTCCTCAGCAGCAGCTCCTTAAGAGCACATGCAGAGTCAAAAGGGTGGGGGTCCGACTAGTCCGACAGCAGGGGCTTGTAGCCATGTCAGTCACCCCATAGCTGGGGCCAGTCTCTCTCCCCACCCTTGCTCTCACCAAGAGCTGGAGGCCAACGAGTTCCAAGGGTGGGGGTCTGACAAGATGATGGTCTTCGGCCTGCAACAGGCCTGGCAGCTCCAGAAGTGGCAGCTAACAAGCAGCAGCTGCCTCTCCCACTTACTGTGGCCGGCCAGTCCAGGGAGGGAACCGAAGAGGCTCTGGTGCCTCTTCTGCTCTCTGCCCAGACGGGGCCACGGGGAGTGGCGCCGGTCTCAGCTGCCTCCCATCCCGGGGCCGATGGTATGAGCCCCAGGAAAGGCATGGCAAAGACCTACAGGCAGCATCACAATTCTGCTTTTCACAGAAATTTTCAGTGGCATAGTTATTTGCAAACATGGATGTAAAGCTTTGATTATTTTCTTCTTGCAGATGAGAAAAAATGGGAAAATTTTATCCTTGCTGGTTGAAATTTCAAGAGTTTTCAATCCCCCCCTTTTGCGGGTTTTTTTTTTGGGGGGGGGGAATTCTTGCAGCAAGTTGCATTTTTTGTCCAAATTACTGTATTTTGTACAAAAAGAATTCTTCATTGTTTCATCTATAAAATGCAACTTTTTAAACACTGGAGCGGTCTTGCCATTGCTACATTTAAAGAAAAGCAGTTGGCATGTTTGATAGTGAAAGATATCACAGTGTAACAAAATACTGTTTCTTATTGAAGGTAAGAACTTTTGCAAATATCTCTTACATCTTTGTTCTAGGCATAATTGTTGAAAAATAAATATAAATCACATTTTATTTTATTTATTTTTGCCATCTTTCTATTAAGGGGGTCTAGGCATTTTACAAGTTATTAAAAGACAAAAGCTTTTAAAAACAAAATAAATTATTGCATTAAATGATTAAAGATATACAGTGATACCTCATACAACGTCCAAACTTGGTTCTACAAGTTTGGACTTTATATGAATTTGGACTTTGTATGAGGCATGCAAAATCCTAGCCGCGATGTCTCATACAATGTCCAAATCCTTGCCGCGATGCCTCATACGTCATTTCCATAGAGATACACTGTGTTGTAACAGCACAGACTTCAGGGCAAAATCAAGGAAACAGACAGGAAACTGACAGAACTTTAAGAAATCATTGTCTAAAGGCTAAATACATTACAAAAACATGTCAAACAACCCTGATTTTAGGGGACAAGCCATACAACAAGTTTTTAATTTTTGAAAACTTTATGAAGTGCAGGTTTAAAAGTTAACATGTCCCATCATGCAGCACAGTGTTAATCTGCAGCCATGCGGCCGATCATCCATTTTGTACAAGCTACTGTAAACAATTACTGGATGAAAGCAAGGACAAAATGGATGGCAACATGTCCTATCATGCAGCACAGTGTTAATCATCCAAACAGCAGCAATCACCAAACAATTGCTCACCCCACCAAACAGTGCCGCCCCCCCAAAAAAAAGGCCAACATAAGAAAAATTATGGAGCATGCAATCTGTTTTTAAAAACCACAGCAGCAAACACCAAACAATTGCCCACCCCACCAAAAATTTGCCCTCCCCATCCCCACCCCAAGCCAATCAGAAGCAGAAAACATCATTCACCTGCCTTTCCACTGTGCCAAAGAATTGTCCAAGAACCTGAAAAATGCTGCAAAAATCCCAGGAATGCTTCCAAAAATTTCTGATGAAAAAATTCGAAAAAAATCCAAAATCACGCTCAAAACCACTCCTAAACAATCTTCGCCTCATGCAAAACCCACAAGAGCAATGCACGCATGCGTCCTGCCTTTTATTCTGCCCAGGCACAATGCAACCTCGGAAAAACCCCAATGCCTCATACAAAGTCGCAGCAACACTGTATGAGGCAACTTTTTTCAAGGAATTAGGTGATGTATGAATTTGATGTTGTACCAAGCGGACTTTGTATGAGGTATTACTGTATAAGCTTTATAATAGTTAAAACTATTAACACCCTAAAAGCAAGTTAAAACATATATATAAAATGTTGCACCAACTTCATCACAGCTTTAAAAGCCTGCCTAAAAGTATGGCCTTCACCTATTGCTGGAAGGACAAGAGGGAGAAGGCTAACCCAGCCTCCTAATGAAAAGCATTCCACAACCTGGGAGCAGACATAAAGAATAACCTTTGCAGGCACACCCACCCAAATAAAGACTCAGACACTGGTATTGGATTAAAGGCATTGGGCCACTTTTATTGAATAATGCCCTAGTCTGAATTATCGCTTTCAATTGGTGTATCATCCAATTGTAATTCTTTAAGGCAAGCAGGCCGCAGTAGCACTGGTAAGGTTCCACCCAAAATGACAATGGCTATTGGCTACATGTACAATTTGTATCAATTTGTTTCTTGACACAAACAAATTGTTGACCGAAGTCAATATACTATCTACTGACCCCACCCTATGACGTGTATCCATCCAAATATCAAGGTGATGCAGGCTGTGAAGCTCCTAGCATCATCCCTTTCATGGTTCGCCCTTGACCGGACAATCCTGTTTCCCCTGTACCTATCTATGTGTTGGCCAGTCAATTGCAAACCTGCCGGATACCTATGGGTCATAAATCTTTACCTTACCACACGGGGAGGCGTCCATGATGACTCACTGCCCCCCCAGACTGTCAGCTCGGTCGCCAGGCCCGCTTGCACGTCCTCCAGAAAGAGGTTCATACCTCTGGCCTACAGGTGGACCCCATCTCCTGCATACAGGCTAAAATCCTGCAACCCTATCCCCGGGTGTCGAATGGCTGTCCCCAAGCCATTCTCAACAAGAAACCGGGCAACAGCCCTGTTCACTGACCACTGGGCACGGTCCAAACCACGTAGATCCATGCCTCCGCTATAACAGTGTCACAGCACGATGTCAGACCATAGCAACCGTGTGTACGGCCATAAATAATGTAGAAACCCCTGGTCACTGCACACCGACATTTTTAAGGAAAGACCAATGATCTGTGTGTGATAATTGCCGCTGAGGTGCAGAATCAGGACATCAGGTGGTCCAGCATCCCTGATGGATATCAGGAATGGTGACAGTTCCCGCCATCTCATGCCGTGCAAACTATACCACGGAGATCCATGCCTCCTCTATAACGGTGTCTCGGCACGATGTCAGACCATAGCAACCGTGTGTATGGCCATAAATAATGTAGAAACACCAGGTCACTGAACACCGACATTTTTTTTTTAAGGAAAGGCCAGTGATCTATGCGAGATCATTGCCGCCGAGGTGCAGAATCAGAACATCAGGCGGTCCAGCATCCCTGATGGACATCAGGAATGGCAACAGTTCCTGCCATCTCATGCCGCGCACACCATACCACCGCATACGTGCGGACGCACGCAGGCCAAGATGGGGTCCCCACTCCAACGATGCAGCATACTGTGCCACCCAGTGCACATAACTGTGGCCCACCAGCCACACTGCCACCGGTGTGCATAGACACACAGGGTCTGTAAAAGAAAGAGAAGGAATTAAGGACATAACTAGGTACTCATACAGTGAGGGGACGTACATATAAGGAAAAATGCGTGGACCCCCACCTGCCCATCCAACATATATCAGCCTCAGAGTAGCCAAATGCAGCCGAAATCGATGCGGCGCCTATCCTGAATGAATGGGTGCCATAACAAGCCCCAGGGAGGGCCACACTGTGAAGTGCCGTACCGGTCAAACTGCAGAACTGAAATTTGGTAAAGGGAAGACCCATCCTGATGGCAGAACAACGGGCCAGGGCGCGTACCACGCACTGCCAAAATTGTATGTAGGGCACCAACCGGACAGATGTGAGCAAATGTATGTCGTAGCAGTCTAACACCACTGTCTACTCCATGCTGATTGACCTTCGAGGAACGAATCCTCAACTGAGCCCACTCCTGGTTGATAGACACATCTTTGAGTTCCAGTGTCCTACGAGACACGTCCCCTTTTGACAATGGGACCAGTTGACTGATTCTCAGAGCTCCAAAGAAAGCTTCGGTGGTAGCTGCATGAAAAGATACTCCTCATACCTATCATAACACAGTCTATGCCAACCTCATGCAAGGTGGGTAAGAATACTTGGGGAAACAGGGTGATGTGTGTCCGGGCGGCAGCCACGGTCACGTGTCCACCCTTCCAATACATGGCGTATGCAGAAGTCACACAGTCAGTAAAGCCCCGTGCCTTGGCCATGAATGCCAAGGCCGAAAGCCTGGTGGCGATGGTGCGTGGGGCCAACCCCTGATCATGAAGGAGCACCATATACTGTAAAACCTGGTCGACCGGTATCGGCCACCGTCCAGGCAACTGCCTTTGCCTAAAAGGTCGTAAATTGAAGGAGTGTATGCTGATATGCCCTACGTGTGCGAGGTGCCAAAGACATCGCCCGGTTCACCTCTCCTCACCAAATGTCCATATCTTGGCCGGGAGTGGAGAGGGAAGTTCCTCTGCATCTGGAGCCAAGGCACGGAACCGGGAGATCTGCAGGCGGGATAAAGCGTCAGCAATATAGTTATTAATGCCTGGCACATGTCTGGCCCTGAAGAGCACATTAGGGTGCAAGGACCTAAGAACAAATTGGCGAACTAAGGCCATGACTCTGGGGAAGTTAGACGTTCGGGCGTTAACAATGTGCACCACCGCAGCATTGTCACACCAAAAGTGAACCACCGAATTAGCCCACCTGTCCCCTCAAAGCATAAGGGCCCCCAAAATTGGAAAAAACTCCAGGAACGTAAGATTGCGTAAGTGATCCGTGCCCTGCCATGTATGAGGCCATTGACCATAGGTCCTTCAAAATAAATCCCATAGCCCAGGGAGCCAGAGGCATCTGACTGTACTTGAAACTGGGGGCTGACCATAAGCTCAGATCTCCAGAAGGATATGCCATTAAAGTCCTGTAGGAATGTGAGCCAAACTGGCAGGTCTGCTCGTAAACCCCTAGTCAGCCATATCCTGTGGTGTAGTTTAGAAAGGCCCACCCTAGGATCACACAGACGCCTGGCGAAGGCTCTGCCTGGTGTCACCACCCTACAGGCGGAGTTGAGGTGGCCATACCTCTTGCTGACAGGTGAACCTCATCTCCCGAATATAGGCTAAATCCTGTAACCCTATCCCCGGATGACGAATGGCTGCCCCCCAAGCCATTCTCGATAAGGAACCAGGCAACAGCCCTGTTCACCGACCGCCGGGCACGGTCCAAACTACGGGGGTCAATGCCTCCCCTACAATAGTGTCTCGGCACGATATCTGACCATAGCAACCATGTGTACGACCATAAACGGTGAAGAAACGCCAGCTTACTGCACTCAGGAGTCTTTAATGCCAGGCCAGTGATCTGTGCAAGGTCATAGCCTCCGAGGTGCAGAATTAAAACATCTGGCAGTCCGGCATCCCCAATGGACATCAGGAATGGCAACAGTTCCTGCCACCTCATGCCGTGCATACCATACCACTGCATACGCGCGGTGGCACGTAGCCCAAGATGGGGTCACCATTCTGATGAAGCAGCATACTGTGCCGCACAGTGCACATAAATTGTGGCCCACCAGCCACCCTGCCACCAGTGTGTGGAAACACACAGGGTCCGTAAGATAAGGAGAGAGAATTGAGGGCATAACAAGGCACTCATGCAGTGAGGGGACGAACAGACGGAGAAAAAAGGCGCAAATCCCCACCTGCCCATGCGACGTATGTCAGCCTCCGAGTACCCAAATGCAGCCACAGTTGATGCAGCGCCTGTCCGAAACAAATGGGTACCGTAACGAGCCCCAGGGACCCCCGCACTGTGAAGCGCCATCCCAGTAACGCTCCAGCATAGTAATTTGGTAAGGGGAGACCCATCTTGGTAGCAGAACAACAGGCCAGGGCGTGAACCCCGCGCTGCCATAAAAGCATGTAGTGCACCAACCGGACACATGGCAGCATCATGCTACTACTACTTCTTCGCTGACCGGCCCTTGAGGAGCAAATCCTCCACAGAGTCCACTCCTGGTCGAGTGACACATCCTTCAGTTGCATTGCCCTGCAGAACATGTCCCCTGTTGAAAGTGGGACCAGCTCACTGATTCTCAGAGCCCCAAAGCAAGCCACAGAGGTAGTTGCCTAAAAATAGACTCTTCGTACGGAGCGTAGGCGCTGACCGCGTAGGGGTCATATACAGTAGCCACAAATGTTGGCAGGGCTCATCCCACCGCATCACAGAGTAAAGGGGCCGCCATCATCCTAAATTCATTGTCATAGGCTAACCATGACGGGCCAGGGAAATCAACCAAGTCCTGGTAAATATTGTCCAGGTACCGGACCATTAGGATGGCCAAAACAGTACTGCCATATATATCAAATAGGCCGGTAACCAATTGGCCCAAGTGGGAGGCGGCTCACGACGACAGGACAACTCCTTGTCCCTGTCATCCTGGGCGGAAGCATTGGGGCGGTCACCCCTGTAAGAACCTGGGAGTAATTGGGAACCCAGGAGGTAACAGGGTAGTGTGCATTGAACTGCCCTCCCGCAATAGCCTGTTGCGGCCATGGCCACTGGACCCCCAGTGTTATGAGCTAGTGTCACCGGTGTGCTGACTTGACCAGGATACTCAATAGGTGCACCCCCATGGGCCACCCCCACTAGGGGTTCCGGCCCACAGTGGGCGTCGGAGCTCGCGATGGTCATCGAGCCCTGTGTCTCTGTGTGTCCCTGCCAAGCAGGACCGGTCCCCGGTGGAATGCCCTGCTGGAATTGCCTGATGGGGAGCTGCGAGGCACCAGCCTGCACTGGCCCGATGGCCTCCAGCAGCTCAACCCTGTTGGCGGCCCGCTGTGCGGCCGTGGCCGGCATGTGGGCCAGAGCTAAAGAGCTGCCAAGCCCACCATCCGAAGGTGGTGGAGAGATTCCCATAGATGCCTCGAGTGCCGATATGCGGGCAAGGAGAGCATCCACAGTGTCAGACCCACCAGAATAAGGTGGGCCAGATGGGCCGGACAGCCCACCGGGCAATTGATGAGTGGGCGGAGGGATAAAACCATGTAGCGATCCCTGGCCAGAATAGGGCCATGCCAATAATCCGGCCCATGTGGGGCCAGGTGGAACGGTGGGGCGCAATCCCGCGCTGCACCCAAATGGGCCGCTATGCCCCATGCCGGGCAAAGGTGCAACAGGGGGAGAAACCCCAGGAGAGCAGGCCTGCGCAGCCCCTGCCCGAGTCCTCCGACTGGGCGGGTAGGCAGAGGCCTGGTCACCCTCATTGGTGGCAGTGGGGGTTGTAACCCTGCCACCCCCTGTGGGGCGGCCGCCCGAGCCCTCCGGCCCGGTAGTTGCCCCAAGGAGGTCGAGGGGGTGGGCCGAGCCCTCCCCATAGGTCGCGGCCTATGGGTCGCCTGGGACTTGCGCTTGGGTGCCATAGCAACCCAAGCAGGCACTGATCGGAGGAGAGATATCCTCCGATCAAATTTGTAAACGTAAAGACGGAAGCTCATTCCATCCTGCAGTACTCAGGAATTGAACTGCTGACCTTCTACCTCCCAGTCAGTGTCTTAGTCACTTGAGCCACTGCAGTTCCCCCAAAAAAGGCGAGCCAGGGGGAGCAGCATCGGAGCGGACTTCTCCGCTCCTTCGCTTCTCTTTAAAATGGCAGTGAGGCTGCCTCATGGCCACCCCTTTTATAGAGGGATGGCCATGCCCCCTAACTGACCCGATGTCTGAGTCCGGGGGGGCCCGCAAAGAGAGCAGAGGCCATTTTGGCGCCGCGCTTGCATTCTCAGTGTTTCCCAATGTTTTGTTTTTTGGACTTCAATTTTCAGAAGCCTAAATCAGTTCCCCAAAGCACTGATCAGCTAATGTACTGACTTAGGCTTCTGCGAATTGAAGTCCCCCTGTGGGGCTTGTTCCCCACATTGGTAACCACTGCACTATGTCATGTCTCTACAAACTGTGTCTGAAATCACATCAAGATCTTAAGAGCCAAGAAGCTTCATACATGCATATTTCGTTCTTTAGGTAAACTGGGCCCATGCTATATAGACTTTATAAATCACAACCTGCATTTTGAATTGGGCCCAGAAATGGACCAGCAACCAGTCAAGCTATTGTACAAGAAAGCTGTATGCTCTCTATATCTGACTGTGCTCAACAGCCTGGCTGCAGCATTTTGAACTGTTGAACAGCAGAAGCTTCCAAATCATTTTCAAATACAGTCATATATGGAACATGTCGCAGATATCCAAGTAAGATGTAACTAAGGTGTTATTGTAGCCAAATATGGCACCCCCCCGAAATGGGTCCAGCTGGCAACCCAGCTTTAACTATCACTGAGGCTTGAAAATTTAGCTTTAGTGATGAGTACTGGATTACACTCAGACCGTGAGCCTGTGTTGTCAGGGAGACGATAACTTCATCCATCATAGGATAAATCCCTGTTGTGACTGATTTGCCTTTTGACTGACTAGAAGCACCTTTGTCTCATGCAGATTCAGTTTCAGTCTATTTGCTCCAAACTAGTCCATTCCCAATGGAAGAAATTGATTTAGAATAGGAATAATTTCATTGCAGTTAGATGGACAGGAGAAATAAAATTAGGTACACTACATACTGGTGATACCAAATTCTAAAACTCTGGGCAGTCTCTCCAAGTGGTTTCTTGTACAAACTAAATCGCATGGGGGACATGACAGGATCCATGACAGGTCAGTTGCCTGAACATCAAACAGAGGCTACCAGCATCACATTCTGAGATTGCCTCTCAAGGAAAGCCATTGTAGCAAAGTGTGTCCCACATCCCATTGTGTGTGCATGTGTGCTTATATATGTACCTCTGTGTTTTATATGAAGAATATTGTGTATTCATAGGTTTACCAAGACCTACAGTAGTTTCAGAAAACTAGAAAGGCAAGTCATGGACTTGATGTATTCACACAAAATTTACCCTCCCTATCTCAGACAGTGCAGTCCTCCTCTCCCATCCCAGGTTGTTTCAGCACACCTACCTAAAAACTAACCTCAGCTTGCAAATAGGTATTATGCTAATGAAAGTGCCACTATTCAGATTCCCATTGATAGATTAGAAAACAGTAGACTTTTCCATTTGCTTTCCTCTTCAATAAAAAAATTCCATCACTGAATTCAGCAGTGGTGATGGCTTACTTGGCCATTTAAGGAACTCCACAGTAGCCTAGGTGTTTCATTTGTACCCAGTGGGCTTCGATCTAAACATATGCACTCCACAATGTAGAACATAGGCCCAAATCATTGTCACACATCAAGTGCACATTTCTATCTGTCTGTGACTCAAGTGAGTGTAATTTCATGCATATAGTACTGTTCCTTTTTGACAGATAAAATAATAACCTCAAATCTGCTGCATATACTTCACAGAATATTTTAGTCAAAGAGTTCAGAACTCCTTGATCCAGAATTTTAATGTATTTTCCATTTCTCCAGCTTACCAAAATACAACATTTTTCTCTGGCTGTGCAGTGTGGGAAAGTTCAGCAGAAACAGGAGACATGGTTTTAAGAACAGCAGTTACACTACTAACATTTACAAATCTTCATTTTTGCTTTAGATCCTAAATTTTCTTCATATGGGATGGAAACAAATTAACAATTTTTAAAAATCTGAATTTGGCAGGAAACAAAAATGGCATATGCTTTTGATCTCAGGTAGAAATAATAACTCCCAGGGTTGCAAAAAAGTTTTCTAGATCAACAACATTTTATAGGAGAACTCCTCTGCATCTGTCCTGAACTGTGGTGGCTTATTTTTTAGATCATTCTTGAATATCAGTTACAAATGGAGCCTCTGAGTTTAGAGACTCAGATGGGGTTATAGTCTATGTACCTTGTCTTACATTTCAGGACAGTGTCAGCTGGTTGCAAATTATGAGGAGACATGCCTGCTTGTAAAGAACATGTAGTTTGGCCTGCCAAATTGATGTCAGTCATTTGTGACAAATCTATCCGGATAACTTCCCCGTGTTTGCAAAGAATATATTGTTCACACAATCTATAACAGGTTCCTTCAAAAAGTCACAAAATGCTTCTGAGGAGAGTGAACTCAAATCAAAGTCACTGCCATCCAGTTGTCAGTTTCTCCCCAATTTTCTAGGGCCTGGCTGGTATTACTGTAACTATAAATGATCCAATCTGCCTGGCCTCTTGACAGACTCACAGTTGGTACAAATCTTATTGAAGTATTTTGCAATTCTTTCCTTAAGCGTACCTCTGAAATTGCATGACATGCAGCTAAGCCTGAACAACCTCTATGGAGTAGTCATATAATACTTTACCCTTCTTTGGTAGGACAAATGATATTTTTGTTCAACAAGTAACATTCCTTTGAGGTCAATAAAGGCCATATCTCCAAAGGAAGAAATCCCACATTCCTGCTTTATCTGTCAAATAGTGCTGTATTTGTGCTGTCAAATAGTGCTGAAAACCTTAGAAGAAATGGAGTAGCCATAATTGTCAATAAAAGAGTGAGAAAAGCAGTAATGGGATACAATCTCAAAAATGACAGAATGATGTCAGTCAGATTTCAAGGCAAACCTGTCAATGTCACTGTGATCCAAATATACGCACCAACCACTGGTGCAGATGAAGCCACAATGGACCAGTTCTATGAGGACTTACAACACCTCATAGAACAGACACCAAGAAATGATGTCCAAATTATATTAGGAGACTGGAATGCCAAAGTAGGAAATCAAAAAGTGGAGGGAATAACAGGCAAATTTGGTCTTGGAACACAGAATGAAGCAGGGCAAAGATTGATAGAGTTCTGCCAAGAGAACGCACTGGTCATACCAAACACTCTCTTCCAGCAACACAAGAGGCGACTTTACACATGGACATCACCAGATGGCCAACACCGAAACCAGATTGACTACATACTCTGCAGCCAAAGATGGAGAACCTCCATACAGTCAGCAAAAACAAGACCTGGAGCAGACTGTGGCTCAGATCACAACCTACTGATCGCAAAATTCAGGCTTAGACTAAAGAAAATAGGGAAAACACAGAGACCAGAAAGATATCACCTAGACAGCATCCCTAAAGAATACACGGTGGAGGTGATGAACAGATTTAATGGCTTAGACTCGGTAGACAGAGTACCGGAAGAATTATGGATGGAGATGAGGGACATCATGCAGGAAGCAGCAAAGAAAACCATACCAAAAGAAAAGAAGAGTAAGAAAGCAAAGTGGTTGTCTGATGAGGCTCTTAAAATAGCAGAGGAAAGAAGGAACGCAAAAGTCAAAGGAGAAAGGAAAAACTACAACCATTTGAACACAGAATTTCAAAGAAAAGCAAGGAGAGATAAGGAAAACTACCTAAAAGAACAGTGCAGAGAAATGGAGGAAAACAACAAAAGAGGCAGAACCAGAGATCTTTTCAAAAAAATTGGGGAAATCAAGGGAACATTTAAAGCAAAAATGACCATGATAAGGGACAAAGACGGAAAGGAGCTAGCTGATGCAGAAGAAATTAAGAAAAGATGGAAAGAGTACACAGAGGAACTTTACAAAAAGGACCTCAACACTCCTGATAATCACAATGATGAAGAAATTGAACTTGAGCCAGACATCCTGGAGAGTGAAGTCATAAAGGCCCTAAAGAGCACTGCAAACAACAAAGCTAGTGGAGATGATGGTATCACAGTTGAATTTTTCAAAGCGCTAAAAGATGATGGTGTCAAATTACTGCATTCAATATGCCAGCAGATTTGGAAAACAAAACAGTGGCCACAGGATTGGAAAAGATCAGTGTACGTCCCAATCCCAAAAAAGGGCAATGCCAAAGAATGTTCAAATTATCGAACACTCGTGCTCATCCCACATGCCAGCAAGGTGATGCTCAAGATAATACAGGACAGACTTCAGCAGCATGTGGAGAGAGAATTACCAGAGGTGCAGGCTGGTTTCAGAAGAGGCAGGGGGACTAGCGACCACATCGCCAACATACGCTGGATCATGGAGAAAACAAAGGAATACCAGAAACAAGTTTACTTTTGTTTTATTGACTACACTAAGGCATTTGACTGTGTGGACCACAACAAGATGTGGCAAGTAATTAAAGAGATGGGAATACCAGAGCACCTCATATGCCTCCTGAGAAATCTGTACATGAACCAAGAAGCAACAGTTAGGACAGAACATGGAATGACAGAGTGGTTTGGAATAGGAAAAGGAGTAAGACAAGGCTGCATTTTGTCACCATGCTTATTCAACCTATACACAGAGCACATAATGCGCAGTGCAGGGATGGAGGAATCACAATATGGGATTAAAATCGCTGGGAGAAACATCAATAATCTGAGATATGCAGACGATACCACCCTAATGGCAGAAAGTGAGGAAGACCTAAAGAATCTCTTGATTGGGCTGAAGGAGGAGAGTGCAAAAGCTGGCTTGAGACTCAATATCAAGAAAACCAAGATAATGGCAACAGGCCCCATCAGTTCCTGGAAAATAGACGGGGAAGAAGTAGAAGCAGTGACAGATTTTACTTTCTTAGGATAAAGATCACTGCAGATGGGGATTGCAGCCATGAAATAAAAAGGCGACTGATTCTTGGGAGACAAGCGATGAGAAACCTGGGGAACATAGTGAAAAGCAGAGACATCACGTTGCAAACAAAAATTAGAATAGTCAAAGCAATGGTTTTCCCAGTAGTAATGTATGGATGTGAGAGCTGGACAATTAGGAAGGCTGAACGCAGAAGAATAGATGCCTTTGAAATGTGGTGTTGGAGGAGGGTTTTGAGAGTCCCCTGGACAGCGAGAAGAACAAATAGGTCAATCTTAGAAGAAATTAACCCTGACTGCTCATTGGAAGGTCAAATAGTAAAGATGAAGCTAAAATACTTTGGACATCAAATGAGAAGGGAGGATTCACTTGAGAAGGCATTGATGTTGGGAAAGGTGGAGGGCAAAAGAAGAAGGGGGAGGCCAAGGATGAGATGGCTAGATGGTATTATAGACACAATGGGCACAGAGCTGGGAGGGCTGAGGGGGATGGTAGAGGACAGAGGCGCCTGGAGGAAAATGGTCCATGGGGTCGCAAAGGGTCGGAGTCGACTGTGCGACTGAACAACAACAAAGTGCTGTATTATCTCCTTACCTTGCTCTTGATGTTTCCTGGCCTATAAGAGATATTCAGTAGAGACAATCCTTTTAAAGTACAATCAGTGTATTATATAGAACCACTAGCAAAAGGCATCCACAGGTAGTCAGACACTACACAGATACCACACAGGATCTTGGCCCTGGACTTTGTGCCTTATGACTGGATGGTAGCGAATGCAACACCAAGTTTCAAAAAAGGATCCAGGGGTGATCCAGGAAATTACCGACCAGTCAGTTTGACATGTGTCCCAGGTAAAGTGATGGAAACCATCCTAAAAGATAGAATTAATAGGCACATAGAAGAGAAGATCCTGCTAAAGGAGAGCCAACATCGCTTTTGCAAGGGCAAATCATGCCACACTAATCTGTTGGAATTTTTTGAGAGTATCAGCAAGCATGTGGATAAGGGAGATACAGTTGACATTGTTTATTTGGTATTTCAGAAGGCTTTTGACAAGGTCCCGCACCAAAGGCTCTTGAATAAACTTACCAGTCATGGAATAAAGGGACAGGTCTTGTCCTGGATCAGCAACTGGCTAAGGGACAGGAAACAGAGGGTAGCACTAAATGTACACTTCGCCAAGTGGAGGGAAGTAAAGAGTGGGGTCCCCCAAGGTTCAGTACTGGGACCCATGCTTTTCAACCTCTTCATAAATGATCTAGAGGTAGGAGTAAATAGCAAGGTAGCCAAATTTGCTGACGACACTAAATTATACAGGGTAGTGAAAACTGTGAGAGATTGTGAGGAGCTCCAGAGGGATCTCTTGACACTGGGGGATTGGGCAAAACAGTGGCAAATGAGCTTCAACATTAGTAAGTGCAGAGTGATGCATGTTGGGGCAAAGAACCCCAATTACATTTATAAACTGATGGGGTCTGAAGTCTCTGCGACAAACCAGGAAAGGGACCTTGGTGTCCTGGTGGACAACTCAATGAAGGTGTCAACCCAGTGTGCTTCAGCAGTGAAAAAAGCAAACTCAATGCTAGGGATCATTAGGAAGGGTAAATTATACAGGGTAGTGAAAACTGTGAGAGATTGTGAGGATCTCCAGAGGGATCTCTTGACACTGGGGGAGTGGGCAAAACAGTGCCAAATGAGCTTCAACACTAGTAAGTGCAGAGTGATGCACGTTGGGGCAAAAAACCCCAATTGCATTATTAAACTGATGGGGTCTGAACTCTCTGCCTCAGCAGTGAAAAAAGCAACCTCAATGCTACGGATCATTAGGAAGGGTATAGAAAATAAGTTAGCAAGTGTCATTTTGCCTCTTTATAAATCTATGGTGAGGCCCCATCTGGAATACTGTGTACAGTTCTGGACACCATACCTACAGAAGGATATTATGGAGATAGAAAAAGTGCAGAGGAGGGCAACCAGAATGATTCAGGGACTGGAACACCTTCCTTACCATCTGAGGCTGCAACGGTTGGGCCTCTTCACTCTTGAACGATGGCATCTAAGAGGTGATCTGTTTGAAGTTTATAAAATCATGCATGGTGTGGACAAAGTAGATAAGGAAAAACTGTTTTCCCTATTGCATAACACTAGAACTAGGGGGCACTCCATGAAACATTTGGGTACTAGTTCTCAAACAAATAAGAGAAAGTACTTTTTCACCCAGAGGATCACTGGTCTATGGAACTCCCTGCCAGAAGAAGTGGTGACAGCTGTCAGTCTTGACAGTTTTAAGAAAGGATTAGACAAGTTCATAGAGGACAAGGGTATCAATGGCTAGGGAAAACTATTTTTCCTTGTCAACCTTTATCAAATTATAGAAAGGATGCAAGCGTGGCGCCAAAATGGCCGCCGCGCTCTTTGCGGGCACCCTCCCACCGGACTTGGACATCCGGGTAGTTAGGGGGTATGGCCAGCCCTCTTTAAAAGGGGTGGCCACGAGGCAGCCGAGCTGCCATTTTGAGAAAGCGACGGAGCGGAGAAGTTTTTCTCCGTCGCTCTCAGCCTTTGCAGGGAAGCCCCTTTGGCGGCGAACAGCTTCGCTCTTCGCCTTTTTCTTAGGCTTTCCCAGCGACTACAATGCCTTCAAGGAAGAAGGCTATGGCGAACTCGGTTCGCCCATCCAGGAGGCGCCAGCCGGGTCGGAGGACCACGGCTGCGCCCACCCAACAGGCCCCCATTGCGGAGGCTCCCACCGGGACCGGTGGGATGGGGCAAATTAGCCCGTGGCCCGAGGCTTTGCAGCCCCAGACCGGCCCTGTGGGGGCTTTGGCCCCCGACCAGCATCTGCCGGCCATGGGTTTGGGGCAGGTGGGTGGGCACGGCGCCACTGGGCCTTCAGCCCCTGGCCCGCATTCCCCGGCCATAGGTTTCAACCAGGGGGGAGGGCTGGGCACAATTCCCTGGCAGGGCATGCCCCAGGCCCCTCGGGGGCCAGAGTTTTGGGCATGGCCCTACACGGGTACGAGTACTTCGGCACCTGGCCCGGGTCCTGCGCCCAGCGGACCGTCCGGCCCGCTTGGCCCCCTTTATGCAGTGGGCTCTGTGGCGGTGGATGCCCTATTGGCCCGCGTAGCGGCCTTGGAGGCATCCCTGGGGATATCCAACCCATCCGGGGCACCTTTTGTCCGACAGGTCACTACAGGGGCGGACAGTCTTCAGCAGGCGGCCGGCCGGGTTGAGCTGCTTGAGGCATGCAGGTCAGCGCCCGCCGCGGCCTCGCAGCTCCCCGCACAGCAGGCACCACCGGCGAGTGGTGGTCAGATGGGTCTTCAGAGCTCGGTTGCGGTCGCAAGCTCCGACGCTCACCGTGGGCCGGAACCCCCAGTGGGGTGGCCCGCGGGGGTGCAACCTGTGAGTATCCAGTTCAAGTTAATGCTCCCACACCAACATTCACCACGGGTGAGGGTCTCCAGTGGCCATGGCCCCGTCACGTCGGGGCGGGGGGACAGCAGCCCCCGACTTACCCAGGTGCGGTTTTGCCACTTACAGGCCCCACTGTGGGTGGGGGGCCTTACGCCGCAGGGCAGGCAACGGGGGTCACGGGGGCGGTTCAGGTCCCTTTCTTGATGTCCCGCACTGCTAACGTGCCGGTGTCGGCATTCCCGACAGCTGGGTATTCTTTGCCCCTTGGAGATCATTTAGCTCAGGCCACGAGGGAGAAGATTTGGCGGGGGGAATATGTAGACATTTTCTCCCTATTGAACAGGGAACCCACCAAAGAGGAGAGGGAGGGGCAAGACGAGAAGGACAAGGAACAGTCTCGCCGTCGCAAGCCACCACGCACGTGGGCCAACTGGTTACCCGCATATCTCATATACATGGCGGTCTACCTCAAGGCCCGGCCCGATCTGGCCATCCCAATGGTCCAATATTTGGACAATATTTACAGGGCAATGGTTGATTTCCCTGGCCCGTCGTGGTTGGCTTACGACGAGGAATTTCGAATGAGAGTGCCCCTACACCCGGAGATGAGGTGGGACGAGCCCTGCCAGAAGCTTTGGCTTCTGTACATGACCCCCACACGCCCTGCGCCTGGGGAGAGGTATCATTGTGGACATGCGGTCCAGCGAGCCGCTCCAGCACAGGCACCCCGCCAGGTGGCGGGGCAGGGGGTTCCAACCCGCCTGCTGTGTTGGAGCTTCTTGGCCAACGGTGCGTGCAACAGAAAACAATGCCGATATAAGCACGAGTGTCCCTCTTGCGCTGGCCCCCACGCCGCCGCTGCGTGTCCGTGAGCAGGTGGGTCTCGGGGCAGAGGTAGAGGTGGACAGGGAGCGGGCAGACCAGCCGCTGAAGGAACTGGTCACCCAAAAGGCCCCCTCCCCAGTTAATTTGGCCATGTTGGAGCGTTGGCTCGCAACATACCCGAGGAGAGAAGACGCTGGTTACCTCCTCGAGGGTTTCCAGCGAGGGTTCCGCATTCCGTTCACAGGGGAGAGGTGCCCCCAAGACGCCCCCAACTTACTTTCTCTTAGGGGCAGGGAGGAGGTGGCCGCCCTGAGTATTGCTAAGGAGGTTAAGGCAGGCAGGGTTGCTGGCCCCTTTCAGGCTCCACCCTTTCCCAACCTGAAGGTTTCCCCTTTGGGGTTAGTGCCCAAGAAGACACCAGGGGAATTTCATCTAATTCACCACCTGTTGTACCCGGCTGGCCATTCGGTCAATGATGCCATCCCTGATGACCTTTGTTCGGTCAGGTACACATCATTCGACCAGGCCCTGCGCATGGTGCGCTCTTGTGGCCCGGGTGCACTATTGGCAAAGTGTGACATTAAGTCTGCATTCCGGCTGCTGCAGGTGCACCCGGGCGACTTCGAGTTACTAGGCTTCAGATTCCGGGGCAAGTATTATGTTGATAAAGCCATGCCTTTTGGCTGCTCCATCTCTTGCTCGGCATTTGAACGTTTTAGCACCTTCCTCCAGTGGGCCTTTGTTCATAGGTCGGGGTCTCGGTCTGTAGCCCACTACCTCGATGATTTCTTGTTCGGGGGTGAACGGGGCTGGGACACGTGTACGCGTCTCCTCAACACATTTCAGATGCTAATGAAGAAACTTGGTGTCCCATTAGTGCCCGAAAAGACCGAGGGCCCATCAACCAAGCTCACGTTCCTGGGTATTGAAACTGACACCGTTTTACAGGCATCCAGGTTACCCATTGACAAGGTTTCAAGGATTACTGCATTGATTTTGGCCTTACTGGCCAAACGCAAGGTGTCACTTCGTGAGCTCCAGGTACTGCATGGTCACCTTAACTTTGCCTGCAGGGTGGTCGCGCCTGGCAGAGCTTTTGCTCGACGCTTGTGCGACGCCATGGCTGGCCTATCCAGGCCCTATCATAGGGTCTGACTGAACAAGGGCATGAAGGAGGATATGCTCATTTGGCTTGAGTTCCTTAAGGAATTCAATGGGGTGTCATTTTGGAGATCTGACCTTCTGGTGTCCCCTCGCTTCCAGGTTCAGTCGGACGCATCAGGGTCCCTGGGTTATGGGATTTACTTTGAGGGGAGGTGGGCCTACGGCCGATGGCCTCCAGCTTGGAGGGGCACGGATCGTTTACGCGATCTTACGTTCCTCGAGTTCTTTCCCATACTGGGAGCTTTGATGCTATGGGGTGCGGAGTGGGCCGATTCAGTTGTTCATTTCTGGTGTGACAATGCTGCGGTCGTGCACATTGCCAACTCGCAGACGTCTAAATCGCCCAGGGTCATGGGGTTGGTGCGCCAGTTCGTCTTGCGCAGTCTACGCCTCAATATTCTATTCAGGGCTAGACATGTACCAGGTATTAATAACGAAATTGCTGATGCTTTGTCCCGCCTGCAGATCCCCCGGTTCCGCGCCTTGGCCCCGGACGCAGAGGAATTTCCCTCGCCGCTCCCGGACGAGATATGGACGTTTGGCAAGGAGAAGTGAACCGGGCAATCGGCATGTCGCTGGCGCCCCACACGCATAAGGCGTATCACCATGCATTCACTAAATTTCAGGCTTTCTGTGCGCAATTCCGTTTGCCCGACATTTGGCCCATTCCAGTGGCACATGTCCTTCAATTCATGGTTTACCTACACAACCAGGGCCTAGCTCCCCGCACCATAGCATCCAGGCTGTCAGCACTGGCATTCAGGGCCAAGGTGGGGGGTTATGCTGACAGCACAACTGACTTCCGTATACGACACGTTTTGGAAGGGTGGACACGGGAACGTGGACGCTGCCCAGACAGCCACCACCCAATTTCTCCGAGGGTCCTTACCCACGTTGCAGGAGGCTGGCATGACCTGTGCTTTGACAGGTATGAGGCAGCTCTCTTTCATGCGGCTACCATGGTGGCCTTTTTTGGAGCGCTCCGCATCAGTGAGCTTGTGCTACTGTCCAAGGCGGATGCAAACGCGTAGGGCACTGGAACTCGAAGATGTCTATGTTTCCGATGAGTGGGCTCAGTTGAGGATACGCTCCTCAAAGGTTGATCAGCATGGTGTAGGCAGTGGTGTAAGACTGCTACGATGTTCCATTGCAGACATCTGTCCGGTTGGTGCCCTACGAGAGTTCCTTGCACTGCGTGGTACGCACCCTGGCCCTTTTTTCTGCCACCAAGATGGGTCTCCCCTTACTAAATTTCAATTTTGGAAGGTGACCAGTAAGGCACTGTCCAGTGTTGGCCTCCCCGGGGCTCGTTACGGCACCCATTCTTTTAGAATAGGAGCTGCTTCTACCGCAGCTGCATTTGGGTACTCTGGGGCTGAGATACGCCAGATGGGGAGGTGGGGATCGCAGTGTTTCCAGCTGTACGTTCACCCCCTTCAATTGTGAGTACCAGTTAAGTCACTGTCCTGTTTCCTTTTTCCTTGACAGACCCTGGGTGTCGGATCGCACCGGTGGCAGTATGGCTGGTGGGCCACAGCTACGTGCACTGGGCAGCGCAGTACGCTGCGGCGACAGAGTGGGGACCCCAGCTGGGACTACGTGCGTCCGCATGTCTTAGGTGGTACGGTAAGCGTGGGATGTTATGGCGGGAACTGTTGCCATTCCTTTTTTCCATCAGGGATGCTGACCCGCCTGATGTCCTGGTGATACACCTTGGGGGCAATGATTTAGGCCAGGTCACGGGCCTGTCGCTGAAACATGCGATCTGCGGTGACCTGGCTTACTTGCATTATGTGTGGCCTGCCACAACCCAGATTTGGTCGGACATCATACCGCGTCACGCTTACAGGGGGGGCATTAACCTCCAGGCCCTTGACCGTGCTCGTCGCTCGGTGAACAGGGCAGTAGCCCGGTTCGTTATAGACAAGGGTTGGGGGCGCGTCATCCGACACCCCACCATTAGTCTCCAAAACTGTGATCTTTATGCAGGGGATGGGGTCCATCTGTCGCCCAGAGGTATGGACCTCTTGTTGGAAGATTTGCAAGCAGGCCTGTTGACCGAGCTGACGGTCTGGGGGGGGGGGTGAGTCTTTATTGAAGCCTCCCCGTGTAGCACTGGTAAGGTAAATAATTATGACCCACAGGTATCCAGCAGGTTCGCAATTGACTGGCCAACACTAGATAGGCACAAGTTGGTTAACGTTGTCTGGTCAACGACGAACCAGGCAATGGGGTGATGGCACGAGCTAGGCAGCATGCATCACCCCGTTATTTTACGGATACGCGTCAGAGGGTGGGGTCAGTAGTTAGTTTATTGACTACGGTCAACAATTTGTTTGTTGTAAACAAACAAATGGATACAAATGGATACATTGTAGCCAATTGCCGTTGGCAATTTTGGGAGGAACCTTACCAGTGTTACTGCGGCCTGCTTGCCTTAAGAATTATAATTGGTTGAGTACCAATCGAAATTTATAATTTGGACTAGGGCATGAATCAATAAATGTGGCCCAATGCCGTTATCCACTTATACTGGTGTCTGAGTCCTTTTTTTGGGGGGGGTGCATGCAAAGGTACAGACAACTCACTCATGCTGTTTAACTTTTCTTTCTTCCAGGGAGTTCAGTCTCACAAAAATGGACTGGTGAGTGACAAAAACTAACTCTTACTCTTTAAATAGCTATATACTTTCCCATTTCTCAAAAGTAACCAAATATTTATTGTTAATTACCTTTAAAAATAAATATGAATCATATAATGTCAAAGTCATAGCTGTGTCTCAAAGGGATTGAAGGTGTCTCTCCTTAAATTGCAACCATAGTGTAGCCTAATCATGATACACTTTTTTGCCAAAAATATATATAAATGAGTAATTAGTTAGTTGCAACTAATTTCTGCTAAACTCAAATGGAGATTAAATTTTAAATAGTTCTGCTACCATGCCTGAGTAGCACTCAAATTCCCAAATACTTATGCAAGGCCTTACTAGCCCAGAGGAGTACAGTCAAAACAATCCTACACACACTACTTCCCTTCTAGACCTTGAAACAGTTTTGAGCAAGTGGCACATCAAATAACTCACTACCTCAGGCCAGGTTCCTTAAAAGGAAACAATATTGCTCAATACACCAGGATGGCCTTTCCATCTGTTGGATAATCTTTTCAGAGTAGTGCAGCTAATACTTGCCAAAGGATTAAGGCTGAATGTTTTGAATGCAAGATCTTCTCAGTTTCCATTTTGTTTCTTCTTAATATCTAAAGTAGAAACACTCAAGAACAGTTTTAGCAAAAGGAAAAATATTTTTACTTACAAGTCTTGTGTTTAAAACAAAGTTGTCAAGTAGATGGCATAATCATAATTCCAGCAGTATACCTCATCTTGGTTGCAAAAGGCAAGGAAGGACAATCTCTCAAGCAAATGATGGTTGCAAGAGGGTACTGAAGATACTAGCTTTTTGAAACTATTATTTTGAGTCAGAAAGAAAAGTGAACCAGTCTGTTAATCAGACAGACTGAATAAACTAATCTAGCAGTAGCAGTACACTCAGAGAGAGCTTAGAGTGGAAAGACAGTTACATTTGGAGGGATGAAATATTTAGCCTGCTGATTGGCTGTTTTAAATCAAAACAGCTGATGACTAAGTTTGTTAGAGGCTGGCACTTCTCATCTCCATGCTAGTATACAAAACAATGCATGATGGGATTCCCTGCTGAAAGCTCAACACCATCAGGTAAAGGGGAATAACAGCCTCAGGCAGAAAATGGAACAGCAAAAGTCAGATAACCAGTGTGGTGTTTTTCTATTTTTAGCACCAAAGACATGGAAATGAACTTCTACAACTTCATGTCTCCTATGTCAAGATAACTTGGTTAACTTTCAGCACTACAGATCTTCACTTAAGTGGGTTGGGATGCCATTCTCTATTCCACCATATGAAGGAGACCTCAGATGAGAGGGCAGCCCATCTGCCCCCTAGACAATAGCATGGAGTTTAAACTTCCAGCCCCCAAGTGGACTGGGGAAGGGATGCTGAAGGGTTTGTAGTAGAAGAAGAGTGCTAGAGCAGAATGGATAAATAGAAGGAAGAGTAGGTGGTGAGAAGGAAGAATTAATGAAGATGGAGGAAGGGGGAGCAGCTGGGATTTGATAAAAAAGAGCAAGAAGGAGCATGAGATGTAACAGGAGGGGGAGGAGAAAAGGGAAAGGAGAGAATGGTGCACAAAGGACTAAGAGCACGGTCAACTCCCTGGGTGGACATAAATTTAAAGAAGATCCCTGGGCCATGGCTCTGGTTTGGATAAAGGTCGCATGGCAGAGGTAGAAAGTCAAGCAAGAAAAAAAAAAGATTGCCTAGGAGCGATCATGCTAGGATGCAGGGGAGTTCCAAGAGAGATGACATGAAGAGCTGAGGGGAGACAATGGGGGGGGGGGGCCATATGGGAAAGACACTTGTTGACAACATGTCCACATTGACAATATTATATCATGAGATTTTGAAAGAGACTAGGGGGACTATGGAAGTCAGTTGCAATAGGGCAGCAATGGCAAACCTTTTAGAGTCCGAGTGCCCAAACTGCAACCCAAAACCACTTATCGCAAAGTTCCAACATAGCAACAGGGGAGCTTTCTGGAAACACCTCATCTTGGTTGCAAAAGGCAAGGAAGGACAATCTCTCAAGCAAATGATGGTTGCAAGAGGGTACTGAAAATACTACATTTGGCTGCTAGGCAGAGGTGCAGGTGAACTCTGTACTGACAGGAGGGAGGAAGTGCTCCCATTGGGCTGCTGAGCAGAGGAGCGGGGCAAACTCTGTGCTGGGGTGACTGTACAAGTGCCCACAGAGAGGGCTCCGAATGCCACCTCTGGTTCGTGTGCCATAGGTTCACCATCCCTGCAATAGTGAAACTCACAGTTTTGTTGTTGTTCAGTTGCACAGTCGATTCCAACCCTTCACGACCCCATGGACCACCACACGACAGGCACCCGTATCCTCCACTATCCTCCTCAGCCCACCCAGCTTTGTGCCATTTGCGTCAACAATGCCATCTAGCCATCTCATTCTCTGCTGCCCCTTCTTCTTTTGCCCTCAACCTTTCCCAGCATCAAGGCTTTCTCAAGTGAATCCTCTCTTCTCATTTGATGTCCAAAGTACATTAACTTCATCTTCAATATTTGACATTCCAAGGAGCAGTCAAGGTTGATTTCTTTCTTTCTTTTTTTCAATTTTTTTTTTATTATTTTACAAGTAGAGACATACATATACAAGTAAAAGCATATGCTTATACTAATAAAGACATATGTGTAAATCAAATTTATGCCCCCAAATTGTGTCCCCCAGCCACCCCCACCTATTTCACCCTCAATCCCCTCCAAAATAACTTCTCTTTCCCCCAGTGTTGTACAATGTCGGAACTTGCATTTTACCTCCTTTAATTTTATTGTTCCCAAAACTTTCTTGCACCTTGACTGGGTTTAATACTTTCTTCATTAGCTGTAGCATAAACCACAAATGGGTTCAAAATGTTCCAAAAAATGCCTCTATTTATTAAGCCCTTTCTAGCTTTGTATTCTACTGTCAACCTCCTCAATGGAGCCAGTGGCAGGGCAGTACTCATTTCTCTGCCATCGCTCTGACTCCTCTCTTGCCAGCCAGGTAGTGTTGGCAGTGCAAGGCTGCGGGATGTCTGGCAACCTCCTCAATGGAGCCGTGGCAGGGCAGAGCTGATTCCCCTTCCGTCACTCTGACCCCTCTCTCACCAGCCAGGTGATGTTGGCAGCATGAGGCTGCGTGATGTCCGGAAACTCACAGTTGCTCCATGTAAATAGTTGACAAGCTTAAGGTTTTGTGTTAAAAGTTTCAAGTCATGCTATAAGAAAATTGTCTCCAAATAGAGATTTCAATATGGCTGAAGGTGGACAGGATACATATCTGAAAGAACAAAATGTCTTGTGCATTTTTGTCTATACCATTGGACGGTCTTCAAGTCTGAATAGGTAGATCTGAACATGGACTATACATATTATCTCAGATTGATGGGAAATTAAAAGATATCACTGTTCCAGGTTTGAATCCTAAACCAGTGGTATGAAACTTTTTTTTTTCACAGGCCGGTCCTGCCCCCAACACACAGCTGCAGAGACTGGAGGCAGGCTACTCCCTCTGATGACAGTTTGATGTCAGCGGTGGCAGTCCCCTCTGCAGCCTTTGCCAGAGGCAATCGACGTGTTGGAGAAATTTTCGGAGATTCCTCTGTTTCAAAATCTGCGGTGCTAGGAGAGCCCCCTGGCACGGCCGGGATGATGTCACTGCAGCACGCTAAGTTTATCCTTCCAGTGCCATGTATTTTGAAACAGAGGAAGCTCTGAAAATTTCCCCAACATGGTAATCGACTTTGTCAAGGGCTGCAGAGGGGATGGGACCAAGCCAGAGGCTGCTTGGAGCAGCCACGACTAAGTGCAATTGCCGCCACCACTGACGTCAGGCAGTGGGGGTGGGTGGAGGGGTGGTCCACAGTGAGCCCGGGTACTCACCATGGACTGCATTAATGATATGCATGGGCCTAATTGGGCCCATGGGCAATAGTTTGGGTGCCCCTGTCCTAAACCATTATGAGAAATACACAAAATGTAGGTGGCATCTCAAAATGCAAAGAATCTAATTTTAAAAAAATAATCCTTACTCAGTTTTTCTGAGTTATATGTTATAGTCTATCGTTGGGCACATACAGATTATTCTGCTACTCTGTCCAAATAGTGCATTAAAAGTAACTTGTCAAGTGCTTTGATACACATGCATGTTTCTTATTAAATCAAGTCAAAAATAGTCCTCCATATTTCATGATGAGAAGGTGGTGTTTACACTAGTTTTATTCAGGAAACATTTACCATGAAAATTTTTAACATTGTCATCCTATTTGATAGAAATGAAATAGCTTTCCAAAAGAATTAATAGGGAGAAGAAAATCTGGATCATTTCCCATATATAAGGTTCAGGATTCATATAAAGTGTTTCAACAGTGCTCTCAGCTTCTATTGTACATATATCTTTGTGGTAATCAGCAGTCTCCCAGCTTCCTACACTTCCTTTAAAGTTCACAAGAAGATATCACATGGCAACTTTTTTCACAGAGTCTTTTTTTAGCTTAGGAAGTGTGAGTTGCCAGAGGAGCTACAAAGTGATGAAGAAATATAAAAGATGTGTGTTTGTGGGAATGCATCACTCCTGGTCACCTTACAATAAGTTCAGCAATATAATAAAAGGAATTATATCAGAACCATCAGAACAATTTAAAAAATGAAATGTCTGTAAAAGGAAAATACTACTTTGAAAAATCAGAGACAAATTGTAACAAAATGGATTCATTTTTGCCTTGGAGATGGGCCCAATATGACACTTCCTTTATGCCTTCTATGAGCATACAGGGGGTGGGGTGGGAGCTGAAATATAGGCATCTGCAGTAAATAGAACATGTATCTATAGCAGGGGTTCTAAAAATACAGCCAGTGGGCCGGACCCAGCCTGTGGCACCATTTCATGTGACCTGCACCGCTGCCAGCACCGGAAGTGGAAGCGCTTATGACAGCCGTAAATGCATCCACAGCTGTAGTAAATGCATTTACAACAGTCACAGAGGCATTTTATGGCAGCATTTATGGTGGAGGGAACCACCAGTTCAGCCCCCTCAGCTGTCTGAGGAGGTGTGATCCAGCCCATGGCTTGAAAAGGTTGAGAACCTGTTATCTAAAGTGATCCCACAAAATGTAACATTTTTAATGCCCTGTTGATAGTGCTGATTTAAAGAATAATAATAAGTGTTCAGTCAACATTTCTCAGAAGACATTTTTCTGAAAAGTATCCTAAGATACTTCTTTGCAGGTGCACCCCCCAAAGAAAGACTCAGACACCGGTATATGGATAAAGGCATTGGGCCACTTTTATTGAATAATGCCCTAGTCCGAATTATAACTTTCAATTGGTGTATTCATCCAATTGTAATTCTTAAGGCAAGCAGGCCGCAGTAACACTGGTAAGGTTCCTCCCAAAATTGCCAATGATAATTGGCTACAATGTATCCATTTGTATCAATTTGCTTGTTGACACAAACAAATTGTTGACCGGAGTCAATAAACTATCTACTGACCCCACCCTATGACGTGTATCCATCAAATCATGAGGTGATGCATGCTGAAAAGCTCCTGCCATCACCCCTTGCCTGGTTCGTCGTTGACCGGTCAAAGCTATCACACCTGTACCTATCTAAGTGTTGGCCAGTCAATTGCGAACCTGCCGGATACCTATGGGTCAAGAATCTTTACCTTACCAGTGCTACCTGCCACACGGGGAGGCATCTATGAAGACTCACCGCCCCCCCCCCCAGACCGTCAGCTCGGTCACCAGGCCTGCTTGCAAATCTTCAAGAAAGAGGTTCATACCTCTAGCCGACAGGTGGACCCCATCCCCTGCATAGAGATCATAATTTTGCAAACTAATCGTGGGGTGCCGGATTACCATCCCCAAACCCTTGTCTGCCAAGAACCGGGCAACAGCCCTGTTCACCGAGCGGCGAGCGCGGTCAAGGGCACAGAGGTCAATACCTCCCCTGTATGAATGACGCTGTACGATGTCCGACCACAGCAGCTTTGTGTACGGCCACACATAGTGCAAAAAAGCTAGGTCACTGCAAATCGTGAATTTTAAGGAGAGGCCAGTGACCTGGGCAAGGTCATTGCCCCTGAGGTGCAGTACAAGGACATCAGGCGGTTCAGCATCCCTGATGGAAAACAGGAATGGCAACAATTCCCGCCATCTCGTTCCACGCTTACCATACCAACGTATACGTGCGGTTGCATGTAGTCCAAGCTGGGGTCCCCACTCTGTCGCCGCAGCATACTGTGCTGCCCAGTGCACGTAACTGTGGCCCACCAGCCATACTGCCACCGGTGTGCGGGGACACACAGGGTCTGTAAAAGAAGAAAAGAGAATAATGACTTAACTGGTACTCATGCCTGAAGTGGGCGAACATACAATGCAAAACGCATGGATCCCCATCTCCCCATTCGGCATATATCAGCCTCAGAGTACCCAAATGCAGCTGCAGTGAATGCAGCACCTATCCTAAATGAATGGGTGCCGTAACGAGCCCCGGGGAGGCCCACACTGGATAGTGCCATACCGGTCACCTTCCAAAATTGAAATTTAGTAAGGGGAGACCCATCCTGGTGGCAGAAAAACGGGCCAGGGTACACACCACGCACTGCCAAGAACTCCTGTAGGGCACCAACCGGACAGATGTCTGCAATGGAACATCGTAGCAGTCTAACTCCACTGCCTACACCGTGCTGATCAACTTTTGAGGACCGTATCCTCAACTGAGCCCACTCATTATTGACATAGACATCGTCGAGTTCCAGTGCCCTACGAGTTGCATCCGCCTTAGACAGTAGTACCAACTCACTGATGCGGAGCACTCCAAATAAGGCCACCGTGGTAGCCGCATGAAAAAGAGCCAGCTCATACTTATCATAACACAAGTTATGCCAGCCTCGTGCAAGGTGGGTCAGTACCTCCGGTGAAATTGGGTGGCGAGTGTCTGGGCGGCGGCCACGTTCCCGTGTCCACCCCTCCAAAACATGACGTATGCGGAAATCATTCACGCAATCAGCAAAACCCCTCACTTTGGCCATAAATGCCAGTGCCGACAGCCTAGATGCTATAGTACGAGGACCCAAACCCTGACTGTGTAGATAAACCATAAATTGTAAAACCTGTTCCACTGGAATGGGCCACACTTCGGGCAACTGAAGTTGGGCACAAAAGGTTCTAAATTGAACGAAAGCATGTTGATACGCCTTACGGTGCGTGGTGCCAAAGACATGCCGATCGCCCGGTTCACCTCTCCTCGCCAAATGTCCAAATCTCGGCTGGGAGTGGCGAGGGGAATTCCTCTGCTTCCGGAGCCAAGGCACGGAACCGGGGGATCTGCAGGCGGGATAAAGCATCAGCAATATCATTATTAATGCCTGGGACATGTCTGGCCTTAAACAGCACATTTAGGCGTAGGCTTCGTAACACAAACTGGCGAACCAACGCCATCACCCTGGGTGATTTAGACATCTGAGCGTTGACAATGTGCACCACTGCAGCATTGTCACACCAAAAATGGACCACTGAGTCGGCCTACTCCTCGCCCCATAGCATCAAAGCTCCCAGGATTGGAAGGAATTCAAGAAATGTAAGATCGCGGAGGCAATCCGTGCCCCACCATGCTGGAGGCCATTGGCCATAAGCCCACCTCCCCTCAAAATAAATCCCATACCCCAGGGAGCCGGAGGCATCCGACTGTACTTGGAATCTAGGGGAAACCAAAAGGTCAGATCTCCAGAAAGAGACCCCATTAAATTCCCGTAGGAATGTGAGCCAAACCAAAAGGTCAGCCCGCATGCCCCTGGTAAGTCGGACCCTGTGGTGGTGCTTTAATAGGCCAGACATGGCGTCACATAGACGCCGCACAAATGCTCTGCCGGGTGTCACCACCCTGCAGGCAAAGTTAAGATGGCCATGGAGTACCTGAAGCTCACGGAGTGACACTTTACGTTTGGCAAGCAACGCCAAAATCATCGCGGAGATCCGGGTGACCTTCTCAATGGGTAACCGGGATGCCTGTGCGACCGTGTCAATTTCAATACCCAGAAATGTGAGTGTAGTAGATGGGCCCTCGGTCTTTTTGGGTGCTAAAGGGACACCCAGTTCCAGCATTAGCGTCTGAAATATAGTGAGGAGACGCATGCACGTGTCCGAGCCCCGTTCACCCCTGAATAAAAACTCATCGAGGTAATGGGCTACAGACCGAGACCCGGACCTGCGAACAAAGGCCCATTGAAGGAAAGTGCTAAAACGTTCGAATGCCGAACATGAAATAGAGCAGCCAAAAGGCATGGCTTTGTCTACATAGAACTTCCCTTGGAATCTAAAACCCAATAGCTCAAAGTCCCCTGGGTGCACTGGCAGTAATCGGAATGCCGATTTAATGTCACATTTTGCCAGGAGGGCACCGGGACCACAAGAGCTCACCATCTGTAGGGCTTGGTCAAATGACGTATACCTGACTGAACAAAGGTCATCAGGAATAGCATCATTGACAGAAGAACCCGCCGGGTACGATAGATGGTGTATTAAACGGAATTCACCCGGGGTCTTTTTAGGTACTAGCCCCAGAGGGGAGACCTCAGGTTAGGGAAAGGTGGTACAGAAAAGGGGCCCGCTACCCTCCTGGCATCTACTTCTTTGGCAATACTCAGGGCAGCTACCTCCTCCTTACCCTTCAGGGAAATTAAATTGGGGGCATCTTGGGGTCCTCGCACCCCTTTGAATGGGATACAAAAGCCCCACTGGAAACCCTCCAGGAGGTACCTCGCGTCCTCCCTCCTTGGATAAGTTGAGAGCCATCGCTCCAGCATATATACGTTAACTGGGGAGGGGGCCTTTTGACTGGCTAGCTCCATCAGCAAAAGCTCTGCCCGCTCCCTGTCCACCTCTACCTCTGCCCCGTTACCCACCAGCCCGTGGGCACACGGAGGCGGCGTGGGGGCCAGCGCAAGAGGGACACTCATGTTTATATCGACACTGTCGCTTATTGCACACGCCATTAGCTGAGAAGCTCCAACACAGCAAGCGGGCTGGAACCCCCTGCCCCGCCGGCTGGCGGGGAGCCTGTGTTGGAGCAGCTCGCTGCACAGCATGGCCACAATGGTACCTATCCCCAGGCGCCGGACGCGTGGGGGTCATGTACAAGAGCCACAATTTTTGGCAGGGCTCATCCCATCTCATCTCCGGTTGTAGGGCCACCCTCATTCTAAATTCCTCATCATAAGCCAACCACGATGGGCCAGGGAAATCAACCATCACCCTGTAAATATTGTCCAAGTATTGGACCATAGGAATGGCCAGATCGGGCCGGGCCCTAAGGTATACCACCATATAAATAAGATATGCCGGCAACCAGTTGACCCAGGTGCGCGGTGGCTTACGACGACGAGACAGTTCCTTGTCTCTGTCATCCTGTCCCTCTCTCTCTTCCTTAGTGGGCTCATGGTTCAATAGGGAGAATATATCCACGTACTCCCCCCGCCAAATCTTCTCCCTTGTGACCTGGGACAAATGATCACCAAGGGGCAAGGAATAACCAGCCGTCGGCAAAGCCGTCACCGGCACATTATGTATAGACGGCATACGCAGCAGGACCTGGACAGCCCCTGCGATGCTCGGCACTGCCCCAGGGGCGGAAACCCCCGCCCTCAACAAGGTACCATTTTGAAATCATGGGACACTGGGGTAGGCTGGTAACTGATGCCCACTCGCCTCAACTTGATGAGGCCAGGGCCACTGAACCCCACCACTGGAAGTGGGCTGTGATGTAGGTGCATTGTAAATTGAACCTGATGCTCACTAGGTGCACCCCCATGAGCCGCACCCACTGGGGGTTCTGGCCCACGGTGGGCGTCGGAGCTCGCCACCGGAATCGAGCTCTGGAGCCACACCTGACTACTCCCAGTCTGCAGATCTGGATGAACGGGGAGCTGCGAGACACCAGCAGGCACTGGCCGGAGTGTCTCAAGCAGCTCAACCCGGCTGGCCGCCCGTTGCAGCGTTGCAGCCATCGAGGTAGCCGGTGCCAACGAAGGGGCCCCGGAGGCAAGAGAAGTGCCCCCCTCTACAGGAGGCTGTGCAATGCCCAAGGATGCTTCCAGCACTGCTAAACGTGCTAACAGAGCATCCACTGCCACAGAGCCCCCAGCATAAGGCAGGCCGGGTGGGCTGGACAGCCCACTAGGCGGTTGAAAAGGTAACCTGAAAGGCAAGCCAGGGCCAGAATAGGGCCATGCCCAAAACTCCGGCCCATAAGGGGCCGGAGGAGGAACGGGTTATATGCCCACACCAGGCCCTCCCACGCTGCCCTGACCCATGGCCGGTAACGGTGGGCCGAGGGCCAAAGCCCCTGAGGGGCCGGCCTGTAGCTGGCCAGCCAGGCACAGCTGCCAAGTGCCAGCCTGAGTAGCCCCACCGGTATCAGTGGGCAAGGCTGGCAGAGTGCCCTGCCGCGGGGGCGCAGCCCTGGTCCTCCGACCCGATGGCTGTCCCCCGTACAGCGCAGGGCCAGTAAAAGTTATCCCCCTTGGCCGCGGCTTCATCGCCAGGGCCTTTCGCTTGGGATGCATGTCTTCCGAGGGGAAGAAGAAGCAGGATCCCTATCCAGGGATCGAAAACCTAGCACTGAAGCACCTGGTAGCCAAGCAAACCAAGGCTCTGCATACGCTAATCCTCCTTTCCCAGCCGGGAAAGCACCACAAGGGCTAAACAGCCGAAGACTAAATAACAAACAGCGACGGAGAAAACTTCTCCTCTCCGTCGCTATTTCTAAAATATTTCCCCTTTTATAGAGGGGTGGCCACGCCCCCTAACTCACCCGGATGTCTGCGTCCGGGGGGGGGGGGCTGCAAAGAGCACGGTGGCCATTTTGGCGCCGCGCTTTCATTTGTTACCATCCTTCTAGAAATAAAATGCCTGTTTTGCTCAATGTATTATAATACTTCTCCATTTTTGGTATTTGCACCCAAACACCATTATTACCACCATCTTGGTGTTTTAGAATTAGACACTAAACTGAAGGCACTGTGAAGGAAGTAAAGTGGTGGCTAGACTACCAACATAACTGTGGTTTGTCCCACTTTTAGCAATGCAGCAGCAATTTAAAAGCCTTTGCAAAAATAAAATAACTATATTACAACCAAAGCTAATGTTGTGCCTTGCCACTGACAAATTTTTCTTCTTCCCTTAGAAATTCACCTTCTCTTCCCATTAATAGGTGGGGAATTTCAAAAGATCCTGTTCACATAGCAATAGTTCATACATAGTTTATTTCTAAAAGTGGTTGGATCCAGAAAGTAAATGCAATGGCTGTACTTCACGCACCAATTAAAGATCTGTTAGTACCATTTGGCAGTAACCAATTGGTAGAGTACAGAGATCTAGTGCCAAGGTTTGTGACTACTGACAGAAGACCTCCATTCAGAATAATCAGGCAAAAAAAAAGAGAATGACTTCCTATTTATTACTGAAGGAAATCAGTGTATGGTTAGAATGGAAGAAAATATCTTTAAAGCTTGGTTAAATTTTAGCAGAATTTTGTTGCCTTATCTGCCCCACAAACAAAAAATCTGCCCCACAAACAAAAAGAGCAAAAAACAGCAAATGAAACCAAGATGAAGTCTACATCTCTTCAAAGATGTGAAAAATTTACTAGGAGAAAAACACAATAGGACTATTGATCTCTTCTTCTACAGTTCAGATCACTTGCTACATGAGTTTGTATGTAGTCTAACTTATATCTTTATTTGTATTTGTTTACATTTTGCAGAATTAAAACTGAGGGTTCTTGATTACTCTTGTAATAATTGATCTAGCAACTCTGAAATTTCATCCTTCTGATTCCTAATTCAAATGACCGATTTTGATTGCACTTACAAATACTAGCTGCTTACTTGGGCTCAACAGAGAGTCATGTGGTGCCATTCTTTAGTCAAGTAGACCACAACAATATAAAAATAAATCTAAGGTATCATAAATCTTACTTACCGTATTTTTCGGACCATAAGACACACTTCCCCCCAAAAAAAGTGGGGGCGGGAAATGAGGGTGCATGTCTGAATGCTGTCCAGCAATGATATTTTACAACAGCAGCAGCTGGCTGAAGACCTCCATCTCTGCCCCCACAGCTGTTCCAGGGCTGGGAAAAGAAGGGCCTGGGAAGGAAAAACATATGTTTGGTGGGCCATTACCACAGGTGGCCACAAGAGCGCGCAAATCACAATTCCCATTTAAATGCATTGGAAATCAATTTCTTGTACAGTATTCTCAAGCTTTTCTGTTTGTATGTTCCCAATGCATTTCAGTGGATAACCAAACCTGTGCTTAAAAAGAAAGGGTTTCATTTACCTTTCTTGCCTTTGTCCCTGCTTCATGTGGTCAAAATGGAGGGGGAAGGCATGCTTCCTGTTTGCAGGGAGAGCAAGAGGCTAGACCAGAGCATCTTTTCCTGCCTCAGTGCAATTCGCTTGCCCACCCATTTCCCCTGCAGCGCCACCACTGGTTGGTGGTGCAAATACAGTGCTATTTGGTTCAGAATATTTTTTCTTGTTTTCCTGCATTAAAAACTGGGTGTGTTTTATGGTCAAGTGTGTCTTATGGGCCAAAAAAATATGGTAATTCATCTTTGATTGGAAATGGAGAATGCCATGACCACAAGGTACACTAATATTACTGATTTATCCACTCTCAGAATTAAATTTGTTAATTACCATCCTACCCAGGCTGCATATTTGAGAATATGTTTATAAGCTCTTCAAAGAACAAAAAAAAGTGAATTTGCAAACTCTTGCATTAGCCTCTTGTGCAGTAAATAATATAGGAGTGCAATTCACATCTGAATTTTATTAATTAGAAAAAGAACTGAATTTGAATAGGAAATATAATGCACAGTTAAGCCAGTTACAGCCTACAAATATCCATATACTGGACAGCCAGCATGAACTTGAATGTAACATTAAAAAATTACTTGAGTTTTTGGAATTCTTTAATGATCTTTCAATTTTATCCATATTGACTGTGAAGTAAGTCCTCTGGAACTCTTCTTCTTCTTGAGCTGTATCTGATTCCAAATATTGGTGATTATCATGGTGGTTATGAAGATTGTCCTGAGAATATAATGCAGTGGCATTCCATTTGCCTTCTTCATCACACCACTAATCCAGTTCCATGAGTCACTTTCAGGTCCTGAGCCCTTTTGGCACACAAAGCCTTCATCAGCCCCACAACAGTATTGATGAAGCTGCTGTCCTTCATCAAGATGGATTCAAGTGGGATTTAATCCACTTGGGGACCATCACCCTTTCCTATGGACTTTGCCACCCAAGGTTGTTAACCTTAAGGGTTGTCAGGTTAGTTAACTGCCACCTGACAATCAACATTGAGTCACTGGCAGTATGGTCTACTCTATTACCATAGCAGAATAACCTGGCCCAACTCTGTGCCTGAAATCTTGTTGTAGAATAATATGAACAGTGTAATTTTTAGAAACAAATTGTGGCAAGTTTAAATTAAATTAAATTAAATTTTAATTTAATAGTCACACTTATATGCCACCCACTCGGGTGGACCCGACTCAGGGCAGCATTACAACAGTTTTTAAAACATATAAAAACACATAAAACCCCAATTATCTCAACCAACCACCCCACCTACTATAAAAAAGAGAAAGAGAGGGTTCTTAATTGTTATCATGTTGTGAGACAGCAGGCTGGGACCGTATTCCCATTAGGGCCCCACACCTGCTCTGCCAGCCAGGTCTTCAAACCTTTCCTGAATGGCAGCAATTCTGTTTGAAGTCTTAGGTCTATTGGCAGGAGGTTCCAGAGGACAGGTGCAGAGACGGAGAAGGCCCTCCTCCGAGTACTAGATAGATGTGCTCCTCTAGTTGATGGCACAACTAGAGAGCCCCTCCAGTCCGCTCTGGTTGGATGGGCAGATACTCTTGGGGTGATGCGGCTGGTAAGGTATCCTGGCCCACTACCATGTAGGGCTTTAAAGTTAAGAAAATTCAATAAACATTAGCAATTATTTACTGAGTTCACTGGTCCAAAATTGGGTGGATGTCATCTAGCCCTTTTTAATTCTATTTTGGGTGTATATGTGTTAATTTTAGCTTTGTATGGTGGTACATCTGACAGATATAAAGAAACTTAGTTCCCACTTCGTTGGGAAGGTAAACAGTTTCCTGTGCACTCCGGTGTTGAGGCTGCCTGCCAGATGTCCACATAAATGTCTGCAGATGAACAATGAACCGTAGAGTCGGACATGACTGGCTTTCGAACAAGGGTGACCTTTACCTTTACCTTACTGAGTTGTGTAATGCAGTATATTGCAACACAATGTGGAATTTGGATGGGATGAGAATATGTTTCAGAAGAAGAGCTTGGAAGTCCCTCATTTAGAGAGTTACCAAAGAGGAGACCTGAATAGACATACCAATAACAATCAGAAAACCAAAATCACTGGTTGGTTATTTGGGGAGAATGTACATGGAGATTTCAATTAAAAGTTTTCTTTTGCTTGCACCAAATGTTTGGGTTGAGAAGAAGTAAGCATAAAAGCAATGTTGTGATCCAGTTCGAAATTCCACCATTCATAAATAGCAAGGGTGGATGTGAAAAGAAGGGATAGAGAGAATTTGAGTGAACAGTGTGTGTGGTGGCAAATGAGAGGTTTGTCTCAGAAAGTAGAAGCTATCTTTGTATATGTGTATACATGCTCTAATGCACATTTATTTCCTGCTCTCTTCCTATTTAAGTGGTGGGATCAGTGAAAACTGATATGAGCTGAAAAACAGATTTGTAGAAATAAAATATTTTTATTGTAGATTAATTTTATGGTTCACTTCATAAACTACATGAGCCTCTGAGCTGTGGAATAAACACTCTCATTACACTTTGTAGGTGATGGCATATGCAGACACTTTTCATATTAAAAAAACAAATATGTCAGTTATGAACTATTCTTAAATAATGAGCTGCTTTAGAAAGTGATATTAATACTCAGTTGTCAGATACGAGAATTCTACCACTGTTCCGCTAATATAAATTTCCCATGAAAAAGCAATTACAAATGTGGAAGTGATGTTGTTAAATTCAGTCTCTGCTTTGGGAAATTACTTTGGTAGGTTTCATTTCTCTCCTAACATTCATGGTTATGGCATGCCAAAGAGTCAGGAAATGTAACAGTTTATTATATTCATATATCTAATTCATATAAATAATTAAAAAGCAATGATCAATTAGCATATTTTATGTACCTGTTATATAAGCTGCATAATGAGTGGATTCCCCAGGAGACCAAAAGAGCTTCTGTTGTAGCCTGTCATAAGAAGAGAGCACCTTTCTTTGTCTCATGAAAATATCTAATTACCAAAGAAACCTGCATCATTTCCTGATTACGTGACTCTTCTAAATTATACTATAAAGCTATTTTTTTTTAAAAAAAATCTGCATATTAGGTTAATGTACATTTGGGCAAGCTACAGCTGAGGGCTCAAACCACCCTGCCAAATTTTCTCCCTGCCAATTTCTGGATAGATGGGATAGGTGTGAGAGCGCTAGCATATGTGAACAGGTGTGAGTGAATGTACTGTATGCATGTTTCACTTTAAGTCTGTGGGACAGAATAAGTGAGATGCCCATATTAGCTCCCTCTAGATGCTGAATCCCTTTTTCTTGCCATCTATAGTCATAGCCACAGCCATGTCTCCCCTAACTTTGCACTCACTGCCACATGTGGCTGAAATGGAGGCAACAACTGTTGTGTGGATATCCACAATATCCGGTTGATCTATATCCTCATGGCAGATCATGAACATCATGGTGGATCATGCTAAGACAAAGAAAGAAAGAGAGCTAATTCAGAAAGTGTGGGCAATGGTTTTTTTTTTTTAAAAAAAACCAATGCCTTGCATATCGAGGCACCTCAAAATTCCTTAATACCCAAAGTATGAATTCCAAAAATAAAATAGTTCCCCTAGCTAAAGTCCAAGGTGACCTGAATTTCATATTTTTGCTAAGTACTAGCTTCTGCAAAGGCAATAGAGCAATAATTATATGAGCTTGAAGAATTCTGTATTTAGAAGACAAAATGCATATTGTTACTATTCCTAATGTTTTCCACAGTTTCTGAGACAAGTCCCTTGGGACACAATGTTTTGGATTCTAAACTCACTCGTTACCATATTAATTGCTTTTGTCATGACAGTTTTGGCATCTATAAATGGTTGCAGTCATGCTGTACTTCTCAAGAGACCAATCAGAGGCAAAGAAAATTGGTTTACCGGCTCCCAAAACAGCTTGTGGAAAAGGTGCTATGTTTCAAGTATGGTGCTGAATTTCTCAAGCCTGAAAAAGAAGCCAGTTATTCTTCAAGATAAAGAGAGCAAAGCTTCCATTTAGAATGAAAGTTGCCCACAAAATAATTGTTTTCTGCCAGCACAGTTTCTGTGGAAAGATTGGGTGTGTGTGTGTGTGGGTACTTGGATATATAAGATACAAGAGGGAAGAGAAAATGAACCAGATACACATCCAAGATAAGTTGGAAAGAGGCAACAATCACAGGATAGTTCAAAGGCATGGTTGTACAGCAATAAACTACATACAAAATGTTAACAGTTTTTTGTTGTTGCCATTTTTAATATCTTTTTGTTGTGATGATTATGGTGATGTCAAGAAGAATGGATATACCTGAGGAACAATCACAAATAGTCTCAAATATGAGTGGCAGGTCTCCCAAACCTCTCTAAGACTTTAAACAGAAGTTGCCAAAGTCAGGTCCAACTTCGGGTTTGAGGGGATCCTTGCTGAAGTGCCTCCCTGCTGATATCCCAACCATCTTAGGTGACCCATCAGTGTTTATCTGGTGACTTTGGTAGTGGTAGGCAGCTGCATCACTTTGACCAGCCTTAGGTAGAATCTAATATGTTGATAACTTGTACAGAAATACATATACAGAGGTACAGATATTAATTTTGGGCATTCTGAGAAGTCAAAAACATGGCTTCCAGACCTAGCCACCCACCTTGGGATGTTAAGAGCTAATGACAAAGCTGCTCAATCTTGTGAAAAAGTGAGTGCTTTCTGAAATTATCTCTTCTTTTTTTGTGATATTATGTGCCATCAAGTCATCTCTGATTCTCAGAGGCCCTATGAATGAGAGATCTCAAAATGTCCTGTCCTCAATAATCCTGCTCAATAATTGCAAAAACATACATGTGACTTCCCTCATGGAGTCAATCCTATCAGACTTAGCAAAAGTCCCCTTCTCTTGCCTTTGCTCTCCTGTGTGCCCTTCTGAATCACCTGCCCATTAATTCAGGCATTCAGGCACTTCAAAGACTCCCCACAGGTCTGGACTATGCTAAGCTGCTTCCAAACACCTCCCTCCAACTTGGCAGAATCTTTGCTATATTAAAGCAAACAACAGATGAATTGCTTCCCTTAACAATTGCTGGCATATGTGAGAGATTATATATATGTAGCTTGGTGTGGATAAATTCTTTGATGCCCTAATGCAATAACAAGCTGTCTTGATGAACAAAAAGGTTTCTTTATTGAAGAATAAAGCATTCAGTCCAGTCCATAAAAACAAGTTGCAGATCTAATCAAAAGGTATTCCAAGGAGAAACAAGCAAATTGTCCCTCTGAAATCAAAATAACCTGTCTATGTAATAAATCATTAGGTAATCATTGTTGGTATTTTCTCATCTTTTGAGCCCCGATTGGACTCCAACCAGCTTAATCCATCTCTCTCCTTCTAACTCCAGAACTCCAACTAACACATGTTTCCCTGCCATGGAACATGGCTGCTGGTTGCATATTTACATACCACCAATGAGATCTCTTTAAGAACAGTAACAATAATCTTTCTCACACTGTTTCCCAGACAGATTACTGTTTACCCACCTGGCATTTTTGTGTTAGGAGAAAAGGCGCCATTCTCTTCCACCACAAGGTCAGGAATTTTTCAGCAACTATAAACAATAGAGCTGCTGGGCTTATCTGAGTGAGAAACAGCATTGCAGAGAAGAATAGACACACAGTGGAGCCCTCAAAATGCAGGAACTCCACAATAACCAGGGTAAAGTTATTACCCTGACAAATCCATATCATGTTTGGTCTTCCTCTCATTCCTCCCACCTACCATTTCTCCCAGTGTTTATTGTCTTAGCCATCTCATGATGTGTCTAAAATAGGACAGCTTCAGTTTCACCAATTTTGCCTCCAGAAAATGGCTTGATTTGTTTTAGGACCCATTTTACATCTTTCTGGCAGTCCAAGTGTATATTCAGAGCTCTTCTTCAGCACCATATTTCAAATGAATTAGGTTTTCCCCCTGTCAGCTTTCTTTACAATCCTGCTTTCACAGCCATACGTGGTGATCAGAAACACAATACTGTACTATGAATAATTCACAACAGTGTGAAACTGTTTCTCTTTAATCCTGTTCAATCATGTCTAGCCATTTTGTAACTTGATATTACATTACTATTTGTTAGTTCACCTGCCCTATTCAAAATATTATCTATGAGACCCATCTATTAAAGTTGTAGGAAATTTCAGATTCAAATCCACTCTATCAAACTGTGTGAAACTCAGTGTCCTTGCAGTGGCATGTTCAGGGGAGGATTTCTGAATGCTCCATTACAGAAGCTAGTAGGAATGATCTATTATGTAAGTAAACACATTCCATTGCAAAGTAGTGAACCATGAATAAAATGTAGGCAACTACTTTCCAATCCTAAGCAGCCTTCTCTAAGCCATTGGAGGATGTGTGTGGGCTACTATGGAACACTCATTTACTACAGTTCTGTGGAATACAGGCACCTAAGCCATGCACTAACACATGAGATGCCAAGGTGGTAACATCTGAAATAATCTACTGCATACATTGGATAACCAACCTGGTTCCTTTTCACACTAGGGTCATCCACTGTGAAGGTACCTGAGTTTATTTTTGTGCAAACCTTGATATAAAGAATGACCACATGCACAAGGCAAATGCTGTGGATGCACGCTTTGCACATCTCTACCCAGGGAGATGCACAAAGAGTGGTGTGGCACCGGCGGCGGGGCCAAACCTCCAGGCACCATTTTGTCTTGCTGCTGGGCCATTTGAAGTTTCTTGCTCCGGTCTTTGTGAGACTGGTGCAGCGGCGGCAGGCAGCAAGACCGATGGCGAGGGAGGCAAGGCATTTGAGCCTTTCTTCTCCCTCTTTTTTTCCCTTCAGAGCATGGCTCCAAAATGCAAGTCAGCCCATGTGGCTGCAAGGTCCCAGGCGATGAGGTGGAGGCCTCCCCCGGCAGCCTCCCAGGCTCAGCAGCCACCCGTGGACATGGGGATGGTGGCAGTTAGGGCTCCATCAGCCTGTATCACCGCCCATGGTCAGGTGGCTATCTGTTTGTCACCTTCTTCCCCTCCCTGGGACCCGGGGCTGCAAGTTGCTCATGGCCCACAGGCCTAGGGCAGGTCTTCCTGGGAGGAGGTGATAGGGACCCTCCGGCAGCGCATATTGCAGCTAGAGACTGCTCATGCACTGCCACCACCCCGGTGGCCCCTGCCCAGGACCCAATTGCCCCAGCTGAGGAGGCTCCCTTGCCCGGGGTGCCCTCTGGCTGCAGATCTGGCCATGGCTCTTTCCTTGGAAGATGCTGCCCTGGGGGCCCAGGCACTGTTGCAGCCTGTTCCGGCTCCTGAGCCTCTTGTGAACCTCTCTATTGAATGTCATTTTGGTGAGGATGTTGTTCAAGTTAGCACACCTGCACCCTCTACATTAGCTCACACATTGTCACCATTAGTGCCCTCGAGCTGGCCCTGGCTCCAGGACTCAGTACTCTCCTTGCCTGGGGTGGCCCCCCAGGCTGGTCAGGGGCATTTGCCAACCTGACAGGCGCCCTACCCGCCCCAGCACAACTTACCAGTGGGGCTTCTTGTCTCCTGCCCCCCCCCCTGGGATGGCCATGTGTTGGGTTTGTCAATATGGGGTACCGTTCGGTGCCACGGATAGCAATGTCTTTCGATGACCAATTCCTGCCTTTGGGTGATCATTTGTTGCCAGCAACTAGGGACAAGATATGGCAGGGGGAGTATGTCAACCTTTTTACCCTCCTTAACTGGGATTCGGATAAGATGGAAAAGGAAAAGGAGGACAAGTGAGATAAGGAGATCACCCGCCATAAGAAGCCCCTCGTACGTGGGCCAATTGGTAACCAGCATACTTGATATTTGTGGGGGTGTCCATTAAGGCCCACCACGAATGTGCTCTGCCTTTGATCCAGTACCTGGACATTATCTATAGGGCTTACATTGATTTTCCTGGGCAGGCGTGGCTCTTGTACAACCAGAACTTTAAAATGAGGGCAGGTATTCGGCCAGACATTCACTGGAATGAACAGCACCCACAATTGTGGCTGCAATTTATGATGCCAGTGTGTCTGGTTCTTCAGGACCGTTTTGATTGCAGCTACTTGATCCAATACCCTCCACAGCAACAGTTTCCCCGCCAGCTGGCGGGTCAGGTGGTTCAACAATGCCTGCTGTGCTGAGAATTCACTTCCTCAGGCAAGTGTGGCAGAAGACTGTGTTGTTTCTGCCATGAGTGCTCCATTTGCGCAGGAGCACATACTGCCTCAGCTTGCCCCAAAAACCCAGGTGCCGGGAATCACAATAGGAATCAGAGACAATTCCGGCACCCCGCTCCAGACCCTGCCTAGTCACCCAAAGGGCCCCAGTCCAATTAAATTGCCTGTCCTCACAAAGTGGCTCCGGCAGTACCCCAGGATGGCCAATGTCATTTACTTGCAGGAGGGTTTTGAGTTTGGCTTCTGCATCCCAGCTGTTGGGGCATGGAGTCCTTCCATGGCTCCTAACCTTCACTCTTTAAAGGGACTGGAACATGTTGCCCAGGAGCAAATTTTCAAAGAGGTATGCTTAGGCCGGGTGCCGGGCCCTTTTGCCTTTCCCCTTTACAAGAATCTGGTTCCAAAGAAGTCACCTGGTGAATACCGCCTTATTCACCACTTGCCCTTTCCTGAAGGAACCTCCGTGAATGATTCTATACCGCATGGCCTTTGCATGGGCTGGTATGTGTCCTTCGATGAGGCAGTCTGGATGGTCAGGTCGTGCGGGCCAACAGCTGTGATGGCAAAGTGTGACATTAAGTCAGCTGTGCCATGCAATTATATTTCCTTGTTAAATTATGTCCATTTATAAAACAAAGGATCAATGCAGAAAGGCCAAAGCAAGGATATGAGGAGGTAGGTTAGGGCAATGTATAAGTGATAGAAAATCCATTATTCATTTCTAAATCCCATCCATATCAAATGACAGCAATGGAATCACTTGACAGTCAAGACTGATAAGGAAATTGTCTATACAAATATGTACTTCTAATTTGGAAAATGTAAGCAAAACACAAACATATGGCTCATATCAACCACTTCCTGGGATGAACTTTAGTGTAGGAATAAAAATTTGTTGGAATACTGCTGTTGCTATTGTTGCTAATACTGCCACTGCCACTAAGGCCCCATTTTGTCAATGTTAGAAGAAAAATCTTATTGCTAACAGAGTAGACTCATTGATTTAATGATATTTGCATAAGTCTTTGATGTGATGGGTCTAGTTATAAATAAGAATATATCCTTTCAATTTTTTATACACTGCAGGATTGTGTTTTTATGGTGTTCCACAATACAGTATAGTTGCAGTTGTTAGTCAGAACAGCAGACAATACCAATGTATTGTACTAACTGTACCCTGGGTATTTTATTAGAAATAATATTGAGTCCCTGCTGTATAAGGACTCATGTGTGTGTGTATTTCTCCCTGCTATGGTTTTCTCACAGAGATAAAGACAGCCAGCACCATGTTTATAATTGCTGGAAATTCGTGGTCTTGTGGTTAGAGGAAAGGCACCACCTCTGCACACTAGAATGCCAGATGGGTAAACAGAAATGTGTCTGGGAAATATAGTGTGGAAAGGGATTGTTTTTTGTTTTTGTTTTTTAGAATAATTCTATTGATCATATGCAAATATGCAACCCAGCAGCCATTTTTCTACTGCAGGGGAATATTGGTTAGATGGAGATTGGAGTGGAAGGAGAGAGATGGATTAATCTGTTCGGAGTCCAATCAGGACTCAAAAGACGAGGATTCTATCTAAAATGATTACTTAGAGATTAGATAGTTAGAATTTCTTTATTTCCAGAGGGAAAGGGACAATATACTTTTGATTAGATCTGTAACCTGTTTTTATGGACTGAACTGAATGCTTTTTATTCATCAAGACGCTTCGCTCTTGGATTTGGTGATAAAAGAACGTAGCCATATTTCACGCTACCTTATATTAATTACTCTCCCTTATGTTAGTGAATTCCTAAGTGAAGCAATTCACCTGTTTCTTGCTTTAATATAGCAAGGGTGTCTGCCTAGTTGGAGGTAGGTGTGTTCAATCAGCTTAGCATAGTCCAGACCTTGACAGGAGTGATTGAAGTGTCAGAATACCTGAGTTAATGGGCAGGTGATTCAGAAAGGCACATGGGAGAGGAAAGGTGAGAGGAGGGGACTATTTGCAAAGTCTGGTAACCAAATATGGTTCTATTGCCTGAGGAACCAACAACAGAATTGTTGTTGTTGTTCAGTCGCACAGTTGATTCCGACCTTTTGCGACCCCATGGACCATTTTCCTCCAGGCACCTCTATCCTCCACCATTCTCCTCAGCTCACCAAGCTCTGTGCCCATTGTGTCCACAATACCATCTATCCATCTCATCTTTGGACGCCCCCTTCTTCTCTTTCCCTCCACCTTTCCCAGCATCAAGGCCTTCTCAAGTGAGTCCTCCCTTCTCTTTTGATGTCCAAAGTAGCTTCATCTTCACTATTTCTCCCTCCAATGAACAGTCAGGATTGATTTCTTCCAGTATTGACCTATTTGTTCTCTTTGCTGTCCAAGGGACTTTCAGGACTCTCCTCCAACACCACATCTCAAAGGCATCTATTCTTCTGTGCTCAGCCTTCCTAATGGTCCAGCTCTCACACCCATACATTACCACTGGGAATACCATTGCTTTGACTATGCGAATTTTTGTTTTCAAGGTGATGTCTCTGCTTTTCACTATATTCCCCAGGTTTCTCATTGCTTGTCTCCCCATAATCAGTCGTCTTTTTATTTCATGGCTACAGTCGCCATCTGCAGTGATCTTAGATCCCAGGAAAGTAAAATCTGTCACTGCTTCTACTTCTTCCCCATCTATTTTCCAGAGACTGATCGGACCTGTTGCCATTATCTTGGTTTTCTTGATATTGAGTCTCAAGCCAGCTTTTGCACTCTCCACCTTCAATCAATCAAGAGGTTCTTTAGGTCTTCCTCACTTTCTGCCATTAGGGTGGTATCGTCTGCATATCTCAAATTGTTGATGTTTCTCCCAGCAATTTTGATCCCATATTGTGATTCCTCCATCCCTGCATTGTGCATTATGTGCTCTGTGTATAGATTGAATAAGCAGGGTGATAAAATGCAGCCTTGTCTTACTCGTTTTCCTATTCCAAACCACTCTGTCATTCCGTGTTCTGTCCTAACTGTTGCTTCTTGGTTCGTGTACAGATTTCTCAGGAGGCATATGAGGTGTTCTGGTATTCCCATCTCTTTAATTACTTGCCACATTTTGTTGTGGCCCACACAGTCAAATGCCTTGGTATAGTCAATATAACAAAAGTAGACTTGTTTCTGGTATTCTTTTGTTTTCTCCATGATCCAACGTATGTTGGCAATGTGGTCTCTATTCCCCCTGCCTCTTCTGAAACCGGCCTGCACCTCTGGTAGTTCTCTCTCCACATGTTGTTGAAGTCTATCCTGTATTATCTTGAGCATCACCTTGTTGGCATGTGGGATGAGCATAATTGTTCAGTAATTTGAGCATTCTTTGGCATTGCCTTTTTTGGGGATTGGAACGTACACTGATCTTTTCCAGTCCTGTGGCCACTGTTTTGTTTTCCAAATTTGCTGGCATATTGAATGCAGTAGTTTAATTCCATCATCTTTTAGGGCTTTGAAAAATTCAACTGGGATGCCATCATTTCCACTAGCTTTATTGTTTGCAGTGCTTTTTAGGGCCTTTCTGTCTTCACTCTCCAGAATGTCTGGTTCAAGTTCAAATTTCTCATTATTGTTATTATCAGGAGTGTTGAGGTCCTTTTTGTAGAGTTCCTCTGTGTACTCTTGCCATCTTTTTTTGATCTCTTCTGCTTCACCTAACTCTTTTCCATCTTTGTCCCTTATCATGTTCATTTTTTGCTTTAAATGTTCCCTTGATTTCCCCAATTTTTTTGAAAAGATCTCTAGTCCAGCCTCTTTTGTTGTTTTCCTCCATTTCTTTGCATTGTTGGTTCAGGTATTTTTCCTTATCTCTCCTTGCTTTTCTTTGAAATTCTGTATTCAGGTGGTTGTATTTTTTCCTTTCTCCTTGGACTTTTGCATTCCTTCTTTCCTCTGCTATTTTAAGAGCCTCATCAGACAACCACTTTGCTTTCTTACGCTTCTTTTCTTTTGGTATGGTTTCTCTTGCTGCCTTCTGCATGATGTCCCGCATCTCTATCCATAATTCTTCTGGTACTCTGTCTATCAGGTACAGGACATTAAATCTGTTCATGACCTCCACCGTGTATTCTTTAGGGATGTTGTGTAGGTCATATGGCAGGAGGTTTCAGAGAGTTGGTTCCACACCAACTCTCAGGAACCTCCTGCCAACAGATATAAGACTTCAAAGAGAATTGCTGCCCTTCGGGAAAGGATTGAAGACCTGGCTGGCAGGGCAGGTGTGGGGCCCGAATGGGAACACGGTCCCCGCCTGCTGGCTTATGTAAACAATTAAGAACTCTCTCTTCTTCTTCTTTTTATAGTGGGTGGGATGGGTGGGTGGGATATGGGTCTTTTAAAGTGGGTGGGATGTGGGTCTTTTAAAGTGTTTTTATGTGTTTTTAGAACTTGTTGTAATGCTGCCCTGAGTCGGGTTCTGCCTGAGTGGGCGGCATATATAAATATGACTATTAAATTAAATTAAATTAAAGTCATATCTGTCTGGTCTAATTGTTTTCCCCATTTTCTTTAGTCTAAGCCTGAATTTTGCAATCAGTAGGTTGTGATCTGAGCCACAATCTGCTCCAGGTCTTGTTTTTGCTGACTGAATGGAGGTTCTCCATCTTTGACTGCAGAGTATGTAATCAATCTGATTTCGATGCTGGCCATCTGGTGATGTCCATGTGTAAAGTCGCCTCTTGTGTTGCTGTAAGAGGGTGTTTGCTATGACCAGTGCATTCTCTTGGCAGAACTCTATCAATCTTTGCCCTGCTTCATTCTGTGTTCCAAGACCGAACTTGTCTGTTATTCCATTTACTTTTTGATTTCCTACTTTGGCATTCCAATCTCCTAAGATAATGTGGACATCATTTCTTGGTGTCTGTTCTATGAGGTGTTGTAAGTCCTCATAGAACTGGTCAACTGTGGCTTCATCTGCACTAGTGGTTGGTGCATAGACTTGGATTACAGTGATATTGAAAGGTTTGCCTTGTATTCTGACTGACATCATTCTATCATTTTTGAGATTGTATCCCATTACTGCTTTCCTCACTCTTTTCTTGACAATTATGGCAACTCCGTTTTTTCTGAGGTTTTCTTGCCCACAGTAGTAGATATGATGGTTTCCAGAGCTGAATTCACCCATCCCTGTCCATTTTAATTCACTGATGCCCAGGATGTCAATGCTTATTCTTTCCATCTCGTTTTTAACCACTTCCAGCTTTCCTTGATTCATAGACCTCACATGATGTCCCTATGCAGTATTGTTCCCTGCAACACTGTATTTCTCCTCCCCTTTCGTATCCCTCCCCCTTTTAAGATCTGCTGTGCTGAGCATCCCCTTGTTTTGCCTTTTGTTTTGGTCCATAGGGTTCTCTTGGCAAACTTTGTGGCATGCCTTGCTGGATTAACAGAATTAAAACTGGGGTAATATCAGTGTGCGCACTTCTTTAGAATGCCCATGTGGTTCTGGTCTAAAGAGCAGCTATCAAAGCCATTTTCTGAAGTTCCTATATTCTTTTTCAAAAACCTGAAATTTGCAACATTGATATCCTATGAAAATTTGATATGAATAAAGGCTAGATGTGAAGCTACATTTTTGAAAAGATTGTCCAATTCAGGGTAATATGCATGAGGACTATTCATTTTATCTCCATAATACCAGGAGTTAGAGTGAGCTGGGACTAACTTAAAGCAAGTCCATGAAAATTTATGTGGCTGAGTACCAGGCTGAGCTCAAGCACCCTTGGGCCATGTCTAACAATGTGTCCACTGTACCACACTGCTGTGGTGGTTTTAAATGTTCACTTCACAATCTTCTACAAATTTGAAATGTTTCCAGAGACAATTCCCGAGAGATAAACCTATAATAGATTAAGGTTTTTCTGGAACTTTTCTATGACCCCAAAGCAATTGTGATACTGGCGATTTGAAAGGATGGATAAATTTTTGCTGATGAAATAAAATTCTGTCTGTCAAATCCCACAAGTCTTCTTTCAAGATATGTTAAAAAACCTGATTTAAAGTAGCTTAAAAACTGATTTTACAGACTAACCAAGTTCATTAACAATGCAAATATTTTAGTCGCTTCAGGTAGGTAATATCTTTCCAACAGGCCTTTAGCACATCAAAGAGGTCTCATGGATTTTTAGATCCTGAAAATTCTTTCTATGCAATCTGAAAGAGTGTGCCATTTCTGAAGCTCTAATTCTTTAAACACACAACCTCCAGTAGTTCCACTCGGCCCAATGGGACTACTCCAAAGCACATAGTTGAAGTACATCACCTGGTATGCAAAGGCAGAGGAGAAAATGAATTGGTTTCTCTGACTGAGTAGTGGCTTTGCCCAATCATCTCATTTGGGTTTAAGGCTGACAGCATTACTGCCTCTGCAATTTGATTGCTTGTCACTTTGATATAAGCACCCAATAATAAGCTTTATCCAGGCCAATAGATGGTTGAATGCATTTGAAAGGTTACGCTGTAATACTATTATCAGCAGTGGTAAAATGCCTTCAAATATAATTTTAAAATGCAAGAAGATTGTGTGTGGTGTGTGTGCAGATATTTGTAATACGCAAGAAAATGAGTGCCAGTATATTAAAATACATATTCAAGGAAGATAGAGGTACTGTTCTTTAGACAATATATCCAGGGCAGTTCAGGATAAGATATATTTGCATTATTAAAGTATCTAAATTTATTTATTTATTTATTTATTGTTAAATTTTTATACCACCCACTCAGCCAAAGCCGACTCCGCGCGGTTCACAACAGTGGGTAAAAACAGAAAAAACAAATAAAACAGATAAAAACCAGCAATAAGAACCCACCCCTAAAAAGAGAGGGGTGCAGGAACTGAAGAAACTGTGGGGCAGGCATCCTCCCCTATATTAACCACCCAACGGAAGCCTCCCCTCCACCTGCACCCCAAACTTGGCCCACCAGCCAGGCTTTTAGTTTTTTTCTAAAGGGCAAGAACTCCGTCTGGAGACACAGTTCCACAGGCAGGAGGTTCCAAAGGGCAGGTGCGGACACAGAGAAGGCTCTCCTCCTTGTGCCAGAGAGGCGAGCCCCCCTGGCCAATGGCACTATTAGAGAGCCCCTCCGGTCCGCTCTGGTTGGACGGACAGACGTCCTTAGGGCGATGCGGTCTCTAAGGTAACCTGGCCCACTACCATATAGGGCTTTAAAGGTCAAAACCAGCATCTTGAATTGCACCCGGTGGCACTGGGTAACCAGTGCAGCTCCCGCAGCAGTGGTGAGGCATGGGCATAACGTCCACACCCCATGACCACCCGGGCCGCCGCATTCTGGACCAGCTGCAGCCTCTGAATGGTCATCAAGGGCAGCCCCATGTAGAGCGCATTACAATAATCTAGTCTGGAGGTCACCAGAGCATGAGTGACCATGAGCAAAGCGTCCCCATCCAGGAGCGTGTGCAACTGGCGAATCACCCGAAGTTGGGCAAAGGCCCTCCTGGCCACAGCTGCCACCTGTTCTTCTAGCAGCAGCCGCGAATCCAGGAGGACCCCCAAGTTACCCACCGGGCCGGTCTGGGGCAAAATAGCCCTATCCAAAACCAAAGATGGTAGTTCCTGGGATAACACAGGACCCCCCATCCACAGCCACTAAGTCTTATTAGGATTCAGCTTTAACCCATTTGCCCCCATCCAGACCCCAACCACCTCCAGACAACTGGAAAGGACTTTGACTGCATCATTGGGGTCCCCACGGGCCGAGATGTACAACTGTGTATCATCTGCGTACTGATGGTACCGCACCCCGTGGGAATGGATGATCTCACCCAGCGGCTTCATGTAGATGTTAAATAGGAGAGGAGAGAGTACTGAGTCCTGAGGCACCCCATATTTTAGGGACCTAGGACTGGACTTCTCGCTCTCCAACCACACCGACTGGGTAAATAACTAAATAAGCTAAATAACTAAATAAGCAAATAAGTTTTTATATTCAACATACTTTATCATTCAGTTCATGCTTAAAATATAGCTTCTGATTCTTTCAGAAAGAAGACTTTGAATATTTCTGAGTAGGCAAAACCCAGGACTAAATAAGTATAGTGAAAGTACATTTTAAATTGACCGTGCATAGGTAGATTTCATATGGGGAAAAGAAGGTCACAGAGACCACATGATCAGGGCTGTTCTCTTTCATACCACCCTTCTTTGATTGCCCGTGGTAGAGAGGAAATAAGTGCTACTTTGCCTATTTTTTCCCCAAAAAGAGGCAGCTGCTGTTTCAGAACATTTGGATAATAGTATCCAAGGCACAAAGGATCAGCCTATTTATTTAAAATATCTTTTGATATCAGGGGAATAGACTCTAGCAATTGCTACAAGACAAGAGAAGATAAACAGCTTGCAAGAGGTAGAAACTTCCATTTCCCTTACTTCAGAAAGTAAGGTGGCTGTTTAGGTGGAACATTATTGCCCAATAAAGTAAAATTCCAGAGGATGCATTCTGATATCTCCTATTTTTGTTTTTGTTTTTTAAACAGAGAGATAATACTCCTATAGCATTTTCAAGAGCTTAGAATGGATGCTTCCAAAAAAAAGCAATCTCTTCAACTAGCTGATGTCAGTGAGGAAAGAAACATGACATTGCCAATCCATATGTCTATTCATATTTACATAACTTCCCATCAATTGATGAGCTGTCTATGTGAACAGTGTCCATACAAAAATATTATATGTAGTAATGCACAGTAATATGAAACTTTTATTTGACCAAAGCATCATTGTTAGTATTTGTTACTATTTTTCTATTACCACCACTCGCAGCACATTAAATAAAGAGACATGACACAGATTTGGAGTAAAAAGCTTGGGTCACATTTATTAAATAAATTGAATCCCTTGGCCTGCAGAGGGACTAGTAGTGCATTTTCTGATATTGGAGCAGGAGACACCTTGTTTTCTCTCCAGACTGGATGGTAGAAACCCTTGCCCCCAGGCAGTACTATACATTGACAGCTACTACCCAGGCCAGCTAAGTCAGGGAGGTATCTCTGTGGGGATTTCTAACTTTATTCATGTGAACAGATGTTGGACACCTGCAGGAGTGACTCATGGTGTCCTCCATGTGCCCAACTGATTCTCCCAAATCTTGCCCAGCATCCAGGTTTCACTTCATCCAATGATGCCCTGAGGGAATCACCATTACCATCCAAACCCAGCACTACCTGCCACTAGAGAGGGCAAGCACCAACTTAGCTCTTCTCATCTCAACTACCTTAGACAGTTGCAATGCCCCTTTGCAGGTCTGCCAATAAGATATCTACCCCGTGTCTGATAAATTAATTCCATCCCCATGGAACAATTCTGGGTGGCCAAACTGGATGAATGAGTGATCAAAAAACACAATTCTTATAGATCCACACCTTGAGTTCCTGTTGACCATTCAGCACACTCGATCCATGCATCAGGGATCTATGACAGACCATATTAAAATCAAATTAGGGCACAATTACATGAGCTCTGCAAGATCCTTGATGGCTCTAATAATTAGAGCTTTACCACCTCATAGAGTGGTCTTCCACTCTAATGTGTCTTTTCTAATGTGTCTTTTGCACCCAGGCCAAGGTGACTACCCATACCAGCTTGAGAGGCTCTTTTATCCACCCAGAAAAAGATACTGTCCCCACAGAGGCGCATGTGCCTCATTCTGCTAGATTGTATAACTGAGAGACAAAATTAGGGAAGGTTAGTCAACAGTCTAACACAGTTTGAATCAAATGGAACACCATCTACCTGCCTGAGCAATCTGATTGGTCTCTAAGCCTGAAACAATGGTAGTAGAAGCTGCTCCTATCTGAAATGAATGGGATCTCAGTTTCACAATATTCAAGCCAAGTCTATCAAGAGCTTTAAGTGACAGCGACCCAAATTAGAAATGTGTTAATGGGTCACCAGAGCTATGGCAAAACAGCCATCCATTGTTTAAACCTCTAGCATCAATCCATACTTACACAGCCCTTACAGGGCATAAACCTTCCTCTGTTAACCTACCCAGCCTAACTAACTTTCCCCTTCCTACATGATCAGGTTTTGAATGATGCAGCAACAAGCAGACTCTGTTATTGGTCCACTTCAAGTTACTGAGCATCAGAGCAGGTTTCAACTCATATTTCCTAAAGGAAGTTAACAATTAACTTACATAAATGTCCTGAAAACACCGTCAAGGAAGCTAAATGGGGAGAAAATGAAAACACAAATATGAGGCCAGCAATCTGATAGAGCCTTCAAAATCCTGTGATAGAAAGGTTGGCAAACATCAGCAGCTCTACTGTCCTCCTTAGATCAGCCCTCTATCATTTTCTTGACTTAAAACTCATTTATGGTATCCTTAAACCCTTTGGAGCATGCCTTAAAAGCCATTGTTGCAAAGTGACCTTGCATTGATTTGGGTGCTAAAAGCCTTGCCCTTACCTCTATACAGAATTGCACTGGCCATGTGCATGGAAGCTGATTAATAGACTGGAAATTGTGAAACTCATGCACAGACTCACCATAGCATCTATAGGTATGCATATAAGGAATTAGTACTAATTCAATGGCCCTGGAAGCTTCCCACTGTCAATCACCCAAAGGTCTTTCAGGAAGAATTCTAGGTTGACTTTTGTCGCTGTTGCTAACTCTCTGAAATGTTGAAACTGAGATGCCATTGCCCAAATGCAGAGATGCCATTGTCCAAAACCAGAAAATGTCCAGACAGAAAAACATAACATTATACTAAAGGCAGATCACAACAAGATGCTTTATCAACTTCATCATTAACAAGGGCACCACTGCCAAGTTGTCACACCAAAAGTGCACTGTCAAATTGGCCCAGCTAGTTGCCCACAATTTGGTGGCCACCAAAATAGGGGAGGGGGACAAAAAAAGTAAGGTCCCTAAGTACATCTGACTTCCTGCATACATCAGGCCATCATGCTGAGCACTAACTGTCATTGAAAAAAATGGCACACACATGTGCTACTCAAACACCCGAATAAACCTGAAACTGACCTTCCAATCTAATTTTCCCCCTTGAGAATAACACCTTATTAAACTTCTCTAAGAAAATAAGCAATGTCCTGGCATCCTCTCTCATCTCAACTGTAATTGTCTTCCAATAGAATGGCAGTTGCAACCCAGACATTACCTGGAACAACAGATGCAGAAAGGCCCTGCCAAGCACCACCACCCAGCAAGCAAAATTTAAGTGAGCTTCTAATATCTGCAATTTCTTGAGGGCCACTTTCTTACAAGACAAAAACTGATGCAATAAAGCCCTTGACTAGCTTATCTTTATCTGCAAGCTTGGGCTACTGTGTCTATTTCAATGCCTAAGAATTTAACCCAAGAACAAGGATCCTTGATTTTTTCCTTGGCTAGGAGCACTCCTTGTCATGAAAAAGCCCTTTTCAGAGCTACACTTTTTCATGAGATTTTTGCCCTCCAAATTACTTTCTGCTTTAGCCCATCCAAGATGGAGATTTAAATGTGTGGGAGATGCTTTAGACCACATACCAAAGGCATCGGCATGTGTAAACATTTTAGCCTCATGAGTTGGGAGAAATGAAACCTAATGTGTGATGGACATGTCATGCTGTAAGATCATTGGTTCATTGAAATGCCTTAGGGGAATGGCTGGGAGGTGGACCTAAGGGAGGAGATAAAAGCCCCAGAAAGTGGGGGCTGAAGATACTTTTTTGGATCTTAACTGCAATCATGTAGCCAATTTAGACAGGGTGGTGGTGGTCACCATGGCTTTTCCCCAGATAGCAACTTTCTTCATTTCTTTGTTTTGAAATGCTTTCTAAGCTTCTGATGAACTTTATTCTGTAACTTACTTTGATTTCAATATATCTTTTAAAAATACCTGAAGAGGCCTTGAGTGGTTACTTGGATCATGTTACCTTATTTACACAAATCTCAAGTCCTGGGTTGCTCAGCCAGGAGGTGACAACTCAGAAGCATGAAGGGCTTACTCGACAGTAAAGTCCTATCATGACACTCCTAACCATGAGGTTAGAGAGATAAATCACTGGCCTGTGCTACCATTGCCCAATGCTTCTCAATGCACTAAGTCTAGCAAAAATGGTCTCAAAATCAGAGAAACCCTCAAATTCAGACAAAGATTAAATCACTGGTGGGAGGAGCTGCCAAGTCTCTTGGCTGATTCTTTGCCCCCAAGTCATGGAATAACAATGCAAATATGGACTCTGAAAGCACAATAATAGATAAAAATAAAAGGAATTTAATTGGTATTATGGTAAGAGTGGTGAGGCTGTTGATAGCCAAAATTTGGAAAAATATGTGAATTTTTGGTTTGAAGATTGGTACAAAGAATTATAGGATATGGCCATAAAGAAGAAATTGACATGTGAGCTAAAAAAGAAGATCTGGAAAAATAAATGAATTAAAAGATATTTGGGGGCAGTTTATAAACTATGTATTTGTTAAGGGAAAGGGTATGAAACTGGGTTAAAAATTATACGGTTTTTGGAAACAGGAGGTGAGTTGTCAAAAAAGAGAAAAGAGTATGGATTTTTTTTTGGAAGATTTGGAATGTCCTGGTGTGATGGGTGCACAGTTGTAATTGCATTTTATTGTAATTTGTGAATTACAGTAAAATCTAGAGTTACGAACACATCTACTTATTAAAAACTCGAGATATGAAAGGAAATCCCAGAAAAATAATGCTTCAAGATACAATTTTTTTAGATACATTATTTGAGGGGGGGTCTTCCGACACTTCCCACAGTGGTGGGAGGGTGTTTGGAGCATTTCCACTCCATTTTTGGAATTGTTCATCATTTTTGGAATTTTTTTGCAGAAGCTTTCAACACAACCAGGAAGTGCCAAAATCACCCCTTCCAAAAAACAGCAGATTTTTTTTTGGCTTTTTTTCCTGAGCTCCAGAACACATTATTTGATTTTTCGATGCATTCCTATGAGAAATCGTGTTTCAAGATACAATTTTTTTGAGATATGAAAAACCTTGAGGAATGAATTAATTTTATATCTTGAGGTTCCACTGTAAATTGTTTACTGTATATTTTTAGTATTATGGTCGAATAAAAAAATAAACTTTTTAAAAAAAGAATAACAACACAAATATGACTGACAGGTAACTATGTAACCAGACAAACAACAATATGCAAAAATGTTCCCCTCCCCCACTGTGTTCCCCAAAATTGTGGCCATGAGCATGGTGTCACAATAGCAATACTGGATTAATATTTAACACTCCTCCAAATTAAATTAAGCTTGAAATTATCAGTAAACAGGACAATTGGCAGTAAATTAAATAACAAAATTTATAGGAATCAAGCAATAAATCAGAAAATGGCCACCATGACCCAAGATGGTGGCCATGACCAATAGTATCAAAAATAAGTCCCCCAAACCAAGTTAATAAACACAGGCTAATTAAATTGGGGGAAAATATAGTAATTTCTCTCTTTCATTGCTGCTGATAAACAGTGAGGGAGTGTTCAAACCAAAGGGGACTCTGTGGTTGTCAATGTTGTTCTGAGCTCCATCATTATTGAAGCCCATCATGAACCAGCAAAGAGGCTGGAGGTAGGGCATATAAACAGACCTATCACTCAGATCCCACACCTCTGAGCCGGGATTGCAGCTCATCCCCTGCCAGGGCTGCTATCAGAAATTTCTGGGCCCCATACTGAGCAATCCTATTGGCCCCACTGACACACACACACTTTTCTCTCTCCTTGCATTGAGGTGGTGGCGGTGGGTGGAATACACAATTTCCCAAAAGAAATCGGTGGGCAGTTGTATCCAACTTTAGAGTTCAGTGCTCATCTCTGATTACAGCTAAGATCCAGTGGCCTTGATCCACAAAAGCTCACATTAAAATACAGCAGTTAGTCTTTAAGGTGCCACACATTATGCCCCAAAAACAGACTTTTATATCAACATGAACATAATTAAAAGGTAAAGGTTTCCCTTGCTCGGAAGCCAGTCGTATCCGACTCTAGGGTGCAGTGCTATCTCTGTTTGAAAGCTGAAGAGCCAGCGATGTCTGCTTCTGCAGATGTTTCTGTGGTCATGTGGCAGGCATGACTAGACACCGGAGCACACGGAATGCTGTTACCTTCCCACCAAAGTGGTCCCTATTTATCTACTTGCAATGTCTTGCTTTCGAACTGCTAGGTTGGCAGGAGCTGGGACAAAGACAGGAGCTCATTGTATCCTTCAGTACTCGGGAATCGAACTGCTGACCTTCCACCTCCCAGTCAGTGTCTTAGCCACTTGAGCCACTGCAGTCCTTATGACCACAGTTTTATACCACCAAGGCTCAGAAAGAAAGGAAGGAAGGATGGATGGATGGAAGGAAGAAAGAAAGAAAAGAGGATGGAAGGAAGGATGGAAGGAAGGAAGAGTGGATTAGTGAAGGTAAAAAGATAGACAGACAGACAGACAGACAGACAGATGGACGGATGGACAGACCCACCTGGGAGGGGAGGGGGCAGGCCAAAGAAGAGCAGCGGCCCACCTGAACTGCCGGGAGGGGGGGCGAACAGCCACCCTGGCTCTGTTTCCTACCCCCTTGCTGGCAGGCAGTCCCCAATGATGCCAGGCTTACCTGGCTTTCGTGGGGCATTTTGCCTGGCATTATTGCTGGGTCAGGGTGGGCGGAGGCCACGATGGCCGGCAGTGCATGCAGAAGTGCCCGCCTGGTCCAGGTGGTGGTGGGACCCTTCCCCTGAGGAGGAGGCAGAGGCCACGGGGCTCAAACTGGAGGAGCCGCTGCTGCCACTGCCCTCAAAATGTTTCTCTCCGCATGCAGGGCAGACTCAAAGCCACCGCCCAGGCACTGTCGCTGCCAGCCGAGAACTTGGGGAATGACGTGAGTGCCACTCGCTGGGTGGGAAGGGAGGCCGGTGGCCACGGCGGTGGCCAGCGTGTGCCCCATGGCTTCCCGCTGCTGCACTTGGCCCCGGGGCCCGGCACTCCTAGTGGGCTGAAGACTGAAGGGTGGCAAGAAAGCCTTGACCCCAGATCCAGGTTGAGGCAGGGGGCCCTCTGGCGGGGCATGTGCAGTGGCGACACACACCATGATTAAAAATAAAATAAAATAAACAGTTTTAAAAAGTTTTTTTAAAAAGTTTTTAAAAATGGGCTGCCCACCACCTGGCCCCCTGCCAGCTCCGGGCCTGGGACAGGAGTCCTGGTTGTAACCCCCCCCCCCCTTTGATGGCAGCCCTGTCCCCTGCTCTGTCCTGCTTTCTTTAATGAGGGAAGAGGTAACTTCCCTCAGAGATTGCATTCTATTTTTCCTCTAAGAACTTAAGAGAAGTGTTGCTATTTCTCCTTCTTTCTTTGTTTTACCTTCAATATGCCCCTTTGAGGTAAGGTAGACTCAATGATAGTATCTACTAATCACCCAAATAATTACGTGACTGAGTAATGGTTTGTTCAAAATTAATTAGATACACATTTCTCTAGGAATAAGTATCTAATGAATTTTGCAGAGAGATAGAGAAATATGAAGAGATTTCACTCGTGTTTTGTTTATGGTTGAGACAGGCTGTCAAGGTTTCTGGAAGCCACTCATATGAACTGTTGCCTAACGTGTGGGAGCAAGTGACCAAGACCTTTTTTCCCCCTCTACATTATGGCATGAATGAATATGCCCTATCTGCAAGGATAACAAAAAATATCCCGGCATTATCCAATTAACTTGTAGGAAACTGAGGAGCAAATGTCAACTCAACAAGGGAAAATTTATTCAGAACTCTCTACATATTCTTTACACCTTGTCAGACTCTTTTTCTCCATCATTATACTCCACACCCAGTGCTGTCTCTGGGGAAATCAGTTCCAGTTCTACAGTTTAATGGTCACCAGTCATAAAGACCTTTAGTTTCTGTCACATCCACTTGAAGTGCCTCTGGTGATGCCAGTGCCACAGTTGTGTTGGGGCAGGTTCTATTACCACTACAGTGCCCTTTCTGTCTTCTTTGGGTTCAATTCCTGAAATACCCTCTTTTACCTCTGATGTGATAATATCAGATCCGATTATGAGTTCTTTCAGCAATCAGTATAGGAGGATGTAACCTAAAAGTAAAAATGGTAGGAATGGAATCTTCACAGTTCCATTCAAGAGTTTTCCTCTATTCCCCATCATCTCTTCTGACAGCCCTCAGGGTCTCTCTCCTAACAACCAGAGTCATCATTTCCATTATATCTTCTTTTACCTGTAGGTAGGAATTTACCTGTAGGTAGGAATCCTCCTTGGTGGATTTTTCCCTGGGCTTCCTCTTCTTCCTGCCCTTCAGTTTTGCTTTCTGGTCCAAGGAAGACACTATGCTGGCGTGATACTCTGCAGAATTGATTCAACCATCATTGGCCATGTATTCTGGGCATAGAGCCTTGAAGGACCAATGGGGGACCAATGTAGAAGCATCAAATGGGTCACTGTTCATACGATCACATTTTGTTAGTACAAATCTTTCTCCCTTTTGGAAAATAAGCAGATACAGAGCAAGCACAAAATGGAAGGATGATTACTGATAGAGATGCAAGATGTAATTCCTTCTACTTTTAATAATACATGCAATATAGCAGCTATTATGATTGTTTTATCTTTTTATATATTTACCTAAATGCATATAAATCAGCCTCACAGATGTACAAATTCTATCAGACTAGAGGGGGGAAAAATTCAGTGGTATAGTTCTGGTTTGGTTTGTCTTGGTTTTTTGCATTTTCTTGCATAGCGGTCAACAACCAATCATGTCAAGAATAATATTCTTATTTTTATGTCTCTAGGATTGCCAACTGAATGGAATGTGTCTTAACCTGTTCTTTTGCTTGTGAAACAGTTTGGAGCAGAAAATGTGTACAAAACTATAAGTGATTAAATAATGAAAAGTGCATACAGTTAAAGAACATGGATCAGCATACTTTAGTAAAAATAAATGTGCTTTAAATGTGCATTAAAAAATCACAAGTACCAGTGACAATATTTCAGGAAGTTGTGCAAAAAAAGAGATAAATTTCTGAGAGTGTAGCTGAGTTAGCCAAAAACTGATGCCCCCCTTTTCTAATTAATTACACGAGCGTTTGAGTTAGGAACAGTTGCAACATTGGGTTTGTGCATGTGTGTGAGCAGAGCACGCTGCTGATACCCACTATCAAGAGATTTTTATACCCTTCACCCAGGGAAACTCAACCTAGCTCTACTACTAGTCTAGTACTTACAAAAAAATTTACAATGATTCAACTGTACGAGCACCCAACTTTTTGTTTACAGTAAAAAAGTTAATTACAGAGAATAATGGGTAACTGGGTAGGGCAAATTCTCTGGGGTTTACATGAAAAGGAAGATAGAGTTCACAATTCAACAACTGTAGATCTTGATGCTTTCAATGTGATATCCAATAGGAGCAAGGATTGTAAATTTGCACCAATTTGGGCTTCAGAATTCATGACTAGGAGTTCAAGATGACCAATGGCATCGAGGAGTAAGAGTTCATGGAGGACTGTGCTTGAGGAACTAGTAGTCCCTTTGTTCCCTCCCAGTAATTAATTCATCCTGTCTCATCCCAAACACTATCTAGATTAAGTACATGCTATATCCACCCTCTGATCCAATTCTGTTTGCCCTCAGGATTTGCCCCCTTCCAACCTCCCAAGTTATGCAGGTAACAGTAAAAACAATCAGTGGCAGGAAAACTGTAGATTAAGATGAATTATCTTGAGCTCCCAGGGCCAGGGGCCAGAGCTAACATTAGGTGAGAATAATTGATGTTTCCCTGTGCAGGCTGGAAGGCTTTGGGTGTTAATTTGACTCCTGCTTTGAAACATAAGAACAGCCTTGCAGGAACAGGCCACAGCCCATCCAGTCCAACATTCTGTCTCACACAGTGGCTCACCATTTCCTTCAGGGTATTCCCAAGGAGATGCCTTCACCTGCTTAGGATTCCCTGGAAATGGCATTGAGAGATAGCCTGCCTATCTTTCCAACCCGGAGGTTGTCCTTAAGTATCCATAATTATAGCCATTGATGCCCTTGTCCTCCATGAACTGGTCTAATCCTTTCTTAAAACTGTCAAGACTGACAGCTGTCACCACTTCTTCTGGCAGGGAGTTCCATAGACCAGTAATCTTCTGGGTGAAAAGGTACTTTCTCTTATTTGTTTGAGAACTAGTACCCAAAAGTTTCAACGAGTGCCCCCTAGTTCTAGTGTTATGCGATAGGGAAAACAGTTTTTCCTTATCTACTTTGTCCACACCGTGCATGATTTTATAAACTTCAATCAGGTCACCTCTTAGACGCCGTCATTCAAGAGTGAAAAGGCCCAACCGTTGCAGCCTCAGATGGTAAGGAAGATGTTCCAGTCCCCTAATCATTTTGGTTGCCCTCCTCTGCACTTTTTCCAACTCCATAATATCCTTCTGGAGGTATGGCGACCAGAACTGTACACAGTATTCCAGATGGGGCCTCACCATAGATTTATAAAGAGGCAAAATGACACTTGCTGACTTATTTTCTATACCTTTCCTAATGATCCCTAGCATTGAGTTAGAAGAGAAAAGAGAACATGTTAGCAATCAAATTTATATCATTTAATAAAATTTTGGACCCTTTAATTAAAACAGCATAATTAATTAACTAATTAGACACCAAATAATTATATTTGCTATACCATGGAGCAAGCACTGCTTTAAAATCCTCAAAACCCTGATTTAACTCAAACCGCCATAAAAGAACCCAGCCGCGGCTTGACTTTTAAATACCCTTTCTAAGATTTGACAGGTTTCTCTAGGCGGAGCCGTCTCCCCTCTCCCCCAGAGCTGTCAAAGTATGACAGCTATTTGAATTTGCCACCGTTTCAGTAGAGAAAATGAGGCAGGCATTGTTGTGTATGTAACTTAAGCAAACTGTGATAGCATCGCTCCGCCATTGTCCTCATGTTCAGATTGACTACACTGCAATAAAGATGTGTTTGGCCCCCTGACTGCTGCCTACTGCGTATCAATCTGCAAACATCAAAGGCGTCCAGACTGGAAACAAAATATCTTTGTGAAAAGGAGTGCAGGTGTCCAACGTTAAACAATATATTATCAGCAATGTGGCTGGAAGCTTTTTGACAGCTCTATGAGAAGTTTGCCTTACTTTGACAGCCTCGCGATATTTGAGTGGTGTTACTGACCATACACAGAGTTTCATTCATAAAAGTAGGGGTTACTTAAGGACACGGTTGTGCCGGTCGTCTGCCCTCATTGGTTGTGTACAACATTGTGCCTGTCAGTCTTCCCTTTTAACTGAAGGAAATTAACAGATTCAAAGGAGGACTGAAAGAGCCTTTGAGGCTCTTTCCGACCCTTTTGAGGGTTGTGATTAAGTTCCCGCAAGTGTGTGTGAATGTGTGCATGTCAGAGTAGTGCTTGGTGCAATGAAAGCCTAAATGTGGATGGCAAATAAAAATACGGTGAAAGAAATAATTTTATTGAAAGAATAAAGGAACGATTGAAAAGAAATATAGAGATAAAAATTAAGGGTGCATGTTTCTGAAAGTGGGGTTACAGCAGGAAGGAGACCTTACAACACATAACAGAAACAGGGCATAAAGAAAGTGGCATTGAGAAACTGAGAATTGTATCAAAAACAGTCAGATTTGTATATCTATAATTTCCCCACTCTTAGTCAAGCTGAGATCTAAAGTAGGGATAGGATTTTTTAATTTTTATTTTTACTCAAGTATATACTATGAACTGGAAAAATTCATCTAACCAGTCTGTTACAGTCTCACCTACACCAAAAGAACATTAGGTGGCCTTTGGCCATGACTGAACAATCTGTGGCTCTCAAATCCTTTCCCCCAGCCAATATGGTGAAGAGGAGAATTGAGAGCTTAACTCCATATTGAGGGTCACAGCTTCTCCACCTCTCTTTTAGACAATCTAATTCCTCAGTCGCTCAGCACATCTGCAGTGTGAAGAGCAGAATACTAACCTATTTTACAGCAGGCTGAAAGTACATTATGTGCCTTCAGTATCAGAAATGTGTTCAGCAAAAGCAAAATGCATTCAGATTCTGGTTGTACAGTTATGTGTAATTGCACAGAAATAACACAACCAAACAAACACTGTATTTCTGTGTTTCATGTGAATATGTCTGTAGGTCAGATTTTACATTTTGTGGGCACATACATGGTTTGGAAAAAGACCATCTGTTGCTGAGCTGATGCAAACCTGTTTTCTATCAACATATCAGCTTCTTCCTCTCCTGACACCATTAATGTATATAACAATCTCTTAACTGTTTTGCTTTTAAAATATACTATTGGCTCCTCTATCACAGACTTGGATCTGCCTTTGGAGCTTTTTGGTTCTTTTGCTCATTTGTTTTCTCCTCTTTCTGCTCATTTGTTTTCCTGGCTGTGGATAATGCCAGCTCATTTATCTAAGTAAAATTGTCCTTGACTGGTTGTTCCCTTTCCCTTTCTCTTTGTTCTTTTTTTCTTGCTGGTCACTTTGTATCATGGTGTCTCTGCTTATGTGGCTTATTAACATAAGACATTTGTCACTTTAAAAATAAGGAACAGATCATAGTTTTGGCATGGCTGCTTTTTTTAAAAAAAACATAAAATTATTCTTGTTTCAATTAATAATGCATGGATTAATAAATATTCAGCTGTAGCAACTGTCATGATACAACTCCAACTCTGGAACCCAAGGTAAGAAAGACAGTCACATTCCTTGAGCTGGAGTGAAGTAGAGGGTTTCTCTCTCTCTCTCTCTCTCTCACACACACACACACACACACACACACACACACACACACACACACACACACACACACACACACTGACCACATTTTGATGGTAAAGAATACTTTTCAAATAAAAATAAAAATATTAACACCTGGCAATTGCATAGCTTTACACATAATTTTCCATCAGGTTGTAACAAAGGGAGAGAAGAGAATGAGGGCTACTCCACTGGTTTAGCTGAAACTCCAACTACTTTCCTTTATGGATTGTTTCTCTCCCCCCCCCTTTTTTTTTTTAATCCTCAAGAGATTTGTTATAGCTAAGATCTTGAGCCAGTGTAATCCCTTACTCCCAATGTTGTTTCCTTCTGAAAATGAGAGATAAATTACTGGTATTTGTCAACTGTTCTGATAAGCAGAGTGAAAATGATTTATATTTTCACATAATTGATATATGTTGTATAACAGCCATAGTTGGGAACTTTCCTTATATTTGTGAGCTGTCTCACGTAAGGAGGGGAGCAGGGAAAAATCACACATGCCCTTCCTCTTACTGTGCAGTCTAGATTTCTATCCATGACCAGATGCTAACTTTCCATCTTTTGTTTCTGGGTCAGACTAAAACTGGCAAAACAAAGCTGCCTTTGGGTGATTTCATCCTGTAGTTCCTTTTGCCTGACTTAGTGTGAGAAGGATTAGCCAGCACAACAAGGTTGCTGTTGACGGGGGTAGGCCTGATGGTGTTTTTTAAAATCACAGTCTTCGAGGAGGATCTTTATGTGTATCTCATAGAAGGCAATGAGAAATGGCAAAAGAGGTAACAGGATGAGCAGGCTTGTCCCTATTTCCCACTTGTGTAGAGTTCACTTAGAGGAGAATGTCTGAATAGGGCTATTGAGGCAGTATCCCCATGATGGCAAACCATGGCACTCCATCTGTTTTTGGACTTTAATTGCCAGAAGCCTAATTCTCTGTGAATCCACACAAATGGGTTTACTGCATGTATTATAGGGGACAGATGACTTAATACCGTTCATTCAAATACTTTGTATATGTGGCATAGTAGGGAGAATGGCCTGTAGCCTTTGGGATCTGATGGTTCTTTGATCAGTTTCAGTATGGCGATTACTTTAATCTTCCAAAGTTTACTTTCTTTTTTAATTTAATAAAAAATACATGAATTAAACAACACATATACATAAGACAGATACAGCCCTTCACCCTCTCCACCCCTCACTCTGGTGCTTTACAAATTCAAAGAAGTGTCATGCAAATATTTGGAAAACAAAAATAATGCTCATGTAATTACCCAAAATTTACATTCTTCCTGTGTAGGTTTTATTCCATCCTTACGTGTCAAACCATGTATTATGAAAGGTATCCAAATTTCCCAGAATGTGTTTCTTGTTGTTTCACCCCTTTTCATTTTTATTTCTGATGTTAATTTATCATTTAAAGCAAGCCACCAAACTTGTTTATACCATATTTCTTTACTTATATCCAATTTGTTTTTCCATTCCATGGTTCTTATCTGCCTTGTTACCGAGAACAGCATGGCCAATAATTCCTTCTTGTTATTCTCTACTTTTAGATCTTCAAATTCTCCCAGTAGAGCTATTTTTGGGTTTAACACTATGACTTTTTCAAAGATTTTACTTAACTCCTGTTCTACAATCTTCCAACATTTCTGTGTATATTCACATTTCCACCACATGTGTATATAGGTACCCAACTCCTTATTACACCTCCAACACTTATTTGTACCTGCCTTGCTTATTTGTTGCAGTCTTACCGGGGTTAGATACCACCTCCAAATTATGTTCTTTTTCTCTAATTGATAACGGCTTCATTATTCGTTGCTTCCATTTTCTTTTCCAAACCTTTTCTCCTATTGTTATATCTAGCTCCTTAATGTCTTTTGAGGCTCTTCTTTGTTGTTCAAAATTCTATATATTTTACCAACCACACCTTTCTTTACTGTAATCCCCTTTCTTAAACTGCATATCAGCTCTTCAAACTTTTTGCCTTTCTTTCTATCTGTCCTTTCTTTCTTATTTTCCTATCCCATTTTTCTACCTGAATTTTCTGGAACCAGCTCATACCCAATGTTTATATATCTCCTCTCTCTTTTGGTATGTGATACCTTTTAAAATCCACTCATTCAGTAACAATAATTTATTCTGTGTTAATTTCTGCCTCATACCTCTTTCATTACATTTAACAGAAAGATTACTTTCATCTGTTCTTCTTCTTAGGATTTGTTTGCTTCTCCAACAATTATTAAAGACTTGAAGGATCCATTCCTTTGGATTTGGCCCCAAATGTTTAATTTGCTCAGTATGGATATCATTGAGACCTGCCACTTTGCCATTACAACATCTTCTAATGGCTTCCTTTATTTTTGCTATGAGAGCAGGAGAAAGTTCATTGGATTCACTTGAATATTCCTCTGATGTATTATTTTTGTTATGTGTGGGTTAATCTTCCCTGCCAGGAGAAGTTTGTGTGCTATTTGATTTAGGATTATATTTGCATACAGTGTCCTTTTTTAAAATTGTTGTTCAGTAGATTCCAAGCTTCCTGCCATGTCTAACTCTGTTATACAGGTAATGTCCATCCAAGGAGATTTTTCTGTTTCTGCAAGAGTCAATATCTAATACCTCCCTGCTTTTATTGTATGTTCATTAAAATAATTTTCTTTTAATGTGAAATATAAGCTAAATATCAAGCATGTGTTTCTGGAGTGAGATATGGAATGCAGTTTGTCTGGCACCCTCTTGAGATGGACACATGAGATTCCAAAATGTAAGTTACAAATTGATTGAATGCTGAGTTGAGGGAAAATCTTTCTATTCTGCATTTTTGATCATATTGTATGCTATTGTCTCCATTGACTGTATTGCTTACTATTGTTTTTTTATGCTGTTATAATTTTTGTTATATAATTGAAGGTTTTTGTGATGTATGTAAGCCGCTTTGAGTTTCACAATAGATTGGTTGACAAACAAATATAATAAATGAAATGAAAATGAAATCTGAAGTTTGGCTGAAGCTAGCATTGATGTAAACTTTTCCCGGTTGGCTTTTTTGAAATTACACCTCTACAAAATGGAACAGATTGAAGTCAACTGGCTGAGTAGAACTGACACAGAATAGATTTGTGCGGAGTGTTTGGTTTTTCCATGTTAAATGCCTAGGATTGCATTGTACACTCTTAGTGCACTGTTTAGCTATAGGTCCACTGACAAAAAATAGATTTGGATTGTAGCCTCTTTGCCACTTGCCACAGATGAATTAACAAGATATTAAGATCATATGTAAGGCACATTGAATGGGATTCTACCATTTTATGAGAGCCTTGACATTTTCAACATCGTGTTCATAGCTCCAAATGCTTTTATGGCTATAGAAAAGTAGAAAATGGGTGTTTGGGTTTCCCATATTAAATGGCTTCTTAAGCAGACTGGTATGTTAGGTGGTTTATAAACCAGTATACATGCAGTTTGATTGTAAGGATTTTATATGTTGTCATCTGTTGTGGCTTAGTGGTTAAGATGCAGAACATGATGACTGAAAGGTTGGCAGGTCAGCAGTTTGAGACCTGAGTTTTGCACGATGGAGTGAGCTCCCATCTCTGTCCCAGCTCCTGACAACCCTAACAGTTTGAAATCAAGAAATTGCAAGTAGATAAATAGGTACCACTTGGGTGAGAAGGTAACAGTGTTCAATGTGCTCCAAAATCTAGTCATGCCTTCCACATGATCATGGAAATGTCTGCAGATGCAGACAATGCTGGCATTTTGGCTGTAAATGGAGATGAGAATCAAACCCAAGAGTCAGATACAACAGGCTTTTGAGCAAGGGCAACTTTTATCTTACCTTTACTCATCTTCAGTATTGTCCACTGAGTAAACTAAAAAAATGATCTTAGAAAAATTGCTTTTCTGTGTTGTTTGTGGGGCCTTTCAGCAGCTAGACCCTTTCCCAGAAACCATTGATGAATGATGTTCAGTTCTTCTGCACATTTCTTGGGCACAAAGGATGTCTTATTTCCATTCATGGAAAGGGAAGCCAAGAGCCCGACTTTATATGAATAGATTTCCTCTATATTAAATAAAAAAAATTATCATTTGTTCCTAAAAAGGAACTTTGGGTTATTTTGCTCCTCAGAAAGTTTATGCTGCAACAATCTGGATAGCCAGTTGCTACCATAACATGACATGATATTAAATCTCTTTAAAAGTGTATTTTCATGTTCAGTTTCCAAGCTCCTTTTTGTAGGATAGCCGTGCTACAGTGCTTTGAGGGAAAATGTTCTGGCTTATCTCTCTCTACTAGCTTTAAGTGGCTAAGGTTGTCTGTTGTGTATGCATGTCACTGTACTGATAGAATGTAACCACTCCATTTACAAGGTATCTCAGCTGTAAAGGAACGCGAGCAAGCAGCCCATAGAGGGCAGCTGCGAGCGTTCAGTCTCACATGGTTCACATTGCTCAATCACGGACAGCCGCGGGAAATCCTTCCCCGCATTCAGCAGCAAGAAAGAAGAACTACTGAAGAGAGGCGTGCCTGGGCGAGGCCACGCCGGTAGCGGCCAATGAGCTACCGTGCTACAAGATTCAAATGTTAAACCCTACTGTATATATAGAGATGTATCACCGCCATTACCTCATGCTTCACCCGGTCCTCATGCAATAAACCTGAGTTAAGCCAACCCTTCGGCTGTCCTGTTGTCTTTGGTCCCATACAGTAAATTGGCGACGAAGGTGGGATATGGCTGCCCACGGGACCAAGACATGCGCCGGCTACGAGGTCAGGAAGCCGGGAGACTTGGAGCTGTTCGAGATAGACTTCAATGGAGCGCTGGTGGAGCTCGAAGTCTCAGATGAGGACAAGAAGAGGGCCATCTTCGTCCGCATGCTCGGACACGAGACAAAGAGGACCCTGGTCGACCTGATCGCGCCGAGGAGGGTGAGCGACTTCAAAGCCAAAGAGCTTCTGGCTGTGTTGCGCGCCCACCTCCGGCCTGCGATAGCCATGTTCCCCGCTCGGAGCGCGTTCTGGAGGCGAGTCCAAGCGCCCGGGGAATCGGTCGCCGAGTTCGCCGCGGCCCTGCGGCTGGCCGCCGGCCCCTGCAAGTGGGAGACCCCAGAAGTCACCCTCCGCGACTGCCTGCTCTGCGGCCTGAGGGACACCGAGACCCAGCGCGCGCTGATGAAACTGGAGCCGCCTCCCACGTGGCAACAGGTCTTCGACACGGCGCAGGCCGTGGAAGCCACGACGGCCGGCGTGCAAGAGCTCCAGGACTGGCGACCAAAAACCGCCAAGGCAGAGAGCTCGGTGCGCGCGGCCCGGCGGGTTTCGAACTCGTCCACGGAGAGCGGCGACGACGAGGACGTCCGGAGGGTCCAGAAGGAGGGCCGGCGCTGCGACGGCTGTGGTGCCGCCCACGCCCGCGCCAAATGCCCATTCCGCAAGGCCGAGTGCCACAACTGCGGCCGGCGCGGGCACATCGCCAAGGTCTGCCGGAAGCGGCGCGAGGCCAAGAGGAGTTCCCCAGACCGCTCGGCGAGGAGGAGTTCCCCAGACCGCTCGGCGAGGCAGGACCGCACCACGAGGCCCAAGGACCACGGCACCCGGACCACGAGGAAGCGGGACGGCGTCGGGCGCATCTCCGACGACAGCGAGGACGACGCTCCGGTTTTCAGCATATCCACGGAACACCCCCGATACTTCGTTGAGGTAGTGATACAAGGGGCCCCTGTTAGGATGGAGGTGGACTCGGGTTCTTCTTACTCTATCATCTCCCAGGGAGAGTTCCTAAAGATAGCCCCCCACGTGCGGCCCAAGCTCAAAGCGTTGAGGGCCACGCTGAAGGACGTGCAAGGGAACCGCATCCCGGTGTTGGGGGTTGGGAAATTCCAGGTCCAGTTCAAAAAACGCACCGCAACGCTTCCCCTAGTCGTCCTCAAAGGGGGTAAATGCAGCCTCCTCGGGACTCAATGGTTCCAGCCCCTGGGGTTGTTCATTGGGGGGGTGCACGCCGTGGGAGTACACGCCGCCGGGACTGACCCAATTCAGAGCGTGTGCGATGCGTACCCCGAGGTTTTCAAAAAGGGACTCGGAAAATTCAAGGGCCCCCCAGTGACTTTCGACCTGGACCCTGGAGTACGTCCAATTAGACTTAAACCGCGCAGAGTGCCTTTCGCACTAAAGGACAAAATAGAGGCGGAGTTGGACAAATTGGTGGGCCAGGGGATTCTTGTTCCTGTTGATTCTGCGGAGTGGGAAACTCCAATTGTAACGGCGCTCAAGGCCAACGGGGAGGTCCGCATATGCGCTGATTACAAGTGCACCATCAATAAGGCGATCCGCCCCAATGCGTATCCGGTGCCGGTAGTCAGCCACTTGTTGGCCAGATTGCACGGGGGGAGGTGTTTTGCTAAACTCGACCTGGCCCAAGCCTACCAGCAACTCCCGGTCACCCCCGCCGCAGCTGCTGCGCAGACCATAGTCACCCACAAAGGGGCGTTCCAGGTATCGCGCCTTCAATTCGGCGTAAATTCGGCGCCCGGGATTTTCCAGTCACTCGTGGAACGCCTCCTGAAGGGGCTAGAGGGGGTGTTACCTTACTTTGATGACGTATTGATTACAGGGGGGAGCCGGGCCGAGTTGGCAGAAAGGTTGGGAAAGGTCCTGGAAAAATTCGAAAAGGCGGGGTTGCGGTTGCGAAAGGACAAATGCGTCTTCTTCGCAACCGAGGTCGAGTTCCTAGGGTTCCGCATTACTCCCGAGGGAATAAGGCCTTCCCAATCCAAGGTGGCCGCCATCAAAAAGGGCCCTCGCCCCACCTCCAAGCCCGAGCTCCAGTCGTTCCTCGGGCTGCTCAACTTCTACCACTCCTTCCTTCCTCGGAAGGCAGCCGTGGCGGAACCGCTACACAAATTGTTAAAAAAGGACGAGGCATGGAAGTGGGGCGACGACCATGAGAAGGCTTTCAATGACCTGAAGCGACTCCTGGCATCAGATGCTGTACTGACCCACTTCAATCCCAAACGCCCAGTGGTCCTGATATGCGATGCATCCCCGGTGGGGGTGGGGGCGGTGTTATGCCACGTGCTCGAGAACGGGAGGGAGGCCCCGATAGCGTTCTACTCTAGGTCCTTGTCCCAAGCGGAGAGAAACTACGCCCAGACAGACAGGGAAGCACTAGCGATAATTGCGGGGACCAAGAAATTTCATGATTTTGTGTATGGCCGCCCCTTCACCATAGTGACTGACCATAAGCCCCTGCTAGGCATTTTCACCGCAGATAAGCCCACACCCCAAATCCTGTCCCCGAGAATGCTCAGGTGGGCCATTTTTCTCAACGCGTATCAGCACGCGTTGGTGTACCGGCCCGGGAAGGAAATCAGCCATGCGGATGCCCTCTCGAGGTCCCCCATTCCCCGGGATTGCTGCCACGTGGGCGAGGAAGAGAGGGACCACCAGGTCTTAATGATAGAGGTCCTAGACTCCCCTCCAGTAGTACCGGCCGACATCGCCAAAGCGACCGGTAAGGACAAAACGCTAGCTACCGTTTGCTCCTGGGTACAGAAAGGGTGGCCCGTGTCTTCCCCAGCAGCGGAATTCGACACATTTTTCAAAAAGAAATTAGAATTGTCCCTAGAGAGGGGTTGCCTTTTGTGGGGACAGCGGGTAGTGATCCCCACGTCCCTCCGGCCGAGGGTGCTTAAACTGCTGCACGTCAGCCACCCCGGGATCGTCCGCTCTAAGGCACTAGCCCGCAGTTACTTTTGGTGGCCCCAGCTAGACGCCGACATCGAGCACATGGTCGGCACTTGCGAAGCGTGCCAAAGCTCCAGGCCAGAAGAGGCTCGCTTGCCACATAGGGAGTGGGACACAGCAAGGGGGCCCTGGTCCCGAGTACACGTAGATTTTGCAGGCCCGTTCAGGGGAACACTTTTCCTCCTTGTGGTGGACGCGTTCTCCAAGTGGCTGGAGGTCATTCCAGTCCCGAGCACCTCCTCGGCCACAACAATTAAACAGTTACGGAGGGTCTTTTCCACGTTCGGTTTACCCGACACCCTCGTCAGCGATAACGCTAGCTGTTTCACGTCCGCCGAGTTCAGGGCATTCATGGATCTCAACGCCATTCGGCACATCACCTCCGCCCCTTTCCACCCGGCCACCAACGGCCAAGTAGAGCGCCTCGTGCGTACCACTAAGGACGCGCTGCGGCGCATGGGCCCCGGAGATCTTGACTTACAACTATGCCAATTCCTGCTACGGTACAGGGTCACCCCACTAGCGTCAGGGTACTCCCCCGCAGAGTTGCTAATGCGCAGGAAGCTGGCCACGGTAATCTCCAGACTAGACCCCACCAGAGTAGAAGATAAAGGGCGAAATGTAGAGATGGATTCATCAAAGAGTTTCAGTGTAGGCGCCCCCGTGCACTGCAGGAACTACGCCAGCGCGGGACCAGCCTGGGTGCCCGGCATTGTGATAGAACAAACCGGCCCCGTCTCATACCGCGTAGAGACCAATACAGGCCTCCTGTGGAGGCGGCACGCGGATCAACTCAGGCGCAGGGTCCCCGGAAAGCAGGACGAAGACGAGAGTAGCAACGAATCAGCGTTAGGGTACTCCCCCACCTGCTTAACCCAAGGGGGAGAAAAAGGGGGACATGGGTCCCCACCAAGGGGGGAGGAGAGGGAATCGATCCTCAGAGATCTTTTGCGGGAATTTGCGGCGGAAAGGAAGAGCCCCGATCTCGCAAATAACCCTCGGAAGTTTCCCCAAAACACAGATTCCCCAAGAAGTTTAGACCTTGATTTACAGTACCAGGGGGAGTTAGCGGAGTGGTCCCCCACCCGTCCTAGCGAAAAGAGGGGTTTCAGTTCAGCCCCTGGTACTTCCAGTCCCAGTAGCCCCTGTGAGTTAGAGTGCAACATAGCGCCAATGTCCCGGAGACCGACACCCCCAAGACAGGAGGCGACGGCGAGTCCATCCGCCACAGTCTCAAGGTCCCCCGAGCGGGGGACAGAAGGTAGCAGAACCACAAGGGCATCCTCATCGGTCCCGCGGTTCACGATAGGAGGGTCCCCGGGGTCCGAGGGGAACAGACAGGGGTTCACCTCTCAGCTGTTCATTCCATTCCCATCCCCCAGCGCAAGGCAGGCACAGACGCCCCAGAGAGCCACTAATGAATCCCCGTTTTCCGTTGCAGGACAAGCACCCACGGAGTCAGGGATCACAGGCTCTCCTGTACTAGGGCAGGCGCAAGCACGCCCCAAGCGCATGTGCGGCAAGCCACATTGGTTGCGGGACTTCGTCCCATCCTAGGGGGGAGGGATGTTGTGTATGCATGTCACTGTACTGATAGAATGTAACCACTCCATTTACAAGGTATCTCAGCTGTAAAGGAACGCGAGCAAGCAGCCCATAGAGGGCAGCTGCGAGCGTTCAGTCTCACATGGTTCACATTGCTCAATCACGGACAGCCGCGGGAAATCCTTCCCCGCATTCAGCAGCAAGAAAGAAGAACTACTGAAGAGAGGCGTGCCTGGGCGAGGCCACGCCGGTAGCGGCCAATGAGCTACCGTGCTACAAGATTCAAATGTTAAACCCTACTGTATATATAGAGATGTATCACCGCCATTACCTCATGCTTCACCCGGTCCTCATGCAATAAACCTGAGTTAAGCCAACCCTTCGGCTGTCCTGTTGTCTTTGGTCCCATACAGTAAAGTTGTCTTAGAACCATTTTCTCTTACTCCTCTGAGCATCACTTACAGACTACCATCACAGATGTAAGGAAGTCATGACTGATATCCTCCTGAGAGTCTAGAAAACATAGATACCTTAAACAAAGTTGATTTGCTAGTTTACATATACACAGCCACACTTGTAAGCAAGCAAGCATGCATCATCCTCATATTAAGCATTTAATGAGTTTATGATAGTGGAGTCATGTCCTGCCTCACAAATAAATATGATCTTTACTCTCTCTTGCCTTCTGGTACTCTAAAGAAGGAAGAAGAAATGGTTAACTAGTCTATCATTGGAAATAAGTATTATATTATGTTGAAGTGCATTTTAATATCACTGAACAAGCTTTATTCACAGACATTGCAATAAAAGAAAAATGTATGAAGTATTACAAAAAAATGAATGTCTAACACTGAGGATTCTTCTATGTCTTTCATGTCTTGCATTTTAAAGAGAGGTTTAAAATGTAAAATGTGAATGTAACTATTGTACTAATCTCTATTAGAGAGAACTGGAATTAGCTGTAGTTCTTTCTTGGGAGTAGAGAGAACTATAGAATTTTATTTGGGCCACTTTTCTAACCTGCAGAGGCTGCATCTGCAGAGGCTGCAACCCCAACCCCCCAAATAGGCACCCCACCACTCCCTGTCCAGCACCTGCTATGTTATTGTAATACTATGCTTTTTTGGGGTGGGGGTGGGGTTATTTTGTACTGTATTATGTATTTTGTTTTGGAAACTGCTTAGAGTCACCCATTGGGTTGAAAAAGAGGTATATAAATAAACCTGAAATGAAAAAAAAGGAAGGTGGGGTATAAATGCAATAAATAAATAAATAAATAAATGAATGAATGAATGAATGAATGAATAAAAGAACTCTGCTTATTGCTGAGTGGTAAAAAGACCATAACTTTATTCCACAGAAAGTCTCTCTCCTTTATACTCATCCTTAGTAAGCATGCATTATCTCAACAGCACTTTTGCTCAAAAGTGGGACAAAATTTACATGTGAATAATCAGTCAGAATATCACAGGGGTGGGTAGGAAAAGGACTAAATCCTAAAATTACCAGACTTGGTTTAAATACTGAAAATAATATGTTGCTACATCAATGGCATTTTTACAATTATTTCCCTAGCAAAAACACTGCTAGCATCCTGACCATAATTAAGCTAGAGAATGTTGAATGAAACCATTTCTTTTTCTAAGTTTTAGATATTGTCATTTAAAAGAGGAAACACTAGTTATTGCACCAAATGAGAAAAATGTTTATGATCACTTATGAAAAATCAAGAGACCACCATTCAATAAACCAAAATCACTAAGACAACTGAAGCCAGATCATCTCAGATAGGCTTCAATGTTTCAAGAATCCCAATTATTTACTTATGTAGTTACTTTTTTAACTCAAGCAGAGGTCTGGACCACGAAAAAAGGAAAATAGGAAGAAATACATTAGTAATAAGCTTTCATTCAAATGTAACATTATCGGTTTAAGTTAACCTTTGTATCAAACTCTTGTATCAATTAAATTAGTGAAAGCCTATTTCCGGCACTGCCAGCCTTACACCACAATCCAGTAAATGCTGACATGAAAGTAAGTCCCCTGTATTCAATGGGCCCCACTCACAATAACAGGGTACACAGAAAGAGCCTCCTGAAAGATTGTTGTATTTCTGAATTACAATTGGGCATACCCCAGGCAACTACCACCTTGTTCCAGCTAATCTTTGTCACACTTGGACAGGTGAAAGGAACTGCAGAATGAAGTCATCAAAAGGTGGCTTCATTTTGGCAGTTTCACTTCTGATCTAGACACAGTAGAAGACTTACAAAAACTACACAAGGAAATGGTGCTGTAAGTTGCCATTTCTCAAAGCTGTTGTGCTATTGTTCTTCTTCTTCTGCCGTATCAGAATCTGAATATTAGTGATCATCATGGCGATCGGCCATGAAGACTGTCCTGAAAATATAATCCAGTGGCCTTTCATCTGCCTTCAACATCGCTGCATGACATCCATACTCATACCTGCCAACTATCCCGTTTTTCCTGGGAAAAACCCTTATTTTTACTTCTCCCCCCCCCTCCCGTTTTATTAATTTCCCCGTATTTTCCCTTATTTTTTTAAAAAAATACTAACCAGAGCCCTAACAGGCGAAGCTGCAGAGTGCACAGAATGTTGTTACCTTCCCACCAAAGTGGTCCCTATTTATCTACTTGCAATTTCTTGCTTTCGAACTGCTAGGATGGCAGGAGCTGTGACAAAGACAGGAGCTCATTCCATCCTGCAGTACTCGGGAATCGAACTGCTGACCTTCTGCCTCCCAGTCAGCATCTTAGTCACTTAAGCCACTGAGTAAACAAGAAAATAAACAAAACAAAAGTCCCCCAAGAAGATGGGGAAAGTGTTCTTTGGCCCACACAGCTTTGTGCCCATTGCATCTATATTACCATTTAGCCGTCTTATTTTTGGCCACCCCCTTCTTTTCTCCTCCACCTTTCCCAGCATCAAGGCTTTCTTAAGTGAATCCTCTCTTCTCATTTGATGTCCAAAGTACTATTTGACCTTTAATGAGCAGTCGTGGTTGATTTCTTCTAGGATCGACCTATTTCTAACACCGCATTTCAAAGGCATCTATTTTTCTGCGCTCAGCTTTCCTAATGGTCCAGCTCTCACACCCATACATTACCACCAGGAATACCATTGCTTTGACTATGCAATTTTTTGTTTGCAAGGTGATGCCTCTACCTTTAACTATGTTGCCCAGGTTTCTCATATCTTGTTTCCCAAGCATCAGTCGCCTTTTTATTTCATGGCTGCAATCACCATTTGCAGTTATCTTTGATCCTAAGAAAGTAAAATCTGCCAGTCTATCCAACTCTAGGGTGCAGTGCTCATCTCCATTTACAGCCAAAGAGCCAGTGCTGTCTGTGTTTGCAGACATTTTCATGGCCATGTGGCAGGCATGACTAGAGCCCAGCAAGTCACATGGCTATATTTTGCCACACCCACAGATTTGGCCACACCCACAGAGGGGTGTGGCCAAAATTTCCCTTATTTTCAAATCCAAAACTTGACAGGTATGCATACCGTGGATACATTTCCGCGAGTCCCTTTCTGGTCCTGAGCCCTTTTGGCACACAAAGTCCTCATCAGCCACAGGCCCGTATTGATGAAGCTGCTGCCCTCCATTGAGATGGATTCAAGTGGGATCTAATGCACTTGGGGACCATCAACCATCCCTGTGGAGTTTGGCACTCAAGACTGTTAGTCCTCAGGGTTGTCAGGTTAGTTAACAGTCACCTGACATTCACTGTTGAGTCACTGGCAGTTTTATTTATGACCTAGATACCGTAGAAAACGAAGACTCACAATAACTACACAGGGAAATGTCACTGTAAATTGCCATTCCTCAGAGCTGTTGTGCTATTGTTCTTACTTGTTGTTTATTTTCCATGTTTCTACTAACCTGAAAGTAAGGTATGCTGAACTCAGTGGAATTTAATTCTATGTAGACAGGCAAAAGAATGATCTCTTACATCAGTGATGCCCAAACTTTTTTTCGTGGGCTGGTCCCACCCCAACACGCAGCTTCAGGGGCCGGAGGCGGGCTGCTCCCACTGCTGATAGTTTTGATGTCAGCAGCGGCAGCAGTGATCGCGCTTTGTCCCAGCTGCTACGAGCAGTCTCTCGCTTGGTCCCATCCCCTCTGCAGCCTTTGCCAAAGCCGATTGGTGTGTTGGGGAAATGTTTGGTGCCTCCTCTGTTTCAAAATCCATGGCACTGGAAGGGTAACCCTGGCACACTGTGGTGACATCATCCCGGGCATGCCAGAGGACTTTCCTAGTGCTGCAGATTTTGAAATGGAGCAGCCAGGACAAAGTGTGATTGCTGCCACCACCACCGCCACTGCTGACGTCAGGCGGTGGGGGCAGGTGGAGGGGCGGTCCGTGGTGAGCCCAGGTACTCACTGCAGGGCACATTAATGATATGCATGGGCCTAATTGGGCCCACAGGCCATAGTTTGGGTGCCCTATATTAGATTTTTGAAATTTTTATTTATTTTATGGTAATTGTCAACTTTACTTAATTTTTTAAGCTATCTGCAGTTATGACTTACACAAATTTCTTATGCTGTTGTTCTTACAAGTCATTTTCTTATCACTCCCTGCCTTCCTTCTCTTTGTTCACATGGCCACTAGTTTATATTTCAGTAGCTATGCATTTCATATTACTTCAGTAGTAGTAGCTGACTAGCCTTACATTTAATCAATATTTACACAGCACAAGCTATGCTTAGTCCACCAACTTAATGTCAGAGCATAAATAATAGTCCAGCCAACACTATCACTCAGTGTATCTCAGAACTTATATTAAGGATCTTGAGATAGCATAATAGTATAAAATGTTCTCAGACTGAAGCCTGAAAACTAGTTCCCTTATAATAACACTGTCCAACAATATGAATTGAGTAAAACAAAAAACACTGAGGCAGAGGAATAAGATGAAACTGCATGATACTTAAAATCAATAGCAATGATGTTAGAGAAGGATCAGCTATTCAAAATCCTGCCTCATATGTCTGCATTTTTGTTTAATTATTTGGGCTGAAAGGAGAATCAAATTTCTTCTAATGAAAAATTCCAGAAAAATATGAAGGTCCCCCTGCTCTGCTTGGTGAAGGCAATTATTCTGTTTGTTTCCCTGTGTGGTTGGAGGCTTTGTTGTGAAAAGCCTGTGCTATAAACTGTAGACAGAGAAACTGGGTGGACTATTTCATTGATTTTCTTTTAGGAAAAGGATAACTTTTCCCAAAAAATTTGAGATTTGGTGCTCACCTTTAACTGTAGTTAAAGAAAATATGTCTTCTTTTTAACCCCAAGGATTTTTGTTGTATTATTTTGGATTTACAGTATTTAATTGCATTTAATTATTTTGTAGTTAGTACAAGTGGCAACGACAACAAAAACACTGCTAGCATCCTGATCATAATTTTATTTCCTTCATAATGTGTTCTTCCTGTGGTGATATGAGTACACTGTCATGGTGATGGGGAAGCAACCTCAAAAAAAATGTAGATAAATTATGGAATTTATTCCAGAATGTGACATTCTTTTTCTAGGGGAATCAAAAAGGGAAGAATTTCAGAAAAAATGTCTTATGAGAAGTTTGGTTCTGCACTTGCCATTCTTTAGGGTCTGGCATCTTCCCAGGCATTTTCAAAGGCTACATTTTGGAAGGGTCATTATAAATTTGTTTTGTCTCTGCACCCACAATGTTCTCTCTAAAGTTAAAGGTTTCCCTTGCTCGAATGCCAGTCATATCCAACTCTAGGGTGCAGTGCTCATCTCTGTTTCAAAGCCGAAGAGCCAGCACTGTCTGCTTCTGCAGATGTTTCTGTGGTTATGTAGCAGGCATGACTAGACACTGGAGTGCATGGAATGCTGTTACTTTCCCACCGAAGTGGTCCCTATTTATCTACTTGCAATTACTTGCTTTGAAACTGCTAGGTTGTCAGTAGCTGGGACAGAAATGGGAGCTCATTCCGTCCTGCAGTACTCAGGAATTGAACTGCTGACCTTCCGCCTCCCAGTCAGCATCTTAGCCACTTGAGCTACTGCAGTCTCTCTAGCTCCAGGAAAAAGGTGACACATGTGCTATGCTAAAATTTTGGCCATGAAAGAAGCTCCCTCCCCTATCTCTTTTTCAGGTCTATGTCGAAGTAGCTATGCTACTTCAGCAAGGAGACTGAAGGTGCAACATCTCCTCTGCTAGGAGGAGCAAGGAGACTGAAGGTGCAACAATTACTCTGCTGTTTCCCTGGCTGAAATTGATTTGAGAAATCCCTATAGAACAGAGATTCTCCAACTTTTTAAGCTGCAGGTCAGACCATGCTCCCTCAGACAGCTGAGTGGGCCAGACTGGTGGTTCCCCCAGCCATAAATGTTGCTGCAAAACACATCCCCAGCTGTCATAAATGTGTTTCTGACAGCAGTGGGTGCATTTACACCTACCATAAATGCATTTATGACAGCCACTGGTGCACTTACCACTGTCATAAATGCTTCGGGTGGTGGCTGTGGCGATAGTGACCCAGGCCACATGAAATGGTGCCATGGTTTGAGTCTGGCTCATGAGCCGTAGGTTGAGAGCCTCTGCTGGAGAATGAATTGCCTAGTGCCTTCTTCTGTCCTTTAACTGAAGTGTGGGAAGCTGAGGATTGGAACTGGGGCCACCAAGTGACAAGAGACAATGATGTATTGAATAAGACATGCCAATCCACACCTCCCCTCAGCCGCCTTGAAATAAAGGTATTCACACAAAAATTACTCCAAAAATTCTCCTCAGTTGAAGTGCTTCCAAAGGAAATTTTCTCTCTCTGAATTGTGTAAGAATGGACAGAATTCTTTTGGGAGGAATTTTTTGGCACAGCCACCTCTGATGTGACATATCCATATTGAATTCATTCAAATGGTGCCTCTGGGAAGTCATCAAACAGAAACCGATGGCAGGGTGAGGCAGTCCTCAACAATTGGCTCATGTACTGTGTTACGAAATAAACTGGTTTGTATTAGTGGCATGGGATGAAAATTTAATATGCTGATCACATCAAGTAGCCATCCTCACCCCTGTGCACCATTTTGTATAGTGCTTAGTCCAATCACAAATATTATGAGAGAAATGCACATAGAAATTCAACGTTCTTCCTTCAGGCCTTGTGCACAGACATATATCCTACATTTTATATCAGTAATAATATAAGAAGTACTAAAAACAGTAGTAGCTCTTGCCAGTCAGCATCATCACATTTACCGAGGTTCAATGTCAGTACTGCAGACCACCGTAGAGTAGGCTTTAGGCTTTATGATGACCCAGAATTGAACCAAGCAAGGATTGTGAAGTTGAAAATGATCCCAGCTTAACTGATTGTAGAACTGGTGGAGGGGGAGGGGACTCAAGTAAAACTAATCTGAAATCTGAGACAAAGCTGTCTAACAAGGGAACATAGCAGCCTTGAGTCAGAGAAGAACAATATTTCTTGTCAGTCAGGTAGGCAACAAAATGTGCACAAATAGCAATAGCTCCCATCCTGACTATAGCTTGAATTCCATGTGGCATAAACAAATGATACATGGGAAGATTTTTCCGGGCCCTATGCTCCTGCATAGGGACTATTGGAAAGCTCATCACCAGCCCTTAGGAGATATTTTGTTTTTTAAAATATGTAGAAGTTCTGTGCTACTGTTAACAGATTCTGCACAACAAGAAGGCTTATGTAAACTGGGAATGCATAGTGAGAGATAAGGTCACCTTTGCTCAATAGCCAGTCGTGTCTGCTCTAGGGTTCAGTGCTCATCTCTGTTTATAGTCAAAGCACTGTTTGTGTGTGCAGACATTTCTGTGGACATGTGGCAGGCATGACTAGGTACTGGAGTGCATGGAATGCTATTTACCTTCCCACCGAAGTGGTACCTATTTATCTACTTAGAATTTCTTGCTTTTGAAATGCTAGGTTGGCAGGAGCTGGGACAGAGATGGAAGCTCACTCTGTCATGCAGCACTCGGGTCTTTAACTGCCTATCTGCCGACCTTCTGGTTGTGAAATTCAGCATCTAAACCACTAAGCCACTGCAGTCCCTGGGTTTTAAAGCCAACTTTCTTATACAAAAAGCCCCCAGATCTCCTTCACCAATGCTGCTAACCTGAGATTTTATCCCCCGCTCAGAAATCTGGAGCAACACATCCATTCCCTGAGATTTCAGGTGACACCATGAGAGCAGGAAACTTAAACAACAATAAAACCGGAAACAACATAACATTTCAGTAACAAGGAAAGCAGATGTTCAAGGAAAACATCCTGCATTTTTCCTTCATTGTTCTATTAAATAAAGTGAGCTGCTTCCATATGCCATTAAACTACGGTTTCTAATTATATCTCCCATTATGAGAATAAAGGAATGAGCTAACACACATGTTAAAAGCATAGTGGGATGAGAACTTTATTGCATCAGAATCAACAGTTATCAATCAACCAATATGCATAAAAGTGATAATAAGCAGAGCATTTCACCACATAGTCAAATTTTCTGCTGTGTTTCTTTTCGGATGTAGCGACAGCATGTGTTAGATATTGCCACAAGAGAAAAAACAAAAGTTTAACAAATAACATGTGTTATTAACATGGCTGCCTCATAACTTCATTAAGATACACCATTTTTGTTTCGAATACCAAGGATTCTAGGTGCACTGTCAGGAAAAAAACATACTTTCTACTGAAAAGAAGAAATGGAGACTGAAAAGCCACAGTAACTTAAGACAGGCATTACAGTAACAATATCATCAACATTTTGGAATTCACTGCAAGCAGCAAAGTCTTTTTGTCACATCATATACTACACAGTTTATTATGTCTTCAGTGAATCTACAAATGTAATAAATTCTTGTTGGTTACACAAAGCAAGAATCTTAGCCTAAGGGCATTTCACATGCCAAGAAACTGGAAGAGACAAATAAAAAGAATGTAAGAAAAAGATAAACAAAAAGGAAGCTCTAACATTGCAAGCGCGGTGCCAAAATGGCCGCCGCGCTCTTTGCGGGCCCCCCCCACTGGACTTGGACATCCGGGTAGTTAGGGGGACGTGGCCAGCACCCTTTAAAAGGGGTAGCCACGAGGCAGCCGCGCTGCCATTTTGCGAAGCGACGGTGAGGAGAAGTTTTTCTCCGTCGCTCTTCATTTCTAAGGGAAGCATTTTCGGGGCTGCAGCCCCTTAGCGGGATCTGGGCTGCTTAATTTTCGGCTTCCCAGCCAGCGACAGGAGGCAGCGTTGGCTAATCCCTGGAAAGGGATCACTCTTCGTTGTGCCTCCTAAAGAGAAGGATCAGGGGGCGGCAGTCGGGTCGGAGGACCGCGGCTGCACCCCCTCAACAGCACCTCTTACCGCAGGTTTCCCCCGCGGCCCTACAGTGTCAGGCTGGCCCTACGGGGGCTTCGGCTCCCGGCCCACAACTGCCGGCCATGGGTTTTGAGCTGGGGGGAAGGCCTGGTGCGGTTGCACAGCAGGGCTTACCCCGGCCCCTCAGGGGCTGGAGTTTTTGGGCATGGCCCTTTTTTGGGGCCTGGCTCTCAAGTAGGGGCCCCTGGACCATTGCCCGGTGGGCCGTCCGGCCCACCTGGCACCTCTTATGTAGGGGGATCGGCGGCGGTGGTGCTTTACTGGCCCGCATAGCGGCCCTAGAGGCATCCCTAGGGATCGGCCCTTCAGAGGATCTGGCCCTCGACCCACGGCTGCCGGCCATGGGCCGGAACGATTGGGGGGAGGGCCTGGCGCTGGATCACAGCACGTTTTACCATTTAGGGGCTGGAGTTTTGGGCATGGCCCTATTCTGGCCCGGGCTCTCAAATTAGGGCCCCTGGCCCAATACATTGTGGGCCATTCGGCCCACCTGGCCCACCTTTGTGTCTGCCGGCTACTTCGACTGCTGCCACTATGCAACAGGCGGCCAGCTCGGTCGAGCTTCTCATGACAGTCCGGCCTGTCTCGCAGCTCGCCGTTTATCTGGAACTGCGGCTGGAGTGCGTTGTAGGTCGCCCCAGAGCTCGATTTCGGTTCCGAGCTCCGACGCCCACCATGGGCCGGAACCCCCAGTGGGGGCGGCTCACGGGGGTGCAACTTGTAAGTATTAGGTTCAAGTTGAATGCACACACGTCACAGTCCGTTCCCAGCAGTGGGGGGTTCAGTGCTATTTGCCTCGCCAATTTGAGACTGGGGGTCTTCACTCGCCATCCTAGCCCGGTGCCCCTTGCTTGCATTCTGGCACGACGTTGGGGGTGGGGGTTTACGCTCCCGGGGTGGTACGTGGCGTCACAGGGGCTGTTCAGGTCCCGCTGTGTATGTCCGGTGTACATCATGTACCGGCAATGGCATTGCCGACGACTAGTTATTCATGCCCCCCCCCCCGTGATTATCTGCCCCAGCTCATGAGGGAAAAGATTTGGTGGGGGGGGGGAGTACGTGGATATATTCTCCCTATGAACTGAGACCCCAATAAGGATAGGAGGTGCGGACAGGAGGACAGAGGCATTGTGTGGTCCCACCGTAGTAAGCCACCACGCACTGGGGTGTCCGCCTCTGGAACAGTGAGCATCGCAGGGGCTGTCTGGATCCTGCTGCGTAGGCGCCTTTATACAGAACGTGCCATCAAGGGCTTGGCCGATGGACGACTATTACTGGCCCCGGTTGATTATTGGCCGCAGGCCATGAGGGGCAAGGGCTGGAGGGGGACATGTGGATATTCTCCCTATTGAACTGCGAGCCCACTGGGTGGAGAGAGAAGGACAGGACGGCTGAGACAAAGAGATGTCCCATAGTCGTTAGCCACCGTGCACCTTGGGGCCAACTGGTTGTCGGCATACCTTGTACGTATTGTGGTACGCCGCAGGGCTTGACCTGTTTGGGCCATCCTGAGGTCGAGCGGATGGGCCCATGACAGTTGGCTCATGGTGAGGAATGTGGACGAGGGTGGCTCTATATCCCGAGGGGAGTTGGGATGAGTGCTGTCAGCAAGGGTGCTCGTGTACATCATTCCCACGGAACCGGTGCCGGGTGATGGGTACCATGGTGGGCATGCTGAGCAGCAGGCTGTTTAGACACTGGCTCCATGCAAACTGGTCGGGCGGGGGGTTTCCAGCCCGCCTACTGTGTTCGGCCTGCTCAGCTGACGATGTCTGTACTAAGCACCACGGTCGTTACCGACTTAGTGCCTCCCTTTTTGTGCCGGCCCTCTCGCCGCCTCCGCCGGCCCGCGGGTTGGTGGGCTACGGGGCAGAGATGGGGGTGCACAGGGGCGATCAGAGCTCCGTCTGAAGCAGCTAACTTAGTCATAAGCCCCCCCCCCCCAAGTACAGTCAGCCTGGAGGGATGTCACTCAGTTCATCCGAGAAGGGATGGGGCGGGAGACCCGCTGGAGGGTTTTCCAATGTGGCTTTTGTATCCATTTGGGGGTGCTGGGGCCCCCAGGATGCTACTAATCTGGTTCCCTCCTGGGTAACGGAGAGGGGGCCCCACTGTCCACAGTTAGGAAGTTGGGGGCTATGAGAGTAACGGGGGGCCCTTCCTTGAACCACCTTTCCTTAGTCAAATGTATCCCCTGGAAGCTCATACCGACCTAGAAAAAGGGTGAATGTAATATAATCCTACATTCGGCTTACCCTGTGGGTGCTCCGTTCAGGGATGCCCTTCCTGGTAACCTGGTCCAGTCAGGTACTTGTAGTTACCTTGGCTACTATGGGTGGTGCGCTCACGCAATTCTGGTGCTGTTTTGGCACAGTGTGCTATGCATTCGGCTTCCAGCTTTTGCCAGTGCACTTCATGGTTTAGGCCTATCGGGTTTTTAGGTTTCAAGGGGAATTTTAATTAGATAATGCCAACCCCCTTTATGATCGCGTTAATTCAGGTTCAGCACCCGACCGATGTGGGACTTTCATTCAGTGGGCATTCGCTCACAGGTCGGGGCCTCGGTCTCCAGCCCATTACCTCGACGACTTTGGGTCTGGGGTTGAATGGGGCTTGGACACGTGTACGCGTCTCCTCATCACGATTCAGACACTCAGGTGGGAACTGGGTGTCCCCTTGGCGCCTGAATAGACCGGGGTCCCATCTTCTGGCATCACATTTACGCCTCGAAGCTGTCGCGCGGGCATCCGGGTTGGCCATTGATACGGTGGCTTGGATGTCCATAGCGATTTTGGCACTGATTGCCAAACACGGAGTATGCCCTTGGGAATTGTAGTTCATTCATTGCCCCCTTAATTTGTTTGCTCTGGCTCAAATTACTCCGGGGTTTAGAGGGGTCTCTTTTGGGAGATCAGACCTAGTGGTCTGCCCTAGGTGCCAGTACGGCCGGATACCTCCGGCTCCCGGACTTTTGGGGTTTACTCCGAGGGTGGGTGCACTGATCGCCCCGCGATCTTACCTTCCTTGCATTTTCCCATTTGGAGAGCACTGATGCTATGGTGCAAGGGGTGGGCATACTCAGTGGTCCGATTTCAGTGTGACAATGCGGCAGTGGTGCACATTGTCCACACCCAGACATGCAAATCCCCCAGGGTCATGACATCAGTCTGTCTATTGTATTGAGAAGCCTACGCATAAAGGTGCCGTTCTATGCCAGACATGTAATGGGTATTTGTAATGACATTACTGCTGCTCTCCACCACTGCAGATCACCTGGGTCCGTGCTGTACTCTGGATGCAGAGGGATTCCACTCGCCACTTTGGCTGATGGTTGGACGTTTGGTGAGGAGAGGGGAACCGGACATGTCATTGGCACCTCGCACGCGTAAGGCGTATCGCTCTGCATTCAGGCGTCGTGTTTGGGAGGGGTGGACACGGGAACGTGCCCGCCGCCATTTCGCGCGTCACCCCTGTTCCCAGAATTTTTACCCACCTTGCACGAGGCTGGCATTGCTTATTTTCAGATAGGTGTGAGGTGGCTCTTGGCCACGCAGCTACCACGGTAGCCTTGTTGGAGCGCTCCGCATCAGTGAGTGGGTGCCAGAGTTGGTGCCACCTGTGTAAGGCGGATGTGTATCGTAGGGCACTGGAACTCGAAGATGTCTCTGTCATACATGAGTGGGCTCGAGTGGGGATGCGGTCCTCACGGATTATTCAGTATACTGCTACGAAGTTTTTGAGACATCTGTCCGGTTGGTGCCCTACCTGAATTCGACAGTGCCCGCTGTGCGCCCCAGCCTGTTTTCTGCCACCGGGACGGGTCTACCCTTACCATAGTGCAGTCCCTGAGGGTGACCGGTGCCGCGTTTCGTGGTGTGGGGCCCGTTTTGGCACCATTTACTTAAGATAGGCGTCGCGTTGATCGCGACTACGTTTGGGGTACTCGAAGGTGGATATGCGTCTACGCACAATTCAGATATGTATGTCCCCTCACTGTACGAGTACCTAGTTATGTCCTTCACCATTTTTCTCATCTTTTACAGATCCTAGGGGTCTCAGCACACCGGTGGCAGGGGGCTGGTGGGCCGCAGCTATGTACACTGGGCAGCTGGATATGCTGCAGCGACAGAGAGTGGACCCCGACTGGGCTGTGTGCATCCGCACGTATGATATGGTATGGTATGCGCGGCACATGGGGTGGGAACTGTGGCCATTCCTGCTGTCTGACAGGGATGCTGGACCGCCCAAGGTTTTATAGGTGCCTCGGCGGCAGCGATCTCATACGGCTCACTACTGTTGTTAAACTGTCGAGGGGCTGTGACCTAGCATCTTGTATCACGTATGGCTTACATACGGTCGCTATGGTCTAACATCATGCCGAGACACCAATTTAGGGGAGATCCGGATCTCCCTAGTTCGGACTGTTCCGGCAGTCAGTGGACGGAGCTATGGCTCCGTCCCGTTCAGAGCATGGCTGTGAAACGGCCATTGGAGACCGGATGATAGGTTTACACAAAAATTTTGCTGATAGGCAGGAGAAGGGGTCCACCTGTCGGCTGGAGGTATGTACCTCGTTCTGGGTGTGATGCAAGCAGGCCTGGCGACCGAGCTGACGGTCTTGGGGGGGGTGGTGGTGAGTCATCATGGATGCCTCCCCGTGTGGCGGGTAGCACTGGTAAGGTAAACATTTATGACCCACAGGTATCCGGCAGGTTCGCAATTGACTGGACAACACTAGACAGGCACAAGTTGGTTAACGTTGTCCCGTCAACGATGAACCAGGCAATGGGGTGATGGCACGAGCTAGGCAGCATGCATCACCCCGTTATTTTACGGATACGCATCAGAGGGTGGGGTCAGTAGTTAGATTATTGACTACGGTCAACAATTTGTTTGTTGTCAACAAACAAATTGATACAAATGGATACATTGTAACCAATTGCCGTTGGCAATTTTGGGTGGAACCTTACCAGTGTTACTTCGGCCTGCTTACCTTAAGAATTATAATTGGTTGAATACCAATAGAAATGTATAATTCGGACTAGGGCATGAATCAATAAATGTGGCCCAATGCTGTTATCCACTTTTACCAGTGTCTGAGTCCTTTATTGGGGGGTGCGCCTGCAATGAGCTAGGGTTCCCCGTACTTGACAGTGCTCAGAAAAGTTATTTTCTTGAATGAAAACTCCCAGAATCCCCAATGCAGCATAGCCACTGGAGATTTCCTGAAAAGTAACTTTTCATGCTCCAGATTTTGAAATAATGCAGGTGGCAGCAGTCATCACATATCAAACCACAGGCTCAGTCTTCCCTGGCGACATTCTACTACATAAGCCAAGCTGAAATGAATACATGCCATGCATGCACAGATGCAACGTTGTTTATTATACATCAGATCACTGTTCTGTACACTCTGAGTGGAAAAAGTGCTCTGTCAGAAATACCATTTCCCCCATGCTCACCAAGATATTTTTGGAAAATAAAATATTACTGTTTGAATTATAACAATCTTGCATGTACTAACACTGGGTATCAGTGGGAAGAAGCTTTGCAGGCTAATGTGCTTGTCCTTTTTCACTAACTTAATTGATAAAGCTCTTCTCCTGCCTCTGACATTTGAGGTAAGCTACCTCCCTCTTCCTGTTTGTTTGCTTACTTGCATTGTTTTGTTAGTAATCCTTTCCTCTGACATCTGACTTAGCAAACAAGCATGAAGATTCTCTCCATGTTCTGGAAAGTCCATTTTAACTATGTTTTTCTTCTGGGTGTAACTACAAATGGTAACTAAGTAGTTACCACCACCCCCTCCCGGGACTCAATAGGCGGCTGGCCGGGGATGGACTCTCTCCACCACCGATGGAACACCAGTGGCAGGAGGGAGCTTACCAGGACCTCTCTTCCTCAGCATTCCAGGCCCCGCCCCCCTCCTGGGACTCAAAAGGCAGGTGACCGGGGATGGACTCTCTCTGCCGCACTTGGAACACCTGCGGCAGGGGGGAGCTTGCCAGGACCTCTCTCCCTCAGTGTTCCAGGCCCCCTCCCCCCTCCCAGGACTCAAAAGGAGGGCAACTGGGAATGGACTCTCTCTGCCACCCAGGACTCTACCTGTCTCTCCCCCCCTCCCCGGACCCTCTCTCTTGTTTTTGCCAGAAGGGAGGAAATACCACCATACTGCCATCGCTGTCATCAAATTACATCTGCAGCTGGGCTTGGTCTTCAAGTGATGGGAGCCCTGGTGTCGACTCTCGCCGGACCCTTTAATCTGGAGATGTGAGACTCGCCACCAATGCTGCACCTTCTCAGCTCCTCCTCTGGCCCGGCCAGCCTTGGGAGGTGAGAGCACAGTTGGTGGTCGAGGACGTGGTGAGGATGGGTGTTGTAAAAGGGGGCTACAGGAAACATTGCTGATGTTATGCCAACAGATAATGTGGGTGCTGTCCTTAGGATGTGGTCCTGCTCCGTATGTGGCAGGATTAAGGGTGGTTTCTTTTCTTGCTATTGTAAGATTTTGTATTTTTTACTGATTTCATTATATTGTGTATTGATTATTATTTTTGTATTATACTGTGTACTGTACTTATATTGTACTGATTGTTTATTACATTGCTTTGTATATTGTACTTTTAATTTGTTGTAATGCCGCCCAGAGTCAGCCGGGTGCCTAGTGGGCTGGGGTATAAATTAAAGTTGAGTTGAGTTGAGATACCTTTTTTCTACATTACATGATTTATTGAGTGTGGGTGAATCAAGGAGAGTGATGAGACAGGGCCAATCTCTTCACCTTTTCTGTATTGTTTCAACCTCATATTCAGCTAACTAAGAGGGATAACCAGACTGACTTGCTTAACTCAGAGAGATACTTAACCAGTATTTTTTTTCTAAATACAGTATTGTGATTGTTTTTCTTCCTCATACTCCACTAACTAAGAATTCCTCAATAATTGTAACAAAACAATTTCTTCTCCGATGGTGCAGCTAACTGACTATATGTATTAAGTTGGGTGTTAAAACATGTCAATAATAAATGAATAAAAATAATAAACTTCTACCTGTCTTTCTCTCAAAATCAAATAAGCAAGGATCAGAAAACATGGTTAGCTCTTCCCTTGCTTTATAATCTAAACAAAATTCTTTGATATAACCATGAATGAATGGATCAGTAGAAGTAGCTGCTCACAATCCAGGGCCAGCCCTTCCCAACCCGAGAAGGGACAAGAGCAGCTGGGCCCTGGCTGGCCAAACGCTAACGCCAATGGGGCAGCTTTTCCAGTGCCAGCCCACCCAAACCTGGGAAGGGAGAAAAGCGGCCGGGCCCCAGCTGGCCCAACACCGCCGACACTGGAGCTGTTCCGGGGCTAGCCCTTCCCAGCACAGAGAGAAGGAAAGTCACAGGCTCTCTGGGTGGCTAGAGTCCCACCTTCCTGTTGCCCACTCAGAGGGAAGTGACTGTAGCTATTTTGTAATTGTAATTGTCTTATGACATGCACTGATGATACTGTTGATATTGTTGATGTATTTGTTGCTATTTTGTTGTCGCTGTATTATATTATATTGTATTTTATAGTATTTAACTTTAAATGTATTGTGATATATTCTGATTGTTGTTAGCTGCCCTGAGTCACGTAGCTGAGTGGGCAGCATACAAGTCCAATAAATAAATAAATCAAATCAAATCAAAATGGAAGAATATGCACAGCCTTATATTTTAAACAAGCAGGGGTGCCTGGCTTCACCCTGGTGGGGTTGGGGGGGCACCATCCTACCTCCCAGGGTTGCGTTGTTTGGGTGCTCCTTCTCCTGAGCTGACCTCCTGCCCTACCCTGCCAGCTGGCCTGCCTGGCCAAGGGGAGGGGCCCGGCATGCTCAACTCCCAAGGGCTGTCCACTCCCAAGGGCTGACCACTCCCAAGGGCTGACCAGGTCTGGGCAAGATATCACAAAGTGAATGACATCACAAAGGCCCAGACCTGGTCGGCCCTTGTGATTGGTTTAGGGCTAAATGATCAATTTGGGGGGCATAACCCCCAAATGTGTTTCAGGACCCCCACAGTTTTGGTCTAGCACATGCAAGGTAGGCATGTGCTGAATTTCAGTGTGATCAGTGCAGGGGTGTGGATTTCTTTACCAGACACAGGGTGTACACCTCTCTTTATATATCTATATATACATCTACATCTATATCTATAGATATAGATATATAGATATAGATAATGGTTTGAATACCAAAATAACCTCAAAAATAAAATGTTCCCTTAACTCTCATTCCTACCAGTTAAAAATGGTCTTTACCAAATAAAAATAGTTCTCACTAAATTTTATCTGAATAGTCAATAGGAACCAATTTTAAACCAATTAAAACTTGCAGCTCTACATAACAGTATTTTAACTACTCCAGAAGGCAGCTCAGATGGCTAGAGGGAGTATATCTGTAGTATCATGGGATCCCTCACTACTGCAAACCTTCAATGTTATAGGTCTCACTGGACTTGCTTGGTTGTGCTCTGCTAGCTATCAAGTGCAGCACTAAAGGCAATGTGCGTCTCCAAATCCTGTTTCTCCTTTGAGCTTGTATATCATGAAAACAACAGGTATGAAGCTCTCTCCTTCTCCGTCTCTCTTTCTTTCCACCAAATATGACACATATCTGTATGGTTGTGCAGCTAATATTTTAGCAAGTTAAAAAATAATCCACAAAGAATATATATAAGGAACCTGCGGTCTTGTGGGTGCACAATAGAAATCAACACCCCCGCACAGAGCGCACTGAAAATGGGTGTGCACCCTATCTTGAGTGCCGGAGATCAGGACTTGAGGAGTCTGGCAGCACGTGGTGGCGTAGTGACCCCAGAATATGGTCAGAAAGGGGGTGCCCCTGCCGCTGGGAAAAGGAGCCACTGGGAAAAGGAGCCAGGAAAAATCGCCACTGTGCAGGCACTGAACTCCATGCAAGTGCAGAAGAGCACCGGCCATGGCGCCAATGCACAAGCCCAATGATGTGTCACTGGAGGCAAGGCCAATGGTGGAGGAGGAGGTGGCTACATGAGCCATGAGGCCTGCCAGAAAGAGAGCAGCTGCTGCTGACAAGAAGCCTGGAGATGTGGGGGATGCCGAGGAACATGGGATGAGGGGCCAGTGCTGCGGATGAGAGAGGAGCCACCATGGAAGAGACAAGAAGCAGGAAACCCAGGGATGCCAAGGAACGTGGGGTGATGAGCTGGCACTGTGGAAAGGAGAGGAGCCATCACTGCCGAGCGAGATGGAGAGGAGGTGAGACACTGCCTGTGCCAGCGGGGAGACACATCCGGCCCTCTGCTGACTCCGGGGCCCATGCTTCCCATGCCTCTGCCTGCCCCCAGACCACTGCAGGTTTGCCCCGCCCAGTTGCCGAGAGCCTGCAGGGGACCCGCCCAGGCCACTGCAGACTGGCCATGGCTGGGCTCCACGGAGGGCCCACCCCACTGGTAGCACGGACAACGTGGGGACAGAGGGGCCCAGGACGTGGGTGGTTCTGGCGATTTGCACATGTAGATTTCACAATGCCACACGAGGGGCAGTGATGCAGGGGATGGTTCATTGAGGGAGCAGCTGCATGCAGGAGCCCTCCATTCACCCAAGGCCGCCACTTGTGCATGACTTCTGCTAGCATCCACTGCGTTTCTAGGTAGTGTTTGCCAATTCTGGGTATGCAGGTGTGGGGAGGGCTGGGGTCTGTGTATGTATGTGTCTCTCTGTGTGTATGTGTGTGTGTGAGAGAGAGAAGGGGAGAGATAGAGGGATTATCTGTGAGTGTGGGAGAGAGTGGGAGAGAGAGAGCAGAGTCACAGTATGCCACTGCTCTGTGTGTGTGCGTGCACTGTGGAGGGATAGAAAGAGTGTGTGTATGTGAGAGAGAGACAGAAAGTTAGAGGGAGAGAGAGAATGGATGTGTGTGTGGGAGAGGGTGCATGGATGTGTGTGTGTGTGTGTGTGTGTGTGTGTGTGTGTGTGTGTGTGTGTGTGTGTGTAGTATTATGTGGGTATGTTGTGTATGGGTGTTTGTTGTGTTGGTGTCTGTTGTGTGTGTGCCATGTGTGGATGTGTGTTATGTCATATGTTGTGTCGTTTGTGATTTGTCTGGGTGAAACTTATGCCCCGGGTTGCGTCCCTCACCTGGGCAACGCTGGGCACCCTCCTAGTTGCTTATAAAAATAAGATATTTCAAGGCAATAAAATGAAACTTGGCCTCTGTCATCTAAAGATTCATGGATCAACTCACAAGATGATCCCACTGTACTGTGAGGGTAAAATCCTTCATATGTCAGTACAGGACCAGAAGAAGGTGAGGAAATAATTGCTAGTTTTGGGCACTCTTCCCTCCCTGTATGGATCTGGATCTGAAGGAACAAGTAACATATCTGCCCAGAAAGGGTAATTTGTAAGCAAACACAATTTGTGACATTGTAAACTGACACTCCCAGAGATTGGCAAGTTAATAAAATATGGTTGCATGTTAAAATCGAATAATCTAAGAAAAACACAAATTATGTTTATGTTGAAACCTTTTAATATTGACTTTAATTTTTAATTGGCATTTAAATGTGTTTTAGAAAAAAATAAAGGATCATGATGGCTATTATTTGTTATTTAATTTGTTATCTTAATGCCAGGGATGGGACAGTAACAGAATGAAGCAGGGATAGGAAGATGTACTTGTGGGATGTTTAGCCTCATTGGCCAATTTTAGGTGCTGTATACATGGATTTGGAAGGATTTAGGAGGCACCGTCTACTGCTGCTTCTCCTTATCATGTGGAAGCTTTCCATGTTGGTCTTAGCAGCATGGAGCAGAAAAATAAAATGTACAATAAATTAAATATAATTAGTGCAAAATGGTCTTGAGAGTGAGTGAGTGAGTGTGAGAGAGAGACTCAAACTATTTCCAAAGGCACATAGCCCACACTTTGGGGTTAGTCCAGTGATGGGCAGTCTTGGCCCTCCAGCTGTTCTTGAACTTCAATTCCCAGAAGCCCAAGTCAACACACCAGCTGGTTAGGGTTTCTGGGAATTGAAGTTCAAGAACAGCTGGAGGGCCAACATTGCCCATCACTGGGTTAATCAGTGTGATCATGTACACATATCACTCATACCAATCCATAGCTGTCAAAGCTCCTTATTTTACCCTCTTTCCCACTGTCATCCCTTATTAATTAGACTACAATGCCCTATTGCCGCCATTGGAGGGCAGCACAGGATAAGCATAGCTGTCAAGCATCCCTTATTTGCCAGGAAATTTCCCTTATTTCCAAATCCAAAACTTGACAGGTATGCACCAATCAACTCTATCCCACCCAATTGTGAGACCCATCAGGGGGTTCAACTAAATTGTCCACTGTATTTATCCTGTTTCCAGTGTATTTGAAAGCTGGTGATGTGATAATAGTGCAACAGTTGCAGCCCCATCCTGTTCCTTTGGAGGAGCAAAATGCTGTCTGGATGCAAGCATCACACCAAATGGCATTTTGCTCCTTCTACCAAACTCAAGTTTTGTTGTTGTTGATGTTGTTGTTGTTTTGAAAGCTGTGCTATTCTGGCCTGGGAGGGACAGTATGGACCGGCCCTCATTTTTTCTTTCTCTAGTCTAGGGTAAGGAAGAATTAGACTTTCATTGATTTTGAATGACTCTTTAAGTATGGGAAAATGTCTAAAGACAATACAAAAAAGTTTTCTTTCAGTCCCATATTTCACTGTCATAAGCTCTGACTTTGAAAAAGTTGAACAGCCAACAGGGGGAGGGGATGGAGAAGAGAAATTAACTCAAGTTCCTCAAGGATGAATGTTATCTGTATTGACTTCTTCCCAGAGCAGTAACAGCAGGTGAAAGAGATATAAAAGGTCTTCTCTTACAAACAAACAAAAATGCATTCTTCATGTCAATTGAGGAAGAGAAGCTTGAACTTTTATGTTACCTTTTTCTATGTGAGTCAGGTGATCAAAGTACTATAACTATTTTTGTCATGTACTTCAAATAAGAGGGTACCTTCTCATTACTTTCATTTGTTCCTTTAATTTTCAAATTGGTGTTGGATTTGGGCTAGAGTCTCTCTTTTTCCTGTGGCAAGTTGATTTCTAACTCTAAGTGGCTTACATAGTACAGATATCTAGTACCAGCTAGGTTGGTCTCGAGCCTGTATGCATAGCCCTACAAACCCATTGGCAAGGTTGCTGTCCAATCAGTGACCTGGGCAACCCACAGATATCCTTCAGAAGTAGTCATGATATGGTAATGCCCAAAAGAAGATAAAAGGGGAAGGGAAGTTTGTTTCAGGCTGCAAGGGAAAGGATTCTGATTTTGATTCTTTGGAATCCCTGTTGTATTGCTCAGTTGAATTTAGCTTACCAATCACTTTAATCCTTCCTATATGTGGACCATGTGACTGAGACATCAGGAACTTTGAAAGGAATTAATATACAATAGATTGATTATCTATTTGCAAAATTTTGTAGATAAAATTTCAGTTGCCCCATTAATCCTTATCCCACAATAATAATAGTTCAAGTAACTGCTACTGACTCCAAAAATCTAATTCATAAAAGTTTAAGTTGGTGAGGGAAATTTTTAATACTTAAATTAATATTGTATTTGGGAGACTGGGTGCTGGGTGGAGCTTATGTCGGTGTCTGGGATGACCATGCAGAACCAGGAAGTAGCTCATGGTCCTTCTCAAGGTGCCAAAGTGCAGTGGAGAAGGCTTGGAAACATCCCAAACCAGAGTGATCATGCTCTGAAAAGGCTCCCATCACCCTGGGAAGTGGCAGAGCCTTCCAAACCCACCCCCCACCAACCCCCCAAAAAAACAACCACACAAACTACACAATTCGTGACGATACTGACATCGACAATGATGATGATGACAATGATGATGGCAAAAACATAAGTAGTGGGTGCAGCAACAAAATATATATAACAAAAACAAAATAGCAAAACCAAGAAGCACAGTCATGCTTGTTGTTAGAGTCAAAACTTGTATGGAAGAGGTTTGGTGGCAAAACACAAATGATTCATGCTGCTCAGTTCATAAGGGCTCTGAACAGCATCAAATCTCCATAGTTGTTAACAATTTAGAAATGACATTGGACTGCAACAAGGAAAACCAGAAAACACCAAAATCAGATTGATTACTACTCTGCAGCCAAAGATGGAGAAGCTCTATACAGTCAGCAAAGACGAGACCTGGAGCAGACTGTGGCTCTGATCATGAGTTACTGATTGCCAAATTCAGGCTTAGAATGAAGAAAGTGGGAGAAACAATTAGGCTACTCAGGTATGATCTAGACAACATCCCTCATGAATATACAGTGGAGTTTGGGATTACAGTTGACAGACAGAGTTCCTGAAGAATTATGGATTTAGGCTCATAACACTGTACAGGAGGCAGCAATTAGAACCATCCCAAAAGAAAAATAAATGCAAGAAAGTGAATTGGTTGTACTATTAGGCTCTTCAAATAGCTGAAGGAAGGCAAAAAGCAAAGGTGAAAGAAGAATATTCACTCAGGTGAAAGCAGAATTCCAGAGAACAGCAAGTATTATTAATAACAAAGCAAGTGGTGATGATGGTTTTGCAGTAGAGCTATTTAAAGCCATAAATGAAGAGGCAATTAAAGTGTTGCATTCAATATGCCAGCAGATTTAGAAAACGCAGCATTGGCCACAGGATTGGAAAACGTCAGTCTACATTTCAATTCCAGAGAAGGACAATGCAAAAGAATGTTCAAATTATCATACAAGTGCACTCATCTCAAACATCAGCAAGGTCATGCTCAAGATCTTACAAGCTAGGCTTCAGCAGCACATGGATCGAATACTTCCAGAAGTACAGACCAGGTTCTGAAGAGGCAGTGGAACTAGAGACCAAATTGCCAGCAATCACTAGATCATGGAGAAAGCAAGGGAGTAACAGAAAAATGTCTTCTTCTGTTTCATTGACTACACCAAAGCCTTTGATTGTGTGGATCACAATAAACTGTGGCAAATCCTCAAAGAGATGGGAGTACCAGCCCACCTCACCTGTCTTCTAAGAAATCTGAATATGAGTCAAGAAGCAACAGTTAAGCCAGGATACAGAATAATTGAATAGGAATATTAGAATAGGAAAATGAGTACAGCATGGCTGTATACAGAGGCGCCTGGAGGAAAATGGTCCATGGGGTCGCAAAGGGTCGGAGTCGACTATGCGACTGAACAACAACAAAACTTATTTAACTTGTATGCAGAGTACATCATGTGTAATGCAGGGCTGGAGGAAGCACAGGATGGGGTAAAGATTGCTGGGAGAAATATCAACAACCTGAGATATGAAGATGACACTACTCCAAAGGCAGAATGTGAAGAATACGAAAAGAACCTCTTATGAAGGTGAAAGAGAGTGCAAAAGCTGGCCTGAAACTCAATATTAAAAAACCAAGATCTTGGCATCTGGCCCCATCACTCCCTGGCAAATAGAAGAGGAAGCAATGGAAGCAGTGACAGACTTTACTTCATACCTGTCAAGTTTTGCATTTGAAAATAAGGGAAATTTCCCAGCCAAAATGGGAAACTTGACAGCTATGCTTATCCTGTGCTGACCTCCAGTGGCGGCATTAGGGCATTGCAATCTAACAAATATGGGAAGACGGCAGGAAAGAGGGTAAAATACGGGAGTTTCCCAGCCTAAATGGGATACTTGACAGCTATGCTTTACTTTATTGGAATCTAAGATCACTTCAGATGGTGACTGCAACCATGAAATAAAAAGACACTTCTTGGGAGGCAAGCTATAGCAAACCTAGATAGCATAATAAAAAGTAGAGACATCATCCTGCCAACAAAAGTCCACATAGTTAAAGCAATGGTCTTCTCCATAGCAATGTATGGCTGTGAGAGCTGGAGCATAAGAAAGGCTGAGTGCAGAAGAATAGATGCCTTTGAACTGTGGTGCTGGAGAAGACTCTTGAGAGTCCCCTGGATTGCAAGGAGATTAAATCAGTCAATCCTAAAGGAAATCAACCCTGGCTGCTCCTTGGAAGAACAAATACTGAAGCTGAAGCTAAAGTACTTTGGCTACCAAATGAGAAGAGAGGACTCACTGGAGAAGGCCCTGATGCTGGGAAAGATCTAAGGCAAAATGAGAAGGTGCACACAGACAATGAGATGGGTAGATGGCGCACTATGCAGTGAGCGTAGATCTGGGTGGGCTACAGAAGATAGCAGATGACAGAGAATCCTATGTGAGGTGGTCCATGAGGTTGCAAAGGGTTGGACTCGACTGTGCAACTGAACAACAACAACAACAACAAATCTGATGTGTTAGCTGGCTAGGCCAGGATAAATGTAGATAGACCTTTCTTGTTTTAATCAAGGAAAGGGGGAAAGTAAAAAATAATAATTCTTTTCTATTTTTGTACCTGATCCTGGATTTTGAACTATTTTTCCTTCAATGAAAACCTGATTGTAACAGAAGACATTGTGCTTTTTATATAGACCATAAGCTGGTGGGAGATTTCCAGTTTCTTTATTTCTTTATTGGCAACATTACATATTGCTGCCTAATTTCCATCATCTACCTGATCTAGCTGGTTTGTAAGCATAAACAGTCAGTGATTGAAACCTATCATGGATTTCTCGAGTCCGAAGCAGAACCATGTGTACTCTGAAGCAGCAAAAAGGGTTATGCTGGCTTCCATAATGGGTGCAGTACTCTGTCAGGTGCAACAAGTCCTACGATAGTGGAATCATGTGGGTGTGTTATCCTTACAATAGGACTCTAAAGACCATGCAATATATTGGAGCAATCTCTTGGAGGAGATCTGTCTTTTTATCATCATTCCAAGACCTCATGCAAATGCTGAAATCATTTACTGCTTTGATGTCAGCAATGGAAAAAAGGGGAGACTCAGGCAGCAATGTGGGCATATTATGAAGGCCAAAGGTATCTAAATTTCTACAGCATTTTTCCAAAGATATCTGAATTTCTAACCCTAGAATTTCATAATTCTGTCAGCTTTTTTACCTTTAAATTCTTCTATGTACACACATACATTTGAATTCATACAGTCCTTCACAATTCTCACTACTTACTTGAATGGATACAAAGGGTTGGGGGAAAATCAAAGCCTTAAAAGTGTGATATTGTCATTTCCAGCAGAGAACAAGATAGGGCCTTTCGGTTTGTTTCAAAAGCAAACCAAAAAGCAAAGTAGAGCTCATTTAATGGCTTTCTCCTGCTGATATCAATTCATCAGCAAACCTCCCTTTCACTTCTGTACATAAAAGATTGTAGGAGTTTATATGAAGCCTAAACTTACTCAGATGCCTAAGGAGGAAAAGGAATAGACTCTCTCTCTCTCTCTCTCTCCCCCCTCTCTATTTGGCACAAAGCAGTTGATCTTGAAAACAATCCTATGTCTTTAACCCTAAAAGTAAAATAGGTCTCTTCATGGAAAATAGCCCTAACTGACCAGAATGACTATACTTGTATTTAGCAAGAAGTAACTTGCATCAGATACTGCACTCTAGTTTTCTCAATATTTGTACAGTACATCTTTGTGTGTGCTATGCTTACTAGTATGTGGAACATTGTTCTTGCCTTGTTTTCCCCTACCTAAGTAATCCAGGATATACTGTAGTGGCATTTATCTGGTGTCACATGTAATCCACTCTAGATTTCTGGCAATTGTTGATTCTGTTACAACAGTATAACCGACGTGTGAATCAGTTAAAACACTATGTGCAGGAAGCTTGCCCACCCCCGATCTCCACTGCAACACATGGCATTAAGCCAGGAGATCGAGTGTGGGTTAAGCATGGGAAAAATGAACCTTTGAAACCAAGATGGAAAGGACTGTATACTGTTATCATGTGTTTTCCTTTGGCAGTTAAAACCCTGGAAGGAAAATCCTGGATTTACTGGACGCGATTGAAAGCTGCCACAGATTCAGCTCCGGTGAAGTACCAGGTCCAGGGAACTGATAAACCTTTGATTTTAAGATTCAGCCGGAAGGCTGGTAAGAACTGAACTTTGTGAAACTATACACATAGACTTTGCAGGCGCACCCCCCCAATGATGGACTCAGACACAAATGAAAGTGGATAACGGCATGGGCCACATTTATTGATTCAAGCCCTAGTCTGAATTATAAATTTCTATTGGTAAAATGACCAATCATAATTCTTAAGGCAAGCAGGCCGAAGTAACACTGGTAAGGTACCACCCAAAATTGCCAACGGCAATTGTTACAATGTATCTATTTGTATCAATTTGTTTGTTGACAACAAACAAATTGTTGACCGTAGTCAATATCTAACTAATGACCCCACCCTCTGACGTGTATCCGTAAAATCAGGGGGTGATTCCAGCTGTCTAGTGGTAACCATCACCCCCTCGCCTGGTTCGTCATTGACCGGACAACGTTTAAACAACTTATGCCTATCTAGTGTTGTCCAGTCAATTGCGAACCTGCCGGATACCTGTGGGTCATAAATGTTTACCTTACCAGTGCTACCCGCCAATGTGACCAAAGTCAACAGCAGCACAGAACAACCCCTATATCAAACCATAGCAACAGTGTGGGATGGGCGAAAAAGCCAGGACTCAGGGGCCAATGCGAGTCCCAGCCAAAAATTCCCACCCGGCCCCGAAGCGACCAACAAATCACACTGTTAACTAGGGAGGGGGTGGAGGGGAAAAACTTCTCCGCTCCGTCGGTTCGCCAAAATGGCAGCACGGCTGCCTCGTGGCCAGCCCTTTTATTAGGGTGCTGGCCACGCCCCTAACTACCCGGATGGTTTCGTCCGGTGGGGGGGCCCGCAAAGAGCGCGGCGGCCATTTTGGCGCCGCGCTTCCATTGCAGGCGCACCCCCCCAATGATGGACTCAGACACAAATGAAAGTGGATAACGGCATGGGCCACATTTATTGATTCAAGCCCTAGTCCGAATTATAAATTTCTATTGGTAAAACGACCAATCATAATTCTTAAGGCAAGCAGGCCGAAGTAACACTGGTAAGGTACCACCCAAAATTGCCAACGGCAATTGTTACAATGTATCTATTTGTATCAATTTGTTTGTTGACAACAAACAAATTGTTGACCGTAGTCAATATCTAACTAATGACCCCACCCTCTGACGTGTATCCGTAAAATCAGGGGGTGATTCCAGCTGTCTAGTGGTAGCCATCACCCCCTCGCCTGGTTCGTCGTTGACCGGACAACGTTTAAACAACTTATGCCTATCTAGTGTTGTCCAGTCAATTGCAAACCTGCCGGATACCTGTGGGTCATAAATGTTTACCTTACCAGTGCTACCCGCCACCCGGAGAGGCTTCAATAAAGGCTCGACGCCCCCCCCCAAGACCGTCAGCTCGGTCGACAGGCCTGCTCGCCAATCACTGAGCAGGAGGTCCATACCTCCTCGTGACAGATGGGCCCCCTCCCCTGAATAAAGCTCACAATTTTGCAGACTGATGATGGGGAGGCGAATGACGCGTCCCCAACCCATATCAAAAAGGAACCGGGCAATAGCCCTGGAGCGACGAGCCCGGTCAAGCGCCTGGAGGCCAAACGCTCCCCTGTAAGCGTACTGCGGTATCATGTCCGACCAAATGAGGGGTGTGGCAGGCCACACATAATGTGAGTAGGCCAGGTGACTGCAAATCGCAAGCTTCCGCGATAGGCCAGTGACCTGTCCGAAACCATTGCCCCCAAGGTGAATAACCAGGACATCAGGCGAGTCAGCATCCCTGATGTAGAAAAGGAATGGCAACAGTTCCCGCCATAACATGCCGCGCTTACCACACCACCTGAGATGTGCGGATGCACCCAGTCCCAGTCGGGGTCCCACTCTGTCGCCGCAGCGTAATGCGCTGCCCTGTGCAGCGTAACGCGCTGCCCTGTGCAGCGTAACGCGCTGCCCTGTGCACGTGGCAACGGCCCACCAGCCCTACTGTCACCGGTGTAAAACGACACCCAGGGTCTGTCAAGGAAAAAAGGGGGGGTGAGAAACATTGCAGCGACTAAACTGGCACTCACGGTTGAAGAGGGTGAACACAAAACTGAAAACAATGTGATCCCCACCTTCCCATGCGGCGTATTTCAGCCCCAGAGTACCCAAAAGTAGCCGCAGTAGAAACCGCCCCCATCCTGCAGGAATGGCTGAGTGAGGGGAGACCCACCCTGGTGACAGAAAAATGGGGCATGGTGCGTGCCACACAGTGCAAGAAACTCCTGTAGGGCACCAACCGGACAGATGTCTTCCAAGGAACATCGTAGCAGTATTACTCAACTGCCTACGCCGTGCTGATCTGTTTTAGAGGAGCGTATCCTCAACTGAGCCCAATCATAGCAACATAGACATCTTCGAGTTCCAGTGCCCTACGACTTGCATCCGCCTTAGACAGCATCATAAGCTCGCTGATGCGGAGCGCTCCAAAAAAGCCCACCGTTGTAGCCGCACGAAACAGGGCTGCCTCATACCTATCGAAACATAGGTCATGCCAGCCTCGTGCCAGTTGGGTAAGTACCCCAGGGAAATTGGGTGACGGTCGTCCAGGCAACGCCCACGTTCCCGCACCCACCCCTCCAAAACATGTCTCACATGGAAATCAGCGGTGCTGTCCGCATGACCTCCCACCTTGGCCATAAAGGCCAGCGCTGATAGCCTAGATGCTATGGTGCGTGGTGCCAGGCCCTGGGCGTGCAGGTAAACCATAAAACGGAGGATGTGGGCCACTGGGATCGGCCAGGTATCTGGCAAGCAATATTGGGAACAAAAAGTCCGAAATGAAACCAACGCGTGGTGATACGCCTTACGCGTGCGTGGCGCCAGTGACATGCCTATCGCCCGGTTCACCTCTCCTTGCCAATGGTCCATATCTCCTGCGGTAGTGGCGAGGGAAATTCCTCCGCATCCGGAGCCAAGGCACGGAACCGGGAGATCTGCAGGCGGGACAAAGCGTCAGCAATATCATTATTCACCCCCAGGACATGCCTGGCTCTGAACAGTACATTGAGGCGCAGGCTGCGCAATACAAACTGGCGCACAAGATCCATGACCCTGGGAGATTTAGAGGTCTGTGAGTTGACAATGTGGACAACAGCCGCATTGTCACACCAGAAATGCACCACAGAGTTGGCCCACTCCTCACCCCATAGCATCAAGGCCCCTAGTATGGGAAAAAATTCCAAATATGTGAGATCCCTCAGGCGACCCGTGCCTGACCAGGCTGGTGGCCATCCACCATATGCCCACTTCCCATTGAAGTACATCCCATAACCCAGGGATCCCGAGGCATCAGACTGAATTTGAAAGTGGGGCGAAGCCAGGAGGTCAGACCTCCAAAATGAGACCCCATTGAACTCTCTCAAGAACTGGAGCCATACGTGCAGATCTGCCCTGATGCCCCGTGTCAGTCTCACCCTATGATGGGGCCTGGATAAGCCTGCCATGGCGTCGCACAAGCGCCGAGCAAAGGCCCTGCCAGGTGCAACCACCCTGCAAGCGAAATTGAGGTGGCCATGTAGCACCTGCAATTCCCGAAGGGATGCCTTGCGCTTAGCCAGCAAGTCCGATATAAGGGCAACTATCCGTGCCACCTTGTCTGCGGGCAACCTAGAAGCCTGCGCTACCGTGTCAATTTCCACCCCCAGGAATATTAACTTATCAGATGGGCCTTCGGTCTTTTCGGGCGCTAAAGGGACACCGAGTTCCTCCATTAGCGTCTGAAATGTATTGAGGAGATGTGTACACGTGTCCCAGCCCCGTTCACCCCCGAATAAAAAGTCATCCAGGTAATGGGTTACAGACCGAGACCCTGACCTACGGACAAATGCCCACTGCAGGAAGGTACTGAAACGCTATAAAGCCGAGCAGGATATGGAACAGCCGAATGGCATGGCCTTGTCAAAATAATAGTCACCCCGGAATTTGAAACTCAGCAACTCGAAGTCACCCGGGTGCACAGGTAAGAGGCGAAACGCCGACTTAATGTCACACTTAGCCAACATTGCACCCGGGCCACATGAGCGCACCATGCGCAATGCCTGGTCAAAGGATGTATACCTGACAGAACAAAGGTCATCAGGGATAGCATCATTGACCGAGTGGCCGGCTGGGTAGGACAAATGGTGAATCAGGCGAAACTCGCCCGGGGACTTCTTGGGCACTAGTCCTAGCGGAGACACTTTAAGGTTGGGGAACGGGGGTGCGGGGAAAGGGCCGGCGACCCTGCCCGCAGCAATCTCCTTATTAATGCTGGCGGCAGCCACCTCCTCCCTTCCCCTAAGTGACAAAAGGTTAGGTGCATCCTGTGGTGACCTATCCCCCGTGAAAAGAATACGAAAACCCAGTTGAAAACCCTGAAGGAGGTACACAGCGTCTGCTCTCCTCGGGTACGATGCGAGCCAACGCTCCAGCATGTCGACATTAATTGGGGAGGGGGCCTTTTGGTGAACCCGCTCCCTCCATGGCAGTCTTGCCTGCCCCTTGTCCGCCCCTACCCCTGCCCCTGTATCCTCCTGACCTGGGACAGGCGGAGGCAGCATGGGGGCCAGAACAAGAGGGGCACTCATGCTTGTACTTGCAATTTTTCCTGTTGCAAGAACCACTGGACGAGAAGGTCCAGCACAGCAGGCGGGCTGGAACCCCCTGCCCCGCCGCTTGGCGGGGTACCTGTACTGGGGCCGCTCGTTGGACCGCATGTCCACAATGGTATCTCTCCCCAGGCGCCGGGCGCGTGGGGGTCATATACAGAAGCCACAGCTTCTGGCAGGGCTCATCCCACCTCATCTCTGGGTGCAGCGGAATTCTCATGCGGAACTCTTCGTCGTAAGCCAGCCATGACGGGCCCGGGAAGTCAACCATAGCCCGGTAAATATTGTCCAGGTATTGGACCATGGGAATAGCCAAATCCGGCCTGGCCCTGAGATAAACGGCCATGTAAATCAGGTACGCTGGCAGCCAATTTGCCCACGTGCGTGGCGGCTTACGACGACGTGCCTGCTCCTTATCCTTCTCGTCCAGCCCTTCCCTCTCCTCCTTGGTCAGCTCCCTATTTAGAAGTGAGAAGATATCTACGTACTCGCCCCTCCAAATCTTTTCCTTGGTAGACTGGGCCAAATGGTCCCCCAAGGGCAAGGAATACCCTGCTGTTGGCAAAGCCGACACCGGCACCGAGGGAACTACGGGTAAGGTAAATTGAGCCTGAGCCAGCCCGGGGATCCCCAACACATTTCCCAGCACATTGGGGGCACCACCCCGCCCCAAGCCCTGTGTCGTGGGCAAAGTTGCTGGGTGGGCCGGGGGCCATTGGGCCGCCGCGCCACCCGAGCGAGGCCAAGGCCATTGAAAAGCCCCCCCCCCCGATGAAGTCAGTTGTGTGGGTGCATTAACTTGGACTGCATACTCACCCGCTGCACCCCCGCGGGCCACCCCCACCGGGGGTTCCGGCCCGCTGGGGGCGTCGGAGCTCACGACCGAAGCTGAGCTTGTCGACGGAGCCAGACCAGCACCAGACTGCTGCACCTGTGGGGTGGGGGGCTGCGAGGCAGTGGCCGCCAACGGCCCACACGCCTCAGGCGGCTCAACCCGACCCATCACCGGCCGTTGTTCGGCGGCCAAAGGGGGAACCTGGAAACCTAGAGGTGCCCCTACTTGGTTGGCCCTCGCCAAGGACGCTTCAAGGGCCGCAACCCGGGCAAGAAGGGCCTCCACATCGACATAGGGCCCGGCCCCGACAGGGGGCAATTGGGCAACCGGCCCAAAATTCACGGGTACCTGACCAGGTCCCTGAGCCCCAGGGGCCAGATAAGGCCAAGAGCCCATGCTCAGCCCCTGGGAAATCGTAGGAACGCCCTGCAAGGGCAGGGAACCCAACCACCCTCCGTGGCTCGCACCCCCCATGGGGAACTGCGCACCCGGGCAAGAAGACCCTACCGGACGAACCATGGCCGGGGCCGTGGTCGTCGTCTGCGGGCCAAGGGCCGAGGCCCCGTCCAGGGCTGCGGGTATGCTCCGCGCATAAGGCCAAGGAGCTACCGATCCCATCCCACCGTCCCCGGTGGGATCCGCTAGAGGTGGCTGCGGAACGGGCGCAGTCGCGGTCCTCCGACCCGGCTGACGCCTCCACGCCGATCGAGCCACGTTCGCGGCTGCCTTCTTCTTCGAGGGCATGGCCAATGTAGCTAAGAAGTCTAAAGAAAAGAGAAAGCTGCCCGAAAAGGCTTCCCTCAAGAAGACACGATCGACGGAGGTAAGGAGGAAAAACTTCTCCGCTCCGTCGGTTCGCCAAAATGGCAGCACGGCTGCCTCGTGGCCAGCCCTTTTATTAGGGTGCTGGCCACGCCCCTAACTACCCGGATGGTTTTGTCCGGTGGGGGGGCCCGCAAAGAGCTCGGCGGCCATTTTGGCGCCGCGCTTCCATTGCTTCAATAGTCATCGCAAGCAGGAAAACAGAGCTTTGCTGAGATGCATACCGGAAGCTATCTCTCTATGCACAGCTGAAGCTTGAGGATGATGCAACCAAAATACATCATAGGAATATTTTTCCTTGCAATACATGTGGAAAGCGAAATATGTGTTAGAGATAGAGGTGTATGGGGACAAAGAGGAACTAGCAACAGATTGACAATTATATCTGCATGTAATGTGGGAACCCCAGGCCCAGAATGTGAAAATTTCCCATTTAAAATTCCTGTTAGAACTTGGACCTATATTTCCTCCCCATGTGGCACCTATATGAGTTTATTCCAACTTAGGGCCTATGATGCATGTAACAATCAACAACTAAACGTGCCAAATCAGAAGAAATGGTATGGATATTAGCAACTAATTTAGTAGGAAGAAACTGTTTCTCCAGGAAAAAAAGAGGAATGCTTCTGTAGGAGTCCCAGTAGGAGACCTACTCTGTTTGAGAACCTGGGAAGGACATTATGAGAAATGGTCTTCACCATCAAATAGAACAGCGCCCACAAGATATAATGACACCTTTTTGAAATACTTAAATAATTCTAATGCTGTTAAATGGCTAGCCCCGGAAACACATGTACTGGAGTTACCTGTCAGATGGTCAGAGTCTTGTGTGCTGGGGTGGATTAAGCCATCATTTTTTCTGCTGTCACTCAGAAGCAGTCAGGAATTGGGTGTAGTGGAATACGAGGCCCTTGGGAATGAAAGAGCCGAAAAGGGAAGTATCCACTGCATTTGGAGATTTTCCGTGTAAAGATGTTTCCTCCTATACTGGAGAGCCAAAGAAGGAGGAGTGTGTGGAAAATTTGATCTAACAAACTGCTGTTTACATATTGATGAAACTAGTAAGGTGGTCACTCAGTTTACTAAAGAGATAAGACACAAGATGATGAAGAAGTGGATATAGAAGTGTGAAAGTTTTGTAATTAAAAAAAACTTTCAAAAGGAAATGGAGGAATGTGATAGGAATGAAAGAAATTAGAATTTTGTTAAAAATGATTATCTGCTGAAAATCATTTCTAGCTTCTGTGTATTGGAAGAAGGTAAAAATGCTCCGGTCATTCTGTTCCATGACAACGTGGATAAATCAACAGAAATGGCTTGTGCCCACAAAGATAAGAATTGTACTTTGAAAGAACAGTTTCTGCTTTGCTACGGAGTGACATGTAATTTCTGTTACATACACAGAAATAAGAATGCTGATGAAAATGATTTATGGTTTACATGGCATGACAATGTCATATATTAATAACTGATTGGCTGATGTCATTATTATAATTATTCATGGAATTACTTGTGGATTCATGGAAAATACTTGTTTATTCTAGGTTATAAAAGGAAGGCCTGAAGGTCTGTTCAGGATTCAAAAATCTCACTTGAGAAAGTGTCTTTGGACATGCGCAATAAAACTCTGAATTCTGCTTAGCCATGGAATGCTGTGTCTTGTTTTAGTTCCATAACAATGGGGTGGTATATAAGTATGATTACTATTGCTAATCACATTGCACAAACAAAAATCATGAAATTTGTGTGAAAGAGATATTACCACTGGACTTTATAGGGAAGGGGTCCATAAATACATATGTTTTAATCATATGTAAAAAAAATGTTGAAGGATCCTGTTGGATTTCTGTGGTAATCACAAAATAAACTGCTTACTTTGGATACCAGCCAAATAAATGAAAGAAACACATGGCCCCTCTAGAAGGGTCTCTTCAGATGATCTTAAGATTCAAATAGGTCTGTAAGGGAGAACATGGAGTCTCAGGTAACATAAGAACATAAGAACATAAGAACAGCCTTGCTGGAACAGGCCACAGCCCATCCAGTCCAGCATTCTGTCTCACACAGTGGCTCACCATTTCCTTCAGGGTATTCCCAAGGAGATGCCTTCACCTGCTTAGGATTCCCTGGAAATGGCATTGAGAGATATCCTGCCTATCTCTCCAACCCCCAGGTTGTCCTTAAGTATCCATAATGATAGCCATTGATACCCTTCTCCTCCATGAACCCTTTCTTAAAGCTGTCAAGACTGACAGCTGTCACCACTTCTTCTGGCAGGGAGTTCCATAGACCAGTAATCCTCTGGGTGAAAAAGTACTTTCTCTTATTTGTTTGAGAACTAGTACCCAAAAGTTTCATCGAGTGTCCCCTAGTTCTAGTGTTGTGCGATACGGAAAACAGTTTTTCCTTATCTACTTTGTCCACACCATGCATGATTTTATAAACTTCAATCAGGTCACCTCTTAGACGCCGTCGTTCAAGAGTGAAAAGGCCCAACCGTTGCAGCCTCAGATGGTAAGGAAGGTGTTCCAGTCCCATAATCATTCTGGTTTCCCTCCTCTGTACTTTCTCCAACTCCATAATATCCTTCTGGAGGTATGGCGACCAGAACTGTACACAGTATTCCAGATAGGGCCTCACCATAGATTTATAAAGAGGCAAAATGACACTTGCTGACTTATTTTCTATACCCTTTCTAATGATCCCTAACATTGAGTTTGCTTTTTTCACTGCTGAGGCACACTGGGTTGACATCTTCATTGAAGTCCCCCATTATAACCAGGCTTCCCTTCTTGGATGCCTCCTTTACAACATTCTCCAACTGCCAGTCTCCCTCAAGAGATTGGGTCGGAGGCCAATAGTATATGCCTACTGTTAGACCATCCTTGTGGCCTCGTACTCTTACCCACAGAGCTTCTAATGGTGACTCTAAATCACCTAGATATTCCAATTCATACGATTTTATCACTTCTTTGACATACAAGGCTACACCACCTCCTGTTTGCCCCTTCCTATCCTTCCTGTACAGTTTGTAGCCTGGGATAACTGTATCCCATTGGTTATCATCCGTCCACCAGGTTTCAGTGATACCAATAATATCAATATTCTTATCTATTGCTAAGTATTCCAGCTCCCCTATTTTGTTCCAGAGGCTTATGGCATTTCTATACAAGCATTTATATATGCTTTCCTGATACAGTCTTTTGAGTCCAGTTGCATTGTTAGACTGCCTCTTGCATCCTTCTGCTAGAGTGCTGGTGACTAGCTCCTTGCTCTGCTCAGTAATTTTTGCATCCTCCTCACTACTCAAGTACACACTTTCCTGAACCGGATGCTGCCCAGCTCCTGTCGGCTTTCCCCCAGTTATCAGTTTAAAAGCTGCTCTGCAGCCTTTTTGATGTTGAGTGCCAGCAATCTGGTCCCATCATGGTTCAAATGCAACCCATCCCTCCTGAACAGATTTAGCTTGTCCCAAAATGTTCTCCAGTTCCTGACAAATCTGAAGCCCTCCTCTCGACACCACCGCCTCATCCACGCATTGAGGCTTCTGAGCTCTGCCTGCCTGGTAGGTCCTGCGCGAGGGACAGGCAGCACTTCTGAAAATGCTACCTTGGAAGTCTGGGACTTCAATCTTCTTCCTAACAACCTAAATTTGGCTTCCAGGACAGACCGCTTGGCCTTCCCAACATCATTGGTACCAACGTGTACCATGACAACTGGCTTGTTCCCAGTTCTCTCTAACAATCTATCTAGATTTCTTGTGATGTCTGCAACTTTTGCACCTGGCAGACAAGTCACCATACGGTTATCATGTGCGTCACAAATCTATTTCTCTGTATTTCTAATTATTGAATTGCCTAGTACAAGGAGCCTCTCTCCTGCAATCTGTTCATCTACATGCACCTCATCAACCATATTAAGGGAGAGAACCTCAGTTTGTTCCTGTTGTTTATCTTCCTGGATCTCATCAAGTGTGATGAAGGAGAGATCATCAGGTGGAAAAAGTTGTTCCTCTGTGTGTTCCTCATCAGGTGTGATGAGGGAAAGAGCCTCAAATTTATTCTGTAATTTCAGACTCTCAGAGTGATCCCCTACTCTGCTTCCACATTGTTTGTGGGCTTATGACCATGTAATAAAAGCTTAACTATTGGATGTTACCAATGTATTCTGTTATCACTTACAGTATTGGTTAGCACTTACAGTATTGGTGGCATTATAAATCACCCACACCACCATTGGAACCATTACTGTGGCATCTGTAGTCATATAAAATAGTTGGGGATATATTTCTTATTAACTGCTCACCATACTATCCATGGTTGAAGTAGAACAATGCCTGCTGACGTTCCTTCTTTTGTGACCATGCCATTTTCAGGGAATTCTAAGCAGGTGAAGGCATCTGCTTGGGAATACCCTGAAGCAAATGGTGAGCCACTGTGTGATACAAAATTTTGGACTGGATCGGCTGTGGCCTGTTCCAGGAAGGCTGTTCTTATGACACCTGCTGCTAGCTTAGATGTTAATTAACTAAAGGTGCCATCTCTAAGATAGATAGGGAAGAGAGAGCAGATAGGCAAGGAGGAGAGGAAATGTGGGTGAGAATGAGATGAGCAGAGAGGGAAGAACTGAGCAGTGTTTGTTTGTTTGTTTATTTATTTTGTTTATTTATACCCCACCTTCTTGGTGCAAGCACCACTCAGGGTGGCTTACAACAGAAGTAAAATATAATACAATTAATGCGAAAAAGCAACAGAAGGCATTTACAGCTAAAAACATTACATAAAACCCCTATCTAAAAAACAGTCTTAAAAATGAGTAAACCCTCCAATACCCTCCCTAACCATAACTGTCAACCTTCCCAATTTGGCCGGGATTACCCTGTAATTCTGCACCGATTGACGTCATTTCCCGACCCGCGCTGCCAAAACCCCGTAATTTGGCAGCGGGAGAAAGGAAGTACTGCGCAGCCCTTCTGCGCAAGTTGCCTTCTACACATGCGTAGAAGGGTTTTACACTCGTGTAGAATCCATCCACACATGTGTGGAAGCCTACGCCACTTGCGTAGGAGGCTGCGCAAGCGGCGTAGCCTTCCACACATGCGTGGAAGCCTTCCACGCATGCGTGGAAGGTGACCTGCGCGGAACCGCTCTGTGCAGGTCCCATTTTTTCCGGAGCCGCGGGTTGACAGGTATGTCCCTAACCCCTTAAGAGGTAATAATAAAATTGAAAGAGAAAATAAAAAAATAAAAATGACAAAAGGGAGATTGTTGTGTCTGAACAACAACAGTTATTGTTTTATCTGTGGTTATATTGTGTTTTAGATATGTTGTTAGCCTCCCTGAGTGATGTTTCTCATCAGGAGGGTGGGATACAAATTCATAAATAAATAAATAAACCCCGGAAGGATTTCTTGGACAGAGCTGGCTCAAAACAACAACATGGTTTATTGCAAGGAGCAAAAGAACAGAGAACAGGTGGAGGAATAACAGCTTATATAGAGAACACAATAGTTACATTTACTTCTGGGGAAGCAGGAAACAATAGTAAATCAGGTTCTACAAAATTGACGCCTCTTTTGCTGGGCACGCTGAGGCAATAGCAACCTGAATACACAACATTCCTCCCCCCTAATGGGGTACTCAATCCCCATATCTTAGGGGTGGCCCACAGGCCCTTTTAGGCCACCCTTGTTGTTCAGTCGCACAGTCGACTCCGACCCTTTGCGACACCATGGACCATTTTTCTCCAGGCGCCTCTGTCCTCCACCATCCCCCTCAGCCCTCCCAGCCCTGTGCCCACTGTGTCTACAATACCATCTGGCCATCTCATCTTTGGCCTCCCCTTCTTCTTTTGCCCTCCACCTTTCCCAACATCAAGGCCTTCTCAAGTGAATCCTCCCTTCTCATTTGATGTCCAAAGTACTTAAGCTTCGTCTTTACTATTTGACCTTCCAATGAACAGTCAGGGTTGATTTCTTCTAAGATTGACCTATTTGTTCTCCTCTCTGTCCAGGGGACTTTCAAAACACTCCTCCAACACCACATTTCAAAGGCATCTATTCTTCTGCGTTCAGCCTTCCTAATTGTCCAGCTCTCGCATCCATACATTACCACTGGGAATAACATTGCTTTGACTATTCTAATTTTTGTTTGCAATGTGATGTCTATGCTTTTCACTATGTTCCCCAGGTTTCTCATAGCTTGTCTCACAAGGATCAGTCACCTTTTTATTTCATGGCTACAATCCCCATCTGCAGTGATCTTTGATCCTAAGAAAGGAAAATCTGTCACTGCTTCTACTGCTTCCCCATCTATTTTCCAGGAACTGATTGGGCCTGTTGCCATTATCTTGGTTTTCTTGATATTGAGCCTCAGGCCAGCTTTTGCACTCTCCTCCTTCAGCCCAATCGAGAGATTCTTTAGGTCTTCCTCACTTTCTGCCATTAGGGTGGTATCGTCTGCATATCTCAGATTGTTGATGTTTCTCCCAGCAATTTTGATCCCATATTGTGATTCCTCCATCCCTGCATTGCGCATTAGGTGCTCTGTGTATAAGTTGAATAAGCAGGGTGACAAAATGCAGCCTTGTCTTACTCCTTTTCCTATTCCAAATCACTCTGTCATTCCGTATTCTGTCCTAACTGTTGCTTCTTGTTTCATGTACAGATTTCTCAGGAGGCATATGAGGTGCTCTGGTATTCCGATCTCTTTAATTACTTGCCACATCTTGTTGTGGTCCACACAGTCAAATGCCTTAGTGTAGTCAATAAAACAAAAATAAACTTGTTTCTGGTATTCCTTTGTTTTCTCCATGATCCAACGTATGTTGGTAATGTGGTCTCTGGTCCCCCCGCCTCTTCTGAAACCAGCCTGCACCTCTGGTAATTCTCTCTCCATATGCTGCTGAAGTCTATCCTGTATTATCTTGAGCATCACCTTGCTGGCATGTGGGATGAGCGCAATTGTTCGATAATTTGAACATTCTTTGGCATTGCCCTTTTTTGGGATTGGAACATATACTGATCTTTTCCAATCCTGTGGCCACTGTTTTATTTTCCAAATCTGCTGGCATATTGAATGCAGTAATTTGACGCCATCATCTTTTAGAGCTTTGAAAAATTCAACTGGGATACCATCATCTCCACTAGCTTTGTTGTTTGCAGTGCTCTTTAGGGCCTTTATGACTTCGCTCTCCAGGATGTCTGGTTCAAGTTCAATTTCTCCATCATTGTGATTATCAGGAGTGTTGAGGTCCTTTTTGTAGAGGCCACCCTAACTGAGGGGAACTCTGAGAAATGGGTATAAGACATCCATTATTGTTAGCCATCTCTGTTGATACTCCTGGTTGGACAGAACCCTGAGTGGATCCATGAGTTTCTATGTTTGATGTCAACACTGAACTCTGGAAATGGACAGTTGGTTCCCCCTCAGCTACAGAGGCATCTCTTTCAGGAGGGGTGCCTGGGGATGCATGTGCAGGCAATGACCCTGTTGGAAGTGGCTGACTGAAGAAATCTGAACCCACTTCAATATCTGGAGGCTCCGAGCTATCCTCCAACTGACCCGAGCTAAAGGACTCATCAAGCTCTACCTCTGGGGAAGTTTTTTGCCCAATAACTCGGGGACGCATTTGGTCCATATACCTTCTCCAAACTAATCCATTATCCATGATCACTTTGTATGAGACTGGTCCCGTCTGTTCTAGGACCTCTCCTCCCAACCATTGGGACCCCGGGGCAAAATTGCAACAGTACACAGTCTGTCCCACCACAAACCCTTTTGAATTACATACATCTAGATTCCACCCTTTGTCTACTATACAGTGTGGATCTAAATGGTCAAAAACCAAAGATAGCTTCCTCTTCATCAATAGATCTTCAAGGAAAACCCCCGAGGCCAGGGGAAAAATCCTGTGGGTGAACAGGAACTGGCATAACTGCAAGTCCATATCACCAGACCCCATTCTTTTAAGGCTTCCCTTCACTATTCAGACCTGCCACTCTATTTGCCCATTTGTGGCAGGATGGACAGGGGCCGTCGTTATGTGGTCAACCCCATTACGTTTGAGGAAATCCTGGAATTCCGCTAACATGAAGGTTGACATGTTGTTGGATACGACAATGTCGGGCAACCCGAAGGTGCAAAACATCCTCCTTAGTTTGCGTATAGTGACGGTTGCCAACGTGTTTGAAATGGGACCACTTCTAATTATTTTGAGAAATGAATTGACAATCAATAAGAATAGAGCACTCCGGAAAGGTCCAACAAATCAATGTGAACCCTTGACCAGGGGCCCTTCGCCGTGTCCCATTTCCTGGTGGGTTGGTGAATCTCTTCTGGTCTCAATGACTGGCAATCTCGACAACACCCTACCCAGTCCTCGATGTCTGAATCGAGCCGAGGCCACCAGAAGTAGCTCCTAGCAAGTGCCTTAGAGCGAACTATGCCAGGGTGACATATGTGTAATGTGCAAAGGACCTTCCCTCAAAGTGCTGGGGGAATAACCACCATTTACCCCTAAACCAAACACCCCTGATCCAATGACAACTCGTGTCATTTGGTGTAATAAACCCAAAACTCATCAGCCACAGGGGGCGATGGCCAACCTTTCTGTACTCATGACATGACCTTGGACAGTAGGGAATCTTTCTTTGATGCAGCCGCAATGTCCTCGATGGACACGGGCAGATAATCTAACACTTCTATCATAAGGACTTTGTGGTCCACAGTAACCTTGCCCACAGACGCGATGGGGGACCTGGAGAGTGCATCCGCATTAGAAATAGAGGCACCCGGGTGATGCTGCAAGTTGAATTGATAGGCCTGTAAAAACAGTGCCCACTGAAGCATTCTCGGGGACAAAAATCTGTGGCATTGGCTTATCAGGGCGAACACGCCCAGGGGTGGCTTATGATCAGTAACGATTGTGAACTGTCATCCATAAATGAAATCATGGAGTTTCTTAATCCCCACGATAATGGCTAGGGCCTCCCTCTTGAATTGTGCGTACCTCTTTTCTGTGTCTGATAGGGACCTCAAGAAGAATGTGATAGGGGCCTCTTGAGCCTCCCCCAGGTGATGTCAGAGAATCACCCCAACCACTACAAGGGAAGCATCACAGACCAGGACAACTGGCTTTCCCGGGTTGAAATGAGTGAGGATAGCATTGGAAGTGAGGAGTTTTTTAACCTCCTGGAATGCTTGCTCTTGTGGGGGACCCTAATGCCACACCCTGCTTCCATAACAAACTGTGAATAGGGGCCGCCATGGTAGCTTTTTGTGGGAGGAATGAATGAAGATTCTGGGCAATTACATGGATACATTTGTATTGTATATTTAGTGCACATTTTCTGTTGGGTTGAGTTGGAAGATTACATACTCACCCTCATTCCTTGTGCTGTTGAACAAATTTTTGGAAGATTAAATACAGAACTGTGAACCTTGTGAAGTTTAACAAGAGTTATAAAGTGGGACAATCAATAAGTTGATTAAACCTTATATAATTTTGCAGTACACATTGTTGCCTCAAATGGTCCATTTTTTCATTTTCCTGGATTTACCATTTGGTCCAGTTATTACAGTTGAGACCAGCTAACCGAATGCCAAAGAACGCAGCTATCCACAAACACTGAGTTTCTAGTCCATCATTGTTCTCCAACGACTCGGAGGGAGAGGACGACACTGGGCAATTTCGGTGGCGGTGACGGGAGCCTTTGACTCCACACAAAGACGGCAACATGCCATGCCAAGGGTGCAGGAGTTGACACCTCTGCTCTGACTGTCTCTTTAGAGATGCTAAATGCCACCAGTGTGGATAGAAGGGCCACATTTCAAAGGTTTGCTGCCAAGATTCCAGGGGTTTGTATAAGGATAGCGCTTGCTGGGAGAAGGACCACCCATTTTCCAAGGTCTTCGAGGGCCACCGTTCCAGTTCCAGAGTTGAAATGGTCTCCAGAAGGTTTTTCGTCGACGTCAATATCCAGGGGTGTCCAGTCAAGATGGAGATTGACTCGGGAACTTCTTTCTCTATTACCACCCAGAAAGAGTTTTTCCACCTGCCCCTGTCTGCTCACCCCAAGTTTCGGGCCCTGAGGGTCAGGCTGAGCAACGTGCAAGGTAGACACATTTCTGTGCTGGGTGTTGGGAACTTTCGTGTGCGCTTTCATAACATGTCTGCTCTTCTTCCCCTTGTTGTCGTAAAGACTGGTAAGAGCAATCTTTTGGGGACACAATCATTTGGGGCAATATCAACCTGAATACACAACAGTGATAAAAAAGATAAAAAGGTAAAAAAAGGAGGGGAAGGGGGAAGAATAAAAACAGACAAGTCAATTGTACACAATGCTGCTTATACAAGCCAGCGGGACTGGGCCATCACACCTGTCGGACCCCACACCCGCTGGCATAGCCAGGTCTTCAACGCCTTCCTAAAGTGGAGCAACTCTGCCTGGAGGTGCAATTCAGGTGGTAGGAGGTTCCACTTGGCTGGGGCAGACACCGAAAAGGCTCTTCTTCTGGTCCCAGTCAGGTGTGCTTATCTCATAGAAGGTACCAGCACTGAGCCTCTCCAGTCTGCCCTCATAGGATGGGTAGAATACCTTGGGGTGACGCGGTCCCTTAAGTATCCTGGTTCAAGATGTAGGTGGGATTTCTTCACTTTCTGTTTTCTTGTGTTATCAATTATGCTTAAAGGAACTCTGTGAGGCTTCTCCCTCTCCTTCTCCCTCACCTTTCTTCGCTTAAATTTGGGATAATGGCAGCTAATGTGGATGTGCATGGGGAAAACATTTGGATTGGATCAATTTTTGCAAATGAGGAACCTCTGACTGAAGCAAAAATGGATCCAATCCAATTTTGGGTCTCTTATTTACCAGTCCTTTCACGGAAAACAAAACAGACCAGTTCTTTTTGATTATTTCATTTTATTTCTCTTGATTCATTGTCTGTCTGGTACTTGTCCAAAAATGCTAAAATACTGCAAAAAGAAGGCGAAAAGCAGGCAATAGAGAATTATTTTGAAAACCCCTAAAGAACCCTTGAAACATTTTTCAAAACAGCAGATGTTAAGTCAGGCAATCCACAGAAAATTAACCAAATAACACAATTTGGAGAGATAATCTAAAAGGGAAAATACCCCCACCCTCTACATACACATAGAGAGAAAAACATAAAATAAACAAACACACTACCCCCTCTCTAAAAAGTCAAGAAATGCAAGGAAGTCAATGCAAGCAAAAAAGTGTAGAGAAAGCCTCCCCAAAACAAAACATCAAGGCCAAGGGAAGATTTATCTTCTTTTCCCATGAAAGTCTTCTCTCTGGGAGTTGAAAATAGGAAGAGGGTACCATATCCTCCAATTGTATCTGCCTCAATTTCCTCTACCTGAGCAATAACCAGCCCCAAGCCCACTCATTAAGCAGTGGTTGCTGTTTTACGTGGAACTGGACATCCTGGGAAAGCTACCTGGAAGCCAAAGAGGACAATAGGTGCCATTTAAGCTTGTCAGACTAGAAGGAGACCTCTTTGTTAAGGAAATCTGCTATCTGCTGTTGCCTGCTTCCTACTTAAAACCTAAAACCTCAGAAATTATCTACTTCCTCAGGGGATCACAACAAAAAAAGTCCTGGAGATGACATCTGTTGTGTCTGAAACAGTATACCTTTAAGTAATGTAACACTCGAATGAGTGGATATAATAACCACCAGCTGTAACACTGTAACTTCTGTATCAGGACGCGAGCTAGTGACCTCTAGGGGGCAATAGCGAGCGCCCAGCTCACATGGTTCCAATTCCCCAAACAACGACAGCGAGGGAAGATTCCCGCCACCACCTCACCTGGACAAGAAGGGCATGACGGGGAATGACGTCACGCAGACAGTAGCCAATGGGCTATCGAGGAGCCACTTTCAAATGTATAGTCACAGTATATATTGAGCTGTTCATCCACCATTACCACATGTTCCCCCGGACCATCATGCAATAAAGATGTGTTAAGCCAACCCTTCGGCTGTTTCTATTGTCTTGGTTCTCATACACTAAAACATCACACATCCTGCCAGCCTCCATGATCAGAGCACATGGCGAAGCTCCACCTACCACCCCATGTGACATCCTGGACCAACCAAGTTTGGGGGTGGACTTCTCCCCTTCCATGTGGACACTCCTAAGCAAATCAAGTACTATATAAGGGGCTAACCCACTCCCCTCCCATCTGATCCTATGGAGAGCTTTTGCAACCATGCATGTGTAGAGTGAGAGGCCTTTGCCATGTTTTCCCCTGCTGGTGGTGAGCTTTGGCATGAAATAAAGGGTGTGGTGGAGACAGAGTAGGATGAGTGTGTTGGGGTTTGACTGTGCCATTTACTGGAACATTCTTTGTGGCTAGAAATTTTCAATGAGGAAGATTGAGCTTGTGGGTTCTTCATTGAAAATTCGGTTTGGGGCAGCATGTCTAGGAAGAGAGGGCAAGGGGGTGCTGGGGGTGTGAAATAATACATTCCCCCAAGAAACCTCAAGGCAAGGAGGTTTTATTGGAGTCCTCCAATCAGGAAACCGCAGCTGAATTGGCCCCTTTCGCTGCATGTCTCTCGGCTTTGGAAATGGGGCAGGGTGTTGTTGATAACCGGATCCATTTGTGAGTTTGGTGGCACAGAAGAAAGGGTCAAAGGGGAACAAAGGGGCAGCAGTTAGGAGCTTTATCCAGGAGTTCAAGGCCAGGCTGTCTCAGTTAGAGGCATGTTGGTCAGCTATCCTGCCATCACAGCTTCAAGGCTCCAGTCAGGTGTTTTTTTAGTGAGATGGCAGATAGTGATGGTGGAGGGGAGCTAACTGTAGATGTAGGGGCAGCTGTAGAGCTGATGGTGCTGGGTGGAGAAGAATCAGGGGATAAAGAAGTTGACAAGGAGGGAGAAGAGCCTTTACAAGGGCCAACCACTGAGGAGCCGCGGTCGATGGTGCATTGGGGGGCAATGGGAGTTCCGATGGGGATGTTGACTTTGGTTGAGTAAACTTTGCAAGGGGGCATGTCATGTGCCCAGGCGCTGCCATTTAGGCTGTGGCCGTTGGCTTTTCTTTGGGGGTTTCCTCAGGATGTTGGGCCCTTGCAGCAGGCTTTTGGGCATTGGGACAGGGGCCCTGGGTACAGGGTTGAGCTTTCTGTGGCCTTTTGGACCTTTGGGATTTGGGACACAGGGTGTGCCAGGGGTTGGGAGGACAAGTGGTGGCATACAGAATGGTAATGTAGGGGAAGGGAGTGCAGCCACTACATGGCAGGCACATGAAGAAAGGGGGCTCATGAGCTGTGCACTCAGGGCAAAGAGTGATGACATCAGGGGCTATTAGTGAGGAGTAGAGTAAGCAAGGCAGTATTGGGATGGCACAGTTGGCAGGGGCGAAGGAAATTGGAGAGCCTTTGGTGGTGCAATCACAAGGTACCTCTGGGCTGTAGGGGGAGGGGAGGCCGGTTGCATCAGAGAAGGCGGCGCTAGTGGCTGCGGACAAGGAAATTGGGGGTGGAACCAAGGCAACAATTAAGAAGGGTGTGTCACCATTTGGGGGAACATCTCTCCAAGGCCACCAAGGATAAGATTGTAAAAGGAGAGTTTGTGGCCATTTTTATGCTGTTGAATAGGGAGAAGGAAATTTAAGAGTCTGATTAGATGGACAAGAGAGAGAAGGATTTGATTAGAAGGAAGAAGCCTTGGAGAACATGGGGGAATTGGCTGCCTGCATATATTATTTATATGGGAGTTATCATTAACGAACAACTGCATAGGGCTATGCCTTTGCTTAAGTACCTTGATTTGATGGTGTATACGGATTTTGCAGGTGTGGCTTGGATGAGGTATGATGAGAGCTTCCCGGCCAAGGCAGAGCTTCACCCAGACATCAGTTGGGAGGAGCCATACTCCCCTCTTTGATTTTAGTGCATGACCCCAATCAGGCCATTGAATGGTGACCGTCACAACAGTGATCATTTGGTACTGCGTAGCAGCCCATCTTTTGTCCCTCTCTTCAGTGGGGGGCAGTTAGTTCTATCCTGAATGGTCTGCTGGGAATTCAATTCCCATGGATATTGCTCCAGAAAGCCATGCAAATATAGACATGGGTGCTCGCAGTGTGGGCAGCCTCACCCTATTGTCTCCTGTTCTAGGGGAGGCAAAGGAGGTACAAAGGAGAGTAATGGGCAGCATAGGCAAGGGGGGGCTGTGTCCCCAGGCAACATAGGACCCAAGCCCAATTAATCTGCAAGCCTTGGCAAAATGGTTGAAGCTTTATCCGAGGAAGGATGATGCTGAGTTATTGTTGAATGGTTTTAAGTTTGGTTTTAGGATACCCATTGTGGGCCAGCTAGACCCACCAGTGGACAAGAATCTTAGTTCTGTCAAAGGTAATGAGGATAAGGTGAGAGAAAAGATTGGCAAGGAAGTAAAGCTGGGTAGAATATTGGGCCATTTCCTGAGAAACCTTTGCCTAATTTGCATTTGTACTACTTGTTTTTGTTTCGAAGAAGGTGGAAGGGGAATATAGGCATATACACCACCTGTCTTACCCAGAAGGAGGGTCTATGAATGATTCCATTCCGGATGCTCTTTCTTCAGTGAAGTATGCTTCACTGGACATGACAGTGGCAATGGTTAGGAGATGTGGGGTGGGGGCTTTCATGGCCAAATGTGATGCCTTTAGATTGCTTCCTATTCATCCCTCAGATTTTTACTTGTTGGATTTCAAGTTTGAGGGAGGATACTAAGTGCATAGGGCTCTACTGATGGGTTGTTCTATTTCTTGTTCTTTGTCCAGATGTTTTAGCACTTTTATTCAGTGGGTTTTTGTAGAAAGTCGGGATCCAAAAACATCATTTATTATTTAGATGACTTTTTATTGTGTTCAGGTGAGGGTGTAGAACATCATCATTTTAAGCTGGAACGGTTTCAGGATGTGTGTGAGTAGTTAGGGGTACCTTTAGCACAGGAGAAGATGGAGGTATCGAGTTAGATGCAAAGGAGCAAGTGTCTAGGCTGCTGGTTAGTATGTTGCTTAGTGACCACAACATCATCAAATAACAACGCCCTATTCCACTTGTCTTCCTTAGACACCACCACTAACTTCCTGATCCTAATAGCAGCGAAAAAGGCCAAAAGGTAGGCTGCTCTAAAAAGCACCACTTCAAACCCATCACTGCAAACTGTCACTCATACAGGGTGCAGGAAATGAGATTGAAGAAGAAGGTGTCATGTAGGGAGCTTCAGGTGCTAGTAGGGCATCTGAACTTTGCATTTTGGGTGATAGCACCTGGGAGAGCCTTTTTAAGTAGACTGTGTGATGCTATGGGTGGGCTTAAGGAGCCTTTTCATCACAAAAGAGTGTCGGCAGAGATGAGGGCAGATTTGGAAGTGTGGTCAGAATTCCTTGAGAGGTATAACAGCATTTCCTTTTGGAGAGGTAAGTTGTTATTACGTTCAGAGTTACATTTGCACACAGATGCATCCAGAGCATTGGATTTTGGTATATTTTTCAATGGGGAGTGCTGCTGTGGCACGGCCTGGTAACTGGGAAGCTTTAGGCATCACTAGGGATTTGACTTTTTTTGGAACTTTTTCTGGTGGTAGGTACATTGTGGATATGGGCAGAAGAGTAGAAAAATAAAATGGTGATATTTTGGTACAATAATCAGGCAATGGTGCCAGTGGTTAATAAGCTATCTTCCATATCTAAGAGAGCCATGCACCTGGTAAGGGCATTCACCAAAAAATGTTTGGAGGCCAATATATTGTTTGTGGTGAAGCACATCCCTGGTGTGGACAATTCTATAGCAGACGCTTTGTTCTGACAGCAGATGGAAAGAATCAAGAAACTGGCTCCAGAGACTCGCCAGTGCAGTTGCCAGTGCAGTTGCCATCAGAGATGTGGGTTCTTGGCAAGATCAAGTAGCTGAGGCCATTTGCTGTTCCATTGCAGCTAGTACCAGAAATGTCATGCTGCAGCTTGTGAAAAATTCATTGTTTTCAGGCGTGTGGTAGGTTTGGAAGAGGAGTTGCATATATCGGTGGAGCACATGCTTCAATTTTGTGTTTTCTTGCATAATAAAAGTCTGTTAGCACATACCATCAAGGTAAAATTGTCAGCTTTAGCCTTCTTTTCGAAATCCAAGGGTTTTTCTGATTTGTCAGGGGACTTTAGCATTAGGAAGGCTCTGGAGGGATGGGAGAGGGAGAGTCATGCCATGAGTGATAATAGGATGCCTTTTTCTCTGGCAATTTTGGTTTGGCTGGCCAGGGTATGAGTGACAGTTTGCAGTGATGGGTTTGAAGTGGTGCTTTTTAGAGCAGCCTACCTTTTGGCCTTTTTCGCTGCTATTAGGATCAGGAAGTTAGTGGTGGTGTCTAAGGAAGACAAGTGGAATAGGGCGTTGTTATTTGATGATGTTGTGGTCACTAATAGGCAATTGTTTGTGTTTGTTCATTTTTCCAAAACTGACCAAAAAGATAAGTGTCTGGCTTTAGGAAAATGAACAAACACAAACAATTGCTTATTAGTGACCACAACATCAAATAACAGTGCCCTATTCCACTTGTCTCCCTTAGATGCCACCATAACATCCGTTATTTGGACCAATGACAGATTAGCTGCAGCTGATGGAAACTAGTTCAAAAATATCTGGAGGTTTAGTTATGGATGCCTGGGCTATTTTTAAAATCCCCAGTATTCAATCTTTTCATCAACTTTCTCAATTCTGTCATAATCATAACCTCATCCATTGGCACTGGGGGGAAAGGATGTTGATTGCTTCCTCTCTTTGTCTTCCTTGCCCTCTGTTTTTTTAGACTTCACCACTTCCTCCTCCTCCTTTCCCCCCCATATTTACCAATAGCATCAATGTTCTCAGTCCTCAATCCTCACAGCCCACTTCAAAAATCAATTGTCTAATTGTCCAAATAATTATGTTCAATCAATTAGTAATTAATTAGTAAGTACCCAGTTGTCCAATTAATTATATCCAATTACGCCCAGTTATAATCCAATTAACTCCAATCAATCAATTATATTCAAAACTATGCTTCCAATTTATTTTCCAAATGTCCAATTTATTCCAGTCGATCAATTATATCAATTGTACTCCAAATTAATTCTGTTTAATTCTATCCAGTCAATTCATTCAGTATTTTAGAATCAGTTAATTCCAGTCAATTAGTTAATTGTAGCTGATTATCTGTAGGAGAAGTCCAAGTTTATCAAGGATCTTGATGAAAGGTGTCCAAAAACTTAAAAACAAATATATATTCCCCAATGATGGTCCAAAAAGAAAAAGCTTTATAATCCAAATGAAAAAGCACCATAAAATAAAAGTTGCAACCCAAATTACTTAAATTTGTAGTTCAAATAGTCACAATTAATGAAATAAAATTGATGAAATAAAAACCACGATCAAAATTAAAAAAAAAATTTGTAATCCACAGTAACAGTTACATCTTCATTGGCGGCACCTCCTCCTTCCAACGACTTTCACAGCCGCCACACTCCAAAATATTTTGCTACTTTCTCTGCACCATCCTGAACTTTCTACAAAACTTTCTCCAACTTTCTCCAGCACTCCACATGCCACTCTCTACCATCCACAGTCCACGAACAAGTCCAACCAAAAAGACCCCCCAAACAACAAAAAACAAATGCTTCAGCTCTTCCCCGTCTTATTCCTTCTTAACTTTCATTTCCTTCAAGTACCCGCCATCATTATCCCCTCATCCTTCGCCTTCCCGCCACCTCTTTCTCCTTCTCCCCCACTCACTCACCACCACCACACCTTGGCTCCTTGCTCTGCTGCCTCCACTGCTCCCTTTTTTATATTTCAGGGCAGTACTTTCTTTTTGGATCATCCTTCAGTCGTCATTCACTTAGGCGGCATCCCATTCTCAGTGCCCCATCCAGTTAAGCATGGCTTGGCTCGGCCCAGCCCGGTTCTAAGCTACACACCTTTTCTTGCCCGCCAATTACCTGGACTCCTATGTTCTCATCAGGATCACGGATGATCTACACAATCAGCAAATCTTTTATCAAGTTCTGGTCCCATTAAAATTATTTTTAAGCATCAGATCTCATTGTTCCACCTTTCAAAAGTAGCAAGAGTGAGAGGAAACACCCTCAATCCTCCACCATCTTAGCCACAAATGGAAGAAATAAGAATGCAGGATAAGGCAGATATTTTGCAGGAGATAAAGGAAGTGAGGGCAAAAGGTAAAGATGAGATTATGGAAAGTCAAAAGAAACTTCATCAATGTTTACAGATTTTACTAAATAAGCTAATTCTAATTGCAAGCGCACCCCCCAATAAAGGACTCAGACACTGGTAAAAGTGGATAACGGCATTGGGCCACATTTATTGATTCATGCCCTAGTCCGAATTATAAATTTCTATTGGTAATTGACCAATCATAATTCTTAAGGCAAGCAGGCCGAAGTAACACTGGTAAGGTACCACCCAAAATTGCCAACGGCAATTGTTACAATGTATCTATTTGTATCAATTTGTTTGTTGACAACAAACAAATTGTTGACCGTAGTCAATATCTAACTAATGACCCCACCCTCTGACACGTATCCGTGAAATCACGGGGTGATGCATGCTGTCTAGCTGTAGCCATCACCCCGTCGCCTGGTTCGTCGTTGACCGGACAACGTTTAACCAACTTATGCCTGTCTAGTGTTGTCCAGTCAATTGCGAACCTGCTGGATACCTGTGGGTCATAAATGTTTACCTTACCAGTGATACCCGCCACACAGGGAGGCTTCCCAAAAGGCTCACCGCCGCCCCCCAAGACCGTCAGCTCGGTCAACAGGCCTGCTCGCCAGTCCACTAACCAGAGGTCCATACCTCCCTGCGACAGATGGGCCCCATCCCCTGAGTAAAGCTCGTAATTTTGCAGACTGATCGCGGAGAGGCTAATGATGCGTCCCCCGCCCTTGTCAAAAAGGAACCGGGCAATAGCCCCGTTCACAGAGCGTCGGCTCAGTCAAGAGCCTCGAGGCCGAACGCTCCCCTGTAAGCGTACCGCGGTATCGTGTCCGACCAATTGAGGGTTGTGGCAGGCCACACATAATGTGAGTAGGGCAGGTCACTGCAAATCGCAAGCTTCCGCGATAGGCCAGTGACCTGTCCCAAGCCATCGCCCCCAAGGTACATAACCAGGACATCGGGCGAGTCAGCATCCCTGATGTAGAAAAGGAATGGCAACAGTTCCCGCCCTAACATGCCGCGCTTACCATACCACCTGAGACGTGCGGATGCACCCAGTCCCAGTCGGGGTCCCCACTCTGTCGCCGAAGCGTAACGCGCTGTCCTGTGCAGCGTAACGCGCTGTCCTGTGCAGCGTAACGCGCTGTCCTGTGCAGCGTAACGCGCTGCCCTGTGCAGCGTAATGCGCTGCCCCCTGCAGCGTAACGCGCTGCACTGTGCACGTGGCTATGGCCCACCAGCCATACTGTCACCGGTGTAAAACGACACCCAGGGTCTGTCAAGGAAAAAAAGGGGGGAGAAACTAAACTGGTACTCACGGTTGCAAAGGGCGAACACAAAACTGAAAACATTGTGATCCCCACCCTCCCATGCGGCTTATTTCAGCCCCGGAGTACCAAAAAACAGCTGCAGTAGAAGCTGCCCCTATCCTGAACGAGTGGGTGCCGCAACGAGCCCCAGAGAGGCCAACACTGTCTAGTGCCCTCCCGGCACCCTCCCAACTTGAAATTTAGTAAGGGAAGACCCACCTTGGTGACAGAAAAACAGGCCATGGTGCGTGCCACGCAGTGCAAGGAAACCCTGTAGGGCACCAACCGGACAGATGTCTGCCAAAGAACATCGTAGCAGTCTACACCACTGCCTACGCCGTGCTGATTCGTTTTAGAGGAGCGTATCCCCAACTGAGCCCAATATTGTCCACACAGACATCTTCGAGTTCCAGTGCCCTACGACTTGAATCCGCCTTAGACAGCATCTCAAGCTCGCTGATGCGGAGTGCTCCAAAAAAGGCCACCGTTGTAGCCGCATGAAATGGGCTGCCTCATATCTATCAAAACAGAGGCCAGCCCAGCCCCGGGCAAATTGGGTAAGAACCCCTGGGGAAATCGGGTGGCGGTCGTCCGGGCAACGCCCACGCTCCCGCACCCACCCCTCCAAAACATGTCTCACACGGAAGTCAGCGGTACTGTCCACACAACCTCCCACCGTGGCCATAAAAGCCAACGCTGACAGCCTAGATGCTATGGTGCAAGGTGCAAGGCCCTGGGCATGCAGGTAAACCATGAACCGCAGTACATGGGTCACTGGGACCGGCCAGGTTCCTGGCAGCCGGAATTGGGGACAGAAAGCTCTGAAGAATTGAATGCGTGGTGATACGCCTTACGCGTGCATGGCGCTAGTGACAAGCCAATCGCCCGGTTCACCTCTCCTTGCCAATGGTCCATATTCCGTCCGGGAGTGGCGAGGGAAATTCCTCCGCATCCGGGGCCAAGGCACGGAACCGGGGGATCTGCAGGTGGGACAAAGCGTCAGCGATATCATTATTGACCCCCGGGACATGCCTGGCCCAGAAGAGGATGTAGAAGCGCAGGCTGCGCAACACAAACTGGCGCACTAGGTCCATGACCCTGGGCAATTTGGAAGTCTGTGAGTTGACAATGTGGACAACGGCCGCATTGTACACCAGAAATGTACAACCGAGTCGGCCCACTACTCGCCCCATAGCATCAAAGCACCCAGGATAGGGAAAAATTCCAGATACGTGAGATCACGCAGGCGACCCATGCCTGCCCAGGCTGGTGGCCACCCACCATAGGCCCACTTCCCATTGAAGTACATCCCATAACCCAGGGATCCCGGGGCATCGGACTGTATCTGAAAGCGAGGGGAAGCCAGGAGCTCAGACCTCCAAAATGACACCCCATTGAACTCCCTCAGGAACTGGAGCCAGACAAGCATGTCTGCCCTGATACCCCGGGTAAGTCTAACCCTATGGTGGGGCCTGGATAATCCTGCCATGGCGTCGCACAAGCGCCGAGCAAATGCCCTGCCCGGTGCGACGACCCTGCAAGCGAAATTGAGGTGACCATGTAGCACCTGCAGTTCCCTCAGTGATGCCATGCGCTTGGCCAGCAAGTCCGAGATAAGGGCCACTAGCCTTGACACCTTATCCCGCAGTAACCTAGAAGCCTGCGCTACCGTGTCAATCTCCACCCCCAGGAAGACTAGCTGGGTAGATGGGCCCTCGGTCTTTTCGGGCGCTAAAGGGACACCAAGTTCCTCCATTAGCGTCTGAAATGTGTTGAGGAGATGTGTGCACGTGTCCCAGCCCCGTTCAGCCCCGAATAAAATCATCCAGGGAATGGGCTACAGACCGGGACCCTGACCTGCGGACAAAAGCCCACTCTAGGAAGGTGCTGAAACGCTCGAATGCCGAGCATGAAATGGAACAGCCAAAAGGCATGGCCTCATCGAAATAATACACTCCCTGGAGCGGGGGTGCAGGGACAGGGCCTGCGACCCTGCCCGCATTAATCTCCTTAGCAATGCTGGCAGCAGCCACCTCCTCCCTTCCCCTAAGGGACAAAAGTTTGGGGGGGTCTTGGGGGGACCTACCACCCATGAAAGGAATACGGAACCCCAGTCGAAAACCCCGAAGCAGGTAAACTGCATCCGCCTCCCTCGGGTACAATGCGAGGCAACGCTCCAACATGTCCACACTAATTGGGGAGGGGGCCTTTCGATGGACCAGCTCCCACTGCGGCAGTCTTGCCAGCCCCGTGTCCACCCCCACCCCTGCCCCGCATCCCTCCAGGTTTGGGGCAGGCGGATGCAGCATGGGGGCCAGCACAAGAGGTATACTCATGCCTGTACCGGCAAGTCTTTCTATTGCAGGAACCATTGGACAAGAAAGTCCAGCACATCAGGCGGGCCGGAACCCCCTGCCCCGCCACCTGGCTGGGTATCTGTGTTGGGGCCATTCGCTGGACCGCATGTCCACAATGGTATCTTTCCCCAGCCGCAGGGCGCATGGGAGTCATGTACAGAAGCCACAGCTTCTGGCAGGGCTCGTCCCACCTCATCTCTGGGTGCAGGGGAATTTGCATACGGAACTCTTCGTCGTAAGCCAACCACGACGGGCCCGGGAAGTCAACCATCGCCCGGTATATATCGCCCAAATACTGGACCATCGGGATTGGCAGATCTGGCCCGGCCCTGACGTAAACCGCCATGTACATGAGGTACGCTGGCAACCAGTTGGCCCACGTGCGTGGCGGCTTACGACGACGTGCCTGTTCCCTATCCTTCTCATCCTGCCCCTCCCTCTCCCCCTTGGTGGGCTCTCTGTTAAAAAGGGAGAAGCTATCCACATAGTCCCCATGCCGGATCTTCTTTAGCAGCCTGGGTCAGATGATCCCCAAGGGGCAAGGAATACCCCGCTGTCGGCAATGCCGACATCGGCACGGTGGGAACTGTGGGCATTGCGAAAGGAGCCTGGACCAACCCGGTCACCCCTGACACGGTCCCCACTGAGTAGGAGGTGCCACCCCAAATAGGGCCCTGGGTGGGAAGTGAAGTCTCCGGGTGGGACGTCGGCGACTGAACCGACGCGCCACCCGTTCGAGGCAACGGCCACTGAATTGTTCCCCCCAAGGTAACTAGGTGTGTGGGTGCACTCGATTGAACCGCATACTCACATGCTGCACCCCCGTGGGCCGCCCCCACCGGGGGTTCCAGCCCACTGGGGGTGTCGGAGCTCACGATCGCAACTGAGCTCGTCGCCGGGGCCTGCTCCGCACCAACCTGTTGATCGGGGAGCTGCGAGGCAGTGGCCGACGCCGGCCCACACGCCTCGGGCAGCTCGACCCATCCAGCCACCTGCCGCTGCCCAGCAGACGAAGCCTCAACCTGCGCCCCAAAGGGACCCCCGGGTGGTCAACCCTCGCGAGTGATGCCTCGAGGGCTGCAACACGGGCCAGAAGGGTGTCGACAGTAACATAGCCCCCCAATCCCAGGGGGGGGCAAAGGGCCAGCCGGCCCATGGGCCGCAGGCGCCGGTCCAGGTCCCTGGACCCCGGGGGGCGAATATGGCCAAGAGCCCAGGCCCGGCCCCCAGAGGGCCGGGGGCATACCCTGCCAGGTAGGGAACCCAACCACCCCCCCTTGGCTGGAACCCCCCGCAGGAAGCTGCATACAATGAGAGATGGCCCCGAAGAATGGGCCATGCCAGGGGCAGTGGCCATTGCCTGCGGGCCGGGGGCCGTGGCCCCTACCGGGCCGGTATGCGGACGACTCGCCTCAGGCCAAGGGGCCACCAACCCCATCCCACCGGTCCCGGCGGGCTCTGGCAAAGGGGGGGGCCTGCTGAGGAGGCGCAGTCACGGTCCTCCGACCGGGCTGGCGCCTCCGTGCGGAACGAACCGCGTCCGCAGTTCCCTTCTTCCTAGAGGGCATAGGCAATGATCTGTTGGGAAGCCAGAGCAAGAGAAGGAGAGAAAAACGCCGCCCAATAGGCTTCCCAGCTAAAAGGAAAGAGCGACGGAGGCAGGAGGGAAAAACTTCTCCGCTCCGTCGCTTCGCAAAATGGCAGCTCGGCTGCCTCGTGGCCACCCCTTTTATAAGGGAGCTGGCCACGCCCCCTAACTACCCGGATGCCTTCGTCCAGTGGGGGGGCCCGCAAAGAGCGCGGCGGCCATTTTGGCGCCGCGCTTGCATTTTGGGAAATTTGAAAAAAAATCAGTGCAATCAGATATGAAATTAATGCAAGTTGATATGAAAATGTTACATGAGGAGGAAAAAGAGATTAAGTTTAAAGTTAAGGTACAAGAGAAAAAAGTTGATAAGACGGAAGAGCAGAATGTTGTATTAAAAAATTGCCAGGAAAAACTCCAGACCAGTTAAAGGCAAGAATAGTTGATTGGCTGAATAATCTTAAAATGGGGGAGGACTATGTGATTGAAGATATTGTGAGCACATATAGACTGGGGTCAAGAATGTGAAGGAATCTTCAAAGGAATGTTTTAGTTAAATTTGCAAATGTGGGGATAAAATGAAGGTTATGGCTTTTATAAAACAAACTGGGTCTGGCACTTTAAAAATTGAAGGAAATGATGTTGAAATTTACAATGACATTGCTATTGATGACTTATTGTGGAGATATAAGATGAAACCTGAGACTAAGATATTGAGAGAGCAAGGAATTACATACATTTAATGATTTTCTCAACAATTAAGATTATTTTATGCAAAAAAGATGCAAACAATTGATTCGAAAATGGACTATCTGTGTTTGATAGGGTTGATTAAAAGTGGTTCTCAAGAATGGACAAATTTGAGACAAGAGTTGATGGTTTCAGGAGCTATTGAGTAAGGGGAGGGAGAAGAAGAGGAAAGAGGTGCAGTGGGAGGTGCAGAGGGTGGTGTCTTGGGAAGTGAGGTGTTAGTGGTAGAATCAGATGAAGGCTGAGACTAGAAATTTGATGTGTGTAAGGAGCTAGATGATTGGTAGTAGATGAAGAATAGATTAAGTGAAATGAGCCAAGCGTATAGAGCATTTAATATGAACATCATGAATGTCTTCTGTGTCCCCCTTCTTTGATAGGCAAAGAAGGGTAAAAGTAAGGGTGGTGGTAAATTTGCATATTTGTTTTTTTTTAATATGTCAGGGGGTTAGGATTAAATGTTTAGCTAAGTGCACACCTTTAGGAAATTGTGGTAGTTCTAGTGAGAAGATGTTAAGGTTTAGACATGAAAGGTATTAAGATATTGTTGTGGAATGTAGAAGGTACTGGCTGCCAAGTGCAATGGAGGAGATTGGAATCAGCCCTTAGGAAGGACTGATTCCTTCTTTATTAAGCCCTTAGTAATCTTTCTACAGGAAACACATAAAAAATCTGGAGATACGAATAAATTATTTTTAGGATGGACTCAAATTTATGAAAAGGCCTTTGGTACCTCAAAGGCAAGAGGTGTGGCGATCTTGATTTCAAGTAGGTTAGGATCTACAATGACAAAAAGTATCAGCAACCCAGATGGTAGATATTTGATTGTGAAAGGGACAATAGAGGATGAGGAAATAACATTTGTGAATATTTATGCACTAAATGAGTGTCAAGACAGATTTTTTTGATAAAGTGTATCAAATAATAATAAAGGAGAAAACAACAAAAATGATAGTGGCAGGTGATTTTAACTTAATACAGTCCAATATAGATTGTACAAATGGGATTGATATTAGGCTGACTTGTCTGTAGTTCCCTGGTTCCTCATTCTTTGCCCTTTTTGAAGATATGGACAATGTTAATTCTACTCCATGACCTGGCCCCTGGCTTTCAAAGATTGAGAACTCCTGGTCTGAAGGATCATACTGTCTTTTGGGAGATAACTGAGCTGAAGTAAGACAAGCAGTTCTGCCTTTTCCCTTGACTCCTGTTACCATATCCCCATTCCCATTGAGCAGCAGAGCTACCGATTCTTTTCACTATCCTTTGCTTTATACATACCTGAATGTATTGTTGACTTATTGTGGAGACATAAGATGAAACCTGTGACTAAGATATTGATAGAGCAAGGAACTCATGGAATCCATCCACAAGTTATCAGGGAACTTAAAGATGAAATTGCTGATCTCCTAGCAAAAATATATAATCTTTCCCTCAAATCAGGCTTTGTGCCTGATGACTGGAAGGTAGCGAATGTAACACTAATTTTCAAAAAAGGATCCAGGGGTGATCCAGGAAATTACCGACCGGTCAGTTTGACATGTGTCCCAGGTAAAGTGATGGAAACCATCCTAAAAGATAGAATTAGTAGGCACATAGAAGAGAAGGCGCTGCTAAAGGAGAGCCAACATGGCTTTTACAAGGGCAAATCATGCCTCACTAACCTGTTGGAATTTTTTGAGAGTGTCAACAAGCATGTGGATAATGGGGATCCAGTTGACATTGTTTATCTGGACTTTCAGAAGGCTTTTGACAAGGTCCCACACCAAAGGCTCTTGAATAAACTTACCAGTCATGGAATAAAGGGACAGATCTTGTCCTGGATCAGCAACTGGCTAAGGGACAGGAAACAGAGGGTAGCACTCAATGGACACTTCTCCAAGTGGAGGGAAGAGTGGGGTCCCCCAAGGTTCAGTACTGGGACCCCTGCTTTTCAACCTCTTCATAAATGATCTAGAGGTAGGAGTAAAAAGCAAGGTAGCCAAATTTGCTGATGACACTAAATTATACAGGGTAGTGAAAACTGTGAAAGATTGTGAGGAGCTCCAGAGGAATCTCTTGACACTGGGGGAGTGGGCAAAACAGTGGCAAATGAGCTTCAACATTAGTAAGTGCAGAGTGATGCATGTTGGGGCAAAAAAACCCAATTACATTTATAAACTGATGGGGTCTGAACTCTCTGCGACAAACCAGGAAAGGGACCTTGGTGTCCTGGTGGACAGCTCAATGAAGATGTCAACCCAGTGTGCCTCAGCAGTGAAAAAAGCAAACTCATTGTTAGGGATCATTAGGAAGGGTATAGAAAATAAGTCAGCAAGTGTCATTTTGCCTCTTTGTAAATCTATGGTGAGGCCCCATCTGGAATACTGTGTACAGTTCTGGTCGCCATACCTCCAGAAGGATATTATGGAGTTGGAGAAAGTACAGAGGAGGGCAACCAGAATGATTATGGGACTGGAACACCTTCCTTACCATCTGAGGCTGCAACGGTTGGGCCTTTTCACTCTTGAACGACGGCATCTAAGAGGTGACCTGATTGAAGTTTATAAAATCATGCATGGTGTGGACAAAGTAGATAAGGAAAAACTGTTTTCCCTATCGCACAACACTAGAACTAGGGGACACTCAATGAAACTTTTGGGTACTAGTTCTCAAACAAATAAGAGACAGTACTTTTTCACCCAGAGGATTACTGGTCTATGGAACTCCCTGCCAGAAGAAGTGGTGACAGCTGTCAGTCTTGACAGCTTTAAGAAAGGATTAGACGGGTTCATGGAGGACAAGGGTATCAATGGCTATAATTATGGATACTTAAGGACAACCTCGGGGTTGGAGAGATAGGCATCTCTCAATGCCATTTCCAGGGAATCCTAAGCAGGTGAAGGCATCTCCTTGGGAATACCCTGAAGGAAATGGAGAGCCACTGTGTGAGACAGAATGCTGGACTGGATGGGCTGTGGCCTGTTCCAGCAAGGCTGTTCTTATGTTCTTATGTTACCTGAGACTCCATGTTCTCCCTTACAGACCTATTTGAATCTTAAGATCATCTGAAGAGACCCTTCTAGAGGGGCCATGTGTTTCTTTCATTTATTTGGCAGGTATCCAAGGTAAGCAGTTTATTTTGTGATTACCACAGAAATCCAACAGGATCCTTCAACAAAGTTTGCCAAGAGAACCCTATGGACCAAATCAAAAGGCAAAACAAGGGGATGCTCAGCACAGCAGATCTGAAAAGGGGGAGGGATACGAAAGGAGGAGGAGAAATACAGTGTTGCAGGGAACAATACTGCATAGGGACATGGAATGTGAGGTCTATGAATCAAGGAAATCTGGAAGTGGTAAAAAACGAGATGGAAAGAATAAGCATTGACATCTTGGGCATCAGTGAGCTCAAATGGACAGGGATGGGCGAATTCAGCTCTGCAAACCATCATATCTACTACTGCGGGCAAGAAAACCTTAGAAGAAATGGAGTAGCCACAATTGTCAATAAAAGAGTGAGAAAAGCAGTAATGGGATACAATCTCAAAAATGACAGAATGATGTCAGTCAGATTTCAAGGCAAACCTTTCAATGTCACTGTGATCCAAATATACGCACCAACCACTGGTGCAGATGAAGACACAATGGACCAGTTCTATGAGGACTTACAACACCTCATAGAACAGACACCAAGAAATGATGTCCAAATTATATTAGGAGACTGGAATGCCAAAGTAGGAAATCAAAAAGTGGAGGGAATAACAGGCAAATTTGGTCTTGGAACACAGAATGAAGCAGGGCAAAGATTGATAGAGTTCTGCCAAGAGAACGCACTGGTCATAGCAAACACAAGAGGCAACTTTACACATGGACATCACCAGATGGCCAACACCGAAACCAGATTGACTACATACTCTGCAGCCAAAGATGGAGAACCTCCATACAGTCAGCAAAAACAAGACCTGGAGCAGACTGTGGCTCAGATCACAACCTACTGATCGCAAAATTCAGGCTTAGACTAAAGAAAATAGGGAAAACACGGAGACCAGAAAGATATCACCTAGACAGCATCCCTAAAGAATACACGGTGGAGGTGATGAAAAGATTTAATGGCTTAGACTCGGTAGACAGAGTACCGGAAGAATTATGGACGGAGATGAGGGACATCATGCAGGAAGCAGCAAAGAAAACCATACCAAAAGAAAAGAAGAGTAAGAAAGCAAAGTGGTTGTCTGATGAGGCTCTTAAAAAAGCAGAGGAAAGAAGGAACGCAAAAGTCAAAGGAGAAAGGAAAAACTACAACCATTTGAACACAGAATTTCAAAGAAAAGCAAGGAGAGATAAGGAAAACTACCTAAAAGAACAGTGCAGAGAAATGGAGGAAAACAACAAAAGAGGCAGAACCAGAGATCTTTTCAGAAAAATTGGGGAAATCAAGGGAACATTTAAAGCAAAAATGACCATGATAAGGGACAAAGATGGAAAGGAGCTAGCTGATGCAGAAGAAATTAAGAAAAGATGGAAAGAGTACACAGAGGAACTCTACAAAAAGGACCTCAACACTCCTGATAATCACAATGATGAAGAAATTGAACTTGAGCCAGACATCCTGGAGAGTGAAGTCATAAAGGCCCTAAAGAGCACTGCAAACAACAAAGCTAGTGGAGATGATGGTATCACAGTTGAATTTTTCAAAGCGCTAAAAGATGATGGCGTCAAATTACTGCATTCAATATGCCAGCAGATTTGGAAAACAAAACAGTGGCCACAGGATTGGAAAAGATCAGTATATGTCCCAATCCCAAAAAAGGGCAATGCCAAAGAATGTTCAAATTATCAAACAATCGTGCTCATCCCACATGCCAGCAAGGTGATGCTCAAGATAATACAGGACAGACTTCAGCAGCATGTGGAGAGAGAATTACCAGAGGTGCAGGCTGGTTTCAGAAGAGGCAGGGGGACTAGAGACCACATCGCCAACATACGCTGGATCATGGAGAAAACAAAGGAATACCAGAAACAAGTTTACTTTTGTTTTATTGACTACACTAAGGCATTTGACTGTGTGGACCACAACAAGATGTGGCAAGTAATTAAAGAGATGGGAATACCAGAGCACCTCATATGCCTCCTGAGAAATCTGTACATGAACCAAGAAGCAACAGTTAGGACAGAACATGGAATAACAGAGTGGTTTGGAATAGGAAAAGGAGTAAGACAAGGCTGCATTTTGTCACCATGCTTATTCAACTTATACACAGAGCACATAATGCACAGTGCAGGGATGGAGGAATCACAATATGGGATTAAAATCGCTGGGAGAAACATCAATAATCTGAGATATGCAGACGATACCACCCTAATGGCAGAAAGTGAGGAAGACCTAAAGAATCTCTTGATTGTGCTGAAGGAGGAGAGTGCAAAAGCTGGCTTGAGACTCAATATCAAGAAAACCAAGATAATGGCAACAGGCCCCATCAGTTCCTGGAAAATAGATGGGGAAGAAGTAGAAGCAGTGACAGATTTTACTTTCTTAGGATCAAAGATCACTGCAGATGGGGATTGCAGCCATGAAATAAAAGGGCGACTGATTCTTGGGAGACAAGCGATGAGAAACCTGGGGAACATAGTGAAAAGCAGAGACATTACATTGCAAACAAAAATTAGAATAGTCAAAGCAATGATTTTCCCAGTAGTAATGTATGGATGTGAGAGCTGGACAATTAGGAAGGCTGAACGCAGAAGAATAGATGCCTTTGAAATGTGGTGTTGGAGGAGGGTTTTGAGAGTCCCCTGGACAGCGAGGAGAACAAATAGGTCAATCTTAGAAGAAATTAACCCTGACTGCTCATTGGAAGGTCAAATAGTAAAGATGAAGCTAAAATACTTTGGACATCAAATGAGAAGGGAGGATTCACTTGAGAAGGCATTGATGTTGGGAAAGGTGGAGGGCAAAAGAAGAAGGGGGAGGCCAAGGATGAGATGGCTAGATGGTATTATAGACACAATGGGCACAGAGCTGGGAGGGCTGAGGGGATGGTAGAGGACAGAGGCGCCTGGAGGAAAATGGTCCATGGGGTCGCAAAGGGTCGGAGTCGACTGTGCGACTAAACAACAACAAAACATATGTATTTATGGACCCCTTCCCTATAAAGTCCAGTGGTAATATCTCTTTCACACAAATTTCATGGTTTTTGTTTGTGCAATGTGATTAGCAATAGTAATCATACTTATATACCACCCCATTGTTATGGAATTGAAACAAGACAGACAGCATTCCATGGCTAAGCAGAATTCAGAGTTTTATTGCGCATGTCCAAAGACACTTTCTCAAGTGAGATTTTTGAACCCTGAACAGACCTTCAGGCCTTCCTTTTATAACCTAGAATAAACAAGTATTTTCCATGAATCCACAAGTAATTCCATGAATAATTATAATAATGACATCAGCCAATCAGTTATTAATATATGACATTGTCATGCCATGTAAACCATAAATCATTTTCATCAGCATTCTTATTTCTGTGTATGTAACAGAAATTACACGTCACTCCGTAGCAAAGCAGAAACTGTTCTTTCAAAGTACAATTCTTATCTTTGTGGGCACAAGCCATTTCTGTTGATTTATCCACGTTGTCATGGAGCAGAATGACCGGAGCATTTTTACCTTCTTCCAATACACAGAAGCTAGAAATGATTTTCAGCAGATAATCATTTTTAACAAAATTCTAATTTCTTTCATTCCTATCACATTCCTCCATTTCCTTTTGAAAGTTTTTTTTATTACAAAACTTTCACACTTCTATATCCACTTCTTCATCATCTTGTGTCTTATCTCTTTAGTAAACTGAGTGACCACCTTACTAGTTTCATCAATATGTAAACAGCAGTTTGTTAGATTAAATTTTCCACACACTCCTCCTTCTTTGGCTCTCCAGTATAGGAGGAAACATCTTTACACGGAAAATCTCCAAATGCAGTGGATACTTCCCTTTTCGGCTCTTTCATTCCCAAGGGCCTCGTATTCCACTATACCCAATTCCTGACTGCTTCTGAGTGACAGCAGAAAAAATGATGGCTTAATCCACCCCAGCACACAAGACTCTGACCATCTGACAGGTAACTCCAGTACATGTGTTTCCGGGGCTAGCCATTTAACAGCATTAGAATTATTTAAGTATTTCAAAAAGGTGTCATTATATCTTGTGGGCGCTGTTCTATCTGATGGTGAAGACCATTTCTCATAATGTCCTTCCCAGGTTCTCAAACAGAGTAGGTCTCCTACTGGGACTCCTACAGAAGCATTCCTCTTTTTTTTCTGGAGAAACAGTTTCTTCCTACTAAATTAGTTGCTAATATCCATACCATTTCTTCTGATTTGGCACGTTTAGTTGTTGATTGTTACATGCATCATAGGCCCTAAGTTGGAATAAACTCATATAGGTGCCACATGGGGAGGAACTATAGGTCCAAGTTCTAACAGGAATTTTAAATGGGAAATTTTCACATTCTGGGCCTGGGGTTCCCACATTACATGCAGATATAATTGTCAATCTGTTGCTAGTTCCTCTTTGTCCCCATACACCTCTATCTCTAACACATATTTCGCTTTCCACATGTATTGCAAGGAAAAATATTCCTATGATGTATTTTGGTTGCATCATCCTCAAGCTTCAGCTGTGCGTAGAGAGATAGCTTCCGGTATGTATCTCAGCAAAGCTCTGTTTTCCTGCTTGCGATGAGTGGATGGGCTGTGACCTGTTCCAGCAAGAGTGTTCTTATGTTCTTTTGTTCTTATGAAGAATGCTTTCTGTTGTTTTTTGCATCTTTTGCTAACCTCAGCTTATTCTCAGCTTTTACCCTCCAAATACTTTCCCTGCAATTCCTTGTATCTTTCTTTGTATCTTTCTTGTATCTTTCTTTGTAGGCAGGCCTTCCATTTTGCATATGTGACCTTTTTATGTTCAGGTCCACATTGATTTATAGCATAGATCTGGGCAGAATGGTATAAACAGTGAAACTAATCCCAAGGATCCATTCCTGACACAAACAAAGTTATCAGTCCATGTTTGTAATTTCAAATAAATGACTATTTAATACTTTTTCAGTTCAATAAATGTTCTTTATCCTTCCTTGCATTTTCTAATACTTATTCATTTGTAATCTCTAACATAGAGAGTTAATCCATCGAGCAAAAAATTCTCTCAAAGAAAATTCGATATTTTTCTTTTTGATACCTTCATCAGGAGTTTTGCATGATTTTACAAGCTGAACTACTTACAATCTGCAGATAGCAGAGAAATGAACTCAGCTTAACAATGGTTTCTTGGCTACATAACATTATCAAAAAACATGGTGAGAAAACAATTACATTCTTAATTAATCATACAATGCACAATCATTTTACCAGTTCAGGGAAAAAAAAACCTCTTAGGTTATTTTACCCACGTAGTGTGCCTCTTTTGATTTTTTCTTTCTGTGCAACAATGTTACTAGTTGCTAGCAAGAACTGAATTTAAACAGTGTATTTAGAGCACACAGGTGAAGTTCATAATGGCGATGAGTCATGACCCTCTCATACAGCATTCTGGTGGATTACAAAATTTACAGAAAACATGAAAAATCTTGGCAAGAGTTTAAACCTTGAGGATGCATCATGTTTAGAGAAAAAATATAGAAAGCCTCTCTTCTTAATAAAATAGTACTTATATCTGTTCTTTCAAATGCTCTAAACTTCACAGTTTCAAGTACAAGAAACCGTAAATCATCTGTTGAATGAATATAGTCTATGAAATGTTGAACCATGGGAGCTTGTAAATTCTTATTCCTAATTCTAAATAAATGTTCATTTATGCAAATCTGGACCTTACGTCTAGTTTGTCCCACATAAAGTTTCTGGCATGGGCAACAAATTAAATACACACAATCAGGGCTGTTACAATTCAATTACTGTTTTAAGGTCACAAGGATTTTCAGACTCGAAAAACTCACCACTTTAGTTTCTAATGAATATTTGCAAACATTGCAATTGAAGCATTTATAATGTCCAACACTTCTCAAAGAAATTGGTGGAGTCCCCATATCTGCCCTAGAAATGATATTCCCAATATTACGTGTCTTTCTAAACCCAACCAATGGTTGAGACTGACAGCCTGGAATATTGTTAAGGATATGCCAGTGGCGGCAAATAATTTTCCTAATATTATAGGCCTTGGGAGTAAATTCAAGAGACCACTGTATTCGATTTTGTCTGTGTGTTTGTCCATGAGATAGAAGTTGTTGTCTCCCTAATTAATTTAAATTAAACTGATAAGATGATTATTTATTGTATGATTAATTAAGAATGTAATTGTTTTCTGACAATGTTTTTTTGATAATGTTATGTAGCCAAGAAACCTTTGTTAAGCTGTGTTCATTTCTCTGTTATCTGCAGATTGCAAATAGTTCAGCTTGTAAAATCATGCAAAACTCCTGATGAAGGTATTGAAAAGAAAAATATCAAATTTTCTTTGAGGGAATTTTTTGCTCGATGGATTAACTTTCTATGTTGGAGATTACAAATGAATAAGTATTAGAATATACAAGAAAAGATAAAGAACGTTTATTGAACTAAAAAGAAGTATTAAATAAGCATTTATTTGAAATTGCAAACATGGACTGATAATTTTGTTTGTGTCCAGAACGGATCCTTGGGATTAGTTTCACAGGTCCACATTGAGCCTTTTAGGAAACACCAATATACTTTTATGCTGTCTTCCATCTTTTCCCCCCATTGGAACTGTTTGTACTTGTGCTTTCAGAATTTCCTTTTTTAGAAACACACACCCATCTTGAACTCATTTTCCTGTTAATAACTTCAGCCATGGGACATTGCCAATCATTTTTCTGAGTTTATTAAAATAGGCTTTCATAAAATCAAGAGTAAGTGTGTGGCTACCCTCTGCTTTTCTTTCCTTTGAAATGAAGAACTCAAGTAGAACATAATGTTATATATCTTGACTTTAGCAAAGACTTTGACAATGTACCCCATGATATTTTGATTAGCAAACTAACTGGTTATGGCCTGGATAGCACAAGTGTCAGGCAGATATACAGTTGGTTATATAATCATACTCAGAGAGTTCTTATTAATGGCGCTCTCTCAAGCTGGGAAGGGGTAACTTGTGGAGTACCACAAGGCTCGATCCTGGACCCTTGTGCTCTTCAATATTTTCACAAAAGACTTGAATGAGGAAGTGCCAGGAATTAATGTCAGATTTGCAGATGACACAAAATAGTGGAATAGCTAATATATTGGAAAACAGGAGCAGAATTAAAAAAAGATTTAATAAGTTTGAACACTGGACTGAAACCAACCAAATGAAATTTATCAGTGATAAGTGCAAAGATTTGCTACTAGGGAAAAAAACAGATGCACAGTTACAAGATGCCAGAGAGTAAACAAAACCAAACAAAAATATTGTGGCACCTTAAAGACTAACTCCTGTATTTTAATGTTCGCTTTCATGGATCAAGTCCATTTCGTCAGACATAAGAGTGAGTTTTCACGGTATCAATTTATATATATCAGGTACAGAGGCACACAACAATTGGTTGGCATAACAAATAGGTTTCCAAATCAGCGTGCTATTTACAACTAGTAACAACTGGTTCCAGTTGTATTTTGTTGTTCAGTCGCACAGTTGATTCCGACTCTTTGTGACCCCATGGACCATCGCTCTCCAAGCACCCCTGTCCTCCACCATCCTCCTTAGTCCACACAGCCCCGTGCCCATTGTGTCTATAATACCATCTAGCCATCTCATCTTTGGCCGTCCCCTTCTTCTTTTGCCCCCCCCCACCTTCCCCAGCATCAAGGCCTTCTCAAGTGAATCCTCTCTTCTCATTTGATGTCCAAAATACTTCAACTTCATCTTTGTTATTTGTCCTTCTAAGGAGCACTCAGGGCTAATCTCTTCTAATATTGACCTATTTGTTCTCCTCGCTGTCCAGGGGACTCTCAAATCTCTCCTACAGCACCAAATCTCAAAGGCATCTATTTTTCTTCGTTCAGCCTTTCTAATGGTCCAGCTCTCACAGCCATACATCACCTCTGGAAATACCATTGCTTTGACTATGCGGACCTTTGTTTGCAGTGAGATGTCTCTACTTTTCACTATATTCCCCAGGTTTTTCATAGCTTGTCTCCCAAGAATCAGTCACCTTTTTATTTCATGGCTGCAATCTCCATCTGCAGAGATCTTAGATCCTAAGAAAGTAAAATCTGATACTGCTTCTACTTCTTCCCCATCTATTTTCCAGGGACTGATATGGCCTGTTGACATTATCTTGGTTTTCTTGATATTGAGTCTCAGGCCAGCTTTTGCACTCTCTTCTTTCAACCTAATCAGGAGCTTCTTTAGGTCTTCCTCACTTTCTGCCATTAGGGTAGTATCATCTGCATATCTCAAATTGTTGATGTTTCTCCCAGCAATTTTGATCCCATATTGTGATTCCTCCATCCCTGCATTGCACATTATGTGCTCTGTGTATAAGTTGAATAAGCAGGGTGACAGAATGCAGCCTTGTCTTACTCCTTTTCCTATTCCAAACCACTCCATCATTCCATACTCTGTCCTAACTGTTGCTTCTTGACTCATGTACAGATTTCTCATGAGACATATGAGGTGTTCTGGTATTCCCATCTCTTTAATTACTTGCCACATTTTGTTGTGGTCCACACAATCAAAGGCCTTGGTGTAGTCAATGAAGCAGAAGTAAGCTTGTTTCTTGTATTCCTTTGTTTTCTCCATGATCCAACGGATGTTGGCAATGTGGTCTCTGGTCCCTCTGCCTCTTCTGATCCCAGCTTGCACCTCTGGTAGTTCTCTTTCTACATGCTGCTACAGTCTATCCTGTATTATCTTGAGCATCACTTTGCTAGCTTGTGGGATGAGCACAATTGTTCGATAATTTGAACATTCTTTGGCATTGGGACGTATACTGATCTTTTCCAATCCTGTGGCCACTGTCTTGTTTTCCAAATCTGCTGGCATATAGCATGTAGTAGCTTGATTCCATCATCTTTTAAGGCTTTCAAGAATTCAACTGGAATAACATCATCTCCACTAGCTTTGTTATTTGCTGTGCTTTTTAGGGCCTTTCTGACTTCACTCTCTAGGATGTCTGATTCAAGTTCAAATTTCCCCTCATTGTTATTTTCCGGGGTGTTTAGGTCTTTTTTGTAAAGTTCCTCTGTGTACTCTTTCCATCTTTTCTTTATCTCTTCTGCATCCGCTAACTCTTTGCCATCTTTGTCTTTTTTATCGTTGTCATTTTTGCTTTGAACGTTCCCTTGACTTCCCCAATTTTTTTAAAGAGATCTCTACTCCTGCCTCTTGTGTTGTTTTCCTCTATTTTTTTGCAGTTCATTTAGGTAGCTTTCCTTATCTCTTCTTGCTTTTCTTTGAAATTCTTTATTTAAGTGATTGTATTTTTTCCTTTCTCCTTTGCCTTTTGCGTTCCTTCTTTCCTCTGCTATTTTAAGATCCTCCTCCGACAACCACTTTGCTTTTTTGCTCTTCTTTTCTTTTGGTATAGTTTTCCTTGCTGCCTCCTGCATAATGTCTCTCATCTCTGTCCATAATTCTTCTGGTACTCTGTCTATCTGGTTCAGATCATTGAATCTGTTCCTCACCTCCACCGTGTATTCCTTGGGTATGTTGTCTAGATCATATCTATCCGGCCTATTAGTTTTCCCTATTTTCTTCAGTTTGAGCCTGAATTTTGCGATCAGTAGATTGTGATCTGAGCCACAATCCACTCCAGGTCTTGTTTTTGCTGATTGTATGGAGGTTCTCCATCTTTGGCTGCAGAGAATGTAGTCAATTTGGTTTCGATGATGGCCATCTGGTGATGTCCATGTGTAGTGTCTCCTCTTGTGTTGCTGGAAAAGGGTGTTTGCTTTGACTAGTGTGTTATCTTGGCAGAACTCTATCAGTCTTTGCCCTGCTTCATTTTGTGTTCCCAGACCAAACTTGCATGTTATTCCATCCACTTTTTGATTTCCTACTTTTGCATTCCAGTCTCCTAGGATAATGTGGATGTCATTTCTTGGTGTCTGTAATATAAGATGTTGTAGGTCCTCATAGAACTGGTCTACTGTGGTTCATCTGCACTAGTGGTTGGTGCATATATTTGGATTACAGTGATATTAAATGGTTTGCCTTGTATTCTGACTAACATCATTCTATCATTTTTGAGATTGTATCCCAATCTCAATTTGCAATTATGGCCACTCCGTTTCTTCTGAGGTTTTCTTGTCCACAGTAGTAGACATGATGGTTTACAGAGCTGAATTCACCCATACCTGTCCATTTTAGCTCACTGATTCCCAAGATGTCAATACTTATTCTTTCCATTTCCTTTTTTACCACTTCCAGCTTTCCTTAGCTCATAGATCTTACATTCCATGTCCCTATGCAATATTGTTCCTTACAACACTGTATTTCTCCTCCCCCTTTCCTGCCCATCCCTTTCTGTCCATCTAATGTGCTAAGCATCCTTCCTGTTTCCTCTGATTTGTCCGTTTGTTTTGCCTTTGCTTTGGTCAATAGGGTTCTCTTGGCAAACTCCCTGGCATGCTTTGTGGGTTTCTACGCCATTTTCCCCCCATCATACATATTATCACAGTTTAAAACAAGGTAAGATCATGCATATTATCACAGTTTAGAACACAGTATCAGTTTAGAACTGATGACAGTCAGTTCTATACTGACACAGTGACACAGTCACTATGTCAGTTGCTATAAGTCATCTATGTTAAGTCAACTATTTTATTTCAGTTCAATTACTGATCCCTTGCATGCATGCAGCAGCTCTCACCTTTCTTTGGCTGCGTGGAGTTGGTCAAAGGCGCTGACTTGGGCCTCGCTGTGATGGTGGCTGCGGATGGTGTCTCCTGGGGGTGGTCGAGGGTCTCCTGTGTCTGCAGTTGGCTGCAGTGGCAGTGCGGCCCTTCTTCTTTGCCCTCCGGGGCATTGCTACTCTAAGAGGACTCCCCTGGGCCTCTGGATGGTAACTGGGCAGTTGAGGCCTGTGTCTTTCTCTGCCTCAGAACTGGTTCATATTTGCATGTCTGGTTTTGCATAGGCAGAAATGATCCAAATTATACTGGGAAACTGCACAGTCCCAGGGTTCCCACAGAAGAAGGGAATGGCTAAACCACGTCTGTGTTTATTTCCTATTTAGAAAACCTTTTGGTCTCAGGTTTTTGACCGTGAAATCTCAGAGAATTGGGCACTGCTGACCGGCACTGTTGACCTGGCAAGCCTCCTCCCTATTCCTTTGCACTGAGGTCAGCTCAGGAGCCAAACCTAAAGCCATCCCCACCAAAACCACTTTCTTCACTGAGGTTATCCTCGCCACAATGTCCGGAGTTCTAGGCCAGCCTGATGCATTTCCCCCCCCCCAAAGACCCTTAGTATTAAGACGCGGGTGGGGAGGGGGGCTATATTTGGGGGATGGAAGGAGGGCGAGAAGGAAGGAGGGTGAGAAGGAAGGAAGCCTCCTCGCTTCTGCCTTGACCCTAGGAGTTCCAGTTATGTCAGGACTCAGGAGCGTGCCTGGAGGGAAAAGGCAACCACCGCAGCAACCTAATTCGGAGGGGATTTCATTTGCACGCCTTTTCCCCAGTAGACACCAAAAAAATTGTAATTTGTGGCCTGCTTCCTTTCCTACATTTTTATAAAGATTATTATTGTCCACCCTTAGACATGATTGTTCTGTTCCTTCTATTGTATGTAAGCTATCATGTTTATTTACCTCTGAGTTTTCATCTACTTCCCCCTTCCAATTCAGTTTAAACCCTGCTTGCCTCCCCATGCTTGAAATCCGGGTTCCCAAACTGTTTTGTCCCAATCTGTACTCACTCAGCAGCCTCCACAGTTCTCTCCATCCCCTCTTCTCCTGCTTCTTTTTCCCACCAACAGGTGGCACTGTCTAGAGCCAGAGGAGGAGTACTGATACAGTCATCAGGAGGGACCTGGCTAATCCTCCCAGTTCTGTGTGAACAGCCTCAATGGTTTCTCTTGGAAGAGCAGGAGGAGCTCCAGCCAGGACTGGACACTTGGAGAACTTGTTTGAAAGTTTTCTCCAATCCCAGATCAACATGATAAGGGAGAAACAAAAACTGAAACCCGTCACAACTGTGAAAGCTGACAGGAAAAGCTTGCCTGTATTAACAGATATGCAAGACATTTTGTCTTTTTTTCTAGGTTTGAGCATGCTTGTGAAGCATTGAAAACATCAGAAAGTGAATGGCCAGAGTTGTTAACAACCTAATTGAGAGGACCAATTGTTGATTATTATGGGCAACTAATAAAGGAAAATCCTACCTGGCCGGAGGTGAAAGATGTTTTGGAGGCATATTGTGCAATGGTTCCCGAGGTTTTACACCAAAATTTCCATGAAATTCAATGGGATGGGTTTGGAGCTTTTGTTGCACTTATGATGATGCTTTCCCAAGCTTATGATCGATGCATTCATGCTTCACGCATTGACATGATGCCTAGTGTCAGTGCTTTTGCCCTGAAAGAGCAATTTATGAATGTGATTCCTCCAGATATAAGGCTCAATTTGGCTAATAAGGAGATAGATGAGCCTCAATTGTTGGCCCAAAAAGCTGACATGATCTGAATTTGCAAAAAACAGGCGAGGAGAGCGATGCCCAAAACTTTGTAGCCCTCAGTCAGAGCAAGGGAATCAAAGGGCCAGGCTTTTGCGAAGAAACTGCCTGGCCCCTTTCCTTCAAGGGATCTTCCTCCAAAACGGGAGGGGTACAAGCCAAAGGTAAAGTCTTTCTTCTGGCTTAACCTGTTTCCATTGCTCTAAGCCAGGACATATGTGGCAGGATTGTTCTTTGCTTAAGTCTGGCATTCCACAGTCTTCTAAGGAAAAGCCAAGAGATTGTGCATCCAGTTCCAGGATGGCACACATGGCATTGGTCCAGGGTACTTAAGATACCACTTTACCACAAGGTATTCAGCCCATCCTATAAGGGCAGACAGGTGGGGCTCTGTGGTGGTCCCACCAGTGAAAGAAGTACATCTAAATGGGACCAGGAAGAGAGCCTTCTCCATGTATGCCCCAACTCTGTGTAACCTCTTACCACCTGAAATGTGGCTCCAGTCAGATCTTCTCCCTTTCAGAAAAATGTTGAAGACCTGGCTATGCCAGCTGGTGTGGGCAATGCTTGATTCTACTGCTCAATCCCGCTGGCTCGTTTAGCATGTGTGAGAGATCCTGCTTGTCTTTGTTTTTTGAATTCTATTCTGGGTGGGAGGAGGGTGAGGGTAGTTTTAATGATTAATTGACTAGTTTTATGTATTTTAATTTTGTTTTTAGTGGGGGGAGGGGTTAGATACTGTTTTTGTACTGTTATTGTATTTTTTTCTGTATGCTGTTAGCTGCCCTGAGTGGTGTTCCCCATCTGGAAGGTGGGATACGAAAATGAAAATGAAAACAATAGTGTAGGTTGTAGTTCCTACGCCATTTCTACCTGAAGTTCGTTCTCCAACTACAGTAACGAGAGGGACTGGACAGGAGGCACCACAACACTCTTTTAGAGATGCTTCCTCTGGTCCTGACACACAGTCTGTTAAGCCAGCTCATCAGTATGGCACCCTTATTGTTAGAAGCCCCCAGGTTTCCTGGCAGTTGAATGCCACGGTTGTTTAAACTCAAACACCTAACTTTCTAGACGCTGTTGACATACTAGGGAAAGATCTCATTTCTGTTATGGACAAAATGAGAACTGCTGAAGTATCTCTGTTAGATGAGCAAGGGGTTGTATACCGTACTTTGAAAGCATTCAAGGACAGTGGCAGTGACTTATCTAGTATCCATCTTGATTATGTTAAACCTGAGTAAATATTACCAAATTGTATAATGCCTGTGGAAGGGTACCAGCTCTCTGCTCATCGGAGGGTGCGATAGTGGGCACTTGTGTACATCTTCTGCATGAGGTCCATTAGACTCCTCTTCAAGATCCTAAAAAGGTTTTTTTCAGATCAAATGGTGAAGATTACTTAACTGTGACACTTCCCCATGGTGCTTTGTCCTCTGTATTTTTTCTTTTGCTAATTTTCTTCTCCTCTGCTCTGTCTTGCTGTTCTTCCACCTCCAGTGTATTCCTCGTCTGTTGCTACTGCTCTTGCCACTCAAGATGAAACACCCTTTCCCACCCTGCTCCAGCACCGGCAGCATTTGCCGGGCTCTCCTGTGCCTCTCGGTTAAATATGGATAATCATGGGCCAAAACTTAATTTTATTTTCATTTATTTTGATTATTGAAACTCACTAGTAGCTGCTGAATTTCCCAACCTAGGCTATACTCGAATCAATCACTTTTCCTGGTTTCTCAGGTAAAATCAAATGCCTTGGCTTATATTCGGATTGGTTTATACTTGAGTATATATGGTAATTGATTTAATTATATTTTAGTGTTTACAAAATATTGTTTTGTTTGTTTCCTTAAAATTATGTTGGAAGCAACCTTGAATTCCATTTTTTTCCAGGAGAAAGGTGTAATAAAAATAAAATGAACAAAAAAACCCCTTCATTTTTATGCTATGATCATGTACCATTTATCTCTTATTACCATTGCTGGATCCATGAAAGAGAATAGACAATTTCCTTCTGCCATTTTCTTCAGCAAGTCTATGCGTTCTTATCTCCTTGTGATAATGCTTTGGCATTGTGGTCTTCTGTTTCATTTTAAATTTCATTTCATCATTTGTTTGTTTGGAGTTTATTATTCTATCTTGGGTTGAAGGAAAGCATTTTGATAAATGGAATTGAATGTTTCTGTTAATTAGTTATATTTTGTGGTTTTACTGCAGTAATAGAGAAACATATGTGTGTGTTTCGCTATTACTGCAATAAAACCTCAAAATATAACTAATTAACAAATGCAGTTAGTCAGAACTAGTTTTAACTAGGGAAAACTAGTTTTAACTGTAACATATTGTGTGTATAACTAATTAACAGTGTGTGTGTACAGACACAGTGTGTGTGTGTGTTGATTAGTTACACACACATATTTTACAGTTAAAACTAGTTTTCCCTAATTAAAACTAGTTCTGACTAACTGTGTTTGTGAGAACTAGAATTAACTGACGATGAAAGATCCATTTCTACTGAAAACTGGTTTTAACGAGTCAAAATAGCTAAGTTAAAACTAGAGTTTCCTATCATGGAAAAAGTTTCAGTTAAAACCAGTTTCCAATTAAAGTGAACCAGCACTGGGTGTAAAATACCGCCTTGTGCTGGCTTTGTCTGCTTCCTCCGGGAAGAGATGGGCGTGCTCTTGCAGGCCTTCCTGCCTGGTGTGATGGAGGGTGGATGGGTGAGGAAAGGGAAGACGGCAAGGGTATAAGCACAGGGGAGGGATGTAAACACCCTAAGAACAGGAGTCAAATGAATAATGGTGTCATTGCAAAAGGGGAAAGATCAATCGTCCATATCCTTCTGGTAAAATGGATTTATCGTAGTCCTTTGTCAAGACTCTGCAACAGTTAAACATAGTACACAGAACTAGTATACAAAATACATATCTATCAATTAATACACTCAGACAGCACGGATATACAAAAATACATAAGAGAAAAGTAGGGAAAGAATTACCTAGATCATCAATAAACGCGCTCAGCTGCCTTCAAAAGTTTATTCCTACGAGGCCAGAGCGTTATCTGTTAATGTTGCTAGCCCAATATATAGGAAGGGTTATGTTTGAAGCTCACAGCGCGCACCTGTTGATCGTCAAAGTGTCAATCTGCTGTAACACTTAAAGGCACAATGATTTCGAGAAGTGGAATAAGAAGAAAAGCAGGGAGGAAGAACTATAAAAAGGCTGAAAGATCATGTTCATTGTTGAGACCTTTAGGAGCCAAGGTGGAAAACCGATGAATATAGAAGGCTTCACGTTGTAATAAAAAGCGTGTTTTATCTATATGATGGAACTTGCGAGGAGTAAAAATTTCAAGTATGACCACTCGTACGTCTAAACAGGAATGTTGTTTCTCTTCGAAGTGGGCTACAAGGGGAGAGGTGGCAACATGATGTCGTATACGGGATTGATGTTCACCAAGGCGGGTTTTCAACGGTCTAGATGATTGTCTGATGTACGCTAGTTGGCAAGGGCAGAGGATCATGTACATGGAATCAGAAGTATTACAATTGAAGAAGGAGGATAATGCAAGTTTATAATTACTACTGGGAATAGAGACCAGATTAGTTGTCCACATAAATTTACAGAAGTAACAATGTCCACAAGTGTGATGTCCCGCGGTTTGATGGAAGTCATTGAGCACCAGGTTCAGTGCGAACGGTTTCTCCTAAGGTATGGTCCCCCTGGTAGGGCATACCAGGTGCTCGAGGAAGCTATTCTAGTGCACCCCGTTCGACAAAACATTGCAGAGGAGGAAGCGCCAGGAGCCGTTGCGGCAGTATCCCAAGCTCAGGAGAGCAGAATGGCAGCACCAACTGTCTCAGTCCTGGCCAGGTCAGACCGGAGTGTCGAAACAGGAGATCAACACAAACTGGCCCAGTTACCAAAGAGAGTAGCAGAGCCAGTGGTCTTGATCCAGCTGGGATCAGACCAACGGATTTGATTGGGATCCAGACCCAAGGAGGCACATAAACCGGGCTCTGGAATGCCTAAACTGTCCATTAAGCCACCGGGAACCACAGCGCTTTCCTCAGGAGAGGGAGTGACCATTGCCCAAACCCCTGCCACGGAGCAGGAGGATCTACAGCAGAAGCTGCAGGATGAACAACAAAAGGCAGAGCAGTATTGTTACTATATCGTGAACTTGCAACAGTGGCTCATAGAGACACAGGAAGCCTTAGCCTCTGAGCAAGCAGCCCACCAAGCGGAGAAAGTGGCAGCTGTTCCACCACCGATGGAGGATGAGATCTGGCTTGATCAAATATATTGTCTCTTTCAATAGGAGCAGGTGGCTTGGTTGGCAGGTAATCTCGAGGGAGCAGTTGAAGCGGCACGTCAACAGGCTAAGACAAAGCAGGAAATGGTGGATGAAAAATATGCCCAAGCTTTACAGGAAGGAGAAGGGGCAGTGCAGTCGGCACCAGCCCAGCCTATACTGTCAGCATTTCCGCAGCCAGCCGTACTAAACCCTCTTCCCCAGATAAAGCCCCCGCCCAGAGCCCCTGTACCTCAGCCTGTCCATCTACCGGCACCACCAATGGGAGTTCTTCCCCCTCCTTCTTCTTTTCCACAGGTTCCACTTTTAGCGATGCCAGGAGGAAACCCTCCCTTGTAAATGGGAGTGGTAGGAGTTCCGGCAGGAACAGGTCAATTGGAGGATTTGATGGCAGATTTCTTTGAAACACAGATTTGTGTTATGCAAATGAAGCAGCAACCAAAACCTGTGACAGATGAAAATGCTGATCGTAAGCGTCTGCCAATTTTGACAGACACCCAGGACATTCTCTCTTTTCTTTCTAGGTTTGAGCATGCATGCGAGGCAATGAAAGTGCATGAGATTGAGTAGCCAGGGCTAATCAGTACACAGCTGAGGGGTCTGATCCTGGACTATTTTGATGGATTGCCCAAAGATTATAAATGGCCCCAAATACGAGATGCTTTGTACAAATATTGTGCGATGGTCCCTGATGTTCTGATAATGAGATTCCGGAAGATCCAATGGGATGGTAAACAACCATTTGTTGCCCTCATGATTCAGCTGGCGCAAGCCTATGACCGATGCGTCCGAGCATCTAAAGTGGAGATGACGCCGAGCGCATGAGCATTCGCGCTGAAGGAACAGTTTATGGAGGTCATTCTGCCTTATTAAGACTGAGTCTTTCTGATAAGGAAATTGATGATCCTCAGTTGCTTGCCCAAAAAGCTGATATGATTTGGATCAGCAAAATGATTGTCAAGAAGCAGATGCCTGGGGGGCGTGGCTAAGATGGCCGACGAGGAACATCTTGATCTGGATGCTCACGCTTATCAAAGTGGTAATCAATGTGATCGAGCAAAATGGGAAAATTTTAAAGAGGTATTTTCTGGTGATAAGACTCCTGCTTGCCTATTTGGAAAGTTTTGAGGTCGGACGGTCGAAGTTTGGGAGGTTTTCCTGGGCAGGCGAGGCTCGCGACGGAAGCCACGGCTTTTCCTGCCGAGGAGCCGAGAATGGGACCAGCGAGACGGAGGAGACTTGTGGCGGCAGTGGAATTGGCAAGAAAACAATCATATGTAAGTGTATGAAAGACTATATGGAAAAGTTAAAGATAACTGGGGATTTTGCTTAGAAGAGCCTGGACTTGGAAGCGGGTGGAAGTGGATGAAATTGGGCGGTCGTCCCGTTAATGGTGGCGGGCCTGGAAAACGAAAGTGATTTTGTCCAGGTCTATGGCTTCCCTGCGCCCCAGGAGAACCGCGGCATGTTTTGGCGATAACAAAGTGGCCTAAGAAGTTCTCATCTGGGCTCCAGTTTTGGAAGGCTGCAGTGTGTTTCCAGTTTAGAGTGTGTGGGGAAAGTCTGCCGTTCCACAGAGGAAGAAGGGGGGTTTCCCCCTGAAGTTAATGTAACCGCTGGAAAAGGGCGCTTTGATTTGTTCGCTTCAAGAGAAGGCTTAACTTGTGTTTTTTTAATTCCTTCACCGTGTGGATTACAAATATCACTTTTTTTATTGGACATATTGCTCCTAACGTCTTTCTTCCTTCCTTGCTTGGATTTTGGGCTTTTTTTCCCTCTCACCCCCCCCCTGGTGGCTTTGACTCAAATGAAAAAGTCTGGGTGACTGTTTCCTTGTAGCCTCTATCTTTGTGGTTTGGAAGACGAACAGTTGGACTGCTTGCCTTGAGGAAACGGGTCGGATGTGGATTATTTTTTTCCTCTGTTTGTTTGGAGCATATTCCGGTTCCTTTCTTTTTTTTGTGGATTATTTAGCAACTAACTCCTCGCTGGATTTCTTCCTCCCTACAAGCTTTGTCTGCTTTGTTTGGATATGTGGTACTAGTGGCTGCAGTGTTATAGGTTTGTTGGACTGACTAAATCTTTACAACGCTCTGCAACACTGGACTCTCCTATTGTGTTTCATCATGGATAAAGGCACAAGAGGGAAAGCAAAAGAGGAAGAACCAGTAGTGAAGTCTAAGAGGAAAGAAAAAGCACCAATGGAAGAAGCCCCTCAGTCTTCATCACCACCACCGGAGCCTTATGATCAAACTCAAATTATGGTGGAAATTGGCAAATTGTTTCAGAAATTGGAGAAAAATGAGGAATCAAGGGTGAAAGGTAGAAATGAAATGATGAAAAAACAAGATAAGGTGGTATCATCTGTTGCAGACTTTTCAAAAAAGGTGGACTTAAGCTTGCAAAAAATAGAGGGAAATGTGAAATTGGTTCAAAATGAGGTAATTGCCATAAAAAGGGAAATAAAAGGGACTCAGGAGACGGTGCGGGAGAATAAGTTGAAATTGGAAGAGCAAGAGAGAAGGATTGATGCTGTGGAAGATATGATGAGAAAGCAGAACATTGTGCTCCGTCAGGTGATTGAACGGACACCAGATCAGTTAAGAGAAAGAGTGGTTCAATGGTTAAATGGTTTGAATATGGGAAAGGAATTTGTTCAGGAAGATATTGTAAGTGTATTCAGGGTGGGCCCAAGAAGAGGGAGGGTGGTTCAAAGAAATGTGTTGGTAAAATTTGCAAATTGGGGTGATAAGCTAAGAGTAATGGCTTTTCTGAAACGAGCTGGACCTGATGCCCTGAAATTTGATGGTTCTGATGTAGAAGTTTATAATGATATTTCATTGAAAGAAAGAACGTGGAGATATAAGATGAGGCCTGTAACCAAACTGTTGATGAGTAAAAATATAAGGTACAATTGGAGATTTCCACAGCAACTGCGCTTTTTTATGATAAAATAATGCAAGTAATTGATGAAGGGACTAATCCATTGGAGTATTTGAGTTTGCTGGAGTTAGTAAAAACAGACTCGGAAGAATGGATAAATCTCAAGAGGGAATTGATGGAATCGGGTGCCCTGGGGAGGGAGTATGAGAGGGCGGAGGCCGGTGGAGCTACAGGTGGAACATCGCAGGGAAAGGAAGAGGAGGAGGAGCTGTTGTTGATCATGGTGGAGGAGGAGACAAGTAAGGAGCAATGAGAATTAGATTATTAAAAACTAAAGCATTTAAATGATATAGAAGGGTGAGTAGCGCGTAGCACTGGTAGGAAGACACATCTTGCATGTCCCCCCTCTCCCCTCTTTGGTTGTTGAAGGCGGCTTTTTCTCTGAAGAAGGTGGGGAGAGAGATAGTGTGTGTTTTATGTAGATTTGTGTGTTTATGGGGAAAGGGGTTGGTGGTGGCACGCCCAATGGAGAGTTTAGAAATTAGAAAGGAAATAGATTATGTGAAATATTAAAGTATTAACATGGAATGTGAAGGGTGCAGGTTCTGTCCTTAAGAGGCGGAGGCTGGAATTGGCGTTGAAGAAAGATAGACCCGATATAGTGTTCTTACAGGAAACGCACCAGAAGTCAAAAGACACGAATAAACTTTTTTGGGGATGGATTCAACATTACGAGATGGCGTTTGGAACTTCAAAAGCGAGAGGTGTGGCAATTATGAGTTCTAAAAATTAGGATTTGAGATTACAAAAAGTGTTGCTGACCAATAGGGTAGATATTTGATTGTAAGAGGAAAAATAGAAGATGAGGAAATCATGTTGGTAAATATTTATGCTCCAAATGATCATCAAGCAGATTTTTTAGAAAAAGTTCGGAAAATAGTGGAGCCAGAGAATGTTGCAAAAACTATTGTGGCTGGAGATTTTAATTTGATAAGGTCGGGTTTAGACTGTACGAATATAGCAAGAAGTGGAATTGGCTTGAAAGGGAAGGTTTTAGACAAATGGATAGTCGCGATGGGTTTGAAGGACTCTTGGAGAGAGATTAAGGGCTCTGAAAGGGCATATTTTTTCTCACACGTCCACGGGACATTCTCGAGAATAGATTATGTCTTTCTTATGGAAAACTTGATTAAAGATATAGATGGAATGGAAATTGGGATCATCAAGGAATCAGATCATGCTAAAGTACTTTTGGAATTGAAATTACAAAAAGATATTCGAAGAGGAAGAAGTTGGAGGTACGATCCTAACCTATTTAAAGACCAAAAATGTAAAGAGCAAATTATGGAAAGGTGGAAAGAAAGTTGGCAGTGGAACGACAACAATGAGGTTACTTTTAACATTGTATGGGATACCATGAAGTCGGTTTTTAGAGGGGAAAGCATAAAGTTGGCGAGTTTTAAATATAAAAGAAATAAGGTAGAACAGATAGAAAAAGAAAGAGAAATAAAGCAGTTGCAGGAGGTTCATTCAAAAAGTAAACATAATTTTTCCCCACAAAACTGCAAAGACTTAAAGCAGAGCTAATGGGCAAGGATATTGATAAAGTTAAAAGAGACTTGATTTATCTAAATAGAGAGTATTTTGAATTTAGTAATAGAAGTTCAAAACTATTAGCAAGAGCAGCTAAGGCCAAAAGGGAAAAAAGAGAAATTGGGGTATTGGTTAATAAACAAGGTATAAGGTGTAATAAGAATAGAGATAAATGTAAAATTGTGAGGGAATTTTATCAAGCATTATATGCAAAAAAAGAGGTAGATGTGGAGAGGCTTAAAACGATTTTGGAGAGACAGTTAGGGAACGGAATAAAACAAGAACATAGAGAGAAAATGGAGGAAAGGATCACCAACAAAGAGGTAAAGGAGGTAATCAGTGGATTGAAGATGGGGAAAGCCCCAGGAGATGATGGATTATCGACACAATTCTATAAAGAATTTAAAGATGTTGTGGTTCCAAAGTTAGTGAAGTTATATAACTATATTTTAGATGGAGGACAAATTCCGACCTCATGGTACAATACTATAATCGTTCTGCTGCCAAAACCGGGAAAGAATTTGGAAAGGGTGGAATCGTACAGACCAATTTCTCTTATAAATCAAGATGCCAAGATCTTCACAGCAATATTAGCTAACCGTTTAAACAGTTTTATGGGGGAATATATAAATGTTGACCAAGTTGGTTTTTTAAAAGGCAGGCATATGGCGGACTTGACTAGAAGGGTATTAGATTTAATTGATAATGTTAATCAAACGAAGGAAAAGGTGGGTTTATTATCATTAGATATTTTTAAGGCATTTGATTCATTACAATGGTCTTCAATCAAGGAAATAGTTAGAAATTACGGATTTGGGGATAGATTTAGAAGGGTAATCGATGTATTATATCAAAAAGGGAATGCTAGGATTAGAGTAAACGAAGAGGTTACTGATGTGGTAAAGCTCGAGGCAGGTACCAGGCAGGGATGTCCATTATCTCCTATCCATGGCAATGGAAATACTAGCCAAAAATATAAGGGATGATTCAAATATAGAAGGGATAATGGGTAATAAAGTGAGCATGTATGTAGATGATACGTTGTTAATGGTGAAACATCCGGAGATGGTAATGGATAGGATTAAAGACCAACTACAGGTATTTGAAGCTATAACCGGACTGATGATAAATTGGGATAAATCAGAACTGATGCTGTGCAATATGGGGTAGGCGAGATGGGAAGGATAGTGGGGACACTCAATATTCAAATTAAAGAAAAGTTGAAATATTTGGGGATAACTATTTCAAATAAATTGGAAGAACTTAAACGATTGAATTATGACAGTTTGAAAGTAGAATTTAAGAGTAAAATACAAGAGTTTCAAAAGCTGAAGCTGTCATGGTTCGGGAGGATTGCAATTTGCAAAATGATATTGCTGCCAAAGATTAATTTCTTATTCGATGCACTTGCGATCCACTTGAAGGAGAAGGAAATTAATGAGTTTCAAAAGATGTTTAATAATTTTTGTAATGGAGGTAAAAAATCTAGACTTCCAAAGAAGTTTTGGTACTTATCTCAGAAAGAAGGGGGTTTGGGCATGCCAAATTTGTTAGCATACTATCGAGCATTCCAAATTAAGAATGTTGTGAAGATCTTGGCAAGAGAAAAGGCAATTTGGGAGGAATTGGAGATGAAAGAGTACAGGAATATTGGCAAAATGATCTTTTTGGGAATAAAGGATAAACCGATAAAGACAAGTAATACTATGATGAGAGGCCTCATGGAGGTGTGGAAAAGAGTAAAGAAAGATATGGTCCCAAATCTCTCTCCAATTTTGGAATTGACTGATATGGCGTGTTTTCCGATAAAAATAGATAAGGAAAAAAAAGGAAATATTGGATAAAAATGAAATGTCTTTACTGAAGGACTGGTTAAAAGTTTGTGATGATGAAATCAAGAGGGAAAAATATTTGAAAAGTTAAAATTGGACTGGTTTCAGAAACTGAAGGTTGATAATTGGAATAAAAAATACAGAAGAGAAGTAGCGATAGATAGAACAAAGACCGAATTTGAAGAATTGGTATTAAAGATCAGAAAAGGGGAAAAGAACATTAAGGGTCTAGTAAGCAAACTTTACATCATACTGAATAAGGGTAAAGATCCACAGGAAGATTTGAAACGGAAGTGGGAACAAAACCTGAATATAGAAATAGGGGATGTTGAATGGAGGAATAAATGGAGAAAGAGGATAATGAGAACAATGTCAGTAAGAATTAAGGAACATAATTTTAAAATGCTGTGGCAATGGTACTTGACACCACTGAAGCTTCATCAGATGGATAATAAAAGGGACAATTTATGTTGGAGATGCAAAGAGACGGTTGGAACATATGAACATATGTGGTGGAGTTGTAAAAAAATAAATGATTTTTGGAAAGGAATAGAAGGGGAGACTGGTGAAATAATGGGTAAAAGAATTAAGTTGGTGTCAGGTACCATTCTTCTAACAAATGTGGAAGGTATGGGTTTGAACAAGGAGGAAAAAGAATTATTGGAAATTATATTAACTACAGGTAGACAATGTATAGCCAGAAATTGGAAAAATGATGTAGCTATACAGATTGGAGAGTGGTATAAGGAAATGTGGAGTTTAGCATTGAACGACAAATTGACATGGGAAATTAAAGTAAAACGGGATAAATTAAAAGAGAATAGGTTCTGGAGTATTTGGAAGCCGTTTGTGGATCATTCTCTTATGGCAAGTGACAGTTCTGGACCTGTACCATTTCAAAGAGGTTTTTGGTGATGAAATAGATACTAAACTCTCCGGGCATTGTATATATTCACAGGGTGACGTGTAATCAGTAAAGAAACAAAAAATAGTGGTAGCACTGAAAGTTTTTATGACTGTTATGGTTATAGTAACAACTCACAATGTGGTATTTAATATTGGGGGTTATATGGTAAATAATCAGTTCAATTATATCATGTGCTAGCTTTTATGAATTTGAGGCAATATTGTATTGATGTTGTTTCTGATGTATTACTGTACTGTATTGTTATTGTTTTTCTTTTTTGTATGTTTGTTAAAAATTTAAATAAAAATTTATATATATAAAAAAAGAAGCAGATGCCTAAGACAGCCCAGTCTTCAGGGAAATTCAAAGAGGCAAAAAGTCAGGCTTTTGTGAAGAAACCACCTGCATCGGGAGGAGCAAAGGAGCATGTGCCGAAACGGGATGGTAATAAGCCAAAGTGTAAGATGGTGCCTGTTTCTAATATTACCTGTTACCATTGCTCCAAGCTGGGACATACCCACCAGCATTGCCCTGCATTGCAGAAAGGTGCAACTCAACCAGCAAAGGAGAAATCAGGAACGGTTACTTCCAGTTCCAGCATTGCTCAAGCAGCAAGCCAAACAACTGATTCTTCTGGGGATCAGCCATCACAGATGGGAATAGCAGTAACTGCTCGAGATTCTGCTACACGTCCAGACACACAGCAAGTTCAACCAACTTGTGAGTATAGCACTCACATTGTTAGAGACCCTAGAGTAGCATGGCAGCTGAATATTACCACTGCACAGACATCTATAGCTCTAGATCCTACTGAACTGCTAGGGAAGGATCTCTTGTCCAAAATGGAAGAGCAAAGATATGCCTTAGTGACTTTACTAAATGAGCAGGGAGAACCATTTGTCTCTATTAAAGCATTTAAAGATTTTGGTTCTGATTTTTGCAGCATACATGAGAGTTTTGTTAAACCTAAACAGATTTTGCAGGATTGTTATTTACCAATTGAAGGGTATCACCTAGAAACTGGGAAGAAATTGGTTAACAGTCCTGTGGCTAAAATTAAGCTGAAATATCGTTGTTTCACAGGAGAAACTCTTTGCTTGGTCCAAAGGTCTAGTAGCCACCCTTCTCTACTTCTAGGACTTTCCGTAATGATTTTAGAGGAACAATTGCAGTCCAAACAGGCCAATGTACTTAAAGTGGTAACCCAAAGTCAAAGCCAGCTTATGACTGTTCCAGATGCACCAGCACCACCTGCTGGGCAGCCCAAAGTTTATTCTTGGGCTTTTTCTGAAAAACGTGACTATGCCAATTTTGCTAAGGAACAACAGCAGTGCCCAACTTTAGAAGAAATTAGGCAGAAGGCTAAATTGAATTTGCCTTTGTCAGGTGCCAGGCCAAGCTGGTTCTTTTATTCAGCAGATGGACTTTTGTACAAACAGATCAAGTTGCCTAAACCTGATAAAGGGACTAGAGACTTGCTAGTTGTGCCTCAGTCTTTTCGGGACATTGTTCTTAAAATTGCACATGACTCAGCATTTGCATTGAATCAAGGAAGAAAGAAAACTCTTCAAAGGATTGCAGAACACTTCTTTTGGCCTGGGTGTACTTCTGATTGTAAAAAATTCATAAAAACCTGTTTCACTTGTCAAAGAATTGGGAATGTACAGTCTAAAACCAAAGCTAAACTTGGTGTAGCTGAAATAGCAGGAAAGCCATTTCAGAGGGTAGAAATTGATTTGTTTGGTCCATTACCTAAATCAAAAGTGGGAGAACAGTATGTATTTACCTATGTTGATACTTTTACAAAATGGTGTGAAGCTGTACCCTTAACTTCAATTTCTACATGCCATATTGCTAAAGTATTTATTGAAATTGTCAGTAGGTTAGGTTTACCTGTTGAAATTATCTCAGACAGAGGTGGAGCTTTTGTCTCACGTCTCATGCAGACTTATGCAAATTAGCATGGATAGAACAAACCTTTTCTTTGCCCTACCATCCCCAATCCCATGGGACAGTAGAGCGATGTCAAGGGTCATTACAAAGATTGTTGACCACCTATGTACAAGATTTTGGAGAAAACTGGGTGGAAGTTTTACCACTAATTTCTCAGCACATAAAGGTCAGCCCCACACGAAAGTTTAGGGGGAACCACACCAGCTGATATGTTGTTTGGGTTCAATCTCCGAGGGCCTCTCCATCTTCTCAAAGGAGAATGGGAAGGTGCAACCTCTGAATTGCCCCAACCAGTAACTAAATATATTGAAGACTTGCAGAAAAAGCTAAATGACCTACATGCATTAGCTAAGAAACACCTGAAGTCAGCTCAGGATGTCACCAAGCTGTTCTATGATCATAAAGCTAGACACAGTGATTTCCAGCCAGGGCAGCAGGTCATGGTTCTGACCCCGCATCCTGTTGGGCAGCTCCAAGTCCAATGAGGGGGTCCAGCCAAGGTATTGCAAAAGGTTGATAAATGTAACGATAAGATTCAATTTGAAGACACAAAAGTTTGTAAAATTGTTGATGCAAACTCTTTGAAACCTTATGTGTCCATATATAATGTACAAATGTTCAGAATTACTAGTTCAAAATCTTCAGGGGAAGAATGGGACTGGGTGAATGTTATGAAAGAATACCAAAATGCTGGAAATGTTGATTCTGTATATATTTCTGAAACTGTACCACAAACTGAACAGTTAGCATTGAGAAATGTAATAGCTCGGTTCAGAAATTTGTTCACTTCTGAACCAGGATGTACAAATGTCTTGTCACATGATATTCCTGTTACTTCTGAACCAATCTGGGTACCTCAGTACAGGTTAGCTGGAGCCATAGAAGCTAAAATCAATGAGGAGGTTGATAAAATGTTAGCTTTAGGTGTGATAGAGAAATGTGAATCACCCTGGAATGCTCCTGTGGTGTTAGCTAAAAAGTAAAATGCTCAAGGGGAGATTTTACCTGAGATCAGATTCTGTGTAGACTATCGCAAACTTAATGCAGTCACACCACATGATCGTTTTCCTTTACCCATGACAGATGACCTGATCCAGAAGCTAGCTGGATCCAAATTGGTCACAATTCTGGATTTAACAAAAGAATTTTGGCAGATTCCTCTGACACAAGAAGCAAAGCTTAAAACTGCTTTCTGCACTACAAGAGGTCAATATTATTTTACCAAGATGCCTTTCAGTTTGAAAAACTCTCCATCTTCCTTTCAACGGATGATGAACCATATTTTAAAAGGTTTACCATTCGCTGATGCCTGCATTGATGATTTGGCCATTTACAGCCAAACATTTGAGGAACACTTGCAACACTTAGAAACTGTGTTAGCCAGACTACAAGAAGCAGGCCTCACAGTCAATGCTAAGAAATGTCAATGGGGACAAGCCAGTGTGATCTACTTGGGACACGAAGTGGGAAATTGAAAAGCCTCACCTGTAGATGCCAAGGTAGAAAGTGTCAAAGATTGGCCAATAACAATCACCAAAACACAAGTTAAGTCTTTCCTAGGCATGATGAATTACTACAGGCACTTCATTCCTCAGTTTAGTGAGATAGCCACGCCTCTAACAGAACTGACAAAAAGATCACACCCCACAAAGGTAATTTGGACACCAGAATGTCAAAAAGCCTTTGAGACACTGAAGCTGAAACTCATTCAGGCATCCATCTTAGTGTCTCCAGATTACCAGAAACAGTTTGTTCTGAAAACTGATGCTTCAAACACAGGTATAGGATCATGTCTACTACAAGAAGGAGAAGATGGGAAACTTCACCCTATCTCCTACTTTAGTATGAAACTGTTGCCAAGGGAACAGGACTATGCAGTAGTAGAGAAAGAACTTCTAGCCATAGTTTGGGCCATTATCAAGCTTAGAGGTTACTTATGGGGTCAAGAGTTCATTCTCTTAACAGACCACAATGCCTTAGCTTTCCTGAACAGGATGAAAACCAAGAACCAGTGCCTACTTCGCTGGGCTCTTCTCTTGCAAGACTTTTCATATATGGTCTCTTATATCAAGGGGAAAGATAACATTGAGGTGGACTCTCTGAGTTGGATGTAATTTGATGACAGCCAGGAAGGAGCTGAGGTCATTGAAATGGGTTGAAAACCTGTACATATCTTTTTCTGTACTTTGCTTTGCAGTAACTAGCCTTAAGAAATCCTCAGAGATCACTTAATGAACTCAGATGAGCTATTTTTGCAATATTGTTTCCATTGCTCAAGATCACCCAATCTTGAAGATGGTAGGTCAATGGGAGCATCCATCTTGGAACGGGAGGGTGTGTCATGATCTTTGAGTATCCATGGTAACCTTATCTGAAGCTACTAGAGCTTTTTCGCAAACATTCCTTTGGAATGAGTCCAGCACAGCTGCGTTCCTATGGGAAAGGACTGACAGCTACTGCAGGTGCAGCCCCATGAGGTACTGATTGACAGCTAGGTCAGCTGATGATACCACGAGGGAGATGACTTTCTCCTTCCAATCACAGAACTCAGTGGCTCTAACACCTGCAAATTAGGTCATCCCAAAGAATGCAAAGGTGGGAGGGAAATCTGCTCCTTTTGTGTATATGATCAAAGACGAAAATGAAATTCCATCCAACAGAAATTCTTTACTGCAGAAAAATAAATGCCTCACTGGCTGAGAGAAAACGAAGCTCTCCGGTTTACAGCTTTTCTAAAATCTTCCACTGGTTTTCTACAATAATACAACATAACAATATTTACAATAGTGTAGAGACAATAGTAAAGACACAGTTTTTGATACATTTTATACATTTTACAAGCATGTTACAATCAAATAAATGTAGCTTACCTCAAAGTGTAATATCAATGAAAATGTAAAATTCTTTATTTTATTCGTGTCAGGCTTTATGGTAGAGTTCTATTAGCCTTAGACGTTATTAAGGCAGTCAGAAAGACTGCTTATATTCTCACTCTACCATGGCCAGGTGTAATCATGCTAGGGAACACTGAACATTCTAAAAGCAACAGTGTAGATAGTCACAGTATAACAATGCCAAAGTGACAGTACACCATAGTTACAAGAAGCAGCTAAGATCCGGATCCGAATTTAATCCTAATGGTACTAATGATTTGAATAAGTGTATGAAATGTGCTTCCCTCTGTAATAGCCTGTTGTACATATCCATCTTATCATACATATTGGGAAGTAACTTTTCTAATGCAATGAATTTTAAGTCATCCTCATTATGGTTATTATCAAGATAATGGGACACTAGAGGCGCAGAAAGTAAGTGGCTCTGGATCCGAGAGCGATGCTCCAGGATCCGAACCTTCAGAGGGCGACCAGTGCAAACCGATATAAAACTTTGCACATGGGCAGATGATGGCATATACCACATTTTGAGAGTTACAATTAGTACACCCTGTAAGTACATGTTCCTGTAGTTCCCCAGGAATCTTCATAGTTCTAGCTTCTATAGCGAAGCAACATGCTGCACAGCCCCCACAACGATAGTGCCCTTGGATGATGGATGCGGGAGTAATATGTAAGGCATCTGCATGAACCACAATATTACCAATATTCTGAGTCTTTTTAAAGCCAATAAAAGGCTTCTGAGAGCACCCTGGCATGTCTTCGATAACGTGCCAATATTTGGAAATGATGTTCTTAATTTTAAATGCAAGAGGCGAATACTCAAAAGCACAGTGAATAGAGTGTGAAGGTTCCTTGGTCTTAGGGGTAAGGAACACTTTTCTAGGGGTGTTACAGACTTGCTGTAGTTGGTTATTAATAATATGTGTGGGGTACCCTTTTTCTAATAAAAAGCTTTTAATTGTGGCAGCTGATTTAATGAAGTCACCGTCCCTGGTAGAGTTCCGCTTGGCCCTGAATAGAAGCTGAAAGTTATGTTTCTTTTAAGGTGGTCCGGGTGAAAGGAATGATAGTCCAAATAGGCATTCCTATCAGTGGGTTTTCTGAAAAGGCGCATGTGCAATTTATTGTCTTGTATATAAACAGATATATCCAAAAAAGGTACCACCGCAGCATCATAATGCCCAGAGAAGCTAAGGTTACTGTCTACAGTATTCATCCACTTGATAATTTAGGAATCACATCAATATCGTCAAATACGAAAAACAGGTCATCAATAAACCGTTTGTATATTAACATATTATGATAGAACGGGTTAATTGCACTATTAAATACACATGTAGTTTCGAATTTAATCATGTAGAGATTCGCCACGGCTGGCGCAAGAGCGCTCCCCATGGCGACTCCATGTACCTGCAGGAAGAATTGATCTTTATATCTAAAATAGTTATTCTCCAAAACTACATCTGCTAGATCTAATAGAAAGTGAGTAGGAGGTAAAGCTGAATTTCTAGTGTTTAACACTTCCTCGAGAATAGGTTTTACACTTTCTAGAGGGATGTGAGTATACAAGGATTTAACATCCAATGTTAATAACCTGGCACCTGTGGGGACATGAACATTTTCCAGCTGATTAGTAAAATCCGAAGAGTCCCTGACGAAAGATGGTGTGTTCCTAGTCAACGGATTAACAAAAGAATTGACGAATTTGGCGGATCTTTCAAGTACAGAGCCTGTATTAACCACAATAGGCCTCCCTGGGATAAGTGGATTATCCTTGTACATTTTATGAATTTTGGGTAATGTGTAGAAAACTGGTACCTTACAGTATGGATAAGCTAAATATTCATAGGTTTTATCGTTAATAAAATTAAAGGAATACCCTTCATAAAGAACTGTTTTCAAGATGGTAACAATATTCTTAGTGGGGTTGCCTTTAAGACATTTGTAAAATCTCACATCACCCAGCTGTCTAGAGATTTCTTGATCATAGTCTGCAGTGTCCTGTATGACAATGCCTCCACCCTTGTCGGCCGGCTTAATGGTGATGGAAACGTCTTTAGCCAATCCCAAAAGCGCCTGTCTTTCAATATAGGAAATATTCCTGTAGAAATATCCAGGATTGTTGTATTATTGTTACTGTTACTGTTTATAGTTTATATGAGTACAAGTTTTGCTCCATCCAAACTGTGTTCAAACCCCACTAATAAAGAGCTGAATTTCACTACTTCATTCGTCTGCTTCTTCATTCCTTGAACACTAAGGAGAGGGTGAAATTTTCCTCCTGTTTCCGCTCACTGCTGGGCAGCTCACTGCGAAGATGGCACAGTTCTTTCCTGCCAATTTTCATATTGAAAATTTTACTATGCAGTGCGTCCACTGGTGGTGTGCATCTCAGAGGTGGGATGGTGGATTTTGTTTTGAAAACATGAAGGCGAGGCCTGCACTGGTGGGCCTCCTTCTATGCGATGGATTGAGGTGCCCCTGCCTCCATTTTTCTGTTTTCCTTGTGCTGCGTCCGCAGGTGGTGTTCATCTCATAGGTGGGATAGCACATTTTGTTTTGAAAACACAAAGGTGAGGGCTGCACTGTTGGACGTCCTACCATGTGATGGACTGAGGTGCCTCTGCCTCCATTCTTCTATTTTCCTTGTGGTGCACCCGCAGGTGGTGTTCATCTCATAGGTGGAATGGTGTATTTCCGAAGTCACAAGGGCAAGTCCTGCACTGGTGGACCTCCTTCCATACGATTGATTGAGGTGCCTCCTTTGCCTCCATTCTGTTCCTCTCATACCTGATGGCCACTCCATATGTTCATTGCCTTTTTACCTCAATTTTCTCTTTCCATTGCACTGGTGCCTCCAGCCTGGTAGGCCGGTCGGGGGTGGGTTGGGGTTCAGCCATTGGCTGCACCCTGTGTGGTGGGTAGTACAGGTGATTTTAATCAGAATGGCCTGTTTAGTTATTTGGTTGGGGTCTTGGGTAATTTGGGACCTCAAACACACTTGGGGTGTCTCACGGCTGTCGAATAGCCACAGACCTGGGTCAACTGATCAGGAAGCTTTGCCAGCTTCCTGGTCGCTTAGCTTGGTGCCACTGTTGGGCATCGTGCTGGCTTGCCTGCAGAGCTTTTCTGCTGTCCCTATTATTTGGGATCCAAATTTTCTGTTATTGACCTGAGTTATTATCATGCATCCACTCTACTTAGTCCCCAGTCCAATAGTGTGCAACAACTTATTTTGGCTTAATAAAGTGGCCCATGTTTGAACCCATGACTTTTTCCTCAGCCATTGGCTGGAGAGATGGGGTTAAGTCTGTGCTTTTGTATTGTGATGTATTCTATGATGTATTTTTCTGCTCTCCTTGGGGCTATATTTTCAACTGTATTATTAATGTATTTTACTGTAATTGTGTTTTATTGTATTCCTTTGTATTTATTGCATATTGTGCATTACACATTGTTAAATTTCCTTTATATTGTAAGCCACCCTGAGTGATGCTTGCACCAGGAGGGTGGGGTATAAATAAACCTTCTATTCTATTCCTTCTATGTGCACATCTCTTCATTCGGGGGTGGCGAGCAATAGGTTTTGACTAGTCAAAACTAGTTCTGACTAGTCAAAACTGGTTCTGACTAGTCAAAACTAGTTCTAACTAAACGTCTTAGTTAACATAAGAATATAAGAACAGCCTTGCTGGAACAGGCCACAGCCCATCCAGTCCAACATTCTGTCTCACACAGTGGCTCACCATTTCCTTCAGGGTATTCCCAAGGAGATGCCTTCACCTGCTTAGGATTCCCTGGAAATGGCATTGAGAGATATCCTGCCTATCTCTCCAACCCGGAGGTTGTCCTTAAGTATCCATAATTATAGCCATTGATACCCTTGTCCTCCATGAACTTGCCTAATCCTTTCTTAAAGCTGTCAAGACTGACAGCTGTCACCACTTCTTCTGGCAGGGAGTTCCATAGACCAGTAATCCTCTGGGTGAAAAAGTACTTTCTCTTATTTGTTTGAGAACTAGTACCCAAAAGTTTCATCGAGTGTCCCCTAGTTCTAGTGTTGTGCGATAGGGAAAACAGTTTTCCTTATCTACTTTGTCCACACCATGCATGATTTTATAAACTTCAATCAGGTCACCTCTTAGACGCCATCGTTCAAGAGTGAAAAGGCCCCAACGTTGCAGCCTCAGATGGTAAGGAAGGTGTTCCAGTCCCCTAATCATTCTGGTTGCACTCCTCTGCACTTTCTCCAACTCCATAATATCCTTCTGGAGGTATGGTGACCATAACTGTACACAGTATTCCAGATGGGGCCTCACCATAGATTTATAAAGAGGCAAATTGACACTTGCTGACTTATTTTCTATACCCTTCCTAATGATCCCTAGCATTGAGTTTGCTTTTTTTACTGCTGAGGCACACTGGGTTGACACCTTCATTGAGTTGTCCACCAGGACACCAAGGTCCCTTTCCTGGTTTGTCGCAGAGAGTTCAGACCCCATCAGTTTATAAATGTAATGGGTTTTTTTTGCCCCAACATGCATCACTCTGCACTTCCTAATGTTGAAGCTCATTTGCCACTGTTTTGCCCACTCCCCCGGTGTCAAGAGATCCCTCTAGTTACAACTAGAATTTCCTACTAATAGTAAGTGAAAGTGTGAGGCTGGCAGAGCCTCGCTTTTCCAGCCAATAAGTGAAAGTGTGAGGCTGGCAGAGCTTTGCTTTTCCAGCTGAAGCACAGCATGGGAACCACTGGGGTGGGTGTGGGGTGGGCACCAGAGGGGAGACATTGCCAAGACGGTCCCGGAGACTGCAAAGAGGCTGCAAAGATGCTGCAGTAGCTCAGTGGTTAAGAAGCTCACCTTGTTATCTGGAAGATTGGCAAATCATTGTTTTATCTATTTGTTTTAACCACAATGGTAAATCATGGGAATGTGGTGGACATAATATATCTTGTCTTCAGCAAAGCCTTTGACAAAGTGCCCATGATATTTTGATTAGCAAGCTAGCAAGGTTTAGTTGGATGGAACAATTAGCAGATGGATGCACAACTGGTTACAGAATCAAACTCAGAGAGTACTTATCAATGGCCCCTCCAAGTGGGACAAGTCCTTCCTACAGGACTGCGGTAGCTCAGTGGTTAAGAAGCTCACCTTGTTAGCTGGAATGCTGGCAAGTTGGCAGTTTGAAACTCAGGGACTGAATGATGGTTTCTCTGTCCTAACTCTTTGGGACATGAAAGGAGCCTCAGGCATGCATTACCCACAGGGTTTCGAGGATAGGTCAGCACTGGAAGAGGGAAGTGTGAGGCTGGCAAAGCCTCGCTTTTCCAGCTAAAGCGCAGCATGGGGACCCGGGGGCGGGGGGGGGGCAGCAGAGGTAAGACATTGCCAGGACAGTCCCAGAGACTGCAAAGGGACTGCAAAGGAGCTGCAGTGGCTCAGTGGTTAAGAAGCTCGCCTTGTTAACTGGCTGTTTCAGCCCTTTCCACCTTCCTCCAAGGTGTCTGTGCTTTGCTACAGCCGAAAATGCGTCCCTCCCCCAGGCACTCTTTTTTGGCTTCAGCAGCCCATAAAATGGTGAAGCGTTTATTGGTCAAGTGACATTGCCTTACGGACCAATACACGCTGGCTCCATACCTTCAAACCACTCAGCTCAGCACAATTGTGCCTCACAAGTGACATGATATTTCAGTAATGCTCCGTAGCTTTTTTTTTCCTATTAGGTATTTTAAGTTCTATTTGGTTTCTATTTGGCGAATAGCGTCCAAAAACGTTGTCATGCCAGAGTCAAATAAACAAACAGGATGGAAAGAAGAATTTTTGAAAAGGATTTTAGAGATTGAAGAAAACCAAATAAAAAATAAAGAAAACCACTACAATGTTATCAGAAAAGAGAATTATGAAAAACTAATGGACAATGTTGAGGAAGCACAGGCAGCTGAAAAAAAAGATACAGAAGCAATACAGAAGATTAATTAGACCCTGTGGGTGCTACGCACCTGAGGATACCTTCAGGTCCCCAAAAGCTAGGACAGAGATGGGCACTCAACCTGTCATGCAGTCCCCGGGTCTCAAATTGCCAACTTGCCAGCTTTCCAGCTAACAAGGTGAGCTTCTTAACCACTGAGCCACTGCAGCCCCTTTGCAGTCCCTTTGCAGTCCCTTTGCAGTCTCCAGTCCCCGTCCTGGCAATTACTCACCTCTGCTGCCCCCCCCCGTTCCTTTTGCTGTGCTTCGGCTGGAAAAGCAAGGCTCCGCCAGCCTCACACTTTCACTCATCAGCTGGAAAAGCAAAGCTCTGCCAGCCTCACACTTTCCTGTCCAGTAGGCTGGAAATATGAGGCTCCAAAAGCCACACACTTTCACTTATCAGCTGGAAAAGTGAGGCTATGCCAGCCTCACACTTTCACTTATTATGAGACATTGAGTTAGAACTAGTTTTGTCCATACTTGTCAAGTTTTGGATTTGAAAATAAGGGAAATTTCCCACTCAAAATGGGAAACTTGATAGCTATGCTTATCCTGTGCAGCCCTCCAGTGGCGGCATTATGGCATTGCAGTCTAACTAAATGGGAGGACAGTGGGAAAGAGGGTAAAATACAGGAGTTTCCTGGCCAATACAGGACACTTGACAGCTATGGTTTTGACTAGTCAGAACTAGTTTTGACTAGTCAAAATCCATTTTAACTGGAAACTGGTTTTAACTGACACTTTTTCCTCGATAGGAAATTCTAGTTTTAACTAAGCCATTTATTTAGAACTAGTTTAGTTAAAACCAATTTTCACTAGAAATGGATCTTTCATTGTCAGTTAATTCTAGTTCTCACAAATGCAGTTAGTCAGAACTAGTTTTAACTATGGAAAACTAGTTTTAACTGAATACTAGTTTTAACTGTAATAGTTATATATTTTCCCTTCCAGATTTCTCATCCTCCAATTGCTTAGGTGTTCATTATTTTCAGTGTTTTTCATTAATCTTTTCACTTCTCCATTTGCTTTGGACCAGAGAACTGTAATTTTGTTGTGCATGAATCAGGCATAGTTGCAGAAACAGAAAATTCAGTATGAAACCAAATTATGAAGGTAGCTAATTGCAAGCAAGCTGTGGTAGTTTGATTCCCCATTGTGCCTCCTGTAAAAAAAAGTCAGCCTGTGTGGTAATGGACACAGACCAGTCTGACTGTATATCCCTGATCTTAGCTAAATATTGTTTTATAATTTGTGCAGTACATCATAATACTGTTCTTAGTCTTTAGATTTTAAATGTTTTCATTCTCACTATCATTCCCTTGCATCCAATTCTCATGTTTGTAACTATAGATTAATAATTTTTTCTTTATGTTGACTAGTGTTATCTTCAGAGTGTTCGCCCCTCCTGGCTTTGTTTACCAGACTTTGTTTGGGACACCAGGATGAGGTTTCTCTTCTGTTTTTTTGTTTTTGAAATGTTTTAAAAATGTACTGTATTACTGACATTTTGTATTGCTGTTGCCTCTGTTTTATGGGGTTATTTTGTTTCCTATTGTAACTAAATTTCTATTGTGTATAATTGATTAATTGAATTATGTAACTTTCTATATGCAATTTGTGCTTTGTCATTTCATGTTTTTGTAAACCGCCCTAAGTCGGCCATCGGTCTGAGAAATGTGGTATAGAAATATGAAATTAAATTATAGATATATGTAGATATAGATATAGATGGATAGATAGATACACTAGCAGAGATTGCCCAGTGGTGCCGGGCTGTTTTAAACTGTTTTGGAAGGTGTTTTTTTTTTTTTTTGGTTAATGTTTGCACAAATGAGGTTAGTCTGTAATTGTGATTTTTAAAATGTTTATTTATACACACGGGTTGTTATAAACTGTGATCAGCTTTTTTGGGTTTGTTTTTGTGAATTAAAAAAAGAGGAAAGGATGATATAATTTTTTACAATTATTTTTTTAACCAAATAATGTTTTAGTATGTGAATTTTTTTTAATAGTTGTACCTTGGATAATAATTTTAAAAATGTGAAAGTACATGTTTTTTTACATTCAATGTTTTTAAACTGTGTTTAGATGATTTGGTGTTTTTTTTTGAGTGAAAACTCTACACAGGATTTTAGAAATGTTTTTATTTTATTATTTTGTGATTTGTGTGAATGTGTGATGTAATGTTATGTTTTTGACTATTTTATCTCTTGTGGCCTCTGGGTGGGGCTGTTGAGTATTTCTTTTACTTTGACTATTTTTTCTCTACTGGCCTCTGGGTGGCGCTTCTTCCGGCAAGTAGTCTCTTTCTTTCCTCATTTCAATTCCGGCCGTCATGGAGGTAGGACATGCTGGTACGTTGTCTGGTTTAATTTCTTTTGTGGGTTTGATTTGTTTTTCTTTTTTGTTGTTTTTCTGTGTGTGTTTTCTGTTTGTTATGTTTGGTTTTGGTTAATTTTGGATGTTTTTGTGTTTTGTGTTTTTTTAATTAATGGTCTATTTATTTTAATTATTTTGGTGTTTGTTTGTGTTTTTTAGTTTTGTTTCTCTTTCAAGGGGAGGGAGGCACTGGTGCCTTGGCCCCCTCTTGAAAGCGAAACACTTACTCGTAAAGTAAAGGCAGCAGCCAGAGCGCCATTCGCTGCCTTTGGTTTGCAGAGGAATTGTTTCGCTTTCAAAGGTGGGAAGGCACTGATGCCTTTGCCCTCCCTTGAAAGCAAAACACTTACTCGGAAAGTAAAGGCAGCTGCCAGAGCGCCATTCGCTGCCTTTCCTTTGCAGAAGAATTGTTTCGCTTTCAAGGGGAGGAAGGCATCAGTACCTTTCCCCCCCCCCCTTGAATTCTCCCTGTGTTTGTGGTTTTTTTCCACCCTGGCTCAACTTTTCTTGAGGCCGGTGGTGGTCTCGCCATGTCTTCGGCAGAGTAGCGTGGAGGAGAGGGAGTCCCTCTCCTCCCTGTTTCTCTGTGAAAGAAGGCCGGTGAGTGTTTGCATGGCTGTGGGGCGCTGCGTCCGCCTGCGGTGAACTTGCCCTCACGTTGTGTTTTTTATTTTTATTTTTCACGCGGTGGCCTTCTCAGCGTTCTGCGCGCTCATGGCGTGCAGGACTCTGGGGCTTGTAGTTATGGGTTTGTGTGTTCCATTTGTGTGGCTTTTTCCCCCCTGCGGCTCCATTTTGATTGGCCACGGTGCGTTTACAAACGTTCCTTTTGCTCATACCTCTCAGCCTGATTGGCTCTGGTACGGCACAGTGCAAGGAATGTTGGGAATTGCAGTCCTTTTCCTCTGCTTGTGTTCGGGGAGCTCCTGTCCCACTGGCACATTTCACAACCCCCCAGTTACCTCCATACCCAGTGTGTGTGTGTGTGTGTGTATGTGTATATATATATATATATATATATATATATATATATATATATATATATATATATATATATATATATATATATATATATATATATATATATATATATATATATATATATACATACAAACACACACACAATTGAAACAGTGTATAATAAAACCAAAGTAAAATTAGCAGCAAGAGATAATAGAGAGTGATAATTCTAATGGGCAGTAGAGAAATGAAAATAATAAAATAATAAACAAAAACCATGAAGAACATAAAATCAAAGTAAAACTCTTAGGAAATTGAAACATTACTTAGATCAAATGAAACCATTAGAAATGTTCTTAAGCTGATTGGGAGAATAAGAAAGTGTTTACCTGTTGTTTAAAAGGCAATAATGTAGAGGCACTAGATAAACCATAAAACAGGTCCTCACTCTCAAGGTAGACATGAGAACAGATGTCCTTGGAGATAACCGGGCCCAAAAATATTTTGATATTAAAATGAGTGCATAGAATCTGGCCTAGACATGGACGTGGAGTCAACAGAGATGGCAAACTGCTAAAATTTTATCTAATCAGACAACTCAGTTTCTGGAAAATGTTCAGAAGAATTTGTTTATATAACACAAATTGTGAAACAGATTTGAGGTTGTAGGATAGATGTTTTCAGGAATTCCCACCCAGCCCCAGTGAATTCAGGGCATGTGACTAAATACCTTAATAATAATGCCTCCCTGTCTGATGTCCTGGAAAGATACCCCAATTCATTCACCCTATTCCCAGCTTATATATACAACCAAATCAAATCATCAATATCAACAGCAGACTGCATTGTGCTGTTGATATCAACAGCCTTAAATTTGTTATATAAAGCAGACAGTTTCTCTCAAACCATTTTATCTGGATCTCAAGAACTCACATCAACTCAGAAAGAGGTTTTCACTTATTCTATTCCTTAAAATGAAAGAAAAATGTTCTTGAACTCTATTAAATGTTACTGATAAATGTTACCCATTTGGGTGTTGGTGTGCTCCTCAATTTCCCCCCAAATACCACAATTTGGAAACAGAGACATTTCATCAATGCAGTAAGTTATAAAATTTGAGTTTTCAGCCAGCAGTTGCCACTATATTGGCCATTTGAGAAAAAAACACAATTTTAGATTTCAGACTTCTGGAAAGTGGCAAGACTGAGAGGTAGAACGACATCATCAGTGAGTAATAGCCATAACAAAAAGGTTGCTAAAGTGAGGGAGGAGCAGTTTCCTCCACTTGTTTGTACTGGAAACCTCTTATCAACCATTGCCTTGATGTGGGGAGCTACAGTGTAATTTGATGGTGGATTTCCCTGCATAACATTAGATTTCCCTGCATAATACAAGAGTGAAGTTCTTTTTCATGTTGTGGCTACAGCTCCTTCTACACAAACTTCAAGCCTTGAAGATTCTGACAAGATGCAACCATGCTCCACGTGGAGCTAGGACTGAATAAGATGGTCTGCCCTTGCAGACTGCTGGATCTAATAGGTTTTCAAAGCAGCCTTGTATGAGTTTCTGTCTGACCTGGCGGACACTCCTATCAAAGCTCAAGTTACCAAGATGGTACAGATAGAGGAAACCTGTGTGGTTGACAAGATCGCTCCTGAATATTCTCTCTGCTGCAGAGCTTAGCCATCTCCATGGTTCACAGAAGAACATCAAGTGATGAAGCAGTGATGGGGAAGACTAGAGAGCAGGTGGAGACAGGTCCCTTTGGATGAAAACCTTAGAATGGCAATACAGATAACTTTGATTTATTTGCAGTATGTAAGGAGGGTAAGGAAGAGCTATAACACACATCACATTCAAAATATAGTAACACCCCAACTTACAGATGACTCATTTTAAGGAAAACTCAACTTATGGAAGGAAATTCTGGGGAAATCATGTCCTGATTTACAGAAAAAAACCTCAAGTTATGGAACGGGTTTCCCCAGGTTTAATGGCATCTGGGGGAGTCTAAAATAGTATCCCTGCCATTTTAGACTCTAAAATGGTGGCACTGTGCCATTTTAGACTCTATAATGGTGTCCCTGTGCCATTTTAGACTCTAAAATTGTGTACCTGTGCTATTTTAGACTCTAAAATATTGGGCCCATGCCACCTGCTCCCATCGCTGGAAGACATGATGCATTACTTACTGCGGCGGCAGCAGCGATTACTAGCATTTTTGCCACTGTTTCCATAGCGGGAATCTGTGGGGACCATATCTGCTCCATTCTGATCTTCATCAGAGGTCCCTCTGTGGCACTTCAGCCAGAACACACAGCTCTCTGGAACTTCCTGGTTATACACTGGGCACCCAGGTGCACGTTCCCGGCTGTAGTACTGCGGAGAAGCCTATGACAAAGAACAGAATGGAGCAGATATGTCCCCACAGGCTCCTGCTGCTGGTAGAAGCAGAGGAAACTGTGGAAACAGCAGCAATAACACCACAATCATCACTGCTGCCACCCCTGCCTGGGCTCCCCCAGCGGCCAGACAAACTGCTGAGAAAGCAGCAGCAGCACGGAAATGGTAGGGAGATCACTGCGACATTTATTCCTTTACTGTACAGTACTGTGTGCTCTGCTTTTTCCCATTTTTATTCTGCACCTCAATCAATTGATCTCCACCACTGGGGGTTGGCTGGGGGGGGGGGGGAGCAGGGGTTGTTCTTAGGGCATTCTCCTTCCTCTCCCACATTTCAAGAACCCCCTCTCTTCTCCACCCCAGCCAATCCCCAGCAGTGGAGATTGATCAATCAAAGTGCAGAGGTGCAGGATAAAAAGGGTAATTATCTAAGAACTTCTTTTCTCTATCCCAGCTGCTCCCCAGCTGGTGGGATCGATGGAGTTGTGGGAGAGGATCATATCGCATATTTTTTGTGGTGGGTTTATTATTATTATTATTGGTCTAGTCAGGGCTTTTTTTAATTTTTCAATGTATTCCTATGGGAAATCATGCTTCAACTTATGGAAAAAACCAAGTTACAGAAAAAATGTCATGGAATGGACTAATTCCATAACTCAGGGTTTTACTGTATAATCAGTCAGCAAGCAGAACTTTACAAAATTGTCTGTAGCCTCACTGCAGGAGGACAATCTTTGGGCCCTCAAAATCAATAGAGTCACGAGGAATTCATGACCCCCTTTAGAATGAAGGTGGAGGTCATCAATTAGGATCTTGATTCTACAGTTGATATAGGAAATAAGGCTGAAATGTCCAACAAGTTTTGGCTAGTGTCATCTTCCAGTCATCAAGTTCACTGTCCTAACCACTAACCCACTGCAGTCCCTCTTCCCTTCTAAGTACCCTTAATTATTTATTGGTCTTCTGTTACATAGTGCTCTAAGGCAAGCATAGAGATGTAAAATTCCTGGGAATTTTGAAAGGAGGGGAAAAACCTGGGATTTTGTGGGGAACCCAGAAAATTGGGGAATATTCGGAAATTACTATTTCTTTGTAATTTCTGCAAGTTACATTCAGATTTTTTTATTTTATATGTGTATAAACAGTACAACAAATGCATATTTGGTTTAGATTAATATGTAATAAAATAAGTTTTTCATATATAGAAGCTAAAAAATACTTTTAGCACCCATGAAACATCATTCATGAAAAATTTCCACAAGTGAAAACACTTGGTTGTGCAGCACATGATTTAATTTTGCTATTTCATGAGATAATGAAGTTAAAAGCAATGGAACATTTTCAGTCAGATGCTAAGAAATTTATCAAATTTGTTAAAGAAACATCACATCATTAAACAACATTCATGAGCATTCAAAAGGAGAAAAGTAAAGGGGTTTTACAAGAATTCTGCAAGAATACTGAAACTGCCATCTGTTACCAGATGGGGAGGAATAACGATAATGCTGAAAAGTCTCCTGGACAGAAAGGAATCTCTGCAAGCAACTTTTATTCAAGATGGTTTACCACTCGGTAAACAAATAAGGAAGATTATTTGGACAATGATGTATTCTGGGCTCATGTAGAATCTACAGCTGCTCTTCTGAAACCCATAACTACTGCAAGCAGCAAGAATAGAATCTGATAACGCATGTTTGTCTCAGGTACCTGAAATATTTTCTGAAATAACAAGGAAAATAACAGGACCTGAATGACTGTTAGTAAAAATACGCACACTAAAGAGATTCTTGGAAATAATAAGGGAAAGAAAGAACTTTTGTTGTGCAGACATTCATTTTGCTGCAAATCTAGTTGATCCATGTTTCCAAGGAAACACTTATCAGATGATGAGGTCTCCAAAGCAATGGAATTCGTAACAAATAATTCAGAAGAAATGGGACATGATCAGGGCAAAGTCATTGCAAACATAGCAGAATACAAGGCAAATATGGTTTTTTGGAGCAAGCAGTTTTTGTGGGAAAGCATAGAGCAGACTTCACCTCTTGCATGGTGGAAGGGGCTCTGCAAAAGTCAGATTCTTAGTGGTGGTGTGGCTATAAAACTGTTATCCATACCCCCGATGTCAGTGTCTTCTGAACACATCTGCTCTGCCTATGGGAAAACACATACTATGGTTCAAAATCATTTGATGGATACAAAAGTCAATAAATTAGTGGCTATCCGTTCCCACCTGCTTCTGGAGGAAAATAAAAGTGGTGGGTGTTCAAAAGAATACAGTAGTGTCTTTACAATTGAACCTGAAGAAAGTGCAAGTTTTGACTCATCTGATGAGTGTGGAAGTAATTAAAATTATAGAAGTTTTTGGGAATGTAAAGTAAATATAAAAACCCTCATTGCCTTGTTATCCTCAACTTACTCACTGAATTTTGTTAGTCTAAAATTTCCAATTATAATTATTCAGTTAGTTCAGTTAAATGGATTATTGTATTTCTTTGTTAGTAAAATAAATATTTTTACTTCATTAATGGTATATGCAAACCTCATTTTGTAACGTAAGCCGTGGAATGATTTTGGGAACTACTATCTGAAATAAAATTCAAAGGAATAAAAAGGAGGACATTTTTGGAAAAATCTACTGTTCTTTTGAAATGCACTTATTTTTCCCTGCACACTCAACATGCTTTACTTGTGCAAACTTCCCTCTTTTCAAAATTCCTGGAAGGTTTACATCTCTAGTACGTGACTTATGCAAGTTTATGGTGTTCTGCACCATGTGGAATTGTATGCTCCCAGGCTGCTAAAGGCTTTTATTTCAAAATAACTCATGCCCATGAACTGTAGAAGCATTGATTGCATTTCCCCCTCCCCAATTTTCCCATTTCCCCCCAGTCAATTTTCCCTTCCCAATTTTCCCTGGGTTTTCCCCCACCTTTACATCTCCAAATGACTTAGTAGGACAAAACATCCACCAGCAAGCCAAATAATAGCCTTTTACTCATATTCAGAGTGGTTTGGGGCAAAAGTATCCATACGGTGGAGGGGGGAACTGATGGTATCCCGGGCGGTGTGGTTTGGTGGCAGTGGCCACAGTTTCCGATGTTCGGGGGGGGGGGCAGCTGCGTTGACCTTGGCTCTGCATGGCAGCCTCCTCTGGCAGAGGCCAGATGGCATGGCAGGGCACAGGTGGCACCTGTGGTGCCAATTTGCCAGGCAGTATTTGTAACAGGCCACCTTTGGGGCATGTTGCTCATGTGGGCATGCACAAGGGGCAATGGCCACAGCTGCAGGTGGTGAGTGGCATCCTCTGTCGGAGGTCTGGATGTGACGTGCGTGCACCTGCATCAGCTTTGGACGCGCGGTGGTAACGCATGCACGCTTGCATGTGCATGTGCACCAGTGCCGCTTCTGTGATCCTTGCCGGTGGGGCTGGTGCCCCACCTGCGGCATCCAGACCCCCCTCTTTGACTGACAGGACATGCAAGGTAGGGCCAGTTAAATTTTCAGGGGGATGGGTCGGGTGTGTGACTATGTATTCAGGACATACAAATGTACATCCTCGCTTTATAGATATAGATAAATAGATAAATAAATAAATAATTGTGTGCTGCCAAGTCAGTCCTGTCTTATAGCAACTCTTTCCAGAATTTCTAGGTAGAGAATATTCAGAAATGGTTTAGCATTCCCTTCTCCTGGGGAGGCACCCTGGGGGCTGTGCAGCTTGCCTTAAGCCATTATTGGCCGGCTCTTCTCCCGGGAGGCACAATGGAGAACTAAAATCCCAGCCAGCTACCTAAACCACTCAGCTATTTAGCCAGCTTCATTATAGACCTATTTCATTGATTAATCAAGATGCCAAGATCTTCACAGCAATATTGGCAAATAGGCTAAACAATTTTATGGGCAATTATATAAAGATAGACCAAGTGGGGTTTCTGAAAGGGAGACATATGGCAGACCTGACAATAAGAGTGGTAGATTTATTAGATACAGTGAGACAAACAAAGGAAAAAGTGGGTTTAATATCTTTGAATATATTCAAGGCATTTGACTCATTACAATGGGTGTCAATAAAGGAAATAATTAAATGTTACGAATTTGGCGACAAATTTAGAAGGATAATTGACCAACTATATCAACAAGGTACAGCTATTGTTAGAGTAAATGATGAGGTCACTGATGAGATAAGTTTAGAAGCAGGAACGAGACAGGGTTGCCCACTATCTCCAATTTTGTTTATTATGGCCATGGAGATGTTAGCAAAAGCTATAAGGGACGATAGAGGAATAGAAGGGGTTATGGGAACTAAGTAAAGTTTATATGCCAATGACACTCTGATAATTGCTAAGCACCCTGAGAAGGCGTTAGACAGGATTCAAGCGCAGTTAAAGATCTTCGAGGATATTACAGGCTTGAGGATAAATTGGGACAAATTGGAAATGATGTTATGTAATATAAGAAAGGAAGATCAGAAGAAGATGAAAGGGATGGGCAATATTCAAATCAAGGATAAATTGAAATATTTGGGGATAAATATTTCAAGTAGTTTTGAAGACCTTAAGAGATTGAATTATGATATCTTGAAATTAGAAATTAAAGCTAGAATTAAAAACTTTCAAAAGTTACAATTGTCATGGTTTGGAAGAATAGCACTTAGTAAAATGATGTTTTTACCTAGATTAAATTTTTTATTTGATGCTTTGGCAATTCAAATGAAAGAGAAGGAAATTAAGGAATTTCAAAAATTGATTAATGAATTTTGTAATGGAGGAAAGAGATCAAGATTATAAAAATAAATAAATTGGTATTTATCCCAGAAAGAAGGTGGATTAGGGATGCTGAACTTGTTGCTATATTATCAAGCTTTTCAAATTAAGAACGTTGTGAAGATCCTGGTTGGGGAAAAAGCTTTATGGGAAGAAATCGAGATGAAAGATTACAATCATATAGGTAAAATAGTTTTTTAAGGTGCCAATTTGGGAAAAGTTGCAATTAAAAACACTATGATGAAGCGATTGGTGAGTACTTGGAAAAAGGTAAAGAAGGTTCTGGCCCCGAATATATCACCAATTACGGAATTGGGGGATATGGCAGATTTTCCAGTAAAAATAGATAAAAAGGTAAAAGAGGTACTGGTTAAAAATGAAGTTTTCCTGCTTAAAGACTGGATATGTACCTGTATAGATATTGATAAAAGAACAAATTTGTTTGGACAATTGAATCTGAATTGGTTTCAGACTGTGCTGGTAAATAAATGGAATGGTAAATATTAGAGAAAACCAGAGATGGCTAGAGAGAAGATTGAATTTGAGGAGCTGATTTCAAAAATAAGAAAGGGAGATGGAAGCATTAAGGGTGTGGTTAGTAAATTGTATAAAATTTCGAATAAGGAGGGTGATCCACAGGAGGATTTAAAGATAAGCTGGGAGCAGAAGTTGAATATAAAGATTGAGAATGATACATGGAGACATAAATGGAAAAAGAGGATAATGAGAATTTATCAGTCAGAATAAAGGAACATAATTTTAAAATGTTGTGGAGGTGGTACCTGACCCCAGTGAGGTTGCATCAGATTGACAATAAAAAAGATAAAATGTGTTGGAGATGTAAAAAGGAAATTGGAACATATGAGCATATGTGGTGGAGCTGTATTGTGGTTAAAGAATTATGGAAAAAAGTTGAGAAAGAGATTGGTGAAATAATGAGTAAGGGAATCAAACTGGGGTCGGGTATCACTATGTTAACAGATGTGGAATGTTTTAACCTAAATAAGGATGAAAAAGATATAATGCTTACAACGGGCAGACAATGTATTGCTAGAAATTGGGAAAATGATATAAATATAAAGATAGATGAATGGTATAAAGAGATGTGGAATCTAGCGTTGAATGACAAATTAACTTGGGAAATAAAGAAGAAGAAGGGTATCATTAAAGAAAATAGATTTTGGAATATTTGGCGGCTTTTGTGGATTATTCACTTAGAGGGGAAGAAACAAATAAACCTGTACCAGATCAAAGAAGTTTTTGGAAGGAAACTTTTAAGACAACCTGATTCCTCCAGGGCATTGTAAATATCACAGGGGTATTATTTCTTCTTTTTCTTATTCTTATTTTGTTAGTATTATTTAATATTGTTTTATTATGATTAATGAAACTATGAATTAAATGTTATACTACACTTAAAGTTAAAATATAAAGTTTTAATCACCATTTAAAAGGATAGGTTAATGTGGTATTAGTGCAGTAATGCAATAGATTAAAGGTATTTTGGTGTTAGAATGCAAACAGATATAATGTGTATGTAATTGCATCATGTATTTTTTATGTATGCTTGTTATTTTATATGTTGTAATTTTGTTTGAAAAAGTTAATAAACTTCATTTTAGAAAGATACAGATATTACTGGATGAATAGAATGGTTTTATACCTGACATACAGAACAATGTAACAATGGAAATGTCTCTGTAGATTATTTAACTACTGTACCCCTATGTAGTATATTTTTAAAAATAACACAGGTCTGCAAAAAAGAAAGAAAAAACAGCTGCATAGGATTATTTTTAGTAAATTTTATGTTTTCTAGTGTGCTGAATCAAAAAATGACCTTGATTTCCCCCATCACGTACAGTTTTTTTTTTGCAAAACATGAGGGTTTAGCATTAAAAAACCATAAGAGTGGTGAGAAAATCACTATTTTATTACAATGAACTGAACATATTATTTCCTATAATTAAACAAACAATTTCTTCATAATATATACTTACTGACTATTGTGCCTGCCCTTGCCGGGCAGGTTTGGATTGTGTGTTGGTTGGTGGGGTGGTTTTGGGTGGTACAGAGAGAGAGAGAGAGAGATGGGAGGTGGCAGGTGAGTAGATGGTCTTGGGGGGTATACACAGAGAGAGAGAGAGATAGGCTGCAGATGAGCAGGTGGCATCATGGGTGAAGAGGGAGGGAAGGGGGAAGCAGAAGCATTTCGTCCCCCCTTTCCATGGCAGGGAGGAAGGCAGGGAAGGGTGGGAGGTAGAAGGGTTCCGTTTCCCCCTTTCCCTGCTGGTGGGGTGGGGGAAGACAGTGAAGGGCGGGAAGCAGAAGTGTTCTGTTTCTGCCGCCTTTCGTTGGTGCATCTGGGAATGGCTGGAACTGCCCTTGTCCTCGACTCGCCCGCGCCTGCATACTCGAGCGATGTGTCCCTTTCGGCCCCCCTAGCTTCAGGTTTTTCCCCAGCCGAACTCCTCATGAGGAGGCGTCCGGTAACACTTTTTGACCGGATGGATCCGTCCAGGGTGGAGGATGAAGGGAGAAATATAAGCATGGGGGGGGGGGAGAGCTCTAAAAGATTTTTGGTAGGGGACCCGGTTCACTGCAGGAACTACGCGGCCTCGGGGCCAGCGTGGGTACCAGGGACAATTGTCGAGCAAACGGGGCCGGTATCCTACAGGGTCGAGACTAGTTCAGGTCTACTCTGGAGAAGGCACGCCGACCAACTCAGAAGGCGGGTCACCGGTGAGGGGGAATCAGCGTTAGGGTCCTCCCCCACCCGCATTACCCAAGGGGGAGACACGGTGGAACCCGCGGATACAAATACATATCCTGGGTTCCCGAGCACAGAGAAGGATACTTTCAAAGAGAGGGATCAGTTTGACGATGATTATGAGTTGCAGTACCAGGGGGGTGTAGTGGAGTGGTCCCCCAACCGTCCTAGCGAGAAGAGGGGTTTCAGTTCAGCCCCTGGTACTTCCAGTCCCCCTAGCCCTTTTGTTTTAGAGTATACCATAGCTCCAGCTCCCCGGAGACCAACACCCCCAAGTCAGGCAACAGGGGCGAGTCCGCCCACCACAGTCTCTAGAACTCCCGGACAGGTAACGGGGGGTGGCGAGGCCACGAGGGCCTCTTCGTCGGTCACAAGATTCGTACTGGGGGGTCCCCAAACTCCTCAAACGGTAGGCAGGGATTCACTTCCCAACTATTCATTCCATTCCCGTCCCCCAATGCAAGGTTACCGCAGACGCCACACCGAGCCACTAATGAGTCCCCCCTTTCCATGGCAGGACAGGACTCCGCGGAACCAGGAGCCTCCGGCTCCCCTGTGTTAAGTCAAGCGGCCGCACGCCCCAGGCGCACGTGCGGCAAGCCACAATGGTTGAGGGACTTCGTCCCATCCTAGGGGGGAGGGATGTTATGTATGTACAATGCTACTTTAAGAAATGTATGAATGTAACCTGACCACAATTACATTGTAGCCCAGCTGTTAAAGGAACGCGAGCAAGCTGCCCATAGAGGGCAGCTGCGAGTGTTCAACTCACATGGTTCTCATTCCTCAAATCACCTGCAGCCGCGGGAACTCCCCGCAATAGCAAACTACTACTGACCCACCACTGAAGATGGGCGTGACCCGGACGACGTCACGGCGGTAGCAGCCAATGAGCTACCGTGCAGCAAGATTCAAATGTATTGTACTACTGTATATAATGTGAGGTATCTCCGCCATTACCACATGTTCATACTGACTATCAATGAATAAACCTGTGTTAGTCCTTCCTGCGACTCCTTCTTTGTCTTCCGTGCAAGACACTAAAGTTTCCCACTTTCTCTGCCAGGGGGGCAGGCAGGGAAGAGCGGGAGGTGGAAGCGTTCCATTTCCCCCTTTCCCTGCCAGCAAGGGGGGGAGGCAGGAAAGGGTGGGAAGTGGAAGCATTCTGTTTTCTCCTTTCCCTGCCAGGGGGGAAGGCACAGAAGGGTGGGAGGTGGAAGCATTCTGTTTCCCCCTTTCCCTGCCAGTGAGGGGGGGAAAGGCAGGGAAAGGTGAGAGGCAGAAGGATTCTGTTTTCCCCTTCCCCTTCCGGTGAGGGGGGAGGCAGGGAAGGGTGGGAGGCAGAAGCATTCCGTCTCCTCCTTTCCCTGCCAGTGAGGGGGGAAGGCAGGGAAGGGTGGGAGGCAGAAGCATTCCATTTCTCCCTTTCCCTGCTGGCGAGGGGGGGAGGCAGGGAAGGGGGGAGGTGGAAGCGTTCCATTTCTCCCTTTCCATGCCGGAGAGGGGGGAGGCAGGGAAGGGTTGGGGGTGGAACACAGTTCTGCCAGGGAAAAAGAAGGCGGGGGGAGAGAGACCTGAAACACGAAGGGTCTCTCCAGCAGCCCTAAAAAGCCTCCTTGCCACTGCCGTTTCTGCCGCCACCACCTCAGCTATTTACCTTTGTGTTGCTGATCTCTCCTCTCAGTGGCAGTGGGGAAGCGGTGGTGGTGGTGGCGATGGGGAGGCGGCTTTTTAGGACCACCGGAGAGTCCCTTTGTGTTACAGGTCTCTCCTCCCCACCTTTTATTTCCCCCAGCCGACCTGCCAGGCAAACTCCGCTGATGCAGCTGTTGAGGGGGAAAAGGCTCGTGCAATTATCATTTTTTTCATGTCACGCGCGCCGGCTGTCCTGCCTCCTCTGTGCTCGCATCCTCATGGCTGATTGGCTGAGGCATACCACGGCACAGAGGATGATGGGAAGCATTGTTTTTACCATGTTTGTGGGTGGTGGCCCCACTCTTGGCTTCCGGACCCTTGCAGCAATGGTGTCAAGGACAAAAGGTAAGTATGGCTGGTGCATTATGGCCGGTGCAGACACACATTCCACACACGCATGGCCCAACCCCTTCTTATAGGTATAGATCATTCCGTGTTCACTCTTTTTGTCTGTGAAACATTTTCTTCTTCTCTTTTATGCTCCTCCAAACATGCTTTCACTTTCCATTTTCTGTTTCCCATTTGAGCATCCAACAGTAGTCAGCTAGCATATTGATGTTCCATCTTCCTTGCTAGCATCTCTCGATATCACAGACATCCTGGTGAAATCTTTCACACTGCTCTTCTCTGTAGGCACCCAAGTTTTCAGGAAAATAGTCAACATGGGAGTGTAAGAAATGAACTTTTAAGCTCATCTTACATCCTTGAGCTTTATACGCATTCAACATGTGTTGTAGAATGGTTTTGTAGTGAGGGTCTTTAGTATTCCCTAAAAACTTGTGAACTATGTCCTTGAAAGAGACCCATGCTTCCTTTTCTTTTTCTCCAATTGTTTCTAACAAGAAGAGATCGGATAACAGTTTCCGCATGATGGTGCCAGTAAAATCTCCCTCTTTCAACTTGGCTTCAGACAGTTTTGGGAACTTGCAACATAAATATCTGAAACATTCCCAATCCTTTGGAAGTGATTTAACAAACTGCTTCTATAAGCACGAATTTAATATGAAGAGGTGGCAATAAAACCTTTTCTTTTGGAACCAAGGTCATATTAATGGTGGTTTTTCACCGGGGATTAAGGCATATCAAAGTGGCCAGTCAGTTTTTGTCCAGTAGAGGTCTCTGGCTCAACTATCCCTCAAATATAGGTAGTAGGGATATTTTGTATAACCTGCCTGCTGGCCTAACAATATGGTTAGTATTTTAATGTCTCCACAAACCATCCACAGATGTTCTTGATATTTCATTTTGTCAAGAATCACAGTTAAATCATTATAGTTTTCATCCAAAAGCACCGAGTGTCCTATAGAAAATGATGCAAATCTATTTCCATTATGCAGCAAGACTGCTTTGAGGCTTGTTTTAGATGAATCAATGACTAGGCACCACTCAGATGAATCATATTCTATTTAAAAGAACTTCATTAGCCCTTGAGCATCACTACAATAAAGGAGATTTCCATCTTTGGAGAAAAACTGAGTGAATTCTTTCTCTCAGCGCCTCCACCATGAAAATGATGTCCCAGGTGATAGCAGGTTTTTATTTGATAGTCTTGACCCCAGCAATTCAGCTGAATCTTTGGAAATGCCTAAATCTCTAACTAGGTCATTGAGCTCACTCTGAGAAAAATGTTGAGGTACCTCATCAACAGAAACATCTGAGCTAGATTCATCCTGGGAAGGCAATGTGTCTCTGTCCTCTGAATCACTCAGGATATTATCCAAACTGGAAGGTTGGTGTGGAACTGGTATTTCAGAGTTATGAAGAACTGGACGAATAGCTGAATTAAGGTTTGAGTAAGATATCTTCTTTTTATATTTTGTATTAAAGCCTTTCACATCTACCAAACAGAAATAGCAGTCAGCAGTGTGGTTTTGTTGTTCATGCCACATCATAGGAATGCCAAAACGGAATGAGGTTTTCTTACCTTTAAACCACAAACAAAGATATTCTTTGCACCTTCTACATACCTTATGAGGAGCCCATGCTTTGTCTTGATCCCCAAGTTTCAACTTGAAATACGCAAGATACACTTGTTGGGGCTCCCACAGAAATCCATACATGAAAAGCAGGCCTTGCAAAGACAACAAGCAACATCACTCTAAGCCAACACAATTAGAGGGAGGACTCATGAAAGCTGCTGTCCAGAAGTGTTTAGAGAACTACATGTTCCTTTTCCATGCTATAAATGATACTGTTCTTTATGAATGCATTGAACTTTCTGAAACTATGGCTGCCGTGGTAATTGCTATTTATTTTCTCTCTTTTTTTTGTAATTGTTAATAACACCTATTCCTTTAACTCGAATCAGTTAATAACTTGAATTAGATGCCTCAATCTGTGAAAGGAGCTTTACCTGCCTATGTGTGTCATCAAATTCTATATAGAAAAGATACCCATTATATCTTTCCGACTTTCAATAACATCACAGGTCTGGATTCTACTTGTCCAGGATTGTAGTCATTAACAAGGTAGTAAATTCCATGGGGAAACTATTAGCCTATTATACATTGCTGGGGCCCAATGGAAAAATAGTCATGGAGGCAGAAGAGGCACACCTTCATAATATCCTCAGTCCCAGTGTTAAATCCTGCATGTCTCATTTCATATGTGCCACAAAAGATGGCTTCATGATCATAGTGTGTGGGTCACTTTATGACAAGCTGGGATCAACCTTAAACAAATTCACACCAATGACATTTTTTCCTGCTTCGGGAAAAAAATCATTCTCAGATACAAGTTGCAGCTGACAAAAATTATACCTTGCACGATAGCTGGGGGCATGTGAGTTTCTTCCTTTCAGTGATGTCTGCTATGTGCACTATACATAATGGTATACTGTATTCTCTTTTGCAGATGAAAGCCTGATTAGGCCTCAATGCTGATACATGAGTATCCAAGTATGTGTGCTTATTAGTGGATTCTGCCAACATTCATAATTTCCTGGCTTTGAAAATGAAGCTGTTTGTGCCAGCTCTGGTCAAATCCTCCAACTACCAATTCTATTGGTATATAGATGACTATTTAAGGACAACCCAATACACATAAGTGCAAATACAACTGCAGCCAAAATGCACATTTCCCTCTTATTATTCTCCCTCTGTTTGTCATGAAAGTATATTTTCCTGCTATGAAAATCAATGCTGCTGGCAAGAGTTAATCCATAGCTCATCTCATAACAATGCTCCTCACATACATTGTTTTACTAAATGTTTACAAGTCTAGCTGCAATCTAAAATTTTGTTGTTGTTCAGTTGCACAGTCGATTCCGACCCTTTGCAACCCTATGGACCATTGACCTCCAGGCTCCGCTGTCCTCCACCATTCTCCTCAGCCCGCCCAGCTCTGTGCCCATGGTGTCTACAATACCATCTAGCCATCTCATCTTTGGCCATCCCCTTCTTCTTTTGCCCTCCACCTTTCCCAGCATCAAGGCCTTCTCAAGCAAACCCTCCCTTCTCATTTGATGTTCAAAGTACTTAAGCTTCATCTTTACTATTTGCCCTTCCAATGAGCAGTCAGGGTTGATTTCTTCTAAAATTCACCTATTTGTTCTCTTTGCTGTCTGGGGGACTCTCAGGACTAGCAGTTTGAAAGCAAGAAATTGCAAGTAGATAAATAGGGACCACTTCAGTGGGAAGGTAACAGCATTCCGTGCGCTCCGGTGTCTAGTCATGCCTGCCATATGACCACGGAAATGTCTGCAGAAGCAGACAGCGCTGGCTCTTCGGCTTAGAAACAGAGATGAGCACTGCACCCTAGAGTCGGATACGACTGGCTTTCAAGCAAGGGAAACCTTTACCTTTACCTTTCCCAGCATCAAGGCCTTCTCAAGTGAACCCTCCCTTTTCATTTGATGTCCAAAGTACTTAAGCTTCATCTTTACTATTTGCCCTTCCAATGAGCAGTCAGGGTTGATTTCTTCTAAAATTGACCTATTTGTTCTCTTTACTGTCTGGGGGACTCTCAGGACTCTCCTCCTGCACCACATCTCAAAGGCATCTATTCTTCTGTGCTCAGCTTTCCTAATGGTCCAACTCTCACACCCATACATTACACCGGGAATACCATTGCTTTGACTATGCGAATATTTGTTTTCAAGGTGATGTCTCTACTTTTCAATATGTTCCCCAGGTTTCTCATAGCTTGTCTCCCCAGAATCAGCTGTCTTTTTATTTCATGGCTGCAGTCACCATCTGCAGAGATCTTAGATCCTAGGAAAGTAAAGTCTGTCACTGCTTCTACTTCTTCCCCATCTATTTTCCATTTACTGATAGGGCCTGTTGCTATTATCTTAGCTTGGTTTTCTTCACATTGAGTCTCAATCCAGCTTTTGCACTGTCTTCTTTCAACCCAATCAAGAGGCTCTTTAGGTCTTCCTACCTTTCTGCCATTAGGGTGGTATCGTCTGCATATCTCAAATTGTTGATGTACTCTAGAATTACTAAAGGAATTAGCAGAAGTTGCAAGGAAGCAAATGTTTTCATCAAAGAGATGTGTGTTTTATTTTAAAGTTCTCATTGGTCTGAAGAAACTTGAGCCTGTCAATTAAGATGCTCATACCTTTTGGGTCTGGGATTGTTCCAACAATCAGTTTGTTTGTCTTGCTATTATTGTCAGAGGGATGATCAGCTGAAACTCCTGACAATGACTGTGTTAGGTTATTATGACTTCCGGTAAAACCTTGGATAAATTATTAACTGTCCTTACCATGCATCAGTTTGGTTGCAAAAATTATAAGAGTATGAAGAAATGGAGGCTGTTGAGTGCTCTTGCCTGTTTGCAACAGATATTGTCCTCATGTATGCCAAAAATGAAGGAAATTTCCTCAGTTAAGTATTCAACACAGGAAGTTGCACACTAAAGCTGCACTGAATATTTTCAGACTACAGTTAACTGAGATAACCTGCATACCGTAGTTTTATTTATGAGGATTTGTGACATAAGCATCCCAGACACAGCACTGTGACATCATTCATATAAATACCTGCATCAGGAGACTAATTCATTACTCCTGCTCCAGACAGGACCACAATATGCCTTAAATAATAAGCAGTGCATCAAAAAAAAATTGAGGTCAATGAATATCATCAAATCTATTTTTTTTTAAAAAAAAATGTTTACTGTGCATATCAGGACCAACCTGATCCAAGTTGATTTAGAGATGGCCTGAACTTATTTGTCCTTGGGGTTCAAATGATATTTGTATGTAATTGGATGTATGCTTCCAGATTGACAGAGGGAGCAAATGGCAAAAGCAACTGTGTGATCTGAGCTGGGGGACACTATGTATCACCATCAGCTATGAGAATATGGGGAATCCCCTGTGCTTAGGCACAGATCTTAGCAACATCCTCCCGCCCTCCCTTCTTTCCTTCTGAATCATAGTCAGGGAAAACTTGGTCTGGAGGTGTAGAAGATGTTGCCTTAGTATTCCCATTCAGTATCCTGTCTTAGAAGTATACTTAAACACAGCCTGGCCCAACACACACACACACACACACACACACAATTTCCTTACAGGCACTCCAAATAACAAAAGTAATAAGAACAGAAGAAAATATCCACCTGTGTCACTTTGGAACATATATAGCCACCTACTCCAAGCAAAAATAAATGGTTCTGCAAATAAATGGTTTTGTCAGCAGTAGGCATTTAAAAATTATGTAGGAAATGGCAGTGGAATGGATGGAAGGTAGTCCTTGGAAGATTTGACCTATCCAATTAAAGTCCACAAAAACGAGTCAATCACCTATCCCACATTTTCATATACAGTACACTTATTATTCGTTTAATGAAAACTCAGTAAACAACCAAATAGGCATTTGACCTTTTGTTTGTCCCATGTTCTTTTTTACTCTTCTCAATATTTTTTTCTCCTGAGAAGGAAGTGTTATTGCTACTCCCAATTAGATCTGATTTTTTTAAAAAAAAAATTGCATGAGCTTCTGGAGTATTTTTTTCAGCCCTCATTGTTCTCTGTTGCTGTTGCTGCTGCATTTTCTCTCTCACTTTTTACCTTGGAATTCTCAGAATGATTATGTGTTCTTTCCACGATGTTGTTTGGTTTTCCTTGAGAATATTAATAAAGATATAGTGAGTCATAGCATGGAAGTGAACAATTTTCCCTTGTTAATTCCTTTGGTTTCACTGCCACTGCAATAACAATAATTTTCCCTTACAATTTTTTTAAATATACAATTTTAGAACTACATCGGTTTACAGTTTGAACAAGATTTTTGTGCTATATTGATAAAAAATTAAACGTTATTTTTAAAAGAACTTTGAAAATAATGACTTTCAACAATATTAAATGGGAGGATTAAATTTTAGGGAGATGGGATTTTCAGAATTACTGAATTATAAAACTTCACAATACAACTCCAAATTATGGGACTTGGAACCATCAAACTGACAGGATGTACTTCAATTCATACACCTCTCCTTCAACCCCTTAAAAGGTGATCTGCTGCAATGATTTGCAATGTGGAATGGGGAAATAATTTCCTATGGAGGAAAGTTTTAGCTTTCATTAGGGCTTCAGTTATCCATCCCTTTTGACTTTGCCACTTCTTTCTTTCATTACAGTAACTGGCCTCCAGAAGTTTTCTTTAATTTTTTACACTTTAAAACCCCCAAACTTCAAAGATTGGCAGTGATGTATGAACTGATGCAGTTGTGATTTGGGACCTTTTGAACCAGCCTGCAGCCAATCCAGACATGCACAAATATTCTTCCTTCACCTTATTTGGACACTTTCCTTCTAACTGCACCCTGTGAATAAAACCCTCAAAAAATGTGGTTCTGTAAATTTTTTGCAAAGTGGTAGGTTTCTCCTCTACCACCTTGTCTACTTCGTCCTAATGAATGGTATAAATATTACAAAGAATTCTAGAAAGAAACAGAAAGTAGCAGACTTTAGTTGGTGATCTGGCAAGTTTTCATCCAGGACAAACCTCTTCAAATGCATATTCTCCTCTTCTAGTGTTATGTGTGACAGAAAAATGCCAATCTCACTCTCTCTCTCACTCTCCCCTTTCTCCATACTATGCATGATTTTATATATCTCTACAATGTCTTCTGCATGATGATTTTTGTGTTTGTGTTCAGAAAGAAAGTAATAAATCATTCACTTTTTCCCCATAAAGAAGGAATTTCAAACTGTACATTATTTTTCTTGACCCCTTCCCCTCTTTCTCCAATTCTAGAATGGTCTTTTTGAGGTGGGACAAAACACTATGTAGTATTCCATAGTGTGGCAGTACTATAGATTTCTATGAAGGCATTATAATTCTGTTGCTCTAAATCAGTGATTCTCAACCTGCGGTCCATGGGCCTGGATATGGCCCATGGTACCATCTCATGTGCCCCCTCCTAACCGCCTCCACCAAACTAGAAAGTGCCATGTAGTGGAATGAGGACAAAATGGCCATCCAGCCCCCAAAGCTGTCTGAGGGAGCGTGACCCAGCCCCTGGCTTAAAAAGGTTGAGAACTCCTGCTCTAAATCTTTTTATTAATATTCCCTAGCTTTCATCACTATCACGGTGCCCTTTGAGTTGACATTTTCATTAAGTTCTCCACTACTACTTCAAGAAAAATCTGTTTCTTGATTAATCACCAGCTCATATTTCATGTGTATATGAAAGGGTCACCTTCATTTACATAACTTTGCTGTTAAGTCCACTTAATCTTACCTACAACTTGTTGACCATCTTTCTAGTTTGAAGATATACTTTTGGAGCTCTGTGTGCCATGAGCTGTTGGCCATAATCAGTCAAGAATAGCATCCAGAAAGAGGCCAAGAGACAACAGCATTCCCAAATTGCTAGCCAATGTTGTTGCTGAGAAGGGCTTTTCATCCAGGTAAGGCATATGCATCTCTGTGGTCAGTGATCATAAACTGAAAGTATTTGTGTCTTGTTAAGATTGAATTTAATTGTGTTCATCAATACCTAGATATTGCTAAATTCAGTGTCATTGACTGTTATAATTTTCATGCTTCAGATGAAAGAAGAAACAGGAACTGAGTGTCACCTAAACATTGATATTATATATATAAATAATATATGTATCACTGCATAGGAGAGGAGTTGGCCACATAGATACCACTATTGTCAAAGAATAAAATAATTCTGATGTTCAAAATAGTCTGGTGTGCAAAAAAGAAAAAAGAAAGAAAGAAAGGTCTAATCATGGGTTTCAAAACATGTGTGCAAATTCTTGACAGTATTTTATCATCAGATGAGGAAAAAAATTACCTACTATTTATTTTATTAGTGATTACCAAGAAAGAGGTGAGTAGGAGTTTGTAAGTATTATTTTGGAAGGCAAAATTCTCTAATGGTTCACAAATTTTCTGTGAGATATGTTAGGGTCAAATCATATTATTAGTGAAGAAAACCAAAGGGCTAGGTTTGGAAGGAGGAGAGGTCAAGGAACTTTGTTTTTTCAATAGTAATATTCATGTTAGAATGTACATATAGTCTATTTGTTAGTGATGCCATTGGAAGTACAATGACATATATCTGCCACTAGTTAACTAGTGGCCACTTGGTGTACAGCTGTTTTCCAAAGAGGTGGCGTGGGGAAGAACAGAATGTTGTTTAGTGTGCTCTCTGTGTAAGAACCCCATCAAATGGTGGATTCATTTTGGCCATTACAGGGCTAGCCTAGACATGGAGGAGGAGGAGGCGAAGCAGCAGCAGCAACCATAGCTACCACTTTCCAGCTGATGGGGGGAGTGCTGGAAAGTGGCTTTTGCCCCCATGCCAACAAGGGATTGTTCTTTTTTAAGTTGTAAAAACTATGTCTGTTCTTTCCTTATTAAATTACAAATACAATTTGAATGTATTATGTGCATGTGTGTGAACTGAAAGGCTTTGTTTCACCACATAAATATCTTCAGAAGGGGCACTTAGCTGATTTGGTTTCCTAAGAAGAATATTTCTATAAGACATGTACTTGGTAAGCATTACATTTCTGAGTGTACAACAAAAACATCTCAGATATACACCTCCAAAAATTAATTGGGAAGTAATATTGAATTTGCATTTTCCAGCCATGTTTTAGCAAAGTTGAAATTAGGATAAGCCCACAGCTGAAACAATTGTTCCCTTTGAATAGTTTTTAATACCTCTTTCATTTTGTGTTAATTGTCACTAAATCAGATTGCTAAATAATTTGCTTTACATCTGTTATGGTTATACTGACTTAGCTATTGATCTGTAAAATAATAATAATGGTCTACTGAGAACAACCACATTTCACCTGTTTTGTAAGCTAAAAGTGAGCAGAAGTGCCCCCGATATAAAAATGAAATGCATTTTTGTAGACGCAGTGACGCTGCACCATCTGTCCAACATCACAGATTTATTGTCCCAAATAACTTCATATTTCACCCTTAAATCCCTAAAGAAACATCACTTTAAACAGAGTCAAAGTGAAAAAATACACTCCAATAACATTTGAAGGTCCTGGAGTTAGCTGCAAGGATCTGTAATCTAAATGAACAACATGCCAAGCAAGTGTATCCCTTTTGGAGTTATGGAAGAGAGTGAAGCTGATGCAACAGAAGTTCTTGCATTTTTAAATTATGTCTAGCCTGAAATAATAGTGAGTGAAATTTTAAAAGAGACACAGGGAAGTACCAATAAATCAAAAGGGAGCTGACAGACATCTATCCAACTATTTGATGAAACAGGGATTAGATGTTAACTTGGGAGCCATATGAATTACATTCAATCCATGCATTAGGCTGAGCACTTGTCAGTTTTAGCTATTGCTGCAACCTATTATGGACTACATGGTTGGCAAACTAATTGTGCTAGAAAAAGTCAACAGAAAAGGAAATGCAGCAATGCAGCAAAGCTCTTCAGTAACTGTGTGTATCATCAATAGCCCCACTGCGAATATGCAGACAGTAAACCAAACATAGTCTAATAGACATTGGGTTGGGAGTGCAGTTCAAGTAAATGACAGTAAAGGATTCAAGTGGTGGTGAGTGGTTAAAGTAGTATAACTTGCTTGATCGTCAGAAGTAGTACAGGCCTGGATTAGATTATTGGTTCCTTGCTCAACACTAAATTGTGTATATCCATGTAATCCATAATAGGTTGCTGCAATAGCTGAAATTGACAATGAGCCCTGGAAAATTCATGGGGAAATTATTAGCCTATTATACTTGCCCGACAGCAAAACAGTCATGGAGGCAGAAGAGGCCATGTCAGATGGACTGGCTGTGAAGGCACACCTTGATAATATCCTCAAGGCTGCGGCAGCCCATTGCAGTCCTGCATGTCTCATTTAAATCCTGCACGTCTCATTTCCTATGTGCTACAGGAGATGGCTTCATGATCATAGTGTGTGGGTCACTTCATGGCAAACTGGGATCCACCTTAAACAAATTTACGCCAGTGGCATTTTCCCTGCTTCAGAGAAAATATGTATTCTCAGATACGAGTTGCAGCCGACAAAAATCTACCTTGCATCTAGATGGGGGCATGTGAGTCTCTTTCTTTCAGTGATCTCTACTACATGCACTATACACAATGGTATAAACTGCTGTACTGCAGCCATAATGTTGTGAGTTCAATCCTGATGGGATTCAATTTAATTCAATTTAATTTAATTTTCAAACTTCTACGTCGCCCACTTAGGCGAACCTGACACAGAGTGGCTTACAACAATACTAAAAACATGTAAAACAGATTAAAAAAACCAATTATCCCACCCACCCACCCCACCCTATACATAAAAAGAGAGGAAGAGAAAGGGGCTCCTGATTACTATCTTGGTGTGAGCTAAAAGGCGGGGCCCATATTTCCATTAGGACTCCATACCTGCCCTGCCAGCCAGGTTTTGAAGCCTTTTCTAAAGGGTAGCAATTCTGTCTGTAATCTTAGCTCTATTGGCAGGAGGTTCCAGAGGGCTGGTGTGGACACAGAGAAGGCCCTCCTTCATGTACTAGAGAGATGGGCCCCTCTATCTGATGGTACAACTAGAGAGCCCCTCCAGTCCGCTCTGGTTGGGTGGGCAGACACTCTTGGGGTGATGTGGTCTCTCAGATATCCTGGCCCACTACGATATTGGGCTTTAAAGGTCAAAAACAGCACCTTGAATTGCACCTGGAGGCAAACTGGTAACCAGTGCAGCTCCCGAAGTAGCGGCAAGGCAAGGGCATAACGTCCACACCCTATCATCACCAGAGCAGCCGCATTCTGGACCAGCTATAGCCTCCAAATGGTCGTCAAAGGGCAGCCCCATGTAGAGCGCATTACAGTAATCTAGCCTGGAGGTGACCAGAGCATGAGTGACCATGAGTAAGGAGTCCCGGTCTAGGAATGGGCACAACTGGAGGATTACTCAAAGTTGAGCAAAGGCCCTCCTGGCCACGGCTGCCACTTGATTTTCCAGCAGCAGCCGAGAATCCAGGAGGACCCCCAGATTGTGCACTGGGTCTGACTGGGGCAGCACTGCCCCACCCACCACCAAAGGTGGCAACTCCCCAGATAATGTGGACCCCCTAATCCATAGCCACTCCGTCTTGCCAAGATTCAGTTGTACATGAAAAGAGAAAATCCATTTGAGGCTCAAGGGACATTGTAATATTAACTGTATAGTTTAATAATAAATTCAAAATCTTCCAGTATGAAACAATTCAATGTCCAATATTGTGAAAGTTAACCAGTGTATAACTCTTTTGGGACCTTCCCTTCCTCAGACAATGTAATTCTGCTATACTTTTCAATTTCTGCAAAGACAATAATATATATTCAATATAAACTGTGATACAATAGCTAAACAATATTCTTACATCCTTTAGAAATAAACCCACCTAGTTCCGTCATGTATTTTGTTTCTCATGTATCATATAATCTTGAGTCCCATCCTAATCTCTCTTTGAGTTTATTTCTTGTCAGGCTGCAGATGTTACTAAGGCTAAACATTTTAATCTCTTATATAATGTTGAAGCAGGTGTGAGTACTTGGTTCGGATCCTTCCCGTTCCTCCGAATTAAACAGATACATTTTACTGCAGGCTAAAAATACAAGTTAATCTTTCTTATATTATATTGTGGCAGGAGAAAAGTTTTCTATCTATGTATGTACAATTTTCACAGTGTTATGATAGTTAAACATATATAAAAATTTAGCCAGGAATGTCTCTGGCAGCACAAATTTGTTGACACTGCGGGATAAAGTCTCCAATTCCTCGTTTCCCTGCTGTAGTGTTGGTAATATGTGTGCCTTGAATATTCTCATGTCGAGTACTGCAAGAGGGAGAAGAACTTGAAGAGGTGCTGCCATAACTTTGAAAGTTCCATACAGCCATAAAGCCAGGGATACACAAAAAAAGCTGTGGCCAAATGGAGTAGTAACACATGAAAAGAGAAAATCTGTTTGAGGCTCAAGGAACATTGTAATATTAACTGTATAGTTTAATAATAAATTCAAAATAATAATAAATAATAATAAATTTGAGTGTTGTCCTTGACTGATGTATATTGCAGGCGCACCCACCCAAAGAAAGACTCAGACACCGGTATTGGATTAAAGGCATTGGGCCACTTTTATTGAATAATGCCCTAGTCTGAATTATCACTTTCAATTGGTGTATCATCCAATTGTAATTCTTTAAGGCAAGCAGGCCGCAGTAGCACTGGTAAGGTTCCACCCAAAATGCCAATGGCTATTGGCTACATGTATCAATTTGTATCAATTTGTTTGTTGACACAAACAAATTGTTGGCCGAAGTCAATATACTATTTACTGACCCCACCCTATGACATGTATCCATCCAAATATCAAGGTGATGCAGGCTGTGAAGCTCCTAGCATCACCCCTTTCATGGTTCACCCTTGACCAGCCAATCCTGTTTCCCCTGTACCTATCTACGTGTTGGCCAGTCAATTGCGAACCTGCCGGATACCTATGGGTCATAAATCTTTACCTTACCAGTGCTACCCGCCAAAAGTGACCAAAGTCAACTTACCCCATATCTCAAACACTAGCGACAGTGTGGGATGGGCGAAAAAGCCAAGAACCAAAGTGCCAATTGAAGGTTCAAGCAAAAATTCCCACCCGGCCCCGAAGCGACCAGAAAATCACACTGTCCACTAGGGAGGGGGTGGAGGGAAAAACTTCTCCTGATGTGACTCAAGATTATATGATACATGAGAAACAAAATACATGACGGAATTTTGTGGGTTTATTTCTAAATGATGTAAGAATATTGTTTAGCTATTGTATCACAGTTTATATTGAATATATATTATTGTCTTTGCAGAAATTGAAAAGTATAGCAGAATTACATTGTCTGAGGAAGGGAAGGTCCCGAAAGAGTTATACACCAGTTAACTTCTCAGCAATACCGTCATTAATGCCTGACACATGTCTGGCCCTGAAGAGCACATTAAGGCGCAAGGACCTAAGAACAAATTGGCGAACTAAGGCCACAACTCTGGGGGATTTAGACATTTGGGCGTTGACAATGTGCACCTGTCCCCCCAGAGCATAAGGGGCCCCAAAATTGGAAAAAACTCCAGGAACGTAAAATCGCGTAAGCGATCCGTGCCCCGCCATGCCTGAGGCCATTGACCACAGGCCCACTGTCCTTCAAAATAAATCCCATAGCCCAGGGAGCCGGAGGCATCCAACTGTACTTGAAACTGGTGGCTGACCATAAGCTCAGATCTGCCAGGAGGATATGCCATTAAAGTCCATTAGGAATGTGAACCAAACTGAAAGGTCTGCTCGTAAACCCCTAGTCAGCCGTACACTGTGTTGTCATTTCGAAAGGTCCACCATAGCGTCACACAGACACCTGACGAAGGCTCTGCCTGGTGTCACCACTCTGCAGGCGAAGTTGAGGTGGCCGTGAAGCACCTGCAACTCCCGGAGAGACACCTTACACTTGGCAAACATTGCCAAAATCGCATCAGAGATCCACCCCCCCTGACCGACAATTTGGCCACCAGGCCCGCTTGTACATCATTCAAAAGAGGTGCATCCTCTTGCTGACAGGTGAACCCCATCTCCAGAAGACAGGCTAAATTATGCAGCCCTATCCCTGGATGACGAATGGCTGTCCTCCAAGCCATTCTAGCTAAGGAACCAGGCAACAGCCCTGTTCACTGACCACCGGGCACGGTCCAACTACGGGGGTCAATGCCTCCCCTATAATAGTGCCTTGGCACGATGTCTGACCATAGCAACCGTGTGTATGGCCATAAATGGTAAAGAAATGCCAGGTCACTGCACTCAGAATTCTTTAAGTCCATGCCAGTGATCTGTGCAAGATCATTGCCTCCGAGGTGCAGAATTAAAACATCTGGTGGTCCAGCATCCCCAATGGACATCAGGAATGGCAACAGTTCCTGCCACCTCATGCTGTGCACACCATACCACTGCATACGTGCGGTTGCACGTAGCCTGAAATGGGGTCCCCACTCTGACGAAGCAGTGTACTTTGCCGCCCAATGCACATAAATTGTGGCCCGCCAGCCACACTGCACCAGTGTGCGGAAACACACAGGGTTTGGTGCACCCCCATGGGCCGCCCCCACTGGGGGTTCTGGCCCGCGGTGGGCGTTGCAGCTTGCAATGGCCATCGAGCTCTGTGTCCCGGTGCGTCCCTGCCAAGCAGGACCGGTCCCCGGTGGAATGCCCTGCTGTAATGGCCTGATGGGGAGCTGCGAAGTGCCAGCCTGCGCTGGCCTGATGGCCTCCAGCAGCTCAACCCTGTTGGTGGCCTGCTGCGCAGCCATGGCCGGCATGTGTGCCGGAGCTGAAGAGCTGCCAAGCCCACCATCCGAAGGTGGTGGAGCAATTCCTATAGATGCATCGAGTGCCGATATGCGGGCAAGGAGAGCATCCACAGCGTCAGACCCACCAGAATAAGGTTGGCTGGATGGGCCGGACGGCCCGCTGGGCAATTGATGAGCAGGTGGAGGGAAAAAACCGTGTGGCAATCCCTGGCCATAATAGGGCCATGCCCAATTATCCGGCCCATGGGGGGCCGGTGGAACGGTGGGGCGCGATCCCGCGCCGTGCCCAAATGGGCCGCTATGCCCCATGCCGGGCAAAGGTTGGATAAGGGTAGAAACCCCAGGGGAGCAGGCCTGCGCAGCCCCCTCCCAAGTCCTCCGACTGGGCGGGTAGGCAGAGGCCTGGTCACCCTCATTGGTGGCAGTGGGGATTGTAATCCTGCCACCCCCTGTGGGGCGGCCGCCTGAGCCCTCCGGCCCGGTGGTTGCCCCAAGGAGATCAAGGGGTGGGCCGAGTCCTCCCCCTAGGTCGCGGTCTATGGGCCTCCTGAGACTTGCGCTTGGGTGCCATAGCCACCCAAGCAGTGCCGCGCTGATTGGGGGAGAAATATCCTCCGATCAAAATTGCAAAAAAAAAAAAGAAAGAAAGAAAGGCGATCAAGCCGGGGGGGAGAAGCGTCAGAGCGAACTTCTCCGCTCCGTCGCTTCTCTTTAAAATGGCAGCGAAGCTGCCTCATGGCCACCCCTTTTATAGAGGGATGGCCATGCCCCCTGACTGAACCGGATGTCTGAGTCCGGGGGGGGCATCCCGTAAAGAGCACGGCAGCCATTTTGGCGCCGTGCTTGCACATTGTCTGCATGATGCCAGATAACTTTTCAGACAGAAAGACATTTGAATTGTATTGCTGGTTTCTGTCACCTACTTTACAGAACACAGACTGAGACATTTATTTCTGTAGTCACTTGAAGTAATCTTATTTTGATTCCAAATTCAATATCTGACAAAATGAGCAACTATGTTCTATAAAATGGCAGATACCCACAGTCTTGATTAAGGTTGAACTGAATTAAAATTGTTTATCAATACTAGTTCAGCCATTTCATTCTGGAATATTCCTTTGATTCCCCCCCCCCCCCCGAAACAAATCAGACAACAGTGACTCCAAAGCCTGTTTGATGTCAGAAAATTTCACTGCTCACCCTCAGAGCATGGGGTGACTTAAGTCTCTTCTATTTGTGTTTGGTTGTCAATAGTTAATGTATAGGTAATGCATAGGATCACTTTATCCCAATGCATAGCATTCACTGTTAGGATCTTCAGGGATCCTCCCTCTGGACAGGAATCAGTAGTAAAAGCAATGAAACCATTACTACCAGAACAGAAATAAGAGATATAGGTACTTCTCCTGAAGATCACAAACAGAAAATCACAAACAGAAAATCTGCCAGTAAGCAAACTTCTCCATCTCCTTCTTTTTGGATCGATCACCAATGTTTTAAAATAATACCAATGACTTTAAGTACAAAGTTACAGTGTTAAATGTTGACAGCATTGTAGTTGTATTCTTATCAAAATCATACTTAGAATAGCTTTTCACCTCAGTGTTTTACTTACAAATTTAGGTCAGGTGTTTTTTATGATACATATCATCAGAGAATTTCTTACAATTTTCATCCCCATCAGGAGCAGATGTTTTGTAATGCAAGAGAGTTTGAATTGTTCATTCAAGGGTTAGAAATCCTGAAACACAGAACAAATATATATTCCCTCATAGTTACTCTGAAGACCCATGGAGAACAGGATAGCCTAAAATGAGATGGTCGGGAGATAACATCATCTTACCTGTAAAATCCTATTACTTCAATACTATGAGCCCAGAATCTACTATTTTATTGATTCAGCCCCCCAAAGTATGCTACATTGCATGAGAAACTCATCTTTTGACTGTTGAAGGCTTTAAGGGATCCCTCATGTAACAGTTAAGGGTGAATAAGTTTAAAATGGTGGAGAAATCTTGGGGGAAGCCAAACTTCCCAGTTTGGTTTTTGCAGAGTTTCAATAACTTTCCTCATATTTTGGCACAATTTTGAGTTCAAACTTTCAGATGTTTCACTTCTATTTTAAAGTCAACATCTAGGTGTAATATTCATGGTAACAAGTATTAAAAAAAGATTGCACTGAAACATGAGAAATTTATGTTATGTGGAAAATGCACTCTCCATCCTGGACAGAACAAAATTCCTGTTGAGCTGATAAATTTATCTAGCACTGAAGTATTTTAATAAGCAAGTACGTCTGAGAGTAAATGTCAGTCTTTGTGATCCCTTGGTCTAGCAGATGTTGTTCAATGAGATGGCATGGAGTGAGGAGGAGGGCGAGGCTAGTTAAAGAACTGAAAGCTAAATTAGAACAAATGTTTGTCAAGCAAAAAGGGCAGCTTGTCATCTGATGGAATAAATTTAATTAGAAAAGTCACAGAAAGGCTGTGTACAAGTACAAGTCCCATTCTCTTTAGATAAGCTAATGAAGCTCATTGAACTTTGCAAAGAATTGCTGAACCAATAATACAATGAAAAGGAATCAGGGGAGAGTTAAATACTGGAACAAACTCTTCAAAAATAAAAAAAAGATCAATTGTTTACTGCACTCTAACTCATAATAGGGAATTATAATTACATATTTACTTAAAGATTCCTTTCTTCTTTAAACTAACCAGGAGCAAATGATCATGGGAGATATGTTATTCTGTTTCTTTTTGTGACCGGCAATATACATACCTTTTAAATGCTTTGCAATATTTTCTAAATCATATCAGCACCCCATCCCCTGAATTTAACAACAGTTATAACAGAAATATGATGTTATGGAAGATCATGTTCCACATTCAGCTCTATTATTGTAACAAGAGTTACAATAATGAACTCTATTATTGTAACAAGGACATTTCAGGATTGGAAGAGAGGGGGGGATTTATGCAAGGTTCAATAAAGTTCAGGAGCTTCAGATGGTGCAGAATGCTATAATTCACCTCATTGAGGCCAACAACAAATATTAGAGAGAGCCTATATCCCCTGTGGCTAACCTTGACCCTCCAGCTGTTCTTGGACTTCAATTACCAGAAGCCCAAGTCAGCAATACTGCTGATCAGGGCTTCTGGAAATTGAAGTTCCAGAACAACTGGAGTGCCAAGGTTAGCCATCACTGGCATATATGGATGGGAAAGGGAAATCCTTAACCAATGTGAACATTTGAGAGGTCACCACTGGGATTGTGCAAATTAAGTGATTGGTTTTCAAGAGTTACGCACAGGATTTAAGTTTGATTTCCAAAAGCCAGAAAGATCACCATAGTCACCTCTGTACATCTATGTGATTTCAGCCCTAATTATGGGTTATCTGTTGTAACTGTTTCTTGCCTGAGAAGTAAATCCATAGAAATACATCATGTCAGAGCTCCTGTGATTTTAGTCACTGGTGGTAAGTTGTAAATAGACTGAACAAAAGTAAATTATCCTGCTTATGCTTCATAGGGAATGTTACATTAAACTGGAAAGGCTCTGAAAAGCATACCTTCTATGCAAAGAGGAGCTTCAGTTAAAGTGATGAGGGTGTGCTAGCAACAAGCTCAGCTGGAAGTTCAGAATCAGAGGTAGCATTTATATAGGGCCAAAAGTGCTACCTTATGAACTTCAGGTGTCACAATCCCTACAGTATACCTACAGCTGCTGTGCAGAGAATAATTTACAGCCCAAGGGCTTAGTTATTTCCAGAGAAGCACATCCAGGGCTCAATACCATTGGCAACAAGTCCAGAGACTGAAAGTATGTAGCCTTCAGTGCTCGTTTTTTAGCTGCCAGAGATTTACTTAAGCATCCCACTTTAGTTAGCACATTTTGCTCCCAACCTGTGAAATGAAGAAGCAAAACACAGCACTTTTTGGTATGAAATTTGGGAGACAATTCATTCACATTTGATTAAATCCCTGACCTATGGTAAGGCATGATAGTGCGAAAACCTGTTACTAGTGCAGGTAAATTCCTCTTCACCACTCTAGCCCAGACTAGTGAATCCCTAATTCCTGTGCAGTTCTTATCCTTGACAGTTACTGTGGAGGCCAGCTGAGTTGGGGAAATATCACTGTGGGCATTTCCAACTCTATTCCCATGAATGGGTGTTAGTCGTATCTCAGTGATTTCCCATGGTGCCTTCGCAGATGGAACTCTTATGCTCAAACCTATATGGTTGCCTCAAACAGATTCTGCAGATGTAAAACTCTCAACAAAGGAGGTGGGATTGAACAGCCTGACCTGCCAAAGGGTGGGGACCCTTAGTTGCAGTACAGTGGACCCTCGAATAACGAAGTTACTTGGCTCCCCAAGTAGTGTCGCTATTGGAATAACGTCGTTGGAAATATTAAGTTGGCATGTTGAAACAATGCAGTGGTTTATGTTTATGTTAATGTTTATTGGATTTATACACCACCGTAATCAGTGCAAGGCTGACTCAGGGCAGCAATTACAACATATTAAATAAATACAATAATCCAGTACAGAAATACAATAGGGGGAAAAAAAATATCAAGATACAATATCATAAGTGCAATAAGAAAGTATGATACAAAATTACAGTAATAGTTAGCAAGTTACATACGGGGGGGAGCACAATGATCAGTGGGGGGGGGGGGTCGGAGCTGAGGCTCAATGACCTTAGATGGGCCTTAACCAGGTCCGGGCTCAACGACCACGTCAGAGCCCAGCTCCAAGCCCTCAGCAGCATCGACCCCTGCGGCAAATGCTGGACTGGGGGGGAGGGCTCAGGCGAGGCTGTGGCAATGCCCGGCTTAAGTCCTCGCTACTCCAGGAGCCCAGGTGTTCTCACTCCCCCGCGGCAATGCCAGTCCAGAGAAGAGGGCTCAGGAGAGGCTTGGAAAGGTGGGCTGGAGCAGCATTCACTGCCCTGATGAGCCACAGCTGAGGGTCTGGCCGTCCTCCTTTGGCCCCTGGTGGTGACGAGGCTAGGGGTGAGGGGCGGGCGTGCTCACTGCCTTTTATCCCTCCCAGGCGGGCAAGGCTCGGGAGGGTGGGTGGGAGCAGCGCTCACCGCCCCAATGAGCTGCAGCTGAGGGTCCAGTCATCCTCCTTTGGCCCCCGGTGGTGACAAAGCCAGGGGTTAGTGGTGGGTACACTCACCACCTTTTATCCTTCCCAGGTGGGTGAGGTTTGGGAGGGTGGGTGGGAGCAGCACTCACTGCCCCGACGAGCTGCAGCTGAGGGTCCAGTCCTCCTCCTTTGGCTCCTGGATGTGACGAGGCCAGCGGTGAGGGGCGGGCGTGCTCACCACCTTTTATCCCTCCTGGGGAGACGAGGCTTGGGAGGGTGGGTGTGAGCAGCACTCACTGCCCCAATGAGCTTCAGCTGAGGGTCCAGTCCTCCTTCGGCCCCCGGTGGTGGTGAGGCCAGGTTCACCAGGGCTGGCAGTTGCTTCCGAACTGCTAGGTTGGCAGAAGCTGGGACAGAGACAGGAGCTCACTCTGTCATGCAGTACTTTGGAATAGAATTCCGACCTTCCAGTCATCAAGTTCAGCATCTTATCCACTTCAGCCACTGCAGTCCCTTAAAGTAATTATAACCATGGGATATATATAGAATCCAGGAAACCAATTCAGCCAAGTTCTGTCCAAACTTCTCTTCTTAATTTGTTCTTTTTCTCTATCACCAATCAGCAACTTGTCTTTGACCTCCCCCTTCCCTCCTTTTTGACCCAGAACACAAAGGGAGGGGGAAAAGGGAAAACACGTGGGGGCACAACAGCAACCCCTCAACAACCAGCACCAGGTTGCTCATCGGATCAGTAACAGATAAAGCAGCAGGCAAAGCCCAAGTCCTCAGAGTGGAGCCTCTGACTGGTGTGTCTGCCTGACAGAGAACCAGCTGGAAAGAGACCATAAACAAGCAGGCCAGGCCTGGAGAGTCTGGCACCCCTTCCCCCAAACCAAGTGAGCAGTGATGCCAAAGCAACAACTGCTGATCCCTGCCAATTACTGAATGGAAGGTAGAGAGAAAAATACTCCTCCAGGCCACAGAGCAGCCAGATATCCTTGTATCACCCTAGCAAGCTCTAACCACTTCTTGCTAAGGGCTACAGGCAATGTTGGTTGATTTGTACATAGTCAGGTTTGTAGCATACCTTTCACTCAAAGAACTCAGCACAACTTCCATGGCTCTCCTCCTACTGCTTTATGGGGAAAAGGAGAGAGGCTTATTCTATGAATTGTTGATCCTGAGAACATTAGGCATGCCCAAAAGCTCATGCCTACCTGTGTTAATGTGGAACAAGTAATGCAAGATTCAGTGGCATTCATGAACCAGTAAATGTGCATATGATTACTCTGTGTGTCTTGCTGAAATATAAGTTTACAATCTTTAAGGAAAACATAATAATAGTAAGTTTTATTGAATGCAGTAGAGCTGAACTCTGACTAAACATACAGAGATATGCATTGCAGGATTTTTTGGAAGTAAATAGCTAAACCTCAAATTATAATACAACAAGCTGAATTTTAATTCTGCATTATTCTATTTACAATACTTTTAATTAACAATTGAATAACAGAAATTTTCTGGGTGGGGGACTCTTTGACCCTTACAGCTGTAAAAACAAAATCAGTTTCTATCTTTGGGCATCTTAATTAGCATGTTTTTCCCTGATGAGACTGCTGAAAATGTTGTCCAAGATTTGTCATGTGGAGTGTATCACAAATACACAGAATACAAATAATTCCATGGAAGTTTCAAGAATATGAAATGAGGAACAATTGATGTCAATCATCAAGTGAATCAATAATTGGAAATGAAATCAGTTGATACATGATATTTCTGTTTATCTGCTCTGGGGACATTACTTGTTTACTTATAAAGATATTTTCTTTGATGTCTTTCCACCATATGGTGCACAAAGCAGCTCACAAAGAATATTAAACACATGTTGAGAGAGTCCAGTAAAGAAAAAAATGCAATATAGACAAAAAGAAAGGAATTAAAGGAAGAAGGGTGTAAAAGGAAGGCAATGGGTGATGGTACTTCTATAGGTTGTCCAGGCCCAGTTAACAGGTTGAGGAAAGTCAAGGGGAGGCTAGGGGGCCCAAGGAACAAGCATTCCAGGATACACCGATTGTTCACCGAATTATGGAGGATTGTTGATAACAGCTGATAAAGGAGTTTAGGTCTGAGAAGATGCCAAAGAAGACTGAGCACTGTTTTGTGCAGCAGTGGAAGTCAGAGGAGAATGCTGTGCAAACTCTTCCTCTCCTGCAGCACTTGTCAGAAGCTGAGCTGTTCACCCACACCCTTCTTATATTGTAGCTTCTGGCCTAATGAGGCCACAGCGCAAAGAGACAAGTAAGAAAGGGCATGTTGAGTGAAAGGCTGAACCTGGAGAAGCCATAGAGACACACCTGACTCTCAGAAGTTGGACCAGATGGACCTTCAATGAAGATAACTGAGATTTGGAATAGGCGAGAAGTGCCCAAAGGGCTAGTGACTGTAATTTAGCCCTCTGAGATGTGGAGAAGATGCTGTATCTTTAATAAAAGCTGTTGCAAGGAACAAAAGTAACAGGGAGCCCATGGAGTTTGCCTCTGGGGACTCTGTCTCTAATGACATCCTGGGAAGAGGGGTTGGCTGGTAGCACAATAGGAAACTCAGGATAAAAACAGTGGAACAGAATGGGAAAAAAAACAGTGGAACAGAATGGAAAAATTAATAATAAGCTGGTCAATTTGCTATAACCTTGCAAACAATTATCATTTTTGTCAGGTACTATGGTCATTTGCTATTTAGTCAGGTTTATTCCCCCTGCCCCCCCCCCCTCAAAAGAGTTGAAAGCTACTTACATGGCTCTATTCCACCTGCTTTAAGAGAAGAAGGGAAGTAAGTATTTTGCAAATTATTTCTCTACCTTTAGAAAATGTCCAAAAGTTGTGGAATTATTATTTAAGCACTATACCAAAAGTAATGTTTTTTCAATAAATCAAAGAAGAAGAAGGTACAGCAAAGAGGACTTTTTACTGTAGTGCTTGTACTAAAGATGGAAGATACCTTACGAACTTTCCTTCCAGGGATCTGGATCTGATGATGGCTTCAGATGGTGGGTTCTCATCTGAGTGTGAGATGGTCCCAGCAAACATCATCACCACTCATATTATTTCTAAAATATTAACATGATTCTAATTTGGCCCTAAGACAAAGGCTTTATGAGCATGCTAACCTTTAAACCATAAGCAATTGACCTTTAATTGGAAATCATTTGACATGTCTTTGTTGCCTTAGAGCAGTGGTGGTGAACCTATGGTACATGTGCCATAGGTGGCATGCAGATGCCTCTCTCTGGACACACATGATGGTGTGGGCAAGCCCCACCTCACCTGGTGACTATGGTTGCACGTGCACGCATGGTGCACACACGGTGACAGGGGAAGTGATGGTGTAGTAGGCTTCCCCGGGGTGGCACTTGCCCTCAGCAGGGTGTGACAGGCTTACCGGGGTAACCTCGAGCCCTGCTGAGCCCAAACACCACTTCTCCCCACTTGGCAGGGCTTGGTGCCACCCAGGACAGGCTCACCACATCTTGCTGAGTGGTGGTGGCATTTGAGCTCTGAAGGGGTTGGCACCCCTTGGGCAGGGACACCACACCTTGCCAAGTTAAGGGTGGGTGGCATTTGGGTTCCACAGGGTTTGGTGCTTCATGGGATGGGATTGCCATGCCATTCCTTGCCAAAATGCCACACCCCACTCAGCCAGGTTTGATGCTGCCCAAGCCAGGATCACTATGCCTTGCCATGTGGGGTGGTGTTTGGGCTCCACAGGGCTTGGCACCACTCCGGCAGGCCTACGGCTATGGGGATGCAGCTTGCTCATGGGGGGCTGGGCAGTGCCGAGCCCTGCCAAGTGGGGGTGGCATTCAGTCCTGTCCCACCCTGCCATGGGCAGCCCCCACCCCATTTTCATGGGCAAACCCCATCCCCCACTGCTGCAGGCCTCCCGGGGCAGCACCGAGCCCTGCCGAGCAGGGGCTCTCCTGTGAGTGTGCAGGAAGGGGAAAAGGGTTTGCCCATGGTAGTGGGGGATGTGGCCCAGGGCCTGTTCATGGTGGGGAATAGTGGGGTGTTGGGGCTTGGAAGGGGAAGGGGGCCTACATCAATGTCATGTGGGTGCATGCACACGCACCCATGTGATGTCACCAACACACATGGTACCTGCCACACACCTCCACCACCTCCTTAGGCACTCATTCTCTAAAAGGTTCACCATCACTGCCTTAGAGTCTGAACTGGAAGGTATAGCAATTTATTTAGCCATTTTGTACGACAGCTTCTGAGTGGATTGTGTTCTGTATGTTCTGACTCTGGTATGTTTTCCACCATTCTGGATTCAGAATGCTATTATGTATGTTTATTGCCACAACTTTGTTAGAATGACTGTATTGCATTTTAACAAGGGGGTAATACGGGATGTTTGTTTACTGGTGATTAACAAACCAAGGAATTGTATTTTAGTTATGTACAATGCCAATTGCCTCAATTTCTGTAAATCTGCTGCCTCATCCTCCATTTCACATTCAGGGTAGAGTTTTCAGGGAACAGATGTTCTTTATGCTTCATTGAAACACACACACACACACACACACACACACACACACACACACACATGTACGTGCACACACACACACACACACACATACACATACACACACACATGCACACGCACACATTTTTCTCTTTGAACTTTTGCACTTCAGTCAAAGTATAATTTTCAACAGAATTGTTTCTTATCTTTTAAAAGCGTTTCAGATAAGATTTCTTCTCCATTATAACTAAATGCATCAAAAATTGTGTGTCAGGCCCTCACTGCTGTGTCCTGTATGGAAGCACTTATCCCATAATATCCAAGGGGAATGGACTATTCACCAAGAGTGCAAAAAGTGTAGAAAGATATGTTCATCTGCCTTGACAGGAAGAATGAAAACTTATTGTCAAGTGCTATGTAGCACACTGAATTAAATAAGAGTTTAGAAGATTGTGTATTCCTTCTCATCAAGCCATTTTCTTTGCAATGAATTTTTCTTCAACAATCAAACTTGCAGAATAAGCCTATGAGACAATGACAAATCAGAAACAAATGTTGTTAAATTCAATATAAAAAGACGAGGAGCTTCGACATATAGCTCTCTGTGACTACTTGAGAGAGCTCCACTTTTAATTATAGCCTACCTGCACTAACTGATGGCATACCACAAAGTACTTATCTCTGCATTAGGCTGGATTGCCCACTAACTCTTGGTTAAAAATAATACATAGTTGTATACAATTGTAGTTTGACAGTAGTGGGAACAGGAAGCTGTTAGTTCTATGTCATCCTTTTAAATGTAAATTTTTCTCTGGTCTGTGACTGTATAAATAAAAAAATCAAATTTGATTTTGAGTTGGCAATGTAGCTGGCTGGACAGCTCAATGGCTTATGTATCTGGCTACAGAGACAGAGATTGGGAATTTGATTCCCCACTCTTGGAAGAAGTCACAGCCCGCATAGTCATGGGCAAACGGCAGACTGCCCCAAGAAGAAGGGAATGTAAATCACTCCTTTGTATTCTCTGACTAGAAAAGTATCAAAAAGGTTGGCATGAGTAAATTGACTTGATGGCACATTTATTATTATCAGTAGATACAAATCTACTATTTCATCATCATCATCATCATCATCATCGCTGCTGTTGTTGTTGTTATAGAAAAATCTATCATTAGATTCATAGTCAAAAACTAGCATGAAATTAATTGTTCCAGTCTTATGAACTGTTTAAGTAATGTTTAGGTATATATGCCATGGGTGGTCAACCTACAGCCTGCGGGCCAGATTCAGCCAGTAGCAGCATTTCATGTTGCCCACTGCTACCCTTGCTGCTACCAGAAATGGAAGCTGACATGTTTATGACAGCAATAAAACGCACCTGCATTTACAACAGCTATGGATGCGCTTTATGACAGCATTTATGGCAGGAGGACCCATGTGACCGGCCTGCTCAGCTGTCTGGTGGGGTTGGTCCAGCCCGTAGCATGAAAAGTTTGGGAACACCTGATATATGCAGTTCCTAGTAGGGCTGGGGTTTTTTTTTGTTTTTGTTTTTGGTAGAGTTAGTATGTTCAAGTCCAGTAATTCCAAAATTTCCAAATATCTAGGGAGTCTTTTAGGTGTTGCTCCAAGGGCTTCAATTACTATGGCAGATTTCTTCCTCCATAGATGCTCAACCTCAATTTGCAAATCACAATATTTTGTGATCCCCTCCAGTTGTTTGTCTTCAATTTGTCCATTTCCTGGTATAGCAATATCAATATACCAGACCTTTTTCTTTTCAACAACAGTTATATCAGGAATGATGAGAGTCAGGTGTCTATCTGTTTGAATTTTAAAGTCCCATAGGGATTTTTTTTAAAAAGAAGCCAATATCCAGAACGGATATTGAAGAAGAAGAAGAAGAAGGTGTAGATACAGAGTTTAGAGTCTCTTCATTGTGGATCTGTGCAGATCCAATTGTATGGGAGGGCTTGACTATAGATAGTAAGTTTTGTAATGTGTTTTTGCATGGCAGGTGGAGGCATTAAGTTTATGTAATAATTACTGCAATTTTGGTATAACATGGTAGTTATATATACTGCATATGTGTTATATGTACAGTAATACCCCAGTTAACGCGTGCACCACACAATGTTAAAACCGGATAACATCGGGAAATGTGAGGAAAACTTTTGCACTGCACAACGTTAAGTTAACGTTGAGTGATGCAAAAGTTTTACTCAAATTTCCCTACATTGATCTCTGCCCCAAAGCTGGCAGAGCTGGTCACTCCTTAGTGATCCAATTGGGGAGGGGTGTTTCTGAAGAGAAGCTGGAGACTCTTTACCCAGCCTCTCTTCAGAACCCCTCCCCCACCTGGATTGCTTTCTGGCCTCAATCAATAGACACCTAGACAAATTGTGGGGAAAAGGTTCTAAAACTGTTTTGTGTTTGGATAAAAAGTGTTTAACTGACAGAAAAAAGAGAGTCATGTTTTGGGTGTCTCTTTGTGAATGGTAGTGAGCACAAGAGGGTATCCTGAAGATCATCCCTGCTGTTTTTGGTATCATCAATAGTTAGGCTGGTCTTTGATGTGTAAAGTTTTTTTTTCCAGTTGGTAACACAGACACAATATTGTGCAGCAATATTGGGCCATTTCCTGATGCTCTGAGTCATGAATTGAGAAAATGCAAGCGCGGCGCCAAAATGGCCGCCACGCTCTTTGCGCCCCCCCCCCCCACAGGACAGAGAATCCGGGTAGTTAGGGGCGTGGCCAGCTCCCTTATAAAAGGGGTGGCCACGAGGCAGCCGAGCTGCCATTTTACCTCAGCGACGGAGCGGAGAAGTCTTTTCCCCTGTGTCTCCGTCGCTCCTTAGCTTACCGGGAAGCCTTTTGGTAGCGGTTCTTCCTTTTCGGCTTCCCTTTGATTCAGTAGAGATGCCTTCGAAGAAGAAGGCAGCTTCGAGTGCGGCTCGCGCTGTTAGGAGGCGCAACCCAGGTCGGAGGACCGCGGTGCCGCCTCCTCAGCAGCCGCCCTCGCAGGCCCCGGCCGGGGCTGGCGGAATGGGGTCTATTGCCCCTTGGCCCGGAGTGGGCGAACAGAATGCGGGCGCGGAAGGGGTTCCAGCCCGCGGCCCGCGAGCGGTGGACACCGCTCCTGCACCTGCCCACCCTGTTGGGCCTGCTGCTCTTGGGTCGCAGCCTCCCCCTGGGCCCTCTAGCCTCGGGGGGTGGTGCGGCCCCCTGCCTTGGCAGGTTTCTTCACCGACCCTGCCGGGCTTCGGTGCTGGCCAATGGCCATATTCGGGTCCTGGGGTACAGGGACCTGTACCCACGCCTGGACCGGGCGGGCCGGTCGGCCCTTGGCCCCAGGTCGACGTGGCAGCCTTACTGGCCCGTATTGCGGCCCTGGAAGCGTCGTTGGCTCGGGCCAGTCAGGCGGGAGCCCCCTTTGGGGTCCCTTTTGCGGCGCTGTCGGCAGGAGGACAACAGCCGACAGGGAGGGTTGAGCTGCTGCAGGCGCGTGGCGCGGTTTCGGCCACTGCCTCGCAGCTCCCCAGTCAGCAGCCAGGTGCGGGTCAGGCCCCGGTGATGAGCTCTACGTCGGTCGTGAGCTCCGACGCCCCCGGTGGGCCGGAACCCCCGGTGGGGGCGGCCCGCGGGGGTGCAGCATGTGAGTATACGGTGCAAGCAAGTACACCCACACACATTCCCAATATGGGGGGGGCTTTTCAATGGCCTTGGCCTCGCGCGGGTGATGCGGGGGCCACGCTATCGGCACCCCACCCGGCGACGACGACTGCCACCCTGGGCACTGGGGTGGGTACTTGTTCTTACACTGCGGGGAATGTTCTGGGGGTGGCTGGGCTAGCTCAGGCCCCTTTTCCTATGGCTGTGGTGCCTTTTTCGGCTTTACCAACGGCGGGGTATTCCTTGCCACTGGGTGATCACTTGGCACAGACTACCAGAGAAAAGATATGGCGGGGGGAGTATGTAGATATCTTCTCACTCCTGAACAGAGAGCCCACCAAGGAAGAAAGGGAGGGACAGGATGAGAAGGACAAGGAGCAGGCACGTCGCCGTAAGCCGCCACGTACCTGGGCCAACTGGCTCCCTGCTTATTTAATATACATGGCGGTGTACATGAGGGCGCGGCCGGATTTGGCTATTCCCATGGTCCAATATTTGGACAACATATATAGGGCGATGGTTGATTTCCCGGGTCCCTCGTGGTTAGCCTATGACGAGGAATTCCGTATGAGGATTCCCCTTCACCCCGAGATGAGATGGGATGAGCCGTGCCAGAGGCTTTGGCTTTTGTACATGACGCCCACACGCCCCGCCCCGGGAGACAGATACCATTGTGGACATGCGGTTCAGCGAGCAGCTCCAGCGCAGGTTACCCGCCAAGCGGCGGGGCAGGGGGTTCCAGCCCGCCTGCTGTGCTGGACTTTCTCGTCCAATGGTTCCTGTAATAGGAAGAATTGCAAGTACAGGCATGAGTGTCCCACATGTGCGGGCCCCCACGCAGCCTCCGCCTGTCCCAGGCCTGGAGGGACAAGGGGCAGAGGGAGGGGCGGACAGTGGGCTGGCAAGACTGCCACGGATGGAGCTGGTTCTCCAAAAGGCCCCTTCCCCAATTAATGTGGACATGCTGGAGCGTTGGCTCGCATCGTACCCGAAGGGGGAGGATGGGGAGTATCTCCTTCAGGGTTTTAAGCAGGGATTCCGTATCCCTTTCATGGGTGATAGGTCCCCTCAGGATGCCCCTAACCTTTTATCCCTCAGAGGGAGGGAGGACGTGGCTGCGGCCAGCATTAAAAAAGAGTTAGATGCGGGCAGGGTCGCTGGACCTTTCCCCGCACCCCCGTTTCCCAATCTTAAGGTGTCGCCACTGGGCTTGGTCCCCAAAAAGTCCCTAGGTGAGTTTCGCCTTATTCATCATTTGTCCTACCCAGCCGGCCGATCGGTCAATGATGCTATCCCTGATGACCTTTGTTCAGTCAGGTATACATCGTTCGACCATGCGCTGCGCATGGTGCGCTCGTGTGGCCCGGGTGCCCTGCTGGCCAAGTGCGACATCAAGTCGGCTTTTCGCCTTTTGCCAGTGCATCCGGGCGACTTTGAGTTGCTGGGTTTCAAATTTAAGGGTGAATATTATTTTGATAAGGCCATGCCTTTTGGCTGTTCCATATCATGCTCGGCCTTCGAGCGTTTTAGTACTTTCCTAGAGTGGGCTTTCGTCCGCAGGCAGGGTCTCGGTCTGTAGCCCATTACCTGGATGATTTTTTATTCGGGGGTGAACGGGGCTGGGACACGTGCACACGTCTCCTCAACACATTTCAGACGCTAATGGAGGAACTCGGTGTCCCTTTAGCGCCCGAAAAGACCGAGGGCCCATCTACCAAGCTAGTATTCCTGGGGGTGGAGATTGACACAGTAGCGCAGGCTTCTAGGTTACCGGGTGATAAGGTGTCCAGAATAGTGGCCCTTATCTCGGATTTGCTGGCCAAACGCAAGGCATCACTGAGGGAACTGCAGGTGCTACATGGTCACCTCAATTTCGCTTGCAGGGTGGTCGCACCGGGCAGAGCTTTTGCCCGGCGCTTATGCGACGCCATGGCAGGGTTATCCAGGCCCCACCATAGAGTCAGGCTTACCCGGGGTATCAGGGCAGACATGTTTGTCTGGTTGCAATTCCTGAGGGAGTTCAATGGGGTCTCATTTTGGAGGTCTGACCTCCTGGCATCCCCCAATTTTCAGATCCAGTCTGATGCCTCAGGATCCCTGGGTTATGGGATGTACTTCAATGGGAAGTGGGCCTATGGTGGGTGGCCACCGGCCTGGGCAGGCACGGGTCGCCTGCGGGATCTCACATACCTGGAATTTTTCCCTATTCTGGGGGCTTTGATGCTATGGGGCGAGCAGTGGGCTAATTCGGTTGTGCATTTCTGGTGTGACAATGCTGCTGTTGTACACATTGTCAATGCACAGACTTCCAAATCGCCCAGGGTCATGGAACTAGTGCGCCATTTTGTGTTGCGCTGCCTGCGCCTCAATGTCTTGTTCAGGGCCAGGCATGTTCCAGGGATTAATAATGATATTGCTGACGCTTTGTCCCGCCTGCAGATCTCCCGGTTCCGCGCCTTGGCCCCGGATGCGGAGGAATTTCCCTCGCCACTCCCGGACGAGATGTGGACTATTGGCAAGGAGAGGTGAACCGGGCGATTGGCCTGTCACTAGCGCCACGCACGCGTAAGGCGTATCAACAAGCGTTCAATTCTTACAGAGCATTTTCTGCTCAATTTCACCTGCCAGAGACCTGGCCTATCCCGGTGGACCATGTTCTGCGGTTCATGGTTCACCTGCATGCACAGGGCCTCGCACCTCGCACCATAGCATCCAAGCTCTCGGCGTTGGCTTTTATGGCCAAAGTGGGAGGTCATGAGGACAGTACCTCTGACTTCCGTGTGAGACATGTTTTGGAGGGGAGGGTGCGCGAGCGCGGGCGTTGCCCGGACGACCGGCACCCCATTTCCCCAGGGGTTCTTACCCAGTTGGCCCGGGGCTGGCCAGGCCTCTGTTTTGATCATTATGAGGCAGCCCTTTTCCATGCAGCCACAACGGTGGCATTTTTTGGAGCGCTCCGCATCAGCGAACTTGTGATGCTGTCTAAGGCGGATGCAAGTTGTAGGGCACTGGAACTCGAAGATGTCTATGTTGCCAAAGACTGGGCCCAGTTGAGGATACGCTCCTCTAAAACAGATCAGCATGGCGTAGGCAGTGGTGTAAGACTGCTACGGTGTTCTTTGGCAGACATCTGTCTGGTTGGTGCCCTACAGGAATACCTGGCACTGTGTGGCATGCACCACGGCCCGTTTTTCTGTCACCAAGATGGGTCTCCCCTTACTAAATTTCAGTTTTGGAAGGTGACAGGCAGAGCCCTCACCAGGGTGGGTCTACCAGGTGCCCGTTATGGCACACATTCATTCCGTATTGGTGCAGCCTCTACAGCAGCTGCTTTTGGGTACTCTGGGGCTGACATACGTAGCATGGGGAGGTGGGGCTCGCAATGTTTTCAGTTTTATGTGCGCCCACTCCCGCCATGAGTACCAATCCAGTCACCTTACCGCCTTTTTTCTCAATTTTCTTACAGACCCTGGGTGTTGTATTACACCGGTGACAGTATGGCTGGTGGGCCACAGCTATGTGCACAGGGCAGCGCGTTACGCTGCGGCGACAGAGTGGGGACCCCGACTGGGACTGGGTGAACACGCCAGTCTCACATGGCATGGTAAGCCTGGGATGTTATGGCGGGAGCTGCGGCCTTTCCTTTTTTCTGGCCTGGGTGCTGACCCGCCTGACATTCTCATCATCCACCTGGGGGGCAATGATTTGGGCCAGGTCACCGGCTTATCGCTCAAGCATGCGATTTGCGAGGACCTCGCCTACTTGCATTATGTCTGGCCTGCCACAACCCTGGTTTGGTCGGACATTGTCCCGCGCCATTCTTATAGAGGGGGCGTTAACCTCCTGGCCCTTGACCGCGCTAGGCGCACGGTCAATAGGGCGGTGGCGCGGTTTCTTGCCGACAGGGCTTGGGGACGGGTCAGTCATCACCCCGCTATTAGCCTACAAAATTATGACTTGTACGCAGGGGATGGGGTCCATCTGTTGCGAGGAGGTATGGACCTCCTGTTGGGTGATTGGCGAGCAGGCCTGTTGACCGAGCTGATGGTCTGGGGGGGGGGGGGCGTCAGGCCTTCTTTGAAGCCCCTCCGTGTGGCGGGTAGCACTGGTAAGGTAAACAGTATGACCCACAGGTATCCGGCAGGTTCGCAATTGACTGGACAACACTAGACAGGAATAAATTAGTTAAACGTTGTCCGGTCAACGACGAACCAGGCGACGGGGTGATGACGATAGCTAACCAGCATGCATCACCCCGTGATTTCACGGATACGCGTCAGAGGGTGGGGTCATGAGTTAGATATTGACTACGGTCAACAATTTGTTTGTTGTCAACAAACAAATTGATACAAATTGATACATTGTAGCCAACTGCCTTTGGCAATTTTGGAGTGGTACCTTACCAGTGTTACGTCGGCCTGCTTGCCTTAAGAATTATGATTGGTCGTTTTACCAATACAAATTTATAATTCGGACTAGGGCATTGAATCAATAAATGTGGCCCGATGCTGTTATCCACTTTCAATGTTGTCTGTGTCCGTTATTGGGGGGGTGCGCCTGCAATGCAAGCGCGGCGCCAAAATGGCCGCCGCGCTCTTTGCGGGCCCCCCCCACAGGACAGAGAATCCGGGTAGTTAGGGGCGTGGCCAGCTCCCTTATAAAAGGGGTGGCCACGAGGCAGCCGAGCTGCCATTTTACCTCAGCGACGGAGCGGAGAAGTCTTTTCCCCTCCACCCCCTCCCTAGTTAACAGTGTGATATTTTGGTCGCTTCGGGGCCGGGTGGGAATTTTTGGCTGGGACCCATATTGGCTTCCGGGTCCTGGCTTTTTTGCCCATCCCACACTGTTGCTATGGTTTGATATAGGGGTCTTCTTATGTTCCTACTGTTGACTTTGGTCACATTGGCGGGTAGCACTGGTAAGGTAAACAGTATGACCCACAGGTATCCGGCAGGTTCGCAATTGACTGGACAACACTAGACAGGAATAAATTAGTTAAACGTTGTCCGGTCAACGACGAACCAGGCGACGGGGTGATGACGATAGCTAACCAGCATGCATCACCCCGTGATTTCACGGATACGCGTCAGAGGGTGGGGTCATGAGTTAGATATTGACTACGGTCAACAATTTGTTTGTTGTCAACAAACAAATTGATACAAATTGATACATTGTAGCCAACTGCCGTTGGCAATTTTGGGGTGGTACCTTACCAGTGTTACGTCGGCCTGCTTGCCTTAAGAATTATGATTGGTCGTTTTACCAATACAAATTTATAATTCGGACTAGGGCATTGAATCAATAAATGTGGCCCGATGCTGTTATCCACTTTCAATGTTGTCTGTGTCCGTTATTGGGGGGGTGCGCCTGCAAACAATATCCTGCATTCACAAATTGGAGTTTTTGTTTTTTAAGAATTGAGTAATGATTATTTGTTCTACTGACTGTTTTGGCTATGTGGCAGAAGTTTGCATTATTTTTACCCCCAAGTGCCTTTGGATTTCTTTACCTCATTTGACCACAGCAATGCTTAATTCTATTGGCTATGGAGACTTGGTTTATTAGAAAAATGTTGTGACAAGTACTGGAAATGGGTGAGCGTTGGCAGCAATTGCTGTGGACGCACACTTTGCCTGTCCCCCCTGAGAGGGAGACAGGCTCTGGGAAGCGAGTGCTGGAGATGGAGCTATGGACACCCTTAAAAGGGGGATCCGCGTGCCTGAGGCTCGCCTCTCTTAAAGCGGCTGGGGTGGGCGCGTTTGCCCTCCCTCCCACCCTTATATCGCAGTGTGATCCTTTTTGGGTCGCTCAGAGCGGATGGGAATTTTTGCTTGAATTCTGATTGGCTCCTGGATTCTTATTGTTTTTGCCCATCCCACACTGTTGTCGACAGTTGAGATGTGAGGGATTGTTTTTTCTTTTGTTTATGGTCACTTGGCAATTAGCACTGGTAAGGACATCTGTTCGACCCCCAATAACCCGGTAGGTATGTATTTAGTTGGCCAGTATACTCGACAGGAATAGAGAGAACGGTGCTGGTAAATCAAATACAGACCAGGGACAAGGGACTAGCAAGCTGGGCAGTTTGCAGACCTTTAGGTAGTCCACCTGTGTTAGAGTCAGAAGTTGAAGTGCCCAATGATTACTTCTGATGGGGGCCAAATAATCAGCTAACTAAACAAACAAATTAGAATTAATAATCTGAGCAATTGAATTTAGCAGAAATCCTACAAGTCCTTATCAGTGCTACTCCAGCCCATTGCTGTTCATGTTAACATGGTTTATCAAAATTAAAGTGGCCCAATTTTTAAAACCAAACAGTGTGCCTGTCTCCTTACTCCAGGGGTGGGTCTGGCAAAGGGAGCAATTGTTTTGATGCATATGCAAATAAAAAGAAGTAACATGAGTTAAGATATCTCAGCTCACCTTTACTTGTCATCAAAACAGATAAAATCTGTCCACAGTAATGTTACAGAAAAGCTAATGCTGGCACTCAGAGATCATATCTGATAGGCTGAGAAGTCCCCCCCCCCCCTTTTGCTGTCTAATTACATGTGTTAGGCTTTATAGTAGCATACATATAAGCTCAACATTCTAATGGGCAGCTCCTTCTGGACTAATGCATTTTAATTGATGGCATTTAGCATGCCTTTTTCTTGTTTCTTCCCTTTTCTCCTGCTCTTGAAGACGTGGCTGTGCCCTATTGCTCCTTTCCCCCCTGAATGAGTAGCTTCTCTACTGGGAATCTCATGGAGACAGATGGTCAACAAAAAGTGAAGAGTGCCTAGACTCTTTGGCCATCAGAGTCTTTTCAGCTAAGATTAAGTCAAAGTGCTAAGCAGTATTATGTTTATCTCCTTCCTCCCCACTCGTTTTTCTCTTTTCCATCCAAATGGTTTGTGCTTGAGGTTTTATAGTAACCTTTCTTTCCATAAATTATGCTTATATCGAAGAGACCATTAGGCATCTTCAATTGATGGATCAAACAAGGCATCTCCTTTTTGGTAATCAGAATGACCATTTTATCTGCAGCTATAAACCTGAAGGTATAATTATTTCACTCAGGGTTAGGAGCTTGTTCATAATGGGGGGGAAAGAGTAAGAACACTTGAGTACAAAAGAGCTGAGGAACTGATTGCATGTACTTCAGGTGAAAGAAAATTGATGTCCCTAGAGAATGTTCTTTTTTTGTTTGTTTGTTCTGTAAGTGTGTCAGTTTTATTTTTTTATTTTTTTAAGGATGAGGCAGAACAATCATCTCAGTAAACTTTTTCCCCCCATGCCCATTTATGGAATTGTGTGGAAATAATAAATGAATTTATGAAGAATCTTGCATTGATGCAAACCAATACTAAGTTCTGGGTTTTATGTGTGTACAGTATTTTGTAAAATTAGGGATTTAATTGGGGGGAAAACTATTTGGAAGTGGCAGTGCTTTAATTAATGGAAGAAGGTCCCCAGTCCAAAAGAACCATGGCTCTTAAAATGTCCAATACTTCAGAGGTTGCATGCTTCACAGAAATGTTGCAGTCTGTATGTGCTTTATAGGCAGAAAGGAAATTAGCCACCCCCTGCTGGCTAATTAACAAAGCAGCTTTGTCATTAGTTTTAAAGACAGCCACTTGCCAGCTTCCCTGCCTGTCTGCCCACCCAAAGGGAGCAATCACCAAGTTCTAATGAGAATGTGTTAATTGTGAGTGATGTCTCAGTCTTGTAATAGTCTGCAGTCTTGTATCATTAAACTCACACATAAAGAAACAAGTGTACCTTGCCTCAAAGCATCAACTCCACAAGCTTTTAAAAAGAAATGTAAAGGAATTATTTCAAATGAATCAAGGCAAGTTTTTTGCTTGCCAATTAATTCAGTTTTTAACAATTTTAGTTTCCACATATTATTCAGTAGTACTAGTGGCAGAATTACTGGGCTATACCTGTTATATTACTTAAAACAGCAGAGGTGGCTGGAATTTAAAAAAAAGAAATTCAGATTTCCATTCAACTATTAAGCTCACTGGGTGGCCTTGGGCCTGGAACAAGACTCATTTTCAAAAAGAAGAGCAAAGATACAAGGGGAAAATGGAGGGAAAAACCCATACATAGTGGGATAAAGATGTCATACAGAAGCACATTTCTATTCAGATGCATGATGTGGTTCTTGCTGCAGGACAGATGGGAAAGGTGGCCTCCATGAAGATTGTGACCACACTTCAGCAATGACTACATCTATCATCTGATCCTTTTACTCTCGAAGCAGCAGCATGAGGTACAAATAACATGAAATGGATTTGACAATACAATTTTGACAACGGCTTGCAAGCATCCACCAATAACCAAAGGATCCTTGTCAATGCCAAAGCTAACCATACTCTCTATTAACATAAAGGACTTGTCAAACCTCAATAAGACATATTGTGTCAGGTTTGCCAGTAACATAATTGTGTTATACTCTGTGTTTGAGAAATGTATAGAGATAATCACCAGCCATGCCCCAAAATGTCTGGCATGACACTTACCGTGAGACACCCCACAGACATTATGGAAGAGCTTGACCTCTGACCTGCAGTGAGAGAATAAGATAATATAGAGATAATAATAGCAGGACTAGCTAATTGCACAGCATCATCCATTTATAAACCACATGACAGAACTTTTCCCTTTATAACCTGTCAACTTTCATAAACAACAAATACATTTTATAATTGGAGAAATCAAGGTGCCATAAACAGTGTTTGGGAATACACAGCCAATGACAAAAATGAAGAAGGTGTGTTAAAATGGATAGAAACAGCCCAACTAGCTCTTATTCATGATACCAAACTACCCCTTTCAATAGTGGAATATGGCAACATAGGTATAATTGGGTCATAGCCCATAGCCCAACAGTGTACAAAGTCAATCTGTGCCTCAATTCCCCTGGCTCATAATATGGTAACCTTGGTTAACATAATTAATGTGTTCCCTGGGACATTTCTTAAAGCCAAAATTATTTAAACTGAATTTCCCATAGGAATGCATTGCATGTAATTTCCCATAGGAATGCATTGAAAACCAAAATATGATAACAGAAATGCGGTTTCCCATAGGAACACATCGATAACCAATTAATCAATTTAAAAAACCTTAAACTGAGCCACTATTTTCTATGGATTTCCTTTTGTTATGCAATTTTTATGTTAACCGAGCCATTTGTTAACCAAGGTTCCACCATATGTGGTGGTCTTCCATAAGCACCACTATTCTTCAGGAGATATAATTTTTAAAAAGCCAATTGGCAGTAGTTGAGTACAGCACTGGATAGAATCATATCAAACATTTGTTCAGTCTCAGAGTCCTATGACGAGTTCATCAAGGTAATGGAAACATCATTGTGACTCTCTATACTCCAAAGATGCAGAACCAACTACCTATAAGACCTGACATCAGAAATAGTCACCCAAATGAATAACTATTTTTGACCTTTTGAACAAACTCCCTTGATCAAAGAAACTGTCTCAGTTGAGTACTGATTATTATTTTTGTCTCAGAAACTAAAAGAGATAATTGGATAAAACACATTACTATTGAAGCAGCTTAGCCATGACCCAACTAAAGGCTATACTTGTGCAAATATTTATGCAAGTCAAATAGCCTATCAACTCCTCATCAACAGGAGATCCAAATACTGGTACAGTAAATTAGCATTTAAACTTGAAAGAAAAGAGCAACTGGAGACCAATGGAGACCAGTCATTCTACATGAATTGAAAAAAGCTGTTTCTAACTGTAAATTGGCAATGCAGTAAGCCTAGATGACACCTGCTTAGAACAGATGAAACATTTTGCCACATTAACAAAAAAACTGGCTCTGATATTTCTTTCATAATTGTCTTGGCTCTCTCAGGATTCTGATGAGTTGAAGAATATGATCCACAGATTACAAAGTCCTGGAAAGAATTATTTTACTGTCCAGTGGCAATAGTGAAAGCACTCCACATTCCACAAAAGGCTGGCTTTGGACCTGGGAAGAACTGTTTACCACCAGTCCTGTACTTAGTACAAACATCTTGAAGATGGCTACAACTAGAAAGATCAAAGAGATAACTTTTGTTGACATCTCAGCCACCTATGACTCTGTTCATCATCAAGTACTACTGCAAAAAAACCTATAATCTGACCAACCATTAGATGCTAACTAAAGTAATAGAGTGGTGGATAGATAGCTTAGTGGTTTAGATATCAGGCTGCAGAGCCACTGTTTGGGAGGTCAATTCCCCACTGTGCCTTCAGGGAGAAGAACCATAATATGTAGTCATGGACAAGCTGCATAGTCTCAGGGTATCCCCAGAAAAAGAGAATGATAAACTCTACCAATGCTGGAAAGTTCACTATTTGTTAGGATTGGCTTGATAGCATACAATTATTCATAAAGCAATAGGAACTCTTTTTGCAAATTCACATTAACTTTTAAGGATAATGCAATTGATGCCAGTCTATCCCAAAGCAATGCAATGACTTCTGTTTTGTTTAATGTCTATAGCAAAAACCAATACTCCCTCAAGGAAACAAAGGTTTTATTTATGACAAGGTTCTCACACATGCTGTTCAGTTGAACAGCTTTGAAATGATAGAACATCTTCTAACAGATACACTGGAAGAAATTGGTGCATATTATGATAGAAATCAATTTGCAACACTACTAAGACTCAGATATGTGTTTTTCATCTGAAAAGCAAGCAGACATCTTGAAAACTTTAGATTACCAGGGAGAGAGTCCAACTGGATCAGTGTTTTGCCTCCAAATATGTAGATGTGATTTTGGATTATATGCTGACCTATAAGAAACACTGCTGAAATGCAAATCAAAAGTCTCCTCAAGGAATAATATTCTTCCAAAACTATCAAGTTGGGGTACACAGTCACATATATATATATATATATATATATATATATATATATATATATATATATATATATATATATATATATATATATATATATATATATATATATATATATATATATATATATATATATATATATATATATATATATATATATTCAATAACATATAACATGCAACATATAACTCTCCACCCACCAACACACAACACTCAAAAATCTCACGGGTTAATCTCACAGGTTAAATATTGCCTGGCCGCTCCCATTTAGGGAATGGGGGGGGGGAGGAGGAGGGAGAGCCTATCCCTTCTATTCTAAATTCCTTCTTTCACTATTCCCTGTCTCCTTCTCTTATTTTTCCTCTATTTTAATTCTTTTGGTCCCTATTCTATTCATATTCGTAAATTGTTAACACTTTCTTGCCAGTGCCTATTTATATTTATATATTATTTTTACTTTTTGGCTTTTGGCTTTATTTTTGCACCAGACAATTCTGCATCCTTCTCTTCTTTTATTTCCCCTCCACTTCCATAACCCAAAGGTTTCTCCCTTGAATGGTCTCTCCCCTTTGCTTGATAATCCTCTTTCCCCTTTGATCCTTCTGAACCTTCTCCATAGAGATTTTCCCCCAGTTTTTCCCAGTTTGGGACTCCCATCTCTATAATTTTTAGTAATTCAAGTTGTCTCATTGCTTCCTTTGGGTCCTCTGCTCTAACCACCTTCCCATCATGAAATATCTTTAAGAAGATAGGGAAACCCCATTGATATCTTACATTACAATGAAACAAAATTTCAATTATCGGCTTCATCTGTCTTCTCCATTGAATAATCTCATTACTTAAATCATGATATACTTGTACTGTTACTTCTCCTATCGTTAATGCGGAGTCACCATGCTTCCTTAAATAGTCCATTACTTGATCTTTTTTATAACCTGATACAAAAGTAATTATCATAGCTCTGGGGTGTTGACCTCTCTTGAAACCGACCTTAAAAATTGCTTTGATCTCTTCTTCTTTAATTGGGCCAGAGTTCAAAGCAAAGGTTTGTAACCATTTAACCACTTCAATTTTTAAATTGTCTTTATCCATGTCGAGGAAAAACTTAATCGTAATGTTTCTCTTTTTCGATTGATCCTGTAGCTTCACCAATTGCTCAAATCTTTTGACCATAGTATTTTCATGCCTTACTGCAATCTCCACCAAGTCCTTAACCTCTGACTCCAAAGTATTGGTTCTCATGTTTAATCTAGAAATTGATTTTTTCCAGAGATTGCACTTCCGCTCTGACCACCTCTTTAACAAACTGTTGAATTTCTTTTTTATCTTCATTAGATTTTGTAGGTATAAAGTCTTTTAATTCCAACAGAGTCAGATCTCCACTTGATTTTTCCTTAGAGGGTAGTCTTGCATCCATATTTTCAAATTCTTCTTTGTTTGTTGGGCTGTCGTCTGCACTGACGTCTATATGCTTTATCAGATACAGTCTCTTTTTTCCAGACTCTCCTCTTCATTTATTTTGATCCACCACCGCTGCAGTAACCCTTGTAAAAAATTCTCTTACTGTTGTCTCTCTTCCAGTAGCTGATATTATTTGCTCAACAACTTGCAGCTATCAATAGTCCACAAATGTTTTTCCACCAGCTACTAAGAGACTGCAATTTTATTTTAATTTACAACCACAAAGCTTTATCTTATCATAAAAAGCACCCTGGCTTCCTGCCAGGTCTGTCAGCTTAGTCCAATATGGCGGTTCCTCCCTCTGAAATTAGGACGGCAACAAAAAGAAACAGCTTCATTGAATATATTGTAAACTGTAAACTTTTCCAAACCAATTTTATATGAAGCCTTTTCCTCCAAAATTGTATCAGAGGCAAAGAGGTAAAAAAGAAAGTCCTCACAGCAACAAATGGAAGCGCGGTGCCAAAATGGCCGCCGCGCTCTTTGCGGACCCCCCCCCACCGGACGAAACCATCCGGGTAGTTAGGGGCGTGGCCAGCACCCTAATAAAAGGGGCTGGCCACGAGGCAGCCGTGCTGCCATTTTGGCGAACCGACGGAGCGGAGAAGTTTTTCTTTCCTCCTTACCTCCGTCGCTCGTGTCCTCTTGGGGGAAGCCTTTTCGGGCAGCTTTCTCTTGTTTTAGGCTTCCTAGCTACCTTAGCCATGCCCTCGAAGAAGAAGGCAGCCGCGAACGTGGCTCGATCGGCGCGGAGGCGTCAGCCGGGTCGGAGGACCGCGACTGCGCCCGTTCCGCAGCCACCTTTAGCAGACCCACCGGGAACGGTGGGATGGGATCGGTAGCTCCTTGGCCTGATGCGCGGAGCATACCTGCTGCCCCGGACGGGGCCTCGGCCCTTGGCCTCTGCCTTGGTCTGTGCGGCGGGGCCCTCTTGCCCGGGTGCGCTATTCCCTATGGGGGGTGCGAGCCACGGAGGGTGGTTGGGTTCCCTGCCTTTGCAGGGCGTTCCCACGGCTCCCCAGGGGCTGAGCATGGGCTCTTGGCCTTATCTGGCCCCTGGGGCTCAGGGACCTGGACAGGTACCCGTGAATTATGGGCCGGTTGCCCAATTGCCCCCTGTTGGGGCCGGGGCCTATGTCGATGTGGAGGCCCTCCTGGCCCGGGTGGCGGCCCTTGAAGCGTCCTTGGCAAGGGCCAACCAAACAGGGGTGTCTCTAGGTTTTCAGGTGCCCCCCTTTGGCCACAGAACAGCGGCCGGCGATGCGTCGGGTTGAGCCGCCTCAGGCGCGCGGGCCGGTGGTGGCCACTGCCTCGCAGCTCCCCACCCCACAGGTGCAGCAGTCTGGTGCTGGTCTGGCCCTGTCGACGAGCTCAGCTTCGGTCGTGAGCTCCGACGCCCCCAGCGGGCCGGAACCCCCGGTGGGGGCGGCCCGCGGGGGTGCAGCGGGTGAGTATGCAGTCCAAGCTAATGCACCCACACAACTGACTTCCTTGGGGGGGCTGTTCAATGGCCTTGGCCTCGCTCGGGTGGCCCGGCGGCCCAAGGGCCCCCGGCCCACCCAGCGACTTTGCCCGTGACACAGGGCCTGGGTCGGGGTGGTGCCCCCAACGTGCTGAAAATGTGTTGGGAATCCCCGGGCTGGCTCAGGCTCATTTTCCTTTGCCCGTAGTTCCCTCAGTGCCGGTGTCGGCTTTGCCAACAGCAGGGTATTCCTTGCCCTTGGGGGACCATTTGGCCCAGTCTACCAAGGAAAAGATTTGGAGGGGCGAGTATGTAGATATCTTCTCCCTTCTAAATAGGGAGCTGACCAAGGAAGAGAGGGAAGGGCTGGACGAGAAGGATAAGGAGCAGGCACGTCGTCGTAAGCCGCCATGCACGTGGGCAAATTGGTTGCCAGCGTACCTGATTTACATGGCCGTTTACCTCAGGGCTAGGCCGGATTTGGCTATCCCTATGGTCCAGTATCTGGACAATATTTGCCGGGCTATGGTTGACTTCCCGGGACCGTCATGGCTGGCTTATGACGAAGAATTCAGCATGAGGATTCCACTGCACCCAGAGATGAGGTGGGATGAGCTCTGCCAGAAGCTGTGGCTTCTGTATATGACCCCCATGCGCCCGGCGCCTGGGGAGAGATACCATTGTGGACATGCGGTCCAACGAGCGGCCCCGGTACAGGTACCCCGCCAAGTGGCGGGGCAGGGGGTTCCAGCCCGCCTGCTGTGCTGGACCTTCTCGTCCAATGGTTCTTGCAACAGGAAAAATTGCAAGTACAAGCATGAGTGCCCCTCTTGTTCTGGCCCCCATGCTGCCTCCGCCTGTCCCAGGCCGGGAGGATACGGGGGCAGGGGTAGGGGCGGACAAGGGGCAGGTAAGACTGCCATGGAGGGAGCGGGTTCACCAAAAGGCCCCCTCCCCGATTAATGTCGACATGCTGGAGAGTTGGCTCGCATTGTACCCGAGGAGAGCAGACGCTGTGTACCTCCTTTAGGGTTTTCAACTGGGTTTTCGTATTCCTTTCACGGGGGATAGGTCACCGCAGGATGCACCTAACCTTTCGTCACTTAGGGGAAGGGAGGAGGTGGCTGCCGCCAGCATTAATAAGGAGATTGCTGCGTGCAGGGTCGCTGGCCCTTTCCCCGCACCCCCGTTCCACAACCTTACAGTGTCTCCGCTAGGACTAGTGCCCAAGAAGTCCCCGGGCGAGTTCCGCCTGATTCACCATTTGTCCTACCCAGCCGGCCACTCGGTCAATGATGCTATCCCTGATGACCTTTGTTCTGTCGGGTATACATCCTTTGACCAGGCATTGCGCATGGTGCGCTCATGTGGCCCAGGTGCACTGTTGGCTAAGTGTGACATTAAGTCGGCGTTTCGCCTTTTGCACGTGCACCCGGGTGACTTCGAGTTGCTGGGTTTCAAATTCCGGGATGAATATTATTTTGACAAAGCCATGCCATTCGGCTGTTCCATATCCCGCTCGGCTTTCGAGCGTTTCAGTACCTTCCTGCAGCGGGCATTTGTCCGTAGGTCAGGGTCTCGGTCTGTAGCCCATTACCTGGATGACTTTTTATTCGGGGGTGAACGGGGCTGGGACACGTGCACACGTCTCCTCAACACATTTCAGACACTAATGGAGGAACTCGGTGTCCCTTTAGCGCCCGAAAAGACCGAAGGCCCGTCTAATAAGTTAATATTCCTGGGGGTGGAAATTGACACGGTAGCGCAGGCGTCTAGGTTGCCCGCAGACAAGGTGTCAAGGATAGTGGCCCTTATATCGGACTTGCTGGCTAAGCGCAAGGCATCCCTTCGGGGATTGTAGGTGCCACATGGACATCTCAATTTCGCTTGCAGGGTGGTCGCACCTGGCAGGGCATTTGCTCGGCGCTTGTGCGACGCCATGGCAGGCTTATCCAGGCCCCATCATAGGGCAAGATTGACACGGGGCATCAGGGCAGATCTGCACGTATGGCTCCAGTTCCTGAGGGAGTTCAATGGGGTCTCATTTTGGAGGTCTGACCTCCTGGCTTCGCCCCAATTTCAAATTCAGTCTGATGCCTCGGGATCCCTTGGTTATGGGATGTACTTCAATGGGAAGTGGGCATATGGTGGATGGCCACCAGCCTGGTCAGGCACGGGTCGCCTGAGGGATCTCACATATTTGGAATTTTTTCCCATACTGGGGGCCTTGATGCTATGGGGTGAGGAGTGGGCCAACTCTGTGGTGCATTTCTGGTGTGACAATGCGGCTGTTGTCCACATTGTCAACTCACAGACCTTTAAATCTCCCAGGGTCATGGATCTTGTGCGCCAGTTTGTATTGCGCAGCCTGCGCCTCAATGTAGTGTTCAGAGCCAGGCATGTCCCGGGGGTGAATAATGATATTGCTGACGCTTTGTCCCGCCTGCAGATCTCCCGGTTCCGTGCCTTGGCTCCGGATGCGGAGGAATTTCCCTCGCCACTACCGCAGGAGATATGGACCATTGGCAAGGAGAGGTGAACCGGGCGATAGGCATGTCACTGGCGCCACGCACGCGTAAGGCGTATCACCACGCGTTGGTTGCATTTCGGACCTTTTGTTCCCAATCTTGCCTGCCAGATACCTGGCCGATCCCAGTGGCCCACATCCTCCGTTTCATGGTTTACCTGCACGCCCAGGGCCTGGCACCCCGCACCATAGCATCTAGGCTATCAGCGCTGGCTTTTATGGCCAAGGTGGGAGGTCACGCGGACAGTACCGCTGATTTCCGTGTGAGACATGTTTTGGAGGGGGGGGTGCAGGAACGTGGGCGTTGCCTGAACGACCGTCACCCAATTTCCCCTGGGGTACTTACCCAACTGGCACGAGGCTGGCATGACCTATGTTTCGATAGGTATGAGGCAGCCCTGTTTCGTGCGGCTACAACGGTGGCCTTTTTTGGAGCGCTCCGCATCAGCGAGCTTATGATGCTGTCTAAGGCGGATGCAAGTCGTAGGGCACTGGAACTCGAAGATGTCTATGATTGGGCTCAGTTGAGGATACGCTCCTCTAAAACAGGTCAGCACGGCGTAGGCAGTTGAGTAATACTGCTACGATGTTCCTTGGAAGACATCTGTCCGGTTGGTGCCCTACAGGAGTTTCTTGCACTGTGTGGCACGCACCATGCCCCGTTTTTCTGTCACCAGGGTGGGTCTCCCCTCACTCAGCCATTCTGCAGGATGGGGGCGGTTTCTACTGCAGCTACTTTTGGGTACTCTGGGACTGAAATACGCCGCATGGGAAGGTGGGGATCACATTGTTTTCAGTTTTGTGTTCACCCTCTTCAACCGTGAGTGCCAGTTTAGTCACTGCAATGTTTCTCACCCCCCCTTTTTTCCTTGACAGACCCTGGGTGTCGTTTTACACCGGTGACAGTAGGGCTGGTGGGCCGTTGCCACGTGCACAGGGCAGCGCGTTACGCTGCACAGGGCAGCGCGTTACGCTGCACAGGGCAGCGCGTTATGCTGCGGCGACAGAGTGGGACCCCGACTGGGACTGGGTGCATCCGCACATCTCAGGTGGTGTGGTAAGCGCGGCATGTTATGGCGGGAACTGTTGCCATTCCTTTTCTACATCAGGGATGCTGACTCGCCTGATGTCCTGGTTATTCACCTTGGGGGCAATGGTTTCGGACAGGTCACTGGCCTATCGCGGAAGCTTGCGATTTGCAGTCACCTGGCCTACTCGCATTATGTGTGGCCTGCCACACCCCTCATTGGTCGGACATGATACCGCAGTACGCTTACAGGGGAGCATTTGGCCTCCAGGCGCTTGACCGGGCTCGTCGCTCCAGGGCTATTGCCCGGTTCCTTTTTGATATGGGTTGGGGACGCGTCATTCGCCTCCCCATCATCAGTCTGCAAAATTATGAGCTTTATTCAGGGGAGGGGGCCCATCTGTCGCGAGGAGGTATGGACCTCCTGCTGAGTGATTGGCGAGCAGGCCTGTCGACCGAGCTGACGGTCTTGGGGGGGGCATCGAGCCTTTATTGAAGCCTCTCCGGGTGGCGGGTAGCACTGGTAAGGTAAACATTTATGACCCACAGGTATCCGGCAGGTTCGCAATTGACTGGACAACACTAGATAGGCATAAGTTGTTTAAACGTTGTCCGGTCAACGACGAACCAGGCGAGGGGGTGATCGTTACCACTAGACAGCTGGAATCACCCCCTGATTTTGCGGATACACGTCAGAGGGTGGGGTCATTAGTTAGATATTGACTACGGTCAACAATTTGTTTGTTGTCAACAAACAAATTGATACAAATAGATACATTGTAACAATTGCCGTTGGCAATTTTGGGTGGTACCTTACCAGTGTTACTTCGGCCTGCTTGCCTTAAGAATTATGATTGGTCGTTTTACCAATAGAAATTTATAATTCGGACTAGGGCTTGAATCAATAAATGTGGCCCATGCCGTTATCCACTTTCATTTGTGTCTGAGTCCATCATTGGGGGGGTGCGCCTGCAATGGAAGCGTGGCACCAAAATGGCCGCCGCGCTCTTTGCGGGCGCCCCCCCACCGGACGAAACCATCCGGGTAGTTAGGGGCGTGGCCAGCACCCTAATAAAAGGGGCTGGCCACGAGGCAGCCGTGCTGCCATTTTGGCGAACCGACGGAGCGGAGAAGTTTTTCCCCTCCACCCCCTCCCTAGTTAACAGTGTGATTTCTTGGTCGCTTCGGGGCCGGGTGGGAATTTTTGGCTGGGACTCGCAATTGGCCTTTGAGTCCTGGCTTTTTCGCCCATCCCACACTGTTGCTATGGTTTGATATAGGGGTTTGTCTGTGCTACTGTTGACTTTGGTCACATTGGCGGGTAGCACTGGTAAGGTAAACATTTATGACCCACAGGTATCCGGCAGGTTCGCAATTGACTGGACAACACTAGATAGGCATAAGTTGTTTAAACGTTGTCCGGTCAACGACGAACCAGGCGAGGGGGTGATGGTTACCACTAGACAGCTGGAATCACCCCCTGATTTTGCGGATACACGTCAGAGGGTGGGGTCATTAGTTATATATTGACTACGGTCAACAATTTGTTTGTTGTCAACAAACAAATTGATACAAATAGATACATTGTAACAATTGCCGTTGGCAATTTTGGGTGGTACCTTACCAGTGTTACTTCGGCCTGCTTGCCTTAAGAATTATGATTGGTCGTTTTACCAATAGAAATTTATAATTCGGACTAGGGCTTGAATCAATAAATGTGGCCCATGCCGTTATCCACTTTCATTTGTGTCTGAGTCCATCATTGGGGGGGTGCGCCTGCAAAGTGAGATGGCAGGTCTATTGCTTTAAAAAGCCTTGCAGCCAAAAGTCTCTGCTTCTTAGCACTTTTCTCTCCGATATTTTTTCAGCAGAAGATTTATCAGCAAATAGTTTTTCAAAAGGACCTTCAACACCTCCCATGGTACCTTATCATCCAAAGGACTGCAGTAACTATCTTTTGGCATGTTCCATGGTACTTTTAACCCAAATAGGACCTTTTTTCTTTGTCTGGAGAAGGAGATGACAGAAATCACTCCAACCAGCTACCTTAGGCTCCTCCTTCCTCTGGCCTTGTGTTATTCTGTAGGTGACCTTACCCAATCATCATCATCATCAGTTTCTACTTGTATCTGAGCATACATTTTTTCCTGGAAGTCATTTTCTCAGTTGATGGATGTGTCTCTGGTGACTTAATAAACTGATCCTGGCATGAAACCCAAAACAGGCCATACAAAACTAGTACATTGAGCTCTCAATGAAGGGTGTAGAACTATTATTATTATTATTATTATTATTATTATTATTATTATTATTATTATTATTATTATTATTATTATTATTATTATTATTATTAGTAGTAGTAGTAGTAGTAGTAGTAGTAGTAGTAGTAGTAGTAGTAGTAGTAGTAGTTTATTCATACCCTGCCCTCCTGGTGCAAGCACCACTCAGGGTGGCTTACAATACAAAGGAAATCCAACAATATATAATACACAATACAAAAAGAAACAAAATATAATAAGTATAACCTAATGTCATCTCAACAAAGTAACATTTCAAAGATACACTAACACAATAAAATCTAATGTCAATAGGAAAATAATAACTAAATGACCAACATTCCTTGACAGAGCCCAGCGTACCTAATGGTACCCAGGCTCAACGTAACTGACAGAACCACAAGATTCAACGTTGAGCCCGGGCTGACAGAGCCCGGGCTCAATGTACATGATGGAGCCTGGGACCTAAGTCCTTGAAGGTATCCTCAGCTGCCCCAGGAACCCAGCGGCCCCTATCCTTCTTCAGTGCCAAAGTAGCTGAAGGGGAGGAGATACGACACTCTATCCCCGATCCAATGGAACTCCGGGGGTGTGGCGGCAAAGCATCCTCAGCTCCAGCCACCATGGGAGGCATCTTGCATTGCCTGGGCCAGCACAGCTTTTCAACCCCCGGTCCGATGGAGCTCTGGGGGGTGGGGGTGGGGTGTTGGCAAAGCGTCCTCAGCTGCAGATGCCTGTAGCAAATCACTCTAGGGTTCAGTGCTCATTTCTATTTATGGCCAAAAAGCTAGTGCTGTCTGCGTCTGCAGACATTTCTGTGGACACCTGGCAGGCACACCTCAACACCGGAGTGCCCAGAATGCTGGTTATCTTCCCACTGAAGTGATCCCTATTTATCTACTTGCAGTTTCTTGCTTTTGAACTGCTAGGTTGGCAGGAGCTGGGACAGAGATGGGAGCTCACTCCATCATGCAGTACTTAGGAATTGAACTCCAACCTTCCAGTTATCAAGTTCAGCATCTTAACCACTTGAGCCGCCACATTCCTTCAGCAAACATTATACCCATTGACATACAGAGAGTGGTAACAGCTAATAGTGGAAGACTTAAAACAATAATATCAAATGTGCACCTACTCTCCAGCTTTGGGATTTGGTAACCCCAAACAGAGTAGATTATTAACAAAACTGTCTGGGGATTCTTGAGCTGTAATCTGAAAGAGTAACTTCCAAAACTCTCATAGAATAACTCTGATAATTAATAATTAAAATGAAATGAAAACATTTTATTTGCTAATTTTAAAAGACAAAGTATTCCTTGTGTGTTAATCACATTCTCATTGAGGAATAATGACTTGTAAAGGAATGGTTTTTGAAAAAATTAATTGGAACTCATTGTGCCTCAATAAATAAATATTGTGTAATCATATGATACAGTATGATAGGTCACCTCTTCGCATAGCAGCTCTGTGGACAGAATATATATGGTGACTGGGAATTTGGACTGATGGACACAGGGGGACATTAAACCTTGGAGTTTATGATTGTACTTGAAATTCTCTCTTTCTTGTTAAGACCATGTGTGCTCTATTTTATTACATGCTGGCTCAGATTGCTTGCATCCCAAACTACTAGCTGATTTTAACTATTTATTTTCTTTCGTTTCAAGGCAACAAGAATGTGTGCTTTGCATTTTGAATTGCAAAAATTCACTTTGAACTTGAAAAGGTTTGATTTTTTAATTTTTCATATTCAAAAAACTGCATAGAAATAACCTGGCACACAGTCTAAAGCAATTTCAGCTTTTTGAGTATAGCAAGCTAGGGATAAAAAGACAGTTACAAATGCATTCGGAATGTATTATGTACTCATTTGCACATTAGTATCACAAAGTTATCCATCTCAATTGTAAATCTCTTTAAGGCAAGAAAATAATTATTCAAGTCACAAGCTTCAAAAGTGATTTTCTCAAGTAACAATAATTTAAACAAAACTCAATAAATCATAGTTTAGAGTACTTTCTAAAAATAGGAAAATGGCCTATGCCATTCTAAACATTCTATTTAGTTGAGCCACTTGCCATGGCCAACCATCTGTTCCCTGGAGATTCATGGCAGAGTGAGACAAAGTTAGCCATCTCTTACTATGTTCCACTTGTAGATGTACAGTTCCTCTCTGAATATGGAGGTCTCACTGATAGCTTTTGATTCATTTATTATTTATAAATGTGTTGGATAGTAATTTATGTATTGTAGAATGATAACCTCTTGTCTATAGCCCAGAAACATCTACCCTTTTTCTGCTCTCTGGGCGGGCCGGCCCAGAGAGCGAAGTCAGCTGCGGGGGGGGGGGGGGGGCACAGTGGCTCTCCCACCTGAATCCACTCCCGGGAGCAGGTGGCGTGGGCTCCCGGGTGAGACAGGGAGTCCCTGTGCACAAAGCTATTGCATTGTGTGCAGCTGGTTTGGTCCCTTTCCTCTCTGGGTGCTAAGAAGTCTGTTTTAGTGTACAAGGAAAGATCAAAGGTGTTTTCCTGTAGGTGGGGTGGCATAGTGATGTTGCAAAGTGTTATAAAATATCCTCCAACTTATCACAATGGTATGAATAAGTGACCTCTAAAATGCCTGACATTAACTGAAAGGAATGGAGCAACCAAACCCCTAGGTTAAGAATCTGCACTTGGTTGCTTTAAGCTCTCATTACTAAAGCCCAAGATACCATGCTCTTTTGGGATCCTTCAACAATTTAAATACATAGCTTGTTAATTGTTTGAAGTTAAAATTATAACAAGGCAGAGATCAAAATTGAGAATTTATTGAGATGTTATGAGTAAATGGCAATTAGAAATTGTGATAAAGATCAGAACACATGGTCCCACTGCACCTCCTAGAAGAATAAAGTGGCACTAGATCACACAATGATAGGTGCATCTATGGTTAATATGTTCTAAAATGTTGAGCATTGAGACCATGGCCTAGCAGAGGTCGTTCCGAGCTAGGTAACAGCCCTGAGCCCAACATGGAATAATGCTGTCTAGCAATTAAGTGAGGTCTAGCACACTACTCAGGCAACAGTATTACTGGACCCAACAATGCCACACACAACATTAAGGGCAGTTTTACTTGTTCTTCTGCCAATGTGATTTATGCCATCTTTTGCCAAAAATGTCCTTCTGCACTCAACAAACAAGACACTCTCTGCACAAAAGAGTTAATTGACATAAATCAAACATTAGGAATGGCAATACACAGAAAACAGTTTCAAATCATTTTAACCTACCTGGGCACTGTGCACAGGACTTGAAAGTTGACATTCTGGAACAGAAAAATTATAAGACAAGAATGCAGAGAGAGACAACAGAGATAAAGTACATACATATGCTGGACACGCACCTCAAAGGTTTGACTATTAGTCAAGGGTTTCTGGAACATTATCAAATTTAGTACACTACAACTAACAGGTTGTTCTCCTTCCTGGTCTGTGAGCATCCATACTAATGGGTTTCCTGTCCGTGCATGCATGGTGGTCAGTTATTCAAAGCTTAGCTTTAGAAAGAAAGCACTATCCCTTCATGCCTAGCATTTCCCCCCCCCCCCCGTTCTCTCAGTTCCATTTTTTTCTGCCGCTTGACTGGTCATGTTTCTTCCAGGCTCCTGCATGTCGTAATTATTTTGGAATGTTTTCTTTTAGTTAAAGTTGTTCCTCCTTAGTTTAGCATTGTTACATTGTGTTTGAAACTATTTCTATAGATTTCTCAACAAGATTTAGTGACTTTTTTATTTGTTTCACTTTCATGTTGGAAGGGCGTACGTTTCAAACCGCACCTTGCGTGATGGACCTCATCTTTGAAAAGACTTTCTGTTTTTGACCATTAGCTATTATTATTTGTTATTGCCTAGTTTTTTGCCACTTGTTGACTTTGAGAACTGTATAACTGATAGAAAATTTAAAACCTTTAAGTACTGTATAACTTGTGGTTCTAAAATCCCCACAGCTGATGGCCATGATAATTGTGTTTTTGTTTAGGAGAAGGACATTTACCCAGTGCTTGTGTTCACTGTAAAAAGTTTGCTAAGTCAACTTTAAAAAACCGAGCTGCTAGGCTCATTGAGTTTTTGCAGTGCAGTTCTTTATTACCACCTGAGAAAAAGGCACCAAATATGCAGTCAGCCATTTTGGTTCCAACTGCTTCTAAGAATAAGAAAATGGAGGCCTCTAAGCTAGCTTCTTAAAAGGCCAAACATCTTAAACAGTGTAAGGTTAAACAAAATCTCTAAACAGACTACTTCCTCTGCTATGTATGCTGTTCCACCCAACAATTCTAATGCTTCCAAAGAACATTTGAGTGATTTTTCCACTCCTCAAAGTGGACCCAGCCACGTCCTGTGGAGTTACCTAACTTGTCAGCAACGAATTCTCAACAACTTGGTAGTTCACCAAATGTTAGAGATAAGATGTCTCTTTCTCCCTCCATTTCTCCACCTAGGTTGCAGGTTCCTCAGCAGCATGACCCCATGCTGAAGTCCACACACACCTTTGGAACAGTCTAGTGTGCAAAATTGTTGTTGTGAGGAGAAACAATTTCCTTTGGAGCAGTTAAAAGGCATGGACAGTGTGTTCAATCCCCTTCAAGGAACAAACCACATGGATGGGACAGGATTCACATCCCTAAGCCGCAAGGCATTTGACTCCAATGTATGCTACTTCCAAAGACGTCCATGAGCCTGCCTTGGATAGCCAGTGTTGTGATTCCATGACAAGATGATGTTATTTTATGTTATTGATCATGATTTTGTGTAGGATGCTATGTAGGTAATTTTGTTTAATTCTGATTAAGTACACTTAGCTATGTAGGTAATTTTGTTTAATTCTGATTAAGTACACTTAGCCTAACTGTATCCATTTTGTGAGCAACTCTCCACCATTTTCTAGAAGATGACGGAAAGCTGCCTTGTGGCCAGTTGTTCAGCGCCATCCCTAGAGAACAACCTTGAAGGTTTGAAGACCTTCAAGGCAGGGGAGGTGTGGGTCCCTAATGGGAATACGGCCCCGGCCTGCTGGCTCGTCCCCAACTTGCCCAGGCCAGTTGTGTCCTCCTTCTGTGTCTTTGTATCCCCACCATCCTTCTTAGCTTTTAGTTTGGTTTTAAATGGGGTGGGAGTAATGAGGGTGGATGAACATGTTTTTATATGTTTTAACTGTTGTATGCTGCCCTGAGTCAGGTTTTTACCTGAGTGGGCGGCATAAAAATTGAAATAAAATAAATAAATAAATAAATAAATTGAAGATGGACTCTCATGGACTTAGATGGAGAACACTGATAAGGTCCCATCTGTGGGTTTGAAGTCCAGACAGTAGCTGCCATTTTGACAAGTCAATTAGCACTCGTTATCTACCTTTTCCCATCAGAAAAGGTATAAAAATGAAGTTCATGTCAATCTAAGGAGAGAGCTCTCTCTCTAGAGAGAGAGAGATAAGCACACTTCCATGCATTGATAAGCTTTCTAACCATCAAGAGAGCTATCGAACCCATCTCTGATGGGGTGCCAGAGAGCGTCACAGATTAGAGTAGATTAGGTTAAGGTACGGCTATGTTAATTACTTTTGATTTATTTGATTTCTGTTTAATTGTATTATGAGCTTTATTCTATTATTTTAATCAAATCTTTAAATTGACTTCCAAGTCAATCTTAGTTATTCTTGCTCCTTAAGCCAAACCGGAGCAAGATAGAGAGGGGAGACTTTAGAATACAAAGGGCCATTATTAAAGGGAAGATTGCAACTTTCTCTTGTGAAGTTTGTGGGTTTTTTCCAGCTGTCTGGAGGAGTATCAGCCTGGCTCGCCTCTTCCCAGCCAGAAACAGTGAATGGGCTCCCCCCCCCCCACTCCTTACTCCCAAGGCCAGAAAGTTCTCCCCTAAGATATAAGGGTGTCATTCTGTGGGAATTGGCTTTTACTATCTTAGAGGTCTGTGCAGGCAAATAAGACCTACAACATTAATTTGCCTTATCGCCATTTTCCCCGGAACCTATGAGCCAGATTTGCTGGAACAGCCTTTCTCTGCTGCTCTAACCCAGGCAAGAGAGAGCACATCCTAAGGTCATGCTGAACAAGGGTGGCTCTTGCCTGTGCTGTGGCCGGTGGACTCACAAAGCATGAGTGTCCAAAGGTCTACTGGTGAGTAGAGAGTCATTACAGCCAGTTCCCATGTGACATAGATGTGGCTTATTTTAATCAGCCTGAACCTCGCTACAGAACTGTATGCTATGCACACAATTAGGGATCTCTGGATCAGCCCATACCTCGCTATGGTGCCCGAGACCATGCGCATGATGCCATTTCTTTGGATCAGCTTGCACCTCATTGCAGGGCTCACATCTATGGCAAGGGTGATATGACCAGCTCTGCCCGTATCTCACTACAGTGCTTGAGATCATGGACACAGCACAAATTCTCTGGATCAGCCTGTACCTCAATTCAGCGCTCACATCCATGAGCAGGAGGATATTTCTCTGTCTCAGCCTGTACCTCACTATTGTTCTTGATGCCATGAGCACCAGCTTCACTTTGACAACCCACTAGCATCTGTTGACTTCATTGACTGCTGGCACACATCCGAAGTTGATTGTGCCCCTGCCATTCCCTTGAATCACTATATGCCTCCTTATACTGTCATGGATTTGGAGCATATCTCTCATCCGACAGTTGGCTATTATGTGATGGATGTCCATCACCAGACTCTATTGCCTCCTAACAAGCCTGCACTAGAGGAAGTATACCTGTGGGTTTGCCCTTGTGGTATGGGATATGTAGGAAAAACAACACACTCCATACGAGTTCGAATTGGTGATCAATCAAAGATTAAGAATTCCAACATGCAGTTTCTCATTATCATGACATGGGACACAATGAGAATCAATTCAAATTTGTAATCCTTAAAGCAATAAAACCATGATGATATGAAAAGACAGATATTAACTTAATCTTAATATTAACTAAAGGAAGCTTTTTATATTCATAGATTAAAGACACTTACTCCCAAAGGATTAAATCAAAATTTCGATCTTTCATGCTTCCTCTAGGTGGCTCCACTTACTTTGATTATCTATAAGAAACTATGGCAATACGCCTTTCCTCTGCCTTAACTTTTTAGTAATACCTCAGATTCTCAGTCTCATCTGGGTCTCTTTAAGATCTCTTTAAGATATCTCTAATGTTACATTAATTTCACATGTTTATAACAGATAGTCTAAATATCCCTGTTTCTAACAACAATGTAATGTCTGTCAGCCCAGCATAAGATTCCTTTGTTAAAAGGCTTTGTGCGCTAACAAACTCAACTCTGTATAAGAATTGCTTGATATAAGCACAATGTAGGTAAGATTTTATCTTTAATTTGTAGAAATGGTCTGTTTACGGATTTGGGGACAGATTTTGTAATTTAATTGGACAATTATACCAATTTGGATTCGCTAAAGTCAAGGTAAATGATGAATTTACAGAAGAAATTAGATTGGAGGCAGGGACAAGACAGGGGTGCCCATTGTCTCCAATATTATTCATTATGGCAATGGAACTGTTAGCAGATGCTATAAGAGGGGACAATACAATAAAAGGGGTTTTAGATAATAAGATAAATCTCTATGCTGACGATACTCTGGTAGTTATGAAACATCCCGGAAAGGCACTGGAAAAAATAAAGGAGCATTTAATGGATTTTGAGGACATAACAGGACTGAGAATAAATTGGGATAAATCTGAAATGATATTTTGTAATACAGATAAATAGGAACAGGAGAGAGTAAGAGATAAGTATAAATTACAGGTTAAAAAATCTTTGAGATATTTAGGTGTAAATATTTCAAACAATTTGGAAGAACTTAAACAATTGAACTACGAGATACAAAAAAAGGAAATCAAAGAGAAAATAGAGCAATTTAAAAGGATTAAGCTATCCTGGTTTGGCAGGATAGCATTAAGTAAAATGATGCTGCTGCCCAAAATTAACTTTTTGTTTGATGTTTTGCCCATACAAATGAAAGATAAAGAGATTAAATATTTTCAAAATATAATAAATAATTATTGTAATGGGGGAAAAACCTCAAATAGCAAAATTTTTTTGGTATTTATCGCAAAAGGAGGGAGGACTGGGGATACCAAATTTGAGAAATTATTATAGAGCTTTTCAAATTAAGAATATTATGAAAATTTTAGCAAGAGAAAGGGTAATATGGGAAGATTTGGAAATGAAGGAAATTGATTATGTGGGTAGAGGAGTATTTTTGGACAGTAGCAACAGAAAAATAGTAGTTAAAAACAAGATGTTGAAGACGATGCTGGGGGTGTGGAAAAAAGTTAAAAAGGAATTAAGTCCTGATGTGTCCCCAATAATCGAAATTGAGGATCTTAAAAGTTTTCCAATAAAATTAGATAAAAGGGGGAAAGAAGTATTATTAAGAAACGATGTTTCCCTGTTGAAAGACTGGATAAGAGAGTGTAAGGATGGTGGGAGAAAAGCAGAAATATATAAGCAGTTAAATTTGAATTGGTTTCAGATAGCATTGATTAACAAATGGAATGAAAAATATAAGGAGCAATTAAGCTTAAAGAGAGAAAAAACTGAATTCGAAGAATTGTTAATAAAGATAAGAAAAGGAGATATGGGGTTAAAGTGCATGGTTAGCAAAATATATAAAATATTAAATAAGGAAGGCAACCCGCAAGAAATGTTGAAATCGTGTTGGGAACGAGATTTGAATATAAAGATACCTGAAAAAAGTTGGAAAAACAAATGGAAAAAGAGGTATATGAAAACAATGTCTGTTAGAATAAAGGAGCACAATTACAAGATGTTATGGAAATGGTATTTGAAACCAGAGAAGATGTCTCAAATGGAAAATACCAAAAGTAAAAATTGTTGGAGATGTAAAAGCACCCTGGGAATATATGAACATATGTGGTGGGAATGTAAAGTGGTAAATGATTTCTGGGGGAAAATTGAGAAGGAAATATGTGAAATTATGGGGACAAAATGTACATTAGATATAAGAACGGTGTTACTAACAGATGTTGATAAAGTAAACTTGAATGAGGATAAAAAGGAACTAATGTCTCTAATGGTGATAATTGGTAGAATGTGTATTGCAAGAAATTGGAAATCAGATGGAGCATTGAGGATAGAAGAGTGGTATAAAGAGATGTGGGATTTTGCATTGAATGATAAATTAACGTGGGAAATAAATAAATATAAAGGGAGAGTTAAGGAAAATAGATTTTGGAAAATTTGGCGACTTTGTGGATCATTCATTGAAGGGAGAGCATGGGGACAGTCGGGTACCAGAACAAATTTATTTTTGGAAATAACAAGATAAAATGAAAAAATGTGACATCCCGCGCTCTCATTTATAGGTATAGGCACACAGGGTGTTTGTTGTAATTGTATCATGTTTAAGGAATTCTTTTTTTCTTTTGTAATCCATTTTGATTTTTTTAAAACAAAGATATAATAGATCATAGTGGACTTGATTATCACAGCACTGATGAGAATGCCTATGGAGATGAAAAATCAGGAAGAAGGTTGGCTGTGATAATTAAAGTGATTGAAGTTCATAATAAAGTGTTGAATTATATGCTAACCGGAAGTAGTTATATTGAAAGAGCATATCTTTGTGATTTAGCGAGTTAGTGATTAATTTAAATGTATGTTGTTTATTAAGTTGTTGTTTCTTATTGTCTATGAATTTTGTATTATTGTTCTTTTTAAAAAATTAATAAAAAATATTTTTAAAAAAGAAATGGTCTGTTTAATTGAATAACCATTTATTGTTAATTTATGTTATTTTATAAATTTTCAGAATATATTACTATTCTCCTGATGAAGATTTGATCTTTGAAAAATCATTTACCAAATGGATTTTCAGAATAGAAGACAGAATACTTTCGATGTGTTGTTAAAAATATATTATTGAAGAAAAGCACAAGATAGAAGATAATTTTTCATATGAATAATATATCTGTGTTTTGTCTGAAAACAACTTAATTATTGACAGCAGTCTAGTTCTGTGTGTTGAAAATACCTTTATGTTTGAAGGCAATTCCGGTTTAACCTTTGAAGATAACTCAAACAGCTCCTATTTATAGTAGATAAGCTTTGTTTGCTGAATATACCTTTATGTTTGAAGACAATTTTTAAAGAAATCCATAAGAAAACACCTAACACTATTAGAGAAGAGTCTTTATTTATTTAATTAGATATTTAAAAATATCCTAGAGTCTGCAGTAGTGTTTCTAGGAACAGTTTTTGATTGATTTTTCCCCTGTGATTTTTACCGTTCAGCCATATTTTTCTTCTTGTTAGTTGCAAGACTGGCAAGTCAGCAGTTCAAGACCCGGTTTAAGCATCCGTCTCTGTCCTAGCTCTAGGGGACATGAAAGGAGCCACCCATGGGGGGCACTCAAGGTCAGGGCAGTGCTGGGCAGGAAAGTGTGGGGCTGCCAAAGCTTTGCTTTTCCTACCGAAGCCCAGGAGCAGTGCAGGGAGATGGGGGAGGAGAAGACGCAAGATGTAAAGGGACTGCACAGGGGCTGCACTTGCTTAGTGGAAAAGACGCTCACCTTGATAGCTGGAAGGCTGACAAGTAGGCAGTTTGAAACTCAATGACTGCATGATGGTTCAAGTGCTTTTCTCTGCCCTAGCTCTTGGGGACATGAAATGAGCCTCAGGTATGCACCATCCACAGGTGGAGGCGCTCGAGGGCAGGGCAGCACTGGGCAGGAAAATTGTGAGGCTGCCAGAGCCTCACTTTTCCTGCTGAAGCTCAGGCACAGCTTCGAGACATCGGGGGGGGGGCAGCAGAGGTGAGACATTGCTGAAACTGTCCTGGAGATGGTGCATGCCATGGGGTCTCGAGGCCAGGTGACATGACAGCAACGAACATGCCGGGCTTCCCGTGGTGTCATCATGGCTGTTTCTGCCCTTTCCGCCTTTGCAGGCGCACCCCCCCAATAACGGACACAGACAACATTGAAAGTGGATAACAGCATAGGGCCACATTTATTGATTCAATGCCCTAGTCCGAATTATAAATTTGTATTGGTAAAACGACCAATCATAATTCCTAAGGCAAGCAGGCCGAAGTAACACTGGTAAGGTACCACCCCAAAATTGCCAACGGCAATTGGTTACAATGTATCAATTTGTATCAATTTGTTTGTTGACAACAAACAAATTGTTGACCGTAGTCAATAACTAACTCATGACCCCACCCTCTGACGCGTATCCGTGAAATCACAGGGGTGATGCATGCTGGTTAGCAATCGTCATCACCCCATCGCCTGGTTCGTCGTTGACCGGACAACGTTTAACTAATTTATTCCTGTCTAGTGTTGTCCAGTCAATTGCGAACCTGCCGGATACTTGTGGGTCATACTGTTTACCTTACCAGTGCTACCCGCCACACGGAGGGGCTTCAAAGAAGACCTGATGCCCCCCCCAGACCGTCAGCTCGGTCAACAGGCCTGCTCGCCAATCACCCAACAGGAGGTCCATACCTCCTCGCGACAGATGGACCCCATCCCCTGCGTACAAGTCATAATTTTGTAGGCTAATATCGGGGTGATGACTGACCCGTCCCCAAGCCCTGTCGGCAAGAAACCGCGCCACCGCCCTATTGACCGCGCGCCTAGCGCGGTCAAGGGCCAGGAGGTTAACGCCCCCTCTGTAAGAATGGCGCGGGACAATGTCCGACCAAACCAGGGTTGTGGCAGGCCAGACATAATGCAAGTAGGCGAGTTCCTCGCAAATCGCATGCTTGAGCGATAAGCCGGTGACCTGGCCCAAATCATTGCCCCCCAGGTGGATGATGAGAATGTCAGGCGGGTCAGCACCCAGGCCAGAAAAAAGGAAAGGCCGCAGCTCCCGCCATAACATCCCAGGCTTACCATGCCATGCGAGACTGGCGTGTTCACCCAGTCCCAGTCGGGGTCCCCACTCTGTCGCCGCAGCGTAACGCGCTGCCCTGTGCACATAGCTGTGGCCCACCAGCCATACTGTCACCGGTGTAATACGACACCCAGGGTCTGTAAGAAAATTGAGAAAAAAGGCGGTAAGGTGACTGGATTGGTACTCATGGCGGGAGTGGGCGCACATAAAACTGAAAACATTGCGAGCCCCACCTCCCCATGCTGCGTATGTCAGCCCCAGAGTACCCAAAAGCAGCTGCTGTAGAGGCTGCACCAATACGGAATGAATGTGTGCCATAACGGGCACCTGGTAGGCCCACCCTGGTGAGGGCTCTGGCTGTCACCTTCCAAAACTGAAATTTAGTAAGGGGAGACCCATCTTGGTGACAGAAAAACGGGCCGTGGTGCATGCCACGCAGTGCCAGGAACTCCTGTAGGGCACCAACCGGACAGATGTCTGCCAAAGAACACCGTAGCAGTCTTACACCACTGCCTACGCCATGCTGATCTGATTTAGAGGAGCGTATCCTCAACTGGGCCCAGTCTTTGGCAACATAGACATCTTCGAGTTCCAGTGCCCTACCGCTTGCATCCGCCTTAGACAGCATCACGAGTTCGCTGACGCGGAGCGCTCCAAAAAATGCCACCGTTGTGGCTGCATGAAAAAGGGCTGCCTCATAATGATCAAAACAGAGGCCTGGCCAGCCCCGGGCCAACTGGGTAAGAACCCCTGGGGAAATAGGGTGCCGGTCATCCGGGCAACGCCCGCGCTCGTGCACCCACCCCTCCAAAACATGTCTCACACGGAAGTCAGAGGTGGTATCCACATGACCTCCCACTTTGGCCATAAAAGCCAACGCCGAGAGCTTGGATGCTATGGTGCGAGGTGCGAGGCCCTGTGCATGCAGGTGAACCATGAACCGCAGAACATGGTCCACCGGGATAGGCCAGGTCTCTGGCAGGTGACATTGAGCAGAAAATGCCCTGTAAGAATTGAATGCTTGTTGGTACGCCTTACACGTGCGTGGCGCTAGTGACAGGCCAATCGCCCGGTTCACCTCTCCTTGCCAATAGTCCACATCTCGTCCGGGAGTGGCGAGGGAAATTCCTCCGCATCCGGGGCCAAGGCGCGGAACCGGGAGATCTGCAGGCGGGACAAAGCGTCAGCAATATCATTATTAATCCCTGGGACATGCCTGGCCCTGAACAAGACGTTGAGGCGCAGGCAGCGCAGCACAAAATGGCGCACTAGTTCCATAACCCTGGGCGATTTGGAAGTCTGTGCATTGACAATGTGGACAACAGCAGCATTGTCACACCAGAAATGCACCACCGAATTAGCCCACTGTTCGCCCCATAGCATCAAAGCCCCCAGAATAGGGAAAAATTCCAGGTATGTGAGATCCCGCAGGCGACCTGTGCCTGCCCATGCCGGTGGCCACCCACCATAGGCCCACTTCCCATTGAAGTACATCCCATAACCCAGGGATCCTGAGGCATCAGACTGGATCTGAAAATTGGGGGATGCCAGGAGGTCAGACCTCCAAAATGAGACCCCATTGAACTCCCTCAGGAATTGCAACCAGACAAACATGTCTGCCCTGATACCCCGGGTAAGCCTGACTCTGTGGTGGGGCCTGGATAACCCTGCCATGGCGTCGCATAAGCGCCGGGCAAAAGCCCTGCCCGGTGCGACCACCCTGCAAGCAAAATTGAGGTGACCATGTAGCACCTGCAGTTCCCTCAGGGATGCCTTACGCTTGGCCAGCAATTCCGAGATAAGGGCCACTATCCTGGACACCTTATCACCCGGCAACCTAGAAGCCTGCACTACTGTGTCAATCTCAACCCCCAGGAATACTAGCTTGGTAGATGGGCCCTCGGTCTTTTCGGGCGCTAAAGGGACACCAAGTTCCTCCATTAGCGTCTGAAATGTGTTGAGGAGACGTGTGCACGTGTCCCAGCCCCGTTCACCCCCGAATAAAAAATCATCCAGGTAATGGGCTACAGACCGGGACCCTGACCTGCGGACGAAAGCCCACTCTAGGAAGGTACTAAAACGCTCGAATGCCGAGCATGATATGGAGCAGCCAAAAGGCATGGCCTTATCAAAATAATATTCACCCTTAAATTTAAAACCCAGCAACTCAAAGTCGCCCGGATGCACTGGCAAGAGGCGAAAAGCCGACTTAATGTCACACTTGGCCAGCAAGGCACCCGGGCCACACGAGCGTACCATGCGCAGCGCATGGTCAAACGATGTATACCTGACTGAACAGAGGTCATCAGGAATAGCATCATTGACCGATCGGCCGGCTGGGTAGGACAAATGATGAATAAGGCGAAACTCACCTAGGGACTTTTTGGGGACCAAGCCCAGTGGCGACACCTTAAGATTGGGAAACGGGGGTGCAGGGAAAGGTCCAGCGACCCTGCCCGCATCTAACTCTTTTTTAATGCTGGCCGCAGCCACGTCCTCCCTCCCTCTGAGGGATAACAGGTTAGGGGCATCCTGAGGGGACCTATCACCCATGAAAGGGATACGGAATCCCTGCTTAAAACCCTGAAGGAGATACTCCCCATCATCCCCCTTCGGGTACGATGCGAGCCAACACTCCAGCATGTCCACATTAATTGGGGATGGGGCCTTTTGGAGAACCAGCTCCGTCCGTGGCAGTCTTGCCAGCCCACTGTCCACCCCTCCCTCTGCCTCGTGCCCCCCCAGGCCTGGGACAGGCAGAGGCTGCGTGGGGGCCCGAACATGTGGGACACTCATGCTTATACTTGCAATTCTTTCTATTGCAGGAACCATTGGACGAGAAAGTCCAGCACAGCAGGCGGGCTGGAACCCCCTGCCCCGCCGCCTGGCGGGTAACCTGCGCTGGAGCCGCTCGCTGGACCGCATGTCCGCAATGATATCTATCTCCCGGGGCAGGGCGTGTGGGCGTCATATACAAAAGCCAAAGCCTCTGGCACGGCTCATCCCATCTCATCTCGGGGTGGAGGGGAATCCTCATACGGAATTCCTCATCATAGGCTAGCCATGAGGGGCCCGGGAAATCAACCATCGCCCTGTATATGTTGTCCAAATATTGGACCATGGGAATAGCTAAATCCGGCCGCGCCCTCAAATACACCGCCATGTATATTAAATAAGCGGGGAGCCAGTTGGCCCAGGTACGCGGCGGCTTACGGCGGCATGCCTGCTCCTTGTCCTTCTCATCCTGTCGCTCCCTTTCCTCCTTGGTGGGCTCTCTGTTCAGGAGTGAGAAGATATCTACGTATTCCCCCCGCCGTATCTTTTCTCTGGTAGTCTGTGCCAAGTGATCACCCAATGGCAAGGAATACCCCGCCTTCGGCAAAGCCGAAAAAGGCACAGCCGGCCTAGGAAAAGGGGCCTGAGCTAACCCAGCCACCCCCAGAACATTCCCCGCAGTGTAAGCACAAGTACCCACCCCAGTGCCCAAGGTGGCAGTCGTCGTCGCCGGGTGGGTTGCCGACAGCGTGGCCCCCGCACCACCCGCGCGAGACCAAGGCCATTGAAAGCCCCCCCCCCTATATTGGGAATGTGTGTTGATGTACTCGCTTGCACCGTATACTCACATGCTGCACCCCCGCGGGCCGCCCCCACCGGGGGTTCCGGCCCACTGGGGGCGTCGGAGCTCACGACCGACGTAGAGCTCATCACCGGGGCTTGACCCGCACCTGGCTGCTGACTGGGGAGCTGCGAGGCAGTGGCCGAAACCGCGCCACGCGCCTGCAGCAGCTCGACCCTCCCTGCCGGCCGTTGTCCTCCTGCCGACAGCGCCTCAAAAGGGACCCCGAAGGGGGCGCCCGCCTGACTGGCCCGAGCCAACGACGCTTCCAGGGCTGCAATGCGGGCCAGTAAGGCGTCCACGTTGACCAGGGGCAAAGGGCCGGCTGGCCCGCCTGGTCCAGGCGTGGGTCCAGGTCCCTGTACCCCAGGACCCGAATATGGCCATTGGCCAGCACCGAAGCCCGGCAGGGTCGGTGGAGAAACCTGCCAAGGCAGGGGGCCGCACCACCCCCCGGGGCTAGAGGGCCCCGGGAGAGGCTGCGACCCAAGAGGAGTAGGCCCAACAGGGTGGGCAGGTGCAGGAGCGGTGTCCACCGCTCGCGGGCCGCGGGCCGGAACCCCTTCCGCGCCCACACTCTGGTTGCCTACTCCGGGCCGAGGGGCAATAGACCCCATTCCGCCGGCCCCGGCAGGGGCCGGCAAAGGCGGCTGCTGAGGAGGCGGCACCGCGGTCCTCCGACCTGGGTTGCGCCTCCTAACCGCGCGAGCTGCACTCGAAGCTGCCTTCTTCTTCGAAGGCATCTCCACCGAAGCAAAGGGAAGCCAGCAAGGCAGAATCGCTACCAAAAAGGCTTCCCGGTAGGCTCAAGAGCGACGGAGACACAGGGGAAAAGACTTCTCCGCTCCGTCGCTGAGGTAAAATGGCAGCTCGGCTGCCTCGTGGCCACCCCTTTTATAAGGGAGCTGGCCACGCCCCTAACTACCCGGATTCTCTGTCCTGTGGGGGGGGGGGCCCGCAAAGGGCGCGGCGGCCATTTTGGCGCCGCGCTTGCATTCTCATAGGTTCCTTTGCTTTGCTATAGCTGAAAATGTGTCCCTCCCCCAGGCACTCATTTTCAGCTGCAGAAGCCCTGAAAATGGCTGACCGCTTATTGGTCGAGTGACTTGCCTTGTGGACCAATAAGCACCGGCTCCGCATACCCGCAAACCACTCAGCACAGCACGACCATGCCTTGCAAGTGACGTGATATGGTTCTTTTCTTGTTATCAACTTTCTTGTCCCACAGATATTGAATCTATTTAATCTTCTGTACTGTTTTTATTTTCAACTGGCTGTGCTTCCTCAACATCATCCATTAGTTTCCATAATTCTCTTTTCTGATAAAATTATAGTATTCTTTTTTTTCTTGACCTTTTTTTTTTTTTTTTTTTTGGTTTTCTTCGATCTCTAAAATCCTTTTCATAAATCCTTCTTTCCATCCTGTTTGTTTATTTGAATCTGCCATGACAATATTTTTGGAAACTTTTCGCCAAATAGAAACCAAATAGAAATTACAATACCCAATAGAAAAAAAAGCTGAAGAACGTCCCCGAAATATCATGTCACTTGCAAGGCATGATTGTGCTGTGCTGAGAGGTTTGCAAGTATGCCCTGCCACCTGGCCTCGAGACCTCCTGGTGCGTGCTGTCTCCAGGACAGTCCCTGCAATGTCTCACCTCTGCTGTCCCCCTCCAATGTCTCAGAGCTGCGCCTGGGCTTCAGCAGTGAAAGCAAGGCTCTGGCAGCCTCACACTTTCCTGCCCAGTGCTGTCCTGGACTCGAGTGCCCCCCCCCCCCTGTGGGTGGTGTGCGCCTGCGGCTCCTCTCATATCCCCAAGAGCTAGGACAGAGATGGGTGCTCAAACTGGGTCTTGAACTTCCGACTTGCCAGCCTTGCATCTATCAAGGTGAGCTTCTTATCCACTGAGCCAGCTCAGCCCCTTGTGCAGTCCCTTTATTCTCACCTCTTATCCCACCACCCCCAATGTCTCTGAGCTGTTCCTGGGCTTTGGCAGGAAAAGCAAGGCTCTGGCAGCTTCACATTTTCCTGCCCAGTGCTGCACTGGCCTTGAGGGGCCCCCCATGGGTGGAACGTGCCTGCAGCAACTCTCCTGTCCCCAAGAGCTAGGACAGAGATGGGCGCTCAGACTGGGTCTCAAACTGCCAACTTTCCAGCCTTCCAGGTAACTAGGCAAGCTTCTTGAAGTGCCCTCCCTCCCCCGAGGTCTCCATGCTGGGCTTCATCTGGAAAGGCTCTGCCAGCCTCGCACTTTCACTTACTATTATGAACTTCTAGTTTTAACTAAGTCATGCCTTGCACTTTCACTTATTTTCAGGAAATTCTAGTTGTAACTAAGACATTTAGTTAGGCCTGGTTTTGACTAGCCAGAGCTAGTATTGACTAGTCAAAACTCATTCTAACTGGAAAGGGGTTTTAACTGTGACTTTTTCCTTGATTGGAATTCTAGGTTTTACTAAGCCGTTTAGTTAGAACTAGTTTTTATTAGTTAAAACCAATTTTCACTAGAAATGCATCTTTCAGCATCAGTTAATTCTAGTTTTGACCTGTAGATTATTTCCATTGTTTGACAGGCTGACTACGTAGCATATCATATCATATCATATCATATCATATCATATCATATCATATCATATCATATCATATCATATCATATCATATCATATCATATCATATCAGAACAGAACAGAACAGAACAGAACAGAACAGAACAGAACAGAAAGTATTCCATATCCATTGTTCCTTTTATGTCCTTGCTTAGTAGAACTTCTGAAATGTTGTTTAGTTTCCCTTATCACCCCGGAATGCAGAGAGGAAAATTCAGAGAACATCATAACCCTGTGTCTTAGCAACAGGACTCTAAAATTTAGTCAGAGGTTAAAGCTAAATCACTGCTCTTAATACTATCGTTTTCAAATTTTACTCTTTTACTCTGAGATCCCTCACAAATTGTGCCAGCAAACATGTCATTTATTTATGGGAATGTCCATGCCCCAAATGCTACATTTGGCTTACCAATCGGGCTTTGAAAGTTCGGATATCAGAGCATCGCAGTAAAATTCAGGGGCAGGTAACTGAAGCTCCGTTAGTCAACCATTACATCGAGCAAGCTCATACTGAGAATGACTTTAAGTTTTTAGCGCTAGAAGTAATCAGACCAAAGCAATATGAAAACTTGACATAAATAGGAGGCTCAAGCAACGAGAGGCTTTCTATATCCATTTATTTGATACTAAGTACCCCAAGGGATTGAACCAAGAATTAGAACTATCATTCTTCTTATAAATTTAACAGGAGCAACTGCAGTATTGTTCAGCCCATTTACGAGAGTCAGGTTTTTTGCCCCTTTCAATACACCTGCATAGCATTAAATTACTATATAAGGAGTGTTCTTAGCTTAATTGTTAATGTCCGTACGCACCTTAAACATAATGAATGGAGGCGAGGACACGAAAAGAACTCACTTTTCTATAACTAATGAGGTAAGCTACAGTTATGGTTGTTACAAAAGAGAAACAAGAGCTTTCCAGCATATGAAAATGTATATATGTATGGTTATAGCATACTTTATAACATGTTAACCCTCTCGTTTGCATTGTTATCATGTTTACTAGCTCCTATAGTGGCATCTTATATATTGTTTTGTAACCTTTTCTATGTAGATTTCCTGAAGAAGGAACAAAAAGTTCAGAAAAGTCAAATTAACTAGTATTGACTTTGAAATGTTTCAACTGCTGTCTTAAGTGAATAACCTGATTTGGAAAAGTTTAGTCTACCTGCAGTGGAATAATTTTTGTTTAATCATATGAAGTGAAGATATAAGTGAAGCCTTATTCAGAAGAATCTTACCATACCCATAGTGGAATTATTTTTGTCTATCATACACAACTATTAGTAAAAAAATATATAGTAAAAAAATTATATTCAAAAAAAGGGACTCTTTAGCATTATTCTTCGTCTCAAATGGTTCATTACTCTCCATTGGTTTTTAACACTAGCCGTCTGCTCCATTACAAAATAATGTTGTTAAATTTGATTAGAAATGTCAAAAAATCTGAGTGTTGAATCTTGGTCATGCTAGATTAATACAAACTTATTTGCATATATGAAAAGATGTGTGTGTGGAGGAGGATACATGTATCAATGATTTTTTTAAAAAAATCTGATAAAATACAAGAATTAAGATTTTCCAAAAGAGTTTATTTTCGTTAGCATGTTAATAAGACTCCAAGTCATTTTACAGAACTCCTTGGAGTCATCTAGCACCTCATGTTAGCTGAACAAAGGGACTTACATATATTTTAGACAGATATTGACATTTGTAATACATTTGCAACCCACTCTCAATCTAAGACTTAAGTAATTTGTAGGGACCTTGATGGATTTAATTTGTGCATTTAATAGTGAAAATATGTCCAATGTTCCATTTAGATCGATTTCAACTTGTCATGCCTGATGATGTGGACAATGAACTTTAACAGTGCAAGGCCATGACCTCCCCACTTGACTTCAAGGGACCTAGAGGAAGAAGATAAAGTAATTGTCAAATGGGACATGCAGATCATCAATGTCACCCTTCAGGAAGGCCATATGACATCCAGCTTGAAGGAGACTCTAGCATGGCTCATATTTTAAAAACCAAATCTGGAAGATTTTAATAATTTTATGTCAGTGGTTAGCATTCTATTTATAGAGAAATTGGTGGAGATAATGGTTGGTGCAGGTCATTTTGGTGGAGACAGATAGCCTAAATCTGTGGTTCCCAATGTGAGGTACACAACCCAAGGGGGCAATATACTTGAAGCCCTCTCTCTCCTGGGAAAGAGGGTGTTAAAGAGACAATGAGCCAATCGGCTTCAAGTATATTTGCATACAACATAAAGAGGATATTTCCATGGTTTTCTCTTAAACACAGTTTTTAAAAATGAATTTGAGGCATACAAGTCTAAGGCAGTTAACTGATGTAAGTGTAAAAAACAGTTCCATAAAAAATCACAATAATATGAAATGCTGTCACAGCAGAAAATGAGGAAAGAAATTTAAAACAGAATTATTTCAGTACAACTGGCCTGCTTGCCTTCTTCCCCATGAGGGGAAGCAGTCATGCTAAGGGGAGTGCCTAGGGGGTGATTCTTCCTCCACCAGGGGGAGCCCAACAATCCTCTCTGGCTCAGGTATGAGGCACATACCTCATGAATAAAGATATATTAATAATACAAAAATATATGGGAGATTTACACACACCCTGGATATTTTTTAAAATACGGGAGATTATTTAAAAATATGTGATGATGGGTGGAAGAGGGCTAAATTTTCAGGTTTTCCTGTGCAGAATGGAATACTTGACACCTATGGTCTAGACTCACCCTCTTCAGGTCCATCGTCCACATCATCATCAGATGACAGACAGTCGGGGGATGATGTGTGGAATGTTCTTTGCCAGTCCTCCAAACCTGCAGACAAGGTTGAGGTCCCATTCAAGAGTTGCAGGGGCAAACATATTCATGAGAAATGGAAGTTCGAGGAGGCAGAGTGCCACAAGTGTGGTCAAGTGGGACACATTGCATGAGTGTGTCACCATCTTCCCAAAGAGCCTTTTAAAGATGAAGTTTGCCTGTCTAGAGAGTTCCAGGTATCCGAAGAGCCTTTGAAAGACAAAGTTCATCTGTCCAGTGAGTTTCAGTTCTCTGAAATGTTGTCAGAAGACAATATTTGCCAGTACGGAGAGGTCCAGGTCTCCAAGGTCAACGCCGGTCTATGTAAAGGTTCCAGTTCCAGTGCTCGTACGGTCACAGGCCAGTTCTTCGTTGATGTCCAGCTCCAGGGTCACAGTTGCTGCATGGAAATCGACTCGGGATCATTATATTCCATCCTTGCTCAGTGTGAGTTTTTCCAGATTCCACCAGCAGACCGGCCCAAGTTGCGGGCTCTGCAAGTTCAGCTGTGGGATGTGCAAGGACGCCCCATCCCTGTGCAAGGTTTCGGAATCTTTAATGTGCAGTTCGGAAGAATCACTGCCAAACTCCCACTTGTAGTGGTCAAGGAGGGTAAGAGTAACCTTCTGGGAGTTCAGTAGTGTGGGCCCTTAGGCATTGCCTTTTCAGGCATCTGTATTGTTCTGTCCCACCTCCCTTTTCTGAAGCCCTGGCAAGCAATGAACAGGCACAACCAGCAAGAGTTAAGTTTGTAAGTCTCTGTATTGTTTCCAGACTCAGGCAGTGGAATGCAAACAGCCTGCCGAGGGGAGGGGGCTTCTTATAATTAGTGTCTGTGAGTTAACAGCTGGGCAATTACTCATAGTGCTCATGTGTATAGTGGGTATCCAAAGGGGTGTCAGTCCAGTCCAGGGTCAGTCCAAGATATTCCAAACACGGTTTCCAAACAACGGTGACACGAGTCCACACGAGCAATGGGTGAGTGTTGAACTTTGTTCGTCATGAAGCCTGACCAACTGTTTTGGCCATTTATAGCCCTTCCTGGGGTGTGGCTCAAAGCTTCCTCTACTCCCTACCCCTCCTTCTCCTTCTTTGCTGTTGATGGTGTTTTTCTTTGCTACAATGTCTGAGATCAAGCCAAGATTCATCATAAGAGCCCTCTATCTGTTGCAGCTGTGGCCCTGAAGCATTTCCCTCCTGGCCACTCTCGGGTTGCTCCTGCTGGTCTTCTAATGGGGGCTGGGATAATGTTAGGGAGGAAACTCCTGGGGAGGGATGTCATGCCAGCCCCTCTATCGTCTGAGTCCTCATGGGGAGTGGGCTTGGGGGCTGAAGCCATAACAGGTACAGTTCAGTGGGACCCCAGTCAGGTTGGGTTGGGTATAATCAGGGGGGCCCTTGGGAATCTTTGTTCAGATCCCACATTCAAGGTCGAAAAGAAGAAGACTCACCAAGCGCATGTTGCATGCAGAGAATGTTCTGAGACTGAAGGTAATAAACTGTCCCCAATGACCAGCGTGGAGCCAGAATTCCCAGAACTGTGGAAGTTCCTGTTAATCGCTACATTGCAAGCCAAGAGTAAGACTGTGTATGTACTGGGAAAAATCCCCTTCTGTCCTTTATTGTCTGAGTTCAGGTTGGGTGGCCACTGCCACCGGGTGAAGTAAAACATCAGGATTATTTAGCATGCAAATAATGGATAGTAAAGGGGAAGTCATCTCGGGAAGACATTGGGATTGTTCTGTCTGTCCTAGGGTTTTTGATATTGCAGACACTGCCAGTCGGGTGCACCGGCACGGTCCACCCAAAGTGGGTTGCTGATAGCCATTTTTTTTTTGGGGGGGGGCAGGCTCGGGACTTGGGTGATAGAAGCCTCAAACATATTTCTCCGGGGTTTGTCCGGGGTTTGGGGGGAAGGAATGTGTTGGTTCCATGAGTTTTAAGTGTGTTCCCGGGATCAGGAAGGAAACCGCCAAATGAAAGGGAAGAGAGTTTGGGATTCACAAGACAGTTCTGTGACATTGTGTCCTCTGCGGTAATTGGGGGCCAAGGGTTATCATGTGGGGTACAGTGTATGGATCAGTATTGGTGGCTCAGCCTCTCCAGGGTATTTGAGGTAGGTCGCACGCACGCGACTGATTCCCCGGAGGGAAAGGGGAAAGTTAAGGCACATCTCTGCGGGGCAGGACAAGGCTCAGCTGAAATGGAGTTACCGCAAGGTGATCCATCTCTGGGGGAGTTGGACCATCCCCCTCATATTTCTCATATCTCTGGGCCAGTTACTAAGGATTGCCCCTGCCCGGGAAACTTGGACATAGTTTCCCAAACTGATGCTGCAGCCACTGAGTCTAGAAGTCCTTTGCAGGCGCACCCCCCCCCAATGATGGACTCAGACACAAATGAAAGTGGATAACGGCATGGGCCACATTTATTGATTCAAGCCCTAGTCCGAATTATAAATTTCTATTGGTAAAACGACCAATCATAATTCTTAAGGCAAGCAGGCCGAAGTAACACTGGTAAGGTACCACCCAAAATTGCCAACGGCAATTGTTACAATGTATCTATTTGTATCAATTTGTTTGTTGACAACAAACAAATTGTTGACCGTAGTCAATATCTAACTAATGACCCCACCCTCTGACGTGTATCCGTAAAATCAGGGGGTGATTCCAGCTGTCTAGTGGTAACCATCACCCCCTTGCCTGGTTCGTCGTTGACCGGACAACGTTTAAACAACTTATGCCTATCTAGTGTTGTCCAGTCAATTGCGAACCTGCCGGATACCTGTGGGTCATAAATGTTTACCTTACCAGTGCTACCCGCCACCCGGAGAGGCTTCAATAAAGGCTCAACGCCCCCCCCCCCAAGACCGTCAGCTCGGTCGACAGGCCTGCTCGCCAATCACCCAGCAGGAGGTCCATACCTCCTCGCGACAGATGGACCCCATCCCCTGAATAAAGCCCAAAATTTTGCAAACTAATGGCGGGATGATGACTGACCCGCCCCCAGCCCTTGGTCGAAAGGAATCGGGCCACCGCCCTGTTTACCATGCGCCGAGCGCGGTCCAGGGCCTGGAGGTCGAAGCCTCCCCAATAAGCGTGCCGTGGGACCATATCTGACCAAACAAGGGTTGTGGAGGGCCATACGTAATGTAAGTAGGCGAGGTCCGCGCAAATTGCATGCTTCAGCGATAAGCCAGTGACCTGACCCAAGTCATTACCCCCAAGGTGTATGATCAGAATGTCGGGCGGGTCGGCACTCCTCGACGAAAAGAGGAATGGCAAAAGCTCCCGCCACAACATACCGGGCTTACCGTGCCATGTGAAATGTGCGTATGCACCCAGTCCCAGTCGGGGTCCCCAATCTGTAGCCGCAGCGTAACGCGCTGCCCTGTGCACGTAGCTATGGCCCACCAGCCATACTGTCACCGGTGTGATACGACACCCAGGGTCTGTCAAGGGAAAAAACAGGGAAGGAGAGATACATGGTGACTCAGAAGGTACTCACGGTGGGAGTGGGTGAACATAAAACTGGAAACAGTGTGAGTCCCACCTCCCCATGCTGCGTATGTCAGCCCCGGAGTAACCATAAGCAGCCGCAGTAGAGGCCGCCCCAATTCTAAATGAATGGGTGCCGTAACGGGCCCCAGGGAGGCCGACTCTGGCCAGTGCCTTCCCTGTCACCTTCCAAAACTGAAATTTAGTGAGGGGAGACCCATCTTGGTGACAGAAAAACGGGCCATGGTGCGTGCCACGCAGTGCAAGGAACTCCTGTAGGGCACCAACCGGACAGATGTCTGCCAATGAACATCGTAGCAGTCTTACTCCACTGCCTACGCCATGCTGATCTGTTTTAGAGGAGCGTATCCTCAACTGAGCCCAATCATTGCAAACATAGACATCTTCGAGTTCCAGTGCCCTACGACTTGCATCCGCCTTAGACAGCATCACAAGCTCGCTGATGCGGAGCGCTCCAAAAAAGGCCACCGTTGTAGCCGCACGAAACAGGGCTGCCTCATACCTATCGAAACATAGGTCATGCCAGCCTCGTGCCAGTTGGGTAAGTACCCCAGGGGAAATTGGGTGACGGTCGTCCAGGCAACGCCCACGTTCCCGCACCCACCCCTCCAAAACATGTCTCACACGGAAATCAGCGGTACTGTCCGCATGACCTCCCACCTTGGCCATAAAAGCCAGCGCTGATAGCCTAGATGCTATGGTGCGTGGTGCCAGGCCCTGGGCGTGCAGGTAAACCATAAAACGGAGGATGTGGGCCACTGGGATCGGCCAGGTATCTGGCAAGCAATATTGGGAACAAAAGGTCCGAAATGAAACCAACGCGTGGTAATACGCCTTACGCGTATGTGGCGCCAGTGACATGCCTATCGCCCGGTTCACCTCTCCTTGCCAATGGTCCATATCTCCTGCGGTAGTGGCGAGGGAAATTCCTCCGCATCCGGAGCCAAGGCACGGAACCGGGAGATCTGCAGGCGGGACAAAGCGTCAGCAATATCATTATTCACCCCCGGGACATGCCTGGCTCTGAACAGTACATTGAGGCGCAGGCTGCGCAATACAAACTGGCGCACAAGATCCATGACCCTGGGAGATTTAGAGGTCTGTGAGTTGACAATGTGGACAACAGCCGCATTGCAGGCGCACCCCCCCAATAACGGACTCAGACAACATTGAAAGTGGATAACAGCATCGGGCCACATTTATTGATTCAATGCCCTAATCCGAATTATAAATTTGTATTGGTAAAACGACCAATCATAATTCTTAAGGCAAGCAGGCCGAAGTAACACTGGTAAGGTACTACCCCAAAATTGCCAACGGCAATTGGTTACAATGTATCAATTTGTATCAATTTGTTTGTTGACAACAAACAAATTGTTGACCGTAGTCAATATCTAACTCATGACCCCACCCTCTGACTCGTATCCGTGAAATCACGGGGTGATGCATGCTGGCTAGCTATCGCCATCACCCCGTCGCCTGGTTCGTCGTTGACCGGACAACGTTTAACTAATTTGTTCCTGTCTAGTGTTGTCCAGTCAATTGCGAACCTGCCGGATACCTGTGGGTCATACTGTTTACCTTATCAGTGCTACCCGCCAATGTGACCGGAGTCAACAGTAGAAACGAAAGGAACCCCTATATCAAACCATAGCAACAGTGTGGGATGGGCAAAAAAGCCAGGACCCGAAAGCCAATGTGGGTCCCAACCAAAAATTCCCACCCGGCCCCGAAGCGACCAAAATATCACACTGTTAACTAGGGAGGGGGTGGAGGGGAAAAACTTCTCCGCTCCGTCGCTTTAGCTAAAATGGCAGCACGGCTGCCTCGTGGCCACCCCTTTTATAAGGGAGCTGGCCACGCCCTAAACTACCCGGATTCTTCGTCCTGTGGGGGGGGGGCCCGCAAAGAGCGCGGCGGCCATTTTGGCGCCGCGCTTGCATTGCAGGCGCACCCCCCCAATAACGGACTCAGACAACATTGAAAGTGGATAACAGCATCGGGCCACATTTATTGATTCAATGCCCTAATCCGAATTATAAATTTGTATTGGTAAAACGACCAATCATAATTCTTAAGGCAAGCAGGCCGAAGTAACACTGGTAAGGTACCACCCCAAAATTGCCAACGGCAATTGGTTACAATGTATCAATTTGTATCAATTTGTTTGTTGACAACAAACAAATTGTTGACCGTAGTCAATATCTAACTCATGACCCCACCCTCTGACTCGTATCCGTGAAATCACGGGGTGATGCATGCTGGCTAGCTATCGCCATCACCCCGTCGCCTGCTTCGTCGTTGACCGGACAACGTTTAACTAATTTGTTCCTGTCTAGTGTTGTCCAGTCAATTGCGAACCTGCCGGATACCTGTGGGTCATACTGTTTACCTTACCAGTGCTACCCGCCACACGGAGGGGCTTCAAAGAAGGCCTGATGCCCCCCCCAGACCGTCAGCTCGGTCGACAGGCCTGCTCGCCAATCACCCAACAGGAGGTCCATACCTCCTCGCGACAGATGGACCCCATCCCCTGCATACAAGTCATAATTTCGGAGGCTAATAGCGGGGTGACGACTGACCCGTCCCCAAGCCTTGTCGGCAAGGAACCGCGCCACCGCCCCATTGACCGTGCGCCTAGCGCGGTCAAGGGCCAGGAGGTCAATGCCCCCTCTGTAAGAATGGCGCGGGATCATGTCCGACCAAACCAGGGTTGTGGCAGGCCAGACGTAGTGCAAGTAGGCAAGGTCCTCGCAAATCGCATGCTTGAGCGATAAACCGGTGACCTGACCCAAATCATTGCCCCCAAGGTGTATGATGAGAATGTCAGGCGGGTCAGCACTCCTGCTTGAAAACAGGAAAGGCAGCAGCTCCCACCATAACATCCCAGGCTTACCATGCCATGTGAGACTGGCATGTTCACCCAGTCCCAGTCGGGGTCCCCACTCTGTCGCCGCAGCGTAACGCGCTGCCCTGTGCACATAGCTGTGACCCACCAGCCATACTGTCACCGGTGTAACACGACACCCAGGGTCTGTAAGAAAAATTGAGAAAAAAGGAAGGTAAGGTGATCGGATTGGTACTCACGGTGGAAGTGGGCGCACATAAAACTGAAAACATTGCGAGCCCCACCTTCCCATGCTGCGTATGTCAGCCCCGGAGTACCCAAAAGCAGCTGCTGTAGAGGCTGCCCCAATACGAAATGAATGTGTGCCATAACGGGCACCTGGTAGGCCCACCCTGGCGAGGGCTCTGCCTGTCACCTTCCAAAACTGAAATTTAGTAAGGGGAGACCCATCTTGGTGACAGAAAAATGGGCCATGGTGCATGCCACGCAGTGCCAGGAACTCCTGTAGGGCACCAACCGGACAGATGTCTGCCAAAGAACACCGTAGCAGTCTTACGCCACTGGCTACGCCATGCTGATCTGACTTGGAGGAACGTATCCTCAACTGGGCCCAGTCTTTGGCAACATAGACATCCTCGAGTTCCAGTGCCCTACAACTTGCATCCGCCTTAGACAGCATCACAAGTTCGCTGATGCGGAGCGCTCCAAAAAATGCCACCGTTGTGGCTGCATGAAAAAGGGCTGCCTCATAATGATCAAAACAGAGGCTTGGCCAGCCCCGGGCCAACTGGGTAAGAACCCCTGGGGAAATAGGGTGCCGGTCGTCCGGGCAACGCCCGCGCTCGCGCACCCACCCCTCCAAAACATGTCTCACACGGAAGTCAGTGGTGCTGTCCACATGACCCCCTACTTTGGCCATAAAAGCCAGCGCCGAGAGCTTGGATGCTATGGTGCGAGGTGCGAGGCCGAGAGCATGCAGGTGGACCATGAACCACAGAACATGGTCAACCGGGATAGGCCAGGTCTCTGGCAGGTGAAATTGAGCAGCAAATGCCCTGTAAGAATTAAATGCTTGTTGATACGCCTTACGCGTGCGTGGCGCTAGTGACAGGCCAATCGCCCGGTTCACCTCTCCTTGCCAATGGTCCATATCTCATCCGGGAGTGGCGAGGGAAATTCCTCCGCATCCGGGGCCAAGGCACGGAACTGGGAGATCTGCAGGCAAGACAAAGCGTCAGCAATATCATTATTAATCCCTGGGACATGCCTGGCTCTGAACAAAACGTTGAGGCGCAGGCAGCGCAGCACAAAATGGCGCACTAGGTCCATAACCCTGGGCGATTTGGAAGTCTGTGCATTAACAATGTGGACAACAGCAGCGTTGTCACACCAGAAATGCACGACCGAGTTGGCCCATTCCTCGCCCCATAGCATCAAAGCCCCTAGTATAGGAAAAAATTCAAGGTATGTGAGATCACGCAGGCGATCTGTGCCTGCCCAGGCCGGTGGCCACCCACCATAGGCCCACTTCCCATTGAAGTACATCCCATAACCCAGGGATCCTGAGGCATCAGACTGGATCTGAAAATTGGGGGATGCCAGGAGGTCAGACCTCCAAAATGAGACCCCATTGAACTCCCTCAGGAACTGTAACCAGACAAACATGTCTGCCCTGATACCCCGGGTAAGTCTAACTCTGTGGTGAGGCCTGGATAACCCTGCCATGGCGTCGCATAAGCGTCGAGCAAAAGCCCTGCCCGGAGCGACCACCCTGCAAGCGAAATTTAGGTGACCATGTAGCACCTGCAGTTCCCTCAGTGATGCCTTGCGCTTGGCCATCAACTCTGAGATAAGGGCCACTATCCTGGACACCTTATCCTCCGGTAACCTAGAAGCCTGCGCTAACGTGTCAATCTCCACCCCCAGGAATACTAACTTGGTAGATGGGCCCTCGGTCTTTTCGGGCGCTAAAGGGACACCGAGTTCCTCCATTAGCGTCTGAAATGTGTTGAGGAGACGTGTGCACGTGTCCCAGCCCCGTTCACCCCCGAATAAAAAGTCATCCAGGTAATGGGCTACAGACCGGGACCCTGACCTGCAGACGAAAGCCCACTCCAAGAAGGTACTAAAACGCTCAAAGGCCGAGCATGATATGGAACAGCCAAAAGGCATGGCCTTATCAAAATAATATTCGCCCCGAAATTTGAAACCCAGCAACTCAAAGTCACCCGGATGCACCGGCAGGAGGCGAAAGGCCGACTTAATGTCGCACTTGGCCAGCAGGGCACCCGGGCCACACGAGCGTACCATGCGCAGCGCGTGGTCAAAAGACGTATACCTGACTGAACAAAGGTCATCAGGGATAGCATCATTGACCGACCGGCCGGCTGGGTAGGATAAATGATGAATAAGGCGAAACTCGCCTTGAGACTTTTTGGGAACCAAGCCTAGGGGCGACACATTAAGGTTGGGAAACGGGGGTGAAGGGAAAGGGCCAGCGACCCTGCCCGCATCTAACTCCTTCCTAATACTGGCAGCAGCCACCTCCTCCCTCCCCTTGAGGGACAAAAGATTGGGGGCATCCTGAGGGGACCTATCACCCATGAAAGGGATGCGGAACCCGTACTTAAATCCTTGAAGGAGATACTCCCCATCCTCCCCTTTCGGGTACACTGTGAGCCAACGCTCCAACATGTCCACCTTAATTGGGGAGGGGGCCTTTCGGTGAACCAGCTCCATCTGTGGCAGCCTTGCCAGCCCACTGTCCGCCCCTCCCTCTGCCCCGTGTCCCCCCAGGCCTGGGACAGGCGGAGGCTGCGTGGGGGCCCGAACAGGTGGGACACTCATGCCTGTATTTGCAATTCTTCTTATTACAGGAACCATTGGACGAGAAAGTCCAGCACAGCAGGCGGGCTGGAACCCCCTGCCCCGCCACTTGGCGGGTAACCTGTGCTGGGACAGCTCGCTGGACCGCATGTCCGCAATGGTACCTGTCCCCTGGCGCGGGGCGCGTGGGCGTCATGTACAGAAGCCAAAGCCTCTGGCACGGCTCGTCCCACCTCATCTCCGGGTGGAGGGGAATCCGCATACGGAATTCCTCGTCATAAGCCAGCCACGAAGGGCCCGGGAAATCAACCATTGCCCTGTATATGTTGTCCAAATATTGGACCATCGGAATAGCCAACTCCGGCCGCGCCCTCAGATACACTGCCATGTAAATTAAATAAGCCGGCAGCCAGTTGGCCCAGGTACGTGGCGGCTTACGACGACGTGCCTGCTCCTTATCCTTCTCATCCTGTCCCTCCCTTTCCTCCTTGGTGGGCTCTCTGTTCAGGAGTGAGAAGATATCTACATACTCCCCCCGCCAAATCTTTTCCTTGGTGGCCTGAGCCAAGTGGTCACCCAGTGGCAAGGAGTACCCCGCAGTTGGTAAGGCCGAAAAAGGCACCACAGAGACCGGGAAAGGGGCCTGAGCTAACCCAGCCACCCCCAGTACATTCCCCGTAGTGAAAGACAAACTACCCACCCCTGTGCCCTGGGTGGCAGTTACCGTCGCCGAGTGGGGTGCCGGCTGCTGTGCAACCGCACCACCCGAGCGAGGCCAAGGCCATTGAAAAGCTCCCCCCATAGAAGCAATGTGTGCAGGTGTACTGGCTTGTACCGTATACTCACATGCTGCACCCCCGTGGGCCGCCCCCACCGGGGGTTCCGGCCCACTGGGGGCGTCGGAGCTCACGACCGACGTAGAGCTCATCATCGGGGCCTGACCTGCACTCGTCTGCTGGCTGGGGAGCTGCGGGGCAGTGGCCGAAGCCGCGCCACCCGCCTGAGGCAGCTCAACCCTGCCCGCCGCCTGTTGTCCTCCCGCCGACGGCGCCGCAAAAGGGGCGCCAACGGGAGCCCCAGCCTGGCTGGCCCGAGCTAAAGACGCTTCGAGGGCCGCAAGGCGGGCCAGTAAGGCCTGCACGTCGATCTGGGGCCAAGGGCCGGCCGGCCCGCCAAGTCCAGGCGCGGGTACAGGTCCCTGTACCCCAGGACCCGAATAGGGCCATTGCCCAACACCAAAGCCCGGTAGGGTCGGTGCAGGAACCTGCCAAGGTAGGGGACCACACCACCCGCCCAGGTTAGAAGGCCCAGGAGGAAGAGAGGCAGGCCCAACAGGATGGGCAGAAGGAGTAGCGGTGTCCACCGCTCGCGGGCCGCGGGCCGGAGCCCCTGCCGCGCCCGCATTCCGATCCCCCGCGTCCGGCCAAGGGGCGATGGACCCCATTCCGCCGGCCCCGGCGGGGGCCTGGACAGGCGGCTGCTGGGGAGGCACCACCGTGGTCCTCCGACCCGGGTTGCGCCTCCTCACAGCTCGAGCCGCACTCGAAGCTGCCTTCTTCTTCGAAGGCATCTCAATCGCAGGAGAGGGAAGCCGAAAAGAAGATTCGCCGCCAAAAGGCTTCCCGCAAGGTAAGGAGTGACGGAGACACAGGGGAAAAAACTTCTTCGCTCCGTCGCTTTAGCTAAAATGGCAGCACGGCTGCCTCGTGGCCACCCCTTTTATAAGGGAGCTGGCCACGCCCTAAAGTACCCGGATTCTTCGTCCTGTGGGGGGGGGCCGCAAAGAGTGCGGCGGCCATTTTGGCGCCGCGCTTGCATTGTCACACCAGAAATGCACCACAGAGTTGGCTCACTCCTCACCCCATAGCATCAAGGCCCCCAGTATGGGAAAAAATTCCAAATATGTGAGATCCCTCAGGCGACCCGTGCCTGACCAGGCTGGTGGCCATCCACCATATGCCAACTTCCCATTGAAGTACATCCCATAACCCAGGGATCCCGAGGCATCAGACTGAATTTGAAATTGGGGCGAAGCCAGGAGGTCAGACCTCCAAAATGAGACCCCATTGAACTCCCTCAAGAACTGGAGCCATACGTGCAGATCTGCCCTGATGCCCCGTGTCAGTCTCACCCTATGATGGGGCCTGGATAAGCCTGCCATGGCGTCGCACAAGTGCCGAGCAAAGGCCCTGCCAGGTGCGACCACCCTGCAAGCGAAATTGAGGTGGCCATGTAGCACCTGCAATTCCCGAAGGGATGCCTTGCGCTTAGCCAGTAAGTCCGATATAAGGGCAACTATCCTTGCCACCTTGTCTGCGGGCAACCTAGAAGCCTGCGCTACCGTGTCAATTTCCACCCCCAGGAATATTAACTTATCAGACGGGCCTTCGGTCTTTTCGGGCGCTAAAGGGACACCGAGTTCCTCCATTAGCGTCTGAAATGTGTTGAGGAGACGTGTACACGTGTCCCAGCCCCGTTCACCCCCGAATAAAAAGCCATCCAGGTAATGGGCTACAGACCGAGACCCTGACCTACGGACAAATGCCCACTGCAGGAAGGTACTGAAACGCTCGAAAGCCGAGCAGGATATGGAACAGCCGAATGGCATGGCTTTGTCAAAATAATATTCACCCCGGAATTTGAAACCCAGCAACTCGAAGTCACCCGGGTGCACGGGTAAGAGGTGAAACGCCGACTTAATGTCACACTTAGCCAACAGTGCACCCGGGCCACATGAGCGCACCATGCGCAATGCCTGGTCAAAGGATGTATACCTGACAGAACAAAGGTCATCAGGGATAGCATCATTGACCGAGTGGCCGGCTGGGTAGGACAAATGGTGAATCAGGCGGAACTCGCCCGGGGACTTCTTGGGCACTAGTCCTAGCAGAGACACTTTAAGCTTGGGGAACGGGGGTGCGGGGAAAGGGCCGGCGACCATGCCCGCAGCAATCTCCTTATTAATGCTGGCGGCAGCCACCTCCTCCCTTCCCCTAAGTGACGAAAGGTTAGGTGCATCCTGCGGTGACCTATCCCCCGTGAAAGGAATACGAAAACCCAGTTGAAAACCCTGAAGGAGGTACACAGCGTCTGCTCTCCTCGGGTACGATGCGAGCCAACGCTCCAGCATGTCGACATTAATTGGGGAGGGGGCCTTTTGGTGAACCCGCTCCCTCCATGGCAGTCTTGCCTGCCCCTTGTCCGCCCCTACCCCTGCCCCTGTATCCTCCTGGCCTGGGACAGGCGGAGGCAGCATGGGGGCCAGAACAAGAGGGGCACTCATGCTTGTACTTGCAATTTTTCCTGTTGCAAGAACCATTGGACGAGAAGGTCCAGCACAGCAGGCGGGCTGGAACCCCCTGCCCCACCACTTGGCGGGGTACCTGTACTGGGGCCGCTCGTTGGACCGCATGTCCACAATGGTATCTCTCCCCAGGCGCCGGGCGCGTGGGGGTCATATACAGAAGCCACAGCTTCTGGCAGGGCTCATCCCACCTCATCCCATTCTCATGCGGAACTCTTCGTCGTAAGCCAGCCATGACGGACCCGGGAAGTCAACCATAGCCCGGTAAATATTGTCCAGATATTGGACCATGGGAATAGCCAAATCCGGCCTAGCCCTGAGGTAAACGGCCATGTAAATCAGGTACGCTGGCAGCCAATTTGCCCACGTGCGTGGCGGCTTACGACGACGTGCCTGCTCCTTATCCTTCTCGTCCAGCCCTTCCCTCTCCTCCTTGGTCGGCTCCCTATTTAGAAGTGAGAAGATATCTACGTACTCGCCCCTCCAAATCTTTTCCTTGGTAGACTGGGCCAAATGGTCCCCCAAGGGCAAGGAATACCCTGCTGTTGGCAAAGCCGACACCGGCACCGAGGGAACTACGGGTAAAGTAAAATGAGCCTGAGCCAGCCCGGGGATCCCCAACACATTTCCAAGCACATTGGGGGCACCACCCCGCCCCAAGCCCTGTGTCATGGGCAAAGTCGCTGGGTGGGCCGGGGCCATTTGGCCGCCGTGCCACCCGAGCGAGGCCAAGGCCATTGAACAGCCCCCCCAATGAAGTCAGTTGTGTGGGTGCATTAGCTTGGACTGCATACTCACCCGCTGCACCCCCGCGGGCCGCCCCCACCGGGGGTTCCGGCCCGCTGGGGGCGTCGGAGCTCACGACCGAAGCTGAGCTCGTCGACGGAGCCAAACCAGCATCAGACTGCTGCGCCTGTGGGGTGGGGAGCTGCGAGGCAGTGACCACCACCGGCCCACACGCCTCAGGTGGCTCAACCCGACCCATCACCGGCCGTTGTTCGGCGGCCAAAGGGGGTACCTGAAAACCCAGAGATACCCCTGTTTGGTTGGCCCTCGCCAAGGACGCTTCAAGGGCCGCTACCCGGGCAAGGAGGGCCTCCACGTCGACATAGGGCCCGGCCCCGACAGGGGGCAATTGGGTAACCGGCCCATAATTCACGGGTACCTGTCCAGGTCCCTGAGCCCCAGGGGCCAGATAAGGCCAAGAGCCCATGCTCGGCCCCTGGGAAGCCGTAGGAATGCCCTGTAAAGGCAGGGAACCCAACCACCCTCCGTGGCTCGCACCCCCCATAGGGAACTGCGCACCCGGGCAAGACGGCCCCACCGCACGAACCATGGCAGGGGCCGTGTTCGTCGTTTGCGGGCCAAGGGCCGAGGCCCCGTCCGGGGCCGCGGGTATGCTCCGCGCATCAGGCCAAGGAGCTACCGATCCCATCCCACCGTTCCCAGTGGAGTCCGCTAGAGGTGGCTGCGGAATGGGCGCAGTCGCGGTCCTCCGACCCGGCTGACGCCTCCGCGCCGATCGAGCCACGTTCGCGGCTGCCTTCTTCTTCGAGGGCATGGCTAATGTAGCTAGGAAGCCTAAAAACAAAAGGAAAGCTGCCCGAAAAGGCTTCCCTCAAGAAGACACGAGCGACGGAGGTAAGGAGGAAAAACTTCTCCGCTCCGTCGGTTCGCCAAAATGGCAGCACGGCTGCCTCGTGGCCAGCCCTTTTATTAGGGTGCTGGCCACGCCCCTAACTACCCGGATGGTTTCGTCCGGTGGGGGGGGGCCCGCAAAGAGCGCGGCGGCCATTTTGGCGCTGCGCTTCCATTCTTGCCATAGGAGGCTCGGGTGTTCTGACAAGCTCTTTGAGCACCTCAGAGTCAGCATAGGCAACCACCCATGTAATTCACATGTTTATCTCTGCTTAGTGGTCCAGGGTTGCCCCGAGAGCAGGTCAGTGGAAGAAGGGGGGATGTGGGCAAATTGAGTATCTTCCGCTGGATTAACTCTGCACCTCCGGAGTCAAACGCCACCAATTCTGTGATAGAGAATGTCCCTCACTCTATGGGTACAGTTCAGGCATGTGTATGGGGTCATGCCACAGCCCCAACCCCAGATAACTTCCTGTTGGTTGCCAGGGTGCCAGCTGCGCCCGGAACTAGTGCAGAGACAGCCTGTACTGACTCTTCCATAGCCGCAGCTCTGAGTCTGCCGTGCTCTTCAGGGGTTTTTTAACCCAATTCCAAGTGAATTTCCAGTTCCAATTTCTGCTTCATGTAAGCCACCCATTTCCCCAGTTTCCATGGACTTCGTGCGAATTGTCCAAAATCTCCTAGTTTGCCTAGCTCGACCAGTGAGTCCAGCAGCATGCCCATAGACCCTGGTTGTCCCGTACCCATTGCCCTAAGTCCCACCCATGGTGGGTGTCAGGATAATAGGGCTTGGAGTCCCTTCCAGAGTATTGTATTGGTTCACAATTTTTCTCCTTTAAGAGTTCCTCTGTGCTATGCCCCAGGTGTATCAGATCTCAGAGTGACTCAGCAGTTCTCAACTATTTTAGGAGTGCTATCAGTTGAGCATTTAGAGGGGCTTTTGGGGTGTTTGTTGGAGTGTGCTGTTGGAGCAGCAAGAGGAAAGGATTCCTATGCTCCATGCTTTGCTGGCTTACTGCATGGCTAGCTTACTGACTCAGCTGAAGTGCTCGACTGAAACTGCTGATTGGGCTCACCACTATCTCCGGCTGTTCCTGAGAAGAGGACTGGTGGTTTTGCTCATGCCACCAAGATACAGTTAACTACTGCCTGGCGGTAAACTCTGCAAAAGACTATTTGCTTTGAGTTTTTGCTTGAACAATTCTTTTCCATTTTGGACTGCTGCCAATATTGCTGAGAGCCACTATCTCAAGCCTGTGTTTTTCTCTTGTGTTTTGCCAAGCTGAAGTAAAGCGTCTTCCTTTTGTCTTTTACTGCCTGCTTGTCTGTGTGAGATACATCCCAGCTGACGCTTTGTGCTCACAACTTTGCCGCTCTGCTCTGCTATACACAGACAAGCCACATTGGTGTACTCCCAGCATACCCCAATACCCCAACATTGGGCACCCTACGCGGCCTTAAGGTCCATTGCCAACTATTGTGAGAGTGTGGTGTGTTTTTTTGGCTAGGGTGGGAGAAATGTTGTGTCCAAACATTTATTAACGTATATTGCTTTAAGTTGCAATCACCATTGAGTCTTTGCTGTAATTGTGCCCTTTTCTGTAAGGCGCCTTATTCATATGTTTTCAATGTACCCTGAGTGGTTCTACACAGGTTTCTCATGTTAACTAGAGTCCGGGTAAATGTATCACTGTAACTGCCGTTTTGTTTGTATATAAGTGCTACCTCGTCCCTGTTTCCCCCAGTCCAAAATACTCCAAACTGAGCTGTAATAAATGACTTGTTGGTTAACCCCCGATCTGCTGTCCTGTTGCTGATTAATACTCGGACACAACAGGGTGGCAATTCAAGAATGAGTTATTAACCGTGAATGAACTTTTAGGCTTCCTCCACAGAAGAAGTGAACTCCACAGAGTTAGGAACTATATGTTATGGGGGGGGGGGATCTGGATTTTAGAGATTCTTAGATGGGGCATGGCCATAAAAAGATTGGGAACCACTGGTCTAGATCAACTTCAATTGAGAAGACATGAATCCAGGGCATCTATGGCACTCACAACCCACAGCCAGGCTGGGCCGAATCAATGCTGAATCTTGCTTGCAAAGAGAAGGATTTTTTTCCTTTAAAAAAAAAAGATAGATTCATCAGAAGAAGAAAACTAACCAGCCAAGTGAAAATACAGTTTTCTTTGTCTCCAAGTGCCTTGAAGGGCATTGGATAAATCAGCATTGTCTTGCTCTACAGATTGGACTCTTTCCCTGCAAGGTTGCTGCCTAAGTGAAACTACAGGATCTTTATACTGTGCTAAGATAAGTATTACTCATGTTATCCGTATTTCTCAAATCCATTATAAAATATTTTCTGAAAATCTGAAATCCCAATAATTTGTCTGAGCAAACATATTGATTGTCTCCTACAAGGAAATGATTTCAGGTATTGTTAAACTTTGTTTATTCCACAGTATAAATAAAAAGCCATCTCTGCTGGTGATGTTGCTCCTTGTCTTCAATGATGTTGCCCCTGGCATCTCAACTATTCTCCCCAAAAGAAGGAGGGCTTGGTTGGTAGTCAGGCTCTTTTCTGCTGACAGACTTCTTCTGCTGTGAGACAGAACTACTCTGTTTCCCCAGGAGCTGAGTAAGTCTACTGATCTCCATTACTGAAGCAGCTTCTGGGAGGAAAATGTGGTTTTAATATAGATAAATCTCCTAGGGCTCTTGATGGTACATTTTCAGATATAAGCTCACATTCCTGGAGGTTCAGATGGCTCTGGTTCATGATGGAAGTAACAGTATGGCACATCTACTGGCTCTGAGGTATCCTCCCCTGCCTCTCTGAAGGCTCATTTCCCCAGGTTATCCTCTTGTTCTTCCTTCCTCACCCCTTTTATAGTTCCTTTCTCAAGATCCTGACAGGCTTCAGAGCCTGTCGTGTCTGGCCCTTGTAAAGAACAGTCCAGCAAACGATGAACAGAACAACGAACAATGGTTTATTGTAAAGTCTTGCAGGCCACAATTACAAGGATATCCAGACAACAGATGGCTACTCAAGTCCCAAGTAATCGGTCTCTCCAAAGTCGACCCTTGTGGTACGGACTGAGCTACACCTGCGTGTGAGCCTCTGGTGAGAACCCAAGGCTAACCTGTGGAGGTCTAACTTGCAGAGATATTGGGAAGTATAGATCTGGCCCCGGCCACACCCTTGTTTACCCGTGGCACTTATATAGTGTCTCGGCGGTGGTCACTCTGTGATACATTGTAGTAACCCACCAGATAACCTTAACTAACCAATCATAACCATGATACATCAGTTTTAACCAATCAGGAACGTGATCCTAAACTGTACCCATTCATAGCACTCTAATTAACATAAGCAGCACCCCAAGAATTCTGATGGTGGGAAACCACCATTTTGTCTTTTTCAAAGCGTTGCTGACGCAACTTGCAATTTACTTGAATACACAACAGAGCCCTTGCTGCCTACTCCAATACAGGGCATTGCTTCCTGTCTCCCTAGGCTTTTTCAGGCCTCTCTACCCGAATCTATGGGAGAGCTGGTTATCTAGTACTCCAAGCCCTTGGGTGTGACAGCCCATCACACCTGTCTCCTCATTGATCTCATCCTCACACATGTGTAAGATTGCAGTATATATAACCTTCCTTCAACCTTGGTTAATCTCTAGGGCCATTTAAAGGTGTCATTGTGAAATTTCTCCATTTTCTGCTATCCCTGCTATTTGGTTAGTCCCTTTCTGTTGGCTAATGTCTTCTAAGCTTTGCCTTTGCTATTTTCAGGCTTCAGTCTTTAAAGAATAATGAACATAATGACACAAAATAATCTACTACTGAGCTATTGCTCTAGAAGGCACCTACATTCTGTGAAAGCACTGCAAGCTGCATGAATACTAGAAACACTTGAAATTATGCAATCAATTTGTTGTTGTTTTCATGAGTTCAATGAAAAAGGTTGACTCTACCTTGGTAACATGTTTTCAGATTGGGCTAGAGAAAATAGTAGTTTTAAAGATTAACAGACATCAAATTTATTTTTTGTTATCCTCCAAAGGCTGTAGCTGAATACATCTTAAAGATTTGATGTGAGGGTACTAAATATATAGTCTTGTCTGTTGTAAACATGGAACTGTGGGGTACATAAATTGAAGAAAAATGAATTTTGCCTGCACATATGCTTGCTTTTTCTACAGTAACAGCAACAGAATTATTATTGGCTAAAAATGACAGGCAACACTCATAAGGCTGCACATAATTCATCAGCACCATGGAAACCAGTTTATAAATGAGCAGGAAAACAGACAAAGCCCAAGGTAATTCTCAAAGAGATAGATCTATTTGCCTGGATAAGAAACACAAAACAAATGAAAAACAAAAATATTTTAGCACCTTTAAAGTTCAACAGATTTATTTCAGTGTGATCTTTTTATCGATTACAGTCCACTTCCTCAGATTCACAGAGTACAATATTTATCCATTGGTTTATACGTGTAACACAGTGATGGCTTTGTTCACTTGATCCCTATTTCTGTATTAGTGTTCACTATGGGCTACATCCACATTTTCCAATTTGATCTACATATTAAAGAAAGGATGGGGCTTCTTGGCTTGCTATATATATTAACAAGTTGGTCTTCTGTATCATCATGTCACAGCCAAATAGTTATTTTCTTTAGCAAAACTCTGGACTTAACTGACACATTCCACCACGCACACCCTGAAATCAGAACCCATTGCTTCAGTAATTCAAAGACTAAAAAATCATGTATTATGGATCACATAAGAGATGGTTTGTATTACTTAAAACCTATTAGTTGGATGTATAGCTGAATGAGGTAGATATGTGACTGCAAAACTAGAGATTGGGATTTAATTTCCCCACTATGCATTCCAGAAAAACCAGCTGTGTGGTCTTGGGCAAGCTGCTAAGTCACAGAATACCCACAAAAGAAGGGGAACTGGCATTTGGTTAAGGACCTTCCCGGGTGTAATGAAAAACCGATGATTGGCTTTAGAAGGTCGAAATCTATTAGTAACATTCTTGTACGTTCCGACCATACTGCCAGGACTATTACTGAGGATAAACCATTTCCAACAGGACATTATAAGTGCCACTCATGTACAGTTTGTCAATTCTGCTGGGAAACCAAAGATATTTATGTTCCAAATAAGCGGTTAACATATTCTTTAAAATCCCTTTCCAGTTGTGCCAGCAAATACATGATTTATATGTGGGAATGCCCCTGTCAGATGCGTTATGTGGGACTCACAAGTCGGCCACTCAGACAGCGGATTTCGGAACACAGGTCTAAAATTAGACACCAGGTGACAGAAGCTCCATTGGTCTCTCACTATATGGAAAAGTGCCACTCAGATAGGGACTTCCGTTTTGTAGTGTTAGAGACGGTTCGACCAAAACTTTTTGAAAGATGTGATATCAACAAAAGATTAAGACAACGGGAAGCATTTTTTATTCACTTCTTTGATACCATGTATCCAAAAGGGTTAAATCAGGAGCATGATTTGGCGGCGTTTCTATAAACTTTACCAGGGAGTAAGCTTTCACGACTCTAGCAGTTGGCTTCGGGTGTGTATAGCAATTGGTTACACGTGAGTTAGTTTTCATTTAGCATAAAGGTAGCTGCCCCACATTCATCATTATCGTCCATATGCACCTAATAGCTAGAGCGAAGGCAAGGACGCGGTTTCAAGAAACTCTTTTACATATTGGTAAGCTTGTGCCTTTTGACTTTCTTAACTCTACAATAATGTTATATATCTTTGAGAACTCATGTGCGACAGTAGTTACCATTTTCAGACATGCTAATTATTATGTTTGTATGTAATTTTCACGTGCAGATTTTCCTGAAGAAGAATACAATAATTCAAAAAGTCGAAATAACTGGTATCGACTTTGAAAGAAAATATTGCTATATCAGTGAATCATTCATATCTACCTGTGAAAGAAACAGTGAATTTTCAAAGAACATACTGCTATATTAGTTGATTATTCATATCTACCTGTGAAAGAAACAGTGAATTATTTACATTTACCCGCAGAGGAATTTATTCAGTTGTTACGCTTTTGAATATATTTTTTATAAAGACTTTTTGTGCATATATTACGGCTCTACTCTTCTTTAAGCCACAAGTCACCATTTCAAACGGTTTTTCTTATCTGTTGAGTTCTATACCGTTTGCGCCTTCATTCCCTTGTAAAAGACAAACCATGCCAAAGTGGAAGAGCAAACACACACCATTTTCTAAAGGCATGGAATTCAAAGAACTGTCAAAGTAGGAAAGGTTGAACTTTGCTTGTCCTCTGGAAGCCCACCGAAGTGTATCTTATTTTGTAATGGTCAAATCACTGTATATATAGAGGCCATCCCTGTACATATCCCCCAGTCCAAGTTATGAACTGAATAAAGAATCACTGTTATTAATCCAATCCTGCTGGTTAGATTACTTCTTGTGCCAGACTCAACGTTAACAGAACAGACTTGTGAGGTATTTTGCAGGCAAAGACCCAGGAGGTCAAGCGGGTCACCACCTTCTAAGCTTGCCCATCAGGAAAGACAAGAGCCTCCAAGCTCCATTTCAAAAAGATAACCCAGAAGCATATCATGGTATTGAAAGCCACAGAGAGTCCAGCAGAACTGGGTGAGATACACTCTTATTTAGTTCTGGCATAGATTGTCTGCCAAGATAACCAAAGATCTCTCTATCTCCTAGCTGGTTTTTAAACCAGGCTGGGGGGGGAAGGGGGGGATTTCTAGAAAATATGTCTGGGCTAATGTCCTAATAGTGGCCACTCTGAGGAAACAGGAGTATGCAGAGTCTTAACAAAAAGGTAGAAATGAAGGAGTTAAGGTATGCAGAATACTGATGGTGCATTCAAATTAAAAAGGAGGCAGATGGCTGAACTCTGCTGACACAGAAGCAAAAAACTTTTGAGATGCACCTGATGTGTGACCTGAGTGAGAAAGAGACCATCTAGATCGGGGCGGCCAACTTTCATGCTTCTGCTATTCTTGGACTTCTATTCCCAGAAGCCCTGATCAGCAGGGGTGCTGAATCTGGCTTCTGGGAATTGAAGTCCAACAACAGCAAGAGCACCAAGGTTGGCCACTCCTGATCTAGATTACCTATGTTCCAACAGCAGAGGTGATAGCAGACATCCTGACAAAGGACCTGTGAAGCAAGAGGAGATCTGAAAATACTATAAGAACTTATATGCACTAATACTTGGTATGAATGGAAGGAAACTTTACAAGCATGTGATTGTTCTTTGCCTCTAATTTAATTGGTAGTATTCTTTTCCCACCACTGGCACCTGAGGCAAGCCTCCCTCTTTGTGTGTGTGTTTCTATTTCCATTATAATGATGACGACGACGACGACGATGATGATGATGTAGATAGTTTCCTCTTATTTCTCTGACAGTCCTCTAAGCAGCGTAGGATCCCCTGGATACTGGAGACTCAATTTCATGTATTTTTATTTCACACTGTAACTACAGATGGTAACTGTAGGCTAAAAAAAAAATCGCTTCTTTTAATGCTTCTAGAGTAATTTTTAACCTTACAAAATTAGGGAGCCCCTTTTCATGACTTTCGGCAGATCCTTTCACTGCTAACTAAAGGAATAACCAAAATCCTTTTAACTAAAAGTCTTTTTTCTAAAAACCCAATACCCCAATAAATTGGAATCCTGGAACAGCGAATTTCTATCTCAAATGAGGAGCCTCAATAGACAGAAGTGTTTTCATTCTTCAAATGTATTACTCTCCACTATTGTAAGGGAAACGAAACCTGGTATGAGACTGGAACACTTCTTTCTATATGCAGAGGCTACTAACAAGTAAATGACACCTTCATAGATGTATCTTTGCAGTTATAGATTATCTATAACTTATAAGAACAGCCTTGCTGGAACAGGCCACAGCCCAGCATTCTGTCTCACACAGTGGCTCACCATTTGCTTCAGGGTATTCCCCAGCAGATGCCTTCACCTGTTTAGGATTCCCTGGAAATGGGATTGAGAGATATCCTGCCTATCTCTCCAATCTGGAGGTTGTCCTTAGGTATCCATAATTATAGCCATTGATACCCTTGTCCCCCATGAACTTGTCTAATCCTTTCTTAAAATAGGCAAGGGAACACACCCAGAACAGCAAACTGAAAATAGCAAAGTGTATTTAATATCACTGTGAATATACTCCAATAAATATACTAATTATTACTAAATCCTAAGATCCTAAGCTTTGTTGCTGGACATGTAATACAAGCAAATTTCATGTACATTTACATACATATGCAACACCCCACTGCGATCCTGCAGTATATGCTAAAACATCTCCCAATAATGATCCCCAAGTACGTGTCAGCAGTACTTTCAAAACTCAGTTGCATAATTCAGCCCTATAGCTATGAAATGACCAGTTCATATAGTCTGTGGGATCTCCGTAAGTATATTCCAACTGCGGGTAGCCGTCTGCAATTCAATTATTGGGAAAGAACCAAACCAAGCCCAGCTGCAGGTCTCCGTGAGGTGGAATGCACTCAAACGGTTTCAATGCCCCTCCGGTAAGCGGACATTTCGGAAGACTTTCTCAAGAGTCTATGAATTAATAACAACAACAAGAAGAACAACAAGAAATGCTAACATCCATTCTTACAAAAGTGCAATGCTAAAAACAGGCTACATACACACTATGCATATCCAATCAATTGAAAACGGACAAATCACATACCTAGAAAATATTCATGACGCGTGTAAGAACCTCCATGGTATTGTTCCTATTGTGTTATCGCGATACTCTACCCTGAGAAAATTTAAATTTAAATACTTCCACAGGAACTAGTCTCATGTGAAGCTAATAAACCTGAATATATTTCACCACTGTGACTCTCCATGCTCCCTGTTCTTAAAGGCATGGAATAAGAAAGCTATAAGACTATAAAGAGGACTGTATTCATAGAAACGCAGACAAATCCCAATCTGTATTTAAACCGTGAGGTGTCAGAGTCTCAAAACGGTGGATGTAGAATGCCTCCCTCTGTAAGAGGAAGCGTTCGACATTGACAACCTGATGTTTATTTGGGAGGTAAGTTTCGAGCACTACAATCTTCATATCTCTATGTGTGTGTTTTTTCTCAATAAAATGATTAACCATGGGAGCAGTGACGATCCGATTTTTAATGCGAGATTGGTGTTCCCCTAAACGTACCATAATAGGTCGTCTGGATTGACCAATATATGCCAACTGGCATGAACAGACGATCATGTAGATGGAATCACTCCTGTTGCAATTTGAGAAACAAGTTAGATCCAGAGTAAAATTGCTCCCAGGTAATTGCACATGATTGGTGTGCCACAAGTAGGCACAGAATTTACAATGCCCACACGCGTAATGTTCTATAGGAGCTCTGGGGGAGATTGTTTTTCGTAGGACGATGTCAACTCGAGAAAATAAACTGGCAATAGTATTGGTCTTACGGAACCCTATGGTGGGTCGCTCCTGGCAGCCTGGTATGGAATCAAGAATGTGCCAGTGCCTCAAAATTATGTTTTTAATTTTATTTTCTAAAGGAGTGTAATCTAAGGACCAGAATAACCTTGGGATGTTCTCGTATCACACCCAAGTAAAGTTCTCCTGGGGCGTGCATTGACTTTGTTACGAGCTGTCTCAATGATGTTCCTAAGATAACCCCTATTCTTTAAAGTAGTAGATATTTTATTAGCCGTGATGGTATAGTCCTGATTCTGCGTGGAATTCCATTTGGTCCTTAACAATAAGCTATATGGAATGTTTGCCTTAAGATGATGTGGATGGAAGGAGTTAAACTGTAAGTATGCAAAGCGATCTGTTGGCTTATGGTAAAGTTTTGTTTGAATTTTGCCATTCCAAATAAACACTGTAAGATCCAAGAAAGGTAGGGAAACGGAGTCCATGGTGTGTGTGAACTGCAGTTTGTTGAGTTGAAGATTGATCCATTGACAAAAATCTGGAACAGAAGAATGATCTTTGAAGATAAAAAACAAATCATCTATGTACCGTTTGTAACAAATAATATCCGAAAAATAAGGGTTGACAGAAGGATCAAGAATGAAAGTTTTATCAAAATGGCACATAAAAATATTAGCAACGGAAGGTGCAAAATTCAAACCCATAGATACACCTTGAATCTGTAAAAAATAAGAGTGCTCAAACCTAAAGAAATTGTGCTCGAAACATATGTCCAAAAGATCTAACAGAAAATCTGAAGGAGGAAAAACATTTTTTCGAGAGTCGAGATGGTGTGTAATGAGAGATCGAGCTTCTGCGAGCAGAATATTAGTATACAATGATGCCACGTCCATTGTGAGAAGTACGGCATTAGGGGGAACTGTAAAATTTTCCAATAACTGAATAAAACGTGATGAATCTTTAACGTATGAGGGCGTATCAGTAGCAAAGGAATGAATATGATAATCAATATATTTAGCTATGAGCTCTAATAAAGAATTATTTGCGGAAATTATTGGCCTGCAAGGAATAATGTCAGTGTTCAAAGAAGGTTTATGGACTTTAGGCAGTAAATAAAATATGGGGACTCTGGGAAATTTATTGAAAAGGAAAAGAAAAGTGCTTTCTGTGATGTATTCCATAGCTAGCCCCTCTTGCAACACAGTCACAATTATGTTGGACACATGCGGCGTGGGGTTATTATCTAATCTTACATAACAATTGATATTGGAAAGTTGGGTCCATGCTGCCTTGAGATAATCTTTTTTATTAAGCAGGACCACGCCCCCTCCCTTGTCAGTGGGTTTAATGACAATCTCCAGGTCTTCTCCCAGGTTTTTAAGCAAGGCCATATCTTCCCGAGACAGGTTATAAGATTTGTTGGGATGAGACTCTAATTTGGTGATATCACGAGATATGAGCAGCTTGAAAACTTCTATGGAAGAATTTTCCACTTTCGGTGTGAACATGGAACGTGGGGCAAACAACCTCAGTTGTTCAGGGGACTCTTTAAAGAATGTTTTTAATTTGAGTAGCCTGATAAGTTTGAATAAATCTATTCTGGTTTTAAAGGGGGAATATCTCAGCATAGGGACAAACCCTAGTCCTAGATTTAACAATTGAATTTCTCTTGCTGATGACACTAAATTATACAGGGTAGTGAAAACTGTGAGAGATTGTGAGGAGCTCCAGAGGGATCTCTTGACACTGGGGGAGTGGGCAAAACAGTGGCAAATGAGCTTCAACATTAGTAAGTGCAGAGTGATGCATGTTGGGGCAAAAAAAAAACCAATTACATTTATAAACTGATGGGGTCTGAACTCTCTGCGACAAACCAGGAAATGGACCTTGGTATCCTGGTGGACAGTTCAATGAAGGTGTCAACCCAGTGTGCCTCCATGCCTCTTGGAGTGTTTGGACTCTATCAATTTTCCCTTTCAGCTTCTTTTTTACTAGTTACCTCATCTTGGGGAAATTTCCTTTTTGAAAATTTAAGGTCTCTGTGTAAGATTTTATCAGTGACTTGCAGTCTATGATCAAGTTAACATAATTGAGTTGTGGTCATTGTTCCCTGTTGGATCAGTCACGTGAACATCTTGCACCAGATCTTGAGTATTACTCAGATCAAGTCAAGGATTCTTGTACGTCTAGTTGAGTCTTCAACCATCTGTCCCAGGGAACAATCATTTAGCATATCTAGGAACTTTATATTTTTATCATGTGCTGAACAACAGTTCACCCAGTCTATGTGAGGGTAATTGAAGTCCCCCATTATAACCAGGCTTCCCTTCTTGGATGCCTGCTTTACAACATTCTCCAACTGCCAGTCTCCCTCAGGAGTTTGGGTCGGAGGCCCAATAGTATATGCCTACTGTTAGACCATCCTTGTGGCCTGGTACTCTTACCCACAGAGTTTCTAATGGTGACTCCAAATCACCTAGATATTCCAATTCATATGATTGTGTCACTTCTTTGACATACAAGGCTACACTACCTCCTGTTTGCCCCTTCCTATCTTTCCTGTACAATTTGTAGCCTGGGATAACTGTATCTCATTGGTTATCATCCGTCCACCAGGTTTCAGTGATGCCAATAATATTAATATTTTTATCTATTGCTAAGTATTCCAGCTCCCCTATTTTGTTCCGGAGGCTTCTGGCATTTGCATACAAGCTGTCCTCATTCAGACAAGCCTTCCATCTTCAGATATGCTTTTCTGATACAGCCTTTTGAGTCCAGTTGCATTGTTAGACTGCCTCTTGCATCCTTCTGCTAGAGTGCTGGTGACTAGCTACTCGCTCTGCTCAGTAATTTTTGCATCATCCTCACTTCTCAAGTACACACTTTCCCAAACTGGATGCTGCCTAGCTCCTGTCGGCTTTCCCCCAGTTATCAGTTTAAAAGTTGCTCTGCAGCCTTTTTAATGTTGAGTGCCAGCAATCTGATCCCATCATGGTTCAAGAGCAATCCATCCCTCCTGAACAGATTTGGCTTGTCCCAAAATGTATTCCAGTTCCTGACAAATCTGAAGCTCTCCTCTTGACACCACCACCTTATCCACGCATTGAGGCTTCTGAGCTCTGCCTGCCTGGTAGGTCCTGCAGGAAGAACAGGCAGCACTTCTGAAAATGCTACCTTGGAAGTCCGGGATTTCAATCTTTTTCCTAACAACCTGAATTTGGCTTCCAGGACAGTCCACTTGGCCTTCCCAACATCATTGGTACCAACGTGTACCATGACCACTGGCTCCTTCCCAGTTCTCTCTAACAAGCTATCTAGATTTCTCGTGATGTCTGCAACTTTTGCACCTGACAGGCAAGTCACCATACAGTTATCATATGCATTACAAATCCATCTCTCTGTATTTCTAATTATTGATTCACCTAGTACAAGGAGCCTCTCTCCTGCAATCTGTTCATCTACATGCTCCTCATCAACTATATTAAGGGAGAGGACTTCAGTTTGTTCCTGTTGTTTATCTTCTTGAATCTCATCAAGTGTGATGGAGGAGAGATCCTCAGGTAGAACCAGTTGTTCCTCTCTGTGTTCCTTCAGACTCTCAGAGTGATCCTTTCTACTTCTTTGAGTCACAATCCTCCATGCATCTACTTCCTGAGTTAGTGAAATGACTTCTTCCTCAGAACTGTGCCCTGTCTCTTCTTTGTCCAGGATAGTCTGCTCTGCTCTGTCCAAGAACAGCTCAAGCTCCTTAATTTGTTGATGGTTAGATATGTGGGCTTCTAGCTGCTGGACCTTATCTTCTAGTAGTGCAATCAGCTTGCACTTGCTACAAGTGTAGTTCTCCATGTGCTTTGGCAAGATCACAAACATGGCACAAGTGTTGCAGGTAACTACAGCTGCTCCCTCAGAATCCATTTTAACAAGTGCAGTATTCTGGCCCTCAAAAATTTATACATTTACTACCTTTCTATCTAGTAAGAATACATTCTTCCTTTGTTTTTTGTTTGAAATCTCGCATGCCATTAGGCACACAGGCCTCTAAAGCAGCTCTACTCCAACTGTAAGCACACCCAAAACATACCAGTGCTCACTTCCTTTGTTTGGCTTTCCTCAGCAGCAGCTCTACTTAAGAGCACATGCAGAATCAAAAAGGCTGACCCTAAAAGAGCTCAGAGCTTTTAAAGGCTAGTGTGGCTCCGCCCCTCTGAGTCACAGTTCAGGGAAGGTCCTGGTGTGGCTCCGCTGCCTTGCTTCCTGTTTCAGGAAACTTCTAACTGCTTCCTCTGTTTGAATAGAAGTGGCTCTTAGCAGTTTAAATTATCAATTTAAATTAGTGGAGGCCTCTAAAGCAGCTCTACTCCACGTGCAAGCATGCCCAAAACTTACCAGTGCTCACTTTCCTTGTTTGGCTCTCCTCAGCAGCAGCTCTGCTGAAGAGCACATACAGAATCAAAAACTTCAGATCTACATATTCATTAGTGGCATACAGATTTGTCTTTTGGGATTACACCTCCCATACTCCTCTGACAGCTATTCTGCTGAGGGAATTCTGTCAGCTACAGGCTGAACAACATATTTGCATATTTCAAATATTCATCTCATGACTAGTGCTCCCTTGGCTATATGCTTACATTATTATAATTTATTACAAGCTCCTTGAGACAAGGACTACAAATGTGTTCATATATGTTCATTTTACAATATGCCACATATGGTAACAGTTCATGCTCACACCCTTGCTTTCTTTTAATTTAAGAAATCTTGTACACTTTTACTCTCCATATCCTAGTTTCTCTTCTTATTCTGTCAAAACCTTAAGTTCCAAACAGGCAGATAATTCACCAAGAATTCTAAAGAAATAAGAATGTATTGAAATAGTAGCCAAGCGATGAAGACAAACTGTCAGTGAGACCAGTGTTTAAAATACTTTCTCTTGCTTTTCTTCTCTCTGTCAGTTGTAACTGAGGCAAATTCTGGTGTCAAGGTTCCCAAAAGCGAGTGTCCCCTCAGTAGAGTCTCTTCATACAGATGCCTCACAGCTGAAGTCAGGTGAAGGATGCTCTTTTGACAAATCAATGCTATAAAAAGCCTTAGAAGAGAATAGTTAAGACAAAAGATGCCAATAAGTCATTAGGAAGTCTGCAGCATCTTATGTTTCCACAATTTCAAGGCAGTAAAATTAATAAAGAGAAGGCAAGGGAATGAACATGGACTACACTTACTCCTGTCTTTATTGAGGTTGCATTTCATGAAACTGCAGTGTAGCTGTGCTATGCCACCTGTCACCGAATTATAATTTAAAAAGAAAGAAAGAAAGCAGGATGAATGCATTTAATCCATTTTGCCAAAGCAACTTTATTTAGAAAGCTGTTTACCTTTCTGCAAAGCCTCATTACCCATAAAAACAAAGAATGAAGTTGATTAATGTGCTCTAAGTGTGATGTTCAAATTGTAATTTTCATATACACAAATGGATGCTTCGGCAGAATTTTGTTTGATAATTTACAGAGTTAACACTGTCCAAACCACTAATCAGTTTCTTTTTATGATGACAGCTGCAGGAGATCCTTTTGGAATGCTAATTTGCATTAATGCCTTCTCTCAGAGAAGACTGGAAGCCTTTCCTCTGTATATTCCAGGGCAATGAAAAGTTGTTTTGTGGTCTCAACAGGTGCTTCTCTGCAGAACAAGATGGCACACAATCAGCAAAACTTGCTCTCTCTCTCTCTCTCTCTCTCTCTCTCACACACACACACACACACACACACACACACACACACACCATTTTAGTGAAGAGAGACTGTGGACCACTGCAAACAATGGCTAGCTTCAGGAAATCATCTTTATGCCCCTGATTTCCATTCCCATTTACAACTTCATTTTAGACACCATCCCCTGCAGCCTCTCTTTCTCTACTTCCTTTAAGGCAGAAATTGTATGGCCTTTCAGCAGTTCTTGGACTTGGGAAGTGTTAAAGGACAATTCAACAACAACATCTGGATGATCATAAGGTTTCTATGTCTATTCATGAATTGACAGTCTGGAAGGCTTTTCTTTATGGAAGATCTTATTTATGGAAGGCTTTTCTTTATGGTACCATCACAGGAGAATCACTTGGTTGTGAACTGGTCAATTTTCTCCAACAAACACATTAGTTTCTTTTGAGTCCGAATTTTGAGTGTTAACTTAGATCAGTTATGGCAAACCTTTTAGAAATTGAGTGCCCAAGGAGGAGGAGGAGATCTCATGTGTGTGTGTGCAGCACTCCAGGTGTGCCAGGTGTGCCATTGTCATGCACTATTCCACCACCTCCTCTGCCTCCTTGGGCATATGAAAGCATGCATGCTCACACATAGATGTATAGGACGGTGCATGTGCACACAGAGTGGACTGTGAGTGCCCTCTGGCATGTGTGCCATAGGTTTGCCATCATTGACTTAGACCAGTGTAATCCTGCAGTCAGCTCTCCACCAAGTGTAACATATAGAGTGATGGACTAGAAGTCAGGAGACTTGAATTTGAATTTCCACTTGGCCATGGGAAATATTTTTAAGTGTGTGTGTGTGTTTCTTACCTACCTTGAAAACTCTAGTAGGGTCATCATGATACACAACCCTGTGTATAGTGCTGTTCTGGGCTAGCAACTTTTCCTTAACTCCAGACTATCTCAGTGAAGTGCCTTTTAGAAATGGGAGAAAAGGATAATCCCATGTGTTAAAACTAAATCAGTTGGTCCATGGAGATAGAGTATCACTATGTTCTGATGCAATTTGTGTTTGATTACATTTTATTTGCATGAAATTAGTTTAACAGATTTGCTGTTTAAATAAAGCATAGTATGAAAGAAGATAAATGAGTTGCTCTAAATTATTCCTTGTTTTCTTTATTGCATTTGCAAGATACTACTCAGGGATTCCCCTTTAGCTTTTCAATTAATAAAAAAAGAGGCAAATGTAACAATGTAACGTGATAAGAAACAGAAAAGACAAGTGGATTAATGCTTTGGCCTATGTTATATGAAGGCTGTCAGATGCAATGTTGTTGTGCTATAGCATATAATACTGAGTTGCTTCAGTTTCTCAGATTGGTTTTCTTCAACAGACTAAATATGTGGCTTATTTCTGTTAATTTGAAATCTTCATGCATCAGCACTAGTATTAATGTTTTATGCCAGTCTAAATGCTAAGTAACCAATTCAGCTTTCTAAATATATTAGCATTCTGCCTCTGTGCATAACTGTGAGAAAATTAGACTAATGCTGTTATATGTATAAAATCTACTCCCCAACCAGGGGCAAAAATGGTTTCATTCACCTATGCTTTTTGAGTTTATTCAATAGGGAAATTAAAAGTATAAAAACATACCTTGCTATAAGTATGTGACAGAGGAAAGAAAACTGAGAATCACATCAAGAACAGTTTTATGAATATTTTAATGGGTATCACACCCCTTATTTCTGATGAGCATAAGTGAAATGAGGGACTCTTCTGAATAGATGCTGAAGAAACAATGTGGCCTGCTTGTTCTGTCACAACAATCATCATAGGCTTATTTTCAGTAAAAGGTGGAGGAGACTCACTGTTTAGGCACTGAATATTTCTGATCACATTCTGAGACACAGCATGTTGTGTGGGATATTATTGAGGCTGATGCCAATCTCAGCTGTGCTGCAGGCTTTCATAGTAGAGAGGATCTCAACAGAATGAGGCTAGCAGGCCACTCTATCCCCCACAGTTGATAACACAGGAACTGAGGTTCCATTACACACCTAAACACAAAGGACTCCAGCAGCATCCGGAATCTTAAAAAAATATTTTGCATCTACTAGCCACTTACAATTCCACAGAACCAAACTTCACAGTAATAAATCTGAACCCCAATCAGGAATTTTCTCTTATGATTGGTTGTAAAAAGTCACACTGATTTGTAAACATCTATTATACTAACTAGTCATTGTGTACCTCTGTACCTGATATGTATAAATTAATGCCATGAAGTCTGACTCTTATGTCTGACCAAGTGGACTTGATCCACGAAAGCTAACATTAAAATACAGGAGTTGGTCTTTAAGATGCTACAATTGTTTTGTCTTTTATATTGTTTACTCTTTATATGTTTGCCAAACTAACATGGCTACCACTTTTAAAAAATCCAGAATCCTGTTGGTGATTTGTGCAAGTGCCAGAAATGCCATTAGCATAGGTCGGCTCCAGTATTTGAGGAAACAATACCAGTCAGACTTGCTGATGCCAGTCAGCCAAGTATACAATCTTTTTTGTCATCCTTTGTTCACCCACTGAAAAGTAGACATTTAAGCAGGCTAGTAGGGAGAACATGAGATGGACCAAATATTAAGCCAGTTTCCAATGCAAGCACAAGTAATTCAAGCTGTGTTTACTGTAAACCAGATTCAAGCACATTTGAAATTGTTCACTGCTCACTAAGAAATGAACAACAAATGGCTTTATAAGCATACTATGAGCTGCATGTCTTGTGAATCTGTAATGAAGAATTCTGTGTCCTTCACTGAAAAGATGTCATATGAGCTATCACTGGCCAGAACTTGCTCAGTAGTCAAAACAATCAAACCCTCGTGTTCTTGGAGAATTGAAATCTAATTTGTGATAGGAATGTGATACCGTGTAGTCACTGGCTAGATTCCTTTAGGGGAATGGCAAGAAGGTGGAACATGTTGAGGAGATAAAAACCAGAGGGAATGGGTAGGTCTTGCTCTTGGTTTGGTGTTCAATGCTGTGTAAGTCATGTAAGGGCTTTTAAGCTAAGAGGGCCCCCAGGGCTTTCATTGATTTAATTGCTTTCTGAACTAAGATTGTTTCATTTGCTTACTTAATCTGTAAACTACTTTTGCTACAATATACTTTTAAAAGACAAGAAGATGACTGGAGTGTTTTCTTGGCTATGTGCTACCTTACTTACATCCTAGATTTAGATTAGGGGACATGAAAAGACAAGCTCAAAATCCTGGATTCAGGTGTGGTCCCACCTATGTGTAGACTGAGGTTTTACTCTTGAGTAATGGGATCATTACATGTTGTCAAGTACATACTTTGCTGGGGCTTCCACAGTATAAAATACTCATAGATGATTTATCAGTCTCTTCTTGTGACAATACTCTGAGACTGTGTAGGCTGCCCAAAGCTATACAAACTGGCTTTCTTTTCCTGGGAGGCACATGGGAAACTGAAGACAAATCCCTGGCTCTGCAGCCATGTAGTTCAGCTCCCTGAGCATTTCAGCTACCCAAAAATGAATGAATGGATGACTAGACATGCGTATGAACTATGTGCCCGGCTTACCAATAAGAGAAGAAGCAGTCTGCACTGCTGTTTAGAACACTTAATACATGTTGGATGGGAACTCAATGTGCCATTTTACTGTTAAATTTTGGATACTGCATTGATACACCAGGACATTTAAAAACAAGTTTCTTGGTTAGTTCATCTTTCTCTCTTTCTTTAAAACCAATTTTTGTGTAAGCAGAGAACACAATTTGCACTATTCAACTGTTCACTCAAATGGAGGTTGTATACTTCTGCTAGTTGTCAGTTACATTTCTTGTGATGTGTGCAATCCTGAGGAAGTTCTTTCTTTTTGAAATGGCAACAGTAGCTACACCTTCTCAGTGAATTTAACCAGCTTTTTTAATTTCAGAAAATCATATATTAAATAGAACAGTTTAAAGAGCATTTAACAAAAATAGTCAGGATTCTGAACTAAGGAAAACCATATTCATCACAGCTTGAATTGAGTGTTATAGACAGGAAAGCAGCTCTGCTTACCCTGTAAACCAGATTCAAGCATATTTGAAATGATTCAGTGCTCACTAAGGGATGAACAACAGCTGTTTACAGGCCAGAGATATTTCCTCTGAGACCTCCTGTAGCAATGATTCAATAGCAGGATGGCAATACACAGCAGGAACACCTGAGGACTAGGGACAGGCATTTAAATTGCTTTCCTCATACTCTTGTGTCTATCACTGGTAGCCTGAAACTGCATGACACAACAGTCATAGTACAAGTGAGAAATCCCTGCTGGTTGAAGCACCAGCTTCTGGTTGCTTTTGCAGCCATTGCCAGGCTGGAAATCTTCCCATTGAGACCTGTTGCAACTCAGATATTTAGTAGAACAGTGGCAGCAGGGATATTTGATGCCTGGTGGGTACTTTGTAGCATACTAAAAATAGAGAGGTTGTCCATTCTATAGACTTCTTCCTTTGCCTGCCTACAAATGCTATTGCATGCTAGTTCTGTGTAGATTTTTATTTTTGCAGAACAATATTCCATACTTTTCTGCACACATTTTAAAATGTGTAGAATGTTAGGCAGATGTTTTCTTTTACTTAAGTGTGTTTATATATGATACATTTTAGATTGTTACACGGGCTGGATACGGTTTGTGTCCATGTTTTTCAGTTTTTGTCAATGCCTATTGTCAATGCATTTCCTCCCTCTTTGGGAATGTACTGCATGTCTTGAAATTTATGGATTTCTAATCACAAACTGCATATGTTGCCATGCAGGTTGAATAAATCTTGTTATTGAAATTAGCATAATACATTGTTTCTTACACATCCTTATCTATGCACAACTTTGCTCTCTTGCATCTAGCATCAATTTTGCATCTTGCATGAATCTTGCATTTGCTACTGGAGTCAAAATCAGGATCCATATGAGACATTCTCCACAGTCTAGCTAGATAAGGAGGTTTTTTTTTAAATGGGCAAATAAGTATTTCATCTCAGGGTGTAGCTACATTAGGAACTTGGAGCAAACTAGTGTTGGCTGTTTTGTAATGGATACAGATATGGCTTCTACCATTTCTGTTTGAATGGTCATGTTTGATTAGGCTGCAGTGATTGGCTTAATTAAAACAAAGGCAGTATCATAAAGTGACTTTATAAGCAAGCCGCTTCATGATATTGGCAAATTAATTACTTCCCCTGCTTGGAAGAGGACAGGGGAAGTGGGGAAAATCTCACAGCCAAAATCACCCTTCTCTGTACGTGTAGATGGAGGGCTAGCATATGTGATAATACTTTACAAAATACAAAGTGTTATAAAAAATATTAGATAACAGGTGAGTTGGATCAGTTTTATTTAAAAAGAAGAATATTTAAAACAACGAAGAAAACAAATTGAATCAATTGCCTTCCTTGTGGCTTGGTTTATTGTAGCATCTCCTTGGCTGTTGCCTTTTAAGAACAGTCTTGGGAGCACACATCATGGCAAAATGGGAAGAGGCAATGGGGATAATAACTTCTCGAGTTCCCCCATCATACAAAAACAAAATGTATGTGCATGCTGGCACACACACATTCATGGAGAGAGACATGGGGTGGGAGGAAAAGAAGGAGCGATGGGACCAGTGGTCAGCACTGCTGAGAGGGAAAACACACTGGTGACCAGAGAAGTTGACAAGCCCAGAGCTTCTAGGTTTGTAGAGGAAGGAGCACTTTTTCTCCCCAACACACACACACCCTCTCTCTCTATCTCAAGAGTTCTCAACCTTTTTAAGCTGGGGGCTGGGTCACACTCCCTCAGACAGTTTCAGGGGCCAGACAGCCATTTTGCTCTTCCTCCACCACATGGCACTTCTTGCTGGGATGGAGGCAGTGGGGTTGATTGCCATGAGGATCACCTATATTTGGAATCAGATATGGCACTTGAAGAAAAAAAGAAGTTGAAGAGAATAAAGTAGAGCTGTGGAAAGATGATGTTGCTGATTGGAAAGCCTTCTGCACTGAAGGAAAAGAGTTGCATTTAGTTGGCAGAGCAACAGTGGATTTTTACCCTTTCTTTCCTCAGATACAGCTCCTATTCCACTTCAACCACAAAAGGCAAGTGTAATAGGAGCTGTATCTGAGGAAAGAGTTTGCCTTCTTACAGCTGTTTCTCCAAACCCTTGTTGAGAGAGGTAAATCCCAGCTGGAGGCTTCCCTCTTACCCAGTGGTGGGCATCAGCAGGTTTGCACCAGTTCACCAGAACCGGTAGCAGAAATTCTGGCTGGCCCCACCCATCCAAGTTTTGAAATAAAATAGTCCTAATCTGGGTGCAACACAGAGCTTTTCCCCTGGCCATGCCCACCATACCACACCCACAGTGTGGTAGTAAAACATTTTTGGAGCCCACCACTGCTCTTACCCCTGCCTTCCAAGACATGGGCTTGGAAGAAGCCCAATGGTGCTAACTGGATCCCTGAATCAGTAAAAGATGCCCAATGGAGTAATGAATTAAACTCAGCCCTCAGAGCTTATGGGAAAAGGAAATGTCAAAACACATGTTAAACCCTTAATAAAAGTTGTGTGCAAGCAAAATCAATTGTCTTGGGGGACCCTGGCTCTACCTGTGGGGTGCTCATACTCTTAGCAGGGCATTCTTCCCAAATTGCATATCATTGCATAGAATAGAGTTATGACACTTCTTCTTCTGTGTCTAGGCCAGAAACTGCCATAATGAAGGCACCTTTTGGTGAGTTCATTCTACGGTTCCTTTCACCTGACCTAGGTCAGTTATGACACTGAAAGAACAGCAGGCTGCTTTACCTCTATTGTGGAGATATGCTTAAGGTTTACCATTTTAAAAAAGCAAGGGTGCAGATCGCCAATATTCAGAATCAGATTCAGCTGGGGTTCTCAACCTTTTAAAGCCAAGGGTCTGGTCACACTTCCTCAGACAGCTTTGGGGGCCAGATAGCCATTTTGTGCTGCCTGCCTGATGGGAGCAGCCTGTACATCGAAAAGGAACCACATATGGCACTTCTGGGTGCAGTGCAGGTGGTGGTGGGCCCACATGAAATGGCATCGTGGGTTGCATTCAGCCCATGGGCCACAGGTTGAGAATCCTTGCCTTAAACACTAACTGCTGTATTTTATTATTATTATTATTATTATTATTATTATTATTATTATTATTATTATTATTATTATTATTATTATTATTATTATTATTATTATTATTATTATTATTATTATTATTATTATTATTATTATTATTATTATTATAGTTTAATTTGTATACTGCTTTTCTCAACCCTGCGGGTGACTCAAATCGGTTCAACAACAAACCAATTTAACAAAGTAACATCACATACAATAAAATCCACAAGCAATGAGATAAAAAATATACAAATTACAAAGCATCGTACAAATTGTCAGGGTTGAGGGAAGGGGTTCGGTGGGCCGATGGGGTCTCATGTTTGAGAATTCCCTTTCACAGGGCTTCCGACCTGCCCCCTCCCTTCATCACCACTGATCTTCTTACCAGTGGCCGAGCTGTAGCCTTGCCGGCTCCTGTTTCTCTCAATGAGAGATCTGTGTTTCTGGGAGTGCAGCCAAAGCTTTCTCCTTATCAGCTATGTGCCCAGGCATCCAGATAAGCACACAGACAGGCAGACAGCTAAAATGCCTTTTCAATGATTTTTATTAAACTACTTCTACACTTAAAACACATTTCTAATAAAATAAAAACATATAAAATCAGTCTGAGTAATAAGAGATTGGGGCTTCTGCACCCCTCATAGGCCCCCCCTCTAGATGGGCATCTTGAAGACCTGAGTGACAAAGTTTCACTCTTTCAAAGATGTTCACTCTCCCTCCTCCTTTTTTTTCTCCTTCCTTCTCTCCCTTATAGGATACCTGGGTAACCATGGTAATTGAGATTTGCGTCAAAGGTATGATTGACAGTTAGCTGTGCACCTTCTAGGGTCCCCCCCCCCCCCATGGGAAAGTGTTCTTGCTGACTAGAAAGAAATCTTGCTGGCCTACGTGAGAAAGGCTAGCATGTAAAGAGTGTTTTATATAACAAACATGTTCCCTTACTGGACATGTTGATAGGAGGCAGAACATGGTTTCTGCCTAACATGTAAGTGAAGAGACGCACCTGACCTTCTTGCAAGCTCTGCAAACTCACAGCATTCCTGTGGTTTAGCAAGCTCACAGGGCGGAAGAGCCAAGCCTGATTTCCCAGCCCCCCTCCTTTCTGAGTTATTCAGCTTGCCTTTTCTTAGGCAAGCCTGGACATTCCTGAAAACAGGGCAAAACCCTTAACTGAGCTGGTATCCATGGGTCTTTATAGGAGACCCATTTATTGGGATAATTGTGGTGGGTCTTTATTATATGTCAGACCCACTTTTTTCAGATGGAAAGTCTACACTATCAGACCTTTATGGGGAGGTCTGCTCATTGAATTAGGTGACATTAATGCTGTTACAAGCCCTCATGTGAGGCTTGCTTATTGGAAAGCATGATGGCTTCATGAGACAGGAAGTGACCCCTAGTGAATATCATGACACAAATTACAAAACATCATATAAATCATATACTACACCAAGAAATTTAACAAAGTAACATGGACATCACCTCCTTCAAGATGGATCTTATAGTGGGGGAAGATGAGAGAGGGGAGGAGGGGAAATAAGACCTGTCATTCATTCTTGGAGGGGGAAGAAGGAGAGTGGCGATGGGTGTAAGTGCCAATGTGGAGACCAGCACGGTTTGACCGGCAGCCGGCCGGAGGGGAATGAGCGGCACCTTAGGGCCACCCCACCACCCTCAAAAGCCACTCCCCGCCAACACCAAGACCAGCATGGTTCGACTGGTGGCCAGCCAGAGGGGAATGAGCGGCACCTGAGGGCCACTCCACTGCCCTCAAAAGTCGCTCCCTGCTGACACTGAGACCAGTGCGGTTCGACCGGCAGCCAGCCAGAGGGGAAAGAGTGGCACCTGAGGGCCACTTCACCACCCTCCAAAGCCGCTCCCCACCAATGCCGAGCCCAGCGCGGTTCGATCGGCAGCCAGCTGGAAGGGAATTAGCGGCACCTGAGGGCCACTCCACTGCCCTTAAAAGCCACTCCCTGCCAACGCCAATGCCAAGACCACTGTGGTTCAACCGGAGGCCAGCCGGACGGGAATGAGCGGCACCTGAGGGCCACATTACTGCCATGAGTGCCACATGAGTGCCCTCACTTTTCCCCCCTCCTGGTGTTGCTAGGCTGTGTTGTGTCTAGCCAAAGTGCAGAAGCAATGGCCCTGCTCTGGCAAGCAAGCTGAGGGAAAGTGTGAAGGTCAATGCATGACGGGTGGGGTGGCAGGAATGAGGGCATGGACACGATGGAATGGAACCATGGGCCGGGTCTGATCCAAGGGCCAAAGGTTGAGAATGCTCTCTCTCTGTTCTGAAAACCCTCAGCTATACCCTGTGTTTGCCTTGTGGCACAAGCCAGTCCAATTCTCCTAACCTTACATCTGCCTTCAGTTGCAAGTGAGAGGACCAAGGGGAAAGGAGAGAGTGGACTTAACAGTTTAGAATCAGAGGGAGGATTGCTTCAACCAATCACACACACACTGGAACTGAACCAGCCCAGTAAAGTAGAAGCATCTTGATGGGCCAGAAGGGTCTGAGCAGAAAAGGTCTGGAGGGTGGACTGGTGCTCTGTAACAAAAACATCATCTGATCACTGTCTTTATTATGAGGGCATCAACTGATCCCTACAAAACTTCAAACAATGTCCTAAACAGCCCTTGTATTAAACCTGTCAGTTTCTTTTACATTTTTCTTTTGCATTTATGATGAAAAGAACTTGAGACTACAAAAAAGCAAGCAGGTGAGAATTGAAACTGAAAAATTTAGCAAAGGATCAGGATCAGGGGATGCTGTGGTGACATGGAGAAAATGGTTGCTTTTGCCTGATCTTCAGAAATTCAATACTGAAATCTGTATAGTTAAATTAACAAAGGGGGATGACTGAAACTTCTAACTATAAGTAACTAAGTCAGGAATCAACAGGAATCAAAGAAGCTTCATTAGACTCAATTTTTGGAAACAAAAAAACCCTGCTTGCAAAAGAGAGGCATAGTGGGTGGAGCTGAATGTCCTATTGTAGGGAAGACGTCAGTAAAAGGACCTCGACATAACTTTTGCTTGAGGTAGTTGAATGAATAAAACAAAATGGGTAAGAATGGGTTGCTGATGTTAATCATCTTCAAACAGAAATTAAAGATCTGTTGGAGAAATCAGTCTTGAAGTTCAGACTGAGCACAACAGTCTTGAACTGGTTTGATGTTCTGGTAAAAATGCAAAGCAGCCAGCATAACAGGGCCAAACACAACTTTATTAGGCAGTCAGAACATGGAGAACAATGGTGCAGCACTACTAAATATATACAATTGGGAATGGATACATTTAGGTGGGAAACAACAGGATTGGTCGGGAGAGGAGTGGGGTGACTGGAAGGTCATCGGACCGGGGTGAAGACTTTACATGATTCAATAGTTAAGGCAGGAACGCAAGTCCTGCGATACTTCAAGACCAAGAAGAAGAAGACAAAATGGAGGATCGTACTGATCCTAATAATATTGCACAATGTTACAGCAAACAATATATTTACATACACAAGAAATGGGTTTAGGGAAAACAAAAGGAGATGCCCCAATTTGAGAGTGAGAAGAGGAAAGCCAAATCCATTTTTGTCTACCCCACACAGCAAAAAGGTACATGGCTGTCAGTTCTGTGAGAATTTTATCTAATTAAAATTTTATCTAATGATTAGATTTAAGTGCTTCTAACTCCTTTCTCCTCTGAGTATTTTGCAAAGGATGATCTAACAAGGCTAATTGATGTTGCTAGTGGTGCATAAAAATAATGTTACTTCTTGCTCAATATACATTCCCCTAAGCTTTGTCCTCTCATTGCTGTTTCCCTTTGGAGGACAGCCTTGAACTCTCTCTGCATATAGAGCTGTTTCAAACAAAATTTAAGGGGACTTTTTCTGGCCATTGTTAGTGTGTCACAAATTGGTTTTTTTCTCCCAGTGGTACAGATTATATTTCATTTCCTAAATTTTTCCATCATAACTATCTGGGCCTCTGATTGGTTTTCTAAGGCATCCAAAGTACAGCCATTCTTAAGTAAATTCAAGAAACATTGATCCAGTGTCAATTGAATGGGATCCCCAATTAAATGAAGGCAAATACAGAACAATATAAAAACAAGAGGACACTGACATATTAATGATGCAAGAAATCCATCACAAAGGGGACCCATTCCCTCCTTACAGCACAAACTTGATTAAGCTCCTGTCATTCAGCTACAATTTCTTCTGAATCATATACAGTACTGATTGCCTTCTCCCCAGTGTTGGGCATCACCCGGATCGCCTGCACCAGTAGCAAAATTGGCTGGCCCCTCCCCCTCCTCTCCCCGCACTCCAGCATGACCAGGAGCCAAGAGAAGGAGGCACCGCTGCCAGAGCCAGGGGCAAGGAGGATGAGGAGGAGCCATATTGGGCTCCCGGCCACCTCCCCACCCAGAAGGTATCCCTTTGGTTTGGGGAAAAACCAGCCTGTTGCGTCTTCTCTTTCAGGGCAACTGCTCCCGTGCTCCCCTGGGCTTCTGCCTCCGTATCTCCTTCTTCTCCATTGCCAGCTGAGGGGCTTGGTGTGTGTGGGGCACTTGGGGCCAGAGGGAAGGGAGAGCCAAGCCGAGAGCACTGGCAGTATTCCCCCTTCCCTTCTCCCTCCTCCGGCAACCTTGAGCTGATGGCAACCCAGACACAGGAGGAAAGGAGCTGGGGTGGGTGGGAGGTGCTGCTTTGCCTTTGCTGTTGGCATTCAAGAAGAGGACCAACAGGCTGTTTTTTTTTTCCTTTTTCAAACCAAGGGGTGCCTTGGTTTGAAAAAAAAACCTCAGCCTGGTGCTACTTGGTTGGAAGCCAAAGGCAAGGCAGTTTCTCTAGTGTGCATGCACATGAAGTGTGCTTCCCCCCATCCTTTCCTCCTCCTATGTGAGAATTGGGGCTAGGGGCTCTGGAAAGCCCAGGGCTGCCAGAGGACGACAACCCCATCCCCTGGCGGAGGGAGGAAGGGAAGTGGGGAGGCTTTGACTTGTCATATATCTTGGTTTCTCTGTCTACATTGTGGACCGAATTAAACATGATGTCCCCATGCCAACCTAGCAGTTCAAAAGCAAGAAATTGCAAGTAGCTAAATAGAGACCACTTCGGTGGGAAGGTAACAGCATTCCGTGTGCTCCGGTGTCTAGTCATGCCTGCCACATGACCACGGAAATGTCTGCAGATGCAGACACATACCTGTCAACCATCCCGATTTGGCCGGGAAAACCCCGTAATTTGACGTCCATTGATGTCATAACCCGCTCCGTACTGCCAAAACCCCGTAATTTGGCAGTAGGGGAAACGCTTTCCATGCATGCACGGAAGTGCTACGCCGCTTGTGCAGCCCCTACACAAGCGGCGTAGTGCTTCCGCGCATGCGTGGAAGAGTTTTACCCCCTCCATGCATGTGCAGAAGCGCTACGTCACTTGCGTAGAGGCTGTGCAAGCGGCGTTGCGCTTCCACGCATGCGTGGAAGGGGTAAAACCCTTCCACGCATGCGTGGAAAGCGACCTGTGCACAAGCAATGTGCGCAGGTCCCATTTTTCCAGAGCCGCGGGTTGACAGGTATGCGCAGACAGCGCTGCCTCTTTAGCTATAAGCAGAGATGAGTACTGAACCCTAGAGTCAGACACAACTGACTTTTTAAGCAAAGTTAATGTTAGTGGGGGCCCATCCAACTCTTACATGAAAGTAAATGAAGGGGAGAGGCGGGGAATATACAATTTCCTTAAAGCAGAGTAAAACCAGGTTAAATCTGTTCTTCTCGACTCCTCCTGCTGGATGTCATCATGTGACACCCAGGGATAATGGTGGCCTCTGTTCCTCCTCTCCCATGTCTCCTTAATTATTTACAGTTCTTTGCCAATCATTTTTTCTCTTTAAAAACCCTCATTTTGAAACTTGCTTCCTTATTCTTTTGCCTATGCATGAAATGTGGAGCAGCCCCCACCCCTCTTGAAGTGAGTTTTTTCCACGCTTCCTCCAGCCTCATGGACAAGGCATTGTTTGTGTGTGTGCATGTGTGTGTGTTGGTTAAGCAAATTACATGGGTGCTCTTAGTATGTGTGTGAGTGCCTCTTTTAATTTTTCACATGAGTATATATCTCTGCCCTCGCCCCACTGCCCCCACACTTAAGTATACGGTATACGGTCAGCGGTATTAAGCACAAGGCTAGTGTTCTCTTCCTGTTTCTAGATAATTTTTAATGCTTGAAACCTTGGCCACAATATGCTTCTTGCTGGACCTCTGCTGAGTCTTTTTTATATAAGTTAAATAAGTGTTCAGCATATGATCCAGTGCATTTCTCTACACTGTCAGAAACCCTGGTGTCACAAAAGGACATGTTTTTTATTTTATGAAATTTAGGGAGCTTCCCTGCCATTTATCTTCCTTGTACTGTGATATTTGTCTGCAGCTTTTCTGTATTTTTTTTGTTCATTTGCCCTGTATTCTTCAGTTGTGCTATTAAAAAAAGTTATGGTTTAGGAACTAAGTAGCATTGCTGTCTCTGGCTCTAATTTATTGAAATTGCTGGTACTGTATTTCATTTGATTATTAAAAAGCACATAGGATTTCATTCTAGGCATGCCACACAAGTACTGTAGTTAGGACTCTGATGCTCAATGCTTATACATTTTCAACGGGCCATCTGACAGGCATGACTAGATCATCCACCCAGTCACATGGCCACCAACAGCAAGTCACATGCCCAGAGGTTTGGCCATACCCAGAGATTTGGCCATGCCCAGAGAGTTAGCCCCGCCCATAATGTGTTAGTAAATTTTTTTGATCCCCATCACTGCTTCTCTCCATGGATAAATTTCCAATGAAAGGAGAGCTGTTGCTGCGGCAGCAGAAGCTGCTGATGCAGTGGCAGCAGCTGCATCTGCAGTGGCTGTCTTGGCAGCAATGGTGGTGGTGGCGGCGGCTGCTGTGTTTAAGCCAGATGTAAAACAGGCAAAATGAAGCCACCATTTGGTGGTTCATCCTGCTGTTCCTTTTGCTTGACCTAGTGTGAAAAGCATTAGCTGGCAACACAAGCTTGCCATTACCAGGGTACACCCGATTGTGGATCAAAAAGACTACAATCTTTGAGAAGGCTCTTACTCCAAATGAGAGCTAAAAGAACTAAATGGCAGGTTTTTGGGTTTTTTTGTAATGGAGTCTATTGGCAATATTAAATTATCAATGAGATGCATATATAATCTAAACACACAACACATTTCTTCAGGATACATTGTCAAAACTATTTGTCTTCAAGGATGGTGAGATCCTGCTTGATAGCAACCTTAAAATAATTGTATGTGCCTTAGACAGTACTGCTAATAAAACTCTACATCATGCTTCACTATAACAACCCTTCAATTTGATAGATATCTGGGCAGAACTATATCCAGGTGAGAAAGGTTATCCTTACTTTTCCAAACATTATGAATTCTACACAAGGATAGATTATATATTAGTTTCCAGTACACAAACTAGATCCTTAACAGCATCCCATTGAATGCCACTCCAAGCAACATTTCATTTTTGGGACAGGTTCTAAGCTCTTGTTATGATCATTGAACCCAGCTGTACTATGCAGAAAGAAACTGCAGAAAAAAATAACAATGACAATTGTGAACTATAAGAAACCACAAGACGTGCTGATCACTATGCTATGGGATGCTTTGAAAGCTCTAGTATGAGGCATATGTATTGTTGAATCTTGCCACTTGAAAAAGTATAACAAACTATTAGAAATCAACTTCTTTCTGATAAAATCTCTGGGAACTCTTCAGAAGACAGAGGGAAGGACTGAACAGTTACAAGAATTAACCCACAAAAGGTCCAAGTTTCAGAAATCTGAGGTAAATAGAAAATCAAACACAATTGCAATAAGTAAACCAAAAATACTATGAATTTAACAACAAAAATTCTGAATTACCTGTTCATTATAATTTTAAAAGTATCAGAAAATGCCCAGTAATAGGTAGCTTCAAAATTATGTAAAATACTAATTGAATCACTTTGTGTCGGTAAATTGGGTCCTAAAATATTTTGGGAAAGTGATTTTCAGATGACCATATCTGATGTAAAATGGCTGACTCTATGGAACAAAGCTGCTCTCAGATAATTTCTTCCACATTTAAGGAGCAATCTATTATGTTCATGCACATGACTTTATCTGTCCACTTTGGTACAAATGCACACATGTTAAGTATATAGTTATACTATTAAATGAAACATGTAGACTTATTATTCGGTGTATAATACCAACCACTGCAGATAACTTGTTCAAACTGGTGACATTGTCACTGAAGTGTAGGAGTCACACAGTCAGTTACATTTTTATGATTTTCATAGATGAAGAATCTTGCAACTTGTAGATTCTGTGCTAATCACATCATTCTGGCAATCAAATCACATAGTTCTGGCAATCCTAAAGGAATAATCAGCATCTCTGTGTGTCCATGAACAATCAGCTGGGTCTGATGAATTTCATGTAGAGATTTCATTGTCTGTTTGATAAACTAGTTATAGTCAAAGATTTCTGGCTCATTTCTAAACTGGCACATCCTCTTGTTTTTCATTTGTCAGTCAAATTGCACCTTTTTCAACAGAAGAAGACATGGTAGCTAAGAAATGTGCATGGTAACTGCCCCTTTCCCCAGGAACCTCAAAATCTGTGTCTGTGTGTATGTGTTTGCATTCAGAAATAAATAACGTTGTTAATAAAAGCAGACATGATAACAGGGATAGCAATCAACTTAATACTCATTCATTTGAATTTCCTTCACCATTCCTTCTTTCTCTTGCATGTAAACACGTTCTGTACCTTACTAGAAAATAAAAATTGCTAAAAGGAAAGAAATTCATCTCAGTCAGGCTCTTGTTTAAACCAACAGTTGTCAGTTTAACTTTCACACCTCAAAGACAAAGAAGAATGTGGATATACTCCCAATAAATCACCTTTAAGATCATCCCCTGCAGTTACTTAAATCAATGGACATTTCATTTCTTCAGGGAGAGTATTTTAGCTCAAATCACAGAGAAAAGGATTTCACAAGGACAGCCAGTTTTGCAAAGTTCACCATCAGCAAACTACATTATGTTCCGTTTTACATAGATTTGTTCATTAAAATTCACTCCTAAAGGACAATGAAACTGGGAGCAGAAATCTCTTACTCAAAGCTCAATTTCTATGACTGGCATGCCTTGTGTAGACAGATTCATTCATTTAATGTATTAAAAGAAGATATTAAATGAATTATTTTGATTCATCTCTGATTTATAGGATGTTAGTGGGAAGTTCCAGTTAGGAAATGTCATGGAGTGACTGTAAAGAACCCATGACTTGAAAACCTGCCATCATGTCATCCAGATTTATCGGCTGGCTGCTGTTGATTGGGCAACTTATGATGTGGTGATGATGCATCATATAGCAAGCACTCTTGAGCATTAGGCATGAGAATGACGTGAGATCATTTTGGATGAAATGTAAATATAATTCCCACACAATTTTATAAATTACACATTGTATCTATGCATCTGGACCAGTGGGATATAAACTTTTGTGATGTGCAAATGACTAAGTTTGATACTGGTGGTATTCTGAGCAATACAGAAACTTATCTTAAACTATTAGTCTGCCTTGCTTAAGCTGAGCTGTATTACAAGGTATGGATTTTCCAGACTTCTTTGCAATTCCCAGTGCTGCCTGAAGATTATAAGACCTGAAATAGTTGTATGTTGCAAAAAAAAAACACCCAGAAAACAAACATGTGCTATGCCACTATTATATAATATTTGTATGTATGTGTTTGGTCCTATACATTAAACTTCTAGGTTGGTTTTTGTTCAGAGCACTGTAGACCAGGAAGTAAGTTTAATTCTAAAGTGCTAATAAGAGTGTTAGTATATCCCACACAAAGGTAGTGTTCACAATGATAGCATCATTATGAGAGTCTGCATATGCTCACTTGACTGGTTGGAAAGGAAATAAATTCACTGCATATGCATCTCCATTAGGAAATACTCATTTTGCAACTGCTGAGTGCCAGTCAAATGGAATACATCTTTCACTTTCTAGCACTCTGTATTTCCTCAAAATTTGCATGTGTTACTTGGTACTCTCTGAGGGTATGTATGAACATACATATGTTCTGAGACAAGTGGATATTTGAATTTTGGTTGTTGCAATGGTGGGCCAGAAATGGCCTGCGGGGTCACAGAGTGACTGGTCACAAGGAAGGCAAGCGAGGCAAAGATGCGGTGATAGACCAGTCCCGATTGACTCGGGGTGCTGGCATTTATTCCCTGCCTCGGGTACCTGCGTGCATAGGTTGTGCACGACCCATCACAGAAGACTGCCGACGTGGCACATGTTAATCCAGTTACATTTGCAGAAGTTACTTGGAGGTAATGTGTAATCAGGAAATTACCAGGAAGTCTGTTATCTACTAATTAACTACTGGCTGGTGAGGCCATTGTCTTGCCCTATCACGGAATCTTTCCGGGACTAACTTAGTCAAACATAGACATTGCGGTTTGCACTCCTACTTAGAGACTCCGCGGATATGATTAATATACGGTGTGTTTACCTTGAGTTATCACCTTGGGACCTTTTACCCTGACCCATGTCTGAGCTAATGGCCAAAGCGTAATGAATGAATTCTAACTATGACTAATATTAATTCGCACCCAATTTCCCTTCCAACCAAGATATGAGGGCTCGAGGGCATGTGCGCCCGAACCCCACCTTTCAGGAAAGGTTATGCCAATTATATCTGCAGATAAACCACATGTGGTGATAGTGTGTCTTGATATAGATTGGTTTGAGTATATCACATTTACACAGAACAAGCCATCATGGAAATTTTATACAAAATGATTGTATCAGGAAATAACAAAAATTAAAGTAAAAAAGCATAAATGGCAAATAAATTTGCTTCCGAAATATTATGTCCCAACCTAATGTCACAAAACTGTAATCAATTTACAATTAATTTTAGATCTTAGGTTGAGGCCAACTATAGGCACCTTGATTCCCAGGTAGACACAGTTACAGTAATTAACATGAGATGTTCAATGCATCATCTTGTCCTGGTTTATAGAATCAATTTAAGCTTGTAACATCAGAAACTATAACTGGGACACTTGCAGTCTGTAAAACAACCATTTCCCCTCTTGATCCTTGACCCACTTGGCTGCTGAAAACAGCTAATGAGGTGATGATAAAATGAGCTTCATAAATCATTAACTCCTCTCAAACAGGAGGGTTATCTACCCTCCTGTTTGAAAGATATAATCATTTGGCCAATTCAGAAGAAACTGGGACTGGTTGATGATTTAAACAAGTAGAGGTCAGTCTCTAACATCTCTTTCTTTGGCAAGGTGGTTGAAAGGGTTGTGGCAGATCAGCTGCAGGCATTCCTGGAGAAGATGGACCATTTTGAACCTTTCCATTGGGGTTTCAGGTCGTGCCATGGTACCATGGCTACACTACTTGATGATCTAAGAGAATCTGATAGGAAATATGCAACCTGTTGATACGGATAGATATTTCAGGTGGCTTTGATACCATCAACCTTGATCTGGTCCACCTTCATTATTTGCCTGTTGCATTCCATGCCAAGTTCAAAGTGTGTACTTATACAGCCTTACATGGTTTGGGATCTTGCCTGTCAATGAGACTCTCCTACAGAATGTCTACCTATGATATGAGGTTATTGCAGGCTGCCTTTTTGAGGGTGACCAGCATAAGAGAAGCAAAGAGAATTGATATTAGGAAGAGAGCTTTCTTAATTATGGCCTCCTCACTAAGGAACCATCTTCCTACTAAAATCCCAAAAGCCACCACTCTGCAAATATTTAGGAAATCTTTGAAAACTTTGCTATTCAGAGAGGCTTTTTCAAATACTGTACTTAGGTTTATTTTATATAATTTGTGTTAAACATTTATTATTATTTGTTCACCAGTTTTGAGCTGTCACTAGTTTGTGTTAGGGCAGTGGTGGTGAACCTATGGTATGTGTGCCAGAGGGGGCACTCAGAGCCCTTTCTGTGGGCACCCATGATGTTGTCTCAGCACAGAGTTTGCCCCGCCTCTCTGCCCAGCAGTCGATTGGGAGTGCTTCCTCCTCTCCTCCAGCACAGAGTTTGCCACACCCCTCTGTTTGGGCACTCATTCTCTAAAAGGTTTGCCATCACTGTGTTAGGGAATTATGATTATACTGTAATCTGCATGTATAATAATATACTGCATGTATATGTTCTCAACTGTACAGAATAGTGTCCTGCACTAAATCAGGTGATATAGAAATGTAAATAAATAAATTAAAAGAAAAAAATTTGCAAGGATGAGAAAATGTCTGGCTGAAGAAGGGTTAATGAAATAATTCTTGAGAGAATAAAAATTCTCTCCTGGCCACACACTAACACTGAGGGAAATAGATAGGAGGGAAAGTACTCCCAAATATAGATCCTGGTATAAAAGAAATTCCTTTGCAGCTGCCCCCCCCCCCGCCCCCCCAAATAAGGACTCAGACACCGGCATTGGATTAAAGGCATTGGGCCACTTTTATTAAATAATGCCCTAGTCTGAATTATAACTTTCAATTGGTAAATCATCCAATTATAATTCTTTAAGGCAAGCAGGCCGCAGTAACACTGGTAAGATTCCACCCAAATTGCCAATGGCAATTGGCTATTATGTATCACTTTGTATCAATTTGTTTGTTGTCACAAACAAATTGTTGACCGAAGTCAATATACTATCTATTGACCCCACCCTCTGACATGCATCCGTTACAATATCAAGGTGATGTAGGCTGTGAAGCTCCTAGCATCACCACGTTCATGGTTCGCCCTTGACCAGCCAAGCCTGTTTCCCCTGTACCTATCTACGTGTTGGCCAATCAATTGCGAACCTGCCGGATACCTATGGGTCATAAATTTTACCTTACCAGTGCTACCCGCCACACAAGGGGGGGTCCATGATGACTCACCGCCCCCCCCCGACCGACAACTTGGTCACCAGGCCCGCTTGCACATCTTCCAAAAAGAGATCCATACCTCTCGCTGACAGGTGAACCCCATCTCCAGAATACAGGCTGAAATCCTGTAACCCTATCCCCGGGTGATGAATGGCTGTACCGAAGCCATTCTCCATAAGGAACCGGGCAACAGCCCTGTTCACTGACCGCCCGGCATGGTCCAGACCATGGAGGTCAATGCCTCCCCTATAACAGTGTCTCAGCACGATGTCTGACCATAGCAACTGCGTGTACGGCCATAAATGGTGAAGGAACGCCAGGTCACTGCATACCGACATCTTTAAAGCAAGGCCAGTGATCTGTGCAAGATCATTGCCACCGAGGTGCAGAATTAAGACATCTGGTAGTCCGGCACCCCGATGGACATCAGGAATGGCAACAGTTCCCACCACCTCATGCCACGCACACCATACCACTGCATACGTGCGGTTGCACGTAGCCTGAGATGGGGTCCCCACTCTGATGAAGCCGCATACTGTGCCACCCAGTGCACATAACTGTGGCCCACCAGCCACACTGCCACCGGTGTGGGGGGACACACAGGGTCTGTAAGAAAAGGAGAGAGAACTGAGGGCATAACGAGGCACTCATGCAGTGAGGGGACGAACATACAGAGAAAAGCGTGCAGATCCCCACCTGCCCATCCGACGTATGTCAGCCTCTGAGTACCCAAATGCAGCCGCAGTTGATGCAGCGCCTATCCAAAATGAATGGGTACCGTAACAAGCCCCAGGGACCCCCGCACTGTGAAGTGCCGAAACCCTCCAGAATTGGAATTTGGTAAGGGGAGACCCATCCTGGTGGCAGAACAAGAGGCCAGGGCGTGAACCATGCACTGCCAAAAAGGCATGTAGGGCACCAACCGGACAGATGTCAGCAAACGTGCATCGTAGAAGCATCACGCTTCTACCCTTTTCTTGCTGATTGGCCTTTGAGAAACGAATCCTCAACTGAGCCCATTCATGGTTGAGAGACACATCTTCCAGTTCCAGTGCCCTACGGGACATGTCCCCTTTTGAAAGTGGGACCAGCTCACTGATTCTCAGAGCTCCAAAAAAAGCTATGGTGGTAGCTGCATGAGAAAGAGATTCCTCATACCTATCATAACACAGGCTATGCCAGCCTCGAGCCAGGTGTGCCAGAAGACAAGATGAAACAGGTTGACGTGTGTCCGGGCGGCAGCCGCGTTCACGTGTCCACCCTTCCAACACATGTCATATACAGAAGTCACTCATGCAATCAGTAAAGCCCCGTGCCTTAGCCATAAATGCCAAGGCTGAAAGCTTGGTGGCAATGGTGCGTGGGGCCAGACCCTGACCATGAAGGTGCACCATGTACTGCAAAACATGGTCAACAGGGATCGGCCACGTGTCAGGCAGCTGCCTCTCCCTACAGAAAGCCCTAAACTGGAGGAGCATGTGCTGATACGCCTTACGCGTGTGAGGGGCAAAAGACATGCCAATTGCCCGGTTCACTTCTCCTCGCCAAAGGTCCACATCTCGGCCGGAAGTGGAGAGGGAAGTTCCTCTGCATCTGGAGCCAAGGCATGGAACCGGGAGATCTGCAGGCGGGATAAAGCATCAGCAATATCATTGTTAATGCCTGGTACATGTCTGGCCCTGAAAAGCACATTAAGGTGCAAGGACCTAAGGACAAATTGTCAAACCAAGGCCATGACTCTGGGGGGACTTAGATGTTTGGGCGTTAACAATATGCACTACAGCAGCATTGTCACACCAAAAGTGAACTACGGAATTAGCCCACATGTCACCCCAGAGCATAAGCGCACCTAAAATCGGGGAAAAATCAAGGAACGTAAGATCGCGTAAGCGATCCGTGCCTTGCCATTCCTGGGGCCATCTCCCATAGGCCCACCTACCCTCAAAATAAATCCCATATCTGAGGGAACCTGAGGCATCCGACTAGACTTGGAACCGAGGGGTGACCATATGCTCCGCCCTCCAAAAGGAGATGCCATTAGAGCACTGTAAGAACATGAGCCAAATTGACAGGTCAGCCCGCAAACCCCTAGTCAGTCGGATCCTGTGATGTTTTCGAGAAAGACCCACCATAGCGTCACAAAGATGCCTGGCAAAGGCCCTACCCGATGCTACCACCCTACAGGCAAAGTTGAGGTGGCCATGGAGCACCTGCAACTCATGGAGAGACACCTTGTGCTTGGCAAGCATCGCCAAAATCGCATCTAAGTTCCGAGTTACCTTCTCCATGGGTAACCTGGATGTCTGGGCAATGGTGTCAATGTCTATACCCAGAAAGGTAAGGGTGGTGGCCGGGCCCCCTGTCTTTTCAGGTGCCAGAGGAACTCCAAGTTCCTCCATGAGCTGCTGAAATGTGGTAAGCAGGTGTCCACACGTGCCCGAGTCACGTTCACCCCCGAACAAAAAATCATCGAGATAGTGTGCCACGGACCGGGATCCCGACCTTTGAACAAAAGCCCAGTGTAGGAAAGTGCTAAAGCGTTTGAATGCCGAGCACGAAATGGAGCAGCCAAAGGGCATGGCTTTGTCCACATAAAACTTGCCCCGAAAACAAAAGCCTAAAAGCTCAAAGTCATCAGCATGCACTGGCAACAATCGGAATGCCGATTTGATGTCACCTTTCACCAGTAGCGCCCCACGACCACATGAGCGGACCATCTGCAAGGCCTGGTCAAAGGACTATACCGGACCGAACAAAGGTCATCTGGTATAGCGTCATTGACCAAGGAACCGGCAGGGTAAGAAAGATGGTGAATTAAACGAAATTCACCTGAGGATTTTTTCGGAACTAAGCCGAGAGGTGAGACTTTTAAATTTGAGTATGGGGGCATATCAAACAGTCCGGCAACCCTACCCTCTCTAACTTCTTTGGCTATCTTCTCCGCAGCAATTTCTTCCATACCCCTGAGGGACAACAAATTAGGGGCGTCCTGAGGTGCACGAACACCCCTGAACGGGATGCGGAAGCCAAAAGTAAAACCCTCTAGCAGATAAAGCTCATCATCCTGTCTTGGATAGACGTGCAGCCACCTTTCTAGCATGCCGAGATTAATTGGGGAGGGGGCCTTTTGTATGTGTGGTGGCATCAGAGGGAGCTCTGGCTGACCCCTGGTATCCCTTTCCCCTAAACCAGGACCTGCCCGCCCGTGGGCACATGGAAGCGGCATGCGGGCTGGCACAGGAAGGGCACTCGTGCCTAAATTTACATTGGCGCCTGTTGCACACTCCATTGGCGGAGTAGCTCCAACACAGCAGGCGGGCTGGAACCCCCTGTCCTGCCGGCTGGCGGAGAACCTGTGTAGTGGTTGACCGCTGTACCGCATGGCCGCAGTGGTACCGGTCACCCAGCGCCGGCCATGTAGGGGTCATATAAAGAAGCCACAGTTGCTGGCAGGGTTCATCCCACCACATCTCTGGGTGAAGGGCCGCCCTCATCCTAAATTCCTCGTCATAGGCTAACCATGACGGGCCAGGAAAATCGATGACAGCATGGTAAATGTTGTCCAGATACTGGACCATCGGAATGGCCAAATCGGGACAAGCCCTAAGATATACCACCTTGTAAATTAAATTGGCCGGTAACCAGTTGGCCCACGTACAAGGGGGCTTATGATGATGAGACAATTCCTTGTCCCTGTCATCCTGCCCCTTTTTCTCCTCCTTAGTAGGTTCCCAATTAAGTAAGGTAAAAATATCCACGTACTCCCCCCGCCATATCTTTTCTCTGGTGGCCTGAGATAAGTGGTCACCCAGGGGAAGGGAGTAGCCAGCTGTTGGCATGGCCGTAGTCGGCATGGATCGAAATGAGAGGGTACCCAATGGGCCCTGTTGTACAACAGGAAATTGAGCTGGAACAGATGGGGCGGTCGTCCCCGGCAAAAATTGGGAAGAGGTTGGAGCCCAGGTGGACAAAGGGTACTGAGTAGTGAACTGAGTAGTGAACCGAAGTAGCCTGGTGAGGCCAGGGCCACTGTACCCCACTAGTAGCTTGTGTTAGTATAGATGGTGTGCTAACTTGACCACCATACTCACTTGTTGCATCCTCCTGGGCCGCCCCCACTGGGGGTTGCGGCCTGTGGTAGGCGTCGGAGCTCACGGCCAAAGATGAGCTCTGAGCCGATGCACGTCTAGGCCAAGCAGGACCAGGCACCCATGGGATGCCCTGCTGGGGTGGCCGCCCGGGGAGCTGCGGAGCACCACCGTGCGTGGGCCTGATGGCCTCCAGCAGCTCAACCCGACTCACGGCCCACTGAGAGGTCTGCAGAGGCAGATGGGTAACGGCCATTGAAGGCCCGAACCCAGAGTCCATAGGTGGTGGGGCTATCCCCATTGATGCTTCAAGGGCCGCTATGCGGGCAAGAAGCAAATCGACAATTTTCCACCCACCAGAATAAGGCGGGCCGGATGGGCCGGGTGGCCCGCTGGGAGATTGCTGACCGGTGTGAGGCGGGAGCGCGCGACCCAGACCAAGGCCTACCGCAGGTGGAGGGAGGGGCCACATGCCAGCCTCCAGCCGCAGTAGGGCCAGGTCAGATAGTCTGGCCCGTGGGTGCCGGGGCCATGGTGGGATGCAATCCCACGCCGTGCCAAGCTGGGCCACTTTGCCCCATTCTGTGCCCCGACTATGGCCCTGTGGCCTGGCCGGGTGCCCCAGGTTCCATGGGGGCTGAAACCCCCGGGGGGCAGGCCAGCACAGCCCCCGCACAAGTCCTCTGACTGGGCGGTGGCCTGGTCTCCCTCATTGGTGGCAGTGGGTATAAAAACCCTGCTAACCCCTCTTGCCGCCCCCATACGGGCCCTCCGGCCCGAGGAGAGACCAAGAGAGGTAATGGTGGGGTCGGGTGAGCCCTTCCCCTTGCGCGCGGCCACAGGACAGTGGTGGCCTTTTTTGGGGGGGGGCATGGCCACCCAAAGTCATTGTCCCAACGCGGAACGAAGTACTGACCGGCGGAGCGGATTCCCCCACTCTGACGGTGAAATAGAGCAAGGAAGAGAAAAGAATAATATATTTCTCTTTTCTCAGCCGATTCGAACGCGCAAACCTCTAGAGAAGCAAAATCAGAATCATTGGAGCGAACTTCTCCGCTCCGTCGCTTTTCTAAAATGGCAGAGGGGCCGCCTCGTGGCCACCCCTTTTATACAGGAGCTGGCCACGCCCCCTAACTACCCGGATGTCTTAGTCCAGGGTGGGGGCCCCCCCGCAAAGAGTGCGGTGGCCATTTTGGCGCCACGCTTGCCTTTCCTTAGTCCCAATAGACTAAGTGCTGTAGCCCAGAAAGTGTTGCAGCCAGGGAAAGGGAAATCTTAAACAGGGATGCAAAAGTAGGAATTTACTGTAGTGCGTGTGTGAGGGAGAGAGACTAATAAGATCCCCTGACTAAATCTTAGAATCTAGGGTCCTAGGAAATGGTGATTTTGCTAGGTCTAATATCTGGAAGACCTCAGACCTTTAATGGTATCTTAAAGAAAATTTGGTGTTGCTTCAGGAAGAGACATTAGGAAAAAAACAGGAACATCAGGTATCCTGCTCAAGAATGAAAAATATTACATCTCATTTTCATGGGATTCTTTGGATGGTTTGCTATACTGATTGAAGGTTATTTCTTCACTTCCTATATCTCATACCTGACTAATCCTTTGTGATGGTCAAAGGTTTCAACATACAATAGAATTGTGGTAGGCCATTAGTTTATTGCTAGGAAATATCAGAGGATGCTCTGCTTCTAATCACTTTGGGCTGAGAAAGGCAGAATGGAATTGATCTCTTATTGGTTTTCCTGCCATAACCAACTCTTTGTCCATGAGAAGATCAAGTCTAATGTCCCATTGTTTATATTATCTATGTTCTGGCAGAATTCATCAAATTGGATTCCTGTCAAATTTCCTGTAATTTCCATGTCTTGGAAGGCTCTCACTTGCAAGGCGTTTTTTCCCTTTTCTATAGTGTGAACCTCCCACTACTGGAAACTATGGCTTCTACATCCTTCCTCCCTTCCAGCATGAGCATGAGCATGCACATGCAAACATATCCATACATATAAAGTTAAAGTCTGCAGAGGTGGTTTTCAGACCTAGTCATCTGATTACATAAGTGTTTCAGAGATTAAAGAGGCAATCAGAGCAATATAGCATTTCAAAAATATGTGCATTCTTTTTTGGGAAATGCACTCATGATTTAGTCAATGTAAAATATGTATAAAATGCCTACACAAAATGTATATACAGTATTTTGAAAACCAAAACCTCTCCCAGATGTATGAAAATAGGAAAGAAAGACTATCTCTGCTAAAACTAAGAAATTCAGCTACAATGAGAGTAACAGATTTTCACATTACAGCTGTTTTGGCAGAATTATTTCCCCTTCATTCTACAGGGTGGCCTGCATCCATTGTAATAACATATGGACATGTAGGGACTTACCGGCCACCCTATAGAGATACAGTATAGACAGAGCAAGCATGCTTGTTTCAAAGTTTGTGGGTCTCTTCATGTTGTACATTTTAGCACACACAAGACATTTTAAAATGTAAAATAGGTATCACAGAGTCTCACCAGCTAGTAAATGCTAGGATTGATAGCAGGCTCTTTTTGTCAAAGTGCCTGCACTTGTTGAGAAATCATGTTCTTTTTGAAGAAGATTTTTCAATGGCACAAGTGCCATGTCAGATTGACCCTCTCAAGACACAAATCTTCAGACAGAATAGTTGCTTCAGTTGCTGCTGGCAACAGGGCCTGTAGTCTTTTGAGACTGTTGAAGGTGAAGAAGTAGTTTTGGCTGGAAAGAATAAGCTGTTTCAATTAAGTATTGAACCCAATCACTCCCTAGCCCTTATATAAATTACACTAAATGGCACTGCCTATTATTTAAGTTCTTAATAAACAGGTATGCATACCCTAATTTTTCCACTGTCTCTCCCCTTTTACCAGCTGCACAATTTTTTTCCTAGCAGCTGATTTTGTGTCCAAGTGCATGCTTGAGAATCCCCTAAGACTTAGGTTTGTCTTGAAACAACCTGCGAATTGTCTTTAAAAAGCAGTGAACTTTGCAAAGAAGTGAACATAGCTTTCCCAGGTAGAATTCCAAGGCTCTTCAAGGCTGGAAATGTTTAATATAAAGATTTGCTAACAATGCTACACATAATCTAATAACTTGTGTTTCAGGAGAGACAGAATTATTGCACTTTGTAATTACCATTTGTGGACAGTATATTGTTAGTACACATCTAGGGATGCCATATTTCCATCCTCAAAAAACGGGCCAGGAATAAAGGTTTTCTTGCTCAAAAGCCAGTCATGTCCGACTCTAGGGTTCAGTGTTCATCTCTGTTTCAAAGCCGAAGAGCCAGCGCTGTCTGCTTCTGCAGATGTTTCCGTGGTCATGTTGCCGGCATGACTAGATACCACAGAATCCCCGACCAGCAGGGGATTGAAATTGCCCTTCGAAGGAAGCATTGTGGATAGGAAGCACTTCCCTTCTGCTCTAGGAATGCTGACTCTATGCATTTAACCCTTTGCAGTCTGAAGGAATTCTCCATAGCTTTGAACCAGGAATTTTACATGCTTTTACATGAACCTGATGGGAAAGGTTGAATCCGTTAAAATCCCGAAAAAACAGGACTCATGGCATCCCTATACACACCTTGAATTGCCTCTGTCCGGGTGCAATTCAAGGTGCTGGAAATGATCTTTCAAGCTCTACATGGTAGTGGGCCAGGATACTTAAGAGACCGCGTCACCCTGAGAACATCTGTCCATCCCACCAGAGCAGAGCGGAGAGGCTCTCTAATTGTGCCATCTGCTAGGGAGGCTCGTCTCTCTAGCACCAGAAGGAGGGCCTTCTCAGTGTCTGCTCCAGCCCTCTGGGAACTCCTGCCAATTGAGCTGTGTCTCCAGACAAAGTTGCTGTCCTTTAGGAAAGGGCTAAAATCCTGGCTGGCAAAGCAGGTATGGGGCACTAGCAATGTGGTGACCCCTGCCTGCTGGCTGATTTAGTAAGAACACTCTCTCCCTCTTTAATACCTTTTAATCTGTAGGGGTTGGAATAATTTTGGTGGCAGTTTTAATGGGGCTTTTATTGGTTTTTAAAATGTGATTGGTTTTATTTTCTGTAAACCGCCCAGATTCTTCGGAGTTGGGCGGCAATATAAATCAGAAATAAATAATAATAATCTTCCATCTTTCCTTGCTACACAAAGACTAAAACACTTTTGACTTTCTAGAAATCCATCTATACTAACTGGGCAATTACGTGGCATACACTGCACATAACAAGTTGATCTTGTTACCATTTTTGTGCTCAGAAATTACCAAGTTTCATTTTAATGACTTCCAGATGCTTTATATCTTACCGTGCTGCTCATTTTAGAAAAAGGAGAGTGAAATAACAATGCACTAGGGAGCAAGTATGAGGTTCATTCTATTCTTTAAGTCCACTGTTGAATGTCTTCTATTATCAGTTGAAGATTACCTGAACATGTCTGTAGAAGGACTAGAGATCTTAACTGCATTCTATGCCATCAAGTTCTAAGATGACCAAATTTCTGTAAATAAAAGATTGCAATAAGATGATAACTTTATTATGGGATCCAGCCACTTGTCAGTGTAAAACATCACATGTTAGAGTCTACCTTGACAAGACCTTGTTAGACAGAATACTGTAAATTAGGGATGTGCATTAAGGGGAACTCAAAAGAGGTGAATTTTTTTTTTCATTTTGAGATTCTTTCTTAGCTTTCTAATACAGAGCCTCTGAAACTTGATGTTTTCTGAAAGAAGGGATACTAAACATATCAGGCTATCTCCATTCAACTTGTACATAAAATCTCCCCAACTCCCCTATATGTAGTGCTGTTTTCCTTTTACCTGGGTAGAGGTTTTTCCCTCTCAAAATACAAATTATACACACATAACAGGTTTTTCTCAAACTGAGACTAGTTGGAGATATACTAGCACTTTAAAAATATTTGAAGCAAACCTGAATGAATTCAGTTGCTGGAGTATATATTACTCACTTCAAGCTCAAATACCTAGAAGAGGCCTTTGGCACAGTGGTTGATCTTCAGGCATGCAGCCAAACCTCTGCTGACAATCAGAATTCAATCAAAATGGATCAAGGTTGACTCAGCCTTCCATCTCTCTGAGGTCAGTAAAATGAGTACCCAGATTGTTGGGGCAAAATGTTAATTATCTTGTGAACAGCCCAGAGAGTGCTCTAAGCACAATTGGGCAGTATATAACTGAAACTTGATTTCTTGATTGACCTGATATGTTCCTGCTGGTTACAACTCGTTTTACATTTGTTTCGCTGCCGTGCTCTTCTTCTCCAGGTTCAAACAAAACTTCCCACAGTTGAGTCTTCCAATCTTGGGGGGGGGGGGGGGCTGTCAAAGGGTCTTTTTACTCTCTGGGATACCTCCCTGTGACTGCTGCCATCCAACGCCCATCTGTCATTTGAGAGATGTGTCCATCCCGGCACAATTCCAGTTTGTGATATTCAGCAACAGCTTTGTTGATTCCACTTTGTTCTGGGCATTGGAGATGTGGTCATGAAGGGATATTTTTAGCATTGATCTTTGCATGGCTCTTACAGCTCTTGATAGTTCTTCTTCCTCAGCCTTTGTTAATGGCCATGTTTCATTCCTATAGAGGACCACAGGTAGTACAGAAAAACCCCGACATATGTATGCCTCAAGTTATGTAAACTTTGCCTTCCATTAGGTTTTTTGTGTGTGTAAATCTGTGTCCCAATTTATGCAAAAAACTGGAGTTACATAAGGGTTTTACGTAAATCTCTAGAGATCAAAATGGTGGCGGTGTCATTTTTATCTCTAAAATTCTGGTTTTCAGCAATCAAAATGGTGGTGCTACCATTTTGATTGCTAAAAATACACCCAGTGCCACCTGCCCCCACCACCGTAAGTCACTTACTATGGTGGTGGTGGAGGCGGCAGAGGAAGTGGTGGCTGTGCTAGCCATCCAAGGTTTCTTTAGGGCTCCAGTTTAGCTGGGATTTTGTGAATGGATGAAGGCAAAGTCCTTTCTGGGGTGGCAAGGTTTTTTTTTCTTTCCCTACCCCAGAAAGGATTTTGCCTTTATCCTATGGCAAAAAACCTTTCTGGAGTGGTGAGGGGGACCCTTCTTCTCCCCACCCCCAAATTTTTTTTGTGAACGGATGAAGGAAAAATCCTTTTTGGAGTGGGGAGATGAAGGGGGGCCCTTGCCACCCCAGAAAGGACTTTGCCTTTCTCTATTTGCTAAATCTTTTCTGGTGTGGTGAGTGGGCTCCTTCCTCTCCCCACCCCAAAATGATTTTGTGAATGGGCATAGGCAAAATCATTTCTGGGGTGGGGAGAGGAAGAGCCCCCCTTGCCACCCCAGAAAGGACTTATTTGAGGCTCCAGTTTGGCTGGGGACACTCTTTGGAGGGAAGCGGTGTCCCACAGAAGCCTTGGATAAAGAGGGAATGGTTTACTGCCAAAGTTTGTCCCCAGCAAACCAGACCCCTAAAGAAGCCTTGGGTGGCCAGCACAGCCACATGGATATGCCCCCCACACTCTATTGGAGTCATAGAAGCAGCATCGGCAGTGGTGGTGGTTCCCACTCTCCCAACGAGCAAATGGAAGTAGCAGCAGCATGCAAAAGGTAGGAGATTTCTACGTTTAAAAAGCTTTTTTGTGTTTTTTAATTTTTTCAATGTATCCCTATGGTAGTGCCTCATGTTACATAAAAAAACCAAGTAGCATGCATTGCCATGGAATTGACTTTTTACGTAAATCAGGGTTTTTACTGTACTGTCAAATTAAAAATGTTGGCATATTGTTTCTTGTCGATTTTCTCCTTTAACAAAATGTCTTTGATGCTGTTAAATGCCATCCATCTTGCTTGCTTTCTGCTGGCTAGTTCTGCTCTCTGATTGTTGTTCATTCCAACCAGATGGCCACTATAGATGTAGTGGTCAACCTGATTGATAAGTTCATTCTGGATTTTTATTTGGAATTTCCGTTGGTTGCTTAATAGCATATATTTTGTTTTCATGCCATTCATTTTTAGGCCAACTTTCCTACTTTCTGTATTGAGCTTGCACAGCATTTTATGGAGTCTTTGAGAATTTCTGGCAATTAGTATTATATCATCTGCAAACCTGAGATGGTTTTTCTTCTCTCCATTCAGTGTGATACCATCTTCCCAGTTTAATCTTTGCATAACTTATTCTAGGCATGCGTTTAAGAGCTTTGGTGAGATTGTATCTCCCTGCTTGACACCTTTCTCCACTGGTATTCTTATCCCTTTTTCGAATAAGGTGACAGTAGTGGAGCAGTTCGAGTTTGCTTCCTTGAGCAGCTTGATATATTTGGCATTTACTCCCAGTTCTCTGATTGCTTGCATGACTGCATTTACTTCAATGATGTCAAATGCTTTTTCATAGTTGACAAATGCTATCGTTAGGAGTACCTTATATTCTCTGTAATGTTCATTAAGTTGGGAAAGAGTGGGGGACATGGTTAAGATGGTGCCTGAGTAACACGCATTTCAATCAGCTCGCGCTAAGCAATGGGACTTTAAAGCAAAAATGGATTTAAAAGAGAACTGAACCTTTTGAACAACAATATTTTGGAGCCTTGGAGTGTGTTTTTACGGTGGCTGATACAGGGGTCAGAGTCTGAAGATCAGGCGGTGAGTGAGGTGCGGTGCAGGCTGTGCTGAGCGAGCCATTTCATGGTCAGACGGGACTCCTGTTTTCTTGGAAGCTTAAAAGATGGGGCTCCAGAGATTAAAGAGAAATATACACAAGTCGTGGTGGTGGCAGAAGAGAGGTTGTGGTGTGGATGGTGGTGGGTGCCCGAGAGTGAACAAGAAAGTGTGAAGGAGAGAGGAAGTTGATTGTGTGTAAGTGGAAGAAGGAAGGAGGAGGAGTAATGGCGGTGCGTGAAAGTAAAATCAAAAGTTAAGATCGGCGTGGCGGAGTTGGGCTAAAGGAAGGAAGGAGAGATGGAGAAAGGAGAGGAAGGAGAGACAGAAAAAGAAGGGAAGAAGAGGAGAATTTCAGATAGAAAATCTTAATTATGTAGAAAGCCAACTGATAGAAATGCATACTTGCAGTATGGCTCATTCCATTCATTTCATTTAAAAATAATATTCCTTTTAGTTTACTTTCTCCAGCCAGGAGGAATTATTCTACTAATCAAGTTTTTCTAGCTTCAGCGGACACTATAAGGGAGTGCCTCACTCAAAGGAGTTACCCCGCGGACATCATCAGGAAGTCTCTCAATAAGGTTAAAAAAAAAACTAGATCTGATTTATTTTCACGAAAGCAGAAATATGCTATATCAGGCTTGCACTGGTCCCTAGAGTTCTCTCCATTCACTATTCATATAAAGAAAATTGTGCTTAAACACTAGCACATAGTGGAGGACATTCCAGGGTGTAGGATGAGACCTGATGAGATGGAATGATATTGATTGAAACTACTGACTCCTATACCATTTGGTTTGACTTAGTCATTTTATTAGGACAAGCTGGGATTGAGCTGTAGAATCTCCCAGTGCAGACTTCTCAGGTTTAAGAGCATCCTGGCTTGATATGATTTTTGATCAAGATTTCCTGAAGAAAATGGTCAGCTTATCATTACAGGACCAATCCTTGCTGACGATGAATCTGATACCCCTTACTGTTCATGGGCTTTCATCTTTACCAAGCCTGATGTTACTTCCATCTCTCCCAACAAATTTCATTTCTTTTTTCTCTGAGTTTTGCTTAAGCCAAGGATATCACACTTTAACTTGACTTTTTCCTCCATAAGACGGTTCAATTGATCATCTCTCACTAGTGTTCAACAGTTCTAGGTGCACAGTGAGAGGGCCATGGTTGTGTGATATAAAGGTGGCATGGCATCTCCCGAGATTCTTAGCAGCCTCTGGTCAATCAATTTCTGCACCACCACTTTAGTGCGGTTTGAGGGACCTTTGGGGTACTAAGGCCTTTGGTGCAAATTGCTTTAGCTATCAATTTTAGTCACCCGCTGGCTGGGCTGTCAGTGACATGTCTTACAAGTCAATATGATAGGGGAGAAATAGTGAAACTGCTATTGTTAATGCTATAGTCTAATACTGCCACCATAACATTTTAATGGTAAGAAAACCAATAGATACTTGCATTTTCACTTTAAAACAATGACCAGCTCTAGTTCAGTTTGAAGCTGTGTCATGCTTCCAGAGATCTATGGAAAATGTAGCTCAAATTGCAAACATCAAGCAAAGTTCCACTCTCTGTACACAATCATTTAAAACAACAGTATTTGGGGCCGGGGTTATGTTCTACTATGAAATTGCTGGTGATTGGAGCTGCAGTTGTGGAGAGATACAACACGTAGTACATTTTCATCTGTCAGTGCTGTCTCTTAAAGTCACCCCTATATTTTTCTGCTCAATATACAGAGAATGGAGACATGTAGAGAAATATACCGTATTTATTCGTGTATAACGCGCAAAATTTTATACCAAAAAAAGAAATCAAAGTTGGGGTGCGCGTTATAAACGAGGACTGGTGTGGCAGTGGCAGCCGGTCCCTTGAGGGCGCGAATGGTGAGTTCCCGCAAGTTCACGTCACCTTGTCGTGTACAGTGTGCGTCACAAATAGGGTTGTGCCGCTTCATTTCCTCGCCCACACGGGAGACTCAGTGAGCGCATGACGTCACCCACCCTACAAGGACGGCGCCGGCATGGTTTTCTCCAGCAGAACGGGGCGTGGCCTCCGCCTCCAGCCATTTCCCGTCATACGCCTCCTCACTCCCGGAGTCCCACCCCCGTCGCGAGCCTCTTTTACTTCCTTTTTAGAATTGGGTCGGCTGTCTATTGCTGCGGCGGGTGAAGGGGAGGCGGGGGCGTGGCTTTGAAGAAATTGACGGGATCTGATTGGGTGGCGCGGGAGACGAGGCGTGGCCCGGAGGTAGCTCTTATGAACAAGCTTTTTCACCACGCATTCAATTACAATGCGTGGTGTGAAACAAAATTTTATACCGAGGTTTCATGGAAAATTAGGGGTGCGCGTTATACACGAGTGCGCGTTATACACGAATAAATACGGTAAAATATACAAATAAGTCAGAACATGTCTCAACTGCTACTTGTAATTGCTATTGCTAGAATTTAAGCAGAGGATGGATGCCTATAATAGCACATCCCTCTAAGACAGAAGTCTTGTTAAGACAGAAAATTTAACACAGAACACATTCAAGAGAATGCAAGCGCGGCGCCAAAATGGCCGCCGCGCTCTTTGCGGGGCCCCCCCACCCGGACTCAGACATCCGGGTGAGTTAGGGGGCGTGGCCACCCCTCTTTAAAAGGGGTGGCCATGAGGCAGCCGAGCTGCCATTTTAGAAAAGCGACGGAGAGGAGAAGTTTTCTCCGTTGCTCCCTCCCCCTTTTCGCCTCTTTCCAAGAGGCTTGATTTTGCTAGCCTCTGTTCGAGGCTTCGTTTTCTTCTCGCCTCTGTGCTAGAGGCTCGATTGGCTTTTAGAAGCGACGGGGCGGATAAATTTGCTCCGTCGCTTCCCCCTCTGTCAGCCTCTGTTCGAGGCTTCTTTTTACCTTGGCTTGCCTCTTTGCAAGAGGCTTGATTTCGCTCCTATTTGTTCCCTCTTTGCCTGTAACCGAGCAGAACTGCTGGACAGCTCAGTGGTTTAGGAATCTGGCTGCAAAGTCAGAGGCTGGGAGTTTGATTCCCCATGGTGTTTTGTTGCTCGTAGGGGGATTGCGGTGGCTCAAGTGGCTAAGACACGGAGTGTTAAGTGCCTGAGACGCTGACTGGGAAGTGGAAGGTCAGTGGTTTCACTTCCTGCGTACTGCAGGACAGAATGCGCTCCCGTTTTCAGCCCCAGGCCGGCCCTTCAGAGGATCCGGCCCTCGGGCCACGGGCCGGAACGATTGGGGGGAGGGCTTGGTGCTGGCTCACAGCACTTTTTACCCCATTAGGGGCCAGAGTTTTGGGCATGGCCCTATTCTGGCCCAGGCTCTCAAATTAGGGCCTCTGGCCCAATACTAAGCGGGCCGTCTGGCCCACCTGGCCCACCTACTAGGGGTTTTTCGTGGCTGGGGATGCCTGGTTAGCACGTTTGGCTGTGCTGGAGGCATCCTTAGCTATCTGGTGGGTGGGGGCCCCTTCCCTATCTACCGGGCCCCTTTGTTTCTGCCGGCTACTTCGACTGCTGCCGCTATGCAGCAGGCGGCCAGCTGGCTTGAGCTTCTCGAGACACTACGGCCTGTGCCCGCCACTGTCTCGCAGCTCCCCGTTTGTCAGAACCGTGGCTGGAGTGCATTGGAGGTCACCTCAGAGCTCGATTTCGGTCGCGAGCTCCGACGCCCACCGTGGGCCGGAACCCCCAGTGGGGGCGGCTCACGGGGGTGCAACTAGTGAGTATTAGGTTCAAGTTGAATGCACACACATCACAGTCCATTTCCAGCGGTGGGGTTCAGTGCTCATTGCCTCGCCAATTTGAGGCTGGTGGGCATCACTTGCCATCCTATCTCAGTGCCCCTTGGTTGCATTCTGGCACGACGTTGGGGGTGGGGGTTTCCGCCCCCGGGGCAGTACGTGGCATCACAGGGGCTGTCCAGGTCCCGCTGTGTATGCCCTGTGTACATCATGTACCGGCAACGGCCCTGCCGACGCCTGGTTATTCATGGCCCCCCGGTGATCATCTGACCCAGATCATGAGGGAAAAGATTTGGTGGGGGGGGAGTACGTGGCTATATTCTCCCTATGAACTGAGATCCCAATAAGGATAGGAGGTATGGACAGGAGGACAGGGACATTGTGTGGTCCCGCCGTATTAAGCCACCACACACTGGGGTGTCCGCCCCCGGGACAGTGTTGAGCATCGCAGGGGCTGTCTGGATCCTGCTGCACAGGCCCTTTATACAGAACGTGCCGTCAAGGGCTTTGCTGATGGCCGGCTACTACTTGCCCCGGTTGATTATTGGCCACAGGCCATGAGGGGTAAGGGCTGGAGGGGGACATGTGGATATTCTCCCTATTGAACTGCGAGCCCACTGGCAGGAGAGAGAAGGACAGGACGGCTGAGACAAAGAGATGTCCCATCGTCGTTAGCCACCGCGCACCTTGGGGGCCAACTGGTTGTCGGCATACCTTGTATGTATTGTGGTATGCTGCAGGGCTTGACCTGTTTGGGCCATCCTGATGTCGATCGGATGGGCCCATGACAGTTGGTTCATGGTGAGGAATGTGGACGAGGGTGGCTATATATATCCCGAGGGGAGGTGGGATGAGTCCTGTCAGCAAGGATGCTCGTTTACATCAGTCCCACGGGACTGGTGCCTGGTGATGGGTACCATGGTGGTCATGCTGAGCAGCGGGCTGTTCAGACACTGGCTCCACGCAAACTGGTCAGGCGGGGGGTTCCGGCCCACCTACTGTATTTGGCCTGCTCAGCTGACGATGTGTGTACTAAGCACCACGGTCGTTACCGACTTAGTGCCCCCTTTTTGCGCTGGCCCTCACGCCGCCTCCACGTGCCCGCGGTTTGGTGGGTTACGGGGCAGAGGTGGGGGTGCACAGGGGCGATCAGAGCTCCGTCTGAACCAACTAACCTTGTCATAAGCCCCCCCCCCGCCCCAATTATAGTCAGCCTGGAGGGATGTCACTCAGTTCATCCAAGAAGGGATGGGGCGGGAAACCTGCTGGAGGGTTTTCAATGGGGCTTTTGTATCCATTCGGGAGTGTTGGGGGCCCCAGGATGCTACTAATCTGGTTCCCTTCCAGGGTAACGGAGAGGGGGCTCCACTGTCCACAGCTAAGGAAGTTGGGGGCTATGAGAGTAGCGGGGGCCCTTCTTGGAACCACCTTTCCTTAGTCGAATGTATCCCCCATGAAGCTCATACTGAGCTAGAAAAAGGGTGAATGTCATATAATCCTCCATCCAGCTTACCCTGTGGGTGCTCCGTTCAGGGATGCCCTTCCTGATGACCTTGTTCAGTCAGGTACTCGTAGTTGCCTCTGCTACTATGGGTGGCGTGCTCACGCAATTCTGGTGCTGTTTTGGCACAGTGTGATATGCACTCGGCTTTCAGCTTTTTGCCAGTGCACCCCATGATTTAGACCTATCGGGTTTTTAGGTTTCGAGGGGAATTTTAATTAGATAAGGCCAACCCCCTTCTGACAGCGTTAATTCAGGTTCAGCACCCGACCGATGTGGGACTTTCGTTCAGTGGGCATTTGCTCACAGGTTGGGGTCTCGGTCTCCAGCCCATTGCCTCGACGACTTTGGGTCCGGGGTTAAACGGGTCTTGGACACGTGAACGCGTCTCCTCATCACAATTCAGACACTCAGGTGGGAACTGGGTGTCCCCTTGGCGCCTGAATAGACCGAGGTCCCATCTTCTAACCTCACATTTCTGCCTTGATGCTGTCGTGCGGGCATCCAGGTTAACCATTGATACTGTGGCTTGGATGTCCATGGCGATTTTGGCATTGATTGCCAAACATAAAGTGTGCCTTTGGGAACTGTGGTTAGTTCATTGCCCCCCTTAATTTGTTTGCTCTGGCTCAAATTACTCCTGGGTTTAGAGCGGTCTCTTCTGGGAGATCAGACCTAGTGGCCTGCCCTAGATATCTAGTACGGTCAGATACCTCCGGCTCTCTGACTTATGGGGTTTACTCCGAGGGTGGGTGCACGGATCGTCCCCGCGATCACCTTCATCGCGTTTCCTCCCCTTTTAGAGAGCACTGTTGCTATGGTGCAATGAGTGGGCCTACTCAGTGGTCCAATTTCGGCGTGACAATGCGGCAGTGGTGCACATTGTCAACACCCAGACATGCAAATCCCCTGGGTCGTGACATTAGTTTGTCTATTATTTTGAGAAGCCTACGCCCAAATGTGCTGTTCCAGGCCAGACATGTTCTAGGTATGAATAATGATATTACTGCTGCTTTCCCCCACCTGCAGATCACCCGGTTCCGTGCCTTACTCTGGACGCAGAGGAATTCCACTCGCCACGTTTGGCCGATAGCTGGACGTTAGGCGAGCTGAAGGGAACCGGACATGTCATTGGCACCTCGCACGCGTAAGGCGTATCACTATGAGTTCATGCGTCGTGTTGGGGAGGGGTGGACACGGGAACGTGTCCGCGGCCCCTACACACGTCACTCCTTTCCCAGAGTTTTTGACCCACCTTGCATGAGGCTGGCATTACTTAGATACAGATAGGTGGGAGGTGGCTCTTAGCCACGCAGCTACCACGGTAGCCTTTTTGGAGCGCTCTGCATCGGTGAGAGGGTGCCGGAGTTGGTACCACCTGTGTAAGGCGGAGGTGTCTCGTAGGGCACTGGAACTCGAAGATGTCTCTGTCACACATGAGTGGGCTCAAGTGGGGATACGGTCCTCACGGGTGGTTCAGCACGGTAGGCAGTGGTGTATACTGCTACTAAGTTTTCGAGACATCTGTCTGGTTGGTGCCCTACATGATTTTTCGACAGTGCCTGCTGCACGCCCCAGCCTGTTTTCTGCCACCGGGATGGGTCTACACTTACCATAGTACAGTCCCTGAGGGTGACCGGTGCTGCGTTTTGCGGTGTGGGGCCCGTTTTGGCACCATTTACTTAAGGTAGGCGTCGCGCTGATCGCGGCTACGTTTGGGGTACTCCGAGGTGGATATGCGTCTACGCGCAATTTCAGATATGTACGTCCCCTCATCGTATGAGTACCTGTTTATGCCCTTCACCTTTTTTCTCCTCTTTTACAGATCCTAGGGGTCTCAGCACATCGGTGGCAGGGGGCTGGTGGGCCGCAGCTATGTACACTGGGCAGCGGTATATGCTGCAGCGACAGAGAGTGGACCCCGGCCAGGCTGTGTGCATCCGCATGTATGCTATGGTATGGTATGCGTGGCACATGGGGGCGGGAACTGAGGCCATTCCTGCTGTCTGACAGGGATGCTGGACCGCCCTATGTTTTACAGGCACCCCGGCGGCAGCGATATTATACGGATCACTGCTGTTACTAAACCGTCGGGGGCTGTGACCTGGCTTTTTATATCACGTATGGCTTACATACGGTCGCTATGATCTAACATCGTGCCGAGACACCAATTTAGGGGAGATGCGGATCTCCCTAGTTTGGACTGTTCCGGCAGTCAGCGGATGGGGCTGTGGCTCCATCCTGTTCTGAGCATGGCTGTAGGACGGCCATTGGATACCGGATGATAGGATTAGACAAAATTTGCTGATAAGCGGGAGAAGGGGTCCACCTGTCAGCTAGAGGTATGTACCTTGTTCTTGGTGTGATGCAAGCAGGCCTGGCGACCGAGATGACGGTCTTGGGGGGGGGGCGGTGAGTCATCATGGATGCCTCCCCGTGTGGCGGGTAGCACTGGTAAGGTAAATATTGATGACCCACAGGTATCCGGCAGGTTCGCAATTGACTGGCGAACACTTAGACAGGTACAGGTGTAATAACGTTGACCGGTCAACGATGAAGCAGGCAAGGGGGTGATGGCAGGAGCTATTCAGCATGCATCACCCCGTGATTTTATGGATACACGTCAGAGGGTGGGGTCAGTAGATAGTTTATTGACTACGGTCAACAATTTGTTTGTCTCAACAAACAAATTGATACAAATGGATACATTGTAGCCAATTGCCATTGACAATTTTGGGAGGAACCTTACCAGTGTTACTGTGGCCTGCTTGCCTTAAGAATTATAATTGGCTGAGTACCAATTGAAAGTTATAATTCGGACTAGGGCATGATTCAATAAATGTGGCCCAATGCCGTTATCCACATATACCGGTGTCTGAGTCCTTCTTTGGGGGGTGCGCCTGCAATGTAAGCGCGGCGCCAAAATGGCCGCCACACTCTTTGCGGGTGCCCCCCACCCGGACGCAGACATCTGGTTGAGTTAGGGAGCGTGGCCACCCCTCTTTAAAAGGGGTGGCCACGAGGCAGCCGAGCTGCCATTTTAGAAAAGCGACGGAGAGAAGTTTTTCCCTCCGCCCCCTCCCTAGTGAACAGTGTGATATTTTGGTCACTTCGGGGCCGGGTGGGAATTTTTGGCTGGAACCTACAATTGGCCTTCCGTTTCTGGCTTTTTTGCCCATCCCACACTGTTGCTATGGTTTGATACAGGGGTTCTTGCTCTTGACTTTGGTCACATGGGCGGGTAGCACTGGTAAGGTAAATATTGATGACCCACAGGTATCCGGCAGGTTCGCAATTGACTGGCCAACACTTAGACAGGTACAGGTGTAATAACGTTGACCGGTCAACGACGAACCAGGCAAGGGGGTGATGGCAGGAGCTATTCAGCATGCATCACCCCGTGATTTTACGGATACACGTCAGAGGGTGGGGTCAGTAGATAGTTTATTGACTACGGTCAACAATTTGTTTGTCTCAACAAACAAATTGATACAAATGGATACATTGTAGCCAATTGCCATTGGCAATTTTGGGAGGAACCTTACCAGTGTTACTGTGGCCTGCTTGCCTTAAGAATTATAATTGGCTGAGTACCAATTCAAAGTTATAATTCGGACTAGGGCATGATTCAATAAATGTGGCCCAATGCCGTTATCCACATATACCGGTGTCTGAGTCCTTCTTTGGGGGGTGCGCCTGCAAAGATACAATCATCTGTTATATAGTCTCTAACTTGGATTCCTGAATTGAGCAGAGGATTGGACTTAATTGGCTCATAGGACTCTTCCAACTCCATTATTCAATGAGTCACTCATTAGAAAGTAAAGTATACTTATCATTGGTACAGAGGGCTCAACCTCACCTTTCCTGTTTCAGGGTTTGTAACTTTCCCACACATGTAGAGAGATTAATCTGAGGTGGAGATCCTCTGTTATTCACTGCTCTTCATTTGCAGAAGAGTGACAAAACAGAAAAGGCAGAACTAGAGAGCTCCCCTCCACCTCTGGTTAAGTATGCTTCATTTAGTAATTATTGATTAGGGTTTCAATCTGTTGCATGTGAGCACAAAAGGAAGTTTAACAGGAGCTCTCTTATAGCGATTCCTCTAAAGTTAATAAATGTTCTGAAGAAACCAATCTATGGCTTCAGACTACCCATTCAAAGAAAATTATTCTAGCAGCTCAAAAACATATAAAGCTTGTGAATAATGAGACTACTGAGATGCATGCACAAACATACACACATGATTATTAGAATGATCTATGTGATTGATAGTAGAAGAACAAGAAAATATAAGGTTTAATTGAAAGGTTGTGTTAAAGTAGATTACATAAAACTGGATTACAAATATCCAAATTAGCAGAATTAAGATAAAATTTACATTTTAAACTCTCTTATCTTCCATTAATTGGAGGAAACAGAAAGTCAGAATATACTACAAGGTGTGGGATTATCCTCAGCCCTAGTGTCTGCATTTAGCACAAAACAGCTGCTGATTTTATTGTGATAAATGTAAAGCAATTTTAGAGGGAATAATTAAGTAAAGAATAATGGTTGGGGAAAACTGTTGAAAAGGAGTAAATTCATTTCACAGCAAAAGTGGTTCTGTAATGCATATTTACAAGTCTGAACAAAAAAAATGAGTGGCGTGCTTTTATGTATTTTAGTGTATTAGTCTTCTCATGTTTTGAAATGGTATCAACGTCAATAGTAGGACATGATCCAGTTAAATTTTAGCACAGTTGTATCCTGTTAATTTCAACAAGAAACATGTGTAATCCTTCCACTAAAGTACATGGAGCTGCCAGCCATACCAGCTGCATTGTTGCCACAATTATTTTCTATCAATACCCTTAGGCCTCAAAATAATATTTTCTTTCAATACTTCTACACCTTTTTGGCAAATAATATTCATTGCAACTGAAATCTTCAAAATTTCCCAGGTTAAAGGAATCTTCTCAACCAGTCTGCTTTTCAAGGAACCCACAGACAATTGCAGAGGATTTTTGAAAATATTTGGGAATGCATACTTATCTTATGAAGTTTGATGGCAAGGACTTGTGGTTCTCATTATAACCCCAGATAAAGCCACCTAGTACTGTACTGTACTTCACTGTGGCTGCAAGTTGCAGTGGATGGTTAGGGTCTACAATATGCTTTTCAAAAATGCTTGTCTGTAATTTGCTTTTCTGTAACGTTAATCTTCCTCTAGGACAATCCTTACTAAACATTGGGAAGGGGCTCTTTGTATCCTGACAGCACTGTTTGAACTCTTTGGTGTCAAGCAAAACAACAATAAAATCATATAAACAAATAGTATTACTTCTCAGTCCAACTGCTACAATTACAGATATTAAAAAAAAAACAACTATTGCTACCCAATCTAGCTAAAAAACTACACTTTATGATTGTGGGATTATTCTGGTTCTGTATTCACAATTCAAAAACACTATCAAATGTCTCAGTACTGCTGCACAATGTTGTGCCTCCTCTGCCAGCAGAAAAAAGGATTCCAGGCTTTACATAGCAAAGGACACACTGAATATTGAAAACACAAAATATTTTTCTGATATATTTTTGATATATATTTTACCTTCTGCAGCCTTTTTTCTCAAATAAAAAGGTAGAGTCAACTACTCTCTTTAAAGATAAGCAAGACCGATATTTTCAGTTTATATGGACTCTTTTAAATCTGGAGACATTTGGAGCCACTTATTTCTGAATGAGAGTAAAAAAGTTTTATTTTTAAAAAATAACAAAAAAGCCATTGTCCATATATACCCATATTTAGGCAGAGCCAACTGTCTGCTACAAACATGCCAAATCTGGTGTTGATCTTTGAAATTTCACTTTCAAAGTTATTTTTATTTGAGTTGTAATGATTCCATTACTCACAAGTAGACCCTTAGTCTACATGTAAGTAGGACCACACCTGAATCCAGGATTTTAAACTTACCTTCTCACATATCCTGACCTAAATCTAGGCTGTAACTAAGGTAATGCATAGCCAATTAAACACTCCAGTCATCAACTTGTATTTTAAATGTAGATAAAGGTAAAGGTTTCCCTTGCTCAAAAGCCAGTCGTATCCGACTCTAGGGTGCAGTGCTCATCTATGTTTCAAAGCCGAAGAGCCAGCGTTGTCTGCTTCTGCAGGCATTTCAATGGTCATGTGGCAGGCATGACTAGACACCGGAGCGCATGGAATGCTGTTACCTTCCCACTAAAGTGGTCCCTATTTATCTACTTGCAATTTTATGCTTTGGAACTGTTAAGTTGGCAGGAACTCTCCATCATATAGCACTCAGGCCTCATGCTGCTTACCTGCCAACCTTCAAGTCATCAAGTTCACTTTATATAATTGCAAGTAGATAAATAGGGAACACTTTGGTAGGAAGGTAAACAGCATTCGGTGTGCTCCAGTAGTCATGTCTGCCACATGACCATGGAATCTCTGCAGAAGCAGACAGCGCTGGCACTTCAACTTTGAAACAAAGATGAGCACTGAACCCTAGAGTCAGATATGACTGGCTTTCAAGCAAGGTAAAGGTAAAAGTATCCCTTGCTTGAAAGCCAGTCATATCCGACTATTAGGTTCAGTGTTTATCTCTGTTTAACCTGGTCCTGACCCTGGCCCCTCACCCACAACACACACACACACCATCACTCTCCATACCCACACCCACCCACCCAAAAAAAGGTGAGTCTCTCTGTCTGCCTGTCTGCCTGTCTCTCTCTCTCTCTCTCTCTCTCTCTCTCTCTCTCACACACACACACACACACACACACACACACACACACACACACAGAGCAAAGTGAACAAAACAAAAAAGACAGAGAGACTTACTTACACACACACACAGGAAAGTAAACAAAACAAAAAGACATAGACTTACCCCGAAGGGGCAAGTGCCAGGGCATCCATGCTGGCCCTCCCTGGCCCAGAGCCAGCCATGTCAGGCAGCTCTTTTCTTCCTTTCCCCCCTCTGCCCTCCCCTTGCACGGGACCATGGAGGAGTCAAAGGAAGTTGGAACGGAAGCAGAGAGATGAAGGCCCCACCCCAAACCACCTTCTCTCTCTCCTTCCACAAGCAAAAAACCACAGCGGCCTCCGGTGGCAGGAAAAAAAAACTGCAGTGTTAGGATTTTTTTTTTAAAAAAAATGTGATATTATGGGGAAATTAATAAAACGGGAGGGGCAGTAAAAGGGGTAAAACTACTGGGTTTTCCCAGCCAATAAAGGATACTTGACAGGTCTGGTACAGTGGTGCCTGGCAGGCAATGGTCCATGCGGTCACAAAGGGTTGGAATCAACTGTGCGACTGAACAACAAAGCTTGGAGATGTTTGGCTTTTCAAGGGATAGGGGATGCGGACACAGTTGGAATTTTTAAAAAAACCTGCAAAATTGTGTTGCAATAAATAGGACGAAATATGGATAAGTCATTTACTTACTCCATCTCCCTGATAAGTTTTGTTTGCTTTCTTTACAAGCTTACCTGACATTTATAGTTATGAGAATCAAATATCATCATATGTTAAATATTTGATAATGAACATCTGTCATACCCAAGATCAAAATATGTGGAGAAATGTTATAGAAGTGTGGAGTAACAAATTTATTTCGGCTCTTATTTGAAGAGGAGCATATGTGTATGTTAATGTTGTGGTTTTTTTCAATATTTGTCATCTGTTACATTTCTTTCATTTCTTGAGTTTCAATATTTGTCATCTGCCCTGTAACACACAAACAAAATTCACAGAGCAGCTAAAATTTGAAGCTAAAGTTAGAAACCAATTAAAACCAGTATCACAGATTACAGTAAAATATGATGCAGTATAAAACTTAAATTGCAAGAGCAAAGAATAAGAGTTCCATTAGCTAGGAGTACAACTAAGGAAGCATTACCAGAAGTACTAATCAGTGAGGTGCAGTATGCCCTGAAGCAACAAACCAAGTCAGGAAAGGACACAGGAATTGATAGAATCACCATAGAAACCATAGATGCCAGTGGGGGGGGAAACTACAGAAAGTCCTAAAGATTTATTAATCTTTAAAAAGGGAAATTGTGAAGAGGTAAAGAACTATAGGCCAATATGCCTTTTGTCTCAAATATATACGCTCTTCACAAGGATTATTCTCAACAGCATTGCATGACAGCTGGATGAGGGCCAGCCAAGAACAGTTGGGTTTTAGGTGAGGATACAGTACCATGGATCATCTGCACACTGTCAATCAGTTGATAGTGTCAGAGAGTATAAATTGCCATTGGTTCTCATCTTCGTGGATTATGAGGTCTTTGACTGTGTTGAAACCAGCGCTGTGCTGCAAGTCCTCTACAAACAAGGAACTGATCCACACTATATCAGTCTTCTCAAAAATATGTATAAGGGATGTACAACACAAATCACTTTATTTCAGAAACCAATAATGATCCCTATAAAAAGAGGAGTCCATCATGCCAAAGTTGACTCATGTGTCTTGGGCAAGAGGTTAACCTAAGGCATGATCTAACAAAAGAAATTTTGAGAAGAAGGCAAACAGCATGGACAGCTTTTAACAACATGAAGGATGTGCTTAGTGAAGCAAAAATGAGAAAATTGCAGGTTGATCTCATCAACACCACCATTTTTCCTGCTTTATTATATGGCAGTGAAACATGGGCACCTACGAAAGCTGACATAAAAAATTGATGTAATGCAAAGAGCAATCAAACAAAGGATGCTATGCATTCAATGGGTTGATCGAATATCAAATAAAGAACTGTGTATAAGATCAGGTGCAAAATAAGCATCAACATTGATTAAGTTTGCAAGGCATCAGTGGGCCAGGCATATGTGCCTCTTCAAAGATTTGAATGAAAAGTGAATGAAAGTCAGTGGTGGGCATCAGCAGGTTCATACCAGTTCATCATACCAGTTCACCAGAACTGATAGCAGAAATTCTGCCATGCCCCACCCATCCAAGTTTTGAAATAAATTAGTCCTCATTTGGGTGCAACACTAGTCTTTTCCCCTGCTACACCCACCATATCACACCCACAGTGTGGTAGTAATTTTTTTTGGAGCCCACAACTGATGAAAATTATCACAGAATGGATACCACTTGACATAAAGTGGCCACTAGGAAGGTCAGCAACCAGATGGGAAGACCATTCATGGCAAAGTTCCCTAGGCCCTAGATAAGAATGGCACAGGATCGGAAACAGTGCAAGTCAATCTGAGGTGTGAAACACAGATCAACCAAGTAGCCAAGTAAGTAAGGATTACACAGAAGCTCCTTTAAAAAGGGCCTTCAGAGTCAACCTCAGTTTCTAGGGAGATAAATGAGAGAGATAGCAGTGCTGGAAGCATCCTTGGGCATTGCACAGCCTCCTTCGGAGGGGGGCGCTACTCTTTCTTCAACAGGGGCCCCTTCGTCGGCCCCGGCTACCTTGTCGGCCGCAACGCTTCAATGGGTGGCCAACCGGGTCGAGCTGCTGAGACGGTCCGGCTGGCCCCAGCTGGTGTCTCGCAGCTCCCCGTTCGACCTGATGTCCAGGCTGGGAGCAGTCAGGGGTGGTCCCAGAGCTCGATTCCGGTCGCGAGCTCCGACGCCCGCCGTGGGCCGGAACCCCCAGTGGGGGCGGCTCACGGGGGTGCACCTAGTGATATCAGGTTCAATTTAGTGCATCAACACCACAGCCCACTTACAGTGGTGGGGTTCAGTGGCCCTGGCCTCGTCAAGTTGATGCGAGCGGGCATCAGTTACCATCCTATCCCAGTATCCCATGGTTTCTAAATGGTCCATCGTTAAGGGCGGGGGTGTCCGCCCCTGGGGCAGTGCCGAGCATCGCAGGGGCTGTCCAGGTCCCACTGCGTATGCCCTCTATACAGAATGTGCTGATGATGGCTTTGCCAACGGCTGGTTATTCCTTGCCCCTGGGTGATCATTTGTCACAGGTTACGAGGGATAAGAACTGGTGAGGGGAGTACGTGGATATATTCTCCCTATTGAACCGTGAGCCCACTGAGGAAGAGAGAGAGGGACAGGACGACAGAGACAAAGAGCTGTCCCGTCGTCGTAAGCCACCGCACACCTGGGCCAACTGGTTGCCAGCATACTTTATATATATGGCGGTATGCCTCACGGCCCGGCCTGATTGGGCCATCCCGATGGTTCAATCCCTTGATAATATTTACAGGGCGATGGTTGATTTCATGGGTCCATCGTAGTTGGCTTAGGATGAGGAATTTGGATGAGGGTGGCCCTACATCCTGAGATGAGGTGGGATGAGCCCTGTCAGCAATTGTGGCTCTTGTACATGACTCCCACGTGACTGGCGCCTGGTGATAGGTACCATTGTGGTCATGCTGTGCAGCGGGCTGCTGCAACACAGGCTCCCCGCTAACCGGTGGGGCAGGGGGTTCCAGCCCGCCTGCTGTGTTGGACCTTCTCAGCTGGCGACGTGTGTAATAAGCGCCAGTGTCATTACCGACACGAGTGTCCCCTTTTGCGCTGGCCCCACACCGCCTCCACGTGCCCGCGGGTTGGTGGGTTATGGGGCAGAGGTAGGGGTGCACAGGGGGCGATCAGAGCTCCGTCTGATGGAACTAGCCATGTCAAAGCCCCCCTCCCCAATTAGTGTACTCATGCTGGAGCGATGGCTCTCAGCTTATCCAAGAAGGGATGACGCGAGGTACCTGCTGGAGGGTTTCCAATGGGGCTTTCGTATTCCATTCAGGGGTGTTAGGGGCCCCAAGATGCTACTAATTTAGTTCCCTTGAAAGGTAACGGGGAGGTTGCTGCACTGAGCACAGCTAAGGAAGTTGAGGCTATGAGAGTAGTGGGCCCCTTCTTGGAACCACCTTTCCCTAATTTGAAGGTCTCCCCTATGGGGCTAGTACCGAGGTAGAACCAGTGTGAATGTCATTTAATCCTCCTTTTAGCTTAACCTGTGGGTCTTTGGTCAGGGATGCCATTCCCGATGACCTTTTCCAGTCAGGTGGACGTCGTTTATTCAGCCCCTAAGGGTGGTACGCTCATGCAGTCCCGGTGCTTTCCTGGCACGGTCTGATATGCACTCGCCTTTACGTTTATTGCCTGTGCACCCAGGGGATTTTGAGCTATTGGGTTTCCCAAGGGGAATTCTACTTCGATAAGGCCATGCCTTTTGACTGCTCTATTCCATGTTCGGGTTTCGAACGATTCGGTACTTTCAGTGGGCCTTTGCTCGCAGGTCGGGGTCCCGGTCTCTAGCCCATTACCTCGATGAATTTTGGTTCGGGGGTGAACGGGGCTTGGACACGTGCACGCGTCTCCTCACTACATTTCAGACACTCGTGTGGGAACTGGGTGTCCCCTTAGCGCCTGAATAGACCGAGGGCCCAGCTATTAAGCTCACATTTATAGGAATTGGAATTGACTCTGTTGCACAGGCATCCGGGTTACCCAGGGATAAGGTGGCTCGGATCGCTGCCGCGATTTTGGCATTGATTGCCAAACATAAAGTGTCCCCTTGTGAGCTGCAGCTACTTCATGGCCACCTTAACTTTGCCTGCAGGGTGGTTACACCCAGCAGAGCATTGGCCAGGCGCCTGTGTGATGCCATGGCTGGCCTGTTAAACGTCACCACAGGGTCCAGCTGATCAGGAGCATACGGGCGGACCTTCCGGTCTGGCTCAAATTCCTCCAAGGATTTAACGGGGTCTCTTCCTGGAGATCGGACCTTATGGTCTGCCCTAGATTTCAAGTACAGTCAGATCCCTCCGACTCCCTGGATTATGGGGGTTTACTCTGAGGGTAGGGGGACTTACGACCGAGGGTTTCATGCATGGCTGGGCACGGATCGCCTCCGCGATCTTATCTTCCTTGAGTTTCTTCCCAAATTGGAGAGCACTGATGCTATGGGGCGACGAGTGGGCCAACTCAGTGGTCCAATTTTGGTGTGACAATGTGGCAGTGGTGCACATTGTCAACACCCAGATGTGCAAATCCCCCAGGGTCATGGCATTGGTTTGTCAAGCCTTTGAGAAGCCTACGCCTAAATGTGCTGTTCAGGGCCAGACATGTTCCAGGTATTAATAACGATACCGCTGATGCTTTATCCTGCCTGCAGATCCCCCGGTTCCGTGCCTTGCTCCGGAAGCAGAGGAATTAAACTCGCCACCACCGGCCGATATTTGGACATTTGGCGAGGAGATGTGAACTGGGCTTGTCATTGGCACCTCGCACGCGTAAGGCGTATCAACATGCTTTCATGCGATTTGGAACTTTTTGCGAGTAACTACAGTTACCTCAAGTGTGGTCAATACCTGTGGACCAGGTTTTACAATGCATGTTTATCTTCGCAGTCAGGGTTTGGCCCCCCGTACTATAGCCTTCAGGCTTTTGGCACTGGCATTTATGGCCAACGTAGGGGGGGTGAAATGACAGCATGAGTTACTTCCGTATCCATCGTGTTTTGGAGGGGTGGACACGTGAACGTGTCCGCCGCCCGGACACGCATCACCCCAGTTCGCCAGAGTTTCTGACCCACCTTGCACGAGGCTGGCATTACTTATGTTCGGATAGGTGTGAAGTGGCTCTTGGTCACGCAGCTACCACGGTAGCCTTTTTGGAGTGCTCCGCATCAGTGGGTCGGTGCCAGAGTTGGTACCATCTGTGTAAGGCGGATGTGTCTCGTAGAGCACTGGAACTCGACGATGTCTCTGTCACACATGAGTGGGCTCAATTGGGGATACGGTCCTCAAAGGTTGTTCAGCACGGTGTAGGCAGTGGAGTCAGACTGCTACGAAGTTTTATTGGAGACATCTGTCCGGTTGGTGCCCTACATGAATTTTCGACAGTGCCTGCTGCGTGCCCCAGCCTGTTTTTCTGCCGCCAGGATAGGTCTACCCTTACCAAAGTAAAGTTACTGAGGGTGACCGGTACCGTGCTTCGCGGTGTGGGGCCCATTTTGGCACCCATTTATTTAGGATAGGCGTCGCGTTGATTGCGGCTACGTTTGGGGTACTCGGAGGTGGATATGCGTGTACGCGCAATTTCTTATATGTACGTCCCCTCACTGCATGAGTACCTAGTTTTGTCCTTCACCTCTTCTCCTCTTTTACAGATCCTGTGCGTCTCTGCACACTGGTGGCAGTGGGGCTGGTGGGCCGCAGCTATGTACACTGGGCAGCAGTATATGCTGCGGCGACAGAGAGTGGACCCCGACTTGGGCTGTGTGCATCCGCACGTATGCGATGGTATGGTATGCGCGGCACAAGGGGCTGGGAACTGTGGCCATTCCTGATGTCCGTCAGGGATGCTGGACCGCCCGATGTTCTTAATAGGCACCTCGGCGGCAATGATCATATACGGATCACTGCTATTCCTAAACTGTCGAGGGGCAGTGACCTGGCATTTTATATCATGCATGGCTTACACACGCGGTCGCTATGGTCTAACATCGTGCCGAGACACCAATTTAGGGGAAACGTGGATCTCCGTGGTTCAGACTGTTCCAGCAGTCAGTGGACAGGGCTGTTGCTCGGTCCCTTGGACACATGCGGATAGGCTTACAAAATTTTTGCTGGTAGGCAGGAGAAGGGGTCCACCTATCGGCTGGAGGTATGTACCTCTTTCTGGGTGTGGTGCAAGCAGGCCTGGCGACTGAGCTGACGGTCTGGGGGGGTGGGTGGTGAGTCATCATGGACGCCTCCCCGTGTGGCGGGTAGCACTGGTAAGGTAAAGATTTATGACCCAGAGGTATCCGGCAGGTTCGCAATTGACTGGCCAACACTTAGACAGGTACAGGTGTAATAGCTTTGACCGGTCAACGACGAACCAGGCAAGGGGTGATGGCAGAAGCTTTTCAGCATGCATCACCCCGTGATTTGATGGATACATGTCATAGGGTGGGGTCAGTAGATAGTTTATTGACTCCGGCCAACAATTTGTTTGTATCAACAAACAAATTGATACAAATGGATACATTGTAGCCAATTGCCATTGGCAATTTTGGGAGGAACCTTACCAGTGTTACTGTGGCCTGCTTGCCTTAAGAATTACAATTGGATGAATACACCAATTGAAAGTTATAAATCGAACTAGGGCATTATTCAATAAAAGTGGCCCAATGCCTTTATCCATATACCGGTGTCTGAGTCTTTCTTTGGGGGGTGCGCCTGCAATGAAAGCGTGGAGCCAAAATGGCCGCCGTGCTCTTTGCGGGTCCCCCCCAACCCGGACTCAGACATCCGGGTGAGTTAGGGGGCGTGGCCACCCCTCTATAAAAGGGGTGGCCACGAGGCAGATGAGCTGTCATTTTAAAATAGCGACGGAGAGGAGAAGTTTTCCCCTCCACCCCCTCCCTAGTGAACAGTGTGATATTTTGGTCGCTTCGGGGCCGGGTGGGAATTTTTGGCCTGAACCACAATTGGCCCTTGGTTTCTGGCTTTTTTGCCCATCCCACACTGTTGCTAGTGTTTGAGCAAAGGGGTTTTTCTTTGACTTTGGTCACTTTAGGTGAGTAGCACTGGTAAGGTAAAGATTTATGACCCAGAGGTATCCGGCAGGTTCGCAATTGACTGGCCAACACTTAGACAGGTACAGGTGTAATAGCTTTGACCGGTCAATGACGAACCAGGCAAGGGGTGATGGCAGGAGCTTTTCAGCATGCATCACCCCGTGATTTGATGGATACACGTCATAGGGTGGGGTCAGTAGATAGTTTATTGACTCCGGTCAACAATTTGTTTGTAATGAGTTTCAACATTAGTAAGTGCAGAGTGATGCATGTTGGGGCAAAGAACCCCAATTACATTTATAAACTGATGGGGTCTGAACTCTCTGCGACAAACCAGGAAAGGGACCTTGGTGTCCTGGTGGACAGCTCAACGAAGGTGTCAACCCAGTGTGCCTCAGCAGTGAAAAAAGCAAACTCAATGCTAGGGATCATTAGGAAGGGTATAGAAAATAAGTCAGCAAGTGTCATTTTGCCTCTTTATAAATCTATGGTGAGGCCCCATCTGGAATACTGTGTACAGTTCTGGTCGCCATACCTCCAGAAGGATATTATGGAGCTGGAAAAAGTGCAGAGGAGGGCAACCAGAATGATTAGGGGACTGGAACACCTTCCTTACCATCTGAGGCTGCAACGGTTGGGCCTCTTCACTCTTGAACGACGACGTCTAAGAGGTGACCTGATTGAAGTTTATAAAATCATGCACTGTGTGGACAAAGTAGATAAGGAAAAACTGTTTTCCCTATCGCATAACACTAGAACTAGGGGACACTCCATGAAACTTTTGGGTACTAGTTCTCAAACAAATAAGAGAAAGTACTTTTTCACCCAGAGGATTACTGTTCTATGGAACTCCCTGCCAGAAGAAGTGGTGACAGCTGTCAGTCTTGACAGCTTTAAGAAAGGATTAGACAAGTTCATGGAGGACAAGAGTATCAATGGCTATAATTATGGATACTTAAGGACAACCTGCGGGTTGGAGAGATAGGCAGGATATCTCTCAATATCATTTCCAGGGAATCCTAAGCAGGTGAAGGCATCTGCTTGGGAATACCCTGAAGGAAATGGTGAGCCACTGTGTGAGACAGAATGCTGGACTGGATGGGCTGTGGCCTGTTCCAGCAAGGCTGTTCTTATGTTCTTATGTAAATTGATACAAATGGATACATTGTAGCCAATTGCCATTGGCAATTTTGGGAGGAACCTTACCAGTGTTACTGCGGCCTGCTTGCCTTAAGAATTACAATTGGATGAATACACCAATTGAAAGTTATAATTCGGACTAGGGCATTATTCAATAAAAGTGGCCCAATGACTTTATCCATATACCGGTGTCTGAGTCTTTCTTTGGGGGGTGTGCCTGCAATGCAAACTGTTACAACTTGTTTGGGTTATGGGGTAAAATTCCCGCCACCAGGGAATTTCCAAGCCAAGATATGAAACCAGGTACAGAGACCTGGATCATATTCTTGGGTGCTTTGTGATCTGTCAATCACTGCATTGAAGGATGGACGGCTGGGGTGTGGACTACGGGAAAGGTAGGGAAGAACACCCCAATAGTAACAAATAATAAAAAGAATAAAAGTGCCAAACTTTAATATATAGTGCAGAGCAACCAAATCACAAGGGTAAATATATAAAAGTTATAGAGGACCAAAAATGACTATATACAAAATCCGTCGCCACAGCTGGACTTTTTCATGACACAAATAACTGAGAGCATGTCTGAACTGCTCCTTGTGGTCTAGTATCACTGTTTTGTGATCACTTGAGGATGGGGGAAGGGAAAATCATGTTTAACCTTCTCTTCCCTTTCCAAACAATGCAAGCAACCTTCATCCATTTGTGAAGTAGCTGACTAGTCACTTTACCAAATCGGCAAATGAAACACTTTTTCTGTTCTTCTGCTGAGGTGCAGGGAAAGTATAATTATTATTATTTTTTCTCCTAGTTGATTATCGTAATAATGAATTGTTATTTTTACCTTCATCTTTCCTTGTAACATCAATTGAAACTAAAGTTGTGAGCAATTTCTTGATCAAAGCCACAAAGGAAAAACAAAGACAATTATTTATTTTACCCTCTTAACTGATCCAGTTAATCAGCTAGGAGAGGTAGAAATTACAGTTTACCTGCCTCTGCACAGAGGAGGAGAAGAGGTGCCATGGCAGTATTCAATATACATATAGACTTTTAAACCCCTTTGGCATATATTGGATGTTGTCCCTGGAAGTAGTTTTTCATGGTCTCAAAGAACACATATATGTCATTCCCGTTGTCTATAGGTGCTGGAGATGGCATATACTGTATCAGAGTGATAAAAATAGCCCTTGATGGTGATTCAAAAAAGATCACTCAGACAGAGACTGGGGTGCTCCATTGTTCATGACATGTGGACTAAATGTACAAGCAGGCTAAATGTACTAAATGTTGTCTTGACATGTTCTGTGTTTAATGATTTACACTATTATTTGTTTACTAAATTTTAAAGAAATAATATGTATAAAAGGGAAGGTGAATAACTGTAGTTGTCCTTGGTTCAACAGACTGCTACCACAGGCAAATAGTTTTAAATTTAATATCTAAAAGTACCCTGAATTTGAAGCTGTCCTCATTTTAAAATCGGTAGTAGCTGAGTATATGGCTCAGTTTCAATTATTCAAATTACTGTTCTCCCCATAATATTGAGGTAAAAGTTGCAGCACTATTATTAGAAGTGATCACTTCTAAGGATATCCTTAAATATAATATATTAAAGCAGTGGAAAAAGACTACAAAGGGAAGAGGTCCTCTGATGCAGTTTTGCTATATTTACCGAGCAATCATATCAGGATTGTAGTTTTCAAAAGTCATCAAACTCAAGGATAGATTGTATTGCCTCATCATTGTGAAATGGAAATATCATCCATTGTGTCTACTGTAGTTAAGTGCTTTCTAGAAGACCATTCTGTTTGGTTACATTGTTATGTAACCCTGAATCTTAAGGGTGAAGAAAGAGAGGCCTTGGAGTGAAGGTATCACAAAAGCTCTTGTCCTGTGTCAAAGCTGAGCTCTGAAAAGCATCTTTCAAGATGCATCCTTCATATTCCATGGATCTCCCTCTTCATGTATAAATTGTAATAATGCATTCTCTCTTCACCTTGGACTTTGAGGTTGTTTATGAGCATTTTTCAGAAATTTCATGCACAGCCTTCAAAGAAGAATTTATAAAAAACTAGCTGTTGTTGTTTTCTCCAAGTGATATCTTGTATTTCTTTGTCAAGGAGTACAGATGGAAACAAAACTGGAGCTCATGAAAAGTTTTTCGTTTATCATGTCTGACTTACACACCCATCCACCTGAATCCTTCTAGTCTCCTGCCCAGTTATTTTTGGAAATTTCCAAGTTTTCAATGCACTTCCAAAATAGCAACAGCAATTACACTTATATACCACCCCATATCACTTATTGCACTCTCTGGATAGTTCACAAGTTAATTAGCAAGTAGAATGGACCTGTGCAGAAATGTTCTGCGCAGGTCGCTTTTACGCATGTGTAGAAGGCTTCTACACATCCCCTTCTACACAGAACCCTTCTATGCATGCGTAGAAGGGTTCTATGCATGCGTAGAAGGGTTCTACGAATGCGCAGAAAGTACCTGCTCAGAAGGGATGTGCAGTAACTAATTTTTCCCTGCTGCCAAATTATGGGGTAGCAGCAGCTCCAGGTGGGAAATGGAGAAAATCGGCGCATAATTATGGGGTAATCCCGGCCAATACGGGATACTTGACAGGTATGCTGTGGACACCTTTCTTGTGTACCATAGGATTACAGCCTACAACTGAATTGGTCTATTCTATCTGGGACTAGCAATAGGGCACTGGCTGAAGACATTTGATGAGAAAATTTTCCTGAATGACATTCAGATTTGTTTTATGTTACACCTGCTGAAAAAGAGCATTATGGAAAGCATACAGAAAAGCATACACTTCATTAAGTGTCAAAGATGTTAACTTCTATAAAAGACTTTTGAGCATAGCAAATATTCTGGATTAAATACACAAGGGAGATGTGATTCTGACCTTACCTTCAAACCTTCCTGAACAAAAAGCCATCTTTGACATAAACATGTAATCAAAAACATTACTAATATTGCAATAATGTGAATTAAAATTCTTAAAGGGTGGATAGCTTAAAAGAAGCATAATTTGAGCTATATATTCCTTTTTGGAACAGGGATATTTCATTATTGAAATACTAAAACATTGTAGAGAAATATAGTTCCTAAAATGTGTTGTTTTCTCCATTACTCCTAATGTGATTTATTAGCACCCAAAATCAGACACTAATATCAAATAATAATAATAATAATAATAATAATAATAATAATAATAATAATAATAATGATGATGATGATGATGATGATGATGATGATGATGATGATGATGATGATGATGATGATGATGATGATGTTTAATTTATATACCACTTTTTTCAGCCCAGCGGGTGAGTCAAAGCAGTTTTACATCCAATAGGTACACAATATAGTCCAAAAATACACAGCTAGTAAGGTATACAAAATAAAACATAATACAGAGTTCAAAATACACAATAAAGCAGTATACAAAAAACAAAATAGACAATAATACATTTTACAAATTCAATTTATCATGAAGAATCAGACAGAACAGCAAAGTCATTTCCTGGGCGGGACGGGCCCAGAACAAGGCAGGCGAGTGTCTCCAAGTGGCCCCACTTGGCTCAGACCATCTCCTCCTCCTCCTCCTCCTCTGGCAGTGGCAAGGTGCAGAGGTGTGCAAGCGGGAGCATCCTTTGGTCTCGAGCCAGCGGCCTTTTGTCCTTTCCGGGGGGCAGAACAAGGCAGGCAAGAGTCTCCAAGTGGCCCCACCTGGCTCGGACCATCTCCTCCTCCTCTGGTGGTGGTAAGGCACAGAGGTGTGAGAATGTACCAGCATTTGAAAGATATATTGTATTCATTAACATTTCAGTTAGTCCTAGTTAAATCAGTTTCATTTCTGCAACTTTATTTTTGCCAATCAAATAATAAAGGACCCCAAGCTGACTATCCGAGCCCTCATCAAGTAGATGGCTGCTGGCATTCCTTGCAGTATGGAATATGCAGGAAGTGTAAACCACAATATATTTTTGCTACGACACAGGGGAAATTATTGCTGGCACTAAACACTGCCAGTAGAGAAACTGCTCGGTGGCTGTATTTTTCCATCCAGGCAGCTTTACAGTTCCAGCATGCTTCTTCATTTGTATATAGCTTGTATCAATGCAATGTTTGAAAAGATATATTTCAGCAATATTCTGTAAATGTGTTTAATTTTATCTAGCATTCTCTTTGTTTTAAAAAGTCACTGAACTCTACATAATGCTACTGGAAAATTAATCAAACTTCTGCTACTGAAAGCAAACATTATATTATTTATATTGTTATATTGTTAGTGTCCAGTTAGTGTCCCTCCTTCTGTGTTGCTGTATCCCTCCTATTCCCTTTTATTCTTTTTAAATGGGGTGGGGGTAGCAGGGTGGGTAGGTGGATGGGTGACGTGGGGGTTTTAACCTGTTTTTATATGTTTTAATTGCTGTATGCCGCCCTGAGTCGGGTTCGCCTGAGTGGGTGGCATAAAAATTTAAAAATTAAATTAAATTGCTGCTAACCTGTATCCATTTTCTTGAACCCAATGGGCCCTACCTCTAAATAGAGATGCATAGGCTTGCATAGATGCATAAATCTTTTTATATTCTCTCCTGGTCACAAACACATTAGAAAAGCAAACAATCTTTTGTCACAGTGCATTAGCTAGCAGGGAATTGTAAATGTAGAATGAGCCAAGATGCCAAAATCATTAGAAGATTCTCCTTCCTGGATCATTTTGTGATATTGAATGTTGTATGATCTACCTTTTATCAGATTAGCAACAAATGGCAGTCTCTGTAGCTGAGACCTTATCTGAGTTTCAATTCTGCATAGCTGTATAGATTACATGGAACATCCTTCCTCATCTCTTTCTCTGACACATAACCTTTAAGCACTTCATAATATCTCTGATTTTTATTTGGTTTTGAGCATTCCTAATTTTATTATAAAAATAGTAAAAAGCCATTTTGGAGACAATAATGTCCACCAGACATCATAACAGTCACAATGAAAATGATGAGATGTGGTACTTCATTGTCCTTCTTCCATAATTTTGTTATCTTAAAACAATATGTAGACACTGTAAGAGCAAGCTGGAGGAGCAGGTAGGGCCCTTGTAGAATCTGGAGGCTCTGTTGGAATATTATATTACATCATGATTCTGTTTACAAAATTAAAAATATATATCATAATAATGCATAAACTAATACTCTACTGCTCTTTTTGGTGCAGACTGGCACAGTTTAAATAGTGTTGCTTGAGGTCAGGGAGAGGAGCAAAATGCCATGTGGTGAAATTCTCATATCCAAATGTCCTACCAAACTCAAGCAACCCTATTTATCGTATGGTGAAGTAGTTTAATAAACAAGTCACAATCATGTCAGCAATTTGAACACTCCCCCCCCCCCACCTTTGTGGGGCTAGGGGAATTGAAGTAGTTTTGCTTGTGCTAGACAATCACTGATGGACTGAATCATTTAAAATATATATTTCTTAAATCTATTTGTTTCACCTTGGGCATATTGCTTGAGCAAGAAACCGTCTGCAGCAACAGATTCAATCTGCTCTTCACACAAAGGTGAAGAAAATAATAATAGTTTAACCCAAGTAATTCAGCTCATCAAAAATAGTCCAGTACATGTATTCAGTTTTATTGCATCCATAAGAACATAAGAACAGCCTTGCTGGAACAGGCCACAGCCCATCCAGTCCAGCATTCTGTCTCACACAGTGGCTCACCATTTCCTTCAGGGTATTCCCAAGCAGATGCCTTCACCTGCTTAGGATTCCCTGGAAATGATATTGAGAGATACCCTGCCTATCTCTCCAACCCGGAGGTTGTCCTTAAGTATCCATAATTATAGCCATTGATACCCTTGTCCTCCATGAACTTGTCTAATCCTTTCTTAAAGCTGTCAAGACTGACAGCTGTCACCACTTCTTCTGGCAGGGAGTTCCATAGACCAGTAATCCTCTGGGTGAAAAAGTACTTTCTCTTATTTGTTTGAGAACTAGTACCCAAAAGTTTCATGGAGTGTCCCCTAGTTCTAGTGTTATTTAACTGCTCTATTTTTCCATTTATTTATTTATTCACTTTATCAAAGTTTAATTTCTGAAGATCGTTGACATTTTCTGAAACGTAGATGTCTAAATATTTCAAGCTTTGTGTGATTTTAATTTGATAAGTTTCTATTATCTTTCTAGTGTTCCAAGGTATGGAAGCCCTGGGATAGAAACTGTCAGGGACTACATCAGTCTTACACTAATGTAATAGATGGAGTACAATTTTGGCCAATGCATTACAGAAAATGTTGCCACATATGGTAATATACTATGGTAGAAACTCAATAAGATAACCTTTACTAAGAAACACAGAATCATCTAGGCTAGGGAATTGATGAATATGAAAGGTTCATTTGAGGTATAGAATTCTAACCTATCACAAGAAATTTATAAAATCTATACAAAATGTCCTTCACTAACTACAAAGTTAAATATTTTCTTGCCATTTTGTTTCTCAGAGTGAGCTCTTCCAACCGTTTTAAAATTTATTTAATACAAGTAGCTAAGATTATATCAGTATAATATATTATATTTAACATATATGTCTTTTTACTCATTTTTAAAATAAAAATTAAATAATAAACATACAAATACAACCATTTAGCATGTTAAGACAAACAAAACAAAACAAAAATCTAACTTCAAATCATACAAACATAAATAACAATCTTGCTTACATAGGTAACCTTTGTCAAATTTATTTCTCCATTCCTTGGTAATCAACTGTCTTTCTACAGATATCAGAATGAGCAGCAGTTCTTTCTTATTCTTTTCTATATTAATTTCCTCTATTTCTCCCAACATAGCAATTTTTGCAATCAGTTTCAATTCGGTTCTCATTTTATAGTCCAATTTTTTTTCCTATCAGCTGCCAAAACCTGGTAGCATATAAGCATCCCCACCACATATGTAAATAGGTTCCTGTTTCTGTTCCATATCTCCAACAATTATTAGACACATTTTTATTCATCTGGCTTAACCTTACCGGTGTCATATACCACTTCCATAGGTTTTTACAATTATGTTCTTTTTCTTTAATTGAAAGACTTCTCATTATCCTCTTTGTCCATTTGTTCTTCAACGAACTCTCCTGAATTTTTATTCCTAGTTCTCCTTCCCATATTTGTCTTAGCATTTGTTGTGGGTTGCTCTCTTTGTTTAATGATTGGTATAGTTTGCTAACTAAACCCTTAGTTGTTGCAAGCCCGTTCCTTATCTTATATGTTATATCTTCGAATGTTGTCATTGGGCTTTCCAAATTTATCTGATCTCTATTACTTTTATCCCATTTTCCCATTTGTATTAGCTGGAACCAGTTCAGGCCTAATTTGTTATATATCTGGTTTCTTATTTGTCGTTCCTTACTGTTTTTGAACCATTCTTTTAACAGAAGTGTTTTATTTTGTTTTAAAAGATGCCTAGTTTCCTCAGTTGTTTTTAATGGACAATCTATCATATCTAACAGTTCTATTATTGGTGACACTTTGGGGGCTACTTTACTTTTTAACAATTTCCAAGAATTGTATAGATCTTTCAATGTTTTATTTCTTATTTTAATCTTGGTATCATGTTTGTTCAAAAATAAACCTCATTTCAGTTTTCTAAATTCTATCAGGTCTGGTTCCTCGCTATTTCTATCTTCATGTAATACGTTTTTATTGTTATTCTTAGCTGGAATGTCCTATAATATTTTTTTATGTTCAGCAATCCTAGACCTCCCTCTTTTTGCTGTTGATACCATAATGATTTCATTATTCTTGGTTTATTTCCCCTGTTGTAGTAAGCATTTAATAACCTTTGCCACTCACTTAATTCCTTCTCACTTAATCTTATTGGCAGATTTCCTAGTGCAGTAAAAGCTTGCATAAAGAGCAACTCACTTAGAGATTAACTCGCTTAAAGAGCAGAATTTTCTCAGAATGGTCACCTCACTTAATAACTAAAACCAACCAAAAACTCGCTTAACAACCAGAAGTCACAATTGGTCACTTACAGTGGTGTTTCACTTAAAGAGCAAACTCGCTTAAAGAACAATCCCATGGAAGGCATTATGCTCTTTAAGTGAGGTCCCACTGTAATAAGCTTATGTTTGGAACTAATTTCATTTTATTTATATTTATTCTGCCAAACCAAGAAAGTTTCAATTTATTTAACTGCTCTATTTTTCCTTTTATTTATTTCTTCACTTTATCAAAGTTTAATTTCTGAAGATTGTTGACATTTTCTGAAACGTAGATGTCTAAATATTTCAAGCTTTGTGTGATTTTAATTTGATAAGTTTCTATTATCTTTTTTTTTCCTTTTTGGTGCTGTTACACAAAATAGCCTCTGTATTCCCCCAGTTAATACTCAAACCTGTAATGTCCTTGAATTTTTCCAGATGTTTTTGAATTTTCCTTATATTATTTATTGGGTCTTTTAACACTAGTAATGTGTCATCTGCATACATACTTTGCAGGCGCACCCCCCAAAGAAAGACTCAGACACCGGTATATGGATAAAGGCATCAGGCAGCTTTTATTGAATAATGTCCTAGTCCGAATTATAACTTTCAATTGGTGTAATCATCCAATTGTAATTCTTTAGGGCAAGCAGGCCGCAGTAACACTGGTAAGGTTCTTCCCAAAATGCCAATGGCAATTGGCTACATGTAACTATTTGTATCAATTTGCTTGTTGACACAAACAAATTGTTGACCGGAGTCAATAAACTATCTACTGACCCCACCCTATAATGTGTATCCGTTAAATATCAAGGTGATGCAGGCTGTGAAGCTCCTGATATCACCCCTTGCCTGGTTCGCCCTTGACCGGCCAAACCTATTTCCCCTGTACCTGTCTACTTGTTGGCCAGTCAATTGCGAACCTGCCGGATACCTATGGGTCATAAATCTTTACCTTACCAGTGCTACCCGCCACACGGGGAGGCGTCCAAGATGACTCACCACCACCCCCCAGACCATCAGCTCAGTCACCAGGCCTGCTTGCACCTCATACAGAAAGAGGTACATACCTCTAGCCGACAGGTGGACCCCATATCCTGCCTACAGGTCAAAATGTCTGTAAGCCTATCCTCAGATATCTACTGGCTGTGCCCAAGCCATTCTCAGCAAGGAACCGGGCGAAAGCCCTGCCCACTGACCGCCGAGACAGTCCAAACCACGGAGATCCATGTCTCCTCTAAATTGGTGTCTCGGCACGATGTTAGACCATAGCGACCGCGTGCACGGCCATAAATGATGTAAAACGCCAGATCACTGCACCTCGACATCTTAAGGAAAGGTCAGTGATCCGTGTGAGATCATCGCCGCCGAAGTGCAGCATAAGAACATCAGGCGGTCCAGCATCCCTGATGGACATCAGGAATGGCAACAGTTCCAGCCCTCTTGTGCCTCACATACCATACCACTGCATACGTGCGGATACACGCAGCCCGAGCTGGGGTCCACACTCTGTCGCCGCAGCATATACTGCTGCCCAGTGTACATAGCTGCAGCCCTCCAGCCCCACTGCCACCAGTGTGCGGAGACACACAGGATCTGTAAAAGAGGAGAAGAGGTTAAGGACATAACTAGGTACTCGTACAATGAGGGGACGTACATTTAGGAAAAAATTTGCACACACCCCACGTGCCCCCATATATCCACCTCAGAGTAACCAATGCAGCCGCGGTCAATGCGACACCTATCCCCAATTAGATGGGAGCCATAACGGGCCCCACACTGTGAAGCGCGATACCGGTCACCCTCCGGCACTTAAATTTGGTAAGGGTAGACCCATCCTGGTGGCAGAAAAACAGGCTAGGGCGCGCAGCAGGCACTGCCAATTGCATGTAGGGCACCAACCGGAACGATGTCAGCAAATGTACGTCATAGCAGTATACACCACTGCCCACTCCATGCTGATCGGCCTTCGAGGGACGAATCCCCAACTGAGCCCGCCCTTGTTTGATATAGACATCTTCAAGTTCCAGTGCCCTACAAAACACATTCCCCTTTGACCATGGGACCAGCTCGCTGAGTCATCGAGCTCCAGAAAAAGGCTACAGCGGTAGCTGCATGAAAAGAGACTCCTCCTACCTACTGCAATATAATCTATGCCAACCTCGTGCAAGGTGGGTCAGAATATCTGTGAGAATAGGGCGATGTGTGTCAGGCAGCAGCCACATACACGTGTCCACCCCCCTAATACATGGCATATTCAGAAGACCCTCGCATAGGCAGGAAAGCCCCGTGCCTTGGCCATGAGTATCAATGCTTAAAGCCTGGTGCCTATGGTGCGTGTAGCCAAACCAGATCATAAGGGCAGACTATACATTCTAAAAACCCAGTCGACCAATGTTGGCCACACATCGGGCAATTGCATTGTCTCACAAAAGGCTCTAAAGTGAAGGATGGGATGCTGATGCGCAGTGCGCGTGCGAGTTACCAATATATGCCAGTCGCCCGGTTCACGTCTCCTTGCCAAATGACCATATCACAGCCAGGAGTGGAGAAGGTAGCTCACAAGCATCCGGAGCCCAGCCACAGAACTGGGCGATCTGCAGGTGGGGGAAAGCATAAGCAATATCGTTATAAATGACTGGCACCTGTTTAGCCCAATAAACGCCTTAAAACGCACGGACCCAAGAACAATATGCGAGCTAAGGCCATGACTCTGGGGGAGTTAGACATTCAGGTATTGACAATGTGCACCACCGCAGCATTTCCACACCAAAAGCAGGCACAGAATCAGGCCACCTGTTCCCCAGAGCAAAAAGGGGTACCCAGAATTGGGAAGATTTTTCTTTTCTTGTAGAAACATAAGATCGCGTAAACAATCCATGCCCTGCCATCCCCGGGGCCAATGACTATAGGCCTTATCCTTAAATAAATTCCCCCCACCCCAGGGAGCCGGAGGCATCCGACTGTACTTGTAACTGGGGCTGACCAGAAGCTCAGACCTCCCGAGGTGACAGCCTGGAAGTCCTGTGGTAATGTGAGCCAAACCAACAGGTCCGCTCCTAAACCCCTAATCAGCTGTACCCTGTGGCTTCGTTTAGCGAGACCCGCCATAGCGTGACCCAGACACTAGGCGAAAGCACTGCCTGGTATCACCACTCTGCAGGCGAAGTTGATGCGGCCCTGCACCACGTGCGACTCTCTGAAAGGCACCTTCCACTTGGCCACATTGCCACAGCGCAGCAGGGGCCACTCATCTTGACCGACAATTCGGTCACCTGGCCCTCTTGCACGTCATTCAAGAGAGAGGTGCCTCCACTCATTGACAGGTGAACCCCATCTCCAGAAGACAGGCCAAATTCCTGTAACCCTATCCCTAGACTACAAATGGCTGTCCCTGAGGCATTCTAGATAAGGAACCAGGCAACAGCCCTGTTAACTGACCTTCGGGCACGGTCCGATCGCTGGGACAAAGTGTTGCCCATGATATTGCATCGGCACGATGTATAACCATAGCCATCGTGTAGACGGCCATAAATGGCAAAGAAACGCCAGGTCACTGCACTCGGAAGTCTCTAAGTCCGGGCCAGCAATCCGTGCAAGATCACTGCCTCCGAGGTGCAGCATTAAAACGTGTGGCGGCCCCGCATCCCCAATGGACATCAGAGATGTCACCAGTTACCGCCACCTCTATGCCGTGCACACCATACCACACCATTGCATACGCGCGGTTACGCGTCGTCCGAGATGGGGTCCCCATTCTAACGAAGCGGCATACTGCGCCACCCCAGTGCACAGAGTTGTGGCCCACAAGCCACACCACAACCCGTGTGCGGGAACACACAGAGTCTGTAAAATAAGGAAGGAGAAAAGAGGGCAGACAAGGCACTCATTCAGTGAAGGGACGAATAGACAGAGAAAATTGGGCAAATCCACACCTGCCCATGCAACATATGTCAGGCTCAGGGCACCCAAATGTAGCCGCAGCTGATGCGGCGCCCAACCATGAGGAACGGGTACCAATTCTAGTTCGGTCAGGGTAAACCCGGCCTGGTAGCAGACAACAGGCCGGAGCATGAACCACGTGCTGCCACAAACCCTGTGGGGAAGAACCATACAGATGGCAGCGCCAGGCTAGTACCCTCTCCCAGCTGATCGGCCCTTGAGGAGCGAAGCCTCACCAGAGCCCACTCCTGATCGAGCAACCCATAATCTAACGCCAGTGCCCTGCAAAACATGTCCCCCATTGAAGGTGGTAGCAGCTAACTCAATCTGAGAGCTCTAGATCAAGGTACAGGTGGCTGCCCAAAAGTGGACTCTCCGCACGCAGCATAAGCATTGCCACGTAAGAGTCACATACAGCAACCAGACTTGCTAACAGGAGTCGTCGCTGGCATCTCAGGGTGAGAGGCCTCCCTAAGCCTATGGTCCTGACCTTGGCTAACCATGACGGGCCGGGGAAAACAACCCTGGCCCTGCCATCATTGTCCAAGCACTGTACCATTGGAATGGCCAAATCAGGGTGGGCCCTCATACATCCTGGCATGGATGCCCAATAGGCCAGCAACCAATCGGCCCCATAAGGGGGGGGGGTAGGGTGCAGCGGCGGGGGAACTCCTGGACCCTGTCTTCCTGTCCCTAATGCCCTAATGGGTATGGTCACAATGCAGGAGGGGGAAACGTGAATATATTCACCAAACCACAGAGCCTAGCTAATACCCAGTACAAGTGGTCACCCAGGGGCATAGAGCAACCGGCCGACAGCAGAACCACCGTTGGCACTGATTGTAGTGGATAAACACATAACCGGCCCTACGGGCCCAGAGAAATTAACTAAAAGCATAGGGGCGGTCAGCCCAGTAAGAACCAAAGTGTAATTGGCCTGCTGAGACCATGGTCACTACACCACCACCCCAGCGTGACAAGCTAGGGTCAGAGGTGTGCTCATTTGACCAGGATACTCACTCGGTGCACCCCCATGAGCCGCCCCCACCGGGGGTTCCGGCCCGTGGTGGGCGTCGGAGTTCGTGATGTCCATCTTGCTCTGTGTTCAGGTGCGTCCCGGCCGGATGGGGAGCCACGAGGAGCCAGCCTACACTGGCCCGATGGCCTCCGGCAGCTCAACCCTGTTGGCGGCCCACTGCGCAGCCATGGCCAGCATGTGGGCCAGAACCGCTGAGTTGTCACACCCACCATCCGAGGTGGTGTAGCAATGACCATTGATGCCTCCGTCGCCGAATTGCAGGCAAGGGAGCATCCTCGACATCTAACCCACCAGGACAAGGTGGGCCGGATGGGCTGGATGGCCCCACCGGGTAATTGATACGGTATAACCGATGGTAATTCCCGGCCATAATAGGGGCATGCCTAATAATACGGCCTGTGAGGGACCGGAATGATGGTGGGGCGGAAACCCACGCCGTGCCCAAGTGGGCCGCTATGCCCAAGCCGGGCAAAGAAGCAGCGGGGGTAAGAACCCCAGCAGAGCAGGCCTGTGCCGCCCCCTGCCCGAGCCCTCAGCCTGGGCTCATTGGACCTGCGGGGGTGCCATCCGAGCCCTCCGGCCCGTGTGGAACTCCTGAGAAATAGAGGGGGTGGGCTGACCCCCCCAGGCGTAACCAAGGGGGTCGGTTGAGCTCCAGGTGAGGTCCGACCTCACAACCAATGAAGCATTCAGTCCTGCAGTACTCCAGAATCGAACCGCTGACTTTCTGCCTCCCAGTCAGACTCTTAGCCACCTGAGCCAGTGCAGTCCGGTGCCATGAGAAAGGGAAACCTCCGAGTCAAGGAGACTCAAAAGAGAGAGACCCATAAATGTCTCTCTCCATGGAAATCCTTGGTAAAATAAAGAGCAAATCGAGCCTCTTGCGAAGAGGCGAGGGAAGCGAAAAAGAAGCCTCCAAAAGAAGCGAGCAGGGGAGGAAGCGACGGAGCAAACTTCTCCGCTCCGTCGCATTCTAAAATGGCAGCTCGGCTGCCTCGTGGCCACCCCTTTTATAGAGGAGTGGCCACGCCCCCTAACTACCCGGATGTCGGAGTCCGGTTGGGGGGGCGCAAAGAGCACGGTGGCCATTTTGGCACCGCACTTTCATATTTTTTATATTTCCCATTCCTTTAATTTCTGTATCATTCCTAATTGTTGTAGCTAGTAATTCTATAGATAATATGAAAAGAACTGGAGACAGAGGACACCCCTTTGGTGTATAAATAATTTACTTTTATCCTGGTATAACTTTGTTTGTGCAATTGATCAATCACATGCTGAAATTTATTTTTGAATCCCATTTTCTTTACAATCTCTTTTATTGTCTTCCACTGAATCGAAACAAAGGCTTCATAAATATTGAGTGCTAATATACATATTTTTCTTTTTTGTTAAATCTATGATATTAATTAATCTCATTATTAAATCTTCCATCTGTCTACCACTCATAACTCTGCTTGGTCCTCAAGTATATATTTAGTTATGAATTTGTTTAATCTATTCACCATTACAGCCATGAATATTTTTGCATCCTGGTTCAGAAGAGATATTGGGTGATAAGAATCAACTTTTTCTTTATCTTTATCTGGTATTGGTAGCAAAATTGTGATTGCTACCCGCTTTCTACATATAATTATACAACCTTGTCAATTTGGGAATATATTATATGTCTTAACCAACAAAGTTTCATGTAAGTGACAGAGGATAAAAATCAGAAATATATATAATTTCAAAATTCTTCTTTCAAAAAGTTTATGGTATGTCCCACAAAAAGAAGGTGGTCTGGGTCTTCCGAATATTAAACACTACTATAGAGCATTTCAATTAAAAAATATTGCAAAGATTATAACAAAGTCTGAGGTTATATGGGATGAGATAGAGATGAAAGAATTATAATGAATTGGTAATGCGATTTTTTTGGATAAGGATTTAAAGATAAAGATAAAAAATCAGTTGACAAAAGCAATGTTAAATGTTTGGAAGAACACTAAGGGAAAATTAGCACCAGATAATATCTCCAATTATGGATATGGAAGATATTAAGATGTTTCCTGTAAAAATAGATAAAAGGATAAAGGAAATACTTTTGAGAAATGATGTGTTTCTGTTAAAAGTTTGGATAAAAATGGGCAATAAAACTGAACTATGAGCTGAAATGTTTAAACAAATGAAATTGAATTGGTTTCAAGTAATCTTGGTAAATAAGTGGAAGGCAAAATATAAAGAGGAAGTTAGTTTGGAGAGAAATAAAACAGAATTTGAAGAGATAATTTTGTAAAATAAGAAAAGGTGAAATGGGGTTAAAAGGGTTGGTAAGTAAAAATATATAAAATTTTAAATAAGGATGAACAATCTCAAAATATATTAAGAACACTGTGGGAGGAAGATCTAAATTTAAGAATCCCTGAATTAAATTGGAAAAACAAATGGAAGAGAAGAATCATGAGAAGTCTCTCGATTAGGTTAAAAGAACGTAATTATAAAATATTATGGCGGTGGTACTTGACTCCGATTAAGTTACATCGAATGGATAATAGTAAAATGAGATATTGTTCGAGATGCAGAAGCAATCTTGAAACATATGAGCATATGTGGTGGAGTTGTAAAGTGATAAATGCTTTTTGGAAATTGATTGAGAAAGAGATATCAGAGATTTTTAAAATTGATTTAAAGTTGGAGTCAAGTGCCGCGTTACTGACAGAACTGGATAATATTAACATGAATACTGATAAAAAAGAACCACTTTCTATAATGTTAACCGTGGGAAGATTATGTATAGCAAGGAATTGGAAAAATGACAAGGTATTGGAAGTAGAAGAATGGTATAAGGAAATGTGGGAAATTGCATTAAATGACAAATTGACATGTGAATTGAATGTAAAAAAAGGTGTATTGAAGGAAAATAAGTTTTGGGAAATATAGAGACCATTTGTGAAATATGTTTTAGTAGAGGATAAAGGAGATAAACCAGTACCTCAACATATGAATTTTTGGGAAGATTAAAATATTATAAATGTGATCCTCATGGCTTGTATAAATCACTGGGTGATATAAATATTATTTGTAGCATATTAGTTTGAATCCTCCATGTATGTAATGTTTAAATTTATAATCAAATAATGAAATAATGAGAATTTAATTAATAATAAGTGATGAATAGTATAGATTGTTTATGAAAAGAAGTAGTTGTAAAATATAAGTTGAAAGAAGATTTTGGTATAAAAGTAGGATCAAGAGTTAGTATTGTTTATACAATGCTATTTTTATACAGTATATGTAATTTCTGTGTTTTTTTAATGTTTTCTTTATATTTTTTCATTTTTCTTCTGTAATTATTATATATCTGTTATTTTATGAAAATTAATAAAAAATATAAAATATATATAAAAAGAAATATTTATCATTTATATTGGTTGCTTACTAAAATAACTATGAGTAAATATGGTAATTAATGTTTATATATTAAAAGAAGGATATAGTAACTTATATTGTGGCCCTGAACAAAATACAAAGTGATTAATATACTTGTTGCCTGTGATTGCTTATCAGAGTAAATAAGAGTAAATTAATTGAGTGAAAACCACATCTATGATAACAGAACTTAATACTTATATATTGCAAGACTATAAGAACATATACAATAGTCACTAACATAATAAAAATATAATCAGTTAATGTGCTTTGTAATAAAAATGAATAACCAAAAAACCCTTTAATCTCAACCAGTACAACACACTGAGGTCTAGCCGTAAAAAATGTTACAAGGTTAAGCAAAATGAAGATTAAAATATGCTGTGTGCAATATTTGCTAACAGTGCTTAACACTACTACAATACTTAAATGAGGAGTCCTCAGCCTTTTAAAGCTGGGGGCTGGGTCACACCCCCTCAGACTGTTGGTGGGCTGGATAGGTGCCACCTCCACATTCCTGTCAAGTTTTAGACATGAAATTAAGGGAAAATTTAGGCCACACCCTTCTCTCCCAAAACACTCCCTCTTCTCCCCAAAATTTAGGCACACCCAAGAGCCTAGAAGATGAGGAGCCATAGAGGAATGTTGAATTCTCCTGGTGGAGGAAGAACCACCCCATAGGCACAACTGCTTCCCCTCATAGGGAAAAAGACAGCCAGCAAGCCAGGCTTATTTCTACAATTCTACTCTATATTCCCCCCTATTCTCCCCCCTATTCGACTGCATTTCATATTATGGTGATTTTTCATGGAACTGTTTTTCACATTTTAATCAGTTAATTGTCTCCTGTCTTAGCGTTTTGTGCCTCAATTTCATTTTTTAAAACTCTGTATTTAAGAGAAAACCATGGAAGTATGCTGTTTATATTGTATGCAAATATACTTGAAGCCGTCTCTCTCCTGGGAAAGAAGGTGTTAAAGGGAAGTCAATGAGCCAATTGGCTTTAAGTATATTTGCATACAGCATAAACAGGATACTTCCATGGTTTTTTCCTAAACACAGAGTTTTAAAAAATGAAATTGAGGCAAAAAACACTAAGACAGGAGACAATTAACTGATTAAAGTGTAAAAAACAGTTCCATGAAAAATCACCATAATATGAAATGCAGTCGAATAGGGGGTGAGAGTAGGGGAAAATACAGAATAGAATTATTAGTAAGCTTGGCTTGCTAACTGCATTTTTCCCTGTGAAAGGAAGCAATTGTGCTTATGGAGTGGTTCTTCCTCCACCAGGGGGAGCCCAACACTCCTCTTCTCTGGTATGAGCTGCACACCTCATAAAGATATAACACAATAATATATGGGAGGTTTACATGCCCCTGATTTTTTAAAAAAAATATGGGAAATTACTAAAAACAACTGTGATGGTGGAATTAGGGGCTCTAAATTACAGGATAAAAACAGGATATTTGACAGGTATGCACCTCCACCATCACTACCAACCTGAGCCACCACCTCTCCCTTCCCATGTTGCTTCCTTGCAGGATCTGCATGGCACCAAATCATCCCTAGAGGATCTGCATGGCACCAAATCATCCGGCCCATGACCTCAATCCAGCCACCACTTCCACCACCGCTGCCTCAATTCTTGTCTCTTCTGCTTGGCTTGGCATGTCCCTAATGGAGAGGTTGGCTGGAGCGAGGTTGTGGGCTGGGTCCAGCCTATGGGCCATAGGTTGAGAACCCCTGACTTAAATAGACTAAACTATTTATTGCCTATGCCATTAACATAGATAACCAAAGTGAGTGTGGCTCAGTTCCATCAGCATGTCCATGCTAAAGCTTTCCTTAGATAAAGGTAAATGTCACCTTGCTCGAAAGTCAGTCATATCTGACTCCAGGATTCAGTGCTCATCTCTGCTTACAGCCAAAGAGCCATCACTGTCTGAGTCTGCAGATGTTTCCGTAGACATGTGCCAGAAATGACTAAACACTGGAGTGCACAGAATGCTGTTTACCTTCCCACCAAAGTGGTACCTATTTAACCACTAAGCCACCACAGTCCCGAATATTGTATACGTCTGTGCGAAAACATACTTGTGCATAATAATGGTCATGATTCTTGTCATTGAAAGAACTGCTGACCTGCCACCCTTTCAGTCAGCATCTTAACCACTTGAGCCACCAGAGTAGTTTCATGTTAATAGAAAGAAGAATGAAACATCATGTGGCAACAGTAGTGATATATAGTTTGTTACTTATGAGACCTAGTGGACTCCTAATAACTCTCCACCTGTGTAAACAAAGTAGAACATATATATTCCCATAGCAACAACAGAGAACAGCATGTTACTTTTAAACTAGCATGTCCGGTTTTGAGAAAAGCAGCCTCCCAGTAAATTTAATTTGTAGACTTTAAAACATGAATAACAATTCACTATTAAATGAAAGATTTAACATTACTAAACCACGTGAAAGGCATTTAGCATATAACAATTGAAACAGAGTGCATTGTAATTGTGAATTGCAAGGAATAACCCTGCACACAATATTACCTACTGAGAACTACATTATCTCAGTGTTTTGAGGTGACCTGCCCAGATAATTAATAACATCATGTGTTTGAGCAAAATCTGACTAGTGGACCAATGCTGGATATCTGGATTGAGATACATGCTTTATATATCGTCCCAAGGGAGGTCTTGGCTATAGACTAAGAATGCAATACTCAATGTACCACTATTCTCCCAGGTGTTTTTTTCACCTACGGGACAACCTCTTGTGCCACTGCAAATGCAGGCCATACAGAAAGGTAAAGGACCAGTTTATGCCAATCATTCACATACACTTAAATGATTCCATGGTAATTCATCCCTCACACACAGACACACACACACACACACACACACACACACACACACACACACACACACACACACACACACACACACACACACACGAAGTCACATAGCAAAACAAACATCTCTCACTTTACTCCTCTATGTCCAGCTGCTGGAGGAATACATCCAGGAAATCTTGTTCTTCTTCAGTAAGTGTTTCTGCCCTACTTTGACTATATTGACACCAGTTCCAGCCTGTGTCATGTGGACATTGGGTTAAAGCACCAGGATCATGGTGGGAAAGGAGGTTGAATAAGTTCCTTTTCTGATTCTCCCTCCCTCTCAGACTCTTTTTCTGTCTCTTCATGTATGCGGGGGGGGGGGGGGGGGACAAGAAAAGCTTGTCAATAACCTAATGAATAATTCTCAATTATATTAATGCATTTTATCTTTTGTTATGTTTACAGAAAACAAGGTCAAGACACCAAAACCATATTGTCCACTATCTCATCAAGGTGGAGTCACTGAGTGAAAACTCAAGCTTGGAAGCAACTTGAAATATCCCAAATCGGGGAAAGAGCTGTTACAGTCCAATACTATAGCATCATCCTCTTGTTCACATGGTTATGTTTATGTTTCTTCATGCTGCTTCCAGGACCTCTGTGATATTGGCTCCAAATCTGCTTGGCACTGCAAGCAGAACTCTGAGAGATTAGCTCAGGTAATGGCAAAACAACTGCTCTGATTCCTGAGTTGGCACAGAAAGCTGCTGAAGACAGCTTGGCCTGGCAGGCATCATTACTGGCAAGAGGACATTCTCTTTTAATATCATAAAATAGATTGCTGGGAGCCTGAATTATCCAACTCCCAGCTATCCATTTCCATCCATTTTAAGGTGTAATGAAAATTCTTTTAAAACTTTCCTCTTCCAAATCACTTTTTTGAAATTATTTTTTAATTTCCCTTCTGGTTTACGTTTTTACATGTTCCAATCTAGAAGATCTCTCTTTTCTCCTCCTTCACATATTCAAACCAGAAATGGAACACTTCAAACCAGAAAACTCCAGGTTCTCCCTAGTGAGAATCTGGGAGAAATATAAATTTAAATTAGTTTCAGCACATTGAATTAATTATTCCATTTATTGCTTATTATCTTGCTTTGTGGTTTTACGTGCCTCTGAACTGTAGATGGGTTTAGAAAGGAAAAGGAGAGTATCAACTAATTAAACTCAGATTGCCAAAATAGAAGGGAGAAAAGAAGCTTGAAAGCCTTGGGAAAAATGGGGGTGAATGAGGAAGAAATTCATTAAACAAAACAAAAAAGGCATCAGATTTGTATCCATAGATGGCATTAATAAGTTTTGTGCTTGTTTACCACAACAACTCAGCCCAAAGGGAAAATAATCAGTATATTGGAAGGGAATCTCAAATTTCAGAAATCTTAAGGGATTACAGAAAGGTTGCTCATTTAGATGAAGACTGTATCTTGTTAAGTAATTTCCCCAAACTGTTTTGATAATATTGCAAGAAGAGCCTGTAGGCTTAAAATATGTGATGAAGTTACAGCTTTAGTAATTCACTAGAGGGGAAAAAATCATTAGCCAATGGTATGAACAGAGAGAGAAAAAGAAGGAAAAACAGAGTTGAAAACATATCTTCCTAGGAGCTAGCTGGATAGTTTAGTAGGTTGAGTCCCTGACTATAGAGCCAGAGGTGAGGAGTTCAGTTTCCCACTGTGTTTCCATGAAAAGAGTCAGTTTATGTTGCTGTGGACAAGTTGCACAGCCTACAGCATCACAAAAGAAGGGAATGATAAACCACTTCTGAGAACTCTATACCTAGAAACCTTGAAAAGGACCATCAAAAAATCAGAATAAATATGACCATTTGTAAATATACACTTAGGAGGAAGGGGGTTGTGGTGGAAATTAATGAGGTAGGATTCTATTACATTGTTAACAGTCAGATAACAACCCCCTCCCTATAGGTTTCATTCAAAATATTTAAAGAGAAATATACAAATACAATTTTGCACCATCCAGCAAGTAACCACATATGTTTTAATATTTATCTCAGGAGTTCACAATGTGGGTATTATGTAATACTCAGAATGAGTGTTTCAATTGGAAACACTGTTTTTCATGAACTGTTTATATGGTTTGTGGACTTTATTGTATTTGATGTTCATGTGATACTTTGTTTGATGTTTATATGATACTTTTATATTTGATGTTTATGTGATACATAATAATAGATAAAATCTCATTGTATTGTTATATTTTATTGTATTGTATTTTTTGATATGTTGTGATCCAGTGAACGTTGGCAATTTGGTCTCTAGTTCCCCTACCTCTTTGGAACCCAGCTTGTACTTCTGGAAGTTCTCGATTCACATAGTGCCGAAGTCTAGCTTGTAAGATCTTGAGCAGGATTGTTCTAGTGTATGGGATGAGTGCAATTGTATGATAGTTTGAACATTCTTTGGCAATGCCCTTCTTTGGAAAGAGAATGTAAACAGACATTCCAATCCCGTGGCCACTACTGCATTTTTCAAATTTGCTCGTATATTCATTTTTTAGTGCAGTGTTTCCCAATTTTTGCTTTTGGGACTTCAGTTTCCAGAAGCCTAAGTCAATTCCCCATTGATCAGCCAATGTACTTATTTACAGTGGTGGGCATCAGCTGGTTCGCACCGGATCGCCTGTACCGGTAGCAAAACTGGCTGAGAATGGAATACCATCATTTCAACTAGATTTGTTGTCAGTAATACTTTCTAGGGCCCACCTGACTTCACACTCCTGGATGTCAGGATTGAGGTCAGTGTGGTTGTCAGGGATGTTAAGGTCCTTCTTGTAGAATTATTCTGTGTATTATTGCATAATTATGGATACCTAAGGACAACCTCCGGGATGGAGAGATAGGCAGGATATCTCTCAATGCCATTTCCAGGGAATCCTAAGCAGGTGAAGACATCTGTTTGGGAATACCCTGAAGCAAATGGTGAGCCACTGTGTGAGACAGAATGCTGGGCTGGATGGGCTGTGGCCTGTTCCAGCAAGGCTGTTCTTATGTTCTTATTGCCACCTTTTCCTAATCTCCTATGCATCTATTAGGTCCCTACCATTTTTGTTTGTTATCATGGCCATTTTAGCTTGGTATTTTACCTTAATTTTTCCAATTTTCTTGAAGAGATCGTTCATCCTTCCCCTTCTGTTCTTTTCCTCTATTACATTGCACTGATCATATAAGAAGGCCTCCTTATCTCTCCTTGCTGATCTCTGGAATTTTGCATTAAGTTGGGTGAATCTTTCTCTTTCACCTTTGCTTTCACTTTACTTCTTATTTCAGTTATTTGTAGAGCCTCATCAGACAACCTCTTTGCTTTTTTGCATTTCTTTTTTTTTTGGGGGGGGGGATTGTTCTAATTGCTGCCTCCTGTACAATGTTATGCACCTCTGTCCATATTTCTTCAGGCACTCTGTCTGTCAAGTCTAATTCCTTAAATCTATTCTTCTTTGTAAAATAATAATAGTAAAAAAAATCTATTCTTCAGCTCCACTGAATGTCATCTAGGTCATACCTGAGTTGCCTAATTGTTTTCCCTAATTTCTTCATTCTAAACCTGATTTTGGCAATCAGTAGCTCATTATCTGAGCCACAGTCCATTCCAGGTCTCATTTTTGTTGACTGTATACAGCTTCACCATCTTTGGCTGCAGAGCACATTATCAATCTGATTTTGGTGTTGTCCATCTGGTGATATCCATGTGTAGAGTTGTCTCTTAGGTTGTTGGAAGAGGGTCTTTGCTATGACCAGTACATTATCTTGGCAAAACTCTATTAGCCTGTGCTCTGCTTCCTTTTGTGTTCCAAGACCAAACTTACCTATTATTCCAGTTACCTTTTGACTTCCTGCTTTAGCATTCCAATATTCTATGATGATAAGTATGTAATGAAAAAGCTGATTTCTTTTTCATGAGATTTTAACCACCAAATTACCTTATGCTACAGCCCATCCAAGATGGAGATTTAAATGTGTGGGACATGCATTAGGACACATTACAGAGTGGAGGAATTTTACTTCCTCTTTCACCATGGAAGTCAAGGGAGGGAGCCTCACAGAAGGGACTGTGACTACAAGGGGGGCCAGAAGGTCCAAGACAAGTTAAGTTTTCTTTTTTTTAATGTATTCTTTAAAGGACTAGATTACGTCTGATTTCTTATGCTATATTCATTTCTTTAATTCACTTAAATAAACTTCATAAAATATAGATCCTTTGTGTTTATTGAATTAGGATAAGGAGCTGACTGGACCATGCTAAACTGGCCACATTTTTCTACTTAGTCTGAGTAATCTAAGCCCTGTGCACTCACTAGCCGAGGCAACATGAAGTAAAAGGGGAGCCCATAAGGGCAGGGTTGCCCCACAAGGAGGTGACAGACAGGGATGGTAAGGAGGCAAAGGGTGAAGTGTGGCAGGAAGGAATGAGGAAATCTTTAGATAAAGAGACTTCTATCATTACAAAGTACGTTTTTTAAAAAAAATATTAACTGTGTTAGTCTGTGTTTCAAGCATATCAAAGAATAAACAAAGTAAAACAAAACAAAAACATTGTAGCAATTTAAAGACTAACTGTTATTTTTTAAGGTTAGCTTTCATGGAACAAGTCCACTTCATATGACAAAGTGGACTTGATCCACAATGGCTAACATTAAGCAAAAAGCAGTTAGTCTTTAAAGTGCTATGTTTTTTTTTGTTTTGCTTTGTTTGCTCTCTGATATCTTTTTGTTTGTGTCAGTTCTAGAAGATTTTGTAGGTCTTTGTGGAACTGGTTGACTGGCCTCTTCTGCATCAGTGGTTGGGGCATAGACTTTGATTACTGTGTGTAGCGATGTCTGGCCGCTAGGGCGGCGTTACGTCCCGGAGGAGACTGATCAATGACAATACGAGGCAAGGAAGCAGGATCAGATCAGTGTTTATTGGGAAAATGCATACACCTTTTATAGATCAGAAGGCAGGTAGAAAAAACCGTCACCAGTGATTCAATCAAGTTACCTGTTTACTCAGGTTAATTGGGGAAACTCTTCAGGGGAAGTTAATTATGACAGGCAAACATTTGACAGGGGAAGCCCTATTGTTTCGGGCTTACTGGCTGGGCAAGCATGGTCCCTGTTTGCGCCCGAGATTAGCGCCAAGCCAGGGGGAAGAGTGTTTGCCTAATTATACACAGGAGATGCAGGAGATAGCGTTCTGCCGGTCTGGCAGAGCCGCTGGTCAGGTCACGTTAATTGGGTGAATCAAGCCCTATAGCCCTATAATTTATTCACCCCCCTTGATATGGCTGCCCACAGAGGCCACCGCTAGGAGCCTTCTCACTCAAGAGGCCTCTACCCGGCCATCCCATGCCCAACCGGGCACGGGGAAACCATATCTCCCCTTACTTATTTATATTAAGAGCCTGACCAGCGACCCTGCGCAGAAGTGGCACCAGCTGTTGGTCTGGAATGACGTCACGGGGTTTCCTTCTCCGGCGGCATCTTGAGATGAATGAGGGAATACATTGAGCAAGACAGCAGACTGTAATGCCTAGTATGACTACCCCCACCACTACCTTGATTACCGTCTGGAGCCACCCCCATGGGATCCACGACCACATCCATTTCCATAGTGAGCTCCACCATGCCCCCCATGCAGAGCCTTCTGTGATGCCAGCCACTATAGAGTGAAGATCTTCGATCTGGCTTTGAATCTTACGAGAGTTGTCCGTAAGATTAAAGCAGCACATACCATGAAAAGACTCGCAGCCCAAGTGGTGAAGCAGCAGGAGGTAGTCGATAGCCGCTCGATTATCGAGAATGGCATGGCGAAGTTCCGCCTGCTCCTGATTGAGGAGCGCTATCGCTGAGGAGGTATGGTTGATGGCCTTTGCCAAACCGCAAGCCAAGCGACCAATCCTCTTTGCGTTGCCGACGGCTAAGCATGGCACGCCAAAGATGCTGACTGCCAAGGAGAGATACTCGGCGGGTATCATTACTCTGAAGCTGCTTTCACATGAGCTGTCTAACGTGGTGGTGCGAGTGTGCCGTATGAGTGAAGGGACATTAGATACATTGGATACAATAGGAACATTGGGGCTTGGGGCAATCATATCCTTAGTGGGGAGCAAGAGTGTCAAGCGGCTAATACAACAAATAGCATCTGTAATATTAGCAGGAATGTAGTTAAACGTATACTGGTTACAAGTGAAAAACCATCCAGATGGTAGGGTGATATGTGCATATGGTGTGCCGCGTGGCACTGGGTTACTGCAAGTCCAATTGCCGCTGCCCACATCGAGGCACCGGCGCCGGGTTCGGCCGGTTCCGGAGCAACCGTAAATCCGGCCACAGGTAGAGTTCGGGCTGACCGCCACTCGAGGAGTGTGGAGAGTGGCCGCATCAGCCGGTAAAGTCATGGTTAGCCGCATCTCCCAACGGGCATATTCCGAGGAAGCCGCTGGGATGTACGGGCTGAAGAATCGCTTCACCAGCCAGTCCCCATCCCGGGGGTGTGCGCCTGGAGAATGACACACCGGGATGAGGCAGGTGCTGAGGATTGAAGCAGAACCGACATCCTGTCTGAGGCAAAAATCGGACTGGTTGACGAGGCTTGCCAACCTTTCCCAAATGTTGTACTGCATGCGGGCAGAAAGGTCTCCGCCCGGCATTAAATCGCTGGCCTCCAGTGAGGCGGCCTGAACGCCTCCCCCCAAAAGCAGGGTGAGGGTCAGGATGATGGTGACTGCCATGGAGTTGGCATGGATCTGGGCGAGCGCTGCAGCCACGAAGTTCTCTGGTGTCAGCTCCTTCCCCTCGCGCTGGATGGCATGCTGAGCATCATGGCAGAGGGTCTTGACCATCCCCCAGGTTATCTTCGGTGGTGTCGTCCGCGACCGCGGTCTCTCCCGGCGGGTCCCCTCGGTCAGAGTGAGGTCCTCCATCTCCGGGATCGGGCTCTGGTCGGTCTGTGTCCACGCCATGTGGTTCCAAGTAGGGCTTGACGCACCGAGCTGGAATCCAAACGACACCTGTAGGGGACATAACTGCAGCATACCCTCTCCCCCATGTTATGAGCGGCACCGGGCCCCTCCAAGAAGGATCCGGTGGCACTCGGTACCGGACCATAGGTCGCGGGAGAGCTTCCGAACGGCGGAAATGCTTCTCCTGCTGCGTACAGTCCGAGAAAACATTAAGGTGATTGTAAGTGAACAATACCTTATTTAAGCAAAACTGTGCCTGTCCCTGTGATTTGGGGAGGGCTGGTGGCTCCCCCCTTTCTGTTTGTTTGTCAATGTAGGACTTTAGCGTCCGATTGACCCGCTCTACAATCGCCTGCCCTTGCGGATTGTAGGGAATCCCAAATGTATGCTTGATGTCCCATGTGGCCATGAAGGCGGCCAACTGCTTGGAGCAGTAGGACGGGGCGTTATCTGTTTTCACGTGCCGCGGCTTGCCCATCGCCGCGATGCAAGAAAGGAGGTGCTGCTCCACGTGGGAGGCAGTCTCCCCCTTCTGCGCCGTGGCCCAAACGAACTGGGAAAAAGTATCAATACAGACATGCATGTATTGCCATCTACCGAACTGCGGCACATGCGTGACATCCATCTGCCACACCTGATTGGCCTCTGTCCCTCGTGGGTTGACCCCCCACGAGGGCCCCCCCGGCGCCCCTGCACAATGCTGACAAGAGCGGACTATGCCTTGGGCCTGGGAAAGCGGTAGATTGAACTGTCGGGCAAGTGCTTTGGCATTTTGGTGGAAAAAGGCATGACTTTGGATCGGAGTGGTGAAAACACCCAAAACTGAACGTTGCTGAATTTCCTTTGCGGCCGCGTCCGCTCTGCTATTGCCCGCGGAAATCGGACCCGGTAGGTCTTGGTGACTTCGAATATGGGCAATATAGAGCGGGTCCGTGCGGTTTCGCAAATGAAATTGAGCGGTGAGAAACAGGCTAAGCAAATTCTTGTCTATCGCGGGAGTGATGTAAGCTCCCGGTAGACTGTGCAGTAAATTCCTAACATACAGACTGTCAGTTATGCCAGGACCTAAGAGGCGAGGGGGCCTGCCGGGCGGACATCGCCGCCACGCTCAGCCCCGGTGGGGGCGAAGAGGCTCGCCGGCCCCGCCACCGGCCGGCGTCCCGGGCCCCGCCCTCCCCCTCGCCAGGACCTAAGAGGCGAGGGGGCCTGCCGGGCGGACATCGCCGCCACGCTCAGCCCCGGTGGGGGCGAAGAGGCTCGCCGGCCCCGCCACCGGCCGGCGTCCCGGGCCCCGCCCTCCCCCTCGCCAGGACCTAAGAGGCGAGGGGGCCTGCCGGGCGGACATCGCCGCCACGCTCAGCCCCGGTGGGGGCGAAGAGGCTGCCGGCCCCGCCACCGGCCGGCGTCCCGGGCCCCGCCCTCCCCCTCGCCAGGACTTAAGAGGCGAGGGGGCCTGCCGGGCGGACATCGCTGCCACGCTCAGCCCCGGTGGGGGCGAAGAGGCTCGCCGGCCCTGCCACTGGCTGGCGTCCCTGAGCCCCGCCCCCCCTTTATAACACCCCTTTAAGACTCTGAAAGCAGGGTGGGTTTTGTGGGTGGGTTTGGTAGAATTGTTTTATTGTGTTATTTTTGTTTACTTGAAACATTGTATTAATATTGCATTTTGTATCTTGTATGTAAACCCCTTGTGTTGCCCTGGGGTCATTTATATGTTGTTAGCCGCCCTGAGTCGGCCATGTGTTGAGTAGGGCGGGATATAAATTGAATAATAAATAAAAAATAAATAAATTAAACGTTCCTTGGCGAAGGTGCGCAAGGCAAGGTTCACGGCTGCCAACTCTACAAGGGTGACTGAGTCCTGTAAAGCTATCTGGGGTAAAACTGGTGCGGCAAAGGAACAGAGAAGCCGATGACCCAAGTATGAAAAGGGTTCGGTCTTCTGCACCTTTTCCGGGGCAATGAGTAAACCTTTGTCCCCCAGGCTGGCCTGGAGGTCAGAAAACACTGCGCTACCGAGTTGCGGCAACGCTACTAGAATATCGTCCATGAAGTGACACACAATAGCTTTAGGGTGAAGGCTTCGGAACTTTGCCAGCGCGTCGTGAACATAAATTTGGCACAGGGTGGGCGAATTGAGCATGCCCTGTGGCAAATATTTCCACGCGTAACGCTGCGTGGGCTCGCTGTGGTTCACAACCGGCACTGTAAAGGCGAACCTTTCCTGGTCCCTGGGGTCTAAGGGGATTGTATAAAAGCAATCCTTGAGATCTACAACCAAAATCTCCCATCCCTCGGGAATCATATTAGGATTAGGGATACCGCATTGAAGCGGGCCCATCGGCTGAATGCATTTATTGATCTCTCTGAGATCGTGGAGGAGTCGCCACTTCCCCGACTTCTTTTTAATCACAAAAATTGGCGAATTCCAGGGACTCGTGGACTGCTCTATGTGTCCTGCGTCTAGCTGTTCTTTCACTAGCTGCTTGAGGGCAACTAATTTCTCTCCCACTACCGGCCATTGTTCTACCCAGACCGGAGTATCGGTGAGCCATTTAAGTGGCAACGCCATTACTCGAAGGTAAGGGTGGCACCGTACTGCTGGAGAATGTCTCGCCCCCAAAGATTGACGTGCACGTCAAGAATGTGCGGCCGAATCACCGCTGTGCCGTCAGCCCTTGGGATTGTGACTTCTACCCACTCTCGGCTCCTGAACGCTTCCTGAACGCCACCTACCCCCCACACATCGGAGACCGGCTCAATGGCCCACTCCTTCGGCCACTGGCTTCTGCTTATCACGGTCACATCCGCTCCGGTATCGAGTAACCCTGAGAACACTCTTTTGTTCAAAAATACCTCGATAACGGGGCGCTGCTTCCACTCAATGTTGGTCTCTACTGTCGCTAAGACCTGGTATCCTTGCACTACCTCACTCGCGCTCGAGCGGTCTGCTGAACCGGGCTCTGAGCTGTCACCGAGCCTTCTCGGGCTGCCTGCTGGCGAGTGACAAGGAACCATGATCAGTTGCGCTAAGGTCTCTCCCTTGTGGATAACTTGGGGCAGGTGTGTCCAAAGTTGGACCTGGAGAACGCCTGAAAAATTCGAGTCAATGACTCCTGGAATTATGAAAATTCCACGCGCTCCAGCTACACTACGGGGCAAAACTAAGCCTATGAAGCCTCTAGGTAGGGGTCCCATGTACTGAGAATCGACTAGATAGACTGTGCCTGGCAGATCGCATGTAACGTCCGCCTGGCAAGTCAATTCTAGCCCTGTGCTACCCTTGGGGCTGGCCTGTGCCCTCGCAGTGCCTGGAATGTGTTTGGAACCTAGTCTGATTCTGGGGAGTTCTGGATCTGGGTGAAGGACTGGGGCCAGAGACGTGCCCGGATTCCGGTTTCCCGAACTCGGACAAAACCTGGCCCAATGATAGCCTTTCTTGCACTTCGGGCAGGGGGTGTTCGGAGCCTTGGGACGGCCGGACTTTTGTCCTCCTCCCTTGGATCGGCACTCCCTAGCGAAGTGTCCGACCTTGCCACAGGAGTGGCATGCCCCTCTGGTCTTGGTGTTACCCTGAGGTCTTTTCCCCCCCTGCACCGCTGCCGCTAGCAGACCCATCTTGTAAGAGTCTGTGCCAACGTCGGAACATGCTCGAATCATGTCCGTTAAGGTTATGTCGGGGCGATTGCCCATGGACTGCAAGATTTTACGGCAGTCCAGGTTGGCGTTGTCCTTTGCTAGCTTGATCATGAGCTCTTCCTGGGCTTGCTCATTCTCAATCTGCCTGCTAATTGCCTCCTCCAGGCGATTGATGAAGTCCATGTAGGGCTCCTGGGCTCCCTGCTTAATGGCGGTGTAATTCTTTGCCGTTTTGCCAGATGCTGGGACCTTGAAGTATGCCCTATAGGCAGCCTCGGCTGACATTTCTAGGGTGGCGAGAGGCAAGTTAATTTGAGCGTTGATGGGCTCATAATTACCAGAGCCATACAATTGCTCAGGAAGCACCGCGCCTCCCATCCTAGCAGCCCGAGTTTGAGCCTCTAGGCGAAACTCGCTGTCCCAGATCATGTACTGGCTAGGGGTTAGCATCATCCTCATGACGGCTTTCCAATCATGAGGAATCCACATGGTGGTCTCGCACACTTGCCGAAGCGTGCCCCTAGTAAAACGACTTTGGAGCCCTGTCTCTGAAATTGCTTTCCGTAAAGCCATGAGAAGCTTGTACGGGACTGGGGAGTGTACTACCTGCTGTGCACCCGTGAGCGCGTCCATCTCCATGCGGATTGGACAAATCTGTCTAAGTTCAGCTAGCTGTTCTGCTGACAATTCCCCCTTCTTTAGCTCTATCTCAGCTGTGCGCTGAAGGGCACTCTTTGCGGCTAGGGAACCTGGAGCTGTCAGAGAAGCGCCTGCGCTTCTCATTCCTTGCATTCCTTCGGTGACGTCTGCAGCTGTCACCGCGGGAAGGCTCCCTACGCTACTCTGCTGACAGCTAATTGACGGATAGAGCGCCGTGGGCGCAGTCGGTCCGACTGGCTTGCCTGATGGCTCAGCTAACGGGGGTTCTTTGGCCTCTATCCGGACTGGTTCGATCTGCTCTAAGAGTCTCCTACACTTCCTCCATGTACTCACTATCCCTCCTGGAGCTTTCGGGGGTTGCTTAATGCAGTCTCCTATCTGATCCCAGAGCTTCAGGGTTAACGTACCTACTTCTGGGTAAAGTAGGCAGTGTTCCCCGAGGTACGCCAAAAGTCTCACTAATTCCTTGCTGTGAAATCGTAATTTAAATACCCTGGCCAGGATCTTAAACTCCTCCTCTCGAGTTTTTTGGCTAGCGGACGGACCTGGTCTATGAGAACAAGTCCCCATATTACCTGCAGTTGGGTCTCCGGAAGGTTCCTTCTCGGGACGAGTCGACGCGTCTTGTCAGGCAATAGGTTCGGGCGTCTAGTGTCTGGGGTAGACCTCGGAGCGTGGACCTTCCGCCACGGGCCCTTCTAACGGCCTCTGCGATGTCAGGGGCTCACAGCCTGCCCTGAGCGGAACGCGTTTCCCTCTATGGCAACCTTCCTCGAAAGCGGGAGTAAGCTGTAGGAATGCCTCTCTGGAATGCCTCGCCGCAGGCCACCTCTCCGATCGGCTGGCTGCCGGTCGGAGTGCCGCGCTGTCCTCCGGGGTGACGGGTCGCGGTTCGAGCGTAGAACCGGACCGCGTGGTTCGCTACTCACGAGTAGACCTCTCCGGGGTCCCTTACTCACGAGTAGAATCACGTCGCGGGTCACCAGATGTAGCGATGTCTGGCCGCTAGGGCGGCATTACGTCCCGGAGGAGACTGATCAATGACAATACGAGGCAAGGAAGCAGGATCAGATCAGTGTTTATTGGGAAAATGCATACACCTTTTATAGATCAGAAGGCAGGTAGAAAAAACCGTCACCAGTGATTCAATCAAGTTACCTGTTTACTCAGGTTAATTGGGGAAACTCTTCAGGGGAAGTTAATTATGACAGGCAAACATTTGACAGGGGAAGCCCTATTGTTTCGGGCTTACTGGCTGGGCAAGCATGGTCCCTGTTTGCGCCCGAGATTAGCGCCAAGCCAGGGGGAAGAGTGTTTGCCTAATTATACACAGGAGATGCAGGAGATAGCGTTCTGCCGGTCTGGCAGAGCCGCTGGTCAGGTCACGTTAATTGGGTGAATCAAACCCTATAGCCCTATAATTTATTCACCCCCCTTGATATGGCTGCCCACAGAGGCCACCGCTAGGAGCCTTCTCACTCAAGAGGCCTCTACCCGGCCATCCCATGCCCAACCGGGCACGGGGAAACCATAACTGTGTGATGTTGAATGCTTTGCCTTGAATTTGGACTGAGATCATTCTGTAATTTTTAAGACTGTAATTAAAGAGATGGGAATACCAGAACACCTTATATGCCTCATAAGAAATCTGTACATGAGTCAAGAAGCAACAGTTAGGACAGAATATGGAATGTCAGAGTGGTTTGGAATAGGAAAAGGAGTAAGACAAGGCTGCATTTTGTCACCCTGCTTATTCAACTTATACACAGAGAACATAATGCACAATGCAGGGATGGAGGAATCACAATATGGGATCAAAATTGCTGGGAGAAACATCAACTATTTGAGATATGCAGATGATACCACCCTAATGGCAGAAAGTGAGGAAGACCTAAAGAAGCTCCTGATTAGGTTGAAAGAAGAGAGTGCAAAAGCTGGCCTGAGACTCAATATCAAGAAAACCAAGATAATGGCAACAGGCCATATCAGTCCCTGGAAAATAGATGGGGAAGAAGTAGAAGCAGTAACAGATTTTACTTTCTTAGGATCCAAGATCACTGCAGATGGAGATTGCAACCATGAAATAAAAAGGCAACTGATTCTTGGGAGACAAGCTATGATAAACCTTGGGAAAATAGTGAAAAGTAGAGACATCTCACTGCAAACAAAGGTCCACATTGTCAAAGCAATGGTATTTCCGGTGGTAATGTATGGCTGTGAGAGCTGGACCATTAGAAAGGCTGAGCGAAGAAAAATAGATGCCTTTGAGATGTGGTGCTGGAGGAGAGTTTTGAGAGTCCCTTGGACAGCGAGGAGAACAAATAGGTCAATATTAGAAGAGATTAGCCCTGAGTGCTCCTTAGAAGCACAAATAACAAAGATGAAGCTGAAGTATTTTGGACATCAAATGAGAAGAGAGGATTCACTTGAGAAGGCCTTGATGCTGGGGAAGGCGGAGGGCAAAAGAAGAAGGGGGTGGCCAAAAATGAGATGGCTAGATGGTATTGTAGATGCAATGGGCACAGAGCTGGGCGGGTTGAGGAGGATGGTGGAGGACAGAGGTGCCTGGAGGGCAATGGTCCATGGGGTTGCAAAGGTTCGGATTTGACTGTGCGACTAAACAACAACAAATCCCTTTATTGCTTTCTCACACTTTTAGTGACTATAAGAGCCATTTCTTCTGAGGGATTCTTGTCCACAGCAGTAGATGCAAAGGTCCCCTGAGTTAAATTCACCCATTCCTGTCCACTTGAGTTCACTGATTCCCAACATGCCAATGCTCGGTCTTCACCACATCCAACATGATTCATGGATCTTACATTCCAGATTTCTATGAAATATTGTTCTTTACAGCATCAGACTTTCCTTTCACTGTCAGATTCAGACCACAGCTAAGTGTCCTTTCGGCTTTGGCCCATCAACTTCACTCTTTCTGGGGATACTTGTTATTTTCCTCCAGCCTTCCCCAGTAGCTTATTGGACACCTTCCAACCTGAGGGGCTCATCTTTCAGCATCATATTGTATAAACTGTTAATACTGTCCATGAGTATTTTTTGGAAAGGACAGTGGAGTGGATTGCCATTTCCTACTCCAGTTCCGAGTTCTATTCTATGGCTGGCCCATCTTGGGTAGCCACTGCTCACCCCACAACAGGCTGGGCTTGGACCTTGGAAGAATTTGCATAGCATAAGTCCTACATTTAATGCAATGTTTTGAGAATGGCTTTGCAACTAGGAAGATTATGGGGATAGGCTTAGTTTGTCTCTCAGCCATTTGTCATCTATTACCTCTGCAAAAGTTCTATAATCTAACCAAGGATTATAAACTAACAAAGGTTATAGAAACTCTTTTGGAAAATCAACTATTTTTGTAAAATTTTAAGGAAAATGCAGTCAATGAGGGACTCAAAAGAATGGTCTGTTCCAGGGCAGTATAGTTTAACATCTACACTAATGTTCAGCTATAGCCTCAAGATACCAAAAGTTTTATTTGTGCTGACAATCTCACACTTGCTGCTCAGTTGAACAGTTTTCAGATGGCAGAGCTTTTTCTAAGAAATGTATTAGAAGAATTTGGCAGATATTGTGATAGAAAGCAATTTGCACCTAACCCTTCTGAGACTCATATATATGCTTTCCATCTCAGAAACAAATAAGGTTGGAAACTATGAAAGAGTTGATGTTAGCCATCCACAATGCTCTTCAAATTGCCAGTTATTGGGCAAAGATTATCTTGTACATTTACCACTAGAACTGTGATGTTTCTACAAAGAAGAAATAGCCTCCATTGTGAACCCCCCAATGCCCTCCCATACAACAACAATCAAAGGGTGAGGAAAATGGTCAGCCATATCCTCTCAACCCTCCAAAGGATGAAATCATCCCCAAAATATTTTCAGAGCCAAAATAGGATTTAAATAAAAAGAAGTCACCAACATTCACTTCCAGCTTTTCAATAAGGGGTGGACACAGACCTTTGGAAGTCTGTGAGGGCAAAAATGAAGGATGGTGCATCCTGTGATCTTGGTGACTGTTGATTCATTTCCCATAGCATGTTTGTATACATTTTAAAAACATGCATGGGGGGATGTTGTGCATTTCTCATATTTGTAGTCATTGTCAACTGTACCTTTTTCTCACACAGAATTCATTGCAATCAAAAAAATGTACAGATTTCTAATGTCAAATCACATCATTTTGATCATCTATCTCTGTTCCACCTTACCCCACATCCTTAATCAGGATGATTGTACAGGTCCTGTCACTATCATATTTCAGATTTTTGAAGACTGTAGACACAGAAAATAACTCTCTGTCTCTCTTTTTCTTTTTTTCAGCCAATTGATTTTGCTATATGCCAGCCCTTGTAGAAGACTGTCAAATTATTTTATAAAACTGTGCCAGGCAAGTGTGAGAATGCCATTTTATGTCTGTATATCAATCTTAAATTCTCATACACATGCATATTTTTCTCAACATGCCACAATGCTCCAGGTACTTTTGACAGTCACTGCATTGCTTATGTTTTGGTCAAAGTCAACATTAAACTCTTTGGCTGTTTAGTTCAAAATTTAACAGTTGTAGTGAGATGTTGGAAAAGGCAAAATGCAAAATTATACATATCAAGTAGGAATAAAAATTGCAACCCTGCAACTCCCTATGCTGCTCTTCTGCTGTCCATGGAAATATTTTACATCAGGAATTATTTGGCTTTTCCAGGGCTCTTTCTTCAATAAATATGGACTGTGGCAGTTAAAAGTAAGAGAAAATACTCAGAGACATTTTACATTTACCTAGGGATTCAAAGTCTCATTGACATGTGAAGCTTACAAAACGTGTCCTGCAATATTCTAGTTTTGCCTAGTTCTTCAAACAATATGATGGTTTGTTTTTAAAGAGTTCTGTTGAAACCTTGATATTGTTATCAAAAGAATTAAATCTTTTATTTCAAGAAAATAGCAATCATAACAATATTCTTATCATGTGTAGCATGCCTATAAAGGACTCTTTCTATCTCCACCCTCCACCGTGAGACTCAGCTTCATTGCAGAGCTCAGTGGCTTAAAACATAAAGAATAAATAGTAGATGTTTTTGCTTCTTTTCCTCTCTTCCTTCAACTATTTCTACTATTTACTCTGAAGGGTTTTGCAGAACTCAAAATTTAGAAAAGTAGTTTCCCCTAATAAAGGTGTCACCATGTTGTGGATTTTAGATTTCAGTTTGTTTATCAAACTCTTCTTAAGCTGTTTGACAGCTTCCTAGCCTGATCTTCCTCCCTTTGGCCATATTTCATGGCTTAAGGAGACACAGGGAAGTCAGGGAAGCTCCTACCTGAACGGTCCTCTTTGGGCTGGAATCAATGGAACAAGCTCTGTGACCTAAGCTTCCTCACATCAGTGGTGTGCTTGTTTCTTTATTGTGGCACCATGCAATTATGGCAACACTGTAAAATGAAAATCAACATAGGAAGACTCCGTGAGACTGGAAGTGAGAAGCCCAGTATTGTGCAGCTTGGGAAAATAAGCATTTCTAAATTTATTTATTTGTTATATTTATACCCCACCGTTTTTGGAGATATTCCTACTCTAGGAGGCTAACAACAAAAATGTACACATTAAAAACAGTTTGTTTACTTTACTGAAACTTTTTCAGAATGGCTTTTGGGAAATCATGGAGACATTGCCACAGAGAGCCACTGCCATCTTAAGCTGTGAAAATCAGCTCCAGATTCTTCCAGATCCCACAGCTGTAGCTCTCAGTTATAGTTTAACTAGCAGAGGTTGCCCGGCGTTGCCGGGCTGTTTTAAATGGTGTTGGAAAGTTTTTGTTGTTGTTGTTAATGTTTGTAAAGAAGAGTTTAGTCTATAATTGAAATTTTTAAAATTTTTATTTATACAAAAAAATTTTTTGGTGGCCTGTTATAAACTGTGATGAGTTTTGTTTGGTGTTTTGGTTTTGTGGATGAAAAAAAGAATAAAGGATGATATACTTTTTCCCAAAAAAATATTTAACCCAATATTTTAGTATGTATTTTTTTTAATTGTTGTACTGTAGGTAATAATTTAAAAAATGTGAAACTACATATTTTTCACAATAAATGTTTTTTAAACTGTGTATTGATGTTTTTGTTTTTTATTTGAGTAAAAATTCAGCACAGGATTTTTGAATAGTTTTTATTTTATTTTATTGACATCTGTTTTGATTTGTGTAAAATTGTGATTTTGTGTTATTTGTTTTTACTTGTTTTTACTCTTGGGGCCTTTTGTGTGGGGCTGTTGTGTCTTTTTGATTTTTTTTTTTTTACTATTGTGGGCAGCAAGTGGTACTGGTAGGGGTTATCTTGTATTTTGACTGTTTTTTCTCTCGTGGCCTCTGGGTGGAGCTTCTTCCAGTAAGTAGTCTCTTTCTTTATTCATTTCTTTTCCAGTCGTTGTGGTGTGAGGTCGTGTGGTGGTGAGTTGGCTGTTTTTCTTTTTTTGGGGGTGGTGTTGGTGGTAGTGGTTGGATTTTGTGGTGTTTGGCTGGGTGCTGGGTGTGTTTGGAAATGTTTGTTGTTCTTTACTTTGTATTGTTTTTTGGTGTTATTTTTGTTTGTTTTTGTGTATTTTTGAATGTTTTGATTGTTTGTTTTTGTGTTTTTTGGTGTCTTACGGGGGGATCACCTCTCTGCCGTCTCCCCTGGCTCTGGAAGGCTTGGGGGGACAGACCCCTTTTGTCTCCCGAAACCTTCCGGACCGCTTGGTTCCTTCTCTTTAATATGGGGCATGTGTGTGTGTGGGGAGGGGAATCCTCTCTCTGCCAGGTCCCCTGGGGTCAGGAGGGTTGGAGAGACAGACTCCTTTTGTCCCCCAAACCTTCCAGACTCATGGGACCCAGGAAAGGGGATCGAATCCAGGCTACCCTCTGATATTAAAAGGGAAATCTCAATTATGGTTTCACCTTTAATACCAGTGGGGGGGGCTTGTGATCCCCCTCTCTGCTGGCTTCCTTGGGTTTGGGAGAGTTGGGTGGAGAAAAGGGGTTTGTCTCCCCAACCCTTCCGGACCCAGGAGAGCCATCGGAGAGGGGGATTCCCCCCCAAACTCCATTTTTAAAGAGAAGTAACCGCTTGGTTTCTTCTCTTTAATATGGGGCGTGTGTGTGGGGGGGAGGGGAATCCCCTCTCTGCCAGGTCCCCTGGGGTCAGGAGGGTTGGGGAGACAGACTCATTTGGTCCCACCAACCCTCCCAACCCCAGGGGAGCCAGTAGAGAGGGGGAGCACAACACCCCCCCACCCAGTGATATTAAAGGGGAAACTCCGATTAGGAGCTTCAGGCGCCGTTGGGGAGGGGGGCTTTGGTTCCCGTGGCTTGGCGGACTTGCTCTCCCGGTGTTTTTGTTTTTGTTTGTTTTAATTTTTGCACGCCGGCTTCCTCAGTGTTTTGTGCGCTCATGGCGCGCAGGATGCTGGGGATTGTAGTTATGGGTTTGTGCTTTGTGTTTGTGCTGCGTTTTTTTTAAACGGTTTTCTTTTGATTGGCTGCAGCGCATTTCCGAACGTTCCTTGCGCCACGCCGTGCGAGAGCCTCTCAGCCTGATTGGCTCTTGCGCGGTGCGGCGCAAGGAATGTTGGGAAATGAATTTGTTTCCCTTTTTTCACGTTTGTGGGGCTGTTGCCCCACTGCCTGTTTTCTCAATCCTTTGTTGACCTGTTGATCGGCCATGTGCACGAAGGGTGAGTGCAGGCAAGTAGGGCGAGGCATAGCAACCTATAGCAAGTTCCAATGGTTAACCCTTGGTTTTATAGGTTAAGATAGCTCCATTCAGGCCTTTAGCTTCTGTGGGTTTAGGTCACGTTTAACCTTGGCACAGAATAAAACTATTCAAATATATAAAAAAATCTTCCCACTGATGTTTCTGAATAGATGAAAAAAATGAGAGTAGGCTGTTTTAATTTTATGACTAATCTGTATTCACAGTAGGACAAATCTTGATACACATTAATGGAATCATTGAAAAGTGATCATGGCAAGTGAGCGATTTTAATTTAATTCTATTACAAGGCCAGGGTGTTCAAGAAAGAATCTACCTTCTGCTAACTTATCTTGATCATGCTAGAAAAGAATTATAGAGATGTTAATTACTTAGTAACATGCAGAAGTCACTGCCTAGATGGATCCAAGGAATTGGGTCATTAGCAAATATAACACTCTAGGTGCGCTTGGAGAGGCTGCTATTGGAAATTGAAATCCCCACATGATGTTTTCCCTAGCTATACAGTACTGAAGGGCAAAGTTCCTCATTATTTCTGGCTTCAACTCTTCTAGCTTCGTCCATTTATTTATATCTCCTACCTGTAAAGATATCAACCATAACTGATGACAATCAATTCTAACAGAATATGTGATTAATAAATTAGTGTTCCCTAATAGTTGGCTCTTATACATTCCTTTACATATGGGAAAACTTGAAGAATTTGTTTGAGAACTGGACAGCAGGCTCTCTGCTCCTTACTTCAGGGATAAAGTATTTTTGGCCCTCCAGATGTCATGGCCTATAACTCACAACACCTGAAGCCAAAAAGGGATTATTGGTATTATTATAAAAAAATCCTTAAGGCTAAATTATGACAGCTGAAGTATTATCAAACTGATATAACTGTGTAGTCTGGATTTACCCAGGGAACATTCAAATCACCAGGGTTTTTCAGAGGGACTTATGGCAGTCTCCTATTGCAAGCAGGATTGGAAGTAAATTTACTGTATTTGGAAGGAATTTTCTGACACATTGGCTGAAATCCGGTGTCACAGTTATGTAAATGGCTTAACTTTTGGAAACAAATTACTGAAGCTAAGAAATCTCTGCAGACCTTTCCTGTTGCACATGAGTTGTGTAATTTGGTGTGCATCATAAATTACAGATAAGATCTACAGAGGGTGAAATGACAGATAATTCATCTAAAGGCCACTGACAATATTTGGCTGGTGAATTGCCCCATGCTAAAGAAGCACTTTAGGACTAGTGCATATCTACACACTACTGACAGTGACAAACATAGAGCATAATCCTTGCTCAACAGGAGCCACATAACCAGTATTTAGTGGGATTCAATATTGGATTCTAAGGGGCACAATATGTCCTCCCACCACAGGAATGTTTCCTCCTATATTCAAATGGACATTAAGGTTCAAAAATCATGTTAGAAGCTGAAACTATCTGTTAAATTGTCACATGGTGTACATTTGAATATAGGAGGAAAATTCCTGTGGTGGGATGACATATTGTGCCCCCTGGAATCCAATGGGGCTGCAACCTCCCACTTGAATCCCCCCACTATTAAATTAGCATACACATCCACCTACCAACAACAAAGCATTTTGAAATGGACACTACTGCAGCATGAAAATGGAGGAGGATTTTCTTACCACCAAAATGGATTAAAAATAATGAAAAATAGTTTCAAGTTGTTAAATGGAATCTCTGGCTTTTGTCATTGTTGTGAAGCAAAATCAACATGTACAGAATTGAACAGTTTATGCTCAGATTCCTGCAAACACATCTATCACTTGTTTAAATTCAGTGCAGAAAGTGTGAGCAGGCTTAGCTAATGCAAGCGCGGCGCCAAAATGGCCGCCGCGCCCTTTGCGGGCCCCCCCCACAGGACAGAGAATCCGGGTAGTTAGGGGCGTGGCCAGCTCCCTTATAAAAAGGCTGGCCACGAGGCAGCCGAGCTGCCATTTTACCTCAGCGACGGAGCGGAGAAGTTTTTTCCCCTGTGTCTCCGTCGCTCGTTAGCTTACCGGGAAGCCTTTTGGTAGCGATTCTGCCTTGCCGGCTTCCCTTTTTTGCTTCGGTGGAGATGCCTTCGAAGAAGAAGGCAGCTTCGAGTTCAGCTCGCGCTGTTAGGAGGCGCAACCCAGGTCGGAGGACCGTGGTGCCGCCTCCTCAGCAGCCACCTTTGCCAGCCCCGACCGGGGCCGGCGGAATGGGGTCTATTGCCCCTTGGCCCGCTGCGGGCGAGCAGAGTGTGAGCGCAGATGGCGCTCCGGCCCGCGGCCCACGAGCGGTGGACACCGCTCCTCCTCCTGCTCACTCCGTCGGGCCTGTTCCTTTTGGGCCGCAGCCTCTCCCCGGGCCCTCTAGCCTTGGGGGGTGGGGCGGCCCCCTGCCTTGGCAGGTTTCTCCACCAGCTCTGCCGGGCTTTGGTGCTGGCCAATGGCCATATGCTGGCCCCGGGGTGCAGGGACCTGTACCCGTGCCTGGCTCAGGCGGGCCGGCCGGCCCTTTGCCCATGGTCAACGTGGACACCTTACTGGCCCGCATTGCGGCCCTGGAGGCGTCTTTGGCCCGGGCCAGTCAGGCGGGAGCCCCCTTTGGGGTTCCTTTTGAGGTGCTGTCGGCAGCAGGACAACAGCCGGCGGGGAGGGTCGAGCTGCTGCAGGCGGGTGGCGCGGCTTCGGCCACTGCCTCGCAGCTCCCCAGCCAGCAACCTGGTGCGGGTCAAGCCCCGGTGATGAGCTCTAGGTCAGTCGTGAGCTCCGACGCCCCCAGTGGGCCGGAACCCCCGGTGGGGGCGGCCCGCGGGGGTGCAGCATGTGAGTATACGGTGCAAGCAAGTACATCCACACACATTCCCAATATAGGGGGGGCCTTTCAATGGCCTTGGCCTCGCGCGGGTGGTGCGGGGGCCACGCTGTCTACGGCCCACCCGGCGACAACAACTGCCACCTTGGGCAATGGGGTGGGCATTGGTCCTTACACTGCGGGGAATGTTCTGGGTGTGGCTGGGTTAGCTCAGGCCCCTTTTACTAGGCCGGCTGTCCCCTTTTCGGCTTTGCCGACGGTAGGGTATTCCTTGCCATTGGGTGATCACTTGGCACAGGCTACTAGAGAAAAGATATGGCGAGGGGAGTACGTGGATATCTTCTCACTCCTGAACAGAGAGCCCACCAAGGAGGAAAGGGAGGGTCAGGATGAGAAGGATAAGGAGCAGGCACGCCGCCGTAAGCCGCCGCGTACCTGGGCTAACTGGCTTCCCGCCTATTTAATATACATGGCGGTATATTTGAGGGCGCGGCCGGATTTAGCTATCCCCATGGTCCAATATTTGGACAACATATATAGGGCAATGGTTGATTTCCCGGGCCCCTCATGGCTAGCATATGATGAGGAATTCCGTATGAGGATTCCTCTCCACCCCGAGATGAGATGGGATGAGCCGTGCCAGAGACTGTGGCTCTTGTACATGACACCCACACGCCCTGCCCCGGGGGATAGATACCATTGTGGACATGCGGTCCAGCGAGCGGCTCCAGCGCAGGTTACCCGCCAACCGGCGGGGCAGGGGGTTCCAGCCCGCCTGCTGTGCTGGACTTTCTCGTCAAATGGTTCCTGCAATCGAAAGAATTGCAGGTATAAGCATGAGTGTCCCACATGTTCTGGCCCCCACGCAGCCTCTGCTTGTCCCAGGCCTGGGGGGGCACGAGGCAGAGGGAGGGGTGGACAGTGGGCCGGCAAAGCTGCCGCGGATGGAGCTAGTCCTCCAAAAGGCCCCCTCCCCAATTAACGTGGACATGCTGGAGCGCTGGCTCGCATCGTACCCGAAGGGGGAGGACGGGGAGTATCTACTTCAAGGTTTTAAGCAGGGATTTCGTATCCCTTTTATGGGTGATAGGTCCCCTCAGGATGCTCCCAACCTTTTATCCCTCAGAGGGAGGGAGGAGGTGGCTGCGGCCAGCATTAAAAAGGAGTTAGACGCGGGCAGGGTCGCTGGACCCTTCCCCGCACCCCCGTTTCCCAATTTTAAGGTTTCACCACTGGGTTTGGTGCCCAAAAAGTCCCCAGGTGAGTTTCGTCTTATTCATCATTTGTCCTACCCAGCCGGCCGATCGGTCAACGATGCTATCCCTGATGACCTTTGTTCAGTCAGGTATACATCGTTTGACCAGGCGCTGCGCATGGTGCGCGCGTGTGGCCCGGGTGCCCTGCTGGCCAAGTGTGACATTAAGTCGGCTTTTCGCCTTTTGCCGGTGCACCCGGGCGACTTTGAATTGCTGGGTTTTAAATTTAAGGGGGAATATTATTTCGATAAGGCCATGCCTTTTGGCTGCTCCATATCATGCTCGGCTTTCGAGCGTTTTAGTACCTTCCTAGAATGGGCCTTCGTCCGCAGGTCAGGGTCCCGGTCTGTAGCCCATTACCTGGATGACTTTTTATTCGGGGGTGAACGGGGCTGGGACACGTGTGCACGTCTCCTTAACACATTTCAGACGCTAATGCAGGAACTTGGTGTCCCTTTAGCGCCCGAAAAGACCGAGGGCCCATCGACCAAGCTAGTATTCCTGGGGGTTGAGATTGACACAGTAGTGCAGGCTTCTAGGTTGCCGGGTGATAAGGTGTCCAGGATAGTGGCCCTTATCTCGGAATTGCTGGCCAAGCGTAAGGCATCCCTGAGGGAACTGCAGGTGCTCCATGGGCACCTTAATTTTGCCTGCAGGGTGGTCGCTCCGGGCAGGGCTTTTGCCCGGCGCTTATGTGACGCCATGGCAGGGTTATCCAGGCCCCACCACAGAGTCAGGCTTACCCGGGGTATCAGGGCAGACATGTTCGTCTGGTTGCAATTCCTGAGGGAGTTTAATGGGGTCTCATTTTGGAGGTCTGACCTCCTGGCATCCCCCAATTTCCAGATCCAGTCTGATGCCTCAGGATCCCTGGGTTATGGGATGTACTTCAATGGGAAGTGGGCCTATGGTGGGTGGCCACCGGCATGGGCAGGCACAGGTCGCCTGCGGGATCTCACATACCTGGAATTTTTTCCCATCCTGGGGGCTTTGATGCTATGGGGCGAACAGTGGGCAAATTCGGTGGTGCATTTCTGGTGTGACAATGCTGCCGTTGTACACATTGTCAATGCACAGACTTCCAAATCGCCCAGGGTTATGGATCTAGTGCGCCATTTTGTGCTGCGCTGCCTGCGCCTCAACGTCTTGTTCAGGGCCAGGCATGTCCCAGGGGTTAATAATGATATTGCTGACGCTTTGTCCCGCCTGCAGATCTCCCGGTTCCGCGCCTTGGCCCCGGATGCGGAGGAATTTCCCTCGCCACTCCCGGACGAGATGTGGACTATTGGCAAGGAGAGGTGAACCGGGCGATTGGCCTGTCACTAGCGCCACGCACGCGTAAGGCGTATCAACAAGCATTCTATTCATATAGGGCATTTGCTGCTCAATTTCACTTGCCAGAGACCTGGCCGATTCCGGTGGACCATGTTCTGCGGTTCATGGTTCACCTGCATGCACAGGGCCTCGCACCTCGCACCATAGCATCCAAGCTTTCGGCGTTGGCTTTTATGGCCAAAGTAGGGGGTCATGTGGATACCACCTCTGACTTCCGTGTGAGACATGTTTTGGAGGGGTGGGTGCGCGAGCGCGGACGTTGCCCGGACGACCGGCACCCTATTTCCCCAGGGGTTCTTACCCAGTTGGCCCGGGGCTGGCCAGGCCTCTGTTTTGATCATTATGAGGCAGCCCTTTTTCATGCAGCCACAACGGTGGCATTTTTTGGAGCGCTCCGCGTCAGCGAACTCGTGATGCTGTCTAAGGCGGATGCAAGTGGTAGGGCACTGGAACTCGAAGATGTCTATGTTGCCAAAGACTGGGCCCAGTTGAGGATACGCTCCTCTAAAACAGATCAGCATGGCGTAGGCAGTGGAGTAAGACTGCTACGGTGTTCTTTGGCAGACATCTGTCCGGTTGGTGCCCTACAGGAATTCCTGGCACTGCGTGGCATGCACCACGGCCCGTTTTTCTGTCACCAAGATGGGTCTCCCCTTACTAAATTTCAGTTTTGGAAGGTGACAGCCAGAGCCCTCACCAGGGTGGGCCTACCTGGTGCCCGTTATGGCACACATTCATTTCGTATTGGTGCAGCCTCTACAGCAGCTGCTTTTGGGTACTCTGGGGCTGACATACGCAGCATGGGGAGGTGGGGCTCGCAATGTTTTCAGTTTTATGTGCGCCCACTCCCGCCATGAGTACCAATCCAGTCACCTTACCGCCTTTTTTCTCAATTTTCTTACAGACCCTGGGTGTCGTATTACACCGGTGACAGTATGGCTGGTGGGCCACAGCTATGTGCACAGGGCAGCGCGTTACGCTGCGGCGACAGAGTGGGGACCCCGACTGGGACTGGGTGACCACGCCAGTCTCGCATGGCATGGTATGCCTGGGATGTTATGGCGGGAGCTGCGGCCTTTCCTTTTTTCTGGCCTGGGTGCTGACCCGCCTGACATTCTAATCATCCACCTGGGGGGCAATGATTTGGGCCAGGTCACCGGCTTATCGCTCAAACATGCGATTTGCGAGGAACTCGCCTACTTGCATTATGTCTGGCCTGCCACAACCCTGGTTTGGTCGGACATTGTTCCGCGCCATTCTTACAGAGGGGGCGTTAACCTCCTGGCTCTTGACCGCGCTAGGCGCGCGGTCAATAAGGCAGTGGCGCGGTTTCTTGCCACCAGGGCTTGGGGACGGGTTAGTCATCACCCCGATATTAGCCTACAAAATTATGACCTGTATGCAGGGGATGGGGTCCACCTGTCGCGAGGAGGTATGGACCTCCTGTTGGGTGACTGGCGAGCAGGCCTGTTGACCGAGCTGACGGTCTGGGGGGGGGCGTCAGGTCTTCTTTGAAGCCCCTCCGTGTGGCGGGTAGCACTGGTAAGGTAAACAGTATGACCCACAAGTATCCGGCAGGTTCGCAATTGACTGGACAACACTAGACAGGAATAAATTAGTTAAACGTTGTCCGGTCAACGACGAACCAGGCGATGGGGTGATGACGATTGCTAACCAGCATGCATCACCACTGTGATTTCACGGATACGCGTCAGAGGGTGGGGTCATGAGTTAGTTATTGACTACGGTCAACAATTTGTTTGTTGTCAACAAACAAATTGATACAAATTGATACATTGTAACCAATTGCCGTTGGCAATTTTGGGGTGGTACCTTACCAGTGTTACTTCGGCCTGCTTGCCTTAGGAATTATGATTGGTCGTTTTACCAATACAAATTTATAATTCGGACTAGGGCATTGAATCAATAAATGTGGCCCTATGCTGTTATCCACTTTCAATGTTGTCTGTGTCCGTTATTGGGGGGGTGCGCCTGCAATGCAAGCGCGGCGCCAAAATGGCCGCCGCGCCCTTTGCGGGCCCCCCCCCCCCACAGGACAGAGAATCCGGGTAGTTAGGGGCGTGGCCAGCTCCCTTATAATAAGGCTGGCCACGAGGCAGCCGAGCTGCCATTTTACCTCAGCGACGGAGCGGAGAAGTTTTTTCCCCTCCACCCCCTCCCTAGTTAACAGTGTGATATTTTGGTCGCTTCGGGGCCGGGTGGGAATTTTTGGTTGGGACCCATATTGGCTCCGGGTCCTGGCTTTTTTGCCCATCCCACACTGTTGCTATGGTTTGATACAGGGGTCTTTCTGTGTTCCTACTGCTGACTTTGGTCACATTGGCGGGTAGCACTGGTAAGGTAAACAGTATGACCCACAAGTATCCGGCAGGTTCGCAATTGACTGGACAACACTAGACAGGAATAAATTAGTTAAACGTTGTCCGGTCAACGACGAACCAGGCGATGGGGTGATGACGATTGCTAACCAGCATGCATCACCCCTGTGATTTCACGGATACGCGTCAGAGGGTGGGGTCATGAGTTAGTTATTGACTACGGTCAACAATTTGTTTGTTGTCAACAAACAAATTGATACAAATTGATACATTGTAACCAATTGCCGTTGGCAATTTTGGGGTGGTACCTTACCAGTGTTACTTCGGCCTGCTTGCCTTAGGAATTATGATTGGTCGTTTTACCAATACAAATTTATAATTCGGACTAGGGCATTGAATCAATAAATGTGGCCCTATGCTGTTATCCACTTTCAATGTTGTCTGTGTCCGTTATTGGGGGGGTGCGCCTGCAAAAAGTATTCTAGTTCAGGTGATGTTAAGTGATATTACAAACAACTCTTGCTGTTCCAGGTTCTTACACTGTTTTGCTACAGTTCAAAGTACCATGAATGAATCTTTTGGCTTGGGAGATGGCCCATTGAAGGGTTAGAGTTCCTCCTAAATTGAGCAGTGGTGTCTTTACCAGAAATTTTATAACTGTGTCTGGAGTGGCCATATGATAGAGTTAAGAACAAAAGGAAATGATTTCTCACAGGTGAGATGATCTAAAATCAATAGTCAGTCCAGGAGGTCAAGCAACACCTAATTTTTAATTATTATTTTTAGAAAATCACTTAACAAAATCCCTAAATATCAAAACAAAGAGAATCCTGGCTATTTTGGCTCCTATGGCTGATGACAAAAACTTTTTAAAAAATCCTTAGAGAGTGTTTTTCTGTATCATAAATCATTACCAAAGAGAAAAACATATTGTCATCTCCCCTCCCCACTTCCATTTTCTCCTTTAAGAACATCCTATTCATTGTGAAGCTGCAGATCCCTTAATTGACTGAAAATATTTTCTGTATCTGCTGCTATAACTGAAAATAATGGCCTTAAAACAAACAAAAATGTCAAATTTCGAAACTAATCATCTGGGAGAAATGGCCAGCAGAACAGCCAGAATTGCATAATTTGTCACAGGAGAGATATTATTGCTCATCAAATTCAAGGATACCTTACAGAAAACAGACTGCTAATAATCCTAAATAATATAATGTAAACACATTATAATGAATGAAAAAGTACAAATCCACTCAAAATGGTACAGTGAATTTTTTTGCCTTGCATTACAACTTATTGTTTCTTATGCAATGTTTTCCATCCTTTGGTTTTTAGAGTTCAATTCAAGAAGCTTAAGTCATTTCCTCAAAGCACTGATCTGCCAATGTACTGACTTAAGCTTCTGGGAATTGAAGTCCCCCTGTGTGGCGTATGCCCCATGTTAGGAACCACTCATCTAATGCAGTGGTGGGCATCAGCAGGTTTGCACCAGTTCACCTTAACCGGTAGCAGAAATTCTGGCTGGCCCTGCCAATCTAAGTTTTGAAATAAAGTAGTCCTAATTCAGGTGCAATGTAGGGTTTTCCCTCTGGCCATGCCCACCATACCACATCCACAGTGTGGTAGCATTTTTTTTTTGGAGCCCACCAGTGATCCAATGAGACAGCAGTAGCAGGTGCAATTTAGCTTGTAGTTAAGCAGACCTAACGCTGAAAGAGTTGATGGAGTGTATGCATCCCACAAGCACTTCACAATATCACCCCATCTTCAGATACATTTATAGTAATCCAGAAAAATACCAGTAAAATAAATGGTCCACTCAATTTTTTTGTCATCACTTTTTGTCATCATTAGGATTCAAAATATAGTTGCAGTGAGCAATACTGACCAGTTAGTTAGGGATGTGAAAGACATCTGGTCTTTCACTGTGGGGATGATGGTCCTCTGCAGTGGAGGAATTGCCACTGGAAACCATCATATTGGGCCCAACAGCATAATAGGTGGAGGAGGAAGAACTTCACTATTTGGATTCCCAATGATCATGGAGGTGGAAGAGGCCATGCCAAATGGACTGGCTGTGAAGGTGTATTGCAGTCCCAGTGTTAAATCCTGCATGTCTCATTTCTTACATGCCACAGGAAATGGATCCATGATTGTAGTGTGTGGGTCACTTCATGGCAAGCTGGGATCCACTTTAAACAAATTCATGCCAGTGGCTTTTTCCCTGTTTGTCACGCTTCTTTCACATTTCTATCAACTGTGAAAATGATTTACAGGGGGGGGGGATCTATACTCAGACACAGTAGTAGCAGCTAACAACAACCAGAAGCCTTGTAAATATGCTCTTTTAGGAGGCTGTCAAAAAACTGAAAAGTAGGAAGAAGACAATAATTCCACTCAAGTACGGCAGAAGAATGCAACCTGTATGCAAAAATAGTCCATGGCAATAGAAATGCAATAAATGAGTTCAAGGCTTGAGTAGTATGTTGCAGAAAGTATTTTTTATATACAAATTCTGAATATAAGATCCAAAGCTTTTTCCGGATTTAAGACAAAGCTTTACTGGGTATTAACACTTTCATCAGGGATCTACAATCAGTAAACATAGAAGGAGCCTGCGTTAGAACCCATGTGGAAATATGATACAAGGTTTATGCAAAGTATATGCAAACAAGGTGCTAAGACAACAACTGTGGTATATACAAAACACTATAATATACAATACAAAACATAACATATACAGTATGCACAATAAATGCAATAACTTATGCTACACACGTCTATATTTGATATTCAAGAGCATACAATCTATAAGGAAAAAAGACTTTTTAAAAATCTATTGAAAAAGTATTTTCTTTAAAACGAGTGTAGTACGGCGATGAATTATAAAGATTTTTTAAGAACTTATGAAGATATTAAAGTTTTCAAGAACTGGTATTTAAATGCACATTTGAAATGTATAGAGGTGACAGGGTTTATTTCATTTTAAAGGATATTTTCAGAAAATACTGATAAAGTGGTATTAAAACTATTTTAAAGCTATTCTAAAACATATCCCCATGGGGATACCGTCGGAATGGCCAAATCAGCCCGGGCCCTAAGGTATACCGCCATATATATAAGATATGCCGGCAACCAATTGGCCCAGGTACGCGGTGGCTTATGACGACGGGACAATTCCTTGTCCCAGTCATCCTGTCCCTCCCTCTCCTCCTTGGTGGGCTCATGATTCAGGAGGGAGAAAATATCAACGTACTCCCCTTGCCAAATCTTATCCCTAGTAGCCTGTGAAAGATGATCACCCAGGGGCAAGGAATAACCAGCCGTTGGCAGAGCTGCCGTCGGCACCTGTTGTATGAAGGGTATGCGCAGCGGGCCCTGAATAGCCCCTGCGACGCTTGGCATACCCCCCGGGGTGGACACCCCTGTCCTAACCGAGGGGCCATTTGGGACCCAGGAATTAATAGGGCAGTGTGGAATCAACTGCACACCCACAGTAACCTGGCATGGCCATGGCCACTGTACCCCCCCCCCCAGTGTGACTGGACAGTGTCGGTGCACTAAATTGAACCGGATACTCACTAGTTGCACCCCCATGAGCCGCCCCCACTGGGGGTTCCGGCCCACGGCGGGCGTCGGAGCCCGCGACAGGCATCGAGCTCTGGGGCCACACCTGACTGCTCCCCACCGGCAAATCCGAATGTGCAGGGAGCTGCGAGGCACCAGCCTGGACTGGCCTGATGGCCTCAAGCAGCTCGACCCTGTTGGCGGCCCGCTGTAGAGTCATGGCCGACGTGTCTGCCAGGACCGACGAAGGGGCCGTAATCGAAGCAGCAGCTAAACCCCCATCGGGAGGTGGTTGGGCAGTGCCCAGTGATGCCTCTAGCACCGGAATACGTGCAAGAAGCGCATTGACAGTCTCCAAGCCCCCGGTATAAGGCAGGCCGGATGGGCCGGATGGCCCTGTGGCCAATTGCTGGGCGGGAAACCCGAATGGGGATCCAGGGCCTGAGTAAGGCCATGCCCAAAACTCCGGCCCATGGGGGGCCAGAGGAATGGTGGGGCGGAAACCGCCACCAAGTCCAAGTGGGCCACCCTGTCCTGAACCAAGAAAATGCCGTCCAGGGGCAGGGATCCCCGAGGAGCCAGCCTGTACCAGCCCAGCCTGGAGGCCTGTGCTGGGCTGACCAGTGGAAGCCTGCTCGGCCCCACTGGCAGCGGTGGGCAAGGCCGTCCCGCTGCCCAGCTGGGGGGGTGCAGCCTGAGTCCTCCAACCCGATGGCTGCCCCCCAGTAGAGGGAGGGGGTGGGAAAGCCCTTCCCCTCAGCCGCGGCTTGACCGCCGGGGCCTTGCGCTTGGGAGCCATGGCTCCTGAAGAAGCTAGCGATGGATCCCTGGCCAGGGATCAGTTCCTGTGCCCTGAGTACTGCAGTAATGAAGAGGAGCGAACTCTGTTCAAAGGCAAAGGTACCAAGGGCGAAGAAGCAAGAAACGCGGCAGAGAAATCTTCTCCACTCCGTCGCGTTTCTAAAATGGCAGCTCGGCTGCTCATAGCCACCCCTTTTATAGAGGGGTGGCCACACCCCCTAACTCACCCAGATGTCTGAGTCCGGGTGGGGGGGCTGCAAAAACCATGGCGGCCATTTTGGCACCGCGCTTTCATCTTCCCAGTGTTTTTTCCGCTCTCCCCTGATTCTTTCAAAAAACTGAAAAGGGCAGTGAAGACCACAAAAACCATTTAGGCACACTACCTATATTTCCATAGTGTGGCTAAGCTTCAGTAAAGTCAATTATGATGATAGCCCAAGAAATATTCCTGCCTGGCCCCTTTCCTGCACACCAGTCCTCTTGACCTTCCATTGCACTGGGGCAGGGGGCAACAAACTTGGCTCTCCAGATGTTCTTGGATTTCAATTCCCTGAATCCATGATCAGCAGGTGTACTGACTTGGGCTTCTGGTACTTGAAGTCCAAGAACACTTGGAGAGCCAAGTCTGCTGACTCCTGCACTAGGGAGTAACCAACAATTCACAAGGATAATACTTTGCCTCTTCCACCAAGCTTGCAAGGAATGATTACCAAAATTGTCACTGTGATGAACTTGCCCTGGAAGAGTTAAAACTTTCAATAATAAGGTCTTAAAAGAGCATATACAGGTGACTTTGAAGCTGCAACATTGCAGTTGGCTATGAACACTAGTATGCTACCTCCATATCTCCATTGGTTCTCTTTCTAACTCTGATGGTAATTGTAGCAGCTGAGGACAGACTGATGGAGGACAACTGTGCAGGGATGAGTACACTGAAATGCAGGCAGTAGCTGGGCAGAAAAGTGGCTTGTGGCCCTGCGCCCCAAATCCCATTGGGTTGTGGGACATCAGGAGAGGGTATCGGAGATATATTTCTTCCCCCAGGATAGCATGGGGTTGGTTAGGGTCTAACCTTCTGACAGAAAGCACTGTGCAGGTCAGGGCTTCCGTTTGACCCAAGTTGCAGGGAGCCTTCATTGAAAGTTTCTCCTGTGGAGGATCAGGACGGTTAGTTTTACTTAGAAGTAGAGGAATGATGGTGTGCTAGTCTTGATGGTGTGCAGCCATTAGACTTGGCCAGGCCCTCTTCTTTTCTTCCTTTCTGGAAAGGCAGATGTTTTTAATAAACCCAAAGTTTATTCCAGCTATTGTTTTGCCTTGCCAGATCAGGCTGTTTTGTTTTTCACCCTTCAGTACTTGTTAAGCTCCTCAAAGATTGTGTTATTTTAAAACCAAAATTGAGCATATCCCAGGCAATGGCAACCTTGTGTTGCTAGCTAATCTTTCTCACATTAGGTCAGGTGAAATGAACTGCAGAATGAACTCACCAAAAGGTGTCTTCATTTTGGCAGTGAAGGAGGAGGAGGAGGAGAAGAAGAAGAAGAAAAAGTACTACTACTGCTGCTGCTGCTGCTGCTGCTGCTGCTGCTTTTTTGGGTGTGAGTCCTGTTTCTTTGGGGAAGGAGGTCATTCAACAAGCCTTGTTTTTGCCATCCTGTTTTGTTTTCAGATAAAGGGGTTTTCTGGCATGTCAAATCTGGCTGCTGAGGTATTTACTGGAGTGCTCTACCCAGTGGCCTTGGACTCTCAGTCATCTGGAGTAGGCGGAGAGCAGTAGGTCAGAACAGCTACTTGAGAGTGAGGGCAGGTATGTTTACACCTCACCCAGGATTTTGCCTTTCTCTTTGGTACACTCCAACATTGGAGCAGGAAAAGTTTGAGCGTGTGAGGAACTTTTTCTCTTGGCTGGGGTGATCCAATTTTATACCAGGGATCCAGAAAGTAGCATCAAGGAAGGTCAGTGAGGTTCCTACCCCTGAGAACTTCCACCTCCATAGTCACAAAACATATAAATTCTTAAATATCATACACATATCCAGCCAAAGCTAAGGTTGGATTTATTTTCAGCAAACCCTCTTATCAAATGAACCCAAACAACTTTAATGTTTTATAAATTTAATTTTTTATTGTGCTTTATGGGTTGAAAGGATTTTTGCTGGAGGAACTCCACTCAGGGGATGCTCGAATGGGGCTCCTTTCATGTCCCCAAGATATTTTCCTTCTGAAGTGTTCCCAATTTATCTACTTGCAATTTCTTGCTTTCCAAATGCTAGGTTGGCAGGAGCTGGGACAGAGACAAGTGCTCATTCAGTCATGCAGTACCCAGGTCTTGAACTGCTGACTTGCCAACCTTCCATCTAACAAAGTGAGCTTCTTAACCACTGAGCCACCACAGTCGTATAAATTTAGTGAAAAACAAAAGTCAAACAGTTCAAAAATTCAAAACCGCAAAAGAAAGTTTGTAAAGTAACATTTTAAGATACTCATAAGGCACACAGTTCCAGAATAATTCCTATAGAAAATAATAAAGCTAGCTATCCTAAACTTATACACACAATTCAGCAAAATGTCAGTATGGTTCCAGAGTATACATATGTGGTATGTTGTTTTACTGTTCAGACAGTAAAACAACAGGTAATCATTACATTCTTTTAAGAAATATTAACCTAAATTAAACTAAACAAATTCCTTTTCCATTTTTATATCCATTAACCAACTTCAAGGAGATGCACCAACCAAATGCCCCAGCATCTTTAACCTTTTCAAATACTGCACCTTCTCCAAAAGTAACTACTCTTTCCTCCTCTTTTCTCTTCAGTTAGGAATTTCAGCCAATTAGATGGTACCAAGGAAAGCTATGATCTTGAAGTTTTCTTGTTCTCCCACTAAATAACATGTACTGTAGCTTGTAGCATACAGCCAGTGTTTTTCTTCCCTTGTCCTAGGCCAGTGATGGCAAACCTTGTCACTCCAGATGTTCTTGGACGGCAATTTCCAGAAGCCCAAGTCAGCACACTTGCTGATCAGGGTTTCTGGGAATTGAAGTTCCAGAACACCTGGAGTGCCAAGGTTGGCCATCACTATCCTAGACCTTCCAATCCCAGGTAACAGCCAACAGTCTAAAACTTTTATCCCCCAGTTCCCAATTGCTTCAGAAAAGACAATGTGTTCTTCCTCTCACAAAAGTCTTGTGGACATGTAAAAAGGACCATTTCAGCAACAATCTGAAAACCAAGGGACGTGCAGCAGCAAGAATATGCTGCCGCATGCTTTGCTGCCCCCACCCCCATTGGAGACAGCACGGGGCCGGCAGAGGGGTGGGGTCTGGGCCCTCCTTTAAAAGGGGAGGCATAGACCACCCCACCGGCAGTTGATTCCGACTGGGCCAGGAAACATTTGTTCCCTGCCCCAGTTGAGTGGCCACCACGAGGCCCGGGCTTTTCCTTGCCACGTGGTTCTTGCTTGAGGCGTTCTGCCGTGCCGTGCCGTGCCGTGCCGTGCCTCCGTGCGGCCCAGGTTTTCCCACCTCTTGGCTTGCAGCGTTCTGCCACACCGCGCCTCCTGCTTGTGCTCCCGGCCGGGTGGCTCCTTCATGGGCCTAGGGCTCAGGGGCGCACTACAGCTGTGTGCTCGGCTCGAGGCGAGCCTCTTTAAATTCACGTAGGGTGCCATGGCACCCAAGAGGAGGGTGGCAAGGCCTTCCGGGGTGCACGGGGCTCGGCCCCAGAATCTGGCACCCACCCCCACTGGTCGCGGGGCTGGAACCCAACCCGAACCTGGGGCATCTACCCCCCCTCTGGGCCCGTCTCCAAGGTGGAGGCCCCGCATGAGGGCGGTGGCTCAAGCCTCTACAGGGGCAGAGCAGGTGGTCAAAGGGCCCGGTCTGGGACGCCTCGGCCCCCAGCCCAGCGTGCAGCCCACACGGGCTGGGAGCATGATGGGGCCTTGCTGGCCCGGATCTAGGCCCTGGAATGGGCCGCGGGCCTGGGCCTGGCACAGCCCATGCCAAGGCGAGGCAGGGGGCGTTGGCAAGTCAAGGCACACGGGCGGGGGCTGATGGGCTGCAGCTTTCTGCCCCCCTTGAAAGGAGGGTCGATCAGCTCGAAGAGGCCCTCGCCCCGGGCACCATACCTGTGCTGGACCAGGCAGCAGATGGGTCCTTGATGGCTTGTCTGGAGGGTTCTGATTCAATCAGGAGCCCCAATGCTCGCCGGCAGCTGGAACCCCCGGTGGGGGCTGCAGCCGTGGGTGCACCTCGTGAGTAGCCAGGTCAAGTTATTACACCTCCTTCTGGACCCTTGCTTTATATAGGGAACGGGAATACAGAAAATGGCCAGATGGTGAATACAAATCAAAAATCAGGCAGAAATCCGTCCATAGATTAGACTCAAGGTCTCTAGTATAATGATATAATATGGTGGTAACACAAAGTCCTTATATTCAGGTGTAAAAATCAACTTAAAGTCCTTTATTTCAGGTAAGTAGATATGAAAATAATTCAAAGTTCTAATCCAAGTAAAGAAAACCGAAGCTATCCGGTGTATAGCTTTTCACTTGCGTTTCAACAGGGTTTTCTATAGAAAAATATACACAAAACCATAATTATTACATGCTCCATTATACACTATTTACATACAATATAATACATATCAGTACAACTGTGAAAAGACCAGAATTCACCCAATTCTTACCTCTATAATAAAGTATTATTCCAGGTAATTTGGTAATATTATTTCAATATATGCTGCGTCTCGGCCTCTGGGTTGATTCTTGTGAGCCTATGATGTTGTTTCCAAGTTACCACCATATTATATCATTATACTAGAGACCTTGATTATATAGGGAACAGGCTGTGGCCCTGGCCACACCAATCACATATGGGAGGCCCCATACAACTGCCCGGTACGGCCGGCTCGGGGTTCGCCCCCATGTTAGCGGGTTTTTCATGGGGATTTTGCATCCCTTTTGTTGGTGCACGCTCCCCACAGGAGGCGCCTAACATAATGTCCTTGAAGGGTAAGGAAAGTTTAGCTAGGGAGAAGTAATTTAAGGAGGTTCGTGAAGGGTGGGTAGCTGGCCCCTTTAATGAACCGCCTTATCCTAACTTGAAGGTATCCCCCCGGGCTTGGTACCCAAAAAAGGTTCTGGTGAGTTCCGCCTGATACACCAATTTTGGAGGGTGACGGGGTCTGCTCTTGCTGACATGGTACTTCCGGGGGCCTGGTACGGCACACACTCTTTTTGAATTGGCGCCGCGTCGACGGCCACCCTTTTTGGTTATTCGAACACTGATATTCAGCGGATGGGCCGGTGAGGTTCGGCAAGTTTCAGGCTGTATATCTGCCCCATGTTACGTTGAACACATCGCTGGCACATTCTTCTCTTTCTTTCTTTCAGGTCCTTCACAGGGCGATCCCGTGGTCTGTGTATGGCTGGTGAGCTATAGTTACATGTTTTGGGCGGCACGCCACGTGGTAGCGTCACGATGGGGCCCTCATCTCAGACTGCAGGATGTGGCACACCTTTGCTGGCATGACGTTCGAGGGATGCAATGGCACCAGCTGTTCCCTCTCCTTTTGTCTCTGGAGGATGTTTACCCTCCTGATGTCCAGCTCATTCACTTGGGTGGCAATGATTTGGGCCAGATTACTGGTTTGGGCTTAGTCATTGCCATATGGAGGGATCTGGAACTCGTGAGGCGCTGATGGCCACGGGTGCACTTGATCTGGTCTTCCATGATCCTACAATCCTTTTTCCGGGGGCGGTGACCCGCGCCGCACTGACCGAGCCTGGTGGTCGGTTAATCGGGCCATTGCTCGATTTTTTGGTGACCACGGTTTGGGGACCGTGGTGGAGCACCCTGCGATACGCATACTGGATGTGGGTTTATATCGCAGGGATGGAGTCCACCTCTCAGCGAGGGGTATGGACAGGTTTTTGGCCTCCTTGCAAGCAGGCCTGGTGACCGAGTTGGCAGTCAGGGGGGCAGTGAGTCATGGTAGACTCCTCCCCGTGTGGCGGCTAACACTGGTAAGGAGGTAATGGATGACCCCTACGAGTCCGGCATGCACCCACTTGGTGGCCACAGGAAAGATAAGATAGAGGGGAAATCGGGGTGGCCAATCAAGTTGGGGACCAGGAACAAGGCGATGCTATGCTATCCGCAGCTTGCAAAACCTTACAGTTCACCGGACATACGTCAGAAGCAGAGGTTAACCATTTGCACTTCTGTTTGGGGTCAATTATAATTGGTTAATTAATAAACAAATGGATACATTGTATCAATTAATATTCGAAATTAATGTTAATCCTTACCAGTGCTATTTCAGCCTGCTTGCATTATTGAGTTGTTATTTAATAAAGTGGCCCAGTTTTAAAATCCAGCACAGTTGTCCGTCTCTTTATTGGGGAGTGGGTACGGCAAGAGACATGTGGCAGCAAGAATATGCTGCCGCGTGCTTTGCCAGCCCCGCCCCCATGGGAGACGGCATGGGGCCAGCAGAGGGGCGGGGGCCATGCCCTCCTTTAAAAGGGGAGGCACGGACCGCCCTGCCGGCAGTTGATTCCGACTGGGCCAGGAAATGTTTGCCCTCCACCCCCTCCCTAGGTGACAGTGTGATTATTTTGGTCACTTCGGGGCCGGATGGGAATTTTTGCTTGAACCTGCATTGGCTCCTTGGTTCTTGACATTTTCGACCATCCCACACTGTGACTGATGGTTGAGTTTTGGGGTAGTTTTTGGCTTAATTGAGTTATGGTCACTTGGCGGCTAGCACTGGTAAGGAGGTAATGGATGACCCCTACGAGTCCGGCAGGTACCCACTTGGTGGTCACAGGAAAGATAAGATAGAGGGAAAATCGGGGTGGCCAATCAAGTGGGGACCAGGAACAAGGCGATGCTATGCTATATGCAGCTTGCAAAACCTTACAGTTCACCGGACATAGTCAAAAGCAGAGGTTAACCATTTGCGCTTCTGTTTGGGGTCAATTATAATTGGTTAATTAATAAACAAATGGATACTTTGTATCAATTAATATTCGAAATTAATGTTAATCCTTACCAGTGCTATTCCAGCCCACTTGCATTATTGAGTTGTTATTTAATAAAGTGGCCCAGTTTTAAAATCCAGCACAGTTGTCCGTCTCTTTATTGGGGAGTGGGTCCGGCAATGAAATTCTTTTCCATTCTCATGATTTGTACAATGTTCAGAATTATGCCTATTTTTGGAAGCAATGAGGTAGAATCCCATCTATGGCTTGTTTCTCATCCTAAGAATTCCATGGGGAAGAAAATTAATGATCTTAAGAACAAGGGAATTACCATAAGGCTGCCTTTTTTTTTGTCCATGTTCCTGAATCTAACACTAATTAATTTCAATTGGACTTAAGAGTTAGTGTTAGCTGTCTGAGCACCTTGTGAGGAAACACAATATATAAATAAGGGAAATAGTTGACATTACTTGCTACTCCATCCATCTTGACACAGAACAGCAAATAGTGAAATGTGGAGTTATTGAATTCAATTGAAAAGAAACAGCAAAGTAGATACCCTAATTCAAGCTATTTCACTTCCTTTCCAAAGAGTCTAGTAAATCCCCAGTAAATTCTTTGCAAAGAAAGAATCACACTGCACACACCTGAGAGTGATTTAAATCCAGTTTTCCAACAGGTTATCTATACCTCTCTTTTAATCTTATATCTAAATTTGGATCTGATGTGCTGCATTGTTTAACATAAAATAACATCGCCATGAATAGTGAATGAAAGGAACTGAGCTGAGACTTCTTTTTTGAAGTGCCTGAAAGTGCTGTGTTTTGGATTGCAGGGGGTAGAAACTCATCACATGTATTGTTTATTAATTTCATAGGGATTAACCATTCAGTACATTCCAGATGTACAAAGACATTCAGTGCATGCAGTTAATCTGAAAGACAGATTTCTTCTATACATTTGTATTGTTTCCCCCCCACAAGCAATAGATACCAATACAACTTGTGAAAAAACAGGCCTGACTATTACTTGATGTTTGGGTGAGATTACGTTAATATGTCACAAAGAAACACCTTTGCTTGGTGTCTCTTTGTAAGCACAATATAGCATTATGTAGACCATCTTGACTGCTGGCATTGGGTGTTATCAGCATTTGGACTACCCTTTGCTATATAAAGCTTGACATCCTTTTTTTCTGCTGGCAGCACAAACATTATATTATGTAGCAATATCAGGCCAATTCCTAGCATTTTGAGTTCTCAAATGAGAAGCACAATACCTCACATTCATGAACTAGAGGGTTTTTAAGAATTGATTTTTCTGGCTTTTTTAAATGGAAGATTAAGTACACTTACATTACATACAGTTTTGCACTTGCCATATAGAATGCGAGCGCGGCGCCAAAATGGCCGCCGCGCCCTTTGCGGGCCCCCCCCCATCGGACGAAGGCATCTGGAAAGTTAGGGGGCGTGGCCAGCACCCTTATATAAGGGGCGGCCACGAGGCAGCTGAGCTGCCATTTTGCGAAGCGACGGAGCGGAGAAGTTTTTCCCTCTTACCTCCGTCGCTTTTACCCTCACCGGGGAGCCTCTTGGCTGCTGATTTTCTCCTTTTCGGCTTCCCATCGGCTAGCTGCAATGCCCTCAAAGAAGAAGGCGACTGCGAACGCGGCTCGTTCTGCGCGGAGGCGTAATCCGGGTCAGAGGACCGCGGCCGCGCCTCCCCAGCAGCCTCCTATGCCAGAGCCCACCGGGACCGGTGGGATGGGGTTAATTCCCCCTTGGCCGGAGGCTGGGGGTCCGCATGCGGGCCCAGTAGGGGCCGCGGCCCTCGGCCCGCAAGTGGCGTCAGCCGCTCCTGGCGTGGCCCATTCCGCTGGGCCTTCCTCCATTGGGGCGCAGCTTAATGCGGGGGCTTCCAGCCTTGGGGGGTGGTGTGGCCCCCTTCCATGGCAAGGTACTTCCCCGGCCCTACTGGGCCTGGGCTTCGGATCGTGGCCCTATTCAGGCCCCGGGGTACAGGGACCTGTACCGATGCCTGTAGTTAGTGGGCCGGCTGGCCCTTTACACCCCCCTTGGTTTGGGGGTCTATGTCAGCGTGGAGGCCCTCCTGGCCTGCGTTGCGGCCCTTGAGGCATCCCTGGCCTGGGTTAGTCACCCTGGGGCCCCTTTTGGGGTGCTGGTCGATCCATCGCCTGCTGGGCAGCGGCAGGCGGAGAGTTGGGTTGAGCTGCCTGAGGCGCGTGGCCCGACTTCGGCCACTGCCACACAGCTCCCCAATCAACAGGCCGGTGCTGGTCAAGCCCCGTCGACGAGCTCTATGGTGGTCGTGAGCTCCGACGCCCCCAGTGGGCCGGAACCCCCGGTGGGGGCGGCCCATGGGGGTGCAGCATGTGAGTATGCGGTCCAAACTAGTGCACCTACACACATGGCCACGTTGGGGGGGGGGGCTTTTCAATGGCCTTGGCCTCGCACGGGTGGTGCGGCGGTCCAGTCGCCGACGCCCCACCCGGTGACTTCAACTATCACCCAGGGCCCCATGGTAGGGGGTGCTTCTTACCCAGTCGGGAATCTTCTGGGGGTGACCGGGTTAGTCCAGGCTCCTTTCCAGATGCCCGCAGTTTCCACCGTGCCGGTGTTGGCTTTGCCGACAGCAGGGTATTCCTTGCCACTGGGGGACCATTTGGCCCAGACCACCAAAGAGAAGATCTGGCAGGGGGAGTATGTGGACATCTTCTCCCTCCTTAACAGAGAGCCCACCAAGGAGGAGAGGGAGGGGCAAGATGAGAAGGATAAGGAGCAGGCGCGTCGTCGCAAGCCACCACGTACGTGGGCCAACTGGTTGCTGGCCTACCTCACATACATGGCGGTCTACCTCAGGGCCCGGCCGGATTTGGCAATTCCGATGGTCCAGTATTTGGACAACATTTACCGGGCGATGGTTGACTTCCCGGGCCCGTCGTGGTTGGCTTACGACGAGGAATTCCGTATGCGTATTCCCCTGCACCCCGAGATGAGGTGGGATGAGCCCTGCCAGAGGCTGTGGCTTCTGTACATGACTCCCACGCGCCCTGCGCCCAGGGAAAGATACCATTGTGGACATGCGGTCCAGCGAGCGGCCCCAGCACAGGCTCCCCGCCAGGTGGCAGGGCAAGGGGTTCCAGCCCGCTTGCTGTGCTGGAATTTCTCGTCCAATGGTTCCTGCAACAGGAAGAATTGCAAGTACAGGCATGAGTGTCCCTCCTGCGCTGGCCCCCATGCGGCCTCCGCCTGTCCCAGGCCTGGAGAGATGCGGGGCAGAGGAAGGGGCGGACAGGGGGCTGGCAAAACTGCCGCGGAGGGAGCTGGTTCACCAAAAGGCCCCCTCCCCAATTAATGTGGACATGTTGGAGCATTGGTTCGCATTGTACCCGAGGGAGGAGGATGCGGCTTACCTTCTTCAGGGTTTTAGACAGGGGTTCCGTATTCCTTTTGTGGGCGATAGGTCCCCCCAGGATGCCCCCAACCTTTTGTCCCTTAGGGGGAGGGAGGAGGTAGCTGCTGCCAGCATTACCAAGGAGGTCTATTTGGGCAGGGTCACTGGCCCGTTCCCAACACCCCCGTTCCCTAATCTTAAGGTATCACCCTTGGGCTTAGTGCCCAAAAAGTCATCAGGCGAGTTTCGCCTGATTCATCACTTGTCCTACCCAGCCGGCCGATCGGTCAATGACGCTATCCCTGATGACCTTTGCTCAGTCAGGTATACGTCTTTTGACCAAGCCCTGTGCATGGTGCGCTCATGTGGCCCGGGTGCACTATTGGCGAAGTGCGACATCAAGTCGGCGTTTCGCCTCCTGCCTGTGCACCCGGGCGACTTTGAGTTGCTGGGTTTTAAGTTCTGGGGTGAATATTACTTTGATAAGGCCATGCCTTTTGGCTGTTCCATATCATGCTCGGCCTTCGAGAGTTTCAGTACATTCCTACAGTGGGCTTTCGTCCGCAGGTCAGGGTCCCGGTCTGTAGCCCATTACCTGGATGATTTTTTATTCGGGGGTGAACGGGGCTGGGACACGAGGAAACGTCTCCTCAACACATTTCAGACGCTAATGGAGGAACTCGGTGTCCCTTTAGCGCCCGAAAAGACCGAGGGCCCATCTACAAAGCTAGTATTCCTGGGGGTGGAGATTGACACGGTAGCGCAGGCTTCTAGGTTACCGGGGGATAAGGTGTCAAGGATAGTGGCCCTTATCTCGGACTTACTTGCTAAACTGCAGGTGCTACATGGTCACCTCAATTTCGCTTGCAGGGTCGTTGCACCGGGCAGGGCATTTGCTCGGCGCTTGTGCGACGCCATGACAGGCTTATCTAGGCCCCACCATAGAGTTAGACTCACTCGGGGTATCAGGGCAGATATGCTTATCTGGCTCCAGTTCCTGAGGGAGTTCAATGGAGTATCATTTTGGAGGTCTGACCTCCTGGCTTCCCCTCGCTTTCAGATACAGTCCGATGCTTCGGGATCCCTGGGTTATGGGATGTACTTCAATGGGAAGTGGGCCTATGATGGGTGGCCACCAGCCTGGGCAGGCACGGGTCGCCTGCGTGATCTCACGTATCTGGAATTTTTCCCTATCCTGGGGGCTTTGATGCTATGGGGCGAGGAGTGGGCCAACTTGGTTGTCCATTTCTGGTGTGACAATGCGGCCGTTGTGCACATTGTCAACTCACAGACTTCTAAATCGCCCAGGGTCATGGACCTAGTGCGCCAGTTTGTGTTGCGCAGCCTGCGCCTCAATGTCCTCTTCAGGGCCAGGCATGTCCCGGGGGTCAATAATGATATCGTTGATGCTTTGTCCCGCCTGCAGATCTCCCAGTTCCGTGCCTTGGCCCCGGATGCGGAGGAATTTCCCTCGCCACTCCCGGACGAGATATGGACCATTGGCACGGAGAGGTGAACCGGGCGATTGGCTTGTCACTAGCGCCACGCACGCGTAAGGCGTATCACCACACATTCAATTCTTTCAGGGATTTCTGTACCCAATTCCGGCTGCCAGAAACCTGGCCGATCCCATTCACCCATGTACTTCGGTTCATGGTTTACCTGCATGCCCAGGCCCTTGCACCTTGCACCATAGCATCTAGGCTGTCAGCATTGGCTTTTATGGCCAAGGTGGGCGGTCATGTGGATAGTACCGCAGACTTCCGTGTGAGACATGTTTTGGAGGGGTGGGTGCGGGAGCGTGGGCATTGCCCGGATGACCAACGCCCGATTTCCCCAGGGGTTCTTACCCAATTGGCCTGGGGCTGGCATGGCCTCTGTTTTGATAAGTACGAGGCGGCCCTATTTCACGCGGCTACAACGGTGGCCTTTTTTGGAGCGCTCCGCATCAGCGAGCTTGTGATGCTGTCTAAGGCGGATGCAAGTCGTAGGGCACTGGAACTCGAAGATGTCTATGTTGCCAAAGACTGGGCTCAGTTGAGGATATGTTCCTCTAAGACAGATCAGCATGGCGTAGGCAGTGGTGTAAGACTGCTACGGTGTTCTTTGGCAGACATCTGTCCGGTTAGTGCCCTACAGGAGTTTATTGCACTGCGTGGCACGCACCATGGCCCGTTTTTCTGTCACCAAGATGGGTCTCCCCTTACTAAATTTCAATTTTGGTAGGTGACCGGCAAAGCGCTCGCCAGTGTTGGCCTCCCGGGGGCTCGTTATGGCACCCATTCCTTCAGGATAGGGGTGGCTTCCACTGCAGCTGCTTTTGGGTACTCCGGGGCTGACATACGCAGCATGGGAAGGTGGGGTTCGCAATGTTTTCAGTTTTATGTTCGCCCTCTTCCACCGTGAGTACCAGTTTTGTCACCGCATCTTTCTCTTCCTCGTTTTTCCTTACAGACCCTGGGTGTCGTATTACACCGGTGACAGTATGGCTGGTGGGCCATAGCTACGTGCACAGGGCAGCGCATTACGCTGCGGCGACAGAGTGGGGACCCCAACTGGGACTGGGTGCATACGCAAGTCTCACATGGCATGGTAAGCCTGGGATGTTATGGCGGGAGCTGTTGCCATTCCTTTTTTCAGGCCGGAATGCTGACCTGCCTGACATTCTGATCATACACCTAGGGGGCAATGATTTGGGCCAGGTCACCGGCTTATCACTAAAGCATGCGATTTGCGGTGACCTTGCCTACCTGCATTACATGTGGCCCGCCACAACCCTCGTTTGGTCGGACATGGTCCCGCGGCACACGTACAGGGGAGGTTTCGACCTCCAGGCCCTCGACCGCGCTAGACGCATGGTAAATAGGGCTGTGGCACGCTTCCTTGCCGACAAGGGTTGGGGACGGGTCAGTCATCACCCCGCCATTAGCCTACAAAATTACGGCCTTTATGCAGGGGATGGGGCCCATCTGTCGCGAGGAGGTATGGACCTCCTGTTGGGTGATTGGCGAGCAGGCCTGTTGACCGAGCTGATGGTCTGGGGGGGGCTCGAGCCTTCTTTGAAGCCCCTCCGTGTGGCGGGTAGCACTGGTAAGGTAAACATTTATGACCCACAGGTATCCGGCAGGTTCGCAATTGACTGGACAACACTAGACAGGCATAAGTTGGTTAAACGTTGTCCGGTCAACGACGAACTAGGCGATGGGGTGATGGCTTCAGCTAGACAGCATTCATCACCCCGTGATTTTACGGATACGCGTCAGTTGGTGGGGTCATTAGCTAGATATTGACTACGGTCAACAATTTGTTTGTTGTCAACAAACAAATTGATACAAATAGATACATTGTAACAATTGCCGTTGGCAATTTTGGGTGGTACCTTACCAGTGTTACTTCGGCCTGCTTGTCTTAAGAATTATGATTGGTCAATTACCAATAGAAATTTATAATTTGGACTAGGGCATGAATCAATAAATGTGGCCCAATGCCGTTATCCAGTTTCATCAGTGTCTGAGTCCTTTATTGGGGGGTGCGCCTGCAATGGTGATTTGCTATGCCACATAATAGCGACACTGCACTGTTAAATAATTGTATTCTCTCAAATCAGTTTTCTTGGTGGAGAGTACTCAGATGTGGTTTTCCATTTCTTTCTTTCTCTTTCTCTTTCTCTCTCTCTCTCCTGGAACTGTGCAGCATATGCCCAAGGCTAACATATTAGCTCTTCTGAGAGTGACACCAGGGAACTGAACTCTCAGTCATTGAGTCAACAGCCAGATATGTAAGTCAGAGAGCTATCCAGCCAGTATGCACCTATACACATTAAGGGTGTGGAAAGGGAAGTAGAAATGATGTTGCAATCGTTACCCTGCTTCTGACATCTCATACATTATCCCTTGAAGTGTGTGTATAGGTTCAACATGTTATTTTGACACATGAAAATGAAGAGTTCCATTTTTGCTTTTGCATTCTTAGAGGTTTCCCTGCTCATTCACATGTCTGCACATGGGCACAGAGGCCCTGAGGCAGTTTGGCAGAAACACTACATGTCCCAAGTTCCACTGACATCACATGACACACACACACCCCTCACTGACAAATGAGACAGTGTGTTTAGAGAACCAAGGGGAGTTTGATGGCTAAAATCTGAAGATCCCATTTTGGTTTATTTTCAGCTATCAGGTTCACCTAAGGTAATTCTAGAAGAAATATTATGTGTAGATATATCTTGAGTTATATATGGGGTTGCTTCATAAAATTGCTAATAAAAAGAAACTACAGTATTTCCAGCAAGGATAACTAACATGTTGTGGCTTGCTTGTAGAAGGGTGTGAAGGGCTGAATAAATTGAGGACAAAGCCAGCAATGCTGCTGACATTCCAAAGAAGCCACCTGTGGCTGGAGAAGGGCAGAAAGAACAATAGAAGCCATCAAGTAAGCAGAGCTCTGGGATTAATCCAATCAACCTGGAAGACTACTTTTGTTAAGGACATTTTGTCAACATCCAGAACTCCTAGGTCATCTGCTATTTCCTGCAAAATAAAATAAAAAGGACACATTGGGTTGGGCCTGGTTTCCTGAGATGACAACATGAACTCTGCAAGGAAATCATCTGCTTTTACCATATATGGACTATATGTAGTGATGCACTCTAAAAAAACTTTTACTACTACCTCTGTGGACGGGGCAAAATCTGTGAGCATGGCCAAATCTGGCCATGTGACTTTGTGGCCAATCTACTCATGCCTGCCAGATGGCCAAGAAAATGTCTGCAAACACAGACATCACTGATTCTTTGGCTGTAAATTGAGATGAGCACTGCACTCTAGAGTCAGATATGACTGGCTTTTGAGCAAGGGAGACCTTTACCTTTACTAACCACTTGCAATTAAACAGGGCCAAATTTCACAGCAATCAGGGATCTTCTGTTATTTGGTAAAGGTAAAGGTTGCCCTTGCTTGAAAGCCAGTCATATCTAACCCTAGGGTTCAGTGTTCATCTCCATTTACAGCCAAAGAGCCAGTGCTGTGACAGGCATGACTAGACACCGGAGTCCACGGAACACTGTTTACCTTTCCACTGAAGTGGTCCTTATTTATCTACTTGCAATTTCTTGCTTTTGACTGCTAGGTTGCCAGGAGCTGGGACTGAAATGGGAGTTCATTCCATTGTGCAGTACTCGGGTCTCAAACTGCTGACCTGCTGATCTTCCAGGCATCAAGTTCAGTAGTTTAACCACTTGAGCCACTGCAGCTATTACCGGTTGCAAAAAGCCACACTGATTTGCAAACTTATCTGTTATGCTAGACAGCCATTGTGTGCCCAGTGGACTCAATCCACAAAAGCTCACATTAAGGGGCGTGGCTAAGATGGCCGACGAGTAACATCTTGATTCGGATGCTCGCGCTTAACAAAGTGGTAATTAATGTGTTGGAGTGAAATGGGAAACTTTTAAAGTGGCAACTTCTGTAGATAAGAATCTTGCTTGTCTTTTTGGAAAATTTTGGGAGCTTTTGAAGTTGGATGGTCGAAGTTCGGGAGGTTTTCCTGGGCGGGTGAGGCCTGCGACGGTAGTCGCGGCTTTTCTGCCGAGGAGCCGAGAACGGGACCAGCGAGACTGCGAGAGAAGCTTTGGAGCTGGCAAGAAGTTATTTGGCACGAAAACAGCTGCATGTAAGTGCATGAATGGAGTACTAAAGGTTAAACTCAGCTGGAGATCTTGTTTAATGAGCCCGGGCTTTGAAATGGAAATGGGTGGAAGTAGATGAAAACAAGTGATTGTTTCGTTAATGGCGGTGATTCTGGAAAACGAAAGTGATCGTGTTTGGGTTTATGTTTTTTTCGCACACCAGAAGAACCACGCCGTGTTTTGACAATAACAAAGTGGCTTAAAAAAAATACTTGTCTGGGCTATAATATTGGAAGGTAATAGTGAATTTCCCAGCTCAAAGTGTTTGGAAAAAGTTTGCCGTTCCACAGAAGAAGAAGGGGGGCTTTTACCCAGAAGTTAAAGCAGCCGCTGGAAAATGGCATTTTGACTTGTCCGCTTCAAGAGAAGGATTAATGGGGCTTCTTTTTGCTCCTTCACCATGTGGATTATAAATATTTAAAAATTTTTTGGAAAATATTGCTTCTCACTTCTCCTGCCTTCCTGTTTGGATTTTGGGCTTTTTCTCCCTCCAGTCTCCCCTCCCTTTTTTTTCTTTTCTTTTTACTTATCGGCGGCTTGGATTTAAAGGAGAAGTTTTGGGTGACTGTTTCCTTGGAGCACTTACATTGCAGTGTGGAAGACGACTGGCTGGACTGATTGCTTTGGGGAAACGGACCCGCTGTGGATTATTATTTTTTTTGCCCTTCTTTTTTTTCTTCTCAGCTGCCTGTTGGTTCCTTCTGCCCTTTTTTGTGGATTACAATAACTCTTTGGACTTCTGCTTAATATAAATTTCCCTGTTGGACTTGTGGAACCAGAGGTTGCAGCGTTATAGGCTTATTTGTTTGACTAATTTTTACAACGATCTGCAACTTTGGGATTTAATACTATTATGGATAAAGCTACAAGAGGGAAAGCAAAGGAAGAAGATCCAGCTGTTATGCCTAAGAAGAAGGAAAAGTACCAATGGAGGAAGCCCCTCAGTCTTCATCCCCGCCCACAGTGCCCTACGATCAAACCCAAATTATGGTGGAAATTGGCAAGCTGTTTCAGAAATTGGAGAAGAATGAGGATTCAAGGGTGAAAGACAGAAATGAAATGATGAAAAAGCAAGATAAGGTGGTATCATCTGTTGCAGATTTTTCAAAAAAGGTGGACTTGTTTGAAAAAAATTGAGGGAAATGTGAAATTGGTTCAAACTGAGGTAACTGCCATAAAAAAGGAAATAAAAGGGACTCAGGAGGTGGTGCAGGAGAATAAGATGAAATTGGAGGAACAAGAGAGAAGGATTGATGCTGTGGAAGATATGATGAGAAAGCAGAATATTCTGATCCGTCAGGTCGTGGAACGAACTCCGGACTTGTTAAGGGAAAGAGTGGTTCAGTGGTTAAATGGTTTGAATATGGGAAAAGAATTTGTCCAGGAAGATTTTGTAAGTGTATTCTGGGTGGGCCCAAGAAGAGGGAGGGTGGTTCAAAGAAATGTGTTGGTAAAATTCACAAATTGGGCAGACAAGCTAAAAGTAATGGCCCATTTGAAACACGCTGGTCCTGATGCTTTGAAATTTGATGGCTCTGACGTAGAAGTTTACAATGATATTTCATTGAAAGAAAGAACCTGGAGGTATAAGATGAGGCCTGTAACTAAATTATTGATGAGTAAAAATATAAGGTACAACTGGAGATTTCCGCAGCAACTGCGCTTCTTTTATGATAAAAGAATGCAAGTAATTGATGAAGGGACCAATCCATTGGAGTATTTGAGCTTGTTGGAACTGGTAAAAGTAGATTCGGAAGAATGGATAAATCTTAAGAAGGAATTGATGGAATCGGGAGCATTGGGGAGGGAATACGGGAGGGAGGAGGCTGGTGGGGCAACAGGTGGAACACCGCAGCAAAGGGAGGAGGAGGAGGAGGAGCTGTAGTTGATCATGGTGGAGGAGGAGACAAGTAAGGAGCAATGAGAATCAGATTATAACAATTTAAAGCATTTAATCGATATAGAATGGTGAATAGCGTGTAGCACCGGTAGGAAGGCACATCTTGCATGTCCCCCCTCTCCCCTCTTTGGTTGTCAAAGGCGGCTTTTTTTTGTAAGAAAGTGGGGAGAGAGATAGTGTGTGTTCTATGTAGTTTTGTATGTTATAGGGGTAAAGGGTGGTTGGTGGCACGCCCGATGGAGAGTTTAGAGCTTGGAAAGGAAGTAGGTTAGGGGAAGTATTAAAATAATATCATGGAATGTGAAGGGTACAGGTTCTGTTCTTAAGAGACGGAGACTGGAATTGGCGTTGAAGAAAGATAGACCAGATATTTTGTTTTTACAGGAAACCCATCAGAAGTTAAAAGATACGAATAGACTTTTTTTAGGATGGATGCAACATTATGAGATGGCATTTGGAACATCAAAAGCAAGAGGGGTGGCAATCATGATTTCTAAAAAATTAGGATTTGAGATTACAAAAAGGGTTGTTGACCAAGAGGGTAGATATTTGATAGTAAGAGGAAAATTGGAGGATGAGGAAATCATGTTGGTAAATATTTATGCTCCAAACGATCATCAAGCGGAGTTCCTTGAAAAAATTCGGAAAATAGTGGAATCAGAGAACGTTGCAAAAACTATTGTGGCTGGAGATTTTAATTTGATAAGGTCAGGGTTAGATTGTACAAATATATCAAGAAGTGGAATTGGCTTGAAAGGAAAGGTTCTGGATAAATGGATGGATGTTATGGGTCTGAAGGATTCTTGGAGAGAGTTTAAGGGCTCTGAAAGGGCATATTCTTTTTTTTCACATGTTCATGGGACCTACTCAAGAATAGATTATGTTTTTCTTACCAAAAATTTAATTAAAGACATAGAAGGAATGGAAATTGGGATTATCAAGGAATCGGATCATGCTAAAGTATATTTGGAATTGAAAGTACAAAAAGATACTCGAAGAATTAGAAATTGGAGGTACGATCCTAATTTGTTTAAAGATCAGAAATGTAAAGAGCAGATTATGGGAAGATGGAAAGAAAGTTGGCAGTGGAACGATAATAATGAGGTTAATTTTAATGTGGTATGGGATACCATGAAGTCGGTCTTTAGAGGGGAAAGTATAAAATTGGCAAGTTTTAAATATAAAAAATATAAAGCAGAACAGATAGAAAAAGAAAGAAAAATAAAACAATTACAGGAGTATCATGCGAAAAGTAAAGATAAAATTTTTTTTACGAAATTACAAAGGCTTAAAGCAGAATTAATGGGTAAGGATATTGATAAAGTTAAACGAGATTTGATTTATTTAAATAGAGAATATTTTGAATTCAGTAATAGAAGTTCAAAATTATTAGCAAGCAGCTAAGGCTAAAAGAGAAAAAAGAGAAATAGGGGTATTGGTTGATAAGCAAGGTTCAAGGTGTAATAAGAACGGAGATAAATGTAAAATTGTCAGGGAATTTTATCAGCTATTATATGCAAAAAAGGAAGTAGACCTGGAGAAGCTTAAAAAGATATTGGAGAGACAGTTAGGGAATGGAATAAAACAAGAACATAGGGAGAAAATGGAGGAAAAGATTAATGATAAAGAGGTTAAGGAGGTGATCAGTGGGTTGAAGACGGGGAAAGCTCCGGGGGATGATGGATTATCGACAGAATTTTACAAAGAATTTAAGGAGGTAGTGGTTCCAAAATTGGTGAAGCTATATAATTATATCTTAGATGGAGGATCAATTCCAACTTCATGGTATAACACCACAATCGTTCTACTGCCAAAGCCTGGCAAGAATCTCGAAAGAGTGGAATCGTACAGACCAATTTCACTTATAAATCAGGATGCTAAGATCTTCACAGCAATATTGGCTAATCGATTAAACATTTTTATGGGGGAATACATAAATGTAGATCAAGTTGGGTTCCTAAAAGGTCGGCATATGGCGGATTTGACCAGAAGGGTATTAGATTTAATTGATAATGTTAACCAAACTAAGGAAAAGGTGGGCTTATTATCACTAGATATTTTTAAGGCATTCGACTCATTACAGTGGTCTTCAATTAAAGAAATAGTTAAAAAATATGGGTTTGGGGATAGATTTAATAGGGTAATAGATTTATTATATCAAAAAGGGAATGCTAGGGTTAGAGTAAATGAGGAGCTTACTGATGTGGTAAATTTAGAGGCTGGTACTAGGCAGGGCTGTCCATTATCCCCTATCTTGTTTATTATGGCAATGGCGATTCTAGCTAAAAATATAAGGGATGATTTAAATATAGAAGGGATTATGGGTAACAAAGTGAGCATGTATGCGGATGATACATTGCTTATGGTGAAACACCCGGAGCTGGTAATGGACAAGATCAAAGATCACTTACAGGTATTTGAAGCTATAACTGGATTAATGATAAATTGGGATAAATCAGAATTGATGTTGTGTAATTTGGGAGCAAGTGAGATGGGCAGGACTGTGGAGACACTTAATATACAAATTAAAGATAAGCTGAAGTATTTGGGGATAATTATCTCAAATAAATTAGAAGAACTTAAACGATTGAACTAAGACAGCTTGAGAGTGGAATTTAAGAATAAAATACAAGAGTTTCAGAAGTTAAAGCTGTCATGGTTCGGAAGGATCGCTATTTGTAAAATGATATTGTTGCCAAAGATTAATTTTTTATTTGATGCACTAGCGATCCATCTGAAGGAGAAGGAAATTAATGAGTTTCAAAAGATGTTCAATGGCTTTTGTAATGGTGGTAAAAAATCTAGACTTCCAAAGAAACTATGGTACTTGTCTCAGAAAAAAGGGGGTTTGTGTATGCCAAATTTGTTAGCATACTATCGAGCATTTCAAATTAAGAATGTTGTGAAGATCTTGGCAAGAGAAAAGACAATTTGGGAGCAACTGGAGATGAAAGAATATAGAGACATTGGCAGTATGATTTTTTTGGGAACAAAGGACAAGGTGAAAAAGTCAAATAATATTATGATGTCTCATGGAAGTGTGGAAGAAAGTAAAGAAAGATATAGTCCCAAATCTCTCTCCAATTTTGGAATTGACGGATATGGGGTGTTTCCCAATAAAAATAGATAAGGAAAAAATGGAAATATTGGATAAAAATGGGGTGCTTTTATTGAAGGATTGGTTAAAAGTGTGTGATGATGATACTAAGAGGAAAAAAATATTTGAGAAGTTAAATTTGGACTGGTTTCAGAAATTGAAGGCGGATAACTGGAATAAAAAATATAAAAGAGAAGCAGGGTTAGATAGAAATAAGACGGAATTTGAGGATTTGGTAATAAAGATTAGAAAAGGGGAAAGAGGCATTAAGGGTCTTGTAAGCAAACTTTATATTATATTGAACAAGGGTAATGATCCACAGGAAGACTTGAAGCGGAAGTGGGAACAAAATTTGAATATAAAAATTGGGGAGGTTGAATGGAGAAACAAATGGAAAAAGAGGATCATGAGAACAATGTCTGTAAGAATTAAAGAACATAATTTTAAAATGTTGTGGCAATGGTACTTGACACCACTAAGGCTTTATCAGATGGATAATAAAAGAGATAAGTTATGTTGGAGATGTAAAGAAACAGATGGAACATATGAACACATGTGGTGGAGTTGCAAAAAAAATAAGGGATTTTTGGGGAAGAATAGAAGGGGAGTTCGGTGAAATATTGGGTAAAAAGGTCAAGTTGGTGTCAGGTACCATTCTTTTAACAAATGTGGAAGGTTTGGGTTTGAATAAGGAGGAAAAAGAATTATTGGAAATTGTATTGACCACAGGTAGACAATGTATAGCTAGAAATTGGAAAAATGATGTAGATATACAGATCGGAGAATGGTACAAGGAAATGTGGAGCCTAGCATTGAATGACAAATTGACATGGGAGATTAAAGTGAAACAAGATAATTTAAAAGAGAATAGGTTTTGGAATATATGGAAACCGTTTGTGGATCATTCTCTTATGGTAAATGATAGTTCAGGACCTGCACCATCGCAAAGAGGCTTTTGGAGTTGAAATAGCAACTAAACTCTCCGGGCATTGTACATATTCACAGGGTGATTTGTAATTATTAAAAAATTATTATAGAGGTAGCTTAGAAAACTTTTATTGTTTGATTGAGTAATATTTTATATTGTGGTATCTAATATTGTGGTTAAATGGTAGACAATCAGTATAAGTACTGTTATGTGCTAGCCTCTATGAATGTGAGTTAATATTGTATTGAGGTTATCTTTGAGGTATTATTGTATTGTAATGTTATTGTTTTCTTTTTTTTCTGTATGTCTGTTTAAATTTTTTTAATAAAAATCATTTAAAAAAAAGCTCACATTAAAATACAGCAGCCAGTCTTTAAAGTGCCACAACATTTTTATCTTTTTGTTTACTTCCTGATATGCTTGAAACACATACTAACGTGGCTACCAATTCATAACTTAGCCTGTGTTTCAAGCATATCAGAAAGTAAACGAAACAAAAAAGACAAAAACGTTGTGGCACCTTAAAGAAACCCACACACACACACACACACACACACACACACACACACACACACACACACACACACACACACACACACACACACACACGCACATCAGAAAGAAAACAAAGCAAAAAGACAAAAACGTTGTGGCACATTAAAGACACCCCAACACACACATACCAGGCAAGCACATCAGAAACTAAACAAAACAAAAAGACAGACAAAAACAGTGAGGGACTTACCCAGAAGGAGCAGGCCGCAGTGAGCTTCTGCAGCCCGTTTCAAAATCCGCAGCACAGCTTCATCCCTGCTGGCCTGAGGAAGCAGCCTCTGCTCATTCCCAGTGTTGCAAAAGCCTCTAACAAGCTGGATTGCCGTGTTGAAGAAATTTACCAAGCCTTCTCTGTTTCAAAATCCGTGGTGCTGGAAGGGTAAACTTGGGGTGCCACACTGATGTCTACCTTGGCATGCTGTGCTGGGAGAGTCCCTTGGTGTGCCAAGGCTCATGTAAGTGCAGCACCACAAGTTCACCCTTCCAGTGCCACAGATTTTGAAACAGGGAAGGCTCTGAAAATTTCTTCAATGTGCTATGGGAAGTTTTATCTTGCTCCAGAGTTCTTTGATTGTTTTTATTGGTTCTTTATTCCATCCTCAGCCAGAGATATCTGAACTAAAATAAAAAAAGTAATTGATACAGTAATACCTTGGATAACGACAAAATTTAGTTCCACAAGTCATGTCATTGTCCGGTTTTTGTCCTTATCCGGTGCATATATTGGATATTGTCAGCTGCAGGTTTTGGATTGCAGCACCACCTGGGGAGGTCAGGGGGCATTGGAAACAGCGCCGATCAGCTCTCTTGTGCCTCCCAGAGGGGGCAGGTGTGGCGGAGAGCACAAAATAGGCAAAAAAAAAAACTCCATCGTGACGGAATTTTTTTTTTTGCCCATTTCAGGTTCTCCGCTGCCCCTGCCACCTCTGGGAGGCTCAGGGGAGCTGATCTGTGTAACCACGTTTTGTCATTATCCAGAGTATTACTGTATCAATTACATTATTTATTTTAGTTCAGATCTCTCTGGCTGTGGATGGAATAAAGAACCAATAAAAACAATCAAAGAACTCTGGAGCAAGATAAAACTTTCCATAGCACATGGCACAAGGAATTCTATGCAATAGAAACTGCCACCAAAGGAGTGAACCAGAAAATGGGAGTTCAGTCCAGAACAATTCAAATACCAGGCACACAGATGGCGGTGGGCCACCGGTTTGTTTGGGGTGAGAACAGGAGAAGGCAAGGCAGCAGCTGAATGGAGCACCCATACGCCGGGTCCACAGGGGTTGGGAGGATAGATCCCTTCTGTCCCCTGCAATCAAAACAGACACAGCAGAAACAGCCACGGAGGCATAGTAAAAATGGCTCTATGGCTGTTTCTGCCACTGTCATTGGCCTGTCTGCTGGGTCCACAGTGTCTGATTCCTGGCTTGGTTTGGGGGAAGCCAGGGGCGAGTGCCGCTTTCCCCCAAACCATGCCGCGGATCAGAGTGCTTTGGTTGGTTGGGTGGGGGTGTAAGGCACCTCCAGCCAGTCTAATCCTAAAGTGGACAGCCCGCCCAGGCTGTCTGCTTTTAGATCGGGGTGGGTGGGGTTGGTGCCGTCCAGCCAGCCTGATCTAAAAGTGGAGAGCCTGCACAGTTTCCCCCAAACCAAGCTGGGGATCAGACACTGTGATCCCCAGCTTGGTTTGGGGGAATACACATGGGCGTGCCCACCCACTTTCCCCCAAACCAAGGTGGGGATCACAGTGTATGATCCCTGGCTTGGTTTGGGGAAAAGAGGGTGGGTACACTTGCCCCCGGCTTCCCCCAAAGGAAGCCAGCTTTGTTAAACATCCAATGCATGCATTGGATAATGTTAAAAATCAGATAACGCTAAGACTTGTGGAACCAAGTTTTAGCGTTATCTGAGGTATTACTGTACTTACTTTAATTTTGTCATTATTGTGAAATAATGTATAATATTTTAATTCAGTTTGCATTAAGCTGCTTTCATAAATAGATGGATAGCTTTTAGTCATTCACTCTCTGCATTTCATTCTATTTTCTGCTTCAATTATACTTCCAGCTTTGTATACATTATGAGAATCTTGGAAATATAGTGAAATAAATAAATGAATAGTTTTTAAGGCAAAGAAGAAATTTGTTTTGTTTTGTTGTAAAGTTTGGCATTGTTTGGAACACTGGGAATTTTGGGCAGTGGAGAGTTAATCCATTGTGAGTTTTTTTAAAAAAAAAGAGGTGTACAGTTTATTTCCCAGTTGAAAACATTTATGCATTTTCCAGTGAAAAAAGATAGTTAAAGCCTGCTTCTTCTCAGCCCTCATCATTTATTTAATGCCTCTTTCTCTTTTTATTTATTTATTTATGGGCATTTCTGTGGCACTCATTGCTGTAGTATCTGAAAGCTAAAAATCAAAAGGTCATTCCTCTGAGCAAATACAAAAAATAAGCACCTGCTCACCTTTTATTCCCTGATAACTCTTCTGGTACAGGAACAGATGGAAGGAGAGTCCTATGTTGCAACTGCATTTGGTTTTGGAAGTAGTTGATATTAGGAAAACATTTATATGGTTGTCTGGTCATCTAAAAATAATTTTAAAAGTCTTTCTTCCTTTTTTCCTCATCTTTAGAGGGATTCTCTCCCCTCCACCCCTCTAGACACCTTCTTTTTCTTTTCTCTTGATATTCCTGCTACATTCACTTTCACTAAGAGAGAACTGGGATAAGAGAAAAAATAACTGCTTGCATTATTTTTAAAGCTTGGTTGATGCAGTGATGGTGGCGGTAGTGACAGTGGCGGTAGTTATCATCATTGTCATCATCAAAAGTGTACATGGTTCAACAGATATTCAAACTGGAATTTTGGAGCCCCTTTACTCAAGGCCTAGCCCTGGACAGAAGAGTCGGTGAGGTATCACTTGATAATGTCCAGTAGTGCTTGATAATTATCCAGTAGTGCTACTGTCTGCAACTGCTTTTTTGTGATCTTATCAATTCCAATTGCACTCAGAGATTTTTTTTTCAACCCTTTGGTTTTGCTCTCTGTACGCCTATCACTCCTGGGACCACTAATGCTCTTTTCTGCCAGAAATGTTGTGCTTCATTTCTCAGATCCTGATATGCCATTATCTTTTAAATCACTTTTTCTTCTATTTGACCATCACCTGAGATCAGCACATCAACCAGGTTAACCAAATTTTTGTCAACCATAGTAATGTCTAGAGTGTGTGTTCAAGCTTCTTATCAGTTTGGAAGTTAATGTCCTACAAGATCTTAACTGTCATGTCTTCATTCTTGATCACCTCTTAAGTTTTGTGTTTCCACCAATACTTTGAAGATGGTATCCAGTGGTAAGCATAAAAAATACTTCTACACTGTGGGTGTGGCCAAATCTATGGGTGGGGCCAAATCTGTGGCCATATGACGCTGAGGGTGGCCATGTGACTGGGTGGGTGATCTAGTCATACCTGCCACATAGCCATGGAAACGTCTGCAAACACAGTCAGCACTGGCTCTTTGGCTGTAAATGGAGATGAGGACTGCACCCTAGAGTTGGATATGACTCATTCAGTGCTCATCTCAGTTTATAGCCAAAGAGCCAGTGCTGTTTTTTTTTGTCATGTGGCAGGCATGACCAGACACTTGAGCATACAGAACACTGCTTACCTTCCCACAAAAGTAGTTCCTATTTATCTACTTGCAGATTCTTGCTTTCAAACTGCTAGGTTGGCAGAAACTGGGATAAAGACAGGAGCTCATAAATCATTCTCATTTGTTCTCTATCATTTTTCCTTTGAATTTACCCAGTGGTGGGATTCAAATTTTTCCACTACCTATTCTGTGGGTATGGTATTTGGCCACCAGGGGGAAAGCCCTGCATTATTTCAAAACTTGGATGGGCAGGGCCAGCCAGAATTTCTGCTACCGGTTCTGGCAAACTGGGGCAAACCTCCTAATACTCATTACTTTGTCAGAAAATAAGGCAAGGCCTATAAGCTCATCGGACAAGTATCACAAGTGACGCTCTTAGACATCTCATGCTGGAATTCCAATTTCAGAATCAATGGCTTCATAAGATTAGAAATTTTTCCATAGTTGTTGGTCACCCACTGGTGCTTCTGCCACCAAGATTTGGTGAAAATAAGTGCACCAAAACTGACAAACCGAGAAATCTGCTTCTCCTCATTGACCTCTAATCATGTTGACTTCTAAACAAAAAGATCTTGGTGGTATATAACAGTTTTGCCATCCAATGTGAATCATGAATTGGACCTGGGATCACCAGTGAATCTTTGTAGGTGGTCTGTAGTAATCATCTCTGATTTGTTTCTCTCCAGTCACAGAACTTATAAAGCTTTCTAAAGTAATTTGAGCAAATCGTTCTGTATTTGAGCTTAAAGCATGGCCTTCATAGTGTTCACTTGATAGGTTTTCTGAAACACCTTTGAACCTTTTGAATAATGGGATCTCTGGAGAACTTGAGGGTCCAAAGCACAATTTAAATATTTTAGAAAGTATTATTTCTAACATGTGATGTTGACAAGCAAGCCATAAGAGATCACGGCCAATTCTTGCTTCTAGAATAATGCATGCTCCTTTATGGAGACTGGTGTTAGCAGAAGTTGTGTAAAAACTCATAGCCCGGATTTGGTCTTTTACATTCCAGCGGTCCAACAATTCAAAAACAGCATTAGCTGTTTGTTCTCCCTTTCCTGCTACGAGTTTTGGTACACCTTGCAATTTTTCATAACCATTTCCAGAGACAAGTATCTGAAGACAGTCTACTTTTTATTTCCTAATAGATCAGGGAATATTTTTTCATCCCAAGGTACTACAAGCAGATAATTTGGCGAGAACATTTCCTTAATGTTGGTATTTTATTCTGCTCTTGGTATTTTTCATGCACGTCAAATCGTGCTATGAGAAACTGGGAGAGAGGCAGGATCATGACCAAGGGCGGCGGCAAGTGGAATCATCAGACACATTGCTTCTCTGTCTGTAATTTTGTTCTGATCTAGAGCACTGGTAACATGTGGTGTGAAAATCCCACTAGTTGAAGGGAAGCCATCAGTACTATCACTGACACACTGCATCTTTTTTGGCAAAGGTACTTTGTATTCCTTTTCTTCATCTGTGGCACTAGAAGAGCTACTGGAGCTGTAATCAAGCAGTTGTTGGCTTGAAACTACCGAAACAGAAGCAAATTTTCAACAGCCTTTAGTCTCAGCTCCTTAGCTCTTTACTTGCATTTTTGAATGCTTTCTTTTTGTTTCTCAAGCATCATATCTACTGAAGTCATGATCATCTTTCGCTCATCTCTTTGATCAACAAGAAAGTCTATGTCCTCTGTGATCTTAATTTAGTTCAAGGCGTCTGCATGGGCAATATCAAGCATCTTATCTAGCTCTTTCATAAAACTAATCTCTCGATCTTTCTGTGCTTGGGAAGCTCATGTTTTATCTTTCTTTAAAAGCAGTCAGTTTTTATGGATTTTATCAAGTTTTTCAATACAGTGTTTTGCTTGTCTAGTTGGAATGCCAGATTTCTTCCATACTTCTATTACTTCCTCGATGAGCAGATGTGCAGAATCTCTCACACTTTTTGTTACCTTCAATAGCTGGTGATAACGTAATAGCACTTATCTTAGTTTTGGAAGTTGGTTAAAACGTGTTAATGGCTCCAAGTCCCAACCACGGAGTAGAAAAATGACATCTTTATAACGTGTTGAGGAACTCATTCTAAATCAGTTGTAAACAAATTCCCAATAGTTTAAATGTCTTAATCTCACTTTTATCTTATAAACACCTTTTCAACTTTAATTTCTGGCAGCAAAAATCACATCAAAATATGTTCTATGCCTGTAACAAAGAATGCTCATGTTAACGTTTTTTCATCTCAATTCAAAAATAAACACATCTTGAGCACCGCCTTACACTATAGCTAGAAAGCTGAAATTTCACAAAGTCAATACAGTACATACAAGTAACAAAACTATGGGGTGGCCCAAAGAAGAAAATGAAAAATATTTTTGGACCATCCTAATGTGCAATGGTGCAACTGGCATGTAGTTGCACATGTGTGATGGTGCACAGTCTCTCATAGGGAAGTAGGCATGACCATGGGTGATTTTTACTACCCCACCCCACCCCGCTTGAACCGGTGTGTACCAGGATCTGCCCATCACTGATGGTATCCCATAATTCTTACACAGAATCCTATTTAACATTGCTGCAAATCCATTATGACATATTTTGCAGTTAGTCTGTGCAATCTTGTATTATAATTTTATACATATCTACCATTTAATTCACAGTCAAGGACTGGTAAAGCCCTAACGGGTAAGGTAACATCTTAGTATATATGCAGTTCCTAGTAGAGCTGTGTGTTTTGTTTTTTAGAGTTAGGATGTTCAAGTCTAATAGATCCAAAATTTTCAAATATCTGGGGAGTCCTTTAGGTATTGCCCCAAGGGCACAGATCACTATGGGTAAAACAACAACAGATTTCTTCCACCATAGACACTCAACTTTAATGTGCAATTCATGATATTTTGTGATTTTCTCCAGTTGTTTGTTTTCAGTTCATGAATATCCTGGTATAGCAACATCAATATACCAGACCTTCTTCTTTTCAACAACAGTTATATTAGGTGTGTTGTGAGGCAAATATCTATGTTTGAATTTTAAAGTCCCACAGTATCTTGATGCTCTCATTTTCCAAAACTTTCTCTACTTGATGTTTCCAATGTTTTTTTACTGCATTCAAATCCAAACCTCTGGTAAAGTTTCTGAATTTTTTTGCAATCCTGCCATGACATTGCATGAATATTCACAGAATATTCATTCTGTGAATATTTTCTGCATCCACTGATCAGATGACTTACAGTTTCATCATTTTCATTACAAAGCTGTCATTTGATATTGTTGGATATGTGCTGTATTTTTGGCTTCATGCAATATGTTGGCAAAACTTGTTCCTGAGCTGCTAAGATAAATCTTTCCATTTCTTTCTTCAAAATTCCTGCTCTTAACCATCCCCATGCCAGCTTTGGGTCAGCCTTTCCTTCTATGTTTTTCAAGTTGCATAGGCTTCTTTTTCTAGCTTATAGCTTGACATTCACTCCGTTCCTTTATGTATTCAGCTTTTTTCTTCACTATTTTCAAAAGTCCTCCTTTGTTCACTTCCTAAAGTATAGGCTCTTCATTTTTCTTAATGTAGTCATTCAAGTTATGCTTTTCTTCCTCTATTGACTGTTTCACCTGTAGGAGTCCTCCACCACCCCCAGCTCTTGGTAAGTACAAATGAACAATGTCACTTTAGGGGTGCAAGTTACGATACATATTCATTAGTGGCCTTGTTTTTCCATTTAGGCTGTCTAATTCCATTTGGATCCAATCAATTATTTCAGCTGAATATTGTATAACATGCACTGCCCATGTATTAATTGCCTTGATGATATTCCCTACCAGCTGACCTGTCAGATCAGGAGTCTGGCTCTGAACAGTGATCACCCCTTTGTCAGAGAGATATCAAGGAAACAGCTACACCTGAGATGCAGGCATGCTACAGCAAAGTACCAAAGAAGGCTCCCAGCTGATACTGATTAATTTAATTTAATTTAATTTAATAGTCATATTTATATATGCCGCCCACTCAGGCAGAACCCGACTCAGGGCAGCATTACAACAAGTTCTAAAAACACATAAAAACACTTTAAAAGACCCATATCCCACCCACCCATCCCACCCACTATAAAAAGAAGAAGACAGAGTTCTTAATTGTTTACATAAGCCAGCAGGTGGGGACCGTGTTCCCATTAGGGCCCCACACCTGCCCTGCCAGCCAGGTCTTCAATTCTCTCCTGAAGGGCAGCAAATCTCTTTGAAGTCTTAGTTCTGTTGGCAGGAAGTTCCAGAGGGTTGGTGCAGACACGGAGAAGGCCCTCCTTCGGGTGCTGGATAGATGTGCACCCCTAGCTGATGGCACTATTACAGAGCCTTTCCGGTCCGCTCTGGTTGGACGGGCAGACACTCTTGGGCGATGCGGTCTCTAAGGTATCCTGGCCCACTGCCATATAGGGCTTTAAAGGTCAAAACCGGTACCTTGAATTGCACCCGGAGACAAACTGGTAACCAGTGCAGCTCCCAAAGTAGCGGTGAGGCGTGGGCATATTGTCCGCATCCCATCACCACCCGGGCTGCCGCATTCTGGACCAGCTGCAACCTCTGAATGGTCGTCAAGGGCAGCCCCATGTAGAGCGCATTACAATAATCTAGTCGGGAAGTGACCAGAGCGTGGGTGACCATAAGCAAGGAGCCCCGGTCTAGGAGCGTGCGCAACTGGCGAATCACCCGAAGTTGGGCAAAAGCCCTCCTGGCCACAGCCGCTACCTGTTCTTCTAGCAGCAGCCGTGAGTCCAGAAGGACCCCCAAGTTGCGCACTGGGTCTGTCTGGGGCAAAACAGCCCCATCCAGTACCAAAGATGGTAGCTCCCTGGATAACATGGTGCCCCTTATCCACAGCCACTCTGTCTTGCTGGGATTCAGCCGAAGCCCATTGGCCCCCATCCAGACCCCAATGGCCTCTAGGCATCCGGATAGGATTTCAACAGCATCACTGGGGTCCCCACAGGTCGAGATGTATAGCTGGGAAGCTTATAAGCAAGCTTCTTGCAGCCTGACAGTGTCAGTACAACTTTTGTGTGAAGACTGACATCCTGCTTGACTCGACCCTGATTTGCCTGCCATGACCCTGACTTCTCTGCCAACCTTGACAATGCCCCTGGACACCCTTTGGATTGGACTACTGACGTGGACTACCAGTAAACAGACCTCGGCTTGCCTTTTGGACTTTGACATCAAAACTATCGTTGAACAAGACTCTCTGTGTAGCATCACAGTGCAGTGACTGTGCCTGCCCAGGTGGGTCAGCACAGGTACATTCTTCATTAACTAATTCAAATCCATCACTTTTGACAATTTTGCCTGCCTTAACAGTAATTGTTGCACACTTGTCAATTACAAATTGCTTTCTGGTGTCTTTACTAAATTTCTTTGTACTTCCCAGCAGAGTATTTAATTTAGCTCTTGTCTTTCCAAACAACTTTAGGTTGTTCATATGTAGCAAATGTGATTTTTTCAATCCTTTCTTAGCCAGTTCATATCCACAGTTTGTTCTATTTAGAATAATTGTCAATGGTGCCATTGATAACACAAATAGCAAAGGTAATAGTGTGTCACCTTGGAAAAAGTCCATGCTTAATTTTAACCACCAAATTCTTCTCCACAGGCCATTAACTTTACTTGACATAGCTTCATTGAAGTCTTTATGAATCTTTGAATATTGCTGCTAATTCCGAAACTGTCAAGGCATTTCTCAATCAAGCTGTGTGGAACTAAAACAAATGTCTTTTTATAGTCTACTAGCAGAGGTTGCCAGGCATTGCCGGGCTGTTTTAAATGGTGTTGGAAAGTTTCGTTGTTGTTGTTAATGTTTGTAAAGAAGAGGTTAGTCTATAATTGAAATTTTTAAATTTTTATTTATATAAATGTTTTATGATGGCCTGTTATAAACTGTGATGAGTTTTGTTTGGTGTTTTGGTTTTGTGGATGAAAAAAAGAATAAAGGATGATATACTTTTTCCAAAAAAATTATTTAACCCAATATTTTTTAGTATGTATTTTTTTAAATTGTTGTACCATAGGTAATAATTTAAAAAATGTGAAAGTACATGTTTTTCACAATAAATGTTTTTAAACTGTATATTGATGTTTTTGTTTTTTATTTTAGTAAAAATTCAGCACAGGATTTTTGAATAGTTTTTATTTTATTTTATTGACATCTGTTTTTGATTTGTGTAAAATTGTGATTTTGTGTTATTTGTTTTACTTGTTTTTACTCTTGGGGCCTTTTGTGTGGGGTTGTTGTGTCTTTTTGAATTTTCTTTACTATTGTGGGCAGCAAGTGGTGCTGGTAGGGGTTATCTTGTATTTTGACTGGTTTTTCTCGTGTGGCCTCTGGGTGGAGCTTCTTCCAGTAAGTAGTCTCTTTCTTTATTCATTTCTTTTCCAGTCGTTGTGGTGTGAGGTTGTGTGGTGGTGAGTTGGCTGTTTTTCTTTATTTGGGGGGTGGTGGTGGTGGGATTTTGTGGTGTTTGGCTGGGTGCTGGGTGTGTTTGGAAATGTTTGTTGTTGTTTACTTTGTATTGTTTTTAGTGTTATTTTTGTTTGTTTTTGTGTATTTTTGAATGTTTTTGATTGTTTGTTTTTGTGTTTTTTGGTGTCCTACGGGGGGATCCCTTCTCTGCCATCTCCGCTGGCTCTGGAAGGCTTGGGGGGAAAGACCCCTTTTGTCCCCCCAAACCTTCCAGACTCATGGGACCCAGGAGAGGGGATCGAATCCGGGCCACCTTCTGATATTAAAAAGGAAATCTCAATTGTGGTTTCCCCTTTAATATCGGGGGGTTGTGATCCCCCTCTCCGCTGGCTTCCTTGGGTTTGGGAGGGTTTTGTGGAGAAAAGGGGTCTGTCTCCCCAACCCTTCCGGACCCAGGAGAGCCATCGGAGAGGGGGATTCCCCCCCCAAAAAAAACTCCATTTTTAAAGAGAAGTAACCGCTTGGTTTCTTCTCTTTAATATGGGGCGTGTGTGTGTGTGTGTGGAGGGGAATCCCCTTTCTGCCAGGTCCCCTGGGGTCAGGAGGGTTGGGGACACAGACTCCTTTGGTCCCCCCAACCCTCTCAACCCCAGGGGAGCCAGTAGAGAGGGGGAGCACAACACCCCCCACACCCAGTGATATTAAAGGGGAAACTCCGATTAGGAGCTTCAGGTGCCATTGGGGAGGGGGGCTTTGGTTCCCATGGCTTGGCGGACTTGTTCTCCTGGTTTTTTTTGTTTTAATTTTTGAGTGGTGGCTTCCTCAGCGTTCTGCGTGCTCATAGCGCAGGTCGCTGGGGCTTGTAGTTATGGGTTTGTGCTTTATGTTTGTGCTGCGTTTTTTAAAACGGTTTTCTTTTGATTGGCTGTGGCGCATTTCCGAACGTTCCTTGCGCTGCGCCGTGCGAGAGCCTCTCAGCCTGATTGGCTCTGGCGCAGTGCAAGGAAAGTTGGGAAATGAAGTTGTTTCCCTTTTTTCACATTTGTGGGACTGTTGCCCCACTGCCTTTTTTCTCAATCCTTTGTTGACCTGCGGACCCAGATCAGCCATGTGCACGAAGGGTGAGTGCAGGCAAGTAGGGCGAGGCATAGCAACCTATAGCAAGTTCCAATGGTTAACCCTTGGTTTTATAGGTTAAGATCCAAGCCATTAACAAATTTGTTTGCCTTTTCTTTGAATTCTTCAAAACCAATTTGTCAATTAATAGCTGATATTTGATATTTGGTTCCTCTTGAGTTTTTTCAAATGTCCATATATTTGACTTAAAATTATCCCTCTACATAATTTATCCCTCTACATAATTTGTCCGTAATTTGTAGTTTCCAAACTCATTTCTCTTTTCTTTATCTTTCTGAATTAGAAGTCCCCTTGCAGTTGTCAACCATTTTTTACCTGCTGTTTCCAAAACCTGATTCATCTGGTTTATCAATCTTACATGTTTGTTAGTATTTATTGCCAGAATCCATGACGTTCATCTAAACCAGGAGTACTCCAATTTTTCATCATCTTTGCCTAGTCTTGCACAGTTTCTTTTGTTATCTAAAAATTTTACACTTTGGATACTTTTCCTAGATTTTCAACCTGCTTGATCCATATTGCATTTTCACTACACTCCTTATTGTTTTCCCACAAGCTTCTTCAAAACTTCAGAATGCTTTCTTTGTTAGGCCTTTCAATTGTGCTGGCTTTATGCCCATTTTCAAGGGTTGAGTTGGTTAACATGAAATTGTGAATTTTACTGAAACTGCGTTATTTGGTTATCATATCACTTGATCTTTGCTGCAATGACCACAACTCTTTGTTCCAACTCTTCAATTATAACTACAATTCCCTTGTTGCTCAAATCATGACTTGGTATCAGGCTGCTTTTGATCTTCCTATCGCAAGGAGAGATAAGGAAAACTACCTTAACGAACAGTGCAAAGAAATGGAGGAAAACAACAAAAGAGGCAGGACTAGAGATCTTTTCAAAAAAATTGGGGAAATCAAGGGAACATTTAAAGCAAAAATGACCATGATAAGGGACAAAGATGGAAAGGAGTTAGCTGAAGCAGAAGAGATAAAAAAAGATGGCAGGAGTACACAGAGGAACTCTACAAAAAGGACCTCAACACTCCTGTTAATAACAATAATGAGAAATTTGAACTTGAACCAGACATTCTGGAGAGTGAAGTCAGAAAGGCCCTAAAAAGCACTGCAAACAACAAAGCTAGTGGAAATGATGGTATCCCAGTTGAATTTTTCAAAGCCCTAAAAGATGATGGAATGAAAATACTGCATTCAATATGCCAGCAAATTTGGAAAACAAAACAGTGGCCACTGTTGGAAAAGATCAGTGTACATTCCAATCCCAAAAAAAGGCAATGCCAAAGAATGCTCAAATTACCGAACAATTGCGTTCATCCCACATGCCAGCAAGGTGATGCTCAAGATAATACAGGATAGACTTCAGCAGCATGTGGAGAGAGAACTACCAGAGGTGCAGGCTGGTTTCAGAAGAAGCAGGGGGACTAGAGACCACATTGCCAACATACGTTGGATCATGGAGAAAACAAAAGAATACCAGAAACAAGTCTACTTTTGTTTTATCGACTACACCAAGGCTTTTGACTGTGTGGACCACAACAAAATGTGGCAAGTAATTAAAGAGATGGGAATACCAGAACACCTCATATGCCTCATGAGAAATCTGTACACGAACCACGAAGCAACAGTTAGGACAGAACACGGAATGACAGAGTGGTTTGGAATAGGAAAAAGAGTAAGACAAGGCTGCATTTTATCACCCTGCTTATTCAATCTATACACAGAGCACATAATGCGCAATGAAGGGATGGAGGAATCACAATATGGGATCAAAATTGCTGGGAGAAACATCAACAATTTGAGATATGCAGATGATACCACCCTAATGGCAGAAAGTGAGGAAGACCTAAAGAACCTTTTGATTGGATTGAAGGAGGAGAGTGAAAAAGCTGGCTTGAGACTTAATATCAAGAAAACCAAGATAATGGCAACAGGTCCGATCAGTCCCTGGAAAATAGATGGGGAAGAAGTAGAAGCAGTGACAGATTTTACTTTCCTGGGATCTAAGATCACTGCAGATGGCGACTGTAGCCATGAAATAAAAAGACGATTGATTATGGGGAGACAAGCTATGAGAAACCTGGGGAATATAGTGAAAAGCAGAGACATCACCTTGAAAACAAAAATTCACATAGTCAAAGCAATGGTATTCCCAGTGGTAATGTATGGGTGTGAGAGCTGGACCATTAGGAAGGCTGAGCGCAGAAGAATAGATGCCTTTGAGATGTGGTGTTGGAAGAGAGTCCTGAGAATCCCTTGGACAGCAAAGAGAACAAATAGGTCAATACTGGAAGAAATCAATCCTGACTGTTCATTGGAGGGACAAATAGTGAAGATGAAGCTAAAGTACTTTGGACATCAAATGAGAAGGGAGGACTCACTTGAGAAGGCCTTGATGCAGGGAAATGTTGAGGGCAAGAGAAGAAGGGAGCGTCCAAAGATGAGATGGATAGATGGTATTGTGGACACAATGGGCACAGAGCTTGGTGGGCTGAGGAGAATGGTGGAGGACAGAGGTGCCTGGAGGAAAATGGTCCATGGGGTCACAAAGGGTCGGAATCGACTGTGCGAATGAACAACAACAAAATCTTTTTGATTTCCTTGTCTCAGATTCTTCAGATATTCTTCAAATATTTTCCATTTTCTACTCCAAGTGAATTTTCCATTTTGGTTTTCCTTTTTTAATCCCTTGACTCTTTTGGACTTTCAAACCCAGTTCTTTGGCAGTTACATAAGCTGCTTGCATACATTACCTGATTTGTTAGGGCTAATTTTCTGTTGAAATATTTTGGACAGCTTCATTCACTTTCTTCAATATTTTAGCAAAATTTTTCTTACTAACTTGGTTCAGTTTTGGCTCTCTGAGTCTTTCTGCCCTTTTATTTGAACTGTAATTAATCTACAAGATCTTTTCCAGATGCTGTCTTTTGTTTCACAGTATCTATTGGTCTCCTCTCTTACCTCCACTACTTGCTTATCTATTTGTAGATCAGGTGCCTTATAAATTATGCTTGGGTCTGGATCTTGTACTGATGTGCTTACAATTTCTTGTAATTTGAGTTCAGTGAAGAACTTGTATTTCAAAATAACACATATCTAGTCCATTAGTCTTTGCTCACCAATTTCCAAATCTGGTATGTTTTTGAAATCCACATTTTGATGACTCAGACTGGTAGTAGACTTTTAGAGTAAAATAGTTTTCTTCCCTTGTCTAGATTGGGGGGGGGGGGGGATTTTATTTCAGTTGCTCATCAACTCCATGCCCTGGTTGCCTAGCAGAAACAGTTGAGCCCTGTAGTCTGTTTTTCAATGGATGCCCAGGAGCCGTAGCATCCACCATGATCCTTGTTAATCCAGTGATGAGTGAGCCATCATGGAACTTGCATTATGTTTTTCCACCATATTAAATGGATTGTGGAACAGAGTTAGTCTGATTCTTGTGAACACACAAGCCCCTCCACCAATTTCAAGGTACTTTTCCATGTGGTGGGGGTGGGCGGTGGTGTCATTGTCGGCATCATAGTAGTTGTGGTGGTGGTGGTGGTGCAGTTGTTAAGAGAATGAATTAAAAAAAAATCTGATTTAACAGAATTAACTTTGGAGAAAGATATGCTTAAACTGATGAAGCACCAGAGCAAAGGAAAAGATAATAAGCAACCAGTATAGTTGATGTGGGCTTTATAGCAACAAGGGAAACCTTATAACTGATGTTTAATGTAATACTTTAATGTTCATATTTCAAGGTAATATTTTAATGTTATTAAAATAAAACATTCTCTCTACACCTAAAAAAGCTTTTATTTGGCCTTTCTTCTAAAAATGGCTGTACAGAACAGCTGGTTTTTTTATCCTCTTTAACATGGTAAAATTCATCTCTTAAAAGCATGATTTCAGATTTGCTTTTTGGGGAAAAATGAAATGAAGTAACTTTATTTGCTAGAACATGGAAAAGAAGTGATGGGAAAATAGGTCACCATTGACATTGCATGCACATACACTCGTATTTGATTTATATCTAACCGATCAAAAAAATCTCTGGTTCATGAATGCTAGATATTACTTCTGTACCTATGATTCAAAACATAGAAAATAGCTTAGGAATATAGGGCTCATGTTGCCAGCAGGAATAGTAAGTCAAGTTTTACATAGCACAGGCCAGCCGTATTTTGATACAGATGTAAACAGTCCAGGCAGTCTAAAAGATGCCTTCTTGTGTTCTTGATGGTTCACAAAAAGACATCAAGCAAGCGATAATCCCAGAATCTGGTTCCCTTTTTCATCAATTAAGTACTTCTCACCCAAACACAAAGCCACTGTCATGTCCTTTGGTTGTTGTGTTGCTGTTTTGACAAGTTGTTGAGATATTTATTACTTGAGACACAAAGGAAAACAAAATATTCTGTTCAAATATGGACATCTGAAGAAGAACAACTCCTCATGTCTCCTCCAGCAAATCCACTCTGGTGATTTAGATTAATGGCAGCAAACTATCTAATTCCACTACTGTTCAAATATAACCCACTTCAAATTCATGCTGAAAATAAGAAAGCATGCAGATGACTAGAACAAGAACTCTAGACACTACAGCATCAGTAAAAATAACAGAGGTCATGAAGGGAGAAAGAAAAATATGTTATCTCCTCCACACTCCTATATGTGCTGTATAACTTCATAGAGCCTAGGGTAGGCATTGCAGAACTGAAAAAATGTTCTATGCAAAAGCAGACAACAAACAAATACTCTCTGTGAAGAGGACTAGTTGTCAGAGGTAATATTTGCATTCTATCTTCTTCCCAGCATGCAAATTTTCTATGTGCAAAATATATCTTTTAATTTAACAGAAAAACATCCAGTCATATGAGCATCTAAATTCAGTTTAAAATGGTACATCCGAAACACATCTGGCCTAGATGGGATAGAGTCTATACAAGGCTAATCAGAAAGATGCAAAACAGTTTTATTTGGATCATTCACATTTGTAGTCAGGATAGCTGGTGTATATTTTAACAAGGAGATTGCAGCAGAAGATGAAAATAATACTGCAAATGTCAATAGTGTAGCTAGAAAAGCACCATGATTACTTCTATAGAATGGTTAAACTAAGTTTAATTCAAAGCCGCAGGAATAAAAGGTGTTACTGTTGAAATTTATTTTCTGTTACTACCAGATGGAGGGTAGAATAAACAGTTAAAACCCTGGTGTGGGGACACAGCTGGGAGTGAGGAATGTACATAATTTTGTTTATAGATTTACAGTTTAGCACAGACATATGCTAAATTCACTTTATATTTCATTTCAACAGAATATTTCCATTCCAGTAAATTCTATCATCTCACATTTATGACACTTACCTACAAAAGCAAATGCACAATTTTTGCATAGACACAATATGGCCCATTTTTTCATGACTGTTGCATTTCCTACCTTGATTTGAAGGAACTCTGTACATTTGTCAATCTATATATATAAACCCAAGGTGTCATGGCATGAGACGCTTATGCAACTCCACACCATGGCACAGATTGTGCTGGGACTGTGCCCACACCTTGACCGGTCAGCTGTGCCAGTGCGGGGTACTGGCAGCCCGCCGCAGGTTCCTTCACCCCAAAAAGGGGCTGCAACGAGGGCACCTCAACCCGCCAGCAGGGCCAGCAAGGGAATGCACGACTGTGCATGCATGAGAGTCCAGGACCACCGGGATCATGCATGTGTTAGATTCCACGCCCCCAGAAGGACAGGGCAGCCTGGACTGTGCATGTCCATCCACAAGGCTCTGCCCCAACCCAGATATCTGGCATGTGAGGCACAACTTCACTGCTGACAGACCCGCCAATGCTGCCTTGACCTGGTGCTCCCTCACCTCACACTAAGCCTCTGGGAACACCAGCCGCAGGGAACACACCACCATCCTCCCCAGTGACTACAGTTGGTGGGCGGTGATCGCAGCCTGGCTTCTCCACCCTCCGGTGGGTTGCCTCAGGCAGAAGGGAGGCTCCATTGGGGGGGATGGGTCTGAGCCACCCTCCCAGCCCCCCCAATGGAGCCTCCCTTCTGCCAGATGTGACCCACCAGAGGGTGGAGGAGCCAGATAGCGATTGCTGCCAGCCAGCTGTAGTCGCTGGGGAGGGTGCCACTGCTCACTGTACTCAGGCCAGGTCACTGGTGCTGCCTCGGCACCCAGAGCCCGGACATTTAGGCGCTGCATTCCCCAAAGTCAGCGCTCCCAAGGGCTTTGTGTGCATTGGGGGAGCACCAGCTCAAGGTGCCGTCACAGGGCCCGTCTGCCCCAGAGTTGCTGCCACGCATGCCTGGTGAAGCGCTGGCTTGCCTCATGAACGACAGGGCTGGGAGAGCTGCCACCTCCATGTGCCGCGGCCTCTGCCGACTGGGGTGCCCCAGCCAGGGGTGGTGCTGGAGAGGGTATGGTATTGGCAAGACCAGGTAATTGGGGGGTTATTGCATGAGTGTGTTGTGTCATGTGTGATGTGTGTGGCTGTGGTGTGGGTCTTGCGTGGGTGTGTCCTGTGTTAGCATGTGTTGTGTCGGTGTGTGTTGTGTGGGTGGGCTGTGTCATGTGCGATGGGTGGGTGTTGTGTGTCAGGTGAGTGTGCTGTGTGTGTGTTGTGCAAGTGTGTTGCAATGTGTGTGGCTATGGTGGTTGTGTGGTTGTGTGTTGAGGGTGTGTTGTATATTGTGTGGTGGTGTCATGTGTGTTGTGCGAGTGTGTTGTGTCATGTATGATGTGTGTGGCTGTGGTGGGTGTGGGTTGTGAGTTGTGTGTGTGGTGTGTGGTGTGTGGTGTGTTTGTGTGTGATGTGTGTGTGTGGGAGTATTGTGTGGATATCTTGTGTGGGTGTGGGTGTTGTGTTGGTGGGTGTTTTGTGGGTGTGCTGTGTCATATGTGATATGTCTGACTGAAACTTATACCCCATGTTGGGTCCCTCACCTGGGCAATGACTGGTACTCCTGCTAGTTGAAGATAAGCACTGGAAGGAATGGACACTTCTGTGGCAACAAGTAAGCAATTGAGCATTTTCTTCCAAAAAAATAGTCATTCCAGAGGATCATTGCTAGCCTGAAATGTAAGATTAAATGTCTAAGTGCAAGACATGAGCTCTGTTCTGAGCTAAAAGCTGTCCCTAAACACTCAAAACAAACATTCCCTTCTCCCAATAGTTTTATGGTTATATACTGAAGACAGACACTATGTCTGACCTTAACATATTTTTCCTCATATTTATAGACTCTCAATGCTCAGAAAATGTAAGCAGCTAATTAATAATGACAGTTAAGTTCCTTGATCTTATTTACTAATATAGCTGTGTAGTGGAGGAACAGATATCCCAAACTAAAAATGATGTAAAGAAAGCAGAAAGGGAAAAGTTTCCCTTCTCCATGGTGACTTGATACAGCCCTGAGCAAAAGTACAAATGAGGAGTCAATGTATGCATATTAATGAGACATGGGAAGCTAATCAAAACTCATTGTCTTTTGCCAGTCCAATCAACACATTGTTGCAGAAGATAATGTTCTGCTCTGGGACTCTAAATGTTTACAAACAGTTTCAACTGCAATAATGCAACATGCCTTTGAAAGCACTGAGGCTTAATATTTCATAAGATGAAAAGATAGCACTTTGGAGATAATCAAATACTAATGCACTAAGAAAGATGTTAAGTGGCTTAACTAGTGCCTAAAATGTTGCTTGCACTCCAGGGCTGCAGTCCCACTTTCACTGAAGTCAATGGAGCTTAATTTACAGCAGGTGCCTATATGACTGTATAGATAACATTGGGGAGGGGGATCTCCATTATTATCTCTTGGTGAGAAATACAGAGGAAAATCTGTGGAGTTTTCTTTGTATTTCACAAGTACATTATTTATTTTAGCAATTTTAAATTCCCCTTTCATACTCCCAGGAGAGATAATAAATCCAAACTTACACCTGCCCTGCTCTTTTCATCCTCAAAGTTCTCACAAAGTACTGTATGTTAAAATGAGAGGCTGACTAAAGGTGGCCAAGTACACGTTTCCATTCAGTCAACTCTTCCATAAGATTCAAATGGCCCTCCTCTAGTTGTGAGTTACTACACCATTTTGGCCATTGTCATTTGCCAGCCCATTTCCCCAATAAAGACACAGACATCAGTAATGGATTTAAAACTTTTTGGGCCACTTTATTGATTATACTTCATCTTAACTTAGAACTTTAAACTTTCCTTAATGCTGTTAAGGCAAACGGGCCACAATAGCACTGGTAAGGAACCAACCTTAATTGCCAATAATATTTGGCTACTTTGTATCCGATTGTAGCAATTTGTTTACCGATGAAATAAATTGTTGACCCAAGTCAGGATGCTACTTGTTGCCTCCAGCATCTGACATGTATCTGGTAAAATATCAAGGTGATGCAGGCTGCATAGATCATAGCATCACCCTGTTCATGGTCCGCCCTTGACCAGCCAGCCCCAGTTTCCCTGTACCTTGTCCTTGGGTTGGCCAATCAACTGCGTACCTGCCGGATACCTGTGGGTCATTGACTTTTCCCTTACCAATGCTACCGGCCACACAGGGAGGTGTCTCGATGACTCACCGCCCCCCGACCGTCAATTTGGTCACCAGGCCCACTTGCAAATCCTCCAAAAAGAGGTCCGTGTCTCTAACAGAAAGGTGTACCCCATCTCTATGGTACAGACTAGGGTTCTGTAACCATATCCCCGGATGTTGGACCGATGTCCCCGAACCATGTTTGGCTAGAAAATGGGCCACAGCCCTATTAACTGACCGCCGGGCCCTGTCTAAACCACGAGGATCTATTCCTCCCCTGAAACAGTAACGTGGTATGATCTGGGACCATAAAAACCGCGTCCGCGGCCACATCTGGTGCAAAAGTTCATGGTCCTTGTGCACGGATATAATCAACCCCAGGCCTGTGATCTGTGCAAGATCATTGCCTCCTAGGTGTATAATTAATATATCTGGAGGGTCGGCGTCCCTAACGGACATAAGGAATGGCATCAGTTCCCGCCATCGAAGACGCGCCGTTGCACGTAAACCGAGATGGGGACCGCTGCATAACGTGCAGCCGCTGCATAACGTGCAGCCCAGTAAACATAGATGTGTCCAACCAGCCATACTCCCACCGGTGCGCACATACACCCAGGATCTGTAAGAAAAAACATAAGAAAATAAGAGCCAGCAATATGTTCACATGAGCATAGGACGAATATACAAACCAAAACATGCAGACTCCCATCTGTCCATCTTTCGTATGTCCGCCTCAGAGTACCCAAATGCTGCAGCTGTCGATGCAGCACCTATACGAAGAAATGGGTGCCATAACGAGCCCCCAGGAGCCCTAAATTAGACAGGGCAGTCTCAGTAATCTTCCAAAATTGAAACTAGGTGAGTGGGGACCCATCACGGTGGCAAAATAGCAGGCCTGGGTGGGGACCTCACACTCTCTACAAAGGTATGTAGGGCCCTCACAGGGCAGATCTCGGTGAAACTTCACTTAAGGAGTGTAACAGAACTACCCTTCCCTTGTTGGTCAGCCTTGGATGAACGAATGTTCAGCTGCGCTGACTCCTGCAGAAAAGAAACATCCGCCAATTCTAAAGCCCTACACGATCCATCATGTTTTGAAAGAGCCACCAACTCGCTAATCCTAAGGGCACCAAAGAAGGCCACTGTGGTGACTGCATGGAAAAGAGATGCCTCAAAGTGATCATAACAAAGGTTAAGCCATGCCCTAGCTAGGCTTGCAAGCAGAGCCGGGGAAACAGGTTGCCACGTGTCCGGGCAGTGGCCACATTCGCACGGCCACCCCTCCAAAACCTGGCAAACGCACAAATCACCTGTGTTATCCAGGTAACCCCGTGCTCAGGTGGCAAAGGCCAGAGCTGAGAGATGAGTGCCAATGGTGCGTAGGGCTAATCCCTCACTGTGAAGGTACACCATGTATGGTCAACAGGGATTGGCCATATATCGGGCAGGTGCTTGTCTCTGCAGAATGCCAAAAAAGCTAAGTACGTTTGCTGATAGTGCGCATGGCCAGTGATATGCCGATCGCCCGGCTCACTTCTCCTGGCCAAACGTCCACATCTCGGTTGGAAGTGGTAAGGGAAGTTCTTCGGCTTCTAGCACTAAGACCCAAAACCGGGAGATCTGTAGGTGGGATAAAGCATCAGCAATATTATTGTTAATGCCTGGAACATGTCTGGCTTTGAAAAATACATTAAGGCGTAAGGACCGTAACACAAATTGTCTGACTAGGGCCATGACTCTAGGTGAATGGGAAGTCTGGGCATTGACAATATGCACTACGGCCACATTGTCACACCAAAGGTGTACCACAGAATTTGCCCAGCACTCACCCCATAACATAAGTGCACCTAGTTTAGGAAAGAATTCCAAGAATGTCAGGTCCCTTAGGAGCTCGGTGCCCTGCCATTTGTCAGGCCATCTACCATAGGCCCACCGGCCATGGCAATAAATGCCGTAGCTGAAAGCGCCCAACGCATCAGACTGGACCTGAAATTGGAGTGTAGCAACCAGCTCACTGCGCCAAAAGGAAACCCCGTTAAATTCATTAAGGAAAGTGAGCCATACCGATAGGTCGGCTTTCATACCCTTCGTGAGTCACACCCTGTGGTGCTTCTTGGACAGACCAACCATTGCATCGCACAGTCACCTGGCGAATGCCCTGCCTGGGGTGACAACCCAGCAATCAAAGTTGAGATACCCATAAAGCACCTGAAACTCACGAAGGGACACGTAACCAACATGGCCACTATTGCCTCAGAGATATGGGTTACCTTCTCTCTGGGCAACTGGGAAGATTGAGCCAGGGTGTCAATCTCTAAGCCCAAGAACATGAGAGTAGTGGCGAGACCCTCCGTCTTTTCCGGGGCAAGGGGCACCCCAAATTCGGACATAAGCTCCTGAAAGGTCAGCAATAGGTGCCCACATGAGCCCAAACTGTGACCACCACCGAACAGTATATCGTCTCGGTAGTGGGCCACAGCCCAGGATCCTGACCTCCGAACAAAAGCCCAATGTAAAAAAGTACTGAAACATTTGAAGGCGGAGCATGAAATGGAACAGCCAAAAGGCATAGCCTTATTGACATAATACTTCCCGTCAAAACAAAAACCTAGCAACTCAAAGTCATCAGGGTGTACTGGCAACAATCAAAAAGCCGATTTAATGTCACACTTAGCCAGTAGCGCCCCGCGACCGCATGAGCGAACCATTTGTAAGGTTTGATCAAAAGATGTATACCGGACTGAACAAAGGTTCTCCGGGTAGGACAGATGGTGAATCAAGCGAAATTCACTGGAGGACTTTTTGGGTACCAAGCCAAGTGGAGATACCTTCAAGTTAGCATATGGTGGGTGATCAAAAGGACCAGCGACCCTCCCTTCCTTGATTTCTTTAACTATCTTCTCCTTGGCTATATCCTCCTTACCCCAGAGTGATCGCAAATTAGGAGTGTCCTGGGGTGCGTGTACACCCGTAAAAGGAATGCAGAAACCACAGGTAAAACCTTGTAACAAATAAACTGCATCGACCCTTTTGGGGTAGACACGTAACCATCGTTTTAATACATTAATTTGAATTGGGGAGGGGGCCTTTTGTAGTTGCTGCCGCATCAGAAGAACTTCTGTCCAGCCCCTACTGTCCATGACCCCTCCCATGGGACCCTCCGGCCCGAGGGCAGGTGGAAGCGGAATGAGGTCCTGAGCATGTAGGACACTCGTGATGGAATCTACACTGCCTTCTGTTGCAGGTACCTGAGGATGAATAACTCCAGCACAGCAGCCAGGCTGGAACCCCCTGCCCCGCCGGCTGGCGGGGAGATTGCAATGCTGGGCTGCTGTACCGCATGACCGCAGTGATAGCAGTCCCCGGCTGCGGGCCGGGAAGGCATCATGTATAGTAGCCATAAGAGTTGATTCAGTTCATCCCAGCGCATTTTGGGATGAAGAGCGGCCCGCATTCTAAATTCCTCATCATACGCAAGCCATTATGGGCCAGGGAAATCCACATATGCCCTGTATATTGTGTCCAAGTATTGTATCATGGGAATCTCCAGATCCGGGCGAGCCCTCAGATACACAGCAGCGTATATCAGGTAGGTTGGCAGCCAATTGGCCCAAGTACGCAGGGGCTTGTGACGACAGGATGGTTCCTTGTCCTGATCGTCCACTCGTTCCTTCTCCCTGGTAGGTTCCCTGTTAAGCTAACTAAAAATCTCCACGTATTCTCTATGCCATATTTTATCCCTGGTGGCCGGCAAAAGATGGTCACCAAGGGGCAGGGAGTAACCGGCAGTAGGCATGGCAGATGCCGGGACAGAATGGTAAGCAGCATTAACAGGAGGGCCGTACGGCCATACCGGGTACAGTACGTTGGGTCCTGCTAGTGGTACCCCGGGTGGGACAGGAGGATAAGGAGAACTCCACGTGTTAACCTGTGTAACAGGAGTGGCCGGCGCAGGGGTCGGTAAGGCGTTAGGCACCTGTTGAGGCCAAGGCCATTGAATGCCAATCGTGGAAGTAGCAGAAGCACTGTGTGATCTAATTTGACTGCCATACTCACATGCTACACCCCCCCAGCCTCCCCCACCGGGGGTTCCGGCTGGCGAGGGGCATCGGTGCTTGGGAACACATTCGAGCTCGACGGACCTGATGATCCTCCTTCACCAGGATGACCTGCCTGAGCCGAGCCTGCCTGGCGGGGGTGTTCGGGGAGCTGAGGTTGGCCACGCAGAGTAGGACGCGAGGCCTCCAACAGCTCGACCCAACGCTGTAATTGAGCAGCCAATTGCAGCCACTCAGCTTCGGCCTGAGGCGATCCACCTAAGACAGGCTGCCCTGCCGCCCAACAATCATCGGGCGGCGGCCCAATGCCCGCGGTACGCTCCAGGGCTGCAATACGGGTCAATAGCGGCCGTGGGTCAACTAATTTGGTGCCCCCTGGGGGCTGTTGGGTATGCCCAGCAGGGAACCCTGATTCCCCAGGAGGCCCTGGAGGGCCAGAAGGCCTAGAGGGGGGCAAGGCCCAAAGAGGGGATGACCACACAGGCCTGGCCTGAGCCCTCCGGCTCGGGGGAGGCCCAACGCTGGGGGTCGGTGATGCCAAATGGGCTCAGCTAGTCCGTGCCCACATGGGTGTGTCCTGGGCCTGAGGGGCTAAGCTGCACTGTGCGGCGGGAGGCTCGGACGGTGCCCTTCTCTTCTGGGCCATAGCTTGCCCCCCAGGCCTTGTAAAGGCTGCCCAAATAACTCAGGTGTCATTTGGCAGTCGAGCTCCAAAAGGATCGGCTGGAGAAGGAGCAAACGCACTCTTGGCCCAGCCGATCCACAAAATGGCGGCAGGTGTGAGCAGCCACACACACACACACCCCGCTGAGCCCCAGGTGCCCATATCTAAGGGGGCGGGGCTGGCTAACAGCGTGACAGCCATATTGTTGCCACCACACTCCCCTTATTTGAAAAGGTATGAAAAGAATCACTGGCTATTATGGTTGTGTTTGTCACACAACAAGTTTCCTGGCTTTTACGGGAAGGAATATTACAGAAAGGTTCTTGTGCCCAGTTTTGCACAAAGCAGTTATATAAGTAGTTCTTTGTACATTGTTATTGCCAGTCTTTGCTTGCAATCAATTCCACTTTGTAATAACTAAGGTATAAGTGAGTTGTATTACAACAATAACTTAACTGGGGATAGTATCATTTCTTCTGCTGTGGAACTGCCTTTCTCAGTTACTTTTATAGTCTTGGTATGGCCTTACTAAATGATGGAGGAGAAATATTATGCCATTCGAGTGCTAGTGCATGCTGAGTCTCATGTTGCCATGGGAGCTGAGGCAACAATAAAATGAATTGGAGAGTGTTTTGTTTTGTACAAAAGGCTATCAACAGTGAACATTCAGGTGGGTTTGTTTCCAACATATTAGAAATAACCATTTCTATTATTTTCCAGAAACAGGCAAATGAAAAGTAGGGAGGAGAAAATATATCAATCAATTTTTCTCCAATAGTTTATTACAAAACAGAGGACAAAATGGTAATTTATTTATTTTGTCTCATTTGTAGGCAGTCTTTTTCCTTGCGAAGAGACCCAAGGCAGTTCCCAAAGATTAAAATGAGGAATACATGATAAAGCACACACACACTTTATTAGGGTCTTTGACCAGTCTTTACAATAGGAAAAGATATCACACTTTGTTAACAATAGAAAAGGTTTCACACTTTGTTAACAATAAGAAAAAGCAGTAAAACTTTATAGCATATCTTTTAGTTAAAAGTTTTATGTAATTGAGTGGCTTGATAAAAAATATTTGGCTACCTGGTGCATAAGTGTAAAATTTGCATCCTTTAGAAGAAAATTAACATTAAATCTATCATTATGGCCCACAAATTTAGAAACAACTGGAGTAATTAAAGCGTCTCTTGGGACATCATAAAAAGGGTGTCATAATAGGATGTGGGCCAGGGTTTCTAACTCCCTGGATCCACAGGGACAATGTCTCTATGGATAAGGAGTCCCTTTAAATCTTCCTGCCAAAAGTGCTGAGGGGAGCGCGTCAAAAGGAGCTCTAGAAAAGGCACATCTGTATTTGCTTAAAGAGAGATTATAAAGATACCCTGCAATGGTGGGTTTACAGCTGTCTAAAAGTTGATGATAGACCTCTGAATTGTTGGCAATATCATTTTGCCGATCAATGTCCCTTATTCTTTCTTTTACTAATGATTTTGCCTTCACAAGAGTTAATTGGCCCAAATATTTAGGAGAAATGCTGAGACTATGAAGCTCTTGTACACAGGTATGGTGCCAACACGATTGGTAGCTGTCTGACAGCAGCAAGGGCACCAGACATGATGGGTCAAACATGGTATTAAGTCCTGAGATTAAGATTCTGATCCAGGCCTGGGCCTTAATACTTGTCACATCTGCTTCCAGCCTCAAAACTGTGCTGGAAGTGCATTTGGGGGTTCCAAACAGAGCCCTAAGGAAATTTGTTTGAATAATTTCATAAGCCCTTAACTTTGAGTATGGGCCTAGTTGTATCCCATAGAGAAGTTGGGTGACTGTTTTTGCCATAAACAGTTTAATTGCAACTGGGATATAATTTGGCCCCTGCTGCTTGTAAAATTTTATTATTACATGTGAACTTTTCTGGGCATTAGAGGTGGCATAGTTTACCTCAGCTGTTGATTTCCTAGAAATAATATGCCCAGAAATTTCCTAGAAATAATATGCCCAGATATTTTAAACATTTGACTTGTTCTAATTCATGGGAGTCAATTGTCCATTTATGCTTTTGTCTTTTATTGGAGAAGAGTAAGACGTTAGATTTGTCATAATTGATTATTAATTGCTCTTCATTACAGTAGGAGGCCAGGGTTCTTAATGCCCGCTTCATTCCTCTGGGAGACAGGGAGAAAAGAACTGCATCATCCACATAATGGAGAATTGGGAGGTGGCTATCAGCCAGTTTGGGGGCAGGAACATCAACTCTCTGAAGAGTTTTAATCAGAGAATTGATGTAAATGTTTGAAATCAGTGGAGCCAAAATACATCCTTGATTCAACCCCTTTGTTGTTTGTATGAAATCAGAAAGATCCCCTCCCTGGTTGCATCTCACTCTGAGGCCAGTTTTATCATATAACTTGTAGATTAAGAGCAGAAGTTTTTTTTTAATCAACGGAGGATCTGAGCAGGATGTCCAAAAGTCTGACCCTTGATACTGTCAAAAGCTGCCTTAAAATAAATAAAGGCTGCATATAAATTCATACCAGAATGGTTGGTATATTTGTCTGCCAGATGTTGGAGCACCAAGCAATGGTCTATAGTGGAACATCCCAGCTGGAACCCTGCTTGCTCAGGGTCAATTTTTTGTTTGTGTGCATATGCAGAAGGATAATAAGCAAGAAGAAGCTGGAAGAACAGTGTCTGAAACTTTACAAAAGCAAAAAAAAAGCTTTAATGTTTCTGGCCAGCTTAATGTTTCCTTAAAAGAAAAAAAGGACTCTGCTCTTTTGTTTATTTTTTATAAGTAACTGAGAACTGAAAATGTTGTAGAGTTCATTTTTACAAAACTAAAAGCATACATATAAGGTCGGTTGATGATCCAAGTGAAAAACACTCCCAATGCAAACTGTCTCTTATGTACATGGATGTTTGGGTTCAAGAAGAGAAGACAGATGTATCCACAGAGCCTTCTGAGAGTTTCTAGAAGCAGTTACATGTATCATGGAAAAGAATTATTAAACATCCCAAATATGTCACCAAAGCATGCCTCCCACCCCCCACCCCCCACCCCCACCCCCACACCTTAGAATTGATAAACGAATAACAGAAAACCTAGAAAAAATCCCCTCCGTGTGTGTGTGTGTGTGTGTGTGTGTGTGTGTGTGTGTGTGTGTGTGTGTGTAGGTTTGTTCTACTTAGAAAGGATGCATTTTAGGGAAATGTGTCTCCTCACAACACTATTTTTTAAAGAATGCAGCTTAGCTAAGAAGGCTGTAGAAGATTTTTAGTAAAAATGTTTAAACTAAAAATGTTATCTGGAACACACATAAAGATCCAGATGTTGTTAAATGTGATGGGCACCAATTCCACCCCCAACAAAGAGGTCTGATTGAGTGCTGCATGGTCGTTGTGGGAACAATGCTAAGCAAGCCCCTCATGGGGTGGGCACACTGCATCATATAGGCATGCCCCACTTGCTCCTTTTTGCGACAGGGGTGAAAAAACACACACACATCCAGCTGGTGGTTCCAGGAGGGTGGGGTTCCACTTTCCCACTTCTTGTACTTCTTAATAGTTTCAGGTATTTGAGTTAAAAGCCTTGCCCTCTCTGCTCTTTCCCCTCCAACATTCTACTTCCCTATTCTACTACTTAATATTACTGTATTTTAATGGAACCATTTTTATTTATGGTGGCACCAGAAGTGTTTTTAAATGGGAGAAAAGGCTTCATTTGAAATGTCAGCTTCCTGGAACAAGCCACCTAACAAAATGATCAGCAATTTTCTTTGACAGTGAAGAAAGTATACGGTATGTCCGATACTTCTGGTTGCACTAAGGTATTCCACTCTGATTAAAACAAGCACAGATGTGCACAAAAATCAGCCTTTACTGCCAATTTGGTACATGTATAAATGCAACCTTTGTCTTCTTCACAGTAATTATTTCAGTTCAGTGAACATTTCAAGGAAGATTCAAAAATTCTTACCATTTCCAAGCACATGTAGATGGAAATCTGTATGCTGTTAAATCTAATTCAAGATGAATAATCAACAAATTCTGTTCAAAGGTGATTCTAATATATGTTCATTATAGCTAACATTTATACTGTGTTATACCAATTGTTTGCCTTCTGTCCATTTTTGCTACTGTATGGCTGAACTTTGGTGAGCAGTGACAGTAAAACATTTTACTCTCTCCCCACCCCTTTACCAACACTGCACAAAAATAGTTTACACTGTTTGAATCTGGGAGTGCTTTCTGACCTCAGTTATTTTGAAGTCTTGCAGGGTGTGAAATTACTCCATGCTCAAAGGAGTATTTGTGATGCAGACAAGGTAGAAACAAAAGACAGAAAACACAGAATCAAATAAACATAAAGTAAAATCAGATAAAATAATTTTGTCCAGTTTGTCAATTCCGAGTGATAGAAACACATAACGCCTGCCTTGCTCTATCAATAACTGTTGAAAATTGGCATCAAAATATTATTTATTCCAATGCATTATGCTGGCTGGCCTAATACTCCAATGCCAAAAATCAACTGATCCCTAGAGCTCCAGAACCTGAAAAGGGAGTGTACTTAATTAATGTAATCCAATAAAATTAATTTTCAGTTCACTGGTGCCAGATGATGGTGATGTTATTTTGTTTTTGATTGCACCAAGCTGTGTAAAAAGATTTTGCTCATTTATTGGTGCATTTCCTTTATGGACTCAAATGAGTTTTGTATGTGCTCCTTCAGTTATAAAATGTGTGCACTGCTGTTTGTGCAAATGATTTGTCCCAAATTTTCTATGCAATTTGCAAATGTATGAATTCTCAAGGCAAGTTGTGTGTTGGACATGCACCGGCAGCTTGTGGCCCCAGTGTGCACTTTGCCTGTGCCTCCCCCAAAGAGACAGGAGTGCACATCACCACTCCTTCCAGTTGGGCAGGGAGGAGCCCAAATCCCTATTTAAGGAGTGGTTCCTCCCTGCCTCACCCTTCTTACCTAACTTGTCGGAGAAGCTTCTGTTCCTCCCTGGCAAGTTCTCCGGGCCCGAGCTGAGAGTTATTTTCCTTACCTCTCACATTGGCCCCTTCCCTTTGGCCCCCATGGCCAAAGCGAGGAGAGCCTCCTGCCCCGCCGGTCCTGGCACTACACCTCGCACCGTGCCTTGACTTGGGCCTCTGCTTGTCTTACGGCATGCCCCTGGCCTCTATGCCCTCCAGTGCTGCCCTACCCCCTAGTCACCTCTGGCACTGAGTCCCCCTCCCAGGTCTGCCCCTGGGGCCAACTGACGCTCCATTGTGGATGCCATTTTGAGCAGTTCCCCCCCCCCCGAGGTTCCACTCCCTGAAACCCTTCCTGGGGTGTCCGACACCCTACCTTGCTTCCTGCCTTGCTTCCTGCTGAGCACCACCCATCTTCCAGTCACCCATGCCCTGCCCTCCCTGGGCCAACGGCCCTGGGTGCAGGTGAATATTCTGGTCAAGTTAGTTCATTTTCTCCACCCGTACCTTATCCACCCCTTGGCTACGGACATCTATGATGCTGGCCAATCCATGGAACTGTCACCACTTCTGTCCCTCACTGCCCCCCCCCCACCAAGGCCATCTCCCTGGCCCTCTGTCTGGCAGCTGCCTGCCCCCCAACTGACTGTACCAGTCCTGCACTCTGCTTCTGGCTGGCCCTCCTGTGGCCCAGTCGTCCCCAGCTGCCTGCCCCCCAACTGACTGTGCCAGACCTGCACTTTGCTTTTGGCTGACCCTCCTGTGGCCCAGTCAGCCCTGACCATAGTTCCGTCCCCCTCTCTTCCCTCCCTCCTGGTGAGCTGTCCTTTCCCCTTGGCAACCATCTTCTCCAAGCCACTAGGGACAGGATTTTCTGTGGGGAGTATGTCGACCTTTTCGGCCTTCTTAACCGCGAGGTCACTAAGCCCAATTTTGCCAGACACAAGAAGCCTCCATGAACTTGGGCCAACTGGCTCCCCGCTTTCCTGATGTATTCAGGGATTTCTTTTTGGGCTTGCCCTTCACTGACCCTCCTCCTTATTCACTTTCTTGATTTAATTTACCGTGCCTATGTAGATTTTCCCAGTGAGTCCTGGAAGGCCTACAATGAAAACCTTTACATGAGGGTGGCAATCTGGCCCAAACTGCGTTGGGACAAGCCGCATTCCCAGCTTTGGCTCCAATTTATGACCCCTTCATGCCCAGCACTCGGTGACTGCTATGACTGTGGTCACTTGGTCCAGCAGCAACCAGCCCCCTCCCTTCCCACCCCTTCCGAGATTGTGGGTTCACAACCGTGCACTTTCTGTTGGGAGTTTGCTGCTCAGGGCTGTTGTGCTAAAAAAAATGCCAGTAGAAGCATGAGTGTCCTATCTGTTCAGGCCCTCATGCGAACCCCTCTTGCTCGGCCATGGCTCTTTCCCGCTCCACCCCTCCTGCATGTGGCACCTCCGCCTGATCCTCGCTGGCACCCCCACTCCTTGCCCTTCACCTAGGGCCCCTTCTACTGGTCCCTGATCCTCTCTACCTCCGCACATTATTGTATTCTCATGTTTTGATTCTTTTTCTCCTCACACACCCAGGGGGGGTAGGGGTTGCTTTTCTCTCTTCCTACACTGGGTATCATCCAATATGATCGGTCGGGCTGGGGTGGGTCATGGGATTGGTCCCCTTCCCCACATGTTTATTTATTTATTTACATCATTTATATACCGCTTTCCTCTCCTAAGGAAAGCAGGTGTATTACTTTAAATCCCACCATGCCATTGAGTATGGGCTCAGGTTGTTCAGGAGCTGGGATGGCATTACCTAGGGGTGTGCCTAATGGCTCCTGGATTTACCTGATAATCGGTCCGGCTTACACTGAAGCCTCTAATTTTCTCGCACTGCATGTCTCTGTGCTAGTGCACCATTTCCTTCTGCCCGTGGATTATTCCTCCCATGGCTACATTGGCATATTCTTGTCACTCACCACCCACACTATTTTACCCAGTGCAGTATTTACTGTGTGAGAGCTCCAAGGAAATCATGGCCGCTGTCATCAGGTTTGCGTGGAAAACAACTTGCATTCGCAAAAGAATAGCGATCCATGCCCTATGATCCCAATAGTGCTCAGCAAATAGTGAGCCTCTAGTGTTAAAATACGCTATTGAGAACTTAGGACAGTTAGACCAAAGTTAAATATTATGGTGTGTATCATAGGATTCTCAAACAAATTTTTAATTTTTATCATTTTACTGTATAAGCTCGGTGTGTTGGAAATCCTTTTATTCCATATGTGACGCTGAAATGGTTGTGCTATCTGGTACACTTTGTCTAGCCTTTGGCTGTAACAATATAGATTTGATTTGATTATTTACTGTGTTATTCAATAAAGTGGCCCATGTTTAAATCCATCACCTGAGTATGTCTCTTCACTGGGGGGGGGGGGGGATGGATGTGCGCCGCAAGCACATGCCCCAGTGTGCGCTTTGCCTGTGCCTCCCCCAAAGAGATGGGAGCACATGTCTGTGCTCCTTCCAGTAAGGCAAGGAGGAGTCAACACAGCTATTTAAGGGGTGGCTCCTCCCTGCCTCGCCCTTCTTACCTAACTTGCTGGAGAAGCTTCTACCCCCACCCCCACCCCCGGCACCCAGGCTGCAGTGTGATTTCTGGCCGCTTCATGGCTGAGTGGGAATTTTCTTTGCCATGCCTCAATGGCCCTGGCATTGTAGGTTTTTTTGCCCCATTGTAATGCAAGACAATTAAATAAGGCATGTTTCACTTTAAAAGAAGGCATGAATGTATTCTTTGTTTTGAAACAAATTAGGACTACTAAGGGCACCAGGACCAGATGACATCCATCCATGAGTTCTCAGGGAACTTAAAGATGAAATTGCTGATCTCCTAGCCAAAATATATAATCTTTCCCTCAAATCAGGCTTTGTGTCTTTGGTGTATGAGAACCAAGACACAGGAATACAGCCAAGGGCTGGTTTAACACAGGTTTATTGCATAGTGGTCAGAGGGAACATGAGGTAATGGCGGATGTACAGCTCTATATATATGGTAGTAAAACATTTGAACGTGGCTCCACGATAGCCCATTGGCTATTGTCCGCGTGACGTCATTGCTGGTCACGCCCTTCTTGTCCAGGTGTAGGTAGTGGCGGGAAACTTCCCGCGCTGTGGCACTTTGATGAGTTTGGACCAAGAGAGCTTGGACGCTCGCTGCTGCCAGCTGGTGGTCATTAGCTCGCGTCCTATTACAGGGTTTATAGTGATGCAGCTGAAGGTTACATTGTTACCCGTAGGCAAGGTTACATTGGTTAAGATACATTGTTAGAACACAACACTCCTCCCCCCTAGGATGAGACGAAGTCTCTCAGCCAAGATGGCTTATTTCGAACACGCTGGGGTCTCGGCGCGGGCTGCCCTGCCCCGGCTTTGCTCCCTCCTCCTTGCTCCCCGGCTTCCTGTCCTGTAATTGGAGAGGATGACTTGTTAGTGACTCGCCGCGGTTGTGCAGCTTTGGGATGGGCAGGAGAAGGGAGAGGACAGGTTTCTGATGTGGATGTGGGCAAACCGGGGGCACTAGGGGCTAACGAAAAACCCCGCTTCTCGCTTGGACGGGTGGGGGAACACTCCCAAAACCCCCCCCCGGTTTGGTAACACAAAATTTAATTCGGGGGCAACAGTTGCAAACTCATTTCCCTCTTCCGAGGGACTGGGTGAAATTGGAGGGGCAAACTCGTTTCCCTCTTTCAAGGGATTGGATAGAACCGGTGTATGAAAAGGATATGAGTTTGGACCTCTGCTTCCCCCCCTTGTTTGGGACTGTTGCCCTTCGTTGTCTCCCCCTTGGGATAAGCAGGTGGAGGAGAACTCTATATCCCAATAAGAATTGACACACTTGGTGATTCAGGTCCCCTGGGCCCATGCGTCTCAAGGCATCTTTTGTTGTGCGCACCAGGTGCTCCACCTGGCCGTTCGTGGCCGGGTGGAACGGTGCGGAGGTAACGTGCCGAATGGCATTTATGTCTGTGAACGCCCTGAACTCTGCGGACGTGAAGCAACTAGCGTTATCGCTAATTAGAGTGTCGGGTAAACCGAACGTAGAAAAAACCCTCCGTAAGTGCTTAATTGTAGTGGCGGAGGACGTGCTCGTGACCGGAATCACCTCCAGCCACTTGGAGTACGCATCCACTACCAGGAGGAAAAGGGTCCCTCGGAATGGGCCGGCAAAATCTATGTGCACTCTGGACCACGGGCCCCTCGCCGCGTCCCATTCCCTATGTGGGAGTCGAGCCTCCTCCGGCCGGGAGCCCTGACAAGCCTCGCAAGTGCCGATCATGTGCTCTATGTCTGCGTCTAATTGGGGCCACCAGAAATAGCTCCGAGGCAGTGCCTTGGAGCGAACAATTCCCGGGTGGCTGACGTGCAGCAATTTAAGCACCCTCGGTCTCAGGGATGTAGGGACCACCACCCGTTGGCCCCACAGAAGGCAGCCCCTCTCTAGGGACAACTCTAGTTTTTTCCGAAAAAATGGATCGAATTCCGCAGCCGGGGAGGACGCTGGCCACCCCTTTTGCACCCATAAGCTGACTTTCTCCAGCGTCCTATCCTTGCCTGTCGCTTTGGCGATGTCGGCAGGTACTATCGGGGGCGAATCTAAAACCTCTATCAACAACACTTGATGGTCTTTTTCCCTTCCTCCCGTGTGTCCGCCCGCCAAAGGCAGGGGGGACCGCGACAGTGCGTCCGCATGGCTAATCTCCTTGCCGGGTCGGTACTCCAACTCATGTTGGTATGCGTTGAGAAAAATAGCCCACCTCAGCATCCTCGGGGACAGGATTTGTGGCATGGGCTTATTTGCAGTGAATATCCCTAACAGGGGCTTGTGGTCAGTCACTATGGTGAAAGGGCGACCATACAGAAAATCGTGAAACTTCTTGGTCCCCGCTACTATCGCTAATGCCTCCCTGTCGGTCTGTGCATAATTCCTCTCTGCTTGGGACAGGGACCTAGAGTAAAACGCTACTGGCGCCTCCCTTCCGTTTTCCAATACGTGGCAAAGCACCGCCCCCACCCCCACAGGGGATGCGTCACAGACTAGGACCACTGGCCGTTTGGGATCGAAATGGGTCAGAATTGCATCAGAGGTCAGGAGTTGCTTCAGCTCCTTAAAAGCCCTCTCCTGGTCGTCGCCCCACGTCCATACCTCTTCCTTTTTAAGCAACCTATGGAGCGGTTCGGCCACAGCCGCTTTCCGTGGAAGGAAGGTATGATAAAAATTTAGGAGTCCCAGGAACGACTGCAGTTCGGTTTTAGATGTGGGGCGAGGAGCTTTCTTTATGGTGGTTACCTTGGATTGGGAAGGCTTAATTCCCTCAGGTGTAACCCGGAATCCTAAGAACTCAACCTCCGTTGCAAAGAAAACGCACTTGTCTTTCCGCAGTCGCAACCCCGCTCCCTCAAAAACCGTCAGTACCTTGTCCAACCTTTTAGCTAGTTCGGTCTCACTCCCCCCTGTTATCAATACATCATCAAAATAAGGCAAAACCCCCTCCAAACCTTTCAGGAGACGTTCCACGAGCGACTGAAAAAGGCCGGGTGTCGAGTTCACGCCGAACTGTAAATGCGACACCTGGAACGCCCCTTTATGAGTGACTATGGTTTGTGCCGCTGCCGTGGCAGGGGTCACTGGAAGTTGCTGGTAGGCTTGTGCTAGGTCGAGCTTAGCGAAACACTTTCCCCCATTCAGCCTGGCCAGAAGGTGGCTGACCACCGGCACCGGATATGCGTTAGGGCGGATAGCCTTGTTAATTGTACACTTATAATCAGCGCAAATGCGCACCTCCCCGTTTGCCTTTAGCGCTGTTACAATGGGAGTTTCCCACTCCGCGGAATCAACAGGAATGAGAATCCCCTGTCCCACCAGTTTGTCCAGTTCCGCCTCTATTTTGTCCTTGAGTGCGAACGGCACTCTGCGTGGTTTAAGTCTGATCGGGCGGACCTCCGGGTCCAGGTCGAAAGCTACGGGGGGTCCCTTGAACTTTCCAAGTCCCTTTTTAAAAACGGCGGGGTGTGCGTCACACACCGCTTGTATTGGATCTGCTCCCACGGCATGCACCCCCCCTATGAACAAACCCAAGGGCTGAAACCACTGAGTTCCGAGGAGGCTGCAATTTCCCCCCTTGAGAACGACTAGGGGGAGTTCTGCAGAGTGTCTCTTAAATTTCACTTGGAATTTTCCGACCCCCAACACTGGAATGCTGTTCCCTTGAACATCTCGTAGTGTGGACCGCAACGCTTTAAGTTTGGGTCGCACGAGGGGATCAATTTTCAAGAACTCCCTCTGGGAAATGATAGAATAGGAGGACCCCGAGTCAACTTCCATCCTAATAGGGGCCCCTTGTACTAATACCTCAACGAAATAACGGGGTTGTCCCGCGGACACGCTGAACACGGGGGCGTCGTCCTCGCTGTCGTCTGAGACGCGGCCCACGCCGTCCTGCTTCCTCGTGGCTCGGCCGCCATCTTTGGACCTCGTCGGACGGTCCGGTCTGGACGAACGGTCTGGTGAATGCTTCCGGGCCTCTTGCCGTTTTCTGCACACTTTAGCGATGTGCCCACGGCGGCCGCAGTTGTGGCACTCGGCTTTCCGGAACGGGCACTTCGCGCGGTCATGGGTCGCCCCACACCCATCACAGCGGCGCCCCCCTTTTCGGACTTTCCAGACATCCTCGTCGTCGCTGCCTTCCGCAGACGATTTCGAGGTTCGCCGAGTCGCGTGCACCGAGTTCCCCGGTTTGCCGTGCACCGAATTTTCTGCCCTGCTGGCCTTCGGACGCCATTCGTGCATCTCTTGTACCCCTGCATTCGTAGTCTCCGCGGATTCCGCGGCCTCCACGACCTCTTGTAACGTGGGGGGGTGGCTCCTTATTCATCAGGGCGCGCTGCACCTCCCTGTCCTTCAGGCCGCACAGCACGCCATCCCTGAGGGCTAGCTCTAAGTTCTCCCACTTGCAGGGGCTGGCAGCTAACCTCATGGCCGCTACGAAGGCTTCAACCGACTCGTCCGGCGCTTGGACTCGCCTCCAAAACGCGCTCCGAGCGGGAAACATCGTCTTCGAAGGTCGAAACCGCTCACGCAGCAGTTACATGATGTCATCGGCTTTGAAATCGCTCACCTTCTTCGGTGCAATGATGCTCACCAGCGTTCGCTTGGTTTCTTGCCCAAGCATTCGGGTGAGGATGGCCCTCTTCTTTGCCTTGTCCTTTACGTCGAGTTCTATCAGCGCTCCCTGGAAGTCCATCTCGAAGAGCTCCCAGTCTTGCGGTTTGTTAATGTTGAAACCGCTCTGTGTCCTGGCTCCTTGGGGATCCATATCCCACCTTCGTCGCCAATTTGGTGTATGAGAACCAAGACACAGGAATACAGCCAAGGGCTGGTTTAACACAGGTTTATTGCATAGTGGTCAGAGGGAACATGAGGTAATGGCGGATGTACAGCTCTATATATATGGTAGTAAAACATTTGAACGTGGCTCCACGATAGCCCATTGGCTATTGTCCGCGTGACGTCATTGCTGGTCACGCCCTTCTTGTCCAGGTGTAGGTAGTGGCGGGAAACTTCCCGCGCTGTGGCACTTTGATGAGTTTGGACCAAGAGAGCTTGGACGCTCGCTGCTGCCAGCTGGTGGTCATTAGCTCGCGTCCTATTACAGGGTTTATAGTGATGCAGCTGAAGGTTACATTGTTACCCATAGGCAAGGTTACATTGGTTAAGATACATTGTTAGAACACAACAGTGCCTGATGACTGGAAGGTAGCGAATGTAACACCAATTTTCAAAAAAGGATCCAGGGGTGATCCAGGAAATTACTGACTGGTCAGTTTGACATGTGTCCCAGGTAAAGTGGTGGAAACTATCCTAAAAGATAGAATTAATAGGCACATAGAAGAGAAGGCGCTGCTAAAGAAGAGCCAACATGGCTTTTGCAAGGGCAAATCATGCCTTACTAATCTGTTGAAATTTTTTGAGAGTGTCAACAAGCATGTGGATAAGGGGGATCCAGTTGACATTGTTTATCTGGACTTTCAGAAGGCTTTTGACAAGGTCCCACACCAAAGGCTCTTGAATAAACTTACCAGTCATGGAATAAAGGGACATGTCTTGTCCTGGATCAGCAACTGACTAAGGGACAGGAAACAGTGGGTAGCACTAAATGGACACTTCTCCAAGTGGAGGGAAGTAAAGAGTGGGGTCCCCCAAGGTTTAGTACTGAGACCCCTGCTTTTCAACCTCTTCATAAATGATCTAGAAGTAGGAGTAAATAGAAAGGTATCCAAATTTGCTGATGACACTAAATTATACAGGGTAGTGAAAACTGTGAGATTGTGAGGAGCTCCTGAGGGATCTCTTGACACCAATTACATTTATAAACTGATGGGGTCTGAACTCTCTGCGACAAACCAGGAAAGGGACCTTGGTGTCATGGTGGACAGCAAAATGAAGGTGTCAACCCAGTGTGCCTCAGCAGTGAAAAAAGCAAACTCAATGCTAGGGATCATTAGGAAGGGTATAGAAAATAAGTCAGCAAGTGTCATTTTGCCTCTTTATAAATCTATGGTGAGGCCCCATCTAGAATACTGTGTACTGTTCTGGTCACCATATCTCCAGAAGGATATTATGGAGCTGGAAAAAGTGCAGAGGAGGGCAACCAGAATGACTAGGGGACTGGAACACCTTCCTTACCATCTGAGGCTGCAATGGTTGGGCCTCTTCACTCTTGAATGATGGCGTCTAAGAGGTGACCTGATTGAAGTTGATAAAATCATGCACAGTGTAGACAAAGTAGATAAGGAAAAACTGTTTTCCCTATTGGACAACACTAAAACTAGGGGGCACTCCATTAAGCTTTTGGGTACTACATACGTACAAAGAAGAGAAAGTACTTTTTTACCCAGAGGATCACTGGTCTATAGAACTCCCTGCCAGAAGAAGAGGTGACAGCTGACAATCTTGACAGCTTTAAGAAAGGATTAGACAAGTTCATGGAGGACAAGGGTATCAATGGCTATAATTATGGATACCTAAGGACAACCTCTGGGTTGGAGAGATAGGCAGGCTATATCTCAATGCCATTTTCAGGGAATCCTAAGCAGGTGAAGGCATCTGCTTGGGAATACCCTGAAGCAAATGGTGAACCACTGTGTGAGACAGATTGCTAGACTGGATGGATTGTGGTCTGTTCCAGCAAGGATGTTCTTATGTAAGGGCAATACCATGAAAAGGTGTGTGCACACATTTGTCTTGTTTTGAATCTTGAATGGCTCATTCATTCATTGCCAATAAATCCCAAAATTGGGAGTGCATTTGTTAAATTAGAGATAAAACACTTTTGGCTGTTGCTCTGCTTCTGTGTTTGATGACACAGTCAGTGCAGCAGTGGCAATGATCATCCTTGGGGACATGAACATGGCCAGGGAACCAAGAGGGACAAGGACCACTTGCCATGGGGAGAAGGATTAAACACCCTCCTTTCCTGTACTTATTGCTCCAGTCAGACTCAAGCTCTATGCACTTTATCTAAGATGCTATGTATTGCTGCTGCCGGCACTACTGTATTTTTAAAATTACAATTAGTTTGACTTTATGACATTATGATTATTTTGGTTATGTTTCAAACAGAAGTTTTAGTTCCTTTAGAGTGGTTTTACTTTGATACTTTTTGCTCACTCTATTGAGTGCCAGCATAAAATAATGAAATAGATTTTTTTGAAATAAATAAAAATTGTTTGATCCTGAGGGCTAAGTGGTATTCCACAGAACAATTTGGTTAGTTACTTATTACCCGTGATTACATAGTTGACTGACAAATATGTTGTGAGGTTCTGTTAGCTATAAGAGTAAAGATTATATTTTATGATGATAAATTGCAGAATGGTTCCTGTAAGCCAGCCGTACCCTGTTTGAGAATATTCCATTTGATTTCCTTTTTGTCTGTTTCTTCATTACCCATCCATCAGAAATAAACATGCCACAAGCACTGAGCAGGCTCCATCTTTACTGTGTTGCTCTGGAGGTTTCTTATTCCCCCTAGACCTAGAGGATTCCCCCCTCTTCTTAAAGTTTCTTTCTGTTTCTGTAACACAAATTTAGTCTTCCAAATTTAGTGATGGCTTTCTTTTTTTTGTCAATGACCCTTTTTTGATTACACAACAGAGAGTACATAGAGGGAATGTTACAAGTAAAACTGACTTTGTATAAGTCCTCATGACAAGATAATTCATGTGGGAAGTGCTTTGAAGTTTCTCAAGAGCTATGTAAATACTACTTGTTGTTATTACCATATTTGCAAAAATAATTCACAAATCAATGTGACATCCAGTTGTAGAAAAACAAGTCCATAAAGAGAGGAAATTTTAGTACAGCCACATTTATTTAACCATAGCTTACAGGTGGATCTTCCCCAACTCACCTTTCACAACCCCCAGTAGGTGACATCTCTGTCACATAGGCCTGAAGCACATACCATATATACTCGACTATAAGCCGAGGTTTTTAGCCCAAAAAAGGTGACTTGGCTTATACTCGGGTCAATGACCATGAGAGTCCCAAGGTTTAGTGTTCTGGAAATAATAGGCAGCAGCCAGCAATACAGGCCAAACACACAACTTTATTTGGAATAAAAATAGGTGGCCAGAGCTAACAACACACCCTCACATTCCTTAGCTATCTCTGATCATAACTGACAGTTGGGAAAAACCGTTAGAACAATTGACAACCTTGTTCTCATTCAGAACTCTCCCGAAGTCTCGCAAGACTTTGGACCATAGTAAAGCAAATACATATTAAACTCTTTCACAACAAGACAAAATGGCAAACACATTTCCTTAAATACACAACACCCCTCCCCCTAGGATCAAACAAAATCCTGCAACCATTTAGGAGGACCACAACATCTTTTGTGGCACACTGGCACCTGGTCATCCAGTGAAACCCTGGGGCTAGTTGAGGTAGCTGGCAAAGTCCCCACAGTAGGGGCACCTCTAGAAATCATAGCATGGTGTAGACAATTACCCGTTTCAAGTTCAGCACCATTGCCCCTTTCAGTAGGGGACGACTCAACACAAAATTCCCTCCTTTTGTTACAAGTGGGGGTAGACTGAGTAAACTCTAACACATGAGGATCAGGGGTCCCAAAGGAAAATTCAAAAAACTCCCCCCGATCCTCCAACTGACTGGAGGAAATATCAGATTGCTGTGAGCCCTTTGCAAGAGGCAAAGATGCTCGCTCAGAGTTTGAAAACAGGGCTGAGCCTTCTTCGACTTCCCCTTGGAATAGATGAGTGGGGGAGGACTGTAATGTAGAATTATTACATGTTTCAGTGACTGAGGGTACCCCAAAATCAAAAGATTCTCCCTGTTCTTCCAGTGACAAGTCTGTTATCCTATGCCTCATTTGGTCTGCGTGTCTCCGCCACAGTAGGCCTTCCCCTAGTTTCACCCGGTAGGAGACTGGCCCCGTTTGTTGTAATACAGTTCCTGGAACCCAGGCTGGCCCCCTGGCAAAGTGATTCCTGCAGTGCACAGGAACTCCTGCTGCAAAAACTTTTTTCTGCCTCACTTTCAAATTTACCCCCCTATCTTCCATCCTGGAAGGATCTAACCTGTCCAGCAGGGTGGTAGGTTTCTGACATATGAGGAGGTCAGCAGGAGATAGACCCAAAGCCAGAAGAGTGATATGATAACACAAAAGAAACTGACAGAGCTGCAGCTCAATGTCCCCCTGCCCCATGCAGCATAAAGCCTCCTTAGTCATGCGGACCTGGCGTCGACCTGACCATTGGTGGCAGGGTGAAATGGGGCAGACGTGATATGTCAGATGACGTTTCTCTTGAGAAATGCTTGATGTGAACGTAGTGGCGTTGTTGGAGACAAGCACATATGGCAAACCAAAACAACTGAAAAGTTTACATAGTTGCTTAATTGTCACAGAAGACGAAGTATTTTGGACAGGAATTACCTCCAACCACTCTGAAAAAGAATATACCACTAAAAGGAATAAGGTGCCTCGGAATGGACCAGCAAAATCCACGTGGATTTGTGACCACGGTCCACGAGCCATGTCCCATTCCTGGGAGGGAAGTCGGGACTCCTCAGGGCGAAAACTCTGGCAGCTATTGGAATTGCCTACTAACCGCTCTATGTGTGAATCTACTTGCAGCCACCAGAATAGCTCTGTGCCAAGGCTTTGGAGCGCACGATTCCCAGATGACTAATGTGCAGAAGCTTCAGGACTTTTGGCTGCAACACAACAGGAATCATTACCTGCTGACCCCATAATAGACAACTTGCCTCAAGTGACAGCTCAAACCACTTCCTATAGAATGCTCTGAACTCCTCTGAAGGAGGAGCCATGGGCCAACCCTTCTGGACCCAAGTAACCACTTGGGACAACAGCTTATCCTTTGCCATAGCCTTAGCGATGTCTGAGGGAACTATTGGGGGGGGGGGTGAATCGAGAGATTCAATCATCAGCACCTGATGATCTTGCTGTATCTCGCAGGCTGGTTCCCAAAGGTTGGGAAATGGGGACCTTGAGAGGGCATTGGCATGGCCTATGTCATTCCCTGGGTGATGAATTAATTTAAACTGGTATGCATTTAGAAATATAGCCCATCTCAGCATTTGGGGAGAAACTATTTGTGGAGCGGGCTTTGAAGTAACAAAGATTCCTAACAGGGGCTTGTGGTCCATCACAATTGTAAAGTCTCTCCCATACAGAAAATCATGAAACCATTTCATCCCTGCAACTATGGCCAGAGCCTCACGGTCAGTCTGTGCATAGTTTCTCTCGGCTTTGGAAAGGGACCTTGAATAAAAAGCAATTGGGGCCTTCGGTCCACTGTCTAATGTATGGCAAAGGACAGCCCCCACCCCCACTGGTGAAGCATCACAAACCAATACCACAGGTTTTCGGGGATTGAAATGGGTAAGGACTGCCTCCAAGGACAGTAGCTCCTTGAGCTCTCTGAAAGCCTTGGCTTGGCTCTGCCCCACCTCCAAACCGTGTCTTTCTTGAGAAGACGATGAAACACATAACTTTATTTGGAATAAGAATAGGTGGCCAGAGCTAACAACACACCTCACATTCCTTAGCTATCTCTGATCACAACTGACAGTTGGGGGGGAAAACCGTTAGAACTGTTGACAGCTCTGTTCTCATTCAGAACCTTCCTGAAGTCTCGTGAGTCTTTGGACTATAGTAAAGCAAATACATATTAAACTCTTTCACAACAACACAAAATGGCAAACACATTTCCTTAAATACACAACACAAGGGTAAAGTGCTTCTCTAGCCAAAGGCACCCCGGCGCTTTTAGCGAAAGGGATTCCCATTTGTCTTCTTGCTCAAACAACAGGGGGCCAGTGAGAATCCCTCTCGCTAACAGCGCAGGGTTGCTATTCCATGGTGAAAATCATTGTACGAATCATCCCATAGGGAAAATCGCTATATGATACATGTATCACACAGCGATTTTTTTCGTATAATGATGGACTCATTGGAACCAATTAAAATTGTTATACAGGGTTTCACTGTACAGAAAACATCTATTATTACCTGATCTCCCATCGTCCTTTTAATGTTTAAACATTATTCTCTAATCTCCAATTGCCTTTTTAATCTTTTGTTTTTTCCCAGGTAAGGTTCCAGACACTATGCTAGTTTAGCATAACACATCCAAATACACTCTTTTCAGTAAACCTTTTGAAATAAAGAAAAACTCTTTGAAATTATTAAAGTCCTTAGAAACTCTAAGATTGCTAGCCTCTTGTTTTCTCATACAGGAGATACAGCAAGGGTGCAGTGTAAAAATAATTCTTGCTTATTTCCCAATTAATTTTTTCACAGTCACAGAAGTGATAGACTTTCAGTCAATTTTTAGTCCACATGTAATAGTCTGGTGCCTAGATCTCTTCACAGATGTGAAAACCACCAAGTACCATAAAAGTGCCTGCAACTGTTTACCATCACTACCCTCGGAGAGAATGCTACACAAACCAGCAAGAAAACCAATACAAACAAATGTGAACCAACAACTTTCATTTTTAAAAGGTGCACCCATTTTTTAAACTTTAGCTGCATGCTACCCAACACCAGTCAAGCTAGCATGGTGTTAAAGCAGAACATTTATTGTGCCTCTCCCCATACCTGACAATAAAAATACTGTAAGAACAAAATAAATAATTAACATTTTGTTGCCCTTTCTTATATCCCAGCTCTGTTGAGATAACTGCCTTATTATGCCTAAGGGTAGTGCTGGCCTTCAGAGTTCTAAGGGCAGATCGTTCCTGCTCTCACAGACACTAAAATTAAACTTTTGTTTTGTCTGTTACAGTAAAGTTCAATTTAATTATAAATAGATACATACTCTTGCAGTTATATATTTGCAGAAAATTCATGTACACATCTTTCTTTCTTTAAAAAAAATAATTCTTATTTTGCTGTGTTAACCAGTGTCTAATACGTGTCTTCCTCCCTTTCCTCTCCCCCATATATCTATAATTTAGAAGCAGGTGGATATAAATTTGTTACCATTCACTGATGCTTAACAGAGCATAAATAAACAAATTAATTCTTGTGCTTTTTGAGGTTGAAAAAAATTCTTGCTATTAGAGGTGTTGCCAGGTCTGAAGTGACTTTTTAATGTTTTCACAGACAAAACAGTTAAGGATATCAGATGGATAATGAAATAATGAGCTACCCCTTCCCCCAGACAAAATATGGATTTATAAAACAAGATTGAAAACAAACTTGTAAGTTACTGGCCACATGAAACATCCATGGTGTTTTATACAAAGTCCCAAAAGTCTGGATTAGTGTAAGGCAAAAGAAAAATTTTACCTCATTTTTGCAGGTAGATTGATTGTCATGAAATTTGTCTTCTTTTGAAGAGGGCACATTTTAAAGACATTCTGGAGACATTGTACCTTTCCTTCATTCAATATATCAGATGTGAAAGATTTTAGGGACATTGTTGTTTTCTTTCTGATCATGTTACAAAACCTAGCTGATGGCAACACAAATATTCTGTGCAAAATAAACTGCAGTTATACCCTGCAAAAATAAATCTTTGAAGTTTCCCCACTCCCTTCAATCTGCAGGAGATATTTTGCAGATAAAAATCAGCAAACAAACTTCCAAAATAATATTTATATGTTGTTCCACCCTTCAAGAGGCATCTGATGGAAAGCAAAGCAGACTTGCAGCTGCTGTGGTAGTTCCTACTCTCCAAAACAGGGGATGGTTGCTCATGTCATGCCCTGCATCTCGTCATCATTTCAGTCAGATTTAAGCCTCTTGATTGTTTCCAGGGTCTTCTGTGGAAAGGTAGCACTTTGATGGCTAGCACCATAAGCAAAAGGCTTTTGGCAATAAATCACAAAAGCATGAGAGCGGTTTCCCTTCAGGCTATATTATACCATGAGTTGCAAGAAGAAGCCATTAATGGCTTTGGTGAGGCATGTAATATTTGTTTGTGAAAGAAAAGGGCATTAGCCTACGGATCACATATTTCCTATAGCCCTAAGAGAGAAGACACGGAAAATATTTTTTTTCCTAAAGATAAGTGGATAATTTAGATTGGAGGTTCTGGGTTCTTGGATTTGAGGAAAAGTGGGACATACTTAGGGAGAATCAGAATAATTTATAAGGAATAAATGTGGAGGACAATATGATCAGGGGGGATTTTTTTTTTTTACTATTATGGAGCAATGCTTCTTGATAGGTGGCTGCACCCCATTGCCCAGCAGATACTTCAGTGTACTTGAAAAGCTTTCTGCTCTTTGGGAGGCTTCTTTTATTCCCCCCATTTTCTATTGCCTTTGAATTAACAGAATTAAAAGAAGACTTGAGAAGATGTAGGCATGGTAAAGTGGCAGGATTCAAAGCCATCTGAATCAAGGAAAGAAAACATTTCAGGCAAAACACCAAGAACTGGCTCTTTGAAACCTTTAATAACTGTTGGAAAAGCAAAAAATCTAAAAAATATATGGTGGGATACAAAATAATTGCTGTAGTGAGACCAGGTAATGAACCACCAGATCCCAAATGTTACAGGTCAATCACTGTACTATGCCACTTATACAAAGTGTTTTAACAAATGGTATTTAATTGTCTAGCCCCTAAAACTGAACCTCTTCTAATTCCAGAACGGGCAGGCTTTAGACCTGTCAACAGCTGTATGGCTCAGATCTTAAATCCGACCCATCCTATTGAAGATGGGTTTGAACTGCATATAATAACTGGAATGTTCTCCACCATTAACTGCTGCTCAGAAAGATCTACAGTAAACCCGCAACTTACATATGCCTCGAGTTACATAAAATTCGACTTGCATAATGATTTTGTGCTAAAACCATGTCCCAATTTACACAATTTCCTATAGGTTTGCTTTGAGTTATGTAAAAATTCATTGCCCTATGGGTTTGCTTCAATTTCCATAAAGATTTTATTTTTTCCTATGGGTTTGCTTCAAGCTGCATAAAAAACCGATTTAAGCCAAAGCCTATGGAACAGACTTTTTATGTTAGATGGGGTTTTACTGCAATTCTTTATTAAAGATAATGGACTAACTGAAATGGTCACCATTTGACTTCTTTGTTGAATTGTCCTTATGATATATACAGTAATACCTCATACAAAGTCCACTTCATACAACATCGGATTCATACAACATCGCCTAATTCCTTGAAAAAAGTTGCCTCATACAAAGTCGTGCGACTTTGAATTAACAGAATTGTATGAGGCATTGGGGTTTTCCCAGGTTGCATTGTGCCTGGGCTGTATAAAAGGCAGGACACATGCGTGCATTGCTCTTGTGGGTTTTGCATGAGGCAAAGAGTGTTTAAGAGTGGTTTTGAGCACGATTTTGGTTTTTTTGGATTTTTTCATCATAATTTTTAGAAGCATTCCTGGTTTTTTTGCAGCATTCTTCAGGTTCTTGGACAATCAGGGTTGTTTGACATGTTTTTGTAATGTTTTTAGCCTTTAGACAATGGTTTCTTAAAGTTCTATCAGTTTCCTGTCTGTTTCCTTGACTTTGCCCTGAAGTCTGTGCTGTTACAGTACAATGTATCTCTATGGAAACGACATTGTATGAGTCATCGCGGCTAGGATTTGGACGTTGTATGAGGCATCGTGGCTAGGATTTTGCATGCCTCATACAAAGTCCAAATCCATATAAAGTCCAAACTTGTGGAACCAAGTTTGGACATTGTATGAGGTATTACTGTACAGTACTTAAAATCCTAGCTGAAACCAAACACTTTAAAAATATAGATCTATGCCTTCTACTTAAATAACAAAAAGGACTCTCAGAGTTCACTGGGAAGATATTATTTTAAAATATTGCCCCACTCCAACTTATTTAGGCAACACTCTGGATTGAACCCTGAGCTCCAAAACCATTGTCTAAACACCAAACAGAAAGTTTCTTCCATAATGAACATAGGGAACTGGGTGGTTCAGATGTACATTGTGGAAGCTAGCAAATAACATAAAAAATAAGGCAATATGACACCTAAGCAACCTCATGGACACCAACCTCCGAACTAGACAATGGTTAAAATTAAGGAAACGTTTTCTAAATACCTCTGAAGCTCTAAATCAGTGTTTCTCAGAAGCCTATGTCAATTCCCCTATGTACTGATTGAGGCTTCTAGGAATTGAAGTCCCACTGTGGGGCGTATAGCCTACATTGGGAACCACTGCTCTAAATTGTGGATGGGATGTGTTATTAATTGGCCATAACCTTTCCCGATTGGTCTGTCTGGTTAGAACACGGGCTGGAGACCAACCTGGCTATGCAGGAAGGGAAATTACACATCATCAGCTATTGCTTTATTAAACCAAGAGCAAGCTGAAATTCGCCATGCAGTTTTGGATAATCGTACAGCAATTGATTACTTATTGCTTCTACATCATTTTGGATGTGAAGCAGTTCACCACATGTGTTGTTTCAACCTCACAGACAACTTCCACTGTGTTCAGAATCGGATCAACGCCCTTGATAACATAGTCACACACATTCGTCAAGATTCAGGCTGGGGTTGGTGGAATGCACTCTGGTCCTGGGTACCGTGGGGATGGCTACAAATTGTGCTCCAGGCTATTGCTGGCTATTGCTATGGTAGTGGGAATTATGCTATGCTGCTTTGTACAATGCATCCCCTCACTCCTGTCAATGTGCACCCTAGGACGGAGACCCCAGGTAACAATTACACCTAGACAACTGATGCCCTACGTCTGTCAGGCTCTTAGCCAGGTTGCCTTAGAAAGTAAGAAAGGCACGCGCGGCAGCCGTTTAGCTGCCGCGCGCTTTGCTGGCCCCGTGCCAAGGCACAGAAACTGCCTCAAGGAAGCCGGGGGCATGGCCAGCCAACCCTTATAAAAGGGATGGCAACGGCTGCGCTCCCTGGCAGTTCCCTAAGATCCAGCTGGGCCAGGGTGCGTTTGAGCGATCCACTTGCCCAGCCGTTTCCCTGGCTCTCGACAGAGAGCCTAGAGGCCCTCTTCTCGCTCATGAACAGGCCGGTAGGGGTGCTCCTTCACCGCCGACAGCGAGGCTTTTCAGTGCGTGGTTCACCCAGGAATGGACGGACAGCGCAGCCTTCTTCCTTGCGGCCTCTGTCAGGGCCAGGGTGCGTTTGTCACTTCCCTCTCCAGCCCAGCCGGGTTGCTTGCTTGTGCCAGCTGCAGCCGGTGGCGGGGCTTATCAGTGCGTGGTTTCGGCAGCTCTTTGCAGCCGCCAAGTTGGGAGCCACTCTCAGGGGAAAGGCAGGGTCGGAGTGTCTGGGGCCAGGGCAAAACTGTGCTTCTCCCCACTCAGGAGTCAGGCCATTGCCAGACTTTTGGGGGTGAACAAACGGGGCTAGAGTGGATTATTCTCTGGCCCGACAGTAATCACCCCTCACATACTGCCTGCCATTCATAATCATCCCTACAAATGAAAAGCTGATATTTGGCTGTGGAGAGGGAATTCCTCTCTTGCGCAGCCAGTCACAGTTGGGGCTAACTACTTTGAGCCCGGACCACGTGCTGACACCAAGTAGTGGGGTTGACAGCTGCCAGCTCCTTTGATTAGCCCCATTCTAGCCTACTTATCCAGGCTTTCAGTCCTGAGGTATATGGCGCCAAAGAAAAAGTCAGCGGCTCACGGCCAAGGGTCTGAGGGGTGCTCAAGGCCATTAACATGAGCAGCTCCCGGCCCGCACAAACCTCGGACTTCAGCCCACCAGCAAAACAGAGGGCTAGGGTAGGATCACAGGCATCAACCCAGACTAGACAGTTGGCCCGCGTGCCAAACAGGGCCCAGCAGCACCAAACATGCAGGGGGGGGGGACAGCGGCCTCTGGAACCAATTTGCCCCTCACCCAGCCCATACAAGGCCAAAACCCACCATGGGTCACCTTCCCAGTTGGCCCAGCAACCCTCGAGGAACGCTTTGCAGTCCTGGAGCGTGCAATGGGCATTGATCCAGTTGCAGTGACCATGGGGCCAGCCTGCCCACAATTCGAGGAGGCCAGCACGACCCAGCCTATGATATCACTAGACTGGAGGCTGGCCCGCCTCGAAGCGGCCATATTGGCCATGCACACGGACGGCCTTGGGATGGCCGGTGCAGCCCTACTTCAGCAGGCACCTGGTGCGGGTGTGGTGCAACATGTATCGCCAGGGGTGGAGCAGGTGAGCACCACTGCAGGCACGAGCTCTGATGCCCCGAACAGGCAGGAATCCATGGTGGGGGCAGCCAGTAGCATGCCAACATGTGAGTACAGTGGTAGGGTCAACGTACCCATGTTGCCTAATGTCACCTACCCGGTTGCTCCAATTTGGCCCTGGCCAATGCAGCCGGTTACTACTCCTTCGGTACAGCAACCAACAAAAGAGCACACACAGACAGGGATTTGGAGATCTACATATTCAGCAATGCCAACCGGGGTTCCTAATGCTAATCCAGTTTAGCCTTATCCTATGTGGCCTTATGGCCCTTCAATCAACAACCCTTACCAAAATGTTCCCACTCCTGCCTTGCCTACTGCGGGCGTCTCCCTGCCACTTAGTGTCCATCTGTTACCGGCCACTAGGGATAAGATTTGGCTCAGGGAATATGTGGATTTGTTCAGTTTACTAAACAGGGAACCCACTCGTGAGGAAAAGGAGAAGGAGAATGACAAGGACAAGGAGTTGTCCCGTCGTCACAAGCCCCCCCCCCCCGCACGTGGGCCAATTGGCTGCCGGCCTACTTAATATACGTGGCTGTGTCAATTCGGCCTCGTCCCGATTTGGCACTTCCCCTTATACAATATCTTGACACAATTTATCGGGCTTATGTGGATTTTCCGGGTCAGGCTTGCGTACAATGAAGAATTTCGTATGTGGACTGCGCTTCACCCGGAGATGCATTGAGATGAGCCCAACCAATTACTTTGGTTATTATATATGACCCCATCATGCCCAGCTGTGGGGACAGGTATCATTGTGGTCACGCCATATAATGGCCCGGCCCTACACAATTACCTCGCCAAACGGCGGGGCAGGGGGATCCAGCCCGCCTGTTGTGTTGGAATTTTTTGTCTGTGGCTGGCTGTTCCCGTAAGCAATGTAAATACAAACATGAATGTACGATTTGTTTGGGGCCGCATTCAGCCACCGTCTGTCCAAGGACAGGGGGAGCAAGATGGAAGGGCCAAGGGCAGCAAGGTGCAGGCCGAGCAAACACGGATTCAGTGTTATCTTCTAAGGGCACCCACCCCAATCAAAACTGAGGTACTTGAGCAGTGGCTACATGTCTACCCCAAAAGGGAGGATACAGAATATCTTTTGTAGGGATTTCTTGTGGGGTTTCGCATACCCTTTGTTGGTGTGCGGGCCCCACAGGATGCTCCCAATTTGGTATCATTAAAAGGGAAGGAGGATTTGGCAAAAGAGAAAATATTTAAGGAAATAAAGGAGGGACGGGTCGCGGGACCCTTTGCCAATCCTCCTTATGTTAATTTGAAGTATTGCCCCTGGGACTAGTACCCAAAAACGTCCCAGTTGACTATCGTTTGATTCATCATTTGTCCTACCCTGCAGGGAGGTCGGTCAATGATGCAATACCAGACAAACTTTGTTCTGTCAGGTATGCGTCGTTTGATCAGGCAATTCATATGGTTCGTACCTGTGGTCATGGGGCACTTATGGCCAAATGTGACATTAAGTCTGCATTTCGCCTTCTACCAGTACACCCAGAGGACTCTGAACTCTTGGGTTTTTAGTTCCAGGGATGATATTTTGTCGATAAGGCTATGCCCTTTGGATGTTCTGTGTCATGCTTGGCTTTTGAGCATTTCAGTACATTCTTACATTGGTTTTTTGTCCACCGCACTAGAGTTCGCATGGTGGTTCATTACCTGGACAATTTCTTGTTTGGGGCTGTCGGGGCTTCTGGGGTGTGTGGACAACTGCTTGCCACATTTCAAGAACTTATGACTGAATTGGGGGTGCCCTTAGCACCTGAGAAGACTGAGGGGCCTGCTACTAATTTAGTTTTCCTGGGAATTGAAATTGATACAGTGGCTCAAATGTCTAGGTTGCCCATGGACAAGATAGCACACATTTCGAATGCTATTAAGGCCCTTCTGGTTAAGTGCAAGGCTTCACTTCATGAACTACAAGTTCTCCATGGGTACCTCAATTTTGCATGCAGGGTTGTGATGCCTGGTAGGGCCTTTGCAAGGCGATTGTGTGATGCCATGATTGGTTTATCTCGCAAATATCACAGGGTGCAACTTACTAAGGGTATCAAAAATGACCTGCAAGTGTGGCTGGACTTTCTCTCAAATTTCAATGGTGTGTCCTTTTGGCGGGCAGAGCATTCGGATCAGCCCATGTTTCAGGTGCAGTCGGAAGTGTCCGGAGCGTTTGGCTATGGCATTTATTTCAATGGACACTGGTCATATGGCAAGTGGCTGGAGAATTGGCAGTCCACGGCATTGCTTCGTGACCTAACTTTCCTAGAATTATTTCCAATTTTGGGTGCCTTGCTGCTGTGGGGGGAGAAATGGGCGAACTCTGTAGTACACTTTTGGTGTGACAATGCAGCTGTTGTCCACATAATCAATGCCCAGATGTCCCATTCCCCAAGAGTAATGGCCCTGGTATGCCAATTTGTGTCCCGTGCATTGTGCCTAAACATACCTTTCAAGGCTAGACATGTACCAGGCATCAATAATGACATAGCCGACGCTTTATCCCGAATACAGATAGAGCGGTTTAGGGCCTTGGCGCCGGAGGCCGACAAGCTGCCTTTACAACTCCCAGCCGAGATATGGCAATTTGGTTTGGAGAAGTAAGACGGGCCATTGGGTTATCGCTGGCTAGCAGCACGCGTAAGGTGTACTCCCTCACGTACAGGGTCTTTGAGATGTTTCACAATGAGAATTCACTTCCATGTATTTGGCCCGTCCCGGTGGACCACCTACTTCAGTTCGTGGTGCACCTGCAAGCGAAGGGGCTTGCCACCCGCACCATTGGCGGTCGATTGGCGGCCCTGGCTTTCCATGTAAAGGTTAATGGTTTTACAGACACTATGTCTGACTTTTGGGTTCGTAGAGTTTTGGAGGGTTGGGCTCATGAACGTGGCGCTTGCCCTGATACACTGGCGCGACTAGCTACAGTTTGGCCGGTGGTTTGCACCAATAGTTATGAGATGGCACTTTTTCACACTGCTACTTCGATAGCATTTTTTGGAGCTCTCAGAATTAGTGAATTAGTTACAGCTTCTCACAAGGATATGTCCCGCAGGGCGTTGGAGCTCTCTGACGTCTCCCTTACTCACAACTGTGTTCACTTAAATGTGCATTTTTCTAAAACCGACCAGCAGGGAAAGGGCGCTACTCTGACGCTGAATATGTGTGGTGATGCCAATATTTGCCCGGTTCTGGCTCTGTGTACCTTCCTACCCATGCACGGTTTGGCACCTGGTCCCTTACTTTGTCACAAGGATGCTTTGCCCTTAACCAGGTACCAGTTCTGGAGGGTTATTACGGTGGCCTTAGTCAATCTGGGTCTAAATGGGGTGGGTTTTAGGACTCATTCTTTTCGCATTGGCGCTGCATCGATGGCAGCCGCCTGTGGCTACTCGGATGCTGCAATTAGGACAATGGGTAGGTGGGGATCCAGGCGCTTCCGATCTTATGTATGTCCTTTGTTGCAGTAGCACCCTGCTTGTTTGTCTTTCTTTCTTTTCTTTCAGCTCCTGGCTACATGGTTGCACCAGGATACACCAGACGTTTTGGGCGTTCCTCGTGTATTGGCTTGGGAATGATGGTCTCAGGATAAGGCAGTGGCCCGACGTATAGATAACATCAGTTTGTGGTGTCACGAGTGCTCAGGGGTCTTCAGACTAAAATTCTGCTCAGGGTGTTGAAGCAGACAAAAGTCCAAAGATTTATAATGAAGTGCCGAGAGGTTTGTAAAAAAAAAAACTTTCTCAGAGATTCTACCTAGGGCTCTCTAGATAACGGAACGTTGAGATGAACCGTCTCACTCTGAGATAATCAGCTTCAGCTGACAATTAAAATAGCTGCATGGGAAATTTATGAGAATTCAGCCTCATAACCCAAATAATGCCCCTCTACAAATCTCATGAGGCACTCCAAGAGTTCAGTCTTCTCCTTGAAAAATGACGAATGGCCGGTAGATAAGAAGTTTCTACCGCAGGCTAAGATTTGACTTCTACCTCCCTTCTGTAGAAAGAACAGCCTGGCACTTTTCAAAGATAAAATATCTTCTGGCTGAATACCTAAAAATTCCCTCTTTAAACTAAGAGGCAAATAAAAGAAATTTACCCAGTATTCAAAATAGCAGCACTTTATTGGCTTACAATATTAAGGTAGATTAATATACAGTTATAATAAAAATTCAGGAATACAAAAAGAAATCATAAACAAAACATAAACATAAGCATGAATAACTAAGCTGTCTAAATAGATATACGAGAGTGGGGCAAAGAGCCCCTCATAGAGTCAGACTGTCATAGTCTTACCCTATCTTGATCTAAACTTCAGGGTAAATGGATTCTTATTTATACACTTTTCAGTCAGACACCTGCATCAGAAACATGTGAAAACATCCAACTATGTCTCGAGGAGACAAGCTGGCTGAGTGTGTGGGTGTTACTCCCCCCCTACCCACCTGTTTGGAATATCTGCTAATTATGCGAATTTGTTATCTCTTGTGCCATCTCCTTATCTGGTGAGATGGACAAAGTGTCTGGGTTACAGACTTCAAGTCTGCAGGTCAACTGCAGGTGTCAGAGTGAAAATATTTGTCCAAACATCTGTTCTAACAAACACCTGTGAGTTAGTATTACATCATAGACTAAGAATCTAGCAAAACATTTTTACTTCAAGCAGTAAACAACTTTAATGAGAGTAAAGTTCACTCTTTTTAAATACCAATTTCTTTACATGGGGGTCAGTGGTCTTGCATCACCTGATCCGGATACAAATACCCAATTTGTATTGTGGTGATATGGTGCATATTTCAGCCAGAGGTATGGACTTCTTCCTGGCGCCTAAACAAGCGGGCCGGTTGACCAGGTATGTTGGTGAACTCCTCCCCATGTGGCGGATAGCACTGGTAAGGAAAGAAATGCCTGACCCATTTAATCTGGTATACACAGTTGGTTGGCCATAGGGAGGACATGAAACAAACAAGATGTGTGAATGGACAACCAGCTTTTAACTAAAACTGTTGCTATGCTTAACCAGCAGGCAACTCCTCCAATATTTACAGGAGGCAATTCAATATCAGGTGCTAAATAGTAGCAGCCTGACTAGGGTCCACAACGTGTTTCAGTGGAAACAGGTTGTGGACAGGGTCACACAGTTTGTTGCAGTGGTAGCAAATTGTGAAATGCATTTAAGTTGGGTTCATAATTAGAGTACTCATTACCAGTGCTATGACGGCCCATTTGGTTCTTGGCAGTAGCCAAGCAAAGTTAAAATAAAGTTAATAAAGTAGCCCAATTTTCCATCCAAATGAAGTGTCCGTGTCATCATTGGGGAGTGGGTCTGGCAAAGGGGGGATGTGGATGGGATGCGTTATTAATTGGCCATAACCTTTCCCGATTGGTCTGTCTGGCTAGAACACGGGCTGGAGAACAACCTGGCTATGCAGGAAGGGAAGTTGGGTAAACACTAATAGTGATAGTTAGCAGTAGAGACTCCATATTGCCTTGGCTGAGAGCACTGAAAGGAGTAGTACAGAAGTCACCCAAATGTCACAATGCCTAGTAAACAGCTTACAGTATCTCACTCACGTCTGCGGAGACACTAAGCTGTTGCTAGACTAAACAATTAAGTGTAGAAGCCCGGAGTTTACAAGGACTCTGAGATAGGACGGGAACAGTGAGTTTCTGCTGATTAATCTGCCTATGGGGAACCTTGGCACGAAATACTTTCTTAGCAACTTCTTAGGCTGGCAAATGTACCTTGGCCAGCAACATGCTACGTAAGCAAGCTTTCTGTAATAGGGATCATGCGAGCTCTGTACGCAAGTGATCGAGAATGCAAGTCAATAAATACAGATCACCCCACTTGATTGGGACTGACTTTTCCACCACACTTCCGTATCCCGTGCCTTCCTTGCACCTAGCTGCCCCAATCCTCTGGGGGAGAAGAAACCATTACGACACTAAATATTAAACTAGAAGAGGCTCAGCTAAACCTATGAAGAGCAAAAGGAATATATTATACATTGCCAAGTGAATGAAAGCTGAAAAGTGTGGACAAGTTTCTGGCTGGACCATATGAAAATATTTTAATAGATTTTAAAGCAAAGTAGGAAGATTATAGAGTAGTCAAGCAGAATGGGGCTATTTGAACACAGGACAAATTTTCTGTAAATGTGAAGAAATACCATCAATGAAACATTTACATACATGCCATTTATGCTTTGCTGCATATACAAAGGAAGATCTAGTAAACAGCCGACATAACACTCTTAAAGAAGACTGGTTCTTGGTAAAAAATAGTCCAATTATTTCAATATTTAAAATTGAATTTTGTCTATATTTCATTGTGGCTGGTGTTGATGTTTTACCATCAGGTCATCTCTTATGGCAACCCTATAAATGCAAGATTACAAAAGTGGCCTATTGTCAACAACCCTGCTCAGCGCAGGGTCATGTGGTTCCCTTAGGCTTAGGGATTAAATTCATCTATTCTTTGGTCTTCCCCTTTTTCTGCTGCCTTCCACTATTCCATGCATTATTGTCTTTTCCTGACATTCTTGCCTTCTCGTGATATTCCAAAGTAGTATACTCTCAGTTTCACCATTTTTGCCAACAGATAGTACAGCCTGATTTGCTCTAAAAAAACCATTTGTTTGTCTTTTTGGCAGTCAAGGAAAAGCTCTCTTCTAGTAGTATTATTGAAATAAATATTTTTCTCCTATGGGCTTTCCTTATTGATTGGCTTTTGTCAAATATTGGTAATCAGGAAAATAATATATGGTGATTGGGAGAACAATAATGTGAGTGATCTTGGTCCATAGTGATACCTTCTTATACTGGATGAACTTTTCTAATTTTTTCATTGCTGTGCTTTTGAGTGTAAGACTTCTTTTGATTTCTTGGCTGCTGTCCCCATTTGATTTGGCAAGTGAACCAAGAAAAAAAAAATATTGCACTATCTACTGTATTTCATATATGCCCATGGGGTGTACAGAGCCTCTTTGAAGATTGTGGTATTTTTGAACCACAATTGGGCATACCCTGGTAACAGCAACCTTGTGTTGCTGGCTAATCTTTCTCACACTAGGTAAAAAGGTAAAGGTAAAGGTTTCCCTTGCTTGAAAGCCAATCGTATCCTACTCTAGGGTGCAGTGCTCATCTCTGTTTCAAAGACAAAGAGCCAGCGCTGTCTGTTTCTGCAGATGTTTCCATGGTCATGTGGCAGGCATGACTAGACACTGGAGTGCACGGAATGCTGTTATCTTCCCACCAAAGTGGTCCCTATTTATCTACTTGCAATTTCTTGCTTTCAAACTGCTAGGTTCTCACACTAGGTCAGGCAAAACAAACTGTAGAATGAACTCACCAAAAGGTGCCTTCATTTTGGCAGTTGCATTTCTAGCCTAGACATGAAAGAAGAGAAAGAAGAATATATGCCCATAATCATAAATTGTCAAACATTCTGATGACATTAAAGAAAAGATGTATTACTAAATAGAGAGGGTGCAAAAATGTACACACATTTTAAGCAATGTTATTTATGTCTTACCTTTTGAAAGTGAATTGAATTATGATAGCAATGTGTAGTATGACGTTCTCTCAAAAGAATGAATGCTAGCATCATCATACAGTATGACAGGCTGGATAGTGAAAGAAAATGGTGTAAGCAATTTGCCAGGACAATAGATAGTACAAAGAGGTATGGTTGATTTCCCCCCACATTTTCATGACTTAACACCCCTTGACTTCTACCTAAAGGGTGTGGTATACTGTAGAAAAGTGGCTAAACTGTCTGTACTTTAGTAGGGAATTGAAAAAGTATGTCCAGTGATACAAGTGGACACTTGGGTCAATGTTGCTCAAGCAGTAGTTCACCATAACCAGAACTGTCTGGATGCTGATGGTAACCACTTTGAATACTTCTTGTAATTGCAGAACAAGACTTGTATTCATATTTTTATCAGTATTTTTGTAGGTAATATTGAATAGGATATAGTAGAATCTTGCTTAAGAAATGGCTCAGTTAACACAAAAATTGCATAACAAAAGGAAATCTATAGAAAATAGTGGCTTGATTAACACACACCCCCCAGAATGGATTAATTGGTTTTCAACATATTCCTATGGGAAATTCACTTTTCAAATTTTTCATAGTACAAAAGGTCCCAGAGAAAGCATAAAATTTGTTAAGCGAATATTGTATACTGTATATTGAGTATTGCAATCTTAATATCATTTTTCTTTCTTAAAATGTGTATACAGTTTTGAAACCCTCTATATTGTTTTTATAATCTGTCTTTTCATTTTTAGAAGCTTTATATGTAGCCTTTATCTGCATCAAAAGATGATGTGTATCATTCTTGGTCCCAGGAAACCTAATGACTGAAGTCCTACAGGCGTGTCTTTTCCTCAGTACATGTAGGTAAAACGGCTGCAGATGAAAGCCATTCTTGTAAAAAGGGTCCAAGCTGTGTGTCATCTTCAAGGTCAGTGCCACATAGACTACATGCAGTAGTCTAAAAAGGAAGCTACCAATGCATGAATAACATGAATGAATGGCTACCCCCCTGGCTAACAAGCCATCTAAAGCTGACTCCAAACACTTTGTGTCATGAAGTTCATTTGGGCCTTCAATGACACAGTTAGATCCAGGAGTCATCCCAGACCACAAACCTGCTACTTCAGGGGGAGCACAACCACATCTTGAACAAGCTGCATTTTCAGTTCCCAGATTGGGGACTCGTTAACCCAAAGAGTGTCTGTCATATTGGCATTCAACTTCAGCTTAATAGCCCTTACCCTTACTGTATTGAGGCACAGCTCAGCTTACATCAGCCCTGCTATGGAGCAGAGTTAGGGACACACCAAGACAAGCAGAGGAGACAAGGATTGAGGCAGCAACAGTGGAAATGGAAGTGTCAGATGCACACGGCTGCCTGCATTTTCCCCATAAGCAGCTCTGGCTGAGCATGGAAAAGGACAATTAGGATCCGTCCTTCACCCATGGCAGGCCGGTAAGCAGGGAAGTGGCAGTAGCAGTGCTGTGTGTGTGTGTGTGTGTGGGGGAGCATTGGCTGGCCAGACTGGTGGCATGTGGGGAGTGTTGGTGGGCAGCGGCAACAGCATGGGGGGGGGGGGAATGTTGGCAGAGTGGCATCATGGAGGGAAGTGTTAGTGAGCAGAGGTGGCAGCATTGTGGGGGAGTGTTGGCGGGCATTGGCATCATGGGGGAATGTTGGTAGCGTGCCGGTGGGGTTATGGAAGGAGTGTTGGTGGCAGTGTTGGTGTCATGAGGGGAGTTTTGGCAGGCATTGTCAGCATTGTGGGGGAGTGTTGGTGGTGGCAGTGGCATCATGGTGGGGAGTGTTTGTGGGCCAGACTGGTTGTCCCCCTGCCACCATCCCCTCTGCCACTGCCAAAGGCGGTGGTGGTGGCAGAGGCGGTGGAATACCAGTCCGGCCCACAAACAGTCTGAGGGGGTGATCCAGCCCCTGCCTTAACAAGTGTTTTTCATTATTAAAGAAATATAACTTGATTAGATTTAAGATGTTGATTAAATCATATACTGTTCACTTTTATATTGAATCTTTATTTTTTAATCATTCTTTCATGTACTTTTTGTATTGTATTTTGGATTCTTATTTTTCTTCTCCTGTGTACAATTTTCATATTTTTGAGAACATAGCTGCATTTATTATATATGTTACTGCCAAGAATTTTGAACTCACATGCTTGCTGTATGTTTTCCACACCTTTGAAAGAAGGGTACGCAGAATGCAAGCGCGGCGCCAAAATGGCCACCGTGCTCTTTGCGGGAACCCCCCACCGGACTTGGACATCCGGGTAGTTAGGGGGCGTGGCCAGCACCCTTTATAAGGGGTGGCCACGAGGCAGCCGCGCTGCCATTTTGCGAAGCGACGGAGAGGAGAAGTTTTTCTCCATCGCTCTTCATTTCTAAGGTAAGCCTTTTTGGGGCTGCAGCCCCTTAGCGGGATCTGGGCTGCTTAATTTTCGGCTTCCCAGCCAGCGACAGGAGGCAGCGTTGGCTGATCCCTGGAAAGGGATCACTCTTCGTTGTGCCGCCTAAAGAGAAGGCTCAGGGGGCGGCAGTCGGGTCGGAGGACCGCGGCTGCACCCCCTCAACAGGACCTCTTACCGGAGGTTTCCCCCGCGGCCCTACAGTGTCAGGCTGGCCCTACGGGGGCTTTGGCTCCCGGCCCGCAACTGCCGGCCATGGGTTTTGAGCCAGGGGGAAGGCCTGGTGCGGTTGCACAGCAGGGCTTACCCCAGCCCCTCAGGGGCCGGAGTTTTTGGGCTTGGCCCTTTTTTGGGGCCTGGCTCTCAAGTATGGGCCCCTGGACCATTGCCTGGTGGGCCGTCCGGCCCACATGGCACCTCTTATGTAGGGGGATCGGTGGCGGCGGTGCTTTACTGGCCCGCGTAGCGGCCCTAGAGGCATCCCTAGGGATTGGCCCTTCAGAGGATCTGGCCCTCGGCCCACGGCTGCCGGCCACAGGCCGGAACGATTGGGGGGAGGGCCTGGCACTGGATCACAGCACGTTTTACCAATTAGGGGCCGGAGTTTTGGGCATGGCCCTATTCTGGCCCGGGCTCTCAAATTAGGGCCCCTGGCCCAATACATTGTGGGCTATCCGGCCCACCTGGCCCACCTTTGTGTCTGCCGGCTACTTCGACTGCTGCCACTATACAACAGGCGGCCAGCTGGGTCGAGCTTCTCGTGACAGTCCGGCCTGTGCCCGCCGCTGTCTCGCAGCTCCCCGTTTGTCTGGAACTGCGGCTGGAGTGCGTTGGAGGTCGCCCCAGAGCTCGATTTCGGTCGCGAGCTCCGACGCCCACCGTGGGCCGGAACCCCCAGTGGGGGCGGCTCACGGGGGTGCAACTTGTAAGTATTAGGTTCAAGTTGAATGCACACACGTCACAGTCCGTTCCCACCAGTGGGGGTTCAGTGCTATTTGCCCCCCCAATTTGAGACTGGGGGGGCTTCACTCGCCATCCTAGCCCGGTGCCCCTTGCTTGCATTCTGGCACGACGTTGGGGGTGGGGGTTTACGCTCTGTGGCATCACAGGGGCTGTTCAGGTCCCGCTGTGTATGTCCGGTGTACATCATGTACCGGCAATGGCATTGCCGATGACTGGTTATTCATGCCCCCCCCCCAGTGATTATCTGCCCCAGCTCATGAGGGAAAAGATTTGGTGGGGGGGAGTACGTGGATATATTCTCCCTATGAACTGAGACCCCAATAAGGATAGGAGGTGTGGACAGGAGGACAGAGGCATTGTGTGGTCCCACCGTAGTAAGCCACCACGCACTGGGGTGCCCGCCTCTGGAACAGTGTTGAGCATCGCAGGGGCTGTCTGGATCCTGCTGCGTAGGCACCTTTATACAGAACGTGCCATCAAGGGCTTGGCTGATGGACGACTATTACTGGCCCCGGTTGAGTATTGGCTGCAGGCCATGAGGGGCAAGGGCTGGAGGGGGACATGTGGATATTCTCCCTATTGAACTGCGAGCCCACTGGGTGGAGAGAGAAGGACAGAACGGCTGAGACAAAGAGATGTCCCATAGTCGTTAGCCACCGTGCACCTTGGGGCCAACTGGTTGTCGGCATACCTTGTACGTATTGTGGTACGCCGCAGGGCTTGACCTGTTTGGGCCATCCTGAGGTCAAGCGGATGGGCCCATGACAGTTGGCTCATGGTGAGGAATGTGGACGAGGGTGGCTCTATATCCCGAGGGGAGTTGGGATGAGTCCTGTCAGCAAGGGTGCTCGTGTACATCATTCCCACGGAACCGGTGCCGGGTGATGGGTACCATGGTGGGCATGCTGAGCAGCGGGCTGTTTAGACACTGGCTCCATGCAAACTGGTCGGGCGGGGGGTTTCCAGCCCGCCTACTGTGTTCAGCCTGCTCAGCTGACGATGTCTGTACTAAGCACCACGGTCGTTACCGACTTAGTGCCCCCCTTTTTGTGCCGGCCCTCTCGCCGCCTCCACTGGCCCGCGGGTTAGTGGGCTACGGGGCAGAGATGGGGGTGCACAGGGGCGATCAGGGCTCCGTCTGAAGCAGCTAACTTATTCATAAGCCCCCCCCCCAAGTACAGTCAGCCTGGAGGGATGTCACTCAGTTCATCCGAGAAGGGATGGGGCGGGAGACCCGCTGGAGGCTTTTCCAATGTGGCTTTTGTATCCATTCGGGGGTGCTGGGGGCCCCAGGATGCTACTAATCTGGTTCCCTCCTGGGTAACGGAGAGGGGCCCCCACTGTCCATAGTTAGGAAGTTGGGGGCTATGAGAGTAACAGGGGGCCCTTCCTTGAACCACCTTTCCTTAGTCAAATGTATCCCCTGGAAGCTCATACCGACCTAGAAAAAGGGTGAATGTAATATAATCCTACATTCTGCTTACCCTGTGGGTGCTCCGTTCAGGGATGCCCTTCCTGGTAACCTGGTCCAGTCAGGTACTCATAGTTACCTTGGCTACTATGGGTGGTGCGCTCACGCAATTCTGGTGCTGTTTTGGCACAGTGTGCTATGCACTCGGCTTCCAGCTTTTGCCAGTGCACTTCATGGTTTAGGCCTATCGGGTTTTTAGGTTTCTTTTTTTTTTTAATTAATTTTTATTAAGTTTTTAATAAACATACAAAAAAGAAAAGAAAACATTAACAATACGTTAACAATACAATACACTAACAAATCCATAGTATCTTACTAACAAACATTACTGTATGTTAGCACATAACAATATCTATACTCATTAATTACTATTTAACTACCAAATATTAAGAGCCATTGTTTCAAAGTCCAAAATGATAGGAAAAATTTTTTTTGTTCTGTACTACCACAAATCTTTTTCACAAATAATAATCACCCTGTGAATATGTACAATGCCCGGAGAGTTTATTTTCTACTCAACTCCAAAAACTTCTTTGAAATGGTACTGGTCCTGAACTATCATTTGCCATAATAGAGTGATCCACGAACGGTTTCCATATATTCCAAAATCTATTCTCTTTTAAATTATCTCTTTTGACTTTAATCTCCCATGTCAATTTATCGTTCAATGCTAAACTCCACATTTCTTTATACCATTCTCCAATCTGTATATCTACATCGTTTTTCCAATTTCTAGCTATACATTGTCTACCCGTTGTCAGTGCGATTTCCAATAATTCTTTTTCCTCCTTGTTTAAACCCAAGCCTTCCACATTCGTTAAAAGAATAGTACCCGACACCAACTTAACACTTTTACCCAATATTTCACCAAACTCATTTTCTATTCTTCCCCAAAAATCCCTTATTTTTTACAACTCCACCACATATGTTCGTATGTTCCATCAATTTCTTTACATCTCCAACATAACTTATCTCTTTTATTATCCATCTGGTAAAGTCTTAATGGTGTCAGGTACCATTGCCACAACATTTTAAAATTATGTTCTTTAATTCTTACAGACATTGTTCTCATAATCCTCTTTTTCCATTTATTTTTCCATTCAATCTCCCCGATCTTTATATTCAAATTTTGTTCCCACTTCCGTTTCAAGTCCTCCTGTGGATCTGCACCTCTATTCAGTATATTATAAAGCTTGCTTACAAGACCTTTAATACTGCTTTCCCCTTTTCTAATCTTCCTTACCAATTCCTCAAATTCCGTATGTATTCTATCTATCCCTATTTCTCTTTTATATTTTTTATTCCAATTGCCCACCTTTAACTTCTGAAACCAATTCAGATTTAATATCTCAAACATTTTTTCCCGCTCGGCATCAACATCACACGCTTTTAACCAATCCTTCAATAACAACGTCCCATTTTTATCCAATATTTCCATTTTTTCTTTGTCTAATTTTATTGGGAAACACATCATATCAGTCAATTCCAAAATTGGAGAGAGATTCGGAACCATATCTTTTTTTACCTTCTTTCACACCTCCATGAGACCTTTCATCATAAAATTATTTGACCTTTTCACCTTATCCTTCATTCCCAAAAAAATCAAGTTTCCAATATTTCTATACTCTTTCATTTCCAATTGTTCCCAAATTACCTTTTCTCTTGCCAAGATCTTCACAACATTCTTAACTTGAAATGCTCGATAATATAATAACAAATTTGGCATACCCAAACCCCCTTTTTTCTGAGACCAATACCATAATTTCTTTGGAAGCCTAGATTTTTTACCTCCATTACAAAAACCATTAAACATTTTTTGAAACTCATTAATTTCTTTCTCTTTTAAGTGGATCGCTAGTGTATCGAATAAAAAGTTAATCTTTGGTAACAATATCATTTTACACATGGCAATCCTTCCGAACCATGACAGTTTTAACTTCTGAAGTTCTTGTATTTTATTCTTAAATTCAATTCTCAAGCTGTCATAATTCAATCGTTTGAGTTCTTCTAATTTATTTGAAATGATTATCCCCAAATACTTCAGTTTATCTTTGATTTGTATATTAAGTGTCGACACCGTGCTACCCATCTCGCTCGGTTTCAAATTACACAACATCAATTCAGATTTGTCCCAGTTTATCTTTAATCCAGTTATAGCTTGAAATACTTGTAGATGATCTTTAATCCTATCCATCACCTGCTCCGGGTGCTTCACCATAAGCAATGTATCATCTGCATACATACTCACTTCATTACCCATAATCCCTTCTATATTTGAATCCTCCCTTATACTTTTAGCTAAAATCTCCATTGCCATTATAAACAAGATAGGAGATAATGGGCAACCCTGCCTAGTACCAGCCTCTAGCTTTACCACATCCGTAAGCTCCTCGTTTACTCTAACCTTGGCATTTCCTTTTTGATATAGTAAATCTATAACCCTGTTAAATTTATCCCCGAACCCATATTTTCTAACTATTTCCTTAATTGAAGACCACTGCAATGAATCAAATGCCTTAAAAATATCCAATGATAATAATCCCACTTTTTCCTTTGTTTGATTAACATTGTCTATTAAATCTAATACCCTTCTAGTCAAATCCGCCATGTGTCGTCCTTTTAGAAACCCAACTTGATCAACATTTATATATTCCCCCATAAAACTATTTAAACGGTTAGCCAATATTGCCGTGAAGATCTTCGCATCTTGATTTATAAGCGAAATTGGTCTGTACGAATCCACTCTTTCCAAATTCTTACCAGATTTTGGCAAAAGAACAATTGTAGTGTTATACCATGAAGTCGGGATTGATCCTCCATCTAGTATATAATTATATAACTTCACCAATTTCGGGACCACCACCTCTTTAAATTCTTGGTAGAACTCTGTTGATAATCCATCATCCCCCGGGGCTTTCCCTATCTTCAATCCGCTTATTACCCCCTTAACCTCTTTATCAGTTATCTTTTCCTCCATTTTCTCCCTATGCTCTTGTTTTATCCCATTCCCTAACTGCCTCTCCAATATCCTTTTAAGCTTTTCCATATCTATTTCTTTCTTTGCATATAACACCTGGTAAAATTCCCTAACTATTTTACATTTATCGCTATTCTTATTACACCTTGAACCTTGCCTGTCGACTAACACCCCAATTTCTCTTTTTTCCCTTTTAACCTTAGCTGCTCTTGCTAATAGTTTTGAGTTCTTATTACTAAATTCAAAATATTCTCTGTTTAAATAAATCAAATCTCGTTTAACTTTATCAATATCTTTACCCATTACTTCTGCCTTGAGTCCTTGTAATTTCAAGAAAATTTTTTTATCTTTACTTTTTGCGTGTTCTTCCTGTAATTGTTTTATTTCCCTTTCTTTTTCTATGTGTTCTGCTTTATACTTTTTATATTTGTGGCTTGCCAATTTTATGCTTTCCCCCCTAAAAACTGACTTCATGGTATCCCATACAATGTTAAAATTAACCTCATTATTATCGTTCCATTGCCAACTTTCTTTCCAGCTTTCCATAATTGCCTCTTTGCTTTTCTGATCTTTGAACAAATTAGGATCGTACCTCCAATTTCTAACTCTTTGAATATTTTTTTGTGCTTTCAATTCCAAATATACTTTAGCATGATCTGATTCCTTAATAATCCCAATTTCCATACCTTCTATGTCCCCAATTAAGTTTTCCGACAGAAAAACGTAATCTATTCTCGAGTAGGTCCCATGTACATGCGAAAAAAAGGAATATGCCCTTTCCAAACCTTTAAACTCTCTCCACGAATCCTTCAAACCCATAACTTTTATCCATTTGTCCATCGCCTTCCCTTTCACACCCATTCCACTTCTAGCTATGTTTGTGCAATCTAATCCTGACCTAATCAAATTAAAATCACCAGCCACAATAGTTTTTGCAACGTTTTCCAACTCCACTATTTTCCGAATTTTTTCAAGAAACACTGCTTGGTGGTCATTCGGAGCATAAATATTTACCAACAATATTTCCTCATCCTCCAATTTTCCTCTTAACAACAAATACCTACCCTCTTGATCAGCAATCTTTTTTGTGATTTCAAATCCTAACTTTCTAGAAATCATAGTTGCCACCCCTCTTGCTTTGGATGTTCCAAACGCCATCTCATAATGTTGCATCCAACCCAGATAAAGTTTATTCGTATCTTTTGATTTCTGATGTGTTTCCTGTAAAAATAAAATATCATGTCTATCTTTTTTCAACGCCGATTCCAACCTCCGTCTCTTAAGAACAGAACCTGTACCTTTCACATTCCATGATATTATTTTAATACTACCCATAACCAAATTCTTCTCCCAACTTTAAACTCTCCATCGGGCGTGCCACCAACAACCCTTCACCATACCAACTACATAAAACACACACTTTCACTCTCCCCACCTTCCAACGAAAAGTCGCCTCTGTCAACCAAAGAGGGGAGAGGGGGGACCTGCAAGATGCGCCCTACTGCCGGCGCTATGCGCTATTTACCCATTCTACCTCTATTAGGTACTTAAGATTACTACTATCTAATGCTCATTGTTCCTTACCTATCTCCTCTTCCACCATGATCAAGGACGGCTCCTCCTCCTCCTCCCCTCGCTGTGGTGTTCCACCTGTTGCCCCACCAGACTCCTCCCTCCCATATTCCCTCCCCAAAGCTCCAGAATCCGTCATTTCCTTCTTAAGATTTTTCCATTCTTCCGAGTCTACTTGTACCAATCCCAACAAACTCAAATATTCCAATGGATTAGTGCCTTCATCAATAACTTGCATTCTTTTACCATAGAAAAAGCGCAATTGTTGTGGAAATCTCCAGTTATACCTTATGTTTTTACTCATCAATAATTTAGTAACAGGCCTCATCTTATACCTCCATGTTCTTTCTTTTAATGAAATATCATTGTAAACTTCAACATCTGAACCATCAAATTTCAAAGCGTCAGGACCAACTCGTTTCAGATGAGCCATTACTTTTAATTTATCTGCCCAATTTGCGAATTTAACCAGCACATTTCTTTGAACCACTCTCCCTCTTCTTGGACCCACCCGGAATACACTTACAAAATCCTCCTGAACAAATTCCTTCCCCATTTTTAAACCATTTAACCACTGAACCACCCTCTCTCTTAACAAATCCGGAGTGCGTTCCGGCACCTGACGGATCAGAATGTTCTGCTTTCTCATCATATCTTCCACAGCATCTATCTTCCTTTCCTGTTCCTCCAATTTTAGCTTGTTCTCCCGCACAACCTCTTGAGTCCCTTTTACTTCCTTCTTTACAGCATCCACTTCGGTTTGAACCAATTTCAGCATTCCCTCAAATTTATTCAAACTTAGGTCCACCTTTTTTGTATAATCTGCCAATGATGACATCGTCTTGTCTTGCCTTTTAAATATTTCATTTCTGTCTTTCACCCTTGAAGCCTCATTTTTCTCCATTTTTTGCATCAACTTGCCAATTTCCACCATAATTTGAGTCTGATCCAATGGCACTGTGGGCGGGGATGATGACTGAGCAGATTCATCCATTGGTGCTTTTTCATTCTTCTTAGGCTTTACAACTTGTTCTTCTTCCTTCGCTTTCCCTCTTGTACCTTTATCCATAATAATGCAATATATTTCAAACCCACTGCTGCAGATCGCTGTAACAGTTTGTCAATGCAATAGAGCTTACAACACTGCAGCCATTGGTTCCACAGATACAGCAGGAAAGTTCTTATGTCAGCAGAAGATCCAAAAATTACTGCAATCCACAACGATAAAACACAAGGAAACAATTCTCCCAGCAGGCAGTTTGAGAAAGAGGAAAGAAAAAAAGGGGGGAAGAGCAATAAAAAATATTAATCCATAGCGAGTCCGTTTCCCCAAAGCAAATAATCCAATCAGGCGTCTTCCAATCACAGTGAAGGAGCTTCAGGGGAACAATCAGCCCAAGTTTCTGCTTTTTTTAAAAAAAACAAACGAGCCAACCGAGAGAGAAAAGAAAAAAAAGGGGGGGAGACCAGGAGCAAGGAAAACCCGAAATCTAACCAGCTTGGGGACGAGGTGAAGGGCAGTATATTCCACAATAAGCAAACAAATATTTGCAATCCACACGGTGAAGGGAGCAAACAGTCAAAACCACCTAATCCTTCCTTTGAAGTGGACAGTCAAAGCGCCATTTTCCAGCAAGTGCTTGAACTTGTGGGGAAAAGAAAAAAACCCTTTCTCCTTCTGAGGAGCGAACAAAGAAAGAAAAAAAAACTTCCTCCAAGCAGCTTAAGGGAAACTCACAATCTTTCTCCAATAGTCTAGCCCAGACAAAAGTAATTAATCCACTTTGTTGTCAAAACATGGCACGGTCTTCTGGCGTGTAGAAAAAGAAAAAAACCACCCAAACACAGTCCCTTTCATTTTTCCAGGACCGTCGCCATTACAAAGCAAGTTCTTGCTTTCAATCGTTTCTCCCCTCTTCCATTTCAGTGTCCGAGCTCCTTTTTAAAAAAAAAAAAAATCCCAGCCGGCTTTAAGATTTATAGCTCCAGTCAAGCTCCAGTCAAGCACTTACATATAAATTACTTTCACGTCCAGCAGCTCCTTGCCGATTCCAAAGCCAGTTCCAAAGCATTTCTCAGCAGTTTCACTGGTCCCGTCCACGGCTCCTGGCAGAAAAGCCGCGACTACAGTCGCAGCTTCATCCACCAGAAAACCTCCCGAACTTCGACCATCCAGCCTCAAAAGATCAACAAACTTTTCAGGAAGACAGGCAAGGATCTTATCTTTAGAATTTACCACTTTAAAATTTCTCCAATCCACTCCGTCACATTATTTACCACTTTGTTTAGCGCGAGCGTCCGAAACTAGATGTTACTCAGCGGCCATCTTGGCCAGCCGGTTTTTAGGTTTCAAGGGGAATTTTGATTAGATAATGCCAACCCCCTTTATGATCGCGTTAACTCGGGTTCAGCACCCGACCGATGTGGGACTTTCATTCAGTGGGCATTTGCTCACAGGTCGGGGCCACAGCCCATTACCTCGACGACTTTGGGTCTGGGGTTGAACGGGGCTTGGACACGTGTACGCGTCTCCTCATCACAATTCAGACACTCAGGTGGGAACTGGGTGTCCCCTTGGCGCCTGAATAGACCGGGGTCCCATCTTCTGGCATCACATTTACGCCTCGAAGCTGTCGCGCGGGCATCCGGGTTGGCCATTGATACGGTGGCTTGGATGTCCATAGCGATTTTGGCACTGATTGCCAAACACGGAGTATGCCCTTGGGAATTGTAGTTCATTCATTGCCCCCTTAATTTGTTTGCTCTGGCTCAAATTACTCCTGGGTTTAAAGGGGTCTCTTTTGAGAGATCAGACCTAGTGGTCTGCCCTAGATGCCAGTACGGCCGGATACCTCCGGCTCCCGGACTTTTGGGGTTTACTCCGAGGGTGGGTGCACTGATCGCCCCGCGATCTTACCTTCCTTGCGTTTTCCCATTTGGAGAGCACTGATGCTATGGTGCAAGGGGTGGGCATACTCAGTGGTCCAATTTCAGTGTGACAATGCGGCAGTGGTGCACATTGTCCACACCCAGACATGCAAATCCCCCAGGGTCATGACATCAGTCCGTCTATTGTATTGAGAAGCCTACGCATAAAGGTGCCTTTCTATGCCAGATGTGTAATGGGTATTTGTAATGACATTACTGCTGCTCTCCACCACTGCAGATCACCTGGGTCCGTGCTGTACTCTGGATGCAGAGGGATTCCACTCGCCACTTTGGCTGATGGTTGGACGTTTGGTGAGGAGAGGGGAACCGGACATGTCATTGGCACCTCGCACGCGTAAGGCGTATCGCTCTGCATTCAGGCGTCGTGTTTGGGAGGGGTGGACACGGGAACGTGCCCGCCGCCATTACGCGCGTCACCCCTGTTCCCAGAATTTTTACCCACCTTGCACGAGGCTGGCATTGCTTATTTTCAGATAGGTGTGAGGTGGCTCTTGGCCACGCAGCTACCACGGTAGCCTTGTTGGAGCGCTCCGCATCAGTGAGTGGGTGCCAGAGTTGGTGCCACCTGTGTAAGGCGGATGTGTATTGTAGGGCACTGGAACTCGAAGATGTCTCTGTCATACATGAGTGGGCACGAGTGGGGATGCGGTCCTCACGGATTATTCAGCACGGTGTAGGCAGTGGTGTATACTGCTACGAAGTTTTTGAGACATCTGTCCGGTTGGTGCCCTACCTGAATTCGACAGTGCCCGCTGCACGCCCCAGCCTGTTTTCTGCCACCGGGACGGGTCTACCCTTACCATAGTGCAGTCCCTGAAGGTGACCGGTGCCGCATTTCTCGGTGTGGGGCCCGTTTTGGCACCATTTACTTAAGATAGGCGTTGCGTTGATTGCGACTACGTTTGGGGTACTCGAAGGTGGATATGCGTCTACGCACAATTCAGATATGTACGTCCCCTCACTGTACGAGTACCTAGTTATGTCCTTCACCTTTTTTCTCATCTTTTACAGATCCTAGGGGTCTCAGCACACCGGTGGCAGGGGGCTGGTGGGCCGCAGCTATGTACACTGGGCAGCTGGATATGCTGCAGTGACAGAGAGTGGACCCCGACTGGGCTGTGTGCATCCGCACGTATGATATGGTATGGTATGCGCGGCACATGGGGCGGGAACTGTGGCCATTCCTGCTGTCTGACAGGGATGCTGGACCGCCCAAGGTTTTATAGGCGCCTCGGCGGCAGCGATCTCATACGGCTCACTGCTGTTGTTAAACTGTCGAGGGGCTGTGACCTAGCATCTTGTATCACGTATGGCTTACACACGGTCGCTATGGTCTAACATCGTGCCGAGACACCAATTTAGGGGAGATGCGGATCTCCCTAGTTCGGACTGTTCAGTGGACGGAGCTGTGGCTCCATCCCGTTCAGAGCATGGCTGTGAAACGGCCATTGGAGACCGGATGATAGGTTTACACAAAATTTTTGCTGATAGGCAGGAGAAGGGGTCCACCTGTCGGCTGGAGGTATGTACCTCGTTCTGGGTGTGATGCAAGCAGGCCTGGCGACCGAGCTGATGGTCTTGGGGGGGGGGGCGGTGAGTCATCATGGATGCCTCCCCGTGTGGCGGGTAGCACTGGTAAGGTAAACATTGATGACCCACAGGTATCCGGCAGGTTCGCAATTGACTGGACAACACTAGACAGGCACAAGTTGGTTAACGTTGTCCGGTCAACGATGAACCAGGCAATGGGGTGATGGCACGAGCTAGGCAGCATGCATCACCCCGTTATTTTACGGATACGCGTCAGAGGGTGGGGTCAGTAGTTAGATTATTGACTACGGTCAACAATTTGTTTGTTGTCAACAAACAAATTGATACAAATGGATACATTGTAACCAATTGCCGTTGGCAATTTTGGGTGGAACCTTACCAGTGTTACTTCGGCCTGCTTGCCTTAAGAATTATAATTTGTTGAATACCAATAGAAATTTATAATTCGGACTAGGGCATGAATCAATAAATGTGGCCCAATGCCGTTATCCACTTTTACCAGTGTCTGAGTCCTTTATTGGGGGGTGCGCCTGCAATGCAAGCGCGGCGCCAAAATGGCCACCGCGCTCTTTGTGGGCCCCCCCCCCCGGACTTGGACATCTGGGTAGTTAGGGGGCGTGGCCAGCACCCTTTAAAAGGGGTGGCCACGAGGCAGCCGCGCTGCCATTTTGCGAAGCGACGGAGAGGAGAAGTTTTTCCCCTCCACCCCCTCCCTAGTTAACAGTGTGATCTTTTGGACACTTCGGGGCCGGGTGGGAATTTTTGGCTGGGACCTACAATTGGCTTTTGGGTCCTGGCTTTTTTGCCCATCCCACACTGTTGCTATGGTTTGACATAGGGGTTTCTTGCTCTGCTGTTGACTTTGGTCACATGGGCGGGTAGCACTGGTAAGGTAAACATTTATGACCTACAGGTATCCGGCAGGTTCGCAATTGACTGGACAACACTAGACAGGCACAAGTTGGTTAACGTTATCTGGTCAACGATGAACCAGGCAATGGGGTGATGGCACGAGCTAGGCAGCATGCATCACCCCGTTATTTTACGGATACGCCTCAGAGGGTGGGGTCAGTAGTTAGATTATTGACTACGGTCAACAATTTGTTTGTTGTCAACAAACAAATTGATACAAATGGATACATTGTAACCAATTGCCGTTGGCAATTTTGGGTGGAACCTTACCAGTGTTACTTCGGCCTGCTTGCCTTAAGAATTATAATTGGTTGAATACCAATAGAAATTTATAATTCGGACTAGGGCATGAATCAATAAATGTGGCCCAATGCCGTTATCCACTTTTACCAGTGTCTGAGTCCTTTACTGGGGGGTGCGCCTGCAAAGAGCCTCCTCAAAGATTCTGATATTTTTAAACCACAATCGAGCATACAACTTGTTATGCTTGCTAATCTTTCACACATTGGATCAGGTGAAAGAAAGTGCAGAATGGATTAACAAAAGGTGGCTTCATTTTGATAGTTTAATGTATGACCTAGACATGAAAGAAAAAGAACCTTTGAAAGATTTTGAAGATTTTATTAAAAAACAATCTTTAATATAGCTTGTAGAACAGGACAAACTGGATTGTTAGCCATTTGCAGCTGCTTCTCTAAGCCCTGCATGACTGGACGTTTATCCTGCTTAGTGCCTTGGGAACTAAAAAAACATAAGAATTGGCCTGCTGTTGGACTGAATAGCAGTTTGGGTGCTGGACAGAGTCAGGTTTGTTCACAATCTCTTGCGTGTCTTGTGACCATTGGAAAATAGTTTGCACCAGACAGTGCCAGAAATAGCTGTTTCTCTGTCTGAAATCACCTTAAACGAAGTGCAATGTAAGTCTTTCTTGCCCTCCTTGTTACTCTATAAAGGTTAAGGTAAAGGTTTACCTTGCTCAAAAGCCAGTCACATCCGACTCTAGGGTTCAGGGCTCATCTCTGTTTCAAAGCCGAAGAGCCAGCGCTGTCAGCTTCTGCAGACGTTTATGTGGTCATGTGGCAGGCATGACTAGACACTGGAGCGCACGGAACGCTGTTTGCCTTCCACTATTCATCTACTTGCAGTTTCTTGCTTTCAAACTGCTAGGTTGGCAGAAGCTGGGATAATGCAAGCGCGGCGCCAAAATGGCCGCCGCGCTCTTTGCGGGGCCCCCCCCATCGGACGAAGGCATCCGGGTAGCTAGGGGGCGTGGCCAGCTCCCTTATAAATGGGGTGGCCATGAGGCAGCCGAGCTGCCATTTTGCAAAGTGACGGAGCGGAGAAGTTTTTCTCCCTCTTGCCTCCGTCGCTTTTACCTTTACCGGGAAGCCTCTTGGCTGCTGACTTTTCTTGTTTTCGGCTTCCCGTTGTTTGGCTGAGATGCCCTCGAAGAAGAAGGCGGCTGCGAGCGCGGCTCGTGCGGTTCGGAGGCGCAATTCGGGTCGGAGGACCGCGGCTGCGCCTCCCCAGCAGCCGCCTTTGCCTGCACTCACCGGGACCGGTGGGATGGGGTTAATCACCCCTTAGCTGGAGACCGGGGGCCCACGCACAGGCCCAGTAGGGGCTGCGGCCCTTGGCCCGCAAGTGGTGGACACCGCTCCTGGTGTTGCCCATTCCGCTGGGCCTTCCTCTCTAGGGGCGCAGCTCGCTCAGGGGCCTTCCAGCCTTGGGGGGTGGTGTGGTCCCCTTCCCTGGCAGGTTGCTCCATCGGCCCTACCGGGCCCGGGTTTGGGGTCGTGGCCCTATTCGGCCCCCGGGGTACAGGGACCTGTACCCATGCCTGTAGTGGGCGGGCCGGCTGGCCCCTTTGCCCCATGTCAGCGTGGAGGCTCTACTGGCCCGCGTTGCGGCCATTGAGGCACCCCTGGCCCGGGCTAGCCACCCTGGGGCCCCCTTTTGGGGTACAGTTCGATACATCGTCTGCTGGGCAGCGGCAGGCGACGGGATGGGTCGAGCTGCTGGAGGCGCGTGGCACGACCTCGGCCACTGCCTCGCAGCTCCCCAATCAACAGGCCGGTGTGGGTCAGGCCCCGTCGACGAGCTCCACGGCGGTCGTGAGCTCCGACGCCCCCAGTGGGCCGGAACCCCCGGTGGGGGCGGCCCATGGGGGTGCAGCATGTGAGTATGCGGTTCAAGCTAGTGCACCTACACACGTGGCCACGTTGGGGGGGGGGGGCTTTTCAATGACCTTGGCCTCGCGCAGGTGGTGCGGCGGTCCAGCCGATGACGCCCCACCCGGCGACGTCAACTACCACCCAGGGCCCCGTGGTGGGGGGTGTTTCTTACCCTGTGGGGGAAGGTTTTGGGGGTGGCCGGGTTAGTCCAGCCCCCTTTCCAGATGCCCCCAGTTTCTGCTGTACCTGTGTCGGCCTCCCCGACAGCGGGGTATTACTTACCACTGGGAGCCCATTTGGCCCAGACCACCGAAGAGAATATCTGGCGGGGGGAGTATGTGGATATCTTCTCCCTCCTCGACAGAGAGCCCACCAAGGAAGAGAGGGGGGCCAGGATGAGAAGGATAAGGAGCAGGCACGTCATCGCAAGCCACCATGTACGTGGGCCAACTGGTTGCCGGCCTACCTCATATATATGGCGGTATACCTCAGGGCCCGGCCGGGTTTGGCGATTCCAACGGTCCAGTATTTGGACAACATCTATAGGGCGATGGTTGACTTCCCGGGCCCGTCGTGGTTGGCTTATGACGAGGAATTCCGTGTGCGGATTCCCCTGCACCCCGAGACGAGGTGGGATGAGCCCTGCCAGAAGCTTTGGCTTCTGTATATGACTCCCACATGCCCCGCGCCTGGGGAGAGATACCATTGTGGACATGCGGTACAGCGTGCGGCCCCAGCACAGGTCCCCCGCCAGGTGGCGGGCAGGGGGTTCCAGCCCGCCTGCTGTGCTGGACTTTCTCGTACAATGGTTCCTGCAATGGGAAGAATTGCAAATACAGACATGAGTGTCCCGCCTGTGCTGGCCCCCATGCGGCCTCTGCATGTCCCAGGCCTGGAGGGATGCGGGGCAGAGGGAGGGACGGACAGGGGGCTGGCAAGACTGCCTCAGGTGGAGCTGGTTCACCGAAAGGCTCCCTCCCCGATTAATGTGGACATGTTGGAGCGTTGCCTTGCATTGTACCCGAGGGGGGCAGATGCAGTTTACCTGCTTTGGGGTTTTCGACTGGGGTTCCGTATTCCTTTCATGGGTGGTAGGTTCCCCCAAGACGCCCCCAACCTTTTGTGCCTTAGGGGAAGGGAGGAGGTGGCTGCTGCCAGCATTGCTGAGGAGGTTAATGCGGGCAGGGTCGCTGGCCCTGTCCCTGCACCCCCGTTCCGGGGAGCATATTATTTCAATCATGCCATGCCTTTTTGGCTGTTCCATTTCGGGCTCGGCATTCGAGTGTTTCACCACCTTCCTGGAATGGGCTTTTGTCCGCAGGTCAGGGTCCCAGTCTGTAGCCCATTCCCTGGATGATTTTATTCGGGGCTGAACGGGGCTGGGACACGTGCACACGTCTCCTCAACACATTTCAGACGCTAATGGAGGAACTTGGTGTCCCTTTAGCGCCCGAAAAGACCGTGGGCCCATCTACACAACTAGTATTCCTATGGGTGGAGATTGACATGGTAGCCCGGGCTTCTAGGTTGCAGAGGGATAAGGTGTCGAGGCTAGTGGCCCTTATCTCGGACTTGCTGGCCGAGCGCATGGCATCACTGAGGGAACTGCAGGTGCTACATGATCACCTCAATTTCGCTTGCAGGGTCGTCGCACCGGGCAGGGCATTTGCTCGGCGCTTGTGCGACGCCATGACAGGCTTATCCAGGCCCCACCATAGGGTTAGACTTACCCAGGGTATCAGGGCAGACGTGTTTGTCTGGCTCCAGTTCCTGAGGGAGTTCAATGGGGTCTCATTTTGGAGGTCTGACCTCCTGGCTTCCCCCCGCTTTCAGATTCAGTCTGATGCCTCAGGATCCCTGGGTTATGGGATGTACTTCAATGGGAAGTGGGCCTATGGTGGGTGGCCACCGGCCTGGGCAGGCACGGATCGCCTGCGGGATCTCACATATCTCGAATTTTTCCCTATCCTGGGTGCTTTGATGCTATGGGGCAAGGAGTGGGCCAACTCGGTGGTGCATTTCTGGTGTGACAATGCGGCTGTTGTCCACATTGTCAATGCACAGACTTCTAAATCGCCCAGGGTTATGGATCTAGTGCGCCAGTTTGTGTTGCGCAGCCTGCGCCTCAACGTTCTTTTCAGGGCCAGGCATGTCCCAGGGGTTAATAATGATATCGCTGATGCTTTGTCCCGCTTGCAGATCTCCCGGTTCCGTACCTTGGCCCCGGATGCGGAGGAATTTCCCTCGCCACTCACGGACGAGATATGGACCATGGGCAAGGAGAGGTGAACCGGGCAATTGACCTGTCACTAGCGCCACGCACGCATAAGGCGTATCACCACGCATTTAATTCTTTCAGAGCATTCTGTACCCAATTTCAACTGCCAGGAACCTGGCCGATCCCGGTAACCCATGTTCTGCGGTTCATGGTTTACCTGCACGCTCAGGGCCTTGCACCTCGCACAATAGCATCTAGGCTGTCGGCGTTGGCTTTTATGGCCAAGGTGGGAGGTCATGTGGACAGTACCACTGACTTCCGTGTGAGACATGTTTTGGAGGGGTGGGTGCGGGAGCGTGGGCGTAGCCCGGACGACCGCCACCCGATTTCCCCAGGGGTTTTTACCCGATTGGCCCGGGGCTGGCCTGGCCTCTGTTTTGATAGATATGAGGCAGCCCATTTCATGCGGCTACAACGGTGGCCTTTTTTGGAGCGCTCCGCATCAGCGAGCTTGAGATGCTGTCTAAGGCGGATGCAAGTCGTAGGGCACTGGAACTCGAAGATGTCTGTCTGGACAATATTGGGCTCAGTTGGGGATACGCTCCTCTAAAACGAATCAGCACGGCGTAGGCAGTGGAGTAGACTGCTACGATGTTCTTTGGCAGACATCTGTCCGGTTGGTGCCCTACAGGATCTCCTTGCACTGTGTGGCACGCACCATGGCCCGTTTTTCTGTCACCAAGGTGGGTCTTCCCTTACTAAATTTCAATTTTGGAGGGTGCCGGGAAGGCACTAGACAGTGTTGGTCTCTCTGGGGCTCGCTGCGGCACCCATTCGTTCAGGATAGGGGTGGCTTCTACTGCAGCTGTTTTTGGGTACTCCGGGGCTGAAATACGCCGCATGGGAGGGTGGGGATCACAATGTTTTCAGTTTTGTGTTTGCCCTCTTCAACCGTGAGTACCAGTTTAGTCACTGCACTGTTTCTCCCCCCCTTTTTTCCTTGACAGACCCTGGGTGTCGTTTTACACCGGTGACAGTATGGCTGGTGGGCCATTGCCACGTGCACAGGGCAGCGCGTTACGCTGCATGGGGCAGCGCGTTACGCTGCACAGGGCAGCGCGTTACGCTGCACAGGGCAGCGCGTTACGCTGCGGCGACAGAGTGGAACCCCGACTGGGACTGGGTGCATCCGCACGTCTCAGGTGGTATGGTAAGTGCGGCATGTTATGGCGGGAACTGTTGCCATTCCTTTTCTACATCAGGGATGCTGACTCACCCGATGTCCTGGTTATGTACCTTGGGGGCGATGGCTTGGGACAGGTCACTGGCCTATCGCGGAAGCTTGCGGTTTGCAGTGACCTGCCCTACTCACATTATGTGTGGCCTGCCACGTCCCTCAATTGGTCGGACACGATACCGCGGTATGCTTACAGGGGGGTGTTCGGCCTCGGGGCTCTTGACTGAGCCGACGCTCCATGAACGGGGCTATTGCCCGGTACTTTTCGACAAGGGCGGAGGACGCGTCATTAGCCTCCCCGCTATCAGTCTGCAAAATTATGAGCTTTACTCAGGGGAGGGGGCCCATCTGTCGCAGGGAGGTATGGACCTCTGGTTAGTGGACTGGCGAGCAGGCCTGTCGACCGAGCTGACGGTCTTGGGGGGGGCGGTGAGCCTTTTGGGAAGCCTCCCCATGTGGCGGGTATCACTGGTAAGGTAAACATTTATGACCCACAGGTATCCGGCAGGTTCGCAATTGACTGGACAACACTAGACAGGCATAAGTTGGTTAAACGTTGTCCGGTCAACGACGAACCAGGCGACGGGGTGATGGCTACAGCTAGACAGCATGCATCACCCCGTGATTTCACGGATACGCGTCAGAGGGTGGGGTCATTAGTTAGATATTGACTACGGTCAACAATTTGTTTGTTGTCAACAAACAAATTGATACAAATAGATACATTGTAACAATTGCCGTTGGCAATTTTGGGTGGTACCTTACCAGTGTTACTTCGGCCTGCTTGCCTTAAGAATTATGATTGGTCAATTACCAATAGAAATTTATAATTCGTACTAGGGCATGAATCAATAAATGTGGCCCAATGCCGTTATCCACTTTTACCAGTGTCTGAGTCCTTTATTGGGGGGTGCGCCTGCAATGCAAGCGCGGTGCCAAAATGGCCGCCGCACTCTTTGCGGCCCCCCCCCCATCGGACGAAGGCATCCGGGTAGTTAGGGGGCGTGGCCTGCTCCCTTATAAAAGGGGTGGCCATGAGGCAGCCGAGCTGCCATTTTGCGAAGCGACGGAGCGGAGAAGTTTTTCCCCTCCACCCCCTCCCTAGTTAACAGTGTGATATTTTGGTCACTTCGGGGCCGGGTGGGAATTTTTGGCTGGGACCCACAATTGGCTCTCGGGTCCTGGTTTTTTCGCCCATCCCACACTGTTGCTATGGTTTGATATAGGGGTTTCTGTTGCTGCTGTTGACTTTGGTCACATGGGCGGGTAGCACTGGTAAGGGAAACATTTATGACCCACAGGTATCCGGCAGGTTCGCAATTGACTGGACAACACTAGACAGGCATACGTTGGTTAAACGTTGTCCGGTCAACGACGAACCAGGCGACGGGGTGATGGCTACAGCTAGACAGCATGCATCACCCCGTGATTTCACGGATACGCGTCAGAGGGTGGGGTCAGTAGTTAGATATTGACTACGGTCAACAATTTGTTTGTTGTCAACAAACAAATTGATACAAATAGATACATTGTAACAATTGCCGTTGGCAATTTTGGGTGGTACCTTACCAGTGTTACTTCGGCCTGCTTGCCTTAAGAATTATGATTGGTCAAATACCAATAGAAATTTATAATTCGGACTAGGGCATGAATCAATAAATGTGGCCCAATGCCGTTATCCACTTTTACCAGTGTCTGAGTCCTTTATTGGGGGGTGCGCCTGCAAAGATAGGAGCTCATAAATCATTCTCATTTGTTCTCTATCATTTTTCCTTTGAATTTACCCAGTGGTGGGATTCAATTTTTTTTGCTACCTACTCTGGGGGCATGGTATGTGGCCACCAGGGGGAAAGCCCCACATTATTTCAAAACTTGGATGGGCAGGGCCAGCCAGAATTTCTGCTACCGGTTCTAGCAAACTGGGGCAAACCTGCTGAACCCCACCACTGAATTTACCTGAGACATCTGCACTGTGGCTGTTGTCTGGTCTTTTTAATTTCCCATAGAGCTTTTGCAAAACCAAGAGATGCCATGCATCCTACAGGATGCTGTTTTTGCTAAACGCCTGATCAGACAACCTTAGGCAACAAACATTTCATGAGGGCAAAAAGGTTGGGGATATTTTCATTAGAAGAAAAACAAAGTTCCAGATGCCTGTGATCATAGAATAATCACTGAATAATGGCGCTGGAAGGGGCCTAGAAGACCTTGTGATGACATGCAATTAAGTCAATTGCATGTGAAATGCACAGCAATGATTTAGATTGTGATGGATTACACCTCTAAGGGAAATGCTTGTCCTTTTAAATAAAGAACATGAGTTTCACTGACATCAGTTGCATATAGCAATGCAAATGCAATACCTAAATAGTAAATCAGAACAAAAATGTAAAAATGTATATTCTTTATCAGTGAATATCTTGAACAGGTTAGATGATTGAAATTATCTAGTTGTAATTGGACTAAAATTAAATCAACATGACTATCTTGTTCAAAGCATTGTTTCATTGCTGCCTCAAATTACAGTCATGTACCACACCTGTATTATCTTTAGTTACAAAATGTTTCATTGCATATCCTGACCTACATTCCAAAGCTCAGGTATTTTTCTGAAAAATATCTCCTTTCCTGATCAGAGTTCATTTCATATTCAACTCAAATGCATTTACACATGACTAGCAGCATTACAATTATGGATAGCAACACACTTCCAATTGAAAAACTAAAGAAGTACAAACCTGTTTTGGGGAGCAGGTCAGTTTATTAAGGAAGCCTGCCAGCAACAAATGAGCCCAATATTCCTCTTCCAGTCCCTTTAATGCACTTAATCAAATGTGAATATTTTTTATTCCTGGCTTAAATTTTTACTGCAATGCTTTTAGTTTATAGTAACCATATTTAGACTGATAACAAGTTTTATATTTCCATATCAATATTTCTGAATTACCCAATAGGAAAAGAGTGATTCTTAGAGAATAATACTTTTGTCATTCTGAAAACATTTTGTAATAACGATTGGACTTCACTGTGTCTCTCATTTTTCTGTCATGTTACGTTAAATCCATTGACATTAATTGTATGAGTCAGAGCTGAATATATTAATTGCCTTCAACTTCAAAAAAATCACCAAAATGTGCTAACAATAAACAAAATAAACATATGCTATTATTAGCAGAAGATAAAGTAATGGCTTGTTGATCTCCTTTGACTGCAAGATCTGCAACACAACAGCCTATATCCTTCATACCCTGAAAAGCTCACTTGCAAGGAATGCCTGTAGTACACAGATATCTTCTACTTGTTTGGTGTGTGGATCACAGAGCATTTTAATGCATGAACTCTCCCCTAGCCGCTGTCTTATACCATCTTGGTTATGAAATCCTTACTGTGCAGTCTAAATTGTTCTGTACCATTGTGTGGTACTGCACAAATCATTGTGCAGTTACGTAAATAGAGATCTATACAGTACATTTAGAACATTGATTTAGAGTCATTATTTTATATCTAGCTATTGCTTTTGAATATTAAATGTTTTAGGCCAGTTAGTGCTAGCAATTAGAACGATATAGTTTACTTAGTATAATGTTTCCTTTAGATTCTTAATTTTGACTCTTCTTACTAAGTGAAACAATAATCATATCAATTCTATTTTATAATGCTGTATTTATGGCTTGTATGATTTTGGGATGTTTACCTGTTCTGTGAGCCGCCCAGAGTCGAGCAATCAAGGGGGTATAATAATAATAATAATAATAATAATAATAATAATAATAATAATAATAATAATAATAATAATAATAATAATAATAATAATAATAATAATAATAATAATAATAAATTCTCTTGGATACAAAATTGGATTTTTTTTAATGCAGAGGCAGAACCCATGATCTGCATCTTTTTCTATGTGTTCTACTTTCACATTAACACACATGCATTTCACAAGCTTCAATTAGAGCTATAGTATATTATTAATCATATGCAGAATCGTATGCCAGTGATAGTTACCAGAACATCCAGGTCTATTCTTAAATTGGATACTGGAATTAAAGTATAAATATTCAAATTTTAAAGTGACTGATTATCTGGATCTAGCGATATACATAAGAATAAAAACATATGTCTGTTTCCACAATAGCTCTGAAATTATGAAATCTAAACATATGGAATTTGTTGTTTGTACTACAACACACAGAGATGACGTTGTGCATCTCTGGTTATTTATTTTACGATATAGACTAAGTACTTTTAATTAATTGAAACCATCAGTATCCTGTAGTATCAATGATTGTATCCCTGTTTGGCAAATTGTTTCCACATTAATAATAGATCTCTGAAGAGTCCTTAAGAACCGGAAGCCTTAGACAAAATCTGTGCTGTTGGTTTGGAGTGAAGTTGGAAGCAGTCAAATCAAGTTTCTGCTTTTGTCCTACTAGAGCCCTCTCACATTTGCTAGAGTATCAAAATCCTCTCTTTGACATAACCTATTTGTCTGCTGATCTTTGCTTATTCCTAATTCCAGATATTTTGGAATAGGAAAGAAAGAAAAAGAAAATATTAAAGTAATTGGGGGGGGGGGGAATCTATGAAAAAGAAAAAGCATGGAAGATAGAGTTGACATACTGCCAAACCAACTGGCTTTATTTCAATTCTAGCCATCCCACCAAGTATCTATTTAGCTGGCCTGGATTCTCAGCTTTCGTTGAATTAATGAATTCATTGTGTCTGCTCCAGTCATATCAATTTCAGACTACTTTAATGTGCCTTTATTGCAAGGAATCCTGATATTTATATGTTGGAATGGCCCATGGAGGCCGGAATGGTGGGCCACAAGGAAAGGCATGTGAGACAAAGTGTGTGGTGAAGTCCAGTCCCGATCTCCGTCAGGTAGAATATTTATAACCATGTTCCGTGCTAAAGCAACATGTGACCCAGTTACAGAAGCCTAAGGCAAACGTGGAACTTTGCTGACCAAGTTCTATGCGTCAGCTCTTGGGAGTGACCCTGGACCTCTGCTGAGGAATTAATAAACAGGATGGGCGAAACCCATTGTTCCTCGCCTTATCTTGGGGGCCCATGTAAATTGTCCCCAGGACTAACTTCCTTAGTCACTGACTCAGTGTGCTTATCTTAGATCAGAAGGGGAAGCATGAGCTCAACCCTGGAGTCAGCAGCTGTTAACTCTTGCCCTGCTGTTCTCAGAGTCTCCAGCCAAGACAATATCATTCATGCCAATTCATCTAATCCGCACCCAATTTCTCTTCCATCAAAGCATGGTTGGTACTCGGCCCGTGTGCTAGCTGAGCACACCCATCATGAAGAGTTATGGCCAATATCAAGAATGCGGGCATATCACATTTATCTTTTGATGTGGTAGAAGTTATGTAGATACCTTGAGAAGAAAGGGTTAAATCAGTTTTATTCTATGTGTAGACAGACACTAAGACCCTGGTGGCTAACCTTGGCACTCCAGGTGTTCTTAAACTTCAATTACCAGAAGCTCAAGTCAGCACCTTGCTGATCAGGGCTTCTGGGAATTGAAGATCCAGAACAGCTAGTGTGCCAAGGTTAGCCACTAAGACTACTTGGGAACTGTTGTTTACAGGAGTGAACTAAAGCTGATAATTTTAAATGGATCACCAGACAACAAGTTTTGGATTTCCATTGTAATAACATTTAAAGAGCATGGAAAAGATGTAGCTGTGAAGTGAAGGTAAACTTGTCACTAAAGGACTGAGATATGATGGCAAGCCTTTAGCCATTATTCAGTTGAAGTGTTCTGCAAGAAGTACTTGTTGCTGATTGCAGTACATCTAGGCAATAAAAGGAGCAACAATTGCAATTGAAGCAAATCTTCTGCACCTCAAAGATTTAAAATTAAAACTGACTCATAGTTCTTATATATTTTGGGTAGCTACGCTATATGGCTGAAAGGTTCAGCTTGGGGAGGGTAGCGTGCAAATGGTCCCCCAAGTCTGAGACCTCCCTTTCTCCTCTCCAAAACAACCAGGCAGGAACCAGTTTCTTGATTGTGGTTAATTTATTGCAGCAAAAGAGCCATACAGAACCATTAAAAGCAATGAGTATTAAAACAAATAACCTGCCTGAAAGCCAAACAGGGCCTCATCTATTCTTCTTCTCGCCCCCACCAGCATGGTCGGGAGTGAGAGATTTCCCCCATCCACCAAAGAGTAAAAGAAGCAGCTTTCAGCCAGAGAAAATAAAAGGTAGAAGGAAGCGCCTAAGAAAAATGGTACATGGAATATATAATGCATTTCACTGCTCCCACCCTCTTTTCCTTCATTCTTGCCCCTCTGCTGTTACCCAATCACTCTCCCTCCTGGGGTCAATTACAATTATCAATCAGAAGCTTCGTTCCCACCTCACTTTCCCACTCTTCAGTTAGCCCCCCCTCTCCAGCAGATAACGGAGTAGCCCGCAGACGTCTCCCATCCCCTCCCTTCTCCTCACTCCATCTGGCTGTTATGGGAACTGCCTCAAGAAGAGGAACTCACAGAAGGGGGAGGAAAGGGCAACTGGCTTCTGTTCTTACAATGGCAGTGATGGCTAACCTTGGCACCCCAGGTAGTCTTAAACTTAAATTCCCAGAAGTCCTGATCAGCAGGAGTGCTGACTTGGGATTCTGGTAATTGAAGTCCAAGAACAGCTGGAGTGCCAAGGTTAACCATCACTGATATATGGCATTGCCGTTAAAGTGATAGTCCTTATCCTTGAATTATAAATAGCCTGAGAATGTTCAATGGGAAAATGACTTACTGTTTGTAATTACATGTTGTCTACATTATGAGAAGGGAGGGGAAGGTTACAATGTTTATTGCAGGCGCACCCCCCAAAAAGGACTCAGACACCGGTATAAGTGGATAACGGCATTGGGCCACATTTATTGATTCATGCCCTAGTCCGAATTATAAATTTCAATTGGTACTCAGCCAATTATAATTCTTAAGGCAAGCAGGCTGCAGTAACACTGGTAAGGTTCCTCCCAAAATTGCCAATGGCAATTGGCTACAATGTATCCATTTGTATCAATTTGTTTGTTTACAACAAACAAATTGTTGACCGTATCTGCTGACCCCACCCTCTGACGTGTATCCGTAAAATAACGGGGTGATGCATGCTGAATAGCTCGTGCCATCACCCCATAGCCTGGTTCGCCGTTGACCGGACAACGTTTACCAACTTGTGCCTATCTAGTGTTGGCCAGTCAATTGCGAACCTGCCGGATACCTGTGGGTCATAAATATTTACCTTACCAGTGCTACTCGCCCATGTGACCAAAGTCAATAGCAGAAAACCCCTATATCAAACCATAGCAACAGTGTGGGATGGGCAAAAAAGCCAGAACCAGGAAGCCAATTGTAGGTTCCAGCCAAAAATTCCCACCCGGCCCCGAAGCGACCAAAATATCACACTGTTCACTAGGGAGGGGGTGGAGGGAAAAACTTCTCCTCTCCGTCGCTTTCGCAAAATGGCAGCTCGGCTGCCTCGTGGCCACCCCTTTTAAAGAGGGATGGCCACGCCCCCTAACTACCCGGATGTCTGAGTCCGGGTCTGGGGGGTCCACAAAGAGCATGGCAGCCATTTTGGCACCGCGCTTTCATTGCAGGCGCACCCCCCAAAAAAGGACTCAGACACCGGTATAAGTGGATAACGGCATTGGGCCATATTTATTGATTCATGCCCTAGTCCGAATTATAAATTTCAATTGGTACTCAGCCAATTATAATTCTTAAGGCAAGCAGGCCGCAGTAACACTGGTAAGGTTCCTCCCAAAATTGCCAATGGCAATTGGCTACAATGTATCCATTTGTATCAATTTGTTTGTTTACAACAAACAAATTGTTGGCCGTAGTCAATAAACTATCTGCTGACCCCACCCTCTGACGTGTATCCGTAAAATAACGGGGTGATGCATGCTGAATAGCTCGTGCCATCACCCCATTGCCTGGTTCGTCGTTGACCAGACAACGTTAACCAACTTGTGCCTATCTAGTGTTGGCCAGTCAATTGCGAACCTGCTGGATACCTGTGGGTCATAAATGTTTACCCTACCAGTGCTACCCGCCACATGGGGAGGCTTAATATAGACTCACACCCCCCGACCGTCACCTCGGTCAACAGGCCTGCTTGCAAATCTTCCAAAAAGAGGTGCATACCTCTGGGCGACAGATGGACCCCATCCCCTGTATAAAGCTCATAATTTTGGAGACTAATGGTGGGGTGTCGGATGACCCGCCCCAAACCCTTGTCAGCAAAGAACCGGGCCACTGCCCTGTTCACCGAGCGACGAGCACGGTCAAGGGCCTGGAGGTTGATACCTCCCCTGTAAGCCTGACGCGGTATGATGTCCGACCATAGCAGGGTTGTGGCAGGCCACACATAATGCAAATAAGCCAGGTCGCTGCAGATCGTATGTTTTAACGAAAGTCCAGTGACCTGGTCCAAGTCATTGCCCCCGAGGTGCAGCACCAGGACATCAGGCGGTTCAGCATCCCTGATAGAGAAAAGGAATGGCAACAGTTCCCGCCATAACATTCCATGCTTACCATACCACCTGACACATGCGGATGCACGTAGTCCCAGCTGGGGTCCCCACTCTGCCGCCGCAGTGTACTGCACTGCCCAGTGCACGTAGCTGTGGCCCACCAGCCATACTGCCACCGGTGTGCGTCGACACACAGGGTCTGTAACGTAAAAGGAAATAGGACAGTGACTTAACTGGTACTCATACTTGAAGAGGGCGAACATATATTTCAAAACACTTTGATCCCCACCTTCCCATATGGCGTATATCAGCCTCAGAGTACCCAAATGCAGCCGCAGTAGAAGCAGCCCCTATTCTAAATGAATGGGTGCCGTAATGAGCCCCGGGGAGGCCAACACTGGACAGTGCCTTACCGGTCACCTTCCAAAATTGAAATTTGGTGAGGGGAGACCCATCCTGGTGGCAGAAAAACGGGCCAGGGTGTGTACCATGCAGTGCAAGGAACTCTCGTAGGGCACCAACCGGACAGATGTCTGCAATGGATCATCGTAGCAGTCTGACACCACTGCCTATGCCATGCTGATCAACCTTTGAGGACCGTATCCTCAGCTGAGCCCACTCATTGGAAACATAGACATCTTCGAGTTCCAGTGCCCTACGCGCCGCATCCGCCTTAGACAGTAGCACCAGCTCACTGATGCGGAGCGCTCCAAAAAAAGGCCACCGTGGTAGCCGCGTGAAACAGCGCTGCCTCATACCTGTCAAAACACAGGTTATGCCAGCCTCGTGCAAGGTGGGTAAGAACCCCCGGAGAAATAGGGTGGCGATTGTCCGGGCAGCATCCACGTTCCCGTGTCCACCCCTCCAAAACATGTCGTATACGGAAGTCATTTGTGCTGTCAGCAGAGCCCCCACTTTGGCCATGAATGCCAGTGCTGACAGCTTGGATGCTATGGTGCGGGGAGCTAGGCCCTGACTGCGTAGGTAGACCATAAATTGAAGAACATGTGCAACTGGAATGGGCCAAATCTCGGGCAACCGAAATTGCACACAAAAGGCCTGAAATTGACTGAATGCATGGTGATACGCCTTACGCGTGCGGGGCGTCAGCGACATGCCGATTGCCCGGTTCACCTCTCCTTGCCAAACGTCCAAATCTCATCCGGGAGCGGCGAGGGGAATTCCTCTGCGTCCGGGGCCAAGGCGCGGAACCGGGGGATCTGCAGGCGGGATAAAGCATCAGCAATATCGTTATTAATACCTGGTACATGTCTGGCCCTGAAGAGCACATTGAGGCGTAGGCTGCGCAAAACAAACTGGCGCACTAACTCCATGACCCTGTGTGATTTAGATGTCTGTGAATTGACAATGTGCACTACCGCAGCATTGTCACACTAGAAATGAACCACTGAATTGGCCCACTCCTCACCCCATAGCATCAAAGCTCCCAGTATCGGAAAGAACTCAAGGAACGTAAGATCGCGTAAATGATCCGTGCCCCTCCAAGCTGGAGGCCATCGGCCGTAGGCCCTCCTCCCTTCAAAGTAAATCCCATAACCCAGGGACCCCGATGCATCCAACTGAACCTGGAACCTAGGGGAAACCAAAAGGTCAGATCTCCAAAATGACACCCCATTGAAGTCCTTAAGGAACTTAAGCCAAATTAACATGTCAGCCCTCATGCCCTTGTTCAGTCGGACCCTATGATAGCGCCTGGATAGGCCAGTCATGGCGTCGCACAAGCGTCGAGCAAAAGCTCTGCCAGGCGCGACCACCCTGCACGCGAAGTTAAGGTGACCATGGAGAACCTGGAGCTCACGAAGCGACACCTTGCGTTTGGCCAGTAAGGCCAAAATCAATGCAGTGATCCGGGAAACCTTGTCCATGGGTAACCTGGATGCCTGCGAAACCGTGTCAATTTCAATACCCAGAAATGTGAGCTTGGTTGATGGGCCCTCGGTCTTTTCGGGCGCTAAAGGGACACCAAGTTCCTGCATTAGCGTCTGAAATGTGTTAAGGAGACGCGTGCACGTGTCCCAGCCCCGTTCACCCCCGAACAAGAAATCATCGAGGTAGTGGGCTACAGACCGAGACCCAGACCTGCGAATAAAGGCCCACTGAAGGAAAGTGCTAAAACGTTCAAATGCTGAACAGGAAATAGAGCAGCCAAAAGGCATGGCTTTATCAACATAGAATTTCCCCTGGAATTTAAAACCCAATAACTCAAAGTTGCCCGGGTGCACTGGCAACAAACGGAATGCAGACTTAATGTCACATTTTGCCAAAAGTGCACCCGGGCCACAAGAGCGCACCATGCGCAGGGCCTGGTCAAATGATGTGTACCTGACTGAACAAAGGTCATCAGGGATGGCATCACTGACCGAATGGCCCGCCGGATATGACAGATGGTGAATTAAACGAAACTCCCCAGGTGTCTTTTTGGGCACCAACCCTAATGGGGAAACCTTCAGATTGGGGAAGGGTGGCATGTGAAAGGGGCCAGCAACCCTACCTGCATTAACCTCCTTAGCAATACTTAGGGCGGCCACCTCCTCCCTGCCCTTAAGGGAAAGTAAATTAGGGGCATCTTGGGGGCACCTCTCCCCTTCGAATGGGATGCGAAATCCCAGCTGGAAACCCTCGAGGAGGTAACCAGCATCTTCCCTCCTCGGGTACGTTGAGAGCCACCACTCCAACATGACTACATTAACCGGGGAGGGGGCCTTTTGAGTGACCAGCTCCATCAGCGGCAGGTCTGCCCGCTCCTTGTCCACCTCTACCTCTGCCCCATGACCCACCGGCTCGCGGACACGCAGCGGCGGCGTGGGGGCCAGCGCAAGAGGGACACTCATGCTTGTATCGGCACTGTTTTCTATTGCATGCACCATTGGCCGAGAAGCTCCAACACAGCAGGCGGGCTGGAACCCCCTGCCCCGCCATCTGGCGGGGTGCCTGCGTTGGAGCGGCTCGCTGGACCGCATGTCCACAATGGTACCTCTCCCCAGGTGCAGGGCGCGTGGGGGTCATATACAGAAGCCACAGCTTCTGACAGGGCTCGTCCCACCTCATCTCTGGGTGTAGGGGCACTCTCATTCGAAATTCCTCATCGTAAGCCAACCACGATGGGCCAGGAAAATCCACCATCGCCCTATAAATATTGTCCAAATATTGGACCATAGGAATGGCCAGGTCAGGCCGAGCCCTGACATATACCACCATGTATATGAGATATGCGGGTAACCAGTTGGCCCATGTACGTGGTGGCTTGCGACGGCGGGACTGCTCTTTATCCTTCTCATCCTGCCCTTCCTTCTCTTCTCTGGTGGGTTCCCTGTTCAATAGGGAGAAAATATCTATGTACTCGCCCCGCCAAATCTTCTCCCTTGTGGCCTGCGCCAAGTGATCCCCGAGGGGCAAAGAATACCCGGGTGTCGGCAATGCTGACACAGGCACGGTATTGATACGGGGCAGCAGGAGAGGGGCCTGGACTGTCCCCGTGACACCTGTTGCAGTCCCGGGGGCGGAAACCCCCCCCCCACCTAATGTCAGACCTGTAGGAGACCAAGCTGCACCCGGGAAAGCCAGGAAATGATGCCCCCCGCCCCGACATGACGAGGCCATGGCCACTGGAAACCCTCCCCCGAAGCATAGTGTGGTGTGGGGACATTAGCTTGAACCTGATACTCACTGGGTGCACCCCCATGGGCCGCCCCCACTGGGGGTTCTGGCCCACGGCGGGCGTCGGAGCTCGCGACCGACATCGAGCTCTGAGGGCACATCTGACCACTACCCGACTGTAGTGCCTGCTGTACGGGGAGTTGCGAGGCTGCGGCGGGCACTGGCCTGCGCGCCTCAAGCAACTCAACCCGGGTGGCCGCCTGCTGAAGGTTGGCCGCTGTCGCGGTCACCTGCTGAAAAAAGGGGGCCCCCGATGGCAATGCGGCCCCCCCCGATGGGGTTGTTAGATAACCCCAAGGATGCCTCTAGCGCCGCCACGCGGGCCAGTAGGGCATCCACCGTCGCGGATCCCCCTGCATAAAGGGGGCCAGGTGGGCCGGACGGCCCGCTGGGCAGTGGGCCAAGGCCCCTCACTTGAGAGCCCGACCCTAAGTAGGGCCATGCCCAAACTTCCGGCCCATAAAGGGCCGGGGGTATTCCCTGCTGTGGACCCACCCCAGGCCCTCCCCCCTGCTGGAAGCCCATGGCCAGTAATTGCGGGCCAGGGGCCAAATCCCCGACCGCGCCAGGCCCTCCCCCCTGCTCAGGGCCCATGCCCGGCAACTGCAGGCCGGGGGCCGGAGCCCCTGTAGAGCTGGTCTGAGGCTGGAGAGCCGCGGGCCATGGCCGAAGCTGCCCCATCCCACCGGTCCCGGTGGGTGCTTCCATGAAGGAGTCCTGTTGGGGAGGAGCAGTCGCGATCCTCCGACCCGACTGCTGCCTCCTAGTCGGGCGAGACGAAGTTGCCATAGCCTTCTTTTTAGGAGGCATAATGAAGCGGATCCCTTCCCAGGGACCAAAGAATGGCTGGGAAGCCGGAGAGAAGAGGCGAAAAGCGCGCCAAGCTTCGCCAAAACGGCTTCCCCCAAAGGCGAAGAGCGACGGAGCAAAAACTTCTCCTCTCCGTCGCTTTCGCAAAATGGCAGCTCGGCTGCCTCGTGGCCACCCCTTTTAAAGAGGGATGGCCACGCCCCCCTAACTACCCGGATGTCTGAGTCCGGGTGGGGGGCCCCCTGCAAAGAGCGCAGCGGCCATTTTGGCGCCGCGCTTTCATTTGCTACACATGGGACAGGAGAGGGAAAGAAGAGAGAATGGAGCAAAGAAGACTTCCTGTTTCAGAGTCAATTAAGCTGCAATTAATCCTTTATTCACTTACCTGGGAGAAAGAGCATTTGCACTCAATCCTGAGTCCACATTTATAGAACTGCACTAATAACAGCAGTTAAGAAAGAAAATGATTTTTTTGTTGAAGTATAAAGCCCTTTGCACATGGTCACCAGAATCTTGTATTCTAATTTTAAGCTGTCATCATCACTAATACTAAAATTTGGAGAGATGGGAAAGATCCCTTTTTGAATGAAAGCTCCCAAAATCCACAGCTGGCAAGGGCAATAGTTTTTGGTGTTTCCAGGAATTTTGTAAATTGTAATTATGAAATTATGAACTATAATTTTTCTTGCTGTGGATTTTTGAATATATAAAGCAGTTTCGTCTGTCAGCCCAGAAGACCCAATACACCTGTCAAGTCATTATGGTTGTTTATGTTTTGCAGATGGGCCATAGGCATAAGGATTATCAATGAGATAATTTTAGGGTCCTCAAACACAGTACACTTTTCTAGAACTATATCTCCTTGAAGAGTTGTACCTGTTGATTTTAGACATCTCTTGTAGCCATGAAAAATGGGGAATCTCAGTGAAGAGAAATGGTAGAAAGGAAAAATGCACAATGTGTAAAACAAGAGAGCCCCTAATATACAAAGGATCCCTTCCAGTTTTCCAGTTCTAAGACTGTTGTTGTTGTTGCTGCTTGAACCTAGAAAACTTCTATATAGCAACTCAGAGAGAAATACATTCTATTCAAGACCTTTTTAGTTGTTCTGAAATCCTTAATTGTGTGTGTGTGTGTGGGGTGTGTGTGTGTGTGAATGCAGGAGAAAAGTTACACCTCTCATCACTTTGCTCATAGGAACAACAACTATGCCAAGAAGCATCCTGCTTGTGTGTACATGCAAGCAAAAACTAGTCTTCCCAAGTTTTTGCTCATGCATAGAGCCTATTATGTGAGCAGAAATGTCTTCTCCTCAGACTTACCAACTGGAGTGGGCCTAGGTTCTCCTCTATAATTATGTTAATAATTCCATATTTAAGAGCAAAATAGATACCTATTATTTACTTTGTCATGGTCAATTGACTGGCATAATAAACTTAATGGAATTAAATCATTGTTAAATCCTGTTTCAGCACCATACTTAAAGGGAAAGTCTATTCCTACACATATAAACCTTGATGCTTTATTTTAATGTGCAGCTTTGCAGGCGCACCCCCCAATAAAGGACTCAGACACTGGTAAAAGTGGATAACGGCATTGGGCCACATTTATTGATTCATGCCCTAGTCCGAATTATAAATTTCTATTGGTATTCAACCAATTATAATTCTTAAGGCAAGCAGTGTATCCATTTGTATCAATTTGTTTGTTGACAACAAACAAATTGTTGACCGTAGTCAATAATCTAACTACTGACCCCACCCTCTGACGCGTATCCGTAAAATAACGGGGTGATGCATGCTGCCTAGCTCGTGCCATCACCCCATTGCCTGGTTCATCGTTGACCGGACAACGTTAACCAACTTGTGCCTGTCTAGTGTTGTCCAGTCAATTGCGAACCTGCCGGATACCTGTGGGTCATAAATGTTTACCTTACCAGTGCTACCCGCCACACGGGGAGGCTTCAATAAAGGCTCACCGCCCCCCGCCCCCCGACCGTCAGCTCGGTCAACAGGCCTGCTCGCCAATCTCCCAACAAGAGGTCCATACCTCCCGGCGACAGATGGACCCCATCCCCTGTGTAAAGCTCATAATTTTGGAGACTGATGGTGGGGTGTCGTATGACGCGCCCCCAACCCTTGTCCAGAAAGAACCAGGCAATAGCCCTGTTACCGAGCGCCGAGCCCGATCAAGGGCCTGGAGGTTAAAACCTCCCCTGTAAGCGTGCCGCGGTATCATGTCCGACCAAAGTAGGGTTGTGGCAGGCCACACATAATGCAAGTAGGCCAGGTCACTGCAAATCGCATGCTTCAGCGATAGGCCCGTGACCTGTCCCAAATCATTACCCCCAAGGTGTATAATCAGGACATCAGGCGGGTCAGCATCCCTGATGGAGAAAAGGAATGGCAACAGTTCCCGCCATAACATTCCGCGCTTACCGTACCACCTGAGACTTGCGGACGCACCCAGTCCCAGTCGGGGTCCCCACTCTGTCGCCGCAGCAAACTGCACTGCCCTGTGCACATAGCTGTGGCCCACCAGCCATACTGTCACCGGTGTAAGACGACACCCAGGGTCTGTCAAGGAAAAAAGGAAACAGGGCAGTGACTTAACTGGTACTCACTGTTGAAGAGGGCGAACATACAACTGAAAACATCGTGATCCCCACCGTCCATGTTGCATATTTCAGCCCCAGAGTACCCAAACGCCGCTGCGGTGGAAGCCGCCCCTATCCTGAATGAATGGGTGCTGTAACGAGCCCCAGGGAAGCCAACACTGGCTAGTGCCTTACCGGTCACCTTCCAAAATTGAAATTTAGTAAGGGGAGACCCATCTTGGTGGCAGAAAAACGGGCCAGGGTGCGTACCACGTAGTGCAAGGAACTCCTGTAGGGCACCAACCGGACAGATGTCAGCCATGGAACATCGTAGCAGTCTTACACCACTGCCTACACCGTGCTGATCAACCTTAGAGGAGCGTATCCTCAGCTGAGCCCAATCATTGGAAACATAGACATCTTCGAGTTCCAGTGCCCTACGACTCGCATCCGCCTTAGACAGTAGCACCAGCTCACTGATGCGGAGCGCCCCAAAAAAGGCCACCGTAGTAGCCGCGTGAAACAGGGTTGCCTCATACCCGTCGAAACACAGGTCATGCCAACCCCGTGCAAGGTGGGTAAGTACCCCTGGAGAAATAGGGTGGCGGTCGTCCGGGCTGCGCCCACGTTCCCGCACCCACCCTTCCAAAACATGTCGTATGCGAAAATCATTTGTGCTGTCAGCAAAACCACCCACCTTGGCCATGAATGCCAGCGCTGACAGCCTGGATGCTATGGTGCGGGGGGCTAAGCCCTGGGCATGTAAGTAAACCATAAATTTGAGGACGTGAGCCACTGGGATGGGCCAACTTTCAGGCAGCCGTGATTGGGCACAAAAGGCCCTGAATGAACTGAATGCATGGTTATACACCTTACGCGTGTGGGGGGCGAGCGACATGCCGATCGCCCAGTTCACCTCTCCTTGCCAAGCGTCCATATCTCGTCTGGGAGCGGCGAGGGAAATTCCTCTGCGTCCGGGGCCAAGGCACGGAACCGGGGGATCTGCAGGCGGGACAAAGCGTCAGCAATATCGTTATTAATACCTGGAACATGTCTGGCCCTAAAAAGCACATTGAGGCGTAGGCTGCGCAACACAAACTGGTGAACCAGTTCCATAACCCTGGGAGATTTTGATGTCTGTGAGTTGACGATGTGGACAACTGCCGCATTGTCACACCAGAAATGGACGACCGAATTGGCCCACTCCTCGCCCCATAGCATCAAAGCTCCCAGAATGGGGAAAAATTCCAGGTACGTGAGATCGCGCAAACGATCCGTGCCCCACCAGGCTGGCGGCCATCTGCCGTAGGCCCACTTCCCTTCGAAGTAAATCCCATAACCCAGGGACCCTGATGCATCCGACTGAACCTGAAAACGAGGGGAAACCAAAAGTTCGGACCTCCAAAAGGACACCCCGTTGAATTCCCTCAGGAACTGAAGCCAGATGAGCATATCAGCCCTCATGCCCATGTTCAGTCGGACCCTGTGGTGGGGCCTGGCCAAGCCAGTCATGGCGTCGCACAAGCGTCGAGCAAATGCTCTGCCAGGTGCGACGACCCTGCAAGCGAAATTGAGGTGACCATGTAACACCTGGAGCTCCCGAAGGGACACCTTGCGTTTTGCCAGCAAGTCCAAAATGAGTGCAACGATCGGGGAAACCTTATCAACAGGTAACCTGGATGCTTGCACAACCGTGTCAATCTCAACCCCCAGGAATGTGAGCTTGGTTGAAGGGCCCTCGGTCTTTTCGGGTGCTAAAGGGACACCGAGTTCGTTCATTAGCATCTGAAATGTATTTAGGAGACGCGTGCATGTGTCCCAGCCCCGTTCACCCCCGAATAAGAAAACGTCGAGGTAGTGGGCTACAGACCGGGACCCTGACCTGCGAACAAAGGCCCACTGCAGGAAGGTGCTGAAGCGCTCAAATGCCGAGCATGAAATGGAGCAGCCAAAAGGCATGGCTTTGTCAAAATAAAATTCACCCCGGAACTTGAAACCCAGCAACTCAAAGTCACCCGGGTGCACTGGCAGGAGACGGAACGCTGACTTAATGTCGCACTTAGCCAGTAGTGCACCCGGGCCACATGAGCGCACCATGCGCAGGGCCTGGTCAAAAGATGTATACCTGACCGAACAAAGGTCGTCAGGGATAGCATCATTGACCGAATGGCCAGCCGGGTAAGACAAGTGGTGTATCAAACGGAACTCCCCTGGCGATTTCTTGGGCACTAACCCCAACGGGGAAACCTTGAGATTGGGAAATGGTGGGACAGGGAAAGGGCCAGCGACCCTGCCAGCATTAACCTCCTTAGCAATGCTCATGGCAGCCACCTCCTCCCTTCCCCTGAGTGATAACAGGTTGGGTGCATCTTGAGGAGACCTGATCCCTGTGAAAGGAATGTGAAACCCCTGCTGGAAACCCTCAAGCAGGTAAGCTGCGTCTGCCCTCCTCGGGTACATCATGAGCCAACGCTCCAACATGTCCACATTAATTGGAGAGGGGGCCTCTTGCTTGACCAGCTCCCTCCATGGCAGTTCTGCCCGCTCCCTGTCCACCTCTACCTCTGCCCTGCAGTCCGCCTGTCCTAGGACACGCGGAGGTGGCATGGGGGCCAGCACAAGAGGGACACTCGTGCCTGTATCGGCACTGCTTCCTGTTGCACGCACCATTGGCCGAGAAGCTCCAACACAGCAGGCGGGCTGGAACCCCCTGCCCCGCCACCTGGCGGGGTGCCTGGGCTGGAGCAGCTCGCTGGACCGCATGTCCACAATGGTACCTCTCCCCTGGCACCGGGCGCGTGGGGGTCATGTACAGAAGCCACAGCTTCTGGCAGGGCTCATCCCACCTCATCTCTGGGTGTAGGGGCACTCTCATACAGAATTCCTCGTCGTAAGCCAACCACGACGGGCCAGGGAAATCAACCATCGCCCGGTATATGTTGTCCAAATACTGGACCATCGGAATCGCCAGGTCAGGACGGGCCCTGAGGTACACCGCCATGTATATAAGGTACGCGGGTAACCAGTTGGCCCACGTGCATGGCGGCTTACGTTGACGAGACTGCTCCTTGTCCTTCTCCTCCTGCCCCTCCCTATCCTCTTTGGTGGGTTCTCTGTTCAAGAGGGAGAAAATGTCCACATACTCCCCCCGCCAGATCTTTTCCTTGGTGGCCTGGGCCAGGTGATCCCCGAGGGGCAATGAATAACCTGCTGTCGGCAAGGCCGACACCGGAACATTGACAGTGCTGGGCACCATGAAAGGAGCCTGGACCAGCCCCGCCACCCCCAGTAAGTTCCCTGGAGGACAGGGTACCCCGCCCCAAGAGGGGCCTTGGAGTGTTTGAGCCATTCCCTGATGGGCCGCTGGCGGCTGACCCGCCATCCCAGCCAGGCGAGGCCACGGCCACTGTAAACCTCCCCCCGTTGTGGGTTGTGGTGTGGGTGCACTAGCTTGGACCGTATACTCACAAGTTGCACCCCCATGGGCCGCCCCCACCGGGGGTTCCGGCCCACTGCGGGCGTCGGAGCTCGCGACCGCAACCGAGCTCGTAGATGGGGCCTGACCACTACCTGCTGGCGGCATCTGCTGCGTGGGGAGCTGCGAGGCCGCGGCTGGCGCCGACCTACTTGCCTCAGGCAGCTCAACCCTTTCGGCCGCCTGCCGAGGACCGGCAGGCGCTGAGTTGACCTGTAAACCAAAAGGTGCCCCGGATGGATTAACTACCCCTAAAGATGCCTCCAGGGCTGCTACGCGGGCCAGTAGGGCATCAACGTTTACATAGCCCCCAACGCTGATGGGGGGCAAAGGGCCGGCCGGCCCACCGGTCGCTGGCACCAGGCCAGGTCTCTGGACCCCGGGGCCCGAATATGGCCATGCCCCAACCACCGGCCCCGGAGGGGCCGGGGGCATGCCCTGCCAGGGAAGGGAACCCAGCCAACCCCCTTGGTTAAAGCCCACCACTGGAAGCTGCATGCCAAGGCCCGAAGGCCCAGCTTGGCTCTGCGCCAGGCCCGGGCCGGTGGCTGCAAATTGCGGGCCGGGGGCCGCATCCCCTGCAGGGCCGGTCTGAGGCTGCCCAGCCTCGGGCCAGGGAGCAATCGACCCCATCCCACTGGTCCCGGTGGGCGCCCCCGGAAAGGGGGCCTGCTGAGGGGGCGCAGTCGCGGTCCTCCGACCCGGCTGGTGCCTCCTTGAAGTGCGAACCGCGTTCGCCATTGCCTTCTTTTTGGAAGGCATTGCTGGAAATCGTTGGGAAGCCGAAGAAAAGAAGAGAAGAAGAAACCGCTGCCCAAGAGTCTTCCCAGCTAAAGGAAGAGCGACGGAGCGATTGGGGAAAAACTTCTCCTCTCCGTCGCTTCGCAAAATGGCAGTGCGGCTGCCTCGTGGCCATCCCTTTTAAAGGGTGCTGGCCACGCCCCCTAACTACCCGGATGTCCAAGTCCGGTGGGGGGGGGCCCGCAAAGAGCGCGGTGGCCATTTTGGTGCCGTGCTTGCAATATATCTGAGTAAGGGACAGTTAAGTTTTTAAGATGCTGAGTAAGGGACAGCTCAGTAGTTAAGACACTGAACTTGATGACTGAAAGTTTGGCAGGTCAGCCGTTTGAGACCTGAGTCCTGCGTGACTGAGTGAGATCCCATCTCTGGCCCAGCTCCTGACAACCTAGCAGTTTGAAAGCAAGAAATTGCAAGTTGATAAATAGGTACTAGTTCGGTGGAAAGGTAAACAGCATTCCATGCACTCCAGTGCCTAGTCATGCCTGCCACATGTCCTCAGAAACATCTGCAAGTGCAGATAGTGCTGGCTCTTTGGCTATAAACAGAGATTAGCACTGAACCCTAAAGTTGGCTACGACTGGCTTTCGAGCAAGGGTGACCTTTATATCGGAGTCAGCAACAACAAGAAGTCACGGTACATGACCAGAAACAAAATACATACCAATATACAAATACTCAAATTGACTACTAAAAGTTCTGAATCATATGGTTCAATAGTATTTAAAAATTACAATAGAAAGAAAAATTAATTGCAGCTGGTAATTAATCCTATCTTCACTAAGATTGGTTCACTCTAATATTCTGTACTTTATTTTCCCTCCATGTAATTTAGCAACAGCAGCAGTATTCTATATTTTTGTCGGAGAACATAATTTTAAACATCTCAGCATTCAACTTAATCTGTGAGAAGGATATATCTGAATCCTGCATATGTGTATGTTCCTCATGTGAGCAAGAGTTTCATTCTTCCAGGCTTCTAGCTCATGTGTAGGACCAATGTGCCAAGCAGAACCAACTTCTCTACAGGTTCACCCAAGCAGAGAAATGAGCGAGGAGTGGGGCAATCTTATTTGCCACAACCATGATGCTAATTGCAGTGTTCATGGCTGTTGTTCTGCAACCAAGAAATTTAAGAACAGCTGAGTTATTGTAATGGTAGGGAAACAAGTTTTGAGAATGGGTATGAGGTAAAAGGAGAAGAAAAAGCAGCATTCAATTAAAAAAATTGGGTGAGGAGCACTGCAGAGGTGGAACTAATGAGTTTCTAAACAGAGTAAAGTCAAGCACATTCACCTTGTATTAAATAAAATGTTTAGATAGTAAAATCCATGCAAAGAAATTTAAGGTTTTTGGATGAGGTATACATATCTTATTTCTTAAACTTGTGTTTTCAAATATTCATAATTTAAATTCAGCTTGCAGACTTGTTTATTTCTAGAGAATAAACTCTGAGTGATGTAGACTTGGAAATCAATAAAGGCATCCGTTTGAAGTTATATATCTGATTTATATTGGTCTTCTCATATGATGTCCAAAGGAAAGAAATTGCTATTTAAGCATATTGTCATTAAAATATAGTATATGGAGCATGCTTGATGAGGTAATTGCTATCAATCATCCATTCCATGCTTGTGGCAAGAAAAGAAAATGGAACCATGTCCAAATATAATAAAAAGGGATAAATCTTGGCATTGCAGCTAAAGTCTGGATAAATTCCCCTTGGGATATCATATTGTATGGCTCCATATTGTCTTGAAAGAAACCAGCTAATTTCATTTTTGTGTCTTCTTGAGTTGCTTGCTTTTCACCTAACTCATGGGACAGTGTTGTTGAATACTCATTGGTTATAAATTAATTTTGTGGAGATTCAAAAAGCATGGACTTTCTTTGTGTCATTCCCCTCAATTAAAGAGCATTGTATATTGTGTCTGACATGGGATAGAAATGGGGTCTGTGGTGTTGTTGTTGTGTGTGGTTTATTTTATTTTATTTTTTAGAATAGTGACGTGGATTTCTGTGTGCTCTTCACTGGAGGAAGGTGGCAGTTGCATTATGGGTTGTCACTGGGCAGAAACTGCTTGCTAGTGATAACAATCTTTACCTCGTATTCTGGGGGAAAATCAAACTTGTGATAGAAATATAGTACTGTGCATAGTCATTGGCTGGGACCCAGGGGCCAGAGGGTGGAACTTGTTGAAGTTGATAAAAAGGAAGGGAAGAGAAGGGATGATCCTTTTTGCTCTTTGCTCTTTTGGTGTGTAAGTAGTTCTTTGGGGGTGCTTTGAACTCAAGCAATCATGTAATCTTTTAAGAGAGAGGCGGGCCCTATGGGCTTCCACACTCAGTCAGGTTTTCATTGTTTTCAATGTGAAAATGCTTTATTTGCCTAGAATTATTTTGCTCCCTGAAACTTTGTTTATGTAGCTTACTACAATATATATTTAAAAGACATGAAGATGACTGAAATTGTTTATTTTTCTGTCCACTATCTTACTAACAGCCAGACTTCATTCAGGACATGTGAGAAGGCAAGCTAAAATCCTGAATTGCTTAGCTGGAGGGTGTCAATTCAGGTGTGGTCCCACTTACTTGTAGACCCAAGGGTCTACTCAGGAGCAATGGGTCCATTATAGTGTGTCCCCCCTTGCAAACCAGTAAATGAAGAGGGGAGACCTATAGCTGGGTTTGAACTTGGGCCATGATTTTATTTAAAATTAAATCCCTTAACCTGCATGGTACTAGGTTAGTGCTAAAAATGAGTGCCAGAGCTTGTGAACCATCCTGGGCCCTTTTCAGCCCATATTGGGTGAGTCCCTACCCTTGAGCAATTATGCACTAGGCCTGTCATCCAAGATAGCCTAATTGGAAAGATTACTTTGTGGTCTTCTCCAATATGATTCTCATAAACTGGGGCTGGCCATAATCTGGGGGAAGGGTCAAAAGACCCTCCCAATCCAGCACCTGAATCTCATGATTTGCAGTACCCAAACTGAGAGCCCAATTGCAATTACCCAATGATACTCCACAGGATTCACCACCAAACTCCTTATCCCCCACTACCTAACAAAGTGAGTCCTGTGAATCTTCAAGTGAGCAAGAGTCCCATTCTTCCAGGCTTCTTGCTCATGTGTAGGACCAGTGTGCCAGTTTCAGGAGATTCAAAAAGCATGGATTTCTTTGAATCTCTCCCTTCTCAATTAAAGAGCATTGTGCATTGTGTCATCCCCCTGCAAACAAGTAAATGAAGAAGTGAGACCCTATAGCTGTGTTTGACTTTGGGCCATGCATTTAATTAAATCCCTTAACCTGCATGGTATTAGGTTAGTGCTAAAAATGAGTGCCAGAGCAGGTTGACCATATTGGTGGTGAGTCCAGCAAAGTGGCAGAATCCAGCTGCATAGTGGAAGAAATGCTGAGATAGTGTTCTTGAACTTTACTTTTCTTGGATTTGTGGAGACATGTCCATTAGTAATAATAATAATTTTATGTCAGAAATTATTCTGGGTTGAAAGAAACTCAACCCAAATGAGGCTCCTTTCATTTCCCCAAGAGCATTACTAATTCTATGCATTAGTAATGCATAGAAATAGTATAGACTTACATGCAGATGTAACCATTAAGACTGCATGAATTGCTTTGCTGTGGTAGATCTAAGCAATAATGTGATCTTCATTTTCATTTCAAGATCATTCAGATCTTACGTGGATAAGGAACAATACTGAGCAAAGCTAAAATGCCAAAATGAATAAGCATTCCAAATGTTTGTTGTGATTTTAATAGCTGTACTACACAATGTTCTCTTTTAACATATTAGATCACAGAACACATGGTGAGCTGTGTGTCTCCTGGGTTTCTAAAAGGCTCTCCATTTAGGATTCTCCTTCTGGAACTCACAGTTACTGAAAGATTAGGGTCAAATAATGGATAATGCAACTACATGGGATGACCTTGAATGCACAGTTTTAAATTCACAAAAAGGCAGTGAAATCACGGAGTGTACCAAGCTTTAAAAGTCCCATTGTTTTCCATGCCAAAGACTCTTCACTGTCTGAAATAAGAATTGTAGACTCAAACAAAGACAAATGATAAGATATAGGTTACACAGTTTTGTCCCTCTGTGCACAAAACCTGCAACCTCATAAGTGCTACAAATGATTTTCCATCAGCAGTAATCAAATATACCACAGGGGTTGAGCACAATCTTATACTTCTTTGAAGTAGGCCAACTTGTATGGAGCTAAGGGACCAAATTCTGGTGCAAGCAAATTCACAGGTTGGAAATGCAGCAGGAAATTGTTTTTTTAAGAAAAAATCAAAAGTTGGAAACCATTTCTAATTTGGGGGAGAAGTTGATGAATCTGTACAAAACTATAAAGAATGCACAATATTATTTTTAAAGACATCTGTCCTGAGGGGCATCTGGGGAGGATACTTGATGAAGGATAAAGGAGCTGCAGTGGCTCAGTAGTTAAGAAGCTTATCTTGTTAGCTGGAAGGCTGGCAAGTTGGCAGTTTGAGACCTGAGTACTGCATGACGGTTTGAGCACCCATCTCTGTCCCAGCTCCTGCTTAGGTGAGGGAAAGCCAGCCCCCCTTTGCAGGCGCACCCCCCCAATAAAGGACTCAGACACTGGTAAAAGTGGATAACGGCATTGGGCCACATTTATTGATTCATGCCCTAGTCTGAATTATAAATTTCTATTGGTATTCAACCAATTATAATTCTTAAGGCAAGCAGGCCGAAGTAACACTGGTAAGGTTCCACCCAAAATTGCCAACGGCAATTGGTTACAATGTATCCATTTGTATCAATTTGTTTGTTGACAACAAACAAATTGTTGACCGTAGTCAATAATCTAACTACTGGCCCCACCCTCTGACGCGTATCCGTAAAATAACGGGGTGATGCATGCTGCCTAGCTCGTGCCATCACCCCATTGCCTGGTTCATCGTTGACCGGACAACGTTAACCAACTTGTGCCGGTCTAGTGTTGTCCAGTCAATTGCGAACCTGCCGGATACCTGTGGGTCATAAATGTTTACCTTACCAGTGCTACCCGCCACACGGGGAGGCTTCAACAAAGGCTCACTGCCCCCCCCAGACCGTCAGCTCGGTCAACAGGCCTGCTCGCCAATCTCCCAACAAGAGGTCCATACCTCCCGGCGACAGATGGACCCCATCCCCTGTGTAAAGCTCATAATTTTGGAGACTGATGGTGGGGTGTCGTATGACGCGCCCCCAACCCTTGTCCAGAAAGAACCGGGCAATAGCCCTGTTCACCGAGCGCCGAGCCCGATCAAGGGCCTGGAGGTTAAACCCTCCCCTGTAAGCGTGCCGCAGTATCATGTCCGACCAAGGCAGGGTTGTGGCAGGCCACACATAATGCAAGTAGGCCAGGTCACCGCAAATCGCATGCTTCAGCGATAGGCCCGTGACCTGTCCCAAATCATTACCCCCAAGGTGTATAATCAGGACATCAGGCGGGTCAGCATTCCTAATGGAGAAAAGGAATGGCAACAGTTCCCGCCATAACATTCCGTGCTTACCGTACCACCTGAGACTTGCGGATGCACCCAGTCCCAGTCGGGGTCCCCACTCTGTCGCCGCAGCAAACTGCGCTGCCCTGTGCACATAGCTGTGGCCCACCAGCCATACTGTCACTGGTGTAAGACGACACCCAGGGTCTGTCAAGGAAAAAAGGAAACAGGGCAGTGACTTAACTGGTACTCACGGTTGAAGAGGGCGAACATACAACTGAAAACATCGTGATCCCCACCTTCCCATGTTGCGTATCTCAGCCCCAGAGTACCCAAACGCCGCTGCGGTGGAAGCCGCCCCTATCCTGAATGAATGGGTGCCGTAGCGAGCCCCAGGGAGGCCAACACTGGCTAGTGCCTTACCGGTCACCTTCCAAAATTGAAATTTAGTAAGGGGAGACCCATCTTGGTGGCAGAAAAACGGGCCAGGGTGCGTACACGTAGTGCAAGGAACTCCTGTAGGGCACCAACCGGACAGATGTCTGCCATGGAACATCGTAGCAGTCTTACACCACTGCCTACACCGTGCTGGTCAACCTTAGAGGAGCGTATCCTCAGCTGAGCCCCATCATTGGAAACATAGACATCTTCGATTTCCAGTGCCCTATGACTCGCATCTGCCTTAGACAGTAGCACCAGCTCACTGATGCGGAGCGCCCCAAAAAAGGCCACCGTTGTAGCCGCATGAAACAGGGCTGCCTCATACCTGTCGAAACACAGGTCATGCCAGCCCCGTGCAAGGTGGGTAAGTACCCCTGGAGAAATCGGGTGGCGGTCGTCCGGGCTGCGCCCACGTTCCCGCACCCACCCTTCCAAAACATGTCGTATGCGAAAATCATTTGTGCTGTCAGCAAAACCACCCACCTTGGCCATGAATGCCAGCACTGACAGCCTGGATGCTATGGTGCGGGGAGCTAAGCCCTGGGTATGGAAGTAAACCATAAATTGGAGGACGTGAGCCACTGGGATGGGCCAACTTTCAGGTAGCCGGGATCGGGCACAAAAGGCCCTGAATGAACTGAATGCATGGTTATACGCCTTACGCGTGCGAGGCGCGAGCGACATGCCGATCGCCTGGTTCACCTCTCCTTGCCAAGCGTCCATATCTTGTGTGGGAGCGGCGAGGGAAATTCCTCTGCGTCCGGGGCCAAGGCACGGAACCGGGGGATCTGCAGGCGGGACAAAGCGTCAGCGATATCATTATTAATACCTGGAACATGTCTGGCCCTAAAAAGCACATTGAGGCGTAGGCTGCGCAACACAAACTGGCGGACCAGCTCCATAACCCTGGGAGATTTTGACGTCTGTGAGTTGACAATGTGGACAACTGCCGCATTGTCACACCGGAAATGAACGACCGAATTGGCCCACTCCTCGCCCCATAGCATCAAAGCTCCCAGAATGGGGAAAAATTCCAGGTACGTGAGATCGCGCAAACGATCCGTGCCCCACCAGGCTGGCGGCCATCTGCCGTAGGCCCACTTCCCTTCGAAGTAAATCCCATAACCCAGGGACCCTGATGCATCCGATTGAACCTGAAAACGAGGGGAAACCAAAAGGTCGGACCTCCAAAATGACACCCCGTTGAATTCCCTCAGGAACTGAAGCCAGATGAGCATATCAGTCCTCATGCCCTTGTTCAGTCGGACCCTGTGGTGGGGCCTGGCCAAGCCAGTCATGGCGTCGCACAAGCGTCGAGCAAAGGCTCTGCCAGGTGCGACCACCCTGCAAGCAAAATTGAGGTGACCAAAGGGACACCAAGTTCCTTCATTAGCGTCTGAAATGTATTTAGGAGATGCGTGCACGTGTCCCAGCCCCGTTCACCCCCGAATAAGAAATCATCAAGGTAGTGGGCTACAGACCGAGACCCTGACCTGCGAACAAAGGCCCACTACAGGAAGGTGCTGAAGCGTTCAAATGCCGAGCATGAAATGGAACAGCCAAAAGGCATGGCCTTGTCAAAATAAAATTCACCCCGGAACCTGAAACCCAGCAACTCAAAGTCACCCGGGTGCGGACTTAATGTCGCACTTAGCCAGTAGTGCACCCGGGCCACATGAGCGCACCATGTGCAGGGCCTGGTCAAAAGATGTATACCTGACCGAACAAAGGTCATCAGGGATAGCATCGTTGACCGAACGGCCGGCCGGGTAAGACAAGTGGTGTATCAAACGGAATTCCCCCGATGACTTCTTGGGCACTAACCCCAATGGGGAAACCTTGAGATTGGGAAATGGTGGGACAGGGAAAGGGACAGCGACCCTGCCAGCATTAACCTCCTTAGCAATGCTCATGGCAGCCACCTCCTCCCTTCCCCTGAGTGACAACAGGTTGGGGGCATCTTGGGGGGACCTGTCCCCTGTGAAAGGAGTGTGAAACCCCTGCTGGAAACCCTCAAGCAGGTAAGCTGCATCCGCCCTCCTCGGGTTCATCGTGAGCCAACACTCCAACATGTCCACATTAATTGGGGAGGGGGCCTTTTGCTTAACCAGCTCCCTCCGCGGCAGTTCTGCCCGCTCCCTGTCAACCTCTACCTCTGCCCCACAGTCCGCCTGCCCTAGGACACGCGGAGGCGGCATGGGGGCCAGCACAAGAGGGACACTCGTGCCTGTATCGACACTGCTTCCTGTTGCACGCACCATTGGCCGAGAAGCTCCAACACAGCAGGCGGGCTGGAACCCCCTGCCCCGCCACCTGGCGGGGTGCCTGGGCTGGAGCAGCTTGCTGGACCGCATGTCCACAATGGTACCTCTCCCCTGCCGCAGGGCGCGTGGGGGTCATGTACAGAAGCCACAGCTTCTGGCAGGGCTCATCCCACCTCATCTCTGGGTGTAGGGGCACTCTCATACGGAATTCTTCGTCGTAAGCCAACCACGACGGGCCAGGGAAATCGACCATCGCCAGGTATATGTTGTCCAAATACTGGACCATCGGAATCGCCAGGTCAGGACGGGCCCTGAGGTACACCGCCATGTATATAAGGTACGCGGGTAACCAGTTGGCCCACGTGCGTGGCGGCTTACGTCGACGTGACTGCTCCTTGTCCGTCTCGTCCTGCCCCTCCCTCTCCTCTTTGGTGGGTTCTCTATTCAAGAGGGAGAAAATGTCCACATACTCCCCCCGCCAGATCCTTTCCTTGGTGGCCTGGGCCAGATGATCCCCAAGGGGTAACGAATAACCTGCTGTCGGAAACGCCGACACCGGCACATTGACAGTGCTGGGCACCATGAAAGGAGCCTGGACCAGCCCCGCCACCCCCAGTAGGTTCCCTGCAGGACAGGGTGCCCCGCCCCAAGTGGGGCCTTGGAGTGGTAGAGCCGTCCCCGGATGGGCCGGCGGCGGCTGACCCACCGCCCCAGCCAGGCGAGGCCACGGCCACTGTAAGCCTCCCCCCGTTGTGGGTTGTGGTGTGGGTGCACTAGCTTGAACCGTATACTCACAAGTTGCACCCCCATGGGCCGCCCCCATCGGGTGTTCTGGCCCACTGCGGGCGTCGGAGCTCACGACCGCAACCGAGCTCGTAGATGGGGCCTGGCCACTACCTGCTGGCGGCATCTGCTGCATGGGTAGCTGCGAGGCCGCGGCTTGCGCCGACCCACGTGCCTCAGGCAGCTCAACCCGTTCGGCCGCCTGCCGAGGACCGGCAGACGTTGCGTTGACCTGTAAACTAAAAGGTGCCCCGGATGGATTAACTATCCCCAAAGATGCCTCCAGGGCCGCTACGCGGGCCAGTAGGGCATCAACGTTTACATAGCCCCCAACGCTGATGGGGGGCATAGGGCCGGCTGGCCCACTGGTAGCAGGTGCCGGGCCAGGTCTCTGGACCCCGGGGCCCGAATATGGCCATGCCCCAACCACCGGCCCCAGAGGGGCAGGGGGCATGCCCTGCCAGGGAAGGGAACCCAGCCAACCCCCTTGGTTAAAGCCCACCGCTGGAAGCTGCGTGCCAAGGTCCAAAGGCCCAGCCTGGTTATGCGCCAGGCCCGGGCCGGTGACCACTAATTGCGGGCCAGGGGCCGCAGCCCCTGCCGGGCCGGTCTGAGGCTGCCCAGCCTCAGGCCAAGGAGCAATTGACCCCATCCCACCAGACCTGGTGGGTGCCCCCGGAAAGGGGGCCTGCTGAGGGGGCGCAGTCGCGGTCCTCCAACCCGGCTGGCGCCTCCCGGAAGGGCGAACCGCATTCGCCATCGCCTTCTTTTTGGAAGGCATTGCCGCGAATTGCTGGGAAGCCGAAGAAAAAGGAGCGAAGAAAAAACCGCTGCCCAAAAAAGGCTTCCCAGCTAAAGGGAAGACCGACGGAGCAATTGGGGAAAAACTTCTCCTCTCCGTCGCTTCGCAAAATGGCAGCGCGGCTGCCTCGTGGCCACCCCTTTTAAAGGGTGCTGGCTACGCCCCCTAACTACCCGGATGTCCAAGTCTGGTGGGGGGGCCGCAAAGAGCGTGGCGGCCATTTTGGCGCCGCGCTTGCATTCTCTCAAGCCCTTACATCTTGGCTGCTTGCAAAGCAGGCATTCCAGAGAGTGTCTGAGTAGCTGCTCTCTCTCTCTCTCTGTGATATCTCCTCCCACAGGGTCCACCTTTTGGCCCTCCCCCTTAGGGACTCCAACCAAAGATCATACAGCAAGACCTGTCAATCACACAATAGGTTTCTGTTCTCCAAACCCACGAGGCAACCATGAAGCTCACATTGTTTACATATTTCCACTGTCTCCCAAACTTGAAATCGCCATTTTGAAAAGGCAAAAGAACAGGGCATGAAAAAGCACAGGGTATACTCCATTCTGTCACAGCTACTGCCAACCTAGCAGTTTGAAAGCAAGAAAGTGCAAGTAGATAAATAGGGACCACTTTGATGGGAAAAGATCTTGGGGACATGAAAGGTGCTTCATTCAGGCGTCCCCTGAGCGGAGTTTCTCCAGCAAAAATCCTTTCAACCCAGAATAATTGGTGAAGTGAGAAGACAAAAAACATCTCCACCCTTTCTTGGAATGGTAACCCCTTCCTGAAATTTTACTTTCATGCTATCCCCAATATGCAGGTACTGCCCACCTTGGGATATTGTCCCATTGAATGGGAATTTCTGAAAGTTATACACACATTCACTTGTGTGCAACTGTCGCGCCTTAAAAGCCAGCCAAGGAATAGATGGAGAGTTCTTTTCATGTTCAAGCAAACATTTTAGACCCTACCATTCAACTTCAAAAGTTCTGAACAGTGGGAGTGGAGTGGTGTGTATGGGGATGTCTGATGCCTTATTCCTACACTGTGGATGTTCCAGTTTATGCTGACCATCATAAAAGTATACCTGGATCCAGCTTTCCAGTTCTTTCAGAAATCCACAAACAGAACATCTCCTTTTGGGGCCTAATATATAGTACAGTTTCATTCTTCTTCAGGTAGCATGTGGTTCTTCAGGTAGCTATGACCTATGTGACACCCCTTCTGTGTTAATGCAAGACAGATTCACAAAACTTCAATATGAAATTTCACTTTCACCTCTTGAATGGTTCTTAGATATGATAGATCTCTCTTGAGTTGTGATACTGATTGAAAGGAACAGATTGTCTCAAAGTACAGAAAAGCTGTTTCCTACAAAATCCAGTCATTGGACCTTCTGAAAGAAGAACTGCAAAGTCTGTGACAGAGTATTCTCTCAGGCCTGCTTCCTGAGATCCTGGAGATGCCAGGAATTGAACATTATTTGTATGTAGAATGTGCTGCTATCCTGCTTGGACCCATCTCTTATACACAAGATGCAGAGCCTGGGAAGAACAAGTTACAAACAAGACAACTCTGAACTCAATTTCTTTCCATACCTTGCCCACAAATGCTGATCCATCTGAAGCATTTGTTTAACTTTCTTTGCACTGATGCTAATGGTACTTCCACTGTCTGCATGTTGAAAGGCTGAAACCTAACAGAATCGAGGTAAGACAAACAGTCCTATTTACAGGTAATGAGGTTCTTTTTTATAAAAAAAAACCCCACTATTTTTCTGCCTACACTATTTATTTTCTACATTATTTCAATTTGTATTGGTGCACAATGAACTTGTGTAGACCATAGTATAATGTCGAACCATTCTGTTCTATGCTGCTTGTGTGTGTGTGTCCCCAATGACATTATAGTCCTTCTGTGGCTCAACACTATTCAAATCAGTTTTGCTTCCATAAAACAGACATTTTCCAATTCTATCCTCTTTTTTCCAGTTCTTCATAGGAATTGAAAATCAATCAGAAGCAGCAATACTTTTACAGGTACAACACTGGTGTATCAGCTTCACTCCCTTTTGCTTTTTCTGTTTAGTTTGGTAGTAATGAGAGAGAAGCCCAATGTCTACAGCAGTGGTTCCCAATGTAGGGGCCATGCCCCACAGGGGACTTCAATTCCCAGAAGCCTGAGTCAGTACATTGGCTGATCAGTGCTTTGGAGAATTGACTTAGACTTCCTGGAATTGAAGTCCAAAAACCAAAGGTTGGGAAACACTGGTCTAGATTATCAAATCACAGAATTTCCACAGTATCATACCGTCACATATACAGATTTAGCATGTGTATTACAGTAAAACCCCGATAAACGAACACCTTGAAATTGGTGTCACAATTTAATAAAAAACCTGACTTATGAAAGGGGTTTGTGTAGAGTTTCAGAGATCAAAATGGCACTGCCACCATTTTAGTCTCTAAAATTCATATTTTCAGCACTCAAAATAGTGGCACCACCATTTTGAGTGCTAAAAATCCACCCTGTGCCACCCACCCCCACCGCCGGAAGTCTAAAGAAGTCACTTACCTTGGTAGCAGTGGAGACGTCGGAGGAAGCAGCAGCTGGGGCTCAGGTGTGGATAGGGATGAGCTCTAGCAGTAAAAAAGCTCCCTTCCCCTCTTCATTCAAGGCTTGTGAGCATCCGGTTCCCTCCAACTAATGTCCCCAGGCAAACCGGAGGCTCACAGAAGCCTTGGAAGAATAGGGAAATGTTCCTCCATTCCTCCATTTGCAAAGTCATTTCTGGGGTGGTGAGAGAAGGTGCCCGCTTCCCATCTCAGAAAGGACTTTGAAAATGGAGGAATGGGAAGTCATTTCTGGGGTCGTGAGAGGAGGTGCCCACCTCCCTACCCCAGAAAGAACTTTCCATTCCTCTGTTTGCAAAGTCCTTTCTGGGGTGGGGAGAGGAGGCGCCCACCTCCCCATCTCAGAAAGGACTTTGTAAATGGAGGAATGGAAAGTCCTGTCTGAGGTGGTGAGAGGAAGCGCCCCCTCCACACCCCTGAAAGGACTTTCCATTCCTCCATTTGCAAAGTCCTTTCTGGGGTGGTGAGAGAAAGGCGCCCCCTCCCCATCTCTGAAAGGACTTTGTAAATGGAGGAATGGAAGTCCTTTGTGGAGTGGTGAGAGGAGGCACCCAACTCCCCACCCCAGAAAGAACTTTCCATTCCTCCATTTGCAAAGCCCATTCTGGGGTGGGGAGAGGAGGCACCTCCGAACCTCATTCCCAGCCAGACCCTGCAGAAGCCTTGTGCAGGCAGCATGGCTGCACAGATATGCACACACACACACCGCGCTCAACTGGACCATAGAAGATGGGAAGTGGCGATTCCCACTCTCTGGAGAAGCAGGAGGAAGGAAGAAGCAGTAGCAGCATTCAAAAGGTAGGAGATCTCTCTGTTTATGTTCTGTTTTTTTCAATGCATCCTTATGGAGATGCATCGAGTTATGAAAAAATCAAGTTGCAAAAAAGGCCAGGGAACTGATTTTTATTTTTATTTTGTAACTCAGGGTTTAACTGTACTTAGTGAAAAGCAGGTGGCAATAGTAATGGTATTGCTGGATAGATCTATTGGAATGATCTATCCAAAATAGCACACGCACACCCTGAATAAACAAAAAGGACAACAGTACTCTTGGACAGTATCTAAGTTACATTCAATGGGGCAATATTCAGATGGAGAATATTTTTTCTATATTTGTTTGTGTAAGGGTTAATTCTTCTCAGCCTGGAAGGGTTACACCCTTTGTCTCCAACCACATCAGGTATTCTCCCATTTTGCCAACAGTCTATACCCACCAGTCTGGGCCCACACTCCCTTTCAGTGTGTCCCTAGCACTCTCTGCTTGGTTTGTGGCCACGTGTATGTGAAGGGTTTCCATCTGGCAACCGGCAACCAGACCAGTTTTAATTTATTTTAATTTAATTTTCTCACTTGTATACTGCCCAATCAGGAAATCCAAATCAAGGCAGTTCAAACAATAATTACACAAACCCCTTTCATAAGTCAGGGTTTTTTTTTCTAAATTGGGACACCGATTTACCAAAAAAAAAACTTTTGTAACTCGAATTTTTCATAATTCGAGGTGTTTGTATATCGGGGTTTTACAGTAATACACTTGTGCTAAATCTGTATATGTGACGGTATGATACTGTGGAAATTCTGTGATTTGATAATCTAGACCGGTGTTTCCCAACCTTTGGTTTTTGGACTTCAATTCCCAGAAGTCTAAGTCAATTCTCCAAAGCACTGATCAGCCAATGTACTGACTCAGGCTTCTGGGAATTGAAGTCCCCTGTGGGGCATGACCCTAAATTGGGAACCACTGCTGTAGACATTGGGCTTCTCTCTCATTACTACAAAACTAAAACTTTTGGTGAATTTATTCCACAGTTCCTTTTGCCTGACCTAGTATGAGAAAGATTAGCTGACACAAGGTTGTTATTTCCCTGGGTACACCCAATTGTGGTTCAAAAATGCCACAATCTTCAAGGAGGCTCTTTCTTTATATGTACCCCAGGGTTCCTTCTTGTAAACAAAGACAGAGGTAGTTTGTGGGCAGGACAATTTTTTGGCTTCTGGATGATTGGACAATTTCATTTAAAAGGTCAGTTCCCATTTCAAATGATTCACACTTTTGTTTTTATTTATTTATTTATTTATTTTTCACGCTTATATACCGCCCACTCAGGTACAACCCAACTCAGGGCGGTTTACATAGCGGACAGTAAATACATAAAAGACACATGATAAAAAAGTTAAAAGTTTAAAAAGTTTAAAAAAAAACCACCCCTAAAAGGTGCGCAAGCACCGAAGGGACCTTGGGGGAAGGCACACTTCTCTATACCAACCACCCAACGGTACCCCCATCCCCACCCACACCCCAAACTTGGCCCGCCAGCCAGGTCTTTAGTTCCTTCCTTCCTGTTCACATGCACAGAGGCTAAAAAACTGCAGTTTCACCCTTAGCTCTGTAAAAATAACTGAGAAAAGGATGCAAGTTGCTGTTTGTTCAGAACAAATGACAACCAACCATAACAAACTGAAGCAGAAATTTGACCTTATCCTGGGGACTGGAAAATTGCAATTTAACTAGAGTATGACATTCTGGGGTACCTGAGAGTACATTTGCATAGTTAGTGCTGGTACAACAACTGCACCCACAAAGTTAACAGGAAGGATTCATTGGTATATTTATTTGTAAGTTGCTGTAATTTTGAATTGGGGAGAACTGACTAATCAATATAACTAAAATCAAGGAGTATGTTCCTTATACAAATCTACACCCCTGCACTGATCACACTGAAACTCAGCAGACACGTACCTTGGGTCAAAGAGACAGTCACTGTGGGGGTGACAAGCCCCATGGGGAGGGGTACACCCCCTAAATCAATCCACAAATGGGACGCCCCCACCAACAGGAGAAAAAGCAAGGGGAAAAAGTCAACCAGGTGGGATTGTGATGTCATCGCCACAGCTCAGCCAATTTCCAGCTGACCAGATCTGGGGCTCAGTGACATCACAGGGCTCTCTAATACAAACTGACACCCCTGCACCAATTGCACTGGAAACTGCATGCATGCCTACCTTCAACATCTGGGGTGGCCGGTGTGGGTAACCGGCAGCCCGCTTCAGGGTGCTTGCCCTCAAAAGGTGCTGCAATGCCCGCCCGCCCAGCCGGCAGAAATGACCCGGAGAGGTGACTGTGCATGCATGAGAATCCATGCATGTGCCAAAGTCTGCCCAGCATTCCAGGTGGCGCATGGCCTAGCCACCAGTATGGATGGCAGCAATTACAGCCATTATGGCTGCCCCCGCCTCAGCGACTACTGTTGGTGGGCGGACACTGCAGCATGGCTCCTCTGCACTCCTGAGGCATACTGTGGGGGAAGGGAGAACCCACAGCCAGGGTGGTGGAGGACGGAACTGGGCCACCACCTTCCACAGGCCTCTCCCCCCCCCAAATGGTTCCTCTGCCCACCCGGCCAAATGGAGCCTCCCTTCCACCTGACACAACCCACAGGAGGATGGAGGGGTCGGGCTGTGATGGCTACCCATTGACTGTAGTCGTTGGGGAGAACAGTGGTGGCAGCCAGAGTCAGGCTGAGACGGTGCCTCCCGGCAGAGCTGAGAGAGTGGCCGCAATGACAGCAGACAAAAAGGTAAGGCAGCATGTTCTAGCATTAGCTTTAGCTTAGCCTTAGCATGCTAAGACTAAGAATATAAAGATTTATGAAAAGATGCAGAGATTAAAAGCCGAACTGATTGGGAAAGATATAGAAAAAGTGAAGCGAGATTTGATTTATTTGAAGAGAGAATATTTGCTGATGACGGATCACAGGAAGCATTAAGAAAAAATGGGGAAAATATTTGAATATTAGAATTTCGGAGGAAAGCTGGAGGTATAAATGGAAAAGAAGAATTATGAGATCTATGTCTGTGAGAGTTATGGAGGATAACTACAAAATGTTGTGGAGGTGGTACCTGACACCGGTTAGGTTAAATCAGCTGGACTGTACTAAAACGAAAATGTGCTGGAGATGTAAGACTCTCGCGGGTACTTATGAACATATGTGGTGGAGTTGTGATGTGGTTAAAGCTTTCTGGCTTAAAATTGAAAATGAAATATCACAAATAATGGGTAGTGACTTTAAGCTGGAGTCAGGTACTGCCTTATTGATGGAATTTGATAATATGAATATGGAAGAACACAATATAGAACTATTAACAATAATATTGACAACAGCAAGACAGTGTATTGCTAGAAATTGGAAGAATGATTTCACAGTGGATATAGAGGAATGGTATAGAGAAATGTGGCTTCTTGCACTTAATGTTAAGCTAACATGGTAATTGAAAATAAAAAGAGGTATAACAGATAAAAACAAATTTGGAATCATTTGGAAACCGTTTCTGATTTATACACTGTCTGAAGTTAAAGGTAGCAGACCAGCCCCAAGTCATGTGAGTTTTTGGTTATAACATGTGATGCTGGGCAGCTCTGCAACTCCCAAGGCAATGTACATAGCACTGTGGTATTATCTTATGTTTAGATTTGTTTTTCTTTTTAAGATAGTGTATTTTTCACATTAAAATAGTATATGTTTAAACAAGAGGGTTTAAATAAGGTAAAATGAATATACACTATCTGTTATTACAGTATTTTTGAGTATGTGATTTTATTTTTAATTTTTACTTGTAATTTCTATTTTTATGTTATCCTTTATTATGTATTGATGTCTTTTTTCTTTGTGTACTACTTTTTCTTTTTTAAAAATAATAATAAAAAATCAATTTTTTTTAAATGTAAGGCAGCTGGGGTAGGGGGCGGGTGGTGGGCCCGGGTCTCTCCTTGGCCCGGGTAGGGTACCCCCGGGCAATGCCGGGTCCTCTGCTTGTCTGAGCTAAATTCTGCCTTATACCTGGAAAACCTTGCATAGCCTTCCAAACTCCATTCAGCACCAACCACCAGGGCCAGTGGTCAGACTCACTCACCATCTGGAGTGCGGACAATTTTGCACCTCTTTACTCCAATCTGAGGTTGTCAGCCAAGATACAACATAGTAAAAATTAGGCCTCCATTAAAACAAATCTACTTTTAACCTGGTTTACTAAAACAGCTGTAAAATATTATGTGATTAAGCATCTTCTAAAATCCAAATGATAAATTACAGATTATGCACCGCACACTCATAATCAATCAACATTGTGTCTTGTTGAGGGTGGAATACATGAACTGATTGATTAATGCCCACATTATCTTGCCTATAAGGTGGGAAATGGTTGTAAGCCTTGTTTCTTATATTTCTGTTCTTCTTGCATTCGTTGTGTATGTTCCCACAACAGATCAACCATAGAAAAGCCTGGACATAATAGATCTCTCCCCTTCCTTGTTCCCTCCCATACACACAGACAGTTCTAATGTAAAGCAATTTCAGTGTTATCCAGTCCTGTACACAGGAGGAATTGATGACCTGCTCTTTCACCTGTTTCTGTTCTTTGTGACAAATTGATCTGATAAACCAGAAAATTAAACTGTGTTTGGTGGAGCCAGACTAAATTCTGTGAAAATACAAGAATGGGATGGATAAGTAGTTTGAAATAGCAAGCACACATTTTGATGAATTTTTCAACATTCACAGAAACCACACCAGCATCACAAGAGAAATGTGAACAAAGTCCAGGTATTACTATTCAGCTGGTTTTTCTTTCCTTCTTTCTATGAACATATGTTTTTTTTCCTGTTCATAGAAGGGTATTGGTAAGGAGGAAAGGACTTTAATGTAGCAGAATGGAGAGAGTCCAGTTTTCCATTCTATCTAGAGGACCTCTATACCATGCATATTGCTAATGTCAATCTTAATAGATTCTTAACAATCTGAAACTGTTTTATTTTATTTTATTTTTTGGGAGGGCACAGGGGGTAGGTGTTCCCAAGTCTTTTTCTAGGAGGTGAGGGAGCACTGTCATGTTTATGTAATTCTACTCACAGATACAGTACTGGAATTTTTGTTGTAGTTGCCATTGTTTAGTTCACAGTGCCATGTTTTAAGGTAAGAGTAAAGGTCAAGGTCAAGGCCGCCCTTGTTTGAAAGCCAGTTGTATCCAACTCTATGGTTCAGTGCACATTTCTGTTTATAACCAAAGAGCCAGCGTTGTCTGCATCTGTAGATATTTCCATGAACATTTGGCAAGCATGCTTACCTTCTAACCAAAGTGGTCCCTATTTATCTACTTGCAATATCTTGCTTTCAAACTGCTAGGTTGGCAGGAGCTGGGATAGATATGGGAGCTCACTCCATCATGCAGTACTCGGGAATTGAACTCTGACCTTCTAGTCAGCAAGTTCAGCATCTTAACCACTTGAGCCACCACAGTCCCCTAAGGTAACAGTAGGGAACCTTTACAGATTAGGAAGTGTGCCTTTCCCACACTTCCTTATAGTTACTCACAGAAGCTAATATATTTATTATATTTATACCTCATCTATACACTAAAAGATGGCACTCTAAGTGGTTTCCAAACTTTTTAAAAGAGTAAAAGATGACATGTAATCATAGGAATTACCCCTATATGTGGTGTGTGCTCCAATGCTGAAGGCATTCAAGAGAAAAATGGATAACCATCTGTCAGATCTGCTTTGATTTGAACTCTTGCATTGAGCAGGGGGTTGAAATGGCTTGCTCATTGTTACTCTGTTTTTCTATGATTCTGTGGTTTTGTAGAGTGTAGGCAGCAAAACAGGGACTGCAGTGGCTCAAGTGGCTAAGATGCTGAATGGGAGGCGGAAGATCAGCAGTTCGATTCCCAAGTACTGCAGGACGGAATGAGCTCCCATTTTTGTCCCAGCTCCTGCCAACCTAGCAGTTCGAAAGCAAGAAATTGCAAGTAGATAAATAGGGACCACTTCGGTGGGAAGGTAACAGCCTTCTGTGTGCTCTGGTGTCTAGTCATGCCTGCCACATGACCACGGAAAACGTCGGCAGAAGCAGACAACACTGGCTATTCAGCTTTGAAACAGAGAGGAGCAATGATCCTTAGAGTCGGATACGACTGGCATTTGAGCAAGGGAAACCTTTACCTTTACCTTTAGGAATCAAAACAGAAGGACTACACAAAGATAAGAAAAGTTATTAAAATATCTCCTTGACCACTTGTTTTCTGCAGCAACAGAAGCTTTGGCAGCGACCTGAATGGATTTTTGCACTCCCTTCCCATGATAAATGGCTGCTCCTGTATGAGTGCATGACTTACTCCCCCCATAGTACACATTCTTTCATTTCCCAACACATGCCCTCTTCATTTTTTTAATGTAGAGTGGTAAAGGAAGTAACACAGGAATAATAATAATTTACAAATATTTTATCTCATTTTTTCCTCCAGCATGCTTTGAAGAAAAATGTTATGTATTAAAGACGCCCAAAGTTTAACAATTAATTTCAAGCTTTATTTTTATACATTTATTGTTGTTGATGATGTGGTTGTTGCCATTCTTTCTTCACATCAGAAGCACCACTCTAGAGTTAATAAATGTATCAGATAATTTTCATCCAATAATATTAAGAGCATTTGCAGCAGCTAGCATCATACAGTATATTCCATAGTATACATTGAAGGATATAGAATGCAATGGCATAGGTATGAAGTTGCCTGTTCTTCTCCATACTTGCAAAAGATTCTGTCAGTGCAAATGCCCATTTTCCTAGGTTCATTTTGGTTCTACCTGTCACCACCGCCACCATGTCACCACGGTCAACACCCACTCTTACCGATTGACCCTTTATCAATTTTCTGCGAGCCACTCTGGGTCTCTTCAGTAAAGGGACAGTGGTGCTTTCAAAATGCCCAGTGCTTTGGTTTTGCCATGCAGACTCTGCTGTGGCCTGTAGTAATTAATTAGGTGAGAAAAACGGCATGCCTTGCTTCTCTTTTATTAGCTGAGTAAGGGTGGCTGAATAAAATAAACAAACACCATTTTCCCTCCCTCCTGGCCTACACTGGGAAGAACAGAAAGTGAGTGTGTTTGTCCTTCTGAGATAATTGGGTGCTAAGTTGTAGCAATGTGCCTTCTTTGAAGTTTTCCCTTCTGACTCAACTTGTTCCCTTCTAATTCAGGGTGAAGGCTGCACAGCTACCCTTCCTCTCAAGACTCTAGTATCCAAGTCTTGGAGATTAAAGGAATAGTCTCTTTGTTTTGTTGTTCAGTCGCACAGTAGATTCCAACCCTTTGCGACTCCATGGATCATTTTCCTCCAAGCACCTCTGTCCTCCACCATTCTCCTCAGCCCACCAAGCTCTGTGCCCATTGTGTCCACAATACCATCTATCCATCTCATCTTTGGATGCCCCCTTCTTCTCTTGCCCTCCACCTTTCCCAACATCAAGGCCTTCTCAAGTGAGTCCTCCCTTCTCATTTGATGTCCAAAGTACTTTAGCTTCATCTTCACCATTTGTCCCTCCAATGAACAGTCAGGATTGATTTCTTCCAGTATTGACCTATTTGTTCTCTTTGCTGTCCAAGGGACTCTCAGGACTCTCCTCCAACACCACTTCTCAAAGGCATCTATTCTTCTGCGCTCAGTCTTCCTAATGGTCCAGCTCTCACACCCATACATTACCACTGGGAATACCATTGCTTTGACTATGCGAATTTTTGTTTTCAAGGTGATGTCTCTGCTTTTCACTATATTCCCCAGGTTTCTCATTGCTTGTCTCCCCATAATCAGTCGTCTTTTTATTTCATGGCTACAGTCGCCATCTGCAGTGATCTTAGATCCCAGGAAAGTAAAATCTGTCACTGCTTCTACTTCTTCCCCATCTATTTTCCAGGGACAGATAGGGCCTGTTGTCATTATCTTGGTTTTCTTGATATTGAGTCTCAAGCCAGCTTTTGCACTCTCCTCCTTCAACCCAATCAAAAGGTTCTTTAGGTCTTCTTCACTTTCTGCCATTAGGGTGGTATTGTCTGCATATCTCAAATTGTTGATGTTTCTCCCAGCAATTTTGATCCCATTTTGTGATTCCTCCATCCCTGCATTGTGCATTATGTGCTCTGTGTATAGATTGAATAAGCAGGGTGATAAAATGCAGCCTTGTCTTACTCTTTTTCCTATTCCAAACCACTCTGTCATTCCGTGTTCTGTCCTAACTGTTGCTTCTTGGTTCGTGTACAGATTTCTCATGAGGCATATGAGGTGTTCTGGTATTCCCATCTCTTTAATTACTTGCCACATTTTGTTGTGGTCCACACAGTCAAAAGCCTTGGTGTAGTCGATAAAACAAAAGTAGACTTGTTTCTGGTATTCTTTTGTTTTCTCCATGACCCAACGTATGTTGGCAATGTGGTCTCTAGTCCCCCTGCCTCTTCTGAACCCAGCCTGTACCTCTGGTAGTTTTCTCTCCGCATGTTGTTGAAGTCTATCCTGTATTATCTTGAGTATCACCTTGCTGGCATGTTGGATGAGCGCAATTGTTCGGTAATTTGAGCATTCTTTGGCATTGCCTTTTTTTGGGATTGGAAAGTACACGGATCTTTTCCAATCCTGTGGCCACTGTTTTGTTTTCCAAATCTGCTGGCATATTGAATGCAGTAGTTTCATTCCATCATCTTTTAAGGCTTTGAAAAATTCAACTGGGATAACATCATTTCCACTAGCTTTATTGTTTGCAGTGCTTTTTAGGGTCTTTCTGAATTCACTCTCCAGAATGTCTGGTTCAAGTTCAAATTTCTCATTATTGTTATTATCAGGAGTGTTGAGTTCCTTTTTGTAGAGTTCCTGTGTCTACTTTTGCCATCTATTTTTGATCTGCTTCAGCTAACTCCTTTCCATCTTTGTCCCTTACCATGGTCATTTTTGCTTTAAATGTTCCTTTGATTTCCCCAATATTTTTGAAAAGAACTCTAGTCCTGCCTCTTTTGTTATTTTCCTCAATTTATTTGCACTGTTCGTTCAGGTAGTTTTCCTTATCTCTCCTTGCTTTTCTTTGAAATTCTGTATTCAGGTGGTTGTATTTTTTCCTTTCTCCTTGGACTTTTGCATTCCTTCTTTCCTCTGCTATTTTAAGGGCCTCATCAGACAACCAATTTGCTTTCTTACGCTTATTTTCTTTTGGTATGGTTTCTCTTGCTGCCTCCTGCATGATGTCCCGTGTCTCTGTCCATAATTCTTCTGGTACTCTGTCTATCAGGTACAGGACATTAAATCTGTTCATGACCTCCACCGTGTATTCTTTAGGGATGTTTTGTAGGTCATATCTGCCTGGTCTAATTGTTTTCCCCATTTTCCTTAGTCTAAGCCTGGATTTTGCGATCAGTAGGTTGTGATCTGAGCCACAGTCTGCTCCAGGTCTTGTTTTTGCTGACTGAATGGAGGTTCTCTATCTTTGACTGCAGAGTATGTAATCAATCTGATTTCGATGCTGGCCATCTGGTGATGTCCATGTGTAAAGCCGCCTCTTGTGTTGCTGGAAGAGGGTGTTTGCTATGACTAGTGCATTCTCTTGGCAGAACTCTATCATTCTTTGCCCTGCTTCATTCTGTATTCCAAGACCAAACTTGCCTGTTATTCCATTTACTTTTTGATTTCCTACTTTGGCATTCCAATCTCCTAAGGTAATGTGGACATCATTTCTTCGTGCCTGTTCTATGAGGTGTTGTAGGTCCTCATAGAACTGGTCAACTGTGGCTTCATCTGCACTAGTGGTTGGTGCATAGACTTGGATTACAGTGATATTGAAAGGTTTGCCTTGGATTCTGACTGACATCATTCTATCATTTTTGATATTGTATCCCATTACTGCTTTCCTCACTCTTTTGTTGACAATTATGGCTACTCCATTTTTTCTGAGGTTTTCTTGCCCACAGTAGTAGATATGATGGTTTCCAGAGCTGAATTCACCAATCCCTGTCCATTTTAACTTACTGATGCCCAGGATGTCAATGCTTGTTCTTTCCATCTCATTTTTAACCACTTCCAGTTTTCCTTGATTCATAGACCTCACATTCCATGTCCCTATGCAGTATTGTTCCCTGCAACACTGTATTTCTCCTCCCCCTTTCATGTCCCTCCCTCTTTTCAGATCTGCTGTGCTGAGCATCTCCTTGTTTTGCCTTTTGTTTTGGTCCATAGGGTTCTCTTGGCAAACTTTGTGGTGTGCCTTGCCATTCTCCACGCCAGTCTTTTCCTATCACACATGTTATCACAGTTTAAACAGTTTAAAAACAAAGTATTATCATGCACAATATCACAGTTTATCACATAGTATCAAAGTACTATGTATTAACAGAGTTGTTAATTTCTTTATCTCACCTTCCACTACTTTTTCAGCAGCATAGGTTCATTTATAAGCAAACATGCTTTGCAGGCGCACCCCCCAATAAAGGACTCAGACACTGATGAAAGTGGATAACGGCATTGGGCCACATTTATTGATTCATGCCCTAGTCCGAATTATAAATTTCTATTGGTAATTGACCAATCATAATTCTTAAGGCAAGCAGGCCGAAGTAACACTGGTAAGGTACCACCCAAAATTGCCAACGGCAATTGTTACAATGTATCTATTTGTATCAATTTGTTTGTTGACAACAAACAAATTGTTGACCGTAGTCAATATCTAACTAATGACCCCACCCTCTGACGCGTATCCGTAAAATCACGGGGGGATGCATGCTGTCTAGCTGTAGCCATCACCCCATCGCCTACTTCGTCGTTGACCGGACAACGTTTAACCAACTTATGCCTGTCTAGTGTTGTCCAGTCAATTGCGAACCTGCCGGATACCTGTGGGTCATAAATGTTTACCTTACCAGTGCTACCCGCCCATGTGACCAAAGTCAACAGCAACAACAGAAACCCCTATGTCAAACCATAGCATCAGTGTGGGATGGGCAAAAAAGCCAGGACCCGAGAGCCAATTGTGGGTCCCAGCCAAAAATTCCCACCCGGCCCCGAAGCGACCAAAATATCACACTGTTAACTAGGGAGGGGGTGGAGGGGAAAAACTTCTCCGCTCCGTCGCTTCGCAAAATGGCAGCTCGGCTGCCTCATGGCCGCCCCTTAAATAAGGGTGCTGGCCACGCCCCCTAACTACCCGGATGCCTTCGTCCGATGTGGGGGCCCGCAAAGGGCGCGGCGGCCATTTTGGCACCACGCTCACATTGCAGGCGCACCCCCCAATAAAGGACTCAGACACTGATGAAAGTGGATAACGGCATTGAGCCACATTTATTGATTCATGCCCTAGTCCGAATTATAAATTTCTATTGGTAATTGACCAATCATAATTCTTAAGGCAAGCAGGCCGAAGTAACACTGGTAAGGTACCACCCAAAATTGCCAACGGCAATTGTTACAATGTATCTATTTGTATCAATTTGTTTGTTGACAACAAACAAATTGTTGACCGTAGTCAATATCTAACTAATGACCCCACCCTCTGACGCGTATCCGTAAAATCACGGGGTGATGCATGCTGTCTAGCTGTAGCCATCACCCCATCGCCTAGTTCGTCGTTGACCGGACAACGTTTAACTAACTTATGCCTGTCTAGTGTTGTCCAGTCAATTGCGAACCTGCCGGATACCTGTGGGTCATAAATGTTTACCTTACCAGTGCTACCCGCCACACGGAGGGGCTTCAAAGAAGGCTCAACACCCCCCCCCCAGACCGTCAGCTCGGTCAACAGGCCTGCTCGCCAGTCCACTAACCAGAGGTCCATACCTCCCTGCGACAGATGGGCCCCATCCCCTGAGTAAAGCTCGTAATTTTGCAGACTGATGGCGGGGAGGCTAATGATGCGTCCCCCACCCTTGTCGAAAAGGAACCGGGCAATAGCCCCGTTCACGGAGTGTCGGCTCAGTCAAGAGCCCCGAGGCCGAACGCTCCCCTGTAAGCGTACCGCGGTATCGTGTCCAACCAATTGAGGGTTGTCGCAGGCCACACATAATGTGAGTAGGGCAGGTCACTGCAAATTGCAAGGTTCCGCGATAGGCCAGTGACATCTCCCAAGCCATCGCCCCCAAGGTACATAACCAGGACATAGGCGAGTCAGCATCCCTGATGTAGAAAAAGAATGGCAACAGTTCCCGCCATAACATGCCACGCTTACCATGCCACCTGAGACATGCGGATGCACCCAGTCCCAGTCGGGGCCCCCACTCTGTCGCCGCAGCGTAACGCGCTGCCCTGTGCAGCATAACGCGCTGCCCTGTGCAGCGTAACGCGCTGCCCTGTGCAGCGTAACGCGCTGCCCCATGCAGCGTAACGCGCTGCCCTGTGCACGTGGCCATGGCCCACCAGCCATACTGTCACCGGTGTAATACGACACCCAGGGTCTGTCAAGGAAAAAAGGGGGGGAAACAGTGCAGTGACTAAACTGGTACTCACGGTTGAAGAGGGTGAACACAAAACTGAAAACATTGTGATCCACACCCTCCCATGCGGCGTTTGTCAGCCCCGGAGTACCCAAAAACAGCTGCAGTAGAAGCCACCCCTATCCTGAACGAATGGGTGCCGCAACGAGCCCCAGAGAGGCCAACACTGTCTAGTGCCTTCCCGGCACCCTCCAAAATTGAAATTTAGTAAGGGGAGACCCATCTTGGTGACAGAAAAACGGGCCATGGTGGATGCCACGCAGTGCAAGAAACTCCTGTAGGGCACCAACCGGACAGATGTCTGCCAAAGAACACCGTAGCAGTCTTACACCACTGTCTACGCCATGCTGATATGTCTTAGAGGAGCGTATCCTCAACTGAGCCCAGTCTTTGGCAACATAGACATCCTCGAGTTCCAGTGCCCTACGACTTGCTTCCGCCTTAGACAGCATCACAAGCTCGCTGATGCGGACCGCTCCAAAAAGGCCACCGTCGTAGCCGCATGAATTGGGCTGCCTCGTACTTATCAAAACAGAGGCCATGCCAGCCCCGGGCCAGTTGGGTAAGAACCCCTGGGGAAATCGGGTGGCGGTCATCCGGGCAACGCCCACGCTCCCGCACCCACCCCTCCAAAACATGTCTCACACGGAAGTCAGCGGTACTATCCACATGACCGCCCACCTTGGCCATAAAAGCCAACACTGACAGCCTAGATGCTATGGTGCGAGATGCAAGGCCCTGGGCATGCAGGTAAACCATGAACCGAAGTACATGGGTCACTGGGATTGGCCAGGTCTCTGGAAGCCGGAATTGGGTACAGAAATCTCCGAAAGAATTGAATGCGTGATGATACGCCTTACACGTGCATGGCGCTAGTGACAAGCCAATCACCCGGTTCACCTCTCCTTGCCAATGGTCCATATCTCGTCCGGGAGTGGCGAGGGAAATTCCTCCGCATCCAGGGCCAAGGCACGGAACCGGTAGATCTGCAGGCGGGACAAAGCGTCAGCGATATCATTATTGACCCCCGGGACATGCCTGGCCTTGAAGAGGACATTGAGGCGCAGGCTGCGCAACACAAACTGGCGCACTAGGTCCATGACCTTGGGCGATTTGGAAGTCTGTGAGTTGACAATGTGTACAACGGCCGCATTGTGACACCAGAAATGGCCAACCGAGTTGGCCCACTCCTCGCCCCATAGCATCAAAGCCCCCAGGATAGGGAAAAATTCCAGGTACGTGAGATCACGCAGGCGACCCATGCCTGCGCAGGCTGGTGGCCACCCACCATAGGCCCACTTCCCATTGAAGTACATCCCATAACCCAGCGATCCCGAAGCATCGGACTGTATCTGAAAGCGAGGGGAAGCCAGGAGGTCAGACCTCCAAAATGATACTCCATTGAACTCCCTCAGGAACTGGAGCCAGATAAGCATATCTGCCCTGATACCCCGGGTGAGTCTAACCCTATGGTGGGGCCTAAACAAGCCTGTCATGGCATCGCACAAGCGCCGAGCAGATGCCCTGCCCGGTGCGACGACCCTGCAAGCGAAATTGAGGTGACCATGTAGCACCTGCAGTCCCCTCAGTGATGCCTTGCGTTTAGCAAGCAAGTCCGAGATAAGGGCCACTATCCTCGACACCTTATCCCCCGGTAACCTAGAAGCCTGCGCTACCGTGTCAATCTCCACCCCCAGGAATACTAGCTTAGTAGATGGGCCCTCGGTCTTTTCGGGCACTAAAGGGACACCGAGTTCCTCCATTAGCGTCTGAAATGTGTTGAGGAGACGTGTGCACGTGTCCCAGCCCCGTTCACCCCCGAATAAAAATCATCCAGGTAATGGGCTACAGACCGGGACCCTGATCAGCGGACGAAAGCCCACTGTAGGAATGTACTAAAACGCTCGAAGGCCGAGCATGATATGGAACAGCCAAAAGGCATGGCCTTATCAAAGTAATATTCACCCCGGAACTTAAAAACCCAGCAACTCAAAGCCGCCCGGGTGCACCGGCAGGAGGCGAAACGCCGACTTGATGTCGCACTGAGCCAACAGCGCACCCGGGCCACATGAGCGCACCATGCGCAGCGCTCGGTCAAAAGATGCATACCCGACTGAGCAAAGGTCATCAGGGATAGCATCATTGACCGATCGGCCGGCTGGGTGGGACAAGTGATGAATCAGGCGAAACTCGCCCGGTGACTTTTTGGGCACTAAGCCCAAGGGTGATACCTTAAGATTAGGGAACGGGGGTGTCGGGAAAGGGCCAGCGACCCTGCCCGCATCGACCTCCTTAGTAATGCTGGCAGCAGCTACCTCCTCCCTCCCCCTAAGGGACAAAAGGTTGGGGGCATCCTGAGGGGACCTATCACCCACGAAAGAAATACTGCACCCCCGTCTAAAACCCTGAAGGAGGTAAACCGCATCCTCCTCCCTCGGGTACAATGCGAGCCAACGCTCCAACATGTCCACATTAATTGGGGAGGGGGCCTTTCGGTGAACCAGCTCCCTCTGCGGCAGTTTTGCCAGTCCCGTGTCCACCCCTTCCTCTGCCCCGCATCCCTCCAGGCCTGGGACAGGCGGAGGCCACCTGGAGGCCAGCACAGGAGGGACACTCATGCCTGTACTTGCAATTCTTCCTGTTGCAGGAACCATTGGACGAGAAAGTCCAGCACAGCAGGCGGGCTGGAACCCCCTGCCCCGCCACCTGGCAGGGTGCCTGTGCTGGGGCCGCTCGCTGGACCGCATGTCCACAATGGTATCATTCCCCGGGCGCAGGGCGTGTGGGAGTCATGTACAGCAGCCACAGCCTCTGGCAGGGCTCATCCCACCTCATCTCGGGGTGCAGGGGAATCCGCATACGGAATTCCTCGTCATTAGCCAACCACGACGGGCCCGGGAAGTCAACTATCGCCCGGTAATGTTGTCCAAATACTGGACCATCGGAATTGCCAAATCCGGCCGAGTCCTGAGGCAGACCGCCATGTATACGAGGTAGGCTGGCACCCAGTTGGCCCACGTACATGGTGGCATGCGACGACGCGCCTGCTCCTTATCCTTCTCATCTTGCCCCTCCCTCTCCTCCTTGGTGGGCTCTCTGTTAAGGAGGGAGAAGATGTCCACATACTCCCCCCGCCAGATCTTCTCTTTGGGGGTCTGGGCCAAATGGTCCCCCAGTGGCAAGGAATACCCTGCTGTCGGCAAAGCCGACACAGGTACGGTGGAAACTGCGAGCATCTGTAAAGGAGCCTGGACTAACCCGGTCACCCCTAGAAGATTCCCGACTGGGTAAGAAGCACCCCCCACCACGGGGCCCTGGGTGATAGTTGAAGTCACCGAGTGGGGCGTCGGCGACTGAACTGCCGCACCACCCGTGCGAGGCCAAGGCCATTGAAAAGCCCCCCCCCCAAACGTGGCCATGTGTGTAGGTGCACTAGTTTAGACCGCATACTCACATGCTGCACCCCCATGGGCCGCCCCCACCGGGGGGTTCCGACCCACTGGGGGCGTCGGAGCTCACGACCGCCATAGAGCTCGTCGACGGGGCTTGATCAGCACCGGCCTGTGGATTGGGGAGCTGCGAGGCAGTGGCCGAAGCCGGGCCACGCGCCTCAGGCAGCTCGACCCGTCCCATCGCCTGCCGCTGCCCAGCAGACGATGCATCGACCTGCACCCCAAAAGGGGCCCCAGGGTGACTAACCCGGGCCAGGGATGCCTCAAGGGCCGCAACGCGGGCCAGGAGGGCCTCCACGCTGACATAGCCACCTAAACCAAGGGGGAGCAAAGGGGAGCGGTGGCCACCGCTTGCGGGCCGAGGGCCACGGCCCCTACTGGGCCCGTACGCGGACCCCCAGCCTCTGGCCAAGGGGAAATTAACCCCATCCCACCGGTCCCGGTGGGCTCGGGCATAGGAGGCTGCTGGGGAGGCGCAGCCGCGGTCCTCCGACCTGGATTGCGCCTCCGCGCAGAACGAGCCGTGTTCGCAGTCGCCTTCTTCTTTGAGGGCATTGCAGCTAGCCGATGGGAAGCCGAAAAAGGAGAAAATCAGCAGCCAAGAGGCTCCCCGGTGAGGGTAAAAGCGACGGAGGTAAGAGGGAAAAACTTCTCCGCTCCGTCGCTTTGCAAAATGGCAGCTCGGCTGCCTCATGGCCGCCCCTTATATAAGGGTGCTGGCCACGCCCCCTAACTACCCGGATGCCTTCGTCCGATGGGGTGGCCCGCAAAGGGCGCGGCGGCCATTTTGGCGCCGCGCTCGCATTTGTTCATAAAAATAGGCATTTGAACAAAGTATAAAATTGCTTCTTAAAATCCTGTCTTAATTTTCTGAGCATTTACTGAGTGCAAGAAAGTAACATAATAAAATTAGATTTCATAGGTACCTGTTTTCTCTCTGGCTAATTGTCTCTTGGATCGGGCTTGGTTCGCCCCCATAGAGCTGCGTAGAGTTGGCATCAAATCATGGCATGAAATCTGTAAGGCATCTTGATGATGCTTTCCTCTCATCTAAGATCTGAGCTGATGATCCCCCTAATTGCTCTCTATTCCTCTTTTTTATAAGGTCCTTGGCAAGCTAAGTGCGTTGTTTAATCTACTCTTAATACTTTAGCTGGTGTATAGTATCTAGGCATTTGTGTGCTAGTCTTTGCCAATTATAGGAATTCTATATTATATGGTTGTATAGATGTTCTGGTCATTCCTAGTGCATGTATAACTTGAAGTGTGCTCTTCCCCCCTCCTATCTAGTGGAATAAGGTAATGCATATACATCACTCTTCTCTTCTTCCCCCTCCCAACTGTGTGGAAAGTTCAACTTGATGAAACTCTTTTAGGTTACTGCCAAATCACAGTATGTGTATGCTTATGCCAATTTTTGGAAAATGCTGTGGTTCTCAACCTTAGGCAAATGATTTCTACAAAGTACAAATGACTAGGCCTTTAATACAATGTGACCTAGGCAAAATATCAGTCAAAGTAACTGATCATAATGGATTATTATTACGCTACCAACTCTAGCCAATTAAGAGCATATCTTTAAATGTCCTACATTTGCATCAGTTTTGCTAGGCTCAAAATCAGTTCAAAAATTGAAGGATATATGACACATGGCTGAATTATGCATTACCTTGCTGAAATGTGGGTAATTTTAAATCACCTGCTGGTTTTAAAAATTTTGTACCAATTCCCAAATTGCTGTATTCTTTTATTAAGGGTGTGTGAATGGTGTGTCAGTGTATATTTTGTTTCTTGGGTTTTCACACACCACTGAACTCAAGACTTCCAAGAAGACCACCATCCCTTCATTAATCAGCCACAAACCCCCAGGTAGCTCTATCATATTATTCTAGACCAGCTTCATCTTCTTCTTTCATGTCCAGATCAAACTTTGGAAAGCCAAAATGAAGCCACTTTCTTGCCTTTGTTGTTGGCCAAAATTAAATCTAAATTAAATTCCAGCTGTTAAGACATGTAATCTGCTGAATCCTATTGGCCGAATGAAACCAATAACCCAAAAACCAGGTGGTGGTGATATGCGATATACTGTCTCATGTATTTTTTGTTGTTGTTAGGTGCTATCAAGTAAGACTTTATAACAACCCTAATAGGGCATTCAAAGTAAGTAAAATATTTAAGGAAAGGTGTTACTAGTTCCACATCCCCAGTGAGTTTCTTTATCTGAGGTAAAGGCCTTCTGACTTTATCCACTACACCATAATAGTTATCATGTAATAGTTATTCAGATATATAAATGCAACTTTCTGTCCACTGTTTGTCAAAAAGTACCACATATCCTGCTATAATGTTTTCCTGAAGCTTTTTTATTCATCAAAAGCTTACCAGAAATCTAAGTAACAGGCATGTCTTACTGGATCATCACCCACTACATATTTACTGAACACCTCAAAGGATTCTAGAAGTCTCAGAGACAAGACTTCCATGTGCATAAAGTGTTTGTAATTAATCTCTTATGCCAATCAGTTACGTACTTACAGTTAAAATAAACAGCCTCCTTAGAAAATACTTTGATCTCAAAAAGAGTCAAAATAATTTTATCATGAAGATAAAAGTGAATACTCACTCATCTGCAACATTAACATATTGAAACAGATGAACATGAAAAATAAGACATAGTGCTTAATGCATGTTAATGATCCAGGGTTTGAAAACTGTCAGCCTGTCACAGTCTTATTCTGACTGATTAGTTTTTAAACTTAGTAGGCAATAGATGATATATACAGTATGCTGGACCAAAATTTGTCAGTCTTAAACAGGGATGCAAATCTCCAGCCCTTTTATCTTCCCCAAATCATTCTCCTTATCTTGCATGAGGCTGAAACATCTATGACCTTCTCTCCTTAATAAAAAGAGACTGCTAACAAAAAAAGGTGTGTTTCCCTTGCACAAATTATTGAAAATTTCACAAAAAAACACAAATTACAATAGCTATGCAAAATGATGTCTCCTGTTTCGTTGCAGGAGCTTTTAAGGATTAAAAAAAAGGGGGGGATGTTTGATTGTTTTTAAAAGATGCATTATTTCTGTGCTATGTGTGTTTGCTTTGCTTCTTGGAGGGAAAGGTCACTTGTTTTGCATAGACACATTGCCACTCTATTCTCCCCCCAAGGAGCAGACAGGCGACCATTTCTTTGATAAAAACTTGGGCCAATTTATTTGAATACTAACTTAGTCCCCGGCTTCACCCGGGCATTTTTTGGGGGGCCCTCCTCACCTCCCAGCCTTGTGGTGGAACCGGCAGTCCCGGTCCCCTGAGGTGGCCACACTTGGTGCTGCAGGCCTGCTGGGGGTGGTGTACCCAGTGATGGAGGCCCTTGATCATACCCTCATGGGGGTGTTGGTGCTCCGCAGGAGGGTGGGAGATCAGGCTAGTTTACGCGTCCCTGCTCGTGTGCATGCATGGCCTCCATGCAGTATGCAGAGGCAGCCCAGGGAGGCCCCCCACCACACTCCCTGCCCATCGCCCACCTTACCTGGCCAGGTATGATTCCCCTCATGTGCAAGTGTTTGTCTGTGACACTGGGCCTCATCCTCCACTGTGGCCTTCTTGCCTAGGGGTGTCATCCCAGGTGCCAGATTACGGGGTGGGTCTGGCATCCATGGGCATGGCTGTTCCTCCTATGTGGGCACAGGGTTCCTCGAGCAATGCCATCAGCCTGTCCACTGCAGCTCCGGCCTCTCCGGCAACTGCCGCAGGATCACCCCATGGTGGAGTTCCTCATGCAGGCGGCCATTGGTGTGGCGGCCATGCAGCCATCACCCCTCCTCCTCCTTACTCATGCCGTCCTCCCTGATTGGCTGCCTCATGCCATGGTGGCTGCTGGGCCTTGTTGTTTTTAGTCTTTCTCATTTTGAAGGGGCCTAGGCACCCCCGTTGGCCACAGTTCCCTGACAAAAACAACCGGGAGTGCCAAGGTAGGTGCCTGTCATATTACAGGGGGTTTGGTCCATGGGTGTGTGAATGCATGCAGCACACACACACACACACACACACACACACACACACACACACACACACACACACACACACACACACACACACACACACACACACACACACACGTTAACACTCAGGAGACCTAATGTTTTCTTAATTACAGCCCAAAATTGGCATCTCATCAAAGGACTACCATCAACGTGGATGAACAATGGGCCGGGCGAATCTCCTCGCAAGTCCAAATATTTCACCAAGGCAGTACCAGGGGGGCATGCTGAACTAATTCCAGGAGATCCCCCTTTCCTATTTGGTTTATTTTATAATGCTGCGTATAGAAATAGAGATAGATAGATAGATAGCAGATTATAACACAACATTACTATGATCTGCAATGTGGCATCGTAGTGTGAAAATGGCAAGTTATTTATGGGTATGCCTACCCATCTCATCATAACTGGTTATTCAATGTGGAGGGTGGTCCCCCTCCACGTCATATGCTTATGGCATACAATCACATGATGCAAGGCTGTCCAGCCTGCTATCACAATTTTAGATATGTAAGTGTCCCCTTTCAGCCAGTAGAGGCCACCAGTGCCAATGTCTTTCTGGCCAATGAAAGACCCCCATTCTCAATAATCCAATTCTGGATGATTTACATCACCATTTTCCACACTACCACCACTAGGATGGACATCACCAACATCCAACTGACCCCACCTCAGGCTGACAACTCAGAATGAATGCCACAAAGCAGGTCCATGATTAATTTATCAAGTCCTTTATCAGACAAACTGACTCCGTCCTGCCTGAAAAGACCCGGAAACTCAATCTTGATTTCCAGGTGTTCAATCGCCATGCCAAATCCCTCCTCTATGAATTTGGCCATAGACTTGTTCATGCTATGGTGTGCCCTATCAATCCTTCGAGGGTTACCCATGCAGCACCACATAAAATGCAGCAGAATGTCGGACCACACCAGCCAGAGATTGGGCCACCAGCATTTCACCAATGAAAGGTCCCTCCACACAACCATGCTCAAGTCAATGACTTTCATCAAGCACAAATCATTGCCACCCAAGTGGATGACAAGGATGTCTGGGGGCTCACCTTCTCATGCAGAATCCAAGTATGGCAAAAGTTCACCCCATCTCATGCCCTGGTACCTACTCCAATCGATGACCGTTCTGCCATGTAGTCCCATGTCTTTGCCCTAGGCAGAGTGGGCTATTTGGTGTCTATCCCAAACAATACAGCTATGTCCAACGATCATCATATACTTCTGTTAATGAGGAACCCGGGCTGAACAATTAATAAGAAAGCATTAGTCTTTTGTTCAATATAACATAGGGTGAATATACAGCTGGTATGCACGGGACTTCTAATGACCCACCCATTTAATGTCTGCGGGCAATTATCCTGCCACCACTGTAGTGGATGCAGCCCCAATCCTGAAGGAGTGTGCTCCAAAACTCCGCATGTTAACACCCAGGAGATCCAATGTTTTCTTAATTACAGCCCAAAATTAGTATCTCTTCCAAGGACTACCATCAACGTGGATGAACAATGGACCAGGCAAATCTCCTCGCATGTCCAAATATCTCACCAAGGCAGCACCAGGGTAAACAGCAGCAGGGGCATGCTGAAGTAATTCCAGGAGATCCCCCTTCCTATTTGGTTTATTTTAGAATGCCACATATTCAAAATTATGGCCCTATCGTTCAGCAAGACATCAGAAAGCCTCCTCACCCCAGGCTGCTTTATTGGTGGCTACCAAGAATTCACCTGTGTGTAATGCACTAAAAATAGGATGGTTAAGACTGCATGGAACAGCACAGCTTCGATTCCACCCACACCCACCTTGTCCCAGCATGATCCCAAACCCAGAAGAAAGTTAGGTGAAATTGGTAATCTGGGATCCGGATACCTGCCCTGCTCACGGGACCAACCCTCAAGCACTTTTGTAATCCTGAAGTCCTTAAGTGACTCAGCATGCCCCAGAGTCTTAGTGTAAAAAGCCAGTGCTGTCAGTTTTTAATGAATAGTGCATGGTGACAACATGGCATCATGAAGGTGCACCATAAATCTTAATGCCTGCTTGGGAGGGATGGGCTATTCCCTTGAAAATTGGAGTTCATGACAGAACACATCAAGCTCTGACACTGCTCTGCATATTCCTGCCCAGTTCTGGGTACTATGGCTGCATCTATGGCTCGCTCTATCTAAAGTCACCAAGGTGCCATACTTCTGGTGATAACACCTCCGGACTTTCTGCTGCGTCTGGGGCTAAAGCACGAAACCTGGTCATCTGCTGGTGGGACAAAGCGTCGGCAATTTTGTTATCTACACAGGGCACGTGCTATGCCTTAAATAGAACATTATGCTTCAAGCACTGCATTACCAGTTTCCTATCAAGCAACACGATCCAGGAAGATCATGAGGACATGTTATTAACCACATGTACCACTGCGAGGTTGTTGGTCCAAAAATGTCTGGAAGAATTGGACCATAGCTCAGACCACATGCACCCACTATTGGAAAGAGCTCAAGGAATGTAATATCCCTAAATACCATACCTGTCAAATATCTTGTTTTGCCTAGGAAAACCCTGTAATTTAGAGCCCCTCTTCCCCCAATCACGTATTTTTTTATAATCTTCTGTATTTTTTATAAAACCCAGGGACATGTAAATCTCCCTTATATTATTGTTCTGTATCTTTATTCATGAGGTGTGTGCCTTATACCAGAGCAGAGGAGTGTTTGGCGCCCCCTGGTGGAGGAAGAACCACTCCTTAGCATGACTGCTTTCCCCTCATGGGGAAAAAAGCAGTTAGCAAGACAGACTTACTTACCTATTCTCTCCCTATTCGACTGCATTTCTTATTATGGTGATTTTTCATGGAACTGTTTTTTTACAATTTAATCAGTTAAATGTCTAGCCTTTTCTGCCTCAATTTCATTTTTTAAAAAATCTTTGTTTAAGAGAAAATCACAGAAGTATCCTGTTTATGCTGTATGCAAATATACTTGAAGCCGATTGGCTCATTGACTTCCCTTTAACACCCTCTTTCCCAGGAGAGAGAGGGATTCAATATCATTTCTACTTCTAGATCATTTATGAAGAGGTTGAAAAGCAGGGGTCCTACTACTGAACCTTGGGGGACCCCACTCTTTACTTCCCTCCACTTTGAGAAGTGTCCATTTAGTAATACCCTCTGTTTCCTGTCCCTTAGCCAGTTGCTGATCCAAGACAAGACCTGTCCCTTTATTCCATGACTGGTAAGTTTATTCAAGAGCCTTTGGTGCGGGACCTTGTCAAAAGCCTTCTGAAAGTCCAGATAAACAATGTCAACTGGATCCCCATTATCAAATGCTTGTTTACACTCTCAAAAAATTTCAACAGATTAGTGAGGCATGATTTGCCCTTGCAAAAGCCATGTTGGCTCTCCTTTAGCAGCACCTTCTCTTCTATGTGCCTATTAATTCTATCTTTTAGGATGGTTTCCATCACTTTACCTGGGACACATGTCAATCTGACAGGTCGGTAATTTCCTGGATCACCCCTGGACCCTTTTTTGAAAATTGGTTTTACATTCACTACCTTCCACTCATCAGGCACAAAGCCTGATTTGAGGGAAAGATTATATATTTTGGCTAGGAGATCAGCAATTTCATCTTTAAGTTCCCCGAGAACTTGTGGATGGATGCCATCTGGTCCTGGTGATTTGTTAGCGTTTAGTTTAACAAGACATGCAAGGACCTCCTCCCTGGTTATTTTTATCTGGCTTAATTCTTCAGTTTCCCTCCCTACAAATATAGGCTCTGTTTTGGGCATGTGGGCTCTGTCTTCTTCAGTGAATACCTAAGCAAAAAATTCATTGAGTCTCTCTGCAATCTCTGTTTCCTCTTTAATAACCCCTTGCCTTCCATTGTCATCTAATGGTCCAATGACCTTCCTAGTTAGGTTTTTACTTCTAATGTACTTAAAGAAGTCTTTGTTATTTCTCTGAGTATTTTTAGCTATATGCTCCTCAAAGTCTTGCTTTGCTTTCCTGATTGTTGCCTTGCATTTGTTCTGCCAGAATTTATGTTTCTGCCTGCTGTCCTCATTCGGACAAGCCTTCCATCTTCTAAATGAGCTTTTCTTGCTTTGGATCACTTCCCAAACAGCTCCTGTAATACACATCGGAGTCCTCTTGGACCTGGCAGTGCCCTTTTTCCTTTTGGGTATGCATTCCAATTGGGCCTCTGTTATTGTTTTTGTAAACAGCCTCCATGCCTCTTGGAGTGTTTGGACTCTCTCAATTTTCCCTTTCAGCTTCTTTTTTATTAGTTTCCTCATTTTTTGGAAATTTCCTTTTTGAAAATTTATGGTCTCTGTGTTAGATTTAATCAGTGACTTGCAGTCTATGATCAAGTTAAACATAATTGAGTTGTGAATGAGGGGGAAATTGAACTTGAACCAGACATCCTAGAGAGTGAAGTCAGAAAGGCCCTAAAAAGCACGGCAAATAACAGAGCCAGTGGAGATGATGGTATCCCAGTTAAATTCTTTAAAGCCCTAAAAGATTATGGAATCAAGCAACTACATGCTATATGCCAGCAGATTTGGAAAACAAAACAGTGGCCACAGGATTGGAAAAAATCAGTATACATCCCAATCCCAAAAAAGGGCAATGCCAAAGAATGTTCAAATTATCGAACAATTGTGCTCATTCCAAAAGCTAGCAAAGTGATGCTCAAGATAATACAGGATAGACTGCAGCAGCATGTAGAAAGAGAACTACCAGAGGTGCAGGCTGGGTTCAGAAGAGGCAGGGGGACCAGAGACCACATTGCCAAGATACGTTGGATCATGGAGAAAACAAAGGAATACCTGAAACAAGCTTACTTCTGCTTCATTGACTACACCAAGGCATTTGATTGTGTGCACCACAACAAAATGTGGCAAGCAATTAAAGAGATGGGAATACCAGAACACCTCATATGTCTCATGTGAAATCTGTACATGAGTCAAGAAGCAACAGTTAGGACAGAGTATGGAATGACGGAGTGGTTTGGAATAGGAAAAGGAGCAAGACAAGGCTGCATTTTGTCACCCTACTTATTCAACATATACTTAGAGAACATAATGCAAGTGCGGCACCAAAATGGCTGCCGCACTCTTTGTGGGGGCCCCACCCACCCGGACTCGGACATCCGGGTTAGTTAGGGGGCGTGGCCACCTCTCCATAAAAGGGGTGGCCACGAGGCAGCCTGGCTGCCATTTTGCGAAGCGACAGAGCGGAGAAGTTTGCTCCGTCGCTTCCTCCCCTGCTCGCCTCTTTTGGAGGCTCCTTTATCTAAAATTTTCAGATGAGAGACATTTACATGTCTCTCTCTTTTAAAATCAGCACAGGACTGCAGTGGCTCAGGTGGCTAAGATGCTGACCGGGAGGTAGAAGGTCAGCAGTTCGATTCCTGAGCACTGCAGGAAGGGATACGCTTACTCAGGCCCCATTGATCGTGCCTGGGGGGGGTTTCAGCCCACCCCCTCTACTTTTTGGGGGTGCTACCGGGCCGTGGGGCTCAGACGGCATCACCGCAGGTGGGTGGTGGGGTCATTAGATGCGCTGCCACCAATGGGCCCAGGCTGAGGGCTCAGGCGGTGGGCGGCGCAGGCCTGCCCCACTGGGGTTCTTACCCCCGCTGCTTCTTTGCCCCCCTTGAGGCATAGCGGCCCACTTGGGCACGGTGCTGGTTTCCGCCCCGCCGTCATTCCTGCACTTCATGGGCCAGATTACTGGGCATTCCCCTGTTCTGGCCAAGGATTATCACATGGGTTTATCCCACATCAATCACCCGGTTGGGCCATCCGGCACATCTGGCCCACCTTGTCCCGGTGGGTTAGATGCTGTGGATGCTTCCCTGCCTGCAATTCAGCACTGGGGGCATCAATGGACATTGCTCCACCACCTTCGATGGTGGGCGTGCCAACTCGGCGGTTCTGGCCCACAGGCTGGCCATGGCTGCGCAGCGGGCTGCCAACAGGGTTGAGCTGCTGAAGGCCATCAGGCCAGCGCAGGCTGGCACCTCGCAGCTCCCCATCCGGCCTCGATGCACGGGGACACAGAGCTCGAGAGCCATCACGAGCTACAACGCCCACCACGGGCCGGAACCCCCAGTGGGGGCGGCCTGTGGGGGTGCACCGAGTGAGTATCCTGGTCAAATCAGCACACCTGTGACACTAGCTCATCACGCTAGGGGGGTATAGTGGCCATGGTCACAACAGGCCAATTACATCCTGGTTCTTACTGGGGTGACCGCTCCTATGTTTTTACTTAATTTCTCTGGGGCCCGAAGGGCCGATTATGCGTTTACTCACTCTTATCCGTGTCAACGGTGGTTCTACCAATGGCCGGTTACTCTATACCCCTTGGTGACCATTTCTCCTGGGCTATTAGCAAGACTTTGGGACTTGGGGGATATATTCACATTTTTTCCCTCCTGCAACGTTACCACACTGATGAGGGCATTGAGGGGCAGGACGACAGGGACAAGGAGTTGCCCCGTTGCCGCAAGCTGCCTCCCTATGCGCCAATTGGTTACCGGCCTATTGGGCATCCGTGGCAGGATAAGTAAGGGCCCGTCCTGGTTTGGCCATCACAATGGTCCAGTGCTTGGACAATGATTACCGGGCTGTGGTGGTTTTTCCCTGGCCCGTCATGGTTAGCTTAGGTCAACACCTTATGATTAGGGCCTCCCTTCACCCTGAGATGCCAGCGATGAGCCCTGCTAGCACTTGTAGTTAATATATATGACTCCTACGTGGCAGCGCTTTATGCTCCATATGGAGGGCCTACTTTCGGGCAACCACATTTGTCCCTTGATCTGGAGCTCTCAGATTAAGTTAGCTGCTGCCATCTTCAACAGGGAACGTGTTTTTGCAGGGCACTCGAAATGGATTATGTGCTGCTCGATTAGGAGTGAGCGCTGTGGAGGCTTCGCTCCTCAAGGGCCGATCAGCCGGAAGAGGGTACTAGCCTGACGCTGCCATAGGTCCGGTTGCTTCCCCACAGGTGTTTGTGGCAGCGCGTGGTTCACGCCCTGGCCTGTCGTTTGCTACCAAGCCGGGTCTACCCTTACTGAACTAGAATTGGTACCCATTCCTTCCGGTTAGGCGCCGCATCAACTGTGGCTGCGTTTGGGTGCCTGGAGCCTGACATATGTTGCATGGGCAGGTGGGGGCTTGCCCAATTTTTCTGTCTGTCCATCCCTTCACTGAATGAGTGCCTCGTTCTGCCCTTTATTCCCCCTCCTGATTTTACAGACCCTGTGTGTTTCTGCACACTGGTAGTAGTGTGGCTTGTGGGCCACAATTCTGTGCACTGGGGTGGCACAGTATGCTGCTTTGACAACATGGGGACCCCATCTCGGGCTACGCGTACCCGTGCGTATGCAGTGGTATGGTGTGCACAGCATTTAGGTGGCTGGAACTGTTGACATCCCTGATGTCCATTGGGGATGCTGGGCTGCCACATGTTTTAATTCTGTACCTCGGAGGCGGTGATCTGCACAGATTGCTGGCCCGGACTTATAGACTTCCGAGTGCAGTGACCTGGTGGTTTTTTGGCCATTTATGGCCGTCTACACAATTGCTATGGTCATACATCATGCCGAGCCAATATCATAGGTGAGACTTTGACCCAGCGGTCAGACCGTGCCCGATGGTCAGGGGACAGGGCTGTTGCCTGGTTCCTGGTCTAGAATGGCTTCGGGACAGCCATTTGTCGCCTGGGGATAGGGTTACAGGTATCTGGCTTGTATTCTGAGATGGGGTTCACCGGTCAACAAGTGGATGCACCTCTCTTTTGAATAACGTGCAATAGGGCCAGGTGACCGATTGTCGGTCAAGGGGAGCGGCCTATGCTGCACTGTGGCACTGTTGCCAGGTGGAAGGTGCCTCTCTAAGAGTCGCAGGTGATGCATGGCCACATCAACTTCGCCTGCAGAGTGGTAACACCAGGCAGTGCCTTCGCCTGGTGTCTGGGACATACTATGGTGGGTCTTGATAAACGACACCACAGGGTACAACTGATTAGGGGTCTACAAGCGGACCTGTTGGTTTGGCTCACATTCCCCAGGACTTTCATGCTGTCCCCTTTTGGAGGCATGAGCTTCTGGTCAGCCCAGTTCCTACTACAGTCGGATGCCTCCAGCTCAATTGGGGTGGGGGGATTTATTTAAGGACAGCGTGCCTATGGTCATTGGCCCCAGGGATGGGAGGGCACAGATCGCTTACGCAATCTTACATTTCCGAAATTTTTTCTCAATTCTGGGTCCCCTTTAGGCTCTGGGAGGACAGATGGCTTAATTCTGTGCCTCGCTGTTGGTGTTGCAATGCTGTGGTATGCACATTGTCAGTGCCCAAACGTTTAAAGCCACCGGAGTCATGGCCTTAGCTCACCTATTGTTCTTGGGTCCTACGCTTTTAGGTGCTCCTTAGGGCCAAACATGTGCCAGGCATTAATAATGATATTGCTGATGCTTTATCCCGCCTGCAGATCTCCCGGTTCCGTGACTGTGCTACAGACGCTTGGGAACTACCCTCTCCACTCCTGCCTGAGATATGGTCATTTGGAAAGGAGACATGAACCGGGCGAGTGGCATGCCTTGGCAACTCGCATGCGCACGGCGCATCAGCATCCACTGTTCACCTAGGTTTTATAATGTATCGTCCGCCCTTATGATCTGGCGTTGGCTCTACGCACCATAGCCACCAGGCTTTACGCCTTGATATTCATGGCCAGGGCATGGGGTTTTTCCTGACTATGCGAGGGTTTTTTGCATACGCCATGCAATCGACGGGTGGACACGTGTATGTGGCCGCCACGTGGACACATGTCACCCTATTCTCACAGATATTATTACCCACCTTGCATGAGGTTGGCATAGATGATGATGGGTGGACATGTGTATGTGGTCTCCGCCCGGACACACGTCACCCTATTATCACAGATGCACAAGGTTGGCATAGATGAGGTTGCAGTAGGTAGGAGGAGTCTCTTTTCATGCAGCTACCGCTGTAGCTTTTTCTGGAGCTCGACGACTCAGCGAGCTGGTCCCATGGTTGAAGGGGGACGTTTTTTGTAGGGCACTGGAACTCGGAGATGTTCCTATCAACCAGGTGTGGGCTCAGTGGAGGATTTATTCCTCAAAGGCCGATCAGCATGGAGTAGGCAGTGGTGTCAACTGCTATGATGTACATTTACTGACATCTGTCCGGTTGGTGCCCTACATACAGTTTTGACAGTGCCTGCTGCATGCCCTGCCCTGTTTTTTTCTGCCACCATGATGGGTCTTCCTTTTCCAAATTTAAGTTCTGTAGGGTGACCTGTACTGCGGTTCACAGTGTGGGGCCCGTTATGGCACCCATTTATTTAGGATAGGCGTCGTGTTGACCGCGGCTGCGTTTGGGTACTCGGAGGCAGATATGTGTGGGCACGTGTGGGGTTTGTGCGTATTTCCCTTATATGTACGTCCCCTCACTGTATGAGTACCTAGTTATGTCCTTACTTCCTTTTCCTCTTTTACACACCCTGTGTGTATCTGCACACTGGTGGCAGTGGGGCTGGTGGGCCGCAGCTATGTACACTGGGCGGCAGAATATGCTGCGGCGACAGAGTGTGGACCCCAGCTCAGGCTACGTGTATCCGCACGTATGCGATGGTATGGTATGTGCGGCATGGAAGGGCGGGAACTGTTGCCATTCCTGATGTCCATCAGGGATGCTGGACCGCCTGATGTTCTTACGCTGCACCTCGACGGTGATGATCTCACACGGATCACTGACCTTTCCTTAAAATGTCGAGGTGCAGTGACCTGGCATTTTTACATCATTTATGGCCGTACACATGGTTGCCATGGTCTAACATCGTGCCGAGACACCGTTTTAGAGGAGACATGGTCCTCCGTGGTTTGGACCATCCCCGGCAGTCAGTAGACAGGGCTGTTGCCTGGATCCTTGCTGAAAATGGCTTGGGACAGCCAGTAGACATCCAGGGATAGGCTTGTAAAAAATTTGACCTATAGGCAGGAAATGGGGTCCACCTGTCGGCCAGAGGTATGAAACTCTTTCTGGAAGTTGTGCGAGCAGGCCTGGTGACCGCGCTGACGGTCTGGGGGGGCGGTAAGTCATCATGGACGCCTCCCCGTGTGGCAGGTAGCACTGAGTAAGGTCAAGGTTTATGACACATAGGTATCCGGCAGGTTCGCATTGACTGGCCAACACGTAGATAGGTACAGGGGAAACAGGTTTGGCCGGTCAAGGGCGAACTATGAAAGGGGTGATGTCAGGAGCTTCACAGCCTGCATCACCTTGATATTTGAACGGATACACGTCATAAGGTGGGGTCAGTAGATAGTATATTGACTCCGGTCAACAATTTGTTTGTGTCAACAAACAAATTGATGCAAATTGATACATGTAGCCAATTTCCATTGGCATTTAGGGTGGAACCTTACCAGTGCTACTGCAGCCTGCTTGCCTTAAAGAATTACAATTGGATGATACACCAATTGAAAGTGATAATTCGGACTAGGGCATTATTCAATAAAAGTGGCCCGATTCCTTTAATCCAATACCGGTTTCTGAGTCTTTATTTGGGTGGGTGTGCCTGCAATGCAAGCACGGTGCCAAAATGGCCACTGCGCTCTTTGTGGGCCCCCCCACCCACCCAGACTCGGACATCTGGGTTAGTTAGGGGGCGTGGCCACCCCTCCATAAAAGGGGTAGCCACGAGGCAGCCTGGCTGCCATTTTGCAAAGCGACGGAGCGGAGAAGTTTTTCCCCTCCACCCCCTCCCTAGTGGACAGTGTGATTTTCTGGTCACTTCAGGGCCGGGTGGGAATTTTTTGCTTGAACCTACATTGGCCCTTTGATTCTTGCTTTTTCGCCCATCCCACAATGTCGCTAGCGTTTGAGATACGGGCTAAGTTGACTTTGGTCACTTTTGGCGGGTAGCACTGGGTAAGGTAAAGGTTTATGACACATAGGTATCCAGCAGGTTCACATTGACTGGCCAAAATGTAGATAGGTACAGGGGAAACAGGTTTGACCGGTCAAGGGCGAACTATGAAAGGGGTGATGTCAGGCGCTTCACAGCCTGCATCACCTTGATATTTGAACGGATACACGTCATAGGGTGGGGTCAGTAGATAGTATATTGACTCCGGTCAACAATTTGTTTGTGTCAACAAACAAATTGATAAATGTAGCCAATTTCCATTGGCATTTAGGGTGGAACCTTACCAGTGCTATTGCGGCCTGCTTGCCTTAAAGAATTACAATTGGATGATACACCAATTGAAAGTGATAATTCGGACTAGGGCATTATTCAATAAAAGTGGCCCGATGCCTTTAATCCAATACCGGTGTCTGAGTCTTTATTTGGGTGGGTGCACCTGCAATGAGCAATGTAGGGATGGAGGAATCACAATATGGGATCAAAATTGCTGGGAGAAACATCAACAATTTGAGATATGCAGATGATACCACCTTAATGGCAGAAAGTGAGGAAGACATAAAGAAGCTCCTGATTATGTTGAAAGATGAGAGTGCAAAAGTTGGCCTGAGACTCAATATCAAGAAAACCAAGATAATGCCAATAGGCCTTATCAGTCCCTGGAAAATAGATGGGGAAGAAGAAGTAACAGATTTTACTTTCTTAGGATCCAAGATCACTGCAGATGGAGATTGCTGCCATGAAATAAAAAGGCAACTGATTCTTGGGAGACAAGATATGAAAAACCTGGGGAACATGGTGAAAAGTAGAGACATCTCACTGCAAACAAAGGTCCACAAACAAAGGTATTTCCGGTGGTTATGTAAGGTTGTGAGAACTGGACCATTAGAAAGGCTGAGAAAAGAAAAATAGATGCCTTTGAGATGTAGTGCTGGAGGAGAGTTTTGAGAGTCCCTTGGACAGTGAGGAGAACAAATAGGTTAATATTAGAAGAGACTAGCCCTGAGTGCTCATTAGAAGGTCAAATAGTAAAGATGAAGATGAAGTATTTTGGACATGAAATGAAAAGAGAGGACTCACTTAAGAAGGCCTTGATGCTGGGGAAGTTGGAGGGCAAAAGAAGAAGGGGACGGCCAAAAATGAGATGGCTAGATGGTATTGTAGATACAATGGGCACGGGGCTGTGTGGACTAAGGAGGATGGTGGAGGACAGAGGAGCTTGGAGAGCGATGGTCCATGGGGTCACAAAGAGTCGGAATCGACTGTGCGACTGAACAACACTGTTCCCTATTGGATCTGTCACATTAACATCTTGCACCAGATCCTGAGTATTACTCAAGATCAAGTCAATGATTCTTGTACCTCTAGTTGTGTCTTCAAACATCTGTCCCAGGGAACAATCATTTAGCATATCTAGGAACTTTATCTCTTTATCATGTGCTGAACAACAGTTCACCCAGTCTATGTGAGGGTAATTTAAGTCCCCCATTATAACCAGGCTTCCCTTCTTGGATGCCTCCTTTACAACATTCTCCAACTGCCACTCTCCCTCAGGAGTTTGGGTCAGAGGCCAATAGTATATGCCTACTGTTAGACCATACTTGTGGCCTGGTACTCTTATCCACAGAGTTTCTAATGGTGACTCCAAATCACCTATATATTCCAATTCGTATGATTTTATCACTTCTTTGACATACAAGGCTACACCACCTCCCGTTTGCACCTTCCTATCCTTCCTGTACAGTTTGTAGCCTGGGATAACTGTATCCCATTGGTTATCATCCATCCACCAGGTTTCAGTGATGCCAATAATATCAATATTCTTATCTATTGCTAAGTGTTCCAGCTCCCCTATTTTGTTCGAGGCTTCTGGCATTTGCATACAAGCATTTTTATATGCTTTTCTGATACAGTCTTTTGAGTCCAGTTGCATTGTTAGACTGCCTCTTGCATCCTTCTGCTAGAGTGCTGGTGACTAGCTTGCTCTGCTCAGTAATTTTTGCATCCTCCTCACTACTCAAGTACACACTTTCCCAAAACGGATGCTGCCCAGCTCCTATCAGCATTCCCCCAGTTATCAGTTTAAAAGCTGCTCTGCAGCCTTTTTGATGTTGAGTGCCAGCAATCTGGTCCCATCATGGTTCAAGTGCAACCCATCCCTCCTGAAAAGATTTGGCTTGTCCCAAAATGTTGAGTTCCTGATAAATCTGAAGCTCTCCTCTCAACACCACCACCTCATTCACGCATTGAGGCTTCTGAGCTCTGCCTGCCTAGTAGGTCCTGCACGAAGAACAAGCAGCACTTCTGAAAATGCTACCTTGGAAGTCCGGGGCTTCAATCTTTTTCCTAACATCCTGAATTTGGCTTCCAGGACAGACCGCTTGGCCTTCCCAACATCATTGGTACCAACGTGTACCATGACCATTGGCTCCTTCCCAGTTTTTTTTATTAAAATACATTCATCATAGAAATACATTCACCATACAAAACAACATAACATACATTACAACATACCACATAGCCTCACCCTCCCACCTCCCACACCATGTACCAAACACGTTGAATTTGTCTTCCTCTTACACCAAATTTATCTTTGTCAGTTCACTCAAAAACTGCATTCATCCTGCACAGGTTTTATTCCGTCTTTGGCTAGTAGGCCATATTCTACCCATGGTCTCAAATTTGCCAGAAGGGATTGTACTTGATTTCTTCTCTTGCCATTTTCAGTTCTAATGCAAGCGCGGCGCCAAAATGGCTGTCGCGCTCTTTGCGGGGGGCCCCCACCGGACGAAGGCATCCGGGTAGTTAGGGGGCGTGGCCAGCACCCTTATGAAAGGGGTGGCCACGAGGCAGCTGAGCTGCCATTTTGCGATGCGACGGAGCGGAGAAGTTTTTTCCCTCTTACCTCCGTCGCTCTTGCCTTTCATCGGGAAGCCTCTTGGCTGCTAATTTTCTTGACTTTTTTCGGCTTCCCATCGGATAGCTGCTATGCCCTCTAAGAAGAAGGCGACTGCGAACGCGGCTCGTTCTGCGCGGAGGACCGCGGCTGCGCCTCCCCAGCAGCCTCCTTTGCCTGAGCCCACCGGGACCAGTGGGATGGGGTTAATTGCCCCTTGGCCTGAGGCGGGGTGTCCGCGTACCGGCCCAGCAGGGGCCGCGGCCCTCGGCCCGCAAGCAGTGGCCACTGCCCCTGGCGTGGCCCATTCTGCGGGGCCTTCTTCCATCTGTGCGCAGCTTCCTGCGGGGGGTTTCAGCCATGGGGGGTGGCTGGGTTCCCTCCCCTGGCAGGGTACCCCCCCGGCCCTGCAGGGGCCAGGCATGGGATCGTGGCCCTATACGGGCCCCGGGGTCCAGGGACCTGGACCGGCGCCTGCAGTTAGTGGGCCGGCTGGCCCTTTGCCCCCCCTTGGCTTAGGGGGCTATGTTAATGTTGAGGCCCTTCTGGCCCGCGTTGCGGCCCTCGAGGCATCCCTCGCGAGGGTTAACCACCCTGGGGGTGCCTTTTGGGGTGCAGGTTGATGCTTCGTCTGTCGGGCAGCGGCAGGCGGCAGGACAGGTCGAGCTGCCTGAGGCGCGTGGCCCGGCATCGGCCACTGCCTCGCAGCTCCCCAATCAACATGCCGGTGCTGGTCAGGCCCCGTCGACGAGCTCAATTGCGGTCGTGAGCTCCGACGCCCCCCGTGGGCCGGAACCCCCGGTGGGGGAGGCCCATGGGGGTGCAGCATGTGAGTATGCGGTTCAATCTAGCGCACCCACACACATAGCCACGTTGGGGGGGGCATTTCAGTGGCCTTGGCCTCGCACGGGTGGTGCGACGGTTCAGTCGCCGACGTCCCACCCGGTGACTTCACCTCTCACCCAGGGCCCCGTTTTGGGGGGTGCCCCTTACTCAGTCGGGAATGTGTTAGGGGTGACCGGGTTGGTCCAGGCTCCTTTTCAGATGCCCGCAGTTCCCACCGTTCCTGTGTCGGCATTGCCGACAGCGGGGTATTCCTTGCCCCTGGGGGACCATTTGGCCCAGGCCACCAAAGAGAAGATCTGGCGTGGGGAGTATGTGGACATCTTCTCCCTTCTTAACAGAGAGCCCACCAAAGAGGAGAGGGAGGGGCAGGACGAGAAGGATAAGGAACAGGCACGTCGTCGTAAGCCGCCACGTACGTGGGCCAACTGGTTGCCGGCCTACCTCATATACATGGCGGTCTACCTCAGGGCCCAGCCGGATTTGGCAATTCCGATGGTCCAGTATTTGGACAACATTTACCGGGCGATGGTCGACTTCCCGGGCCCGTCGTGGTTGGCTTACGATGAAGAATTCTGTATGCTGATTCCCCTGCACCCTGAGATGAGGTGGGATGAACCCTGCCAGAAGCTGTGGCTTCTGTACATGACTCCCACGCACCCTGCGCCTGGGGAACAATACCATTGTGGACATGCGGTCAAGCGAGCAGCCCCAGCACAGACACCCCGCCAGGTGGCGGGGCAGGGGGTTCCAGCCCGCCTGCTGTGCTGGACTTTCTCGTCCAATGGTTCCTGCAATAGGAAGAATTGCCGGTACAGGCATGAGAGTCCCTCTTGTGCTGGCCCCCATGCGGCCTCCGCCTGTCCCAGGCCTGGAGGGATGCGGGGCAGAGGGAGGGGCAGACAAGGGGCTGGCAAAACTGCCGCAGAGGGAGCTGGTCCACCGAAAGGCCCCCTCCCCAATTAATGTGGACATGTTGGAGCGTTGGCTCGCATTGTACCCGAGGGAGGCAGACGCGGTTTACCTGCTTCAGGGTTTTCGACTGGGGTTCCGTATTCCTTTCATGGGTGATAGGTCCCCCAGGATGCCCCCAACCTTTTGTCCCTTAGGGGGAGGGAGGAGGTGGCTGCTGCCAGTATTAATAAGGAGGTCGATGCGGGCAGGGTCGCCGGCCCTTTCCCTGCACCCCCGTTCCCCAACCTTAAGGTGTCACCCTTGGGCTTAGTGCCCAAGAAGTCACCGGGCGAGTTTCGCCTGATCCATCACTTGTCCTACCCAGCCGGCCGATCGGTCAATGATGCTATCCCTGATGACCTTTGCTCAGTCAGGTATACATCTTTTGACCAAGCGCTGCGCATGGTGCGCTCATGTGGCCCGGGTGCGCTGTTGGCTAAGTGCGACATTAAGTCTGCCTTTCGCCTCCTGCCGGTCCACCCGGGTGACTTTGAGTTGCTGGGTTTCAAGTTCCGGGGTGAATATTATTTCGATAAGGCCATGCCTTTTGGCTGTTCCATATCATGCTCGGCCTTCGAGCGTTTCAGCACCTTCCTACAGTGGGCTTTTGTCCGCAGGTCAGGGTCCCGGTCTGTAGCCCATTACCTGGATGATTTTTTATTCGGGGGTGAACGGGGCTGGGACACGTGCACATGTCTCCTCAACACATTTCAGACGCTAATGGAGGAACTTGGTGTCCCTTTAGCGCCCGAAAAGACCGAGGGCCCATCTACCCAGCTAGTCTTCCTGGGGGTGGAGATTGACACGGTAGCGCAGGCTTCTAGGTTACCGGGGGATAAGGTGTCAAGGATAGTGGCCCTTATCTCGGACTTGCTTGCTAAACGCAAGGCATCACTGAGGGAACTGCAGGTGCTACATGGTCACCTCAATTTCGCTTGCAGGGTCATCGCACCGGGCAGGGCATTTGCTCGGCGCTTGTGCGACGCCATGACAGGCTTATCCAGGCCCCACCATAGGGTTAGACTGACCCGGGGTATCAGGGCATATATGCTTATCTGGCTCCAGTTCCTGAGGGAGTTCAATGGGGTGTCATTTTGGAGGTCTGACCTCCTGGCTTCCCCTCATTTCCAGATACAGTCCGATGCCTCTGGATCCATGGGTTATGGGATGTACTTCAATGGGAAGTGGGCCTATGGTGGGTGGCCACCAGTCTGGGCGGGCACGGGTCGCCTGCGTGATCTTACGTATCTGGAATTTTTCCCTATCCTGGGGGCTTTGATGCTATGGGGCGAGGAGTGGGCCAACTCGGTTGTCCATTTCTGGTGTGACAATGCGGCCGTTGTCCACATTGTCAACTCACAGACTTCTAAATCACCCAGGGTCATGGACCTGGTGCGCCAGTTTGTATTGCGCAGCCTGCGCCTCAATGTGCTGTTCAGGTCCAGGCATGTCCCGGGGGTCAATAATGATATCGCTGACGCTTTGTCCCGCCTGCAGATCTCCCGGTTCCGCGCCTTGGCCCCGGATGCGGAGGAATTTCCCTCGCCACTCCCGGACGAGATATGGACCATTGGCAAGGAGAGGTGAACCGGGCGATCGGCATGTCGCTAGCGCCACGCACGCGTAAGGCGTATCACCACGCATTCAATTCTTTCAGATCATTCTGTGCCCAATTTCGGCTGCCAGACACCTGGCCGATCCCAGTGGCCCATATACTTCGATTCATGGTTTACCTGCATGCCCAGGGCCTTGCACCTCGCACCATAGCATCCAGGCTGTCAGCGCTGGCTTTTATGGCCAAAGTAGGCGGTCATGCGGATAGTACCAGTGACTTCCGTGTGAGACATGTTTTGGAGGGGTGGGTGCGGGAGCGTGGGCGTAGCCCGGACGACCGCCACCCGATTTCCCCAGGGGTTCTTACCCAACTGGCGCGGGGCTGGCATGACCTCTGTTTTGATAGGTATGAGGCAGCCCTATTTCATGCGGCTACAACGGTGGCCTTTTTTGGAGCGCTCCGCATCAGCGAGCTTGTGATGCTGTCTAAGGCGGATGCAAGTCGTAGGGCACTGGAACTCGAAGATGTCTATGTTGCCAAAGACTGGGCTCAGTTGAGGATACGCTCCTCTAAGACGGATCAGCATGGCGTAGGCAGTAGAGTAAGACTGCTACGGTGTTCTTTGGCAGACATCTGTCCGGTTGGTGCCCTACAGGAGTTCCTTGCACTGCGTGGCGCGCACCATGGCCCGTTTTTCTGTCACCAAGATGGGTCTCCTCTTACTAAATTTCATTTTTGGAAGGTGACCGGCAAAGCGCTGGCCAGTGTTGGCCTCCCAGGGGCCCGTTACGGCACCCATTCATTCAGAATAGGGGCGGCTTCCACTGCGGCTGCTTTTGGGTACTCCGGGGCTGAAATACGCCGTATGGGGAGGTGAGGATCGCAATGTTTTCAATTTTATGTCCGCCCTCTTCCACAGTGAGTACCAGTCTAGTCACCACATCTTTTCTCTCCCCTCGTTTTTTCCTTGACAGACCCTGGGTGTCGTATTACACCGGTGACAGTATGGCTGGTGGGCCATAGCTACGTGCACAGCGCAGCGCGTTACGCAGCGGCGACAGAGTCGGGACCCCGACTGGGACTGGGTGCATACGCAAGTCTCACATGGTGTGGTAAGCCCGGGATGTTATGGCGGGAGCTGTTGCCATTCCTTTTTTCAGGCCGGAATGCTGACCCGCCTGACATTCTGATCATACACCTTGGGGGCAATGATTTAGGTCAGGTCACCGGCTTATCGCTGAAGCATGCGATTTGCGGCGACCTCGCCTACCTGCATTACGTGTGGCCCGCCACAACCCTCGTTTGGTCAGACATGGTGCCGCGGCACACTTATAGAGGAGGGTTCGACCTCCAGGCCCTTGACTGTGCTAGACGCATGGTAAACAGGGCTGTTGCCCAGTTCCTTCTCGACAGGGGTTGGGGGCGGGTCAGTCGTCACCCCACCATTAGTCTGCAAAATTATGACCTTTACGCAGGGGATGGGGTCCATTTGTCGCGAGGAGGTATGGACCTCCTGTTGGGTGATTGGTGAGCAGGCCTGTTGACCGAGCTGACGGTCTGGGGGGGGCGTCGAGCCTTCTTTGAAGCCCCTCCGTGTGGCGGGTAGCACTGGTAAGGTAAACATTTATGACCCACAGGTATCCGGCAGGTTCGCAATTGACTGGACAACACTAGACAGGCATAAGTTGGTTAAACGTTGTCCGGTCAACGACGAACCAGGCGACGGGGTGATGGCTACAGCTAGACAGCATGCATCACCCCGTGATTTTATGGATACGCGTCAGAGGGTGGGGTCATTAGTTAGATATTTGTCAACAAACAAATTGATACAAATAGATACATTGTAACAATTGCCGTTGGCAATTTTGGGTGATACCTTACCAGTGTTACTTCGGCCTGCTTGCCTTAAGAATTATAATTGGTCAATTACCAATAGAAATTTATAATTCAGACTAGGGCATGAATCAATAAATGTGGCCCAATGCTGTTATCCACTTTCATCAGTGTCTGAGTCCTTTATTGGGGGGTGCGCCTGCAATGCAAGCTCGGCGCAAAAATGGCTGCCGCGCTCTTTGCGCCCCCCCCACCGGACGAAGGCATCCGGGTAGTTAGGGGGCGTGGCCAGCACCCTTATAAAAGGGGTGGCCACGAGGCAGCCGAGCTGCCATTTTGCGAAGCGACGGAGTGGAGAAGTTTTTCCCCTCCACCCCCTCCCTAGTTAACAGTGTGATATTTTGGTCGCTTTGGGGCCGGGTGGGAATTTTTGGCTGGGACTCACAATTGGCTCTCGGGTCCTGGTCTTTTCGCCCATCCCACACTGTTGCTATGGTTTGATATAGGGGTTTCTGTTGCTGCTGTTGACTTTGGTCACATGGGCGGGTAGCACTGGTAAGGTAAACATTTATGACCCACAGGTATCCGGCAGGTTCGCAATTGACTGGACAACACTAGACATGCATAAGTTGGTTAAACGTTGTCCGATCAACGACGAACCAGGCGACGGGGTGATGGCTACAGCTAGACAGCATGCATCACCCCGTGATTTTACGGATACGCGTCAGAGGGTGGGGTCATTAGTTAGATATTGACTACGGTCAACAATTTGTTTGTTGTCAACAAACAAATTGATACAAATAGATACATTGTAACAATTGCCGTTGGCAATTTTGGGTGGTACCTTACCAGTGTTACTTCGGCCTGCTTGCCTTAAGAATTATAATTGGTCAATTACCAATAGAAATTTATAATTCGGACTAGGGCATGAATCAATAAATGTGGCCCAATGCCATTATCCACTTTCATCAGTGTCTGAGTCCTTTATTGGGGGGTGCGCCTGCAATGTTAATTTATCGTTTAAAGCCAGCCGCCATATCTGACTGTACCATCTTTCTTTGCTTATATTCATTTTATTCTTCCACTCCATAGCTATAATCTGTTTTGTAGCGGAGAATAACATAGCCATTAACTCTTTCTTTTCATCACCCACATCTATATCCTCAAATTGTCCTAAAATAGCAACTTTGGGTTTTAATGCTATAGTTTTTTAAAAAATATTACCGATCTCCTGTTCCACCATTTCCCAACATTTCTGGATATATTCACAATACCACCACATATGAAGGTAGGTACCTAACATTTTATTGCATCTCCAACATTTGTTTGAGCTTTTTTTATCCATATTGTGTACTGTTATTGGGGTCAAATACCACATTTAGATTAATTTAAAATTATGTTCTCTTTCCTTAATAGATAATTGATTTGTTATACATGGATTCCATTTTCCCCCCAGGTTTGCTCACATATCTTTGTATTTAGTTCTTCTTCCCATATATTCCTCAATATCCTTTGCGGTTCTTCTTTTTTATTTATCATTTTATATATTCTACTTACATCCCCTCTCTTTTTTTATTAATATATTTTTATTTATTTTCAAAAATAAAAAATAAAAACAAACATACAGAAAAAAATAATAACAATACAATACAATATTACATCAAGCTCGTAAAAAATAACACATACATAATGATTGAACTAATTGTTTACAATATAACCCACAGTGTTAAATACCCACATTATAGGTTATCACTATAACCATAGCATTCATAACAGCTTTCAGTATTACAACTGTTTATTATTTCTTTACTAGTTACACAACACCCAGTGAATATTTACAATGCCCGGAGAGTTTAGTATCTATATCATCTCCAAAATCCACTTTGAGATGGTACAGGTCCAGAACTGTCCCTAGCCATAGGAGAGTGATCCACGAACGGCTTCCAAATATTCCAAAACCTATTTTCTTTCAATTTATCCCTTTTTACTTTTATCTCCCATGTCAGTTTGTCATTCAATGCTAAACTCCACATTTCCTTATACCACTCTTCGGTCTGTATAAATACATCATTTTTCCAATTTCTGGCGATACATTGTCTACCTGTGGTTAACATAATTTCCAGTAATTCTTTTTCCACCTTATTCAAACCCATACCTTCCACATCTGTTAATAGAATGGTACCTGACACCAACTTAATTCTTTTACACAATATTTCCCCAATCTCTCCTTCTATTCTTCTCCAAAATTCATTTATTTTTTGCAACTCCACCACATATGTTCATAGGTTCCAACCGTTTCTTTGCATCTCCAACATAAATTATCCCTTTTATTATCCATCTGATGCAACCTCAGTGGTGGCAAGTACCATTGCCACAACATTTTAAAATTATGCTCCTTGATTCTTACTGACATTGTTCTCATTATCCTCTTTTTCCACTTATTTCTCCATTCAACATCTCCTATTTTTATATTCAAATTTTGTTCCCACTTCCGTTTCAAATCTTCCTGTGGATCATTACCCTTATTCAATATAGTATAGAGTTTGCTTACTAGACCCTTAATGTTCTTTTCCCCTTTTCTAATCTTTAATATCAATTCTTCAAATTCGGTCTTTGTTCTATCTATACCTAATTCTCTTGTATATTTTTTGTTCCAATTATCAACCTTCAATTTCTGAAACCAGTCCAATTTTAACTTTTTGAATATTTTTTTCCTCTTGGTTTCATCTTCACAAACTTTTAACCATTCCTTCAGTAGAAGCACTTCATTTTTATCCAATATTTCCTTTTTTTCCTTATCTATTTTTATCGGAAAACACACCATATCAGTCAATTCCAAAATTGGAGAGAGATCTGGGACCAAGTCTTTCTTTACTCTTTTCCACACCTTCATGAGCCCTCTCATCATAGTATTGCTTGTCTTTATTGTTTTATCCTTAATTCCCAAAAAGATCATTTTGCCAATATTCCTGTATTCTTTCATCTCCAATTCCTCCCAAATTATCTTTTCTCTTGCCAAGATCTTCACAACATTCTTAATTTGGAATGCTCAATAGTATGCTAACGAATTTGGCATACCCAGACCCCCTTCTTTCTGAGGCAGGTACCAAAGCTTCTTTGGAAGTCTAGATTTTTTACCTCCATTACAAAAATTATTGAACATCTTTTGAAACTCATTGATTTCCTTCTCCTTCAAATGGATTGCAAGTGCATCAAATAAGAAGTTAATCTTCGGCAGCAACATCATTTTGCAAATTGCAATCCTCCCAAACCATGACAGATTCAACCTCTGAAACCCTTGTAATTTGTTCTTAAATTCTACTTTCAAACTGTCATAATTCAGTCTTTTAAGTTCTTCCAATTTGTTTGAAATAGTTATCCCCAAATATTTCAACTTTTCTTTAATTTGTATGTTAGATGTCCCCACTATCCTTCCCATCTCCTTTACCCCCATATTACACAGCATCAGTTCTGATTTATCCCAATTTATCATCAGTCCAGTTATAGCCTCAAATTCCTGAAGTTGGTCTTTGATCCTATCCATTACCACCTCTGGATGTTTCACCATTAACAACGTATCATCTGCATACATACTCACTTTATTGCCCAGTATCCCTTCTATGTTTGGATCCTCCCTTATATTTTTAGCTAAGATTTCCATTGCCATAATAAACAGGATAGGAGATAGTGGACAACCCTGCCTGGTACCTGCCTCAAGCTTTACCTCATCCGTAACCTCTTCATTTACTCTAATCCTAGCACTCCCTTTTTGGTATAATAGATCGATTACCCTTCTAAATCTATCCCCAAATCCATAATTTCTAACTATTTCCTTAATCGAAGACCATTGTAATGAATCAAATGCCTTAAAAATGTCTAATGATAATAAACCCACCTTTTCCTTTGTTTGATTAACATTATCAATTAGATCTAATACCCTTCTAGTCAAGTCAGCCATGTGCCTACCTTTTAAAAAACCAACTTGATCAACATTTATATATTCCCCCATAAAACTGTTTAAACGGTTAGCCAATATTGCTGTGAAGATCTTGTCGTCCTGGTTTATAAGAGAAATTGGTCTGTATGATTCCACCTTTTCCAAATTCTTTCCCGGTTTTGGCAGCAGAACGATTATGGTACTATACCATGAAGTCGGAATTTGTCCTCCATCTAAAATATAATTATATAGCTTCACTAACTTTGGAACCACAACATCTTTAAATTCTTTATAAAACTCTGTCGATAATCCATCATCTCCAGGGGCTTTCCCCATCTTCAAACCACTGATTACCTCATTTACCTCTTTGTCAGTGACCCTTTCCTCCATTTTTTCTCGATGTTCCTGTTTTATTCCATTCCCTAACTGTCTCTCCAGGATCCCTTTAAGCCTCTCCACATCTACCTCCTTATTTTGCATATAATGCTTGATAAAATTCCTTCACAATTTTACATTTATCCCTATTCTTATTACATCTTACCCCTTGTTTGTTAACCAACACTCCGATTTCTCTTTTTTCTTTTTTAGCCTTAGCTGCTCTTGGTAATAATCTTGAATTTCTATTACTAAATTCAAAATACTCTCTATTTAGATAAATCAAATCTCTTTTAACTTTATCAATATCCTTACCCATTAACTCTGCCTTAAGTCTTTGTAATTTAGCGAAAAAATTTTTATCTTTACTTTTTGAATGGTCTTCCTGTAGCTGCTTTATTTCTTTTTCTTTTTCCATCTGGTCTGCCTTATACCTTTTATACTTAGTACTCGCCAACTTTATACTTTCCCCTCTGAAAACCGACTTCATGGTATCCCAAACAACGTTAAAGTTTACTTCATTATTGTCGTTCCACTGCCAGCTTTCCCTCCACCTTTCCGTGATTTGTTCTTTACATTTTTGATCTTTAAATAGGTTAGGATCATACCTCCAACTTCTTCCTCTTCGATTATCTTTTTGTAATTTCAGTTCCAAAAGTACTTTAGCATGATCTGATTCCTTAAAAATCCCTATTTCCATTCCCTCAATATTTTTGATCACATTTTCTGTAAGAAGAACATAATCTATTCTAGAGTAGGTCCCATGGACGTGTGAAAAAAAAGAATATGCCCTTTCCGAGCCCTTGATCTCTCTCCACGAATCCTTCAAACCCATCACAACCATCCATTTGTCTAAAACCTTCCCTTTCGAGCCAATTCCACATCTTGCTAAATTCGTACAGTCTAAGTTTGACCTTATCAAGTTAAAGTCTCCAGCCACAATAATTTTTGCAACATTTTCTAGCTCCACTAATTTCCTAACCTTTTCTAAGAAATCCGCTTGATGTTCATTTGGAGCATATATGTTTACCAACATTATTTCCTCATCTTCTATTTTTCCTCTTACAATCAAATATCTACCTTCTTGATCGGCAATACTTTTTATTATCTCAAATCCTAATCTTTTAGAAATCATAATTGCCACTCCTCTCGCTTTTGAAGTACCAAACGCCATCTCATAGTGTTGAATCCATCCCAAAAAAAGTTTGTTTGTATCTTTTGACTTTTGGTGCATTTCCTGTAAGAACACTATATCGGGTCTATCTTTCTTCAAAGCCAATTCCAACCTCTGCCTCTTAAGAACAGAACCTGTACCCTTTACATTCAGGTTAATATTTTAATATTTCCCATAATCTATTTCCTTTCTAACTTCTAAACTCTCCATGTCCGGTGTGTGGCCACTGTCTCTAGTCGGGGCCTGAATTACCTGAGTCAGGCCCATGGCTACTATGGAAGCCATGAATTCCTGTGCAACCTCAGAGCCAGTCCCCAGCGAAGGCAAATTGAAGTCCCCCAGGACCATCAGCCTAGGGAACTCCAACGCCAACAAGGGGAGTACCTGCAAAGGGGCAGGTACAGGAGTAAGACTCCCAACTGACCCTTAGGGCCCAACCGCAGGAGCAAGGCCTCACAACCTGGAACTTGTGGAGCAGCGGCCCTAGCAACTCCCAGAGACTCCCTGGCTACAATGGCAATGCCACCGCCCTTCCCCTCCTCCTTAGGCTGGTGCCAAATATTGAACCCAGCTGGCCATATTTCTGACAGAGGTACACCATCCTCCGGTCTCAGCCAGGTTTCGGTGATGAATGCCAGGTCAGCCTGCCCCTCCTGAATAGAATCAATAAGGGGGGCCTTATTGCAGACCAACCTGGCATTCATCAGCAGCAGCCTAAGGATGGGGTCACTCTGGATCAACTGCTCAGGACCTAGAGGTGTAACCAAGGGGCTGGAATGAGGGACAGATAACAAGCATTGATCCCACATTCCCTGGGTGCGGCCCACCCCTTGGTGCCTGCCATATCACCCCATGCCTGTCACAACCCCAATTTGAGCCCCAGGAACCTCCCTGCCTATTTCAGATGGAGCACTGCACCACCTTCCCAGCGGGCGAGGCTGGTTCTCACTCCCTCCCCCTCCCTTCCTCCCCCTGCCCACTTAAACGCCCCCAAAACCAGAGATGTGGCTATTGGTATGGCCATTGAGCCGCCAAACAGCCTCAGGTGCTGCCTCATCGGGGAAGCAAGGCTGGGTCCGGCAGCAGCAGTGGCTGCAGAAGCAGCAAAGTTGGGGATGTGTTGAGCCACCCAGCTGCAGGTCCATGGCTGGTGGTGAGGCTGACCCTGGTGGTGGTGAAATCCGCCCCTTTGTAGCTGCTGTGGGTCACCCAGCTGGAAGCACTTTCCCCTTGTAGGGGAAGCAAGGCTGGGTCCAGTTCCGACTGCAGCGGTGGCCATAGAAGTGGCAATGTTGGGGGCGTGTTGAGCTGCCCACCTGCAGGTCCATGGCCAGTGGTGAGGCTGACCCTGGCTGTGGTGGAATATGCCCCTTTGTAGCCGTTGCGGGTTGCCCAGCTGGAAACAATTTCCCCTTGTCGGGGAAGCAAGGCTTGCTCTGGCTCCGACAGCGGCGGCTGCCAAAGAAGCAGCGAGTTTGGGCTCATGTTGGGCCGCCCAGCTGCAGTCCCATGGCCAGTGGTGAGGCTGAACCTGGCTGTGGTGGAATCCGCCCCTTTGTAGTGGATGATTTTACAACTATGTTCCTTTTCCTTAATAGAGAGTAAGTTCATTAGTCATTGTTTTCATTTCCACTTCAACACATTTCCATCAATTGTAATACCCAGTTCCTTTCCCCATACTTTCCTTAATATTATTTGTATCTTGTAAAGTTTGCTGATATTTTCCTTTTTTTGTATGATAATGATTACAAGTAATAACAATTAATTTTTAACCCCATGATTTTTTCAAAACTTCTAAATGTCCTTGGACTTTTTTATAGTGTTACATGGATCTTTTAGTACCGAAAGAGTGTTGTCCGCATACATACTAATCTTTTTGTTTCCTAGACCTTTAATTCCTTTATATTTTCTGATAGCATTTGCCAATACCTCCATAAATAAATAAGGTAGGGGACAGTGGACACCCTTGCCTAGTCCCTGCAGTTATTTTTACCAAATTAGTATAAGATTCATTTATCTTTATCTATGTTTGAGCTTTGTTATACAGCTGATCGATAATGTGTTTAAATTTCCTGCCAAATGCCACATTATTAATTATTGCTTTAATTGTGCACCATTGGATTGAATCGAAGGCCTTGTAAATGTCCAAAGATAGGATACATATCTTCTCCTTATCTTTCCTAGCTGTCTCTGAAATATTTATAATCCTAGTTGTAAGGTTTTCCATTTGTCTGCCTTTTAAAAAACCTGCCTGATCTTCTTATAAATAATAACATATGAATTTACTCAACCCATTAGCCATTACAGCCAAAAATATTTTTACATCTTGGTTAAGTAATGAAATTGGTCTATAAGATTCTATTTTTTCTTCATCTTTATTCGACTCAGGAAGTAAGACCATAACAGACTGATTCCAGGATTCTGGAATCTTGCCTCCCTCTAAGATGTAATTATAAAGCCTTTTTAATTTCAAAATAATTAAATCTTTGAATTCTCTATAAAATTCTGGGGATTTCCCACTTTTCAATTTTTTTATTACACTCTATTTCCATATCTGAATTCTTTTCCTCCATCATATTCCTGTGTGTATCATTAATTTTTGTTGTTAGGTATTACTCTAAGTACAATTTTAGTTCCGTTATGTTAATTTCCTTTCCTTTATACAATCCGCTATAAATTTCTTCAACAATTTTTAGTTTATCCTCCATTTTTTGCACCATTTTCCATATTTATCTAGTACCTTGACTTCTCTCTTAATTTTTCCCCAAGCTGCTTTTGCTACTCTTTTTGTATTTTTGTTATTACTCAAAATTATCCCTCTCCAAATAAATCAGATTCCTTTTGACTTTCTCTATTTCTTGACCTAAGATTTCCTTCCTAAGAGCCTGTACATTCTGTAATACATCTTTTCTATGTGTTCTTGCATGTTCTTCTTCTAGATGCTTTAATTCTTTCTCTAAGCCTTCCTGTCTTTTTTCTGCTTCTTATTTTCTATTATAATTTCCTTTATACAATCCCCTCTAAAGGTAACTTTCATGGTGTCCCATAATATATACAAGTCTATTTCTCCTGTGTTATTAATATGCCAATTTTCTTCCCATTTTTGTCTCAATCTATCTTTTATTTTATCATTCTTTATTAAATTTATATCAAATATCCAGGTTCGTTGTTGAGTAGAATTCAATTTAATCTGCATCTCCATCAAGACCATAGTGTGCTCAGATTCTTTAAAAGTACCAACTGACATATCCTTTAGGTTAATTGTTAAATTGTCCGATACCATTATATGATCAATCCTTGAATAGGTTTTATGGACTTGTGAATAAAAAGTATATGCTCATTCTGAACCTTTTAGAAGTCTCCACGAGTCCTTAACTTTTAACGATATTATACATTTATCTAGGATTGATTTCCCCACCTCTTTTCTTCTGTTTGTTATCTTAGAGGTATCACTATCAGATCTTGTCAAATTGAAATCCCCAGCTATAATCACGGAACAGCTGCAGGAAGAGTGGGTGCAGGGGTAACTGCTGCGGCATGTTCCACATCTGTTATCCTGGCTAACAGGTTTGCTGGGATGGGTTGTTCCAAGGCCATTGGAACTGGCAAATTGTGTGCCAGGTGCTTCTTTGCCAACCACTGACCAGGTAATGATGAGGACCTATGCTTAGGTGCCATCATCACCACCAATTTTTTTTGTGCTCTCTCCCACAGCTACGAGGTGATATAGAATGCCAATACTCAGGCAGTAACCAAGCCGAAGGAAGTGCTCACCATGCAGAAGAATTACACAATTGTGAACAGTTCCTGGAATGAAAGAGAGAGGGTGAGGTGGGAAGGAGCCATCCTTATATACAGGACCTGGCTCCTCCATACTACACCAGTGGCCACTAATGTGGTCACCCGCCTTTGGGGGAAAGAGTGGCAAATCGCTTGCACCCATTACCCCTAGTGCTGCAGCCAATTTTGTGCAAATTATAGATACCATGGATATATATTTTTCATTCTTACCAGGAGGTATATTGTCAAATTATCTCATCAGCCCAAGACAACATAAATCAAAGAGAAAATAATAATTTAATGAGTATTTTTGCATATTGAGCATAAATCCGATGAATTTAATTAGCCTGGAATAAATTTTGGGACCAAAAAAAAAAGGGTTTTGGTACTTGTATCCCTTCTTATGCAGAATAGGGGGATGACTGTATGTATGTAAGTAGTCTCTGCTAAAGTTTTACTCTCAGTTTTTACAGGAGCCCAGTTTAGTTTCTGTAATGCAACCTACCACTCTGAGGCTTCTTGCTGACTGAGATTCAATATATTCTATTATCTGTTGGATATTGCAGCACACCAAATAAATTCAGAAGATCAGTTGATGCTTTATAGACTACAGAAAAGCCTTTGACTGTGTGGATCATGAGAAACTAGGGGCAGTTTTGATACAAATTGGACTGCCTCAGCACGTGATTGTCCTAATGCATAACCTGTATTGTGGAGAAGAAACTACCATTACTGATATGGAGGAACAAAATGGGTTCCAACAGGGAAATGTATCAGACAAGAATGCATTTTATCATCTTATTTGTTCAGTCTATATACAGAACACATCATTCATAAAGCTAGACAAAATTCCAATGAAAGAGGAGTGAAAAAAAATTTTGGGGGGGGAATTAATAGTTTAAGTTATTCAAAGGACACAGTCTTACTGGCATAAAATAGCAATGACATAAAATAACTTGAAAGTGAAAAAAGCAGGACTACAGGTGAACATTAAGAAAAAATAAGAAAATAACAAAAGAAGAAAAGAAACTGATACAGCGAAAAAAATGTAGCTTGGTTCAATCATTAATCGAAATGGGGATTGCAGCAAAAAAACAAACAAACCAGAAGATGACCAAGAAGAGCAGCAATGAAGGAATTAGAAAATATCAAGTTCATTCACACTATTGTGCTCCTGCTCATCATATACGGTTCTAAAAGCTAAATAGTAAGGAAATCTGAAAGGGGGGAAATTGGCTCATTTAAAATATGGTGCTGGAGGAGAGCTGTGATGATACCCTGGAAAGACAAACAAGTGTATCCCAGAGCAAATCAAGCCTCAACTGTCTCTGTAGATTTTTTTAAAACAAAACTGAGACTGCCCTACTTTGGGCACATCATGAGAAGGCTGAACGAGGCCAAAGAATGAAAGAAACCAGAACGATAGGTGAAAACAACAAGGACTGTGGTAGTTCTAGCACAAAACATAACTTTGATAATACTGTTGTTATGTGCTGTTAAATAGTCTCTGGTTATAGCAATCTTGTGAATTAGAGATCTCCAAAATGTCTTGTCCTCAACAATCTTGATCAGCTTTTGTAACCTCAAGGTTGTGAGTTCCCTTTTTCGTCTCATGTTGATTTTCTTTTTCTGCTGCCTTCCACACGTTTCCAAGCATGGAGCAGGACAAGAGTTCATAGAAATGAAAAAGTTGTAAAAGTTGTTAAATTATGTCACCATCTCTGGCAGGAAGGTTATAAAGTTATTAAGTGCCCAGTAGCTAGGAAAGAGTAGATAAGCAATCTACATGTCTAGCCAACTAAGAACAGCTGGTTGTCTATGTTTCATGAGTATTCTTTGTATTACCTATTGTGTAGGCTTGTCTTATCAAAGTTCATCTTTGATAATTACAGAAGTGCATATAACAAGGAAAGTGCTTTATTGAATTACCTGTGCATAGAAGTAACCTTTATTGAATAATTGCTACCTTTTGCTTATGTAAATTATGCTTGCTATCAATGAGCTGTCTTGGACAGTGTTGAAGGGAAAAGGGTACAAAAAGCATCAAGTAAAACTGATTTTACTCAAACTTTGGGACTCAATTCCACTTAGTCCTATTGAATAGTCAGGAAGGTCCTCAACCGTTTAGACCAGGGATTCTCAGCCTGTGGCCCATGGGCCAGATGGAGCCCATGGCACCATTTCATGTGCCCCCCCCCCACCGCCTCCACCACACCAAGAAGTGCCATGTGGTGGAGGAAGGCAAATTGGCCATCTGGTCCACGAAGCTTTCTGAGGGAGCATGACCCTGCCCTCAGCTTTTAAAAGGTTGAGAACTCCTCGTTTAGGCCCTTAAATGTTAGAACTGACAAATTGTACCTGATATGTAAAGGGACGGGTAATCAATGCAGCCCTGTCAAGGCTAGAGAGATATGTTTGAACTTCCTCACTAATGTAGTCAGCCTGGCAGCTGCATTTTGCACCCGTTGAAGTATCCATATCAGCAACAAAATCAACCCCACATAGAGAGCATTACAGTAATCAGTATGTGAGATTACCTGTTAGATAACTGGTGTTGGGTGTTGAGAATAGATCACTGTCCAAGTAGGGACACATCTGAGCTATTTGATACAATTTGTAAAAAGCAGTTTTGCTCAAAGATTCACATCTACTCATCTGATGACACAGAGGATAGATTGAATTTGAAAGCCATATTGGGAGACAAGCTTCCAGCTGCCCTCACCCCAACCCCAATCAGCCATCATAGCACAGAGGACTGTGATTTTAATCTGCATTGCCTCTTTTTGATCTACACTACATCAGAATGTAACCTCATTTCAGGAATATTGGCAGGAAAGGATTAAATTTCTCACTCTAGAGTTGATGTTCAAATTCCTTAACTCTCCAGATCAGAAGTGGCACAAATCATCACATAGAAATTGAAGTGTCTGGAGATATGCACTTAATAACAACAACAGAGAATTCACCTATTCACAAAGTAAATGTTCCTCATCTTTAAGAAGCAGAAGATGGCAATACGTCATTAATCAATAGACTATTTATCTCCTTTTTAAAGTACAAGATGCATTCTTCTATACAAACACTTCTATGACAAAGTGCTTAACTAGGTGTGTTGGATAGAACAAGTCAGATTAATATCCAGTTGGTTACAGAATCATACTCAAAGAGTATTAATTAAGGGCTACTGGGAGGAGGCAATAAGTAGGGAAACACAAGGCTCTTCAACATTTTCATTAATTACTTGGATGAGACAGCACAAGTAATACTTATAAAGTTGTCAGCAATTAAAAATTGGGTGAAATATCTAGAGGGGCCTGTCTTTCTAGCACAAGAAGGAGGGACTTCTCTGTGTCTGCTCTGGCCTTGTGGAACTTCCTGCCAGTGGAGCTAAGGTTGCAGACGGAATTGCTGCCCTTCAGGAAAGATCTGAAAACATGGCTGGCATGGCAGGTGTGGGGTCCTGAAGATGTTGTGACCCCCACCTGCTGGTTGGTTTAATATCAAAGTAATCTTCCACCTTTTAATGTGTGGGGGTTTTAGTGGGGTAATTTGTTTTAATGGGTTGTTCTTGTTTTAAGGGTTTTAAGATTGTATGCAACCCAGAGTCTTTGTGAGTAGGACACCTATATAAATATGAATATAAATAAATAAATAAATAATACCTTGCAATACAGGAACAGAATTCAAAAATAACTTAATAGGCTTTAACAAAAGGCTAAGAATTACCGAATGAAATTTAACAGGGATAAGTGCAAAGTGCTACATTTAGGAGAAAAACAAACACATAGTTTCATTCTTAGAGAATGAGAAGGGAGGAGGGGAATAGGCTGAGATAAGTCTGCTTGAAAGAAGCAAGGGCTGAAAAGTAGATTGGATTCTGCCATTTTAATGTCTGTAGAAGACAATAGAAATGCTATGAAGTAAACTGGTGTGATAGCTCTGGAGGTGATAGTTCTGGAGTGGTGAGGGGAGATAATGCCAATGAACATGATGAGCCCACATCATAGACAAGATTCTGCAAGGGCTTGGTATCCTCCAATGTTGTGGACAAGTTCCTCCTGTTCTTAGCAAGATGGCATTCAGTAATCTTCCTCTCTATGTCTAATAATAATGCAAGCGCGGCGCCAAAATGGCCGAAGTGCTCTTTGCAGCCCCCCCCCCACCGGACGAAGGCATCCAGGTAGTTAGGGGGCGTGGCCAGCTCCCTTATAAAAGGGGTGGCCACGAGGCAGCCGCGCTGCCATTTTGCGAAGCGACGGAGCGGAGAAGTTTTTCCCTCTTACCTCCGTCGCTCTTTCCTTTGAGCCGGGAAGCCTATTGGGCGGCGTTTGTCTCCTTCTCTTGCTCCGGCTTCCCAGCAGATCGTTGCCATGCCCTCTAAGAAGAAGGCAACTGCGAACGCGGTTCGTTCCACGCAGAGGCGCCAGCCGGGTCGGAGGACCGTGACTGCGCCTCCTCAGCAGCCCCCCTTGCCAGAGCCCACCGAGACCGGTGGGATGGGGTTGGTAGCCCATTGGCCTGAGGCGGGTCGTCCGCATACCGGCCCGGTAGGGGCCGCAGCCTCCGGCCCGCAGGCAATGGCCACTGCCCCTGGCATGGCCCATCCTTCGGGGCCATCTCTCATTAGTACGCAGCTTCCTGCTGGGGGTTCCAGCCATGGGGGGTGGTTGGGTTCCCTACCCTGGCAGGGTATGCCCCCGGCCCTCCAGGGGCCGGGCCTGGGCTCTTGGCCGTATTCGTGGGCCGGCTGGCCCTTTGCCCCCCCTGGGATTGGGGGGCTATGTTAATGTCGATGCCCTTCTGGCCCATGTTGCGGCCCTTGAGGCATCACTCGCGAGGGTTAACCACCCGGGGGTCCCTTTTGGGGCGCAGGTTGAGGCTTCGTCTGCCGGGCAGTGGCAGGCGGCTGGACGGGTCGAGCTGCCCGAGGCGTGTGGGCCGGCGTCGGCCACTGCCTCGCAGCTCCCCAATCAACAGGCTGGTGCGGAGCAGGCCCCATCGACGAGCTCAGTTGCGATCGTGAGCTCCGACGCCCCCAGTGGGCTGGAACCCCCGGTGGGGGCGGCCCACGGGGGTGCAACATGTGAGTATGCGGTTCAATCTAGCGCACCCACACACCTAGCTACCTTGGGGGGAACATTTCAGTGGCCATGGCCTCGCACGGGTGGCGCGACGTTTCAGTCGCCGACGTCCCACCCGGCGACTTCACTTCCCACCCAGGGCCCTGTTTGAGGTGGCACCTCCTGCTCAGTTGGGAACGTGTTAGGGGTGACCGGGATTGTCCAGGCTCCTTTCGCAATGCCCACAGTTCCCACCGTGCTGATGTCGGCATTGCCGACAGCGGGGTATTCCTTGCCCCGTGGGGATCATCTGGCCCAGGCTACCAAAGAAAAGATCTGGCGTGGGGAGTATGTGGACATCTTCTCCCTTCTTAACAGAGAGCCCACCAAGGAGGAGAGGGAGGGGCAGGATGAGAAGGATAAGGAACAGGCACGTTGTCGTAAGCCGCCACGCACGTGGGGCAACTGGTTGGCAGCGTACCTCATATACATGGCGGTTTACCTCAGGGTCAGGCCAGATCTGGCAATCCCGATGGTCCAGTATTTGGACAATATATACCGGTGGCGATGGTTGACTTCCCGGGCCCATCGTGGTTGGCTTACGATGAAGAATTCCGTATGCGAATTCCCCTGCACCCAGAGATGAGGTGGGACGAGCCCTGCCAGAAGCTGTGGCTTCTGTACATGACTCCCACGCGCCCTGCGCCTGGGGAAAGATACCATTGTGGACATGCGGTCCAGCGAGTGGCCCCAGCACAGATACTCCGCCAGGTGGCGGGGCAGGGGGTTCCAGCCCGCCTGCTGTGCTGGACTTTCTCGTCCAATGGTTCCTGCAATAGGAAGAATTGCCGGTTCAGGCATGAGTGTCCCTCTTGTGCTGGCCCCCATGCTGCATCCGCCTGCCCCGGGCCTGGGGGAATGCGGGGCAGGGGTATGGGTGGACAAGGGGCTGGCAAGACTGCCGCAGAGGGAGCTGGTCCATCGAAAGGCCCCCTCCCCAATTAATGTGGACATGTTGGAGCGTTGGCTCGCATTGTACCCGAGGGAGGCAGATGCAGTTTACCTGCTTCAGGGTTTTCGACTGGGGTTCCGTATTCCTTTCACGGGAGATAGGTCCCCCCAAGACGCCCCCAACCTTTTGTCCCTTAGGGGAAGGGAGGAGGTGGCTGCTGCCAGCATTGCTAAGGAGATTGATGCAGGCAGGGTCGCTGGCCCTTTCCCTGCACCCCCGTTCCCCAACCTTAAAGTGTCACCCTTGGGCTTAGTGCCCAAGAAATCACCGGGTGAGTTCCGCCTAATTCATCACTTGTCCTACCCAGCCGGCAGATCGGTCAATGATGCTATCCCTGATGACCTTTGCTCGGTCAGGTATACATCTTTTGACCAAGCGCTACGCATGGTGCGCTCATGTGGCCCGGGTGAGCTTTTAGCTAAGTGCGACATTAAGTCTGCCTTTCGACTCCTGCCGGTCCACCCGGGTGACTTTGAGTTGCTGGGTTTCAAGTTCCGGGGAGAATATTATTTCGATAAGGCCATGCCTTTTGGCTGTTCCATATCATGCTCGGCATTCGAGCGTTTCAGCACCTTCCTAGAGTGGGCTTTTGTCCGCAGGTCAGGGTCCCGGTCTGTAGCCCATTACCTGGATGATTTTTATCCGGGGGTGAACGGGGCTGGGACACGTGCACACGTCTCCTCAACACATTTCAGACGCTAATGGAGGAACTTGGTGTCCCTTTAGCGCCCGAAAAGACCAAGGGCCCATCTACCCAGCTAGTCTTCCTGGGGGTGGAGATTGACACGGTAGCGCAGGCTTCTAGGTTACCAGGGGATAAGGTGTCAAGGATAGTGGCCCTTATCTCGGACTTGCTTGCTAAACGCAAGGCATCACTGCGGGAACTGCAGGTGCTACATGGTCACCTCAATTTCGCTTGCAGGGTGGTCGCACCGGGCAGGGCATTTGCTCGGCGCTTGTGCGACGCCATGACAGGCTTATCCATAGGCTTATCCATAGGGTGAGACTGACCCAGGGTATTAAGGCAGATATGCTTATCTGGCTCCAGTTCCTGAGGGAGTTCAATGGGGTGTCATTTTGGAGGTCTGACCTTCTGGCTTCCCCTCGTTTCCAGATACAGTCCGATGCCTCGGGATCCCTGGGTTATGGGATGTACTTCAATGGGAAGTGGGCCTATGGTGGGAGGCCACCAGCCTGGTCGGGCACGGGTCGCCTGCGTGATCTTACTTATCTAGAATTTTTTCCCATTCTGGGGGCTTTGATGCTATGGGGTGAGGAGTGGGCCAACTTGGTTGTTCATTTCTGGTGTGACAATGCGGCCGTTGTCCACATTGTCAACTCACAAACCTCTAAATCTCCCAGGGTCATGGACCTGGTGCGCCAGTTTGTATTGCGCAGCCTGCGCCTCAATGTGCTGTTCAGGGCCAGGCATGTCCTGGGTGTCAATAATGATATCGCTGACGCTTTGTCCCGCCTGCAGATCTACCGGTTCCGCGCCTTGGCCCCGGATGCGGAGGAATTTCCCTCGCCACTCCCGGAAGAGATATGGACCATTGGCAAGGAGAGGTGAACCGGGCGATCGGCATGTCGCTAGCGCCACGCACGCGTAAGGCGTATCACCACGCATTCAATTCTTTCCGAGCATTCTGTGCCCAATTCCGGCTGCCAGACACCTGGCCGATCCCAGTGGCCCACATCCTTCGATTTATGGTTCACCTACATGCCCAGGGCCTCGCGCCTCGTACCATAGCATCCAGGCTGTCAGCACTGGCTTTCATGGCCAAAGTAGGCGGTCATGCGGACAATACCGCTGACTTCCGTGTGAGACACGTTTTGGAGGGGTGGGTGCGGGAGCGTGGGCGTAGCCCGGATGACCGCCACCCAATTTCCCCAGGGGTTCTTACCCAACTAGCTCGGGGCTGGCATGACCTATGTTTTGATAGGTATGAGGCAGCCCTGTTTCATGCGGCTACAACGGTGGCCTTTTTTGGAGCGCTCCGCATCAGCGAGCTTGTGATGCTGTCTAAGGCGGATGCAAGTCGTAGGGCACTGGAACTCGAAGATGTCTATGTGGCCAATGATTGGGTTCAGTTGAGGATACGCTCCTCTAAAACGGATCAGCACGGCGTAGGCAGTGGAGTAAGACTGCTACGATGTTCTTTGGCAGACATCTGTCCGGTTGGTGCCCTACAGGATTTCCTTGCACTGCGTGGCACGCACCATGGCCCGTTTTTCTGTCACCAAGATGGGTCTCCCCTTACTAAATTTCAATTTTGGAAGGTGACCGGCAAAGCGCTGGCCAGTGTTGGCCTCCCGGGGGCCCGTTACGGCACCCATTCATTCAGGATAGGGGCGGCTTCCACTGCGGCTGCTTTTGGGTACTCCGGGGCTGAAATACGCAGCATGGGAAGGTGGGGTTCGCAATGTTTTCAGTTTTATGTCCGCCCTCTTCCACCGTGAGTACCAGTTGAGTCACCGCACCTTTCTGTTCCTCGTTTTTTCCCTTTACAGACCCTGGTGTCGTATTACACCGGTGACAGTATGGCTGGTGGGCCATAGCTACGTGCACAGGGCAGCGCGTTACGCTGCGGCAACAGAGTGGGGACCCCGACTGGGACTGGGTGCATACGCAAGTCTCACATGGTATGGTCAGCCCGGGATGTTATGGCGGGAACTGTTGCCATTCCTTTTTTCAGGCCGGAATGCTGACCCGCCTGACATTCTGATCATACACCTTGGGGGCAATGATTTAGGTCAGGTCACCGGCTTATCGCTGAAGCATGCGATTTGCGCCGACCTCGCCTAACTACATTACGTGTGGCCCGCCACAACCCTCGTTTGGTCAGACATGGTACCACGGCACACTTATAGAGGAGGGTTCGACCTCCAGGCCCTTGACCGTGCTAGACGCATGGTAAACAGGGCTGTTTCCCGGTTCCTTGTCGACAGGGGTTGGGGGCGGGTCAGTCGTCACCCCGCCATTAGTCTGCAAAATTATGACCTTTACGCAGGGGATGGGGTCCATCTGTCGCGAGGAGGTATGGACCTCCTGTTAGGTGATTGGCGAGCAGGCCTGTTGACCGAGCTGACGGTCTGGGGGGGGGGTGCATCGAGCCTTTATTGAAGCCTCTCCGTGTGGCGGGTAGCACTGGTAAGGTAAACATTTATGACCCACAGTTATCCGGCAGGTTCGCAATTGACTGGACAACACTAGACAGGCATAAGTTGGTTAAACGTTGTCCGGTCAACGACGAACCAGGCGATGGGGTGATGGCTACAGCTAGACAGCATGCATCACCCCGTGATTTCACGGATACGCGTCAGAGGGTGGGGTCATTAGTTAGATATTGACTACGGTCAACAATTTGTTTGTTGTCAACAAACAAATTGATACAAATAGATACATTGTAACAATTGCCGTTGGCAATTTTGGGTGGTACCTTACCAGTGTTACTTCGGCCTGCTTGCCTTAAGAATTATAATTGGTCAATTACCAATAGAAATTTATAATTTGGACTAGGGCATGAATCAATAAATGTGGCCCAATGCCGTCATCCACTTTCATCAGTGTCTGAGTCCTTTATTGGGGGGTGCGCCTGCAATAATTGTGTGCCATCAATCAATTCTGACTTATGGCAACACTTTCTGATGCTTTCTAGGTAGGAAATACAAGTGCTTTACTACTACCTTTTTGTAAGAGTTCCCTGGGACAGTACACATTTCCCATAACTTCAAAGGCTGGCTCTTCTTCCTGGTAGCACAGTGGGGAATCAAACACTCAGTCTCTGGCTCCACAGTGGGCTATAAAACCAGCTTTTCAGTGATTAAGTAGGTATTAAAATGTTCCTATCTATCATTGATGTCTCCTAATCAGCTAAAGAAAAAAAACAGAAACAAAGGCAAAAGGCAAAAGAAGTTTTTGTATGACAGGTTTAATTAACTAACACAAATATTAATATTTATTAGCACTTTTTAATAACTTGAGTTTCAGTTGCTCCTTAGAGAAAATACACTGCCAAAACAAAGACATTCCAAAAATTGACAGTTGGAGATAAAACAGTTCATTTCCAATAGAAATAACAATGTTCTTTGTTAAATATAATTTATTTAGTGACTTTAGTGTACTTTTCTTCTAGTGTAGCTGGCCAAAACAAGATTATGAATCAACCTCCTATCTCTCTTACTGTACAAATGGAACATGATTTCACAGGTAAATGGATGGCAATATCTTTCACATTTGTATGGCACAATTTACACAGGTATATTAATTAATCTGGCAAGTATCAAATATATGGCTATGAAGGAAGACAGGAATCAAGTGCATTTGAGACTGAAGGCATGGTTGGTGGATGTGAGCCTAGTTTCCCCATTCACTGATTATACATTATTCTGTGAGAAGGGAGGGCATATGCACATTGTGTTGGAAGGCTGGGGAGCCTGGGAGCCTCTAGATCAAGGGTGGCTAAACTTGGTGTTCCAGTTGTTCTTGGACTTCAATTCCCAGAAGCCCACATCAGCACACCTGCTGATCAGGGCTTCTGGGAATTGAAGTCAAAGAACAGCTGGAGCACCCAAGGTTGACCATCTCTGATCTAGATGTTGTAAGACTCTATATCTCATTCAGCCCTAGCCAGCATGCTCAGTTATAAGGGATATTGGGGATATTAGTTCATCAATCTGTGGAGGTCCCAACCCTCTTAGAATGATTCCCTTGTAGAGATTGGCTGGGAGGGAGAAGGGATTAGGATCTGAAACACATGGCCATCTGACTGAGTTTGCTCCCTGAATTTTCTGGCTCCTCATCTTGCAGGCAATTATTTAAACACAGGAGCCATGTCAGCAGCTGTACCGCTGCACAGTGCAAAATGTGATACTAACTGTGAAATTGGTTCCACATTTGCAGTTGAACAAGATGCTGTGAACTAAGAAGATGTAGATGTGGAGCTCCAAACAGAAATACAAACCCAAACTTCCTGTATCCCTTCCTACCTTACATGTCATATGCTCATGGGTTTTCCTAATCATCACCACAATCTTCCATTCCATTTATTCTGATATTGCTGCCCAAAATTGTAAATTGGCTGCAATCTGGCTGCAGCATCTGTCACCCCATTGATTGCCAGGGTTGATTCTTGTTTACTTTTAAGGTGGAGAGGTAAACAGTGTTCTGTGTTGAGGCATGCCTCCCACATGTCCACAGAAACATCTGCAGATGCAGACAGTGCTGGCTCTTTGGCTATAAACAGAGATGAGCACTGTACCCTAGAGTTGGATATGACTGGCTTTTGAGCGGGTCACCTTTACCTTTACCTAATGGAAAGGAAGGAAGGAAACAGAGTTGAAATAAATATACGTGAAACAAAAGAAAATATAAGACATACAATGACAAAAAATGGAAGGTTAAACAGATCGCAAACTCTGTGGAATTATTTGCCTGTTGAGCTGCACCAGGCTCCATCTTTAATAATTGTTAAGAAACAATTAAAATCCTTTATTTTTAAAGAGGCTTTTAATGACATCTTACCAACTGCCATGCAGCCTTGGGGGCATTGTTATTGCTTTTGGTTGTTATTTATAATTTTATCTGTTTGAATTTATTGTTTGTTTAATTTGTTGTTTGTATTGTAAAAAAATTAATCTGTATGCCAACCAGAGTGGGAGAATATCCCAGATGGGAGGGATATAAACAACCAACCAACCAAATAAATAAATAAAATGAACCCCTGTGCGATGCTACTGCTCCGTCATCACTGCTATAGATAGATAGATAGATAAATCTTTATTGTCATAGTCATGCACAGAACAACGAGATTGGGGGGGGGGGGGGGACACTTATCAACCCAACAAAACCGAAACAAAATACAACTATACAAAATTATCAACATACTCCCACCCCACATATACACATTTAACCCCTAAAAAGCTCTAAGACTCTAAAAACTATATACAGAAGCTCCCTCATAGACTGCATTCAAAGCCAGAACTGCTTTTGGGTAGAAACTATTTCTCAAGCAGCTGGTCCTGGTCTTTATGACCATATACCTTCATCTAGAAGGCAGAAGCTGAAAGAGATCATTTCTGGGGTGGGTAATATCTTGCACAATCTCTACAGCTTTCTTATAACACCTGGTGGCAGAGATTTGATCTCGAGTGGGAAGAGTACGCCCGATTATCCCCTCCACAGTCTTTACGACCCTGGACAGCATTGTTCTTTCCCTAGCTGTACAACTCCCAAACCATACACACAGACCATAGGTTAACACATTGCAGGCGCACCCACCCAAATAAAGACTTAGACACCGGTATTGGATTAAAGGCATTGGGCCACTTTTATTGAATAATGCCCTAGTCTGAATTATAACTTTCAATTGGTGTATCATCCAATTGTAATTCTTTAAGGCAAGCAGGCCGCAGTAGCACTGGCAAGGTTCCACCCAAAATGCCAATGGCTATTGGCTATATGTATCAATTTGTATCAATTTGTTTGTTGTCACAAACAAATTGTTGACCGAAGTCAATATACTATCTACTGACCCCACCCTCTGACGTGTATCCATCCAAATATCAAGGTGATGCAGGCTGTGAAGCTCCTAGCATCACCCCGTTCATGGTTCGCCCTTGACCGGCCAATCCTGTTTCCCCTGTACCTATCTACGTGTTGACCAGTCAATTGCGAACCTGCCGGATACCTATGGGTCATAAATTTTTACCTTACCAGTGCTACCCACCACACGGGGAGGCGTCCATGATGACTCACCGCCCCCCCCCCCCGACCGACAGCTCGGTCACCAGGCCCGCTTGCACGTCCTCAAGAAGGAGGTGCATACCTCTGGCCAACAGGTGGACCCCATCTCCTGCATACAGGCTAAAATCCTGCAACCCTATCCCCGGGGGTCGAATGGCTGTCCCCAAGCCATTCTCAACAAGGAACCGGGCAACAGCCCTGTTCACTGACCGCCGGGCATGGTCCAAACCACGGAGATCAATGCCTCCTCTATAACAGTGTCTCGGCACGATGTCAGACCATAGCAACTGTGTGTACGGCCATAAATGATGTAGAAACGCCAGGTCACTGCACACTGACATTTTAAAGGAAAGGCCAGTGATCTGTGCAAGATCATTGCCGCTGAAGTGCAGAATCAAAACATCTGGCAGTCTAGCATCCCTGATGGACATCAGGAATGGCAACAGTTCCCACCACCTCATGCCGCGCACACCATACCACCGCATAAGTGCGGATGCACGCAGCCCGAGATGGGGTCCCCACTCCAACGATGCAGCATACTGTGCTGCCCATTGCACATAACTGTGGCCCACCAGCCACACTGCCACCGGTGTGCGTAGACACACAGGGTCTGTAAAAGAAGAAGAAAGAATTAAGGACATAACTAGGTACTCATGCAGTGAGGGGACGTACATATAAAGAAAAACGCGCGGATCCCCACCTGCACATCCGACGTATATCAGCCTCCGAGTACCCAAATGCAGCCTCAGTTGACGCTGCGCCTATCCTGAATGAATGGGTGCCACAACAAGCCCCAGGGAGGCCCACACTGTGAAGTGCTGTCCCGGTCACCCTCCAGAATTGAAATTTGGTAAGGGGAGACCCATCCTGGTGGTAGAACAACAGGCCAGGGCGTGTACCACGCACTGCCAAAAACGCGTTTAGGGCACCAACCGGACAGATGTCAGCAAATGTGCATCATGGCAGTCTCACACCACTGCCTTCTCCATGCTGATTGGCCTTTGAGGAACGAATCATCATCTGAACCCACTCCTGGTTGATAGATACATCTTCCAGTTCCAGTGCCCTACGTGACATGTCCCCCTTTGACAATGGGACCAGCTCGCTGATTCTCAGAGCTCCAAAGAAAGCTACAGTGGTAGTTGCATGAAAAAGAGACTCCTCATACCTATCATAACACAGTTTATGCCAGCCTCGAGCAAAGTGAGACAGAATACACGGTGAAACAGGGTGACGTGTGTCCAGGTGGCGGCCACGTTCACGTGTCCACCCTTCCCAGACATGGTGTATACGGAAGTCACCCATGCAGTCAGTAAAGCCCCGTGCCTTAGCCATGAATGCCAAGGCCGAAAGCCTGGTGGCGATGGTGCATGAAGCCAATCCCTGACCAGGAAGGTGCACCATACACTGTAAAACCTGGTCAACCGGTATCGGCCACATTTCAGACAACTGCCTTTCCCTGCAAAAGGTCCTAAATTGAAGGAGTGTATGCTGATACGCCTTACGTGTGCGAGGTACCAAAGACATGCCGATCGCCCGGTTCACCTCTCCTCGCCAAAGGTCCATATCTCGGCTGGGAGTGGAGAGGGGATTTCCTCTGCATCTGGAGCCAAGGCACGGAACCAGGAGATCTGCAGGCGGGATAAAGCGTCGGCAATATCGTTATTAATGCCTGGCACATTAAGGTGCAATGACCTAAGAACAAATTGGCGAACTAAGGCCATGACTCTGGGGGACTTAGACGTTTAGGCGTTGACAATGTGCACCACAGCAGCATTGTCACACCAAAAGTGAACCACAGAATTAGCCCACATGTCCCCCCAGAGCATAAGGGCACCCAAAATTGGAAAAAACTCCAGGAACGTAAGATCGCATAAGCGATCCGTGCCCTGCCATTCCTGGGGCCATTGACCATAGGCCCACTGTCCTTCAAAATAAATCCCATACCCAAGGGAGACGGAAGCATCCGACTGTACTTGGAACTGAGGGCTGACCATAAGCTCAGATCTCCAAAAGGAGACGCCATTAAATTCCTGTAGGAAAGTGAGCCAAACTGACAAATCTGCTCGTAAACCCCTAGTCAGCCGGACCCTGTGGTGTAATTTAGAAGGGCCCACCATAGCATCACAAAGACGCCTGGCGAAGGCTCTGCCTGGTGTCACCACCCTGCAGGCAAAGTTCAGGTGGCTGTGAAGCACCTGCAACTCCTGGAGAGACACCTTACGCTTGGCAAACGTTGCCAAAATCGCATCAGAGATCCGAGTCACCTTTTCCATAGGCAATCTGGATGTCTGGGCAACGGTGTCGATGTCAATACCCAGAAAGGTAAGGGTGGTGGCTGGGCCCTCTGTCTTTTCAGGTGCTAGGGGGACACCCAGTTCCCCCATAAGTGCCTGAAACATGGTGAGCAGGTGTCCACACGTGCCCAAGTCATGTCCACCCCGAACAAAAAATCATCGAGGTAGTGGGCTACAGACCGAGACCCTGACCTACGAACAAAAGCCCAATGGAGGAAGGTGCTAAATCGTTCGAAGGCCAAGCACGAAATGGAACAGCCAAAAGGCAAGGCCTTGTCCACATAAAACTTGCCCCAGAAACAAAAACCTAACAGCTCAAAGTTGTCCGGGTGTCCGAATGCCGATTTGATATCACACTTTGCCATGAGCGCCCCGGGACCACATGAGCGTACCATCTGCAAGGCCTGGTCAAAGGACGTATACCGGACAGAGCAAAGGTCATCCGGTATAGCGTCATTGACCGAGGAACCCGCAGGGTAAGAAAGGTGGTGAATCAGACGAAATTCACCTGGGGACTTCTTAGGAACTAAACCAGAGGGGATACCTTTAAGTTAGGATATGGGGGGTCATTAAACAGCCCCACCACCCGCTGCTCTCTAACCTCTTTGGCTATCTTCTCTGCAGCAATGTCCTCATTACCCCTGAGAGACAGTAGGTTCGGGGCATCCTGAGGCCCGCGAACACCCTTGAACGGGATGCGGAAGCCAAACTTAAAACCCTCAAGCAGGTAGATCGCATCATCCTGTCTAGGATAGGTGCGCAGCCATCACTCAAGCACCGTGAAATTAATTGGTGAGGGCGCCTTTTGTATGGGTAGCGGCATCAGAGGGAGCTCTGGCCACCCCCTGGAATCCCCTTCCCCTGCCCCGTGACCCACCGGCCCGCGGGCACACTGAGGCGGCGTGAGGACCGGAACAAGAAGGGCACTCATGCCTAAATTTACACTGGTGCCTGGTGCACACTCCGTTAGCGGAGAGACTCCAACACAGCAGGCGGGCTGCAACCCCCTGCCCCGCCTGCTGGCGGGGAGTCTGTGTAGTAGCAGCCTGCTGTACGGCATGGCCACAGTGGTACCGGTCACCTGGCGCTGGCCGTGTAGGGGTCATATACAGTAGCCACAACTGCTGGCAGGGCTCGTCCCACCACATCTCAGGGTGAAGGGCCGCCCTCATCCTAAATTCTTCATCATAGGCCAACCATGACGGGCCAGGAAAATCGACAACGGCCTGGTAAATATTGTCCAGGTACTGGACCATTGGGATGGCCAATTCAGGATGGGCCCTGAGATATACCGCCATGTATATCAAATAGGCCGGTAACCAATTGGCCCAAGTGCGAGGCGGCTTACGACGACAGGACAACTCCTTGTCCCTGTCGTCCTGCCCCTCCCTCTCCTCCTTAGTGGGTTCATGGTTAAGGAGGGTGAAAATGTCAATATATTCCCCCGCCATATCTTCTCCCTAGTAGCCTTGGATAAATGGTCACCCAGGGGTATGGAGTAACCGGACGTCGGCAGGGCCACCGTTGGCACGGAGTGAAATGGGGGAACATATAATGGGCCCTGTTGGACCCCAGAGAAGTTAGCTGGAACAGTTGGGGCAGTCACCCCTGTAAGAACCTGGGGGTAATTAGGAGCCCAGGAGGTAACAGGGTAGTGTGCAGTGAACTGCCCTCCCGCAGTAGCCTGTTGCGGCCATAGCCACTGGACCCCCTGGTGTTGTGAGTCAGTGGCACCGGTGTGCTGACTTGACCAGGATACTCACTCGGTGCACCCCCATGGGCCACCCCCACTGGGGGTTCCGGCCCGTGGTGGGTGTCGGAGCTCACGATGGTCATCGAGCTCTGAGCCTCCATGCGTCCATGCCAAGCAGGACCGGTCCCTGATGGAATGCCCTGCTGGAACAGCTGGATGGGGAGCTGCGAAGCGCCAGCCTGCGCTGGCCTGATGGCCTCCAGCAGCTCAACCCTGTTGACCGCCTGCTGCGTGTCAGTGGCAGGCTTTTGGGCCGCAGCCGAGGAGCTGCCAAGCCCACCCTCCATTGGTGGTGGTGCAATTCCCATGGATGCCTCGAGTACCAATATGCGGGCAAGGAGAGCATCCACGGTGTCAGACCCACCAGAATAAGGTGGGCCAGGTGGGCCGGATGGCCCACCAGGCAATTGGTGAGTGGGCGGAGGGGGAAAACCGTGTGGCAATCCCTGGCCAGAATAGGGCCAGGCCCAATAATCCAGCCCATGGGGGGCAGGCGGAATGGCGGGGCGCGGTCCCATGCCGCGCCTGAATGGGCTGCTATGCCCCATGCCAGGCAAAGGGTCAATAGGGGCAGAAACCCCATGGGAGCAGGCCCGCACAGCCCCCGCCCAAGTCCTGTGACTGGGCGGGTAAGCAGAGGCCTGGTCACCCGCATTGGTGGCAGTGGGAAAGGTAACGCTGTGGGGTGCCCGCCCGAGCCCTCCAGCCCGATGGCAGCCTCATAGAGGAGGTTGAGGGGGTAGGCCGAGCCCTCCCCCTTGGACGTGGACTCGGGGCCACAGGAGCCTTTCGCTTGGGTGCCATGGTCACCCAAGCGCTGAAGCACTGATCGGAGGAAAGATATCCTCCGATCAAGAATTAAGAAGGGAAAATATTGAGAGGAGTACCAGCAGCGTCGGAGCAAACTTCTCCGCTCCGTCGCTGTTCTTAAAAAGGCAGCGAAGCTGCCTCGTGGCCACCCCTTTTATAAAGGGATGGCCATGCCTCCTAACTAACCCGGATGTCTTCGTCCGGGATGGGTGGGGGCCTGCAAAGAGCATGGCGGCCATTTTGGCACCACGCTTGCACTCTCTATGGTACAATGGTAGAATGCCAACAGCAGGTCCTTTGAAAGATTGTTCTTCCTGAGGATTCTCAAGAAGTATAACCTCTGCTGTGCTCTCTTCATCAGAGCTTTGGTGTTTGCTCCCCATGTTAGATCATCCCTCAGCTTCATTCTCAGAAATTGAAACACCGTGACCTGTTCCACACAATTCCCTTCAATAATAAGTGGCTGGATGTTCAATTTGCATTTTCTAAAGTCCACAATGATCTTTTCTGTCTTTTTTACATTGAGGAATAAATTGTTTTCCGTATACCACTCCGTTAGCATCTCAACCTCCTTCCTGTAAGCCAACTCCCCCTCCCCAGCTGTAATCAGACCAACCACCATTGTGTCGTCTGCAAACTTGATGATCTTATTGCTGGGGTAACTGGGAACACAATCATATGTGTAAAGCATGTACAGAAGCGGGCTCTGCTATGCCTCTCCAAATATTTGTCTTGTACTAATCTTTCTTGGAATATACACAATGTGTTCCCCAGTGTTAATTTTTGTTATGCTTTGGGTGCAGAGATATTTGGAGACTATAAAACATAGCTAAATGGTGTCCATGTCCATTAGAGGCCACAAGTGGAATTTCTGAGACTGTATGTAATTGTGTGAGTGCGTGAGGAGTTATCACTGAGAGCTTCATGAAGTACATGTGCTACACTTTGCCATCCCTGCTTTAATAGTTTTAGGAAGAAAAGGAGAGGTCGGGGTGTTGGGTCCGGCGCTTAAGAAGTATTTGGACCAGCAGGATCGGGACAAACACAATGATTTATTGTTCAGCTCTCAGATACCAGACTGAGGAACATGTACAAGGTGACCAGCTTATATACAGTGAGAATGGCAGTTACACAGGTTGATACATTTCAGTGGGCTTCTGGAGAAGTGGGAAAGTTTGTACTGATGAATCAGACATTCTGACGTACATTTGAAAATGGCAGCTTTGCAAAAGGTGCATTATTCCACTGTAGACTTTACAGCACTTAAAAGCAGTTATAACAAATAATGCTTGGACACAACATTCCTCCCCCCCCCCCCTAGCAAGGAACCCACACACACCCCCATCTCTTTGGTGGACCACAGGTCCGTTTAGGGCACCCAAATGTGTCAGGACTTAGGGCAGGGGGTAAGGGTGGATCCGGAGCTATGGAACAGTGGGCTGGCTCGCTGGACTGCTTAGGTGTGCTAGGTCTTTGGGGTGTTTCCCTAGGGCAGGGAATTTCTTTAGCAACTGTACCCGTAGAGCAAGGGCCTACCTCTTCTGCAGACTCAGTTGTGGTCAGTTCATGGGAACTTTCCTAGGATGGAGGTACCTGTGAAAGGTCTCCTGGCAATGGCTGAGAGAACAGCTCTTCCTCCAGGTTGAAATCTGGAAGATCACTTCCGTTCGACAAAGGATCTGGCACTAGAGGCTGGCGAGCCTCTGTCTCTGTTGTGGCGTTGTTCTCTGATCTGCATGTCTCCTCCAAATTAACCCATTGTCCATGAGGACTCTGTATGACACTGGCTCTGTTTGTTCAAGGACCTCCCCCCACATCCACAGTGGACCTGGTGCATAGTTGTATCAATGAACCAGCTGCCCAAACTGAAATTGTTTAGTATTACTGACATCAGTGTTGAGACCCCTGTACTCAACACATAGTGGGTCTAGATGGTCAAGAACTGTAGACCACTGCCTCTTCATTAAGAAGTCTGAGGACGAAGACCCTGAAGAAAGGGGATAACTCTGTATGCAAGTAAATACTGACAAAGCTGCAACTCTAAATTCCCTGTGCCCATACGCTTTAATGCCTCCTTTACAGAGCGAACCATTTTCTCTCCTTGCCCGTCTGTGGCGGGATGAAATGGGGCAGCAGTGATATGCCTTATGCCATTGCAGCTAAGGAAATCCTGGAATTCTGCCAACATAAATGTTGATGTGTTATTGGAGACAACAATGATAGGCAATCCAAAAGTACAAAATACCCTTCTCAATTTACGAATTGTGACAGCAGATGAAGTCCCTGAGACAGGAATGACCTCTAACCATTTAGAGTAGGAATAAATAATAAGCAGGAAAGTGGCCCCCCTGAATGGGCCAGCAAAGACAATATGGACTTGGGACCAGGGGCGGATTGCAGTGTCCCACTACCTTGTAGGCTGGTGGGATTCCTCCGGCCTGGAGGACTGGCAACCTCTTCAGTGGCCAACCCAGGCCTCGATAGCTAAGTTGAGCCTAGGCCACCATAAATAACTCCTGGCAAGCACCTTGGAGCATACGATGTCTGGATGACTGACATGTAATGTGTATAAAACCTTTTCCCGAAGTGTAGGTGGAATTACCACTCTGTCCCCCCACACCAGACATCCCCTTTCCAATGACAGTTCATTTCGTTTTGTGTAATAAACCTTGAATTCTTCAGAGACCAGTGGCTATGGAGCAGCTTCTAAACTGATAACTGGGGGAAAGCAGACAGGAGATGGGCAGCATCTGGTTCGGGAAAGTGTGTACTTGAGTAGTGAGGAGGATGCAAAAATTACTGAGCAGAGTGAGGAGCTAGTCACTAGCACTCTAGCAGAAGGATGCAAGAGGCAGTCTAAAAATGCAACTGGACTCAAAAGACTGTATCAGAAAAGCATATAAAGTGTTGTTGTTCAGTCGCACAGTCGATTCCAACTCTTTGCGACCCCATGGACCATCGCTCTCCAGGCAACTCTGTCCTCCACCATCCTCCTTAGTCCGCACAGCCCCATGCCCATTGTATCTACAATACCATCTAGCCATCTCATCTTTGGCTGTCCCCTTCTTCTTTTGCTCTCAGAAAGGCATATATAAATGCTTGTATGCAAATGTCAGAAGCCTCCAGAACAAAACAGGGGAGCTAGAATACTTAGCAATAGATAAATTTTTTGATATTATTGGCATCACTGAAACCTGGTGGATGGATGATAACCAATGAGATACAGTTATCCCAGGCTACAAACTCTACAGTAAGGATAGGAAGGGGAAAATGGGAGATGGTGTAGCCTTGTATGTCAAACAAGTGATAAAATCATAGGAATTGGAATATATAGGTAATTTGGAGTCACCATTAGAAACTCTGTGAGTAAGAGTACCAGGCCACAAGGATGGTCTAACAGTAGGCATATACTATTGGCCTCTGACCCAAACTCCTGAGGGAGACTGGCAGTTGGAGAATGTTGTAAAGTAGGCATCCAAGAAGGTAAGCCTGGTTATAATGGGTGTCTTAAATTACCCTCACATGTACTGGATGAACGTTCAGCACATGATAAAGAGATAAATTTCCTAGATATGCTAAATGATTGTTCCCTGGGACAGATGATTGAACACCCAACTAGAGGTACAAGAATCCTTGACTTGATCCTGAGTAATACTCAGGATCTGGTGCAAGATGTTAATGTGACTGATCCAATAGGGAACAGTGATCACAACTCAATTATGTTTAACTTGATCATAGACCACAAATCACTGATATAATCTAATACAGAGACCATAAATTTTCAAAAAGGAAATTTCCCAAAGATGAGGAAACTAGTAAAAAAAAGAAGCTGAAAGGGAAAATTGAGAGAGTCCAAACACTCCAAGAGACATGGAGGCTGTTTACAAAAACAATAACAGAGGTCCAATTGGAATGCATATCCAAAAGGAAAAAGGGCACTGCCAGGTCCAATAGGACTCCGATGTGGCTTACAGGAGCTATTCGGGAAGTGATCCAAATCAAGAAAAGCTCATTTAGAAGATGGAAGGCTTGTCCGAATGAGGACAGCAGGCAGAAACATAAATTCTGACAGAACAAATGCAAGGCAACAATCAGGAAAGGAAAGCAAGACTTTGAGGAGTGTATAGCTAAAACACTCTGAGAAATAACAAAGACTTCTTTAAGTACATTAGAAGTAAGAACCAAAAAAAAAGAAGAATCAAGCCAGATAGAAATAACCAGGGAGGAGGTCCTTGAATGTCTTGTTAAACTAAATGCTAACAAATCACCAGGACCAGATGGAATTCATCCACAAGTTCTCAGGGAACTTAAAGATGAAATTGCTGATCTCCTAGCCAAAATATGTAATCTTTCCCTCAAATCAGGCTTTGTGCCTGATGACTGGAAGGTAGCGATGTAATTCCAGGAAATTACCGACCAGTCAGTTTAACATGTGTCCCAGGTAAAGAGATAGAAACCATCCTAAAAGATAGAATAAATAGGCACATAGAAAAGAAGGCACTGCTAAAGGAGACCCAACATGGCTTTTGCAAGGGCAAATCATGCCTCACTAATCTGTTGGAATTTTTTGAGAGTGTCAACAAGCATGTGGATAAGGGGGATACAGTTGACATTGTTTATCTGGACTTTCAGAAGGCATTTGACAAGGTCCCACACCAAAGGCTCTTGAATAAACTTGCCAGTCATGGAATAACGGGACAGGTCTTGTCCTGGATCAGCAACTGGCTAAGGGACAGGAAACAAAGGGTAGCACTAAATGCACACTTCTACAAGTGGAGAGAAGTAAAGAGTGGGGTCCCCCAAGGTTATTGGGACCCCTGCTTTTCAACCTCTTCATAAATGATCTAGAAGTAGGAGTAAATAGCAACGTAATCAAATTTCCTGACAACACTAAATTATATAGAGTAGTGAAAACTGTGAGAGATTGTGAGGAGCTCCAAAGGGATCTCTTGACACTGCGGGTGGGAGTGGGCTAAACAGTAGCAAATGAGCTTCAACATTATTAACTGCAGAGTGATGCACGTTGGGGCAAAAAAAACCAATTACATTTATAAACAGATGGGGTCAGAACTCTCTGCGACAAACCAGGAAAGGGACCTTGGTGTCCTGGTGGACAGCTCAATGAAGGAGTCAACCCAGTGTGCCTCAGCAGTGAAAAAAAGCAAACTCAATGCTATGAATCATTAGGAAAGGTATAGAAAATAAGACAGCAAGTGTCATTTTGCCTCTTTATAAATCTATGGTGTGGCCCCATCTGAAATACTGTGTACAGTTCTGGTTGCCATACCTGCAGAAGGATATTATGGAGCTGGAAAAAGTGTAGAGGAGGGCAACGAGAATGATTAGGGGACTGGAACACCTTCCTTACCATTTGAGGCTGCAATGGTTGGGCCTCTTCACTCTTGAATGACGGCGTCTAAGAGGTGACCTGATTGAAGTTTATAAAATCATGCACGGTGTGGACAAAGTAGATAAGGAAAAAACTGTTTTCCATATTGCACAACACTAGAACTAGGGGGCACTCTATGAAACGTTTGGTTACTCATTCTCAAACAAATAAGAGAAAGTACTTTTTCACCTAGAGGATCACTGGTCTATGGAACTCCCTGCCAGAAGAAGTGGTGACAGCTGTCAGTCTTGACAGCTTTAAGAAAGGATTAGACAAGTTCATGGAGGACAAAGGTATCAATGGCTATAATTATGGATACCTAAGGACAACCTGTGTGTTGGAGAGATAGGCAGGATATCTCTCAATGCCATTTCCAGGGAATCCTAAGCAGGTGAAGGCATCTGCTTGGGAATAATACCCTGAAGCAAATGGTGAGCCACTGTGTGAGACAAAATGCTGGACTGGATGGCCTGTGGCATGTTCTAGCTAGGCTGTTCTTATGTTCTTATGATGGCCACCCTTTCTGAACCTCTAACATGAGGACCTGATGGTCCAAACCAATCTTGCCTACCATCTCTACAGGGGATCTAGATAGGGCATCTGCATTAGAAATACTGGCACCCGGCTGGTGCTGCAGAGCATATTGATAAGTATGAAGGAACATTGTCCAATGAAGCATTCTAGGAAACAATATCTGGGGTGTGGGTTTGTCAGGCACAAAAATGCCCAGTAGTGGCTTGTGATCTGTGACGATCATAAACGTCTGCCCGTAAATGAAGTCATAGAATAGTTTGGTACCCGCAATAATCCCTAAAGCCTTCCTGTTGATCTATGCATACCTTTTCTCTGTGTCCATCAGAGACCTTGAATAATAGGCGAATGGCACCTCTCTCCCTCTCCCTAGGTCATGGCAGAGCATGGTCCCAACCCCTACAGGGGAGGCATCACAGACAAGAATGACTAAATTACGCAGGTCAAAATTTGTGAGGATGGTGTAAGAAGTAAGAAGTTTCTTAACTTCCCAAAATGCCTTGTCCTGTGGAGGACCCCAATGCCACACTACTCATTTCCTCAGTAGTTGATGCAGTGGGGCAACCACGGTGGCCTTTTGAGGTAGAAATGCATGGTAAAAGTTCAGAAGCTTGCAATTCACTTTTCGAATTCAGATGCAGAGCATCCCAAACTGCTTTTACTTTAGAGTCAGAGGACCTAACGCCTTCTGGGGTAACTTTGAAACCCAGGAAATCCACTTCAGTAGCAAAAAAACAACATTTCTCTTTCTTAACTCTAAGACCAGCATTTTGAAAACATTTAAGTACATTACCCAACTTCTTGGCAAGGTCCCCCTGTCTTTCTCCGCAATCAACACATCATCAAAGTACTGCAGAACATCTGGAAGACCTTTGAGTAATTTTTCCACCAACCCCTGGAAAATATCAGGTGCCACATTGACACCGAATTGTAATCTTTTAATTTTAAATGCACCCTTGTGTGTGGTAATAATCTGACACAAAGCAGATTCAGGAGTGACAGGCAACTGCTAGTATGCCTGCACCAAGTCCAATTTGTCAAAACAGTGTCCTCCGTGGAGCGAAGCCAGTAGGTGACTCACGACTGGCACCGGGTAAGAGTTCGGGTGGATTGCTTTATTAATAGTACACTTGTAATCCACACAGATGTGGATGTCTCCGTTGGACTTGATAGCAGTGATGATAGGAGTTTCCCATGGAGCTGAGTCCACCGGATCCAAAATGCATTACACAATCATATTGTCATGTTCGGCCTCGATAGGGTTCTTGAGTGCAAAAGGCACCCAGCAGGACTTCAGCCTGATGGGCCAAACAGATGTGTCAAGTTCGAAGTGAACAGATGGGTAAAGTTCGAAGTGAACACTTGAACATACCCAGACCCGGGAGGAACACGTCTGGGTAACGATCACATGTTGACTGAATGGGATCAGCCTCAACCTTCCCAATACCCGAAAAAGCAAAACCCAAGGGCCCAATCCATTGAGTACCCAAAATATTATTCTTACCCGCCTTGACCATGACAAGGGGCAAATTGGCCATCAGCAACTTGAACTGCACATGAAAAGTGCCGATGCCAAGCACAGAGATGTGGTGACCCTGCACATCACTGAACCTGACTTTAAGGGCCTGCAACTTCGGGCGGTCAGCAAGAGGGAGCCAGAAAAACTCCTTCTGTGTGATGATCAAGAAAGACGATCCTGAGTCGATTTCAATCTGGAATGGACAACCCGGCAGGTTGACTCCAATAAAGAATCTGTCAGAAAACGCATGAACTCTGGAACTGGAGACGTGGCTGGCGAAGACCTTGGAGATGAGATGCTCCTTGTTGCTACAAACCTTGTCTCTGGATGGCACCTCAGCATGCTGGTGGCACACTCTGGTGATGTGCCACTTCCTCCCACAACAGTGACAATCAGCAGACTTGAAGGAGCATTGGGTATGGAGGTGTCTGCTCCCGCAACCCTGGCATGGTGCAACGGAACCCTTGGACTGGCCCAAACTTCTGCGATGAACTTTAGTGATGTCAGTCCCCATCTTCGGAGCTGACTGAGGATGTTGACGGGCTGGACGAGCACTGTTGCTGGACAGCCGATCTCCTCTGGACTGGTGCTGTGGATGTAGCCTGGAGGAATTGGACCCCTGTGGTGGCAGCCTCAGCTGCCTGAGCCTCCTTGAGAACCTGGGCAAATGTTAGAGTGTCCCTTTTCATAAGGCGACATCGTGTAGCCTTGTCCCTGAGGCCTACAAGGAGCCTGTCATGAAGAGCAATGTCGCAGTTTTTCCACTTGCATGGAACTGCAGTATGACGGAGAGTGGCCACATACTCAGCAACTGATTCCCCAGCCTTCTGGTCTCTCCTGTAAAAGGCCACCCTGTTTGGGAAAACCAACATTTTTGGCTTAAAGTGGTCCCGGAGGACAGTCAAAATGTCTCTCAGAGGGGTATCGTTCAGGAGTCTGGGCAGAAGCAAGTCTGTGATCAGCTCAAGCATGGACAGCCCGCAGTGAGCCAAGAATGTAGCCTTCTGCAACCGCTCATCTGCAATCTTCTGCGAGATCACATAGTTGTCAAACTGGACCCCGTACATAGACCATGAGTCTGATCTTGAAGTCTTGAATGGCCTGAACGAAGCAGGACATACCTGTCAACCCGCGGCTCCAGAAAAACGGGACCTGCGCAGATCACTTGTGTGCAGGTCACTTTCCACGCATGCGTGGAAGTGCTCCGCCGCTTGTGTAGGGGCTATGCAAGCGGCGGAGTGCCTCCACGCATGCGTGGAAAACATTTTCCCCCGCTGCCAAATTACAGGGTTCTGGCAGCGCGGGGTGGGTTATGACGTCAATCGGCGTCAAATTCCGTGGTAATCCCAGCCAAATCGGGATGGTTGACACGTATGAAGCAGGAATGGCGGCAGTCATTGCATCCCACCTTCATTGCCAATGTTGAGTCTGGTGCTTAAGAAGTATTCTGACCAGCAAGATCGGGTCAAACACAGGGATTTATTATTCATCTCTCAGATACCGGACTGGGGAACATGTACAAGATGGTCAGCTTATATACAGTGAGAATGGCAGTTACACAGGTTGATACATTTTGGTGGGCTTCCGGAGAAGTGGGAAAGTTTGTACTGACGAATCAGCCATTCTGATGTACATTTGAAAATGGCGCCTTTGCAAAAGGCGCGCGATTCCACCATAGACTTTACGGTGCTCAAAAGTGGTTATAACAAATAACACTTGGATACAACAGGGGGTCAATGGAACAACCATTCACCCCCATCCCCTCATGTTTCCAAAGCTCAAAACAACACTCATTTTTACCATTACAGATACACCCATTCTGCCAATAAAGGAATAAAGGAACTGGAAATCTGCTACCAGCTTATGCTCTATATAAAAAGTACAATATCTTCTGTTATAAATCAGCTTTTATTTGAAGGAAAAATAGGTCAAAGTTCAGGATCACAAAAACAGAATAGGAAAAGTTTTGCATTTTTCCTTTCCCTGGATAAAATAAGAAAAGCATATCTATCTATATTTCCTGGCATGATAGACAGCTATGTTCTACTCACAAGCAAGCATAGGTAACTCCTGTCTCCACCTGAATTTTGAACATGCATACTCATAATGGCATTTCTTCTACAACATGCTAAGATAACCAGACACATTTTTCATCTTTCATTCCTCCTCTTCCTGTATGTTACCAAATAAAACTTCATTTTCAATGTTCTTCTTCTGCACTTCTATTCCCATGGTATAAAATGGTTATAAATTCCAAGAGCAAAGGAATTCCCACTTGGCTTTGAACAACACAAGCCCAGACTTTCTTCACTCCCTGCTCAGGGAGCAGAGAACCATCTTAACTCACATGAAGTCCAGGGTTTTAGCAAAGACTCCATTTTGATTTATTACACCACAAAAAAAGACCACACTGTTTTTCTCTTGTTGTCTTCTCAAGTGCCTTCCCAGGAGGTTTTTGAATAGCTTACAGCTCCTACGGTGCCAGTCCATTAGCTACTACTTACCTGGGCAGCAACAAGATGGTGCGTTATCCCCAGCAGCCTGTTTTCCTCAGAATACTAATTCATTGAGCCTAAAAGTAATACTAGTTCAGCCTGAACTCGTGAAGGCCAGGATTTTAGAATGAACCCAGAAGCGAACTGGTAGGCAATGTAATCTATGATGGTTCAGTAAAATATGGTCTGATCATCTTGTTTCTTCTTTTCTGCATGCTGTGTTTTGCCTTAAAGGCAGCTGTACACAGATGGCATTGCAATGGCAAAGCAGTGAAGAAACTTTATTTTTCAAAACAATAAATTGTTGTGCTCATCTGTTCCACACATAGCAAGAAGTCTGAAGGTAGCTTTTTACTAGGTTCATTTCGCCATGACAGAGAATACTGGATACTTATGGCAGTTGTGTAGTGATTGTTTTTCTATGAATTTGCAATTTGAACAAGGTAAATACCCAGACAGATTAATTTTGAAACAATTTCAGATGAGGCATTTGGTGCCAACTTGATGCAAAACCCAGACTTCATTTTTTTGTGTGATGATAGGTAGGCTTACTTTTTCTAGCCAGAATGGAATTTCAAGATTTATAAATGTAAGATTAAAAATTGGTGTGACATTGGCCACTTAGTGCAGACTGGAAAGTAACACCGAATATCCCATCTGCATGAGACAAGTCTCAGGTTCAAATTCTGTTTTTGATCAGAAAATCAACTATGAGCTTATTTCTCCAGTCTTCTGTCAAGAGCAAATACAAGAGTATGAACTTATGACAAAATGGGGGAACCTTTTTTTCAAAAAAACCACAAACATGGGTCAGCGTTTGTCTTCACAGGAAAATACACCAGTCTAGGCACCAGGGAACTAAGGGTAGTGCAGAAGAAACAGACATGTTCCAGAAATCATAGCAAGGTAGGCAAGTAAATCTTTGGTTGCTTAAACCATGTTTTAAAATGAGGCTGCAGACTCAGTTCAGGGGTAAAGAATTTATATTCCATATCTAGAGGTATGGATTAAAATGTCTCCTCCCCCTCATCTTGTTAGACAAATGTTTGGGCAGACATTCAACATCCTCACTATGGCCCTGTATGGAAACACATTTAACCCTTTGGGGTGGGAATAGAGTCTCAGAGAAATGTTGCAAACTCTATATCAGATAAATTGGAGCAAAACCTAGTCTACAGACTAGATAAGCCAACCACAGCCATAATAAAAGTATTACCAGTGGATGGAGGAAGTTGTTGCCCTCAGTTCACAGTCCTGCTTGCCCAATGTTAAATGTCATTTGTACTAAAAGTATGAAATGGTAAAACTGTAGAGCATCAGGAAAAAAATCTAATGTGTTCATTTTCTAAGCATACATTGTGGTAACTTCAGAAGTGCTGTGTTTGAGAGTTCCTCTTAAAACTGTTGATGATTTCCCAAGATAGTTGAAGAAGAGTCACTAAAACTGGCAAATAGACTCTTGCTTGTATGTTGCTTCCCTCATTTGTCAAGTAACTTGTGCCATTTCCCCCTCTGTCAATTTAATATTTTTCTCTGCTTACAGAATAGCATAAATGTTCTGAGGATCAGGCTTTGTGAGAGTGCTTTCATGGACTTGCTTATTTTCTGGGAAACATCCTAAGCATGTGACATTTTACAAAGAAGTGGTTTTCATGAATTTCCTCCATCTCCTACTGTGATTATCAGGAAGAACTACCTGTTCTGCTTCTCTGAGCTTCCTGCAATTCAGATAAGCATCCAAAACGTTCAGATGCTTATCTATTACTTATCCTAGGAACTTAGGTTAAGATATCAGTTTAAAAAATCTTCTAAGAACAGGTGTTTTGTGAGATTTCAAGCATTCAAAGATACATTGGGTTTAGAAATAACAAAGCATCCTTGCAAAGCTACATTTTATAGATCGTATCCATTGAAGAAAATGACAAGATGTTATAAGCCTTAATTAATCCTTTCAGGTTGCTCATGATGCAAGACAGCCTCTTTATTAATAAATATAAATGTGGTTTGGGAAAGTTGTGCTGCTCTTATGTAGGCTACAAATTTACAAATATGCACTTACCAGTAAGTTTCATTGGCTGCAATTGAGTTTATTGTTGGGAAAACAGCAGTCTTGCTTGCAGCAATACTGGGTATCAGATATTGTTTGCCTCAGAGAGATAGCTAACCAGTATTTTCCAATTCTCCTGTTTCCCAAAATATTGTGATTTTTCTTTATCTCCCCCTCCACCAACTAAAACACACACTAGCTATATAGTTCTTGTTTGTTCACTTTTTGAACTCTTTTTTCTGAGATAAATAACAAAACTCACCCAGAAATACCAGGATAGATATGGATCAGAGTAGAAATTTTACAGGAAGACTTTCAAAGCTTACTTCTGCTATTTTTTCTCAAAGGAAAACTAAAGTGATGATTAATTTAAGGACCTTAGAAGCCCTTGGTTGCATTGAAAATGATAATCCACAGACAAAAACAGATGCAAGAGCAAGGATATTTGACAGAAGAATTAAAGGCAGTGATTTCTGAAAGCTTATCAGACCAACAAATGGCATACATAAAGGAATGTGAATCTGCCAAAAACATGTTAAGTGTCTTCAGGTAATCCTATGGCTTCACTGGTTTTAAATCAGAAGACGAGAATGCATCAAACAAAAGAACTTATCTGAGGTAGTTTCAGATGAAAATTCTCAAAGTAGCTAATGAAAGGGAAGTACAATAGGAAAGCTACTCACTAAGGCCAATCACAATCCTGCTGGAAATGTGGTTGAAAGGGCCATCTATCCAAAGACTGTCAGTTTCCCAGAGACTGTTCTTCCAAAAATAGTCAATCTAGTTCACATAGAAACTGGTACAGCAAGCGAGAGAAAGGTAAAAGCCAACATGACTTTTAAACAAAAGAGCTTGCATGGCATATAATTTTAAAGAAAAATCATCTGACTGAATCACTGATTCAGGATGCACCAGGCACATCACATGTATGAGAAAATTTGTGTCAATATACTAAGTACTATAATGTTTTACATGTTCATTATTTGCAATGCAACATGTTAAATGCTCCAACCTTGGGTGACAAAAATTTTTCCATACATATTGAAAATTGACAGTTTATAATAAACAAAAATGAAGCATGTTCTGAATACTTTTAAATCTAATGATGTATACAAAATGACTCAGCCTGCCAAGCAAATACACCACATGTCCAGAGATATGAAAGCTGAGATTTATTTTTGGAGAAGACAATAGGCTTACAGAAGCAGAACAGCCCAGCAAATTTTGGGATGATACAATCATGACTGCAATGTATCTCTAGAACATTTACCAGCAAAAGACATCATAAAAATACAATTTAAACTATGCAATGGCACAGTGCAATGTATAGAGGCTTGGCTTATGCCTACATGACAAAACAAAAATGCAAAACTGGGCAAATCTGTTGCTTGAAGTGGCTGTCTCACTTTTCCTCATAATAGGGCTGGTCGAAAAAGTTCTTAGTTTCTAAAACATTGTCCATTGTTTACAAAGCAGACACCATCGTCTCTGTTCTTTCACCCATTCTGATAATCTCCATCCATCTTTCAGACTCCAGATCTCCCAGCCTGCTTTCCCTCTGACATCTCTTTGCCAAAACTGCTTTCCTTCTCCGAAGGCCTTGTCTCATTTCTTCACACTAACAAACCAATCTTTATTCCTCCATTATAAAAACAATGATGTCTGCTAATCATGCATAGGAAAGGAGGGGGTTATAGCTTTACCTATATATCATTTGGCTGTACAGTAATACCTCATACAAAGTCCACTTCATACAACATCGAATTCATACAGCATCACCTAATTTCTTGAAAAAAGTTACCTCATACAAAGTCGCTTGACTTTGTATGAGGCATTGGGGTTTTCCCAGGTTGTATTGTGCCTGGGAAGTATAAAAGGCAGGACACATGCATGCATTGCTCTTGTGGTTTTTGCATGAGGCGAAGAGTGTTTAGGAATGGTTTTGAGCATGATTGTGGATTTTTTAGATTTTTTTCATCAGAACTTTTAGATGCATTCCTGGGATTTTTGCAGCATTCTTCAGGTTCTTGGACAATCAAGGTGGTTTGACATGTTTTTGTAATGTATTTAGCCTTTAGACAATGATTTCTTAAAATTCTGTCAGTTTCCTGTGTGTTTCCTTGACTTTGCCCTGAAGTCTGTGCTGTTACAGTACAATGTATCTCTATGGAAATGACATTGTACGAGGCATCGTGGCAAGGATTTGGACATTGTATGAAGCATCGTGGCTAGGATTTTGCATGCCTCATACAAAGTCCAAATCCGTATAAAGTCCAAACTTGTGGAACCAAGTTTGGACGTTGTATGAGGTATCACTGTATATGAGCCAAAAGTCTCCAAAGAAAGAAATATTAGGATTGTGATATATTACAGCTGATTGAAAACATCCAAGCAAAAGGAAAACTCCTAATAGCGAAATTGCGAAGGATAAAACAGCATGTATCAAAATATTGTTGGGCTATAAATCTTTAATACATCTACATTTCAAATATGGGGTTCAGGATATCTGCTCTTAGAAAAAGTATTTTAAAGATTCCCCTACTCTCTCTTTCCTGAGTTACCAAGAAGCCTATCAAAAGAAAGATGTTCTGATGTTTCTTGCAATAAACCAACCAAATCACAGTCTCAGCAGCACTATTTTTTTAAAAAAATACACTAGAGAACTAAGGGCAATGCAGAAGAGACAGAAATGTTCCAGAAATCATAGCAAGGTAAGCAAGTTGCTTAAAACATGTTTAAAAATGGGGCTGCAGACTCAGATCAGAGGTATTACAGTATATTTTACTAAGATGTATACCAAAGCTATCAGCTTTGAACATGAATTATACAGTCAATAGGAAAAAGTTCCAGAAATAGCATACATCACTTCACAACTCTTTATGACACAATGAAACCATAACTATCCTTCCTTCCTGCAAATTAATTCAAATCTGTGCAGAATATCATATTTTGATCTTGCAAATATGGCAATTACATTAAGCAAAAGCTTATAAATTTCCATTCATATTACACATTACACTGAGCCTTGACAATTAGCATAATAAAAAGAGAAGCAATCCTGAGGATATTACTTAATATTTTATATCCAGGTTAGACAATTTTGCATACACCTAGACTAAAGGCATTGCTGATTATGCAAGCATTTTCCATGGGCTTCTTCTGGTATTTATAATAAACTGGTGTATGGATGACTTCCCTAGAGCTTTTAATAACTGGATTTAACATATAGCAAGAAATCTACAAACTACAAAACGTTCTGGTGCACTGCTGGCAAATACCCCATCAAGCATCCTAGTTATATGTAATTTGCATTGAAATTCCATTTTTGTTGTGACAGGAGTGAGCTATGGAGAGCACTGCCAAAGGAACCAGTGTATCTACATAAACATAAAACAGATAATATTGCATGTAGTGTTATGTGTTCATTTGTCCAGAAAACTTCAGCCATGTCATAAAGCTTTGCTCAACATTTTGCACATAGAGAACAGAAGCAACAAATCTCCATCTGCATTTAGTATACATATTTCATTAGTATTTTTTTCTACTTGGAGAAAAGGGCTACACTGAGATGTGTCCTACAGTTTTGCAGAAAGGTTTGTTCCCCTTGAAAGCCATTTCAGTTTATCAGTTTTATTCTTCTGCCATTTTCCCTCTCTCTGTGTAGTCATATATATGGTATTTTCCCTTTCTTTATATTTCATTTTTCAATTGTTCCATGCCTTTTCCGGATTGGAAAAGCTCTATAAGAAGTGTTATGTCATGATGTTTTGCTACCTGATTTAAGGAAACTGAAAAAGCCTAGATAACTGGAGAAATGTACAGTGAAAGATAAGTCACTCAGATACTTCTCAAAGTTAGAACTATAAGCCTCAGTCAATAAGGAATGAGCATTTCCATTGTTCTTTCCTCTCCTTCAGATATTTTTCAACAGCATTTTAGAAAAGTATAATAATAATAATAATAATAATAATAATAATAATAATAATAATAATAATAATTATTATTATTATTATTATTATTATTATTATTATTATTATTATTATTATTATTATTATTATTATTATTATTATTATTATTATGTTTATTATGTTTATTATGTTTATTATTATTATTTGTTTATTATTATTTGTTTATTATTATTTGTTTATTATTATTTGTTTATTATGTTTATTATGTTTATTATGTTTATTATTATTATTATTTGTTTATTATTATTATTTGTTTATTATTATTTGTTTATTATTTGTTTATTTGTTTATTATTATTTGTTTATTATTATTTGTTTATTATTATTATTATTTGTTTATTATTATTTGTTTATTTGTACCCCACCCTCCTGGAGTAAACACCACTCAGGGTGGCTAAACAACAGAGGAGAAACACAGTACACAAAACAGTTAAAACATCAGTAGTAAAAACATTGCTAAAATCCCCAGATAAAATTGAAGTTAAAACACATAAATCTAACACATATCATTAAAAATACTACCTATACCCTCCCTCCGCCCACATTAAAATAGGATACCCAGGACAAGCAAGATCCCTCATGCAGGCTAGACAAGCCAGCGGGATTGAGTAGTGGAATCAAATGTGCTCAACACCCGCTGGCATAGCCAAGTCTTAAGCATCTTCCTAACAGGGAGTAATTCTTTTTTTAAAAAATATTTTTATTATTTTAAAGTAAACTCACATATATAGAAACAAACATACATAGGGAAAAAAGAGACATCAAAAAAACCCCATACAATTACAACATAATAGAAACAAAGAATCTCCCAGATTCAACTTGTAACCTTCTGGTAATACAATATTTAAAATTTCTTATTTTTGAATATGAGATTATACACCCGTGCTATACAGTTGGATCTACAGATGGTAAAAGCTTTACCTCTCCACCCTTCTATCTTTCCCAAAATTTACGAATTTTCTTTGGGTAAAGCATATGAGATGAAAGGCTGCCACGTTTCTCAAAAGCTACTTTTAATCTTCTCACCTCTTTTTGCTTTCATTTCTATAGTTAACTTCTCGTTCAATGCTAGCTGCCGTATATCAGAATACCATTTCTCTTTATTAAATGTTAATTTCTCTTTCCATTGTTTAGCAATAATTTGCCTTGATACTGAGAGAAGTATTATCAATAGTTCTTTCTCATGACGATTTAAGTTTACATCATCGGTCTCACCTGTTATAACCAATTCTGGACTTAAATTAATTTTCCTTCTTAATATCCTGCTTACTTCTATTTCTATTGATCTCCAAAAAAATTGAATGTACTGGCATTCCCACCACATATGTATAAAAGTACCTTGCGGTTGTTGACACCTCCAGCATTGATCTGTTTTATGCTTTTTCATTTGTTGTAGTCTTACTGGCGTCATGTACCATCTCCACAGTATCTTGCTATTGTGCTCTTTCTCCCTTATGGATAGCGAACACATGATTCTTTGAGACCACTTTCCTTTCCATTTGTTTTCATCTATAACTATATCCAGGTCATCCTCCCAAATTTGTCTCAATACATTCTGTATGTTTTTATTAAAATTAAGGCATTGGTAAATTTTTCCAAGTATTCCTTGCATATTTCTTTTCCCTTTCCTCACATCTTGAACTAATTCTTCAAATGTTGTTAAATCCCTCTCTTCTACTGGATTACCTTTATTTCTCATTTTCCTGTCCCAATATTCCACCTGCAGTTTTTGATACCAGTTTAATTTCAGATTATTATAAATTTCATTTCTTATGTGTTCACTACCACACTTATTGAACCACTCCACCTATTTTGCTTCAAGATATCTCTTGTTTGGATTGTTATTGGTATTGGACAATCTCTGATATCTAATAACTCAATAATTGGGGACCACCTCGGGGCCATTTTATTCTTTAAAGTTTTCCAAACTTTGTATGTCATTTTCAACATATAATTATCAATTTTTTGCTGATGCGATTCCTAAAATTTTTTCCCCCTTTAACTTACTATATTCAAGCCAATCTAGCTCTGTGCTTTCTATTTTTACCTGACTTAGTCTTTTCACTATTCTTTTCAAGTGAAAAGCATAGTAATAATTCTTTACATTTGGTAAGTTTAACCCTTCTTTTTGTTTCATATACCACAGGGACTTGGTTATCCTGGGACTTTTCCCATTGCCACAATATTCATTTATCATATTCTGCCACTCTTTTAAATCTTGTTGATATATTTTAATAGGGAGATTCTCAAACAAAAAATTAAGTTTCGGTATTATTTTCATTTTACATGTGGTTATTCTTCCAAACCATGACATTTTTACTTTCTTTAAATGCGCTATTAATTTTTTTACTTCTTGCTTTAATTTTATGAAATTTAATTTGTATAAATCTTTGACTTCTGCTGAGATGTATATTCCTAAGTACTTCATTTGGTTCTTAACTTTAAATTTATAAGTATCCATCAATTTTTTTGTTTCTGTCTCTGTTAAGTTACATACCTACGCCTCAGTTTTGTCCCAGTTTATACTTCAGATGATCTTGTATGCTCTTAATTTTAAGCTGAGGATCTTTTATTATTAAAAGCGTATCATCCACAAACATCCCTATCTTTTTTTCCTATTCCTTTGTCTAATTGCCGTTGCCAGTATTTCCGTTGCCAGGATGAACAAAATAGGTGAGAGGGGGCATCCTTGTCTCGTAACCGCATTTAAAATTATTGGTTTACTATAACCCTCATTTATCTTAATTTTTGTTTGACTTCGCTTATATAGTTGTGCAATCACGTGTTTAAAATTATTTCCGAAATCAAATTGATTAATTATTTCTTTAATCATCCTCCATTGCAGAGAGTCAAATGCCTTATATATACCGAGGGCCAAGATGCATGTTTTTTCTTTTGTTTTCTTTAAATGTTCTATAATGTTAAGTAATTTAGCTATCAGCCCCTCCATTTGTCTACCTTTTATAAAACCAGTTTGATCCTCCTCTATATAAAGACTAACAAATTTATTCAATCTCTGAGCCATTATGGCTGAAAAAAATTTAGCATCCTGATTCAGGAGCGAAATTGGTCTATAAGATTCCATCATTTCCCTATCCTTTTCAGGTTTAGGGATTAACACAGTAATTGATTTACTCCATGATTCAGGCATAACTCCCCCTTCCAGAATGTAATTGAATAGATTCTTGAGTCTAGGGACTACTAGATCACTGAACACTTTATAAAACTCAGAGGGGAAGCCATCATCCCCTGGAGCTTTATCTAATTTGAGTTTTTGTATCACTCCCTCTATCTCTTTATCATTGATCTTTTCTTCCAATATTTTCTTATGATTGTCATCTAGTCTTCTTTTTAAATTGCTGGCTATATAAGATTTTAACAGTTCCTGATCCACTTCTTTTTCCTTGTAAAGTTCTGAATAGAAATCTTCTGCTACTTGCATTTTTTCTGATAATTTATTACGACGAATCCTATTTTTATCTACCAACACTTCTATCTCACTTTTACTCTTCTTCTGTCTAACCGCCTTCGCTATCCTTCGCATACTCTTATTGCTAAATTCAAAACTATCTCTTTTTAAAAAGACTAGATCCCTTCTTGCCTTCTCCATTTCTTGTCCCAACGTTACCTTTCTTGCAGATTGAAGTTTCACCCATGTTCCTTCTGCCCCTGACTTAGCATGACTTAATTCTAATTCTTTTATTTCTTTTTCCAGCTTTTTTTGTACGTCATTATTTCTTTTATTTTCTATTGATTTTTCCATAATGCAATATCCCCTAAATATTGCTTTGATTGCGTCCCAAAGAACATTGGGCGAGATGTCACCTGTATCGTTCATTTCCCAATTAAATTGCCACTTGGCTCTCAATTTTTCTTTATTTTTTTCATTTTTTAATAATGCTGTATCTAGTCTCCATCTCCTCTCAAATTTGTCGACGTTTGCAATCCTCATATCCAAAAGAATCATTGCATGATCCAATACTTTAATAATTCCTGTTTTAATTTCCTCCAGATTCCCCAGCCAACTTGTTGATACCATTATGTAATCTATTCTTGTGTAAATTTATGTGCTGGGGAATAAAAGGTACTAGCAGGGGTTGCCCAGCGTTGCCGGGCTTTTTAAAAGTTTTTTTTCCTAAATAAGGATTCATTTTTCTTTTAAAATATTGTTTATTTTTAACAACTTTTTTTGGTTTTGGCATGTAATTGTACACTTTGTTTGTAATGCTTTTTTTGGTTTGTTACAAAAATATATGTTAAACATTGAAACTTTTTTTAAACTGTAGTAATGTTACTTAAACGTGCATGCTAAACTTTGTTAATTAAATTTGTTAAACATTTTTATAAATTTAACTATGTTTTTAATTTTTTAATATTAATATTTGTTGTTTAGTTCCATCCATGTCTCTGTTGCATCTGAAAAAGAGAATACATAGGGAAAGATATTGATATTTGTCTAGTTTCATGCAAGATTTTAGTAATGATGTTTTATCTTTTGTATTGAGTATTTCTAATTACGTTTTTGTTAATGTTATACATTTTGTTCTCTCTATATATTTTTGCATAAATTAGTTTATCCACATATTTTTATTTACCTTCATTTATCTTTGTGGTTGGTTTTTGCAGGAAAGTTGTTTGAGTTTGGCTTTGTTGTGACATCTATGAAATGAGATAAATTAGAGAAATCAATTGTATTGTTGTGTTAAATATTCTTTTGTAAATAAAAATTTGTTGTTATTTACCTGTTTTTTCTTGACTCTGTAGAAATTTTATGTTGATTAAATGGTTTAGCATTATTAATGCTAATGGCAGGTTGAATGGGTTGGGCGGATTCATTATCATGAGGAGATGTCTTTGTAGTATGGAATCTATGAGCATATTTTGGTTTATTTGTAGTTGTGGGTTATTGTCTTGTTGTGGTTGTTCTATTTCATCTGTTTTGTCATTGTTTTTGTAATTTGTTTCATTTTGTTGTATTTGTTTGTTGTTTTTTGCTGTATTATTTCTTCTAATGTTTGTTTCTGTTGTTGTTTTAATTCTGTGTCCTTTTCTTTTATGTTTTTTGGAGACTTATTTGTTGTTTGAATATTATTTTCTGTGATTTCTGTTGTTTGTTTTTTCCATGGCAAAATTTGTTTTTGTTTGGATGTTGTTTGTATTTCTTTTTTCCTCACAACTTGTAGTTCTTGATTTTTAGATTGTTCCATTTCTTGTTTGTAAATTTATTTGTTTTTTGTTGTGTTTTGGTTTTCTTTAGTTGTGCTTGCTCTGTAATTTTGGGATTCATTTGTTATTGTTTGTTTTTGATTAATTTCTTCAATTATTTTCTGTGTTTCCTTTTTTCTAACTATTGTAGTGTCTTCAGTGTTAGATTTTTCTATTTCTTTGTTTTGTAATTGTTTATTTGTTGTTGTTTTGTTTTGTTCATCTGGTCTTATTGTGTACTGTTTGTAATCAGTTGCTGCTGTTTGTTTTTGATTAATTTCATCAATTATTTTCTGTGTTTCCATTTTTCTAACTATTGCAGTGTCTTCATTTTTTAATTTTTCTATTCCTTGGTTTTGAAATTATTTTTTGCTGTTTTGTTTTGTTCATCTGGTCTTGTTGTGTACTGTTGGTAATCAGTTGCTGCTGTTTGTTTTTGATTAATTTTTTCAATTATTTCTTTTAGTTTTCTTTGAGAGTCTTCTGATATATATGCATATTGTGGCTCAGGATTATTATTGTAAAGATGTTCACCTGCTTTTTGCTCTTGATCTTCTTCTTCTTCATCATCTTCTTCACTGTCTGAGATATTCCTGCATGAAAATAATTTGAGAGTCTTCCGTTTCATACTCGATATGTGTAATAATTTTACACCATTCCTTTCCGTTCAAGTGATGGAGTATTTGTTTAGTTGCGCTTAAGGGTCCTGTTCTATAATTTTCTTTGGGAAGTGGAGCTTCACCAAGATCGTCATTTTTGGCAGGTCTTTTGTTTGCCCTTTTCCCATGCTTCCTTCCATCACTGTTTATTAAATGTCGCTATGAGTTTGAGTTCCGTAGGTTCAATATTTTCCCCTACTTTCCCAAGGTTCTGTGGCTGGATTGGTTTCTTTTCATTGCTGTTTGTAGTCTGTGTGTTTTTAAGTTCTCGTTGTCGCGTTATTTTCCCTCGCTGTTTTGTGTTGTTGGTGGAGCTAGCTTAGCCTCGCTGTTTTCCATGTGTGGAGGTGTGGCTCGATTTCGCGTCGCTGTTTGGCTGTTGAGTAGGCATTGTTGTGAGTGCGCATTTTGGTGTTAAAGTAGGCGTGCCTATATTTGTTGGGCTTGCTTCCTATTGGAGTCTCCGTGAGTGTAGTTTGGCTTGTTTTTTTAAAAATGTTAGCAGCCGTGACTCTTTGGTTCCTTTCTTTATTCTTGTGCTGTAGCTTTTATAATTTTTGGAAGAATGAAATGGGGTTTATATTTTTGAAAGGATAATGTTCCTCCTTTTTGAGGGTGTGTGAAGTTTGGCCGTGGAGTCTTTGCTCGTGTTTCAGTAAGTGTGAGTGTTTTAATTAAATATTTTTAATGGTGCTGCACTATTTCTGAGTCTTGTTGCTTCTTCAAAGGATTAAATGTGTTGCTTATTCTTTTATTTTTTGCAGTACTTGTTGGTAGACTATGTTTTTGGTTTCATCGTTTTGTGCTAGTATGAATAAGTTATCTGTTGAAACAACCCTAGAGCAGGCAACATATAATTGTCCATGAGCAAAACATGGTTTGGTGAGGTGAACTCCGCAATGTTGTAGTGTCTGTCCTTGTGATTTATTTATTGTAATTGCGAATGCTAGTTTAACTGGGAATTGGAGTCTTCTAAATGGAATTGTTTGATCAGTTGGTATCAGTGGTATTCTAGGAATGCATACTGATTCACCTGCTCCTTTCCCTGCAATAATTATAGCTTCTATAATGTTTGGCATTAGGTTTTTCACACATAGTCTTGTGCCATTACATAAGTTTGGTGGATTCATATTTCTAAGTAAAATGATTGGTGCACCTTGTTTTAGTAATAGGTGGTGAGATGGCATTCCAGGCAGTTCTAATGAGTTCAAAAATTCTGTGGGGAAATTTACAAAATCATCTTTGTCAACCACTGTATCAATTGATTTATATACAGTTGGTTGGTCTGGCAACATGTCTAGAATTTCGTGATTAATATTGTTAACATCATCATTTCTGGCAGCTAAGATTGCTCTTTGTGTTAGCCATTCATGATGATGGTAATTGTTGGTAATGTCTGTATAAATGGCATCGATAAGTTCAGATTCTGAGGGTACCATGGTGCAGAAGTAATCTGGAAATGTAATGTTGTTTTCTTCATTTTTGAGCACCTTACCTTCACCAATCTTTAGGAGAAAGTCAGTAAATATTTTAGTGTTACTGTTGTGTCTTATTCTCATGTTTTCTGTCAATGTTATGTTTGGCACATGTTTCCATAGAAAGGATTGGTTTATACATGCGTTAATTTGATCTGCTGGTGTAGATTTTGGAATTACTGGGAGTGTTTGTCTGAAATCTCCACAAAGAAGTAATAGAAGTCCTCCCATTATTTTTTTGATTGTCATTAATGTCCTGTAGAGTTCTGTGTAAAGCTTCAATTGATTTCTTATGTGCCATGGTACATTCATCCCATATTATTATTTTAGCTTCTTTAAGTACTTTGGCACGTGCACTATCTTTTGTAATATTACATGTGGGTGTTTCTTGTTTTGCTATGTCAAGTGGTATTTGGAGTGCAGAATGCGCTGTTTGACCCCTTCCATTAATGTGGCTGCTATTCCAGATGATGCAATGGCTAATGACACGTGGTTTTCTGATCGTATTTCTGCCAGAATTAGATTTGTAAGGAATGTTTTTCCTGTTCCTCCTGCAGCTTGTAAGAATATTATTCCTCCACTTTCTGAATTTATTTGTGTCATTATTTTTTCATAGGCAGCTTTCTGTTCATCATTTAGTAGTGGTTTATTTTCAGTTATGTATTCTTTTAATCTGTCTATGTTATATGTGGTCTCTCTTATATAATCAGCATTTAGTGCATCTCCTTCATTCCTTGTAGCTTCTGGCAGGCCAACTGGTTTTAGTGTTTTGTTTGCCATGCGTATGCATTGGACTTCAATTTCTATTAAGGCCATGTTGTACATGTGTGGTGTATAGTCAATGTTTAAAGATGTATTTTCTTTCTTAGCTTTGAGGAGGTGAACTTCACTTAGTGGGTTTTTAAACATTGCCCACAAATGTAGTGGATTAGATGGACTACACGAAGTCAGTATTATAGCTATCAATGTTCTCATTTGTTCTGGCATAGAAAATATATTGGCTTCTTCCAAAGTTGTTTACCAATGTTGATCTGCTTCTAACAATCCCATATGCTGACAAACTTCTCTGTATGTTTCCATAATTTTTCCATCCACAGTTTTTAGTTCCTGGAAAGATTTAGGATCAGGTATTGTGTGGAGTAGCATTCTGAGATAGTAGCATTCGCTATTATTCGGATGCACAGTATATAGTCTTCCTATTGCATCACTTTGATATATGTCAAGTTCTGGTATATAAGTGCCAGTTTTTCTGCAGCAGAATAGTCTCTTAGTTTTATTCCATGTATAATAAGTAGCCACATCATTATATAGGATCGTTTGTGCAAATTCATCATTCAGGCACAATTTAAAAAATGCTGTCAAAGTTGTTTCCTTTGGATTTTCTACCACACTTGTTGCTGATTCTGGTGTGAAATAAACTCTTTGGCCATTTTCCAGATGGACAATTAAATGAAGGACTGTGGGATGTCTTTCATGAATGTGGAAGCCTAGAATACGCCAGAAACCTTCATTTGTGCTAATGTACCTTCCACATCGGTACTGTAAAATCTCATCATTTTTGTTTAGGTTTCTGACATCATAAACGGCCATGTCACTGCCTTTATTTATGTACTTGCATACATATTTTATTGATTTAACACTATTACAATATTATACATTTATGTGTGCCTTGAAAATTTTGGATAGAAAAGGACTGTATGGGACTATCCATGTGTTGTCAATCACTACTTCTTGTGTTTTCATTGTTATTTTTGTTGTTTTCCCTCCATCCTCTACAGAACGTCTTCTGTATTGTGGGTATCCATCTTCTGATGTTTGTGTTTCTTTCAATAATGCTCTGGGATATCTTTTGGTGCAACTTTTATCTTTCATACATGGTGCTTGTGGGTTAAGAAGTCCACATGGACCATGAATCATGTTTTTCTTCACTATTTCATGCAATTCAATGTCTTCATTTTCCTCTGGTATTTCTGCAGATATTATTTTATCAATTTCAGAGGGATGTATTTTGTTTTTTAGCCATATTAAGTTGTGTGCATGATGCAGCCCACGCTTTTGACATTCTATGGTGTACATATAACAAATACATTCTCCAAATAATTCATTTTTGGTGATCAGATTAATTAATTGTGTTTGTTTTTGTCTGAATACTCTTGCAATTAAATCGTGCCTGTCATTAGATGTTTTATTATTTCTGAGGTTATTTTTGATCTCAGACCATGTTGGGTTGCATGTAAAAGTAATGAATAAATCTGGGCTTCCATGTTTCCTAACATAAGTCATGGCATCCTGAGTGTATTCATGCATATGTCTTGGGCTTCCAGTGTATGTTGCTGGCAGTATGAGTAGTGTTCGACATTAGCTGGGTTTCCATCTTGTGCTACAGCATCTTTTAAGTGTATGTATTGTTCTGCTCTGAGTGATTTTTGATTGGTTCTAATGTAAAGTAGTCTTTCAGACTCAATTTTTGCATACATATCAACCACAAACCGGTTTAACAATTTTTTGCAGTGTAGTATATGATTTTGTTCTTCATTTCTAATCATTAAAATGTATGAGTAGTAGTCCATTGCTGATATTTTTTGCAAGTTTCTGTTCCTGTTTTGGGATCCATGTATTTCAAATTAAAGTGATACCCATCTTCACCGTATGGAAAAAGAATGGGATACTGAAGAGCATCATAAGTGCGATGTGTTTCTGAAATACGTTGGAGTTTTTTATCATGTCTTTTAAGTATAATATCTCTTGGATGGAAAGTGTCCCCAGAAATGAGGGCTGCCACTTCATTTGTTTCTGGAGCATTATATCTGTGTATATGCTCTCCTGTTGGTGTTTTGTCTGCAGCTATGACAATTTGGTATTCATTTTGTGGCATGTTTTCCATTGCATTCTTGAAAGTGCGGATGAGGTTATTGTGTTCATGTAGCATTCTCTGTATGTTTAGTACTATATGTTTTTTGGTTCCTTCAATGCATGTACATCGTTGGGCTGTTTCTTTTTCCTCATCTCCCATGAAATAAATTTGAAGGAACTTTGGATCTTCTTCTGGTAGTGGTAGAAGTGATCCAATCTGGTGGTAAACCTGTCCTTGTATGGTGAATGTTGGATTGAAACCCTTGTGTTGTATAATATTTGTGGCTCCAAATGAGGTCATTTGAAAACATGAGTTGTATTTTCTAATGTTCTTTAAAAAATGTTTTGAATCTTGTGTTTCTCCACTGGTGTATTCTATAAGTTGGTGTGGTGATAATTGTTGCTGAATTTTGATTTTTCCCTCCTTACAACATAAGGATTTTGTTTCAGTTTTAAATTTTCTGGCTTGGCAGAATTTGCAAATGTTGTCTAGATTTCCAATGTGTAAATTATATTGTTGTGAATAATCAGTTTCTGGATCATAGGAAAAGGCAGCCATTTTTAATGTTAATTTCTCTTCTTTACTCCTCTGTTTTCTTTTTTCTCTTGTCTCTTTATTCTGTTTTAATCTATTTTCATGTCTTTTGGTAGTTTCATTTGCCCTTGAATTACTATCAATTTCTCTACGTTGTGTTAACATGCTTTCATGATCCTCAGAATTTGTTTGTTTTGCTTTTTCTGAATAGGCCTTTCTACGTTTACTAAGATTTTCTTCCCTTTCTTGTGCTGTCTGTTGTGTGGTTTGTATTTTTCTTTTGAATCTTTCACTTGTTCTTTGTGCTATATTTACTCTTTTCTTTGGTGGCATTTTGATATTCAATGTAATGGATTTATTAGATTTTTATAGTGTTTTAAAATAATGTGTAATATTTGTGGTATTTTCAGCAGAGTAAATGGAGTGTGCAGCAGACAAAATGGAATCTGCACAGTGAATAGTTTTGATCCTTTCCTGTTGTAGTGTAATATTTTTACTCAATTAGGTTTAATTTAAAGTCTTTTGGCTTTTTAAAATCGTTTATATTATGTTGTGAAGTAGAAGGTTGCTATCTTTAAATGGGGCTGTATCTTTTAAAATGAGTGAGAACTGCTGCGCTGTTGTTTTAAAGAAAGTGTTCTATTATTTCAATGTTTTAAAACTTGAAAAGTATATTTGCAATGTTTTAAAACTTGAAAAGTGTTTTTGAAACGTACAATATTACTGTTTATACTGTTTTCTGTATTTAAAGGCTGTTTTCTCTTTAAATTTGAGTGCCAAGTGCTCCGTTGTTGTTTTAAAGGAATAGTATGGTCTTGTTTAAATATTTTTAAATTATAAAAGTCTGTTTGAAACGTGCAATATGACTGTTAATATTTTTAAGATATATATATGTTTGTTATTTTAAATGTATTTTAATTTTCCCAGGGCTATTTCTGAATTCGCTAAGGTATTCTGTTCTGTATTTGGGTTTTTTTTTCAAACTGCTCCGTACCTCTTTTAAATGCGTGACGCTTTTCTTTTACGTTTATTTCGGACATGTTTGGTTTATTTCAACGTGTATTAAAGGTTATTTTATTTGTTTTCGATGGTTCTATTATTTTCGATGTTTTTTTGAACTTAAATTATTAATTTAGAGAATGGAGTGTGCTCTGTCAATAGTCCGTTTTTCAATTGCTCCGATGCGTGATGGTGTTCGTAACGATTTCTAGTTGAGTAGGAATTTAATCCAATGCGTTCTGCTTATGTGTATTGAGAATTGGTTTGGGATGTGTATTTTTAAACTATATGTGTTTTGATAGTATATTCGTAATTCAAAATTAAATAAAAAGAAATTAAAGTAAAGGTAACGTAAATAAATTAAATAGTAAATGAATTGATGATAACCGTAATTGTGGTTTATCCTCAGCAAAATAAATAACTGTAAGTAATGTAAAATAAAAGACAAACTTAAAAGTCAAAGGTAAATGTGAAATAATAAATTAATTAGAAAGAAAGAAGTAGGTTTTTCGTAGTAAAAGTTCTCTGCTCAAAGCTCGCAATTGTCTTAGCTCCGTACCAATACGCAATCGCAAAAGTACGTAACTATGAGGGGTTAGCAAGGTAATGCAGCTCCTTTTGTACTGTTTGGTGTCACTATTTTTTGTCACATTTGACGCGTTCGCTCCAAAGCAGTTGATTGGCTATATTACTGTGAATGTGTAGGATGGTGTGATTTGTCGTGTACCTCCTTAAATGGTTAAAAGGTGAATAGGACGCTGGGATATGTATTTTTACCTCTGTTTTCAGCATTCGTGTTTTGGCAATGTTTTAAAACGTATTTTCGTAGTCAAAGTTTTCTGCTGAAAGCTCGCAATTGTCTTAGCTCCGTACCAATACGCAATCGCAAAAGTACGTAACTATGTTGGGTTTGAAATGTAAAGCAGCTCCTTTTTTCTGTTTAGTCTCGCTATTTTTTGAAACGTTTGATGCGTTCGCTCCAAAGCAGTTGATTGGTTACATTACTGTGAATGCATAGGATGGTGTGATTTGTAGGTTACCTCTTTAAATGGTAATAAGGCGGATAGGACACTGGGATATGTATTTTTACCTGTTTTCAGCGTTCCTGCGTTGGCAATGTTTTAAAATGTATAGCTGAGGCGCACCTCAGAACAACTGAGTGATTTGTAGTTTACCTCCTTAAATGGTAATAAGGCAGATAGGATGCTGGGATATGTATTTTTACCTCTGTTTTCAGCATTCGTGCTTCGGCAATGTTTTAAATGTATGTTTGGATTGGCTGCGGCGTGCCTGAGAACGACTGAGAATGTTCTCTTTCTCATCGGAATTGGCTGCCGCTCGGCAAACCGTGGCAAACCGCAATGGTTTTGGGGTATTGAAGTTCTTTCCATTTCTTGCCGTTTGTGGGGCTATGGCCCCCATGCCGGTTTTCTGAAACCTTTGTTGACCTGTGGACCCACTTCAGCCATGTGCACGAAGGGTGGGTGCGGGTCAGTAGGGCGAGGCATAGCAACCTATAGCCAGTTCCAACGGTTAACCCTTGGTTTTATAGGTTAAGATAAACCCTTTCTGAACCTTTCAAAGTTCTCCATGTATCTTTAACATCAAGTTGTTTCATCCATCTATCTATAAATCCATTACAATGTTTACTCTTTTTGTTTACCTTTGAAACATCTATTGGAGCTCTTGTCATATTAAAATCGCCTGCAATTATCAAGTTTTTGGCTTTTTCCTTATTTATTATTGGAAGCAATTTTTCTAGAAACTTATCCTGGTTTTGGTTTGGCACATATAAGTTCACTAATGTCACCTCCTCATTTTGTATTTTTCCTGTTATTATCTGATACCTACCCTCCTCATCACTCATACATTTGTTCAATGTAAAACCTAATCTTTTCGAGATTAGAGTGGCAACACCTCTTGATTTCGATGTGCCTAAGGCTTTTTCATATATTTGTATCCACCCAAGATATAGATTATTTTTCTGCTGAAATTTTTGATGGGTCTCCTGGAGAAATATAATATCTGGTTTTTCTAATCTTAAAGCTGCTTATAGCCTCTTCCTCTTCATTTGACAGCCCATGCCCTTAACATTCCAGGTTGCTACACTAAACTTCTTCATACCTGACTTTCTTCATATTTACCGCTAAAGCAGTTGTAGATCCGTGTGACAAACCCTTATCCCAACTATACAAACCCACTATCCTCCCCCCTACCCCACCCTCTTCTTCCCTTGTACCCCCGGTTCCCTCCATTTGCGGAACCACCTCCAATTACTGGAGAATGGGGGGTTGACTATTCCATGTGGTGTTGTCTTCTTCTGTTCCTGATGTAACTTGAACAATCATGCGAGGTGGAAAACAAGCTCTACCTGGTGTAAATATTCATAAACCATTTATTAGTTTCTTGATCCTGTCATATAATGTAATATATAAAACCCTTCAAACGAAATGCACAGGGGCTGCCTAATCATCCCTACTAGTACCAATTTACTCAATCTGATCTATTTCTGCTTTGGGCTCTGACAACCAGTTTTTACAAGTTCTTCCATCATATTTTTCCATTCCTGGGTGCCATCCTTATTTAAATTATTGGATTCAAGAATATCCATACAATCAGTCTGTGTATTTATTACCGAGGTCTTCCCCATCCAGAAAAAAATTAATTTCTGAGGGTGTTGCCAGTTGTATTTAACACCCTTTTGTCTAAATAAATTTGTTATTGGTTTTAATTTTTTCCTCCATAGCCATTCTTCTTTTGATATATCATGATAAACCTCCAAAAGTTGTCCTTCATATTGTAGACTTTTACTACCCTTATGTTTTATACATGTCATTATTCTTAATTTTGACTCTAAATTTGTAAATTTTACTAGTACCGGTCTCGTTGTCTGACCTGTATTCTTCTGGCCTATTCTGTATACTCCTTGTATCTCTTCTGGGTCTATACCTCTATCTAATTCTAACTGAACTATCCATTTTAATATCCTTGATTTTAAAGAGTCGGGATTACTTATAGGAAGATTTCTTATCACTATGTTCCTTTGTCTTATTTGAGATTCTAATCTAAATAATCTCTCCTCCTGATCCTCTAATTTAATACTTCTCTCCCTTTCCTTTTCCTGTATATCTTTAAGCTCTACTTCTACCATATTCAATTTTGTTTCTACTTGGGAAACCTTTGCATTAATTATTTTTGTAAAGTTGTCTAACACCTCTTTTAAATCCTGTTGCCCTTTAATTATGTCCGATTTATCCTGTCTTCTAATACTGTCACTTTGTTGCAGAAATGTTTCAAATTTATCCATTCTAGACTCAATTTTCTTAAAGGCTGCACTAATGTCTGACTGTAGACTTTCCTCTTTCTCATCTTGTAATTTTCCCACACCACTAGAGTCAGTCTTATCTTTATTTGCCCCTTTCATCTCAAATTCTAATCTAGTCAATCTTCTATAACTATGATCCGAGGATGTCTCCCTTGGTTCTCGTGTCCACGCAAATTTACAATTTTTAGGTTTACACCGGCTCATTCACTTCACTGATCACTCCTTCTTCTACCTTGGTTACCACTCACTGATTAACCAATCCAACTGCTTTCTCCGTTCTAATTGCCCCCTCCTCCTATAGGTATAATTTACACAATATTTTAATTTAATAGTCATATTTATATATATTCCAATTTATCAGGATTATTTGATCACAGTTTACCAATTCAAAATTAGCCCTGTTTTTCGAAGTATATAGTATCTTCCATATAGTTGTAAATACAAAATAGTCTATCAATCTAACTCCGTTGGGCAAGGGAGCCTTAAAAATAAACCTAAGTTTTCAATTAGTCTCAGAGTAAATACATTATTCCACACAGAGTTAAACTAGAGTTACTAAACCAAGTTATAATATTGTCCGGGGTCTTCTCAAATTTGTTACAAGTCTTTTCTCTAATTTTCTTCAGTTTCTATCCCACCCTGCGTTCTTTCAAGCACACTCCTCTGCTCTCCACTACTTTCCACAAGTACGTCCATATTTTTTCTGTCTTTTTCAATTCTCTTTAGTTCAACCAGAGAAGTAGGGGAGACATTCAATAGCTATTCAACTTGCACAGCATTTAAAGTTAAAATGTTACTCTCCTTGTAGCAATTGTGGCCTTTATCTTGCAACAGTTCAATAGTTCAATTCGCTCGAATTGTATTCGCTCTGTTAATAAACTTCCACCAACTCTTCAGGCGCTCGGCGTTGAGTCCCCGCTTCATCTCAGCCCCGTCTCCAACTGTCCGAGCACTGAATTACTGTGGGATTCTTATCTCGAGTGCCACTAATTGTTTTGAGCAAGTTGAACGTCAACCTTTCTCCCAGCGTCTAGACCTTCCGTGTTTCCCCGCTGCCTCGACACTCACTCCCCGCCTTCAGCAAGACTAAATTCTCCTCTGCGATACTCACACCCCTGCTGTTTTCGCTTCTTGTACCTTGGCCCAGGGGAACCCTGGCGCAGAACTCTAGTCTCATAATGACACAAACCAAACAATCTGTCTGTTTTTCTATTTGTTGTCCCAGCGCTACTTTCCTTCTTCTGGTTCTTTTAATTCACCATCAAGTTAACTCTTTCGCCACCAAAGCAATCAGTTATTACATGTACTGCCTCTTCTCCAACTCGCTCCATGCCGGATCAATCTCCCCAGCAGACCAACTCACAGAGAACTAATAAATCACTTATTCCAGGCTCTCTGCCTTTCACCTCTCTCCCACCAAGTCTCTGCTTTTGCCAGCAAAACAGTCAGTTGTTACATGTACTGTCTCTTCTCCAACTCACTCCATGCCGGTTCAATCTCCCCAGCAGACCAACTCACAGAGAACAGAGAAATAATAATTCACTTCTTCCAGGCTCTCTGCCTTTCACCTCTCTCCCACCAACTCTCTGTAATCTCTGTAAAACTTCTGTGAGTCCTAATAAACTCTAGCTGCAACTATCATTCCTCTGTACCTTCTCTAAACAGGAATATTTTACTCCACCTTTATTTCACCCTCGAGAGCACTCACACCACACTCCTCCTCAGCTCGTCATATTATTATTATTATTATTATTATTATTATTATTATTATTATTATTATTATTATTATTATTATTATTATTATTATTATTATTATTAGTATTAGTATTAGTATTAGTATTAGTATTAGTATTATTAGTATTAGTATTATTAGTATTAGTATTAGTATTAGTATTATTAGTATTTGTTTTTTTGTACCCTACCCTCCTGGAGTAAACACCACTCAGGGTGGCTAAACAACAGAGGAGAAACACAGTACACAAAACAGTTAAAACATCAATAATAAAAACATTGCTAAAATCCCCAGATAAAATTGAAGTTAAAACACATAAATCTAACAAATATCATTAAAAATACTACCCATACCCTCCCTCCACCCACATTAAAATAGGATGCCCAGGACAGGCAAAATCCCTCATGCAGGCTAGACAAACCAGCGGGATTGAGTAGTGGAATCAAATGTGCTCCACACCCGCTGGCATAGCCAAGTCTTAAGCATTTTCCTAACAGGGAGTATTTCTGACTGGAGAAACAGTTCTGGTGGTAGGAGGTTCCACAGGGCTGGGGCAGACATGGAGAAGGCTCTCTTCCTGGTCCCAGTAAGATGAACTTCTTTTGCTGATGGGACCACCACAGAGCCCCTCCTGTCTGCCCTCGTAGGATGGGCTGAATACCTTGGGGTGATGCGGTCTCTTAAGTACCCTGGTCCAATGCCATGAAGGGCTTTAAATATCAAAAACAGCACCTTGAATTGCACCTGGAGGCACACTGGTTACCAGTGCAACTCCCGAAGCAGTGGCGAAGCACGGGCATAACACCTGTACCCCATCACCACCCGGGCAGCCGAAGCCTCCAAATGGTTGTCAAGGGCATCCCCATGTAGAGCTTGTTACAGTAATCCAATCTGGAGGTGACCAGAGCATGAGTGATCGTGAGCAGGGAGTCCCAGTCCAGGAGCGGGCATAATTGGTAAATGGCACAAAGCTGTGCAAAGGCCCTCCTAGCCACGGCTGCCACCTGCTCTTCGAGCAGTAGCCATGAGTCCAGGAGGACCCCCAAGTTATGCACCGGGTCTGTCTGAGGCAGCAATGCCCCTGTCAGAGAAAAAACTCTTGTCTGTGTTTTTTCCCTGTTCTCCTAGTCTCGGGTTGCAGGGAAGTCTAAGTGAAGGTTTGATTGCATGATTTATGGCTATGCCTTTGATGGTCCTGCATTGAGTACATGACTTGCTGCATGGAAGCAGGGGGCTCATAAAATGTCCATCTGACCCCTTTGAGCCAATCAGGGGCACCTGGACCTTTGGGTTACATCACTGTTACTTTAGCTATAAAAATGGGTGCTCTGAAGATGTTCTTTCTCTTTGTCATGGCTGATCCTGAGCTGAGCCCCGTGAGAGGTGGGTAAGGAACTAGATAGGGCCAGAAGCCTAGGGAATTAATTAAGTTTCTTATTTTTGTATTTCCTTTTGAATGACTGCATTGCAAGTTTGATTTCTCATGCTATACCCCTTTTGACTCTGCATGTGCTCTTAAGCAGAGCTGCTGCTGAGGAGAGCCAAACAAAGGAAGTGAGCACTGGTAAGTTTTGCAGTTGGAGTAGAGCTGCTTTAGAGGCCTCCACTAATTTAAATTGATAATTTAAACTGCTGAGAGCCACCTCTGTTCAAACAGAGGAAGCAGTTTGAAGCTTCCAGAAGCAGGGGGCAGAGCCACACCAGGCCCTTCCCTGAACTGTGACTCATACGGGTGGAGCCACACTAGCCTTTCAAAGCTCTGAGCTCTTTCAGGGTCAGCCCTTTTGACTCTGCATGTGCTCTTAAGCAGAGCTGCTGCTGAGGAGAGCCAAACAAAGGAAGTGAGCACTGGTAAGTTTTGCAGTTGGAGTAGAGCTGCTTTAGAGGCCCGTGCGCCTAACGGTGCGTGAGATTGCAAACTAGTAACAAAGGAAGAATATAGTCTTACTAGATAGAAAGGTAGTAAACGTGTACATTTTTGAGGCCCAGAATACTGCACTTGTTAAAATGGATTCTGAGGGAACAGCTGTAGTTACCTGCAATACGTGCCATGTTTGTGTTCTTGCCAAAGCATATGGAGAACTACACTTGCACCAAGTGCAAGCTGGTTGCACTACTAGAAGAGAAGGTCCAGCAGCTAGAGGCCTGCATATCTAACCACCAACAAATTAAGCAGCTTGAGCTGTTCTTGGACAGAGCGGAGCAGACTATGCTGGACAAAGAAGAGACAGGGCACAGTTCTGAGGGAGAAGGCCTTTCACTAACTCAGGAGGGAGATGGTTGGAGGAATGTGACTCAAAGGAGGAGAAGAGTAGGGGATCACTCTGAGAGTCTGAAATTACCGAATAAATTTGAGGCTCTTTCCCTCATCACACCTGATGAGGAACACACAGAGGAACAACTGGTTCCACCTGATGATCTCTCCTTCATCACACTTGATGAGATCCAGGAAGATAAACAACAGGAACAAACTGAGGTTCTCTCCCTGAATATGGTTGATGAGGTGCATGTAGATGAACAGATTGCAGGAGAGAGGCTCCTTGTACTAGGCGATTCAATAATTAGAAATACAGAGAAATGGATTTGTGATGCACATGATAACCGTATGGTGACTTGCCTGCCAGGTGCAAAAGTTGCAGACATCACAAGAAATCTAGATAGATTGTTAGAGAGAACTGGGAATGAGCCAGTTCTTATGGTACACGTTGGTACCAATGATGTTGGGAAGGCCAAGCGGTCTGTCCTGGAAGCCAAATTTAGGTTGTTAGGAAGAAAATTGAAGTCCCGGACTTCCAAGGTAGCATTTTCAGAAGTGCTGCCTATCCCTCGCGCAGGACCTACCAGGCAGGCAGAGCTCAGAAGCCTCAATGCATGGATGAGGCGGTGGTGTCGAGAGGAGGGCTTCAGATTTGTCAGGAACTGGAGAACATTTTGGGACAAGCCAAATCTGTTCAAGAGGGATGGGTTGCATTTAAACTATGATGGGACCAGATTGCTGGCACTCAACATCAAAAAGGCTGCAGAGCATCTTTTAACCTGATAACTGGGGGAAAGCCGACAGGAGCTGGGCAGCATCCGGTTCGGGAAAGTGTGTACTTGAGTAGTGAGGAGGATGCAAAATTTACTGAGCAGAGCGAGGAGCTAGTCACCAGCACTCTAGCAGAAGGATGCAAGAGGCAGTCTAACAATGCAACTGGACTCAAAAGACTGTATCAGGAAAGCATATATAAATGCTTGTATACAAATGCCAGAAGCCTCCGGAACAAAATAGGGGAGCTGGAATACTTAGCAATAGATAAGAATATTGATATTATTGGTATCACTGAAACCTGGTGGACGGATGATAACCAATGGGATACAGTTATCCCAGGCTACAAACTGTACAGGAAGGATAGGAAGGGGCAAACAGGAGGTGGTGTAGCCTTGTATGTCAAAGAAGTGATAAAATCGTATGAATTGGAATATCTAGGTGATTTAGAGTCACCATTAGAAGCTCTATGGGTAAGAGTACCAGGCCACAAGGATGGTCTAACAGTAGGCATATACTATCGGCCTCCGACCCAAACTCTTGAGGGAGACTGGCAGTTGGAGAATGTTGTAAAGGAGGCATCCAGGAAGGGAAGCCTGGTTATAATGGGGGACTTAAATTACCCTCACATAGACTGGGTGAACTGTTGTTCAGCACATGATAAAGAGATAAAGTTCCTAGATATGCTAAATGATTGTTCCCTGGGACAGATGGTTGAAGACCCAACTAGAGGTACAAGAATCCTTGACTTGATCCTGAATAATACTCAGGATCTGGTGCAAGATGTTAATGTGACTGATCCAATAGGGAACAGTGACCACAACTCAATTATGTTTAACTTGATCATAGACTGCAAGTCACTGATAAAATCTAACACAGAGACCTTAAATTTTCAAAAAGGAAATTTCCCAAAGATGAGGAAACTAGTAAAGAAGAAACTGAAAGGGAAAATTGAGAGAGTCCAAACACTCCAAGAGGCATGGAGGTTGTTTACAAAAACAATAACAGAGGCCCAATTGGAATGTATACCCAAAAAGAAAAAGGGCACTGCCAGTTCCAAGAGGACTCCGATGTGGCTTACAGGAGCTGTTCGGGAAGTGATCAAGAGCAAGAAAAGCTCATTTAGAAGATGGAAGGCTTGTCCAAATGAGGACAGCAGGCAGAAACATAAATTCTGGCAGAACAAATGCAAGGCAACAATCAGGAAAGCAAAGCAAGACTTTGAGGAGCGTATAGCTAAAAATACTCAGAGAAATAACAAAGACTTCTTTAAGTACATTGGAAGCAAGAACCCAACTAGGAAGGCCATTGGACCATTAGATGACAATGGAAGGCAAGGGGTTATTAAAGAGGAAACAGAGATTGCAGAGAGACTCAATGAATTCTTTGCTTCAGTATTCACTGAAGAAGACAGAGACCACATGCCCAAACAGAGCCTATCTTCGTAGGGAGGGAAACCAAAGAATTAAGCAAGATAGAAATAACCAGGGAGGAGGTCCTTGCATGTCTTGTTAAGCTAAACACTAACAAATCCCCAGGACCAGATGGCATCCATCCACGAGTTCTCAGGGAACTTAAAGATGAAATTGCTGATCTCCTAGCCAAAATATATAATCTTTCCCTCAAATCAGGCTTTGTGCCTGATGACTGGAAGGTAGCGAATGTAACACCAATTTTCAAAAAAGGATCCAGGGATGATCCAGGAAATTACCGACCTGTCAGTTTGACATGTGTCCCAGGTAAAGTAATGGAAACCATCCTAAAAGATAGAATTAATAGGCACATAGAAGAGAAGGCGCTGCTAAAGGAGAGCCAACATGGCTTTTACAAGGGCAAATCATGCCTCACTAATCTGTTGGAATTTTTTGAGAGTGTCAACAAGCATGTGGATAAGGGGGATCCAGTTGACATTGTTTATCTGGACTTTCAGAAGGCTTTTGACAAGGTCCCACACCAAAGGCTCTTGAATAAACTTACCAGTCATGGAATAAAGGGACAGGTCTTGTCCTGGATCAGCAACTGGCTAAGGGACAGGATACAGAGGGTAGCACTAAATGGACACTTCTCCAAGTGGAGGGAAGTAAAGAGTGGGGTCCCCCAAGGCTCAGTACTGGGACCCCTGCTTTTCAACCTCTTCATAAATGATCTAGAGGTAGGAGTAAAAAGCAAGGTAGCCAAATTTGCTGAGGACACTAAATTATACAGGGTAGTGAAAACTGTGAGAGATTGTGAGGAGCTCCAGAGGGATCTCTTGACACTGGGGGAGTGGGCAAAACAGTGGCAAATGAGCTTCAACATTAGTAAGTGCAGAGTGATGCATGTTGGGGCAAAAAACCCCAATTACATTTATAAACTGATGGGGTCTGAACTCTCGGCGACAAACCAGGAAAGGGACCTTGGTGTCCTGGTGGACAGCTCAATGAAGATGTCAACCCAGTGTACCTCAGCAGTGAAAAAAGCAAACTCAATGTTAGGGATCATTAGGAAGAGTATAGAAAATAAGTCAGCAAGTGTCATTTTGCCTCTTTATAAATTTATGGTGAGGCCCCATCTGGAATACTGTGTTCAGTTCTGGTCGCCATACCTCCAGAAGGATATTATGGAGTTGGAGAAAGTACAGAGGAGGGCAACCAGAATGATTAGGGGACTGGAACACCTTCCTTACCATCTGAGGCTGCAACGGTTGGGCCTTTTCACTCTTTAATGATGGCGTCTAAGAGGTGACCTGATTGAAGTTTATAAAATCATGCACGGTGTGGACAAAGTAGATAAGGAAAAACTGTTTTCCCTATCGTACAACACTAGAACTAGGGGACACTCCATGAAACTTTTGGGTACTAATTCTCAAACAAATATGAGAAAGTACTTTTTCACCCAGAGGATTACTGCTCTATGGAACTCCCTGCCAGAAGAATCTTGACAGCTTTAAGAAAGGATTAGACAAGTTAATGGAGGACAAGGGTATCAATGGCTATAATTATGGATCCTTAAGGACAACCTCGGGGTTGGAGAGATAGGCAGGATATCTCTCAATGCCATTTCCAGGGAATCCTAAGCAGGTGAAGGCACCTCCTTGGGAATACCCTGAAGGAAATGGTGAGCCACTGTGTGAGACAGAATGTTGGACTGGATGGGCTGTGGCCTGTTCCAGCAAGGCTGTTCTTATGTTCTTAACTTACTTTAATAAATATAATTACTCTGAGACTCCTTGTGTCTATTGATTTGGGAATTGAGAGTGACTGGACCACACATATAAAGGGCCACATCATGCTACTCAACTTCCGATTCCCTGTATGCTTGTCAGTAGGAGCCTGGAAAAGGGCAACAGCAAAGCAAGGCAGGAAGGGTGGGCAAATAAACCCCCAGTGAGGGGGTAAAGACCCATCACAGCCCCATCCAGAACCAAAGATGGTAGATCCTGGGATAACACGGGGGCCCAAACCCATAGTCACTCAGTCTTGCCAGGATTCAGCTGAAGCCTGTTGTCCCCCATCCAGACCTGGATAGCCTCCAGACACCTGGTTAGAAATGAAATTAGAAGAATTGATTAAAGTATGGAAGTGATTTTAAATCAGTGTTTATCAACGTTTGGTTTTTGGACTTCAATTCCCATAAGCCTAAATCAATTCCCCAAAGCTCTGATCAACTGATGTACTGACTTAGGCTTCTGGGAACTGAATTCCACTTCTGGGGAGTGGGCTCCATATTGGGAGCCACTGTTTTTGACTACTTCTGGATTCAATAGCCAAAACTATGTTGCATAAATTACCCATGGTTTGTTCATTTCATAAATAATTTATTTCATTGTGTGAAAAACATGATTGCTACAGAAAAATTGGAGAACATTTTGGTTTTTTTCCTCACCAGTAATGTTACATGTTAGTAGAGAGGTTTTTTTTTAAAAAAAATATTTATTCTTGTGTGGGGAACTGGGGGGAGGGGTTCCCCACCCCTCAGGGCCACAGGATGCTCAGGTGTTTGTTGAGCATTCCTTTCTGCCCACCTGGCACCAGGAAAATAGTAGATGCAGCCATGAGAAACTCCCACAATGTTTATTTATTTATTTATTTAGTTTATTTATACCCCACCCTATTGGTGTAAACACCACTCAGGGCAGCTTACAAAAAGAAAGAACCATATCATAATAAAACCCTAAAAGACATCTAAAACAAAAAAAATTATTAAAACCCCTATCTAAAAATAGAATAGAATTGTAAACCCTACAATACTCACCCTAACCTAATTAAAACAGGAAATTAAAAAAGGTTTTAAAAGGTGGAGGGGGAGGGGGAGAATAAAAACGGGCAGATCAGTTGAAGGTACTATATAAGCCAGTGGGACTGGGCCATCAAACCTGCCGGCCTCTACACCTGCTGGCATAACCAGGTCTTAACATCCTTTCTAAAGGGGAGCAGCTCTGACTTGAGGCATACTTCAGGTGGAAGGAGGTTTCACAGGGCCAGGGCAGCCACCAAAAAGGCTCTTCTTCTGGTCCCAGTCAGGTGAGCTTCTCTTGTAGAAGGGACCAGCACTGAGCCTCTCTGGTCTGCCCTCGTAGGATGGGTAGAATACCTTGGGGTGATGCGATCCCTTAAGTATCCAGGTCCACTACAATGTAGGGCTTTAAAAGTCAAAACCAGCACCTCAAATTGCACCCAGAAGCACACTGGCAACCAGTGCAGTTCCCAAAGCAGTGGTGAGGCATGAGCATATTGCCCCCGCCCCATCACCACCTGGGCAGCCGCATTCTGGACCAGCTGAAGCCTCTGAATGTTCATCAAGGGAAGCCCCATGTAGAGCACATTACAGTAATCCAATCTGGAGGTGACAAGATCGTGAGTGACCATGAGCAAGGAGTCCAGGAGTGGGCGTAACTGGTATATAACATGAAGTTGTGCAAAGGCCCTCCTGGCTTTTGTTCTCTAATGTTGCTCTCTAATTCTGGGATGTATGGCAGTTGTTTATTCCCAAGGCCTTGCTCAGTCTGACAGAGTGCACTCCTACACAATGCAGCCCTGCTCTGGTCTGTTATCAAAGTTCTGAGCAAAATGTCTTTGAACATCCAACCATTCCTGCCCTTCCCCCAGTGTCTCCTTCTTGATCTTGTGGGAAAACTGTAGCAATCTCAGCTACACCAGGAATCTTGCTATCTTGGCTGGTGAACGATCGCTCTGCATCCCTTCTTCTCTTGAGCCAAGGAGAAGGTGATGACTGTCTTTCAAAAGTTTATTATAGAAATGATGCAAACAATGAAATTATAACAGCAAAATAAGATAACAGATTAATTATAAGTTCTAAAAGCACTTTCCCTAAGAAAGCAATAAAATACCCCATCTTGGGTTCCTAAGCTATTCTAACTCTACACTTAGAAAAATAACAAAGTCTTAACTTTGCTAAAGTACTCCATCTCTCAGCTCTCAGAAATTAAGAGTTTGCTTTCATTGGCTTTTATCAAGTCTCTTAGAATATGGACATGCTGGCCCCCATCTCCAAGTTTCCATCTGGTCTCCTTATCAGATGTTCAAAGAGATAAGCACTTTGCTGATCTTGAAGATGGTTCTCTAATGATTCTCTCAAACCTCTGAATCTAAGGGTTTTTATACAATATCTGGGCACTCCACTCCCCCTTGGAATGTGAGTTATGTGAGAATGATGTACCCTCACAGATGTTTTTCCATAAACAATGATGCAATGTTTTCCACCCCAGGTGTGCCTCAATTTGGCGGACCCATGATTCTATTCGGGTGTCCCTTTACCTTTCCCCCTAGGTCTTAGTTAAGATTCATGGCAAAGGTTTCTTGTCTGGGTGAAGTGTTCCCTTCCTGGGCTTCCCCCCTCCCAACTCTTACAGGGTTAATGACTGGAAATGAACCTGGGGTTACCTCAGTTCATTCTCCTTTCAGATGCAAAGTACACATGCTCTGAATCTTTATATAATGTCTGTCCACTAGGGATAGTAACTTAGTGAGGTGTCCCTCTGGAATGTGAGAAATGTTGCACTCTCACTTTAACTAAGGGATTCTCAACCTACAAACAAGCAGTGTAACTAAATATATATAAATTAATTCAAATAAATTGGGCTTTCTTTAATATTCCATTCAAATAGCCATACTAAGATGAATGCTTAAATCATTCTTTTACTACCTTTTTAAAAACCATAACTGTGATTTCCCATTGACTTTAATAGATTGGAAAATATAGGTTATATGAAGAATTTGCTTGGGCCAAAGCTCTGACAAAAAGGAATTCATCTACGTTAGAAAAAATATGATCAGGGAAGGGGGAATGTCCAGAGAGGTGGTGAACCATAATGGCTACATAGTCATGGGAATCCTCTAAATTAGGGTGTGTGTGTGTGTGTGTGTGTGTGTTGGTTGTTCAGTTGCACAGTCAATTCCGACCCTTTGCAGCCCCATGGACCATTGCCCGCCAGGCACCTCTGTCCTCCACCATCCTTCTGAAACCACCCAGCTCTGTGCCCATTGCTTCTACGATACCATCTAGTTGGGAAATTTTAACATCCATGTGAAAACTGCCTTAGATTCAAAATTTTAAGGCCTTTATGCCAACAAGTGACCTGCCTCAACTGAGACATGAACCTACTCACCCAGCAGGTCACTTTTGGCTTTAATGTTTTTTTTTCTATGACTGGGAATTGAGAAGCTTTGGTCATAAGTGTATGAAGCATAACTCTTTATTCATGAACAAATTACTACAGCTTGATGTAGCTTAGATAAGTAGCAGTTATATTGCCCAACTCACCCCATTCTACCTTGTCCCAATTTTATCAGACCTTTCTCCCACCCACAAAGGTCAGCATGGAACATCTAAGAGGAGAAGTATTATATTCTTAAGACTTTTGAGCTTATAGAAAGGAAGGAAGAATTTTCAAAATTCTGTTTCATAATGGCAATGCTACTACAAATAAAGGCTTCCTTTATTAATTGCAAAGTGTGTCTGGCTAGCATGCAATATAACAGAATCAAGTGCCTCAAGCAAGTTTAGAACAGTGGTAATCTGCCACTGGTTATGTTTGTCAGGGTATGATTTGTACCCTGGTCTTTGGCTTCATCCAAGATGGAGATTTCAATGCAGGGGAGACCCTTTAGAAAAATACCAGAGGGATTGTTATGTGTAAACATGTTGGCCTCATTGGTTGGAAGAGCTGTAGCCTAATGTGTGATGTCATGTTGCTGTCATGTTGTGTGATCATTGGCTGGATTCCTTTAGGGGAATGGCAAGGAAGGAGGAGATAAAACCCAGAAGGTGGGGGCCAGGAGACTCTCTTGGATGCAATACTTTGAACTGCAATCATGTAGTTGCTTTAGCCAGAAGGGGAGCCACTGGACTTTCCCTTAAAAAGCAGTTTTCTTTATTTTGATTTGCTTTCTAAACTTTTGATGAACTTTATTCTGTAACTTACTATGATTTCAATATACTTTTAAAAAACCTGAAGATTGGAGTGTTTACTTGGCCATGCTACATCATCTACACTAATCCCTTGAGCTACCTTGCTCACCATCTAGACCCAGGTCAGGAGTAAGAAGGCAAGTTTTTAGCAAAAGCCTTGATTGTTGTGCCAGAGAGCAGGCTGGATCAGGCAGGATTATTATTATTATTATTATTATTATTATTATTATTATTATTATTATTATTATTATTATTATTATTATTATTATTGTTATTATTATTATTATTATTATTATTATTATTATTATTATTATTATTATATTTACATTTCTATACGGCTTTACTTCCCCTAGGGGAACTCAAAGCGGTTTACAGCATATAAATACAATATCCAAAGTACAAAAGCAGCATACAAAATCTAAATTCAAACAATATACAAAATCACAATTATAAATTATATGTAAAACAACAATTAATAGCATCAAAAAAGTACATAATATACAAAATACAAAATATCAAAATATAAATCATCACAAAATAACAATATAACAATATAAAAATAAACCCCAACACAGTCCCTTCCAAGTCCTTCCGGAGGGGGGGAGGGGGGCGCGACGAAAGCGTGCGTGCACAAGTTCTGGTGCTCCTATGCCAAGACCATGAGCAATGGTGGGGCAAATCCAGCCGCCCACCGCAGCGTCATCTTTTCCATGACGGCCCGAGACGAGGCCCGGAAGCACAAGGAAAAGAAAGAGAGGGCGGGCAGACCCCCTCCCCACAGCTGCAACAATGGTCCTCGGGGTGGCAGCAGGTCTTCAACCTGGCCTGGCAGCCCATGGCCCTTTATCCTTCCCCACAGGGGATGGGAGAGGAGCCACCCCCTCCCGGCAGACGCAGCAAAGGGCCTCGGGGCGGTGGAAGGTCTTTACCTCTCCCGGCAAAGGGAGGAAGGGCGGGGATCCCATCACAAGGAGACCGAAGTGCTACTTGTGAGTAAGAGAATCCTTACAATGTTATTTTTTAAATTGTTTTCAGGGAGGGGAGCCCATGAGCACCTAATAATTCTTTTGTTACAACTACTCACCTACACCATAAGCATTGGACATTATTATCATCTTCACTCTCATCTCACCCTCCACCGCTCAAAAAGAGACCCCAATCAAATACTGAAGAATCTATCTCTGCAGAACATTCCAATGAATTCTTGTTTATGCTAGCTGGCTCCTTAATCATTTATGGATGGGAGAATGAAATTTAACATTTCTGTCATAATCCTAATTAAGAGGAAGTGTCACACCTTGCCAGAGCTCTTCAAAAGAAGAGTGCAGGTGAATTGTTGAGGTCTGAGAAAGAGTGAGAAGGTCCTTTGGGTCCTCAGCAGCTTCCTGCCCCTGCTTTAGAGCACATCAATTTAATGCTGAATAAGTAATGAGGAAGAAGGGAAGCTAGAAACAAGCATAAGAAAGGTAAACAAAAATGCTCAGCACACACATATCAGCAAAGTGATGGCTCATTGTCTAACTCTCTAGCAACCTATCTAAAGCCTGCCATTCCAAGTCATTTTGCTGCATGAAACAGAAGGGCAAGTGATACTGTATCATCTAGATTACCTCTAAGTCTCCCTCCAACATGACCATGCAATTATCTTATGTTCTGTATTTCTCTTTGAAACCATGCCTTCAATGCAGCCAATATGCAAATAGTGGCTATTTGAATGAAACCGTATCAGTTGTATTAATAGTAACAGCAGCCGCAGCCACCATGAAGGGCATAATGCCACTGACAAGTAAAAAGGTTGTAATGGAACATCTGTCTTGGAAAATGACACAGACCACCAGGGTTGTGTCAACTCAAAATGTACATTAGCAAAGATTCCTGCCTGTGAGCAGTCTGTACCCAGACAATTACGTTACAGATATTGGCTCCACAGGACAAAAATCATCAACAGAGGAAGGACTCAAACAGAGTTCAAGATGCATGGTGTGAAATAGCCCCAAGCCACAGGCAGTCAGCCAAGAGACTATAAAGGAGCACAACCCAAAATGAGATTTCCCCATCCCACTCTTACTCTGGGGATTTTCCTCTCCCATCCCACCAATTAAGAAACATTCTTTTAATGTCAGGTTCTCTGAAATAGAATCAAAGTAAAGAATTATTTAGATATTTTTAGAAGGGGTGAAGAAAACTCTCATCTCCTTATTTCCCCTTTGGCAAGGCCAGGGATGTGGGAGGAAGAAATCAGTGTAAAAGGCAAAGATTGTGACCTGCCATTTTGCCTCTAGAGATAACATATGATAATTGCTGCCTATGAAGTCATCACCCTTGGCTATCCAGAGATACTAATAACACAGAGTGCAGCTCCTTTTTCTACTTTGCACATACAGAATCATATGCCTCAGAACACTAACTTTCAAACTCACCTCTCTCTGCCTATTTCTCCCTATTGAACCAACATACTTCCTGAGCCTTGTCTAAAGAAAAAATTCACAGTGGAGGATCTCCCTTTTAATAACTGATAATGAGTTGGCTGAGGTCAAGGTCTAAATCCAACCACTTCAAGGGAAATGTCCATGAACTGGTTCCAATAATTGCTGCTCACTGAAATTCAGCCTTGCCAGTCCCTTGATACCTTCCCTTCCATGCATCAGTAATTCAAGTTGATATGAAAACAACAAAGATGAAAACAAATAGTAGATTTTCCATTTAGAAAACAACTCTCCATTCTAAGTACAAATATATATATGTATGTATATCATATACATACTCTTTCGTGTATATGTATTTGGATGGGGATATTCACTGGTTCCAATTGAAAATAATTGTTCCCCAGATCATATTTGGATATTGTTGCTGAGGGTTTAGAATGTCTTTCATATAATCATAGAATCACTGAATTGGAAGGGGCTTTTTAGTCCATCAAGTCCAAACCCCTGCTTAATGCAAGAATCCAAATCAAAACAGATATGAGATATGGTTATCCAATTTTCTTCTGAATGCTTCCAATGTTGGAATGCCTATTGTCATACTGCTCTAATCTTTTTCCTGATACCTGGCTTCCTGTAGTTTCACCCTGGTATTACGTGTCCTGCAATATGGGATGAGAACAGATCCTGCCCTTCCTCTTTATTCATATCTTTCAGGTACTTGAAGGTGCTATCATAGCTCATCTCAGTCTCCTTTTTTCAAGGCTAAACATTGCCAGTTCCTTCAGTCTTTCCTCATATGGCTTGGTTTCCAGTCATCTGATCATCCTTTTGCAGGCGCACCCCCCAATAAAGGACTCAGACACTGATGAAAGTGGATAACGGCATTGGGCCACATTTATTGATTCATGCCCTAGTCCGAATTATAAATTTCTATTGGTAATTGACCAATTATAATTCTTAAGGCAAGCAGGCCGAAGTAACACTGGTAAGGTACCACCCAAAATTGCCGACGGCAATTGTTACAATGTATCTATTTGTATCAATTTGTTTGTTGACACAAACAAATTGTTGACCGTAGTCAATATCTAACTAATGACCCCACCCTCTGACGCGTATCCGTGAAATCACGGGATGATGCATGCTGTCTAGCTGTAGCCATCACCCCGTCGCCTGGTTCGTCGATGACCGGACAACGTTTAACCAACTTATGCCTGTCTAGTGTTGTCCAGTCAATTGCGAACCTGCCGGATACCTGTGGGTCATAAATGTTTACCTTACCAGTGCTACCCGCCCATGTGACCAAAGTCAACAGCAGCAACAGAAACCCCTATATCAAACCATAGCAACAGTGTGGGATGGGCGAAAAAACCAGGACCCAAGAGCCAATTGAGAGTCCCAGCCAAAAATTCCCACCCGGCCCCGAAGCAACAAAAATATCACACTGTTAACTAGGGAGGGGGTGGAGGGAAAAAAACTTCTCCGCTCCGTCGCTTCGCAAAATGGCAGCGCGGCTGCCTCGTGGCCACCCCTTTTATAAGGGAGCTGGCCATGCCCCCTAACTACCCGGATGCCTTCGTCCGGTGGGGGGGGCCCGCAAAGAGCGCGGCGGCCATTTTGGCGCCGCACTTGCATTGCAGGCGCACCCCCCAATAAAGGACTCAGACACTGATGAAAGTGGATAACGGCATTGGGCCACATTTATTGATTCATGCCCTAGTCCGAATTATAAATTTCTATTGGTAATTGACCAATTATAATTCTTAAGGCAAGCAGGCCGAAGTAACACTGGTAAGGTACCACCCAAAATTGCCGACGGCAATTGTTACAATGTATCTATTTGTATCAATTTGTTTGTTGACACAAACAAATTGTTGACCGTAGTCAATATCTAACTAATGACCCCACCCTCTGACGCGTATCTGTGAAATCATGGGGTGATGCATGCTGTCTAGCTGTAGCCATCACCCCGTCGCCTGGTTCGTCATTGACCGGACAACGTTTAACCAACTTATGCCTGTCTAGTGTTGTCCAGTCAATTGCGAACCTCCCGGATACCTGTGGGTCATAAATGTTTACCTTACCAGTGCTACCCGCCACACGGAGAGGCTTCAATAAAGGCTCGACGCCCCCCCCCAGACCGTCAGCTCGGTCAACAGGCCTGCTTGCCAATCACCTAACAGGAGGTCCATACCTCCTCGCGACAGATGGACCCCATCCCCTGCGTAAAGGTCATAATTTTGCAGACTAATGGCGGGGTGACGACTGACCCGCCCCCAACCCCTGTCAACAAGGAACTGGGAAACAGCCCTGTTTACCATGCGTCTAGCACGGTCAAGGGCCTGGAGGTCGAACCCTCCTCTATAAGTGTGCCGCGGTACCATGTCTGACCAAACGAGGGTTGTGGCGGGCCACACGTAATGTAGGTAGGCGAGGTCGGCGCAAATCGCATGCTTCAGCGATAAGCCGGTGACCTGACCTAAATCATTGCCCCCAAGGTGTATGATCAGAATGTCAGGCGGGTCAGCATTCCGGCCTGAAAAAAGGAATGGCAACAGTTCCCGCCATAACATACCGGGCTTACCATACCATGTGAGACTTGCGTATGCACCCAGTCCCAGTCGGGGTCCCCACTCTGTTGCCGCAGCGTAACGCGCTGCCCTGTGCACGTAGCTATGGCCCACCAGCCATACTGTCACCGGTGTAATACGACACCCAGGGTCTGTAAAGGGAAAAAACGAGGAAGAGAAAAGGTGCGGTGACTCAACTGGTACTCACGGTGGAAGAGGGCGGACATAAAACTGAAAACATTGCGAACCCCACCTTCCCATGCGGCGTATTTCAGCCCCTGAGTACCCAAAAGCAACCGCAGTGGAAGCCGCCCCTATCCTGAATGAATGGGTGCCGTAACGGGCCCCTGGGAGGCCAACACTGGCCAGCGCTTTGCCGGTCACCTTCCAAAATTGAAATTTAGTAAGGGGAGACCCATCTTGGTGACAGAAAAACGCCATGGTGCGTGCCACGCAGTGCAAGGAAATCCTGTAGGGCACCAACCGGACAGATGTCTGCCAAAGAACACGGTAGCAGTCTTACTCCACTGCCTACGCCATGCTGATCCGTTTTAGAGGAGCGTATCCTCAACTGAGCCCAATCATTGGCCACATAGACATCTTCGAGTTCCAGTGCCCTACGACTTGCATCCGCCTTAGACAGCATCACAAGCTCGCTGATGCGGAGCGCTCCAAAAAAGGCTACCGTTGTAGCCACATGAAACAAGGCTGCCTCATACCTATCAAAACATAGGTCATGCCAGCCCCGAGCTAGTTGGGTAAGAACCCCTGGGGAAATTGGGTGGCGGTCATCCGGGCTACGCCCACGCTCCCGCACCCACCCCTCCAAAACGTGTCTCACACAGAAGTCAGCGGTATTGTCCGCATGACCGCCTACTTTGGCCATGAAAGCCAGCGCTGACAGCCTGGATGCTATGGTACGAGGCGCGAGGCCCTGGGCATGTAGGTAAACCATAAATCGAAGGATGTGGGCCACCGGGATCGGCCAGGTGTCTGGCAGCCGGAATTGGGCACAGAATGCTAGGAAAGAATTGAATGCGTGGTGATACGCCTTACGCGTGCGTGGCGCTAGCGACATGCCGATCGCCCGGTTCACCTCTCCTTGCCAATGGTCCATATCTCGTCCGGGAGTGGCGAGGGAAATTCCTCCGCATCCGGGGCCAAGGCACGGAACCGGGAGATCTGCAGGCGGGACAAAGCGTCAGTGATATCATTATTGACACCCCGGACGTGCCTGGCCCTGAAAAGCACATTGAGGCGCAGGCTGCGCAATACAAACTGGCGCACCAAGTCCATGACCCTGGGTGATTTAGAGGTTTGTGAGTTGACAATGTGGACAACGGCTGCATTGTCACACCAGAAATGAACAACCGAGTTGGCCCACTCCTCACCCCATAGCATCAAAGCCCCCAGAATGGGAAAAAATTCCAGATAAGTAAGATCACGCAGGCGACCCGTGCCCGACCAGGCTGGTGGCCACCCACCATAGGCTCACTTCCCATTGAAGTACATCCCATAACCCAGGGATCCCAAGGCATCGGACTGTATCTGGAAACGAGGGGAAGCCAGAAGGTCAGACCTCCAAAATGACACCCCATTGAACTCCCTCAGGAACTGGAGCCAGATAAGCATATCTGCCCTGATACCCCGGGTCAGTCTCACCCTATGGTGGGGCCTAGATAAGCCTGTCATGGCGTCGCACAAGCGCCGAGCAAATGCCCTGCCCGGTGCGACCACCCTGCAAGCGAAATTGAGGTGACCATGCAGCACCTGCAGTTCTCGCAGTGATGCCTTGCATTTAGCAAGCAAGTCCGAGATAAGGGCCACTATCCTTGACACCTTATCCCCTGGTAACCTAGAAGCCTGCGCTACCGTGTCAATCTCCACCCCCAGGAAGACTAGCTGGGTAGATGGGCCCTCGGTCTTTTCGGGCGCTAAAGGGACACCAAGTTCCTCCATTAGCGTCTGAAATGTGTTGAGGAGACGTGTGCACGTGTCCCAGCCCCGTTCACCCCCGAATAAAAAATCATCCAGGTAATGGGCTACAGACCGGGACCCTGACGTGCGGACAAAAGCCCACTGTAGGAAGGTGCTGAAACGCTCGAATGCCGAGCATGATATGGAACAGCCAAAAGGCATGGCCTTATCGAAATAATATTCTCCCCGGAACTTGAAACCCAGCAACTCAAAGTCGCCCGGGTGGACCGGCAGGAGTCGAAAGGCAGACTTAATGTCGCACTTAGCTAACAGTGCACCCGGGCCACATGAGCGCACCATGCGCAGAGCTTGGTCAAAAGATGTATACCTGACCGAGCAAAGGTCATCAGGGATAGCATCATTGACCGATCGGCCGGCTGGGTAGGACAAGTGATGAATCAGGCGGAACTCACCCGGTGATTTCTTGGGCACTAAGCCCAAGGGTGACACTTTAAGGTTGGGAAACGGGGGTGCAGGGAAAGGGCCAGCGACCCTGCCCGCATCAACCTCCTTAGTAATGCTGGCAGCAGCCACCTCCTCCCTTCCCCTAAGGGACAAAAGGTTGGGGGCGTCTTGGGGGAACCTATCTCCCGTGAAAGGAATACGAAACCCCAGTCGAAAACCCTGAAGCAGGTAAACTGCATCTGCCTCCCTCGGGTACAATGCGAGCCAACGCTCCAACATGTCCACATTAATTGGGGAGGGGGCCTTTCGATGGACCAGCTCCCTCTGCGGCAGTCTTGCCAGCCCCTCGTCCACCCCTACCCCTGCCCCGCATCCCTCCAGGCCTGGGGCAGGCGGATGCAGCATGGGGGCCAGCACAAGAGGACACTCATGCCTGTACCGGCAATTCTTCCTATTGCAGGAACCATTGGACGAGAAAGTCCAGCACAGCAGGCGGGCTGGAACCCCCTGCCCCACCACCTGGTGGGGTATCTGTGCTGGGGCCGCTCGCTGGACCGCATGTCCACAATGGTATCTTTCCCCAGGCGCAGGGCGCGTGGGAGTCATATACAGAAGCCACAGCTTCTGGCAGGGCTCGTCCCACCTCATCTCTGGGTGCAGGGGAATTCACATATGGAATTCTTCATCGTAAGGCAACTACGACGGGCCCGGGAAGTCAACCATCGCCCGGTATATATTGTCCAAATACTGGACCATCGGGATTGCCAGATCCGGCCTGGCCCTGAGGTAAACCGCCATGTATATGAGGTACGCTGGCAACCAGTTGGCCCACGTGCGTGGCGGCTTACGACGACGTGCCTGTTCCTTATCCTTCTCATCCTGCCCCTCCCTCTCCTCCTTGGTGGGCTCTCTGTTAAGAAGGGAGAAGATGTCCACATACTCCCCACGCCAGATTTTTTCTTTGGTAGCCTGGGCCAGATGATTCCCAAGGGGCAAGGAATACCCCGCCGTCGGCAATGCCGACATAGGCACGGTGGGAACTGTGGGAATTGCAAAAGGAGCCTGGACCAACCCGGTCACCCCTAACACGTTCCCGACTGAGTAGGGGGTACCACCCCAAACAGGGCCCTGGGTGGGAAGTGAAGTCGCCGGGTGGGACGTCGGCGACTGAACTGTCGCACCATCCGTGCGAGGCCATGGCCACTGAAATGTTCCCCCCAACGTGGCTAGGTGTGTGGGTGCACTAGATTGAACCGCATACTCACATGCTGCACCCCCGTGGGCCGCCCCCACCGGGGGTTCCGGCCACTGGGGGCGTCGGAGCTCACGATCGCGACTGAGCTCGTCGATGGGGCCTGATCCGCACCAGCCTGTTGATTGGGGAGCTGCGAGGCAGTGGCCGACGTCGGCCCACGCACCTCGGGCAGCTCGACCCGTCCCGCCGCCTGCCGCTGCCCGGCAGACGAAGCATCAACCTGCGCCCCAAAAGGCACCCCCGGGTGGTTAACCCTCGCGAGGGATGCCTCGAGGGCCGCAACACGGGCCAGAAGGGCCTCAACATTAACATAGCCCCCTAATCCAAGGGGGGGCACAGGGCTGGCCGGCCCACGGGCTGCAGGCGCCGGTCCAGGTCCCTGGACCCCGGGGCCCGAATACGGCCAAGAGCCCAGGCCCGGCCCCTGCAGGGCCGGGGGCATGCCCTGCCAGGGCAGGGAACCCAACCACCCCCCATGGCTGGAACCCCCCGCAGGAAGCTGCGTACTAAGAGAAGAAGGCCCCGAAGAATGGGCCATGCCAGTGGCAGTGGCCATTGCTTGCGGGCCGGGGGCCGCGGCCCCTGCCGGGCCGGTATGCGGACGGCCCGCCTCAGGCCAAGGGGCTATCAACCCCATCACACCGGTCCTGGTGGGTTCTGGCAAGGGGGGCTGCTGAGAAGGTGCAGTCGCGGTCCTCCGACCCGGCTGGCGCCTCCGCGCAGAGCGAACCGTGTTCGCAGTTGCCTTCTTCTTAGAGGGCATAGCAACGATCTGCTGGGAAGCCGGAGAAAGAGAAGGAAAAAACGCCACCCAATAGGCTTCCCGGCGAAAGGCAAGAGCGACGGAGGTAAGAGGAAAAAACTTCTCCGCTCCGTCGCTTCGCAAAATGGCAGCGCGGCTGCCTCGTGGCCACCCCTTTTATAAGGGAGCTGGCCACGCCCCCTAACTACCCGGATGCCTTCGTCCGGTGGGGGGGGGGGTGCAAAGAGCGCGGCAGCCATTTTGGCGCCGCGCTTGCATTTGCACTGCTCTGTACCTGCTCTAATTTGTTTGCATCTTTCTCAAAATGTGGAGCCCAGAATTGGACACAGTACTATAGATGTGGTCTAATTAGTGCTGAATAGAATGGAAACTAGTGTGTTATGGATTTTGGAGACTATACTGTTAATGTAGCCTTTTTTGCAGCCATGTTGCACTGTGGACTCATGTTTAGCCTGTGATCTACATCAATTCAAAGATCCTTCTCACTTGTTATGTTACTGAGCCAAGAATTCCGCATCTTGTAACTATGAATTTGTTTTTTTTCCCCCTAGGGGTAAAACTTTGCACTTCTCCCTGTTAAATTTCATTCTGTTTATTTATTTATTTATTTATTTATTGTTTAGACTTCTATACCGCTTTCCTTCCCATAAACATCATAATGCAATATACAAATTTCAAAGCAATAAACAATACCCAATTCAAGATTAAACAGTTCATATTTCAAAGCAGTTCACAACACTATACAATAAATACATTATGAAGACTCAGTCCACTTCCCTTCCTGCTAAAACAGCTGAGGGGGAGAAAGTCTGACAACAGTTCCTGATGTGAAGGCATCAACGGAGCTAGCGGAGAGTCCTTTGCCCCAGGTGTTTCTCGGCCCCTCTAGCCCGGCTGGCCAGAGGGTGGGCAGTGAAGGCATCAGCAGAGCTAGTGGTGAGAGTCCCTCTAAACTCACTGTGCCTTGCCCCAGGTGTCTCTCGGCCCCTCTAGCCCGTCTGGCCAGAGGGTGGGCGGTGAAGGCATCTGCGGAGCTAGCGGTGAGAGTCTTTTTAAACTCACTGTGCCTTGCCCTAGGTGTTTCTCAGCCCCTTTAGCCCGGCTGGCCAGAGGGTGGGCGGTGAAGGCATCAGCGGAGCTAGCGGTGAGAGTCCTTTTAAACTCACTGTGCCTTGCCCCAGGTGTTTCTCTGCCCCTCTAGCCTGGCTGGCCAGAGGGTGGGCGGTGAAGGCATCAGCGGAGCTAGCGGTGAGAGTCCTTTTAAACTCACTGTGCCTTGCCCCAGGTGTTTCTCGGCCCCTCTAGCCCGGCTGGCCAGAGGGTGGGCGGTGAAGGCATCAGCGGAGCTAGCGGTGAGAGTCCTTTTAAACTCACTGTGCCTTGCCCCAGGTGTTTCTCGGCCCCTCTAGCCCGGCTGGCCAGACGGTGGGCGGTGAAGGCATCAGTGGAGCTAGCGGTGAGAGTCCTTTTAAACTCACTGTGCCTTGCCCTAGGTGTTTCTCGGCCCCTCTAGCCCGGCTGGCCAGAGGGTGGGCGGTGAAGGCATCAGCGGAGCTAGCGGTGAGAGTCCTTTTAAACTCACTGTGCCTTGCCCCAGGTGTTTCTCGGCCCCTCTAGCCCGGCTGGCCAAAGGGTGGGCAGTGAAGGCATCAGCGGAGCTAGCGGTGAGAGTCTTTTTAAACTCACTGTGCCTTGCCCCAGGTGTTTCTCAGCCCCTCTAGCCCGGGTGGCCAGAGGGTGGGCGGTGAAGGCATCAGCGGAGCTAGCGGTGAGAGTCCTTTTAAACTCACTGTGCCTTGCCCCAGGTGTTTCTCGGCCCCTCTAGCCCGGCTGGCCAGAGGGTGGGCAGTGAAGGCATCAGTGGAGCTAGCGGTGAGAGTCCTTTTAAACTCACTGTGCCTTGCCCCAGGTGTTTCTCGGCCCCTCTAGCCCGGCCGGCCAAAGGGTGGGTGGTGAAGGCATCAGCGGAGCTAGCGGTGAGAGTCCTTTTAAACTCACTGTGCCTTGCCCCAGGTGTTTCTCAGCCCCTCTAGCCCGGCTGGCCAAACGGTGGGCGGTGAAGGCATCAGCAGAGCTAGCGGTGAGAGTCTTTTTAAACTCACTGTGCCTTGCCCCAGGTGTTTCTCAGCCCCTCTAGCCCGGCTGGCCAGAGGGTGGGCGGTGAAGGCATCAGCGGAGCTAGCGGTGAGAGTCCTTTTAAACTCACTGTGCCTTGCCCCAGGTGTTTCTCGGCCCCTCTAGCCCGGCTGGCCAGAGGGTGGGCAGTGAAGGCATCAGTGGAGCTAGCGGTGAGAGTCTTTTTAAACTCACTGTGCCTTGCCCCAGGTGTTTCTCGGCCCCTCTAGCCCGGCCGGCCAAAGGGTGGGTGGTGAAGGCATCAGCGGAGCTAGCGGTGAGAGTCCTTTTAAACTCACTGTGCCTTGCCCCAGGTGTTTCTCGGCCCCTCTAGCCCGGCTGGCCAAAGGGTGGGCGGTGAAGGCATCAGCGGAGCTAGCGGTGAGAGTCTTTTTAAACTCACTGTGCCTTGCCCCAGGTGTTTCTCAGCCCCTCTAGCCCGGCTGGCCAGAGGGTGGGCGGTGAAGGCATCAGCGGAGCTAGCGGTGAGAGTCCTTTTAAACTCACTGTGCCTTGCCCCAGGTGTTTCTCGGCCCCTCTAGCCCGGCTGGCCAGAGGGTGGGCGGTGAAGGCATCAGCGGAGCTAGCGGTGAGAGTCCTTTTAAACTCACTGTGCCTTGCCCCAGGTGTTTCTCGGCCCCTCTAGCCTGGCTGGCCAGAGGGTGGGCGGTGAAGGCATCAGCGGAGCTAGCGGTGAGAGTCCTTTTAAACTCACTGTGCCTTGCCCCAGGTGTTTCTCGGCCCCTCTAGCCCGGCTGGCCAGAGGGTGGGCGGTGAAGGCATCAGCGGAGCTAGCGGTGAGAGTCCTTTTAAACTCACTGTGCCTTGCCCCAGGTGTTTCTCGGCCCCTCTAGCCTGGCTGGCCAGAGGGTGGGCGGTGAAGGCATCAGCGGAGCTAGCGGTGAGAGTCCTTTTAAACTCACTGTGCCTTGCCCCAGGTGTTTCTCGGCCCCTCTAGCCCGGCTGGCCAGAGGGTGGGCGGTGAAGGCATCAGCGGAGCTAGCGGTGAGAGTCCTTTTAAACTCACTGTGCCTTGCCCCAGGTGTTTCTCGGCCCCTCTAGCCCGGCTGGCCAGAGGGTGGGCGGTGAAGGCATCAGCGGAGCTAGCGGTGAGAGTCCTTTTAAACTCACTGTGCCTTGCCCCAGGTGTTTCTCGGCCCCTCTAGCCCGGCTGGCCAGAGGGTGGGTGGTGAAGGCACCCTCTGTTGGCTTCAGTCCAGTGTTCAAGCCCATCAAGTTATTTTTGAATTCTGCTCCAGTCTTCAAAGGTATTAGCTTTCCACCCAGTTTTGTGTCACCTGCAAATTTTATGAGAATTTCCTCCACTCCCTCATCCAAATTATTTAGGGCCCTGCCTTGTGGTTCTCAACTTGTTACCCCCTCCCATCTTGAGAAGCAGCCATTAATAAGAACTCTCTGAGTAGGATTCTGAAACCAACTGTATATTCATCTGACACTTGTGCTATCGAGGCAACACCCAGTTATCTTGCTAATCAGAATATAATGGGGCACTTTGCCAAAGATTTTACTGAAGTCAAGATACAGAGGTACCTCATACAATGATTTTAATCCATTCCATGAGGCTCATTATTGTACAAAACAATTGCTATACGATACATGCATCGTATAGCGATTTTCCCTATAGGATGCATCATACAACAAATTTTTTTTTTTTTTGCTAAGTGGTTTTTCCCATTGAAAAATTGTTGTACTATTTTTTCCACAAGGGAAATTGTTATGCAGGACACCATTTCCCCCCAAAACCTAATTCTTATGCAATTTTGTTGTTATATGGGGCAATTGTTGTATGAGGTTCCACAGTATATTACATCAACAACATCCCCTCTGTCCACAATGAAAGTTACATGATTGAAAAATGAAATCAGATTTGTCTGGTAGGGTTTGTTTCTAAAAATCCATGTTGGCTCCTAGTTATTACTACATTGCTTTCTAGGTGTTTGCAGAGTGTCCACTTTATAATCTGCCCCAGAATCTTCCTTGGGATTGATGTCAGGTTGGCTGGAGTGTAGTTCGCCAGTTCTTCCTTATAGGACAACATTAGCCCTCCTTCAATCATCTGGCACTTCACCTGTCCTCCATGATTCTAAAAAAATGACAGTGGCTCAGCAATCTCTTCAGCCATATCTTTGGATGCCGTTCATCTGGTCCTGGAGATTTGAACTCATTTGAGGTAATAAGGCATTTCTTTACTGTTTATCAATCTCAAACTGCAATCCTGCCTCTTTCCCTTGTACTTCACACTTGCCTGGAGGATTGTATTCTACCTTTCTTTGGATAGTGGGGAAGACTAAGATGAAGTAGGAGTTGAGCACTTCTGCCTTTTCTTTGTCATCTGTTGCCATTTCCCCTTCCCTATTGAGCAGCTGAGCTACTGTTTCTTTTCTTTGTCTTTTGTTTTGTACATACCTGAAGAATGCTTTTTTTTTTGTTGCTTTTAGCATCTCTTGCTAAACTCATTCTCAGCTTTTGCCTTCATAACACTATCCCTGCAATTCACTTCTTGTCTGTACTCTTTCTTTATACCCTGGTCTCCCTTCCATTTCTTATATGTTTCCTTTTTAATTTTTAGCTCCTTCTAAGCTTTTTGTGGAACCACATTGATCTCTTTTGCTGTGTTCCACATTTCTTTCCTTTTGGAATTGTCTGGAGTTAATTAATAATATCTTTTTTAAAAAAATATTTTTTTATTAATTTTGCAAAAGATACAGAAAATAAAAATAAAAATAAAACAGAAAAAATTCAAAACACAATACATTTCTTACAGTACAAATACTAATATACTAAACAATACATAAATGGATACATAAGTAAAAATAAATGAATAAATGAAAATAAAATTTATATTGGTCATTTTAAAACTTGTCTCATTTAACCCATTTATCATTTCCCTTTCTATTCCTCTTCAAAGCATGGGTAGGATGGATGAGAAGACTATCTGGGCCCCAAAGTCCTTGAGTTTCCTTCCTAGAGCTGCACCATATTTCCTTACCCTTCTTCTATTTCCTTTGTTTTGCCTTCCTTCTTTCTGTCTTGTCTTCTATCTCTTTCTTTTATTTCTCTTCCTTTCTTCTTTCCTGACTCTTTTTCCTTTCCTTTCCCTTCCCTTCCTTTTCTCTCCTTTCCTTTCTTGCTTCATAAAGAGTAGAAAAGTACTTGTGCAATCCTTTCTGTTTATAAAAGAATCTCTTCTTAGTAAGCAATGGTGTTTCTACCAGTGAAGCCTGTACATTAACTTCTTTCTCATGGTTACTTTGAAGAAAGATCCAATACTTATGGTTACTTTGAAGAAAGATCTGTGGAGTTCAATGGGCTTTATTTACAAATAAGTGCTTATAGGATTGCAGTCTTAGTGATTTGGCCACATTTGTGAACTGCCACAATAAAAGCTTTCAGGACAGGAGGGGGAACTTCTGCTAAGGATCTGAGAGCTCTGAATGGATAAGACTGAGCAAATACTACTTCTTCCTACATTCAAATATTTTCCAAGGTGGCATATGGAGAGATTCTATAAGAAGGAAAAAAAAATCTCCTGCCCAGTAAATGCTGGCTGGGATCATTCCCCATCTAAACCATGGAATAATACAGGCAGTGCATTTCCTCTTTATGGAAACCAGATCGAAGGCAGAGAAGGGACGTTTGAATATTTGAGCATCATATTATGTACGAAATCGAGAGAAATTTCCTCTTTCCTTTGTTGTGATCTATTTATAATTTCTTAGGATGTTTAAAAACGAATGACATTTAAACCAAGATATCCTGAGAAAACAATTTTTTTTAGTACTGATATGTTAAAACAGGGACATGCAATATATAGTAGCTAGCTTTTTAACCAACTCAGCCTTCTGGGTGTCCCCTTTCTTTTCTTTTTCTTTTTTTTTTTTGGGGGGGGGGGGGCTGTTTTGCTGCCATTTGTATACTGGCTAGTTATCTCTTAATTTCAGGAACAACTTGCATTGGCAAGGAGGTGTTAATTAGTCAAGACATCATCAACCTTCTTGCTCAGTCTCTTTCGCCAATAACCAAGGAGTTCTTTAAAAGTTGTTTCCTGTTTGTCAGGTGTACAAAGCAAATTCATACAATACAGTGCTGCAATGTTTTTGTTTTCTGTTATCCAATACCAAGTAAGCTTAACTTTTTCACTGTCTAACTAGAGCTACTGTGTGAATAGTCACAGCCTCCTTTCTGTAAATATATATTTAAAAACTTCATCATAGCTGTTGTGGGCACATTTAAAAAAAAAGTTATAGGCTATGCATTCACTTATTCACTTATTCTATTATTCATGCTTTCAACATGGGGTAAAGGTTTCCCTTGCTCGAAAGCCAGTCACATCCGACTCTAGGGTGCAGTCCTCATCTCTGTTTCAAAACCGAAGAGGCAGTGCAGATATTTCCATGGTCATGTGGCAGGCATGACTAAACACCGGAGCGCACAGAATGCTGTTACCTTCCCACCGAAGTGGTCCCTATTCATCTACTTGTAATTTCTTGCTTTCGAACTGCTAGGTTGGCATGGGGACATCATTTTTAATTTGGTCCACAATGTAGACTGAGAAACCAAGATAAAAGACATGTCAAAGCATCACTGCATGGAAAGGGTAAATGATAGGTTATTCCTCATGGCCATACTCTTAGCTGAAGCAAAGTAATTATCATGGCCATACTCTTGGCTGAAGAAAAGTAATTATCATGGTCATATCTAGATTGTCAACTCCCCTCTGATAATTACAGGAAAAGATGTGAAACATCTGCTCCAAAGCAGTATTCCTGCTGCTAAAAGAACATAAGGACTCTTTAATCAAAATAGCCCTAGCATACGAATACACTTGTTCATGGGCAACCTTTACTAATTGTACAAAATGGGTAAAATGGTATATAAGATCCATATGCCCTAGTCTAGATAGTAACCATACTCGCACAGATATGGGATTCTGTGCATATATTCCTCCCTGAATGAAGAAAAATGGAATGGAATATCATATGTGATTTAATATTAATATTTTAAACACAGTTCCATTCTAAATCCAGCTAATACAATCTTATCTATGGATCTGTCCTAGGAATTTTGGCCACATCTCTTCCCTCCTTACTCAGACAGATGTGTTGGAACTTTGTCTGTGAAACTTATATTGAATTCTGATTCCATGGCTGAAATCCTGTTGCTTAGTATAAGAAGTCTGAATAAGAGTAGTACAATTTAATGAATGAAACATATGCAGGAGTTAACTTGATAAATCGGCACTGATTCAATGGCCCTACTCTAGTTGCAATTTACTATTCTAGCAAGAGGGTTTCAGCTTATCTTTAAGAAATTTAACTAATTTGTTAATATGGTTCAGTACTGTTACTTGACAGTTTTGTTTAAATGCAGACCAACAGTAAGGTTTTTGAAGGTCAATGAGAGAGGAAAAGATGGAGGTTAGGTTATACTTCAGAAACAGTCAGTTCATTTCATCTGAATACAACACAATATAACCTCAACTGCTTTTTAAAGATGGGTCTGTATACTAACTGCTGGACATAGGTAAAGGTAAAGGTTGCCCTTGCTTGAAAGCCAATCATATCCAACTCTAGGGATCAGTGCTCATCTCTGTTTATTGCCAAAGAGCCAGCACTGTCTGTGTCTGCAGATGTTTCTATGGATATGTGGCAGGCATAACTAGACACCAGAGTGCATGGAGCACTGTTTACCTTTCCACCAAAGTGGTTCCTATTTATCTACTTGCAAGTTCTTGTTTTCAAACTGCTAGGTTGGCAGGAGCTAGGACAGAGCTGAAAGCTCACTCCGTCATGCAGCACTCAGGTCTCAAACAGCTTACCTGCTCACCTTCCAGTAATCAAATTCAGCATCTTAACCACAAAGCCACCAGAGCCCCTGCTGGACATACATACCTTTAAATAATGGACACACTGGGCAAATCCTATTTGACTCACTCTGAAGCTGACTAATTTTCAAATGCAGAGCTTTTTGACAATCAGCACATTCCAAGATGGACCAACAGTGCAATCTAGAGTGTCTGAGTGTTGGGGGGAGGGCGGTCATCCCAATCCATTTAAACCCCTTTTTCATAATAACCCATTTGTTTAAATTGGTGAGCCCGGTTTTAAATTATTACACATATATGGAATAAAGTCACAGTACTTGATCTCATTTGCAAATCTGAAATGCAGGATTCTACTCCAAGAAGAAAACAGAGTTGGGAAGTTTTTGCTGTTCCCTTTGGTTGTGTTAGGTACTGCAATATTCTAAAAATTTTGAAGGAGCAATCAGTGTTTCTCAACATTTGGTTTTTGGACTTCAATTCCCATAAGTCTAAGTCAATCCACCAAAGCACTGATCAGCCAGTGTACTGATTTAGGATTCTGGGAATTGAAGTAACACTGTGGGGCATGGGCTTCAAATTGGGAACCACTGAATTAGATCATTTTGCTACCACCTTCGGAGTCAATATACGCTGCAAGATTTGTAGGCTTCTTGCATTTCAACTATCTCAATTTGTCTGTCTTTCAGCAATGTCAGTTTCTGAACCATGACAAACAAAGCACTCAACACTTATTTATTTATTTGAACTGATACACACACATCCATCTGGGATGGACTCCCACTCTGGGCAGCTTACACTATTTAAAAAGGTGAAACAAACACCATTAAGACAATATAACAACCCACACCCACTTAATCAAAATCAGAACAGAGGACCCCAAACTCTTGTGACAGAAAAGCAATGAAGGGTCTCCTATTTGGTCTTCAACAAACTGGTAAAGGCCTCCTCAAAGAGAAAGGTTTTCAGTTGTTTCTTAAAGGTCCCTAAGGAGTCGATCAAATGCAGCTCCCCTGGCAGTGTGTTTCATAGAACCGGAGCTGCCACCAAAAAAGCCCTAACAGTGGGCAATGGCCTTTCTAGCCAACCTGGGAGTCCGAAGTTGGAGTTGAGTTGTCTGAGAAGATTTTAGCTCCAGCCAAAATCTTTAACAAAAACATTGGCCCAAGGTACACTGGGAGCAGTAGAGAGACACAGAAGCTGGAGACAAATATTCCCAAATCAATTCGACAATCTTGACTGTTCTCATTTTGAACTTACAAGGGGTTGGCAAAAGTCCCATAAGGATTGAAGGAAGTAGGATCCACTGAACGTTGGGAGCAATAAGATGAATTTAGGATATGCTAGTTTACTTAATACTGACTAGGAAAGGTATATATTTCTCAAAATTACACAGTGGGATGGTGAAATAATCGTTTTGATACGTAGTTTTAAGAGGAGTTATGCCAAGCTGTGTGATACATAAATAACAGAATGGCTTGGTTTATTGAAATCTATCAGTTGTCCTTCCCTCAGTCCCTTCATAATCTTGGGGCTGCCGTTGATTTTGTACAATGAGGAAGTACAAGCAAAAATAGTTTTAATCTACTAAACATGGCATCACAATAACAGGCACAGGCTCCACTGTGTCTACTTAAAATAATTCGTTTTAATTGTGTGATCTTTTTCTTCCTGTTTCCTCCCCAGGATTCATTCTTTTCCCTATAGCTTTGCATGGTAGCATTTTAGTTTACAGTTTCATTTTTCTAAACCAATGAGCAGGGGAATGATTGTGGGTGGGTGAGGGGGGGAGAGATCCAGAGGATTATAATAGAATTGCAAGTGACACTCCTCTGCTATAATTTGTGGAGTGTGTGTCATTGACACAATGGGTTGTTAAAGCTCAGAGGCTTTATGGTCTGTCATGTCATATCATACTTAGGAAGCTTTTAATATGTGGATTATGGCCACATTAAACTGTACTCTCTCCTGCCTATTATGTCAATGAGATTTTGCATATTTAAATAATACTACAGTGCATAATCCATGTACTGTGCCATGCATGCACAATAGGGCTCAGCAACAGAGAAAATTACCGCTTACAAAGTAGGGAGGTTTTCCTAAACCTATGGGTTTTCAGTGTTCTTGCTGCTAAGTAAATATACATTGTCAAATATAATGGAATATCAAAGCCTATATATACTGTATATATTGACCTGGACATTAGAGATAAAGCTGAGTTAGAAAAAGGACCATACGGATCATTTGTAAAAGATCATTGCAAAAAGGTCCATGCAAAAGTTGTGAGCAAAGACATTTACACTGCTCTGTTTCACTTCTTCCAGCCTTGTCATTACATTTTGACCCACTCCTATCACATTCATTGAATATTTGCTGTTTGTCTTACCTGTGAAATAATCTTAAAATCCAATATGGAGAATTGTTTGGTTTCATTTTCCCATTTGTTGTTTATTTCTGATTGGTGTAGAGCAGGCTTCATGGCACACTCACCTCTGTTTTTTCAACAGAGAGGAAAATTCAGGAACTCAAGATAAATCTCCAGGCAGCTACATCTACCACTTAATTTCTACCACATATTGTGGGTTGTCCTTATGTCTCTAATGATACATCATTATGATAGCCCTGAATGAATGAAACTATGAGTGGCCGAGTGAAAAAGAGGCCAGCACACCTGAGCTGGCCCTACCATTATAGAAAATGGGACATCCACAAAATGTGGTAGAAACTTAGTAGTAGCAGCAGTTGCCTGGATATTTATCCCAAGTCCCTCACTCTTCTTATCTGTTGAAGAACAAAAATGTATGTGCCATGAGGCTTGTTCTATGTGCCTTTGTTGGTCTGCTTTGGAGGATGCTATCCTATCGTCAGCATTGAAAGAAAATTTTAGCTGGCAGTCCATTCAGTTTCTGTATAAGGAATTTTAGTGTATGGGACCGAAGACAATGAAACAGCCGAAAGGTTGGCTTAACACAGGTTTATTGCATGATGATCCGGAGGAACATGTGGTAATGGCGGATGGGTAGCTCAATATATACAGCTGGCTATACATTTGAATGTGGCTCGTTGACAGCCTATTGGTTGCTGCCTGCGTGACGTCACAGACGGTCACGCCCTTCTTGTCCAGGTGAAGAGGTGGCGGGGAATCTTCCCGCGCTGCTGATCCAGGTGAATCTGAGCCATGAGAGCTGGACGCTCGCTATTGCCATCTAGTGGTCACTAGCTCGCGTCCTCTTATAAGGGTTACAGTGATACAGCTGAAGGTTATAATGTTGCACACAGAAAGGTTACATTGTTACCACATGAGCCCTTTACATTGTTAAAGGCACAGCTTTACAGAACACAACAGGAATACAGTCTGGCCAGGTTTATCCTGCTATGGTAATAGAGTAAACTCTACTGCCAGCAACTCAATGTCGAGTGTCCAGTGGTGGTTAACTAACCTGACAACCCTGAGGACTAACAGCCTTGGGTGCCAAAGTCCACAGCGAAGGGTGATGGTCACCAAGTGGATTAAATCCCACTTGAATCCATCTTGATGGAGGGCAGCAGCTTCATCAATACTGGCCTGGGGCCGATGAGGACTTTGTGTGCCAAAATGGCTCAAGGCCAGAAAGGGGCTCCCAAAACTGGATCAGTGGTATGGGGGTCATGCTGTAATGTGGAAGGCAGATGAAGGGCCACTGCTTTATATTCTCAGGACAATCTTCATGGTATGAGTACACAGAAAGAGCCTCCTCAGAGATTGTGTTATTTTTGAGCCACAATTGGGCATTCCCTGGTAATGGTAACCTTATGTTGCCAGCTAATCTTTCTCACACTAGGTCAGGCCAAAGGAACTGCCGGATTAACTCAAAGGAACAGCTTCATCAATACTGGCCTGGGGCTGATGAGGACTTTGTGTGCCAAAAGGGCACAGGACCAGAAAGTGACTCACAGAACTGGATCAGTGGTATGGGTATCATGCTGCATTATATTCTCAGAACAGTCTTCATTGCTGATCACCATGGTGATTGCCTATATTCATATTCAGATACAGATACAGAAGAAGAAGAAGAAGAAGAAGAAGAAAAGGTATGGTAGAAATATCATTTTCTCCTTCACTTTAAGGCAGGCAGTTGACTAGATCAATCACCTTTAATAACCTGTGTAGAGAATGGAATTTTAGAAGATGTCACTTGAATTAGTTTATGTATGAAAACAAATACATGCATGATAGTTTGTCTCTCCTGCACAGGTGTGTATGTGTATAGCAAAAGTAACCAATTGGGTTAGAGAGCTACAAGAATTGCACCACTGCAGCATTGACATCATTATCTTTATCTCCCACTCCCCTTATTTGCTGCTGCCTGTAGATGGCTGCCTACAGCTGTTTAATGGTAAGGCTGGCATTTTGCAGAGATCTCAACTTCATTTGTTATTTGCAATTGAGTGCCCTCCTAATTTTTGTCATTCTATTATTTACTTTCTGTGTCCAATTTTTTGTTTATTTTGTGTTGTGGAGTCCATTTTACAGTATGAAAGTACAGTAGAGAATCAGTGGGCTTCAAGAGAAAATTACTCCAGGGAAGGAAAATAAAGAAAGCCATATCTTCTGCCCTGTTATAAAATTTCAGGAGTTAATGAGTATGTGAAGTATCAAATTAAAATTGCTCTCAGTTTATCATAGCCAAGAAATCACTGAACGAGTAGCAGGTTTTCCTTTCACTGAGCAGTAAACCTGAGTCTCGTAAACAATCGTCACTGGAGCCAACATCTGATTCAGGGCTGGAATAGCCCATCAGCTAAAGCAATCTACTTCATTTGTAGCTTTAATCAATAATGTTTTAAAGAGCATGGCTAACTGGGGAGGGGACCATAGCTCTGCAGCAGTAAAAGGCATGCTTTGCATGCATAACTACTGAAAGTATATGTCCAATTAAAGTTGCTTGGAGATCTGGGCAGGGGAAGACTGTCTTGTTGCCATTCAGAAGAAAAAACTATGGAATTAGACTGATAGACTGACTTGGTATAAAGCAGCACCATATCTCTTACAGGAAGGCTTGACAACTGTATCCCTCTGGAGGTTGTTGCATTGCAATCAAAGCCTTGGTATGTCATTTGTTTGGACTACAATTCCCAGTATTGCCTAGCCATAAATAAATAGGATAGGGGATACCAGACCAGAATGCACATGGAGGGGCAGGAGTGGATTGAGGCTTATACCTGCTTCCATTGAGTGGTAGAACAAGCATCTCTACTCCATAAGGAACCATTTAGAGACAGGACATTTATAGCAGGCATCTGTAGCTGGTTCTGTAGGCTGCATGGATTAGAGATGTTAAAAGGCTCAGGTGGCAGAGTTGATGGTATCACTTGAGCTAATACTCTGAGGTACAAAGAAAGAGGATCCTCGAAGATTGTGGTATTTTTGAACCACAATCAGGCATAACCTACTAATAGCTACCTTGTGTTGCTGGCTAATCTTTCTCACACTAGGTCAAGTGAAAGGAACTGCAGAATGAACTCACCAAATGTTTCCTTCATTTTAGCAGTTGCATGTCTGGCCTAGACACAGAAGAAGAGGAAGCTTCTATTGAAAGGCTTTTAACTGTTTTTATATTGTTTTTAAGTTTTGCTGAGCAGCCAGTGAGGTGTTCACTGGACTGTGTACACTGTACAGAGTCTATTGATTGGGGCGGTATATAATAATAAATAAAAAAACAAACTAACAAACAATCCTCTAATGTCTTCCTCCACAGTTTGTAGGTTCTTCTTCTGTGTCTAGTGAAAATTATCAGCAACAGTTAGGAATTAATTTATAGAATAGATTAGATTTTTATTCGAATCCTGCCCTACTCAGCTTTTGCCGACTCAGGGCAGCTCTCAACAAGTAATACTACAATACAAAAAGCAATGTTACGAATTCAGAAATTAAACATTACAATACAGTGCAGTTGATACAATACAAATATCCATCACAGAAGCAAAAGCAAAAATATAATTCAGGACAAGATAAATATAAATAAGGTATTTAACAATATAATAATACAATCAATACAATAACTTACGGACGGAGCCCAAAGCTCACATCTCGGATGGAGTCCAAGGCTCGACGTTCTCACAGAGCACAAATTCAGATTAGGAAGCCACCAGAAAAAGGCCCGAGAGAATCCTTATGGCCATACCAGCCACCTCACAGCTGGGGCCAATCTCTTCTCCTGCCCCCGCTCTCAGGGGGGGGGGGGCGTCTAGCAAGTCCGGCAGGTTTGGCGGGTCCAGTGCAGCAGGTTTCCTTATGGCCGCGCTGGCTGCCTCACAGCTGGGGCCAGTCTCTTCTCCCATCCCATCAGAAAAACTTTCTAACGATTAGACCAGTATTTTAATGGAACCAATTATCTGAGAGATGGTGAGCACTCCAATATTGGGAAAATTAGACAACCATTTATCAGATATACTTTTCTTTGGACTCCTACATTGAGTAGGGGGTTGGACTGATATCCATATAGGCCCCTTCCAAATCCATTATTCTATGTTTCATGTCCAGTTGAGTTTTAAAAAATACTATTTCAAACTCCTGAGGCATTTTCCCATATCTGTAAATCTGGGAGAAGTGGTTTCTTGAAATAAGGAATTATTTGTTTTAAATGTTTTATTGGTTTGGTAAGTCATCTATATGTTAGTCATCATGCTACTGTCCTGCATTAATCTCTCACTACCCCCAATGATAAAGACAATAAAAATTCTCTCCTTTGAATACATGGATAGATGTATGGAGGGAGAGAGAGAGAGAGAAGGCTTATTTACATAGGTTGAAGTGGTCAAAACAGGGTCACTCAAGGTCAGATGTTAGGGTCTTCTGATTTGATGGCACATGACAACAAGGTTGAGAAGAAGTCTATTTTGATATTTGGTCTGATTCTTGCATTCAAATACAAACAATGAAAACAGAAAACAAAAGTCCCTTCTTTACCCCCTCCTCTCTCCTCCTGTTTCTAGGAGGAAGTTTTGATTTTGAAAAAAAATTATGTAAGTTGTATAGCTCATCATTGCTGTCATAGAATCATAGAATCACTGAGTTGGAAGGGGCCTTTTAGTCCATTGAGTCCAACCCACTGCTCAATTCATTAATTAAAAAAATCAGACTTCTTTTTAAAAATTGCTTCCTTCTTTTGCCACCTTAGGAATTAATGGTGGAAGTGCTTAATTTCCCAAGTCTAAGTTGAAGGAAAATTTAAAATCTTCATGTCTACCTTGGTTTCTTTCCTGAGATCACATGTGCTGAAAATGAACTAAAATGAAGAGACCCTACCTGCATCTGAAAAACAGTAGCTCTGGGGATAGGTTGCTTCACTCTAGCAATTGTTGACAAAAGGAGCAAACCAACCATCCCTGCAAATGCCCATCTGATCACATTCAGAGAGCTAGAAAAAGACTAAATCTCAATGAATTTTGGTCCATTGAGAGATAGAGATAGAGATATGTATATGTATATGTATATGTATATGTATATGTATATGTATATGTATATGTATATGTATATGTATATGTATATGTACACACTTATTTTTCTAATGGCCACAATTATATGACTTTTCACTGTCTGCTTTCCGTCATTGCCTGACTTTATTTATGAGCCCTGGGGTGTCAAATGAATGATTAGCATCCAGGTCATTATTTTTTCTCAGTCACCTTCTCTAAGAAAGATTTCAGGCAGCAGCACTGTGAACAATGGTTCTCTCTCTCTCTCTCTCTCTCTGATACTTTGGAGTATTCAATTTTTAATTTATACCCCGCCCTACTCAGTGCAGGCCAACTCAGGGCGGCTTCCAACATATCAATGCAGGTACAATATGACAATGCAATAATACAAAAAAGATAAATACAATACAATAATCAATACACCATACACAATAGTTCCGTCAGCATATAAAGCACAATACTCAATAAATACAAAAAAGTACAGTAAAATACAATTTCAATAAGATTCAATAGCATACAGAGATACAAATACAATATGCAATAATCATATCAGTTACAAAATACAAAATACCATATGCTATGATCAACCCGCAAATGCCCATCCAGCGGCGCCACAACTGAAAATTAGCAAATCCAGAGATCGGTGCCCAGGGCACTGCAACCTTGACCAAGCCCAGGCTCACCATCTTCAGCGAAGCCCCAGGAGAGGCTTGAGAGTTCCTTCTGCAGCGGCAGCAGCAGTACCTGCTCCAGCATCCTTTTAAACTGCCTGCCCGGATGAGACAAGGGGAGGGGCACCAGGAGCAGGTGCCTCCCATCCCGGGGCTGATGGCAGAGCCCAGAAGAGGCTCAAGAGATTCCTCTGCAGCGGCAGCAGCATCAGTGCCTGCTCCAGTATCCTTTTAAACTCCCCGTCCGGATGAGGCAATGGAAGGGGCGCCAGAAGTAGGTGCCTCCTGATACCCCCCCCCCTTGTTGTCATCCAAAGACAGCAGGTAAAGGTATCCAGTTAGATCTGTAGAATACTTCAGTTTTATATAAAAATATGAAGAACAACACATTTCATAATCAGCTCTGTGAAATCTGACTTCATCTGAGAGTTCAAGCATGAAAAATGAAATGAATTGCTTAGTTTGTGTCACTCAGAGAAAATTCCTACTGAGGCCAATGAGGCTTCAATGAGGCTTCTTGACTATAAGTAGTTCAGAACTACACTCTTGGGCATGACATATTGTCTACAATATATCAATATTCATCACACACATGTATTATTTCATTTCACTAAGTGTTTAATTCTATCCAGACAGTCTAGTAGTGCACATCCGTTCTTGAAGCTGATGATACTTAAAACTGTGACATTCTGTTTTGTTGCATCTTCAACTAACCTCTGTAAGTATATAATTTATCATGTTCCTTTAGACCTATCAAGTGCTAAATAACTATCCTAATGTTACCTTTTCCCACATCCTATCACAGTATTTTATATGCAAACTAGATGTCTAATTGACCTGCCCCCTTTATGATCACAGTTCAATACTAAGGATGGAAAGAGATACATTTGTTCACCCTCTGATGCTACTACACACAGCTCTTATTTCACACAGATTGGGCAACAGTGAGCCCTTACCTCTGCTTTTCAAGAGGGTAGCTTGCATTATATAGCAAATGATCCATCTGCCTCTTTGGTTCTTGGCAATCCAACTTCATCAGAACAAAAATCGCTGGCAGATAAGAAATAAACCAGAGAGTCCAAACAAGATGTTGCCCATGAGGTAGACAAGGGGAAATATTTAGAAATGCAATGCCAAGCCTACATGTTAGTTACTTTGTCCAGAAGAGAACACTTGGAAACAGCATATGCACTGAATATTATTCAATCAATCAATCCTTTATTGGGGTCAGTGGCCAGTTTCAGAAAAAGGGTGTTTATGTCCAGGAAATACTGACAAAATACACCATCAACAACACATTAATTGGTATTAAAAGAAAATAGAATAAAATCAGTTTCTATATTTGTGCTACAATAGGGAGAAGAACAGTATCTAATTTAAAAGAATAAAACAGCATATAAAACAGTTTAAAAGTTATAATAGCAGTTAGAAAGTGCACATGTGCATGTGGCGAATATAATTGTGTAAATTGGATGTAAGACATAATTACTAGTGTGGAATAAAATCATTATTGTTGGTTTTTAACCTGCCACTGTAACTGATTCACCCTGATGGTGCATAACCTAGTAGTCCTCCAGGCAAATCTGGCTACAGCAGCCGTCAGGTCAGTGGATCTGTCTGAGAGCATACCTCTGAACATGTAGTTGTTCAACTCCATCTGGGGGAGTGCAGCAAAGAGGTCACGTCGGAGGCTGTCATAGAGTGGGCATTGTAGGAGTACGTGCTCAGACGTCTCTACCTTCCCAGCCTGTCAGATACATAGATGCTCCTGAACAGGAACTTTCTTAAATAACCCGTCTCTGAATGCTGATGGTAGCATATTGAAGCGCAGAAGAGTATAAAATCTCCTATGCTCTGGGTTATTCAAGGTGGATAAATAAGATAGGGGCCTGGTATTGTTGGGTGGGGGCATTACAAAAAGTGGACTAATTACTTTATTTAAATCTAGTTGCCAATGGATAAACAATATCCTTTACTTTATTGTCTCTTTAGCTCGGACAGGACCGAGAGAAACAACAAACTGCTTAGAGAAGCCATATGAAGCCAATTTTCCTTTGAGAATAGATATCCACGGAGCCGCTGTAATATCTGACAGTATTAGTTCCAATAATCCATTTGGTGAAAATAACAGTTTTAGCCAATATCATAACAAACATATCCTATGTCTGACCTGAACAGTATACATTCCAGTTTCCAGCCTGGCTGCAGCATTAGAAATACAAGATGGTATTTGAAATATTGACCTCAAAAATTTTGATTGAATTTTCTCTAAGCTGGTAATGTTTGTACCCATACAAAATGGAGCCCCATATGACATCTGTGCAAGAGGTTTTGCCATACAGAGTTTAAGAGCAACCACAATATTGTGCCCACCCTTTTCCCAGAAAAATTTCTGGATTGCTCCTGCACTTTTCTGGGCATTTGTTGCTAAGTGTGCAATATGGGAATTTCTGTGGCCATTGGATTGAGAAATCACTCAAAGATATTTATAGTGTTGCACCTGTCCTATGTGCTGATGGTGTAAGTATGAGACATGCGATTTGGGATTATTAGCAAAACCATTATCTTTGTTTTTGAGTAGTTGACCTCCAACTGGTTCAGTTGGCAATAAGTGGACAATGCACACAAGACCCTACACATCCCAATGGGAGTTCTTGAAAGCAACACCACATTGTCTGCATATAGCAATAAAGATATGTGCTTGCTAGCTAGTTTAGGTGAGTGGAAATCTCTGCGTTGTAAATGTTCAACTATGTCATTGATATAAATATTAAACAGGGTGGGTGCGAGCACACAACCCTGTCTGACCCCCCTCAGTGTTAATGGGGTTAGAAAGGTGACCTTGAGTGCTGCACTTTACTCTGATAGTGGTGTTATCATGGAGCGCTTGTGTTAAAAAATAAAAGGTGTCTGTCTATAGTAGATTTCCCTAATTTTCTCCAAAGCAATTGTATTGAAACAGAATCAAAAGCATACTTTAAATCTACAAAAGCTGCATACAAGGATGTTGTAGAGTTGGAGGAGTATTTGTCTTTAAGATGCTCAAGTATTGCACAGTGATCTGAATATTATTCTTATAATACAGAGGAGAGCAATTTGCAACCTTCCAAATGTTGTTGATCTGCAATTGCTATCAGCCATGATCTTTGGTAGTGCTGGCTAGGGTTAATGGAAATTGCATTCCAAGGAATGAAGAGCCATTATTTGTCTCCTCCTATAATAAGTAGGGTAAGATCTGCTTCCCAGGTCTTAACGATATGACACTTCACAACTAATTGGCTTCTGCTATGGTGAGACTAGTATTTACATTTGTTCAGAAGAACAAATAGTCTTTCTGGGTCAAATCAAGTAAATCCAGTAAATGCTTTTCAACAGTAGGCAACCTGATATGGCCACCTGGGAAGTGACAAGCATGGGATCAAGATGGCAGTTCCATCATTTTGTCAGATGCATATCTAATATTTCGAGATGGGAAGGTGGTGTGAATATTACAATTTTTGTAGGGTTTGTATGAAAAGATGGATCCCAGGGGTAGCAAGGAGCACCCTTTTGTGGCTCTTGGCAGTGCCCCTCAGGCTGTCTTTTTGCTCCAGCCAGGGAAAAGCTCCCTGTTCCTTCTATTCCTTTCCATTCTTTGCCAGGAGTGTGTCCTACAAAAGGAATGAACTTGCAGGCTACATCTTCCGTGCACCTGCCTTTCCTTTCAGTAGATGATCCAAGCAATTGCCACTCTCGATCTACATCCAGGCATTTAAGAATCAGGAACTGGATGTAGCACCCCAGAATACCCAGTGAATGCCATGGCTCCAAAAATTGGCTTTTCTTAACTTTTTTGTTAAAACCAAACCAAAAGAATGGAACAACAAGATAAAACAGGGTGGCAAACACACAAAAGAAAAGGACCTTCACCCGCACATGGACTCTGTCTGAGGTGGAAACTAAAACTGCCAAATCAAAAAGCCAAAAGAAAGTTAAAACAAACTTTTCTGTCCACAAAAGTGTGGAACCTCAGCAGCCTTGCATGGCTGTTTGCAAGCCAGATTAGAGCATCAGTCTTTCCCCCTTGCTAACTATGTACTACTCTTTCCTGGACTCCATGGTGCAACTTCCTCTAAGTGGACTTGAACCCTCAGTGATCCACACACAGGAAAGTTAAACCCAAATGCCCACAATGATGTTCTCTAGCCCACTATTATATCCATCCTCCCTTTGCCTGATCTTGCTCTGGTCAATGGAAATTTGGGGTGCTGGGGCAGTAGGGCAATTTCTCCCCATATTTAGACCTCCCCGTGGCCATCTCATCCCAGTTTAACTCCACAATCATGTTGCAGGGAATCATACTCAGGTTACAGAAGCTAGAGAAAGTGCAAAGGTTTACTCATTTGAGCAGTATGATCGCTTAAAATGGTAATGCAGAGGTGGATGTCAAATGCCACCTTGGAAAAGCAACAGCAGTCTTCTAGACAATGAATAAGATCTGGTCCTTGCAATTCATATAGCTGAAAATTAAACTCCATTTGTCCATGTCTATAGTGATCCTGACAGCCATCTATGCCTGCAAGACTTGGAAGGCATCAGCAAATATCAACAAGAGACTTGATGTCTTCCAGCAGAGATGGCTCTGCCGAATTTTAAAGAATAACTATTTTGGCAACATTACCATTGAGGAAGTACAGTGATACCTCATACAACGTCCAAACTTGGTTCCACAAGTTTGGACTTTATACGGATTTGGACTTTGTATGAGGCATGCAAAATCCTAGCCGAGATGCCTCATACAATGTCCAAATCCTTGCCACGATGCCTCATACAACGTCATTTCCATAGAGATACATTGTACTGTAACAGCACAGACTTCAGGGCAAAGTCAACAAAACAGACAGGAAACTGACAGAACTTTAAGAAATCATTGTCTAAAGGCTAAAAACTTTACAAAAACATGTCAAGCAACCCTGATTGTCCAAGAACCTGAAGAATGCTGCAAAAATCCCAGGAATGCTTCTAAAAATTCTGATGAAAAAATTCAAAAAAATCCAAAATCGTGCTCAAAACCACTCCTAAACACTCTTCACCTCATGCAAAACCCACAGGAGCAATGCATGCATGTGTCCTGCCTTTTATACTGCACACACACAATGCAACCTGGGAAAACCCCAATGCCTCATACAAAGTTGCATGACTTTGTATGAGGCAACTTTTTTCAAGGAATTAGGCAATGTTGTATGAATCCGATGTTGTATGAAGCAGACTTTGTATGAGGTATTACTGTAGTTTGAAAGAGTGGCTTGTGCAAATTACAAACATTGTTGCACAAAGATGACTCCAAATAGCAGGCCATATTTTCCATATGGAGGAAAAAATATCCCTAAGGTGGCAATAGGTTGGATCCCTCCTAATGAAAAATGACAACAAGGATGCCCTTGAAATACATGGTGATAAAATTTCATAGGAGAATTGGAAACCCTGGAAATGATATGGGAGGATGCCAAAGCACTAGCCCAAGACCAAAGCTTCTAGAGATCCCTTGCTGGCCAGCCCTGGTATCCCTCATTAACCACCCTTAGCTGTTAATAATCCCAAGACTCTTCTTTTCTGGGATGGAAGATTTAAGGTAAGCTCTTCTAGACCCTCCTAGCTGCAGACAATTTTCTCACCTCCAAGCCTGTCTGGTCTCTACTTCTTTTAGGCAACCTGATTTCACTATTAACCCTTGAAGGGCACGTTTTTCACAGTGTACATTGTTCATTTTAATGATGGTTCTATGTTTCATGAAATGGTTTGGCCATTAAAGCTTGGACACACAGAGAGAACATATCTGTGGAGATTTGCCTACAGGTCCATGAGCAATGGCAGGAGGAATTTCAAAAGAAGTTGATCTGAGTAAGACCTCCACAGGTAATTTGAAGGGTGACTGCCTTCAAAGGGAGGCTAATCTAGTCCCTGCATAGTGGCTAGTTCTCTATGTGACTGAAAGAAGCAAAATAAATTCTAGAAAATGATAACCAATGCTGAATAAATAGTGTTTCTACAAATTGTTTAACTATGATTGATAAATATTGAATAGTATGGATAATTTGTTTTTATGTGTTTATATGTGTATTTGTCACTACTGTTTTTACTGCTATCAAGGTCAAGAGTATGGCACCTGAACAATATCTCAAAGCACCAAGGGACTTTATAACACTCTTTGGTAGTTTGAGTATGTGGTTGTCTGCAACAGCTAACTTTTATTTCTGAAAGCGTTAAATACAAGAGTGAATCAAATTATTGTGACAATCATATCAAAATTCATGTGGGTGTCAAGGTGCAGTTATTAATCATTCTGGTCTCCTGGCTAAAATTTAGCCTCCAGACTTGCTAAATTTCTTCTTCAGAGAATGAGAATACATCACTGTTTTCACTCACAGTGACATGAACAAAGACAAATGAGTCAAGACAACATTAGTTTGGCTAATTTTACAAGCTTTATTCACCCACATTACTTCTATGCATAAAATACTTCAGAGACTTCTTCTGTGTCTAGGTTAGATGTTAAACTGCCAAAACGAAGGCACCTTTTGGTGACTCCATTCTGCAGTTCCTTTTGCCTTACCTAGTGTGAGAAAAAACAGCTGACACAAGGTTGCCGTTGCCCAGGGTATGCCCAATTGTGGTTCAAAAATACCACAATCTTCGAGGAGGCTCTTTCTGTGTACCCCACTTCAGAGTTATTGAAAACATATTACTCTGAAGCCTTGTATCTTTTAGCTGACAATTTGCTTGCATTATACAAGACCATTTGTAGGCATGAATTTTCTATTTCTTAATGTAATGTTTACACATTTCTGCCAGGCTTTAATATTTCTAAACTAGAAGACTCAATGCAAAATCTCATAAACTTCACTTTCACTAGTAGACTTTCTCTTGATAAGAGGAAACAAGAACAATCACCTCATCTGTACCCTGTCCTAAGCTATCAGAATGAATATAAAATTTAATAGGCACTGCTTCGGTCATTAACACCATTTGTTTACTATTGAGGTTTCTATGGTTGTTGACTTAATGCATTTTTCTATTTCCAGATTTGCATGAAAATATAGTGGGTTTTAGTATAAATTTAATTAATTAATTTTAGATGTACAGTTGAATGATAATTAATTAAATGTCCATCTAAAATACACCATACTCTGGGTGGCTGCACAAATAATAGAGCAACTATAATATTACACACCCCAGAAAGCCAAAGAGTAACATAATTTATAATAAACAAATTAAAAAATAAAAACATGATAGTGGAACAAAATGCCATAATCAGTAGAGGGAACAATTCAAAACATAGGCAAGATGTTTCTGGATGCAGAAACTTTAATCAACTTTAATCAGCTTACAAAATATCTTCAGGGAACCTGCTGAAAGTAATATGTGAGAGCATTGTACAGCAGGGGTTCTCAACCTTTTCAAGCTGTGGACATACAGCTGAACTGGTCAGACTGGTGGTTTCCCCCATTCTAAACGGTGCTATAAAACCAGTGGTGGGCATCTCCCGGATTGCACCGGTTCAGGTATGGGGTAGTAAAACTTCCCCATGGCAATGCCCACTTTCCTCTTTGCTGGGCAATATCACGACAGCCTGTCCATGCCCACTTCCTTTCCTTTCCTCCCTGCTTCAGCTTTGGGTGGGGAGGAAGAGGAGTCTGCTCTTGCCATCGAGAATGGGCAGGGACCTTCCCCAGACATTTTGGGTTGGGGAAAAGTTAAATATTCCTGCCAGTCCTTGAGCCAGCGCAGCTTACCTTTCCCCTTCAGGGCAGACGCTTCCGGGCTTAGGGACTCAGGTTTTCCTTGCAACTGGGCAATAGGCTAAAAGTGCCCTGGTAAAGCCTTCTCCAGGCTTAGAGTGGGGAGTGGCCAGTGGCAATAGCTTTGATTATTAAGAAGGAAACACATGTTTTCATTTTTTCTAAAGTAGGTGGGGAAGTTCTTTGATTTTTCGATAAGGGCTTTCCCCCTTCGATCTTCTTGGAGAGAAGGATCCTTGGGGTTGGCTTTGGGAGGGTTAAAAACAACAAGAACAAGAAATTCCTAGAGAGGCAGGACATGAGAAGAGGTGGCTTCTTTAACCAGAAATGGTCCTTTCCCACAACTCCCTTCTCCACCATAGTCAGCAATGTGACTGGGGGAATTTCAGAGGGAAGCCCAAGTTTGTTTTAACTACTACAAATCCCAGAATTCCCAGCCATAGTTCAATTCCTGAGCAGGAGAAAGGTGTTACTTTCTGCCCCTGGAGTTACTCTTCCCTGAAGAGGTCTGGTAAGCCTTCCTTTTGCTGCCTCATCTTTCTTTGGTTTCTTCTATTTGTGTGTGCTTTGAAATGGTTTGGAGTTATTTTTATTCAGTGGCTGTTTTTATTGCAGAAATATATAAATATTTATTTGTTTCTGTTATGTTGCTTAGTTGTGTAAGAGCTCAGGTTTTTATGTTTAAAAAATCCTTGGTAAAGGTTGTCCTTGCTCAAAAGCCAGTTATATCTGACTCTAGGGTTCAGTGCTCATCTCTGTTTAGAGCCAAAGAGCCTGTGCTGCCTGCATTTCCGCCGTTTTGTGGTCATGTGACAAGCATGACTAGGCACAGGAGGTCATGGAACACTGTTGTCTTTCCCACCGAAGTGGACTCTGTTTATCTACTTGCAATTTCTTGCTTTCGAACTGCTAGACTGGAAGGCGCTGGGACAGAGACAGGAGTTCATTCTACCGAGCAGTACTTGGGGTTTGAACTGCTGACCTTCTGCCTCCCAGTCAGTGTCTTAATCACCTGAGCCACTGCAGAGTCTTAAGAGGTCTGTAAATTTTCTTTCCACTGAGGCAAAGGGCCACCTCGTAGCCAGCCTGGTCAAATTCATTTAGGAGTCTCCCATAGAGCAAGGGCTTGATATTTGGAGCAAAGAAGCATATACTTTAATTAAAAGGCTGAGCTCCAGAAACTAATAATAGTCGAGCCATGGGAAGCTGTGTTTTTTTGTAAATTCTTTTTAAAAATTAATTTCACATGGCCATGTCCACCCAGTCACATGACCACACCCACAGAGTAGGCCACAGCCACAGTGTGATAGTAAAGAAAATGAATCCCACCACTGCATAAAATGCATCTGCGTCTGTCATAAACGCAGCTGCTTCCAGTGGCAGCGGTAGCAGCGACACGGGCCACATGAAATGATGTGGGCTGTTGGTTGAGAACCCCTGATCTAGAAAAATGGAAGTTGCTTCCTGGAAGAAACCATTCTGGCTTCCTTCAGGGCAGCACTCGCAGTCCCTTGGCTTGGAAAAACAGTTATCTAGATACAATTCATCAGAAAGAGGTGTTCTTTCAGGTACTAAAGTACTAACCCTTTTAGTGTTTTGTATGTTAATACAAGAACCTTTTTATCAGGCACAGAAGCCTACAAGTAACAAATACAGGTAGGCCAGCTTCAGTACCATCTTCAAAAGCAGCCCCAAGTAGTGTGAAGTAGTGTGAATTGATGGAAAGGGCAGATATAGTTTTATGCCTTTAGCACATTGGTAATAATGCATTCCAAATAACCTCACCCAGCAGCTACATACAGTTGTTAAACAGCATTGGACAATGATTGACCTCTGCAATACATCACATTGCTGCACCCATGGGGAATAAACCACCTCCCCAAATGAAGCTTCTGGTCATTGAGGAAGGAATGGAGCCAGCCAATAACTTAGCCCAGAATTCTCAATGCCATAAGAGGAATACTGTGGTTGACTTTATCAAAAGCTGCTGAAAGATCCAGGAAGATGCCCCAAGAACAGGCAGTCTTCCAGAGCAAGTCATCAAGCAGGGCAATCAATGCTGTCTCTGTCCCATGCTGAGACCTAAAACCCAACTGAAATTCATCAGAACTATCAGAATCCTCCAAAAATGGCTGCAACTGATCTTCCACCCCTCTCTCCATCAGCTTGTCCATAAACTGGATATTAGTGAGTAGCCTAAGGTTATTAAGCAATAGCAATTAGCAACAGCAATTACACTTATATATCACCCTACAATGTTTAGTGCATTTTGCCCCCAACATGAAGGGTACTCATTTTACTGACCTTGGAAAGATGGAAGGCAGAGTCATCTTTGATCCCTATCAAGATTGAACCCACAATGTTTTAGCTGCAGTACAGCAGTTTGGCCACTGCACCACCAGGGCTCGTGCAACTAGATAAGATGGTGCATTGGACATTTCTTCACAATTAACTATCTGGCATTAATCAGCAGAAGGGTTATACTGGAAGTTATTTGACTGAGCTGATTACCATGAACCTGAAGAGAGGGAGGAAGACTAGCGAACAGAATAATTAGAAGCTATCTAGGTGTGATTTCCTGAAATGGTCAGCCATCATTCTAGCATCAACTCTCCATCTCCCCAAGAAAACAGAGCATTCATACACTCCATTCTCTAAACTGACATTCATTAGTTCCAGCCAGGCTGATGAGATGTCCCTGCAGGAGGGGGAAAATGTGTATTGATACGCACCTGACCTAAACCTCCCAACTAAATCAGAAAAGCTCCCTAAGTAAACAACCCACAAAACAATTATCTGTCACTGAATTAAACCCTCAAAGCTAGAAGACCAGCTATGAAGTGCACATCTGTCAAGTTTCAGACATGAAAATAAGGAAAATTTTGGGTCAACACCCCTCTCTCCACCAGGCCATGCCCCCACCCACCAGGCCATGCCCCTCTTCCCCAAAATCCAGGCACATCCAAGAGCCTAGAAGAGGAGGCGACACCAGAGCCAGGGAGGAGTTTTGGGCTCCCCCCACCCCCTAGACACTCCCCCACCCCCTTTAGCACCACTGCTGTCTCTCGTGGGGAATAAGGCAACAGGCCAACCCCTACAGGCCAGCCTTACTGTAAGAATTCTATTTTAATTCTCTCCACATTCTCTGTTGTGACAGCATTTCATATTATGCTGATTTTTCATGGAACCGTTTTTTACACTTTAATCACTTAATTGTCTACTGTCTTAACCTTGTGTACCTCAATTTCATTTTTTAAAACTCTGTGTTTAAGGCAGGACCATCGAAATATCCTCTTTATGTTTATTGGATTTATATTTATGTTTATTGGATTTATACCCCACCCTGTTCAGCGCAAGGCTGACTCAGGGCGGCAATCACATCATATTGAATACAAATACAATATAACCAGTACAAAATACAATAGGGAAAATACAATATCAGAATACAAAATCATAAGTGCAATAAGAAAGTACATTACAATTACAGTAACCCATTAACAAGTTACAAATCAGAAAAAAAGCACAATGATCCAGGGGGGAGGGTGGGGGTCAGAGCCGAGGCTCAATGACCAGAAATGGGCATTAACAAAGATCCAGGCTCAATGATCACATCGGAGCCCAGCTCCAAGTCCACAGCAGCATCGAGTCCCGTGGAAAATGCCGGACCAGGGGAGAGGGCTCAGGCGAGGCTGCGGTGGTGCCTGGCTTAATTCCTCACCACTCCGGGAGCCCAGGTGTTCTCACTCCCCCACGGTAAATGCCAGACCGGGGAAGAAGGCTCAGGCGAGGCACGGGAAGGTGGGCAGCGTTCATCACCCCGATGAGCCGCAGCTGAGGGTCCGGTTATCCTCTTTGGCCCCCAGTGGTGACGAGGCCAGGTGTGAGTGGGGGTGAGCGTGCGGGAGCGCTCACCACCTTTTAACCTTCCTGGCTGGGTGAGGTTTGGGAAGGTGGGTGGGAGCAGTGTTCACTGCCTCAACGAGCCGCAACTGAGGGTCCAGTCATCCTCTTATGTTGAATGCAAATATTCTTGAAGCCAATTGGCTCATTGTCTCTTCCCTTTAACACCCTCTTTCCCAGGAGAGAGAAGAGACAATCGGCTTCAAGTATATTTACATACAACATAAAGAAGATATTTCCATGGTCCTGCCTTAAACACAGAGTTTTTAAAAATGAAATTGGGTTACACAAGGCTAAGACAGTAGACAATTAAGTGATTAAAGTGTAAAAAATATTTCCATGAAAAATCAGCATAATATGAAATGCTGTCACAGCATAGAATGAAGAAATAGATTTAAAATAGAATTATTACAGTAAGGTTGGCCTGCTGCCTTGTTCTCTGTGAGCGGAGGCAGTCGTGCTAAGGGGAGTGCCTAGGGGGTGGTTCTTTCTCCACCGGGGGAGCCCAACACTCTTCCTCTCTGGCTCTGGTATGAGGCACATACCTCATGAATAAAGATATAATAATAATACAATAATACATATATGGGAGATCTACACAAACCCTGGATTTTTAAAAAAAATATACGGGAGATTATTTTTAAAAAATACATGATGGCAGGAAGAGGGGCTAAATTATGGGGTTTTCCCAGGCAATATTGGATACTTGACAGCTATGTAGGAAGTTGGGTCTTCATAGCCTAGTGGTCATAGTTCAAAATCATACCTGACCAGACTGAATCACACACAGCTTCACACAAGCTATCAAACATCAGCAAATTCTCATCCATAACCACCAACTCTAATTGAAGGGCCACAATCCCTTCAATTTCAACATTGTCTATCTCACATTCCAGTCTTTCCTCAGCAGACATATTGCCTGCTCTCCCACAACAGTCATGTATCTGGCATTTTCTGTCTTCTTTCTGCTGCAGTATATTGCTTCACCGCTTCCAATTCTCATTCAAACATCTTTTTTTCAAGCCTCTCCATCACTCTTTCAACATCAAAACTCTGTTTCAGTTATAACCCACTACTTGACAAAATTTCTTCCGCTACACACCTTCTGCAATCTGCCACCAAATGATCCATCACCATCTCATCAAAACTTTCAGCCATAAAGTTCCATTATACTCCCATCCCAGAATCGAATATTTTTCTCACTGACAGCTAACAATCAGATCTTGGTAAAGAGGATCATTGTCAGGCTGGAGATAGAATTGCCCATCTGACACATTCGACATTGCCTATGGAGGGGGAGAGGATCAATTGGGAGATGTCTATTCACTGGCCTCTCCTCATAGTAGACACTGCCAAGAGTCACTGAAAATCCCTAGGATCTTTGCATTCACCTTTGTCTCAGTTGAAAAGAGCTCCTCCATCTGTCATAGTGAGACCAAGATCCATTGGATCCCAAGACGAATCCATTGGAACTTCCTAACTGCAAATGACAATGTGGTATTGATAAACCAAATCAAATATTTATTACAGTCTAAGACCAGCATAGTATAGCAGAAACAGAAGTTGAGAAACATATATACATAATTAGTACTTAAGATTTCTAGTATTACAACAAGTACTATGCTAAATTAACTTGTGAACCACCCAGAGAGTGCACTAAGCACTATGGGGTGGTATATACAGTAAGTGTGATTGCTTTGATTGTTTTACTAAGCCTATGATGTTGTGCCGATAGTTTAGTTAGCTAAGGACCTGCCAGGAGTGTTCCTCTGATCTTAAAAGCTGTGGCACAGAACCTGGCAGTGTTGTGGGTGAAGGTGGGGTTTTTGTCAAGTAAACCCCCGTGGGTGTATGTGCTGTTTGACCAGAAAGGATACTTGCACAGCAGCGGAGATATGAATTTGTTCTAAATGTCTCTATAGAAAGGGCAGATGCAGAGAATATGTTCTATGGTTTTGATTTGTCCAGTATTACAGAAGCATTGTCTCTTGACATTGGTGTCCTTTGGAACTTTCCTGCAACAACTGCAGAAGGAAGAGCATGCCAGCTAGGATAAATGACTACCAATGACGGTGTCTCAAGATGGAGCAGGTGAGGGGGTAAACATGGCCAAAAGCTAACAGCTCAAACACCATTCGAGCATTTTAAAGCCCCAGACATGGCAGCCAAGGGCATACCCAACCCAACCCCCCAGGAACAAGAAAAGGCAGAGGGAAAGCCCACATGATGTGACCTCCCCCCTCCCAACAGAAGGCATGGGAGAAAAAGCAAAATGAAATGGAACCCTTTATCCCATCAGCCAACCAGCAGCAGTCTGGAGAAGTAAAACATCCTTTGCTCTTATAACTGCCCCGTCAAAAGAAACAATCCCAGAAAAGAAAGAAATCTCTCCAAGGGAATATTCACGCATCAGCACAGGGCAATCTGAACAACAGCAACAGCTGGAAATTATCACAAAATAACTGTGAGAAGCATGCCTGGTCTTTGCCAAATCACTCCTTGTGCTATTTGAATGCCTCAACAAAATTCAAGACCAGATGGAAACTCTGTCTCTGGACTTTTTCCAATTCCAAGCCTAGCTACAGCAAAGAGTTAACAGCTCAGGGAAGGATGCCACATCCCTCTCAATGGCTTCAGCTTCAACCCCAGAAGTTCCTGAGAGCATACATCAGGAGCCATCTGTACATAACAAAACCAAAGTGCTGAGAATATTACAACACAACCAAACCTTCCCAGCAAAGAGTGCTATCTATGGGAAATCAAAAGCAAAATTACTTTTCCCCATACACAGTTCCTCAAATCTCTAATCCAGCCACCTGAGATCAAACACTTTCACTTTCTCTCCTCACTGCAAAACCACAAAAGGATCTTCCTGACTATCAGATCCAAAGAGACCCATTCCAGTCATCTCTGCAGGTCAGCACATTTGCTTTGCATGCGCACCCCCCAAAGAAAGACTCAGACACCGGTATATGGATAAAGGCATCGGGACACTTTTATTGAATAATGCCCTAGTCCGAATTATCACTTTCAATTGGTGTAATCATCCAATTATAATTCTTTAAGGCAAGCAGGCCGCAGTAACACTGGTAAGGTTCCTCCCAAAATGCCAATGGCAATTGGCTACATGTAACTATTTGTATCAATTTTTTTGTTGACATAAACAAATTGTTGACCGGAGTCAATAAACTATCTACTGACCCCACCCTATGACGTGTATCCGTTAATTATCAAGGTGATGCAGGCTGTGAAGCTCCTGCCATCACCCCTTGCCTAGTTCGCCCTTGACCAGCCAAACCTATTTCCCCTGTACCTGTCTACGTGTTGGCCAGTCAATAGCGAACCTGCCGGATACCTATGGGTCATAAATCTTTACCTTACCAGTGCTACCCGCCACACGGCAAGGCGTCAAAGATGACTCACCGCCCGCCCCCCAGACCGTCAGTTCGGTCACCAGGCCTGCTTGCATATCCTCAAGAAAGAGGTTCATACCTCTGGCCAACAAGTGGACCCCATCTCCTGCATAGAGATCATAATCCTGCAAGCCTATCCTAGGGTGCCGGATGGCTGTCCCTAAGCCCTTGTCTGCTAGGAACCGGGCAACAGCCCTGTTCACCGACTGGCGAGCGCGGTCAAGGGCACGGAGGTGAATGCCTCCCATGTAAGTATGTCTTGGCACAATGTCCGACCATAGCAGCCGCGTGGACGGCCATACATAATGTAAATAGGCTAGGTCACTGCAGATCGTGAATTTTAAAGAAAGGCCAGTGACCTGGGCAAGGTCATTGCCACCGAGGTACAGGACAAGGACATCAGGCGGTCCAGCATCCTTGATGGAAAACAGGAATGGCAACAGTTCCCGCCATCTCATACCACGCTTACCGTACCATCGCATACGTGCGGCTGCACATAGCCCGAGATGGGGTCCCCACTCTGTCGCCGCAGCATACTGCGCTGCCCAGTGCACGTAACTGTGGCCCACCAGCCATACAGCCACCGGTGTGCGGGGACACACAGGATCTGTAAAAGAAGAAAGGGGGACAATGACATAACTGGTACTCATGCATGGAGGGGGCATATGTATAATGCAAAGTGCATGGATCCCCATCTGCCCATACGGCGTATATCAGCCTCAGAGTACCCAAACGCAGCCGCAGTGGACGCAGCGCCTATCCTAAAGGAATGGGTGCTGTAACGAGCCCTGGGGAGGCCCACACTGTGAAGTGCCATAGCGGTCACCTTCCAAAACTGGAATTTAGTGAGGGGAGACCCATCCTGGTGGCAGAAAAACGGACCACGCACTGCCAAAAACTCATGTAGGGCACCAACCGGACAGATGTCTTCAATGGAACATCGTAGCAGTCTAACTCCACTGCCTACGACGTGCTGATCAATCTTTGAGGACCATATCCTCAACTGAGCCGACTCATGTGTAACATAGACATCGTCGAGTTCCAGTGCCCTATGAGACGCATCCACCTTAGACAGTGGTACCAACTCACTGATGCGGAGCGCTCCAAAGAAGGCTACAGTGGTAGCTGCGTGAAAAAGAGCCACTTCATACCTATCATAACATAAGTTATGCCAGCCTCGTGCAAGATGGGTAAGAACCTCTGGTGAAATCGGGTGACGTGTGTCTGGGCGGCGGCCACGTTCACGTGTCCACCCCTCCAAAACATGGCGTATGCGGAAGTCATTCACGCAGTCAGCAAAGCCCCACACCTTGGCCATAAATGCCAGTGCCGAAAGCCTAGTAGCTATAGTACAGGGGGCTAACCCCTGACCGTGAAGATAAACCATGTATTGTAAAACCTGGTCTACTGGTATTGGCCACACTTCAGGCAACCGGAGTTGCCCACAAAAGGTTCTAAATTGTGTGAAACCATGCTGATACGCCTTACGCGTGCGAGGTGCCAATGACATGCCGATCGCCCGGTTCACCTCTCCTCGCCAAACATCCAAATCTCGGCAGGGAGTGGCGAGGGGAATTCCTCTGCTTACGGAGCCAAGGCACGGAACCGGGAGATCTGCAGGAGGGATAAAGCATCAGCAATATCGTTATTAATACCTGGTACATGTCTGGCCCTGAACAGCACATTGAGGCGTAGGCTTCTCAAGACAAATTGACGAATCAATGCCATGACCCTAGGGGATTTGGACGTCTGGGCGTTAACAATGTGCTCCACTGCAGCATTGTCACACCATTTGCCGCCCCATAGCATTAGTGCTCCCAAAATGGGAAAAAATTCCAGGAAAGTAAGATCGCGGAGGCGATCCGTGCCCTGCCATGCGTGAGGCCATCGGCCATATGCCCACTGCCCCTCAAAATAAATCCCATAACCCAGAGAGCCGGAGGCTTCCGACTGTACTTGAAATTTAGGGCAGACCATAAGGTCTGATCTCCAAAAAGAGACCCCGTTAAAATCCTGGAGGAATGTGAGCCAAACCGAAAGGTCTGCCCGTATGCCCCTGATCAGCCGGACCCTGTGGTGGCATTTTAATAGGCCAGCCATGGCATCACACAGACACCTGGCAAAAGCTCTGCCCGGTGTCACCACCGGGCAAAGTTGAGGTGGCCGTGAAGAACCTGTAGCTCATGAAGGGACACTTTATGCTTGGCAATCAGTGCCAGAATCGCCGCAGAGATCCGAGTCACCTTGTCCATGGGTAACCTGGATGCCTGTGTGACAGTGTCAATTTCGATACCTAAAAAGGTGAGCTTGGTGGCTGGGCCCTCAGTCTTTTCAGGCGCTTAGGGGACACCCAGTTCACGCATTAGCGACTTAAATATAGTAAGGAGACGCGTACACGTATCCGAGCCCCGTTCACTCCCAAACAAAAAGTCATCAAGGTAATGGGCTACAGACCGGGACCCTGACCTGCGAACAAAGGCCCATTGGAGGAAAGTGCTAAATCGTTGGAATGCCGAACATGAAATAGAACAGCCAAAAGGCATGGCCTTATCTACGTAGAACTTTCCTCGGAAACGAAAACCCAACAGCTCAAAGTCCTCGGGGTGCACTGGCAGTAATCGGAATGCCGATTTGCTATCACACGTTGCCAGGAGGGCCCCGGGACCACAGGAGCGTACCATCCGTAGGGCCTGATCAAACGACGTGTACCTGACTGAGCAAAGGTCAGCAGGAATAGCATCATTGACCGAGGAACCCGCAGGGTAAGATAGATGGTGAATTAAGCGAAATTCACCTGGGGTCTTTTTAGGCACTAGCCCCAGGGGGGAGACCTTCAAGTTAGGGAATGGTGGTTCAGAAAAGGGCCCCGCAACTCTCATAGCCTTAACCTCCTTAGCTATGCTTTGTGCAGCGACCTCCTCCTTACCCTGCAGAGAAAGTAAGTTTGGGGCATCCTACGATCCCCGGACACCCCTAAATGGAATATGAAAGCCAAACTGGAAACCTTCTAGCAGGTACCTCGCATCATCCCATCTAGGATAAGCAGAAAGCCATCGTTCCAGCATAGGGATATTAATTGGGGAGGGGGCCTTTTGTGTGGCTAGCCCTGTCAGAGGGAGCTCTGACCGCCCCCTGCCCACCCCTACCTCTGCCTCATGACCCACCAGCCCGCGGGCATGCGGAGGCAGCGTGAGGGCCGGAGCAAGAGGGACACTCGTGTCGGAAATGACACTGACGCTTGTTGCACACGCCGCTAGCTGAGAAGCTCCAACACAGCAGGTGGGCTGGAACCCCCTGCCCCGCCGGCTGGCGGGGAACCTGTGTCGCAGCTGCCCGCTGCACTGCATGGCCGCAATGGTACCTATCACCAGGCGCAGAACGCGTGGGAGTCATATATACAAGAGCCACAATTGCTGGCAGGGCTCATCCCATCTCATCTCAGGATGTAGGGCCACCCTCATCCTAAATTCCTCGTCGTAACCCAACCACGACGGGGCCAGGAAAATCCACCATCGCCCTGTAAATATTGTCGAGGTATTGCACCATCGGAATGGCCAAATCGGGCCGTGCCCTGAGGTACACCGCCATATATATCAGGTATGCCGGCAACCAATTGGCCCAGGTACGCGGTGGCTTACGATGACGGGCTTACGACGACTCCTTGTCTCTGTCATCCTGTCCCTCCCTCTCCTCCTTGGTGGGCTCACGATTCAAGAGGGAGAAAATATCAACGTACTCCCCTCGCCAAATCTTATCCCTCGTGGCTTGTGATAGATGATCGCCAGGGGCAAGGAATAACCAGCCGTCGGCAGAGCGGCTGTTGGCACATTTTGGATGAAGGGTATGTGCAGCGGGCCCAGAACAGCCCCTGCAATGCTTGGCATACCCCCAGGGGCGGATACCCCTGCCCTAACCGAGGGGCCATTTGGCAACCAGGAGTTAAAAGGGCAGTGAGGAAGCAACTGCCCACCCATAGTAACCTGCCGTGGCCATGGCCACTGGACCCCCCCAGTGTGACTGGACAGTGTCGGTGGTGCACTAAATTGAACTGTATACTCACCAGTCACACCCACGTGAGCCGCCCCCACCGGGGGTTCCGGCCCACGGCGGGCGTCGGAGCCCGCGACAGGCATCGAGCTCTGGGGCCACACCTGACTGCTCCTCACTGGCAAGTCCTGGCGTGCAGGGAGCTGTGAGGTGCCAGCCTGGGCTGGCCTGATGGCCTCGAGCAGCTCAACCTTGTTGATGGCCTGCTGGAGAGTGGCGGTCAACATGGCGGCTGGGATCGACGAAGGGGCCGGAATGGAAGCGGCAGCTAAACCCCCATCAGAAGGCGGTTGGGCGATGCCCAGTGATGCCTCTAGCACCGCAATGCATACGATAAGCACATCCACAGTCTCCGAGCCCCCGGTATAAGGTGGGCCGGATGGGCCGGACGGACGGCTGGTCAAATGTTGGATTGGAAACCCAAATGGGGATCCAGGGCCCGAGTAGGGCCTTGCCCAAAACTCCGGCCCATGGGGGGCCGGAGGGATGGTGGGGTGGAAACCCACACCAGATCCACCTGAGCCACCCTGTCCCGAGTCGGGGAAAGGTCCTCCATGGGCGGGGATCCCCGAGGGGCCAGCCTGTGCCAGCCCAGCCTGGAAGCTTGTGCCAAGCTGACAGGCAGGAGCCTGATCCGCCCCACTGGCAGTGGTGGGCAAAACTGTCCCGCTGCCCAGCTGCGGGGGTGCAGCCCGAGTCCTCTGACCCGATGGCGGCCCTCCGTTCGATGAAGGGGTAGGGAAAGCCCTTCCCCTTGGCCGCGGCTTGACCGCCGGAGCCCTGCGCTTGGGAGCCATGGCTCCCGAAGAAACTGCCTCCTGAAGGATCCCTGGCCAGGGATCGGATCCTGAGCGAAGAGCAAAGAAACTCCGCTCTAAGCCAAGCACGAAGGGCAAAGCCTAAAACAAAAAACGCGTCGGAGAAAACTTCTCCGCTCCATCGCGTTCTAAAATGGCAGCTTGGCTGCCTTGTGGCCACCCCTTTTATAAAGGAGTGGCCACGCCCCCTAACTCACCCGGATGTCTGAGTCCGGGTGGGGGGGGGCTGCAAAGAGTGCGGCAGCCATTTTGGCGCCACGCTTTCATACTTATAACCTGGCCATCCAAAGTGTATTCAGAGATCCAGAAATTGCAAAGCAGCAAATTAGTGCCATTTTCTCAAAGTGTCGGAGTGGAGTTTCACAGGACATCAAAAGAGGATCACTGTACCAAAAATATAATCTGCATTCCTCTGCCTAGTCTCATTGCAACCAAGAAGCAGATGACTTCACAGTACTTAGAGAGCAAGTCACCCAACTTTTGGACACTCTATCTCCCATGAGGCTGTCAGCAACTCCCCTCCCCACAGACCCTCACCCAAATGCCTCCTAAAAGTTAACCCACCAGACTTCTGCACAGATTCTGACACTGTGGTATTGGTAAACTAAAACAGACTAAAATACATACAGTAAGCCCTGCACATTTTATTTTGCAAAATAAAAAATAAAAATAACATTAAGAATACAAAGACCTTATAAGAAGATTCGTTTATCATTATCTTCATCATTTTTTGGCATACACAAACAGTACATTGTGTTTGTATCCTTTTCTCCGTTTGGCCATTTTTCGCTGTGCTTGGAATTTGATATGGCTACTGCCAATAGAGGTTTTTCGTATACAAATGAAGATGTGGAAAAAGTGCTAAGCAACACAGCTTCAGTTAGAACCACTCAGAACAAACATACAGGAGACGTTTTGAAATTAGAAACCTTATACAAGAGAAGTGTCAGGTACAAACTACATGCGGCTTTCATTGCTGATTATCACAGAGACTGTTGCATACCCAGAGGATAAAGGACCCAAAAAGGACCCACGTTATTTTCACAAGACAAGGAGTTTACCAACAAGTGGGCTGCCATTTTGGACAAATGCGCATTCGACTTAATGATATTGATTATAGAAAGGAGCAATCAGGAGGTTTTAGAAGTGGACAAACAAATAGAGGAACTTAAAACAACATTACAAGGGGCGCATAGTCGAGCCAGTTTTGAAGAATCGATGAACAACTTAGATCACAAGATCAAGGACTTTCATGAATCCATAGTAGCTTTTAAAATGAAAAAATTTGATAGAGACCAGAACGATTATTCCAATGACAAAATATACAGATGGAGAATGGAACCCAATCCCAGACCCATGAAGCGGGTGTCATGGAATGACGGTTACTTATTCGGACACTACAAACAGTGACATCAGCTCATCAGGTGATGAGGGATCAACCAGAGGTTACAATTTCAGGAATACAGAATTCCAACAACGACCACAATATACCCAATCGTTTTTAGGAAGAAGAAGACAACTGAGGAAAGCAAAGCCCTAGTATTCAACTTATCCTCTAGGCACTTGACTGAACATGAACCGGCATTACTGGGACTTGGTTTCAATTTCGTTCCAACCCCCTATTATCAATCTTTTAGTACACGGGTGGATGTATTTCGGTTGATCAGGTTATTAAAATTAAGACTCTTTTTGGGGATTTTGAGAATAATTTTAGGAACCAATTTGCTCCCAAGTCAAAATTCTATGCCAACATCAATCACCCGTCTATAGAGGTGTTTAAAAGGATTGTTTTAAATGACATTGAAAAACTAGAACAAAGTAAACTTAAGGTAAAATGGAATTTAACAACACAGGAGGTTAACACCTTGCAGGATGAATCCATAGTGATTAAACCGGTGGACAAAGGGGGTGGAGTCGTGGTTTTGGACAAGACGGACTATTTAAAGGAAGTTTATAAACAATTAGCTGACCCAACCTTTTATAAAAAATTAATTAAGGATCCAACCAAGGAAATTGAAAACATTATTAAGGTGGTGGTCATGGAGGGTCTTTCCCTTAATTATATTACTGAAAGAACATACAAATTTTTGTTGAAAGAACACCCACGCGTTCCAATTTTTTATATCTTGCCAAAAGTACATAAAATCATTGACGCCCAGATTAGGATACCTGGACACCCCAATATCTCCGGGGTGGGGTCCATTTTGGAGCCTTTAAGCCAATTTATAGATCATCACATTCGGCATTACACCTGTGACACCACTTCCTTTATCAGGGATTCTACCGATTTTACAAATAAGATCGAGGGCTTCCAGCTTCCAGCCACGGGTGGTTTGGTAACCATGGATGTTACAGCTTTGTACACTAATGTCCCATTTGAAGATGCGAGATTAGTGGTCCAGGATGTATTCAATACCAGAGTAGTTCAACAACCACCCACTCATTTTCTAATCGATCTTTTAAAAATCTGCTTGGAAAAGAACTATTTTAGGTTCAACCAAGACATCTTTTTGCAAGTAAAAGGAGTGGCAATGGGGTCCCCAATGGCACCAAATTTGGCCAATCTCTATATGATTTCCTTTGAGAGAAATATTGTTTTAAATGCACAACTTAATCCATTTTTTCACCACATTTTATTGTTTAAAAGATTTATAGATGATCTGTTTTTTGTGTTAGATGACTTTAATCTAATTCCAGACTTTGTTTCCTGGTTGAATATACAGAATGTGAACCTAAAATTTACCCATTGCATGAACAGGACTGAAATATCATTTCTGGACCTCTTGGTTTTCGTAGGAAGGGACAATAAACTGCAGGTTAGGCTATCTTCCATATGAGTCATACCATCCACCCCATTTACGCAACAGCATTCCATACGGAATATTTGCTCGAGCCAAACGTAATTTTTCACATCAAGAAGATTTTGAAACAGCAGCCAGGGGGATTAAGGAGAATCTTCTGGACAGAGGGTATCCTGAGCAGGTATTGGAAAAATCATTAAATAAGGTTAGAGGTGTTGCAAGGAGCGCACTATTGGAAAGACAGGAGAGACAACCCAAACAGGGGATTTTTTGGTCCATAGACTATTCCCCCAGAGCCAGAGATATACAAAATATTGTACACAAACATTGGCATATATTATCTGACATTCCAGGGTGTCTTGATAAACCCATGATAGGTTTAAGGAGGACTAGAACAGTTGTCAACTTGATTACTAGAGCAGATGCTGCACCGCGACAAGAATTACGGAGCAGTTTGGTCAAGGGCCATTACAGGTGCGGCCAATGCATTGTTTGCAGGTTCGCTTGGGAGACTCGGCACATCAATTTTCAAGAATTAAACTTTTAAAAAACACTTAATTTTTTTAGTAATTGCAATAGCCAATTTTGTGTATATCTATGGATTTGCCCTTGTGGTCTCAAGTATGTGGGAAAATGCTCACGCAAATTAAAAATCAGGCTGGCGGAACATCGATCCAGGATAAGGGGGCAGGTGGAAAATGCACCATTGGTAAATCATTACATGGGGAAAAAAACCATCATGACACAGATTTTAAATCTACGGTCACGACAGGTAGAGGTGTCAACATTGAACAATTGCTATTACAAAAGGAGGCATACTATATTCATAGACTAGGAACCATGCATCCTAAGGGTTTAAACTATGAAACTGATTTAACCTGCTTTTTGTAAGTACACAGGAATCAGAACCATGGTGCTCCTTGTAAGTAAAACAGTCAGTACACAGGTGGCAACGTGAGCTTGCAGATTCAGTCAGGAGCAGGCAGCAAGTTGTATTTAAGAGATAGGACTCTAATGGTATGCAACGTCCTTAGCAACCATAGAGAAATTACAGAAGAGACAGAGAGGACGCGAAACACAAGAGTGGTAAGCTTGGACTGGATAATGAGCATGGGGGCTTGCAGCTGGTTTGAACATATAATATTGTAACAGACATGTGTTTTGTAACCTTTCAGATATTGCAAAAACTCCCCTGATGAAATTTATTGAATGAAATGTCTAATTAACCGGATAGACGTCGGGAGTTTGGGGCCAATTTATATGGGAGTTTGACTTCCCAACTGAATATGAATTTATGAGCTGTTTTGAACAAGAGATAGAAAGTGTAATAGAGGAAAGAATCATTGTTTCATATTGTTACAAAGGACATAGTGGGGGGCGTGGCTAAGATGGCTGACGAGTAACATCTTGATTTGGACGCTCGTGCTTACCAAAGTGGTAATTAATGTGAACGAGTAAAATGGGGAAATCTTAAAGTGGTATTTTTTGTCGATAAGACTCCTGCTTGCCTATTTGGAAAGTTTTGAAGTCGGGTGGTCGAAGTTTGAGAGGTTTCCTGGGTAGGTGAGGCTCGCAACGGAAGCCGCGGCTTTCCCTGCCGAGGAGCCGAGAACGGGACCAGCGAGACGGTGGAGATTTGAGGCGGCAGTAAAATCGGCAAGAAAACAACTCTACGTAAGTTCACAAAAGTCTATGTGGAAAAGTTAAAGCTAACTGGGGATTTTGCTTAGAAGAGCCCAGACTTGGAAGCGGGTGCGGAAGTGGATAAAATCAGGCTGTTGACCCGTTAATGGCGGCGGTCCTGGAAAACGAAAGTGATTGTGTTTTGGTCTATGGCTTCCTTGCGCCCCAGGAGAACTGCGGCGCGTTTTGGCGACAGTAAAGTGGTTAAAGAAGTTTTCGTCTGGGCTCCAGTTTTTGAAGGTTTTAGTGTGTTTTGAGTCTAAAGAGTGTGGGGAAAGTCTGCCGACTTACAGAGGAAGAAGGGGGTTTCCCCCTGAAGTTAATGTACCCGCTGGAAAAGGGCACTTTGATTTGTTCGCTTCAAGAGAAGGATTAATTTGCTTTTTATTCCTTCACCGTGTGGATTATAAATAACATTATTTTTTCTTTGGATATATTGCTCCTCCTGTTTTTTTTCTCTTTGCTTGGATTTTGGGCTTTTTTCTCTTCTCACCCCCCTTCCTGGTGGCTTTGACTCAAATGAAAAAATCTGGGTGACCGTTTCCTTGGAGCCTCTACTTTTGTGATTTTGGAGGGCGAATATTTGGACTGCCTACTTTGGGGAAACGGGTCGGATGTGGATTATTCCTTTTTTCTTTTTGTTTGGAGCATACTCCGGTTCCTCTTTTTTTGTGGATTACAGCAATTAATTCTTCGCTGGATTTCTTCCTCCCTATAAGCTTCGTCTGGCCTGTTTGGATAGGTGGTACTAGTGGTTGCATCGGTACAGGCTTGACTGGACTAACTACGATTTTGCAACGTTCTGCAACACTGGACTTTCTTATTGGGTGTCATCATGGATAAAGGCACAAGAGGGAAAGCAAAAGAGGAAGAACCAGTGGTGAAGTCTAAGAGGAAAGAAAAAACACCAATGGAAGAGGTCCCTCAGTCTTCATCACCGCCACCTGAACCTTATGATCATACTCAAATTATGGTGGAAATTGGTAAATTGTTCCAGAAACTGGAGAAGAATGAGGAATCAAGGGTGAAAGATAGAAATGAAATGATGAAAAAACAAGATAAGGTGGTATCATCTGTTGCAGATTTCTCAAAAAAAGTGGATTTAAGTTTGCAAAAAAATAGAGGGAAATGTGAAATTGGTTCAAAGTGAGGTAAATGTTATGAAAAAGGAAATAAAAGAGACTCAGGAGGTGGTGCGAGAGAATAAGCTGAAATTGGAAGAGCACGAGAAAAGGATTGATGCTGTGGAAGATATGATGAGAAAGCAGAATATTGTGATCCATCAGGTGGTTGAACGGACACCGGACCAGCTAAGAGAAAGAGTGGTTCAGTGGTTGAATGGTTTGAATATGGGAAAGGAATTTGTACAGGAAGATATTGTAAGTGTATTCAGGGTGGGCCCAAGAAGAGGGAAGGTGGTTCAAAGAAATGTTCTGGTAAAATTTGCAAATTGGGGTGATAAGCTTAGAGTAATGGCATTTTTGAAACAAGCTGGGCCTGATGCCCTGAAATTTGATGGTTCTGATGTAGAAGTATACAATGATATCTCATTGAAAGAAAGAATGTGGAGATATAAGATGAGACCTGTAACTAAATTGTTGATGAGTAAAAACATAAGGTACAACTGGAGATTTCCACAGCAATTGCGCTTTTTTATGAGAAAAGAATGCAAGTAATTGATGAAGGGACCGATCCATTGGAGTATTTGAGTTTGTTAGAGTTGGTAAAAACAGGTTCAGAAGAGTGGATAAATTTTAAGAAAGAATTGTTGGAATCGGGTGCTCTAGGGAGGGAGTATGAGAGGGCAGAGGCTGGTGGTGCCACAGGTGGAACACCGCAGGGAAAAGAAGAGGAGGAGCTGTCGCTGATCATGGTGGAGGAGGAGGCAAGTAAGGAGCAATAAGAAATAGATCAATAAAAATCAAATCATTTAAGCAATATAGAAGGGTGAGTAGCGCATAGCACTGGTTGGTAGGCACATCTTGCATGTCCCCCCTCTCTGGTTGTCGAAGGCGTCTTTTTTTTTGAAGAAAGTTGGGAGAGTGATAGCGTGTGTTCTATGTAGAATTGTGTGTTTTTGGGGGAAGGGGTTGGTGATGGCATGCTCAATGGAGAGTTTAGAAGTTAGAAAGGAAATAGATTATGGGAAATATTAAAATATTAACCTGGAATGTGAAGGGTACAGGTTCTGTTCTTAAGAGGCAGAGGTTGGAATTGGCGTTGAAGAAAGATAGACCCGATATAGTGTTCTTACAGGAAACGCACCAGAAGTCAAAAGACACAAACAAACTTTTTTTGGGATGGATTCAACATTATGAGATGGCGTTTGGTACTTCAAAAGCGAGAGGAGTGGCAATTATGATTTCTAAAAAATTAGGATTTGAGATTATAAAAAGTGTTGCTGATCAAGAGGGTAGATATTTGATTGTAAGAGGAAAAATAGAAGACGAGGAAATTATGTTGGTAAATATATATGCTCCAAATGATCATCAAGCAGATTTCTTAGAAAAGGTTCGGAAAGTAGTGGAGCTAGAAAATGTCGCAAAAACTATTGTGGCTGGAGACTTTAACTTGATAAGGTCAGATTTAGACTGTACGAACTTAGCAAGATGTGGAATTGGCTTGAAAGGGAAGGTTTTAGATAAATGGATGGTTGCGATGGGTTTGAAGGACTCTTGGAGAGAGATCAAGGGCTCGGAAAGGGCATATTCTTTTTTTTCACAAGTCCATGGGACCTACTTGAGAATAGATTACGTCTTTCTTACAGAAAATCTGATTAAAATATTGAGGGAATGGAAATTGGGATCTTTAAGGAATCAGACCATGCCAAAGTACTTTTGGAACTGAAATTAACAAAAAGATATTCGAAGAGGAAGAAGTTGGAGGTATGATCCTAACCTATTTAAACACCAAAAATTTAAAGAGCAAATCATGGAAAGGTGGAAAGAAAGTTGGCAGTGGAACAACAATAATGAAGTTAATTTTAACGTTGTTTGGGATACCATGAAGTCGGTTTTCAGAGGGGAAAGTATAAAGTTGGCGAGTATTAAGTATAAAAGACATAAGGTAGACCAGATAGAAAAAGAAAAAGAAATAAAGCAGTTACAGGATGACCATTCAAAAAGTAAAGATAAAAATTTTTTCGCTAAATTGCAAAGACTTAAGGCAGAGTTAATGGGTAAGGATATAGATAAAGTCAAAAGGGATCTGATTTATTGAAATAGAGAGTATTTTGAATTTAGTAATAGAAACTCAAGATTATTAGCAAGAGCAGCTAAGGCTAAAAGGGAAAAAAGAGAAATTGGGGTGTTGGTTAATAAACAAGGGTTAAGGTGTAATAAGAATAGGGATAAATGTAAAATTGTGAAGGAATTTTATCAAGCATTATATGCAAAAAAGGAGGTAGATGTGGAAAGGCTTAAAGGGATCTTGGAGAGACAGCTAGGGAATGGAATAAAACAGGAACATCGAGAAAAAATGGAGGAAAGGGTTACTGATAAAGAGGTAAAGGAGGTAATTAGTGGGTTGAAGATGGGGAAAGCCCCGGGAGACGATGGATTATCGACAGAATTTTATAAAAAATTTAAAGATGTTGTGGTTCCAAAGTTAGTGAAGCTATATAATTATATTTTAGATGGAGGACAAATTCCGACTTCATGGTATAGTACCATAATCGTTCTGCTGCCAAAACCGGGAAAGAATCTGGAAAAGGTGGAATCATACAGACCAATTTCTCTTATAAACCAGGACGTCAAGATCTTCACAGCAATACTGGCTAATCGTTTAAACAGTTTTTTGGGGGAATATATAAATGTTGACCAAGTTGGTTTTTTAAAAGGTAGTCACATGGCTGACTTGACTAGAAGGGTATTAGATTTAATTGACAATGTTAATCAAACGAAGGAAAAGGTGGGTTTATTATCATTAGACATTTTTAAGGCATTTGACTCACTACAATGGTCTTCAATCAAGGAAATAGTCAGAAATTATGGATTTGGGGATAGATTTAGAAGGGTAATTGATCTATTATACCAAAAAGGGAGTGCTAGGATTAGAATAAACGAGGAGGTTACGGATGTGGTAAAGCTTGAGGCAGGTACCAGGCAGGGTTTCCACTATCTCCTATCCTGTTTATTATGGCAATGGAAATATTAGCTAAAATATAAGGGATGATCCAAACATAGAAGGGATATTGGGTAATAAAGTGAGTATGTATGCAGACGATACACTGTTAATGGTGAAACATCCAGAGGTGGTAATGGATAGGATTAAAGACCAACTACAGGAATTTGAGGCTATAACTGGATTGATGATAAATTGGGATAAATCAGAATTGATGCTGTGCAACATGGGGGTAAAGGAGATGGGAAAGATAGTGGAGATATTTAACATACAAATTAAAAAAAAGTTGAAATATTTGGGGATAACTATTTCAAACAAATTGGAAGAACTTAAAAGATTGAATTATGACAGTTTGAAAGTAGAATTTAAGAACAAATTACAAGAGTTTCAAAAGTTGAATCTGTCATGGTTTGGGAGGATTGCAATTTGCAAAATGATATTGCTGCCAAAGATTAATTTTTTATTTGACGCACTTGCGATCCATTTGAAGGAGAAGGAAATCAATGAGTTTCAAAAGATGTTCAATAATTTTTGTAATGGAGGCAAAAAATCTAGACTTCCAAAGAAGCTTTGGTACTTATCTCAGAAAGAAGGGGGTTTGGGTATGCCGAATTTGTTAGCATACTATCGAGCATTCCAAATTAAGAATGTTGTGAAGATCTTGGCAAGAGAAAAGGTAATTTTGGAGGAATTGGAGATGAAAGAATACAGGAATATTGGCAAAATGATCTTTTTGGGAATAAAGGATAAACTGATAAAGACAAGCAATACTATGATGAGAGGCCTCATGGAGGTGTGGAAAAGAGTAAAGAAAGATATGGTCCCAAATCTCTCTCCAATTTTGGAATTGACTGATATGGTGTGTTTTACGATAAAAATAGATAAGGAAAAAAAGGAAATATTGGATAAAAATGAAATGTCTTTACTGAAGGACTGGTTAAAAGTTTGTGATGATGAAACCAAGAGGAAAAAAATATTTGAAAAGTTAAAATTGGACTGGTTTTAGAAATTGAAGGTTGATAATTGGAATAAAAAATATAGAAGAGAAGTAGGGATAGATAGAATAAAGACCGAATTTGAAGAATTGGTATTAAAGATCAGAAAAGGGGGAAAGAACATTAAGGGTCTAGTAAGCAAACTTTACATTATACTGAATAAGGGTAAAGATCCACAGGAAGATTTGAAACGGAAGTGGGAACAAAATTTGAATATAAAAATAGGAGATGTTGAATGGAGAAATAAATGGAAAAAGAGGATAATGAGAACAATGTCAGTAAGAATTAAGGAACATAATTTTAAAATGTTGTGGCAATGGTACTTGACACCACTGAGGCTCCATCAGATGGATAATAAAAGGGATAATTTATGCTGGAGATGCAAAGAAACGGTTGGAACTTATGAACATATGTGGTGGAGTTGCAAAAAAATAAATGAATTTTGGAGAAGAATAGAAGGAGAGATTGGGGAAATAATGGGTAAAAGAATTAAGTTGGTGTCAGGTACCATTCTATTAACAAATGTGGAAGGTATGGGTTTGAATAAGGAGGAAAAAGAATTATTGGAAATTATGTTAACTACAGGTAGACAATGCATTGCCAGAAATTGGAAAAATGATGTATTTATACAGACTGGAGAGTGGTATAAGGAAATGTGGAGTTTAGCATTGAATGACAAACTGACATGGGAGGTAAAAGTAAAAAGGGATAAATTAAAAGAAAATAGGTTTTGGAGTATTTGGAAGCCGTTTGTGGATCACTCTCTTATGGCAAGGGATAGTTTTGGACCTGTACCATCTCAAAGTGGTTTTTGGAGATGATATAGATACTAAACTCTCCGGGCATTGTAAATATTCACTGCGTGTTGTGTAATTAGTAAAGAAATAAAAAATAGTTGTAGCACTGAAAGCTCCTATGAATGTTATGGTTATAGTAATAACCTATAATGTGGGTATTTAACATTGTGGGTTATATTGCAAATAATTAGCTTAATTACTATCATGTGCTATTTTCTATGAGCTTGATGTAACATTGTATTGTATTGTTATTGGTTTTTTTTCCTGTATGTTTGTTAGTTTTATTTTTTGCTTTTTGGAAATAAAAATTTATAAAAAAAAAAATTATTGCAAAAAATTGAAAAAATGATGCAGTTTTAAAGGTGGAGAAGTGGTATAAGCAGATGTGGGATCTCACATTGAATGAAAAATTGACATGGGAGTTAAATTTTTAAAAAGGTATAATTAAAGAAAATAGATTTTGGAACATATGGCTAAAATTTGTTGATTATTCATTTATGGGAGATGGAATGAATAAACTGGCACCAGACCAAATGAAATTTTTGGGTACAATAGAAATTAATGGGAAATACCACATCCTCCAGGGCAATGTATATAACACAGGGTGATGATGTATATAATGTATTTTGGAAAATACTTGGTAAAGTTTAAAAAGGAAATATAATGGATTTCAGCAAGGTTGAAGAGCTGAATAAGAGTAAATTAAGTATAGTGTGTAAATATGATATCCTAATATTGTGATACAATTTAAGGTTATAATAGATTACCAAGTAGATAATTAGGTTGAATAACAAAGGGGTATATGTATTCTTATTTTCCTACTTTTATTTTTGATTGTGTTGGAATGTTTGTATTTTTATATTATGTTTCGATTGTTTGTTATATATTTTGAAATAACATTTTAAATAATAAAAAAAATGAAAAAGTGAAGAAGTTGAAGAGAACATATTTGAATTTGGTTACTATTGTCAAGATTACAAAAGGAACTTGAAGACTTTATTGCAGAGAAGTATCTGAGTTTGGTTTCTGTTTGATGACATTACAAGTGAATATACATCAGTTTATTATCAGAGTTTGCAAAATAAAAAATAAAAATAACATTAAGAATACAAAGACTTTATAAGAAGATTCGTTTATCATTATCTTCATCATTTTTGGGCATACACAAACGGTACATTGTGTTTGTATCCTTTTCTCCGTTTGGCCATTTTTCGCTGTGCTTGCTATCTTGGATATAGCCAACTTTTAGAATATAAAATTCTAACTGCAACCATCCCACATACTAGTTAAGTGCAGGGAAGTCATGCTTGTAGGCTTTTTCTGTTGCTCAGTTGCCCAATTTTACCATATTGACATTGGAAAAATTACTCTGTGTGCATTACCCATTTATATGGATATTCCACTTCAGCCAGGCATTCATGGCATAGGATAAGCTAATGGCCCTCAGGGGGGTATACTAGCACTATTAACTATTTTAATACTTTTTTAAAAAGTAATTAGTAACATATTATTCCATATGTCAGGCACATTAAAATAGCAACAGCAGAGGATAACACCTGAAAGAAAAGAAGGAAAGTAAGGAGACAGTTGAGAGGTGGGGAGTTTATAAACAGTTAGGAGGTACCAATTACAAGGATCATTTAGGATACAAAGCTAAATGCCTACCTTGGCTGCATCCTAATTATGTTGGTGTAAATGGGTTACAAGGGTGGGAGATGTTACCATAGCAGCCAGGAGGCAGGAGGAGTCAAATGAATTTTCATTTAATGTGGGCTTCTTGTACATAAAAAAGTTAGTTCTGCTCAACAGATCTCTGTCTGCAAACACACACACACACACACACACACACACACACACACACACACACACACACACACACACACACACACCATACCTGTCAAGCGCAGCTCTGGAGATTACAGGACCTGCGCAGAACATTTCTGTGCAGGTCTGTTGTACGCATGCATAGAAGGCTTTTACGCATGCGTAGAACGTTTCTGTGCAGAACGTTTTTTGCGCAAGTCCGTTCTATGCATGCGTAAAAGCCTTCTACACATGCATACAATGGACCTGCGCAGAAATGTTCTGTGCAGCTCACTTCTACGTGTGCGTAGAAGGCTTTTACGCATGCGTAGAAGGCTTTTACGCATCCCCTTCTGCACAGAACCCTTCTACGCATGCATAAAAGCCTTCTACACATGTGTAAAAGCCTTCTACGCATGGGTAGAAGTGAGCTGCACAGAAGGGATATGCAGTAGCTCATTTTCCCCCGCTGCCAAATTGTGGGGTAGCAGCAGCTCCGGGCGGGAAATGACGAAAATCGGCGCAAAAATACGGGAAATCCCGGCCAATCAGGGATACTTGACAGATATGACACACACACCAAGCTTTCCCAAACTCCAATTTGGTGGACTCAATTATGCAGCCACTCATGCTAACAAGGCTACAATAGTCCTTGACATGGAGATTTTGCTACTTGTCTCAGCCTATAATCTCACTGGTATATCCCCTAATGTTTTCCTGAAGTCTTAATCTATTCTTTCTTTCCAGAAGGTGCAAGGAAACCAATCAGGCAGTAATAATGGATGGTTTGCAATGAATTAAATCTGCTTAATCAATCCAATGGCTAGCTCTAAGAAATTTGAATTGTGTAAAACTATGGACTTCATTTCTACACTTTAAGATACAGGTATCTGAATAGTACTTGGCATAAGGAATTAGGCCTATGTAACATAAAATGTATGGCATATGTAGTAACATATCTAAAATGACAATTTTCAATTTAAAAAAGAAATGGGGTTCACTTGACTTGCATAAGCAGAGGAATCACTGACAGAAATACTACTGTGGGAATGGTTTACCCAATTTCAACTTTATTATTATTATTATTATTATTATGACCATAAGTCATCTTATGGTTAGATTTGCAAGACTGAAATACTTCATACTTAGGCATCCTTCTGTCCCCTCAAATCACTCCAGGGGACATTGCTTCAACCATTAGGTGAGGGACAGTTAGACCAAGAGACTCTTGGACATCACCAGAAGCTAGGGTGGCCAGACTGTTACCATGTTGCTCTATTTTTCTGCTACCCCAATGACCAGATGAGGGAGTTGGGTTTTTTTAATTACATGCAAATTAGAGAGTAGTTGGGGGAAGGCACATACAATTTCAAGCTATTGTGTTCTGATTTCTTTCTTTGGAAGGCATGCAAAGTTCTCTTTTGCCAGAGTTCATTTAATGTGATAGCTTGGGCTATAGGGCGTTCTTCATTCACATTTGAGGAAAAAATATAGATTCATTAATTCTATCTTGCCATTAAAATGTCATTGAGAATCACACAGTCTATAGTTATATGATTCAAAATGGGATCATCAGGTAGTAGGCATAATAAATAAATAAGGGAAGTTGGGATATTTAAAAGAAATGAAGAGATTATTTAAGTGAAAAAGCCAGTTGAAGGAGACATAAGTAAAAACCAGCCTTCCTGTGAGATAAAGCAATAGATCTGTAGATCCAAAAAAAGAAATACTTCAATACCTTGGCCATATAATGAGGAACAACATAAAGTATAGAATACTCCAACTAGATCTGCAAGGAGAGATCCCTGGGAAGAGAGGTCCTGGATGGAGATGGACTTCATGGCTGAAGAACCTGAGAGACTGGTGTGGCATGTCCTTGGAAGAACTGTTCTGAGAAGTTAAGAACAGGAAGACGATTGCCCTGATGATAGCCAATATCCAGAATGGAAAAGGTACCTGAAGAAGAAGAAATATATATTTTCCTTGTTTAATGTTACGTGAATGTTACTATATTACTATTCTCTAATTAATGTAGACCATTTTGATTGCTGCCATTGTTCTTGTAACCATTCTGGTTTCCCTTTGATTTGGAAAGCTTAGCATCCTTTTCCTAAAATCAATGAGGGCACAATATTGTGTATTAATATTGGATCATTTCCCAGTGTTTTGTATGGATAGAGAATCATTGTATCCTTCTTAAAATAACAGTTTTTTTTTGAAGAATAGAACTATCAGTGTTTGTAAAATGGAAATTTAAGTATATGTACCCCACACAAATTCCAATAGAAACTTCCCTCATGTAGATTTATCCAGATCTACAAGATTCCAGAAGATGAGCACTGTCTTGAACGCTCGACTGGGCGCTGGCTTACAGGAGGCATGTACCGATCCTTTAGGCTGTGATAATTTCCTTTATCCGCACACTCCCAGTGCAGCCTAAGGTCACCTCACTGTACCGCTTCCCAATCGGCTTCAAAGAACTCCACCTGTCGTTTACAGGGAGTATGCAGTGGTTTAGTATGTTGGTAGCATGTGGGGGCATAGAGCAAAGCACTAGGACATAGCCTGATAAACTGACATCCAGTCCGTTGATGTTACTCACAAAGAGTTTTATTTTCCTTTAGTATCTGAAAAAGAACAAAGACAGAAACAAAAGACAAAGTACATAGCATAACATAGTTAGTATAGTCCACTTAGAACTGAGGGGCTCAGATAAGAAGTGTTTAGAGTCCAGCTCAAGGAGACATCTCTGTCTTCAACCTAAGAGGACCGAAGAACTCAGGGAAAGGGCTCTGCTTTTATACACAAAAAGGAGCAGATTTCCCTCCCACCTTTGCATTCTTAGGATGACTCAATCTGCAGGTGTTCAGAGTCACGGGGTTTTGATTGACAGAAGGGAGGCATCTTCTCCCTCGTGGGGTAGTCAGATGTCTCTGTCATCACTCTGCCACCTGACCTATTTGTCATCCTCCCTCGTGGGGTCTGCAGGTGCAGCAGCAGCTGCTTATTACTCATCCAGAAAGGAATGTGTTTACAGCTCTATCTGCAAGTGCAGTATTGTTCATCAGAAAGGAATGTAGGAATGTGTTTACAAGTGCTTCAGTAGCTAAGTGATAAGGTTGCCATGGATACTCAGGTTCATGACAAGCACATTATATGGATTAGGAGAGGACAGAAGCAGGGAAACCTAAGATGTGACTGTAGTCCTCCTGCACAAAAAATACTCTGTATTTTGAATGGCTGTATTAGGCATAATGACACACTATTTAGATTCTCAGATAAACTAATGTTGCCATGCACACTCCACAGAATATAGATTAAAAACTATGTTCCAATTTCCAAAACCTTTCTTTTGGTTAGGCAAGATGGGGAAGAAAAATGTGTCAGATCAAACATTCTATGAACATGTTCGCATGTTTTCCAAAAGATGCTCCCTTGTGTGTATGTGTTTATTTAAATAATAAAAAGGGAGAGTTGGAAATTAGCAAAGATTGCCAGTGGAGACCAAGGTCAAAATAATCCATAGTATATAAAAGAAAAACAGGGTAGAAAGACAGAGAGAGAAAAATAGCTCATTTGAAATGTGATGTTGGAAGAGAGCCTTACATATACCATGCACAACCAGAAAGGCATAAAAGCAAATGCTCAATCAATTCAAGCCTGAACTCTCACTAGAGAAAAATAATAATAAATAAGGCCTATCCTAACCTGCACACAGATGTAAATACAGAACTGACTTGAAAAGACAATATTTCTGGGAAAGATATGGGTTGGTGGAGGGGGGAAAAGGAAGACCTACAGTAACAACAGCAAGATCTGAGCAGAGCTGTTAATGAAAGTACATTTTGGAGGTTTTGGCCTCTTTAACATAATGTGTATCAATCTGCTATTTGTGATTGACAAACATCTTGGTGAAAATGAGAATGCTGATTTTTTTTTCTTAGTTTATTTCAAGTTGCTCTTCAGAGCAGTATGTTATGAAAGCCTGAAGGGCTGCCCTTAGTAAACAATAAAATCACAGTATCATTTGCACACAGTGGAGGGAGAATCAGTCTAATTACAGTGGAACCCCATACAATGAAACTTTTGGTTCCACAGGGTTCCTTGTTGTACGATTTTTTTCATTGTACAGGACCACTGGCCACACATGTAGAGTTGCCCAGTTCACTAAAAAAAAAATGAAAATTCACGGTTTTCAAACCACTTGGTGGGGGGGGGGGGGTTCACACATTTTTCTTGCACTTCTATTGGAACCACCAGTAGGTGGCAACAGCTTGGTGAACAAGGAAGAAAGAGGGGGGAATGCACCTTTTCCTTGTGGTGTCTGTAGCAGCAGCCATTACACAAATACTGCAGGAAGGAATGAGCTCCCGTCTCTGTCCCAGCTCCTGCAAACCTAGCAGTTTGAAAGCAAGAAATGGCAAGTAGATAAATAGGGACCACTTGGGAGGGGGGAGTAAACAGCATTCCGTACTCTCCGGTGTCTAGTCATGCCTGACACACAACCACAGAAACGTTTGCAGAAGCAGACAGCGCTGGCTCTTCGGCTTTGAAACAGAGATGAGCACTGAACCCTAGAGTTGGATACGAATGGCTTTGAGCAAGGGAAACCTTTACTTCTGTCCCATTTTTATGGGAGGGAATTATAGTAACCCTACACGTAGGTGTGTGATGTGTGTGGGAAATTGGGACTTCTGAAGGAAGTTTCCCCCAGCTACCCTGACCAGAGCTGGGCGATTACATGGTGGCCAGTCTGGGTTCAGTTGCTGGAGGGGGGGGGGGCTTCAGTCTTCTTTATCTGAAAGCAGATACCCTGTGCAGGCTCTCTGTTTTCAGATCAGGTGGCTGGAGGGGGGGGGTATAGGGGAGCCTTCAGCCTTCCAGATCTGAAAATGGAGAGCCCAAACAGGCTATCCGATTTGGGATCAGGAAGGCTGAAGGCTCCCCTCCACCCCCTCCAGCCACCTGATCTGAAAATGGGGAACCCATGCAGGATATCCGCTTTGGGATCAGGGGGGTGGAGGGGAGCCTTCAGCTTTCCTGATCCCAAAGTGGATTGACCAGGGTGGCCAACTTTGGTGTCCCAGGTGTTCTTGGACTTCAATTCCCAGAAAACCTGATCATCAGGAGTGCTTACTTGAGGTAATTGAAGTCCAAGGACACCTGGGGCACCAAGGTTGACCACCCCTGGTTTAGACTAATCTTAAGAGGTGCAAGCCGTTTCATGCAATGCTTTGAAGCAAGACTTCCAGGAGACGGCAGAAATATGACATGACATCCTTGGAATTTCTACCTGAAGACTGGCTGCTATGATTGACCAAAATATGTAGAATCATTAGTTTTCTTTTACTCAAGATTTCCACTCTTTTGCCCTTGTATATCTGCTTTTATATTTGCTCTGTGGCAAAGCGAATGTAACATTGGATAGATTATTGCAAACAGCATCAGCTGGAGGGGGTATTAACTGTAGCAATAGCAAAAGATGTTTGTGTGCATGTGTGTTGCTTTTCTTGTATTTTCTGCTGTGGTACACAGGAAAATCCCTTGTTTGGAGATAGTATTTACTCTGGGGGGGGGGGAGAGAAATAACAGCTATCCCTTTCAAAAATGGAATTTTCCTCAACACCAGAGCAAGTAGGAAATGTTTTCAATATCTCCTCCATATGTGTAGCAATCTCCTTCTCCCATTCAGTTACTGCTATGGGAATTAAAACAAACTTACTAATCAAACTGCACTTTAACAATAAAGATGGATCTAGCCCAGAGTTTTGGAAAATTTTCTTTGGATGGGGTTATAATTCCAATGCCACTCATGTGACCGCTGGGGAATTCTGAAAGCCACCATGAAAGCAGTACCTTTGGTCCTAATGTGGCATTTGCAGGAGATATCTGTTGATGTGGAAATGTTCATTGTCAGGATTACCTCAGCTGAAAGCTGTCAGAATTAGCATTCTAGAAGTGGATATGGCTATAAGCAAATGTAGGCAGACTTAGACATGCTGAGCACAGGCACACTGGTGCATGTGCTCATATATTTGCATATTTTCACACAAGGACAGTCAGATTTTATTTCCTAACATACAATATCTGCTAAATCTAAGTGTCTGTTTTAATCAGCTTTACACACATCTACCCCAAACACCATCTAAAAGATTATTCACAACGTTTAGTGATAATCTATGCGACAACAATACACACACACCACACACCACTTCTGAACTTTGCTCTCCCATCTTGCAAAGATAGCAGCTTTTTTTTGGGGGGGGGGGGGAATTTGGAAGGCAAGTTGAGGATGCATGTGAAAATTCTGTCATCCTCAGTATTTGCCATTACTGTATCAAAATTGACTTTCTTAAGCTACAATTATACAGTGTCCTTGATATCTGCATATTACTTTCATTCATTCCTTTAACAGCTATCGTTAAAAGTTGTCTTCTCATGTTCAGGGATAATCCAGACAGAGCATTTGTGCTGCAAAACGTATATGTCTACTATTTCCCTCACCAATGAAACAATATTGTTCTTTATACTACCATGAAGAAGAACTAAATGTGTTGTGTGTTGTTGTTGTTTTATTTTTAGGCTGGTCTCGTGGGCCTTTTTGTCCTCTTTCAACACCTTATGTTATGTTCTCTTTGCTCTTAAATAGTGATTATACAGTTATATCGGACTGAAATTGGTATGATTGGGTTTTGGTGTTTGTTTTAATTTTTGATTTATTCCATTCCATTTCCATCCAAAATGTAACCTTTAAATAAATACAAAGAAAGAGAGGGGGTGACCTTTTACAAGTGACTCAGCTTCTCCATGCTACAGTTAGGCCTGTTTTAGTACTACTGCACTTTCCCAAACTTTAAAACAATTGATCAATCAATCAAAGGTGAACATGTGAAGTATCACAGCCATGAAGGCAGTGGTAAAAAGTCCACTTGTCTCTTTCTTTTTAAATTAGGATTCTATGGTCACCCTGCCTGTCTGCCTGCTGCCAAATCTGGAAGCATTTGGACAGTGTCAACAAAAGAGATATTCGCCTCTTTCTTCCTGATTCCAAAGGAGGGCAGATTTGTGCTAGGATGCTTTTTCAATTTTTATTTAAAGAGGAAGAAGTAATGTGAGGAGGTGGAAGTGATCTCAGAAATTTGTATGTCAAAAAGGCTGTTTGTTTATTCTTAAGTTAGCTTGTAGACTTACACAGTTAAAAGGAAAGACATGTGAATGTCAAACTTGAAACTTCCCATGCTCACTTGAAGCAAAGGAGAATAAAACAGAACTAGTGGGTGTGGTACAAGTGCTCCACTTGTGAGAGAATTTAGTTGATGCTTACAATGTTAAGATTAGTACAGTACATGTGTACCTCCTTTCTTTCTTTTAAGCTGAAATATTTCCTTAGGCAGATATCTTTATCATTCCATTACTCCCTTGACCTTGGTCTCTGTCTTTGAGTGATGCATCTCCTCTTACCGTGTCACCATTTTCTTTTTGTAAATCTCACACTAGCATCTGTTTTTCTCAGAACTTGCTTTCCACCAGTATCATGTTTTCTGAAGCTCTCTTTAGTCTACTCCCCCTGATCCAACCCAGTTTGATATATTTAACTATCTCTCAGATTTCACTCAATACTGTGTTAAACTCGTCAGCCTTTTGCCGACTACCTCCTCTGAGAAATCAACATGTGCACGCATTACTGCTTTGCATCTGGCATTGAGGGCTTCAGTCTGTCATGGCTTAGGATCTACTCCTTAGTTCAATGCTAATTACTCTCTCACTAAGCATTCCTAATTGAATTTGGGTTGCTTTTCTGGAAATTAGTTTTTTCTTTCTCATCTTCTTCAGTGCTTTACTAAGATGAGTTCAATACAACAGACAAATGAGATGGATTATGCAGAAATGGGTCAAGGGTTTTCAGGATGGTAAAAGTGAATGAATGACATCTTTGGTTCAAGTATAGAAGCCACTAGCAGAAATTAAAGATGTGTGCTTCCATCAATCTTGGGAAGTTTTGCTAGAATTACTGAAATTCTCAAATACTTAACTCAAGGAAGATTATGTCTGCAAAAACCTTGGCTCTACTAACTCCATTTGTCTGGGCAAATTACCTTAGAAGAAGGCAACACCCAGTCCCCATCTGGGCATCTGCCTGGCTGTCAGGAGACTTCTTGCTTTCATATATGCAGCTTAACTCCATTAATTTTGCAGACCTGATATCTGATTTTTTTAAAAAAAAAACAGGAACATAGAACATCACCAGATTTATATCACATAAGATTAACAAGCCTCCTTGAAGATTGTGGTATTTTTAAACCACAATTTGGTGTAACCCAGGCAATGGCCACCTTGTGCCAGCTAATCTTTCTCGACTTGCAAAAGGAACTGTAGAATGAATTCACCAAAAGGTGGTTTCATTTTGGCAGTTTCATGTCTGGCCTAGACATGGAAGAAGAAGAATTGTCCCACCTAGCATAATATTTTCAGCATCTGTTTCTAGACAGTAGTTCTCCAGAGATTCAAAAATGGGTGGTATTATTTTAGCTTTATATAGAAATGCAAGGCACTTAATCAAGGATAGTTCAAAAATGTGAATTGCAGGCGCACCCCCCAATAAAGGACTCAGACACTGATGAAAGTGGATAACGGCATTGGGCCACATTTATTGATTCATGCCCTAGTCTGAATTATAAACTTCTATTGGTAATTGACCAATTATAATTCTTAAGGCAAGCAGGCCGAAGTAACACTGGTAAGGTACCACCCAAAATTGCCAACGGCAATTGTTACAATGTATCTATTTGTATCAATTTGTTTGTTGACAACAAACAAATTGTTGACCGTAGTCAATATCTAACTAATGACCCCACCCTCTGATGCGTATCCGGGAAATCACGGGGTGATGCATGCTGTCTAGCTGTAGCCATCACCCCGTCGCCTGGTTCGTCGTTGACCGGATAACGTTTAACCAACTTATGCCTGTCTAGTGTTGTCCAGTCAATTGCGAACCTGCCGGATACCTGTGGGTCATAAATGTTTACCTTACCAGTGCTACCCGCCCATGTGACCAAAGTCAACAGCAGCAACAGAAAACCCCTATATCAAACCATAGCAACAGTGTGGGATGGGCGAAAAAACCAGGACCCGAGAGCCAATTGTGGGTCCCAGCCAAAAATTCCCACCCGGCCCCGAAGCGACCAAAATATCACACTGTTAACTAGGGAGGGAGTGGAGGGGAAAAACTTCTCCGCTCCGTCGCTTCGCAAAATGGCAGCGCGGCTGCCTCGTGGCCACCCCTTTTATAAGGGAGCTGGCCATGCCCCCTAACTACCCGGATGCCTTCGTCCGGTGGGGGGGGCCCGCAAAGAGAGCGGCGGCCATTTTGGCACCACGCTTGCATTGCAGGCGCACCCCCCAATAAAGGACTCAGACACTGATGAAAGTGGATAACGGCATTGGGCCACATTTATTGATTCATGCCCTAGTCCGAATTATAAATTTCTATTGGTAATTGACCAATTATAATTCTTAAGGCAAGCAGGCCGAAGTAACCCTGGTAAGGTACCACCCAAAATTGCCAACGGCAATTGTTACAATGTATCTATTTGTATCAATTTGTTTGTTGACAACAAACAAATTGTTGACCGTAGTCAATATCTAACTAATGACCCCACCCTCTGACGCGTATCCGTGAAATCACAGGGTGATGCATGCTGTCTAGCTGTAGCCATCACAACGTCGCCTGGTTCGTCGTTGACCAGACAACATTTAAACAACTTATATACATAAGAACATAAGAACAGCCTTGCTGGAACAGGCCACAGCCCATCCAGTCCAGCATTCTGTCTCACACAGTGGCTCACCATTTCCTTCAGGGTATTCCCAAGGAGATGCTTTCACCTGCTTAGGATTCCCTGGAAATGGCATTGAGAGATATTCTGCCTATCTCTCCAACCCGGAGGTTGTCCTTAGGTAGCCATAATTATAGCCATTGATACACTTGTCCTCCATGAACCTGTCTAATCCTTTCTTAAAGCTGACAAGACTGACAGCTGTCACCACTTCTTCTGGCAGGGAGTTCCATAGACCAGTAATCCTCTGGGTGAAAAAGTACTTTCTCTTATTTGTTTGAGAACTAGTACCCAAAAGTTTCATGGAGTGTCCCCTAGTTCTAGTGTTGTGCGATAGGGAAAACAGTTTTTCCTTATCTATTTTGTCCACACCGTGCATGATTTTATAAACTTCAATCAGGTCACCTCTTAGACGCCGTCGTTCAAGAGTGAAAAGGCCCAACCGTTGCAGCCTCAGATGGTAAGGAAGGTGTTCCAGTCCCCTAATCATTCTGGTTGCCCTCCTCTGTACTTTCTCCAACTCCATAATATCCTTCTGGAGTTATGGCGACCAGAACTGTACACAGTATTCCAGATGGGGCCTCACCATAGATTTATAAAGAGGCAAAATGACACTTGCTGACTTATTTTCTAAACCCTTCCTAATGATCCCTAGCATTGAGTTTGCTTTTTTCACTGCTGAGGCACACTGGGTTGACATCTTCATTGAGCTGTCCACCAGGACACCAAGGTCCCTTTCCTGGTTTGTCGCAGAGAGTTCAGACCCCATCAGTTTATAAATGTAATTGGGGTTCTTTGCCCCAACATGCATCACTCTGCACTTACTAATGTTGAAACTCATTTGCCACTGTTTTGCCCACTCCCCCAGTGTCGAGAGATCCCTCTGGAGCTCCTCACAATCTCTCACAGTTTTCACTACCCTGTATAATTTAGTGTCGTCAGCAAATTTGGCTACCTTGCTTTTTACTCCTACCTCTAGATCATTTATGAAGAGGTTGAAAAGCAGGGGTCCCAGTACTGAACCTTGGGGGACCCCACTCTTTACTTCCCTCCACTTGGAGAAGTGTCCATTTAGTGCTACCCTCTGTTTCCTGTCCCTTAGCCAGTTGCTGATCCAGGACAAGACCTGTCCCTTTATTCCATGACTGGTAAGTTTATTCAAGAGCCTTTGGTGTGGGACCTTGTCAAAAGCCTTCTGAAAGTCCAGATAAACAATGTCAACTGGATCCCCCTTATCCACATGCTTGTTGACACTCTCAAAAAATTCCAACAGATTAGTGAGGCATGATTTGCCCTTGCAAAAGCCATGTTGGCTCTCCTTTAGCAGCGCCTTCTCTTCTATGTGCCTATTAATTCTATCTTTTAGGATGGTTTCCATCACTTTACCTGGGACACATGTCAAACTGACAGGCCGGTAATTTCCTGGATCACCCCTGGATCCTTTTTTGAAAATTGGTGTTACATTTGCTACCTTCCAGTCATCAGGCACAAAGCCTGATTTGAGGGAAATATTATAAATTTTGGCTAGGATATCAGCAATTTCATCTTTAAGTTCCCTGAGAACTCGTGGATGGATGCCATCTGGTCCTGGGGATTTGTTAGTGTTTAGCTTAACAAGACATGCAAGGACCTCCTCCCTGGTTATTTCTATCTTGCTTAATTCTTCGGTTTCCCTCCCTACGAAGATAGGCTCTGTTTTGGGCATGTGGTCTCTGTCTTCTTCAGTGAATACTGAAGCAAAGAATTCATTGAGTCTCTCTGCAATCTCTGTTTCCTCTTTAATAACCCCTTGCCTTCCATTGTCATCTAATGGTCCAATGGCCTTCCTAGTTGGGTTCTTACTTCTAATGTACTTAAAGAAGTCTTTGTTATTCCTCTGAGTATTTTTAGCTATACGCTCCTCAAAGTCTTGCTTTGCTTTCCTGATTGTTGCCTTGCATTTGTTCTGCCAGAATTTATGTTTCTGCCTGCTGTCCTCATTTGGACAAGCCTTCCATCTTCTAAATGAGCTTTTCTTGCTCTTGATCACTTCCCGAACAGCTCCTGTAAGCCACATCGGAGTCCTCTTGGACCTGGCAGTGCCCTTTTTCCTTTTGGGTATGCATTCCAATTGGGCCTCTGTTATTGTTTTTGTAAACAACCTCCATGCCTCTTGGAGTGTTTGGACTCTCTCAATTTTCCCTTTCAGTTTCTTTTTCACTAGTTTCCTCATCTTTGGGAAATTTCCTTTTTGAAAATTTAAGGTCTCTGTGTTAGATTTTATCAGTGACTTGCGGTCTATGATCAAGTTAAACAAAATTGAGTTGTGGTCACTGTTCCCTATTGGATCAGTCACATTAACATCTTGCACCAGATCCTGAGTATTACTGAGGATCAAGTCAAGGATTTTTGTACCTCTAGTTGGGTCTTCAACCATCTGTCCCAGGGAACAATCATTGAGCATATCTAGGAACCTTATCTCTTTATCATGTGCTGAACAACAGTTCACCCAGTCTATGTGAGGGTAATTGAAGTCCCCCATTATAACCAGGCTTCCCTTCCTGGATGCCTCCTTTACAACATTCTCCAACTGCCAGTCTCCCTCAAGAGTTTGGGTTGGAGGCCGATAGTATATGCCTACTGTTAGACCATCCTTATGGCCTGGTACTCTTACCCACAGAGCTTCTAATGGTGACTCTAAATCACCTAGATATTCCAATTCATACGATTTTATCACTTCTTTGACACACAAGGCTACACCACCTCCTGTTTGCCCCTTCCTATCCTTCCTGTACAGTTTGTAGCCTGGGATAACTGTATCCCATTGGTTATCATCCGTCCACCAGGTTTCAGTGATACCAATAATATCAATATTTTTATCTATTGCTAAGTATTCCAGCTCCCCTATTTTGTTACGGAGGCTTCTGGCATTTGTATACAAGCATTTATATATGCTTTCCTGATACAGTCTTTTGAGTCCAGTTGCATTGTTAGACTGCCTCTTGCATCCTTCTGTAGAGTGCTGGTGACTAGCTCCTTGCTCTGCTCAGTAACTTATGCCTGTCTAGTGTTGTCAAGTCAATTGCGAACCTGCCGGATACCTGTGGGTCATAAATGTTTACCTTACCAGTGCTACCCGCCACACGGGGAGGCTTCCCAAAAGGCTCACCGCCCCCCCCCCCCAAGACCATCAGCTCGGTCAACAGGTCTGCTCGCCAGTTCACTAACAAGAGGTCCATACCTCCCTGCGACAGATGGGCCCCATCCCCTGAGCAAAGCTCGTAATTTTGCAGACTGATGGCGGGGAGGCGAACGACGCGTCCCCCACCTTTGTCGAAAAGGAACCGGGCAATAGCCCCGTTCACGGAGCATCGGCCCGGTCAAGAGCCTCGAGGCCGAACGCCCCCCTGTAAGCGTACCGCGGTATCGTGTCCGACCAATTGAGGGTTGTGGCAGGCCACACATAATGTGAGTAGGGCAGGTCACTGCAAATCGCAAGCTTCCGCGATAGGCCAGCGACCTGCCCCAAGCCATTGCCCCCAAGGTATATAACCAGGACATCAGGCAAGTCAGCATCCCTGATGTAGAAAAGGAATGGCAACAGTTCCCGCCATAACATGCCGCGCTTACCATACCACCTGAGACGTGCGGATGCACCCAGTCCCAGTCGGGGTCCCCACTCTGTCGCCGCAGCGTAACGCGCTGGCTTGTGCAGCGTAACGCGCTGGCCTGTGCAGCGTAACGCGCTGCCCTGTACACGTGGCTATGGCCCACCAGCCATACTGTCACCGGTGTAATACGACACCCAGGGTCTGTCAAGGAAAAAAAGGGGGGGGAGAAACAGTGCAGTGACTAAACTGGTACTCACGGTTGAAGAGCGTGAACACAAAACTGAAAACATTGTGATCCCCACCCTCCCATGCGGCGTATTTCAGCCCCGAAGTACCCAAAAACAGCTGCAGTAGAAGCCGCCCCTATCCTGAATGAATGGGTGCTGCAACGAGCCCCAGGGAGGCCAACACTGGCTAGTGCCTTCCCGGCACCCTCCAAAATTGAAATTTAGTAAGGGGAGACCCACCTTGGTGACAGAAAAACGGGCCATGGTGCGTGCCACGCAGTGCAAGGAACTCCTGTAGGGCACCAACCAGACAGATGTCTGCCAAGGAACATCGTAGCAGTCTTACTCCACTGCCTACGCCGTGCTGATCCGTGTTAGAGGAGCGTATCCTCAACTGAGCCCAATCATTGGCCACATAGACATCTTCGAGTTCCAGTGCCCTACGACTTGCATCCGCCTTAGACAGCATCACAAGCTCGCTGATGCGGAGCGCTCCAAAAAAGGCCACCGTTGTAGCTGCATGAAACAGGGCTGTCACATACCTATCAAAACATAGGTCATGCCAGCCCCGAGCTAGTTAGGTAAGAACCCCAGGGGAAATTGGGTGGCGGTCGTCCGGGCTACGCCCACGCCCCACACCCACCCCTCCAAAACGTGTCTCACACGGAAGTCAGCGGTATTGTCCGCATGACTGCCTACTTTGGCCATGAAAGCCAGCGCTGACAGCCTGGATGCTATGGTGCGAGGCGCGAGGCCCTGGGCATGTAGGTGAACCATAAATCGAAGGATGTGGGCCACTGGGATCGGCCAGGTGTCTGGCAGCCGGAATTGGGCACAGAATGCTCGGAAAGAATTGAATGCGTGGTGATACGCCTTACGCGTGTGTGGCGCTAGCGACATGCCGATCGCCCGGTTCACCTCTCCTTGCCAATGGTCCATATCTCGTCCGGGAGTGGCAAGGGAAATTCCTCCGCATCCGGGGCCAAGGCGCGGAACCGGGAGATCTGCAGGCGGGACAAAGCGTCAGCGATATCATTATTGACACCCGGGACATGCCTGGCCCTGAACAGCACATTGAGGCGCAGGCTGCGCAATACAAACTGGCGCACCAGGTCCATGACCCTGGGTGATTTAGAGGTTTGTGAGTTGACAATGCGGACAACAGCCGCATTGTCACACCAGAAATGAACAACCGAGTTGGCCCACTCCTCACCCCATAGCATCAAAGCCCCCAGAATGGGAAAAATTCCAGATAAGTAAGATCACGCAGGCGACCCGTGCCCGACCAGGCTGGTGGCCACGCACCATAGGCTCACTTCCCATTGAAGTACATCCCGTAACCCAGGGATCCCGAGGCATCGGACTGTATCTGGAAACGAGGGGAAGCCAGAAGGTCAGACCTCCAAAATGACACCCCATTGAACTCCCTCAGGGACTGGAGCCAGATAAACATATCTGCCTTAATACCCTGGGTCAGTCTCACCCTATGGTGGGGCCTGGATAAGCCTGTCATGGCGTCGCACAAGCGCCGAGCAAATGCCCTGCCCGGTGCGACCACCCTGCAAGCGAAATTGAGGTGACCATGTAGCACCTGCAGTTCCCGCAGTGATGCCTTGCGTTTAGCAAGCAAGTCCGAGATAAGGGCCACTATCCTTGACACCTTATCCCCTGGTAACCTAGAAGCCTGCGCTACCGTGTCAATCTCCACCCCCAGGAAGACTAGCTGGGTAGATGGGCCCTCGGTCTTTTCGGGCGCTAAAGGGACACCAAGTTCCTCCATTAGCGTCTGAAATGTGTTGAGGAGACGTGTGAACGTGTCCCAGCCCCGTTCACCCCCGAATAAAAAATCATCCAGGTAATGGGCTGCAGACCGGGACCCTGACCTGCGGACAAAAGCCCACTCTAGGAAGGTGCTGAAACGCTCAAATGCCAAGCATGATATGGATCAGCCAAAAGGCATGGCCGTATCGAAATAATATTCTCCCCGGAACTTGAAACCCAGCAACTCAAAGTCACCCGGGTGGACCGGCAGGAGTCAAAAGGCAGACTTAATGTCGCACTTAGCTAACAGCGCACCCGGGCCACATGAGCGCACCATGCGCAGCGCTTGGTCAAAAGATGTATACCCGACCGAGCAAAGGTCATCAGGGATAGCATCATTGACCGATCTGCCGGCTGGGTAGGACAAGTGATGAATTAGGAGGAACTCACCCGGTGATTTCTTGGGCACTAAGCCCAAGGGTGACACTTTAAGGTTGGGGAACGGGGGTGCAGGGAAAGGGCCAGCGACCCTGCCCGCACCAATCTCCTTAGCAATGCTGGCAGCAGCCACCTCCCCCCTTCCCCTAAGGGACAAAAGGTTGGGGGCGTCTTGGGGGGGACCTATCTCCCATGAAAGGAATATGGAACCCCAGTCGAAAACCCTGAAGCAGGTAAACTGCATCTGCCTCCCTCGGGTACAATGCGAGCCAACGCTCCAACATGTCCTCATTAATTGGGGAGGGGGCCTTTCGATGGACCAGCTCCCTCCACGGCAGTCTTGCCAGCCCCTTGTCCACCCCCACCCCTGTCCCGCATTCCCCCAGGCCTGGGGCAGGCGGATGCTGCATGGGGGCCAGCACAAGAGGGACACTCATGCCTGAACCGGCAATTCTTCCTATTACAGGAACCATTGGACGAGAAAGTCCAGCACAGCAGGCGGGCTGGAACCCCCTGCCCCGCCACCTGACGGGGTATCTGTGCTGGGGCCGCTCGCTGGACCGCATGTCCACAATGGTATCTTTCCCCAGGCGCAGGGCGCGTGGGAGTCATGTACAGAAGCCACAGCTTCTGGCAGGGCTCGTCCCACCTCATCTCTGGGTGCAGGGGAATTCTCATACGGAATTCTTCATCGTAAGCCAACCACGACGAGCCCGGGAAGTCAACCATCGCCCGGTATATATTGTCCAAATACTGGACCATCGGGATTGCCAGATCTGGCCTGACCCTGAGGTAAACCGCCATGTATATGAGGTACGCTGGCAACCAGTTGGCCCACGTGCGTGGCGGCTTACGATGACGTGCCTGTTCCTTATCCTTCTCATCCTGCCCCTCCCTCTCCTCCTTGGTGGGCTCTCTGTTAAGAAGGGAGAAGATGTCCACATACTCCCCACGCCAGATCTTTTCTTTGGTAGCCTGGGCCAGATGATCGCCAAGGGGCAAGGAATACCCTGCTGTCGGCAATGCCGACATCGGCACGGTGGGAACTGTGGGCATTGCGAAAGGAGCCTGGACCAACCTGTTCACCCCTAACACGTTCCCAACTGAGCAGGAGGTGCCACCCCAAACAGGGCCCTGGGTGGGAAGTGAAGTCGCCGGGTGGGACGTCGGCGACTGAACCGTCGCGCCACCCGTGCGAGGCCATGGCCACTGAAATGTTACCCCCAAGGTAGCTATGTGTGTGGGTGCGCTAGATTGAACCGCATACTCACATGCTGCACCCCCGTGGGCCGCCCCCACCGGGGGTTCCGGCCCACTGGGGGCGTCGGAGCTCACGATCGCAACTGAGCTCGTCGATGGGCCCTGCTCCGCACCAGCCTGTTGATTGGGGAGCTGCGAGGCCCGTCCAGCCGCCTGCCGCTGCCCGGCAGACGAAGCCTCAACCTGCGCCCCAAAAGGGACCCCCGGGTGATTAACCCTCGCGAGTGATGCCTCGAGGGCCGCAACATGGGCCAGAAGGGCATCGACATTAACATAGCCCCCCAATCCCAGGGGGGGCAAAGGGCCAGCCGGCCCACGGGCCGCAGGCGCCGGTCCAGGTCCCTGGACCCCGGGGGACGAATATGGCCAAGAGCCCAGGCCCGGCCCCTGGAGGGCCGGGGGCATACCCTGCCAGGGTAGGGAACCCAACCACCCCCCATGGCTGGAACCCCCCGCAGGAAGCTGCGTACTGATGAGAGATGGCCCTGAAGAATGGGCCATGCCAGGGGCAGTGGCCATTGCCTGCGGGCCGGGGGCCGCGGCCCCTACCGGACCGGTATGCGGACGACCCGCCTCAGGCCAAGGGGCTACCAACCCCATCCCACCGGTCCCGGTGGGCTCTGGCAAGGGGGGCTGCTGAGGAGGCGCAGTCGCGGTCCTCCGACCCGGCTGGCGCCTCCGCACGGAACGAACCGCGTTCGCAGTTGCCTTCTTCTTAGAGGGCATGGCAACGATCTGCTGGGAAGCCGGAGCAAGAGATGGAGAAAAACGCCGCCCAATAGGCTTCCCGGCTAAAAGGAAAGAGCGACGGAGTTAAGAGGAATAAACTTCTCCGCTCCGTCGCTTCGCAAAATGGCAGCGCGGCTGCCTCATGGCCACCCCTTTTATAAGGGAGCTGGCCACGCCCCCTAACTACCCTGATGCCTTCGTCCGGTGGGGGGGGGCCGCAAAGAGCGCGGCGGCCATTTTGGCGCCGCGCTTGCATTATCAATACAATAAATCTTTATTTTCATTGTCCAACACAGAACAACGAGATTGAAAAAAATCTACACAAATGGCCACACTGGCCATTTGCTGTTCACAACTCACAATTCTTCTTCTTGAGCCATATCTGATTTTGAATATTGGTGATCATCATGGTGATCATGTTGGATGTAATATCAAACTGCCATGATGCAGTCAAAGTCCTTTCCAGTTGTCTGGAGGCGGTTGGGGTCTGGATGGGGATGAATAGGTTACAGCTGAATCCTAGTAAGACTGAGTGGCTGTGGATGGGGGGTCCTGTGCTATCCTGGGAGCTGCCATCTTTGGTTTTGGATGGGGCTATTTTGCCCCAGACCGACCCGGTGTGCAACTTGGGGGTCCTCCTGGATTCGCGGCTGCTACTAGAAGAACAGGTGGTGGCTGTGGCCAGGAGGGCCTTCACCCAACTTTGGGTGATTCACCAGTTGTGCACGCTCCTGGACCGGGACTCTTTGCTCATGGTCGCTCATGCTCTGGTGACCTCCAGACTAGATTATTGTAATGTGCTCTACATGGGGCTGCCCTTGATGACCATTTGGAGGCTGCAGCTGGTCCAGAATGCAGTGGCTCGGGTAGTGATGGGGTGTGGACGTTATGCGCATGCCTCACCACTGCTTCAGGAGCCGCACTGGTTACCCATTTGCCTCCAGGTGCAATTCAAGGTGCTGGTTTTGACCTTTAAAGCCCTATATGGTAGTGGGCCAGATTACCTTAGAGACCGCATCGCCCTAAGGACGTCTGTCCGTCCAACCAGAGCGGACTGGAGGTACTCTCTAATAGTGCCATCAGCCAGGGGGGTTCACCTCTCTGGCACAAGGAGGAGAGCCTTCTCTGTGTCTGCACCGGCCCTTTGGAACCTCCTGCCTGTGGAACTGCATCTACAGATGGAGTTGTTGCCCTTTAGAAAAGAACTAAAAACCTGGCTGGCACCAAGTTTGGGGTGCAGGTGGAGGGGTGGCTTTCGTTGGGTGGTTAATATAGGGGAGGATGCCTGCCCCACGGTTTCTTCGGTTCCTGCTCCCCTCTCGTTTTAGGGGTGGGTTCTTATTGCTGGTTTTTATCTGTTTTTATTTGTTTTTATCTGTTTTCACCCACTGTGTGAACCGCCCGGAGTCGGCTTTGGCTGAGTGGGCGGTATAGAAATTTAACAATAAATAAATAAAAAGTACATGTACCACAATGCATTGCCCATGTGACATCACTCAATCTTATTAAAGGATCCTAACTTTCCCGCTGATCATACCCTTCCTGACCTTTGAGACCACCACAGTATTCCACCATGGGGGCAATGGGAATAAAGCATTTAAAATACAATTAGTGACTTTGGAGTTATTGGACCAACCCATCAGAATCTCTTTAACGAATTGATAGCAGAGGATTGTTGTCTGAAATCAACTCCAAAAATAAATAAAAATGATAAAAAGTAAGACCCGAGCCAGGGTAGTGGGGGCAAAAGCAAATGCCAGCCCTGCGGGGGCCAATGGAGGATCCAATACCCCTGGAGGAGCTGCCAGAGAACCTGACCCAGTGGCAAAAGACAACCCCGACCGTACTATCATGGAAATGGACCCAGATGGCTGAACGGAGACCGAGTCAGGGGGGCACCCACCAGAAAGAACGACCGAGATGGTGCGATCATGGTAACCGTGCTGCTTAAGGCCCTCAGTCAAGCGGAAGGAGAGACAATTTCCGTGGCAAAGTTACTGGTCCTGATGCAAAAAGAGGACGGATCCTCCATCACCGGTACGGTAAGCTCCACCTTGGGAACCTTAATGGCGGGAATCCCCAGCACCATGCCGGGTTTGAATCCAGCCAAGATGGCCGACCAATCACAAGCCCTGGATTCAAACTCAGGGGCAGGAAACCCAGACAACCCGAACAAGCAAACAAAGTCCAAAAATAACCCACATACCCCAATCACATGAGAGAGGGACCTGACCCCAAGACCGCGAGGAATGCCAAATTTGCCAACACAAGACCCGTGGATGAACCTGGCTTTCATCCCCTGGGAACCATGGCAGGAGGGGGAACCCACAAGCTGGTGGCAAACATCCAGGGAGGATGTCACTGAAACCAGGGATGATATGGCTGCCTTATGGAGCTTTCCCCCCCGACAAGGCACTGAGAGGAACGAGACACCAGGGGCCCCCACCATGAGACATACACACATGACGAACACCAAGCCACCCACTGGAAAACACATGCCACCGAGGGACGAGGCGCAAGAACCTACCATGATCCATCACCGACCCAGTCGGAGGACAAGGGGGATCCGGAAGAGGAGGCAGGAGCTTCAGCCAGGCCCCAATCCCAAACAGCAGAACTCCAGCAACTTAATACTCTTCTGACTTGGTGACAGCAACCGCAGCGCTCCCGTGAGCCATCAAGACTCACTGGTGAATAAGACCGTCCGACAGGACCCCGACCCAGGGAAGCCAGACCACCTGAACAGAGGTCCTCTCACCTCGACGACTGGCACAGACTGAGGTTCGCGCAAGCGCAAAAGTCTCCAGAGAGCTCCCCCTGCTGAACATAAGAAGAAGAAGGGGAAGAACAACTGGTGAGCTCCCCCTCTGGCGGAGAGGAAGAAGAGAAAGCAACAACCGACTAACCCACACAAGGGAAACAGACAAGCTCCCCCTTCAGGCAACAAGAAAAAGGACAAGTGGGCTTTTCAAATATGACAGACTGTGTACCTGCACCCTTTTGCCAGTTCAAGAACAGACCAGGACACCAAAACTTAAAACTGAGCACCAACAACAACTCCAGCCAACAGAACCTGTTGCCAAGCAATTTCCCAGTGCTCTGCATGACCGGTAAGAACCTCATGAATTGGGCCCAGCAGTTCCAGGTAATCCTAATGCGAGAGGACTTGCAGTTTCTGACCCAAAGCTCACCAAAAAAGCATGTACTTAAAAATGGACAGATTACACCATAGAATGTTCTGTTTGTTGTTAGACTCCATTGACCCCACCATCTATAGCAGCATCCCACCTGGGTTAACCATCTCTGAGGTCTGGGGGAGGTTGTGAAATATTTCTACTGCCGGAACAGAAGTACAACCAACTTGCTGTTAAGAGAGCTGTACACATTCAGGCTGAGGGAAGGGACCCCAAAGAGTGAACACTTAATGAAATTGAACAATATGAGATCTGATCTAATAAGAAGGGGTGAGAATATCACAGAGCAATCTTTAGTTAGCATCATTTACAACTCTCTTGACTCGAGCAGGGACTACTTTCTGACCCAACTGGATAATGTGAACTGTGACAATATTACCCTCAAGTTCATTATTAGGAAGCTCATATCCAAGGACAACCTCAGAAAGGACAGGGCCCTCATGTGTGGGGAAAGCAGGTCACCCAAGAAAGTCAACTTCACTGAGTGGGCAAGCTCAACCCCTGGGTGTTATACATGTGGATCCAGTAAACACTTTAGGAGAAACTGCACCAAGTCCAACAAGGAAAGAAGGGCCACAGAACACACACACTCACTCAATAAGGCACACCATGACAATGCACCAAGGATAAGATACAAGTCACAGGATGGGCTCCCACGTAGACATGGAGATGATAGAGATAGGGATGAAGGGCGATGGAGATCACCCAGCCCTGGAAGAGAGCTCAGGACACAGAGAGAGCCAGAAAAACACATGTCAGGCTTGGTAAATGGGGTCAGGCACAACAAAACAAATGAACTCATGAATGACCACAGGCAACATTGGTTAATAGATTCTGGGGCCACTCACACATTGTGCCGCAGGGAAATCTTTAGCTCCTTCAAGGAAGACTCTTTCAGAGTCAAGGTTGCCAACCAAGAGTATGCCAATGTAGCTGGGAGAGGCAACATATACATTTCTGGAATAGGGGAAGTTAGAGATGTACTTTACATCCCAGGGATCCCTTACAACATGATGGCCACCATCAAGCTCTCTAGAGACCCAGGCCTGATGATAGCCTTTGAAGATGGGAAGGCAGCCATCAAAGGGGAGAGAGAGTAGAAGCATGGAGGTCTTTGGGGACTTGCCATACTTCCTGGCCAGGGAAGAAACCGACAGGCAAGCCACAATCAGTTTACTTGACAGCAATGATGATGAGGGAACACAAGGGGGTCACCCAGGTACCACCAAGGAACCTGGAGATGCAGACTCAGAAGGGGAAGAGAAGGACATCCATGACACCATGACAAATGAAGGGGCCACCGACGCAAAACAGAAAATGCCCTGCATGTCCATTGGAAAGCCCACCCATGATGAGTGTGCACACCTACTACACAGGAAACTGGGGCACATAGGTTTCCCAATAGTGAAGAAGATGTTGGAGTGTTCAGAAGGGCTAAAGGTCAAGAATTGTGAGAACTACCTGGAGTGCTCTGTATGCAAAAGCTCAAAGTCAAAAGTTGACCCATGACCAAAAACATCCACAAGGAAGTCTGACCATCCATTCCAACTTGTACACATTGACCTAGTTGGACCACTCAAGAGCTCCCTGGGTCAGAAGAAGTTCTTCCTGATGATAGTCGATGACTTCAGTAGGTACGGCTTCGTTTACACCCTCAAGAGCAAAGTTGAGACCTTCACCAAATTCAAGGAATTCTACAAAAGGGCAAAGACTCAACACAACACCAACATAAAGCAACTGATGATGGATCAAGGATCAGAATTCCTATCCAAAGAGTTTGAGGATTGGACAATCGAGAAAAGGATGGTGCACTTCAAGACTTCACCATTCGCTGCATTTCAAAATGGGGTTGCCGAGCAAAGAAATGGGGTACTCCAAACAATGATTAGGTGTGCAATTGAAGATGCAGGCCTGAGTTTCTCCTATTGGGGATGGAGGCACTATTGTACTCAAACTATACATTGAATAGACTGTGGTACAGCATCATAGGGAAGACACCCAATAAAGCCATGTACAAACGGAAACCCAAACTGTCCCATGTCCACGTCTTTGGGGTATTTACTGATGTGCACATACCAAAGCAGTTGAGAAAAAAGGGGGAAATGATCTCAAGGAAACTGTGGTTCCTGGGGTATGAACCGGGATCGAAGGCCTACTAATTCCTAGACCACAACCTAAAAATAGTAGTATCCAGGTCAGCCACTTTCCATGAGCACACCAACTGGAGCAAGATACACACAAACGAAATCTTAACCATGGGGCATACCCAAGAGGGGACCAGAGCATCACCCACCACTCCAAGGCACAGCGGGATAGAAGACTCACCGCATGATCAGGCAGAAAAACACCGATTGGACCAGGGCACAGTGGATGCCGAAAGCATCGACTCACCAAGCCCATCTGAGAGTCTATCCAGGAGGTTAACAAGGTCAACTAAGAACCGAACTCCTAGAGAACTAGAGGACTTTGTGATGGGCATAGACGCCTGCCCTGAAACGTCCACCAGTTACAGCGACATAATCAAACTTCCTCAAGAGGAGCAGGAAAAATGGAAAGCAGCCACGGAGAAGGAAATGGAGAGCCTCAAGGCTTAAAATATGTACATCAAAAGACAATAGGAAGTAATTGGTTGTTCAAAATCAAGCAACTGGAGGATAAGCAGAAATTGTACAAGGCCAGGCTAGTAGCCCAGGGTTTTTCTTAGACATATCTGGACGACTACGACCATACCTACTGATTGTGAATCCAGAGAGTGTCAAGGCTGCTTTGGTAATGGCATCAATCCTGGGGGAACAGGTATACCAGTTCGATGTACAAACTGCTTATCTGCATGCACAACTAGACAAGGAAATATATGTCAGGGCACCGCCTGGGCTCAGGTGCAGAAACAGAGAAACCTGGCTGCTCAACAAAAGTCTCTATGGACTCAAACAATCCGGTAAGAGGTGATACGAATGTTTATCTGAGGCCCTGGGACAATTGGATTTCTTTGCCACCAAAGCTGACAGATGCGTATTTTTAAGAATATCACTGGGGGAGGTAGAGAAATTATTGGTTTATGTCGATGACCTACTGTATTTTGGAAAGAGCAAGTCCAAATGTGTTGAGCCATTGGCAGCATGTCTACTCTATTACCATAGCAGGATAATCTGGCCAGACTGGCACCTCACCATAAGAGTCATGAAAGGAGACACAAACCCCAGAAGAAGCCATTCCACAGCAAAAGAATAACATTGGGTCTACCTTTAGTAAGCTGCTTTTCATGCCTAATAACTCAATAAGTTCTACCAGTAAGGATAAGAGGCTGGCCCCTTTGGCTGATTTTAAGGCAAAAATAAGTTAAAAGAAATAAAATAGCAATCAAGAAGAGCTTGATTGCTCTTCTTGATAGGTTTTCCCTGTAAGTATGAAAGACCAGACCATTTGGTTTATCCTAAAGCTAAAGAAATCCATTGTGGGTGCAAGCAGCCCTTCAAGTCATGCTGGTTTGAGCTGTTTTTGTGACCTGCCCTTCCCTGGGGCATGAGCTTAGCTTCCTCTTTAACCAAAATATCTGATTGTTCTACTCTGCTTTTGTTTGCTTTTTTAAAAATCCTTTCTGATGTTTTATAGTTATACTGTAGTCATAAACATCTTAATTAAGCCTGTTGTATTTGCAAATTTTAGTTTGTAAACTATTTTATTAAGGCAGAAGAAGGCTTTGCTTCAACAAACAGAATATATACTGTATGTTTAAAATAATGGCTCTATTTTGTTTATGATTCATTTTCTATTTTGACATATTTTATGCAATCAAACTGTAATACTTGCCTGAGGAATGTGTTTCACAGGAGTCTCAGAAGCACAGGAGTTGCAGAAGCAGACAGTGCTGATTTTGCAAGAATGATGAATCTGCTTTGGGTTTGTGTCTGGATTTTAAAGAACCATATTGAAAGGATAAGGTTCAGCACCTTTGATATCTATACTGAACTAAAACCTGAGAATGATTTGCTGCCTCACAAAATTGCAGTCACCTGCCTCATCTACTTGCAAATGAATAACCAAAACAATCAACAATACATTAGTACTATCTTCCTCCCAACTCCTAAATGGCTCAATATGTTTAGGTGGGCTGTTGAACCCTGTACTTTGCAATCCATGAAGTGGCATGGATAAGGAATTGTTTGTTTGGGTTTGTAGTTTCCATTTTGCACTTTAAATATGTAGTTTGTAAGCAGCCAAGACCACTCTGGAAAGGCACCATAATGAATCTTTGAAATAAATATATGTAAGATCTGTAAAGTGTTGTAATGCAAGGGTAGGCAACCTATGGCCTGTTGGCTGGATCCACCTTGTGGCACAAAATAATCTGGCCCCTGCCCTCACTCCAGCTGCCACAGCTGCCACCGGCAGAATCGGCCACAGGCTTATTTATAGCTGTCATAAATGTGTTTATGATGTAAGGGTCATCACAAGGGCCAGTTCTTTTTCATGAAAGGTCAGGTCATCTTGACCTATAAGGAGGGACATTAACTGTTGGAATCTGGCAAAGGCTCCAGTACCCATCCCTACTATCCCCTACTGAGCTGCCCGCACTCACCTTTACCCAGCCCGACCATCGCCGCAAGGGTCCAGTCAGCGAGAGTGGGGCAGCTGCCCCATGAAGTCAAACAAAAAAACCTATGTTTTCCAGCCTCCTTTGTGCCACACCACCCCTCAGCCAATGAGGCTGAAGGGCGCAAGTGTGGAGGAGGCTGGGCAGCCGGCGTGGCAGCTTAAAAATAAAAACCACACCGAGAGGAAAAAACTTACACAGACCCAGCCGGCAAAAGTTAAGTACGGTCAGTGGGGTTTAGGGAGTTGGGGGGAAGGCACGGCCCCAGTAACCACCCCACCCCTGCCCCACCACCTTGCACCCCCACTCCGTAACCCCCACCAACCACATTTACCTTTTGCCAGCAGGGTCTTTCCGCACAAGGCACGGCCTTCTGCGTTGGGAGGCACACCGGCCGTTTCTTTCAACCCAGCGGGCATTGAGGACTCAACACCAGCAGGGACGAAGAACAGGCTACTGTGCCTACCAACACAGAAGGCCGCACCATGTGGGGAAAGACCCAGCCGGGCCATCCGGCAAAAGGTAAGTGCGATCAGTGGGGGTTAGAGAATGGGGGGAGGCATGGCCCCGGTAACCATGCCACCCTCCCCCACCCCACGACCTTGCCCCACCCAATCCCTGCCCCCCTTACCTTTTGCCGGCTGGTCCGTTAGCCCAGGGAGGAGACCATTGCAGAACCCTTCAGGCATGTGTCCTCCCCAGGCAGCAGAAAATGCAAGGGCGCCAAAGGTGCCTGCAGCGCACTCCCCATTCACCCAGGAATGCAGGGCCGAAGGACCCAGCCACTGTCTCTTCCATGGGCAGCGGGAAACGCAAGGCATCCACAGTGAACTTCTCATTCACCTGGGGAGGAGACAGTGGTCAGGTCCTTCGGCCCTGCATGTATCCCGGGTGCCAGCCAAACAGCCCTACCCTAGCAGAAACACCCAAACTAAAAAAGACAAACACAAATAAATAAACAAACCAAACAAGTAAACAACAAAACAATCAACCACAAACACAACAAAACACATCCAAAATACAAAAAGCAAACGAAAAAACATGAAAAACTCACTAAAACCACCTATCTACAACAAAACAATACCACGGAATACCCTTACTAAAAATAAAAAAACAACACAATGAACAAAAATAAATACCAACAAATTCAAAATAAGAAATAACCAGAAAAATAAAAACCAAAAAACACATAGAAATCCAAAAACAATAGAAAAAAACAAGCCAAACACTAAATTAAATAAACAAACACTGTACTTAAGCCCCCAACCCAGCAACCCAAAATCACAAGAAAATAAAAAATAAAATAATAACTCAAGAGAACTTATGAAACACACCCTCCCTCCACGTCTCTGCAGCAGAACTGAAGAGACAAAGACAATCACACCCTTAATCACAGCCCCACCTAGAGGCCGGAAGACTATCCAACAGTGAAAAAAATATTTTAAAAATTCAAATAATAAATAAATAAAATATAAATATTCAAATAAATTCAAAAATCACAAAATCCAAATGACCACCACCCAAACCACCCCTAACAAAAAAATTACATTAAAATGTCCTAGTATTTCATATAATCATCACATATTTCAATAAACAAGATTCACATAAAAGCTTGTCCACACCATTAACATCACATTTCAATAAAGCGGCCTCACAATAAAGGCTTTGGTCTGTCAGTTAGGCCTTGTGTCACAGTTATAATTCAGCTGGCATATTAACCAGGAGTTACCTTCTCCCAAAGGGAGGGGGCAGCTCATGCCTGCTTAGGAGAGGCACGTGAATATTAGAAAAAGTACCTGAACAAATGTACCTTTCTCATGGTAAGAGGAAGACACCTGCCTCTTTGACGTAAAAAGCTGGCCTGTTTCCCAGGCTACTTTCTCATCAGAATTGTATAAACCCCCCAGGTTTTGGTGGTTTGAGATCCTTCTTAGGGAGAAGGGCGAAGCACACATTAGTCTGAACTAGAATGGGGGCAGGAGGCCCCAAGCTTTGAAACTTATATTTTATTTATTAGAAAATGTCTGTTTTACTTTGTTTTGTGCTTAAATTATATTTTTCTAAATAAATCTTAAAAATACTCTAAGCATTGCATCTTTAAAGGCAAATTCTAGCCGCAGCTTTCCCTGAGTCACAACCTTACAGATAAGGTATCTTAGCAACTCAGAGAACTATCAGCCTGCAAGGAAGAAGGGAGGGGGAGAAGCAGTTACCTCTCAGCCTCCACTCTTTGTATCTGTATGTGAGAGGCATCTACTCCGTCTCCATGCCAGATGCAGAAGAGCCTTTTTCCCAGAGAAGAAGAATGTTCATACCGGGGAAGCTCTCTCAGGGTGAGATTGAGGCAGACCAGAGCTGGTCAAACAAGAGGATTTCTCAGACTCTCAAGGTCCTTACTTGTTCCCCGAGGGGCAGACCCCAGTAACGAGCATTACATATGACAGTTGTAAATGAGTCTGCGGCTGTCACAAATGCATTTATGACAGGCATAAATGAGTCTGTGGCTGTCATAAATGTGTTTACAACAGCCATAAACTGTGGGGGCACCACCAGTCCAGCCCCCTCAATTGTCTGAGGGAGCGTGACCCAGCCTCCAACTGAAAAAGGTTGTCAACTCCTGCATTAGTGCATACAGAATAAGTACATGTTGCATATAGATTATAATGTTTCAGCAGACCAATATAGCACGACCAGTGGCAGCAGTAGCAGCAGCAATGACAGAAATTATACTTAAATCCAGTGGTGGGCTTCAGCAGGTTTGCACCGGTTCGCCAGAACCGGTAGCAGAAATTCTGGCTGGCCCCGCCCATCCAGAATTTGAAAAAAAGTAGTTCTAAATCAGGTGCAACGCAGGGCTTTGCAGGTGCACCCCCCAACAAAGAACTCAGACACCGGTATAAGTGGATAACGGCATTGGGCCACATTTATTGATTCATGCCCTAGTCCGAATTATAAATTTCAATTGGTACTCAGCCAATTATAATTCTTAAGGCAAGCAGGCCGCAGTAACACTGGTAAGGTTCCTCCCAAAATTGCCAACGGCAATTGGCTACAATGTATCCATTTGTATCAATTTGTTTGTTGACAACAAACAAATTGTTGACCGTAGTCAATCAACTATCTACTGACCCCACCCTCTGACGTGTATCCGTAAAATCACGGGGTGATGCATGCTGAATAGCTCGTGCCATCACCCCATTGCCTGGTTCGTCTTTGACCGGACAACGTTAACCAACTTGTACCTATCTAGTGTTGGCCAGTCAATTCCAAACCTGCCGGATACCTGTGGGTCATAAATATTTACCTTACCAGTGCTACCCGCTACACGGGGAGGCATCCATGATGACTCACCGCCCCCCCCCCCGTCAGCTCGGTCGCCAGGCCTGCTTGCATCACACCCAGAACGAGGTACATACCCCTGACCAACAGGTGGACCCCTTCTCCTGCCTACCAGCAAAAAATTTTGTAAGCCTATCATCCGGACTCCAATGGCCGTCTCACAGCCATGCTCAGAACGGGACGGAGCCACAGCCCCGTCCACTGACTGCCGGAACAGTCCAAACTAGGGAGATCCGCATCTCCCCTAAATTGGTGTCTCCGCACGATGTTAGACCATAGCGACCGTATGTAAGCCATACGTGATTCAAAATGCCAGGTCACAGCCCCTCGACAGTTTAATAACAGCAGTGATCCATTTAAGACCGCTGCCGCCGAGGCGCCTGTAAAACATTGGGCGGTCCAGCATCCCTGTCAGACAGCAGGAATGGCCACAGTTCCCGCCCCCATGTGCCGCGCATACCATACCATAGCATACGTGCAGATGCACACAGCCCAGCCGGGGTCCACTCTCTGTCGCTGCAGCATATACTGCTGCCCAGTGTACATAGCTGCGGCCCACCAGCCCCCTGCCACCAGTGTGCTGAGACCCCTAGGATCTGTAAAAGAGGAGAAAAAAGGTGAAGGACATAACTAGGTACTCGTACAGTGAGGGGACGTACATATCTAAAATTGCGCGTAGACGCATATCCACCTCCGAGTACCCCAAACGTAGCCGCGATCAACATGACGCCTATCTTAAGTAAATGGTGCCAAAACGGGCACCACACCGCGAAACGTGGCACCGGTCACCCTCAGGGACTGTACTAAGGTAAGGGTAGACCCATCCCGGTGGCAGAAAACAGGCTGGGGCGCGCAGCAGGAACTGTCGAAATTCAGGTAGGGCACCAACCGGGCAGATGTCTCAAAAACTTCGTAGCAGTATACACCACTGCCTGCACCGTGCTGAATAACCCGTGAGGACCGCATCCCCACTCGAGCCCACTCATGTGTGACAGAGACATCTTCGAGTTCCAGTGCCCTACGAGACACATCCGCCTTACACCGGTGGCACCAACTCTGGCACCCACTCACTGATGCGGAGCGCTCCAAAAAGGCTACCATGGTAGCTGCGTGGCCAAGAGCCACCTCACACCTATCTGTACATAAGCAATGCCAGCCTCGTGCAAGGTGGAAACTCTGGGAACAGGGGTGACACGTGTAAGGGCGGCGGACACGTTCCTGTGTCCACCCCTCCCAAACACGACGCCTGAATGCAGAGTGATATGCCTTACGCGTGCGAGGTGCCAACGACATGTCCGGTTCCCCTCTCCTCGCCAAACATCCAACCCTCAGCCAAAAGTGGCAAGTGGAATCCCTCTGCTTCCAGAGTACGGCACGGAACCAGGTCATCTGCGGTGGTGGAGAGCAGCAGAATGTCATTATAAATACCCATAACATGTCTGGCCTAGAACAGGACATTTAGGCGTAGGCTTCTCCAGAGAAAAGACGGACTAATGTCATGACCTTGGGGGATTTGCATGTCTGGGTGTTGACAATGTTCACCACTGCCGCATTGTCACACCGAAATTGGACCACTGAGTAGGCCCACCCCTTGCACCATAGCATCAGTGCTCTCCAAATGGGGAAAAATGGAAGGAAGGTAAGATCGCGGGGCGATCTGTGCACTCACCCTCGGAGTAAACCCCATAAGTCCGGGAGTCGGAGGTATCTGACCGTACTAGATATCTAGGGCAGACCACTAGGTCTGATCTCCCATAAGAGACCCCTCTAAACCCAGGAGTAATTTGAGCCAGAGCAAACAAATTAAGGGGGGGCAATGAATTAACTACAATTCCCAAGGGCACACTCGATGTTTGGCAATCAATGCCAAAATCGCCATGGACATCCAAGCCACCGTATCAATGGTTAACCTGGATGCCCGCGTGACAGCATCGAGGCAGAAATGTGATGTTAGAACATGGGACCTCGGTCTATTCAGGCGACAAGGGGACACCCAGTTCCCACCTGAGTGTCTGAATCGTGATGAGGAGACGCGTACACGTGTCCAAGCCCCGTTTAACCCCGGACCCAAAAGTCGTCGAGGTGATGGGCTGGAGACCGAGACCCCAACCTGTGAGCAAATGCCCACTGAATGAAAGTCCTACATCGGTCGGGTGCTGAACCTGAATTAACGCATTCAGAAAGGAATTGGCCTTATCTAATTAAAATTTCCCTCAAAACATAATAGGTCTAAATCACGGGGTGCACTGGCAAAAAGCTGGAAGCCGAGTGCATATCACACTGCCAAAACAGCACCAGAATTGCGTGAGCACGCCACCCATAGTAGCCGAGGCAACTACGAGTACCTGACCGAACAAGGTCATCAGGAAGGTCATCCCTGAACGGAGCACCCACAGGGTAAGCTGAATGGAGGATTATATCACATTCACCCTTTTTCTAGCTCAGTATGAGCTTCATGGGGGATACCTTCGACTAAGGAAAGGTGGTTCCAAGAAGGGCCCCCTCTACTCTCATAGCCCCCAACTTCCTTAACTGTGGACAGTGGAGCCCCCTCTACGTTACCCTGGAAGGGAACCAGTTTAGTAGCATCCTGGGGCCCCCAACACCCCCGAACGGATACAAAAGCCCCATTGGAAAACCCTCCAGCAGGTCTCCCGCCCCATCCCTCCTTGGATGAACTGAGTGACATCCCTCCAGGTGGACTGTACTTGGGGCGGGGGGGGGGCTTATGACAAAGTTAGTTGCTTCAGATGGAGCTCTGATCGCCCCTGTGCACCCCCACCTCTGCCCCGTAACCCACCAACCCGCGGGCACGCGAAGGCGGCGAGAGGGCCGGCGCAAAAAGACGGAGCTCTGTTTGCCCCTGTGCACCCCCTTTTAAGTCGGTAATGACCGTGGTGCTTAGTACACACATCGTCAGCTGAGCAGGCTGAACACAGTAGGCGGGCCGGAAACCCCCCCCCCACCCGACCAGTTTGCGTGGAGCCAGTGTCTGAACAGCCCGCTGCTCAGCATGACCAACATGGTACCCATCACCAGGCACCAGTCCCGTGGGAATGATGTACACGAGCGCACTTGCTGACAGGACTCATCCCACCTCCCTTCGGGATATAGAGCCACCCTCGTCCACATTCCTCACCATGAGCCAACTGTCATGGGCCCATCCGATCGACATCAGGATGGCCCTAACAGGTCAAGCCCTGCGGCATACCACAATACGTACAAGGTATGCCGACAACCAGTTGGCCCTAAGGTGCGCGGTGGCTAATGACGATGGGACATCTCTTTGTCTCAGCAGTCCTGTCCTTTTCTCTCCTCCCAGTGGGCTCGCAGTTCAATAGGGAGAATATCCACATGTCCCCCTCCAGCCCTTACCCCTCATGGCCTGCGGCCAATAATCAACCGGGGCAAGAAATAGCCGGCCATCGGCAAAGTCTTTGACGGCACGTTCTGTATAAAGGGCCTACGCAGCAGGATCCAGACAGCCCCTGCAATGCTCAGCACTGTCCCGGGGGCGGACACCCCAGTGCGTGGTGGCTTACTACGGCGGGACCACACAATGTCTCTGTCCTCCTGTCCGTACCTCCTATCCTTATTGGGGTCTCAGTTGATAGGGATAATATATCCACGTACTCCCCCCCCCCCACCAAATCTTATCACTCATGATCTGGGGCAGATGATCACTGGGAGGGGGGGCATGAATAACCAGTCGTCGGCAATGCCATTGCCGGTACATGATGTACACCGGACATACACAGCGGGACCTGGACAGCCCCTGTGACGCCACGTACCACCCCGGGGGCATAAACCCCCACCCCCAACATCGTGCCAGAATGCAACCAAAGGGCACTGGGATAGGATGGCGAGTGATGCCCCCCAGCCTCAAATTGGCGAGGCAAAGAGCACTGAACCCCCGCTGCTGGAAATGGACTGTGATGTGTGTGCATTTAACTTGAACCTAATACTCACAAGTTGCACCCCCGTGAGCCGCCCCCACTGGGGGTTCCGGCCCACGGTGGGCGTCGGAGCTCGCGACCGAAATCGAGCTCTGGGGCGACCTCCAACACACTCCAGCCGTAGTTCCAGACAAACGGGGAGCTGCGAGACAGTGGCGGGCACAGGCCGGAGTGTCACGATAAGCTCGACCCAGCTGGCCGCCTGTTGCATAGTGGCAGCAGTCGAAGTAGCCGGCAGACACAAAGGGGACTCCCTAGTTAGGGAAGGGCCCCCCACCAACCGGTTAGCTAAGGATGCCCCCAGCACAGCCAAACGTGCGAACCAGGCATCCCCTGCCACGAAAACCCCTAGTAGGTGGGCCAGGTGGGCCGGATGGCCCGCTAGGTATTGGGCCAGAGATCCCAATTTGAGAGCCTGGGCCAAAATAGGGCCATGCACAAAACTCCGGCCCCTAATGGGTAAAACGTGCTGCGAGCCAGCACCAGGCCCTCCCCCCAATCGTTCCGGCCCATGGCTGGCTGCAATGGGCCGAGGGCCGGATCCTCTGAAAGGCCGATCCCTAGGGATGCCTCTAGCGCCGCTACGTGGGCCTGTAATGCATACCGATCCCCCTGCATAAGGGGGCCAGGTGGACCGGACGGCCCACCAGGCAATGGTCCAGGGGCCCCTACCTGAGAGCCAGGCCCCAAAAAGGGGGCATGCCCAAACTCCGGCCCATGAGGGGCTGCGGTAAGCCCTGCTGTGCAACGCACCAGGCCCTCCCCCCTGCTCAAAACCCATGGCCGGCAACTGCGGGCCGGGGGCCGAAGCCCCTGTAGGGCCAGTCTAATGCTGGAGGGCCGCGGGCCATGGCCTAAGCTGCCCCATCCCACCAGTCCCGGTGGGAGCCTCCGGTAGGAGGTCCTGTTGAGGGGGTGCAGTCGTGGTCCTCCGACCCGACTGCTGGCCCCTGCGCAGGCGAGCCTGCTCCACCATAGCCTTCTTTTAGGAGGCATAATTGAAGAGCGATCCCTTTCCAGGGATCGAAAAACCGCTAACTGGGAAGCTGAAAATCAAGCAGCCAAGACCGCTAAGGGGCTGCAGCCACGGAAAGGCTTCCCTCCGCAAGATGGAGAGTGACGGAGAAAAAACTTCTCCTCTCCGTCGCTTTTACAAAATGGCAGCTCGGCTGCCTCGTGGCCACCCCTTTTATAGAGGGGTGGCCACGCCCCCTAACTACCCGGATGTCTGAGTCCGGGTGGGGGGGGGGGGCGCAAAGAGCGCGGCGGCCATTTTGGCGCCGCGCTTGCATTTCCCCTGGCCATGCCCACAGAGTAGGTAATAAAAAAATTGAATCCCACCACTGCTTAAATCCAACTATGAAAACTAAATAACCGCTTGGCCATTGTAATTCAGGCAACCTCCCCCTCAACACACACATACACACTCAGGCAAAGACACACTTATGATTGTTTAAATAGTTTGCCAAACTGCAGCCTAACAGCAAATTTTTAATTCCCATTTATGTGCCTGTAGGGCTCAGCACACTCACTACTAACCAATATAACCCTTTATGGAAGTCACCCTCTGAGTTTATGCATTACTTGTGTTATGTTCTCATTGCTCTCACATTGTAATTATACATGGGACTGAAATTGGTACAATTTATAAACCTCTGCTATAATTATCTGGAAAAGGTGATTACTTTTGGTTAATGGTGTTATCCACTGGAAACTTTCAAAAAGATTCCCAAGTTCTTGTTCAAAGTGCCCTTTCTGTCTAGGGCAGGGGTCTTCAACCTTTTAAAGCCAGGGGCCAGTACATGCCCCCTCAGACTGTTGAGGGGCTTTAATGGTGGTTCTGCTGCCACTGCCTTGATTAAATAGTTTGCCAAACTGCTACAGAGCACCATTAGGGACATGCCAAGCCAAGCGAAGGGGATAAGGATTGAGGCGGCACCAGCAGAAGCAGCTGCTGGAGTAAGAGTGCGGGCCGGATGATTTGAGGATCCTTGGTCTAGGCAGTATAAATGGGTTAGCTGAAAGAGATTGTGAACATGGCTAGAAGTGGAATATTAGAAAGGAATGTCATATATAGGATATAGTGTGGGCAGAGTTTAATTAAAATTGGTTTGTTGTGTCTTTCATAGGTTTTTATGCACACACACTCACAAACTGTCTTCAATTGCCTTTCAAGCTAAGCATCAACCTAACCACCATCAAAAAATAGTTACCTTCACAGTGGGAACAGACCAGTAATTTTGTGACATAGAGGCAGTCTAATAGACTAATTGGACACAGCTGTTATTATACTAATAAAATTTGAGACTATCAAGCTTTTTCAGAGCCTCATTTTTAAAAAGCTTCTTTTAAAAAGCTTCTGAGATGATGTCAAAAAGCAAAAAGGAAGTTGTACACACCTGTGTTTACAGAAAATGCTTGATCATTAGCATTGGAAAATCTTTGGCAGTTACAACAGTTCAGTAACTTCAAAAATGCACCTTATCTTTGTAGCAGCTATGAAAATGCAAGGCCTCCAGCTTCATTTCAGACATTTCTAGCAGCAAGACCAATGGATAAACTACACATATTGTTAGATACATAGTGTCTGGATGAGGCTCTTTTTTATGTTTATTCACCAGTCATCATGCAGACTTTCAAACTGAGTTTGAATTCATAGAATCAACTCCCTGCTCAAAGCAGGAATCCAAAACAAAGCAGGTGTTCTTGATAGTCAGCCTATACCTGGCTTCCTGTAGTTTCAGCCCCTTATTACACTTCTTGCACTCTGGAGAACAGATCCTGCCCTTTCTTTCAGGTATTTGAAGGGTGCTATCATATCCCATCTCAGTCTCTTTTTCTCAAGGCTAAGCATACCCAGTTCCTTCAGTCTTTCCTCATAGGGCTTGGTTGCCAGTCGTCTCATCATCCTTGTTCCTGATCATCCATCACCCTAAGAACATCTGTCCATCCAACCAGAGCGGACTGGAGGGGCTCCCTAATTGTTCCATCAGCCAGGGGCCCCCACCTCTCTGGCACAAGAAAAAGGGCCTTTTACGTGTTCGCTCCGGCCCTTTGGAACCTCCTGCCAGTAAAGCTATGGTTGCAGATGGAGCTGCTGCCCTTCAGGAAAGGACTTAAGACCTGGCTGGCGGGGCAGGTGTGGAGCCCTGAGGGCAATGTGGCTCCTGCCTGCTGGCTTTTATCATGAGATGTACCCGCTCTCTGCTTCTTAGGGTGGGTGGGATTCTTTTAATGTGGGTGGGGTTTTTTAACTGCTTTTATTGTATGGGGTTTTAGATTATGTAAGCCGCCCTGAGTCAGGCTTGCCTGAGTGGGCGGCGATCAAATTGAAATATTAAATTAAATTATTAAATTGTTACCCTTCTCTGTACCTGACCTAGTTTGTTTGTTTCTTAAAGTCCATTGTCCAGAATTGGGCACAGTACTCTAGATGTGGTCTAGCTAGTGCTGAATAGAGCACTATAATTATTGCCCTAAAAATACACAAGAATGTTGTTTCAGTTTGTTTTTGGTAAGAATTCCCCCAAATCAGCACATATCTGCATGGTAAATATGTTTTATTTTAAAAAACTCAACATGAGCCAAGGGAAATAGATTTGACGATTCTGATGGAAGACTTTTGATTTTTGAAAGTCTGATCAGGGCAGGTAAGGCAGTGCATGTGGCATGTTTTATGGCCCTCTGTATGTAGCCCTCTGACATAATTGTACAACTGCCCGAGGCCAACCAGAAATGATATTAATCATAGGAATTGGATTAAAATGCTTCTTTCGCCCATTAAATAAATCGCAACCATCTGTGAGTTTCCCTAGAAAATAAATACTGCACTGAAGCAGTTTTTCTAAGGACTGTGGCAAGACCAGAATAAGTTAAAATGCCCATTCCCATGGCCCTAAGGCTGCTATTGGCATCATAGAAATTGACCATTTCAGCTATGTTCATTCAGTTATAATCCATCTTAGTTTGGACCACAGATTGAATAGCTTTGTTTTGAAAAAATAATTTGACTGAATAGATCACCTTTGGTCCCAAGTGGCAAACCAGACTGAAACTGGATCAAATGGCCTGGTGGTTAGTCTTACGGTTTGTGTTTGAGTGCAACTTTGTTTTATGTGTTTGTAAGGTAAAGGTTTCCCTTGCTCAAAAGACAGTTGTATCTGACTCTAGGGTTCAGTGCCTATCTCTGTTTCAAAGCCAAAGAGCCAGCACTGCAAACGTATCCATGGTCATGTGCACAGAACACTGTTTACCTTCCCACTGAAGTGGTCCATATTTATCTACTTGCAATTTCTTGCTTTTGAACTGCTAGGTTGACAGGAGCTGGGACAAAGACAAGAGCTCACTCCATCCTGCAGTACTCAGGAATCGAACTGCTGACACCCCATCCCACCCGCCCTTCCAGTCAGTGTCTTAGCCACTTGAGTTTGTAAGAAAAGGCTATTAAGACCTTTGCAGTTATTTGGCTTCACAAATTTGCTTGGTTTGAAATACTGGCTTGAATTCAGAAAGGCCCTTACACAAAGCAAAGGGTATTTCTACCCAGAAGAAGGATCACTGGGTGGTCCTTCCCACCCAGTTTTCATACATTTCAAGAGAGTGACACAAATATCCTGATCAGCTAAAAGCAACAGCAAATAGGGTTGGGTGTCCACCATATCTCCATGATTTTTCATCCCAAGCATATGTGATTTCGTATACGGTTTAGGTGTAAGCCTTTCATACAAAACACAAATTAACCACATGTTGCTTTTGTTTATCTGTATGAGTACACCTTTAGTGCCCAGTAATATCAATTCCTCCTGAACTGTCATGGCTTCATCCTACAGAATTCTTCAATCTGTAGTATAATGAGGTTCTCACACACCTAGTAATCACTGCTAAAAAGCTCCAGTGCACTCTGCTAAACTGCAACAGAAAATATATATAACTCCTTAGGTAGAATCACATCCACAGCAGATACATTTGTTTTCATAGGGCATACATGTATAGCTTCCTTCTCATTCTATCTTCCCTTAACTTCTTTTTGCTAGATCTGTTTACCAGACATTGGACAGAATCTTACTTAGCTGTATTCTGTATAAGGCCACCACGTGAATCAGTCTACTGCCACTCTGTTGCATCCGGCCCTTATAAGCAATAGTCGAGGCAATGATGAACAGAACAGCAACAGGCATTTATTAAACAGTCTTTCAGATAAAGCTTACAAGGCGCTCCGGACACAAAGATGGCTATATGAATCCCATGAAATCAGTCCCTCCGGAATCTATCATAGAAGATTGGCAATGACTAAGCTACACTAGTAGTGATAACGTTTGGAGGAGACCCAGGCTTACCATGTACTGGCTACCTGTGGAGAATGGGTAGTATAGATCTGGTCCGGCCCCACCCTTGTTTACCCATGGGGCTTATATAGTGTCTCCCCGGTGGTAGCTCCTTGATACAAAGTAGCGACCCGCCAGACAAACATAACCAACCAATCATAACATTATATATATGTATTAACCAATGGGGAACAGGATCCTAAACTGTAACCAATCACAGGACTCTGATTAGCATAATGAGTGCGCTCAAAGGGAGATTTCATGCCAACTTTAGCTCCTAATTTGGATGGCGGGAAACCGCAATTTTCTCCTTACAAGATGCTGCCCGCTCAACTTGCAAATCTGCCTTAATACACAACACCCTCCTAAGCTTTTGTGATCCTCTTGTGAACTGCTGAGTGATTGTCTTTGCACATGTGCTTTTTCACAATAGGGCTTTGACCACTCACTGTATTATCAGAAAGATCAAGTGGTTGTTGTGGTGTTTTCATTTTGTTTTTTCTCTTTCCTACCCTTGTTTCCATAAAAGAGCTATATCTCTTTTTATTAAAGTAGTTTCCCTGAACTGGCTCTCTTAAAGAGACAAATGGACTTCTGTGAAAACCTGTGGAATATAATAAAACCTTTTGCTTCCCAGGGGACACTTTATTATCTGTACTACAACATATATACACATCAGTATGGTTTGCACAATATTGTAACATCAGCGTTCATTGACTGGAGAGTGGGAGACGTTTCAAACCTGATATACATTTTTACTCCCCTCTTTAAAGCACAGCTATTTGTGTAAACAGAATCACTATGAGTTTAGAATGGCAGGGGAGCCTGCCTAATGTTAATACACTTTACCCCCTCCAAATAAGACTCAGCCACCAGTGCTGGTTTCAAACTGGGGCCACCTTTATTGAAATACCACTCTGGAACAGTTCCTTGTCTTGGATACATGTTGCATAGAAAAAGCTCCTCGATAGGTACATGCCAAGGGGTCGCAAACCCCGTACTGGCCCTAAAAGGCCTAGAACTCCCTGCACACTGCCACATGAATGTGGTGTGTGTCTTATCCCATCAAATCATGATAGCTACAATCACCGTGGCTCAACAAAATCCCATACCTTCTGCACCAAAATCTCAGGCTGCTGGTGCCCCTTGAGCCACTATCCAAAACCACTCAATCTGTTCACAGGACAGTGTGTCAGCAACATCATTACTCAGACCTGGAATATGCTTGATGACAAACAAAATATTAGCACAAAGGCAGCACAGTGTAAAAGTTCTGACCAATATCATCACCTTCCAGGATCTGGATGAAAGGTGGCTGATTACCTGGACCACTGACAAATTGTCACAAGAACATGACCATAGAATTATCCCATAGAACAGCCTCCATCCAAAGAGATCTTAAAATGGGAAAATTCCAAAAGGACAGATCCCTGGAAACTCCAGGCATGTCACATGGCTGGCAACTGCCCACTGCACCAATATCCCTAAAATTAGATACCAAAATCAGAAGAGCCTGCCACGTCCTTAAGCAACTGAAGTAAAGAGTCAAGCTTCCATGCCAATGCTAAGCAGAAACACCATAAAATTGCACATAAAATGTATCCCATACACTGATGGCCACTGAAACCCAGCAATGGTGAAAAAAGACTAGTGAGTCCCACCATGGAATCACAGAGCCACCTGATACATCCTGCCCTAGGGACAAGATTTTGCAGGCAACATAGAGATGCCCCACCACTTGAGGCATCTTGTATGTGACTTAATGTGACTTTCACCACCGGGTAATGGAATGAACCCTGTCCAAAAAGTAATTCAGCCTCCCTGGGAAGCCCAGATTACTGTGCCACCTAGTCCAGTCCTATGCCAAAAAATTAATGCACGCACCTGTGCCTTCTGTCTTCTCCGGTGCCAAAGGCACCCAGAACCCTGAAAATGCAAGTTGCAGGTAATCCATGAGACTTTTACATAACTTTCCACCTGCTCCAAAGATCTATCTGTCTATATCTATATCTATCTATCTATATCTATATATAATCTATATATCTATCTCTATCTCTATCTCTATCTCTATCTCTATCTATCTATCTATCTATCTATCTATCTATCTATCTATCTACATATATATATATATATATATATATATATATATATATATATATATATATAGACACACTCTTACCTCGCACATGCGAGATGGTCACTGTTAGAGAGTCGAGTCCCATGGGGGGCGTGCACCCTGCAAAATGAAGAAAACAACAAAAACTACAACTCCCAAGATGTCACAGGCACAGTGATGTCAGCAAAGTGCCAGTGCACTGTGGAACGCAAAGCCTGGTCAAAAAGTGGCCGTTGATAGATAGGGGTGTGAGTGTGCATGCTAGGGTGATCCAAAAATACTTTTTCATTTTTTTTTCCTTCGGGCCACCCCATAGTTTTGTTACATGTACCTATTGTATTGACTTTGTGAAATTTCAGCTTTCTAGCTTTAGTGTAAGGTGGTGCTCGAGATGTGTTTATTTTTTAATTGAGATGAAAAAACGTTAATGTGAGCGTTCTTTGTTACAGGTATAGAACATATGTTGATGTGATCTCTGCTGCCAGAAATTAAAGTTGAAAAGCTGTTCATAAGATAAAAGTGAGATTAAGACATTTAAACTATTGGGAATTTGTGTACAACTGATTTAGAATCAGTTCCTCAACAAGTCATAAAGATGCCATTTTTCTACTTGGTTGTCAGGACTTGGAGCCATTAACATGTTTTAATCAACTTCTAACACCAAGACAAGTGCTATTACATTATCACCAGCTCTTGAAAGTAACAAAATGTGTGAGAGATTCTTCACATCTGCTCATCGAGGGAGTAATAGAAGTATGGAAGAAATCTGGCATTCCGACTAGACAAGCGAAACACTGTATTGAAAAACTTGATAAAATCCATAAAACTGGCTGCTTTTTAAGAAAAATAAAACACAAGCTTCTCAAGCGCAGAAAGATTAAGAGAATACTTTTATGAAAGGGCTAGATAAGCTGTTTGATATTGCCCATACAGACGCCTTGAACTCAATTAAGATTGCAGAGGACATAGACTTTCTTGTTGATCAAAGAGGTAAGCGGAAGATGATCATGACTTCAGTAGATAAGATGCTTGAGCAACGAAAAGAAAGTGTTCAAAAATGCAAGCAAAAAGATGAGGAACTGAGAATAAAGACTGTTGACAATTTTGCTTCCATTTCAGTAGTTTCAAGCCAACAACTGCTTGATTACAGCTCCAGTAGCTCTGCTAGTGCCACAGACAAAGAAGAGGAATACAAAGTACCTTTGCCAAAAAAGATGCAGTGTGTCAGAGATAGTACTGATGGCTTCCTTTCAACTAGTGGGATTTTCACACCACATGTTACCAGTACTCTAGATTGGAACAAAATTACAAACAGAGAAGCAATGTGTCTGATGATTCCACTTGCCGCCGCCCTTGGTCATGATCCTGCCTCTCTCCCGGTTTCTCATAACACAATTCTATGGGCACAAAAAAGAGCAAGAGCAGAATAAAATGCCAACATTAAGGAAATGTTCTCACCAAATTATCCACTTGTAGTACATTGGGATGGAAAAATATTGCCTGATCTATTAGGAAATAAAAAAAAGTAGACCGTCTTCCAGTCCTTGTCTCTGGAAATGGTTGTGAAAAATTGCTAGGTATACCAAAACATGCAGCAGGAGCAGAAGAACAAACAGCTAATGCTGTTTTTGAATTGTTGGACCGCTGGAATGTAAAAGACCAAATATGGGCTATGAGTTTTGACACAATTTCTGCTAACACCGGTCTCCATAGAGAAGCATGCACTATCCTAGAAGCAAGAATTGGTCATGATCTCTTATGGCTTGCTTGTCAACATCATATGTTAGAAATTATACTTTCTAAAATATTAAAATTGTGCTTTGGACCATCAAGTTCTCCAGAGATCCCATTATTCAAAAGGTTCAAATGTGTTTGGGAAAACTTATCACATGAACACTATGAAGGCCATGCTTTAAGCTCAAATTCAGAATGATTTGCTCAAAGTACTTTAGAAAGCCTTATAAGTTCTGTGACTGGAGGGAAACAAATCAGAGAAGATTACTACGAACTTATAGAACTCACAATGATTGTTCTGAACAGACCACCTACGAAGATTCACTGGTGATCCCCAGGACCCATTCATCTTGCATGTTGGATAGCAAAACTGCTATGTGCCACAAAGATCTTTTTGTTTAGAAGTCAACATGATGTGTTCAAACTGACCAAAAATGAGGAGAAGCAGATTTCTCAGTTTGTCAGTTTTGGTGCACTTATTTACATCAAAGCTTGGACTGAAGCTCCTTTGTTGGCAAAAGCACCAGGAGGTGACCTTCAACTATGGAAAAATTTCAAATCTTATGAAGCCATTGATTCTGAAATTCGAATTGTGGTACGAGCTGTCTTAGAGCGTCACTTGTGGTACTTGTCCAATTAGCTTGTAGACCTTGCATTATTTTCCGACAAAGTACCGAGTATCGAGAAATCAGCCATTGTTCAGGGAATGAATGCTGAAGCTGGTTCTCGCTCGGTAAGAGGCAGTTCTGCTGATTAAACTACTTAGACAAACTTAGGAACCCTTGCATCAAAGAGATCATTACAAAAACTTTCTTTTCTATACACTAAAGACTCATTCTTGCAGTTGCCTCCGGAGTCTTGGGTCAAAAATATTGATTATATTCATGGCAAAGATCGAGTTAACAACCTACGGGTAGTAAATGATACAGCTGAAAGAGGTGTTAAATTCTTTGAAGATTATAATAAGGTAATCACTAAAGATCAAGATGAAAAGCAATTTCTCCTACTTGTCGTTGAACAAAATAGGAAGATGATTTCCACTAAAACAATTTAAAAGTTCTTAGTTAACATAATTTTAAACAAGGAAGGTGAAGGCAATAAAAAAAACCTATAAGGATTTTTGTCTTACCTGTGTTGAAAGATTGTTTTAAAAGTAAAATAAACCTCACTTTTAATGTTGATCTGTGTTTTTATTGATTTTCCAGTTCCTAATGAAACTCGTAATTTTTCAGTAAAATTTGATATTTTCATGTCGATGAGCACCATCTTCTAATTAAGTTAGGACATTCAAACTTTAACAACATAATGGTATAGAAATGTGTAACAAAATAAGAGGGTGGTGTGACTTCCCAGTTGATTTTTATTTTTTTCCATGTAAAGATGGAACACCCATCAGGGCTTAAACCCGGCATGGATGGGGAGGGCCGGGAGGGGCCAGAACAGGCGGCAGCTGTGGCCAGGAGGGCTTTTGCCCAACTTTGGGTGATTCACCAGTTGTGCCCACTCCTTGGACCGGGACTCCTTGATCATAGTCACTCATGCCCTGGTCAACTCCAGACTGGATTATTGTAATGTGCCCTACATGGGGCTGTCCTTGATGACCATTTGGAGTCTGTAGCTGGTCCAGAATGTGGCTGCCCATGTGGTGATGGGGTGTGGATGCTATGCCCACACCTTGCCACTACTTCGGGAGCTGCATTGACTACCGGTTTGCCTCCGGGAACAATTCAAGGTGCTGGTTTTGACCTTTAAAGCTCCAGTCTGACATTGGCCGCGGAGAAGTCGAGCACACTTGGGGACTCTCGGTGCAAGGACTTAAAAACTGCCACCACCTTGCCTCGCTCTGCTCCTTCCCCAGTCCAGTTTTGGCCACAGGGAAGTCAAGCACACCTGGGGAATCCTGGTGTGATGACTTAAAAACTGCCTCCACCTCACCTCACTCTGCTGCTTCCCCAGTCCGGCATTGGCCATGCAGAAGTCAAGTGCACATGGGGACTCCCAGTGTGAGGACTTGAAAATTGCCACCGCCTCGCCTCACTCAGTTCCTTCCCCTGTCTGGCATTGGCCACGGGGAAGTCGAGCACACCTGGGGACTCCTGGCACGAGGACTTAAAAACTGCCACCACCTTGCCTCGCTCTGCTCCTTCCCCGGTCCGGTGTTGGCCTTGGAGAAGTCGAGCACACCTGGGCTCTGCAACATTGCCTTTCCACCTCACTCCACTGATGCTGCTGAGGACAGGGCACCAGGCTCCTTCATGGACTTTGAGCCCGGGCCCTGTTAAGGTCGCTGAGCTGGGTACGGTCAAGGTCTGGTAGGGTTGTTGAGCCTTGGCTCTGGCCCCCTGCTTTAGTATGGTACCACTGGAAGGTCCACCTTATTGGGCTTGTTGCATCTTGTATGAATTATTGTATTATTTGACCTGTTATAAGTAATTAGTTGTATTTAGTAATTTGTATTTGTAACTTTTTTGCACATTTTTGTATATTGTATATTGTTTTTATGTTGTGATTATTGTTTTGCTGCTTTGGGTCACCTTTGGGTTGAGGGAAGCGGGGTATAAATAAACTTTATTATTTATTATTATTATTATTATTATTATTATTATTATTATTATTATTATTATTATTATTATTATTATTATTATTATTATTATTATTATTATTATTATTATTATTGTTGTTGTTGTTGTTGTTGTTGTTGTTGTTGTTGTTTGTTTGTTTGTTTGTTTGTTTGTTTGTTTGTTTGTTTGTTTGTTATATGGTAGTGGGCCAGGATACCTAAGAGACCACATCACCCCAAGAGTGTCTGTCCGTCCAACCAGAGCAGACCGGAGGGGATCTAGCTATACCATCAGCTACAGGGGCCCATCTCTCTAGCACATGAAGGAGGGCCTTCTCCGTGTCTGCACCAGCCCTCTGTAACTTCCTGCCAGCAGAGCTAAGATTACAGACAGAGCTGCTGCCCTTTAGAAAAGGTTTGAAAACCTGGCTGGCAGTGCAGGTGTGGGGTCCTAATGGTAATACGACTCCCGCCTGTTGGCTCACACCAAGATAGAAATCAGGAGCCTTCCTCTTTCTATTTTATGTATAGGGTGGGGTGGGTGGGTGGGTGGGATTGTGGGGTTTTAACTGTTTTTTATGTTTTTAAAGATGATGTAAGCCACCCTGAGTCGGGTTCGCCTGAGTGGGCGGCATAGAAATTTGAATATTAAATTAAATTTAAATCAAACCCTAGTATGCGTGCGCAACCGCAGCATCAGCACAGCACCTGTGTGCTGTGGACCAAACCACCATTATGTTCAGACATGGGTCACAGGAGAGGGGGGGCCTATGCTGGTTCCCATGTGTAGATGGGGGGCCGCAAACACATACAACACCGGCACACAAGGACAACAATGACAATGGCGACAAAGCCAATGGAGGACGAGGCGATGCCGTGGGCGGAGGGGCCAATAGCACATGTTCCCATGCCCCCATTTGCGCCGCCGCATGGACAAACAGAAGCTGTACCACAAAAGGAAAACTGTGCCAACAACAGCAGCCACTTTTATACAGTACAATTCCCCCACCCACACAGAGGCTATTCACACACACACACACACACACACACACACACACACACACACACACACAAGGAGCGAGGAAGAGGAAAACCAACTCTGTGTGTGTGTGTGTGTGTGTGTGTGTGTGTGTGTGTGTGTGTGTGTGTGTGTGTGTGTGTGTGTGTGTGTGTGTGACAGGGAAAAGTCTGGGTTGGTATGTGTCTGGCAGGGAGCCTAGCAACCAGCATAAATACTCCTCCAGGCAAGGCCGGGCACTCAGCTAGTAATGTATAATGGAGGTGGGGTACAATCTATGCTATACCACCCATCCTAGGATGGAGCTGGAAATGTCCATCAGGGCACAGCAAATGGTGCACCCCATGGGGAGATCTCTGTTGATGTGGGGTGGGGGAACCCCTACAAACTAAATTCCAAACAGAAATCATCTGGGTAAATGGGCACCTGCCAAAAAGCAGCCTTGTTTCTGCTCTCAGCATAAAAGCACCTACCCTAATAATGCACCATGCCTGCCGCTGCATAGAGCAACATGTGATGAACACTGGAAACCTTTGCTTGAACCTGCAGACCTTGCATCCCCAGCACACTATCTGGGTAACAACCAATTGGCCCCTCGCTCATCGAGGGGCGGGATAGACAAGCCACCTGCTGCTCTATGGGCCTGCATACATAATGGAAGGCAGAGAAAAGGGGGCATGCAGCAGACATATATTGCAGCCAGAGCAGATCTCTGGAACATCCAAATGCATTTCGGGCTGCAAAGCTGACTGCCTGCAGAAAGATTCATAATACAAAGTCAAGTAGGACCTGTGAAACTTTGGTGTACACTCTGTGCACAAGATCTGCATATCGCAGGAGCAGATATGCCCATCTGGGCTGCTCTTAGTTAATTACCCCCATGTAAATGAAGTACACTAGAAGCCAGTTTGCCCATGTGTGGGGCAAGCACCTCTTGAGCAGAATGACCTAGTCCTGCTCATCCACCTTTCATTGACTGTTACTCCTGAAATCCTTAATGAGAAGGCTAAAAGTCCACATACTCTACCTAAGGAGTTAATCCCTAGTGGCTAGCAGCAAGTGTATCCCAAAAGTGGGTGGACAGCCTGGCAGGTGGCAAGAATGAAATGGGAACAATCCCCACTTTGCACAGCACTGAAGCTAGGCAGTCACCCTCTAGTTAGCCCAATCCCAGTCATGACCTGCCCATGCTGAACCTAATCAGGCACTACATCCATGATGAAGGGGGAACAGTTTCCTCCATGACCGGCTCTGCAGAGGTTGCAGGAACAGCCATGAGTATTGACTCCCACACTCCGAAAACCATCCCTGGCTGTAATGCAGCCCTGAGTCACTGAAGGAGGACAGTCAACCTAGGGAATAATCCCACTGTTCCCTTCCCACTCTGTGTTGCTCCCACTGGAGGGAGGGAGGGGGAAAGTGCTGAGGAGAGACCCTCCTGGCTCTATCACAACTGCCATTGATATAATGTAAGGGATGAATCCTCCCACCACCGATCCTATGGTGCTATCACCCAGGGTAAGGGAGGAGGACTCACCCAATGAAGTGGCTGAACCCGAGGCCACCTGCTGATACTCCCTTTAATTATATCATAAATGAAGCTGAACTGGACTGTAGTGAAATTTGGTGGAAGAAATATCAATAATTTAAAATATGCAGGTGATACCATATATTCCATATATGGGAGAAAGGAGCAGGAACTTGAGATGAATTCTGATTACGGTTCAAGAAGGAAAGGCAGAAGCAGGGCTGCAGTTGAATATTAAGGAAAAAAAGGATTAATGCAAAATAACTTAAGAACTTACATTATTGACACTAACTATCCAGTGTGGTGTGGTGCATAGAATGACACACTAGGTTCAAATTCCTGCTTGATCATAGAATTTCATGGGGGAGGGCTGGTGAAAAAAAACTTCTTTAAATACCTCACTTACCTTGAAAATCCCATGTGGAATCCTATAAGTCAGACATGACTTAATAGCACACAGTACACAACTGTTATTAACCAGCTTACTCTTTTGCAGAACACATTTTCCCCTTCTTCCTCAAAATAAAACAGAAATATTGTAGTAATTTCCAAGCTCTACACTAGATGCAGGAAACACACAAGTAGAGATATGGCATCTTAAATCTCTTGGGCATACCAGAAGAAAGACCCAATTGTCTTGTTACAAGCCAAGCAGCACAAAGATATCTTTTATTGCTGGCTAAAGCCAATAACAAGGAATTTTTTTTACTGCAATATGTCTCCACATTGCTTTATTATGAACTGGGAAGGCAGAAGAGTAGGAAGAGTATTTCAACACTCAAATACAATGTGAAACTGATGGCAATACAAGCTATTCATAGGCAGAACTTTGTGCATACAGTGACTAAAATTCAATAGAAAGTTGGAAATAGTCTAGGCCCAGTGAATTATTGGAACTTATAGAAGAGTTAGCTAACCTTACCTCCACTGATTAAATTAGTCTACTTCAGTTGTGACTTACTAGATTTAAGCCATTGATTCTGCACAAAAATGTCATGTTGCATTTTTTAAAAAAAACTTCTTAGCTCTTAGCAATTCAGGTATAAGATAAATACATAAGGAAAAAGCCTAGTGGATATCAGAAGCCAGATGGTTTGAGCTACATTAGTTTTCCATTTAGTAGGAAGAAGGGCTTCATATCTTAAGCAATTTGTATTAACCCTTTGTCAAGATTAGCAGAAGCAAAATTAATTTAATCATGAATGGTAAGCAGAAACATGCAAATATACATTAATTGCATGATTTGATTTAATGTAATTTAATTTAATTTTTGGACTTATATGCCACCCTACTAAGGTCAAACCTGACTCAGGGCTGCTCATATCACAATTTAATAGATTTTAAAATCTTATTTTACTTTGCATGAAAATATAATAGATTTCAAAGTGCCGTACTTTAAGATGCAAATAAATTAGATTAGATACAGAGAAGGGCAACAAGGATGATCAGAGGACTGGAAACCAAGCCATACGAGGAAAGACTGAAGGAACTGGACATGTCTTGAGAAAAGGAGACTGAGAGGGGATATGATAGCACTCTTCAAATACTTGAAAGATAACCAAAAAAAGGAAGGGCAGGATCTGTTCTCCATCATCCCAAAGTGCAGGATGTGTAATAATGGGCTGAAACTACAGAAAGCCAGATATAGGCTGAATATTAGGGGAAACTTCTTAACGGTTAGAACAGTATGGCAATTGAACCAACTGCCTCAAGAGGTTGTGAGAGCTCCTACACTGGAAGCATTAAAGAGAGAAGTGGACAACCATCTGTCACATCTGCTTTGATTCTGAATCCTGCATTGATCAGAAGGCTGTACAAGATGGCTTAAAAGACTTCCAACTCAGTTATTCTATGATTCCTCATTGCGAAGCAGAGTGTTTTGGTGTGCAATCAAGAGTCTAAGCAGGGATCCATTAGCGGCAATTTATCTCTGCAAAGTCATGCCATTTTTCTTTTGTTGATATAAACAACAGGATTTGGGCCATTGTATTCTATACTATTTGAAAAATATTAAACCAGCTATACATGTATACTCAAATAAAACATTACATTCACTGATGTTTGCTACATATTACCTTCCAACTGATGTAAAGTTGGTGTCCTTATGAAAAACTTTGTAATTCATTGGCTCAACTGTGGCCCATGACTAAAATGTTTTAAGGAGAATAGGTAGATAATATGTATATCATCATCATTAAAACATACAGTATTTTTTAATATATCAGATGTGCTTAAGGTTGTTAACCGTTTTTTAAAAAGCCATTGCTATTCAATCATTTTCCTCTTAACAGATTCCAACAAATATTCATATTTCTAAAAAAATATATCAATCACTTTTTTGAGAAATTGAACAAAGCACAAAATAACACAAACTACTAAACATTGTTAGAAAAAAGGGCAACCACTAACAGCTTTATTTTGATTCTCTTTTATAGCAATAAAGCAGTAGCATCATGTTATCCCTCTAATTAAAGACTGTCTGCAGCAGAATCATTAACATTACCTCTGCCAGGAATAGACTACCTTGGATTCTCATCCTTTCTCTGTCTTTCTAATCTTAAATTTCTTTTGTATCGAATATTCAGAGCTTAAAAATGGATGAAAATGTGTGCATGTTTCTCTTACTATATCCAGGTTAGTGTTAAAATTATATTAAAATGTGCAATCAATTTTCCTAACGTATTGCACTTTTGAACATTCTGTTCACTATTGTACATGTTTTAATGCACTTTTCCTTAGCATTTTGATAAAAATCTATGTTGAAAAAAAATCAAGACCTTGTATAGAAGATGAAAGCACAGTAATGGGAAGTTAAAATATTGAAGAGTATCTTAACTCTGGCTTGCTTCTGGGGAAAGTTAGAATGAAAGCGCGGTGCCAATATGGCCGCTGCGCTCTTTGCAGGCCCCCACCCCACCCGGACTCAGACATCTGGGTGAGTTAGGGGGCGTGGCCACCCCTCTATAAAAGGGGTGGCCACGAGGCAGACGAGCTGCCATTTTAGAAATAGCGACGGAGAGGAGAAGTTTTCTCCGTTGCTGTTTGTTTTCCAGTCTTCGGCTATTTAGCCCTTGAGCCTTTCCCGGCTGGGAAAGGAGGATTCGTGCACGCAGAGCCTTGGTTCCCTTGGCTACTGCGTGCTTTAGCGCTAGGTTTTTGATCCCTTGAAAGGGATTCTACTTTTGCTCTAAGACATGCCTCCCAAACGGTAGGCACCGGCGATGAAGCCGCGGCCATGGGGGAGGACTTTTCCTGGCCCTGCGCAGGATGGGGGACAGCCATCGGGTCGGAGGACCAGGGCTGCGCCCCCGCCGCAGGGCACTATGCCAGCCTTGCCCCCGATACCGGTGGGGCGATTCAGGCTGGCACTTGGCAGCCGGGCTTGGATGGCCAGCCACAGGCCGGCCCCTCAGGGGCTTCGGCCCTCGGCCCACCTTTACCGGCCATGGGCAGGGCAGCGGGGGAGGGCCTGGTGCGGGCGCACAACCCGTTCCTACTCCGGCCCCTCATGGGCCGGAGTTTTGGGCATGGCCCTATTCTGGCCCTGGCTCTCAATTCAGTGTCCCTTTCCAACTGCCTAGTGGGTCTTCCGGCCAACCCAGCCCGCCTTATGCTGGGGGCTCTGTGGCAGTGGATGCTTTACTAGCATGTTTAGCAGTGCTGGAGGCATCCTTGGGGATTGCACAGCCTCCTGTGGGAGGGGGCACTTCTCTTTCTGCCGGGGCCACTTCGTGTCCACCGGCTACCTCGACGGCCACCACGCTGCACCAGGCAGCCAGCCGGGTTGAGCTGCTTGAGCCGCTCCGGCCTGTGCCTGCCGGTGTCTCAAGCAGCTCCCTGTTTGTCCAGAGCTGCAGACAGGGAGCAATCAGGTGTGGCCCCAGAGCTCGATTCCGGTCGCGAGCTCCGACGCCCGCCGTGGGCCGGAACCCCCGGTGGGGGTGGCTCACGGGGGTGCACCTAGTGAGTATCAGGTTCAAATTAGTGCACCTACATCACAGCCCACTTCCAGTGGTGGGGTTCAGTGGCCCGGGCCTCGTCAAGTTGAGGCGAGTGGGAATCAGTTACCAGTCTATCCCAGTGCCCCTTGGTTTCAAAATGGCACCTCATTGAGGGCGGGGGTTTCTGCCCCCGGGGCAGTGCCGGGCATCGCAGGGGCTATCCAGGTCCCGCTGCGTATGCCCCCTACACATAATGTGCCGGTGACGGCTTTGCCGACGGCTGGTTATTCGTTGCCCCTTGGTGATCATTTGTCCCAGGTCACGAGGGAGAAGATTTGGCGGGGGGAGTACATGGATATATTCTCCCTACTGAACCGTGAGCCCACCAAGGAGGAGAGAGAGGGACAGGATGACAGAGACAAGGAGTTGTCTCGTCGTCGTAAGCCACCACGCACCTGGGCCAACTGGTTGCCGGCATATCTTATTTATATGGCGGTATACCTTAGGGCCCGGCCTGATCTGGCCATTCCTATGGTCCAATACTTGGACAATATTTACAGGGCGATGGTGGATTTCCCTGGCCCATCGTGGTTGGCTTACGATGAGGAATTTAGAATGAGGGTGCCCCTACACCCGGAGGTGAGATGGGATGAGCCCTGTCAAAAATTGTGGCTCTTGTACGTGTCCGGCGCCTGGGGATAGGTACCATTGTGGCCATGCCGTGCAGCGAGCTGCTCCAACACAGGCTCCCCGCCAGCCGGCGGGGCAGGGGGTTCCAGCCCGCTTGCTTTGTTGGAGCTTCTTGGCTAATGGTGTGTGCAATAAACGACAGTGCCGATATAAGCACGAGTGTCCCTCTTGCGCTGGCCCCCACGCCGCCGCCGCGTGCCCGCGGGCTGGTGGGTCACGGGGCAGAGGTAGAGGTGGACAGGGAGCGGGCAGAGCTTCTGCGGATGGAGCTAGCCAGTCAAAAGGCCCCCTCCCCAGTTAATGTGTATATGTTGGAGCGATGGCTCTCAACTTATCCAAGGAGGGAGGACGCGAGGTACCTCCTGGAGGGTTTCCAGTGGGGCTTTCGTATCCCATTCAAAGGGGTGCGGGGACCCCAGGATGCCCCCAATTTACTTTCCCTGAAGGGTAAGGAGGAGATAGCTGTCCTGAGTATTGCCAAAGAAGTAGAGGCCAAGAGGGTGGCGGGCCCCTTTTCCGAACCACCCTTCCCTAACCTGAAGGTCTCCCCTCTGGGGCTAGTACCTAAAAAGACCCCGGGTGAATTCCGTTTAATCCACCATCTATCGTACCTGGCGGGTTACTCTGTCAATGATGCTATTCCTGATTACCTTTGTTCGGTCAGGTATACGTCATTTGACCAAGCCCTACGGATGGTGCGCTCTTGTGGTCCCGGTGCCCTCCTGGCAAAGTGTGACATTAAATCGGCATTCCGATTGCTGCCAGTGCACCCGGGGGACTTTGAGCTATTGGGTTTTAGATTCCAAGGGAAGTTCTATGTAGACAAGGCCATGCCTTTTGGCTGCTCTATTTCGTGTTCAGCATTCGAACGTTTTAGCACTTTCCTTCAGTGGGCCTTTGTTCGCAGGTCCAGGTCTCGGTCTGTAGCCCATTACCTCGATGACTTTTTATTCGGGGGTGAACGGGGCTCCTCACTACATTTCAGACGCTAATGCGGGAACTGGGTGTCCCTTTAGTGCCCGAAAAGACCGAGGGCCCATCCACTACGCTCACATTTCTGGGTATTGAAATTGACACGGTCGCACAGGCATCCCGGTTACCCATTGACAAGGTCACCCGGATCTCCGTGATGATTTTGGCCTTGCTGGCCAAACGTAAGGTGTCACTTCGTGAGCTTCAGGTACTTCATGGCCATCTTAACTTCGCCTGCTTGGTGGTGACGGCCAGCAGAGCTTTTGCGCGGCGCCTATATGACGCCATGTCTGGCCTGTTAAAGCGCCACCACAGGGTCCGACTGACCAGGGGCTTGCGAGCTGACCTTTTGGTTTGGCTTACATTCCTGCGGGAATTTAATGGGGTCTCTTTCTGGAGATCCGACCTTTTGGTTTCCCCTAGATTCCAAGTACAGTCGGATGCCTCCGGCTCCTGGGGTATGGGATTTACTTTGAGGGGAGGTGGGCTTATGGCCAATGGCCTCCAGCATGGCGGGGCACGGATCGTCTCCGCGATCTTACATTCCTTGAGTTCTTTCCATTCCTGGGAGCTTTGATGCTATGAGGCGAGGAGTGGGCCGACTCAGTGGTCCATTTTTGGTGTGACAATGCGGCGGTAGTCCACATTGTCAACGCTCAGATGTCTAAGTCACCCAGGGTGATGGCGTTGGTTCGTCAGTTTGTGTTACGTAGCCTACGCCTGAATGTGCTTTTTAAGGCCAGGCATGTACCAGGCATTAATAATGATATCGCTGATGCTTTATCCCGCCTGCAGATCCCCCGGTTCCGTGCCTTGGCTCCGGAAGCAGAGGAATTCCCCTCGCCACTCCCGGCCGAGATTTGGACATTTGGCAAGGAGAGGTGAACCGGGCAATTAGCATGTCTTTGGCACCTCGCACGCGTAAGGCGTATCAACATGCTTTCATTCAATTTAGAACCTTTTGTGCACAACTTCAGTTGGCCAAAGTGTGGCCCATTCCAGGCGAACAAGTTTTACAATTTATGGCTTATTTACACAGTCAGGGTTTGGTTCCTCGCACTATAGCATCCAGGCTGTCGGCACTGGCATTTATGGCCAAGGTGAAGGGTTTTGCTGACTGCGTGAATGATTTCCGCATACGACATGTTTTGGAGGGGTGGACACGGGAACGTGGCCGCCGCCCGGACACTCGCCACCCAATTTCACCAGGGGTACTGACCCACCTTGCACGAGGCTGGCATAATCTGTGTTTTGATAAGTATGAGGTGTCTCTTTTTCACGCGGCTACCACTGTGGCTTTCTTCGGAGCGCTCCGCATCAATGAGTTGGTACTACTGTCTAAGGCGGATGCGACTCATAGGGCACTGGAACTCAACGATATGTATGTCACCAATGAGTGGGCTCAGTTGAGGATACGGTCCTCAAAGGTTGATCAGCACGGCGTAGGCAGTGGAGTTAGACTGCTACAATGTTCCGTTGCAGACATCTGTCCGGTTGGTGCCCTACAGGAGTTTCTTGCACTGCGTGGCGCGCACCCTGGCCCTGTTTTTCTGCCACCAGGATGGGTCTCCCCTTACTAAATTTCAATTTTGGAAGGTGACCGGTATGGCACTATCCAGTATTGGCCTCCCCGGGGCTCGTTACGGCACCCATTCATTTAGGATAGGTGCTGCATCCACTGCAGCTGCATTTGGGTACTCTGAGGCTAATATACGCCGTATGGGAAGATGGGGATCTATGCGTTTTGCATTATATGTTCGCCCTCTTCAGGTATGAATACCAGTTAAGTCATTGTTCTCTTTTCTTCTTTTACAGACCCTGTGTTTCTCCGCACACCGGTGGCAGTATGGCTGGTGGGCCACAGTTACGTGCACTGGGCAGCGCAGTATGCTGCGGCGACAGAGTGGGGACCCCAGGTTGGACTGCGTGCAACCGCACGCATACGTTGGTACGGTAAGCGCAGAATGAGATGGCGGGAACTGTTGCCATTCCTGTTTTCCATCAGGGATGCTGAACCGCCTGATGTCCTTGTACTGCATCTCGGGGGCAATGACCTCACCCAGGTCACTGGCCTTTCCTTAAAATTCACGATTTGCAGTGACCTAGCTTATTTGCATTATGTGTGGCCGTCCACAAGGCTGCTATGGTCGGACATCATACCGCGTCATTCATACAGGGGAGGTATTGACCTCCGTGCCCTTGACCGCGCTTGCCGCTCGGTGAACAGGGCTGTTGCCTGGTTCTTGGCAGACAAGGGTTTGGGGATGGTCATCCGACACCCCACGATTAGTTTACAAAATTATGATCTTTATGCAGGGGATGGGGTCCACCTGTCGGCTAGAGGTATGAACCTCTTTTTGGAAGATTTGCAAGCAGGCCTGTTGACCGAGCTGATGGTCTGGGGGGGGGGGGCAGTGAGTCTTCATTGAAGCCTCCCCGTGTGGCGGGTAGCACTGGTAAGGTAAAGATTTATGACCCATAGGTATCTGGCAGGTTCGCAATTGACTGGCCAACACGTTAGACAGGTACAGGTGTAATAGCTTTGACCGGTCAACGACGAACCAGGCAAGGGGTGATGGCAGGAGCTTTTCAGCATGCATCACCCCGTGATTTGACGGATACACGTCATAGGGTGGGGTCAGTAGATAGTTTATTGACTCCGGTCAACAATTTGTTTGTGTCAACAAACAAATTGATACAAATGGATACTTTGTAGCCAATTGCCATTGGCAATTTTGGGATGAACCTTATCAGTGTTACTGCGGCCAGCTTGCCTTAAGAATTACAATTGGATGAATACACCAATTGAAAGTTATAATTCGGACTAGGGCATTATTCAATAAAAGTGGCCCAATGCCTTTATCCATATACCGGTGTCTGAGTCTTTCTTTGGGGGGGGGGGGGTGCCTGCAAAGTAGCTGCTACCTAAGTTTGGACTTCAATAACTCTCAAGCTTAACTGCTTGAGACTTTACTATTCTATTTTTCCTTGAAGTACATATTTTTGGATGGAGAAGTGAGGAAAAATCATTGCATTCCTGTCAGTATTAGTTTGGAAAGTGGAAATCAGGTTCATTTGTATGAAAACTTTCTCTCCCATCCCCGCCAGCCATTTGATTGAATGAAGTAAGAAATGCCTTTATTTTATCCAAACATCAACCATTCCCTATTGTTCCAAAAATGTCTTTATTCTACCCCAAAATAATTTTAAATTCCTTCATTCCTTCTCCTCAAAGTCAGAATAAGTGATGCCTTTCCATCTTTCTTGGAGAATTAAATCAGAAGAACTACAGATGTTACTGACAGTTACCATGGTTATAAAATATGTACTCCTTCATCAAGTTCAACGAACATTGCAGAGGAACAACGGAGATAATGTTACTGTATCTATAAAATGTAGTTTGATAGGTGAGAGGAAATATACTGCATAATTAATAGTTTGTATTACAGTAAGGGCAGTTTTTTAAAAAATCATTACATCGGCTGGAGTTATTACTTAGTTCAGGTCTTCAGCACCAAACACTACTGCCAAGGAAGAATTTTTTTTAATCAGTCCTTTTTCATGAATGCATCTTTTAGAATAGCACAATAGAATTACTTGTACTTAAAAAATAATAATAGACCAATTAAATACCCTGGACTTAGAGGCACGTGTAGACAATCCTGCTCAGGCCAAATACCTGAGGTATCTCCTAATTAAAAACAAACAGCATTAGCAATCTTACTTTGTGATATGGGCTGTATACCTGTATTGTTATTTGATATCAGGTGACATGACATTTCAAGCACATATATAGAGAAGTCCTCATCTGCTTGGGAAGAGATGTTTATTGACACTGAAAGAGATCTTATAGCAGATTAGATTAAATCTGCTGTACTGTATATCCTCTTTTCTCCCTCCTGGCAGATTGTGGTGTTTTGAACCACAATCAGGTGTACCCTGGTAATGGCAACCTTATGTTGCTGGCAAATCTTTCTCACACTGGGTCAGGAGAAAGGAACTGCAGAATGAACTCACAAAAAGGTGCCTTTATTTTGGCTGTTTCACGTCTGGCCTAGACATGGAAGAAGAAGAAGAAGAATCTTATTTTCCTTTTGCACATGTAAGTAGAGACATGTATGCATATGGTTTGTTATAGGCTCAAACAAGCTAGGAGTGACATGGCCTTGCAGATGATACTGGATTGCCACAATCTAGATGCAATTGTGCTTAAAGTACAAAACAACAACTAACACCACATGGCAGCATATAGAGCTGGGTAACTAAGTGAAAGGTAAAATGGCCTCTTTAGCGTCTTGCACAGGAGACAAAGAAGGAGTCGCAGGAAGGACTAACACAGGTTTATTCATTGATGGTCAGCATGAACATGTGGTAATGGCGGAGGTACATCTCATTATATACAGTACATAATACATTTGAATGTGGTTGCACGGTAGCTCATTGGCTGCTACCGGCGTGGCCTCGCCCAGGTCATGCCTCTCTTCTTGTAGTTGTTTTCTGTAGTCCTTTGTCATGCGGGGAATCTCCCGCGGCTGTTCGTGATTTGGGGAATGTGGACCATGTGAGACTGAACGCTCGCAGCTGCCCTCTATGGGCGGCTTGCTCGCGTTCCTTAGCAGCTGAGATACATTGTGATTGTGACTGGTTACATTCATACATTTAAAGAGACATTGTACATGCATACATAACATCCCTCCCCCCTAGGATGGGACGAAGTCCCTCAACCATTGTGGCTTGCCGCAAGTGCGCCTGGGGCGTGCGGCCGCCTGACCTAATACAGGGGAGCCTGTGACTCCTGGCTCTGTGGAGTCTCGTCCTGCAACGGAAAATGGAGACTCATTAGTGGTTCTGTGGGGGGCTTGCGATGCCCTTGTCTTGGGGGACGGGAATGGAATGAACAGCTGGGAAGTGAACCCCTGTCTATTTCCTGAGGAGCACGGGGACCCTCCCAGCACGAACCTCGGGACCGACGAGGATGCCCTCGGATTGAAGTGGGTCAGGACAGGCTGGTTACATTCATACATTTAAAGAGACATTGTACATGCATACATAACAGCCTCCAATTCCCCATTCCAGATCTGTCAAGTGTCCCTTATTGGCCGGGAAAGCCCCGTATTTTTACCCCAGTTCCCGCCCCATCCCATTTTATTAATTTCCCCATAATATCACATTTTTTAAAACAAAATCCCAAAGCTGCAGTTTTTTTCTTGGCACCAGAGGCCGCTGTGGCTTTTCGCTTGTGGAAGGGGAGAGAGAAGGTGGTTTGGGGCGGGGCCTTCATCTCTCTGTTTCCATTCCAACTTCCTTTGACTCCTCCGTGTGTCTGTGCGAGGGGAGGGCGGAGGGAGGGAGGAAGAAAAGAGCTGCTGCTCCGATGTGGCTGGCCCTGGGTCAGGGAGGGCCAGCATGGATGCCCCGGAGCTTGCCCCTTCTGGGTAAATCTATGTCTTTTTGTTTTGTTTACTTTCCTCTGTGTGTGTGTGTGTGTGTGTGTGTGTGTGTGTGTGTGTGTGAGATAGAGAGAGAGAGAGAGAGAGAGAGACTCACCTTTGTGTGGGTGGGTATGGGTGTGTTGTGGGTGAGGGGCCAGGGCCCGGACCAGGTTAAACAGAGATGAGCACTGAACCCTAGAGTCAGATATGACTGGCTTTCAAGCAAGGGATACCTTTACCTTGTTTGAAAGCCTGTCATATCTGACTCTAGGGTTCAGTGCTCATCTTTGTTTCAAAGCTGAAGTGCCAGCGCTGTATGCTTCTGCAGATGTTTCCATGGTCATGTGGCAGGCAAAGTGTTCCCTATTTATCTACTTGCAATTATATAAAGTAGAATGGGAGACATGGTTTGAATGCATTTTGTATAGATTAATCATCACTCAAACAGACAAATTTCAATATAATACAGGTAACATGTCTTCAGAACTGCAAAAATAACAGTGAAAGTACAAATAATGACATCATGAGGTGGTGGTCTGATAAACATAAGGTAGACCCTAGGGAAAGAGATGCCTGAGGGTAAAAAATAAGGCCCTAGATGGGAGGAAAGAGGCAGAAGAAGATGAGCCACTTCTGTGTGGTGGGATGGAGGCCCCACTAGGTTGGTGGGACTCAAGCTTAAACAAACAGGAAGATGAGGGGAAGGGACTTGGACTAATCCAGATACCCTATTTGTTTCCCTAAATTTCCTTGCTTTTGAACTGCTAGGTTGGCAGGAGCTGGGACAGAGGCAGAAGCTCACTCCATCCTGCAGTACTTGGGTATCGAGCTGCTGACGTGTTACCTTCCAGTCAGCACCTTAGCCACTTGAGCCACTGAAGCTCAGTGGTTAAGAAGCTCGCCTTGTTAGCTGGAAGACCGACATGATGGTTTGAGCTCCCATCTCTGTCCCAGCTCCTGGCAACCTAGCAGTTCAAAAGCAAGAAATTACCGGTAGATTAATAGAGACCACTTTGGTAGGAAAGGTAACAACACTCTGGTGTCTAGTCATGCCTGCCACATGTCCACAGAAACATCTACAAACAGGCAGTGATGGCTCTTTGGCTATAAACAGAAATGAGCACTGAACCCTAGAGTCAGATAATACAGGCAGCATTCGATCTAACAATAGGTAAAGGTAAAGGTTGCCCTTGCTCAAAAGCCAGTTGTATCTGACTCTAGGGTACAGTGCTCATCTACATTTACAGCCAAAGAGTCAGTGCTGTCTGTGTTTGCAGACATTTTCATGGTCATGTGGCAGGCATGACTAGATCCCAGCAAGTCACACGGCCAGATTTGGCCATGCCCAAAGATTTGTCTACACCCACAGAGGGGTGTGGCCAAAATTTCCCTTATTTTTAAATCCCAAACCTGACAGGTATGCCCCATTCCATATAGAGAAGCTGGATGAACAGGCTACAGAATTCAGCTCCATACTGATCATAAGACAGGAATATCCATCAACCTGAGGCCAGTGAGATAATTGAATGGAATAGGAGATGTCATTGACACCTGGGAGAGGAATGGCCACTTGAAGCCTCACTCTGATAAATGATATCATCAGACTGGACAAGGTAATGAAAAAAATTGATAATCCACATTTATTTATTATTTTTCTGATTTATATTGCCGCCCAACTCCGAAGACTCTGGGCGGCTCACAGAAAATAAAACCAATCACATTTTAAAAACCAATAAAAAAAACCATTAAAACTGCCACCAAAAATTACTCGGACCCCTACAGATTAAAAGAGATTAAAAGAGGAAGAGAGTGTTCTTACTAAATCAGCCATTAGGCAGGGATCACCACATCGCTGGTGCCCCACACCTGCTTTGTCAGCCAGGTTTGCAAACCCATATTTTGCAGACTGTAATTTTGTAATTGTAAGTGTATGATATATAATATTATTGCATTAGGGTACTGGGTTTAGTATTAGAATTAGTATTATCAGTATCAGTATTATGTGTATTGCATATTATTGTGAGATAATATTTTGTATTTATTGCATTGTACCTTTACTTGTGCTCTTGTTATATTGTATTTTTGTCATGTTGTATTGTATTATCATTTAACATGTTGTAAGCCACCCTGAGTCAGCCTGCGCTGAGTTGGGTGGGGTATAAATCAAATAAACTAAACTAACTCTCCCGCACCTCAATCGATCTCCCCAGCTGGGGATCAGCTGGGGGGAGAGAGGAAGGGGAGAACTTTCTCTCCCACACCTCGATTGATCTACCCCAACTGCGCACCTAAATAGAGGTGCAGGAGAGAAAGGGTAATCTTCTAAGAACACTGCCTTTTCTCCACCCCAGCTTCTCACCAGCTGGGGAGATTGATAGAGGTGCAGGAGTGAATCATGTCTGGCATTTATTTGGCATTTTTTTGGGAGGGTCAGGAACATTTTTTAAATTTTCAATGCATTCCTATGGGAAATTGTGCTTTGGGTTATTGAAAAACCATTTTACGAAAAAAGTCCTGGAATTGACTAATTCTGTAACCCAGGGTTTTATTGTCAAATAGTTCTTATTGTAAAACTGCTTTTTCTAATATTTAGTCCAAGTCTCCTTTGTGTGTGCTTTGTGTGTGATTTGAATCTTTTTATGTGATTATTTCCCTATGAAGCAGCAGAAAAGAAGCTTGTTCCATGTTCTTCATATAAGCCCTTCAAATATTTAAAAGCAGCTATTCTGTCTCTTGTCTATCATTTTACTATTTCTTAAATATATCAAATGCCCTCATATAACATGGTTTTTAGATCTACAAATTCCAGCACATCAATTTCATTCTTTAAACTGTGGTGCCCAGAACTAGTCACAGTTTATTTCTGGAGGTGAGCAAAATTGAGTATTATGGCTTTCATTATCTATTATTTGCAGTGATTTTGTAATAGGTTTCTTTTCTCTATATGAAATTTACTGAAAATCCGCATTCAGAGTCCTGATCCTATTTCTGTCACCTTTTGCTTCTTGCCTGTCCTTTATAATTTTAAGTGTTTCTTCCCACATCCATCTATGCTTTTCTTTTCTCTTTACTATAGGGATTGTCTTTTTCATAAAAAACTTCAGGATAATATAGCTGACTTCAATCCATAGTTTTCCTCATTGATGATCAGCTGAGTTTAGTAATGCATTTCTCTTCTTTATGTGCTCTTTAAATTCATCATGAATTATGTTTAAAAACTATAATTCTTTTAGTGTTGCTTTTGAGCTTTATTCTAAAGTTGGACATAAAGAGTTTGTGGTCAGTACCACAATCTTGGTTTTTCTTCATCAATATGCCAGCAAATTTGGAAAACAAAACAGTGGCCACTGGATTGGAAAAGATCAGTGTACGTTCCAATCCCAAAAAAGGGCAATGCCAAAGAATGCTCAAATTATCAAACAATTGCACTCATCCCACATGCCAGCAAGGTGATGCTCAAGATAATACAGGATAGACTTCAGCAACATGTGGAGAGAGTACTACCAGAGGTGCAGGCCGGTTTCAGAAGAGGCAGGGGTATTAGAGACCACATTGCCAACATATGTTGGATCCTGGAGAAAACAAAGGAATACCAGAAACAAGTCTACTTTTGTTTTATTGACTACACCAAGGCTTTTGACTGTGTGGACTACAACAAAATGTGGCAAGTAACTAAAGAGATGGGAATACCAGAACACCTCATATGCCTCATGAGAAATCTGTACACAAACCAAGAAGCAACAGTTAGGACAGAACACAGAATGACAGAGAGTTTTGGAATAGGAAAGGGAGTAAGACAAGGCTGCATTTTATCACCCTGCTTATTCAATCTATACACAGAGCACATAATGCGCAATGCAGGGATGGAGGAATCAAAATATGGGATCAAAATTGCTGGGAGAAACATCAACAATTTGAGATATGCAAATGATACCACCCTAATGGCAGAAAGTGAGGAAGACCTAAAGAAGCTGCTGCTTAGGTTGAAAGGAGAGAGTGCAAAAGCTGGCTTGAGACTCAACATCAAGAAAGCCAAGATAATGGCAACAGGTCCGATCAGTCCCTGGAAAATAGATGGGGAAGAAGTAGAAGCAGTGACAGATTTTACTTTCCTGGGATCTAAGATCACTGCAGATGGCGACTGTAGCCATGAAATAAAAGATGACTGATTCTGGGGAGAAAAGCGATGAGAAACCTGGAGAACATAGTGAAAAGCAGAGACATCACCTTGAAAACAAAAATTTGCATAGTCAAAGCAATGGTATGCCCAGTGGCAATGTATGGTTGTGAGAGCTGGACCATTAGGAAAGCTGAGCGCAGAAAAATAGATGCCTTTGAAATGTGGTATTGGAGGAGAGTCCTGAGAGTCCCCTGGACAGCAAAGAGAACAAATAGGTCAATACTGTAAGAAATCAATCCTGACTGTTCATTGGAGGGACAAATGGTGAAGATGAAGCTAAAGTACTTTGGACATCAAATGAGAAGGGAGGACTCACTTGAGAAGGCCTTGATGCTGGGAAAGGTGGAGGGCAAGAGAAGAAGGGGGTGTCCAAAGATGAGATGGATAGATGGTATTGTGGACGCAATGGGCACAAACCAGTGCGGGCTGAGGAGAATGGTGGAAGACAGAGGTGCCTGGAGGAAAATGGTCCATGGGGTTGCAAAAGGTCAGAATTGACTGTGTGACTGAACAACAACAAAAAAAGACTATTTGCTTTGTGGCTCATGTGGCTAAGATGCTGACTGGGAGGCGGAAGGTCAGCAGTTCGACTCCCGAGTACTGCAGGACGCAATGAGCTCCTGTCTTTGTCCCAGCTCCTGACAACCTAGCAGTTTGGAAGCAAGAAATTGCAAGTAGATAAATAGGGACCACTTTGATGGAAAGGTAACAGCATTCCATATGCTCCGGTGTCTAATCATGCCTGCCACATGATCACGGGAATGTCTGCAGAAGCAGACAGCTCTGGCTCTTTGCCTTTGAAACAGAGATGAGCACTGAACCCTAGAGATGGATGTGATTGGCTTTCGAGCAAGGGAAAACTTTACCTTTACCTATTTGCTGTTCAGTTGCTTAAAGCATGAATTTGCAAAAAATAGAGATTTTCAATAGGTTTTTCCAAGAGCCTCTGTGATATTATTTGTATTATGGTCTCTAACTGCCTATGCTATGACTTACCTGAGAATTAGAACTGTCGAGATTCCCTGTAGGATGATGTCATTTTGTGTTAATTACCTGTTAGTAGGGTTAATAGGGTTTTACTTAGAGATACTAGCCATGCTTTTATTTTCACTCTATCATGTATTTCACAGCCCCAAAATGGGCTGCTGGTACCTGCCCCCCCCACCCCCTGCTGGCCTGGCCAGGTGCCCCAGGTCACCGAGGCGTGGGTTTCTGGGGTGGTGGGGGCCAAGGCATACCTGTCAACCTTCCCGATTTGGCAGGGATTACCTCGTAAATTGACATCGATTGACGTCATAACCCGGCCCCCGCTGCCAAAACCCCGTAATTTGGCAGCGGGGGAAACGCTTTCCGCGCATGCACGGAAGGGGTTTACCCCTTCCACGCATGCGCAGAAGTGCTACGTCGCTTGTGTAAGGGCTGTGCAAGCGGCGTAGCACTTCCGCGCATGCGTGGAAGGGGTAAAACCTTTCCACGCATGCGTGGAACGCGACCTGCACATAAGCGATGTGTGCAGGTCCCGTTTTTCCGGAGCCGCGGGTTGACAGGTATGGGCCAAGGTCGCATGGCGTTTCACTAACAAATGCCACGACTCCTTGGTTTTAGTTATATAGATAATGTGAAACTCAGCACAATCAGCGCCATGGCCCTGATTATAGCACCAAACAATGACTGTTGAATTAGTCCACACCTGAGCCCACATCCATAATACCTCCACAAAGGAAAATATTACAAGGAATGTGAGGTCCCTGGTAATACCTCTCTTATGATATTCTTGCAGCTAAACAGCTGCATACCAGCACCCCCTCCTAAAGTATATGCCAAACCCTAATGATCCAGCCATGTCCAGTTGAACTATTAAAGGAAATAAGAAACTCCTGCCAGAGGGAGTTGCAAATATTGGCTCACTGCCCCATACCTGTCAGACTCAAGAGCAGAAATATGAGCCATTAGCAAATCAGCCAGCTGTTTAAGTTGAACTAATTGCCCTGTGTCACCTAGTTTCTTTACTAGAGTGTCGAGGCAAAGGGTGGCTGCTGTTACTCTCCTGTTCTAGTGCCTCAAGACATGCCACTATTACACTAAAGTCAGGGACCTCTTCCTTGCCAGATGAAGTTGATATTGAAGGGAGAGATCTCCTAGAGGCCCAGTGTTTACCAGGCTGCTTACCCTTGGACACACAAACCTTTCTTAGGAGCCAAACCACAACACTGAACACTTGGTAGTGCTTGCAGTCTTTGAACACTAGGGACTGTGCAGCTTGTACAAGGCCCTACCAGTTATGCTTTGCCTGTGAATACACTACAGGGAATCAAACCACTGAACCACAACCGGATACTCAAACTACTTAACTATCAAGCCAGCCGCTAATTAAACCAGCATTCAACAAGACCAAGACCAAAGACCAATCTAACTCCTCCTACTGATTGCAATTAATTAACTAAACACCAGAGTTAATATTCTGGGAGGTAGCAGAAAAACCCAACCCAGAAGGGGGTGGGGGAAGTAGGATGTAATTCCCTCCCATTTCCCTTCACCAGACCACCAATAATCAAACCAATATGGGGGGGGAGGGGATGAGAAGGAGACCCTCCTGCTAAATTCCACCACCACCAAAAACTACCTCACTTCTCTCTCACACACACACACACCAACCTACAAACTGCCCATTTTAACTTTATGTATTATTACTAGTCCACTTCTTAAAATTATGAATTAACCACTTTCCTTTCTTCACTCTTTTAACAGAATACATAACTGTTACAAACAGCTTTATAGAATATAAAACAGGAGCAGTTTGGAGAGCAAGGCTAATGAAGACAGAGTCAAAGCAGGCAAGGAGTTAGATAACTGTGGGTTGCCTGTGGGAATAATTGCTTAAACCTTTCCCCAGGGGTTTGCTCGGCCTTCAACAGATCCGGGGATCAACCGGGCTTGGCAGGAAAGGCATTTGGGGTGCGGGCTAGTTAATTAGTTTGGGGGGTGAATCAGAAAGCCTTGGCTGATGGCTACGATAGAAATGGGGCAAAAACCAAAGATGATGATTCTAGTGGAAACACACAATCCTTAGCTGCTGGCTGCAGATTACGTTGGGCAAATAAGCTGCGCCAGACAGCAGGACAAGCTAGGCACCCGGAGTCAATACACATAAGGCTCCGAGATAGGGCAGGAACAATGGGTTTCACCAGCCCAGACCTTAATTAGTTGTGGGTTGTCTATTAACCACTGGGCAATGTCCAAGAGCAGATATTGTCTTGACCACTGGAAAATGCCACATATGCAAGCCTTCTGTATTAGGGGGTCATGCGCATCTTACACACGTATCACCCCAAGGCAGGGTAATAAATACGTATCCCCGAAGTCATTCAGGGCTGGATTTCACTGCACGATTGTCTCGTGTGTCTTCCTTGCGGCCAGCCATTCCTACATCTGGTAGCCATCGCAACAGATAACCAAGGAAGCAACTGAAGTGAAGTACCTTTAGAGCAAGAGCAAGAGGTCCAAGCAGGCCAGGGATCAGACAACCTAAGAAGCAACTGATGCAGGTGATTTTTAAGGCTGGAGCAAAAGCAGGAGGTTCACACATAGCACCAAAAGAAACTGTGGAGGCAGCTTCTATGAGGAGGAGCCAGTTCTTATATGGCTCTTCCCCAGGGTTCTCAGATGGAGCTCATAAGGCCCCTAGCAGATATAGCAGGCTGTAGACCTAAACAGACTTGGAGCTTTGACAGGTTTGTGCTGTTTCACCAGTGAAAATGCCAGGAGTGAAAATGCTAGAGCTGAATGATAGAATAGCTTGGTCTTCAGAAACTGATCCAAAATCCACTGTAAGCAGTTGAACCAAACCTGAAGATGATAACATAATAAGACCCATAATCTTAAGGAGTCATCTTAATTTGTATAGCCTCCCAACTCGGAACGACTCTGGACAGCTTACAACATTAAAATCAGTACTACAATCAAAAAACTTAAAACCAGTAAAAAAACAATTAAAAATACAATAAAGAAATTACCCTGACAGCTAAAAAGAGTGAGGGAGCAATATTACTATATCAGCCAGCAGGCGGGAGTCACTGCATCCCCAGTGCCCCACACCTGCTTTGCCAGCCAGGTTTTTAGTTCTTTCCTGAAGGGCAGCAACTCCAGATGGAGTTGTAACTCAATTGGCAAGTGGTTCCATAGGGCCGGAGCAGACACAGAGAAGGGCCTCTTTCTGGTGCTACAGAGGCAAGACTTTCCAGCAGATGGCACAATAAGAGAGCCTCTTCAGTCTGCTCCGGTGGGACAGACAGATGTTCTCAGAGTGATGCAGTCTCTTAAGTATCCTGGCCCACAACCATGTAGGGCTTTAAAGGTCATTACCAGCACCTTGAATTGCACCCAGAGACACACCGGTAACCAGTGAAGCTCCCGAAGCAGTGGCGAGTCATTGGCGTACCCCATCACCACCTGAGCAGCCGCATTCTGGATCAGTTGCACCCTCTAAATGGTCATCAAGGGCAGCCCCATGTAGAGCACATTACAATATTCCAGTCTGGAGGTGACCAGAGCATGTGTGACCATGAGCAAGGAGTCCTGATCTAGGAGCAGGTGTAACTGGCATATGACACGAAGTTGTGCAAAAGCCCCCCTGGCCATGACTACCACCTGCTCATCAAGCAGGAGTCATGAGTCCAGGAGGAGACCCAGATTATTATTATTAAGATTTATTTCTATACTGCCTTTCTTCCCCTACGGGCAACTCAAGGCAGTTCACAACAATAAACAATAAAACAAAATACAGCAGTAAGTATCAGAGCAAGCAGCAATAACAGTACAATAATCAGCCAAAATACAAAATAAATAAATACAAAACATTAATGAAATTCAAAACAATACATTATAAAAATTGATATTACAGTATACAACAAATATAAAAATACAATAATACAGAATCCAATACAATCTACATTATACAATAAACAAGAATCAAGCTACATAATCAATTCCTTATGGTTCTGACGGAGCCAATGCTCAACGTCCTTGGCAGGCCGATGGAAGGAACTCCGCGTCTCAACAATGGCGAGGCCACAATGGTTTTTTGGCAGCCAGCGCAGATGCTCCCAATCTCACCAGTCAACAAAGCCGGGGAAGGAGCTCTGCGTCTCAGCTTTTTTTGACCAAGGCATCCCTAAATGCTGCTCACCTCATCTGGCCGGCCACACAGTCCTGGTTCTCCCAACTTCCCAGCAGTCGATGCCGGACTGGTGAGGGGGCTTAAGCGAGCTGGCATCGGCATGGTGGAGGCAAAGGAGTGGCTTTTGGGGCTGCAGAAGCAACCACAGGTGCCGCAGGTCTCTCCACCCCGCCTCCTCTCCCCCCGGCCGACCTGCCAGGCAAAACCGGCTTAGTGACTTAGACACTGATCTTGATAATTGGAAGATCGGCAGGTCAGTAGATTGAGACCTGAGTGCTACGCAATGGAGTGAACTCCCATTGTCTGTCCCAGATTCTGCCAACCTGAGCCGGGTTTTGGGGAAGCCACAGATTCCTGATGATCCAGGCCACATGGCTTCTCATCTTGTTCCAGCTTAACTGCATCGTGCTGTAAAGGAGCCTCCATTTTCTCCGAGATTACTTCATCTGGAAGTGATAGATCTTGCTCAAGCCACAAGATCAGATCAGGCTTGTCCAAGGGAAATCCTTAGTTATCTGCATCCCACAAGCCTCTTCTGCATACTCTGTAAGTGCTCTTGCTCTTGGATGTTTATGCACCGGGTCTGTTTGGGGTAAGATAACCCCATCCAGACCCAAAGATTGTAGCCCCCGAGATAACACAGGGGACCCTAACCCATAGCCACTCAATCTTCAGTTGTAGCCTGTTGTTTCCCATCCAGACCTCAACAGCCTCTAGACACCTGGATAAGACTTCAACTGTATCACTATGATCATCATAAGCCAAAATATATAGCTGAGTATCATCTGTGTACTGATGATACCTCAAACCATGGGAATGGATGATCTTCCCCAATGGCTTCATGTAGATGTTAAATAGGAGCAGTGAGAGCCCTGAGGCACCCCATATTGGAGAGGCCTAGGGCTGGACATCCCATTCTCCAACCACGCTGACTGGGTCCGACCCCTCAGAAATGAGGAAAACGAGGACCACACAGTGCCCTGGATCCCCAAACATCAAAGCTGTTCCAGAAGGATACCATGATGGATGGTATTGAAGGCCGCTGAGAGGTCAAGAAGAGCAAGGACAGAAGGATGACCTCCATCCCGCTCCCACCAGAGATCATCCAACAGTGCAACCAATGCAGTCTCAGTACCATATCCGGGCCTGAATCCTGACTGAAAGGGGTCCAGATAATCCGCTTCATCCAAGACACCCTGCAACTGATGTGCCACTGCCTTCTCCAAAACCTTCCCTAAAAAGGGGAGGTTGGATACTCACCGATAGTTGGCCATTATTGTTGGGTCAAACGCTGGCTTTTTAAGGAGGGGGCACACCAAAGCATGTTTTAATGGTGCAGGAAATACCCCCTCCCGCAAAGATGCATTGACTGTTGCTCCAACCCAACTGCCTATCACTGCCTTGGACACTTTGACCAACCAGGCGGGACATGGATCTAATGGGCAAGCAGTGGCGTGAACAGATCCACTGTCTACAACTTTTTTTGAAGTGGTAGCCATGTTAGTCTGTGCAAGCATATAAGAGAGTTAACAAAAAAGAAAAAAAAACACTCACTGGCATCTTTAGTCTTTAGACTAACTCCTGTATTTTAATGTTAGCTTTCATGGACCAAGTCCACTTCATCAGACATAAGAGTGCATTTTCATGATATACATTTATACATTTGATATAGAGGCCCAGAGTACCTGTGCAAATTTGGTTGGTTCAGGAGATGGACATGTCTACAACTTATTCATGCATGTTCTGTCTACTCCACCATAATATTTTGAAACCAAGTTTCACATTCATGCCAAGTTTCAGATTGTTAGAACAGAACATCAAGTAAGTGATCTGAATCAGGGGAAGGGGGCATGTTGAAATGACTACTAACTCTAGGTATATTCCCCTTTCTCATCTTTCCTGCATATCTAGATGGCTACTCTTTGGCTCACTTCTTCTTCTGATACCCTTTCTTCTTATTCTTCTTTGTGCAACATGATATGGTACTCCATAATGGCTGTTTCAGCAGATGCTGCTATCAGGAACAACAATTCTAAAAACTTCTTTAAAACAATTTAGAATATTTTTCTTGAATTTTCTGCACTATCCATGAAAGGAATAACTTATGTAATAAGCCTTCACTCCCACTTCTTTCCCCTCTAATAGTACCCTCTGGAATAGTTGCTTCCCTTCAGTAGTCACAATCTCAGCATGAGGCCACTGTACTTTGCTTCTAGTAAATAAATCAAACCCAATTTAACACATATCCATATAAAACATTTATGAAACTGAACTTCATGTATGCAAATAAACAAAACATGATTCTGCTTCATAGGCTTTCTAAAGGTTTGTGTATCATTTACATATATTTGAAAATAACAGATGGGGTTTATTCCTAGTTAAATATATTTAAGAATTCAACCCAACAGCACAATTGTATAAAGAGAAGTATCTGTCAGTGAGATACTCAGCGTAGGAATGGATGCTAAATCTTAACATATTTTAGTCTAGCACTATCTATTAACAAATTTGCAGAATGTTCTCTCTGCCTTATGTATTTAGCACCTGCAATGATTAAGCAATTTAGCATTTGCTTGAGGAAGGGCAGGGATCAGAAATACTAGGGGTACCTACTGATAGATTCAATGTTATATCATCATTACTTTTTAAAAGAAACTGAAGCATGATTTAATATGTTGGATAATGATTAGTCTCATCATTTGTAGCATGATAGCATATTTTCTGTTGTGCTCTTAGGATAGGCATAGGAAATCTGTAGACCTCTGAATGTAACAGGATTCTAGCATCCATCAGCCAGTTACCAAGGTTGATGGAAATTGTCACTCAGTGCTTTGGCACTTTCTTTGTTCGCTTTCACTAAAAGTCATTTCAGGCCATTGCTGCTTTGCAGGCGCACCCCCCCAATAACGGACACAGACAACATTGAAAGTGGATAACAGCATAGGGCCACATTTATTGATTCAATGCCCTAGTCCGAATTATAAATTTGTATTGGTAAAACGACCAATCATAATTCCTAAGGCAAGCAGGCCGAAGTAACACTGGTAAGGTACCACCCCAAAATTGCCAACGGCAATTGGTTACAATGTATCAATTTGTATCAATTTGTTTGTTGACAACAAACAAATTGTTGACCGTAGTCAATAACTAACTTATGACCCCACCCTCTGACGCGTATCCGTGAAATCACAGGGGTGATGCATGCTGGTTAGCAATCGTCATCACCCCATCGCCTGGTTCGTCGTTGACCGGACAACGTTTAACTAATTTATTCCTGTCTAGTGTTGTCCAGTCAATTGCGAACCTGCCGGATACTTGTGGGTCATACTGTTTACCTTACCAGTGCTACCCGCCAATGTGACCAAAGTCAACAGTAGAAACAGAAAGACCCCTATATCAAACCATAGCAACAGTGTGGGATGGGCAAAAAAGCCAGGACCCGGAGCCAATATGGGTCCCAACCAAAAATTCCCACCCGGCCCCGAAGCGACCATAATATCACACTGTTAACTAGGGAGGGGGTGGAGGGGAAAAAACTTCTCCGCTCCGTCGCTGAGGTAAAATGGCAGCTCGGCTGCCTCGTGGCCACCCCTTTTATAAGGGAGCTGGCCACGCCCCTAACTACCCGGATTCTCTGTCCTGTGGGGGGGGGGCCTGCAAAGGGCGCGGCGGCCATTTTGGCGCCGCGCTTGCATTGCAGGCGCACCCCCCCAATAACGGACACAGACAACATTGAAAGTGGATAACAGCATAGGGCCACATTTATTGATTCAATGCCCTAGTCCGAATTATAAATTTGTATTGGTAAAACGACCAATCATAATTCCTAAGGCAAGCAGGCCGAAGTAACACTGGTAAGGTACCACCCCAAAATTGCCAACGGCAATTGGTTACAATGTATCAATTTGTATCAATTTGTTTGTTGACAACAAACAAATTGTTGACCGTAGTCAATAACTAACTTATGACCCCACCCTCTGACGCGTATCCGTGAAATCACAGGGGTGATGCATGCTGGTTAGCAATCGTCATCACCCCATCGCCTGGTTCGTCGTTGACCGGACAACGTTTAACTAATTTATTCCTGTCTAGTGTTGTCCAGTCAATTGCGAACCTGCCGGATACTTGTGGGTCATACTGTTTACCTTACCAGTGCTACCCGCCACACGGAGGGGCTTCAAAGAAGACCTGACGCCCCCCCCAGACCGTCAGCTCGGTCAACAGGCCTGCTCGCCAATCACCCAACAGGAGGTCCATACCTCCTCGCGACAGATGGACCCCATCCCCTGCGTACAAGTCATAATTTTGTAGACTAATATCGGGGTGATGACTAACCCGTCCCCAAGCCCTGGTGGCAAGAAACCGCGCCACTGCCTTATTGACCGCACGCCTAGCGCGGTCAAGGGCCAGGAGGTTAACGCCCCCTCTGTAAGAATGGCGCGGGACAATGTCCGACCAAACCAGGGTTGTGGCAGGCCAGACATAATGCAAGTAGGCGAGTTCCTCGCAAATCGCATGCTTGAGCGATAAGCCGGTGACCTGGCCCAAATCATTGCCCCCCAGGTGGATGATTAGAATGTCAGGCGGGTCAGCACCCAGGCCAGAAAAAAGGAAAGGCCGCAGCTCCTGCCATAACATCCCAGGCTTACCATGCCATGCGAGACTGGCGTGGTCACCCAGTCCCAGTCGGGGTCCCCACTCTGTCGCCGCAGCGTAACGCGCTGCCCTGTGCACATAGCTGTGGCCCACCAGCCATACTGTCACCGGTGTAATACGACACCCAGGGTCTGTAAGAAAATTGAGAAAAAAGGCGGTAAGGTGACTGGATTGGTACTCATGGCGGGAGTGGGCGCACATAAAACTGAAAACATTGCGAGCCCCACCTCCCCATGCTGCGTATGTCAGCCCCAGAGTACCCAAAAGCAGCTGCTGTAGAGGCTGCGCCAATACGGAATGAATGTGTGCCATAACGGGCACCTGGTAGGCCCACCCTGGTGAGGGCTCTGGCTGTCACCTTCCAAAACTGAAATTTAGTAAGGGGAGACCCATCTTGGTGACAGAAAAACGGGCCGTGGTGCATGCCACGCAGTGCCAGGAATTCCTGTAGGGCACCAACCGGACAGATGTCTGCCAAAGAACAACGTAGCAGTCTTACACCACTGCCTACGCCATGCTGATCTGTTTTAGAGGAGCGTATCCTCAACTGGGCCCAGTCTTTGGCTACATAGACATCTTCGAGTTCCAGTGCCCTACCACTTGCATCCGCCTTAGACAGCATCACGAGTTCGCTGACGCGGAGCGCTCCAAAAAATGCCACCGTTGTGGCTGCATGAAAAAGGGCTGCCTCATAGTGATCAAAACAGAGGCCTGGCCAGCCCCGGGCCAACTGGGTAAGAACCCCTGGGGAAATAGGGTGCCGGTCGTCCGGGCAACGCCCGCGCTCGCGCACCCACCCCTCCAAAACATGTCTCACACGGAAGTCAGAGGTGGTATCCACATGACCCCCCACTTTGGCCATAAAAGCCAACGCCGAGAGCTTGGATGCTATGGTGCGAGGTGCGAGGCCCTGTGCATGCAGGTGAACCATGAACCGCAGAACATGGTCCACCGGGATAGGCCAGGTCTCTGGCAAGAGAAATTGAGTAGCAAATGCCCTGTACGAATTGAATGCTTGTTGATACGCCTTACGCGTGCGTGGCGCTAGTGACAGGCCAATCGCCCGGTTCACCTCTCCTTGCCAATAGTCCACATCTCGTCCGGGAGTGGCGAGGGAAATTCCTCCGCATCCGGGGCCAAGGCGCGGAACCGGGAGATCTGCAGGCGGGACAAAGCGTCAGCAATATCATTATTAACCCCTGGGACATGCCTGGCCCTGAACAAGACGTTGAGGCGCAGGCAGCGCAGCACAAAATGGCGCACTAGATCCATGACCCTGGGCGATTTGGAAGTTTGTGCATTGACAATGTGTACAACAGCCGCATTGTCGCACCAGAAATGCACCACCGAATTAGCCCACTGTTCGCCCCATAGCATCAAAGCCCCCAGAATGGAAAAAATTCCAGGTATGTGAGATCCCGCAGGCGACCTGTGCCTGCCCATGCCGGTGGCCACCCACCATAGGCCCACTTCCCATTGAAGTACATCCCATAACCCAGGGATCCTGAGGCATCAGACTGGATCTGGAAATTGGGGGATGCCAAGAGGTCAGACCTCCAAAATGAGACCCCATTAAACTCCCTCAGGAATTGCAACCAGACGAACATGTCTGCCCTGATACCCCGAGTGAGCCTGACTCTGTGGTGGGGCCTGGATAACCCTGCCATGGCGTCGCATAAGCGCCGGGCAAAAGCCCTACCCGGTGCGACCACCCTACAAGCAAAATTAAGGTGCCCATGTAGCACCTGGAGTTCCCTCAGGGATGCCTTACGCTTGGCCAGCAATTCCGAGATAAGGGCCACTATCCTGGACACCTTATCACCCGGCAACCTAGAAGCCTGCACTACTGTGTCAATCTCAACCCCCAGGAATACTAGCTTGGTCGATGGGCCCTCGGTCTTTTCGGGCGCTAAAGGGACACCAAGTTCCTCCATTAGCGTCTGAAATGTGTTGAGGAGACGTGCGCACGTGTCCCAGCCCCGTTTACCCCCGAATAAAAAGTCATCCAGGTAATGGGCTACAGACCGGGACCCTGACCTGCGGACGAAGGCCCACTCTAGGAAGGTACTAAAACGCTCGAAAGCCGAGCATGATATGGAGCAGCCAAAAGGCATGGCCTTATCAAAATAATATTCCCCCTTAAATTTAAAACCCAGCAACTCAAAGTCGCCCGGGTGCACTGGCAAGAGGCGAAAAGCTGACTTAATGTCACACTTGGCCAGCAGGGCACCCGGGCCGCACGAGCGCACCATGCGCAGCGCATGGTCAAACGATGTATACCTGACTGAACAAAGGTCATCAGGGATAGCATCATTGACCGATCGGCCGGCTGGGTAGGACAAATGATGAATAAGGCGAAACTCACCTAGGGACTTTTTGGGGACCAAACCCAGTGGCGAGACCTTAAGATTGGGAAACGGGGGTGCGGGGAAAGGTCCAGCGACCCTGCCCGCGTCTAACTCCTTTTTAATGCTGGCCGCAGCCACCTCCTCCCTACCTCTGAGGGATAAAAGGTTGGGAGCATCCTGAGGGGACCTATCACCCATAAAAGGGATACGAAATCCCTGCTTAAAACCTTGAAGGAGATACTCCCCGTCCTCCCCCTTCGGGTACGATGCGAGCCAGCGCTCCAGCATGTCCACCTTAATTGGGGAGGGGGCCTTTTGGAGAACTAGCTCCATCCGTGGCAGCCTTGCCAGCCCACTGTCCACCCCTCCCCCTGCCTCGCGCCCCCCCAGGCCTGGGACAAGCAGAGGCTGCGTGGGGGCCAGAACATGTGGGACACTCATGCTTATACCTACAGTTCTTTCGATTGCAGGAACCATTTGACGAGAAAGTCCAGCACAGCAGGCGGGCTGGAACCCCCTGCCCCGCCGCCTGGCGGGTAACCTGAGCTGGAGCCGCTCGCTGGACCGCATGTCCGCAATGGTATCTATCCCCCGGGGCAGGGCGTGTGGGTGTCATATACAAAAGCCAGAGCCTCTGGCACGGCTCATCCCATCTCATCTCGGGGTGGAGGGGAATCCTCATACGGAATTCCTCATCATATGCTAGCCATGAGGGGCCCGGGAAATCGACCATCACCCGATATATGTTGTCCAAATATTGGACCATGGGAATAGCTAAATCTGGCCGCGCCCTCAAATATACTGCCATGTATATTAAATAAGCGGGGAGCCAGTTGGCCCAGGTACGCGGCGGCTTACGGCGGCGTGCCTGCTCCTTGTCCTTCTCATCCTGACCCTCCCTTTCCTCCTTGGTGGGCTCTCTGTTCAGGAGTGAGAAGATATCCACGTACTCCCCTCGCCATATCCTTTCCCTAGTAGCCTGTGCCAGGTGATCACCCAATGGCAAGGAATACCCTGCCGTCGGCAAAGCCGAAAAGGGGACAGCCGGCCTGGTGAAAGGGGCCTGAGCTAAACCAGCCACCCCCAGAACATTCCCTGCAGTGTAAGGACCAATGCCCACCCCAGTGCCCAAGGTGGCAGTCGTCGTCGCCGGGTGGGTAGCCGACAGCGTGGCCCCCGCACCACCCGCGCGAGGCCAAGGCCATTGAAAGCCCCCCCCCCCAGATTGGGAATGTGTGTTGATGTACTCGCTTGCACCGTATACTCACATGCTGCACCCCCGCGGGCCGCCCCCACCGGGGGTTCCGGCCCACTGGGGGCGTCGGAGCTCACGACCGACGTAGAGCTCATCACCGGGGCTTGACCCGCACCTGGTTGCTGGCTGGGGAGCTGCGAGGCAGTGGCCAAAACCGCGCCACGCGCCTGCAGCAGCTCGACCCTCTCCGCCAGTTGTTGTCCTCCTGCCGACAGCGCCTCAAAAGGAACCCCGAAGGGGGCGCCCGCCTGACTGGCCCGAGCCAACGACGCCTCTAGGGCCGCAATGCGGGCCAGCAAGGTGTCCACGCTGACCGTGGGTAAAGGGCCGGCCGGCCCGCCTAGTCCAGGCGTGGGTACAGGTCCCTGTACCCCGGGACCCCCATATGGCCATTGGCCAGCACCAAAGCCCGGCAGGGTTGGTGGAGAAACCTGCCAAGGCAGGGGGCCGCGCCACCCCCCAAGGCTAGAGGGCCCAGGGAGAGGCTGCGGCCCAAGAGGAGTAGGCCCGACAGAGTGGGCAGTAGCAGGAGCGGTGTCCACCGCTCGTGGGCCGCGGGCCGGAACCCCTTCCGCGCCCGCACTCTGATCGCCCATTCCGGGCCAAGGGGCAATAGACCCCATTCCGCCGGCCCCGGCCGGGGCTGGCAAAGGTGGCTGCTGAGGAGGCGGCACCGCGGTCCTCCGACCTGGGTTGCGCCTCCTAACAGCGCGAGCTGAACTCGAAGCTGCCTTCTTCTTCGAAGGCATCTCCACCGAAGCAAAAAGGGAAGCCGGCAAGGCAGAATCGCTACCAAAAGGCTTCCCGGTAAGCTAACGAGCGACGGAGCAACAGGGAAAAAACTTCTCCGCTCCGTCGCTGAGGTAAAATGGCAGCTCGGCTGCCTCGTGGCCACCCCTTTTATAAGGGAGCTGGCCACGCCCCTAACTACCCGGATTCTCTGTCCTGTGGGGGGGGGCCCGCAAAGGGCGCGGCGGCCATTTTGGCGCCGCGCTTGCATTCTGCCAGTAAGATGGTGTCATCCTAAATTATTGATGTTTCTTCCACAAGTTCTCACTCCTCCTTCATCAGATACTGGTTTTCTGTATACTGTAATGTGTTCTTCATATAGATGGAACAGATATGGGAATAAAATGCACCCTTGTGAGATGTCTTTGCAAATAACAAACTGTTTGCTTTCTCCATATTGTGTCCTGAACAGATTGTGGCTTCTTATCCACAATCCCATTCAGGACAATCAATTACTGGGGCACACATATTCCTTTCAGAATAACCCATATTTTCTCATGATCCATATAACCAGAAGCTTTTTTGTCTATATCTATATCTATACAGAGAGAGAGAGAGAGAGAGAGAAAGAGAGAGAGTAGACCCTCGCATAACAACGTTACTTGGTTCCCCAAGTAGTGTTGCTAAGTGTTTTTTTGTTGTTATGCGGGTTTCTATGGAGTTTCCCGCATAACGACATTTGTAGCATCGTTGTCCGGATAATGATGGTTATTTTAGCATTGTCTAGACAATGACACTAAAAACGTTGTTATGCGGGGGAACATGTGGTGCATAACAATGCATTGTTAAGCGAAAATGATGTTATCCGAACGCGTTGTTATGTGAGGGTTGACTGTATATATCTATATCTATATCTAGATATATCCAGAACCTGCACCCGCCTACCTTGGGTGCCTGGGGTGGCCGGCACGGGGGAGTGGCAGCCCATTTTGGGGTTTGTCCCCCCAAAAAAATGGGCCGCAAAGCCCCCCCACCCCCTCCGGCTGGCAGAAACCAAACAGCAATGGAAGAGCGGCCGTGGTGCATCCTGGGGATCATAGTTCATTGGGTGTCTGGTCCCCATTGAGATAAATGGAGAGCGGGACTACAGCTCCCAGTGGCCTTTGCACTCAGGGACAGTGCACCTCTCTGAGGAGGCAGTTCCACAATGGAGTTTAAGGAAAAACTGTTGGGAGCTGTGGTCCCGTTCCCCATTCTTCCCAATGGGGGCCGCCCACCCAAAGACCTACACCACCCGGGATGCACCGTGGCCACCTTTACTCTCACAGAAATACAACCTCCCAGGAATGGGAGGCTTCGCAAGGCCGGCCAGGCATCGGCTGCTGGATTGGGGGTGGTGGGGAGTGCAAAGGATTCACCACCACCCTCTCCATCACCTGGATAGCGCCGCGAGCAGGAGGAGGAGGAGGACGCAGCACCATCTCCAGCAGAATGGAGGAAACAATAGCAACAGGAGAATGGCCCTGGTGCGTCCTGGGTATCATAGTTTCTTGGGTGGCCAGCCCCCATTGAGATGAATGGAGAGCAGGACTAAAGCTCCCAGCGGCCTTTGCACTTGGGGACAGTGCACTCCTCCAAGGAGGCACTTCCACAATGGAGTTTAAGGAGAGACCGCTGGGAGCTGTAGTCCCACTCCCCATTCTTCCCAATGGGGGCAGCCCACCCAAAGACCTACACCACCTGGGATGCACCAGGGCCACATTTCCTCTCACAGAAATACAACCTCCCAGGAGTGGGAGGCTTTGTAAGGCCACCCAGGCCTCGGCTGCTGGGTTGGGGGTGGTGGGGAATGCGAAGGATTCACCACCACCGTCCCTGTCGCCTGGATAGCACTGTGGGCAGGAGGCGGCAGCGGTTGAAGCACCAGCTCTAGGAGAACTGAGGAAACTGGGAATACCAACCTTGGACAAACAAGTGTGCCAGCAAGGGGAAGTGGCAGCCCATTTTGGGTGTTGGTGGGCTGCCTGTTCACCCAGAGGACCTAGCTGCCAAGCCAGCAGGAGGCGTCAGCGCCCTCCAGCCTCCGATGGACCACTGCACTCCGGGGAAGGCAGGGCGGGCGGCCCTTCTCTGGAATGCCTGGGCCAAACTGTGCACCCGTACGCCGGATGCCTTTTGGTGAGGGCAAAGCATACCCCCAACCAGTGGGATCAGTGGAATGGCCCTGGGCCGGGGCCAGGATGCCTGAGCGGGAGCCCAGGTGGTGGAGGATTGAGACCCTTCCTGTAGTGATAAGGTGCGCATGGCCCGGGGTCTGTGTTTGGGAAACCTCCATCGCACCCTGCCTCCTCCCTCCTGTGGTTTTCCATGGGTGGCATGGGGAGTAGCTACATAGAGGGCTGCTGGAGGCCTCCACACACACACACCCGGAGCCTCCCTTAGGGCAGCTGGCATCCTCCGCCCTCCTGGGCAGGCATGCGGGGGGTCCTTTGGGGGGGGGAACATAGCCACAAGGCCTGCGGACCATGCGGCAGCGACAAGGCTGGGTAACCGGTGGTGTGTGTGTTGTGCAAGTGTGTTGTGTCATTTGTGATGTGCATGGCTGTGGTGGGTGTGCATTGCGTGTCAATTGTGTGTGTTTTGTGACATGTGTGTGTTTTGTGGGTGTGTGGGTGTCATGTGTGGGGATTTATTGTGTAGGTGTGGTGTATTGTGTGTGGGGATAGTGTAGAGGTGTGTGTTGTATGGGTCTGTTTTCTGTGGGTGTGTCGTGTCGTATGTGATGTGTCTGGGTATGGTGGTGGTGGTGGTGGGGGGTTGTGTATCCGGGTGGAGTTGTGTGTCAGGTGTGTCTGTTGTATGTCGTGGTGTGTGTGTGTGTTGTGCGAGAGTGTTGTGCCATTTGTGATGTGTGTGGCTGAGGTGAGTGTGGTTTGTGTGTCGGGTGCATTTGTTTTGTGTCATGTGTGTGTGTGTGTGTGCCCACCTCTGCTTCCCATGTCCCAGTTACTGCAGAGAACTTCCTGATTTCTGGGAGCCCCTCCCCCCAATTATGAGTCAGAAAACAGTATGGAATAAACTGGGTCACCTTTATTGGTAAGAACCATGCCTGGGACGAAGAACCTGAAACAAATCCTTACTGAGATCTTTGCACGGACTATAGTTGTGTGGATCTAGTTGGAATAGGGGCTCTTCTTGCCCACTTTCCCATCTATTACAGAAGAATCCCCCTGCCCCAGGGAATGATGCCTTTAGGCTGCCCCCTCCAGTAGGCTGTTATGAATAATTTGGAGCTCTGCCCACCCCCAGACCATTGCAGAACAGCCAATGTCCCCAAATTGCCTCCTCCCAGTCTAGGTTTTGTCCTTGAACAGTGGAGAGGGTCATAAACCCTCATCCTGTGCTTACTGTGTGGCCGATTACGCCGTACTACCCCCTAGGTCATCCTGCTATGTTAATAGAGTAGACCATACTGCTAGTGACATAATGTTGAGTGTCAGGCAGTGGTTAACTAACCTGACAACCCTGAGGAGCAGCATCTTGGGTGCCAAAGTCCACGGGAAAGAGTGATGGTCCCTAAGTGGATTAAATTCCACTTGAATCCATCTTGATGGAGCACAGCAGCTTTGTCAATACTGGCCTGGGGCCAAGGAGGATTTTGTGTGCCAAAAGGGCTCAGGACCAGAAAGTGACTCATAGAACTGGATCAGTGGTACAGATGTCATGCTGTGATGTGGAAGGCAGATGAAAGGCCACTGCTAATTGCCATTAGGATCACCAATATTCAGTTTCAGATACAGCAGACAACCTCCTGCAAAATCCAGTTGCCCAAATCCTCCATCACAATATAGGATAGGTGAAAAGATCCCATGCAAACAGCCAGTCATGCATGGGCCAAAAATTCCTGCCTGGCCCATAAGTAACCAGCTGTCTCATACTCCTTCAAAGGGCAGACAGGAGAGTCACCACTTGAACCTGAAATGCAAGAGGTGAGTCTGAATGTGTGTTTGTGTGTGTGTGTGTGGGGGGGGGGGGGGCTAAAGAGCTGCCCTGGCCAGTCCCACCCCTGAACACATGTCCATCCTGGATTGGGTCAAAACTGGTCCAACTCCATTTTGCAGCAGGGGTAGTGGTGGCAAAGAGCACCCTGCCTCGTAATCTCAGCCTGGAATGCCAGCCTTATTCAAACATCTAACAGAGAAGAGGCAGTGCTGCAAAGGTGATATGGAGAAGGGCTTTCCCAGACCAGCTCTAATAAAAAAGGAGGCCATACATCATTAAAATGGGATTGAAAGAAGAAATTTGTTTTCCTAAAATTATGTATGTCAGTTTATATGGGGAGATGCCACACAAGAATTTATGTTCATAATATTAAGCAGAATTTCAATACAACAGTGTGAAAGGTGGAGACTACATCTATACTGTATTCTTATTGCCAAAGTGCTTACTGTGGGAGGGCAGCTTCAAGGAGGGATGCAGATTAGAATGAGGTCATCAAAACACTTGGAATAAGACCAACTAAACAGGCTAGAACCCATTAGAAGGCTGCTCTGTGGGAGAGCATATTTCACAGAGTTCTGTTCTTTTCTGATGCTATTCAACTTGCACATAAAAGTAGTGGGAAATGCAAGCTGGAAACTGGAGATTCAGTCCACCAGTATGCATAAGACACCCACAGTATTTTCCCTTTCCCCCTTATTCCAAGGAATAATTTCAGTTCTAGACTAGTGTCTGGTATCAGTAGTGGATTGGATGAAGGTCAACAAACTGAGCCTTAATCCAACCAGACAGAAATACTCCTGGTCAGTCGAACAGTAGATCAAGAAGTGGAGAGTCTACCTGTGTTGGATGAAAACACAGATTCACAGCCTCAAGTTATTTCAGATTCAGCATTAAGCCTGAATGGCCTGATCTCAGGAGTGTTGGCATAATCAAAGCTAGTGCACTACAGTGATACCTCATACAATGTCCAAACTTGGTTCCACAAGTTTGGACTCTGTACGGATTTGGACTTTGTATGAGGCATGCAAAATCCTCTCTGCGATGTCTCATACAACGTCCAAATCCTTGACGCGATGCCTCGTACAATATCGTTTCCATAGAGATACATTGTACTGTAACAGCACAGACTTCAGGGCAAAGTCAAGGAAACAGACAGGAAACTGACAGAACTTTAAGAAATCATTGTCTAAAGGCTAAATACATTACAAAAACATGTCAAACAACCCTGGTTGTGCAAGAACCTGAAGAATGCTGCAAAAATCCCAGGGATGTTTCTAAAAATTCAGATGAAAAAAATCATGCTCAAAACCACTCCTAAACACTCTTCGCCTAGTGCAAAACCCACAAGAGCAATACACGCATGCGTTCTGCCTTCTATACTGCCCAGGCACAATGCAACCTGGGAAAAACACTAATGCCTCATACAAAGTATGACTTTGTATGAGGCAACTTTTTTCAAGAAATTAGGCGATGTTGTATGAATTCGATGTTGTATGAAGCGGACTTTGTATGAGGTATTACTGTGTATTATTTTGACAATACACATGCTTAAATGATATATCTGTTTATATCCCACTCATGTCCCCTGTTTGGGACTCCAGGGAAAACAGCAGCTTATTTTTAAATACATCCACCATATTTAAATGCAAAGCACTTCTCTCTATGTGGGTTTATCTTAATCATTAGCTAGTTTCTTCCTCCCATCCTTTGCATATCTATTTTAAAATAGGCACTTGCAATAGTTCCTGGAAAAAGACAGAGATGCTTAGAAGTTTGATATGTGCATGTGAGGCTATCCCTGACCTATGGTAAATCTATGAGTGAGAGATCTCCAAAATGTCCTGTCCTCAATTACCCTGCTCAGCTCTTACAAACACCAGTCAGTTGTTTCCTTAAGAGTGTCAATTTGCCAAGTATTTGCTCTTCCTCATTTCCTGTTGCCTTCTCTCTTTCCCAGCATTATCGTCTTTCCCCAGAAGGTCTTGCCTTCTTATGATGTGTCCAAAGTAGAATGGTCTCAGCTTCATAACTTTTGTCTTCAAAGACAGTTCAGGCTTAATTTGCTCTGGCATCCACTTCAACTTTAGAGCAATCTAGGGTATCCACAAACTCTCCTCCAACATTGTATTTCAAATTTTCCCGTCAGCCTTCTTTACTGTCCAACTCTTGCAGCCATACATTTATTTGTTTGTTTGGATTTATATCACCACCCACTCGCCGTGGCAAGTCAGGGCGCCTTACAATCAGCAAAACACAGATACAGTACAAAATCAAAAAATTAATACACTTTTCTAAGTAAATAATAGATTTCTCTCTTCCCTCCAGCCATTGGTGGGGGCCTAGAAGGTCCTCAGCCACCTGTAAGGTTGCAGCAACCCTCTCTTTCCTCTGGCCAATGGTGGGGGCCCAGAGGGCAGCTGGTACATGCTGGAACATGCTGGAGACCAAGATCTTTCACACAATTATGTGAATGATCTTGGACGCAAGTGAAATATCCTTACATTGGACAATCTTTTGTAATTCCTTCACTGCCACCCTTCCAAGTCTCAGTTGACTTCTGACGTTTTTGGCTGCAGTCCCTATTGGATTGATAATTGGTCCAAGGTGTAAAAAATATTTCCCTATTTCAATTTCTTCAACTTGACAACTGTGGTGTGCTATCATTCTTCTGTAGTGATAATTTTTTGTAAATCTTCAAATGCAATCCTGCCTTGATTATAAGCTTGCAAAATAGTTATCCAGAATGTATTTGCAATGGGATTGTGAATGGTGTACAAAAGCACTCTACGCGAGTTCCGGTGTTTGCATAACAGTTTGCCATGAATTCACTGTCTCTTGAACTCTGTGTCCTTCAGAAGTGTGGTGTGCAGTCTCAAAACAAACATATCTGCCATGGATTAGCCATCTCTGACATTTTGACATGCTAATAGTGTGTTTTATATGCTTGGAGTTTTCCCTAATCCTCCATTTCCCCTGCCCAGTTGCTTACTGCTAATGATAAATGTATGATGATGTGCAGAAATAATGAGCTTTTTCCTCTTATACTAAAATTATGGGTTTTTTAAAAACATTTTTTGCATTTCCCATCCTAGGCTTATATATGATTCAATCAGTTTTCCTGGTTTCTCAGGTAAAATTAGTACTTCAGCTTATATTTGGGTCAGCTTACACTCGAGTATATATGGTAAATCACAACAACAGTAGGCTTGTTTGAATCAATTGACTTTATGAAAGAAATGACTCACTGAATGCCCATTCATTTAGTGGCTTATTCTAATGCAATTTACTATACTAAACAAGATTTCAGCCAGTAAGTTCTCAAATATGCAAGTGAAAACAAGGATATGTTAAACTATGAAATACTGCTGTTTTAATGGAACAAATATTTCATTTATTTCCCAATAATATGGACCCAAGACAGAAATTTAAAATAATAGTGGATTAAAATGAAATAAAATGACAAACATTAAAACAGAATGAGAGTCAATGCAATGATCAAAATGCAATTAACAAATACCTTGTAGAGAAACAAATATATATTTATACAGGACTGAAATAAAAGACCTCTCTTGTTCCCCTTTGGGGCACCTGAACACTTAGTCAGGCCCAATCTTGGAATTCTGAGACTCCCAGCAGCCAGCAGTTAGAATCTGGTCCTGCAAAACCCTTGCAGCAACCTGGGTTATTGTTGTGTCTAAACCCTGAAAGTATTACTCGAACAGAGCTGGTTCAAACAACAACATGGTTTATTGCAGTGAGCAAAAGAACAGAGGAAAAGGTGCAGGCACATCAGCTTTTATACAGAACACAATAGATACTTTTACCCAGGCTTCCGGAGAAGCGGGAAAACATTGACGAATCAGCTTCAACAATAATGGTGCCCTTTTTGCAAGATGCTTTGAGGCATAACTAATCTTAATACACAACATTCCTCCCCCCCCCCCCAATGGGGGACCCAATCCCTGTACCTTTGAGGTGGCTTACAGGCCTTGTGGACACACCTGGATGACCAGGACTTTGGGGGGACCCCTGAACTTCTTGAGTCAGTGTTGCCACTGAACCCGAAAAATGGGAAGCTGTCTCCCCCTCCTCTCTGGATGCTGCCAATTCAGGGGGCACTCCCTGGAGAGACAAGCACAGGCAACAACTCAGAGGGAAGTGGCTGGATAAAGAAATCTGAGCCCACTTCGAAATTTGAGGGCTCCAAGCACTCTTCCGATCTACTTGAGCTAAAGGAATCGTCAAGTTCTACCCCTGGGGAAACGTTTTGCCCCACAATGCAGTAGCGCATTTGGTCCATGTGCCTTCACTAAACCAACCCATTACCCATGAGCACTTTATATGATACTGGCCCCATCTGCTCTAGGACCTCTCCCCCTAGCCACTGGGACCCCAGGGCATAGTTATGACAATACACGGTCTGCCCCACTAAAAACCCCTTAGAATTGCAAACATCAAGATTCCTCCCCTTGTCCACTATGCGGTGTGGGTCTAAAAGATCAAAAACCATAGACAACTTCCTCTTCATCAACAGGTCCACTGGGGAAAACCCAGAGTCCAAAGGGGTGATCCAGTGAGTGAAAAGGAATTAACGTAGCTGCAAGTCCACATCACCAGACCCCATTTCTTAAGGGCCTCCTTACCCGTTCAGACCTGCCTCTCTATTTGCCCATTTGTGGCAAGATGGAAAGGGGCAGCCGTTATGTGACGAACCCCATTCCGTTTGAGGAAGTCCTGGAATTCCATTGACCTAAAAGCTGCAGTGGCTCAAGTTGCTAAGACGCTGACTGGGAAGCGGAAGGTCAGCAGTTCGATTCCCAAGTACTGCAGGACGGAAATGAGCTCCCGTCTTCGTCCCAGCTCCTGCCAAACTAGCAGTTCGAAAGCAAGAAATTGCAAGTAGATAAATAGGGACCACTTCGGTGGGAAGGTAAACAGCGTTCTGTGCGCTCCGGTGTCTAGTCATGCCTGCCACATGACCACGGAAACGTCTGCAGAAGCAGACAACGCTGGCTCTTCGGCTTAGAAACAGAGATGAGCACTGCACCCTAGAGTCGGATACGACTGGCTTTCGAGCAAGGGAAACCTTTACCTTTACTAAAAGTTGAAGTGTTGTTCTATACGACAATGTCGGGCAACCAGAAGGTGCAAAACAACCTCCTTAATTTGTGAATTGTGACAGCTGCCGACGTATTTGAAACCGGGACCAACAATCCGCAAAAGGCGGATCAAAATCAATATGAACCCTTGACCAGGGGCCCTTGCCCATGTCCCACTCCCTGGTGGGCTTGTGGGTCTCCTCCAGCCTCAATGACTGGAACTCTCGACAACGTCCCACTCAGTCCTCAATGTCCGAATCGAGTCGGGGCCACCAGAAATAGCTCTTAGCAAGCGTCTTAGAGCGGACAATGCCAGGGTGGCTCACGTGTAACATGCATAGGACCTTGCTCCGTAGTGCTGGGGGAATGACCACCCTTTTCCCCCATACCAAACACCCCCGCTGTAATGACAGTTCATGCCATTTAGTATAATAGACCCTAAACTCATCAGCCACAGGCGGTGGTGCCCAACTTTTTGTACCCACAACATAACCATGGACAACAGGGAAACTTTTTTGGATGCTGCTGCAATTTCCTCTATGGACACGGGCGGGGAATCTAACACTTCAATCATTAGTACTTGACGGTCCACATCAACCTTGCCCACATACTCGATGGGGGACCTGGAGAGGGCATCCACATTTGATATAGAGGCACCTGGGCGATGTTGCAAACTGTATTGATAGGCCTGCAAAAACATTGCATCCTTGGGGACAAAATCTGAGGCGTTGGCTTATCTGGGGCGACGACACCCAGGAGTGGCTTGTGATCAGTAACGATCGTGAAAGGCTTCCCATAAATGACATCATGGAATTTCTTGGTCCCTGCGATAATGGCCAGGGCCTCCCTATCAAACTGTGCATACCTCCTTTCTGTATCTTACAGAGACCTCGAAAAGTAGGCGATCGGTGCCTCCCTACCCTTCCCCAAGTCGTGACACAGGACCACTCCAACCCCTACAGGGGAAGCATCACAGACCAGGACAACTGGCCTGCTGGAGTCGAAATGACTAAGGATAGTGTTGGATGTAAGGAGTTTTTTAACCTCCCTGAAAGCTTGCTCCTGCGGGGACCCCGATGCCACATGGCCTGTTTCTGCAACAAGCTGTGCAGAGGAGCCGCCATGGTAGCCTTATGGGGGAGGAACGAATGGTAGAAGTTCAAGAGTCCCATAAAGGACAGTAATTCAGACTTAGAAGTTGGCAGTGGGGCATTCAAGACCACCGAGACTTTAGAATTGGCCGGTTTGACACCCTCATCGGTAACCTTGAACCCCAGGAAATCCACTTCTGTAGCAAAGAAACAGCACTTCTCCTTTTTAGGTGGAGACCCACGTTTTGAAAACGTTCCAGCACATTACCCAATTTAACAGCAAGGTCCTCCCTATCACTTCTCAATATTAAAACATTGTCGAAATAGGGCAAAACCCCAGGGAGACCCTTAAGCAACCTTTCCACCAAACCCTGGAAGATTCCTGGAGCCTCATTGGCATCGAACTGGAGGTGATGGACCTTAAAAGCACCCCTATGAGTTGTGATGGTTTGGCACAACGTCGAAGCGAGAGTAACAGGCAGCTACTGATAAGCCTGAGCCAAATCGAGTTTAGCTAAACTGTTACCCCCATGGAGTGAAGCAAGAAGGTGGCTGACCATCGGTACAGGATAAGAGTTCAGGCGGATAGCCTTATTAATAGTACATTTGTAGTCCGTGCAAATGCAGATGTCACCATTGGATTTGATGGCTGTAACTACCGGAGTCTCCCAGTCGGCAGAGTACACTGGCTCCAAAATGCCCTGCACAACCAGTCTATTGAGTTCTGCCTTAATACAGTCCTTCAGCACAAAAGACACCCGGTGGGGTTTCATTCTGATGGGGGCAACATGAGGGTTCAGCTCAAACTGGACCGGGGGGCCTTTGTATGTACTCAACTCTGAGCAGAAAACATCCGGGAACTTATTGCAAGTAGACTGAATGGGGTCAGACCCAACCAAATTAATACCTGAAATGGCAATACGCAGAGGCCCAAACCACTGAGTCCCCAGAAGGTTGGTCTTACCAGCTTGACCACTACAAGGGGAAGGAGGGCAGACATGTGACGGAAATGTACATGAAAGTTTCCGATGCCCAGCACAGAAATATGTCTGCCCTGCATGTCACTCAACCTGACCTTAAAGGCCCGCAGCTTGGGGTGGGCAGAAGGGGGCAGACAAAAAAAATTCCTTCTGCATGATGATAGAGAAGGAAGTCCCCAAGTCAACCTCCATGTTGACCGGACACCCTTGGATCTCGGCGTCGATGAAAAACTTTCCGAAGACTGTCAGGACACCGGAACTAAAGCGGCGGCCCTCAAAGACTTTGGATATTGGGTAATCCCTCTCCCTTATGTGACCCTCTTGAATCCTGGCAGCAAACCTTGGAGATGTGCCCTTTCTTTCCACACCGGTGACACTCTGCATTTTTAAACGGGCAGTCAGTGTGGAGGTGTCATCTCCTACACCCTTGACATGGCTCGATGGCATCTTTGCACGGAGTTGAAGACACAGTTTGCCACTGCCAGACCTACCTACGTCATCCTCCCTTTCTGAGCCATTGGACAATGATGACGGGCTAGAGACCTGGTGTTTGTGAACAGCTGAGCTCTTCTGGATGGGGTTGACAGGCCTTGACTACAGGAACTGAACCCTAGCATTTGCAATTTCTGCAGCTTGAGCCTCTTCAAGCACTGCCGCGAATGTTGGGACGTCCCGCTTCATCAGAAGCCACTGTGTGGCCTCGTCCCTGATGCCTACTATCAGCCTGTCCCTCAGAGCTATATCAAGATTTTCCCATTGGCAAGGGATGGCGGCATGACGGAGCACAGCACCATATTCAGCAACGGATTCCCGGCCTTCTGGTCATGTCTGTAGAAAGCTACATGTGCCGGAAACACCGCAATCCTGGGCCAGAAGTGGTCCCAAAGGATGGTTAGGATATTTTTAAGTACAATGTCTCTTACCAGCCTTGACAACACAAGGTCATTAAGGAGTTCTAGTGTCGGGAATCCGCAAAAGGCGAGGAACGTGACTTTTTAAGTACTGGGTCGATCCTCTGAGAAGTACAATAATTTTCAAACTGGAATTTGTACATTGTCCACGACTCTGGTTTTGAGATTGTGATCCCACCTTTGTTGCCAATTGTTGTATCCGAACCCTGAAAGTATTACTCAAACAGAGCTGGTTTAAACAACAACATGGTTTATTGCAGTGAGCAAAAGAACAGAGGAACAGGTGCAGGGACATCAGCTTTTATACAGAACACAATATATACTTTTACCCAGGCTTCCGGAGAAGCGGGAAAACATTGAGATTGCTAAAAATGTACCCACTTATTTAAAGTGATCCCAGACAATGACAAGAATAAAAGTACAGCAGTTGTGGTAGCAACTTGGTTCTTCTTGGCTTAAGCTAGGCCTCTATGTAGCTTACCCCCTTTCAACACATAATGATGAAGAAAAGTCTTGTTTTTTATTCTTAAACCATAGTAGAAAAGATAAAGTTCATCTGTAGGTTTCAGCATGCAGAAAAACCCACAAAACAGTTTCTAATCAAAAAGATCCAGGAACATCTGTACTCTGGTTTTCCCCATAGAAATAAAAGTAATCTAATTATCACTAAGTAACCATCTTGATGAAATGGTGTAGAATCAATAATCTGCTCCTCAACATAAAGAAAACAAAGGAGCTCATGGTGGGTTTTAGAAAGCAGAGAACCGATGCTGGGCCACTTTGACGAAATCTGTGTGGAGATGGTAGTGATGTTTAGATTTCTGGCCATTGAGATACAGGAGGATCTGTCCTGTAGTGCCAACACAAGGGGGCTTGCGAAGAAGTTACAGCAGAGACTGTATTTTTTGAGAACTTTAAGGAAAAATCATCTTCCACAAAAGTTGCTGCTTGCCTTCTATTGCTGCGCTATTGAGAGTGTGCTCACTTATGGCTTATGTGTGTGGTATGGGAGTAGTATTCATTGGGATAGGATAATGTTGCATAGAATTATTAAAACAGTGTAGAGTATTATCGGTTGTTCACTCCCCACTTTAGAACAAATTTATACCATCAGGTGCCACAGAAAAGCATTAGATATATTTAGGAGACCCATTGCATCCTGGTCACTGCTTCTTTGATCTTCTGCCATTGGGATGGAGATAAAGAACAATGAAGGCAAAAATGAGCCATCTCAAGAACAGTTTCTTCTCTAGAGCAATTTTGGCCCTAAATGGAAACTCTGGACTCTGAAGTCATCTTATCCTATTTTAAATTGTTGTATTGTACTGTATTGTACTGTTTTAATTAGTGTCTTTGCAGTTGTTTCTTTTTAAATTATGGGGTGTGCCTTATTTTGAGTTGATATAGCAACTGAGAAATTTTAGAAAGATTTATTCCATTCTATTCTTATATTCTATTATTCTAGAAGAACATGGACTCCTTACCAGCTTGGAGTCCACACCAGAACTATCTGTCCTATGTGTCTATATTAAGAACATAAGAACAGCCTTGCTGGAACAGGCCACAGCCCATCCAGTCCAGCATTCTGTTTCACACAGTGGCTCACCATTTCCTTCAGGGTATTCCCAAGCAGATGCCTTCACCTGCTTAGGATTCCCTGGAAATGATATTGAGAGATATCCTGCCTATCTCTCCAACCAGCAGGTTGTCCTTAAGTATCCATAATTATAGCCATTGGTACTCTTGTCCTCCATGAACTTGTCTAATCCTTTCTTAAAGCTGTCAAGACTGACAGCTGTCACCACTTCTTCTGGCAGGGAGTTCCATAGACCAGTAATCCTCTGGGTGAAAAAGTACTTTCTCTTATTTGTTTGAGAACTAGTACCCAAAAGTTTCATCGAGTGTCCCCTAGTTCTAGTGTTATGAGATAGGGAAAACAGTTTTTCCTTATCTACTTTGTCCACACCGTGCATGATTTTATAAACTTCAATCAGGTCACCTCTTAGACGCCGTCGTTCAAGAGTGAAGAGGCCCAACCGTTGCAGCCTCAGATGGTAAGGAAGGTGTTCCAGGCCCCTAATCATTCTGGTTGCCCTCCTCTGCACTTTTTCCAGCTCCATAATATCCTTCTGGAGGTATGGCGACCAGAACTGTACACAGTATTCCAGATGGGGCCTCACCATAGATTTATAAAGAGGCAAAATGACACTTGCTGACTTATTTTCTATACCATTCCTAATGATCCCTAGCATTGAGTTTGCTTTTTTCACTGCTGAGGCACACTGGGTTGACACCTTCATTGAGCTGTCCACCAGGACACCAAGGTCCCTTTCCTGGTTTGTCGCAGAGAGTTCAGACCCCATCAGTTTATAAATGTAATTGGGGTTCTTTGCCCCAACATGCATCACTCTGCACTTACTAATGTTGAAACTCATTTGCCACTGTTTTGCCCACTCCCCCAGTGTCGAGAGATCCCTCTGGAGCTCCTCACAATCTCTCACAGTTTTCACTACCCTGTATAATTTAGTGTTGTCAGCAAATTTGGCTACCTTGCTTTTTACTCCTACCTCTAGATCATTTATGAAGAGGTTGAAAAGCAGGGGTCCCAGTACTGAACCTTGGGGGACCCCACTCTTTACTTCCCTCCACTTGGAGAAGTGTCCATTTAGTGCTACCCTCTGTTTCCTGTCCCTTAGCCAGTTGCTGATCCAGGACAAGACCTGTCCCTTTATTCCATGACTGGTAAGTTTATTCAAGAGCCTTTGGTGTGGGACCTTGTCAAAAGCCTTCTGAAAGTCCAGATAAACAATGTCAACTGGATCCCCCCTATCCACATGCTTGTTGACACTCTCAAAAAATTCCAACAGATTAGTGAGGCATGATTTGCCCTTGCAAAAGCCATGTTGGCTCTCCTTTAGCAGCGCCTTCTCTTCTATGTGCCTATTAATTCTATCTTTTAGGATGGTTTCCATCACTTTACCTGGGACACATGTCAAACTGACAGGCCGGTAATTTCCTGGATCACCCCTGGATCCTTTTTTGAAAATTGGTGTTACATTCGCTACCTTCCAGTCATCAGGCACAAAGCCTGATTTGAGGGAAAGATTATATATTTTGGCTAGGAGATCAGCAATTTCATCTTTAAGTTCCCTGAGAACTCGTGGATGCATGCCATCTGGTCCTGGTGATTTGTTAGTGTTTAGCTTAACAAGACATGCAAGGACCTCCTCCCTGGTTATTTCTATCTGGCTTAATTCTTCGCTTTCCCTCCCTACGAAGATAGGCTCTGTTTTGGGCATGTGGTCTCTGTCTTCTTCAGTGAATACTGAAGCAAAGAATTCATTGAGTCTCTCTGCAATCTCTGTTTCCTCTTTAATAACCCCTTGCCTTCCATTGTCATCTAATGGTCCAATGGCCTTCCTAGTTGGGTTCTTACTTCTAATGTACTTAAAGAAGTCTTTGTTATTTCTCTGAGTATTTTTAGCTATTCGCTAAAAGTCTTGCTTTGCTTTCCTGATTGTTGCCTTGCATTTGTTCTGCCAGAATTTATGTTCCTGCCTGCTGTCCTCATTCGGACAAGCCTTCCATCTTCTAAATGAGCTTTTCTTGCTCTTGATCACTTCCCGAACATCTCCTGTAAGCCACATCGGAGTCCTCTTGGACCTGGCAGTGCCCTTTTTCCTTTTGGGTATGCATTCCAATTGAGCCTCTGTTATTGTTTTTGTAAACAGCCTCCATGCCTCTTGGAGTGTTTGGACTCTCTCAATTTTCCCTTTCAGCTTCTTTTTTACTAGTTTCCTCAACTTTGGGATATTTCCTTTTTGAAAATTTAAGGTCTCTGTGTTAGATTTTATCAGTGACTTGTGGTCTATGATCAAGTTAAACATAATTGAGTTGTGGTCACTGTTCCCTATTGGATCAGTCACATTAACATCTTGCACCAGATCCTGAGTATTACTCAGGATCAAGTCAAGGATTCTTGTACCTCTAGTTGGGTCTTCAACCATCTGTCCCAGGGAACAATCATTTAGCATATCTAGGAACTTTATCTCTTTATCATGTGCTGAACAACAGTTCACCCAGTCTATGTGAGGGTAATTGAAGTCCCCCATTATAACCAGGCTTCCCTTCTTGGATGCCTCCTTTACAACATTCTCCAACTGCCAGTCTCCCTCAAGAGTTTGGGTCGGAGGCCGATAGTATATGCCTACTGTTAGACCATCCTTGTGGCCTGGTACTCTTACCCACAGAGCTTCTAATGGTGACTCCAAATCACCTAGATATTCCAATTCATACGATTTTATCACTTCTTTGACATACAAGGCCACACCACCTCCCGTTTGCCCCTTCCTATCTTTCCTGTACAGTTTGTAGCCTGGGATAACTGTATCCCATTGGTTAACATCCGTCCACCAGGTTTCAGTGATACCAATAATATCAATATTCTTATCTATTGCTAAGTATTCCAGCTCGCCTATTTTGTTACGGAGGCTTCTGGCATTTGTATACAAGCATTTATATATGCTTTTCTGACACAGTCTTTTGTGTCCAGTTGCATTGTTAGACTGCCTCTTGCATCCTTCTGCTAGAATGCTAGTGACTAGCTCCTCGCTCTGCTCAGTAATTTTTGCATCCTCCTCACTACTCAAGTGCACACTTTCCCGAACCGGATGCTGACCAGCTCCTGTCGGCTTTCCCCCAGTTATCAGTTTAAAAGCTGCTCTGCAGCCTTTTTGATGTTGAGTGCCAGCAATCTGGTCCCATCATCGTTCAAATGCAACCCATCCCTCCTGAACAGATTTGGCTTGTCCCAAAATGTTCTCCAGTTCCTGACAAATCTGAAACCCTCCTCTCGACACCACCGCCTCATCCACGCATTGAGGCTTCTGAGCTCTGCCTGCCTGGTAGGTCCTGCACGAAGGACAGGCAGCACTTCTGAAAATGCTACCTTGGAAGTCCGGGATTAAAGATCACAGCTTATGGTTCAGCTAATTAGCATACTACCAATCAGAACCCAAATGTTGTCTGTTCTCATAACATCATCCTCTTAGTTCCCAGGGGCAGGATGTTGACATAACTCTTGCATTCCATCCCTAGTGGTAAGAAGGTATGCAGACTTGAGGCCTTGGCAAAGTATCTCCCCATCTCTGACTTGATAAGCCTAGCAGTGAGAGAACAGAATTTTGGCATTTCTGCACATCTCTTAATAACACACCAGTTTCTAATCCTAAAAAACTCCATTTTGAATAACTTGTGAGCCCATGATACTACATTACCATGACATAGGCCAATCTTCTGAACAGTATCTACTATGAACAGAATGCCCAATGCTCTTCATAAGGATCTTCATAAGGGAAATAATAAGTGGCTTGTTGTTGTTCAGTCTCACAGTTGAGTCCAATCCTTAATGACCTCATGGACCACATGACATAAGATTCCTCTTGCATTCACCGTCCTCTAGACGGTGAATGCAGCACTATGGAGCACTACAGAGCACCGTCCTCTAGGTTCCAAACCTACAGCCTGTGGGCCTAATCTGGCCCATGGAGCTCATTAATACAGCCCACAGTGGCCACTGCGGCACCTTCAGAAGCTCCCACTACCACTGGAAGTCCCAATCTGTCACTTACTATGGTGGGGGTGGCAGTGGCAGTGATTGCACCATTTGTGGTGTTTGGGGACTTCCGGTGCCGGGCATCAGTGCCTAGGTTGGAAACTAGAAAGTCCCCAACTGCTCTGTTCTAGCTTCCGAAATGCAGCGGAGAAGCGGCAAAAAAATCCAAAAAAAACAGAGTGAAAATGCTCTGGAAAGCCTCCCGCTACCCTGAGAAGTGGTGGAGGCTGTGTAAGAAGCCACAAAATGGCATAATTGTCACCAACGACAATAGTGACAATGACAAGAACACAAGCAGTGGGAGCAACCATGCCTCCAGCCTCCACAGTCAGTTGTCAGGGGTGTGTGTGGCCCATGGTGGGAAAACGTTGGTAACTCCTTGTTATGTATTGAATGCAATGCCAAGGAAATGATGGAATGCTCCCTTTAACGGAATGTAACCAGTCAATGTATCCAATTGTATCTAATCAGGAATCATTGTAACAGCATGTATGAGGATGCGAGCTAAGTGACCACAGGTGGCAGTAGCGAGCATCCAGCTCACATGGTACAGATTCCCCGAATACCTGAAAGAGCGGGAAACCTTCCCGCCATGCCACACCTGGAGAAGAGGGGCATGATGACCAATGATGTCACGCGGACAGTAGCCAATGAGCTACCATCCCGCCATGTTCAAATGTACAGTGTAATATAAATAGAGCTATTTGTCCGCCATTACCACATGTTCATCCTGACCATCATGCAATAAAGTTGTGTTTAGCCTTGTTTCGGCTCCTTCCATAGTCTTCCTTGCAAGACACTAAATTGGTGATGAGGATGGGATGGCGTCCCGCAAAGTGAACATCGTGCCTTTCCACACCACGAAGCCAGAGAGATGGGAACTCTACTAACAGCAGTTCCTATATACAATGGACCTCGAGGGCATAGAGGAAGAAGCCCAGCATCGAGCTTACCTGCTGGCCCAGTGCAGCCTGGAAACATTGGAACTGGCAACAAACCTCCTGACGCCGAGGCCGCTCAGAGAGGTACCCCTAGACAAGATCCTCGCCGAGCTGAGGAAACACTTCCGCCCAAAGGTGTCAGTTTTCCCAGCAAGGCTAGCTTTTCAACAGCGGAGCCAGCGGGCTGGCGAGTCCATGGCTGACTTCGTTGCAGCTCTGAGGGTAGCTGTCGTGCCTTGCCGGTGGGGGACGTCCCTGAGCGAGGCGCTGCGAGACAGGCTCCTGCTTGGCTTGCGAGATGAGGGTGCCAGGAAAAAATTACTGGCCAAGGATGAGAGCATCTCCTTCGAGCACGTCCTGCGAATTGCCCAAGCCGCCGAGTCAGTGCAACAAGGCGAGCGAGTGTGCTGGGCCAGGACCGTAATGGCTGGGGGGCCCCCGTCTGTGGTCCCAGTCCACAGCTGTTCCTCCAATGGAAAGCAGGGACCCCCGAGTTCACCACATCCACCTCCGACTGCAGCGAGGAAAACGACGTGCAACGAGTACAGAGGAGGCCCGAGGTTCGAGACCGCACCAGAGAGGACCGCCGCTGCGATGGATGCGGGACATCTCACGACCGGAGCCGGTGCCCATTCTGGAAGGCAGAGTGCCACAACTGCGGGCGGCGTGGGCACATCGCAAACGTCTGCAGGTAGTGACGGGATGATGGCAAGGGCCTGGCGGAACGGCCACAATGGAAAGCAGATGGGGTCGGCAGGCTCTTCGATGACGATGAGCTGCAGGAGGACCGCATGTCTCGAAGAGTTCCCAACAACCACGACCAGGCAGTTCACAGCGTGCCCTTGAGGTACCCCCAGTTTTTTGTTGAGGTACTGATACAAGGGGTCCCGGTTAGGATGGAAATAGACTTGGGGTCATTGTATTCCATCATCTCCCACCGGGAATTTTTGCGTATTCCCCCAAATTCATGCCCCAAGCTGAAAGCCCTAAAGACAAACTTACGGGACGTTAAAGGGAAAAGTATCCCGGTGTTGGGGGTGGGGGAGTTCAAGGTGCAATTCAAGAGGCACTCCGCGCAGTTGCCTCTAGTGGTTTTAAGGGACAGGTCCTGTTGCCTCCTCGGGACACAGTGGTTTGGGCCCCTGGGGGTTTTCATCGGAGGCATACAAGCCGTGCAGGCTGACCCAATCGCAGAAGTGTGTAACGCACACCCTGCCATCTTCGAGAAGGGACTCGGGAAGTTCAAGGGCTCCCCAGTTTCTTTCGACATGGATCCCGACATCCAGCCCATCAGGCTCAAGCCAAGGAGAGTGCCATTTGCACTAAAGGACAAGATTGAGACTGAACTGGACAAACTGGTGAGCCAGGGGATTTTGGTTCCTGTAGATTCTGCCGAGTGGGAAACCCCCATTGTTACGGCACTAAAGGCTAACCGGGAGGTCAGAATCTGCGCTGACTACAAGTGCACGATTAATAAGGCAATTCGCCCAAATGCGTACCCAGTGCCGGTAGTAAGCCACCTGTTAGCAACATTGCATAGGGGGGAGGTGTTTCGCCAAGCTAGATTTAGCACAGGCATACCAGCAATTAACGGTGACCCCAGCTGCAGCCACCGCTCAAACCATAGTTACTCATAAGGGAGCCTTTAAAGTAACACGCCTACAATTTGGCGTGAATTCGTCTCCCAGGATCTTCCAGTCCCTCGTGGAATGGCTTTTGAAAGAGCTCCCAGGTGTTTTCCCCTACTTTGATGATATTTTGATAACGGGGGGGGGGGGGGGACAAGAGTTGGCAAAGAGGTTAGACCGAGTGCTAACCATATTCGAGAAAGCGAGGCTAAGGTTGAGGAAAGAGAAGTGTGTGTTTTTTGCAGAAGAAGTGGAGTTTCTGGGGTTCCAGATAACCCCTGCGGGCATTAAGCCAGCTGAGTCAAAGGTGTCGGCAGTTCAGAACACCCCTCGCCCCACCACCAAGGCCGAATTACAGTCCTTCCTAGGACTCTTGAATTTTTACCACACATTCCTGCCGGGAAAGGCGTCAGTGGCCAAACCGCTGCACAAGCTACTTAAAAAAGACGCGGCTTGGTGGTGGGGCAAAAGCCAGGAACGGGCATTCAGTGGGCTCAAGTAGCTTCTGTCGTCCGAGGCTGTCTTAACCCACTTTGATCCCAAGAAGCCCGTTGTGTTGGTCTGCGATGCCTCACCGGTGGGGGTGGGGGCGGTCTTATGCCACATGCTAGAGAGCGGGCGGGAAGCCCCGGTGGCGTTTTATTCGAGATCCCTGTCCAAGATGGATCACAATTACACGCAAACAGACAGGGAAGCACTGGCGATAGTTGCAGGAACCAAAAAGTTCCACGATTTCCTTTATGGCAGACTGTTCACAGTTGTGACCGACCACAAGCCCCTGCTTGGTATCTTCGCCACCAACAAGCCCACCCCACAGATCTTATCCCCGAGGATGCTGAGGTGGGCTATCTTCCTCAATGTGTACCAGTATGCGTTGGCCTACCGACCCGGCAAGGAAATCAGCCATGCCGACGCCCTTTCCAGGTCACCCCTCCCACAGACATGGGACCCAGAGTGTGAGGTAGAGCAGGACCACCAGGTGCTCCTGATTGAGGCCCTAGAGACTCCCCCGATACTGCCAGCGGAGATCGCTAAAGCTATAGCGAAGGACAGGTCGTTGGCCCTAGTCAGTTCATGGGTGCAAAAGGGGTGGCCAGCGACCTCCCCCATGGAGGAGTTTAAGGTTTATGGCAGAAAGAGGGACAAACTGTCCCTAGAGAAGGGCTGCCTCCTCTGGGGGCAGCGGGTAATAGTCCCCAAAACGTGGAGGCCACAGGTGCTCAAGATGTTACATATTAGCCACCTTGGGATTGTGTGCTCTAAAGCATTAGCCAGGAGCTACGTGTGGTGGCCCAAGTTGGACGCAGATATAGAACACATGGTTGGCACTTGCAAGAGCTGCCAGAGTACCCGCCCCGAAGAGTCCCGACTTCCCCATAGAGAATGAGATGCAGCCCGTGGGCCGTGGTCACACCTACACATAGATTTTGCGGGACCCTTCAGGGGCACCCTGTTCTTAATAATAGTGGACGCCTACTCCAAGTGGTTGGAGGTAATTACAATGTCCAGCACATTGTCAGCTGCAACTGTTAGGCAATTGCGTAGAGTGTTTAGCTGTTTCAGATTACCCGACATACTTGTGAGCGATAACACCACAACTTTCATGTCAGCAGAGTTCCAGGGGTTTATAGAGATTAATAGGATTCGCCACATTACCTCTGCCCCTTTCACCCCGCTACAAATGGTCAAGCGCAACGCTTGGTGCGAACAACGAAGGACGCATTGTGTCGGATGGGCCCCAAGGATTTGAACCTACAACTATGCCAATTCCTACTAAGGTATAGAGTGACTCCCCTAGCATCGGGGTTATCGCCCGCCAAACTCCTTATGCGTAGGAGACCTGCCACGATCCTCTCGCACCTAGACCCAACCAGAGTGGAGGACACAGGTAGAAACATAGCACTGGGAAGCATGAAGAGTTTTGGGATCGGCGAGGCCATGCATTGCAGGAATTATGCGGCCGCCAGGCCAACTTGGGTTCCCAGAGTAGTGGTCAGGCAAACGGGGCCGGTCTCGTACAATGTCGAGATGAGCACAGGTCTCCTCTGGAGGAGACATGCCAACTAGCTCAGGAGTAGAGTAGTAGACAGGCAAGACATGAGAGACAAAACAGGAGACTCAACGTTAGGGTTCTCCCCCACCCGCTTATCCCAAGGGGGAGACACAGACCACTGGGGAGAGGGAAATGACACAAATCCGAATCCTTTGGACCCCCCGAGCTACAGGAACGATTTGGAAGAGGGGGATTTTGAAGAGTTAGATTTTGAGTTTGGAAACCGGGGGGATTTTTCGGAGTGGTCTCCCACCCGTCCGAGCGAAGAGCGGGGTTTTACTTTAGTCCCTAGGACCCCTGGTTTCACGTCCCTGGAGTTTACTCCTACACCTAGACCTCCCCAATCCCAGGCGCAGAGCCCACAGATGAGTCAACCTCTCCCTTTGCAGGACGAGGACATAGCGATCAGGAATACGCAGCCACTCCAGGTCAAGGCACGGCTGCTGTTCGCCCAAAACGAACATGCGGGAAACCTCATTGGTTGAAGGACTTCGTCCTTACCTAGGGGGGAGGGGTGTTATGTATTGAATGCAATGCCAAGGAAATGATGGAACGTTCCCTTTAATGGAATGTAACCACTCAATGTATCCAATTGTATCTAATCAGGAATCATTGTAACAGCCTGTATGAGGATGCGAGCTAAGTGACCACAAGTGGCAGTAGCGAGCATCCAGCTCACATGGTACAGATTCCCCGAATACCTGAAGAGCGGGAAACCTTCCCGCCATGACACACCTGGAGAAGAGGGGCATGACGACCAATGATGTCATGTGGACAGTAGCCAATGAGCTACCATAGCGGTATGTTCAAATGTACAGTGTAATATAAATAGAGCTGTTTGTCCGCCATTACCACATGTTCACCCTGACCATCATGCAATAAAGTTGTGTTTAGCCTTGTTTCGGCTCCTTCCATAGTCTTCCTTGCAAGACACTAAACTCCTGCTCTAGAGTCTGCCCAGATCCACTCCCACTATGGCAATGACATTAACCTCTGATGCCCCCTTCTCCTTTTGCCTTCAATCTTTCCTAGCATCAGGGCCTTCTCCAGTGAGTACATTCTTCTCATTTGATGGCCAAAATAGTTGAACTTCAGCAACTGTCCTTCCAAGGAGCAGTCAGGGTTGATTTCCTTTAGGATTGGCTGATTTGATTTCCTTGCATTCCGGGGGATTCTAGAAAGTCTCCTCTAGCACCACAGTTCAAAAGCATATATTCTTTTGTGCTCAGCCTTATGGTGTCGCTTTCACAGCCATACATTACTACTGGGAAGACCATTACTTTAACTATGTGGACCTTTGTTGGCAGGGTTATATCTCTACTTTTTAGTATGCTGTCTAGGTTTGCCATAGCTTGCCTCCCAAGGAGTAAGTGGGTTGTTGTTTTTAAGTTCATGGCTGAAGTCATCGTCTGCTGTTATCTTAGATTCCGAGAAGGTAAATTCTGACACTGCTTCCATTTCCTCTCCTTCTATTAGCCAGGGAGTGATGGGGCAAGATGTTGTGATCTTTGGATTTTTTATTTTAAGCTTCAAGCCAGTTTTTGCACTCTCCTCTTTTACCCTCATCAAGAGGCTGTTCAGATCTTCACTTTATGCCATTAGGCTAGTGTCATCTGCATATCTCAGGTTGTTGATATTTCCCAAAGCAATCTTAATTCCAGCTTGTGAGTCATCCAACCCTGCATTACACGTAATGAACTCTGCATATAGGTTAAATAAGCAAGGTGACAATATACCACAATAGCAAAGGTACCCGGCATTGCCCAGGTAAGGGACCCAACCCAGGGCATCAGATTCACCCAGACACATCACACATGACACGACACAAATTACACAACACACACATTACACAACACACACCCACACATGGCACACCCACATAATACTCTCCCCACACACAATACATACACACAGCACACAACACACACCGTCGACACACAACCCACACCCACCACAGCCACACACATCCACGAACCCTCTCTCTCACACACATCCATGCTCTCTCTCTTTCTCCCTCTCTCCTAGCTGACCACCCCCCACCAGCCAGCATTCCCCTGCTGTTCCCACTTGCCCCGCCCATGCGCTGCCAGCCCCTCACCCGCCCCTTGCCCCATGGGGACAGGCCCGTTACCTGGGGCCCCCTCATGCTGCCAGGGCTGGCAGGCCCACCTCGCCCACCGCTCACCCTCCGCGATGCTGGATTCCTCCTCTCCCACTGCTGCTGGGCCTCCCCCCAGAGGCCTGCACCCCCTCCATGGCACCGGACACATGTCCCCATCACCCCTGCCACCTGACCGGGCCCCCTTCCCAGGGTGCCGGATGCCTGGAGCACCCCACCCCCACCCTCTCCTCCCTGGACCCTCCAACCTCCCTGGCCACTCCTCCCCAGCAATGGATCTACCAGCGACTCGTCCTCCTTGGTTCCCCTGCTCTTTTATCAGGGCTGCCGCCCGAGGCTCCACCACTGCAGGTTGTGCCTCTGCTGGCATGGAGACCTCCAGAACTGCCCGCTGCCCAGAAGTGTCAGCTGTCCATTGCTGCGTGCGCAGCAAGGTAGGCAGTGTTTTCCTGGTGTGCCTGCACAGTCCCATGCTTCAGCGCTGGACTCACTGGTGGCTGGGGCACCCCCTTGCAGCCCCTTTTTGGGGTGAAAAAAACCATGGCGGGCTGCCAGTACCTCTCACCGATCATACCCAAGTGGACTAATTGTTTTCCTACTTTCTTCATTCTAAGCTTGAATTTGGCGATCATGGTCTGAGCCACAGTCCGCTCCAGGACTCATCTTTGTGGACTCCATCTTTGGCTAGAGTATGTAATCAATCTGATTTCGGAGTTGGCCATTGTTGTGTATTTAATAAAATGATTCGCCATTTTGGGTTCTCCTCAGTTTTAAAGTATCGCGAGATTGGGGTTCACTTTACTTCGAGAAGTGCGAGCGGTATCCAGTCCAGGATCACCCCATTCTCTCCTGAGTTTCATCAAGTAATCCTGTTAATTCCTGCCTAAATGTATCTTTCCTCACCTGTATATAAGTCGCTGTGGCACAGTTAAAATTGTGTTCTTATCCCTGAATAAATGTATGTGTTTGGCCCGTTATGCTGGCTGCTACTCATTATTTCAAGAACACTAAAGCAATCTAGCAATGTTTATGTGTAGGGTTGCCTCTTAGGTTGTTGGAAGATGTTTGATGTTATCAGTGTGTTCTCTTGACAAAATTCGATTAGCCTTTGCCCTACTTCGTTTTCTACTCCAAGGCCAAACTTGCCCATTATTTCAGTTACCTTTTGCCTTCTTACCTTGACATTCCAGTCTTCTATGTTGAGGAGGACAACTTTTTTGGTATCAGTTCTAGAATATGTTGTAGGTCATCATAGAGGAACTTTGCCAGCTCTACCCCCAGCGCCACCACACCCCCGGGCCTCCACCCCCACGCCATCGGGGCCTCAAAAGCTGGGAGGGATGGTGCAGCGGCGAGGAACTTTGCCGGCTCTAGCCCCAGCTGAGGTTGAGCCACCACACCCCCGGGCCTCCGCCACCATGCCATCGGGGATACAAAAGCCGGGATGCTCTATTGTTGTAGTGTTTATGAGGATTGATGATGTTGTATTGCCTATTCGTTTGATGTAATTGTTTTTTTAATATAATATGTGATATTTTAACTGCTGTAATTGTTATAATGATTATTGTATAATTATGCTTGATGCTATTTTGCATCTCTTGTGTTCGCTTTTATATTGATTATATGCTTGTACTGCTTGTTTTGTGAACCACTTTGATTTGCTCATTGGGTGAGTAAGCGGTATATAAATTAAAATTTCAATTCAATTCAATTCAATTGACTTCAGCCTCTTCTGCATCAGTGGTTGGGGCATAGACTTGGATTACTTTGATGTTGAATGGTTTGCCTTGACTGAACTGAGATCATTCTGTCATTTTTGAAATTGTATCCTATTACTGCTTTCCTCACTCTTTCATTGATTATAAGGGCCATTCAATTTCTTCTAAGTAATTATTGCCTGTAGTAGTAGATATAATGGTCCTGTGAGTTAAATTCACCTATTCCTGTCCACTTTAGTCCACTCATCTCCAAGATGTCAATGTTCAGTCTTGCCATCTTATGTTTGACTGCATTCAGCTTACCTTGGTTCATAGATCTTACATCCTAGGTTCCTAAACAATACACCATCAGAGACATCCACAGCTGAGTGTCCATTCAGCATGGGTCCAGCCACTTCACTCTTTCTGAAGCTTCTTCTACATGCCCTCCACTCTTCTCCAGTAGTATATTGGATACCTTCCAAACTAAGTGGCTCATCTTCTGGTGTCATCTCTTCTAGCCTTTTGATACGTCCATGTTTTTGGCAATGATACTGGAGTGGGTTGCCAGTTACTTTTTCAGTGGATCATGTATAGTCTGAATTTTCCACTATGGCTTGTCCATCTTGGCAATAGCATATAGCTTCATCAAACCACACAAGCATCCTCGCCACATCAAGGCAACAATTCTTGAGGGGGCAACAATCCTTGAGGGGGAATTTGTGGGTGAACCCTATTTTATCTATGTACATGTGTATAGAGTTAGTAAATCACAATTCCCTGTTACTAGGAGAAATATGAAGAGAGTTACATCATCATAACTATTTATAACACAGTAAAACCATTTTGGTGCCCCAGAGATGCAAAATGAATTGCTTTTGCACCTTCCATCAGTACTATCAAATCAAAGGCATCTATTTAAGGCCTCCTAGTAAGGTTTTTGTGATTCACAGGGCTAAGACTGATTTTCAGAATCCAGACACTGTATAATTTTACTTTTAAAAACCATCTCTCTAGCATTTGGAATTCAAGTGTTGTTAAAATCTCAAGTAGCTTTGGTGCCTACAGGGAAATGGCTTCTCCTCACTTCTTTTGCTGCCTATGTGCATGGATCAACTTAGTACACATTTCTTCTTGAAGTCAGGAAGGAAATGATATTTTGGGGTTATTTTTTAAAAATAAATAAATTGGATCTTAACATTATACAGTGGGACATGGTATTCTTGGAAAGATAGGATCAAAGGCTTGTAAAAGAAATGCATTTTAACACAAGCTGTGGTGCCATGTAAAAACTGAGAAACATCTTGCCTACTGCAGTTGTGGTTTGAAACTGAGGAAATAAGTATTGGCATTAGACTTTGGAAAAGTTACTTTATTGAATGTCATCTCTAGAATCCCACAGTCAATGTTTTCTGATGTTTAAATAGCCCCTGACCATTGCAGAGATTAGTCCAGGAAAACACACACCTTTTGTGTATTGTGAACTTTTGTGTAGTGAAGGCTCTAATTAAAAGATGTTAATTCTTTAAAATTAACATGAGAAGAATTCTTCTTTCCAGGTTTCTTAAAACAATTCCTGTTGTATTAGTACAAAGTGCAACATGAAGTCTGGTAGGAAGATGATTATGTAGGTGTTAGCTTGGCTCTTAATTCTGAAGGAAAAAAACACATATTAAATGTCAGGGTTTTAACAGCCTTGAATTGTAGCACAGACTATTTGCAATAGTACTATGTCTACTATATATGCAGAGGTGTAACATAATGAAGTATACCCTGTGCTTTAGTCTTATTCAATATGGCAATTTCAGATTGGGAGGGGGGGAATATGTAAACTTCCTTGTCTCATGAGTTGCCTCGTGGTTTAGAAGAAACTAGCAGGGGTGCCCGGCGTTGCCCGGGGTCAAATTTTCACCGAGACACATCACACACCCACACAACACACCCACAGAATACACACCCACACCCACAATGCACACACACCACACACACATGACACAAAACAAATGCACCTGACACAACCCACACTCACCTCAGCCACACACATCACACATGGCACAACACACTCACACAACACACACACCCCAACACACAACACACACACCCGACACACAACAAACTCCCGACACACAACACCCATCCACCATACCCAGACACAACACACACGACACAGCACACCCACACAAAACAGACCCACACAACACATACCTCCACACTGTCCCACCCACACAATACATCACACACCCACACAATAAATCCCCACACACAATACACCCACACAATATACCCACACACCCACAATACATACACATACACACACACACCACATCACAAACACACACCTGACACACAATGCACACCAACCGCAGCCACATCACACATGACACAACACACTTGCACAATACACACACACCCTACTGGTTACCCGGCCTTGTCGCCACTGCATGGTCTGCAGGCCTCGTGGCCATGCCCCCCCCCAAAGGAGCCCACTGTATGCCTGCCAAGGAGGGCGGAGGATGCCGGCTGCCCTAAGGGAGGCTCCTTGGGGGGGGGCATGTGGAGGCCTCTGGAAGCCCCCCATGTGGCTACCACCCACGTTGCCCATGGTGGCCCACAGGAGGGGGAGGAGGCAGGGTGTGATGGAGGTTCCCCCAACACGGACCCCAGCCTGCGCCTACCTTACCTTCATAGGGAGGGTCTCCATCCATCACCCAGGCTCCTGCTCAGGCGCACCGGCCCTGGCCCAGGGCCTGCTCTGCCGCTCCCGCTGGCCGGGGGTGTGCTCTGCCCTCTCCGGAAGGCACCCAGCATACGGACATGCAGTTCGGCCCAGGTATTCCAGAGAAGGGTTGCCCGCCCTGCCTTCCCTGGAGCGCAGTGGTCCATCGGAGACCGGAGGGTGCTGCCACCTCCTGTTGGCTTGGTGGCTGGATCCTCTGGGTGAAATGGCAGCCCACCAACCCCCAAAATGGGCTGCCGCTTTCCCTTGCTGGCACACCTCCTTGTCCAAGGTTGGCATTCCCAGTTTCCTCCATTCTGCTGGAGCTAGTGCTGTGGCTTCCGCCTCCTCCTGCCTTCAGCGCTCTCCAGGCGACGGGGAGGGTGGTGGTGAATCCTTTGCACTCCCCACCACCCCAACCCAGCAGCTGAGGCCTCGCCGGCCTTGCAAAGCCTCCCACTCCTGGGAGGTTGTATATCTGTGAGAGGAAATGTGGCCCCGGTTCATGCCGGGTAGTTTCGGTCTTTGGGTGGGCTGCCCCATTGGGAAGAATGGGGAGCAGGACTACTGCTCCCAGTGGTCTCTCCTTAAACTCCATTGTTGAACTGCCTCCTCCTCGGAGGGGTGCGTAGTCCCCAAGTGCAAAGACCACTGGAAGCTGTAGTTCCACTCTCCATTTGTCTCAATGGGGGCCTGTTCTTAATAGTTCTGTTCTTAAAAGTTCTGTGCATAATAGTTCTTCTTCCTTTATGGAGCCAATAAGAGTAACACAAGGAACTACGATCCCCAGGATGCACCAGGGCCACTCTTCCATTGCTGTTTGGTTTCTGCTGGCTGGCGGGGAAGGGGGACTTTGCAGCCCATTTTCAGGGTGACAAACCCAGAAATGGGCTGCCGCTCCCCCGCATTGGCCACCCCAGGCACCCAAGGTAGGCGGGTGCAAGCTTCTGGGGCAGTGGGTGCCAAGGTGGTGTGGCACATGAGTAACAATGGCCAGCACAACTTGGTTTTAGATATTAAAAAGATAGATAGATATAGATGGAACTTAATGTGTGATTGACATGTCTTATTGTAAGATCATTGATTGGAATCCCTAAGGTGGACCCTATGGCAGGAGATTTAACCCAGAGACTCATGCACACACACAAGCAGACACAGAGACACTCGCCGGAGTGCTGTGCTTTAAGCTGCCAAAATGTAGACACTTGGGAGAAAGGGCCCCCCATGGGCTACCCCTAGAGCAACAGTTTGCTTTGCTTTGAAATGCTTTTAAGCTTTTTATGGACTGTATCTTGCTATGCTTTCAATAGATTTTTAAAATGCCTGAAGAGACTTGGAGTGATTACTTGGCTCAACGCTACCTTATCTACACATATCTAGATGCCTGGGTTGTCCAGCCAGGGAGCTGCAACTCAGAAGAGCAATAGGGCCTACCTGGGGAGGCCGGAGGACTACCGAGCCCTACCTGAGAGTAAGCCACCATATTGTTTCAAGAGGTAACATTTTAGGCTTCAGAGAAAAGGCAAATACAAGATTCCAGTATCAAATAATGCTCACATCTACATTGTATTATTTGAGAATCTCCATAGCAATGGGAATGAGATAATTTTTAAAAATTATGAACAATCTCTAACAGTACAATCCTATGAATGACTATTCAGAATGTATTCTATTTCATTGGCACTTTTTTCCAGGTAAATATGTTGTTGCTGAGTGGCCAGTGAGGTGTTTGCTGGACTGTGTACACCACCCAGAGTCTATTAATTGGGGTGGTATATAAATATACTGTAAATATAAATAAATAAATAGATAAAATACGTAATGAAATAGCATCATAAGTTATTCAATATGGAATATTCTAGTGTTAGAGACAGTTGTATTAGTATATGTTAGTATTATTGCAAAGGCTCTGTTTCTTCCAAGTTACTCATCAGCAGGTGTAGCTTGTGGAGTTTTCCAAGGCCACCATGTCCATGTTTTGGTTTAACCACCTGGAGTGGAGTTTCTGCTTGTCATATCCAGCTCCTAGAAAAGGCAAGTATTTATTTTAAAAATAAGGACAGGGCATGTTTACACAAACCTTTGACTTTCATTGGCTATGTGCTAATCCAGGAAGCCAGGACCCATGGTAGAAGTGTAAGGCACAAAAATTAGAGAGGGCAGTCCAGTTCTGGTGCGGAGTGGGATCACTCAGGGGAGAGAGTTGGATTCCGAGCTACCAAGGAGTCCATACTCCAAGTAAGCTTATTCAGCATCACCTAGATTAGTTTGGTTTCTTTCTTCTTCTTCTTTTTTTTCTTTTTTGTGTGTGTGTGTGGGGGAGCCTGAGTGTGGATTTTCCTGTATAATCTTGATTAGAAATTGGGTTTTTTTGTGTTTTCTATCCTGGAATTAACAGATGGACTATCACTTTTTCATTATGTACCACTGAGCACAATAAATCACTTTTTAGGTAATACGAAGCCTGTTTATTGGAAAAGGGGGTAACAATAAGAGTAAACCAAACTAATGCCATATGCTACCACTTATTCATTCTCTCCATATTTTTGTCTGGGCTCTCAGTATTTGAGGGGTTTCCAGGTTGCTGCAAGGTAATTTGCAGGACAACATACCGGCTACTAGTTACTCAGAGTCTCAAGTCTTCCAAAAGTGAGCCAGCCAGCATTGGAGGCTCTGGAGGGAACCGGAGAGACCTGGGGCAAGAGTACTAGCAGATGCTGGTAATGTCACATATGTATAATGTGTTGCTGTTACATGCCATCAAGTTACTCCTGACTTACAGCGACCCTCTGAGTAAGAGGTCTCCAAAATGTTTTGTTCTTAATAGTTCTTCTCAGACAGCAGCTTCCTTTATGGAGCCAGTCCATCTCAAATTTGGTCTTCCACTTTTCCTCCTGCTTTCAACCTTTCCCTGAAAATATTTTCCAGAGAATTTTACCTTCTCGTGATGTGGCCAAAGTATGAGTGTCTCAATATCATCATATTTGTCTCCAGAGATTTTTGTGCTGACCAACCTGGGCAGGCACGGTCACCACACAATGGCACTACACAGAGAGTCTTGTTCAAGGATAGTCTGGATATCAAAGTCCAAAAGGCAAGCTAAGGTCTGTTTACCAGTAGTCCAAGTCAGTAGTCTAATCCAAAGGGTGTCCAGGGGCATCATCAGGGTTGACAGAAAGGTCAGGGTCACAGCAGGCAGGTCAGGGTCTAGGAGGCAGTCTGGAGTCAAACAGGATGTCAGTCTTCACACAAGAGTGGTACTTATCGCAACCTCAACAGACCTTGGTAAGGAGGCTGGGTATGTTCAATAAGCTGCCCCTGTTTGAGTTGGCACACACATTCCCTCCTGCAGCATTTACTGAAGCCTCTCACTACCTGTCCTCAAACCCTGGGGTGGATTCTCTTAAACCAGGGAATGTGCGGTTTTAGTATGGTAGCATGGAGTCAGAAAGCTTGATAATAAAGGTATTGCCTGATAGACTGTGCTCCACTCCTTCCATATAGCAGCAAAGTTTTTTTGCAAAGTATCTGAAAAAGACAAAGTCCAGAAAACACAGAAATACAGAGTTAATCAGAGGATCACTCTAGCATAGCGGTTGGCAGGGCTATCTCCTTAGATATTTAGTCTCTTCTCAGAGATGGGGGGCAAAGTCCTAACGAAACTCTTGGTCTCGAGCTAGGAGCCCGATTTGAGTGTCTTGATGCAGCTCCTTAAATAGGAAAGTTGCTCCACCTTGGATGTTTGGTCTAGATAAGTGAAACCTATGAAAGTGAATCACTCCCATATCAGATAACAGTTTCCAATCAGATTTATCCTCCCATTAGATAAGGATACCCAATCAGAGAGATCTGTTCCTACCCCTCATGTCAGGTGGAGGTGGAGTGTTACATAATTGGCTAGGGATTTGGGGACTCTCCAAGTACTCCTGTTCCCCACATCTGCTCTGTCCTTGACTTCAAATAGCCTAAGATGGAGTCAGAAAGTAAAATGGATGCACTTTGGTTCATCAAGATCATGACAGTACTGATGCTGGCAGGCTGTGAGAAGCTTGCTAATAACCCTCCCAGCTAATCAGTATCAGCTGTGAGCCTTTTTTTTGGTGCTTTACTCTAGCCTGCCTGCATCTCAGGTGTAGCTGTTTCCTAGACCTCTCCCTGACTGAGGGCTGATCACTGTCAGAGCCAGACTCCTGATCTGACAGGTTAGCTGCTGGGGAAAACAGACTTGGGCCAGGCACAGGCTGAGATCCCTAGCTCAGGGCATCCTCAGGCTCAGGTGCTAGCAGAACTGGACTGGGCATAGGGAGTGCTCCCTGATCCAGCTCATCCTTGTGTTACTGAAAAACTGCTATCCCCTTTTTTTGTCACAGTTCAATGAAGCTGTACACACAGAGCACAGTGAAGACCTGCAAATCACTGGAGAGGCTTCACTAAAATCAAGAAGTTCTTCCACTGGCATAACACCCCAGGAACCACCAAGTCTTGAATTTCAGGCAAATAAATTAAGTTTTATTAAAATGCATTTAATCAACAATGGCCATCTGATGGTCAAAGACAATTTTCAAACCTGCCTGTTATAAAAATCTACACATGAGCTTTCCTAACTACATTTTTAGAGAGAGAGCTTCCAGAGTAAGGCCTGGTCTACCCCCATTTAATTGAACAGAATGGCTGGCTGGCCTACCTCCTATTCAATTGAATGAACAAGGGCCAGTCTACTGCCTACTGCCTATGCAATTAAATAGGCTTTTGCGTAGCCGTTTTAAATCAGTTTTTGTGATCCTTTAAAAAATTATAAAAAATAGGTCTTTGTAGTTATTTGTCTGCAAAGTGTGTTGAATGGATGTGTGTATTAGTGTGGTGCTTATACATGTGTGAGCCTAACAGTTGAAGTGGGGGGGGGGAATGAAAAATAAAGAGTAAAATCATTTTTATTGGAAAATAAAAATATTTTAAAAATAAAAGGGGTAATTTTCAGATTTGGGGTAATGTTAGGAGTTGGAGGAGGGCTGGATCACAACAATTGTGCATGTTTATTTTTTTCTAGAACCCACTTGCTCATCTTTCTGGCTGTCCAGAGTATTTACAAAGTTCTCCTCCTGTACTACATTTACTGTCCAGCTTTCACATCTGAACATAGTGATATGTATAATCCTGCAGCAAACATTTGAAAGATGATGTACTTTAAGAAAATCGAGCTTATGTATTTATTTTACGTATTTTTTAATCATATTGGTGATGTTCCTGGCACAATGGCATTGGGTGAGAACAATATCAGATTGCAAGTCTTGCCAGGTTACCCTCCTATGGTAATAGAGTTACTAACCTGACAACCCATGAGTGGCAAAGTCCACCGGGCAGGGTCATAGCCAGGATTCTAGATGTGGGTGGGCGAATATTATTTCAGGATGGGCAACAATGTCATCTAGATAGATAGATAGATAGATAGATAGATAGATAGATAGATAGATAGATACAGTGATACCTCATACAACGTCCAAACTTGGTTCCTCAAGTTTGGACTTTATACGGATTTGGACTTTGTATGAGGCATGCAAAATCCTAGCCGTGATGCCTCATACAACGTCCAAATCCTTGCCGCGATGCCTCATACAACGTCGTTTCCATAGAGATACATTGTACTGTAACAACACAGACTTCAGGGCAAAGTCAAAGAAACAGACAGGAAACTGACAGAACTTTAAGAAATCATTGTCTAAAGGCTAAATACATTACAAAAACTTGTCAAACAATCCTGATTGTCCAAGAACCTGAAGAATGCTGAAAAAATCCCAGGAATGCTTCTAAAAATTCTGATGAAAATATTCAAAAAAATCCAAAATCGCACTCAAAACCACTCCTAAACACTCTTTGCCTCATGCAAAACTCACAAGAGCAATGCCTGCATGATGCCTGCACCACCCACCCTTTGGCCAGCCGGGCTAGAGGGGCCGAGAAACACCTGGGGCAAGGCACAGTGGGTTTAAAAGGACTCTCACCGCTAGCTGTGCTGACGCCTGCACCGCCCACCCTTTGGCCAGCCGGGCTAGAGGGGCTGAGAAACACCTGGGGCAAGGCACAGTGAGTTTAAAAAGACTCTCACCGCTAGCTCCGCTGATGCCTGCACCGCCCACCCTTTGGCCAGCCGGGCTAGAGGGGCCGAGAAACACCTGGGGCAAGGCACAGTGGGTTTAAAAGGACTCTCACCGCTAGCTCTGCTGATGCCTGCACCGCCCACCCTTTGGCCAGCCGGGCTAGAGGGGCCGAGAAACACCTGGGGCAAGGCACAGTGAGTTTAAAAGGACTCTCACCACTAGCTCCGCTGATGCCTGCACCGCCCACCCTTTGGCCAGCCGGGCTAGAGGGGCCGAGAAACACCTGGGGCAAGGCACAGTGAGTTTAAAAAGACTCTCACCGCTAGCTCCGCTGATGCCTGCACCGCCCACCCTTTGGCCAGCCGGGCTAGAGGGGCTGAGAAACACCTGGGGCAAGGCACAGTGAGTTTAAAAAGACTCTCACCGCTAGTTCCGCTGATGCCTGCACCGCCCACCCTTTGGCCAGCCGGCTAGAGGGGCCGAGAAACACCTGGGGCAAGGCACAGTGAGTTTAAAAGGACTCTCACTGCCAGCTCCGCTGATGCCTTCACCGCCCACCCTTTGGCCAGCCGGGCTAGAGGGGCCGAGAAACACCTGGGGCAAGGCACAGTGAGTTTAAAAAGACTCTCACCGCCAGCTCCGCTGATGCCTTCACCGCCCACCCTTTGGCCAGCTGGGCTAGAGGGGCCGAGAAACACCTGGGGCAAGGCACAGTGAGTTTAAAAAGACTCTCACCACTAGCTCCGTTGATGCCTTCACATCAGGAACTGTTGTCAGACTTTCTCCCCCTCAGCTGTTTTAGCAGGAAGGGAAGTGGACTGAGTCTTCGTAATGTATTTATTGTATAGTGTTGTGAACTGCTTTGAAATATGTACTGTTTAATCTTGAATTGGGTATTGTTTATTGCTTTGAAATTTGTATATTGCATTATGATGTTTATTATTGTATTATACTGATTTTGCTTTCTAACATTATGTTTATTATTGACTATTGATTATTGTACTGAATTTACTTTTCATGCTTCTTTATTATTGGATTGTATTCTGACGTATTATTTATATCATATTTTATATTGTTTGGCATTATTGTTGTAAACCGCTTCGAGTTCCCTTTATGGGAAGGAAAGCGGTATAGAAGTCTAAACAATAAATAAATAAATAAAATAAGAGCAATGCACACATGTGCCCTGCCTTTTTTACTGACCAGGCACAATGCAACCTGGGAAAACCCCAATGCCTCATACAACGTCACACGACTTTGTATGAGGCAACTTTTTTCAAGGAATTAGGCTATGTTGTATGAATCCGATGTTGTATGAAGCAGACTTTGTATGAGGTATTACTGTAGATAGATGTCCAGATGTCATATGTATAAGCAGCTGGGAGTTTGAGGTAGGGCAAACTGCTAACTCAGGATGGGGAAAGCCCACCCTGGCCACCCCCTGGCTATGGCCCTGCCACAGGGAAGGGTGATGATCCCCAAGTAGATTAAAACCCACTTGTATCCATCTTGATAGAGGGCAGAAGCTTCATCAATACTTGCCTGGGGCTGAGGAAGACTTTGCAAACCAAAAGGGCTCAGGACCAGAAAGTGACTTGCGGAGCTGGATCAATGGTACGGGTGCCATGCTGTGATGTGGAAGGCAGATGAAAGGCCACAACATTTTATTTGCAGGACAGTCTTCACGGCTAATTGCCATGATGATCAACAATATTCAGAATTAGAAGAAGAGGAAGAAGAAGAAGAAGAAGATCAGATCAAAGCCACCATGAGGTTGCATTACTCTGATAACTTGTCCTAACCTCAGGAGATCACACCACGAGGAAGCAGCAGCTCACAGATGAAGGTCTAGTTTCAGGAATGAATGTGGACTTTAGTCTTGCTCTCCTCAAACAAATAAATCCTGCATGTCTCATTTCATACGTGTAGCAGAAGATGGCTCCATGATCACAGTGTATGGGTCACTTCGTGGCAAGCTGGGATTCCCCTTAAACAAATTCACGCCAAATATATTTCCCCTGAAAATCATTTTCAGGGTGGGGGGATGTATACTCAGACATGAGCAGCAGCCTCAAACAAAGGTCCTTTCGCTTCATGGCACATTACAAAGAGCTTCCAAAATGAGGGGGCATTTCAAAAAGAGTTTGTGAAATGGTATGTTTCCCTCCTCTTAAAGGCCAAGAAGGGAGGGGAGAATCAAGAAATCACATTGGGAACAATCTAGCCCCTAGGCATGCCTGAATCTTGGTCTCTATTGTTGTTTTAAGAAATTTGATCCTGGATCAAGCAATGGACTGCAAAGGTAGTTCTATTACTCATAACTTTAAGAGATCAAGACAGTTAACTTCTATAAGAAGTGATTCCTTTTTATTACTTTATTCTCTTAGATTTTTTTTTGTCTTTCCTTTGTAATACTAGGAACATCCAAAACCCCAAACAATTTATGAGTGGCAATTATACAGCATGCTGTAGCTATATTTCCCATTACTATCCTGCTTCTCTTCCCTTACAAGCTAGACAATGAAAAGATAAGTAACAGAATTAAAAAGAATAAATCTTTTGTGGATCTGGAGACAAATAACGATGGTATCATTATGAAAATGGAGCTGCTTCTTTTTTAAAATGTCACACATAATTGTGCATAGCCAGAGTTAAATGAACCAGTAAATAGATTGGCGTTAATAATTATATTGGATATGCATGAGATTCCAAGTATTAACTAATAAAAACGATTGATAATTTTCAGATAATTGTGTAAGATAATATGAAAGAAGTTTTAACAAAATGTGACTTGTCGCTTTTTAGAGGAGTTAATTAAATACATGTTAAACATAATAATAATTTATTGTATCTATGGGGGCTTCATGAATAAAATAAAATACCAAAGAAAGCCATTTGAATTTTATAAAAACAGCAATGAGTGTCATAGACCTGTAAACATTTATCTTCATTATTTACGTCTATTTCTAGCTTATTTGGCTTCTTAGAATTTATTTTGGGTCTCACTCTCATTAATTGACTCAAAGAATCCTGCATTAGCTTCTCATAATGGGCTTCTTGCTGAGATAGTTGAAAGCAGCAATGGTAAAATGAAACACAGTGAAATTACTGAGCATTTCAAGCCTCCTGACCTGAATGCTTTATGGAGACACTAAAGAATAAGGACTGGAGGGGGGAGAGAAGGAAAAGAATGGCAAAATGCTTTTGTTATTGTAATAAATTGAAAAACATTCTCATCACCTTGAATTCATCACCTTGCATTGGCATTCAGGCTGTCAATCCACTGAAATGGTAATTGCTACAGACAATATCTTTACCTTTCACGGGATATAAATGACATTTCAGACATCAGTTTTGATTAATAAACATGCAGTGGATCCCTAGTGCAGTTCTTGAACTTCTGAGAGTTGCAAGGTACACTGTTTGAAATTATTATAACAATTAATACGGTAATAATCTCAATGGATGACAGTGTTAGTTTGCAGTACTGTGTTGAATGGAAGGCGTCAGGACAGCAGTTCGATACCTGAATACTGCATGACAGAATGAGCTCTTGGCTTTGTCCCAGCTCCTGCTAACCTAGCAGTTTGGAAGCAAGAAATTGCAAGTAGATAAATAGGGACCACTTTGGTGGCAGGGTAAAGTGTTCTGTGCACTCTGGTGTCTAGTCATGTCTGCCACATGCACATGGAAGCATCTGCAGAAGCAGACAGTGCTGGCTCTTTGGCTTTGAAACAGAGATGAGCACTGAACCCTAGAGTCAGATACAACTGGCTTTCGAGCATGGGTGACCTTTACCTTTAATGGGGTTTATGCTGTGTGTGTGGTTTAGCAGAGTGGGCAGTTATGCCAGGGTGACAACAGAAGGTGAGCACCAGTCCTTTCTCTACACACAGGGACATAAGTATACAGTTTGAACTGAAATAAAAAACTTTATTATGCAGCTTGTAAACTGAAACTAGATACTTTCTCTCAATATACAAATAACGGCAGTCTTTTCAGTACTTGGCAATCTCATTCAGCAGAGTAACTTGATAATGAGAACGGTTCATGCAACTTTGAAACAAGCGTAAACAACAAGATAGTTTATGCTGGCTATAGAATAGTCCAAGCATTCTTATCACTAGCAGATAACAAAGGAATGCTTACTGAAAGCAACACTGAGAGCCCAGATCCTTTTTAGGCAATCTCAGTTCTTGTCTGCTTTCGGTGCAGCTGGGGAGAAGAACTTCCAGCTTGGTTTTTGGAGTTGTCAGGCAGAGTGGCTCCCTCCTTGGCAGTTCCAAAGAGAACTGTGTCACAGTACAACACCATGCAATATCCTCCTTCTCCTCCGAAGTGTGGTTGCTAATGGAGGTGTTTATATGCATCAGAGTTTGCTAACTCACTGGCTGATCGCAGTCAGCTGTGGCCAAACATTACAGCACACTTAAAGGTATATATATTTACCCTATACAGCATAATACAACAAGTCCCATCTGTCCTAACATGCTCCTCCCTTGGTGGAAATGTGTTGTTAAACAGTCATAATACGTAAGATACTCAGTATTACATTCCTAGATTGAGAGCTTTGCAGCTGTCGTTGTGTCTCTCGCTTGTCTGAGCCTTTGTGAAATGATCACCAACATTTTTATCAGTTGGACAATAGACCAGTGATATAAATTTCTCTTGAATGCTGTGTCTAGCACTTAAATATCTGATATCAGTATGTTTGGAAGGATTTTTAACTCCTAGGCTGGTTGCTATTGTGATAGTAGATTCATTATCCTCAAAAACTATTATGGGTTGGTTCACCTCAATACCTAGATCTGTTGCCAATTGTTTCATACAGATAGACTCGGTACATACAAGTGATAGGCATGAGAATTCTGCTTCTGAGGTTGACAGACTAATATGTTGTTGCCTAAGACTTTTCCAATCAATTAACATGCTGCCGAAGAACACGGCTAGACTGGAAGTCGACTTGTGTGTTTCTCGGTATGTTGTGAATGAGGCATTGGCGTAAATTTCTAACTTCAATTCTTTTCCAGGCTCAAGATATAGGGCCATCTGGATAGTCCCTTTCAGATATCTTAAGATTCTTTTTGCTGCTTGCCAATGGCATTCAGTTGGAGTTGGACTATATCTAGCAAGTTGGTTTGTGGCAAAAGCAATATCTGGTCTCGACCAGCAAGCGAGATAATTCAAGCTACCCAAAAAAGACTGGTTGATCTCCTTATCAAATATAGGACTCTTATTTCTTGAGAAAAAACTAGTCGACATAGGCATCTTTACTGGTTTGCTATCCTGCATTTTGTATAGTGCAAGCAGATCAGTTATTTTGTTCTTCTGAGACAATTTAAATCCTTTTTGTGTTCTTTCTGTATCAATGCCCAAATAATGTTTGATGTTCCCTAAGTCTCTAAGCTTAAACTTACATTGCAACTGAGAAATCTATTGTTTTGTTTCTGATTCTGAGGGTGTCATGATTGCTATATCATCTGGAAATAAAAGCATAATTTGCATAATACCATCACTATTCCTGGTCAGTGGACAGGGATCGGCTTTAGCCTGACTAAATCCTAATGACTTGAGATGGTTGATCAAATATCAGTTCCACTCACAACCATTCTGGCATAATGCATAAAGGCTCTTATTGAGTATCCATCATCTAGACCCAGATCTTGTATTATATCCTGATGGAATCCAGATATATATCTCATGCTGCAGGGGTGCGTTGAGGTATGCTGTCTCAACGTCTACATGTCTGACATACTATTTCTGCTTAGCAACCCATGTTAGAGCAGCTCTTAAAGTGCTCGCTCAGAGAATGGGCAAGAATACCTCATCATAATCATTATTATTTTGTGCAAACCCCTGCACAATGAGTCTAGTTTTGTATGTAAGAGTACCTCCCTCTCCCTGCTTGATTTTAAATACCCATTTCCAACCCAACACTTTATGTCCTTTTGGTATTGGTACCACCTGATATACATCTAAACTGGATAGGGAGTTCAGTTCTTTAGCCATTGCCTCCTTCCAGGTGGCTTTCTCTGTGCTAGATAAATTTTCTAACTTGCTGTAGCAGGTAGGCACAGATAATGAGAGGTTGGCCATGTTTGCCTGATACCTATCAGGTTGTTTCATCTCACAAGTAGACCTCCGGAGTTCTACTAACTCAGGACTGCCCTGTGAAGTACTTGGCATAGTTTCAAATCTATGTGAAAGTCAGACTCAGATTCTGGTTCTTCATCTACTTCCTCCATTTCAGTGGACACAGGTAATTGCTCAGGTTCTTTCTTTGCTTGGGAAGATGGTTCAGAGTCGTCAGGTTGGCTAAGCTATTCTGACACCTCATCAAAAAACATACCTGAAATATGAGTCTGCTCTACATAATCCCAGCGGGAATGCTCTAAGTATCTGGCGTTTGTACTGGTGATTTTTGCTTAGTGCCAAGCAACCAGAACCTGTAACTTTTGTGGTTACTGTCATATCCCACAAAATATAACTTCCGTGCTTGGTGCTGCCCAATCCGATGGACCTGTTTGGGAATGTGTACCCAAGCAGGGACATCAAACACGCACAGATAGTCTAAATTTGGCTGTTTGTGGTGCCACCGGGTGTTAAGGATGTCCCCAATTGCAGAGTGATAGAAGTTATTAAGAATGTGAGTCACACACATTACCACTTCTTCCCAGAGAGTTTGAGATAGCCCAGAGTCATTGAGCATTGTTCTGGTCATATTTTGTAATGTTTGCTCTCTCCTCTCTATAAACGCATTGTGCTGGGGGCGGTATGGTGCAGCACGTTGGTGACTAATTCCTGGCCTTTTAAGGAAGTCTGTGGATTTATTGTTTGTAAACTCACTGCCATTGTCTGTGATCAAGGTCACAACCTTGGCATCTGCCTTCTTCTGAGCAAATCTGATCCAGTTTCTAAACACCCTATAGGTTTCCCCTTTATTCTTTAGCAAGTACACAAATCCATATCTACTATGATGGTCCATTATACTCAGAATATATTTGGACCCAACCAGGGATGGAAATTTTGGTCCGATCAAGTTGGCACACACTAGCTCTAGAGGATTGTGGCTAGTGAAACCCTCTAACCTGTTAGCAGGTGTTGTTTTGCTCAGATAAAGGGAGCCTCCCGTGGCCCGGGAGGCCCCGAAGAAAGACGCCGCTGCCAACGCCGCCGACGCCGCCGCGCTCTCCCCGCCCCCACCACCGGCGGGGAGATAAAGGGAGCCTCCCATGGCCCGGGAGGCCCCGAAGAAAGACGCCGCCGCCAACGCCGCCGACGCCGCCGCGCTCTCCCCGCCCCTACCACCGGCGGGGAGATAAAGGGAGCCTCCCGTGGCCCGGGAGGCCCCGAAGAAGGACGCCGCCGCCAACGCCGCCGACGCCGCCGCGCTCTCCCCGCCCCCACCACCGGCGGGGAGATGAAGGGAGCCTCCCGTGGCCCGGGAGGCCCCGAAGAAAGACGCCGCCGCCAACGCCGCCGACGCCGCCGCGCTCTCCCCGCCCCCACCACCGGCGGGGAGATAAAGGGAGCCTCCCGTGGCCCGGGAGGCCCCGAAGAAAGACGCCGCCGCCAACGCCGCCAACGCCGCCGCGCTCTCCCCGCCCCTACCACCGGCGGGGAGATAAAGGGAGCCTCCCGTGGCCCGGGAGGCCCCGAAGAAAGACGCCGCCGCCAACGCCGCCGACGCCGCCGCGCTCTCCCCGCCCCTACCACCGGCGGGGAGATAAAGGGAGCCTCCCGTGGCCCGGGAGGCCCCGAAGAAAGACGCCGCCGCCAGCGCCGCCGACGCCGCCGACGCCGCCGACGCCGCCGCGCTCTCCCCGCCCCCACCACCGGCGGGGAGATAAAGGGAGCCTCCTGTGGCCCGGGAGGCCCCGAGGAGGGACGCCGCCGCCAACGCCGCCAACGCCGCCGCGCTCTCCCCGCCCCTACCACCGGCGGGGAGATAAAGGGAGCCTCCCGTGGCCCGGGAGGCCCCGAAGAAAGACGCCGCCGCCAACGCCACCGACGTCGCCGCGCTCTCCCCGCCCCCTTCATCGGCGGGGAGATAAAGAGGCGTTGCCTCTACCCGGGGGCCCACGCTATTCGGCCCGGGAATGGGAGGCAGGTGTGTCCTACCTCCCTTTGGACCCTGCCTGTTGGGGGGTTTAAAGGGGAGGCGCCGCCGGAGGCCCGGAAATTATGCTCGGTGCTGGTATCGGGGGGGGATGGCGGAGGGGGAGGGAAGAGAGAGTGTTGGCCTTGCCAGCCAGGAAGGAGGGGCAGCATTCCGTCTGGGGAGGTTCCGGAGAGTAATATAGGTGTAGTGACGGGCATGGGCCGGTATGGCGGGTACCGTGGGGCGGGCCGCACTCGGGGAATGCGGGTCCGATGTCTAAGTGCGGTCCCTCATTCCAGCCCTGCAGGTGCATCTCTGGGTCCTGAGCAGCAGATCCGGAGTGACCCCGCCCTTAGGCTGCTGCTGGTGAATGCCAGGTCGGTTTGTAATAAGGCCCCCCTGATTCAAGATGCCATCCAGGATGGGCGGGCCGACTTGGCATGCATCACCGAAACCTGGCTGACACCTGAGGATGGAGTACCTCTTTCGGACATGTGTCCAGCTGGGTTCGGTATTTGGCACCAGCCTAGAGGTGAGGGGAGGGGCGGTGGTGTCGCCATTGTTGCCAGGGAGTCTTTGGAAGTTGCTAGGGCCACTGCTCCACAAGTGTCGGGTTGTGAGGCCCTGCTTCTACGGCTGGGCCCCAAGGGTCAGTTGGGGATCTTGCTCTTGTACCTGCCCCCTTGCAGGGTAAGGGACGCCCTGCCTGAGCTCCTCGAGGCCGCCTCGATGCTGGCGTTGGAGTTCCCGAGGCTTATGGTTCTGGGGGACTTCAATTTGCCATCATTGGGGGTGGCTTCTGAGGTGGCAAGGGAGTTCATGGCTTCCATGGCAGCCATGGGCCTGACTCAGGTAGTTCGGGGCCCGACCAGGGGCAGCGGCCACATGCCAGACTTAGTTTTTCTGTCGGAGCAGTGGCAGAGTGACCTGAGATTACAGGATTTAGCCATCTCACCTGTGCCATGGTCGGATCACTACCTGGTGACTCTTGACTTCCTGGGGGCGACAATTCATCGTAGGGAGGCAGGGCCTATTAAAATGGTCCGCCCTCGGCAACTAATGGATCCAGATGGTTTCCAGAGGGAACTGGGGGATGTTCCTCTGGATCGGCTACACGATTCACCCGAGGCACTCGTCGACCTGTGGAATAGGTCGACAATAGCTGCCTTGGATGAAATCGCGCCACTGCGGCCTCTCCGCGCCCGTGGGGTTAGGTCATCTCCGTGGTTCACAGAGGAACTACGGGAACTCAAACGGGCAAAGAGACGCCTAGAGCGCCGCTGGGTGAAGACCCAGGATGACTCCGATTGGACACTAGCTAGAGCCGCTATTAGGGCCTACCTAGTGGCGATGGGGGTGGTGAGGCGGCAATACTTCACCGCCCTTATTGCCTCCGCTGATAATCGCCCAGCCGCCCTGTTCCGGGTGACCAGGTCGCTCCTCGGTAGAGGGAGATCGGCGCCCGGTTGGCAGGGTTCGGCTGAGGACTTTGCTGAGCATCTGGTGGAGAAAATCGATCGGATTCGTTCAGGATTGAATCCTGGCGTGGATGGGGAGGGTCGGGGGGGTGCCGGAGCACAGTCTTGCTGTACGATCTGGGATCGGTTTGAGCCTGTTGTCCCTGATGAAGTGGACAGGCTCCTTGCAGATGTTCGTGCCACTACATGTCCTCTGGACCCCTGTCCCACCTGGTTGGTGAAAGCATCCAGGGGGGTAACAGGGGGCTGGGTTGGGGGGATAATAAATGCTTCGTTACGGGAGGGGGTATTTCCGGCACAGTTAAAACATGCCTTGGTGCGCCCCCTCCTGAAGAAAATGTCCCTCGACCCAGCTGTCCTTAACAACTACAGGCCGGTTTCCAACCTGCCCTTTCTGGGTAAGGTTTTGGAGAAGGCGGTGGCGCGCCAGCTGCAGGGTGTCCTGGAGGAAGCGGATTATCTAGACCCTTTTCAATCGGGATTCAGGCCCGGATATGGAACGGAGACGGCATTGGTCGCACTGATGGATGATCTCTGGCGGGAGCGGGACGGGGGTTGTCCATCCGTCCTTGCTCTTCTTGACCTCTCAGCGGCCTTCGATACCGTCGACCACGGTATCCTGCTGGAACGGCTCAAAGGACTGGGGATCCAGGGCACTGTGTTGTCCTGGTTTTCCTCTTTTCTGGAGGGCCGTACCCAGTCGGTGTGGTTAGAGAGTGAGAGGTCCAGCCCTAGGCTTCTCAAGTACGGGGTGCCGCAGGGATCTGTGCTCTCTCCTCTCTTATTTAACATCTACATGAAGCCGCTGGGTGAGATCATTCGTTCCCACGGGGTGCGGTACCATCAGTACGCGGATGATACTCAGTTGTACATCTCGGCCCGTGGGGACCCCAGTGATGCTGTTGAAATCCTATCCGGATGCCTGGAAGCCGTTGGGGTCTGGATGGGGGCCAATGGGCTTCGGCTGAATCCCAGCAAGACAGAGTGGCTGTGGATAAGGGGCCCCATGTTATCCAAGGAGCTACCATCTTTGGTATTGGATGGGGCTGTTTTGCCCCAGACAGACCCAGTGCGCAATTTGGGGGTCCTTCTGGACTCACGGCTGCTGCTAGAAGAACAAGTGGCGGCTGTGGCCAGGGGGGCTTTTGCCCAACTTCGGGTGATTCGCCAATTGCGCACGCTCCTGGACCGGGGCTCCTTGCTTATGGTCACTCATGCTCTGGTTACTTCCCGACTAGATTATTGCAACGCGCTCTACATGGGGCTGCCCTTGACGACCATTCGGAGGCTGCAGCTGGTCCAGAATGCGGCGGCCCGGGTGGTGATGGGGTGTGGGCGATATGCCCATGCCTCACCGCTGCTTCGGGAGCTGCACTGGTTACCAGTTTGTCTCCGGGTGCAATTTAAGGTGCTGGTTTTGACCTTTAAAGCCCTATATGGCAGGGGGCCAGGATACCTTAGAGACCGCATCGTCCCAAGAGTGACTGCCCGTCCAACCAGAGCGGACCGGAGAGGCTCTCTAATGGTGCCATCAACGAGGGGTGCACATTTATCTAGCACCCGAAGGAGGGCCTTCTCCGTGTCCGCACCAACCCTCTGGAACCTCCTACCAGCAGAACTAAGACTTCAAAGAGAACTGCTGCCCTTCAGGAAAGGAGTGAAGACCTGGCTGGCAGGGCAGGTGTGGGGCCCGAACGGGACTATGGTCCCCGCCGGCTGGTTTTTATAAGAACTTTCTCTTCGTCCTTCTTGTGCGGTGGGTGGGTTGGATGAGTGGGATATGGATTTTTAAAAAGGGGGTGGATGTGGGTTTTTATTGGGTGGGTTTTATAAGATTTTGTAATGTTTTTTATGTATTTTTTAGAGTGTTGTAATGCCGCCCTGAGTCGGGTTCTGCCTGAGTGGGCGGCATATACAAATGTGATTAATAAATAAATAAATAAATAAATAAATTTCCTGTTCATACGGGTTACATGCCAAGAGCCTTTGACAGGGATTGGGCCTTAGACCATTTGAAAGTTCTGTGGTTCTCTTTATATCCCTATAGTTCAAATGACCTAACCACCTATGCAGTAAATGTATACAACCCTCATGATAAGGCTTGTTACTATATTGGCTACTAGTCACAACAGCATTTGCTACATCATTTTTCAGAATATAAAGGTCACTTCCCGTAGGTATTTTTAACACTTGATTCTGTCTTTGAATAACACACTGGTCTGATTGGAAGGTTACTGTAAAACCTTGAGAGACAGATAGCAGGTTATATCTCATATTAGGCATGTATAGCATGTGCATATACATGTCTAGGCTAGGACAATAAGATTTACCTTCCCCTGTGACCTTAACATGCCACCCATTGGCTAGAGTTATTGATTGATCACTCTTTTCTAATTTAATAAACAAATGCTTATCTTTAGTAATGCTATGTGAAGCACCACTATCAACTATCCAGTCAGCATTGCTGGACTTTAAATTCTCAATGGAGCTTACAGAAATAGCTATGTTTGCTTTGGTTCCCCTTTTCTTTTCATTATTTTTCCTTTTAGCTTTACAGGCCTTGGCCAGGTGCTCCACCTTATCACAAATATAGCATTTCCTTCCTACAAATGCAGCCTCCATGCCCTGTTTTGGCTTTGCTGCATTGGGAGGAGTATCATTCAGCTGTTTCAGCTCATTTGCCTGCCTAAAATGCTCTATGAGGCGAGCTGATACATACTCAAAAGTTAATTCTCATTTTGGAATCACCTCAAAAGTTGAGACAAAATTATCATCATCGCCACTAAGAGACGACAAAGCTATGTAAGCCTGCTGTTGTTCAGTGAAATTCAACTCAGTTTCTGCAAGCTGTTGCAATATTTCCTTGATAGCCTGCAGGTGTGCCAGGATATCACCCCCTGGCTTTAAACGAAGCCTAAACAAACTCTTTGTTAAATGTATTTGTGACCCCACAGACTCATGGACATACAAATTCCTAAGGCTTTGCCAGCATTCATGTGCTGACAACTTGCCCCTAATGTGCACAAGCTGGGAGTTTGAAAGACTCAGTCCAATAATTGCAAGAGCCTTTTCATTCTGGGTGAGCTTGATAGCATCATCTTTGTCAGCTAGGTCAAGGGCTCTTGGGTTGAGTGGGAGTTGAACCACATCCCACAAACCCTCATTTCGCAGCAAAAGTGCACATTTTAGGGACCATGACTGATAGTTACTTCCATCCAGTTGAGGCAAAAGTGCTATGTTGGAAGCAGCCATGCATCAAACTGCAGAAAGACACCGGCAACACACAGGTGTGGAACAGCAACGACGAAAGCTGATCAAGGCTTCCTCACTGCAGCTGTGTAGCTGGTCCAGGGCATTGGCCTCTTGCAGGCAGACACACAGCAGGTGGAGTTCTCCTGGCTCCGGAGTTGGAGACAAACAGACCAGGGTGCAAAAACATTTCCTAGAAGCTTCTCAGACACAAAGGATGTAGCCACTAGGCACTCCTGGTCCCATAACCCATTGATGGGTTTTATGCCTGTGGGTGTGGCTTAGCAGAGTGGGCAGTTATGCCAGGGTGACAACGGAAGGTGAGTGCCAGTCCTTTCTCTATACACAGGCACATAAGCACAGTTTGAACTGAAAGAAAAAGCTTTACTATGCAGCTTGTAAACTGAAACTAGATACTTTCTCTCAATAAGGCATATGTACAAATAAGGGCAGTCTTTTCAGTACTTGGCAATCTCATGCAGCAGAACAACTTGATAATGAGAATGGTTCATGCAACTTTGCAACAAGCGTAAACAACAAGATAGTTTATGCTGGCTATAGAGTAGTCCAAGTGTTCTTATCACTAGCAGATAACAAAGAAATGCTTACTGAAAGCAACGCTGAGAGTCCAGATCCTGTTTAGGCAATCTCAGTTCCTGTCTGCTTTTGGTGCAGCCAGGCAGAAGAACTTCCAGCTTGGTTTTTGGAGTTGTTGGGCAGAGTGGCTCCCTCCTTGGCAGTTCCAAAGAGACCTGGAACACAGTACGACACCGCACAATGACCTCCTCCTTCTCCTCTGAAGTGTGGTTGCCAATGGAGGTGTTAATATGCATCAGAGTTTGCTAACTCACTGACTGATCACAGTCAGCTGTGGCCAAACATTACAGCACACTTAAAGGTATACACATTTACCCTATATAGCATAGTACAACATGTCTCATCTGTCCTAACAACCTTTACCTTTATTGATTTCCAAATTCTTTTTGTGGTTCAGGTTTTAGTACAATCCATGGATTAATTTGACTCTTTCTGTAACTGCACACCCACTTACCACCCTTTGACCAATTTTCCTACTACTATATCTGGCTGCCTCTATGAGGACAGAAAGGTGGAAGTAGGGAGCTCTCTCCTGATCCTTGCTTTCCTTTTTTTTTTTTAAACTCTACCCTGATATGCAGCACATTAAGTACAGACAGACCTGGGAAATGCAGCTTTCCCAAAAGCAACTTCAGCCACAATAATGCTTGGAAAAACAACATTTCCTGGGTTTAATTAGAATGGCACAGTGCATGGGAGGAGAAGAGATCCCCTTTTCTTCTTGAGTTTCCTACCAAAAAACAGATGCAGGCAAATGGGAAAGAGAAAGGTGGAAAGACAATTTGAAAGTTGCAGAAAGAGAAAAGATGTTAAGGGTTATATATAGCAGGAGAAGGGTGGAGTTTAGCACCAAGAGAGTGCAGGAAGAAAACTTCCATATTATTTTCATTTCAGAGTCTTTGTGGGAGGCTTTTCTTTTGGGATTGGATTCTTTTGAGTGTGAATTCTTTTGGTGAAACCCAAAATTCCTGAATCTTTTTTGTGCTTTTGTTTTAGTTTTCTGGTGCCAGAGTGTGTTAAGCCCTACAGAACCCTTAAAACTAGTTCAAAAAAGAACATGGACAAAATGACAATCATCCATCCCAAAAGTAGGCAACAATAGGACATGAGAAAGTCATATCAATCACAAAAGACATACACAAGCACTAACAGAACTTTGAAATATATGTTTATTGTCACACCACCAATTTCATCATTCTCATTCTTTCTGTTGCTACAGGCACTATCTACTCTTCCTCCTCTTGCCACATCCTTTTTTACAATTATTATTTTTTTCTCTTGAAAAGAGGAAGTGACTGGCACTTTATCTCTTCTCCTCACAGGGACATGTTATTTGACTGCATGTACCAATATTCTTAGTGGGAACTAATTAAGTATCAAGTATTAAGGAATGGGGTAGGTGGGTGGGTATGTTGGGTTTTAATTGGTTTTAATTGGTTGTACTGTTTTATGTGTGTTTTAACTTGTTGTGAGCCACCCAGAGTCGGGTTTACCTGATTGGGCGGCATATAAATTTGAATATAAATAAATAAATCAATAAATAAAAATAAAAAAATCATCATTTTCCACCAAAGTAATTTCAAATCTACCCTTCAGTAGACATTGATGTGAAGCATGTCTTTACCTGCTGAGAATCTAGAAACTCCATACGAAGTCCTTATATTTCCAGAAGTGAAAAACGTTATGTGTTATTTTCTCTGTTTACTTTTGAGCATGCCTGTCAATACCTTAGTGGCTCTCTGGCCCTTTGGTGAGTGCAGGGAGGGGAATGGCTGGAAACATAGACGTCTAAGCAGCACAGTGATTTGAAACCAAACAGATTTGGGAAAATCTCTCTCCCTCCCTCACTGATGTCAGTGGGATGTAAGAATGAATAATTTTGGTTAGATCATGTCCTAACTTCAGAAATTTTAATAAAAGAATTATAGTTCTATTAACTGTTTTGCCCTCTTGTGTCTGAAAAAGGACAATAAAGGCAGGAAACTTATCCTATGAATAAAAGGAGTCAGAATATATTTATGTTGCTAATATGTTACTGTTGGAATCTATGCACAGTAGTGGAATTGTTAATAAAATAGCTGCCTATGAGGATGTAAGTTGACAAGAAACTTGTGCCAAACGCACTAAATGAAATTGTATTACTATTTTGCAATAAGCCCAGAACAATAGAATGAATACAGATTTATCATTCCAAAGCAAGTTCAAGGACAGATCTATTGTGAAATGCTTCTCTCCAGCAGTACATAATAAGAAGGATGTGCTTTTTGTGAACATAGAAAATATCATTACAAACCAGCTTAAATAATGATCTCAATGCAGCCAAAAAAGGGGGAAGGGGAGAGAAGATGCTCTCAAAGATTTCTCAGGCAATTAAGTTGGAGTTTAATTTACAAAAAGGTATTTTCATATGTACCATACTATAGAAGTGAATTTTTTCACTAGCCCCTGCACAAGCAGCTATATTGGGCAAAGAGAATAAATCTATAAAGTGACATATTAGGGAAAGGCTAAACCTGAACTGAAGCTCCTTGTTGCTTATTTATTTAGTGTATGACACTTGTACATATTGAGTCAACATATAACTATAATATAAAATATAAAACTAAGCATTATTTTATAAACAAACATCTAAACAATTTATATACAGTAATACCTTATACAAAGTCCGTTTCATACAACATCGAATTCATACATCGCCTAATTTCTTGAAAAAAGTTACCTCATACAAAGTCGCTTGACTTTGTATGAGGCATTCAGTTTTCCCCAGGTTGCATTGTGCCTGGGCAATATCAAAGACAGGACACATGCCTGCATTGCTCTTGTGGGTTTTGCACAAGGCAAAGAGTGTTTTGGAGTGGTTTTGAGCATGATTTTGGATTTTTTGGAATTTTTCATCAGAATTATTAGAAGCATTCCTGGGATTTTTGCAGAATTCTTCAGGTTCTTGGACAATCAGGGTTGTTTGACATGTTTTTGTAATGTATTTAGCCTTTAGACAATGTTTTCTTAAAGTTCTGTCAGTTTCCTGTCTGTTTCCTTGACTTTGCCCTGAAGTCTGTGCTGTTACAGTACAATGTATCTCTATGGAAATGATGTTGTACAAGGCATCGCAGCAAGGATTTGGACGTTGTATGAGGCATCGCGGCTAGGATTTTGCATGCCTCATACAAAGTCCAAATCCGTATAAAGTCCAAACTTGTGGAACCAAGTTTGAACGTTGTATGAGGTATCACTGTATTCTATTACGCCTGGAGTCGCCCTTAAAAAATCTTCTCTATTGCCCACATATGTTCTAAAGCTACATTGTTGTATAATACTGTATGTTGCACAGTCAGTCACAGTGCCCCACACAATCACGTGCTGGTGATGGTAGTTTTCCCCATTTATGCAAAAAGTGCACACATCTACCGTGCCCTGTACATATTCTTTTAAGGCTAGTCCATATCTTGCGAGGTTGATCAAACCCAATGGAGTTTCAGTTACACATTGAAAATTCTGGTACTGGTGTGGTGCTTTTTCCAACCATTCTCTTCTCCATGCATCCTGCAGGTTGAACTCTTTATTGTCTCCAATAGTAGCGCTGGATTCAGGTCTAATATGTCAGAATTTACTGGTAGTTCTGTATTCTGAACTACTTTGTGGTACTTTCTTAAGAGAGCATTTTTCCTGGAAGTTTTGGTGGAAGAATGTTACTGTTGTGTATGTAACTTTAATTATTGCTGTAACATTGTGTAATTGTTATTGTGGGATCAGGGTGATCCTCCATTTTGTCTTCTTCTTGGTACTGAACTATCGTGGGACTTGTGTTCCTGCCCTTTCTAACAAGACACACAAAGTCTTCACACAGGTCTGGTAACCCCACAATCTCCCCACTCCTCTCCTAACCAATCATATTGTTTCCCGCCCAAATGTATCCATTGTGCAGTGTATATAAAGAACTGTTGCACCATTGCTGTTCATGTTCGGTTTGCTTACAATAAAGCTGTGTTTGGCCCTTTCATGCTGGCTTCTTCTTTCAATTCCCAAACATCAAAGTTACTTAATGCTGGAAGCCAAAAAATAGGTGTGACCTAATTTTTCCAAATATAATGCTCATGGTGTTATTTAGCTGCACATCAACCTTGCTTACATGGGTGGTATTTAACCAAACAGGGCTGCAGTGTTCTGCTGTGAAGTAAACTAGACTTAATGAAGAAGTTGATGTTGGGAAAGGTAGAGGGCAAAAGAAGAAGGGGGTGGCAGAGAATAAGATGGCTAGATGGTATTGTTGATGCAATGGGCACAAAGCTGGGCTAGTTGAGGAGGATGGTAGAGGGATAGGGGTGCCTGGCATGTGATGGTCCATGGGCCAACCAAGGGTCGGACTCGACTATGCGACTGAACATCAACAACAAATGAAGTAGTTTGTAAAGTACTGGCTGAGGGTCCCCAAGTTGTACCGTATAATTTCTGTATGATATTGTTACTCATTCTAATTCTTGCTGCAGTTTTTAGGTGTGATTTAAATGCCAAAGTATGATCTAGGGTGATACCCAGGTACTTAGGCTCTCTATTATGACCAAGACATTTCCCATCCATGTATACTGTCAATTCTCTATGTGCTAATTTATTATTTAGATGAAAGCAAGCAACTTCTGTCTTGGTGACATTTGGTAAGGATCTCTTCTGAGGCCTCAAATGACCTATGCTTGGTTGCTGTCACCAGTCATCAGCACACCTGAATTTCCTGCTTTGTGTAGCTGGTAGGTCAGCTATGTACAGTGCAAAGTACAATGGGGCCCAGACTGAACCTCATGGTAAGCCATTACTGAGGGTTTTTCTTGAACTCATCTTGTTGCCAAAAACTAACCTGGAAGGCATGGTCCCTGAACATACTATCAATGAGTTTAGTAGTTCTTTGGCACTTTATAGCTGCTAATTTTTTTGATATCTGCCTTATCCAAACACTACTTTGTTATTTTGATTTTTTTTTACAATTAGTTAGTGCTCTCTGTGAAATGTTTGCTTATATATTATATTTATGTTTCTCACTTCTGTCCCATTCTGAATTAAATTTATTTTTCTCTCACACAGGAAAGCACACTATCGCACAGACAAAGTTCATTGACTGGGTATGCCATGCTGGTGACATCATCATGATCCTTGTTGTTTGCCTGGTCGTCATCGGTGAAATAAGTCCAGTTTTTTCTTTGTGTGTTTCTTTTAATCAGTTAAATTTGGGTGTGTGGTTGATTGGCCCTTAGCACCCTTGCACAGCGAAAGGACTACCTTCTTAGGGCCTCCATGAAGGTGATGCTGCTGTTTCAGGTGCACTGATCTTCATGTTCCTTACTCCCTGAGACAAAGACTATTGCTTCCTCAGGATCTGCGGCTGTTAGGGTTATACCGCCCGCCCATGCATGATTCTAATGAGACTTTAGCCACCGCCATAGTGACCATACCTGTCAAGTTTTGGATTTGAAAATAAGGAAAATTTTGGCCACACCCCTCTGTGGGTGTGGCCAAATCTGTGGGCATGGCCAAATATAGCCATGTGACTTGCTGGGCTCTAGTCATGCCTGCCACATAGCCATGAAAATGTCTGCAAACACAGACAGCACTGGCTCTTTGGCTGTAAATGGAGATGAATACTGCACCCTAGAATTGGATACAACTGGCAGATTTTACTTTCTTAGGATCAAAGATCTCTGCAGATGGTGATTGCATTCATGAAATAAAAAGGTGACTGATGCTTGGGAAACAAGCTATGAGAAACCTGGGGAACATAGTTAAAAGTAGAGGAATCACCTTGCAAAAAAAATTTGCATAGTCAAAGCAATGGTATTTCCGGTGGTAATGTATGGGTGTGAGAGCTGGACCTTTGGAAAGCTGAGTGCAGAAGAATAGATGCCTTTGAAATGTGGTGTTAGAAATAGGTCGATCTGGGGGGCGTGGCTAAGGTGATCTCGGTGTAACACGTACATCAATCAGCTCGCGCTTAAATGAGGTTTAAAAGTTGATATATTTAAAAACCTGGAGGACTTGCTGCTTTATAAACAACTTTTTCGGTTCCTTGGAGTATTGAGTATTGAGGATTAAAGTGATAAGGCACTGGCTCGAAGTTCAGAGAAGGGGGGTAAGTGAGATGAGGTGCTGGCCGTGCCGAGCGAGCCACTCTGATCTCGGATGGGAGTTCCGTGCCTGGAGAAATCGCAGATCTGAGTTAATAGTGTCTCCAAGAGAAAGACAACAATTTTAAAAGCATCAAGGCGGTGTTTGTGGAGTGGAGGGGTCCTGGCTGGGATGGAGGTATTTGCCAGGAAAGGACAAGTAAGTGCAGAGAGTGAGCGGAGGTGAAAGTGGGGGAAGAAGCAGCAATGGCAGCAGGCGGCTGTAAAAATGAAAGTTAAAAGAAAGTTGAAGGAGGCAAAGCCGAGCCAGGATTTGGAAGGTATAGAAAGCGGGCAACAACAGAGCGGAGGAATTGGAGGAGTTGGAGAGTTACAGAGAGAGAAGCAGTATAAGATGGAAATAAGGAGGCTTTTTGGATGGAACTGGCTGGTTTGGCATAGAAAGTGAAAGGGACCTATTTCACCCCGCTCCCCTCTTTTTGGTGTGTATGCGATTTTGAAGACAAAAGAGGATTATATTTGAGAAATGGAGCAATACAGCAAGTAAAACCTCCCTTTGGATTGTTGAATTTGATTATAACTGGGTCATAATTGGAATATAATTTCGGCTGGAGAGTTGTTGTTTTTTCTTTCTCCTCTCTTTCCCTGACTCTGCTGCCTGCTGTTATTGAGTTGGATACAAATGGACACAGTCTTGTGATTGGAATACAGAGTTTCCTTATTCTTTTGCTTCCCTGGAGCTATAATAATAGAAACAGCCTCACCTTAAAGTTGTAATTTTACTATTTGTGGACTTGCTTCTCCTCTCACACATTTGGAATCCAGTTTGGTCATCATTATTCAAGAGGAATTGTGTTTTTGGGACTTCTTTTCCCTTTCTCCATTTTTTATTTGGTTACACAGTGGCTGGAAGTTTCTATTTTTCTTGAATCTTTGTTATTGGGATACAGCTTCACGATTGGAATGTAATATGAAAACAGTGGCATTTTGCTGAGGTACAACGTGTTTAAGGAAATCATCAGTTTTCATTTCGATCATCAACAGAAGTAGGGGAGCTCAAAGTCTTGTAGCACTGGAACAGTTTCAAGGGGAGGTGTTTGTGTGAGTTAAGAGTGTTGCAGCATTGAAGCTTCTTTTTGACATCACTATGGACATGATTACAAGGGGAAAGGGAAAAGCGGAGGAGGAGGCAGTGGTGAAACCTAAGAAGAAGGATAAACCAGCAGCTGCGGAATCGCCTCTATCATCATCACCATTGCCTGAACCAACGGCATTTGATCAGACTCAGATTATGGTTGAATTTGGTAAATTGTTTCAGAAATTTGAAAGGATGGAAGAAGCAAGGGTGAAAGATAAAAATGAAATTTTAGGAAAACAGGATAAATTGGCTAAAAAGTTAATTGATTTTTCTAAAGAAGTTGATTTAAATTTCCTAAAGATAGAGGGAAATGTTAAGTTGATGCAAGGTGATGTGAACGTGATGCAAGGGGAGATAAAAGGGATACAGGAAGAGGTGGTGGAGACTAAGATGAAAGTGGGTGTGCATGAAAAAAGGATAGATGTGATGGAAGAATTGATGAGAAAACAGAATATTGTGATTCGCCATATGATGGAAAGAATGCCAGACCACCTAAGGGACAAAATTGTTGATTGGTTAAACAACTTGAGTATGGGAAAATATTTTGTTAAAGAGGATATAGCAAGTGCTTATAGAATGGGTCCGAGAAGGGGAAAAGCTGTCCAAAGAAATGTCTTCATTAAATTTGCAAATTGGGGAGATAAGTTGAAGGTAATGGCTTTTTTAAAACAGGCTGGTTCTGGCGCTCTGAAAATCGATGGTAACGATGTGGAGGTATATAATGACATTTTTATTAAGGAATGTGGCTGGAGATATAAGTTGAAACCTGTAACGAAGTTTCTGATGAAAAAAAGGAATAAAGTACAATTGGCGATTTCCACAACAGTTAAGATTCTTTCATGACAGAAAAATGCATGTGATTGATGAAGGGACTGATGCACTGGAGTATTTGTGTTTAATTGATCTGGTCAAAGTGGGTTCAAATGATTGGGTGGCATTAAGGAAAGATTTGTTGGAGTCGGGAGGCATAAGAAGGGAGTATGGTAGAGCAGATTAGGTGGAGGTGGACAACAACCAGGTGGGGCAGAGGATGAATTATCATTTATTGTGGTGGAGGAAGGGTCGAGTAAAGGCTAGAAGGGGAAAGGAGTGAAATTAAGAATTCTTACAGGAGAGGATGTTTTTTATAAATTTCTTTTTAAATGGGGAAGAGGCACTAGAGCGGTAATTACCACACACATCTTATGTTCCCTCCCCTCACCTCTTTGGAAGACAAAGGTGATTTTCTTTTTGGTGAAAAGAAAGTGGGGAGGTTGGAAATGAGTGTTTTTTTGTTTTAAGTTTTGTTGTAATTATTGTAGGTTAATAGGTAGCACGCCCAATAGAGAACTCAGAAGTGGTGGAAGAGGAGGGCAGATTAAATTATGAGAGCTATTAAAGTGTTAATGTGGAATGTAAAAGGTACAGGATCTCAGATTAAGAGGAGGAGGATATAATCAGCCTTGAGGAAAGACAGGCCGGACATAGTCTTTTTATAGGAAACTCATCAAAAATCTCCAGGTTCAAATAATTTTTTTTTGGGATAGATGCAACATTATGAAAAGGCATATGGTACATCAAAAGCAAGAGGAGTTGCAATTTTGATTTCAACTAGTTTGGGGTTTGAGATAACGAATAGTATTTCAGATTCAGAGGGTAGACACTTAATAGTAAAAGGGAAAATAGACGATGAGGAAATAATTTTGGTGAATATATTTGCCCAGAATGATCATCAAGCTGAATTTCTAGAGAAAATGCGTAAAATTTTGGCAAAAGAAAAAACAACAAATATGATTGTGGCCGGTGATTTTAATCTAGTAAAATCAAATTTGGATTGTATGAATATATTAAGATGCAGAAAAGGCATTAAAGGAAGGATTTTGGACAATTGGATGGTTGCCTTAGGTTTGAGAGATTCTTGCAGAGAGTTTAAGGGGCTAGAAAGGGCATATTCTTACTTTTCGCAGGTCCATAGCTCATATTCAAGAATAGATTATATATTTGTAACTGAAAATATGGTTAAAAACATAGAGGAGGTTGAAGGTGGAATTTTTAAGGAGTCAGACCATGCTAAGGTGGCTTTGGAAATGAGATTAGTAGCGAAAGTGGATTGAGAAGGGGTTGGAGATATGATGTTAATTTATTTAAAGACCAAAGGTGTAAAGAACAAATTATGGAGAGTTGGAAGGAAAATTGGCAATGGAATGATAACAGTGAGGTAAGTTTTAATGTGGTCTGGGACGCCATGAAGTCGGTTTTTAGAGGGGAATGTATTAAGTTGGCAAGTAATAGATATAAAAAATATAAGTTATCACAAGATAAAATTGAAAAAGAGATAAAGCAGTTACAGGAGAAACACTCAAAGATGAAGGATAAGAAGGTTTTTGTTAACTTACAAAGACTGAAGGCTGAATTGGTAGGTAAAGATATAGAAAGGGTGAAAAGAGATTTGGTTTATTTAAATAGAGAGTATTTAGAATATAGTAATAAAAATTCAAAATTATTAGCAAAAGCAGCAAAAGATAAGAGGGGAAAAGGGGAAATTGGAGTTTTACTTAATAAACAAGGGATAAGATGTAATAAGACTAAAGATAAATGTAAAATCGTGAAGGAATTTTATCAAGCCTTATATGCAAGAAAAGAAATAGAAGTGGAGAAGCTTAAAAGGCAATTAGAGAAGCAAATAGTTAGTGGAATAAAACAGGAACATAAAGATAGAATGGAAGAACAAGTGACAGAAAAGGAAGTAAAAGAGGTAATTGCGGGATTGAAGTTGGGGAAAGCTCCTGGGGAAGATGGATTACCTGCTGACTTTTATAAGGAATTCAAATATATAGTGGTACTGAAGTTGGTAAAATTATATAATTATATATTGGATGGAGGGCAAACTCTGACTTCATGGTATAGGACCACAATTGTACTCTTGCCAAAACCTGGAAAGAATTTGGAGAAAGTGGAATCTTATAGACCAATTTTGTTGATAAATCAAGATGCCAAGATCTTTACAGCAATATTGGCTAATCGTTTAAATAATTTTATGGGTAATTATATAAATGTAGATCAAGTGGGTTTTTTGAAGGGGAGACAGATAGATATAATAGATATTGTGAGTCAAACAAAAGAGAAAGTGGGGTTGATATATTTGGATATTTTTAAGGCATTTGACTCTTTACAATGGATTTCAATTAAGGAAATAATCAAATGTTATGGATTCGGTGATAAATTTAAAAGGATAATTGACCAATTATATCAGCAAGGAATAGCTACTGTTAGAGTAAATGATGAGGTTACTGATGAGGTAAAACTAGAGGCAGGCACGAGACAGGGTTGCCCGTTATCCCCAATATTGTTCATTATGGCAATGGAGATATTAGCAAAAGCTATAAGAGAGGATGGAAAAATAGAGGTGATTATGGGAAACAAGATAAGTATGTGTGCTGATGATACTTTGATAATTGCAAAACATCCTGAGAAGGTAATGAATAGAATTAGAGCACAATTAAAGGAATTTGAGGATATTACTGGTCTGAAGATAAATTGGGATAAATCGGTAAAGATGCTGTGTAATATGGGAGAAGAGGATCAGAAGAAGATAAAGGGAACGGGTAATATTCAAATTAAAGATAATTTGAAATATTTGGGAATAATTATATCAAGCAGGTTGGAAGAGCTTAAAAGATTGAATTATGACAGTCTGAAGATCAAAATTAAATCTAGAATACAAAGTTTACAAAAGTTGAAACTGTCATGGTTTGGTTGAATTGCACTTAGTAAAATGATGTTGTTACCTAGAATTATTTTTTTATTTGATGCATTAGCAATTCAACTGAAAGATAAGGAAATCAAGAGTTTCAAAAATTGATTAATGATTTTTGTAATGGTGGAAAAAAGTCTAGATTACCAAAAAAAATGGTATTTACCTCAGAAAGAAGGTGGATTAGGAATGCCGAATTTGGTGGTATATAATCAGTTTTTCAAATTAAGAATGTTGTGAAGATCTTGGCAAGGGAAAAAGTAATTTGGGAGGAAATTGAGATGAAGGATTATAGACATATGGGTAAAATGGTCTTTTTAGGAGGCAATGTGTTAAAAGTACCAGCCAAAAACACTATGATGAAAGGATTAATGAGTGTATGGAAAAAAGTAAAGAAGGATTTGGCTCCGAATATCTCTCTGATTTTGGAACTGTCAGATATGGTGAGTTTTCCAATAAAGATAGATAAAGAAGTAAAAGAAGTATTAGATAAGAATGATATTTTCTGTTGAAAGACTGGTTACAGATCTGTAGTGATATAGGTAAAAGGACAAATTTGTTTGAACAATTAAAGATAAATTGGTTTCAAATAATGATGATTAACAAATGGAATAGCAAATATATGAGAGAACATGATTCGGAAAGAGAAAAGATGGAATTTGAGGAACTGATTCTAAAAATTAGAAAGGGAGATAAAAATATTAAAGGTTTAGTTAGTAAACTGTATACATTATTAAATAAGGAGGGTGATCCACAGGAGGATTTAAGAATAAGTTGGGAGCAAGATTTGAATATAAAAATAGAAAAAGATACATGGAGAAAGAAATGGAAAAAGAGGATAATGAGAACTATGTCGGTTAGAATAAAGGAACATAATTATAAAATGCTATGGAGGTGGTATTTGACCCCAGTGAGGTTACATCAAATTGACAATAAAAGGGATAAAATGTGGTGGAGATGTAAAGATACAATAGGAACATATGAACACATGTGGTGGAGTTGCACTGTGGTAAAAGATTTTTGGAAAAGAATTGAAAAAGAGATTGGTGAAATAATGGGTAAGAGAATCAAACTGGGGTCGAGTACCACTATGTTAACAAATGTGGAATGTATTAATTTAAACAAGGATGAGAAAGAGCTATTAGAAATAATGCTTACAACGGGTAGACAGTGTATTGCTAGAAACTGGAAAAATGATGTAATTATACAGACTGAAGAATGGTATAAAGAAATGTGGAACTTAGCATTGAATGATAAATTAACTTGGGAGATAAAGGGGGGGGAAAGGTAATTTGAAAGAGAATAGATTTTGGAATATTTGGAAGCCTTTTGTGGATCACTCACTTATGGGTGCCGAAAGAAATAGACCTGTACCTGATCAAAGCAGTTTTTGGAAGTAAAATAATGAGATATTCCGAGTTCTCCAGGGCATTGTAAATTAACACTGGGTGTAAATTATGTGTAATTTTGTTTTTGTTGGTGTTTCCTATCCAAAATAGTAATGAATTGCTTAATGGGAAAATGATCTAGTAGTATTAATGAATAAAGATTTTTAGGCAGAGAACATGAATAAGGTTAGAGAATAACTACTAAGTCACAATTAAGCGAACGTATTTTCAAGTTTTTTTTAATGCATATGAAATATAAAGATGTAAAAATTGTATAAGGATAGGTTGTGTTTCTTTTCCCCCCTTCTTTGTTGTTTGTTTATTATGTATTTTAGTCATTTTAGTGTATTATGCATTTTATGCTATATTATTCTGTATTTGTTTGAAAATTTAATAAAATTTTTTTTAAAAAAAAAGAAATAGGTTGATCCTAGAAGAAATCAACCATGACTGCTCATTAAAGGTCAAATAGTAAAGATGACGCTAAAGTAATTTGGACATCGAATGAGAAGAGAGGATTCACTTGAGAAGGCCTTGATGATGGGAAAGGTGGAGGACAAAAGAAGGGGGTGGCCAAAAATAAGATGGCTAGATGGTATTGTAGATGCAATGGGCACAAAGCTTTGTGGGCCAAAGAACCCTTTCCCCATCTTCTTGGGGGACTTTTGTTTTGTTTTCTTTCTTGTTTACTCAGTGGCTTAAGTGACTAAGATGCTGACTGGGAGGCAGAAGGTCAGCAGTTCGATTCCCGAGTACTGAAGGACGGAATGAGCTCCCGTCTTTGTCCCAGCTCCTGCCATCCTAGCAGTTTGAAAGCAAGATATTGCAAGTACATAAATAGGGACCACTTTGGTGAGAAGGTAACAGCATTGCGTGCGCTCTGGTGTCTAGTCATGCCTGCCACATGACCACGGAAATGTCTGCAGACACAGACAACGCTGGCTCTTCGGCTTTGAAACAGAGATGAGCACTGAACCCTAGAGTCCCATACGATTGGCCTTTGAGCAAGGGTGACCCTTTACCTTTACCTAACTCAGATCCCCTTACACAACCGTGCAAGCACACTGGATCTATGAGCTCTGATAATTCTCCCCGTGTATTTTGGATCTGCTCTCTCGTACAAACAGCAGCTTCTTGCTCTAAAAATTGGCCACTGTAGGAATCTATGACTGTGATGGCGAACCTTGGCACTCTAGATACGACTGGCTTTTGAGCAAGGGAAACCTTTACCTTTAGCATATAGTGATCAAGCACCCCCCCACCCCCACCCCTCCCAAGCTAACTCTAGAACAGAAACGGAACCCCCCCTCTCTCTCATAGTGATCAAGCACTATTCCCAACTCCCACCCCTCCCAAGTTAAATCTAGAACAGAAACGGAACCCCCCTCTCTCTCATATAGTGATCAAGCACCATCCCCAACCCCCACCACTCCCAAGTTAACTCTAGAACAGAAATGGAAGCCCCCTCTCTCATATAGTGATCAAGCACCATCCCCATCCCTCACAAGTTAACTAGAACTCTCGAAACGGAAGCCTCCAGCTAGGAGGCAGGGCAGAAACAGCTCAATAAAGCATGAGAGTGAGAGAGAAGTCTCTGCCCCCAGACCAAGAGCTGATTTGCCCCTGCATATATGAAATATCGCTCACCTCTAGAGTAGACTCCCGTCCCTCCCAGCATGGTTGCTCCAACCAGCTCAGCAGCAAAAACGAAGCCTCCATATTGGCCATGTGGCAGGAGGAAAATGAAAGAGAAACTCAGAATGCCGCCCCACCTTCTCTCTCTCCCCTTCAACAAGCGAAAAGCCTGCCACACAGTTACCTCTGGTGGCCAAAAAAAATACTGCAGCTCCGCCTGTGAGGGCTCCGGTCAGGATTTTTTTTAAAAATAAGGGAAAATATGGGGAAATTAATAAAATGGGAGGGGGTGAGAAAATAGGTAAAAATACGGGGTTTCCCCGGGGAAAACAGGATAGTTGACAGGTATGATAGTGATGGAGCCCACCCACCAGGACAAGGTTTGCTGAGATTTGTCTGGGAGCGAAAAGTTACAGCCAAAGACTCCTGTTCACCCCAGGCCCGGGGACATGGAGACATCATTGTCATGGTTTCCACATGCGACCTTGTCTTGATTTTAAGGTGACATTTGATCTATGTAGTGTTAAGACACATATTGTAGTTTTCTTAGGCTTAGAAGGCCAGCTCTCATTTTAAAGCACATTGGAATGCCAGGCTGTTAGTCTGACATGACAGTGATGCATAGCTAGAATAGTTGCCTCCCCAAAGGGTGGAGGGAAAAGTGAGTGTCCAGGACTGGACACATTCCAAGAAACACTTGCAGTCCCCATGAGGGAACTGATTGACAGCTAGACCAGCTGACTACACCACAAGGGAGATGACGTCTCCACTCATGTCAATCAAATTATAATTGCCAGGATACCTGCAGAACAGAACTTTCCCAGGGAATGCAAAGGTGGGGGCCACATGCCAAGCTGTCCACGGACAGCAAGTTCCATTTTCATGGGAACACATGTGCTTTCCCATTAGATCACCACATTCCAAAGCACCTTTTCTCAATAAAAGGAGGCCACTTTGAGCACTCAGGGAGCACTTCTGGAGCAAGGGTGAAACCCTTGTCTCTCAACACCATAATCTTGATTTCAGCGGGAGCTCTTGTATGACAACTCCTCAACATGACTCTTCGGGGCTAAAACTCAGCCATTAGGGGCAGAACCACCCCAAACCAGCAAGCTTGAACCTACTAGGGAGCTAGCAAGATTTTATTTCATTTATTTGTTTTATTAGCTTGTGTTTTATGTAGTGTAGATTAATTTAAGATCTGTATCCAGTATTGTGTTTCCTTCAATAAATCTTCAAAAGCCAGTCATGTTTTGCCTGCCTTTGTAAAGGAGGAGAAGGAAACCCAGCAGAGCAGAAGTGGCTCCAATTGTCCTCATCACTTCAACACCAGAAGCCTTCCAGAAGTCGGTGAGAGGGATTGCTCTGTCTGTTAAGGGGGGGGGGAGTAGTAGCAAGTCATAAGCTGTGTGTCATAGACCTCAGCACTAAGAAGCCTAGCTTCTGCCAAGTGATCAATATTACCTGCCATATGCAGAAGGCTACACTGTCCCAGTACCCCAGCGAATCGGGCTAGGGGGAGGAGTGCTCATTAAGGCAAAGCGGGATGCGGGATCGAAGGTCTGCCCTGCCAGGTGTTCCCAAAATAAATATTCTGGGTGCCCAACGTGCCTTTGTGAGGCATTTTCCACCCCCTACGTCCCTGATAATCATTACATTTATATTGTGTCCGGCTGGCTTGAATAGTGTTATGTGACAAATCTGAGAAGAAAACAGCAGCAGTCGGGAAAATGGAATAAATTAGTTAACTTAAGGGAGGAAACAGTGTGGGATAGCTGCAATAAGGAGACAAGTGCTTCATATAGGAGAAAATCCAGATGAAATTAAGGACTTTTTCACCTTTTTTATTTTAACCTGATATAATTAAATCAGACTTAAATATATCCTTTATATACTTTGTGGTTGATTAAGTCAAATGTTGTTAATTTTCAATTTTTTTATGATGCTTAAAAAAACTGCAATTCCTGAAATCACTAATTTTGATCTGAAAATTGAGGAAATAAATTAAAATGATGTGACATTGCCGGAAGCCTTCTACTGTTCAGCTAAGATTCACATCCACTGATTAGTTCATGGACATTATTCTACTGTCCTCAAGATTTACAAGACATTAATTAAATGTCTTTTGACTCTGCTTTTGACTCTGCATGTGCTCTTAAGCAGAGCTGCTGCTGAGGAGAGCCAAACAAAGGAAGTGAGCACTGGTAAGTTTTGCAGTTGGAGTAGAGCTGCTTTAGAGGCCTCCACTAATTTAAATTGATAATTGAAATCAAACAGAGAAAGCAGTTAGAAGCTTCCAGAAGCAGGGGGCAGAGCCACACCAGGCCCTCCCCTGAACTGTGACTCATAGGGGCGGAGCCACACTAGCCTTTAAAAGCTCTGAGCTCTTTCAGGGTCAGCCCTTTTGACTCTGCATGTGCTCTTAAGCAGAGCTGCTGCTGAGGAGAGCCAAACAAAGGAAGTGAGCACTGGTAAGTTTTGCAGTTGGAGTAGAGCTGCTTTAGAGGCCTCCACTAATTTAAATTGATAATTGAAATCAAACAGAGAAAGCAGTTAGAAGCTTCCAGAAGCAGGGGGCAGAGCCACACCAGGCCCTCCCCTGAACTGTGACTCATAGGGGCGGAGCCACACTAGCCTTTAAAAGCTCTGAGCTCTTTCAGGGTCAGCCCTTTTGACTCTGCATGTGCTCTTAAGCAGAGCTGCTGCTGAGGAGAGCCAAACAAAGGAAGTGAGCACTGGTAAGTTTTGCAGTTGGAGTAGAGCTGCTTTAGAGGCCTCCACTAATTTAAATTGATAATTGAAATCAAACAGAGAAAGCAGTTAGAAGCTTCCAGAAGCAGGGGGCAGAGCCACACCAGGCCCTCCCCTGAACTGTGACTCATAGGGGCGGAGCCACACTAGCCTTTAAAAGCTCTGAGCTCTTTCAGGGTCAGCCCTTTTGACTCTGCATGTGCTCTTAAGCAGAGCTGCTGCTGAGGAGAGCCAAACAAAGGAAGTGAGCACTGGTAAGTTTTGCAGTTGGAGTAGAGCTGCTTTAGAGGCCTCCACTAATTTAAATTGATAATTGAAATCAAACAGAGAAAGCAGTTAGAAGCTTCCAGAAGCAGGGGGCAGAGCCACACCAGGCCCTCCCCTGAACTGTGACTCATAGGGGCGGAGCCACACTAGCCTTTAAAAGCTCTGAGCTCTTTCAGGGTCAGCCCTTTTGACTCTGCATGTGCTCTTAAGCAGAGCTGCTGCTGAGGAGAGCCAAACAAAGGAAGTGAGCACTGGTAAGTTTTGCAGTTGGAGTAGAGCTGCTTTAGAGGCCTCCACTAATTTAAATTGATAATTGAAATCAAACAGAGAAAGCAGTTAGAAGCTTCCAGAAGCAGGGGGCAGAGCCACACCAGGCCCTCCCCTGAACTGTGACTCATAGGGGCGGAGCCTAACGGCGTGCGAGATTACAAGCTAGTAACAAAGGAAGAATATAGTCTTACTAAGTAGAAAGGTAGTAAACGTGTACATTTTTGAGGCCCAGAATACTGCACTTGTTAAAATGGATTCTGAGGGAACAGCTGTAGTTACCTGCAATACTTGTGCCATGTTTGTGTTCTTGCCAAAGCATATGGAGAACTACACTTGCAGCAAGTGCAAGCTGGTTGCACTACTAGAAGAGAAGGTCCAGCAGCTAGAGGCCCGCATATCTAACCATCATCAAATTAAGGAGCTTGAGCTGTTCTTGGACAGAGCAGAGCAGACTATGCTGGACAAAGAAGAGACAGGGCACAGTTCTGAGGGAGAAGGCCCTTCACTAACTCAGGAGGGAGATGTTTGGAGGAATGTGACTCAAAGGAGGAGAAGAGTAGGGGATCACTCTGAGAGTCTGAAATTACAGAATAAATTTGAGGCTCTTTCCCTCATCACACCTGATGAGGAACACACAGAGGAACAACTGGTTCCACCTGATGATCTCTCCTTCATCACACTTGATGAGATCCAGGAAGATAAACAACAGGAACAAATTGAGGTTCTCTCCCTTAATATGGTTGATGAGGTGCATGTAGATGAACAGATTGCAGGAGAGAGGCTCCTTGTACTAGGTGATTCAATAATTAGAAATACAGAGAAATGGATTTGTGATGCACATGATAACCATATGGTGACTTGCCTGCCAGGTGCAAAAGTTGCAGACATCACAAGGAATCTAGATAGATTGTTAGAGAGAACTGGGAATGAGCCAGTTGTCATGGTACACGTTGGTACCAATGATGTTGGGAAGGCCAAGCGGTCTGTCCTGGAAGCCAAATTCAGGTTGTTAGGAAGAAGATTGAAGTCCCGGACTTCCAAGGTAGCATTTTCAGAAGTGCTGCCTGTCCCTCGCGCAGGACCTACCAGGCAGGCAGAGCTCAGAAGCCTCAATGCGTGGATGAGGCGGTGGTGTCGAGAGGAGGGTTTCAGATTTGTCAGGAACTGGAGAACATTTTGGGACAAGCCAAATCTGTTCAGGAGGGATGGGTTGCATTTGAACCATGATGGGACCAGATTGCTGGCACTCAACATCAAAAAGGCTGCAGAGCAGCTTTTAAACTGATAACTGGGGGAAAGCCGACAGGAGCTGGGCAGCATCCGGTTCGGGAAAGTGTGTACTTGAGCAGTGAGGAGGATGCAAAAATTACTGAGCAGAGCAAGGAGCTAGTCACTAGCATTCTAGCAGAAGGATGCAAGAGGCAGTCTAACAATGCAACTGGACACAAAAGACTGTGTCAGAGAAGCATATATAAATGCTTGTATACAAATGCCAGAAGCCTCCGGAACAAAATAGGGGAGCTGGAATACTTAGCAATAGATAAGAATATTGATATTATTGGTATCACTGAAACCTGGTGGACGGATGATAACCAATGGGATACAGTTATCCCAGGCTACAAACTGTACGGGAAGGATAGGAAGGGGCAAACGGGAGGTGGTGTAGCCTTGTATGTCAAAGAAGTGATAAAATCGCATGAATTGGAATATCTAGGTGATTTGGAGTCACCATTAGAAGCTCTGTGGGTAAGAGTACCAGGCCACAAGGATGGTCTAACAGTAGGCATATACTATCGGCCTCCGACCCAAACTCCTGAGGGAGACTGTCAGTTGGAGAATGTTGTAAAGGAGGCATCCAAGAAGGGAAGCCTGGTTATAATGGGGGACTTCAATTACCCTCACATAGACTGGGTGAACTGTTGTTCAGCACATGATAAAGAGATAAAGTTCCTAGATATGCTAAATGATTGTTCCCTGGGACAGATGGTTGAAGACCCAACTAGAGGTACAAGAATCCTTGACTTGATCCTGAGTAATACTCAGGATCTGGTGCAAGATGTTAATGTGACTGATCCAATAGGGAACAGTGACCACAACTCAATTATGTTTAACTTGATCATAGACCACAAGTCACTGATAAAATCTAACACAGAGACCTTAAATTTTCAAAAAGGAAATTTCCCAAAGATGAGGAAACTAGTAAAAAAGAAGCTGAAAGGGAAAATTGAGAGAGTCCAAACACTCCAAGAGGCATGGAGGCTGTTTACAAAAACATTAACAGAGGCCCAATTGGAATGCATACCCAAAAGGAAAAAGGGCACTGCCAGGTCCAAGAGGACTCCGATGTGGCTTACAGGAGCTGTTCGGGAAGTGATCAAGAGCAAGAAAAGCTCATTTAGAAGATGGAAGGCTTGTCCGAATGAGGACAGCAGGCAGAAACATAAATTCTGGCAGAACAAATGCAAGGCAACAATCAGGAAAGCAAAGCAAGACTTTGAGGAGCGTATAGCCAAAAATACTCAGAGAAATAACAAAGACTTCTTTAAGTACATTAGAAGTAAGAACCCAACTAGGAAGGCCATTGGACCATTAGATGACAATTGGAGGCAAGGGGTTATTAAAGAGGAAACAGAGATTGCAGAGAAACTCAATGAATTCTTTGCTTCAGTATTCACTGAAGAAGACAGAGACCACATGCCCAAAACAGAGCCTATCTTCGTAGGGAGGGAAACCGAAGAATTAAGCCAGATAGAAATAACCAGGGAGGAGGTCCTTGCATGTCTTGTTAATCTAAACACTAACAAATCACCAGGACCTGATGGCATCCATCCACGAGTTCTCAGGGAACTTAAAGATGAAATTGCTGATCTCCTAGCCAAAATATATAATCTTTCCCTCAAATCAGGCTTTGTGCCTGATGACTGGAAGGTAGCGAATGTAACACCAATTTTCAAAAAAGGATCCAGGGGTGATCCAGGAAATTACCGACCTGTCAGTTTGACATGTGTCCCAGGTAAAGTGATGGAAACCATCCTAAAAGATAGAATTAATAGGCACATAGAAGAGAAGGCGCTGCTAAAGGAGAGCCAACATGGCTTTTACAAGGGCAAATCATGCCTCACTAATCTGTTGGAATTTTTTGAGAGTGTCAACAAGCATGTGGATAAGGGGGATCCAGTTGACATTGTTTATCTGGATTTTCAGAAGGCTTTTGACAAGGTCCCACACCAAAGGCTCTTGAATAAACTTACCAGTCATGGAATAAAGGGACAGGTCTTGTCCTGGATCAGCAACTGGCTAAGGGACAGGAAACAGAGGGTAGCACTAAATGGACACTTCTCCAAGTGGAGGGAAGTCAAGAGTGGGGTCCCCCAAGGTTCAGTACTGGGACCCCTGCTTTTCAACCTCTTCATAAATGATCTAGAGGTAGGAGTAAAAAGCAAGGTAGCCAAATTTGCTGACGACACCAAATTATACAGGGTAGTGAAAACTGTGGGAGATTGTGAGGAGCTCCAGAGGGATCTCTTGACACTGGGGGAGTGGGCAAAACAGTGGCAAATGAGTTTCAACATTGGTAAGTGCAGAGTGATGCATGTTGGGGCAAAGAACCCCAATTACATTTATAAACTGATGGGGTCTGAACTCTCTGCGACAGACCAGGAAAGGGACCTTGGTGTCCTGGTGGACAACTCAATGAAGGTGTCAACCCAGTGTGCCTCAGCAGTGAAAAAAGCAAACTCAATGCTAGGGATCATTAGGAAGGGTATAGAAAATAAGTCAGCAAGTGTCATTTTGCCTCTTTATAAATCTATGGTGAGGCCCCATCTGGAATACTGTGTACAGTTCTGGTCGCCATACCTCCAGAAGGATATTATGGAGCTGGAGAAAGTGCAGAGGAGGGCAACCAGAATGATTAGGGGACTGGAACACCTTCCTTACCATCTGAGGCTGCAACGGTTGGGCCTTTTCACTCTTGAACGACGGCGTCTAAGAGGTGACCTGATTGAAGCTTATAAAATCATGCACGGTGTGGACAAAGTAGATAAGGAAAAACTGTTTTCCCTATCGCATAACACTAGAACTAGGGGACACTCCATGAAACTTTTGGGTACTAGTTCTCAAACAAATAAGAGAAAGTACTTTTTCACCCAGAGGATTACTGGTCTATGGAACTCCCTGCCAGAAGAAGTGGTGACAGCTGTCAGTCTTGACAGCTTCAAGAAAGGATTAGACAAGTTCATGGAGGACAAGGGTATCAATGGCTATAATTATGGATACTTAAGGACAACCTCCGGGTTGGAGAGATAGGCAGGATATCTCTCAATGCCATTTCCAGGGAATCCTAAACAGGTGAAGAAGGCATCTGCTTGGGAATAATACCCTGAAGGAAATGGTGAGCCACTGTGTGAGACAGAGTGCTGGACTGGATGGGCTGTGGCCTGTTCCAGCAAGGCTGTTCTTATGTTCTTATGTTCTTATGTTCTTAAATAGTAGGACATTCCTGCTAAGTGCTAAGAAACTAGCATATTTAATAATACAAAATGATAGAAGGCAGTATTCAAAATGAGCAAGTGAGGAAAAGAAAGCTATGCCTTTCAAACTGTTGCCATATGGTAAACGTAATCAGTTCAATATTAACATCCTGTATGTATGTATTTTTTAAAGATTTTATTTAATCACGTTTCATACGTAACATAACATCATAAAGTTACTTCACAACCATAGCTACCATTCTACATATTGCCAACAATACCACCACCCCGAACCTAAAATATAATACAAGACAAACCAAATAGCAATACAACAAAACAAATACAGTGCTATACAATGGAATCTGAGGCAATTTGTAGGATCTTAATGAAATCATTTGTCCTCCCAAAATCTACACATTTCTGGGCATGGTTTAACCCCATCTTCATTCATCAATTATGAATTCTACAAAGGGTTTCCATATATCCCAAAAGTTTCTCTTGACTATAATACCTTTTTGCTGATTGACTTCCATAGTCAATTTTTCATTCAAGGCCATTTACCAAACATCAGAGTACCATCTTTTTTTATAAACTTCCAATTTGTTTTTCCACTCTTTAGCCAATATTTGTCTAGCCATGACTAATAGTGTGAGCAAAAGGTCTTTTTTGTTCTCATCCAATCTTAACTCATCTATTTCTCCCCAGAGAGCAATTTTTGGATTCAATACCATTGATAAGCTCAAGATCTTAACTATTTCTTCCTCTATTAAACTCCCAAAAAGTTTTAGTTTATCATAAGACCACCACATATGCAAATATGTTCCTATTTCCTATTTACACCTCAATGTCCTGTATGTATGTATGTGTGTATGTATGCTGTCTGGCCGGACATACTGCTATGGTAATGGAGTAGACCGTACAGCCAGTGACTCAATGCCAAGTGTCAGGCTGACTCCCTAACCAGACTCTCTAAAGGGCAGATGAGCCAATTTAGGTGGGGTGATAGTCACCCTCAGTGGATGAAATGCCACTGGAAACCATCATATATGGGGCCCAACAGCAAAATGAACGGAGGAGGAAATCTGATTCCCAGCGGTAATGGAGGCAGAAGAGGCCATGCCAGATGGACTGGCTGTGAAGACACACCTTGTCCATATCCTCAAGGCTGCAGTGGTCCATTGCAGTCCTGGTGTTAAATCCTGCATTTCATGCTTCATGTGTGCCATGGGTGATGGCTCTGAGATCATAGTGTGCCACTTCATGGCAAGATGAGATCAACCTTAAACAAATTCACACCAGTGACATTTTTACTGCTTCTTAGATACAAGTTGCAGTCAACAACAATGTATGTATGTATGTATGTATGTATGTATGTATGTATGTATGTATGTATGTATGTGTGTGTGTATGTATGTATGTATGTATGTGTCAGAGCCCGGCACCAGCTGAGCTCTATAGCTGGTTAGAGCTACAATGGGAGAATGAGAGCTTTTCCTTATTTCAGCTTTCAGAATGAGCAGAGTAGAATCCTTGTCACCAGTCCAGAGGTCCAGAGCCAGTGGAGTCATGCTACAGATGCAGGGGTCACCCAAGAGGGTGGTCAAGGTCACAGTCCAGTGTTCAGAATCCAGGGGATCAAGGTCAGGAAGCTAGGAGTGCAGTGCCAGGTTCACCAAACTGATTAATTGGCCCAACAAAGGCCTGCTGGCATGCATCTCATTTAAAGAGAGTCAGACCGGACAGCTGAGGATCTGTTCAGGAGGCATGCCTGGGCCCTCCTCCTTCTCAGCTGCAGCTAATGCCTCAATGAATCCCTGTAATGAGCAGGCATGCTGGCCTGTTCCTGAGTAGCCTTCCTGCTGGCACCTGGCCTAGCTGTCAAACTCCAATCTTCTGGCCCTGCTGGGCTGGCTCTGGAGTGACAGCTGGCTGCTGGGCCGGCTGAAAGTCTTCCTCTTCTTTGCACCCTGGAACCCAGGTCACAACAGTATGTATATATTTGCATGCATTAATGCAGAAGTGAGCAAACTTGGCTCTCCAGGTGTTCTTGGACTTCAATTACCAGAATCCCAAGTCAATACACCTGTTGATCAGAGCTTCTGGGAATTGAAGTCCAAGAACATCTGGAAATCCAAGTTCACTTACCCTTGCATCAGTGCAAGCAATACATTGTAGTATATTTAGGAAGTGTGGCTTGAAGGGCATATCTGAGGGCCAAAAGTCTATATTTCTTGCATAAATGTACAATTTTTCATTAAATTCATTAATTATACATACACAATGCAATATGAAAATGAGAAAGAATTTCACCAGCATCTCAACAGCATGCTTTAACATGCACTGTTGTTATGAGAAAAATCAAACCAGCTTGTGACTGCATTTATGAGTACTGCTGAAGAAACAAAGAAATACATCGATAAGATATTGGGGCAACTGTTGTGGCTTCAATATCATGCTGCTGCCGGAGCCGCTGGACTTGTCATTTCCCACCCGTGGTGAGAGCGGGGGGCAGGGAAAGAGACAGAGACAGGGAGATGGGCAGATGTTGCTGCAGCTGAAGATGTTGGGCTGGGCACCATCTGGGATGTGAGCTGTGCTCCATCACCTGGTGATTTTGTTAATATTGAATATATTTGATGCATTGTAATTATGTATTGTGTGATATACTGATATTATGTTTTTTCTTTTCTCTTTTTTGAATTTGAATTTGAATTTTTGTCTGTTTATTGCACTGAATCTATTTTTGAATTATTATTATGTTGTTATATTGTATGGATTAATATGTTGTTGCCGCCTTGAGTCGGCTTTGGCCCGAGAAAGGCGGGGTATAAATTAAAATTGGATTGGATGGAATTGGATACCACAAGAAGCATGCTGTTCAATTTTACAGATCTGCAAATGTCACCTTCCTATTAGCTGTGTTCAATAGGCAGATGTGGTTTACTATGACAAGAGGCAAGTGGTGCCCTTCAAATGATCTCATTAATTTCTTCTGCCATGATGTAAACTATCCTGGAAAAAATGTGCTTATCAATATAGGATAAACTGACATTTAGCAAGCATGTTCCTATGTCCTTATCTTACTCCATAATTCCCCTTTCAGCCCTTTTATACTGATTTGCCCTTCACAAAAAGAAGAAAATGGTACAAAAATCCTGAGAATTCTGTTTTCCCCAGTGTAACACACTGGGGGAGAAAGTTCCATATTTTTGACCCCATAGCTCATTTGGTTTTTCATTACTTTACTTTGCATCTTCAGTGTTTATTGCTCCTAAATGCCTTTCTCTCCTTTGTTTACCTATAGGTTCAGATTGTTGATTCTTATAACTTAACGAACTACTACTAAATAATTCTAACCATCTAATGTAATATTCACTTTTGAAAGTACAGTATATTCTTATTCTTTCCAGTACATCTCATTTCAAAGTCATATTATAATTTTGATTTTTAAGGAATTCTTGATTGCTGGTATTTAGGTGGTTTTTTTAATATCCTTTAAACAGCATTTCAGAAAGAATCTTTCTAAAGAAAGCTAAGCCATATAATTTACCATTCACCTTCAAAGCATACTAGATCATACTGCTCTTTTTGATAGAGAACATAAAAGCATAAGGGCAAAATGACTGCATAATATTTCAGTCAAGACTGCCTCTGGAAACTAAAGAAAGTCCATCATCATTATGAGAAGAATGGTAGTGAAGGCAATGAGGAATTCAGCTAGGGAGAAAGTAGATTCTAAGGCATTGCAGGCACACCCACACAAATAAAGACTCAGATACCGGTATTGGATTAAAGGCATCGAGCCACTTTTATTGAATAATGCCCTAGTCCGAATTATCACTTTCAATTGGTATATCATCCAATTGAAATTCTTTAAGGCAAGCAGGCCGCAGTAGCACTGGTAAGGTTCCACCCTAAATGCCAATGGAAATTGGCTACATGTATCAATTTGTATCAATTTGTTTGTTTACACAAACAAATTGTTGACCGGAGTCAATATACTATCTATTGACCCCACCCTATGACGTGTATCCATTCAAATATCAAGGTGATGCAGGCTGTGAAGCTCCTGACATCACCCCTTCCATGGTTCGCCCTTGACCAGCCAATCCTGTTCCCCCTGTACCTATCTATGTGTTGGCCAGTCAATTGCGAACCTGCCGGATACCTATGGGTCATAAATCTTTACCTTACCCAGTGCTACCCGCCACATGGGGAGGTGTCCGTGATGACTCACCGCCCCCCCTCCCAGACCATCTGCTTGGTCACCAGGCCTGCTTGCACATCCTTCAGAAAGAGGTCCATACCGGTATCGGCCACATTCCGGGCAAGTGCCTTTGCACACAAAAAGTCCTAAATTGGAGGAGTGCATGCAAATACGCCTTACGCGTGCGAGGTGCCAAAAACATGCCGATTGTCCAGTTCACCTCTCCTCGCCAAATGTCCAAATCTTGGCCGGGAGTGGAGAGGGAAGTTCCTCTGGGTCTGGAGCCAAGACACAGAACGGGAGATCTGCAGGCAGGATAAAGTGTCAGCAATATCATTATTAATGCCTGGCACATGTCTGGCCCTGAAGAGCACATTAAGGCGTAAGGACCTCAAAACAAATTGGCGAACTAAGGCCATGACTCTGGGGGATTTAGATGTCTGGGCATTGACAATGTGCACCACTGCAGCATTGTCACACCAAAAGTGAACTACCGAATTAGCCCACCTATCCCCCCAGAGCATTAGGGCCCCTAAAATGGGAAAGAACTCCAGAAATGTAAGATCGCGTAAGCGATCCATGCCTTGCCATGTCTGAGGCCATTGACCATAGGTCCACCATCCCTCAAAGTAAATTCCATAACCCAGGGAGCCGGAGGCATCCGACTGTACTTGAAAATGAGGGCTGACCATAAGCTCAGATCTCCAAAAGGAGATGCCATTAAAGTCCTGCAGGATTGTGAGCCAAACCGCCAGGTCTGCCCGTAAACCCTTGGTCAGCCGTACCCTATGGTGCCGTTTTGAAAGGCCCACCATTGCGTCGCACAGACGCCTGGCAAATGCTCTGCCTGGCGTCACTACCCTACAGGTGAAGTTGAGGTGACCGTGAAGCACCTATAACTCTCGGAGGGACACCTTACGCTTGGCAAGCATTGCCCAAATCGTGGCAGAGATCCGGGTCACCTTTTCCATAGGCAACCTGGATGTCTGTGCCACGGTGTCTGGCCGACAGGTGGACCCCGTCTCCTACATATAGGTCAAAATTTTGGAAGCCTATCCCTGGATGTCGAATGGCTGTCCCCATGCCATTCTCGACAAGGAACCGGGCAACAGCCCTGTTCACTGACCGCCGGGCACGGTCCAAACCACGGAGGTCCATGCCTCCTCTATAACACTGTCTCGGCACGATGTCAGACCATAGCAACCATGTGTACGGCCATAAATGATGTAAAAATGCCAGGTCGCTGCACACCAACATTTTAAAGGAAAGGCCAGTGATCTGTGCAAGATCATTGCTGCCGAGGTGCAGAATCAGGACATCAGGCGGTCCAGCATCCCTGATGGACATCAGGAATGGCAACAGTTCCCGCCATCTCATGCCGTGCATACCATACCAACGCATACGTGCGGCTGCACGCAGCCCGAGATGGAGTTCCCACTCTGTCGCCGCAGCATATTCTGCCACCCAGTGCACATAACAGTGGCCCACCAGCTATACTGCCACCGGTGTGCGTAGACACACAGGGTCTGTAAAAGAAGAAAAGGGAAGTAAGGACATAAATGGTACTCATACAGTGAGGGGACATACATATAATGAAAAACGTGCGGACCCCCACCTACCTATCCTACATATATCAGCCTCAGAGTACCCAAATGCAGCCGCAGTTGAAGCGGCGCCTATCCTGAATGAATGGGTGCCGTAACGAGCCCCAGGGAGGCCGACACTGTGAAGTGCCATACCAGTCACCTTCCAAAACTAAAATTTGGTAAGGGGAGACCCATCCTGGTGGTAGAACAATGGGCCAGGGTGCGTGCCACGCACTGCCAAAAATGCCTGTAGGGCACCAACCGGACAGATGTCAGCAAACGTGCAACGTAGCAGTCTAACACCACTGCCTACTCCGTGCTGATCGGCCTTTGAGGAGCGAATCCTCAACTGGGTCCACTCCTGGTTGATAAGGACATCGTCGAGTTCCAGTGTCCTACGAGACGTGTCCCCCTTTGACAATGGGACAAGCTCGCTGATTCGGAGAGCTCCAAAGAAAGCTATGGTGGTAGCTGCATGAAAAAGAGCCTCCTCATACCTATCGTAACACAGTCTATGCCAACCTCGGGCAAGGTGGGTAAGAACACCTGGGGAAACAGGGTGATGTGTGTCCGGGCAGTGGCCACATTCACGTGTCCACCCTTCCAATACGTGGCATATGCGGAAGTCATTCACGCAGTCAGTGAAGCCCCGTGCCTTGGCCATGAATGCCAAGGCGGAAAGCCTGGTGGCTATGGTGCGTGGGGCTAACCCCTGCTTATGAAGGTGCACCATATACTGCAAAATCTGGTCGACCGGTATCGGCCACATTTCGGGCAAGTGCCTTTGCACACAAAAAGTCCTAAATTGGAGGAGTGCATGCAAATACGCCTTACACGTGCGAGGTGCCAAAGACATGCCGATCGTCCAGTTCACCTCTCCTCACCAAATGTCCAAATCTCGGCCGGGAGTGGAGAGGGAAATTCCTATGCGTCTGGAACCGGGAGATCTGCAGGTGGGATAAAGCATTAGCAATATCATTATTAATGCCTGGCACATGTCTGGCCCTGAAGAGCACATTAAGGTGTAAGGGCCTCAAAGCAATTTGGCGAACTAAGGCCATGACTCTGGGGGATTTGGATGTTTGGGCATTAGGGCCCCTAAAATGGGAAAGAACTCCAGAAACGTAAGATCGTGTAAGCGATCCATGCCTTGCCATGTCTGAGGCCCTTGACCCTTGGTCAGCCGTACCCTATGGTGCCGTTTTGAAAGGCCCACCATTGCGTCGCACAGACGCCTGGCAAATGCTCTGCCTGGCGTCACTACCCTACAGGCGAAGTTGAGGTGACCATGAAGCACCTGTAACTCTCGGAGGGACACCTTACGCTTGGCAAGCATTGCCCAAATCGCGGCAGAGATCCGGGTCACCTTTTCCATAGGCAACCTGGATGTCTGGGCCACGGTGTCGATTTCAATACCTAAAAAGGTAAGAGTGGTGGCTGGGCCCTCAGTCTTTTCAGGTGGTAGGGGGACACCCAGTTCACGCATAAGGGCCTGAAATGTGGTGAGCAGGCGGGCACACGGGCCCGTAGCATGTCCACCCCCAAACAAAAAATCGTCGAGGTAGTGGGCTACTGATCTGGACCCTGACCTACAAACAAAAGCCCAGTGGAGGGAGGTGCTAAATCGTTCAAAGGCCGAACATGATATTGAACAGCCAAAAGGCATGGCCTTGTCCACATAAAACTTGCCCCAAAAACAAAACCCTAACAGCTCAAAGTCATCAGGGTGCACTGGCAATAATCGGAATGCAGATTTGATATCACACTTTGCCAATTGCACCCCGGGACCACACGAGCATACCATCTGTAAGGCCTGGTCAAAGGACGTATACCTAACAGAGCAAAGGTCATCCGGTATAGCGTCATTGACCGAGAAGCCAGCAGGGTAAGAAAGGTGGTGAATTAGACGGAATTCACCTGGGGACTTCTTCGGGACTAAACCTAGAGGGGATACCTTCAAATTAGGGTATGGGGGGTCATCAAACGGCCCCACCACCCTCTGTGCCTTAATCTCCTTGGCTATCTGTCCTCATTACCCCTGAAAGACAGCAGGTTCGGGGCGTCCTGAGGCCCACGAACCCCTTGAAAGGGTATGCGGATGCCAAACTGAAAGCCCTCAAGTAGGTATCTCGCATCATCCTGTCTAGGATAAGCGCGCAGCCATTGTTCAAGCACCGGGACATTAATTGGGGAGGGGGCCTTTTGAATGGGTTGCAACATCAGAGGGAGCTCTGGCCGCCCCCTGTCCACCCCTTCCTCTGCCCCTTGACCCACCGGCCTGTGGGCACGCGAATGTGGCATGAGGGCTGGAACAAGAAGGGCACTCGTGCCTATATCAACACTGGTGCTTGTTGCACACTCCGTTGGTGGAGAAACTCCAACACAGCAGGCGGGCTGGAACCCCCTGCCCCGCTGGCTGGCGGGGAGTCTGTGTTGTAGCAGGCCGCTGTACGGCATTGCCACAGTGGTACCGGTCACCAGGTGCCGGTCGGGTGGGTGTCATATACAGCAGCCACAACTGATGGCAGGGCTCGTCCCACCTCATCTCAGGATGAAGGGTCACCCTCATCCTAAATTCTTCATCATAGGCCAACCATGACGGTCCAGGGAAATCAACTACAGCCCGGTAAATATTGTCCAGGTACTGGACCATTGGAATGGCCAAATCAGGACGGGCCCTAAGGTATACTGCCATATAAATCAGATAGGCCGGTAACCAATTAGCCCAAGTGTGAGGTGGCTTACGACGACGGGCCAACTCCTTGTCCCTGTCATCCTGCCCCTCCCTTCGTAGATTCACGGTTCAGGAGGGTGAAAATGTCCACGTATTCCCCACGCCAAATCTTTTCCCTCATAGCCTGGGACAAATGGTCACCCAGGGGCAAGGAGTAACTGGCCATCGGCAAGGCCGCCATCGGCACGGATTGAATTGTGGGCGCCCACAGTGGCCCTGTAGGACCCCGGGGAAAGTAGGCGTACCCGTAGGAGCGGTCACCCCTGTAATAACCAGGGGATAATTGTGCAACCAGGAATTAACGGGACAGTGCGGGTTAAACTGTCCTCCCACAGTCACTTGTTGCGGCCATGGCCACTGTACCCCCCCCCCTTTGGTGCGACCGAGCGGCCACCTGCGCCTTGTGCTTGGGCGCCATGGCTCAAGCGGTGCTGTTCGGAGGAATAGAAAACCTCCGATTCAAACTCAATCAAACCGTGCCTCTTAAAAAGAGGCGAAGGCAAAGAGGGAAGCGTTGGAGCGAACTTCTCCGCTCCATCGCTTCGCAAAATGACAGCCAGGCTGCCTTGTGGCCACCCCTTTTATGGAGGGATGGCCACGCCCCCTAACTAACTTAGATGTCTGCGTCTGGGTGGGGTGGGGCTGCAAAGAGCACAGTGGCCATTTTGACGCTGCGCTTGCATACCTTTTTCTCTAAATGCAGAAGCATTGTAAATTCACATTGCATTGGTTTTTAGGATTTCTGTAGTAAAACTCTTCAAGAGAAGGAATTTCCATTATTATGCCCATGAGCTTCACACAAAAATGCTGAGTTATTTTCCCCACCTGCTCACCATCTCTGGCTTCCAACCAAGTCATTTCTTAGGAACGGTTTAAAAAAGAAACCCTGGAGAATAAAATATATCTCCAGAACATTTGAAAGGAGACATGTAATGTCTGAAATTCTTTCCTAAACTACAACTAGAGTAGTTGCATTGAATTAGTGGAACTGATGGAGGAGTTGACTCACCAAATCCCCTCTAATTCAATGGGCCTACTCTAGTTATAGTTTACAACTGGATTTCAGATAGTGAACCTGATCAACATGCATCTGTTTAGGAATTCAGTACCCATTCATGCCCATAGATGGAAGTTACTTTTTTGTCTGTAAGTTCTACAATCCTCTACTTTCCTGGGTTGCCAGAGGATTTTCTAGCTTACACACATGTAGGAACACACATGGCATTTAAATGAATCAGCACATTATGTGTCTGGAGATGGGGAGTACAGAGGTGAGACCACTTCTCCAACACACATATCAGATTGACAACTAGACTAGCCAGACTTTTCCCTAGTTGTCTACAAAATTACATTACAACAAAATATAAAGTAAAACAAATAAAAACAATACTAATCTTTAAAAAGTGATTATTTTCTTATTTTGCTTTAGAAAAATTTTATACTCCTTATCAAAAGATTGAACAAGGAACATACAAGAGATAAATAGAGAAAATAGAAACATCTAATTGTATCTCATCAAAACCTTTGGTAAGATTATTATTTTTGGGGAAATATAAAAAATAGCATTGATTGTCTCTGGGTGGAATTTGAGTGGTACATCTTTCCCAACAGCACTCATATGCATATTACACTGCAAGGGTATTGTCCACAGGTGTTTGGTTCTACAGTGGTACCTCAGTATACGAACACCTCAACAAATGTAATTTTTGGTTCCAGATGAAAATTCATTGAAAATACTGCCTCAGTTTATGATTTTTTCATAATACAAAGCAAGTTTCTCTAAAATGGCAGCTCCATGTCTTTTAAGAGTCTCTGGATGGTGCAAAGAATCCACTCTTAGGGAGGAGTTTGTGTGGGGTTTTGCTGAGGAAGCCACTGGTGGCTTCTTTAGCAAGAGAGCCCAGGACATGGGTTCCCCCGGCAGCCAGACATACTGCTCCAGTTCATTACCCTCCCGGACAGGGAGGCATGACTGACACCCTCAGGACGAAGCACCAGAAAAGGTAGGGAGATTAGCTTTTTCTTTTGCATTTTTGTCTTGTGTGCTGTGGGATTTTTGCTTTTTTTTTTTTTTTTTACGGTTGATCAATCTCCCCAGTTGGTGAGTGGTTGGGGAGGGAGAGGAAGGGGGTAGATCTTAGAGGAGTCCCCTTTCTCTCCTGCACTTCAATCGATCCACCCCAGCTGCACACCTCAATCAAGTTGCGGGAGAGAAAGGGTAATCCTCTAAGAACACCCTCTTTTCTCCACTCCAGCCACTCACCAGCTGAGGAGATCGATAGAGGTACAGGAGAGAATCATGTCTGGCATTTTGGGGGGGGTGGGTGGTTGGGATTTGTTTTGAATTTTTTTTTGGAGGAACGGGAACATATTTAGACTTTTCAGTGCATTCCTATGGGAAATTGTGCTTTGGGTTATGGAAAAAACACATTACAGGAAAAGTCCTGGAACAGACTAATTCTGTAACTCGGGGTTTCACTGTATTTTTTTATTTAATGGTTTTATTTTATTATCTTATATTTTTATATTTACTATTTTATTTTATTTCCCCCTCACCTCTTTTTTAATTTAATATTTTATTTTTGAAACATACATATAAAACACACACACATAAAGAAAAGAAAAAAGAAAAACAACAAATCATAACTTATAATGAAATTCACACTGTTTAGTATGCATCAATCATAAACCTATTAATTTTGTTGTTGTTGTTGTTCAGTCGCACAGTCGATTCCGACCCTTTGCGACCCTATGGACCATCGTTCTCCAGGCGCCTCTGTCCTCCACCATCCCCCTCAGTCCTCCCAGCTCTGTGCCCATTGTGTCTACAATACCATCTATCCATCTCATCCTTGGCCTCCCCCTTCTTCTTTTGCCCTCCACCTTTCCCAACATCACGGCCTTCTCAAGTGAATCCTCCCTTCTCATTTGATGCCCAAAGTACTTTAGCCTCATCTTTACTATTTGACCTTCCAATGAGCAGTCAGTGTTGATTTCTTCTAAGATTGACCTATTTGTTCTCCTCGCTGTCCAAGGTACCCTCAAAACTCTCCTCCAACACCACATTTCAAAGGCATCTATTCTTCTGCGTTCAGCTTTCCTAATTGTCCAGCTCTCACATCCGTACATTACCACTGGGAATACCATTGCTTCGACTATTCTAATTTGCCAATTGCAAACCCTAACCCTAACCCTAACCCTAACCCTAACCCTAACCCTAACCTAACCCTAACCCTAACCCTAACCCTAACCCTAACCCTATTAATTAACCTATTAATTAACCTTATTCAAATTTGCATAAAACATATATAACATTTGACAAGTGCACCCTCCAACCTTGGGACCTTCCTTTCCTTTCCACATATCTTAATTTTCTAATTTTCTAATTTAATTTCTATATCTTCCCCTATTTCCAAAAAACTAATACTTTTTCGACCTAGCTTGAATCTCTTAGATTTTTTGAAAACATATTCAATAAAATCTCTCCGCCTTCCTCAACCTTCTCCCTGGTCTGGAACTGGCCGCAGGGAAGAGGCAACACCTGGGCTTTGGGATGGCGGGAGACTCTTAAGCTGGGCGTTGCCACTGCCTTCCTCAACCCTCTCCCCGGTCCTGCATAGGCCATGGGGAAGAGGCAACACCTGGGCTTTGGGGCAGCGAGAGACTCTTAAGCCGGGCGCCGGTGCCGCCTTCCTCAACCCTCTCCCCGGTCCGGCATTGCCCACTTGATTTCCCTTGATTTATAATTTGTAAATTGTTATTATTCTCATTGTATTGATTATACTGTATTTTGATATTGTTTGCATTTTTGCATTGGTTGTTTTGTATTTAACTATGTTGTTATGCTGCCCTGAGTTGGTCTTGCACTGAGTAGGGTGTGGTATAAATCCGAAATAAATAAATAAAATAAAATAAATATAAATATACAAAAATTCATTGTTCTTTTCCATCCGCTTTTCAATTTTTAGTCCCCATGTCTCATGTTGTTTCTGCCAAAACTGAATAACCAGACCTTCAGCAAAAGAAAGTCATGCAATGTGACCAATTCATAAATGTTGTATATAAGGGAGGGAAGCGGGATACAAAAAAAGCTATGAATGAATGAATGAATAAGCATTAGTTCTGTTTTATTAGGACTGCTGATAATTGGTGCCATACAGTCTGCGGTGGAATAGTGTGCCTTACAGAAAAGGCGCCCTTCTTAGATTATTGTCAAGAGCTGATTCGTCAATTTTGTCCCTCTTCTTCAGAAGCCTGGGTAAATGTATCTATGCTGTAACAGTTTATGCACTGTATATAAGTTAGTCTCCCTGCACCTGTTCAGTTCTGTTCTTCTTCTTGTAGTAAACTTTGTTGTTGTTTGACTTGGCGTGGCTGGCTAGATTACTCCTCTAGTTCCAGACACAACATATTGGCAACAAAGGTGGGTCGCGATGGCAGCTGCCAACCACGTGTCGATCGGACCATTCGATATTTCGAGACCTGATTCCTGAACGATGTATTAGGTGCAGTTCGAGAATTATTGCATCTCTCAGAAGGTGGACCCGGCACTAAATAAAGTGACATTCTTCGCCCAGTGCGAGTTGACTATGCTTTAACTCCTAAATGATCTTCTGCTGCCGAGGCTGCTTAAGGACACCTCACTCAAAGATATCTTATCTGTCCTTTGGGACTATTTCAAGCCCAAGATTGCTGCAAATCCTGCTTGTGTGGCTTTCTACAGGCAAGACCAGAAGGTTGGTGAATCTGTTGCCAAGTACGTTGCCACGCTTCAACATGCCGTGATTCCTTGCCAATGGGAAAACCTCGATATCGTTCTTAGGGACAAACATATAGTGGCCATTCAGGACAAGGCCATGCAGCATCGCCTTATGAAGAGGGATGCCCCAACTTTTGAGATATTGCTTGAAGAGGCTCAGGCTGTGGAGATTGTGAATGCTGGGGTACAGTTCCTCCAGGTGAAGCCCATCACTCCTGTCCAGAAAGGGTCTGCTGTTCATAAGCATCGTAATTCCAGTCCATCTACATCATCCGATGGCTCAGAGTGTCCAGGGACGTTGCGCTACACCATTGACTGCAACCAAGGGCACCATTGCGCCATGCCAGGGTTGCGGAAATTGACATCTCTGCACCCATTGCCCATTCAAAAATGCCGAGTGCCACTGATGCGGAAAAAGGAGGCACATTTCCAGAGCGTGCTGCCTGGGTTCGGGGGTCTTTCCAAGGACAGCAGGCATGGAGAAAAAGAGCAACCAATTTCCAAGGACTTTGCCAGTCGTGGCTCCCGTTCGAGTGTTTTGGCAGTCTTAGAAAGGTTCTTCATCGACGTCCACATCCAGGGTTGTCCGTTCAACTAGGAAATTGATTCGGGGACTTTGTTTTCTATCATCGCGCAGAAAGAATTCTACCATCTCTCCCCATCTGACCACCCCAAGCTGCAGGCCTTGAGGGTCAGGTTGAGTGATGTACAGGGTGGGCACATTCCTGTGCTTGGCATTGGCACCTTCCTTGTGAATGTTTGAGGAATTTCTGCAAGCCTTCCACTTGTGGTTAAGACTGGTAAGAACAATCTTCTACGTTCACAGTGGTTTGGACCGCTGGGTATTGCCTTTTGGGGCATAAATTTGGTTGAGGATGACCCCATCCAGTCTACTTCTGATACATTTCCTGATGTATTCCACTCGGGGTTGGGTACATTCAAGGGGGCCTCTATTCATTTTGATTTAGACCCTAATGTTGTGCCCATCAGAATGAAGTCTCGTCGGGTGCATTTTGCCCTCAAGGACCGCATTGAGGCCAAATTTGATAGACAAGTAGTGCAGGGCATTCTGGAACTGGTGGATTCAGTTGAATAGGAAACGCCGATCATAACTGCGATCAAGTCCAATGGAGATATCCGTATTTGTGCGGACTACAAATGTACTATAAATAAGGTGATTTGCCCAAACTCCTATCCTGTACTGGTGGTCAGCCACCTGCTGGCTTCGCTTCATGGGGACAAGTGTTTTGCAAAATTAGATTTGGCCCAGGCTTACCAGCAATTGCCTGTTATGCCTGCTTCTGCGTTATGTCAAACTATTATGACACACATGGGTGCATTTAAGGTTAGTCACCTCCAATTCGGTGTCACTGTGGCAACTGGTATTTTCCAAGGCTTAGTGGAAAGACTGCTGAAGGGTCTCCCTGGGGTATTACCCTATTTTGATGATGTTTTGATCACTGGTAAAGATAAGGGGGACCTTGCGCTCAAGTTGGGCAAGGTGCTCGAGCATTTTCAAGGTGCTGGTCTTAGGGTTAAGAGGGGAAGATGCTATTTCTATGCTACGGAGGTTGATTTCCTGGGTTTCAAGGTTACTCCAGAAGGTGTTAAACCTGCTGCCTCCAAAGTCACTACTGTTTTGGATGCACCGCGTCCAACATCGAAGGGCAAGTTGCAGTCCTTCCTAGGGCTCTTGAATTTTTACCACTCATTTCTCCCTCAAAAGGCCACCATGGCAGCGCCTTTGCACTCCCTACTCAGGAAACAGGCTCTGTGGCTTTGGGAGCCCGCTCAGGATCGGGCTTTTCAGGAGGTTAAGAATCTTCTCACTTCTACTCTTGTTCTTACTCATTTTGACCATAGTAAGCCCATTCTTTTAGACTGCAATGCTTCCCCAGTCGGAGTAGGGGCAGTACTCTGTCACGATCTGGGAGAGGGGAGGGAGACGCCGATTGCTTATTTTTCAAGGTCCCTTTTGGACACAGAGAAATGGTATGCTCAAATTGATAGGAAAGCTCTGGATATCATCGCTGGAACAAAGAAATTTCATGATTTCATTTACAGACGGCTATTTACGATCGTCACTGATCACAGGCCACTCCTGGGCATTTTCGCCCTTGATAAACCCACCCCTCAGATTTTGTCTCTTAAAATGCTGAAGTGGGCATTGTTTTTGCAAGCGTATCACTTCACATTGCAATATCACCTGGGATCCTCTATTTCTAATGCAGATGCCCTCTCGAGGTCTCCAATCGAGTCTGTAGGTAAGATTATTTTGGACCAGCAGGGCCTCATGATTGAAGTCTTGGATTCCCCGCCTGTGTCCATTGAGGACGTTATGGCTGCTACTAAGAAGGATCCCCTATTGCTCAAGTTCATGGCATGGGTGCAAAAGGGGTGCCAACACCACCAGTTTCTGATAAGTTTAGGATTTATTACACAAAAAGGAATGAACTGTCACAGGAAAGGGGATGTTTCTTATGAGGAAATAGAGTGGTTATCCCATCAGTGCTTTGGGGAAAGATTCTACGTACGTTACACGTGAGTAACCCTGGTATTGTTCACTGTAAGGCTCTTGCCAGGAGTTACTTCTGGTGGCACAGACTCGGTTGGGACATTGAGGATTGGGTTGGGCATTGTAGGGAATAAAATTTTGGATTCTACTTCAATTTCCAAACATTCAAATACATCCCCTCCCCCCTTCCCCCTCCCACTATCCCTTCCTCTGTAGGATGTTCATACTTACAGTGTACATCTAAGGTTCAAAGAGCATGAAAACTGAGTTCGTCTTTCAGTTTGGAAATTTTGACCCACCCCCTGAGTGACCTTTATAAGGTGTTCTTTAGGTTAATAAAGACTAAAAAACACAGGTATTTCTTATGAAATTATTAATAGTTATGTACAGTAAAATGTAATAAAAAATGGGAAGCAACATAAAGTAAAACAGGAAGTATTGAGAAGCATACATTTAATGTTCCTCATTTAATGTTTTTGGCATTTTGCACCGTACAGAGCTTCTTCTTCTTCTCCTTCTTCGTCCATATCCAGCACTGCATCCATCATGCTCTGCTTTTCGCAGTCCCCCACTTCTTCCTCCTGGAGGTCAGGCTCGGGGGAATTTTCACAACCGTTCCCCACGCAGTTCTTGCAAAGGGTGGAGCACCGCAGTCCTGCTTTCTTGCAGCTGCAACCTGCAGTGCTGCACCCTTTCTTGCATTTACAGGAGATTATATTCAAGATGTTGTCATGGGCTGTGTTTTGAGTGGCTCTGATGGGAATAACACTTTCCCTTGTCAGTGTTGTTGTTGTTCAGTCACACAGTCGATTCCGACCCTCTGCGACCCTATGGACCATTTTCCTCCAGGCACCTCTGTCCTCCACCATCCTCCTCAGCCCACCCAGCTCTGTGCCCATTGTGTCTACAATACCATCTAGCCATCTCATTTTTGGCCGCCCCCTTCTTCTCTTGCTCTCCACCTTTCCTAGCATCCAGGCCTTCTCAAGTGAATCCTCCCTTCTCATTTGATGTCCAAAGTACTTTAGCTTCATCTTTACTATTTGACCTTCCATTGAGCAGTCAGGGTTGATTTCTTCTAGGATTGACCTACTTTTTCTCCTCGCTGTCCAGGGGACTCTCAAAACTCTCCTCCAACATCACATCTCAAAGGCATCTATTCTTCTGCGCTCTGCTTCCCTAATGGTCCAGCTCTCACAACCATACATTACCACCGGGAATACCATTGCTTTTACTATAAGATTTTTTGTTTTCAAAGTGATGTCTCTACTTTTCACTATGTTCTCCAGGTTTCTCATAGCTTGTCTCCCCAGAATCAGATGCCTTTTTTATTTCATGGCTGCAGTCACCATCTGCAGTGATATTAGATCCTAAGAAAGCAAAATCTGTCACTGCTTCTACTTCTTCCCCATCTATTTTCCAGGAGCTCATAGGGACTGTTCCCATTATCTTGGTTTTCTTGATATTAAGTCTCAAGCCAGCTTTTGCACTCTCTTCATTCAACCTAATCAGGAGCTTCTTTAGGTCTTCCTCACTTTCTGCCATTAGGGTGGTATCATCTGCATATCTCAAATTGTTTATGTTTCTCCCAGCAATTTTTATCCCATATTGTGATTCCTCCATCCCTGCGTTGCACATTGTGTGCTCTGTGTATAAGTTGAATAAGCAGGGTCATAAAATGCAACCTTGTCTTACTCCTTTCCCTATTCCAAACCACCATGTCATTCCATGTTCTGTCCCAACTGTTGCTTCTTTTTTCATGTACAGATTTCTCATGAGGCATATGAGGTGTTCTGGTTTTTCCATCTCTTTAATTACTTGCCACATTTTGTTGTGGTCCACACAGTCAAATGTCTTGATGTAGTCAATAAAACAGAAGTAGACTGGTATTCCCTTGTTTTCACCATGATGCAACGTATGTTGGCAATGTGGTCTCTTGTCCCCTTGCCTCTTCTGAACCCAGCCTGCACCTCTGGTAGTTCTCTCTCATCATGCTGCTGAAGCCTGTATTATCTTGAGCATCACCTTGCTGGCGTGTGGGATGAGCGCAATTGTTTGATAATTTGAAAATTCTTTGGCATTGGCCTTTTTAGGGATTGGAATGTATACTGATCTTTTCAAATCCTGTGGCCACTGCCCCCCCCCCCCGATCTGCTGGCATATTGAATGCAGTAATCTGGTTCCATCATCTTTTAGGGCTTTGAACAATTCAACTGGGATACCATCATCTCCACTAGCTTTGTTGTTTGCAGTGCTTCTTAGGGCCTTTCTAACTTAACTCTCTAGGATGTCTGGCTCAAGTTCAATTTCCTCATCATTGTTATTATCAGGAGTGTTGAGGTCCTTTTTGTAGAGTTCCTATGTGTACTCTTATCTTTTCTTAATCTCTTCTGCATCAGCTAACTCCTTTCCATTTTTGTCCCTTATCATGGTCATTTTTGCTTTAAATATTCCCTTGATTTTGCCCTTTTTTTAAAAAAAAAAAGATCTCTAGTTCTGCCTCTTTTGTTGTTGTTTTTTTCATTTCTTTGCACTGTTCATTTAGGTAGGTTTCCTTATCTCACCTTGCTTTTCTTTGGAATGCTGTATTCAAGTGATTGCATTTTATCCTTTCTCCATTGACTTTTGCATTCCTTCTTTCCTCTGCTATTTTAAGAGCCTCATCAGTCAACCACTTTGCTTTTTTAACTTCTTTTCTTTTGGAATGGTTTTCCTTGCTGCTTCCTGCATTATGTCCAGCATCTCTGTCCATAATTCTTCTGGCTACTGTCTATTAAAGTCATTAAATCTGTTCTTCACCTCCACCGTGTATTCTTTAGGGATGTTGTCTAGGTCATAATTGTCTTGTCTAATTGTTTTCCCTATTTTCTTTAGTCTAAGCCTGAATTTTGCAATCAGCCACAATCTGCTCCAGTTCTCATTTTTGCTGACTGTATGGAGGTTCTCCATCTTTGGCTGCTGAGTATGTAATTAATCTGGTTTCGATGCTGGCCATCTGGTGATGTCCATGTGTAGATTTCCCTCTTGTGTTGCTGGAAGAGGGTGTTTGCTATGACTAGTGCGTTCTCTTGGCAGAACTTTATCAATCTTTGCCCTGCATCATTCTGTGTTCCAAGACCAAAATTTTTGATTTCCTACTTTGGCATTCCAAACTCCCAAGATGATGTGGACATAATTTCTTGGTGTCTGTTCTATGAGGTGTTGTAGCTCCTCATAGAATTGGTCAACTGTGGCTTCAACTGCACCAGTGGTTGGTGCGTATATTTGGATTACAGTGATATTGAAAGGTTTGCCTTGGATTCTGACTTACATCATTCTGTCATTTTTGAGATTATATCCCATTGCTGCTTTTCTCAATCTTTTGTTGACAATTATGACTACTCCATTTTCCCTGTGGTTTTCTTCTCCACAATAATAGATAGAATGGTTTCCAGAGCTGAATTTTCCTATCCCTGTCCATTTTAACTCACTGATTCCCAAGATGTAAATGCTTATTCTTTCCATCTCATTTTTAACCACTTCCAGTTTTCCTTGATTCATAGGTCTCACATTCAATGTCCCTATGCAATATTATTCCTTGCAACACTGTATTTCTCCTCCCCCTTTCCTGTCCATCCCCCTCTACCAACCTGGTGGGCTAAGCATCCTGTTTCATCTAGACTGTCCCTTTGTTTTGCCTTTTGTTTTGGTCAATAGGGTTCTCTTGGCAACTTTGTTGCATGGTTTGCCAGTTTCTACACCAGTATCCTCCCATCATACATGTTATCACAGTTTACAAACAAGGTTTAAAACAGTTTAAAACAGAGTATTATCATACATATTGTCACAGTTTAAAACACAGTATCAGAGTGAAAGTTCAGCTGATTAGTGAAATGGAAAGTCCACTATATAAAGTCTCTACTATAAGTTATATAAAGTCTCTACTGTGAGTTCACTGTATCAAGTCACTATGTAAGTCAGTTTCTTGTAAATATGCTATGTCAGTTGCTATATTAAGTCAACTATATTTATTCAGATGCAGTATTGCAGATCAATTACTTATCCTTTGCATGCAGCAGCTCCTTTTCCATGGTGGCTTCCCTTCACCCCTGTGTGTGGATGGGGATGGTTGAGGGGATGCTGGATCGGGGCTCCTACCCTCAGCTTTTCACCTCTTCCTTCTTCCCATTGACTGCGTTGAGATTTGTAAGTGGCCAGAGCAGTGGGAATTATGGTGGTCCCCTTCCTCCTGCTCTTCGCCCCATACACTCACACCAACAAGTGCCTGGGGCAGCGGGAACGATGGCGGTCCCCTTCCTCCTTCTCTTTGCCCTATGCGCTCATACCAACAAGTGCCCAGGGTGGTGGGAATGATGGTGGTCCCCTTCCTCCTTCACTTCACCCTATGCGCTCGCACCAACAAACGTCTGGGGTGGTGGGGATTATGGTGGTCCCCTTCCCCCTTCTCTTTGCCCTGTGCGCTTGCACCAACAAGCGCCCGGGGTGGCAGGAATGATGGCAGTCCCCTTACTCCTTCTCTTTGCCCCGTATCCTTGCACCAACAAGCACGTGGAGTGACAGGAATGATGGCCGTCCCCTTCCTTCTTCTCTTTTCAGTGACCACCCCCAAACTGATAGTGTTGTGTCTTGAATATTATACCTTTAAGTAATGTAACACTCAAATGAGTGGATATAATAACCACCAGCTGTAACACTGTAACCTTCTGTATTAGGATGCGAGCTAGTGTCCACTAGGGGCAATAGCGAGTGCCCAGCTCACATGGTTCCATCCCCCAAACAACTACAGCGCGGGAAGATTCCCGCCACCACCTCACCTGGACAAGGAGGGCGTGATGGGGAATGACGTCACGCAGACAGTAGCCAATGGGCTATCAAGGAGCCACATTCAAATGTATAGCCACCGTATATATTGAGCTGTTCATCCGCCATTACCACATGTTCCCCCGGACCATCATGCAATAAAGATGTGTTAAGCCAACCTTTCGGCTGTTCGTATTGTCTTGGTTCTCATACACTAAACTGGCGACGAAGGTGGGATGATGGATCCCCACGGAATCAAGACAACGCAGGCCAGTTTCAACATCAACAAACCGGAAGAATGGGAGCTCTTCGAAATGGACTTCCAAAGCGCACTGATGGTGTCCGATATCACAGATGAGGGGAAGAAGAGGGCCATTCTCATCAGGATGCTCGGGTTCCCCGCCATGAAAGTACTGGTGGACCTGGTGTCTCCGAAGAAGGTGAATGAAGTGTTGGTCAAGCAGCTCCTGAAAGTGATGCGCGACTATCTCCAGCCCTCAGTTTCGATGTTTTCGGCTCGGGACGCGTTCTGGAAGAGAGTCCAGGCACCGGGTGAGTCCGTGGCCGCCTTTGCAGCGGCCCTCCGGTTGGCCGCCGGCCCATGCAAGTGGGAGAACCTGGAAATCGCCCTCAGGGACCGCATGCTGTGCAGCCTGTGGGACGAGGAGGTCCAGTGAAAGCTGATGAACCAGGAGCCGCCCCCGACGCTGCATGAGGTAGTGAAGGAGGCACAGGCGGCGGAAGCCACGAGGGCCGGAGTTAAGGGGTTCAGAGCAAGGCCCCCACAAACCGACAAGGCGGCGGGCCCGGTGCAGGCGGCCAGGCGGGCGCCGCAATCCTCCACGGAGAGCAGCGAGGACGAGGACATCCGGAAGGTGCGGAAGGATGGCCGACGTTGCGACGGTTGCGGGGCGGCCCATGACCGCATCAAGTGCCCGTTCCGGAAGGCCGAGTGCCACAACTGTGGGCGCCGAGGGCACATAGCCAAGGTTTGCGGACGGCGGCGCAGAGACCAGAAAGGCTCAACAGACCACTCACCGAGATTCCAGGAAGGCGTCCGGCCCGCGAGGAAGCAGGACGGCGTGGGCCACATCTCCGACGACAGCGATGACGACACCGCAGTCCACAGCGTGTCCTTAGGACACCCCCGTTACTTTGTTGAGGTACTGGTGCAAGGCCCCCCAGTTAAGATGGAGATAGACTCGGGTTCTTCATATTCAATCATTTCCCAGAGGGAGTTTTTGGGAATTGCCCCCAACGTGCGGCCCAAGCTCAAAGCACTGAGGTCTACGCTGCGGGACGTGCAGGGAAATAGCATTCCGGTGTTGGGGGTTGGAAAATTCAAGGTCCAATACAAGCAGCACGCCACGGAACTTCCCCTGGTTGTTCTCAAGGGGGGAAGCTGTAGCCTTCTCGGGACTCAATGGTTTAAGACCCTGGGTTTGTTCATTGGGGGGGTGCATGCCGTTGGGACTGACCCAATACAGGAGGTGTGTGACGCACATCCCGAAGTGTTCAAGAAGGGCCTCGGAAAATTCAAGGGACCCCCAGTCGCGTTCGACCTGGACCCGGAGGTCCGCCCAATAAGACTCAAACCGCGCAGAGTGCCTTTTGCACTCAAGTACAAGATAGAGGCGGAACTGGACAAATTGGTGGGCCAGGGGATTCTTGTTCCTGTTGATTCCGCGGAGAGGGAAACTCCGATTGTAACAGCGCTGAAGGCCAAAGGGGAGGTTCGAATATGCACTGATTACAAATGTACCATTAATAAGGCAATACGCCCAAATGTGTATCCGGTGCCGGTAGTCAGCCACCTGTTGGCCAGGTTACATGGGGGGAGGTGTTTTGCAAAGCTTGACCTGGCGCAGGAATACCAGCAGCTCTCGGTAACATCAGCTGCGGCTGCTGCACAGACGATAGTCACTCATAAGGGGGCGTTCCAGGTGACGCGCCTACAGTTTGGCGTGAACTCGGCGCCAGGCATCTTCCAATCACTCGTGGAACGCCTCTTAAAGGGTCTAGAGGGGGTCTTACCATACTTTGATGACGTGTTGATAACGGGGGGGAGTGAGTCAGAATTGGCTGAGAGGCTAGACAAAGTACTGACGGTATTCGAGAAGACGGGGTTGAGGCTGTGGAAAGACAAATGCGTCTTCTTCGCAAAAGAGGTTGAGTTCTTGGGTTTCCGGGTAACCCCCGCAGGAATCAAACCCTCCAAATCAAAGGTGGCCGCCATTCAAAATGCTCCTTGCCCCACCTCCAAGCCGGAATTGCAGTCGTTCCTGGGGCTCTTAAACTTCTACCATTCCTTCCTGCCTCGGAAAGCATCGGTAGCAGAGCCGCTTCATAAGTTACTAAAAAAGGACGAGGCATGGAAATGGGGCGAGAGCCAGGAGAGAGCATTCAATGAGCTGAAACAACTCTTAGCCTCAGACGCTATATTAACCCATTTTGACCCAAAGAGACCAGTGGTTCTGATATGTGATGCATCCCCAGTGGGGGTGGGGGCGGTTCTGTGCCACGTGTTGGAAAACGGGCGGGAGGCCCCGGTGGCATTCTACTCCAGGTCCCTGTCTCAAGCAGAGCGCAACTACGCACAGACAGACAGGGAGGCGTTAGCGATAATTGCTGGGACGAAAAAGTTCCACGACTTCCTCTATGGCCACCCCTTTACCATCGTGACTGACCACAAGCCCCTGCTAGGCATTTTTACTGCAGACAAGCCCATGCCACAGATTCTGTCCCCTAGGATGCTCAGGTGGGCAATTTTTTTAAACGCGTACCAGAACGTGCTGGTGTATCGCACTGGAAAGGACATAAGCCACGCGGACGCCCTGTCGAGGTCACCCCTCCCCCACACAAGCAGCCACGTGTGTGAGGTGGAACAAGACCACCAAGTGCTTATGATAGAGGTCTTAGATTCACCCCCCATAGTGCCCGCAGAGATCGCCAAGGCGACAGGCAAGGACAAGACGTTGGCCCTGGTCAGTTCTTGGGTGCAGAAAGGGTGGCCAACGTCCTCCCCGGCGGCGGAGTTCGCCCCATTTTTTCGGGAAAAGCTAGAATTGTCCTTAGAGAGGGGGTGCCTCCTGTGGGGCCAGCGGGTAATCGTCCCTGAATCCCTAAGAGCTAGGGTGCTTAAGCTGCTGCACGTCAGCCACCCTGGGATTGTCCGCTCCAAGGCACTGGCCAGGAGCTACTTCTGGTGGCCCCAGTTGGACGCCGATATCGAGCACATGGTGGGCACTTGCGTGATTTGCCAAAGCTCCCGGCCCAAAGAAGCTCGACTTCCACACAGGGAGTGGGATACGGCAAAGGGGCCATGGTCCCGCGTGCACATTGACTTTGCGGGCCCCTTCAGAGGTTCGCTTTTTCTCCTCATAGTGGATGCTTACTCCAAGTGGTTGGAGGTTATCCCAGTTGCGAACACCTCCTCAGCCACAACAATTAAACAATTGCGCAGGGTGTTCATCACGTTCGGTATACCCGACACCCTTATTAGCGATAACGCTAGTTGTTTCACGTCCGCCGAGTTCAGGGCATTCACCGACATCAACGCCATCTGGCACATCACCTCCGCACCCTTCCACCCGGCGACGAATGGCCAGGTAGAACGCCTCATGCGTACCACCAAAGACGTACTGAGGCGCATGGGCCCCGGGGATTTAAACCTGCAGTTGTGTCAGTTTTTGCTGGGATACAGGGCAACCCCCCTAGCATCAGGGTACTCGCCCGCAGAGCTCCTAATGCGCAGAAAGCTGACTACGATACTGACCAGGCTAGACCCTACGAGGGTGGAAGACACTGGGAGGAACATTGGGGTAGCGGGCACGAAGAGTTTCGAAATAGGCGCCCCGGTTCATTGCAGAAATTACGCTAGTGCAGGGCCAGCCTCGGTTCCGGGCATAGTCATTGGGCAGATGGGTCCCGTGTCGTATTGCGTAGAGACCAGCACAGGTCTACTCTGGAGGCGGCACGCAGACCAACTCCAGCGCCGGGTCTCCGGAAACCAGAGCGCGGACAGCGCAGAACAGGATTCAACGTTAGGGTTCTCCCCCACCAGTTCAGCCCAAGGGGGAGGAGAGGGGGCCCAGTGGTCCCCACCAAGGGGGGAAATGTCCCCACCAAGGGGGAAAGGGAATAAGTTTGTCCCCATAGATATCCTGAGGGATACCCCCACAGATTCCCCAGTAGACGATTTTGAATTTGAGTTACAAAACCGGGGGGGGGGGTTCGGAGTGGTCCCCCACCCATCCAAGCGAGAAGCGGGGTTTTTCGTTAGCCCCCAGTGCCCCCGGTTTTACCACAATGGAGTTTACCCCTACCCCGAAAGCCGCAGAACCGCGGCAAGTCGTTAACGAGTCTCCCTCTCCCATTGCAGGACAAGAGACCAGGGAACACAGAAGTGATAGCGCCCCCGGGACAAGCCAGCCAGCCTTGCGCCCAAAACGCGCTTGCAATAAACCATATTGGATGAAAGACTTCGTCTCATCCTAGGGGGGAGGGATGTTGTGTCTTGAATATTATACCTTTAAGTAATGTAACACTCGAATGAGTGGATATAATAACCACCAGCTGCAACACTGTAACCTTCTGTATTAGGACGCGAGCTAGTGTCCACTAGGGGCAATAGCGAGCGCCCAGCTCACATGGTTCCATCCCCCAAACAACTACAGCGTGGGAAGATTCCTGCCACCACCTCACCTGGACAAGGAGGGCGTGACGGGGAATGACGTCACGCAGACAGTAGCCAATGGGCTATCAAGGAGCCACATTCAAATGTATAGCCACCGTATATATTGAGCTGTTCATCCGCCATTACCACATGTTCCCCCGGACCATCATGCAATAAAGATGTGTTAAACCAACCTTTCGGCTGTTCGTATTGTCTTGGTTCTCATACACTAAAGATGGTATGATGTCATCATTACCTAACCAGATCTGGACTTGGAGGTGTGTGCGAATAATATGGTGGGTGTCAGCATCTTTGGTAGGAGGGAGTCTGGCCAACTGGAATGTGGGTTTGGCCACCGACTTGGTAAACAGTTGGTACCGGAGGTTGTCCAACGTGTCGGTCTCCATGTTCCCTCCCATACAGCGCTACCAAAAACTTTTCTCCTGCCTCGGAAATCTGGGAGGGGTGTCTTCCGAGTCTTTAAAAGGAGTAGCCAAAAAGTGTAGGGAACTGTTCTTCTCATACAGCTTGCACACTTTCTTCTTCCCTTGATCAAATGGGGTTAAAGTAGTGTCACAACCACTGACTGCATGAAGAAACAGGAGGTCTTTTGGGTCGATCTTGCATGAAGTTGCTGAATATAAGGTTGATGGGGCATTGCCTCTCCCACTCTTCTGAAAGTAGATGTTTTTGTGAGTAGTGGAGGCAAGGGCAGTCAGTATCATGAGGAGATCAACATCTTCACCTGTGATTACAACACTGTCATATGCAGCAGCCTTTGATATTGCTGTTCTCACAATTATAATAGCTGCATCTTCAGTATCCCCTTTGCTGTCATTTCTGCCATCAGCATTGTGATCAAGTTTATTTTGTTGATGTCATCCTACAGAGGAGGGGGTAGTGGGATGGGGAAGAGGGGGGGATGGGGATGTAGTTGAATGTTTGGAAATTGAAGTAGAATCCAAAATTCCATTAAATATGTTGCAAAATAGAGGATACATCGCAAAAACCAGCCTTTTTAGCATTTTTTAAAACAAATTTGACAAATTTAGCACTTTTTCAAAGTCCTGTATCTCGGTACCTATGGGGTTAAAAAATAAGTTTGATCAGTGATAATTGAAGGAATTTTAATGTTCTACAACTTTCTAATTACATGTAGTAAACAAAAAATGCATGGTTTAAAAGATATAATCAAAAAACTGAGAAGAGTGGTAAAGTTTTGCAGGTTTTGAACCCTTCCCCCCCACACACACACACACACCCCAGGTTCCACAAGGAAATTTTGTTGGATAAATTGAGTGTAACTCCACTGGGCACCCATACACAACATCCCAGAGTTTCATTAACTTGGGAATTTTTGCAAGGTCTAAAGTACATCTCGACTGGGCTATTTCTGTTAACACAGAGAATTACCCCTTTGGATTCAGGTTTTTCGCCAGCCGACCTATTAATGAATAGAAAATCATCTATGGTTTTTGACTGTTTGGACCCGCATTGCATAGAGGATAAAGGGTGGAATGTAGATGTGTGTAATTCTAAAGGGTTTTTGGTTGGACAAGCTGTGCACAGCTGGAATTATGCCCCAGGATCCCCATGGTTGCGGGGGGAGGTACTAGAACAAACTGGACCAGTATCTTATAAGGTGCTTATGGATAATGGGTTAATCTAGAGAAGGCATGCAGATCAGATGTGTCCTCGAGTGGTGGGGCAAAACGTCTCCATGGAGGCAGGGTCCCTTGAGTCCCCTGAACCAGTTCCTTCTGAGGAAGGAGTGGAGCCTCCAGACTTTGAGCAAATTTCAAACATCCTCAGTCAGCCACCTCCCTCTATCTCATTGTAAGCCAATTACTCCCCAGGGAGCCCCCTGAATTAGACTCCACAGACTCCACGGAGGAGATAGTTCCTTGCACTATGAGTACAGCACAAAGTCCTCATGTACCTCCATGAGAACCTAGCCAGCCTCGGTTTTCTAGTGGGTTCGCCGGAAACTCCATGGATTTTGGTTGCTCCGTACTCAACTCCCAGGGCCACACACATGTGGACCATCCTAAATGTACCTGCGGTCCACCTAAAAGGTTCTGAGAGTGGATTCCTTGCTAAGGAGGAAGCTGCTGCCACCGAGACGCTGAAGCCGACACACCACCTCGGCTCTCTCCCCTGGTCTGTGGTGAGAGGGGGGGCAGGGAGGGAGACAGAGGGACTGAGGCTGATGTTTGCCGCAGCTGGGGAAGTTGGGCTGGGCACTATATGGGATGTGAGCTGTGCTTCATCCCTTGGGGATTTTGTTAATATTGATTATTTTTGATGCTTTGTACTTTGTATTATGTGATGTATTGATATTGTGTTTTTCCCCTGAATTTCTTTTGATGTAATTGAACTGTAATATTATGTGTCATTGTATTATTATATTGTATTTATTGTCCGCCATGTAAACCGCCTTGAGTTGGGTTGCACCTGAGTGGGCGGTATATAAGCGTGAAAATTAAATTAAATTAAATTTTAAATTAAATGTTGTATATAAGCATTAGTTCTGCTTTATTAGGACTGCTGATAATTGGCACCATACAGTCTGTGGTGGTATAGTGCGCACTGTATATAAGTTAGTCTGCCCACACCTGTTCAGTTCTGTTCTTCTGGTTGTAATAAATTTTGTTGTTGTTTAACTTGGCATGGCTGGCTAGATTACTCCTCCTGTTCCAGACACAACAGTATTCCAGACCAATTCATGTATTACATGATAGGATAGGATAGGATAGGATAGGAGCTTTATTTATACCCCACCCTCCTAGTGCAAGCACCACTCAGGGTGGCTTAAAACATAAAAAACTATATACAATATGCAAAAATACATATCACAAATGCAAAAAATCATAAATACAAATTACTAATTACAAATCAGAAGAATACAATGTTAAATACAAAAATGCAACCAACAAAAAACAACAAACAGCTATGCTCGTCTCCCCCACGGCAATGCCGAACTGAGGAAGGAGCTGGGAGAGGTGTCAGCAGCAGTTTTTAAGTACTCAGCCCTGGGTGCACCCAGGTGTGCTCAACTCCCCCGCGGTAAAGCCAGCCCAGGGAAGGAGCTGGGAGAGGCATCATCAGCAACAGTTTTTAAGTCCTCAGCCCTGGGCGCACCCAGGTGTGCTCATATCCACCACAGCAACACCAGACCGGGGAAGGAGCTGGGAGAGGTGTCAGCAGCAGCAGTTTTTAAGTCCTCAGCCCGGGTGCATCCAGGTATGCTCATCTCCCCCGTGGCAACTCCAGACCGGGGACATGAGCTTCTGGAGAGCTGAGTATGTGCAGCATTTTCCCATGTCTCTCTGGCAAGGTCTATAAAAAGATGGAGAACATTTGGCTCTGCAGATATTTGTGGATTGTAGCTCCCATCACCCCATGTCATATAGTTCATAATGATGGAAGTTTCAATCAAACAACATGTGGAGAGCTGCAAGTTCTCAGGCCCTAGTCTTCATCAACATGTAATAAGCAGTTTAAATATTTATTGCTTTTCACATTAGCAAATATCTCAGCCAAAGGAATGAAGTTAATTCCATCACAAGAAGTAGTTCCACTAGCCCTATAACCCAAGAGAGCATTATAGATATGCTCCTTATCAAGGTGGAGCTCAGCTTAGTCAGAAAATGTACATCTGGACCTTTTTGTATAATTCAAACTATTCTAGCATTTTAGTACTCTGAACAAATCCACAAGAACAGCTCTGATAGGTCTTGAAATATAGAAAGGCAAGATTTGATTACTGTTTTTCTGTGTGCATGCAGATGAGAAATAGAAGGAAATACAGAAGTGTTATCTTCCCTGTGAGACCCATCTTCAACTTCTTTATTTCCCTAAATGAACAACATATTATTCATAGGCTTAAATATATGCATGTTATCTACAATATGCGTGTGTATTTCAGCTTCCTATTGAGAGACCTTCATTTATTGCTGTAGTTCAATTTGGAATATTGTATTTAGAATTCAAAGTTGGCTTTATTCTCATATTAGATGACATGTTGGAGTCTGGGCATACAGAACATTTCTGGCACAAAGTAAAGGTATAAAGTCTCATCCCTGGACATGTTCCCATGTGGAGTCTGCTGCTCATCCCCAAGTCTCAGTCCATGCTCTCCCTGTGTCATTTTCTCAATCTCGTTAACCTCCCACCTACTCCAGGTTATTTTCTTAACCAAATCACCCCCATTTAAACATTATTGGAGTAGCAAGTCAGGTGGTTAGGACCACTCAGCTTCCATCCCATTCCAGTAAGAACAAAATCCAATTTACAGGTTAATTTTCTAGTTTAATCACCTCTTTGCTTGCTGTCTTCCTGATCAAAGTACACTTACAGTTTCCAGCCTCAACCTTTTACATTTATCACCAAATGCACTAGATGTCAACAGTCTGGAACACAGTAAAATACCCAATCTGAGAGCTTTGTAAATCAGGGAGGGAGTAAACTTCAGGGCTGGAGATGAAGCATTATTTTGACACACTGTGATGAACTACAACAATAGACTTGATTACATTATCCCTAATGAAACAGGAAAAAGCTGTACTGTACCTCCAAGATAGGATACATATTTTTCAACTCCCACATCTCAAGGGATTGAGATCTAAGAAAGACATTGGTTGCAAACCCTAGAGAGCCATTGTAAGTTAGTGTACAGCAGCATTCCTCCACCTACTCTCCATCAGATGTTTTGAGATTTGATTCTCATCATCTACAGCCAACATTGCCACTGACCATGTAAGCTGAGGATAGTAGGAGATGTAGTCCAGCACATTTGGAGGTCATCAGTTAGTCAGTCATAGTTTCTGTAAGCAGTACTGAGATGGTCAAGGTATTGAGCAAACTCAGCTCCCTTATGTAAATGACTAGCAACTCCCATTGCCCCCCCCCTGAAATAATGAGTTGTACACAGAATCTTCAGGGTGGGGCTAGCATAGTGCAGATGTAAAATTTCACACACAGGGAATTGTAACATAACCCTGCACCATCATATTATGTGGCAATACTGCTCAATGTTTCCCCAACTTTGGTTTTTGGACTTCAATTCCCAGAAGTCTAAGTCAAATGACTTCGGCTTCTGGGAATTGAAGTCCTCCAGTGGGACATGTGCTTCACATTGGGAACCACTGGTGTATAGGGATGAAGTATTGACAAATGGTAGCAGAAGCAATTCACCATAAAAATAGCTACAAAAAATCTGCACCTTGGAATGTTCATTTTCCCACTCACTTTCAGAACAGAAGCAGATGAACGTCTATTCTCATTATTCTCACCACTCATGCTAACATAACAGGTCATGTTTGCTTCATGTTACTCTTTCAACAATTTTCCTTCTTTGACCTTTTTTTACCAAATGAAGCTCCCCAAATTTCAAGATCTAGTTCTCAGCAAAATAGCTCAAGGCAAAGGGGGGAAAAGGCAGGGACACTTGAGAGATTTGCTAAAGCTCTAAAGGGGAAACTCTTAGAGAATTAATTGTTCACAATTTCTCATGTTATTCATCTCTCATTTCAATGGTGTCTACAAATTTACAATGTATTTGGGGATAATTCATCCCTTAAGGGTTTCATATCACATCTGGCAGTAATTTGGTCCCACATGTTCACCACAAACACTCAATTATCACTTTAGCTCACAGCCATTTGTAGGATGAAAATAATTCTGTTCCTGTAAATCCCACACACCTCATAATCCTACCTGTGACTCCATTTCTCCATTGTACTGACTGTTATCAATCCTGTTGACTGAAGTCCTTTGTGCTTTGTTGTGTTAGGTAGAAAGTATATTAATCCCCTTGATAATTCCCTGTAATGTCTGTATATTCATTGCATTGCCAGAAATAATAATAAAAAAAGTTGAAGTCAAAAAATTGCTTACCACATATTTATTTTTATTTATTTATTTATTCAATTTATATCCCGCCCACTCAACACAAGGCCGACTCTGGGCGGCTAACAACATAAAAAGTAACCCCAGGGCAACCCAAGGAGTTTACAGACAATATTCACAAATACAATAATAATCCTAAAAATAGTTAAAACAGTAAAAAAAAAGTTAAGACTACCCACCCCCTAAAAAGCAAGGGCTGCAGGATCGAAAAGGCACCATGGGGTTCCTCTACACCAACCACCCCATGGTGGTTACCCTTCCACCCGCACCCCACACTTGACCTGCCAGCCAGGTTTTAAGATCCCTTCTGAAAGGCAGCAACTCCGTCCGAAGACGTAATTCTGTTGGCAGGAGGTTCCAGAGGGCCGGTGCAGACACGGAGAAGGCTCTCCTCCTTGTGCCAGAGAGGCGAGCCCCTCTGGCTGATGGAACAATTAGAGAGCCCCTCCGGTCCGCTCTGGTTGGACGGACAGACGTCCTCAGGGCGATGCGGTCTCTTAGGTAACCTGGCCCACTACCATATAGGGCTTTAAAGGTCAAAACCAGCACCTTGAATTGCACCCGGAGACATACTGGCAACCAGTGCAGCTCCCGGAGCAGTGGCGAAGCATGAGCATAACGGCCACACATATCATGAATGTTGATTACGTGTCACCTTCTGTCAAACCTCTTACTCTCATAGTCTTTCCTCTCATTTGCTCACACTGTGGTATCATCCTAACATGATTTTGTCAAATACATTCATACATAACATCTGAATGTGATCACATCACGGACATTGCAGGGGAAAAAGTATGGATTGTCACAAGCAATTGGATTCTGTGGCTGAAATCCAGCAGTGTAACTCGTGTCATGTAAATCTGATGATGTCATCAGCTGAGGCTTTTTAAAAATTAATAAAACAACACACACACACACACACACACACACACACACACACACATGCCTCCTGGAGCTCCCGTAGAATTCCATTTGTCATGAGGAAGTTGTGGGTCTATGAGAAGGGAGAGGAAATTCTTTAATTTCCAAACGTAACACCAATGTTGAAATCATTACAGTGGTGGTGATTTTCAAAAATTAAAGACACCCCCTAATCCCACAACCAACAACAGCTTCCCTTGGGCAAAAAGAATTCCATAGGAGTTTTAGGAGGGTATTTTTTTTTTCAGGGGAAGGGTTGGTGGGAATGTTTTATTTCCAAAAAAATTAACACAGTTGATGACATCAATTTGCCTTACATAGCATGTTAGCCTGCTAGAAATCAGCCACAGGGACCCCACATACCTCCAAAGATGCAATTGGTCTCCTCTTTCCTCCACTACTTGCTTCTCAGTTTGTAAATTAGCTGGTTTATCCTGGATCCTGCACTGATGTGCATACAATCTCTTGTAATTTGACATCAGTGAAGAACATATCTGGTCCATTAGCCTTTGCTCACTAATTTTCATGAAAACTAGGCAGTTTTCTTTCCAAAATTGATACGTCAATTTTCGAAATCCACATTTTGAAGGCTCAGATTGATAATCGGCTTTCATAATTGAATAGGTTTCTTCCCTTGTCCAGATTTTTGTGTATTTTTTATTATCTTCCAATTGCTCATCAACTCCATGCCCAAAATACCTAGCAAAAGGAGTTGAGCCCTGTAGCATATTTTTAAATGGATGCCAGGAGCCATAGCATCGAACATGATACTTCTTAATCTGGGTGATGATTGAGCTGACATGGAAATAGAATTATGTGTTCTCATCATCTTCAATGGATTGTGGAAGAGATTTAGTCTGGTTCTTCAGCTAAGTCCTGTCTAACATGGTTGCACCTCTTCAGCATAGCTCCTAGCATCATTAGAGCACACAAGTCCCTCCACCACAATGAGGTATCATCATCATCATCATCATCATCATCATCATCATCATCATCATCATCATCATCAAATTTAGAGGATAAATTTCCACCAAAAATAGAAGATAAGCTCAAAACAAGCCAAAATGTTTACATCAATACAGTAATATTTCTGTGAATAACTAAAATAATGAATTGATGCAAATATAATATCATAATGATTTCTAAAAGAACTTATTTTTCATTTAGAAGTCATCTGTTCCTATATCTCTAAAGGATACTAAAGCAAGACATACAGTAAAAAGCTAATATGATTGTGTTATTTAGGTTGTTACAAAGAGGAGACCTTGTCAAGTTTACTGCTGTACTAAGAACCATAGAGTATTTATGGCTTCTGGTCAGCACTGTTCTGTTGAAAAGAAATAGGTACCAGGAACATTCTTCATAAAAGACAAATCTAAAACGTCTTGTGTAGAAAATAGTGACTGAAATCAGCAGCATAATTTACATGGCAAAAGGCTGATGACACCACAGCCATTGTGCTTTTTGAAAATAATAAAAAAAGTGATGCTCTTGAAAGATCTCAAAGCTTTTGTTGGATTCCTTTTGTCAAGGGGAAGCCACAGATGTGACATGAATTTCCAAAAACTCACACTGCCAGGGTGACTTTACCAGTGGCCATGATTTTCAGAAATTAAACTCATCCTACCGTACCATGGCCTCAATGGTTCTTCCAAGACAAAAGAGATCCTATGGGAACCTGGCGATCTTAGGGAAAGGAAAAGTGGAATCCCCACCCCCCAAAAAAATGCCATAGCTGACAGTTTCCCAAGCCTTTCATAATGCATTTATGTAAACAGGATTTCTGTGCTTCAGGAACGTTAAGTATGACCAAAGCATAGACCATTTCCCTGAACTGTAGGATGGGAAATTCCCTCCCTAGCTTATTGCATAAGCTACCTAAGTTTGAAAGGTTAACCTGATTTTTTCAGGTTGAATACTGACCATGGAAGCAGAAAAGCTGACTTGACAGATGGCTTGTCTATCACGACTATTTCTTTTCATTCCTTCAGTCTTATTAGTATTAAGAAATCCTACAATTGTTAAATCCATCTCTAGTGTTCAGTGCACTTGCGGTTTCTTGATCTGGGCATCCAGTTGTTGACACCAGTGTCTGCATTTCAACTCTTCTTGTGTAGGTTATCCTAGTGCACACTGCATATTCCACAAGTGGAACAGTTGCCTAATAACATTAAAGTACTTGGTTACAGTCATGGAAGAATCCCCATTTTACAAATGAAACAAACCTGAGGTACACACCATGAGGGTTCTCCCAGGTTTCACAGCTGTGATAAGCATACGCTCTTCCACTGTCCCTCTTTTAATTTTATAGATTCCTCCCATTCAATTATCTATGCATTTACATATTCTTTTTCCTCTATTAAAAGTTACATTTCATCCTTGTTGTGGAAGGCATTGTCCTTTTATTGCATTTTGATTAGTGGTGGTGTTGTTTTTAATCATGTCAGAAGCACACAAAGGTGTTTTCTGGGTTGAAAGGATTTTTGCTGGAGGAACTCTGCTCAAAGGACACCCAAATGAGGGTCCTTTCATGTCCCCAAGATCTTTTCCCACTGGAAGTTGTACCTACTTATCTACTTGCAATTTCTTGCTTTTGAACTGTTATGTTGGCAGGAGCTGGGACAGAGACGGGATCTCATTCCATCATGCATTATTTAGGTCTTCAACTGCCAATTTGCCAACCTTCCAACTAACAAGGCAAGCTTTTTAATGACTGAGCCACCACAGTCCCACCGATTAGTGGTTATACAGAGATATAAAGAGATCACTAACTTTTAATGTTAATAGCTAGTTTGGGACCATTCTTCTATAGTCTAGCATGTACACCGAGGAGCATTCTGGTTCTTCACAGACTAAGGAAATGGGTTCCAGCAGCATGCCCAGTCATCTATACCTATAAAAAGAGGGGTTAACCATTGGGTTCGTTCAAAGGCTCCCGCACCAGGCCCAACCATCCCCAACCTAGCCTTCTGCACTTACCATAACCCCTGCCTTCTCAGCACCACGGGGTTTTGGTCGTCGCCAGTGGGGCAGCAGCCCCATGAATGGGAACAAAGGGAAACAACTTCAATTCCCAATGTCCACTGTGCCACAGTGTGCCTCAGCCAATCAGGCTGAGAGGTGCGAGCAAAAAGAAGGTTGGGAAACCGCGGCATGCCCAATTGAAATTGAGCTGCAGGGGGAAAAAGCACCGCACGAACACAAACAATACTCCAAGTCCCAGCATCCTACGCACCATGAGCACTTCAGCCAATCAGGCTGAAGTGCGCAAGCGCGCAGAATGTTGAGAAAGCTGGTGCATGAAAAATAAAATAAAAACACGGCAACCTCCCACAACGGGAGCGCTAGTCCACCACACGGCCTCGCAAACGAACACACACAAAAACCCATGCTGAGACCACCGCTGGCCTTCTTTCCTGGAGCAATGGGGAGAAGAGGGACTCCCTCTCCTCCCCGCTACCCCACCAAAGACACGGTGTGACCACCGCTGTCCTCAAAGTAAGTTGAGCTGGGGTGGGGGGGAAAAGCACCAGCAGGCAGCAGTTCGTCAGGGGAATCACCCTCCCTGGCAAATGACTGACTGCTGCCTTTGTACTTCTGATGGAGGTAATACAAAAGCAGCAGCCAGAAATCCTCAAGGAAAAGCACCACCCCTTATGGATCGCTGCCTGCTGATCTCCGGTTAGGTAAGCCAGGAGAAAAAGGAGACAGAGAGGAGAGAACCATCATCAGGCAGATAGCTCTTCGCCTCCTTCTCCCCCGACCTACCTAACGAACCTTACCAGGGGAAGAACGGGATGACTGCTGGCTCATCTTTTTCCCCATGGCTGCATCAAAACCAAAATTTGAAGCAGCAATGGGGAGAAGAGGAACTGACAGGCAGCCCGTTATTCACGCAAAAATACACAACAACAAAACCAAACATTTACCCAAAATGCCAAACACCAAAAATAATAAAACACAAATAAATAAATAAATAAATAGATAAATAGATAGATAGATAAGCAAACACATTAACCAACAAAATCCACAAACAAAAACACCCAAAATACTATGAAAGCACAGGAAAAAAACACCTAACTACAACAGAAAAATACCTAACTCAAACAAGAAAAATACCACAAATTAAACAAATAATCACAAAAGAAATCAGAAACCTAAAACCCAACCAGAAATAAACAAAACAATTAAACACATCTAAAACTAACAAAACCACAAAAGAAGAAACAGAATCACCTACCAGTCCAATAAAAAAAAAACCAGATAAAAAACCAGAGAACTCATCAGCACGTCCTCCCTCCATGACTCCAGAACAGAAGTGAAGAAACAAAGACTACTTACCAGAAGAAGCCCCACTTAGAGGCCGGGAGAGAAAAAAACAAGTCAAACAAAAAGAGAATCCAACACTATTACTAACAGCCCCACCTAGAGGCCACAAGAGTAAAAACAAATAAGAAAAATAAGAAATAAATCCAAATCACAAATAAATCTAATAAAATAGATCAAGAAAAGTCACAAACCACAAATGCAAAACACACCCACCCAAACCACCCTTAACAAAAAAAGAACACACAAATAAAAACTGCCCGGCATAAATATGCTAATTTTTAATAGAATGAATAGGTACCTCAAAACTGTTGTTATGGTATGCATGCAGATGAAACTACTGTACCTAAGATAGTACCATATGCTCGGTGCTCTTGCCTCTCCTATTTAACATCTACATGAAGCCATTGGGTGAGATCATTCATTCCCATGGGCTGAAGTATCATCAGTATGCTGATGATACCCAGCTATACATCTCAGCCCATGGTGACCCAAGTGATGCTGTCAAAGCCCTGTCTGGATGTCTTGAGGCTGTTGGGGTCTGGATGGGGGACAACGGGCTACAACTGAATCTTAGCAAGACTGAGTGGCTATGGGTCAGGGGTCCTGCGTTATCTGGAGACCTTCCACCTTTAGTCCTGGATGGGGTTGTGTTGCCCCAGACAGACCCAGTGCGCAACTTGGGGGTCCTCCTGGATTCACGACTGTGGCTTGAAGATCAGGTGGCGGTCATGGCCTGGAGGGCTTTTGCTCAACTTCGAGTAATTCGCCAGTTGTGCCCACTCCTAGACTGGGATTCCTTACTCATGGTCACTCATGCACTACTCACCTCCAGGCTAGATTATTGTAATGCGCTCTACATGGAGCTGCCCTTGACAACCATTCAGAGGCTACAACTGGTCCAGAATGCGGCTGCCTGGGTGGTGTTGGGACATGGACGTTATGCCCGTGCCTCGCCACTGCTCCAGGAGCTGCACTGGTTACCGGTTTGCCTCTGGGTGCAATTCAAGGTGCTGTTTTTGACCTTTAAAGACCTACATGGTAGTGGGCCAGTATACCTAAGAAACCACGTCATCCCAAGAATGTTGTCCATCCAACCAGGGTGGGCCAGAGGGGCTCTTTAATGTTACCATTAGCTAGAGGAGCTCGCCTCTCTAGCACACGAAGGAGGGCCTTCTCCGTGTCTGCACAGGCCCTATGGAACCTCCTGCTGATAGAGCTAAGGTTACAGACAGAATTGCTGCCCTTCAGGAAAGGTCTGAAAACCTGGCTCGCAGGGCAGGTGTGGGGGCCCAGTGGGAATGTGGCCCCCGCCCACTGGCTTATAGCCTAATTCAGTTTAGTGATCCCTTCCCCTCCCTTCTTTATTGATAGGGATGGGTGAATTTAACTAAGTGGTTTTATCTGTTTTATCTTTTGTATGTTTTTATGCTAGTTTTATCGAATTCGCATATTTTGTGTTTTTAGATTATGCTGTTGAACCTTCCTAAATCAGGTTGTACCTGAGTGGGCGGTATAGAAATTCAAAATTTAAATTAAATTAAATTAAATTAAATCATCATGGTCTTTATCATAATCATCCCTTAGTATGTGAAAACCAGTCTTGCCCTTTCTTAACTCCTTCATTCTTTTATCTCTCCTGCTTGTAACCAGAGAAGAGGAGGATATTCTCTGCACTATAAAATGAGAGCTAGAAAACTCGAGAGGGGAAGTTGTAAAATGTAGGAAGTTAATTGGATTAAAACGAGAATCCTGTCTTTCATTTTTCATAATTGCTGCCATTGAACAGAAAGGCCATTCTGGGAAGATAATTACTCTGGACAGTTTGAAGACTTGCTTTGATTTTCTTTTGTTATCATCTTATACTGTATAAAGTAAAAAGTTAATGATAACAGATTTAATTTTTATAAAAGGTTGACATTCTATCAATGCAAAATATCAGACATTCTTGAGGACCTCTTATGCTTGGCAGCACGCATGGCTCAAAAGAACAAGGAGTGGAGGTGGGTATGATAGGCAAAGGCAATGAAAGGATATTTTTCCAATGTCTAACAAACAACCATTTTCAATAGGTATTCCATAGATGCACCAAATTCTACAATAGAATCACATCAACTGCACTAACAGCAGTTAACACACGGTACACCCAATTACTTTAAGGAAAATAATAATAATTAAGACACACAAGTTAAGCAAGTACAAACTTTAAAAAGGAGTGGATTTCATCCACTCAATTGAGGCATTCTCAAAATTTTCCCGCCATTGGCTGAACCTACCCCCCCATGCTTCCCGCCAGGGACCGGAGGTGTGTCTGGTCCCTGGACCTATGTGTCTGTCATCATTGGTAGCATGCGGCAGCTTTCTCCCTGCTGTTTTGGGACAAGATTTGTTGCTCCCCAGGGCAGCAGAAGGATTTGCAGAGTTGGATTGCAGTATTTCTTTTTAAAAATCGCTGCTTCTGTGCTTTGAAATTTGTGACAATAGGAGAGGTCCATTGGTGCATGGTGATGACATCAGCCTCGGCATGTGGCACTGGGAGAGTCCCCTTGGTGTACAGCAGTGATCTCATTGCTGCTCACCAAGGGACCTCTCCTATTACTGCAGATTTCAAAACACGGAATCAGCGTGTTTTTTTTAAAAAAAATGCTGTGATCCAGCTCTGCAAAGCCTGCTACCCTGGGGATCAGTGAAGCCTGTCCCAAAACAGCAGGGGAAAAGTGCAGCCACCACCACCACCGCTGCCACTTCCACCACCACTACTACCGTAAGCAACGTATTGCGACATCAGGCAGTGGGGCTGGGTGGGGCTGGGTGGGGCTGGGTGGGAGGTGGTTCTAGAGGTGGAGGGGTGACCACTGCAGGCTGGATTAATGATATGCATGGGCCGGGTTTAGCCCATGGGCTGGGTGTTGAGAACTGCTGATTTAATTGATACGTTTATTTGAATTTAGCTTGCAATTCATTTCACCAGAATGCCCAAACTAGCTTACAAATTTAAACATAAAGCAAGAAAATAAAAATGCATTTAATGAATATTAATAACAAACATAACCCATCTATCCTTCCATAATCATTAAATTATAATTTATGCTGAAACACTTGAGAGGAGCAAAGTTGGTAAAAGACAATAAAGGGAGTACTAGATGCTCTTTTCTTCAGGAAGGAGTTTAAACAAACATCCCCTTGTAGCTATTTGCCTAATCTCAGTATGTCTGGGTACTTCCAATAACCCATCCTCAGCTGATATTCATATACAGACAGGGGTACAGATACTCAGTGCTTTTTGTAACCAGGGCCCATAACATGTTAAACCTCCAAAGTGGACTAGGAACTGGACAAGAGGCCGTTGTAGTTTCAATAGTAGTTTAAAATATACTACCTAGAGAAGTGATGGCTAACCTTGGCACTTGAGGTGTTATTGGACTTCAATTCCCAGAAGCCCTGATCAGCAGGAGTGCTGACTTGGGCTTCTGGGAATTGAAGTCCAAGAACACCTGGAGTGCCAAGGTTAGCCATCACTGACCTAGAGAATGGGTCAATAATTTACTTGGCTTCTTTTCTATGACAGCTTTTCAAAACATTAAAATTGTGTTCATGAATTTGACAGGAAGAAACTGAGATTTTATTTTATTTTTAATAAATATAGTGCAAAATGAAACTGACATATTCTCCCATCTGAGCTGAAGGAGCTGAATGTTAAATCTAACTATGAATGTAGTCTGTGGTGCTGACCTACCATTGCTCCTTCTTTTTCCTTTTTAATAGGCTTTTGGTGTCTAGTCATGCCTGCCACATGATCACAGAAACATCTGCAAATGCAGACAGCGCTGACTCTTCAGCTATGATACAGAAATGAGCACTGAAGGCTAGAGTTGGATATGACTGGCTTTCAAGCAAGGGTGAACTTTACCTTTACCTCTCTTTAGCAGGTAGATAAAATACATACCTCTCCATGTGTTGAGTCTGAACCCAAGAACAGACATGCCAGCAATAGTTGGGGGAAACAACTTAGTGGTTTATTAACAGCTCTGTTCAGACTGGGAAACAAAGGGATGAGGTAGCAACTTATATAAAGACAGAACAGCAGTTACAGTGATACATTTGCCCAGGCTTTGAGAATGCGGGAAACCTGTGTCAAACCAATCAGATTACATTGACTGCAATACAACTTTGGTGCCTTACAGAACAAAGGGTGCGCTTCTGCAGCAAGACTTAATGGCATCTTTAACAAAGACATTGATTAAACCTTTGGACACAACACCATGATCATAGCATCATAGAATACTTGAGTTGAAAGGAGACTATGACACCATCAAGCCTAACCTTCTGCTTAATTCAGGAATTCAAATCAAGGACGATCTATCAGATTATTGTCCAATTTTCTTTTGAATAGCCTCAGCTTTGAAGTGCTCACTGCTTTCTGAGGCAATTGGTTCCATTGTTGTACTGTTCTAACAGTTAATATCATTTCCGTGATATTCAGCCTATATCTGGCTTCCATGTGTCCTGCACTCTGGGAGGATCAAGATCAAATCCTGCCCCTCTTCTTTATGACTATATTTCAAATATTTTAATAGTGCTGTGATATCTCCTCTTTTTTTCCTTTTCTTGAGGTTAAACATACCCAATTGTTTCAGTCTTTACTCATAGGGTTTGATTTCCAGTCCCCTGATCATTCTGTTGCCTCTTCCCAATGAACCTGCTCTAGTTTGTTAAAATGCAGTGTACAGAACAGTGTACTCTAGCTATTATCTGACTAGTGCCAAATAAAAGGACACTAGTGGGAATATGTAAAGGAGGCATAGCTGTCAAGTATCCCTTATTGGCCGGGAAAACTCCTTATTTTACCCTTTTTCCCGCCATCATCCCTTATTAATTAGACTGCAATGCCCTATTGCAGCCATTGGAGGGCAGCACAGGATAAGCATAGCTGTCAAGTATCCCTTATTTACCAGGAAATTTCCCTTATTTCCAAATCCAAAACTTGAGAGGTATGAAAGGAGGCAATGCCCCAATCACAGCCCATTTGTCTGATGATGACAGCCTCCTTTACTAGTGCCAAATAAAAGAACCCAGCACACAATGGGTTTTGAGAGATCATACTTCAGTTAATGCAGACTAAAATAGCATTGGCCTTTATTGCTACACTTTTTCAATCTGCTGAGGCAGACTGCTGAGAATTTGTTCTGCTTGTTTTTCCTAAGAACATTCCAAATTCACACATTTATTCATTAACTGAAAGAATCACACATTTTTTAAAATTAAAAATGTGGGATAAAGCAAAAAGAAAAAATCCATTCACTTTCAGTGCCTGCAATCTATCTATCTTAGTCATCATGTGTTTAACTATGCTTTATACTAACTAAAGCTTCCAGCTGGACATATGCAACATATACTACTATATACTGTCAGGATTTTATTATTAGCAATTGGCCTGGCCACATCCATTCCCCAAAAAGCAAGAGATTTCCTGTAAAATGTCTCCAGGCAGGCCATATCTATTGAGAGAGGATTCATTTGAGTATTCACTGTTCTAGTTTGGGGGGAGAGTTTTTTTTAAAAAAAAATGTGGTTGTGGATTGTGTTTTTTTGTTTTTATTTTATATTTTTGTTATTTTATGAGATGGTTTGGCTTGGGTATTTTGCTTTTCTTCCCTTTTGTGTTGTCAGTGGGTTTTTTGTTTGTTTGTTTGTTTTACTGTTCTGAGGGTTTTTAAATTTTAGCTTGCCTGTAAGTTACTCCTCAAGCCTCTTGGTCATTAACAGTCTGTCCTTTATTTTGACTTTCTTTGTTTTATCTGGTGTTTCTGGCTAGTAGTACCATGGAGGCATGGTGAACGGACATTTTTGTGAATTTTCTTGTGTTAATACTTTTTTCTCTTTTTGTGATTTTGTGGGGCTGGTGTGGTGCTGGGCTGGGTGGTTTAAGTTTGTGTTTTGTTTTTTGCTATGGTAAGGGGTTCTGCAGCTTGCATTTGATTTGTTGAGCGTGTTGTCTGTAATTTAGTGATTTGACTTTTATTTGTTTTTTTCGTAATTATGGTATGGATTTCCCCTGAGTTTTTTTAGGAAGTTTGTTTTTTGAGATTGATATTTCTTGTACTTCTTTCCTATTTTGCTTCTCTCCTTTTTATTTTTGTAAAGTGTGGTTTTCTGGAATTTGAGAAGAGTGTTTTCGTGTTGCTGCTATGCTTTAGATTGGTGTCTTTATTTAGTGTCTCATGTTTATTTGGGCATGTAAGGGATGTTGGATGTGTTTTGCTTTCTTTGTTATTTCATGCTTTTTTGTTTACCTGGCCAAGTTGTGTTGTTTTTTGTGTCTTGATTTTTGTTTGTTTTTTGCTATTTGGTTTTTATTTAAAACTGGTGTGTTTTGGGGCCTTGCATCTCCCGCGCTGTTGGGGGGAGGTGGCAGCTGCCCCCCCCCCTGGTTCTGGGAAGGAAGCTTCATCTGGCTGCGCTGGCCTCGCATCTCCTGGTGTGGCGGGGAGGAAGAGGCGCCTGTCTATCTCTGGCTCTGGGGATAGTGGATTTGCGTGTTCCCATTCTTCTCCTTCCTCTCAGTGCCTTGGTATGGAGGCTGGGAGGGAGGAGAGGTGGACTTGTCTCTCCCTCTGGTCCAGGAGGCAAGGAGGGGTGGGCTAGGAGGATGTGACCTGTGCTTCCACCACCACCCCTGCTTGTGCCTCGGTGAGGAGGCAGGGAGGTGAGGTGGATGCAAACAGCGCCCATCCTCCATCTATGTGTTGTGGGTCTCTCCTCCCTGTCTCCTTTTCCCCTGGCCATCCTACTGGGCGAACTTCTCTGGTCCTGTGGCAGCAGGAATGGTGGTGGTGGGGAGGTGGCTTTTTAGGGCCACCAGAGAGAACCCAGGTGATGTGGCAGAGGGGAAAATGCGGTGAGTCTGCATTTTTTCTGCACACGGTGGCTGTCCCACCTCCTCCATGCTTGCATCCTTATGCCTGATTGGCTGAGGCGTGCCGCGGTGCAGAGGATGCTGGGAAGCATAGTTTTTATTTTTGGCTGAATTCATGGGGTGAATGCCCCACTCTCAGTTTCCGGACCCTCGCAGCGACGTTGTCCGTGAGGTAAGGTAAGTGTGGCCAGCTCATTACGGGATGGGATGGACATGTGCAGACACGCATTCCAGACATGTATGGCCCAACCCATTCTTATAGGTATAGATCTATCTTATATCCCACCCTTTTAATACAAGCATTACTTAGGGCAGATTATCATTTTTGCTGCTGCTGTTCTTGTTTTCTATGAAAGCTTTACAGTCAAAACTAGAACCCTTTTCTGTGGGGTAAGTTATAATAATTTTAAGGTTTGGAGCATGTAAAATTTTACAATAGAAGCTGAAATGTTTTTTGCACAAAAATGGCCTTCAAATACACAGAAAAACACACAACAATTTCTTCTTAACAAGGCAGACTGCATGGAAAATTACTTTCAATATTTTCATCAGCCACTTAACCACTTTTCCAGACATCTCCTAAATCCATTTTTTTTTGTATAAGAAAAGAGCTGGGGAATTGTAATGTATGGCTATCCACAGCTGTTTGAGATTTTATTACTTTTGTTTTTTTCTCCCAGTTATGCCTCATTAAGAAGCAAACTATCAACTAAAGAATGTGAAGGAGCAGACAGTCTCTTGATATTCCTGTTTTGGCACCTATGCACAGCTTTTGAAACCAACTTGCCTGTGAACAACCCATGCAGCAAGTCTTGTCCCAAGAATAAGTTTTGAGTCCATACCTCAGAATTTAAAACCAACAGAGTTTGAACCAAATTATGAGAGACGTAGGAAGCAAGACACTGCATTAAAGTTATAGTGTAATAAAATATATTGTGTAAAAATTGAGGAAACTGCCTTAGTCTGAATGTCAACTTTATATGCACTCATATTAATGTTAGAACAATCTTACATTGAGCAAATGAAACTAGTTCATCACCTTGACAGGTGAGCCCTTTAAAGAGATCAAGAGTTTCACTAAAGAAAAATGAAGGTGAGTTATCCAAACATTCCAATGCCTATATAAAATGTATACAGTAGTTCACTTATTCATTCATTTCTTACTTGTCCTGTATCAACAGATCATGACAATTCACAGGTGGCCACGAAGGACAACAGTTACAGACAAGCAACCTGTAATTATTAAACCACTGTCCTACAGCCAGAAGGTTGTGAGTTTGATCTTGACAGGGATCAAGGTTGACTCAGCCTTCCATCCTTCTGAAGTCAGTAAAATGAGTACCCAGCAAGTTGGAGGCAAATGCTAATCTCAAACAGCTTTGTTTTACTTATAGTATCATAAATCATATCGATAAATAAATACACATAGTACATTGAGGCCTCCAAATTTAATGAACAAGCCCTTATAAAAGGGAAACATTTCAAAAACATGTGAAACATAAACAATTCAAAATTTGTGTAGTCCACAACAGTTCAACGTGCAAATAACATTACACAGGAGGAAAAAAATGCCTAAACTTCTGTTGACAGGCGTTAAAGAGAAATAACTATATCTATAAAGCAATAACACTGATAAAATGCCTGCAAAAAAAGGTCGGAGAATTGACCAGGTAGACACAAAGTCTAAAAAAGGAAGGGAAAAAAAAACAATGTATGGAGGAAACACCCAAAGAAAGAGAGGAAAGACTTGAACAACTATGTAACGCAGGTGCAATATAAAGATCTAGAGAAACAACAGAACAGCATAAAACACGACTAAGAAATCAAAAAGAAAAAAATACTAGATATAGAGCTAAAGAAAAACAAGAACACCATGAGTCCTGACTGAAACAAAAAAGACAAACAGCAGCTCAAAATTAGGCAAGACAGAGAGCCAAAGCATGTACATTAGCAATGGAAGGCTTCAAGTACAATCCAAACATAAATTACTCCCAACATTCAAAATTAGACATTGGAAAACTAGATACCATTTGTTCTTACTGTCAAGCAAGAAAGTTTTTAAAAAGAGTCTCCAGGACTTTGCTGCAAAAAATGGAAAAATCAGAATACACCAATTCCTACCACCACCAGAATTGTTGCAGTACACAACAGGCCAAGTACCTTAATCAAACCATTTTCTCAAAAACATAAAGTACAACTCATGTTTCCAAATGGAGCAACATCCATTATTCAGCACAAAGGCTTTCAGCTAACCCTTACAATACAAGGTCAAATAGCATCAAACATACACAAGCCGGGAAAACCACTGTGTACCTGGGTGTTCCACTGCAGCAGCATCAAGCATACAGTACTCAAGCACTACAATATCACCGCGTGCAATGGCCACCACCCATGCAACTTCCTCACAGACATCACCACCACCAAGTTCACACGCAGATGGGACCCCATCACCTGGTACTACCCAAGAACAATCAAGCATCAACCATGGTACGTCCACATGTGTCTCTCTGTGTGTGTGAGAGAGAGAGTGAGAGTGAAGAGTTGGGGTCCATGTGTGTCAGGGGGCACTACCACCTACCACAAAAAACCACCCTGGACAAGGCCAGGCAATTAGCTAGTTATCTATAAAACCACACAGAGAGTACAATAAGCACTATGGGGTGGTATAGAAGTGTAAATGTGTACGTGCAGTAAACCCATTCATGTGGATTCACAGAGACTATGAAGAAGAACTCAATAGAGCATAGTGGCAGAACTAGATATTGTAGATAGCCCATAATTAGAACATTATTATATTTAACAAAGATTGTTATATTTAAAATGTGTTATATTTAACAAGGATATAACAATAGCAATTACACTTCTATACTACCCCATAGGGTACTCTCTGGGCAATTTTATAGGTAATTCGCATTTCCCCACTGCACCACCAGGGATCAAAGGGTTAACTGTATTTCTCTGTAGTCTTATTGTGAGAAAATTTAGAAACCTATAGCACTTTGAATAATAACAAATATTTTTCCCCACAGGCTTTTCTGGAATCTGAAAAGCTTTTTTCAATCATCATCAATCATCATCATCGTTGTCGGCATTGTTGTTGCTGTTGTTGTTGTTATTATTATTATTATTATTATTATTATTATTATTATTATTATTATTATTATTATTATTATTATTATTATTATTATTATTATTATTATTATTATTATTGTGTTTCTAAGAACTCTAAAGAATTCCACAGTGGCTTGGAGGTGAAGTCAGCAGGTCAACACTTTGAGACCCGAGTACTGCATAACAGAGTGAACTCCCATTGTCTGTCCCAGTTCCTGCCAACCTAGCAATTTGAAAGCAAGAAATTGCAAGTAGATAAATAGGTACCACTTCAGCAGGAAAGGTAACAGCATTCTGTGCACTTCAGTGTCTAGTCATGACTGGCCACATGACCATGGAAACATCAGGAGTGCTGGCTCTTTGGCTATAAATGAAGATGAGCACTGCCCTTAGAGTCAGATATGACTAGCTTTCTAGTAGGGGAGATCTTTACCTAGGAGTCTGTTATTTTTTCATAACTATAAATATATTTCACTATTCTGATTGTTGAGATCAGCTCTTAGATTTCCATACATCAGTTTTCCACACATACTGAAAGCCCAAGAATCTATCTGTGCTTTCAGAATAGGCATGTGCCACATATCACTGTTGGGACTGCATCACTTAAAACTGTTGCTGAATGACTGCATGTTCATACTCCAAGTCTCTCCCATCCCCCAAGAAAAATAGCATTCCATATAACAACAAAAAGCTCAGACATCACAGAGAGATATTTTATTTTATGGACAGGCAAATTATCTTGATGAAACACCCTTTTTTCAATGTGGGCAGAACATTCTGTTATGTTACCCTGAGATCCCTTTCTCTGCATGTGCTGCAGCTCAAAGTCAGAACTTCACATTTCCACTAGTAGTTGGCTGTAAGAATGTAATGTGTATGGAGCATTTCACTTAAGCTTGACACTATGCAATGATTGTGTAATTAGCCTGGTTTCAGGCAGGGCTGTGTGACTGAAACAGCCTTTGCTACCCTATTGGAAGACCTGCTTTAAGGAGAAGGATGAGGGAAGGGTACTTTTTTTTAAAAAAAATAATCCTCCTGGTTATACTGTATCTGGATTTTTATACTATTTGCAAGGGACGTGCAGCGGTGCGGATCCGCTGCTGCGCGCTTCGCTGGCCCCGCCCCATTAGAGATGGCACGGGGCCAGAAGAGGCAGGGACCGGGCCTTCCTTAAAAGGAGAGGTCCGGACCACCCTTCCTCCTTTCACCTCAGCTGGTCCAGCAGGTCCTGGCAACGTTTATGCCTGGTTCCAGCCAATCGAGTGACCGTGCGGCCTGGGCCTTTGGCCTCTTGCCGCGTGACTGCCCTATTTGCGGCGGTTGGCCATGGCTTTGCATTGGCGCCTCTGCGTTGGCGCCTCTGTGGGGGCGCCTCCTGTTGCCTGGCTCTGCGCGGACCGGGCCTTTGGCCTCCGGCCGCATGGCTTTGCGTTCTGTGGCATTTGGCCGCAACTTTTTCCCGGTGCCTCTTGGGGTGCTGCGGCCTACCCTGTCTGGGCTTGCGGCCACCACGGGCCTTTTCAGCCTGGCTTGCCTTGCGGCGGTCACCCACCCGGTGTGGCTCGATGGCCACTAGGTGGAGGGCCTCCAGGCCCCCTAAGGGGCACGGTGCGAGGCCACGGGGTGCAACCCATGGGGGCGGTGCCTGCTGTGGGCCTCTGGCCATGGCTTCTTCCCCGGGCCTGCCACCGGGTTTGTCACCCCCCGGGTGTTTCTACACGCTGGGGTGGGGCCCACCATGAGCCGGGGATGCCGGCTATTTTGCCGGGGGGGCCCTCGGTCCACTGCCTCCCGGCATGGCTACTCGGGGGCATCACCTGCCACAGGTGGGGTACATCCCTGCCCTCCCCAGGACCTTCCCCGTGCCGCAGGCCCCGCGTGAGTGCTGCGGCCGCTGCCCCCGGGCCTTGGTGGCCCGTGCTGCGGCACTGGCCTGGCCCAGGCTGGCCTTGTCATCGGCCCAGCCCCCGGCCCCCGCTGGCCCTGAGCATGATCCAGCACTCCTAGCGCGGATCGAGGCCTTGGAGATGGCCACTGGCTTGAGGCCTGCACCACCCGGGGGCAGGCCGGCTAGGGGGTGGGCTGTGGGTCATCATTCTCACTAGGGGTCTGCGGGGTCCTGCCTCTCTTCCTCTATTTCGGGGAGGGTCAACCGGCTCAAGGCCGCCCTTGCCGGGGGCTTGGAGTTGGTGGATGACTGCTTCCTGGAGGGACCTCCAGCGTCGGGTGGGGAGGACTCTGATGTGGACGAGAGCCATGACGCCCATTGGCAGCCGGAACCTCCGGTGGGGGCAGCAGCCGCGGGTGCACCTGGTGAGTATCTGGGATACGTGGGTACCTGTCCTCAGGGGTTTTCCCTTGCGGCGGCCTCCAGCCAATGGCTTTGGCCCCAGCAGTCGGCCATGGGTGCGGCGGGCTGGCAATGGCCTCCGGCGGGCTTGCCTATGCCCCTTGCTTCTCCCGCCGTGCCTTGGCCTGCCCCTTACCCCCCCCCCGTGCCCCCCGGGGTTCCACCGGCAGGCCCTAATGTGCCTTACCCGATATGGCCATTTGGCCTGCCCATTAACACGGCGTACCACACAGGTCTCCTGTTGGCTTTTCCGACTGCGGGTAGGTCCCTCCCTTTAGGCGATCACTTGCTGCCAGCCACTAGGGATAAGATCTGGCGTAGGGAATATGTGGATATCTTTAGCCTTTTGAACCAGGAGACCACTAAGGAGGAGAGGGAGCGGGAGGATGACTGGGACAAGGAATTGGCCCATCATCGTAAACTTGCCCACACGTGGGCCAATTGGTTGCCGGCGTATTTGATCTATGTGACGGTGTCCATCAGGGCCCACCCTGATCTCACTGTTCCTTTACTTCAATATCTGGACCTGATTTACAAGGCATATGTAGATTTCCCGGGTCAGTCTTGGTTGGCTTATGATGAGGAATTCCGTATGCACGCGGCCCTGCACCCTGAGATGCTATGGGACAAGCCTGATCACTTGTTGCTGCTCCATATGACGCAGGCCTGCCCAGTGTCCATTGATCATTTTCACAGCGGACACATGGTCCAGCGTCCTGCCTCCGCACAGTCTCCCCACCTGCCGGCGGGGCAGGGGGTTCCAGCCCACCTGCTGTGTTAGAGTTTCTCATTGCCGGGCGATTGTACTCGGCGCCCATGTAGGTACAGGCACGAGTGCTCCACCTGCAGGGGACCTCATTCTGCCTCTGCCTGCATGCGGCCTTCAGGGCCGCAGGGCAGGGGCCATGGCCATGGCCCGGCCCATGCCTCCGGCAACCAACCTCCACCTCCAAAAGGGCCCATCCCCAATTAATCTCTCGGCGCTTGAACGTTGGCTCCAGATTTACCCCAGGCGGGAGGATGCCGCCTTCCTTTTGGCAGGTTTCTCTGAGAGTTTCCGCATACCTTTTGTGGGCATACGTGTGCCGCAGGACGCACCTAATTTATTCTCCCTGCGGGGCAAAGAGGGTTTGGCTAGGGATAAGATATTTAAGGAGGTTCGTGAGGGGTGGGTTGCCAGCCCCTTTGCTGACCCCCCCTTACCAAAACTTGAAAGTTTCCCCCCTGGGCCTGGTCCCTAAGAAGTCCTCGAGCGAGTTCCGCCTGATCCATCATTTGTCATACCCTGCAGGTTCGTCGGTCAATGATGCTATACCGGATGACCTTTGTTTGGTTCGGTATACATCCTTTGACCAGGCCGTCTGTATGGTGCATTCCTGTGGCCCTGGAGCGTTGATCGCCAAATGAGATATTAAATCAGCATTTCGATTGCTCCCGGTCCATCCGGCTGTTTTTGAGCTGTTGGGTTTCAGGTTCAAGGGCCAGTAATTTGTTGACAAGGCGATGCCTTTCGCCTGCTCGATATCATGTTCAGCTTTCGAACGATTTAGCACCTTTTTACACTGGGCGTTTGTTCGCAGGTCTGGCTTCCACACGGTGTCCCATTACCTGGAGGATTTTTTGTTCGGAGGTGCGGGCCCGTCCTGTACCTGCGAACAGATGCTCCATATCTTTCAGGATCTGATGACAGAGCTGGGCGTACTTTTGGCCCCAGTAAAAACGGAGGG